>CP125839.1:42722509-47522509 GCA_030408175.1 Trifolium repens | reverse complement strand
ATGTATATATATAGTATATAGTTTAGAGACATGTGTGTTGGGTGTGGAGCTTGTGCCTTCCCGTGGTGTTTTAAGATTTTTTGAGGCATTTTTGGGCATGAGCAAGGATAGAAAAGATAAATTGGGGGTGGTTGTTAATTTGACATACTATTGTGTGGACTATTAGGAAATCTCGAAATGACGTCTTCGTTACAGAAGTGGCATTTTCTATCGAATGTCTGGTAGATAGATAAAACTTTAATTTTTGAAGTGGTAATTTCTAGGTAAAAACTCTGACTGCCCCTGTTCCTTTTATGACTATGGTATACACTCTACTTTATGTTAGAACCGATAGAGTTTGTTGTGGTATCATGTTGAGTCTCGATGGGTCGGGAGGAGTGGAGGTTCTCTTGTTGTGTCGTCCTATCTGTGGTTGATTTTTGTCTCACTCTCTTCCTGAGGGGTATTCTTCTTCTCGTGGTGGTGCCTTTGAGGGGTTCTAGCTAGTTTTGGTGGTGGCGTGTCTTCTTGTTTCTTTGTAATTTTATTTGCTTGTTTGTTTTTCTATTTTACCTTAAAAATTGTTAGGTACTGAGTGAAGTGTACTTCTAATACCTCTTTATTTTTCTGAACTTTCTCTTATATTTTTTCATTTCTATATTTATATAAAATATATTTGTCATCCAAAAAAAATGTTTAGAGGCGTGTGTGTGTGTGTGAGAGAGAGAAAGAGAGAGAAGATGACTTTTAGAATTAATACTTATACTTATTAAATAATAAACAACTATTAAAAATCCAGTTTTGCTTATAAAAATCAATTATTAAAAAACATTTCTAATATAAATGCACATAAATGGCCAAATTTTCAGTTTAATAGCATATGTCCCGAAAGTGTTAAATCTCTTAAGGTATAGTTTTGTCATCATTTTTTGTCATATATCCGACTTAAAGTTTTCTAGTCTCTAGAATTAATTATACATGGAGGATATCCGATTCACATTAAAAAAATACCAAAATATTGGTAAGAATGTTATTTATTTGATACTTTAGATTAAATAAAAAGTGAACCTAGCTAGATGTAGAGTTTTAACATCTGAAACATGAGTATGGTAATTTTTGTGTGTCAAATTACCATAAACGTTAGCAACCTTATTGCAAAAGGAAAAGATCTATGTTCATATAGGAGCTTACATGGTATATATATGAACATTTGATTCTCCTTCAAAATTTCTATATAAACACACTTGTCTCTCGATTGCAAAAGGGTATATACCTTTGCCTACTCAAAGTATTTGCACAATAAAATTTCCTAGTCTTATATGATTTCTTAGTGAATTATTAAATTTGAATCAAACTTCACTATTCCAAGCCCCAACTTCATCATGATACTAGGTAGGTTGACAATGAAACCATCCAAATATTGCACCTATATTCTTTGTTAGAATTATTTTTAGAGTCATGCTAAACAGTACACCCGGTGTACTAGTTAAGCGTACCCAAAAAAGAAATAAAAAGGTAAAGTTAATGCTAGAAATATAACTTTTTCTATATTTAACATATTAAATGCACAATTTCCAAAAAAAAGTTTCTATATTATTATGCTTAATTAGTGAATCTGGTACATTTTAACATTTTTCTTATTAGGAATAATTTTTATGGAATACTTCAACTTATTACATCACATTATCAAAGTTTACATACTTAGGCCCCGTTTATTTCTATGGAGAGAAAGTGGGAGGAAGGAAAATTACGCAAACCAATAAATGAATTTGGTTTACTTTATCATCCAAATTCATTCATCGATTTCCGTAATTTTCTTTCCTCTCACTTTCTTTCTATCATACCAAACGGACCCTTAGAGGCAACTCAATATTAACTACACTAATATGACAAAAAGTATAACATGTCTTGGCTCATATCAATATATGCGTGCAACCTTACTTCATTTATTTTAATTTTTGAGATTATAAGATATTAACTCATATTTATGGTGCTTTATAGAGTGAGGGAGCAATTAAGTTTCTCCGTCGGGTGTCCTGCCGTCCACCACCATCTAGCTCAATTGGTAGTGAGAATGGATTGAACATGTACTTGAACTCCAGGGTACATGGTTCGATTTATAACAGCTCGAGCCTTCGGCGCTCCCGGCACTGCTACCTTACGATCTTCTTGTAAGACCCAAGATTTCACTGTACAGTTTTTCTAAGGAACTCTAGTGTCGGCTACGAGTTTTAGGGTTTTTAGTAGAAGCGGATTTGTGAGTATCGTCGCATTAATGGAATTTTTGCTGTAATTGAGCCTGTTTGGTGCTCGTGCGCTGGAAAGGCACAGACTTTCGGGTCGTGATCCTCTTTTAAGTATGAGGAGATTTCTGTGAAGTCAGAATAACGAGTTTTGGATTATTCCTGTTTTTGGAAAAACGAGTAGGATTTTACCCGCGGATGGAAAATCTTACTGCGTCTGTTTTAAGTGAGGTTTCGGATGGGAGTTTTATATATCTGCGTGAGTTAAGATATATTCTGAGAATAATTTTCTAAGGTATGGAAGAAAATTACAGTCGCGGAAAAAGATTCGGCGATAAGTTTTGGAATGGAAAAACGATAGACGTTCTTTCTATAGGTTTTCTGTTTTTGCGAGTTTCGTTCGTCGCGATGCGCGAGAACTGAGCGTGTGTTTCGTTGTATGAGGTTATGGGAAATATCTTGTGAGGATAGACTTGGTTTTGATCCAAGGGCTAGGGATTAGTCTTGGAAGCTTTTACTATTTGATCCAATGGCTAGGATGAAACATGACCTTTATTTAGTAGACTTTTGGAAGTCACTTTGTGGACTTAGAAAAATCACAAATTCACTTCTTCTTTCTCTCTTTGGCCGTGGCTTTCTTTCCACCTTTCCATCTTGAGAAAATTTCCAATTCTTCACCAAAAGCTTGGATTTTTGGCTTGTTGGATCATAGAGATTGAAAGGAATTCATCTCCACTTGAGGTAGTAAACCTTCTCCTTTCTTTGTTGGTTTAAAACATCTTATGTTAGGGTTTTATGATTATGATTCTTGAGAGAAATTTGTGAGAGGTTGCTCATAAATTGATTCTTGTTCCATGAATGTTGTTCATGAGGGTTAGTAAGCATGTGTAGGCTTTGTTATGTTTGTTTTCCATGAGTTGGTGAAAAATCTCATGAGAAAAGTTAGGGTTTTGGTTTGGTTATGTATTGATCAATAACATGAGGTTAAGTTGTAAGGTTTTGAAAAGAAAAGTTGTCTTTGAACCTTTGGGCAAAAGGGAAATGCGTTGTATGGTTTTGTTTTAGAAAATCCGATGAAAAATATTTTGGAGTTTATGAAAATATTTTCCTAAGTGTTTTGAGTAGTGTTTTTGGGGTCAAAGTGGTTTAAAACCCTTGTGACGTGTGGAGTTGCTTTTTACTTTGAAAACATGTTTGAAAATGATTACCGGACGGTTAAGGCCCGTAATAAAACTTGTGCTTGGATTTGGTTTTGATTTTGGAAATGAAAAATCAAATAACTTGCACTCGAAGCAACCGACAAGCTTTCGGAAATGAATTGCTTGCTTATGAAAATGGTTTGCTTTTGTGCCTTGAAAAGGTGTTGGGAACTAATAGGATCAAACTAGGTTTGGTTGGGGAAAAAGGTGGTGTGAGTTGCTGTTTTTGCTGTCATGACAGGTGCAACTCGCCGGGCGAGTGTTTACACGCCAGGGCGAGTGTCACAGGTCATGACAACACGCCAGGGCGAGCTAGACCTGTCCTCACTGCCTTCACTCGCCACCAACTCGCCAGGGCGAGCTCTGGGAGTTGAGATTTTGGATTCTGATTTCTAAACTTGGTTTTTTAGCTTTCTAATCCCTTTTATTAATTTATGGAAGTGGTTGGGATTGGAAACGAGTTTTTCGGGTACTCGGAAAGTACGTAGCTTATAACGCAAGAAAACGGCCATTTTGCATTTCAAATTATTTAAGACTTTGGCCTATTGTTTTGAGTCCCAAAAATAGTGCAAATAACTCATGGGGGTTGATCAATACGATAGTTTTGGTATGGTATCCGAAAGAGGGATTTTTCCTTATGAACCTTTAGGTTTTTTGGGGTTTTGGTGTAGTTTCAATACGATTGGTTAGAGAACAATGTATTGATTGTTGCGCTGCTTGTTTTAGGAAGCGCGTTGTGTTGTTTGAGCGTGTGTTGTTGACGGAAGCTTGCCGAGGTAAGGGCTCCACTTTATTTCTGTCTTTTCACTGAGTTATAACATGTTTGTTGGTTATTTTCGGTGATGCGTGTTTGTGTGTTTGGCATGTATGTGTTATGTATTCTCGTGATGAGAAAGTGTTTACAATACGTGCGTTGTTTTACATATGATTGGAGATGTATGTATGAACATGTGGGTGAATACATATGATTGGAAATGTATGTATGTTTGTTGTGGTTTGTTACATATGATTGGATATGTATGTATGTTGTTGGGATGGTTTACATATGCTAGGGAGGCATGTATTTGTTGCATTAGTATACATGGGGAATCGTATGCTCATGCATTGTTAGTGCGTAGTGGCGGGAATGGACTACGAGGTGTGGTTGCAGGAGTGGACCCACCTGATTCTTATAGGGTTTTATTGAGTTCAATACATGGTTGCGGGAGTGGACCATGGGGTGTGATTGCGGGAGTGGATCCACCTTAATCCTTTGTGATTTTGTTGAGTTCGATACATGGTTGCGGGAGTGGACCATGGGGTGTGATTGCGGGAGTGGATCCACCTTAACCTTGTGATTTTGTTGAGTTTGATACATGGTTGCGGGAGTGGACCATGGGGTGTGATTGCGGGAGTGGATCCACCTTAACCTTGTGATTTCGTTGGTGTTTTAGTAGGGGTTGGACCTACAGTTCTGAAACTCATGCATTGTGGTAGCTAGGGTTAGTACCACGCATTGTAGGGGTTGCATTATAGGCTATGTGTGCATTGTTTATATGAACCCGTTGATGGGAATTGCTTTGGTGGTTAAAGAGCTTTCTCTTGTGTTTGTGAAATTATTGTTATGTGTACAATCTTTCGCACCGGTTATATATATATATACTTTTATTTTGTGGTGACCCTTTCTTTCATTTGCGGGCTCATCCCACCCAGATGATGGGTTAGGTCGTGGTGACGACGGTGGCAGTTCTAGGCTATAGTGAGCACGTGGTGAAGCTTAGTATAGTTAGACTATGCGCCGGTGTGTTTTGTGCACCGTGCTTTTTGGTTAGCATAGGGTTGTCTAACTTGTTTTGTTGTAAGTATTTGAACACTTAGACTTGGATTGTAATTATTCAGGAATACACTTTGCTTGTCGAAGCACCTTATGGTAATGAGTTCTTTTGTATATTTGAATGCCGGCTCATTGAAAAATATTCTATGCGCACTCTGAGTGTTAGTTGAAAAAAGAAAAAAAAAATATTGCCTTTTTGGCCTTTGAAAAAAACGGGTTGTTACAATTGGTATCAGAGCACGGCTTTAAATCTTCAAAGGGAAAGTGTATACTTGAGTCGTTAGTCCAGAGTCGGTTAGAACATAGCTAGAGTAGTGGCCGTTCTAGTGTTTGTTCTGTATCGGGTTATGAGTTAGTAACCGTTGAGCGAGATTTCTGTTGGAAAATCTTGGTGTGAACCTTTGGACTTTTGAGGAACTAGAGGTTGAGAACCTCTGTTGTGAGGTTAATTTTGAGTGGTGAACTCGTTGAGAGTTGCGGTTGGTGCACGGTTGTGCCAGTGTGTTGGTGAGAGTATCTTTGCGACTTCACCCGGTGTTAGCATTTGTGTGGCTGCACCTAATCCTGAGGGATTTTGTTGTGTTGGTGATGGTGATAATTAGTTGAGTTGTTACTCTTACCTTTAGTTTCGAGGACGAAACTTCTTTTTGGAGGATAGTAATGTAAGACCCAAGATTTCACTGTACAGTTTTTCTAAGGAACTCTAGTGTCGGCTACGAGTTTTAGGGTTTTTAGTAGAAGCGGATTTGTGAGTATCGTCGCATTAATGGAATTTTTGCTGTAATTGAGCTTGTTTGGTGCTCGTGCGCTGGAAAGGCACAGACTTTCGGGTCGTGATCCTCTTTTAAGTATGAGGAGATTTCTGTGAAGTCGGAATAACGAGTTTTGGATTATTCCTGTTTTTGGAAAAACGAGTAGGATTTTACCCGCGGATGGAAAATCTTACTGCGTCTGTTTTAAGTGAGGTTTCGGATGGGAGTTTTATATATCTGCGTGAGTTAAGATATATTCTGAGAATAATTTTCTAAGGTATGGAAGAAAATTACAGTCGCGGAAAAAGATTCGGCGATAAGTTTTGGAATGGAAAAACGATAGACGTTCTTTCTATAGGTTTTCTGTTTTTGCGAGTTTCGTTCGTCGCGATGCGCGAGAACTGAGCGTGTGTTTCGTTGTATGAGGTTATGGGAAATATCTTGTGAGGATAGACTTGGTTTTGATCCAAGGGCTAGGGATTAGTCTTGGAAGCTTTTACTATTTGATCCAATGGCTAGGATGAAACATGACCTTTATTTAGTAGACTTTTGGAAGTCACTTTGTGGACTTAGAAAAATCACAAATTCACTTCTTCTTTCTCTCTTTGGCCGTGGCTTTCTTTCCACCTTTCCATCTTGAGAAAATTTCCAATTCTTCACCAAAAGCTTGGATTTTTGGCTTGTTGGATCATAGAGATTGAAAGGAATTCATCTCCACTTGAGGTAGTAAACCTTCTCCTTTCTTTGTTGGTTTAAAACATCTTATGTTAGGGTTTTATGATTATGATTCTTGAGAGAAATTTGTGAGAGGTTGCTCATAAATTGATTCTTGTTCCATGAATGTTGTTCATGAGGGTTAGTAAGCATGTGTAGGCTTTGTTATGTTTGTTTTCCATGAGTTGGTGAAAAATCTCATGAGAAAAGTTAGGGTTTTGGTTTGGTTATGTATTGATCAATAACATGAGGTTAAGTTGTAAGGTTTTGAAAACAAAAGTTGTCTTTGAACCTTTGGGCAAAAGGGAAATGCGTTGTATGGTTTTGTTTTAGAAAATCCGATGAAAAATATTTTGGAGTTTATGAAAATATTTTCCTAAGTGTTTTGAGTAGTGTTTTTGGGGTCAAAGTGGTTTAAAACCCTTGTGACGTGTGGAGTTGCTTTTTACTTTGAAAACATGTTTGAAAATGATTACCGGACGGTTAAGGCCCGTAATAAAACCTGTGCTTGGATTTGGTTTTGATTTTGGAAATGAAAAATCAAATAACTTGCACTCGAAGCAACCGACAAGCTTTCGGAAATGAATTGCTTGCTTATGAAAATGGTTTGCTTTTGTGCCTTGAAAAGGTGTTGGGAACTAATAGGATCAAACTAGGTTTGGTTGGGGAAAAAGGTGGTGTGAGTTGCTGTTTTTGCTGTCATGACAGGTGCAACTCGCCGGGCGAGTGTTTACACGCCAGGGCGAGTGTCACAGGTCATGACAACACGCCAGGGCGAGCTCCAGAGCGAGCTAGACCTGTCCTCACTGCCTTCACTCGCCACCAACTCGCCAGGGCGAGCTCTGGGAGTTGAGATTTTGGATTCTGATTTCTAAACTTGGTTTTTTAGCTTTCTAATCCCTTTTATTAATTTATGGAAGTGGTTGGGATTGGAAACGAGTTTTTCGGGTACTCGGAAAGTACGTAGCTTATAACGCAAGAAAACGGCCATTTTGCATTTCAAATTATTTAAGACTTTGGCCTATTGTTTTGAGTCCCAAAAATAGTGCAAATAACTCATGGGGGTTGATCAATATGATAGTTTTGGTATGGTATCCGAAAGAGGGATTTTTCCTTAGGAACCTTTAGGTTTTTTGGGGTTTTGGTGTAGTTTCAATACGATTGGTTAGAGAACAATGTGTTGATTGTTGCGCTGCTTGTTTTAGGAAGCGCGTTGTGTTGTTTGAGCGTGTGTTGTTGACGGAAGCTTGCCGAGGTAAGGGCTCCACTTTATTTCTGTCTTTTCACTGAGTTATAACATGTTTGTTGGTTATTTTCGGTGATGCGTGTTTGTGTGTTTGGCATGTATGTGTTATGTATTCTCGTGATGAGAAAGTGTTTACAATACGTGCGTTGTTTTACATATGATTGGAGATGTATGTATGAACATGTGGGTGAATACATATGATTGGAAATGTATGTATGTTTGTTGTGGTTTGTTACATATGATTGGATATGTATGTATGTTGTTGGGATGGTTTACATATGCTAGGGAGGCATGTATTTGTTGCATTAGTATACATGGGGAATCGTATGCTCATGCATTGTTAGTGCGTAGTGGCGGGAGTGGACTATGAGGTGTGGTTGCAGGAGTGGACCCACCTGATTCTTATAGGGTTTTATTGAGTTCAATACATGGTTGCGGGAGTGGACCATGAGGTGTGATTGCGGGAGTGGATCCACCTTAATCCTTTGTGATTTTGTTGAGTTCGATACATGGTTGCGGGAGTGGACCATGGGGTGTGATTGCGGGAGTGGATCCACCTTAACCTTGTGATTTTGTTGAGTTTGATACATGGTTGCGGGAGTGGACCATGGGGTGTGATTGCGGGAGTGGATCCACCTTAACCTTGCGATTTCGTTGGTGTTTTAGTAGGGGTTGGACCTACAGTTCTGAAACTCATGCATTGTGGTAGCTAGGGTTAGTACCACGCATTGTAGAGGTTGCATTATAGGCTATGTGTGCATTGCTTATATGAACCCGTTGATGGGAATTGCTTTGGTGGTTAAAGAGCTTTCTCTTGTGTTTGTGAAATTATTGTTATGTGTACAATCTTTCGCACCGGTTATATATATATATATACTTTTATTTTGTGGTGACCCTTTCTTTCATTTGCGGGCTCATCCCACCCAGATGATGGGTTAGGTCGTGGTGACGACGGTGGCAGTTCTAGGCTATAGTGAGCACGTGGTGAAGCTTAGTATAGTTAGACTATGCGCCGGTGTGTTTTGTGCACCGTGCTTTTTGGTTAGCATAGGGTTGTCTAACTTGTTTTGTTGTAAGTATTTGAACACTTAGACTTGGATTGTAATTATTCAGGAATACACTTTGCTTGTCGAAGCACCTTATGGTAATGAGTTCTTTTGTATATTTGAATGCCGGCTCATTGAAAAATATTCTATGCGCACTCTGAGTGTTAGTTGAAAAAAGAAAAAAAAATATTGCCTTTTTGGCCTTTGAAAAAAACGGGTTGTTACAATTGGTATCAGAGCACGGCTTTAAATCTTCAAAGGGAAAGTGTATACTTGAGTCGTTAGTCCAGAGTCGGTTAGAACATAGCTAGAGTAGTGGCCGTTCTAGTGTTTGTTCTGTATCGGGTTATGAGTTAGTAACCGTTGAGCGAGATTTCTGTTGGAAAATCTTGGTGTGAACCTTTGGACTTTTGAGGAACTAGAGGTTGAGAACCTCTGTTGTGAGGTTAATTTTGAGTGGTGAACTCGTTGAGAGTTGCGGTTGGTGCACGGTTGTGCCAGTGTGTTGGTGAGAGTATCTTTGCGACTTCACCCGGTGTTAGCATTTGTGTGGCTGCACCTAATCCTGAGGGATTTTGTTGTGTTGGTGATGGTGATAATTAGTTGAGTTGTTACTCTTACCTTTAGTTTCGAGGACGAAACTTCTTTTTGGAGGATAGTAATGTAAGACCCAAGATTTCACTGTACAGTTTTTCTAAGGAACTCTAGTGTCGGCTACGAGTTTTAGGGTTTTTAGTAGAAGCGGATTTGTGAGTATCGTCGCATTAATGGAATTTTTGCTGTAATTGAGCTTGTTTGGTGCTCGTGCGCTGGAAAGGCACAGACTTTCGGGTCGTGATCCTCTTTTAAGTATGAGGAGATTTCTGTGAAGTCAGAATAACGAGTTTTGGATTATTCCTGTTTTTGGAAAAACGAGTAGGATTTTACCCGCGGATGGAAAATCTTACTGCGTCTGTTTTAAGTGAGGTTTCGGATGGGAGTTTTATATATCTGCGTGAGTTAAGATATATTATGAGAATAATTTTCTAAGGTATGGAAGAAAATTACAGTCGCGGAAAAAGATTCGGCGATAAGTTTTGGAATGGAAAAACGATAGACGTTCTTTCTATAGGTTTTCTGTTTTTGCGAGTTTCGTTCGTCGCGATGCGCGAGAACTGAGCGTGTGTTTCGTTGTATGAGGTTATGGGAAATATCTTGTGAGGATAGACTTGGTTTTGATCCAAGGGCTAGGGATTAGTCTTGGAAGCTTTTACTATTTGATCTAATGGCTAGGATGAAACATGACCTTTATTTAGTAGACTTTTGGAAGTCACTTTGTGGACTTAGAAAAATCACAAATTCACTTCTTCTTTCTCTCTTTGGCCGTGGCTTTCTTTCCACCTTTCCATCTTGAGAAAATTTCCAATTCTTCACCAAAAGCTTGGATTTTTGGCTTGTTGGATCATAGAGATTGAAAGGAATTCATCTCCACTTGAGGTAGTAAACCTTCTCCTTTCTTTGTTGGTTTAAAACACCTTATGTTAGGGTTTTATGATTATGATTCTTGAGAGAAATTTGTGAGAGGTTGCTCATAAATTGATTCTTGTTCCATGAATGTTGTTCATGAGGGTTAGTAAGCATGTGTAGGCTTTGTTATGTTTGTTTTCCATGAGTTGGTGAAAAATCTCATGAGAAAAGTTAGGGTTTTGGTTTGGTTATGTATTGATCAATAACATGAGGTTAAGTTGTAAGGTTTTGAAAAGAAAAGTTGTCTTTGAACCTTTGGGCAAAAGGGAAATGCGTTGTATGGTTTTGTTTTAGAAAATCCGATGAAAAATATTTTGGAGTTTATGAAAATATTTTCCTAAGTGTTTTGAGTAGTGTTTTTGGGGTCAAAGTGGTTTAAAACCCTTGTGACGTGTGGAGTTGCTTTTTACTTTGAAAACATGTTTGAAAATGATTACCGGACGGTTAAGGCCCGTAATAAAACTTGTGCTTGGATTTGGTTTTGATTTTGGAAATGAAAAATCAAATAACTTGCACTCGAAGCAACCGACAAGCTTTCGGAAATGAATTGCTTGCTTATGAAAATGGTTTGCTTTTGTGCCTTGAAAAGGTGTTGGGAACTAATAGGATCAAACTAGGTTTGGTTGGGGAAAAAGGTGGTGTGAGTTGCTGTTTTTGCTGTCATGACAGGTGCAACTCGCCGGGCGAGTGTTTACACGCCAGGGCGAGTGTCACAGGTCATGACAACACGCCAGGGCGAGCTCCAGAGCGAGCTAGACCTGTCTTCACTGCCTTCACTCGCCACCAACTCGCCAGGGCGAGCTCTGGGAGTTGAGATTTTGGATTCTGATTTCTAAACTTGGTTTTTTAGCTTTCTAATCCCTTTTATTAATTTATGGAAGTGGTTGGGATTGGAAACGAGTTTTTCGGGTACTCGGAAAGTACGTAGCTTATAACGCAAGAAAACGGCCATTTTGCATTTCAAATTATTTAAGACTTTGGCCTATTGTTTTGAGTCCCAAAAATAGTGCAAATAACTCATGGGGGTTGATCAATACGATAGTTTTGGTATGGTATCCGAAAGAGGGATTTTTCCTTAGGAACCTTTAGGTTTTTTGGGGTTTTGGTGTAGTTTCAATACGATTGGTTAGAGAACAATGTATTGATTGTTGCGCTGCTTGTTTTAGGAAGCGCGTTGTGTTCTTTGAGCGTGTGTTGTTGACGGAAGCTTGCCGAGGTAAGGGCTCCACTTTATTTCTGTCTTTTCACTGAGTTATAACATGTTTGTTGGTTATTTTCGGTGATGCGTGTTTGTGTGTTTGGCATGTATGTGTTATGTATTCTCGTGATGAGAAAGTGTTTACAATACGTGCGTTGTTTTACATATGATTGGAGATGTATGTATGAACATGTGGGTGAATACATATGATTGGAAATGTATGTATGTTTGTTGTGGTTTGTTACATATGATTGGATATGTATGTATGTTGTTGGGATGGTTTACATATGCTAGGGAGGCATGTATTTGTTGCATTAGTATACATGGGGAATCGTATGCTCATGCATTGTTAGTGCGTAGTGGCGGGAGTGGACTATGAGGTGTGGTTGCAGGAGTGGACCCACCTGATTCTTATAGGGTTTTATTGAGTTCAATACATGGTTGCGGGAGTGGACCATGAGGTGTGATTGCGGGAGTGGATCCACCTTAATCCTTTGTGATTTTGTTGAGTTCGATACATGGTTGCGGGAGTGGACCATGGGGTGTGATTGCGGGAGTGGATCCACCTTAACCTTGTGATTTTGTTGAGTTTGATACATGGTTGCGGGAGTGGACCATGGGGTGTGATTGCGGGAGTGGATCCACCTTAACCTTGTGATTTCGTTGGTGTTTTAGTAGGGGTTGGACCTACAGTTCTGAAACTCATGCATTGTGGTAGCTAGGGTTAGTACCACGCATTGTAGAGGTTGCATTATAGGCTATGTGTGCATTGCTTATATGAACCCGTTGATGGGAATTGCTTTGGTGGTTAAAGAGCTTTCTCTTGTGTTTGTGAAATTATTGTTATGTGTACAATCTTTCGCACCGGTTATATATATATATATACTTTTATTTTGTGGTGACCCTTTCTTTCATTTGCGGGCTCATCCCACCCAGATGATGGGTTAGGTCGTGGTGACGACGGTGGCAGTTCTAGGCTATAGTGAGCACGTGGTGAAGCTTAGTATAGTTAGACTATGCGCCGGTGTGTTTTGTGCACCGTGCTTTTTGGTTAGCATAGGGTTGTCTAACTTGTTTTGTTGTAAGTATTTGAACACTTAGACTTGGATTGTAATTATTCAGGAATACACTTTGCTTGTCGAAGCACCTTATGGTAATGAGTTCTTTTGTATATTTGAATGCCGGCTCATTGAAAAATATTCTATGCGCACTCTGAGTGTTAGTTGAAAAAAGAAAAAAAAAATATTGCCTTTTTGGCCTTTGAAAAAAACGGGTTGTTACAATTGGTATCAGAGCACGGCTTTAAATCTTCAAAGGGAAAGTGTATACTTGAGTCGTTAGTCCAGAGTCGGTTAGAACATAGCTAGAGTAGTGGCCGTTCTAGTGTTTGTTCTGTATCGGGTTATGAGTTAGTAACCGTTGAGCGAGATTTCTGTTGGAAAATCTTGGTGTGAACCTTTGGACTTTTGAGGAACTAGAGGTTGAGAACCTCTGTTGTGAGGTTAATTTTGAGTGGTGAACTCGTTGAGAGTTGCGGTTGGTGCACGGTTGTGCCAGTGTGTTGGTGAGAGTATCTTTGCGACTTCACCCGGTGTTAGCATTTGTGTGGCTGCACCTAATCCTGAGGGATTTTGTTGTGTTGGTGATGGTGATAATTAGTTGAGTTGTTACTCTTACCTTTAGTTTCGAGGACGAAACTTCTTTTTGGAGGATAGTAATGTAAGACCCAAGATTTCACTGTACAGTTTTTCTAAGGAACTCTAGTGTCGGCTACGAGTTTTAGGGTTTTTAGTAGAAGCGGATTTGTGAGTATCGTCGCATTAATGGAATTTTTGCTGTAATTGAGCTTGTTTGGTGCTCGTGCGCTGGAAAGGCACAGACTTTCGGGTCGTGATCCTCTTTTAAGTATGAGGAGATTTCTGTGAAGTCAGAATAACGAGTTTTGGATTATTCCTGTTTTTGGAAAAACGAGTAGGATTTTACCCGCGGATGGAAAATCTTACTGCGTCTGTTTTAAGTGAGGTTTCGGATGGGAGTTTTATATATCTGCGTGAGTTAAGATATATTCTGAGAATAATTTTCTAAGGTATGGAAGAAAATTACAGTCGCGGAAAAAGATTCGGCGATAAGTTTTGGAATGGAAAAACGATAGACGTTCTTTCTATAGGTTTTCTGTTTTTGCGAGTTTCGTTCGTCGCGATGCGCGAGAACTGAGCGTGTGTTTCGTTGTATGAGGTTATGGGAAATATCTTGTGAGGATAGACTTGGTTTTGATCCAAGGGCTAGGGATTAGTCTTGGAAGCTTTTACTATTTGATCCAATGGCTAGGATGAAACATGACCTTTATTTAGTAGACTTTTGGAAGTCACTTTGTGGACTTAGAAAAATCACAAATTCACTTCTTCTTTCTCTCTTTGGCCGTGGCTTTCTTTCCACCTTTCCATCTTGAGAAAATTTCCAATTCTTCACCAAAAGCTTGGATTTTTGGCTTGTTGGATCATAGAGATTGAAAGGAATTCATCTCCACTTGAGGTAGTAAACCTTCTCCTTTCTTTGTTGGTTTAAAACATCTTATGTTAGGGTTTTATGATTATGATTCTTGAGAGAAATTTGTGAGAGGTTGCTCATAAATTGATTCTTGTTCCATGAATGTTGTTCATGAGGGTTAGTAAGCATGTGTAGGCTTTGTTATGTTTGTTTTCCATGAGTTGGTGAAAAATCTCATGAGAAAAGTTAGGGTTTTGGTTTGGTTATGTATTGATCAATAACATGAGGTTAAGTTGTAAGGTTTTGAAAAGAAAAGTTGTCTTTGAACCTTTGGGCAAAAGGGAAATGCGTTGTATGGTTTTGTTTTAGAAAATCCGATGAAAAATATTTTGGAGTTTATGAAAATATTTTCCTAAGTGTTTTGAGTAGTGTTTTTGGGGTCAAAGTGGTTTAAAACCCTTGTGACGTGTGGAGTTGCTTTTTACTTTGAAAACATGTTTGAAAATGATTACCGGACGGTTAAGGCCCGTAATAAAACTTGTGCTTGGATTTGGTTTTGATTTTGGAAATGAAAAATCAAATAACTTGCACTCGAAGCAACCGACAAGCTTTCGGAAATGAATTGCTTGCTTATGAAAATGGTTTGCTTTTGTGCCTTGAAAAGGTGTTGGGAACTAATAGGATCAAACTAGGTTTGGTTGGGGAAAAAGGTGGTGTGAGTTGCTGTTTATGCTGTCATGACAGGTGCAACTCGCCGGGCGAGTGTTTACACGCCAGGGCGAGTGTCACAGGTCATGACAACACGCCAGGGCGAGCTCCAGAGCGAGCTAGACCTGTCCTCACTGCCTTCACTCGCCACCAACTCGCCAGGGCGAGCTCTGGGAGTTGAGATTTTGGATTCTGATTTCTAAACTTGGTTTTTTAGCTTTCTAATCCCTTTTATTAATTTATGGAAGTGGTTGGGATTGGAAACGAGTTTTTCGGGTACTCGGAAAGTACGTAGCTTATAACGCAAGAAAACGGCCATTTTGCATTTCAAATTATTTAAGACTTTGGCCTATTGTTTTGAGTCCCAAAAATAGTGCAAATAACTCATGGGGGTTGATCAATACGATAGTTTTGGTATGGTATCCGAAAGAGGGATTTTTCCTTAGGAACCTTTAGGTTTTTTGGGGTTTTGGTGTAGTTTCAATACGATTGGTTAGAGAACAATGTATTGATTGTTGCGCTGCTTGTTTTAGGAAGCGCGTTGTGTTGTTTGAGCGTGTGTTGTTGACGGAAGCTTGCCGAGGTAAGGGCTCCACTTTATTTCTGTCTTTTCACTGAGTTATAACATGTTTGTTGGTTATTTTCGGTGATGCGTGTTTGTGTGTTTGGCATGTATGTGTTATGTATTCTCGTGATGAGAAAGTGTTTACAATACGTGCGTTGTTTTACATATGATTGGAGATGTATGTATGAACATGTGGGTGAATACATATGATTGGAAATGTATGTATGTTTGTTGTGGTTTGTTACATATGATTGGATATGTATGTATGTTGTTGGGATGGTTTACATATGCTAGGGAGGCATGTATTTGTTGCATTAGTATACATGGGGAATCGTATGCTCATGCATTGTTAGTGCGTAGTGGCGGGAATGGACTACGAGGTGTGGTTGCAGGAGTGGACCCACCTGATTCTTATAGGGTTTTATTGAGTTCAATACATGGTTGCGGGAGTGGACCATGGGGTGTGATTGCGGGAGTGGATCCACCTTAATCCTTTGTGATTTTGTTGAGTTCGATACATGGTTGCGGGAGTGGACCATGGGGTGTGATTGCGGGAGTGGATCCACCTTAACCTTGTGATTTTGTTGAGTTTGATACATGGTTGCGGGAGTGGACCATGGGGTGTGATTGCGGGAGTGGATCCACCTTAACCTTGTGATTTCGTTGGTGTTTTAGTAGGGGTTGGACCTACAGTTCTGAAACTCATGCATTGTGGTAGCTAGGGTTAGTACCACGCATTGTAGGGGTTGCATTATAGGCTATGTGTGCATTGCTTATATGAACCCGTTGATGAGAATTGCTTTGGTGGTTAAAGAGCTTTCTCTTGTGTTTGTGAAATTATTGTTATGTGTACAATCTTTCGCACCGGTTATATATATATATACTTTTATTTTGTGGTGACCCTTTCTTTCATTTGCGGGCTCATCCCACCCAGATGATGGGTTAGGTCGTGGTGACGACGGTGGCAGTTCTAGGCTATAGTGAGCACGTGGTGAAGCTTAGTATAGTTAGACTATGCGCCGGTGTGTTTTGTGCACCGTGCTTTTTGGTTAGCATAGGGTTGTCTAACTTGTTTTGTTGTAAGTATTTGAACACTTAGACTTGGATTGTAATTATTCAGGAATACACTTTGCTTGTCGAAGCACCTTATGGTAATGAGTTCTTTTGTATATTTGAATGCCGGCTCATTGAAAAATATTCTATGCGCACTCTGAGTGTTAGTTGAAAAAAGAAAAAAAAAATATTGCCTTTTTGGCCTTTGAAAAAAACGGGTTGTTACAATTGGTATCAGAGCACGGCTTTAAATCTTCAAAGGGAAAGTGTATACTTGAGTCGTTAGTCCAGAGTCGGTTAGAACATAGCTAGAGTAGTGGCCGTTCTAGTGTTTGTTCTGTATCGGGTTATGAGTTAGTAACCGTTGAGCGAGATTTCTGTTGGAAAATCTTGGTGTGAACCTTTGGACTTTTGAGGAACTAGAGGTTGAGAACCTCTGTTGTGAGGTTAATTTTGAGTGGTGAACTCGTTGAGAGTTGCGGTTGGTGCACGGTTGTGCCAGTGTGTTGGTGAGAGTATCTTTGCGACTTCACCCGGTGTTAGCATTTGTGTGGCTGCACCTAATCCTGAGGGATTTTGTTGTGTTGGTGATGGTGATAATTAGTTGAGTTGTTACTCTTACCTTTAGTTTCGAGGACGAAACTTCTTTTTGGAGGATAGTAATGTAAGACCCAAGATTTCACTGTACAGTTTTTCTAAGGAACTCTAGTGTCGGCTACGAGTTTTAGGGTTTTTAGTAGAAGCGGATTTGTGAGTATCGTCGCATTAATGGAATTTTTGCTGTAATTGAGCTTGTTTGGTGCTCGTGCGCTGGAAAGGCACAGACTTTCGGGTCGTGATCCTCTTTTAAGTATGAGGAGATTTCTGTGAAGTCAGAATAACGAGTTTTGGATTATTCCTGTTTTTGGAAAAACGAGTAGGATTTTACCCGCAGATGGAAAATCTTACTGCGTCTGTTTTAAGTGAGGTTTCGGATGGGAGTTTTATATATCTGCGTGAGTTAAGATATATTCTGAGAATAATTTTCTAAGGTATGGAAGAAAATTACAGTCGCGGAAAAAGATTCGGCGATAAGTTTTGGAATGGAAAAACGATAGACGTTCTTTCTATAGGTTTTCTGTTTTTGCGAGTTTCGTTCGTCGCGATGCGCGAGAACTGAGCGTGTGTTTCGTTGTATGAGGTTATGGGAAATATCTTGTGAGGATAGACTTGGTTTTGATCCAAGGGCTAGGGATTAGTCTTGGAAGCTTTTACTATTTGATCCAATGGCTAGGATGAAACATGACCTTTATTTAGTAGACTTTTGGAAGTCACTTTGTGGACTTAGAAAAATCACAAATTCACTTCTTCTTTCTCTCTTTGGCCGTGGCTTTCTTTCCACCTTTCCATCTTGAGAAAATTTCCAATTCTTCACCAAAAGCTTGGATTTTTGGCTTGTTGGATCATAGAGATTGAAAGGAATTCATCTCCACTTGAGGTAGTAAACCTTCTCCTTTCTTTGTTGGTTTAAAACATCTTATGTTAGGGTTTTATGATTATGATTCTTGAGAGAAATTTGTGAGAGGTTGCTCATAAATTGATTCTTGTTCCATGAATGTTGTTCATGAGGGTTAGTAAGCATGTGTAGGCTTTGTTATGTTTGTTTTCCATGAGTTGGTGAAAAATCTCATGAGAAAAGTTAGGGTTTTGGTTTGGTTATGTATTGATCAATAACATGAGGTTAAGTTGTAAGGTTTTGAAAAGAAAAGTTGTCTTTGAACCTTTGGGCAAAAGGGAAATGCGTTGTATGGTTTTGTTTTAGAAAATCCGATGAAAAATATTTTGGAGTTTATGAAAATATTTTCCTAAGTGTTTTGAGTAGTGTTTTTGGGGTCAAAGTGGTTTAAAACCCTTGTGACGTGTGGAGTTGCTTTTTACTTTGAAAACATGTTTGAAAATGATTACCGGACGGTTAAGACCCGTAATAAAACTTGTGCTTGGATTTGGTTTTGATTTTGGAAATGAAAAATCAAATAACTTGCACTCGAAGCAACCGACAAGCTTTCGGAAATGAATTGCTTGCTTATGAAAATGGTTTGCTTTTGTGCCTTGAAAAGGTGTTGGGAACTAATAGGATCAAACTAGGTTTGGTTGGGGAAAAAGGTGGTGTGAGTTGCTGTTTTTGCTGTCATGACAGGTGCAACTCGCCGGGCGAGTGTTTACACGCCAGGGCGAGTGTCACAGGTCATGACAACACGCCAGGGCGAGCTCCAGAGCGAGCTAGACCTGTCCTCACTGCCTTCACTCGCCACCAACTCGCCAGGGCGAGCTCTGGGAGTTGAGATTTTGGATTCTGATTTCTAAACTTGGTTTTTTAGCTTTCTAATCCCTTTTATTAATTTATGGAAGTGGTTGGGATTGGAAACGAGTTTTTCGGGTACTCGGAAAGTACGTAGCTTATAACGCAAGAAAACGGCCATTTTGCATTTCAAATTATTTAAGACTTTGGCCTATTGTTTTGAGTCCCAAAAATAGTGCAAATAACTCATGGGGGTTGATCAATACGATAGTTTTGGTATGGTATCCGAAAGAGGGATTTTTCCTTAGGAACCTTTAGGTTTTTTGGGGTTTTGGTGTAGTTTCAATACGATTGGTTAGAGAACAATGTATTGATTGTTGCGCTGCTTGTTTTAGGAAGCGCGTTGTGTTGTTTGAGCGTGTGTTGTTGACGGAAGCTTGCCGAGGTAAGGGCTCCACTTTATTTCTGTCTTTTCACTGAGTTATAACATGTTTGTTGGTTATTTTCGGTGACGCGTGTTTGTGTGTTTGGCATGTATGTGTTATGTATTCTCGTGATGAGAAAGTGTTTACAATACGTGCGTTGTTTTACATATGATTGGAGATGTATGTATGAACATGTGGGTGAATACATATGATTGGAAATGTATGTATGTTTGTTGTGGTTTGTTACATATGATTGGATATGTATGTATGTTGTTGGGATGGTTTACATATGCTAGGGAGGCATGTATTTGTTGCATTAGTATACATGGGGAATCGTATGCTCATGCATTGTTAGTGCGTAGTGGCGGGAGTGGACTATGAGGTGTGGTTGCAGGAGTGGACCCACCTGATTCTTATATGGTTTTATTGAGTTCAATACATGGTTGCGGGAGTGGACCATGGGGTGTGATTGCGGGAGTGGATCCACCTTAATCCTTTGTGATTTTGTTGAGTTCGATACATGGTTGCGGGAGTGGACCATGGGGTGTGATTGCGGGAGTGGATCCACCTTAACCTTGTGATTTTGTTGAGTTTGATACATGGTTGCGGGAGTGGACCATGGGGTGTGATTGCGGGAGTGGATCCACCTTAACCTTGTGATTTCGTTGGTGTTTTAGTAGGGGTTGGACCTACAGTTCTGAAACTCATGCATTGTGGTAGCTAGGGTTAGTACCACGCATTGTAGAGGTTGCATTATAGGCTATGTGTGCATTGCTTATATGAACCCGTTGATGGGAATTGCTTTGGTGGTTAAAGAGCTTTCTCTTGTGTTTGTGAAATTATTGTTATGTGTACAATCTTTCGCACCGGTTATATATATATATACTTTTATTTTGTGGTGACCCTTTCTTTCATTTGCGGGCTCATCCCACCCAGATGATGGGTTAGGTCGTGGTGACGACGGTGGCAGTTCTAGGCTATAGTGAGCACGTGGTGAAGCTTAGTATAGTTAGACTATGCGCCGGTGTGTTTTGTGCACCGTGCTTTTTGGTTAGCATAGGGTTGTCTAACTTGTTTTGTTGTAAGTATTTGAACACTTAGACTTGGATTGTAATTATTCAGGAATACACTTTGCTTGTCGAAGCACCTTATGGTAATGAGTTCTTTTGTATATTTGAATGCCGGCTCATTGAAAAATATACTATGCGCACTCTGAGTGTTAGTTGAAAAAAGAAAAAAAAAATATTGCCTTTTTGGCCTTTGAAAAAAACGGGTTGTTACAATTGGTATCAGAGCACGACTTTAAATCTTCAAAGGGAAAGTGTATACTTGAGTCGTTAGTCCAGAGTCGGTTAGAACATAGCTAGAGTAGTGGTCGTTCTAGTGTTTGTTCTGTATCGGGTTATGAGTTAGTAACCGTTGAGCGAGATTTCTGTTGGAAAATCTTGGTGTGAACCTTTGGACTTTTGAGGAACTAGAGGTTGAGAACCTCTGTTGTGAGGTTAATTTTGAGTGGTGAACTCGTTGAGAGTTGCGGTTGGTGCACGGTTGTGCCAGTGTGTTGGTGAGAGTATCTTTGCGACTTCACCCGGTGTTAGCATTTGTGTGGCTGCACCTAATCCTGAGGGATTTTGTTGTGTTGGTGATGGTGATAATTAGTTGAGTTGTTACTCTTACCTTTAGTTTCGAGGACGAAACTTCTTTTTGGAGGATAGTAATGTAAGACCCAAGATTTCACTGTACAGTTTTTCTAAGGAACTCTAGTGTCGGCTACGAGTTTTAGGGTTTTTAGTAGAAGCGGATTTGTGAGTATCGTCGCATTAATGGAATTTTTGCTGTAATTGAGCTTGTTTGGTGCTCGTGCGCTGGAAAGGCACAGACTTTCAGGTCGTGATCCTCTTTTAAGTATGAGGAGATTTCTGTGAAGTCAGAATAACGAGTTTTGGATTATTCCTGTTTTTGGAAAAACGAGTAGGATTTTACCCGCGGATGGAAAATCTTACTGCGTCTGTTTTAAGTGAGGTTTCGGATGGGAGTTTTATATATCTGCGTGAGTTAAGATATATTCTGAGAATAATTTTCTAAGGTATGGAAGAAAATTACAGTCGCGGAAAAAGATTCGGCGATAAGTTTTGGAATGGAAAAACGATAGACGTTCTTTCTATAGGTTTTCTGTTTTTGCGAGTTTCGTTCGTCGCGATGCGCGAGAACTGAGCGTGTGTTTCGTTGTATGAGGTTATGGGAAATATCTTGTGAGGATAGACTTGGTTTTGATCCAAGGGCTAGGGATTAGTCTTGGAAGCTTTTACTATTTGATCCAATGGCTAGGATGAAACATGACCTTTATTTAGTAGACTTTTGGAAGTCACTTTGTGGACTTAGAAAAATCACAAATTCACTTCTTCTTTCTCTCTTTGGCCGTGGCTTTCTTTCCACCTTTCCATCTTGAGAAAATTTCCAATTCTTCACCAAAAGCTTGGATTTTTGGCTTGTTGGATCATAGAGATTGAAAGGAATTCATCTCCACTTGAGGTAGTAAACCTTCTCCTTTCTTTGTTGGTTTAAAACATCTTATGTTAGGGTTTTATGATTATGATTCTTGAGAGAAATTTGTGAGAGGTTGCTCATAAATTGATTCTTGTTCCATGAATGTTGTTCATGAGGGTTAGTAAGCATGTGTAGGCTTTGTTATGTTTGTTTTCCATGAGTTGGTGAAAAATCTCATGAGAAAAGTTAGGGTTTTGGTTTGGTTATGTATTGATCAATAACATGAGGTTAAGTTGTAAGGTTTTGAAAAGAAAAGTTGTCTTTGAACCTTTGGGCAAAAGGGAAATGCGTTGTATGGTTTTGTTTTAGAAAATCCGATGAAAAATATTTTGGAGTTTATGAAAATATTTTCCTAAGTGTTTTGAGTAGTGTTTTTGGGGTCAAAGTGGTTTAAAACCCTTGTGACGTGTGGAGTTGCTTTTTACTTTGAAAACATGTTTGAAAATGATTACCGGACGGTTAAGGCCCGTAATAAAACTTGTGCTTGGATTTGGTTTTGATTTTGGAAATGAAAAATCAAATAACTTGCACTCGAAGCAACCGACAAGCTTTCGGAAATGAATTGCTTGCTTATGAAAATGGTTTGCTTTTGTGCCTTGAAAAGGTGTTGGGAACTAATAGGATCAAACTAGGTTTGGTTGGGGAAAAAGGTGGTGTGAGTTGCTGTTTTTGCTGTCATGACAGGTGCAACTCGTCGGGCGAGTGTTTACACGCCAGGGCGAGTGTCACAGGTCATGACAACACGCCAGGGCGAGCTCCAGAGCGAGCTAGACCTGTCCTCACTGCCTTCACTCGCCACCAACTCGCCAGGGCGAGCTCTGGGAGTTGAGATTTTGGATTCTGATTTCTAAACTTGGTTTTTTAGCTTTCTAATCCCTTTTATTAATTTATGGAAGTGGTTGGGATTGGAAACGAGTTTTTCGGGTACTCGGAAAGTACGTAGCTTATAACGCAAGAAAACGGCCATTTTGCATTTCAAATTATTTAAGACTTTGGCCTATTGTTTTGAGTCCCAAAAATAGTGCAAATAACTCATGGGGGTTAATCAATACGATAGTTTTGGTATGGTATCCGAAAGAGGGATTTTTCCTTAGGAACCTTTAGGTTTTTTGGGGTTTTGGTGTAGTTTCAATACGATTGGTTAGAGAACAATGTATTGATTGTTGCGCTGCTTGTTTTAGGAAGCGCGTTGTGTTGTTTGAGCGTGTGTTGTTGACGGAAGCTTGCCGAGGTAAGGGCTCCACTTTATTTCTGTCTTTTCACTGAGTTATAACATGTTTGTTGGTTATTTTCGGTGATGCGTGTTTGTGTGTTTGACATGTATGTGTTATGTATTCTCGTGATGAGAAAGTGTTTACAATACGTGCGTTGTTTTACATATGATTGGAGATGTATGTATGAACATGTGGGTGAATACATATGATTGGAAATGTATGTATGTTTGTTGTGGTTTGTTACATATGATTGGATATGTATGTATGTTGTTGGGATGGTTTACATATGCTAGGGAGGCATGTATTTGTTGCATTAGTATACATGGGGAATCGTATGCTCATGCATTGTTAGTGCGTAGTGGCGGGAGTGGACTACGAGGTGTGGTTGCAGGAGTGGACCCACCTGATTCTTATAGGGTTTTATTGAGTTCAATACATGGTTGCGGGAGTGGACCATGGGGTGTGATTGCGGGAGTGGATCCACCTTAATCCTTTGTGATTTTGTTGAGTTCGATACATGGTTGCGGGAGTGGACCATGGGGTGTGATTGCGGGAGTGGATCCACCTTAACCTTGTGATTTTGTTGAGTTTGATACATGGTTGCGGGAGTGGACCATGGGGTGTGATTGCGGGAGTGGATCCACCTTAACCTTGTGATTTCGTTGGTGTTTTAGTAGGGGTTGGACCTACAGTTCTGAAACTCATGCATTGTGGTAGCTAGGGTTAGTACCACGCATTGTAGAGGTTGCATTATAGGCTATGTGTGCATTGCTTATATGAACCCGTTGATGGGAATTGCTTTGGTGGTTAAAGAGCTTTCTCTTGTGTTTGTGAAATTATTGTTATGTGTACAATCTTTCGCACCGGTTATATATATATATACTTTTATTTTGTGGTGACCCTTTCTTTCATTTGCGGGCTCATCCCACCCAGATGATGGGTTAGGTCGTGGTGACGACGGTGGCAGTTCTAGGCTATAGTGAGCACGTGGTGAAGCTTAGTATAGTTAGACTATGCGCCGGTGTGTTTTGTGCACCGTGCTTTTTGGTTAGCATAGGGTTGTCTAACTTGTTTTGTTGTAAGTATTTGAACACTTAGACTTGGATTGTAATTATTCAGGAATACACTTTGCTTGTCGAAGCACCTTATGGTAATGAGTTCTTTTGTATATTTGAATGCCGGCTCATTGAAAAATATACTATGCGCACTCTGAGTGTTAGTTGAAAAAAGAAAAAAAAAATATTGCCTTTTTGGCCTTTGAAAAAAACGGGTTGTTACAATTGGTATCAGAGCACGACTTTAAATCTTCAAAGGGAAAGTGTATACTTGAGTCGTTAGTCCAGAGTCGGTTAGAACATAGCTAGAGTAGTGGTCGTTCTAGTGTTTGTTCTGTATCGGGTTATGAGTTAGTAACCGTTGAGCGAGATTTCTGTTGGAAAATCTTGGTGTGAACCTTTGGACTTTTGAGGAACTAGAGGTTGAGAACCTCTGTTGTGAGGTTAATTTTGAGTGGTGAACTCGTTGAGAGTTGCGGTTGGTGCACGGTTGTGCCAGTGTGTTGGTGAGAGTATCTTTGCGACTTCACCCGGTGTTAGCATTTGTGTGGCTGCACCTAATCCTGAGGGATTTTGTTGTGTTGGTGATGGTGATAATTAGTTGAGTTGTTACTCTTACCTTTAGTTTCGAGGACGAAACTTCTTTTTGGAGGATAGTAATGTAAGACCCAAGATTTCACTGTACAGTTTTTCTAAGGAACTCTAGTGTCGGCTACGAGTTTTAGGGTTTTTAGTAGAAGCGGATTTGTGAGTATCGTCGCATTAATGGAATTTTTGCTGTAATTGAGCTTGTTTGGTGCTCGTGCGCTGGAAAGGCACAGACTTTCAGGTCGTGATCCTCTTTTAAGTATGAGGAGATTTCTGTGAAGTCAGAATAACGAGTTTTGGATTATTCCTGTTTTTGGAAAAACGAGTAGGATTTTACCCGCGGATGGAAAATCTTACTGCGTCTGTTTTAAGTGAGGTTTCGGATGGGAGTTTTATATATCTGCGTGAGTTAAGATATATTCTGAGAATAATTTTCTAAGGTATGGAAGAAAATTACAGTCGCGGAAAAAGATTCGGCGATAAGTTTTGGAATGGAAAAACGATAGACGTTCTTTCTATAGGTTTTCTGTTTTTGCGAGTTTCGTTCGTCGCGATGCGCGAGAACTGAGCGTGTGTTTCGTTGTATGAGGTTATGGGAAATATCTTGTGAGGATAGACTTGGTTTTGATCCAAGGGCTAGGGATTAGTCTTGGAAGCTTTTACTATTTGATCCAATGGCTAGGATGAAACATGACCTTTATTTAGTAGACTTTTGGAAGTCACTTTGTGGACTTAGAAAAATCACAAATTCACTTCTTCTTTCTCTCTTTGGCCGTGGCTTTCTTTCCACCTTTCCATCTTGAGAAAATTTCCAATTCTTCACCAAAAGCTTGGATTTTTGGCTTGTTGGATCATAGAGATTGAAAGGAATTCATCTCCACTTGAGGTAGTAAACCTTCTCCTTTCTTTGTTGGTTTAAAACATCTTATGTTAGGGTTTTATGATTATGATTCTTGAGAGAAATTTGTGAGAGGTTGCTCATAAATTGATTCTTGTTCCATGAATGTTGTTCATGAGGGTTAGTAAGCATGTGTAGGCTTTGTTATGTTTGTTTTCCATGAGTTGGTGAAAAATCTCATGAGAAAAGTTAGGGTTTTGGTTTGGTTATGTATTGATCAATAACATGAGGTTAAGTTGTAAGGTTTTGAAAAGAAAAGTTGTCTTTGAACCTTTGGGCAAAAGGGAAATGCGTTGTATGGTTTTGTTTTAGAAAATCCGATGAAAAATATTTTGGAGTTTATGAAAATATTTTCCTAAGTGTTTTGAGTAGTGTTTTTGGGGTCAAAGTGGTTTAAAACCCTTGTGACGTGTGGAGTTGCTTTTTACTTTGAAAACATGTTTGAAAATGATTACCGGACGGTTAAGGCCCGTAATAAAACTTGTGCTTGGATTTGGTTTTGATTTTGGAAATGAAAAATCAAATAACTTGCACTCGAAGCAACCGACAAGCTTTCGGAAATGAATTGCTTGCTTATGAAAATGGTTTGCTTTTGTGCCTTGAAAAGGTGTTGGGAACTAATAGGATCAAACTAGGTTTGGTTGGGGAAAAAGGTGGTGTGAGTTGCTGTTTTTGCTGTCATGACAGGTGCAACTCGTCGGGCGAGTGTTTACACGCCAGGGCGAGTGTCACAGGTCATGACAACACGCCAGGGCGAGCTCCAGAGCGAGCTAGACCTGTCCTCACTGCCTTCACTCGCCACCAACTCGCCAGGGCGAGCTCTGGGAGTTGAGATTTTGGATTCTGATTTCTAAACTTGGTTTTTTAGCTTTCTAATCCCTTTTATTAATTTATGGAAGTGGTTGGGATTGGAAACGAGTTTTTCGGGTACTCGGAAAGTACGTAGCTTATAACGCAAGAAAACGGCCATTTTGCATTTCAAATTATTTAAGACTTTGGCCTATTGTTTTGAGTCCCAAAAATAGTGCAAATAACTCATGGGGGTTAATCAATACGATAGTTTTGGTATGGTATCCGAAAGAGGGATTTTTCCTTAGGAACCTTTAGGTTTTTTGGGGTTTTGGTGTAGTTTCAATACGATTGGTTAGAGAACAATGTATTGATTGTTGCGCTGCTTGTTTTAGGAAGCGCGTTGTGTTGTTTGAGCGTGTGTTGTTGACGGAAGCTTGCCGAGGTAAGGGCTCCACTTTATTTCTGTCTTTTCACTGAGTTATAACATGTTTGTTGGTTATTTTCGGTGATGCGTGTTTGTGTGTTTGACATGTATGTGTTATGTATTCTCGTGATGAGAAAGTGTTTACAATACGTGCGTTGTTTTACATATGATTGGAGATGTATGTATGAACATGTGGGTGAATACATATGATTGGAAATGTATGTATGTTTGTTGTGGTTTGTTACATATGATTGGATATGTATGTATGTTGTTGGGATGGTTTACATATGCTAGGGAGGCATGTATTTGTTGCATTAGTATACATGGGGAATCGTATGCTCATGCATTGTTAGTGCGTAGTGGCGGGAGTGGACTACGAGGTGTGGTTGCAGGAGTGGACCCACCTGATTCTTATAGGGTTTTATTGAGTTCAATACATGGTTGCGGGAGTGGACCATGGGGTGTGATTGCGGGAGTGGATCCACCTTAATCCTTTGTGATTTTGTTGAGTTCGATACATGGTTGCGGGAGTGGACCATGGGGTGTGATTGCGGGAGTGGATCCACCTTAACCTTGTGATTTTGTTGAGTTTGATACATGGTTGCGGGAGTGGACCATGGGGTGTGATTGCGGGAGTGGATCCACCTTAACCTTGTGATTTCGTTGGTGTTTTAGTAGGGGTTGGACCTACAGTTCTGAAACTCATGCATTGTGGTAGCTAGGGTTAGTACCACGCATTGTAGAGGTTGCATTATAGGCTATGTGTGCATTGCTTATATGAACCCGTTGGTGGGAATTGCTTTGGTGGTTAAAGAGCTTTCTCTTGTGTTTGTGAAATTATTGTTATGTGTACAATCTTTCGCACCGGTTATATATATATATACTTTTATTTTGTGGTGACCCTTTCTTTCATTTGCGGGCTCATCCCACCCAGATGATGGGTTAGGTCGTGGTGACGACGGTGGCAGTTCTAGGCTATAGTGAGCACGTGGTGAAGCTTAGTATAGTTAGACTATGCGCCGGTGTGTTTTGTGCACCGTGCTTTTTGGTTAGCATAGGGTTGTCTAACTTGTTTTGTTGTAAGTATTTGAACACTTAGACTTGGATTGTAATTATTCAGGAATACACTTTGCTTGTCGAAGCACCTTATGGTAATGAGTTCTTTTGTATATTTGAATGCCGGCTCATTGAAAAATATTCTATGCGCACTCTGAGTGTTAGTTGAAAAAAGAAAAAAAAATATTGCCTTTTTGGCCTTTGAAAAAAACGGGTTGTTACAATTGGTATCAGAGCACGGCTTTAAATCTTCAAAGGGAAAGTGTATACTTGAGTCGTTAGTCCAGAGTCGGTTAGAACATAGCTAGAGTAGTGGCCGTTCTAGTGTTTGTTCTGTATCGGGTTATGAGTTAGTAACCATTGAGCGAGATTTCTGTTGGAAAATCTTGGTGTGAACCTTTGGACTTTTGAGGAACTAGAGGTTGAGAACCTCTGTTGTGAGGTTAATTTTGAGTGGTGAACTCGTTGAGAGTTGCGGTTGGTGCACGGTTGTGCCAGTGTGTTGGTGAGAGTATCTTTGCGACTTCACCCGGTGTTAGCATTTGTGTGGCTGCACCTAATCCTGAGGGATTTTGTTGTGTTGGTGATGGTGATAATTAGTTGAGTTGTTACTCTTACCTTTAGTTTCGAGGACGAAACTTCTTTTTGGAGGATAGTAATGTAAGACCCAAGATTTCACTGTACAGTTTTTCTAAGGAACTCTAGTGTCGGCTACGAGTTTTAGGGTTTTTAGTAGAAGCGGATTTGTGAGTATCGTCGCATTAATGGAATTTTTGCTGTAATTGAGCCTGTTTGGTGCTCGTGCGCTGGAAAGGCACAGACTTTCGGGTCGTGATCCTCTTTTAAGTATGAGGAGATTTCTGTGAAGTCAGAATAACGAGTTTTGGATTATTCCTGTTTTTGGAAAAACGAGTAGGATTTTACCCGCGGATGGAAAATCTTACTGCGTCTGTTTTAAGTGAGGTTTCGGATGGGAGTTTTATATATCTGCGTGAGTTAAGATATATTCTGAGAATAATTTTCTAAGGTATGGAAGAAAATTACAGTCGCGGAAAAAGATTCGGCGATAAGTTTTGGAATGGAAAAACGATAGACGTTCTTTCTATAGGTTTTCTGTTTTTGCGAGTTTCGTTCGTCGCGATGCGCGAGAACTGAGCGTGTGTTTCGTTGTATGAGGTTATGGGAAATATCTTGTGAGGATAGACTTGGTTTTGATCCAAGGGCTAGGGATTAGTCTTGGAAGCTTTTACTATTTGATCCAATGGCTAGGATGAAACATGACCTTTATTTAGTAGACTTTTGGAAGTCACTTTGTGGACTTAGAAAAATCACAAATTCACTTCTTCTTTCTCTCTTTGGCCGTGGCTTTCTTTCCACCTTTCCATCTTGAGAAAATTTCCAATTCTTCACCAAAAGCTTGGATTTTTGGCTTGTTGGATCATAGAGATTGAAAGGAATTCATCTCCACTTGAGGTAGTAAACCTTCTCCTTTCTTTGTTGGTTTAAAACATCTTATGTTAGGGTTTTATGATTATGATTCTTGAGAGAAATTTGTGAGAGGTTGCTCATAAATTGATTCTTGTTCCATGAATGTTGTTCATGAGGGTTAGTAAGCATGTGTAGGCTTTGTTATGTTTGTTTTCCATGAGTTGGTGAAAAATCTCATGAGAAAAGTTAGGGTTTTGGTTTGGTTATGTATTGATCAATAACATGAGGTTAAGTTGTAAGGTTTTGAAAAGAAAAGTTGTTTTTGAACCTTTGGGCAAAAGGGAAATGCGTTGTATGGTTTTGTTTTAGAAAATCCGATGAAAAATATTTTGGAGTTTATGAAAATATTTTCCTAAGTGTTTTGAGTAGTGTTTTTGGGGTCAAAGTGGTTTAAAACCCTTGTGACGTGTGGAGTTGCTTTTTACTTTGAAAACATGTTTGAAAATGATTACCGGACGGTTAAGGCCCGTAATAAAACTTGTGCTTGGATTTGGTTTTGATTTTGGAAATGAAAAATCAAATAACTTGCACTCGAAGCAACCGACAAGCTTTCGGAAATGAATTGCTTGCTTATGAAAATGGTTTGCTTTTGTGCCTTGAAAAGGTGTTGGGAACTAATAGGATCAAACTAGGTTTGGTTGGGGAAAAAGGTGGTGTGAGTTGCTGTTTTTGCTGCCATGACAGGTGCAACTCGTCGGGCGAGTGTTTACACGCCAGGGCGAGTGTCACAGGTCATGACAACACGCCAGGGCGAGCTCCAGAGCGAGCTAGACCTGTCCTCACTGCCTTCACTCGCCACCAACTCGCCAGGGCGAGCTCTGGGAGTTGAGATTTTGGATTCTGATTTCTAAACTTGGTTTTTTAGCTTTCTAATCCCTTTTATTAATTTATGGAAGTGGTTGGGATTGGAAACGAGTTTTTCGGGTACTCGGAAAGTACGTAGCTTATAACGCAAGAAAACGGCCATTTTGCATTTCAAATTATTTAAGACTTTGGCCTATTGTTTTGAGTCCTAAAAATAGTGCAAATAACTCATGGGGGTTGATCAATACGATAGTTTTGGTATGGTATCCGAAAGAGGGATTTTTCCTTAGGAACCTTTAGGTTTTTTGGGGTTTTGGTGTAGTTTCAATACGATTGGTTAGAGAACAATGTATTGATTGTTGCGCTGCTTGTTTTAGGAAGCGCGTTGTGTTGTTTGAGCGTGTGTTGTTGACGGAAGCTTGCCGAGGTAAGGGCTCCACTTTATTTCTGTCTTTTCACTGAGTTATAACATGTTTGTTGGTTATTTTCGGTGATGCGTGTTTGTGTGTTTGGCATGTATGTGTTATGTATTCTCGTGATGAGAAAGTGTTTACAATACGTGCGTTGTTTTACATATGATTGGAGATGTATGTATGAACATGTGGGTGAATACATATGATTGGAAATGTATGTATGTTTGTTGTGGTTTGTTACATATGATTGGATATGTATGTTTGTTGTTGGGATGGTTTACATATGCTAGGGAGGCATGTATTTGTTGCATTAGTATACATGGGGAATCGTATGCTCATGCATTGTTAGTGCGTAGTGGCGGGAGTGGACTACGAGGTGTGGTTGCAGGAGTGGACCCACCTGATTCTTATAGGGTTTTATTGAGTTCAATACATGGTTGCGGGAGTGGACCATGGGGTGTGATTGCGGGAGTGGATCCACCTTAATCCTTTGTGATTTTGTTGAGTTCGATACATGGTTGCGGGAGTGGACCATGGGGTGTGATTGCGGGAGTGGATCCACCTTAACCTTGTGATTTTGTTGAGTTTGATACATGGTTGCGGGAGTGGACCATGGGGTGTGATTGCGGGAGTGGATCCACCTTAACCTTGTGATTTCGTTGGTGTTTTAGTAGGGGTTGGACCTACAGTTCTGAAACTCATGCATTGTGGTAGCTAGGGTTAGTACCACGCATTGTAGAGGTTGCATTATAGGCTATGTGTGCATTGCTTATATGAACCCGTTGGTGAGAATTGCTTTGGTGGTTAAAGAGCTTTCTCTTGTGTTTGTGAAATTATTGTTATGTGTACAATCTTTCGCACCGGTTATATATATATATACTTTTATTTTGTGGTGACCCTTTCTTTCATTTGCGGGCTCATCCCACCCAGATGATGGGTTAGGTCGTGGTGACGACGGTGGCAGTTCTAGGCTATAGTGAGCACGTGGTGAAGCTTAGTATAGTTAGACTATGCGCCGGTGTGTTTTGTGCACCGTGCTTTTTGGTTAGCATAGGGTTGTCTAACTTGTTTTGTTGTAAGTATTTGAACACTTAGACTTGGATTGTAATTATTCAGGAATACACTTTGCTTGTCGAAGCACCTTATGGTAATGAGTTCTTTTGTATATTTGAATGCCGGCTCATTGAAAAATATTCTATGCGCACTCTGAGTGTTAGTTGAAAAAAGAAAAAAAAAAAATATTGTCTTTTTGGCCTTTGAAAAAAACGGGTTGTTACACTTCTCCACCCCTCACTAGTGGAGTTTTTGCCTTTCGTGGGAATCGAACCATGTACCCTGGGGTTCAAGTACATGTTTAATGCATTCCCACTATCAATTGAACTACTAGTAGGGGGTGGAAAAGATCGTGAGGTAGCAGTGTCGGGAGCGCCGAAGGCCCGAGCTGTTACAACCGGAGCGTCACTGTGGTCTGTTGTCTGCCACCACCACTCTTATATAATTATTTTATTATTTTTTAATGTAATTAATATTAATTTAAATAAAATTTAAATATTTTAAAACTAATAAAATAATTTGGAAAAGCATGACAAAAAATCTAATTAAAAATTTCAAAAATAAATCAATGTAAATCATTTGTAATTATTAACCAGTTTCAAACTGGTTCTGAACTCAGTACAATTTATGAACCATAAAAACCCTTAATTTAGTTTAAAAGAATAAATAAACAACAATATACGGTACAATAAACACACAATTTTTTACAACAAAATGTAAATAGTAGGATTTATAATGTACAACTTAAATTAAAATACTACATGAGTCGAGATTACATCATAATTAGAACTCTCCTTCAATGCTCCATAGCTCAATGACTTGCCATGTACAAATTTTTCTATTAATTGATTCCAAATGAGAAACATGTACACCCCACACTGGCAGTGGCACTATACTATCTAACCATGGCCACTCAAAGATGTTTTTTCTCTGCATTCCAGCTTTGAGGCAGTGATTTTTTCTGTTTATTTTTCAATTAGATGTTTTGATTGGATGTTCCTTAAGCTATATATGTTACATAGTCAACTTATAACCATGAATTGTCATAGAAGTAATACTAATAACCACACATGCAACAATTTATAATGTGAGGAAGATTTTAGGCCATTGTTTGTGGCTATCTTGTACGTTTGAGTCTGACAAAAAGAGCTTATAGGTAGAGCCAGCCAGGTTCTTTCTTTTGATATTTATTCATAGATCAACTAAGCCATCTCTTTGCCACTTTTGCCAAAGCATGATACCATTTTCTATGTAATGCCATTTTACAAAAGTTGCAAATTTTGCAATTTCAATATTATACCATGCGCACATTCCTTTTGAGCATCTTCACACCACAAATATTTTAAAAGAATGCAAATAATTAATAAACATGGTTCTGTTCAAGTACCAAGAAGAGTTATTCCACATGTACAGCATGCTAGAATAGTATAATGCAATTAAAAATTCTATTGATATCATATGACAAAGAAGAAAAACATAAACAATTTTAATTATAAATGTTAATATGTAAATTCTTAAAATTTTATATCAGTTGATTTCATTATAGTGTGCTATAGTCGGGCCTCCATTTTTTGGGGCTTAAAAAAATTACATGGTAGTGGGTCTCTAAAAAAATAAAGAGGCGGATTTTAAAAAAATAAAAAATAGAAGTTGATTTCAATTTGAAGTTTTATTTGTGCTCGAGTATCTTACAAAAAAGAGTTAATGACTTAGTATTAATATTGTTAGAAATCATGGAATCATAGGGATGGAGATCAAACTCATAAGCAAGATAGAGAGCATAAGAGTATTCATGAGGAAGATACTCATAGAAATTCATATTGAATGAATATAGATTGATAAAAGAATGCATAAGAAGTGTACAAAGTAATCCTATTTATAGGATCTAATTACATCAACTAGTGAATAACCAACTATAACTACTTCCTAACTAACTAACTAACCTATCAACTAACTCTAGTTGATCTATATTCTTAACAAATAATCGGCAATGTTCATTTGAAAAATATATAGTAATATGAAGACTTGATCGACAATTTTACTTCAAAAATAACTAGAATTGAGGCTTTTTTAAATATCTAGGAGGTATTTGTTGTTATTGATTAGAATAGAAGTATTTTGTAAGTTAGTTACAAGGATAACTATTTTTTATATTATTTATAATTTAAATGAGGATTATTCTTTATAATTTTTTTGTGATTTCTATTATAAGAATTTCATTTTTAATTTATATGGCCGGGCCTCTAAATAGTTAGGACCGGTCCTACCTTCACACATAACATTATATATTTGGATTTGGTTCATGAAGATAAATGACGAGTGTAACAATAGCAGAAATTGATAATGGGGGATGCAATGAATTTTGAATCAGACTTGGTTGCCATCTTAAAATTTTTGGTTTGACCTAACTCAACCTTATAAAGTTGGCTTGTAAGATGAGAATTGTTTTCACATATAAACATATCTTCAGGTCATTTTACATTTAAAGTGAGACTCTTAACATAAAGTGTGATTAAGTGTCCCAAATTGAATGGAAAAAGTGGATGTTGATCATCTTATAAGTGATAAGATTCATATATTCAACGTCTTGAGGTTTTTGGTCAACATGTAGTGTCCAAATTGCTTGACAAGTTGCTTTTAACCCATTGTGAGAGTTCCTGCGTGATCTATAGTAGTAAAAGAGTTTATGGTTCTGTTTAAAGGTGGTACAAAGGCGTGTCTCATTGACACTAGTGAGTCAACGGTAATTCAAGTGTATATAGATAAAAACTTCTACTTGAAAGGGATATATATATCACATTTGAGGGGGATTATATGAGCACTTAGTGTTTTAAGCTTCCATTAATGTAACTCAAAAACTTAAAGTCCTTTGAGGGAGATGACTAATTGAGTATGAATGTTTAAATGAGATAAATTTTTAGATAATGTAAATTTTATTTTTTGAATAATAAATTGAAGATTTTCCAAAAAGAATGAATTTAATGAATGATTATATCAAAGTTAAATATAGGGAATTTCAAGTACCACCTAATTAATAGTTAAGAATTTGAAATTCTAATTAATTTGAAATTCTAATTAATTTGAAATTCTAGGTGGATCTCAAATTAGTCGGTATGATTATTTCAAATTATGCGTATGATTCCTATTAGCTTAAGAAAAAGACATAATACTCTCTATTCATTTTTCAAATTGGTCCCTATATTTTTTAGAAGTTACAAACTGGTCCCTATAAAATTTCAAAAATTGCAAAGTCATGAATTTAAAATTGGTCTCTAAATTTTAAAAAATTCAAGATTGATCTTTATTTTTCATATTTTTAAAATTGGTATCTCAACTTTTTTGAATTTTTAAATTTGAACCAAAACTTTTAAAATTATCATTTTAAATCATTTTTCATTATAGATATAGTTATATTTCAAAACTTTTAATTTTAAAAAAAAATAGATCAACAAAGTTTAATTAAAATGAAGAATTTATTATTATCATATCCAAACCAAAAAAATAAAATGAGTGAAATTCAAGAATACTAATTTTTATAATTTCATCATCCAAACACAAATGGCAATCATGAGTTAAATTTCCTAGTACTAAAGTTATAATAAATGTAACCAGGTAATTTCATCATCCAAACACAAATAGTAATACCAAAAGAAAAAGTCGGAATAAACGTCTATGAATATTATCTCATCAATTTAGTCTTCTAAACTATATAAATATATGTAGTTGACTTTATAATATGTGTCAATTTTATACATTTTAAGAACTAAATTGGTGGATTTCATATACTTTAAAAGATTAATTATTATATTAATAATTTTTTGGCATTAGTTCTCTATTTTCTAGAGGAAGGAGATTCGGTAATCCAGAGAGTTCAGCCGCAGGGTTAGCAAAATATGCCAAAAATTATTTCCATCCGTAAATTCTTTTAAACAATTTATTTTATAGGAGGTTATTAACCACTTAAACTCAATATAACGATTAATTATTATATATATTATTTAACTATACATGGTAACCAAAATAATCATACTACATATGGCTCTATATTGGAACTAATAATTTTGTTGTTATTATAAAGATTATGGTCACATATATGTGAAGTGATTGCAAGTTAAATTAAATAAATTAAATTAAATGATAATCTGATTCTAGCTACTTTTTCTTTTAATGTGCACCAATGGAAAAAAACAAAGTTAAATTTTTGAGGCCGTACTGTATCTGCTTGACCTTAAGACCATATAATATTATTTCATAAGAAGAATAAGATTGTGGCATGTAATTTTCTTTTTTGGGTTGCAGATTCTGGTATGCATATATTATGTTGGTTAAAATATAATTGGCACATTTTTATTTCAGTCAACTGCAAAAGAGCAAAGAATCGCCTTAGGTTAAAGTAGAAAGATTATATTATTAACAAATACATGTAAACAAAATATATAAGGTTATAAAAAGCTCACCACCATAAAGTGATTCTTTTAAAGTAAAACTCATTAGCACATGCATGTCCTTAATTATGCTAGAGGGGATACTTGTATATTTTATATTGTTTAGTGTCATCTAAGTACATAATAGAAAAATATTGGAATAGAAACGAAAAGGAATACAAATTGCAAAGATAGTAATAGCAAATCAAGGAAAGAATATATATTTATCATATTCAAGTCATTTTCTTATTCATAGGCCTATCGTTTAATTTGTTTATAATGCAGCAGAAATGAAAATGTTATATATGCATGGTTGTGTGATTTTCTTTAACCTAAATTTTACGAGAAAATCTAAAATTCGGTCTAAAAAATAAATAAAATCTAACAAAAAATTGTTGAACTTGTATTCTCCAAATTTGTGTGATTTAAAAGACACCAATTAATAGCAAGCATATTAGAATAAAAAAAAAAAAAAAAAAAAACCACTATTAGCACTTTCTTTTTCAGAAGTTAAAGAATAAACTATTTTTTTTATTTTATTTTTTTATATCACCAAAGAATAAGCTATTTTATGTTGCCATTTGTGTCAAAGATAAATTACCCTATTTGTGATTTATTTAATTGCCACTACTTATATTATACTATATGTTTTGCTTACTTTGCTTTAGTTAATGTAAAATAATATAAGCATGATAGGACAAGAACATAGAACAATAATAGTACTATGATCAAGCCTAGCATTCCATAGCCTTTACAAGTATTAATGTGCTAGCAAACTCCTACCATTTAGGTTTCTTTTGTATAAAATGTTTTGTAAAAGATACTTTTACATATAGGCAGGTTCTACTATCAACAATATTGATAGGTGGTTCCGTGGTTGTTTACCATGAACAAATATTAAAAAATTATTCCAAATTTTAATAACAATCGGTGCTTTTCATAAGTAACAACTCATTGCACTCCTCACTCATACGTTCTTATGATATGATTGGTGTTGATTTGATAAAAATAAAGAAAAACTAACTAACTAAATTTTGATACTTGCATATTTATTTTTTATCATTTTTGTCAAATTAATTTTTGATAGACAAAGTCTCTCATCATTTAAGTTTCGAACATTTTTCAAGTACTATCACCATGGATCATGTATGAAAATGGTCTATCCTAAAAGATAAAGTAAATGAAGATGGATGAATAATAAGTTATTTTTGTTGGTTGTGGCTTCTTTGTTTTGAAATTGGACTGCAATTTTATCCTTATGAAAATGTTTGGTCTGACCTTGTTTAATGTGTCGATCATCTCACCGGTCATCGTTTTAATGAAGTTATTGTGGAATCTTATGAAAAAATGATGTTTTCTATAGAGTGCTTGTTGAGTATGATGTTCTAGCAAAAATTGTATTTAACATAGAACGATGACTTGTGAGATGATCAATACAATTTTTGCTAGTGAGTACTTCTTACGAATTAACATAAAAACTTATTTATTTGCATAAGTTATTTTTCATAAGTTCAAAAATAAATTAATCTAATGAGACCTTAAATAATTAATCTAACATTTCGAATCCAAATGTTCAAAAGATATGCATCCACATCATTTTGAACTTTTATATCTACGCAAACTCAAGAAGAAATACGCATGACCATTAGGATTAGATTTTCTGTTTGACACCCCCTAGCTATAAGTTACTAATTTGAAAAAGAAACAATAACAAATAAATTTTTAAGGCGTGCTTAAATCTTTAAAACGCATTTGCTTCATCTACAAATGAATTGATCTTTGGATTAAATGTGGCGAATGTGAATTGCACTATGGAACTAAAGTGACACACTTTTGATCCTTCAGCATAGTGATTAGAACTGTGTATTATGTAACCTCTCAATCATCTATGGTGAATCAATTTATTTCAATTAAATCATCAACTTAGAATAAGGTATGAATCATATCCCTAAATATATATTTAATTTGACCCTTTTTAATTTATTAAAGTATTTTCCTATGCAACTTTAAACAAAGAGCTAGCATTTTAGAAAATCATGGGAAAATCACAAATCGGTTGCAAATGTACCTAAACTTTGCATTTTCAAATTAAAGTTAATCAAATCATTATTGCTTTTTGAAATAAAACTATAATGGGTATATGTGTGTCTATTTTTGGCTCCCTTTCCGACCCTAAACATTCTTTTGAGTTAATAAATCATTTCTTTTATTTAATATAAAATTATTAAATCAAGTTGATTCGTACAATGGAAAACCTAATTCATGAGTTACATATATATACTTCCACTATATGACAAAGGAATATTAGTGGGCACCATATATAATATTTCTTTTTCCTCTATAGAAATCACTTAAACCAATCAATTTGTGTCGCCTAGAAGCACCATGTAAATTGAAATCGTGATTAGACATTAATTTGTTTGGAATGTTTCTTTTCTTTAGTTGGCCGGATTACAGTTTACAAATATAATATATTTTTTAAGAGCAAAAGCATGGTATTAAATTAATTAAATAAAGAATATAAACACACTTCAATCCAATATCACAAGAGGGGAAAGACAACAACCCGATTAACATTTAACATTTAATTAGTCAAAGTGGTAAGAAATTTGAATCATTTAAATAAATGGTTATATAAGTTTAATCTCTAGATTTTGTCTTTTGTGTATGGAAAAAATTGGTTGAAATGAGAGAAATCCAACTTGTATGTTTTATAAATTTCCCATTAGACATTATTTACAACAAAATGGTAGTGAAAATTTTATATCTATAACATAGTAAAATAAAAAACAAAGATGTTTTATTTTATGCAAAAAAAAAAAATTATACATTGTTCCCGTTGCGTTTTTTATGTGTTTATATTCACATGTTCAAATTTATGTCCCGTTGATTTATAATTGATATATAAATTTAATATGATAAAATATTGAAACTTTTTGACTATTTTTAAAATGCCAACAATATTAATGTTTCGTAAGAAATACATTAATGTAGTATTTTATAAAATATTTGTTTATTTCATATGCAAATATTTTACATGCTAATATCCGAAAGTACAAATTTTTATATCGTATATATATTTATCAATGACAAATATATATTTTTTAAATATTTATGAGTGTAAAAATATATGGATTTAATTTATATGCACTGACAGTGTAAAATAATTTTACACTGTCAACCAATAACAACCATATATTCCGCCACATCATCCCACTTTACCCCACTATCTTTATATGACATGGAAGTTTAAATCATTCTTATTGGTTGCATGTGTATAGATATATGTGTTTTTGAATCAAACAAACTTAATGCATTCTATTAACTACTAAATGTTCAATACATAATGGAATAATATCATCTATGGAAACTATAGCCCAAAAATTTGCCGTCCTAGCAAGAGTATATGAGCAACCGTATTTACTTGCCGCCAAACAAACTTAACCTCAAAGTTTAGAAAATATGACATAAAAATAACAATATCATGAACAATTGAAAGAAACTCTGAATTGCCTCTACGTTTCATGTTAATAGCATCACCCAACAACTCCAAATCACTTTCAAATTGAACTTGGTTTAATTCTCGATATCTAACTTCTTTCATGGCTAAAATTAAAGTTCATGCTTGTCCATCTAAGGTTGAAATCATTGACTGTTGCCAATGTGTCATACCAGTCATGAACTGGCCATTACTACGAAAGCACAATCCCAATGAGGTTGTACCAGAGCCAATAACCAAAGCAACATCAATGTTGCATTTTATCTAGCCTGGGGCTGGTTTGTCCCATTGTAACAGACCTGGTTCGGCAACCATATTCACACTATTGCGCTGTACTTTATGAACCGAATACCAACTATTCCAAGCATCGAAGGCCCGTCTTCCGATCTGGCTCGTCATTTAGACATTGTCATTCCGAATTTCATCATTATGAATATGCCAAATGCACCATAGTAACAAGCTACTCTTCCAACCGTATTATTATTATTATCTCGTTGTTGCACAAAGTGAAAATACGATCAATAGCAGTAGTTTGCTGCTACGCATTGTTATGTAAAATTGAAGAGAAAGAGCATTCGCACCCCAACTATCACAAGCTACTGAAGAGTTTAAAAAAAAAACACATGAAGCTCATTCTCGATGTTCTCAAAACACGGAACAATTGAGAGTACACTCAACTCGCCACTGTTATCTATATCGAATCGGGAGGCATCCTCAAAATAAGCGAAGATATATGTTATTATAGTAAAAGTGTAAAACTTGATAAAATGTAAGACATTCTTATATGAGAGTCAAAATATATGGAATATATGTAATATAAATTACTCTATCCGCTCCTTTTTATTTGTCGTTTTAGATTTCTACATATATGTCAATGCACAACTTTGATCACTAATATCTTTTATAAAAAATTATGAAAATTTATATTTTGAAAATACTCGTCGACACAAATTGAACAACCTCTTATATGCTACTCTCTCCGTCCCAAAACAACTGTCTCTTTTCACTATTGCACACATGCCGATGCACGATTTTGACCATTAATATCTTTAGTTATGTACTATTAAAAAAATACGAAAATTTGATATTTTGAAAGTATTATTTGAGAAAAATCTAATGTCATCTCATTTGCTAATATTTATCTTTATATTTTAGTAATAAAATATGGTTAAAGTAGATTATATGAATAGTTCACACAATCAAATAAAAACAATTGTTTTGGCACGGAAGGAGTAATATCTATTTTTTTTATATTAGTAGAAAACTACAATCAAAGTAGATTATATAAATAGTGTGCACGATTTCCAAACGACAAATAAAAAAGAACAGAATAAGTGGATAATAAATATAGAAATGAAAATAATATCTATCTACTATCTTATTCTTTCTTTCTTTATAAGAAATTTAGTTACTTTTATAATTACATTACTATCGTTCATTCAAATAAATAAAATAAATCTTTTTGGGGTTAAATTAATCATTTTAACTTTACTTCTCCATTCTTTTTTATTTTTTTCTCTTTCTTCTTTATTTCTTCTTAAACTTTTTCTCTTTTCATTTATCTTTTCACTCTTCCCATTACTCTTTTTATTATTTAAAGAACGAGAAAAAAATAATAAAGAATGGAAATTAAAATTTTAAAATTACTAATTTATCCCTAAAAATCTATATAAGAAATTTAGTTACCTACATATATAATTACACTACTATCCTTCATTCAAATAAATTTTTCATAGTAACTAAATTTCTTATATAGATAGTACAAGATATTAGAAGCAGAGATGTTAAGTGGATATATTTGGTCCAATTTGTTTTGCCTGCTGAATTTGATTACATAAATGAATTTGTGGATTCTTTCATTTATGAAGTGTTCAACTTTCACTTTTTTAACCGATGTGAGACTTAATTCACCGCACTTGCCAAAACAATATATGTCTCAGGTATGACTCATCAATCCATTATGCTTCCCCTCAAGCATAAACTTTTTTTCCATCCATACTTACGGGTCACACTGTCTAATAGCATTGTTAGGAAGACTTTCAACACAAAGAAGATGGTCGAACATTCGAGCTGTGATATCACTGTTAGATCTTGAGTGGAATTCGAAAGTCATCCACATTGAATTTAGAGCAACAATGCAAATGATCAACTGGACACCGCATATTTACCTAAAATCTTGAGACATTAAATTTATCGTGCGCGTAATGTACCGAATCATAGTGCTAATTTAACAATTTTTAGCCATTTAAACAAAAGAAATTCTAGTTTAAATTTTTTTTGTATAAACTATATCATGGTTTTAACATTCAAAGTTGTGTGAAAATTTTGGCTGTAAGAGAAAACAAAATATAAAATGAATTCTTGCAATTTGTAATTTAGTCTGAGAGGTAGGGATTAAACTGTGACTAAGAACTTATGGGGGTAATTTAGAGTAGAACTGAGAGGTAGGGAGTAAACGTTTCTATGTAATGTCACATACTAGTCATTTGGGCTTGTACTTGTAAACTTAATGGGAATTTGAGCTTATAATAAAAGAATTTTCTCTTCCCACTCCTAGTGTTTCTTTTATACCCCCATTTATCCAATTTTGCCCTTGTATAAAAACTTTGTAATGCATTTTCCAAAAAATTTCTAGTTCAAATTTCAAAAAAATTCGAAAAACGCATTTTGAAATATTAATCCAAGGGAAAAAAAGGAAAATTGAGGGTATAAAAGAAACATAGGGGGTGGGAAGAGAATATTTCATAATAAAGAGCCACAACCATAAACAAGCCTCCTATTCATTCATAACAATTGAAATTTCAGAAATGCTTATCGTACCCCCACTGCAATCTTAAAAATCACACCATCAAAATTTACCAATTTGAAGGGGGGGAAAATACCATTTTTTCTTGTGTAAGGATGGATGTATCCAGACAAAACACGAGTAATTTTTTGTTGTTGCAAAGAGGGCTTAAGTCCAAAAAAAAAAAACTACAATGAAATGAAACGAGGGATATTAATTCCCATTGAACAGAAGTATTTTTCAAGAGATATGGAAGTGAGAAAAAAAAATAGCTTCCTTAATTTTCTTGTACATGGCACATGATTTTTGGAGCCCCGTGTTATATATATTTGAGCATGGAAGAAAGTATTTTCTAAAAAAGGCCAAGAAAACTTTTATTAAAGGACCAAATATTATACACAAAGAAAAAAAAAGGGTAGATCATTTTTTTTTTTGTTTTTGTCACCCTACTCATTTACTCGCGCAACCTACGATTTTATCAAAATACTCATGTCTGCTATTTAGGTAGCAGATATGCCCACAAACATCATACCATAATTGGTTTTTATAACGTCTGCTACTTAAGTAACAGACGATATTTTCACAAAATTCTTATTTTTATAACATCCGTTACTTAAGTAGCGGAATAATAAAACAAGAAAGTCGTGGAGCATACAAATAACTGGTAGAATGACATAAGTAAATCTCTTATTTTCTTTGCTTTGTAAAATTATGCCAAAATTAGATGTATGTAAATTTATGCACACTCCGGCGATAACAATATAGACCTTCAAAATTAAATTTCCTCAATGATTGACAAAATATAAGAGTGTCCAAGAAGCCACGACAGCAGACGGTAATATCCGGGATTAAGTTGAAAAAACTAGTATTGGAAAAAGTAAAATTTAGGGTCATGTTAAATAGTGTTTTTCGGGCATTTTTTAAACATAGTAAAAAATGTAATAAAAGATAAAATTAATGTTGGTAAGATAATTTTTCACACTTTTGAAATATTGAAAGCATAAGTTTCAAGACAAATTTTTCTTATTAATTAATATGCTTAACTAGTGCATAGAAAATACTATTTAGCTTTTTATTAAAATTTAATATTAGTATTCACTTCCCATCTAATTAAAAACCATATTGGAATTCAAACAGCACGAGACAAGTTTTTTATTCTTGCTAAAATGGATTCAACTAAATTAAATGTGATGTTGAAATTGTAATATTTGCATGTGTATTCTAATTTCTCATATCTTTTCTTTCAAGTTTTTTCGATGTAACTTGACAAAAAGTACTTTTGATGTAATATTTTTGCAGACTCCCCCTAAAGATCTTTTGCCATCTTTATGTACCAAAAAAAAATAACTCTAAGTCTTACAAATGAAATACAAAAAAGAGAAGAAAAACATAATAAAATAAACTTAAACAAATAACCAAAGAAAATGAATCGTATGAGGTAGGGGTGTTCATAGTTCATGAACTGCACTGAACTGAACCATATTAATGATTCAGTTCAGTTTTTAAAAACCATTTTGATAAAAACCAGTTTATTTCTCAAAGCAGTTTCAGTTCGGTTCAGAACCGGTTTAGTTTAAAATAACTAGTTTTTAACTGGTTTTCTAATATGGTTCAGTGCAGTTCCAACTACAGTTTGGTTCAATTAACTGCATTTTTGAATACCCCTGGTATGAGGTAACACTTGAAAGAAGGTTAAGAGTTTAGGATGACAAAAAGGACATATGGACGGTAGGCACATGAGGTAGGACATACTTAACATAGGTACAAAGAAGGAATGGCCAACCATGAATATTATAGTTGACAATATGGAAGTTCAGTGTACGAGTGGTGTATATATAAATATAAAATGGTAACTCTAATTTGAAGTTAGGCACATTAACACTTGTTAATTCTCAAACTATAGCTAATCTCACTTGTAAGAAAACTATGGCTAATCTCTAATTTTATAGGTTGTGTTCTTTACTAACTGAAAGTGTACACATTTGACAAAGTAGTGATAGAATGTTCGGTTAACGAAATAAATGCAGAACGTGGTGATTTGGCTCTTAATTAACGTGAGAAAAAAATAAAATAAAAAACACTGTACTAAGACCAAAAAATTTATTTTTTTTGGTCAAGTCCAATAATTTATATTTATTCTTGTAGTTAATGATATTTCACAAGAAAAACCTCAATTTACAAACACAATTAAAATTATTTATTAGCATTTTTGGCCTTCAATAAGTTATTGTCGGCTTGCTTAAAAAAAAAAGTTATTGTCGGCTAAAATCCTCAATAACTATAAGACAAATTTGTCACAAAAGAAGGAAAAAAATAATATTAAACTTAGTAGCGGCCTAAAACGTCAATAAATAGTTCAAAATTTAAAAAAGCAACGGTTGCACTTAGTGGCGGCCGAATTAATCGCCAAAATTGTCTGTGAAAAAAATTATAAAATATAGTTGCAGTTCAAAGCTGCCAATAAGTTGGAAAAAATTGTTGTATACTTGTATGTAGCGGCGGTCTAAAGCCACCGATAAGTTGGCCGGGAGCAAAAAAATTATTAACGACCTAAAGTTACTGATAATTAGATGAGAGATTAATATATATATATATATATATATATAGGAAAATGCTAAATAGTGCATTCGGTGCACTGTGTTAAGCACATAAATAAGAAAATTATGTCTTGAAATTCGTGCATTGAATACATTGAAAGTGTAAAAAGTTGTATCAATCAACATTAACTTTATGTTTTATTTCTATTTTTTGTATGTTTAACAAGTGCACTGGCTGCACTTATAACTCATATCTTTAATTTATCCATTTCTACAATATCACTCTCTCTCTCTAAATTGTCTTAAATTTTTCTATAAATTCACTTCAACTATATTCTCTCTAAACTCTCTCAAAAAACATTCAACTTAAAACTTTCTCATTTCTCCCTCATCATTTCAATCATATTCTTTAGTTAGAAAACTTGTAAGTGTCTACTTTTTTATATTTTAAAAGTTTATAGTTATTATTTTAGTATTTAATTTATTTGTGTAATATATTGTTTTAATACTTTTTCTTATGATTTTAATTTAGGAGTGTTGTTTGATTCAATTGTTGTTGTTGAGAGCTTATTCTTAAAAATTTAGAGTTAGACTCTATATTCGATGAGGTTGGATCCTCTCCTTCTATGATTCTCCCTCCTTCCAAAATATGTGTGTAATAGGAGAGAGAAAATCAATAAAAAATAATAAAAAGAAGAAGAGTGACAAAATGTAAGAGAGAGATAAAGACAAATGAGTGAAGAATGGAGTGGGAGACAAATGAGTAAAGGAGAGGATTCGAACCCGTTAAATGATTTTTTGGTTGACTAATTCGAGGAAGTAAATCTTTCAAATATAGTTTTTACATTTTTTTCCAGTGATAAACAATAAAATAATTTTATTTAATTTTGTACTAAAAGCGTGTTAACGTTAATTAATATTTAGATTTTTTCCATAAATATTATATCTCAATTGACAAGTTCGGAATATTGCATTTGTAATGAAGTTTCAATGGTGTTTGACACTTCATGTAGATACCCAAAAACATTTACTTTGTTTTGGTACAAACATTGAATTTTAATATAGTTTTGAATAATTTTTCTCTCCATTTTTCAAATCTATTTTTCCTCTCCATTATTATAGTTTTGAATAATTTTTAAATATATATTAAATTGTTGGACCCAACAAATATCACATTATTGCATTTATATTTCAAAAACATTAATAACTGTAAAAATGAAAAGGATGAAAAATAGAAAAAATCTTGACTATCGAATATGTCCATGCTCTTAATTTAACTTTCATCATCTAATCTATTGTGTAATGTAATTGGTTAGAGTACTCATACTCATTGTATTTTTCTTATATATAATTTTTAGAATTGGTTGTAAAATATGATTTAATGTTAATTTTAGTTTCGATTTTATTTTTCGCATCTCGGCTAAATATTTTTGTGATAGAAATAATTCTACGTTGGAATAGGGAGAATTTATATAACATATAGCTCTCCCATGTAAAAAAATAAATAAATAAATAAGTTTTTGCTATCAACATTCTATAAAAGAAATTAGTCTCTATTTTAAATCTTTTTGTTGTTATGCTAGTTCATGCAATATTATCTTTTTATTGAATAAGTGGGTATATTTTATAATTAGTTACTCCAATAATATATATTTAATTATGACAAATAGATTAATTACAAAAAAATAGTAGTAATAGAAAAACTAAAATGATATATATTTGCATGTTTGATAGATGCATGTAGTTTATCTTATTTTGACATTTTTAAACTTTTTTTACTGACAATCATATTTTTAGACACTTAAATAACTATCAAGAGAAATTTGTTACCAATAAAATTATCAAGACAACAATTAACATATTATTTTTATAAATTTTTCCCCTCATTAAAAAATGGATAGCTTCGCCACCGTAGCAACAGTATTTTATTTTGCACATAGTACAAGCCACTCCATTGATGAGATGGTAATGTAGCCCAAAGTGGCAACATGGTTGGATTACTTGATCATGGGTTCATGAATTATTTTGTCTCTTTGTATCTCATTTCAACCAAGTTAACCATATATTTCTTAAAGAGGCAAACAAACTTGTTAATTTACTAGCTAATTGTTGTCATTCTTTAGAGAGCTGATTTATAATTTTTTATTTTGTTATCCTTACCTGATTTTCATGTTTTGTTAGTTTTTTTCTTGTGTCTTAGCTAGTACCCTTCTTTTCAAGAAAGAAAATCCCCCACCAGAATAAAGGGACACTCAATATTTTAATGATGTTTAGATATTTTTTATTTTAAAATTTATTTTATTTATCATTTGCTTTATAAAAAATATAATTGTTATTTTTGTTAAAAAAATTCATTCTAAAAAGAAAATTAAGTTAATTTTTAATAGAATTTTAATTGTTTTTTCCATTGATCCTCTATTTAGCGCTATATGTGCATCAATGATCAATCTATTGTTATTATTCTTAACTTTTAGCATGTAACAATGAGAATATAGCAATAAGCCAATAACTAATAAAAATAATAACTTAATAAAATTATCAATTCTTTAGTAAAAAGAATTATTAATTCTATTAACATTAAGGTTTAAAGAGTTTGATCTTGTGATAAAAATATATATCTTAGATTTAGGAGGTATTTGATTGGAGTAGTTAGTATTCTTTGAGAGAAGTAAATGTATATATTTTTATAAATGCTTGAAAAGTTGTGATCTATTTCATCCGTAAAATGTAAAATGTATGTACTTGACAGAATGTTACAGAACAATACAAGACAGAATAGCAAAGGAAAAACATTTATAGTATTGAACAAATTTGGTGTTATATGATATTTGGTGGACAAAAGGTTATTTTGGTCTTTTAAACAACTTTTGCAGAGAACAAAAAGTTGTCCCATGATTTAGTGATGGACAAGAATTTTAGTTTTTATCTCATCACTTGGCGCCAGTTGAATTTTAAAATCAAATATAATACACCTGAAAGTTGTCCAATCAAATTCCTTATTTTTTAGCGAATCAAACACATTAAAAAAAAATTGCTACCTTGAACTTAATTTGTCATAATCCCTTCATCTTAATTTATATATATATAATACAAAATAATTAATTTATAAACTATTGATATATATTTCTATGGTCTTTATTGTGTGAAGAAGGAAGTATATTTAAGCAAAAGTGCAAAACAAAAAATCAAGATAGAACACAAAATATCTGGTGGTTTATACTTTCTATCTTGTTTTGACTTATTGTGTTTTCTCTTTACACACAACAAAGTAGAATTAAAAAACAAAAAAGAGAGATTACATAGACTATAATAAAGAAATCGAGAAAATAAAAATAAAAAGAGAAAAATAGATTTGTCATACAAAAAAAGATAAAATCCATAAACTAAAAGCCACCTTCTAACAATGAAAAAGGATAAGGTGGCAACTTACTATTCTCCGCCGCAATTTCATTGAAAATTCCCACACGCTCCGTTCTACTATCACTATTCCCACCACCCATCACCGGCACCGGAGACACCACCGTCAACGGAGTCGGACCAACTCCACAATCATTCCCAAAACTCATTTGTCCAATCTGCGTCTGCCCCCACCAACCTCCCACCGGAGTCAACTCCCGCGGCGGTGCACGGTGGAAATAATCAATTTCAAAACCCAACTCCGGCGAAGACGACATCATATTATTCGCAACGGTTACCTCGACTTCATCAAACTCCATCTTCACCGAATTCGCTATCCCCATGCCGGAAGATGACGAAGAAGTTGACATCGTCGCCGCCGTCATCGCCGCCGTCTCCGGCGGAGAAATAAACCGTCGTTTTTTCTTCTCAACAATTATTTGCTTCTCTCTCTCATTTAATATTCTTGATAGAATTTGAGGATCTTCAACGACATTGCAAAGAAAAGCCATCATTTGTTGCGGTCTTTTTTCTGTTGTTTCTAATCTTTTGTTCATTCCTTGAAGCTCTTCATCTAAAATTCTTTGTTCTTCTTTTAGCTTCAATATTTCCTTCATCATTACTTCATCTTCTTTTAAATCTTCAAATTTCACTTCATTAAAATAATTATTATTGTTGTAATAATTATTAGTATTATTCCTTCCATTTCCTACTCCACCAACGTGCTTCTTCCTAACTATGTTCTTCAATAAGTGCTTTTGTCCTCTTAGAAAATACTCATTCGCAAATTCCCATCGATCCGGATCCACTTTTCTAAAACCCTAAACACAAACAAAAAAACAAGCAAAAATATCAAAAATAAAAAAATTGAATACTGATTTTATTGAATTATTTAGAAATGAAAAATACCCATTAATAAAAAAGTGATTTTGGAGTCCCATAAGTCCTAGCTCAACTGGCAAAATATGCCGAAATTGTTAGGCCGGACGTCGTGACCCGGGTTCGAACCCGGGATCTCACAATTATGTGAGTTTAATTTCCAGTGGATTACCACTTCAACTAAGACAAAAAAAAAAATTTTGATTTTGGAAAGTGGGTTTGCTTTTGTTTAATTATGAATGAAAAAGAAACAAAAATATAAAAAATGGGATAAAGATTTGATTGAATTAATGAAAATGAAAAATATTACTCAATCTCAAATATAATCTAAGGCTGATCAAAAATAAAATTTAAAATATTTTATCTAAAATTTAAACAAAATACATCAAATTTATTTAATCTACTTTTAGTGATAGAAGTACTTTGTATTTTGTATTTCTTAGAAATAAACAAAATATTGATCAAAAATAAGAAATGAAGTATTTTGTATTTTATTTAAAATAAACAAAATACATCAAATTTGTTTGACCAGTTATTACTTACAAAACAGAAGTACTATAATTGATAGGAGAGTGTCCTTTTAAGAATTTGGAATAGAAGTACTAGAATACTACTACTTACGTAGGTATTGAGTTGACGAACAAAGCTAGAGAAATTGTTGTGTTTGAAGAAAACAGGAAGAAGAGAGTGAGAGAATTGGAGTGGATCAAGGACGATGAAACTGTTGTTAGATGGACCCCACTTGATAAGGTTATCTGTGTTTTGTTCATTAACCATGTGATATGTCTTCATAATGAACGGTGCGATCACGTTGTTTTGCTCCATCCCCATTTAATTTAATTAAAAAAACCACTCACATACACACAAGTCACAACACAACACTTACAAAGATACAATTATAGATTGTGTTATATATATTGTAAGTGTAGAGAGAGAGAATATGAGAGAGAGATGGGAGATTTTTCTTAGAGAGAGAGAGAGGAGGGTTTTTCTTTTATTACAAGGAGGGGAGCACTGAATATATAAAGAGGACGCATGTACAGTAAAATAAGGGGGAAGGGGGGGTACGTGTCGAGTATTGGGGGGTGTATAGTGACAATAGTAGTAATTTATTTGTTGAAAGTTTATCGGGTGGGTTTTTTCTAATTTACCCTTTCATAATTTGAGGGTATTTATTTTTTAACCAATAAGAATAAGCCACATAAGTAGATTTGTATGTGGTCCCCACAATTAACTTGTAACAAACTTGTGGGGACCATATACAAATCTACTTATGTGGCTTGTTCTCATTGATTGAAGGGTAAATACCCTCAAATTATGAAAGGGTAGAGAAGTAGTCACCGGGTGGGGTGGGGTCTACGTGGCATTGCTATGTACACGTCATTGTAGACGAGGTTTAGATATTTATGAAGATGAGTAACGCGCTTTGGTGGCGCGTGGATGATTAATAATGAGGTGGGTATGGTCCCGGGCTTCCTGGTTTAAGGACAAAAGGAAGTAACGACAGAGTGTTTTGGCCTTTTGGGTGGAGAGTGGCCAATTAGGCAGCTTTCTAGTGCTGGATCGGTCATTTGCTAGTAACTAAATTATAAGTTATTTGTAATATTTGTATGAAATTTTTACCATCATTATTAATTTAGTCCCAAAATATAAACAAAAGTGAGTTAAAAAAGTTTGATATATTTGATTTAAAATTTGGACCAGATACATTTATTTTTGTTGATCAATTTTTTCTTATATTTTAGGATATAGGTATATGTTTAAGTAGTCAATTTAGTTCTTAAATATGATTTTTGTTAATCGAATTAATTTATAAAATTATTAACAAAAGATGCACTAAAAATATGTTTACAATTTTGATATAATCATAAACTAATATGACACAGAAATATGCTTTTAGAAATCAAAATTATTATATAAATTATCGGTTAGAAGTTATACTATGAATTACCATTAACGAAGTTTAATTCATTCTTATATGTTTAACATTTGTTGATAACTTAATTATTTTTATGAAAAATACTCACTCCGTTTCTTTTTATAAGAAACAGTTTGAAAAAATTACACATACCAAGGAAACACATTGTAAATAGTCTTTTTCATTTAATACTCTTATAAATTTAAATTTATTCCATCTATACCACTATTTAATTACTCTAAATTCAATTAACTTACTTATTTTTATTATTCTCTTTCATAATAAATAAGGGCATAAGTGAAATTCAATATTTAAAACATTTGAAAATTAGTCAAAGTTTCTTATAAAAAGGAACAAAAAAAAATTCTCTTTTTTTCTTATAAAAAGGAACGGAGGGAGAATAACCTTCATGCCTAATTTTTTTTTGGGCTACCATATTACACCACGCCGTTTAGTAGTGATTAATTTTATTAAGTAACTTTTAAAATACACAATAACTCTTATCACTTAGCTCAATTTATTATTGGTTCTCCAAAACTACTCAATTTAGAATTATAAAATGATTTTAAGTGTTACATCTTCAAAATGATTAGTTTTGTTGTTTTAATCAGAATCGTCGGATATCAATTGGGGTCATATGTTCATGGGGTTCGAATTGGAAATAGATTTAGAGCAGTCGACTTTGATGCAGTCAACATACAGTCACTGCATTAGAACTTTATGATTAAAATAAGCCGACTCAAATTTTAATGGAGTTTTGATTTTTTAAGATATTAAAATTCTGATTTTAACTCTAAATTGTCCGATTTTTCCAGTCATGATTGTTGATTGCACCCAATTCAGGTCCGTTTGAATTAGTACATTTAAGAGTGTTGTTATTTGAAAGCCATGGTTGACACTGTATTCTGAAAACTCTTTTTAAATTAAATTAAAATTCTATCAATCTTAATGTAGCCCACATTTAATTAAGAAATATGTACAACTCCAATAAATGTATTTATTTTGATAGTATTATACTCCTTCTGTTCCAAAATATAAGTCATTTTAAAACAAAACAAAAAATTGTTCTAAATTATTCATTTTGAGTATTCATTTTTACAAAATCAACTTGTAAAGTTTAAGTTTAACATAACTCTTTTATCTATAAATATATTCCAATCATCTTTTTATTTAATGTAAGAGTATTATTAAGTCTTAAGAAACTCTTACGACCAATACTATTGAGCTTGATGATGTGTGGTAGATGGTTGATCCAATAGTAGAAACATGATAACAAATGATCCAACAAATTTTAGAAGAGACTTTAATATTATCTTAAAATTTAAGTTTAACATAATTCTTTTTTATAAAACGGCTTATAAGATAAAGATTATTTATATTTATAAACATATTTTCAAACTATCAAAATATCTTCTATCTAATGTAAAATTCTTAACAAATAGTGTTGAATTGCGATAAAATTGTAACAATAAGAATAAGATGTTTTAGTAAAAAAAATAAGATGTTCATCATGGGCAAGCATAACCACCACATAGCAATGTAATCAACAATGCAATCCAATAGAAATGGGACAGTATCCTATCGTCTGACCAGGCAGTGATGCCAAAACAACAATAATTCAGTGCTTATATTTAGAATATACATTTGGCACATAATACTAAATAATTTCACATGCACGTTAGTTAGTTATAAAACTGGTTTTAAGTTGTTTTTTATGAAGAAAAAAAAATCAAAATATTATCCACACATAACTAGTGAAATTTGAAACTAATACTTCTTGTTTTTATTTTTTTTACTGAAAATAGGTATTCATTCATTCAAATTGAAAATACATAAATCATTACAAATTTAAGATTGCTAAAAACTGAAAAAGGTGAATCTACAAACGATTTTGCAGCACCTAGGTTAATAACATACAACGGCATCATAAAAATGCCTACAAATATGACAAAATAAAAGTAACTTGAATGATCATACTCTCGGATCTGCAACGTTGATGTCCAAGTCTTCATCGGATCTGTAATGATTGAGGTAGATCTGTCAATTTGAATCAACAAAACACCGTACCAAAGCGAAAAACCAACAAACGCCGCACAAGACGACGACAAACACAATGCCGCACAAGACGACGACAACCTGAAAAAACAAAACAAAAAAACGAAGAAGCAAATTTATGTGGATAACCACTTATTTGAATAAAAAGAGAGACAAAAACGGTTTGAGGGGTGATTTCAGGCCAAAAATGGCCAAAAACCACCTCCTATGGTGGAAGAATGAAAAGAGAGAAAAGTTAAGAAAAATGTATGGCGGCTAACCCTAATTTGTTAGAGAGTTATTAAAATAAGAAAAATAAGTAACTAATTCTTCTTGGTAACTATGATAAAGAGTGTCTTTTTGGAGTTGATGTCTTTTAATATATAATTTTTCATGTGTGTGCTCAAATATTGAACTCTTCAACAATTAGCTAAAGAGATTCAAAATTTAGCATTTGTGTCGGATTATGTTTGTGGTTTTAAGAATTTAATTTTTGTGGTCAATGAGTGTTTTGAATAAATTATGTTCATTATTTATCATAATTTTTGTTGTTTTATTGAGTAATTATCTGTTTATTTGTTTAATTAATTTTAATTTTGTTTTAATTTAATTAATTAATTATGTGTTAATTATTGATTTATGTGTTTTAGGTAGAATAATCATTTAGAAATAGAATTAAGTGTTATTTGAGTTTTATGAAAGTTGGGCCTTGTGCATATGGATTATAGAAAAGCCTATTAGATGGAGGCTTATTTTAGTAATCGAGGAGTGGTAACCTAGACATAAAAAGGAAAAATAAGATTGAGGAACTCATTTGAGATGAATTTTGGTGGAGGAAGAAAAGAGAAAATAAGAGAGAGTCTTAAAGAATAGAAACAGAGAAAAGAGGAAGCAAATCCCGTTTTCAATACAGCAGTCTCACTAAAACTTCAATTCCTGATTCGTTAACTGTTGGATTTCCATCAAATTTTGAGGGTGGGTTCTAGGGATGTCAACGGGACGGGGAATGTGCGGAGGAAGCTTCTTCCCTGTTCCCCGCCTCGAACTGCCTCCGGGAAATTTTTTTCCTCCAGCCACATCCCCATGGGGGAATATTTGTCCTCATCCCCACATATCCCCACGGTTCCTGCTGGGATCCACAGATATCAAATATTAACAAAAATTTATATTTTTCGGTCAAAATTATGATAGTAGTATGACGCTATTTTTTCTTTTTTAATTTAAAAAAACAAATATTTTACATTTTCTTTTTAAAAAATAAAACCAACACATAAATAATGCATTCATAACCAAAAATATATTGCAAAAATATTTAGCTACTAATAATCATACTAAATCTAATAGCCAGGTAGCCACTTTTCTAGGGTTGGGAGTTTGAAATTGGAACTTGGAAGAGGCAATGAAGTGAACGATCAAAATTCTTTACAATCACTAGAGAAAATAATGGATAGTGATTGACTTTTCAGTACTTTTTTCTTTTGAAAAAGAATCAACATTTAGTAATAATAATAATATATAGTTAACTATATATAGACGGATTCGGGGAATCTGCGGGGACGGATGCAGCTTCCCCGTTCCCCGCCCCGAATTGCACGCGGGGAAATTTTTGCCTCCATCCCCGTCCCCACGGGGAAAAAATCCCTGTTTCCGGAGCTCCGAACGGGGATAGTAGGTTCGCAACACCTGAAACCAACTCTTGACCGTTCGGATCATCGAAACAAGGTTTGAGGAGGGAGAAATCAAGTTCGGAGTGCACCAGAGTTTTGGGAGAATAAATGGTATTAATCAAGAACAATGAGGAGAAGAAGAGGATAGAGGATTAGAGAGATTAAGGGGTTGAACGAGTAGAGAATCCATCTAACATAAGGTATGAGAGTAGTTATAAAATTTAGAGTGATTCATAGAAAGAGAAGAAATCCTATTCTCTCCATCCCAATCTTTCTATACTATTTTCTTTGGGTTTTGGGATTTTTCTTTATGAAAATGAAATAGTTTGATGCCATAATGTTTATTAAATCTATTGCTAATTGAAAGTATAAATTTTTGGGGTTAATCATGGGAATGTGTAGATGTTTGAGCTTTTATGAATTTTTATGAGAAAATGAGAATCTTGACGATTTTTCCCTGAAATGATGTAAATCATGATAAATGTTGCACTTCTATATTTATGGTAGTGATATATGCTTAAAGTTATAACATTTATGTTTTAAATGAGTTAGAATCTTGATGTTTGGGTCTTTCAAGTGAGAACCCGTGAATAGGGTATCTGTTCTTGAGCATGCTCGCGTAGCGAGAGCCTTTGTTCTTGATGTTCATCAGGCTGGCGATGAAGGCTCGCCTAGTGAGGGTTCTCACTACCAATTGGGATAGTAGCTCAATTTGTAGTGAGAATGGATTGAACATGTACTTGAACCCCAGTGTACATGGTTTGATTCCCACGAAAGGCAAAAACTCCACTAGAGAGAGGGTGGAGAAGATCGTGAGGTGGCAGTGCCGAAACCACCTAAGGTGGTGGCGCCCGGGCTGTTACAGGGTTCATCAAGCGATGAAGTGAGTATGATGTATTAAGTTGTTGATATTATGTCAGTTTATTGGTGATGATGTATAAATATAATTGTTGTTATTAAATTGATTCTAATAGTGATATATCTTATTTTGGTGTGAAGATGGATTATGTCATCCATATTATTGGTGATGAGATTATAGTTGAATTGTATCAAATGTTAGGTATATGTGCATCTCATGCATTCATATGTTGAGTCTTTTGCCGTGAAGATGGATTATGCTATCCATAAAATATCTTATGATATTTCGGTGTGAAGATGGATTATGTTACCCATAAAATATCCTTGTGATATTTCCATGTGAAGATGGGTTAAGTTACCACATGTATATAGTGATATCTAGGGTGACATGACATGTATATGTGATATTAAGTTGCTATCAATCACCATACTAGGTTTGAAATTACACATAATGGGTATTCTATTAGTAGTTGTTATGTTAGACAACTACTTGTCTAACATAACAACTACTAATAGAATACTCATTATGTTGGTATGGAAGCCACACAATATTGTCACGCGACAGTTCCTACATTGTTGCTGAACTGATGCACGACTCTAGATCGATAGTTTAGACCAACTCCTCTTCCCCTAAAACCTTGGTCCAATGCAATTTCCAGACCCAGCTGTTGTTAACCCAGCTGCCCATGTTAAAATTCTTACCATCCTTGTCCAAAGAAATCAAGAACAAATTGAATTATTTTATTTTTTTAATTTTAACACTGAGTAACCATTCCAAAGAGATTAACTTACCATTTCCCAACTTCTAATGAGTCAAACTAACAAACCAGTTCGGGTCACCTTCTTCAAAAAACCACCAAGCATAAAACAATATTCAATTTTTTAGTTAGTGTCCTAAAACACTAATTATCATTTTATTTTATTTTTACATCAATTTACTGTTCTAATTTGGATCGGTTTAAATATTCTAACAATGTTATTTAGGTGAATGAGTTAAATTTTAACCACATGTCCATTAAAGTAGGGGTGGACAAAAAAACCAAAATACAAACCGAACCGCTAAACTAAACTGAATCGAACTAAAAAAACTGAACCATAAGTAACAATTTTAAAACCAAATTGAAATAGTTCAGTTCGGTTCGGTTCTTGATTATCAGTTTAATTCGGTTTTCTTTAATGGTTTAGTTTACTTTAATGAAAAGTTGGTTATAGTTTGGTTTAAAACCATAAAACCGAATTACTTTAACAATTCAGTTCGATTCAAAAGACAAAAAGTTCAATTCAGGTTAGGTTTTCCTCTAGAACCAAACCATGCTCACCTCTACATGAAATTGTTAAGGACACGCGCGTGCAGTACAGAGTGTGAGACCTACAGAGAAAGAGGGAGTGGCTTAGATTCTTTAATTTAAGAATTCTGATTGGCTGTTGGATTTACCTTTGCTCCAAGAAGAGTACTCGTGGGTGGGGCATAAAGTATAAATCTTCTGTCTCAACCTCACTGGCTCATTTGTATTAGCCTCCATTCTTATATCAATATATTACTATTTCTTTGCCACTTTTCAAGTGATGCTACATCATTGGGGAGCATATTCATATTCATATAAGTCATACTCCTCATAATTCTTTAAATTATCAAATAATTAAGGGGATTATTTTATTATACGATTAATACGAAATATTAGTCGATGAAAGTTGGTTCAGTTGAGTTCAATTTAATCCAGTTTAATTTAACGCGATATATTTTGAATTGTTCTTTGATATTCATATTATAAAATATAATTTATTTATAAAGTATTCGTATTTTAATTAAAAATACAGTAAAATAATAAATTTTATGTAAAATATAGCATACAATATATTCATATAAGTCATACTGATCATAATTTTTAAAATTATCAAATAATTAAGAGAACTCTTTTATTAGTATAAATTAGTACTAGTAACAAATATTAGTCAGTAAAATTATGTTAGGAGATGAGTTCAACTCTTATAATCAATATAACGGATGCAATCCCAAGTATCTAAAAAAATCCATTGACACTACTAAATTTCAAGTACATAATATAATTATAATTTTTAATAATAATAGTAATAGTAATAACTTTATTTTATAGTATTCTAAATTGTTTATGTTTTATAAGAGTAAATGAGTAAATTATTTGGCAAAATGCATTTATAAGTCTTTTAAGTTTTACGTTTGTAACAGATTGGACCTTTAAGTTTTACATCATTATTTTGGTTTCTAAACTAGCTTGTTTCTAACCGGCTAAAATCCAATACCATAAAGGCTCAATAAAATAGTGAGATGTATTGACTCTTATATATATTACCAAACATATGATAAATGATTCATGCACAAGATATTTGGGATTCATTCCCTTGCACATGGAGGACCATAAAAAAACGGTTATTTCTGGTATCTCACTATATATGCATGTGTGCACTCACCTTGAAGTACACACATTCTTACTCAATTTAGCAGTATAACTTACCTTTAGCAAATAGTGACTTGAGATTTGGAGTGATAACATTGTTGCAGGTACTATTTTCCTGATACTTAAAGCCTGAATCATCATCCAAATTACAGACCTAGCCAATCTACAACACCAAAAGACTATATTCGCGTTTGAGTGCACGGTTTAATACTCATTTTAAGATAAATATTTTAACTATATATCTATGATAAGGTTAAAAGTTAAATTTATCATATTCTACTAACTTGTCAAAAGGAGCTATTCTTACATAGACATAAGTCTAAGTTAATTATTCTTAGGCATAAATATATAATTTTAAAAAAATAAATAAAATATATAAGAATTGATTAATAGATACTATGACTAAATTATTTATATTAGATTTTTTTCAATGATTTGTGGTTATACCCAAATTAGTATTTCTATGTCAAAGATAGATTGAAACATAATATGATAAATTGATCATATATCATTTTCAATATAAAGGCTCCACCTCCAATAATAAAAAGAAATATTTATTCCAACTTATATATCATGCAAATGAAGAAGATCCTTTGTACCACATCACCCAAATAAAAGTAAGGCAAATGATCCAAGTATTAGTGTCTTAACATTCACTCTATCATTTTTTATGCCTCTGAAATTTTCATTTGAAATATGTCATTTTAATTTGCACTTTTGTTATATACTTAATTTTGCCCTACTAGCTAGCATCATTGACAAGGATGCTAGCATGTGTATATATATAAATATTTCATAGTTAATTGGAACTATTATTCTTATCCCACATATATCTATATAAAATGCTAGAGATCCGTATAATATTATATTATAAATTATTTGTATGATTGCCACCTCCCCGTTTAGGTAAAAGTGAGATCCATTACTTGCCCAAAGAAGAAAAGGTGTCACTACAATTTGATTTTTAATTAGAGGTTCTTTAATTTTTTGAATATATCAATCTACTTTTCTCATCTGTTATTTCAAAGTGTTAAGAGATGCATGGATTTTTTATTGAAAGAATATTTTATTAGCTCCGAGTATAGATGTACTTGGCTATGTTACCACCTATGAAGCCCCGATACTTTAAAAATGGTGAAGTATCGTGTCCGATACGTCCTCGATACCGATACTCATCCGATACGTCCTGATACTCGTATCGGAAGAGTATCGGTTAAATCTTTATTTTTAAATAAAAAAATAATATCCGATACGCGTCCGATACTTTCCGATACTCGTATCGGAAAAGTATCGGTTAAATCTTTATTTTTAAATAAAAAAATAATATCCGATACAATCCGTGTTTCCTAGTAAATGTCAAACTATTATGTTGTTACACGGGTAACTAACTATGTCTTTGTTTAGATAGTACTAGTGATGTTTTTTGGGATAGTACTAATGATGTTCTTTTTGTATAATACTTAACTTAAGATGTATAACTTAAAATGTACTGGTGATCATTATTTTTTAGGATAATATTAATGAGACATAAATACTTAACTTAGTATTAATGATATTAATTTATTATAATTAGTATTTTTTGTCTCTGTCACTGTTAAGTATTTGGGTTTGTCCAAAAATTCTAGTATAAGAATGGATGCTTTATGTTTTTAATTGGTCAGCTGCAGGATCTATATATATAATTGTCTGCTATTGCTACAAAATGGGCTTGTTAAAGAGGCTTAATGTCATGACTATTATATGTTTTTTGAGCTATTTTATGTCTTTAGTTAGGACTGAGGAGCGCTCGTATGTTGAACCTCAAACTGTTTTGCTCTTATGCAAGCTTATTGGCTTGTTTGTACTCCTTGTACAATGAACTATTGACGTTTATAATAATAATAATAATAATAATTTTTTTTGTCTTTCAAAAAACAATTATCATTATTAATATTATTTATTTTAGTCATGTTTATATATTTAATTTTAAAATTAATTTTTGAATAACGTATCGCGCCCGTATCGAATATGGATTTTTTAAAATTTTCACGTATCAACATATCGGTATCGTATCGTATCCGTATCGTGTCGCGTATCGGGGCTTCATAGGTTACCACCATTCATTCATCACTCCAATAAGATAAAATAATATATTCAGGTTTACTAAGATATAGGTATAGCTTATTATTGGCTCAATTTGCTTGGTAGCTGTGCTTTTAATTATATTTTCTATTTCTCCAATTCTGTCTCTTCACTCAAATGAATAGTCATGATTTTTATTAACCTAGGGATGAAACTCACGTGGCTCATGCTGAACCAATTCTTAAAAATAACCTTGTAATGAATATAAATTTTATAAGATTTATTATTGGAATGATAATTTATATCATATAGACTATCCATAAAATTTTGGCTTAAATGTCCTTCTATTTTACAAAATGCGCAAATTTGGTCTCCCTTATTTTGTTTTAAGTAATTTTGGTCCTCCTATTTTACAAAATACACTACAAAAAACACGCTGTTTAGCCACGGTCAAAACCGTGGCTTAAAATGCTATAGACCGTGGCTAATAAAATTTACCACGTTAATTTTGAGGGTGGCCTATTGGGGCGTTGCAAAATTTAGCCACGGCTAAATTTGGTATTTGCCACGGTTATATAAAGCGTTGTAACATTTTTACAACCACGGCTATTCATCAATAAGCCACGGTTAGACCGTGGCAAAACAGCACAAAGGTGACTGGGAGAAACACATTTGGCTACGGTCATAACCGTGGCTATGTAGCACATTAAAGATTGCCACTCATTTAACCGTGGCTAAAATTGGTCTTTTTTTTTTAATAAAAATGCTGCTATTCTTTCATGCTTTTTTTTTTGTCTTTTTCATACACTATTCAAACTCAGAAAATAGATAAATTCAAACTTTATTAACACTAAATTTATATATGGTGCTAAGCTAAATTTATCCAAGCCCCTTATATGCAAAGAGATTGGTTGCATATTAAAATAATACCTAAGGTGTTAAGCTATATTTATCTAGAGTGCTATACTAAATTTATCCATATAATGACAAGTGATTATACACCCTAAACAAATAGATAAATAGTGACAAGTAATTTACACCCTAAACAAATAGATAAAAAATGACAATTAATTAACTCGGGTCACACAACTTTGAAGCACAAGACCCACAAAACTATATATTCAAAATACAAGTACCTGATAATTGTAAAATTTGCCTCATATTCCTTAACAACTGGCCATGCCAAACTGGTCTACAATCACATTCACATACAAGTTAGATAGATATAACTGATTTTAAATTAATAAGTAAAGAAAAATGTAAGTTTGGTTCAATGCAAACATAACAAACTATGCTACACTAGTTACTTTATGAAAACCAACAATTGTCTCACATAGCTCTCTTGATATAAACTATTAGATTAATGCAATGCAAATCACCTTTTCAGGATATTCTTCGTCAAACCGAGCACGTGCCTCTATAAGTTCATAATCCATATGTAGTGGTGAGCTATAAGTGTGTAAACAAGGCTTTATGAGATACTACCACAACATGAGAGAAGGATAGAGAAAAATGTGAAAGTTCCTCCAAGATGGTCGAGCTGGAACTAAAATGAATCCTGCAGCACACATAATCGGAACTGATATGCATAGAAGATGCAACACACCTGCAGAAAAGAAAAGAACATAGAACACTACATGACCTCATGACACATGTGAAATCTTCCACACTAAATTACTAGCAACATTCATTACAGCAAACTCCCAAAAATTATATATACATACCTGAAGTTCCAAAGCTATGGTACCCAAATTATTCACTAAATCCTCCTTTGTCATACCAATACCTCTATCTCTAATAGATAGAATTTTCTTTTCGTTATCTAACTTAATCTGTAACAGTATGTAATACGGTTTAATTATACGAAATAAACCACTAAAAAAGCAATTAGCTGCAAGCATTTCTTAGGCAGTCATCATAAATTAACAAAACAAATATAGAAAAATAAACTAATTAACTAATCAAATGATATAAACAGATGCTTAAATTAAAGATTTAGCAATGCTAACCTGGATTTCAAGCTTGGTGTTGTCACCTTCACCTAAAATCTCCTTGTTTGTGAGGGAAAGGAACCTAATATTGTCCAATGCCTACAATATAGAACTCATTTATGATCAATACAGAGTTCCATTTCGTGTATAAAATAAAAATGCAACGATTATTCAATTCAAAAACAAGAATAAGCTTAGATCAGAAGCATTTGAAACTCAAACTTCTCTGCGTTACTCCGAAGCAATCTCTTGGAGATCGATTCCGATTCCAATTCCCTTAATTCACACACGAAAATCACAAATCAATACATAAAAACATAGAAACAGAGATCGAATGAGAGAATCGAGAATCGTAAGTCATAGCCACCTCTTAACCACATCTGAATCGAAACTCCATGAGAACAGCGCCAATCTTATCATCCACCTTCCGCATTCGCTTGAAACTTTTGACCTAACGAACAAATTTTCAAATCGTAAACGAAATTGAACAATGAACGAAGTTTGAAATGTGCAACTAAATAGAAGAATAAACGAACCTTGATCTGCGAAGAGAAGGAAAAAAGAGAGAAGAAGAAGAAGAACGAAAGGGATCGTCCACTTCCTCATTGTAGTGAATGTTCATAGTTCCTAAGCTTCTAACATTGAGAAACTTTCGAGGAATTTGAGAGATTGAGAAATCTGAGAATTGTGTGAAATGGAAACATGAGAAATTTCACAGGCAAAGAGTGAAATTGGGAAAGTGAAAGTAAAGTAACGCAGGAGAACCCAAGACACGGCGCGTATATTGAAAAATATGGGAAAAAAACTTTACCACGGTTAAACCGTAGCAAATGGACTTAAATGCCCACAGTCACAATAACCGTGGCTAATCGACCGTGGGTAAAGGCCGAATTTTTTGTAGTGATATATGCACAATTTTGGTCACCCTATTTTATTTTGCACAATTTTTGTCCCCCTATTTTGAAAAATTCTTACATTTGGTCCCTCCTCAGGGCATAATCTTCAGGGTTAAATATGTTTTTAGTCTATACTTTTATGTGAGTTTCGACTTTTAGTCCATACATTTTTTTTATTATATTTTTAGTCCCCCACATTTTCACCGTTTGTATTTTTAGTCCCCTTCGTCAATTTTTTGTAACTAGGATAACAGAATCGGCCACATATACTTTAAATTGACTAGGATAACGTTTGTATTGAATGATGTGTCATCTATGTGTCATCCTATGTGGCCGATTCCGTTATTCTAGTCACAAAAAATTGATGGTAGGGACTAAAGATAAAAACGGAAAAAACTTGGAGGACTAAAAATATAATAAAAAAAATGTAAGGACTAACTAAAAATCGAAACTCACATAAAAGTAGGGACTAAAAACATATTTAGCCCTATTCTTTAAATGACATGACACATAATACATGCTTACATTTAAGAAGAGCATGATGAAGAAGAAGGAATACACTCTTAAATTTCATTTTAATTTCTTTATTTATATTTTTTAATTATGTTTTTAATTTAAGAACTAAAAATATAATTTAAATAATAAATAAATTATAAGCATGTATCATGTGCCATTTTTTTTTAAAGAATGTGTCATGTCATCAAAATTGAATGATAAATGAAAAAGGGACCAAATATCTGATTTTTTTAAAATAGGGGAATCAAAATTGTGCAAAAGAAAATAAGGGAAATTGCTCATTTTTCAAAATAGGAGGACTTAAATTGCACAAAACAAAATAGGGGGACTAAAATTGCGTATTTTATAAAATAGGAGGACCAAAACTGCATTTAACCCAAAAAAATTCAGAGAAATTGAAAATCATTTGATATGTTAATGAGACCTATCAAGGTTAACGTTATTAATTTTTTTTTCTATCAACCCTTAATCTTAATGGGTCTCAATAACATATCAAATGATTTTCAATTTTTCTAAAATTATTTATGGATGATCTATATAATATAAACTTTCAATCTTTATATTTATTATAATAGTATTGATCACTTGACCATGGTGGACTATTTGTGAAAGTGATCCACCGCGAAACTATATTCTAATAGAGTACATTGAACTATACATACCTTTAGTTAGATCAGGTTTATTGGTTTGAAGTTTTCAAATTTCAACTACTCCAAAAGATGCTTCAACATCAATTACGGTAATTGTTGATTATATATTATAAAACATATAAAATTAATTATTTAGTTAATTTAAAAAATAACTTTTGCATTTAATATGTAATGGAGGAGTAACTAATTAATGGTTATGAAATATGTTATCATTTTTTAAAAAAAAAGAACAAACTTAGCTCATATTATTAATCAAATAATTGTCAATATAAAGAGGAATTGATTAGAAAATACAGCGACTAGTTAAAGTATAAACAAGACTTAATTAGTCTGCAGGTCCCTTAAAGATATTTTTGATTTCACTTTGGTCCCTTAAAGAAAATAAGTTCCACTTTGGTCCCTTATTGATATCTTCGGTAGTCAATATGGTCCTTTTCGTCCATTTTTTCTCAGAAACCGTTAACTTTTGTACATGTGGTAAAATAGGTTGTTACATGGCATATGTACATAAGTTAACGGTTTTTGAAAAAAATGAATGGAAATGAGCATATTGACTGATGGAGATATCAATAAGGACCAAAGTGGAACTTATTTTCTTTAAGAGACCAAAGTGAAACCAAAAAAGTTTTTAAGGGACTTGCAGACTAATTAAGCCTATAAACAACTATATTCGCTTGACGTTTTACAAACTTTACCTCGGAGTTGGCAATTAAAGATAGCAAAACTTGATATCCATGACTCCTAGATGAAATAGTTTCAATAACAATCATCGAAGTTCATTCAAAGATTATGAGTGAAGCCTCTTTATATCACTTTCGTAATAGCTTCCTTCATAGCGATAGCTTCTCCCTCAATAATATTGAGCCTTCCATTGATGACATTAGATTCTACCAAGATAAATCCACCTCGATGATCCCTTAAGCCCCATCTTGAACCTGTTGCTTTGAATGTAGGCATGTAGCAAAGAAACTTGTAACTATATTGTATTTCAAAGCAGCCATTTCTTGGTGGAAGATATTGTAGATTGGCATGTCCTGTAGCTGTAGCTGATGGTAGCGCTGCTTCTGCTGCTTTGATGTCTTCTATGTCATACTGCTCATTCCTTCCATATACTTTCCGCTTGCAATCTCACTTGTCTTGGCTAGTTTTGGCTTCATTCCACGCATAATTATTCCTATCATGTTAACAATATAACCATCTTTCCAGCCACTTATTTGTGTTCCTTGCAACAAATATCAAATATCAGCTCTTAAATATTATCAAAAAATTGCAATCTAGGTGTTATGATATGATCCAACCCATGGCATTTCAAGTTTCCTTATGATGACAGGAATTTCTATGGTATTTTTATTATTATTATTAGTAGTAAAATGACCAAGACAGGCCCAAATACGAAGGAAAACCTACAAAAGCAAGAAAAAGCATCAAGACAAGGTCCAAGATGCCAAAAGACAAGAAAAAGTCCAAAAAGTGAAGAAATTGAGCATTCCATCGCAGCACGATGACTTCCATCGTGCCACGATGGAAGCTGCTTGTTTGCCAAGAAAACAGAAGAATAAAATCTGAAGAAAATCTGTTCATCGCAGCACGATGTGTGCCATCGCAGCACGATGACTTGACTTGGCGCCCAAGCTGATGAAATGCACAGGATCAGTTATAAAATTGAACTGAATCTTCACATCGTACTGCGATGTAGCTATCGCAGCACGATGCCTTGCTGAGGCCCATTACGAAAACTATAAATAGAGCCTCCCTTTCATTGTTTTATTCATTCATAAATAGTATAACATTCTCTACTATAAGGAGAGGTTCAGAGGAGCTCTATTGGGCATAGTTTTCTCCCCTTACGGGAAAACCAACTCAGCAAGGTATGTTTTCTTTAGGCTTTTATGTTTAGGTTATAATTTCTTTATTGTAATTTAAATATGTAGTCTTTTGTAAAAGATGCCTTAGGTTGTGGTGGAGAAGATGAACTCCCCTGTGAATATTTGGAGTTTGTGATTGAGTCCCAAGTTATATTAAATCTTTATTCAGTATTATGTTTGTTATTTACTTTCTTGCACTTTAACGACGTATCTCGTAATCTGGCCGGGTTTGCGGGAGCGCTAATAGAATTGATGTTGGGTATTAACCTAATGTGGTCCGGAACTAGTAGTAAATAATGCTAGGTGTATAGAGACGGTAACGTCCTGAACTAGTCGCGAACTAAGCGGTTAGAGGAGGAATCATGCACTAGGTGTGATCTGAGCACTTAGAAGATGAACAACCTGATACTAGGATCTAAAGGCATTGGATGGGTGAAGGTAATAATGCATGTGTAATAAACAACTCACTTAGTAATTAGGGTATGTGACACTCGAGGTTAGGCTCTCGTAGGTACCTTAGTCATTAACGTAGGGAAACTTTAATATACATAGTGTAACAGTAAGGTGTTACTACAATAAAGGAAAAGTCACCGCCGAACAATAATCTGAGTAACTATGTTATACACCGTTCATGCCAAATATGAAGAAGGGAGGGAGTCCAACCACCATACACATCCTCTATGTTTCTGAATCTATTATTATTTATTTATTTATTTATGCAAGCATTACGCTTCTTTTTATAAAACATTTTTCCAAAACCCAAAGCGAATGCAAACGATACAAACTTAAATAACGCTAGTGAAGCTTCGGCACGATCCCTGTGGATACGAACTCATTCTAGACACCTAGAGTGTGAATTATTACTCGACGACAGACTGGTGCACTTGCCAGACCGTAGTCACCTTACTACCCTCACAGTCCACTAACGAGTGTCATTCATCTTACAATACATGTGAGTATTGTTGCATAATCCATAACTAATTGGGTTGTTTGTTAAAACTAATTGTGTTTGTTAGTTAGTTAAACCCTAAGCCATGTGTGGTTAAAGGAGTTAGAAGTTAGTTAGAGCAGTTACTTGAGATACAAGTTACCTATATAAATAAGTATTGTAATCATGTTTTTCAGATCTAATGAAAAACTGATTCCAACTAAATCTCATCTTCTTCTTCCTCTCTCAAATTCTTTCATCTTCTACAAAGTATTGTGTGTGTGTGTGTGTGCTTGCTACTCTGATGAGTTCATTCTGAACCTATTGCAGGAAATAAGTTTGATTGAATGTTGCGCTAACAATTGGCATCTAGAGCTGGTTTGGGTAAAGGGAAACATGAGAGATCTGTGAGGTTTCTATCTTCGGAAACACGAGTGAAGAGTGTGTATTCTTGAATAATCTTGAGAGAGCAATCATGAGCACAAATTGTTTTCCTTTGAATCTAGCAATTTTTTATGGAAAGAATTGGGATAGATGAAGTGCAATGACGAAATCCTTGTTTGGTGAACAAGATGTTTTTGAAGTGGTTAAAAATGGCTATGAAGAACTTGCAGCAAATCCAAATGACGCACAGAGAAATGCATTCAAAGAGGCAAAGAAGAATGACTGCAAGGCTCTACTCTACATTCAACAGTATGTTGACGCTCAGAACTTTGAAAGAATTTCAAAGGCAACAAAATCCAAAGAAGCATGGGATATCTTGGCTAAGTACTATGATGGAGGTGATAAAGTGAAGCAGGTAAAGCTTCAATCTTTAAGGAGAAAATATGAACTAATGCTAATGGAAGAAGATCAAAAGATAACAGAATACTCCTCCAAGTTAATGATTGTAGTGAATCAAATGAAGGCATGTGGTGAAGATTTTTCGGATCAATAAGTGGTTGAGAAGGTAATGAAAACTTTATAACACCTAAATTTGATTTCACAGTTGTTGCTATACAAGAATCAAAATATGTGAGTGCTACGAAAATTGAAAAATTGCAAAGTTCACTAGAAGCCCATGAACTTCTTGTCATTGAAAGAGGTGCAGAAAGAACTATGCAGCAAGCACTGCATGTTCATACCAAAGGTGATGGTAAAGACAAGAAGAAATGAAAGAAAGACAAAGAGAAGTGGCTAAAGATCGTAAAGGTAAAACTGATGACAAGGCTGAATCCTCTAAAGGAGAAGGTCTTGGAAACCATCAAAAGAGAAAGAAAGAATTTGACAAGAGCAAGATTCAATGCTACAACTGTGAGAAATATGGTCATTTTGCTGATGAGTGCGGATCAGGCAAATGGAAGAAGAATTCTAAGAATGTTGATGATAGATACTACATGTGAAGGTGATTCAACCAGTTAAGAATGGTATTTAGACACATGGTGCTCTAACCATATCACTTGGAACAAGGAGTGGCTCACTGATCTTGATACCAGCAAGAAAACTAGTGTGAAACTAGCTGATTGCAGGAAACTTGCAGCTGAAGGCATTGCTAATTTGATTATCAAGAGAAGTGATGGAAAGAAAGTGGTGGTAGAGAATGTATTATATGTGCTTGGAATGAAGTGTAACCTTCTGAGCATTGGACAATTAGTGGAAAAGGGATTTACTATGAAGATTGACAAAGATTATTTGAAATTGTTTGACTTTGATGAGAAATTAGTGTTGAAGTCAACTCCGTCAAAGAATAGAATCTACAAGTGCAATATTCCCAATGACAAGATTATGTGCATGTCAAGTACCACTAATGAAGACACTGATTGGTTGTGGCACATGAGGGATGTACATTTGAATTTTAGAAGTTTAAATCATTTAAGCTCTAAAAACCTAGTATATGGCCTGCCTGCATTTGAAAAATCTACAAAGACTTGTGAAATTTGTATGAAAGGAAAACAAAGTAGGTTACCTTTTGTATCTGATTTGCTTATGAGAGCCAGTAGTGCATTAGATGTGGTTCACTCATATATATGTGGTTCCTTTGAAAATCTAAACTGTTTAGCAATAAGTATTTTATAACTTTTGTTGATGAATTCATAAGGATGATCTGGTTGTATACTATTAAGCTAAAGAGTGGTGCCTTAGATGTATTCAAAAGGTTCAAAGTCTTAATTGAGAAGGAGAGTGAAAAGTCAATGAAGATACTTAGAACCCATGGAGGTGGGGAGTATACATCTAAGAGTTTGAAGCATTTTGTGTGAATGAAAGTATTGTTCATGAGGTCACTGCACCTTATACACCTCAGCATAATGGCTTAGCTAAAAGAAGAAATAGAACAATATTAGACATGGCCAAAAGTATGTTGAAGCAGAAGAATATGCCACACAAGTTCTTGGGTGAAGCAGTCAATACTGCAGTGTACATATTGAATAAGTGTCGCAAAGAAGTTAAAACATAAGGTACTAGAAGAAGCTTGGAGTGGAAGAAAGCCAACAGTGAAGCACTTGAAAATATTTGGCTCATTGTGTTACAAACATGTTCCTGATGTTAGAAGAAGCAAGCTTGATGACAAGAGTGAATCTATGATCTTCACAGGTTATCACTCAACTGGTGCATACAAATTGTGTAACCCTAGAATTAATAATTTAATGCTGAGTAGAGATCTGAAAGTGATTGAAAATGAAGCATGGGACTGGAAAATGTTAAAGAATGTAGTATACACCACAATCACAATTTTGTCAACAATGATCAAAGTGAATGATCTATGATGATAGTTGACTACGGTCTGGCAAGTGTATCAGTCTGTCGTCGAGTAATAATTCACACTCTACTGAGTAGAATTAGTTCGTATCCACAGGGATCGTGCCAAAGCTTCGTTAGCGTTATTTAAGCTGTTGAGTTTTGCATTCGCTTTGGGTTTTGGAAAAAGGTTTTATAAAAATAAGCGTAATGCTTGCATAAATAAATAAATAATAGATTCAGAAACATAGAGGATAGGTATGGTGGTTGGACTCCCTCCCTTCTTCATATTTCGCATGAACGGTGTATAACATAGTTACTCAAATTATTGTTCGGCGGTGACTTTTCCTTCATTGTAGTAACACCTTACTGTTACACTAATTACTACGTGAGTTGTTTATTACACATGCATTATTACCTTCACCCATCCAATGCTTCTAGATTCTAGTATCGGGCTATTCATCTTCTAAGTGCTCAGTTCACACCTAGTGCATGACTCCTCCTCTAACGGCTCAGTTCGCGACTAGTTCAGGACGTTACCGTCTCTATACACCTAGCGTCATTTACTACTAGTTCCGGACCACATCAGGTTAATACCCAACATCAATTCTATTAGCGTTCCCGCAAACCCGGCCAGATTACGAGATACGTCGTTAAAGTGAAAGAAAATAAATAACAAACATAATACTGAATAACGATTTATTATAACTGTGACTCAATCACGGACTCCAAATATTCATAGGGGAGTTCATCTTCTCCACCACAACCTAAGGCATCTATTACAAAAGACTACATATTTAAATTACAATAAAAGAATTATAACCTAAACATAAAAGCCTAAAGAAAACATACCTTGCTGAGTTAGTTTTCCCGTAAGGGGAGAAAACTATGCCCTTAGAGCTCCTCTGAACACCTCCTTTATAGTAGAGAGTGTTCTACTATTTCTGAATGAAAAATAATGAGGAATTGGAGCTCTATTTATAGTTTCTGTAATGGGCCTCAACAAGCCATCGTGCTGCGATAGGTCCATCGCAGTACGATGGGAAGATTCAGTTCAAAATTATAATTGATCCTGTGCATTTCATCAGCTTGGTCGCCAAGTAATGTCATCGTGTTGCGATATGGTGCATCGTGCTGCGATGAGTAGATTTTCTCCAGATTTTCTCTATTGATTTCTTGGCCAACAAGTAACTTCAATCATGGCATGATGGAAGCCATCGTGCTACGATGATCAGCACATTTTCTTCACTTTTTGTGTTTTTTCTTGTCTTTTTGCATCTTGGACTTGGTCTTGATGCTTTTCCTTGATTTTATAGGTTTTTCTTCGTATTTGGGCATGTCTTGGTCATTTTACTACTAAAACTAATACTAAAAACACCATAGAAATTCCTGCCATCACAACCCCAAACTTAAACTGTTGCTTGTCCGCAAGTAACATGCTGTCAGACAAGATCGTTAGAGAAATAAGAGATAAATAAAGATGATAGGAATTTCACAACCCTGCACTTCAGCAATGGTACCGCTGATTCTTACCGCCGCGATCATGCCCAGTCCTGCTAGGCTCAGGAGACGTTGATAGTAGAAAATCAGACAAATGTCTGCAAGAGTCCATGTTCAACCTTTTCTCTCTCTCACATTTGTATTTTTCGCTCATAATTGAAAGGGTTATCTCTCAATCATCGTACAACCTGCCATTTTACCATATGCTTGCAAGAATTCTAAGCAACCAGTCAAAATTTGATATTCATGCATTTTTAGAGGTCTTTTCAGGGTTATAACGTGGCTAGGGTCAAGGTAGGACATTTTTGGGATATGTAGGCTAAACATTGGAGTTAAGTTCTACTTTGTTTCCTTTTTGTGTACGCAACCTTATTTCTTAGGGTGCCTTTTTGTGTTGGTGTCAGAGATTAAGAATCGGATGTGTCTTTGTATGGTTCTTTTCTATCACTATTTTTGCCCTTTGGCTCTTTTCTTTTGCCCTTTGGCTTTTTCTTTTGCCTTTTGGCTTTTTCATTTTTTTTTTTTGAAGAGACTATTTTTTTAGGGAATTTTTGATGTTTTCCCGTCTCTTTTTATTCATTTCATTTTTTTTTCTTTTTGTAGTGATAGTTCTTTGTATACCCACCCCAAACTTAGATGTTGCTAGTTCCATGAGCAACCCCAAACTTTGTTGTTGCCAAGACTTTTGAGAACTATTACCTATCTCCAAAGAGGGTAAATCATTGTTTTTCTGGTCTATAGGCTTATAATGTGGTTTGTCACCGAAACAAAGGGGATAATTTATTTTTTTACGGCTCAAAATTGGTTAGCAAAGGATATAAAAATAACAAGGGTGGCTTGAAAAGGCTCTGGGTTATAACAAACAATTGCCTCAATGCATATTATATCAAATCAACTAGTCAGCAGAGAATTAGAGCAAGTTCTAGAAAATAAACAAGTGCACGGTACTCTCATAGTAAATCGAAAGAAAGTGGTAATACCGTTTGGAAATATTTGGCTCAAATCCTCACATGGCTTAGGTATCTGAAGGATGAACATTTATCTCACAGACACCAGCTTCATCACTCGTCTCATTGTCTCCCGAACTTCGCACTTCGGAGCAATCGTCATTGTGTGAAGGTGTGAATTCGTCTCATCAGAATTTATAACTCACTTCGCTGCAATCTTACCTATAACAGTTTCTCATGCACAAGATAATAAACAGCAAACAATATTTAATTTTTTTGTAAGTTTAAAAAGGGGTTAAAATAGATGAAAGTGACATGCGGAATTCTTTACTATATTTTATTGAATTGAAAAACAATACTGAAATGAAAATTACTGAATTGAAAATACTCAAATAAAATACTTATCCTTGGGTTTCCTCCCAAGCAGCGCTTGTTTAGCCTCTCATTAGCTTGAGGCATTTCCTCCATTACAGATGATAGGTTCGCATGTCTCTCTTCTGTGCTCCTTTGTTCCAGCTTGAAGCACTGGCCATCTTCCTTAAATCCTTGCAATCTTAGGTCGGATCAGGTCTGTTTCACCATTCCCTCAACTATCCCTGTTGACGACTTATTTTTCGGGTGCAGTTTCATAGAGCATGGTAATTTCACCCCAAACTTGTACCTGTGCATGTCTTTCTGTTTTGCGCTTTTCCTCCTGAGGTAGAATCTGTTCTTCTGAGATGATTTTGCAGATTGATTCACCTGACCGCAGTCGTTTATCCCTAATGGCCTCTCTCTTCTCTCGTCATTTTCGACAATGGTTCCTGTGTCTCCGAACCATTGTTGTTACCAACCCTAACTTTTCTTTACTCCCTGTGGAAGCTCTGATCAAATGATCCTCCTGATCATTGCCTTTCTGCTGCAGCTTTCTCTTTTATATTCCGTTACATCTCCTATCACTTAAGGAGTTTTCCTGCGAGAATGCTGTTTTTAGTCGGCTGTTGCCAGCCCCTGTGATCCCTAGTGACTCGAGTACCTGTCTGCATGCACCTTAAACAAATTCCTCAGTAGCACTGGAGATTAATATTTTTGGTAGAACTATTTTTGGTTTGTCTCATGTGTCTTTGTCACTATGAAAATTCCCAAGTAAGTGAGGTGGATCACAACGGATCGCTTAAATACCAAGAATTTGCCTTAGCCAGAACTTTCACGGATCAAAATTCCCAATCATCAACAAGATTTTTTGATTTTTTTTTTTGTATTTTTTGGAAAAATTTTGACAGCTTAAATAAATCTATCGACGCTTTGTAGACACAATCCCCGGCAACGGCGCCAAAATCTTGACTACGGTTTGGGAAGTGTACCAGTCTGTCGTCGAGTAATAATTCACACTCTACTGAGTAGAATGAGTTCGTATCCACATGGATCGTGTCAAAGCTTCGTTAGCGTTATTTAAGCTGTTGAGTTGTGCATTCGCTTTGGGTTTTGGAAAAAGGTTTTATAAAAATAAGCGTAATGCTTGCATAAATAAATAAATAATATATTCAGAAACATAGAGGATAGGTATGGTGGTTGGACTCCCTCCCTTCTTCATATTTGGCATGAACGGTGTATAACATAGTTACTCAGATTATTGTTCGGTGGTGACTTTTCCTTCATTGTAGTAACACCTTACTGTTAACTATGTATATTAAAGTTTCCCTACGTTAATGACTAAGGTACCTACGAGAGCCTAACCTCGTTGTATCACATACCCTAATTACTACGTGAGTTGTTTATTACACATGCATTATTACCTTCACCCATCCAATGCATCTAGATCCTAGTATCGGGCTATTCATCTTCTAAGTGCTCAGTTCACACCTAGTGCATGACTCCTCCTCTAACCGCTCAGTTCGCGACTAGTTCAGGACGTTACCGTCTCTATACACCTAGCGTTATTTACTACTAGTTCTGGACCATATCAGGTTAATACCCAACATCAATTCTATTAGCGTTCCCGCATACCCAGCCAGATTACGAGATACGTCGTTAAAGTGCAAGAAAATAAATAACAAACATAATACTGAATAACGATTTATTATAACTTTGACTCAATCACAGACTCCAAATATTCATAGGGGAGTTCATCTTCTCCACCACAACCTAAGGTATCTATTACAAAAGACTACATATTTAAATTACAATAAAAGAATTATAACCTAAACATTAAAGCCTAAAGAAAACATACCTTGCTGAGTTAGTTTTCCCGTAAGGGGAGAAAACTATGCCCTTAGAGCTCCTCTGAACACCTCCTTTATAGTAGAGAGTGTTCTACTATTTCTGAATGAAAAATAATGAGGAATTGGAACTCTATTTATAGTTTCCGTAATGGGCCTCAACAAGCCATCGTGCTGCGATAGGTCCATCGCAGTACGATAGGAAGATTCAGTTCAAAATTATAACTGATCCTGTGCATTTCATCAGCTTGGTCGCCAAGTAATGTCTTCGTGCTGCGATATGGTGCATCGTGCTGCGATGAGCAGATTTTCTCCAGATTTTCTCTGTTTATTTCTTGGCCAACAAGTAGCTTCAATCGTGGCACGATGGAAGCCATCGTGCTACGATGATCAGCACATTTTCTTCACTTTTTGGGCTTTTTCTTGTCTTTTTGCATCATGGACTTGGTCTTGATGCTTTTCCTTGATTTTGTAGGTTTTTCTTCGTATTTGGGCCTGTCTTGGTCATTTTACTACTAAAACTAATACTAAAAACACCATAGAAATTCCTGTCATCAATAGTGAAGCTGGTGAAATTGAAATAGTTGAGCCAGTCAACATGTTGTAGCTCCACAAAGGACTCAGAGAAACAGACAGTTACCAAACAGGCTTACAGATTGTGAGGTTTTGCCAAATAGTGCAGTTAGTAATGAAGGTGAATTAATTCATTTTACATTGTTAGTTGATGTAGAGCCAGTAAACTTCAAAGATGCATTACAGAGTGTATGGAAACAAGCCATGATGGAAATATTAAAGTCCATTGAGAAGAATCAGACTTGGCAATTGGTGAAATTTCCAGAGGAAAAGAAAACAATTGATCTCAAATGGGTGATTAAGACAAAGTTGAATCCCGATGGAAGTATCTCAAAGCACAAAGTCAGATTAGTAGCAAGATGATTTCTTCAGAAGCATGGAATCGAAAGTTTTTTCACCTGTGGCCAGACATGAGACAATAAGGTTGGTCGTGGCACTGGCTAGTATGAAAAATTGTCACATGTACCATTTAGATGTGAAGTCTGCATTTTTAAATGGTCCTTTAGAAGAGACAGTGTATGTGACTCAACCTCCTGGGTTTGAGATAGCTGGCAAAGAAAACTTGGTGTACAAGCTACATAAGGCTTTGTATGGCTTGAAACAAGCACCAAGGGCATGGAACAAAAGAATAGATCAATTTCTGTTTCAATTGGGCGTTAAGAAGTGTGTAGTGAAATATTGTGTTTATGTGATGAATTCAGAAGAGTTACTTAATTTTTTTAAAATTTTACATATTTGGCATAATTAAAATGATAAATTTTGACAATTAGATCGATAAAACTTAATGTCTACAACGAGTTATTAAGCCGATTAACTGTAACAATTACTCTTATATATAGTATGTTGGTCCCCATCATTGTGGTAAATCAAAGTTCCACCTAAGGCAAAACATTTAATATATATGGCGTATTTGGAAGGGTTACTAAGATGGATGCGTCTATGAAATCACTATGTTCAATGCCAAACGGATTGCTCTTTATGCTCATTGTTAGCGCATCATTCAATCACATTTGTTTCCTGCAATAGGTTCAGAATGAACTCATCACAATAGCAAGCATACACACACACTCACAATACTTTGTAGAAGATGAGAGAATTTGAGAGAGGAAGAAGAAGATGAGATTTGGTTGCAATCAAATTTTCATTAGATTTGAAACGTATGATTACAACACTTATTTATATAGGTAACTTGTATCTCAAGTAACCACTCTAACTAACTTCTAACTCATTTAACCACACATGGCTTGGGTTCTAAGTAACTAACACAATTAGTTATGGATTATACAACAATACACCTGCCTAATCCATAACCTCTACACACACTATGCCTAAGCCTTCTCTTAGAGCTTCAAATTTGTCATGTGACACATGAATCTTAGCCAAGTTAATTGCAGACCTGTTGTCAATCAACAACTGCACATGCTTGACTAAGTCACAATTCAGTTCCATGATCAGTGATTCTAACCATACCAGTTGATAAGCTGCATATGATCCTACTATGTACTCAGCTTCACATGAAGATAAAACAGTAATTGGCTGCTTCTTTGCTTTCTTTTATGACCAACTAATTAATGGCTACACCATTAAGCAAAAACACATAGCCATATGTGCTTCTTCTATCAATTCTGTCTCCACACCAGTTAGAGTATGAGTAACCAACAAGCTTAACTGGGCTTTTAGTTTCATGTTTAGGGAATAAAACACCATATTTCACAGTCCCTTTCACATATCTCAGAATTCTTTTGGCAAATATTAGGTGTGACTTCCTTGGTTCATTCATAAGCATTCTTATAACACCAACTGCATAGCATAAGTCAGGCTTGGTATTGCGTAGGTATCTAAGTGAGCCTACCGGTTGCTTGTACATTGTTGCATCAACCTTATCGATCGTCATCACTACACTCTTCTAATTTTGAATTTGTTTCACAAGGATTTGAAACTGAATTATACTCATTCATCTCAAACCAGTTGTCAAATATCTCTAAAGCATACTTGTGTTGATGCATTATCATTCCCTTACCTGTCTTCACAAACTTCATTCCCATAAAGCAAGTCAAAGCTCCTGAGTCAGTCATTTCAAATTCTTCATTCATAATGAGCTTACACCTTTAAATTTCTCTTGAATCGCTGCCTGTTATCAGTAAATCATCCACATAGAGACACAATTAATTATTGATTCTATAGCTACAAATATCGAATTATTATACCAGCTTAAAATATCACTACAAGAAATATTATTTTTTGCAACAACTTTTAAAAAATTGTTGCAAAAAATAATATTTCTTGTTGTGAATTGAGAGTTGAACCTAATTCAATCCTACAAAATCAGCTTGTAAAGTAATGATTGTTCTCGCTTATAAACATATGTTCATGCCATCTCGCAACCGATCTAAAATTTCTTAACAATTTTATTTACGTATTTTTAAATATGTTGTTAAGAGAATAATTGGAATTCCATTTGTACTATTTTGCATGTAATGTAATACGCCAGGTTGGTACGTCTAAACATCCTATTGTTAAGATTATTACATAAAAATATTCAACCATTAGTGTTTGAAGATTAAATGTCTACAATATATTAAGGTAATTAAATAACTGTAACAAACTTATACTGTTCTAGACTGGGCCTAAAGCCCAATAGCTGAGGAATTTCTTTCTCTGGGCTGTTGAGCAAGGCTCAATAAGGGACAGTCCACGTCGTCGCCGTCACCACCCAACGGTCAAGACACCAACGTGTAAGTAATGGCCGACAATAGAATGATGAGCATTAACTGCTCATCATGGCTTTTCAACCGTTTTCCGACAGTCATTTGATGAGCATTTATTGCCATCAGTGACTTTAGCCAGCGCTGGGGGACTATATATACACTTCTCATTGCAATGAGGCAGGTACAATCTCTTTCTCTCTGAAAACCTTCACTCTACCTCTAAACTGACTTGAGCGTCAGAGGGTCTGCAGGTACACAACTCCCTTCCACTCACCAGAATTTGGAGCAGAACACAGTAACAATCGGACTTGATCGACTCTGATCACATGTAAGATCATATACCATGTGTAATTTTATTTTTTTATAACAAGCAATACCTTGAGTAAGTTGATCTCATATAGTATATGCTTACTGCACATATAAGGTGCACTTAATTGCTTGCTGCATTAATTAATGAGCTTACATGAAATGATAAAGACGTTTTTATATCTCCGGACACTTCTCAAAGATACGCATATTTAGTAAATAAAGATTAACATAGAAATGGAAACAAAATCTTACAAGTCGGCGTGAGATAATTTGATTAAAGCCATTGCTAAGATTATTGACATGACATTTTTTTTTTAAATGCTAACATGTGCTATAAGGACATGATAAGGTGCATTTAATTAAATAATATATATTTCATCCACTTCTCACTCCATCTTAATTGATATTAAAATATAACCATCTACATTAATTATCAGAATCTTTTTATATATCAGAATCTGATTATATAAAAAGATTCTGATATATAACTTGTGCCCTGAAGGGCCCACATTAAGGAGTTTAATATAGAAATATTTTTTTTGATACTTAAGTAATACACCTTTTAGACATTAATTTCTTTGTATTAGTTAATGCTAAGTTTCTTTATTTAGGTAGTTATCATGTGCCCTTAGGGCACATGTTAACATGACCCATTAAAATATAATCATCTCTTTTTATATATATCAGAATCTTTTTTTCTTAAAACACAATCATCTCCTTTTAAATCCAATTCTTCGGTCAAAAGTTTAGGTGCAGTTTTTTATTTAAGTTTTTTTTTTTTTATTCAATTAAATAAGTGCTTTGTTTTTTTTGTCTCAATGAATAAGACCGAGTATTATAGTATTATGTTGTGATAATAACAATTGTTAGTCTTATTTTGATTTTTGAATTACTAATATCTTTTGGAATTTTATATAACTTATAATTTAGTTTTAGTTTTTAGTTTAAAATAAAATAAAAAAGTTGACTAACACATGTGGTGCGTATCTTTCAATTCTTTGGGACCATATCATTTAATTAGTAATTAAAGTTGATTAATGTTACTTTAAAGTAAATTAATTAAGATATTACCTAATTAAATTAATGCTACACTGAACCCTTTTTTTTATACAGGTCATGGGTTAGCTATTAATTTTATGTTTATAGAATTCTATTAATATGATGCAATTGTAGTATCACAGTGCACCTATATATCACACAAAGATCATGAACAATTATTTTCAGTATTATAAATTTTTTTAAAATTGTATTCAGATAAAACTAGCTATTAAATTTTGGTTTAAATATTTTTATATATATTCTAGAATATAAATTTTGTTATTAAATTAATATTATTGATTTTGTTTAATAATTTTTTTTAATAGAAATAGAATCAATTGAATTATTTTTTATCGAAAAAATGTTAAATTTTAGATAAGTGTGTGCCAAGTCGATGTCTCATATTGGATAAAAAAATAGGTAAGATTGTAGTAAAAAAGAAAAAAAAATGGAGGTAAAATCATGTACAAATATATAAGATAAATGGCCAAAATATTACAAATAAAAGATAAAGGATTAAAGTATTACAAAAAAAATAAGATAAATGACCAATAGTGTAATTTTGCCTATTGGTTGAACTATTGAATCATATATTCTTATTGGTTGAACTATTGAATCATATATTGAAAATCTTCCTCTTAGTTGTTTATCAAACTTAGACCCTAAGAAAAATGTTCTACTTAATTTACTAATTATTAACTTAGCAAATAACCGATCGACCAATCAAATACTTAATATTGCTTCATTGCACTCAAATCATTTTTCATGATCACTTGACCAAATTAGGGACTGGAATCTACTTCACTAGTCTCATCTCTATGATTCCATGTACCTAAACTTGATTACAAGTTGAAATATTTTAATAATTAAAGTCATTACATGCTATTAAAATAATTAAATGTGGCACATTTCAAATTGATTTTGATTGTGAAAGGATAATCAATAATTAATGTAATCTAAAACTTTAGATTTCACATCTGATTTTGCATCAATTGTCAAAGGGTGCACGGTGAAGATGTGAAATTCAACATTAAATGCAATTATCTATCCACTTATTAGTCGACAGGTGTTAAATTTATGTCATGTCTTTGTTGGCCCTGAAGTAAATTAGAATTTGGAAGATACCTCAAGTATAGGGCAAATAAATACCAGAAAATCACAAGAAAACAAATGATTGAAATATTTAAATGTGTGTATGTCAAATCCAAAAAAAGGTGCTCAACTTTCTCCTTTCTCTTTACTAAATATGTTACTTGCTTGATGTTTTGACTTTTTAATAGATACTCCCTCTAGTCTCATATATAAGAAAAAGTTGACTTTTTAGATTCATTGTAAAGTTAATATATCTAGACTATATTATTGTCTAGATACATCAACTTTACAATGAATCTAAAAAGTAAATGTTTTCTTTTATATAAAACCGGAGGGAGTATATATGAACAACACTTGTATACCCACAAATCCAAATAAATTATATTTGGGCGCACACACACAAATCCCAAAATTTAAAACAAAAATAATATAGTCATATCAATCAGAGAAAGTCTAACATATGCACAAACCCAACACTTCATTGTTAGGCACACTCACAATAAAAGATAAAAATTAAAGAAAAATTGAATAAAGTGATAGTGATTGATGTGACCATTTTATTTTTCTTTTAATTTTTTTAATTTATGTGTGTGTGCCTATATTTGTGCCTAAATATTTTGTGCCTATGTAAGACTTTCTCTATCAATCAACACTATTTTATTTCTTTTCTCATTACTTTTTTTTAGGTTGTGTGAGTGTGCCTAACATGTGTCATTTATGTTTGTGCCTATATTAGAATTTTCAGATATATATATATATATAGGGGAGAGATCAAATTACACCGGTGTAATATTTGAGTAATGTTACAACGCTCAATAACGCTTTAACGAATTCAAATTTTACAAAATTCACTGTTGGATTGAAAGTTTATATCGTATAGATCATCTATGTTGAGTTTTACAAAAATCTAAAATCGTTTGGCATGTTTTTGACACACATAAAGATTAATGGTATTCAATAAAAACGCATAAACCGTTAATCTTGATGTGTCTCAATAACATATCAAACGATTTTAGATTTTTGTAAAACTCAACATAGATGATCTATACGATATAAACTTTCAATCCAACGGTGGATTTTGTAAAATTTGAATTTGTTAAAGCGTTATTGAGCGGTGTAACATTACTCAAATGTTACACCGGTGTAATTTGATCCCTCCTTATATATATATATATATATATATATATATATATATATATATATATATATATATATATATATATGTGTGTGTGTGTGTGTGTGTATTTTTTTCCCATAACACAATACTTCTAGCTCTTTTATCTTTTTCCTAAACAAAGGAGCCAACCTCTAGAACATAATATAAAAAGGAAGAAAGATATATAAGAGGGGGAAACAAACAAACCTTCTCCGAGTTAAGAAAAAATGAAATATAGACAGATCAAGCCTATTACTAACAAGATCATTTTTAAAAACAATAGGAAACTATCAAACCATTAGCTATCAGTAATGTCAAGGCTTAAATTAGGTAGCTAATCTGCAACGTGACTCCCTTCCCTATAGATATGAGAGACTACAAAATACATATTTCTCACCAAAAGCAAGTAATTGTTCCAACAGTTTCTTAACTTACAATGAATGACTAGCTGAGACTTGAAGGCAAGATCACAAGCTTGGAATCACACTCAAGTCAAAGATGATTCCAAATTCTCCTTTGCGAATCTCAATAGGAGTAATTGCACCAATAAACTCAACAGAAAAATCATCACTCACCCCAAGATTGGAAACAATACTCCTAGCTTGATCTCAAAATAAGTATCGTTCAAGTTATTAAGAAAAGAAAATAAAATAAAAAACTCTCAAATTACATAAGAATTCTACTATATTATTTTTGACTAAGCAAAGGCCCATTCACATATTGAACCGGTTCAGCTGAACCAGGCAAAGGTATGTGGTTATCGGCCAGATTTCACTATTGTGGTTATCTGCCTACGCATGTCTTCAAGGACGTGTCCAAAAGAAAATTATAGGTCAAGTGTAACAAATCGAGCCTATTTTCTACTTGTTTAGTAGGTAATCCCGGTTGTACCTAACGATCTTCTTTATCCCCCTCTCTAATGAAGTTTTTGTTTTCCGTAGAAATTGAACCATGTACACTGGGTTTATGTACATGTTCAATTCACTCCCACTACCAATTCATTCATTAATTTTTATTTGAGTTTACAATGAAGTAGAGGATCGAATCAAAGACCTCTAACACATTACTCAAATTTCTCACCACTGGACAAAATTTAGTGTGACTATTGATTCATTAAATTTGCTATAGTTAATTCACCAAAAAAAATAGTACTCCTTTCAATATTGTGTGAATGCATTTAATATTTCTTTCAATTTTGTTTAATATTGTAAATACATTAATTAAAACTCCTTTAACTTTGTTATTAATTTTGAAGATGGTCTCAATCTAAAATTCGTTTTCAATCTCTAAATTTGTTGGACGGGTAATGATAGAACATAGATGGGGTATAGGTCCAGTGAGTGAAGGGTAGGAGATTAAAGTTGTTAACTAGTCCTCACATGTATAGGTTCAAATTAAAATGTGTATTTTTCTTAAAAGGAAAATACATATTCAAACAATCAAACCCTACACATTGTCATCTCTAAGTCCAAGGTTAAAAAACTCACCCTTAAACAAAGTCAAGCTTGAGTGTTTGTGTTGAGAGAACTAGGGGTGGATAGAAATTACCGAACCGACCCGAATCCAACGAAACTGAAAAAGAATTTGATTGTTGGGTGGTAGTGGGTCGGGTTATGGGTTGACCGGATGAAAAAAATCGGGTTTTAATGGATAGAAATGGACGGGCGATCGGATTCATTTTTTAGATCCAATGAAATTCGAAATCGACCGAGCCCAACCCATATTAATTTCCATTCTTATAATTTATTTATTTTTTCTACCCACATGTATATTTTTCTCGTATAAGAGATAACTATATTGTCATATATATATATATATATATATATATATATATATATATATATATATACTTTAATAATTTGAAGCACAACACCTTTCTACTTTCGTATTAAGACATGGAAATGTAATATATATGCCTGATCTTACATGGGTGATCAAATTATGTATTTAGATTATAAACCAACTTAATTACATGGATGAATCCTGAACGATATATGTATTTAGGCTTTTTTAAGCAACTTAGTCTTGTATGTTCTGACAAATAAATATCCCTAATTTGTTTATTTCATTACTTGAAGTTTTATGCCGACATTTTTTTATTATTAAAAAAATTGAAAAAATTTGTTGGGTATAAAAAATCTATGTTGGTGCATTGTTGGCTCAAACCGAACGAACCCAACCGCTTCACCCGATTAAACCGTATAACCGAAATTCGATCAAACCGTTAGCTTAATTGGGTGAAATTGGGCCTTGATTTCTCACCCACTGAATGAATCGGGTTTGACATTTTGGACCCGAACTCACCCATAACCGACTGATGTCCACCCCTAGAGAGAACTTTACTTCTTAAATAGGTCAACTTCGACTTGACTCGGTCCCTATTTTGGTGTGGATATCATTGGTTTGGTTCCTATTATAAACCCCCAAGTTTCTCATGAATTGGATATTTTGAAAAAATGGAAGGATAATGAGGCTAGTGATATTGGGCATAAGGTGTATACTGATGACGAAGAGAATGCGGCAACTGTTAATTATTCGAAGAACCGCTCTACTGCTACGGAGGAGCCATTTACAGAAGTGGTGTCTAAAGCCAAAAAAAAAAACGGAGGGGGGGGGGGGGGGGGGGGGAATACATGTTCATATTACCCGTTCTTCGGATAGGAAGTATGGGTAGTTTCTGGATGTTTGTTTTTTATCTTTCTATTTTTCTTTCCTTTGTTTGGTTTGCTTTTCTTTCTTGCTCTTTTTGCTTGAGAAAGTTTTGGTTTATGCCAGTGACGGATCCAGAAATTTTTAATAGTGGGGGCAACATATACATAAATTTGTACCATTAAATATATAAAATAACATTTCATTTTTTAAGCATAATTATATTTTATAAATTGTTTTCTACTTTTATATTCTCAAAACATCGAATAATTTTCTCATTATCAACGAAGATATTTCGCTTTAGCCATAGAGTTTTCAATATTGTTAACACAAGTTCAACAAAATATATAATAATGTGTCTTCACTTTTTTTATCTGTAGACAAAATGACAATTATCACTAAAACTCACACAGAAATAATATCAGTGTTGCGGTTGAACTAAGACTAATAGATGTGTTCACTTGTTTGTTGTGTTGAAAACAAATATAAATGTATAAGATGCAAATAAAAATTACAATAAGAGAAATATAAGCTATTGTATTGTGTTGAGTTGTGTTTGTTCGAGTGGTATGGATAACATTGAGTCTAAATATATGTATATATGCTATAGTACTAAATTTTAATTCAAAATTTAGTGAAGACACATACCCTCACAAGCTACAAGGTAGCTCCATCTTGGCTTATATCCTCCTCCACTTTTTATATCTTTCTTTTTATATATATCTAGATATCTAGATATTTGCATACAGATGATTCATCATTTGCTTCTCATTTGCTTAAAAAAAACTTGATTACGCTCACTTTTTTTAATATAAAAGAGTAAAAGATTGAATATTCTTTCACACATATATATATATATATATATATATATATATATATATATAATATATAAAAGGTGGGGTTAGGTTCCCATGAAAATTTGCCTCATTTAGTTTACAAATATATAAAGTGCTTTTTAAATTAAAGATAACTTTTACTCCAGTTAAAAAAAAAATTATGTGATTACTTTTTATTGGATGTTCAGTGAATAAGTTACCCACAATTTTTTAAAGAGCAAATTAGAAAGAAAAAAAAAACTATAAAAAATTTAAAATATATAATAATTTTTTTTATATGAATGCATTAATTGACGTGACTTGGCCGTTCTACCTAACTGTTTTTTCCCCTATTATATCAACCAAGACCAATATACTATTTTAAACAAATGCATGTACATACATGTATTAAAAACATATTGGTATAACTGCCAAGTACACCTTTGATTTAATTAACCTTCTTTTCCCATGATCTTGGCAAGGGAGTGGGATACATGTGTATAGTCATCCTTGCTACAATAAAAAGAAAATACTCCAAATCGAGAAATCTTGATTTCATCAAGGATATGAGCATTTGTAGTGGACCGTGTTCATGGTGTGCTTTTGATAAAATCAACCGATGTAATATATGAATCATATGATTCCATATAACTTTGTTAGTAAAAAAAAGGTAAAATGCATTTATGGTTCTTTAAGTTTTATCTTTATAACAGTTAGATTTTTAAATTTTTTAAGTAATAAATAAGTCATTTAAGTTTTTTAAGTAATATATAGGTCCTTTAAGTTTGTAATTTGTAACATCTAGGTTCTATTTTTAAGTAATTGGAAGGACCTTGATATTACAAATTACAAACTTAAAGGACCTATTTGTTACTTAAAAAACTTAAAGAACTTATTTGTTACTTAAAAAACTTAAAAGAGCAATCTATTACAAATGAAAAATTTAAAGGACTTATTAATGTATTTTGTCTAAAAAATAGTTAATTACACTTAAAATTAATTTACATGTCATTCAAATTGGCATGACAAATGATTAAGGGATAGTCGAATGACTCTCAATTGCAAGTTTATCAGATAAGTATTAATACAACTGAATACGAGGCAGTCGAATCTTTCTCAAGTCTACTAAAGTATAGCATGATCGTCAATATACTTTAGACGTAGCCAAAACTCAAAAGGGTGTTATTTTTGAAAATCAAACGTTCTAATTGTACTCCATGTTATTATGGCGCCACTATCCTTATAGGGCGAAGAATGCGGGCACCATTTGGAAGAAAATTGCTGATGAAGATGATAGCTTTTTTATTTAATATAGAATTTTAATATTTTAATTTATAAATAAAATCAATAATAAGATTAATTACAATAATAATGACATGGAAAGTAATTTTTTCAATTTATTAATGTCACCTAAATGTCACATTATGAGTGTGAATGCGACGTCATTAAAATGGATCGAGAATGAGGACTAAACAAATATGTAAACTTTGTTAATAGAGGAATCAAAAAATTGGTTTTTAAAAAAAAGACAAAAATCAAAATATTAAAATAGGGAGATCAAAACCGCATTTAATTTTTTTTTTTATAGATCATTTTAATGCTTTGTTCTGATTTCTTGCAAAAGTTTTTCATTTTATTCCTTTCTATTCTATAAATTTTACAAACTACTTTTTTTCTACCAAAAAACTACTATTAATTTACAGACACTTATATATATATATATATATATATATATATATATATATATATATGTTTTATTTTTGGTTTTTATAACAATCACTTGTTTATATGTTTGTGTACTTCATTCTCTAACTTAAAGTATTTCTTGTACTTTGAGTTGTGTTGCTATATATATAATTTGCTGTTAATAAAAATAACCACTTGTTTATATATAGATGAATGAACTTCATTGGCCAGGTCACTAAGCACGTCACTTTTGATAAGTGTGTCTGTTATTTCATACATTAATACAACACGTACGTGGTACAAAGACTTTGGTTATCAAAGCTCAGCCACATAACTAATGATACAATTAGTCCAACAAAAAAAAAAACAAAAACTAATGATGCAGTTTTAATTATTATTTTGTTTTAGCAAGTACACTGATGATGCTGCTTGATGGAATGATGGCAAGTACTTATGCAGCTTGATGTGTGGTATATTCCCTCCTTTTTACAATGAATATTATTTTTGTTCATTTCATACATTAAGAAATGATTTTAAAATATAGAAATATACTACTAGTTTTTTGGTACATAAGCTAAGGCAAGAAAGGAAAAAAAACAAAAAAAAAAAAAAACTAAGCTCTAAGGTAGGCCACCCTTAATTAAAGTATCAGCCGAGATTAACTCTTTCAAATTAGAAGATGGAGATTCCCAAATCGAGAGCTTCTCATCATTAGTCGAGTCCAATTTGGCAAGGAAAATAAAGTATAAAATGTAGAATGAAATGTTCTATCCAGTCTTAAATATAAGTAAAAATTAAAATATATTTGGTATAAATTTGAATTAAATACATTTGAGTTTTATCTTATATTCAAGATCGGAAAGTGTATAATTCTTTGAGAAAAATATACATAATATTAATTAAAGAGTATAATTGCCAACTCATGCGCGAAGGATGTGAACGAGGAGCAAAGATCCCTTACCTCTATCTGTCTTGCTAGAGTAGAGGAATGGATAGAATAGCGCGACCGGTTACCTGCGGAATACCTAGTAGCTGGATGGTAAGACAGGACCTATACGCCTCTCAAACCAATCTAGGTCTTCTGATGTGAAGGTTTGTTTATTATTTATTCCGAAGGAGAACCATTTGATACAACTCCAAATCAAATATAATTGATTTTTAGCTTATTTAAGACAGAAGAATGCATATTTGATTTTTAGCTTATATAAGATAGAAGAGTGCATAATGTTTTTAGGATAATTTATTTGACTACTTTACAGGGAAAATGCCAACATGTGGAAACTTATGCGTTTAAGTTTTTTTTTTTTTAAAAATTATATTATTTAATGCAAAATTTCTTTGTTTAGATCCATTAACAAATTCTCTTATGACTTTTTCACACATACTAAGAAAAGTGTATAAACGAATGAGATAAAATATTTATATAACCTTATCAAGTATATGTTTTTTTGTTGACACATTATCAAGTATATGTTTATTATTACCATAAATGTAAAGTAGAAAGTGTTTAATGAATGGCGATGCAAGTATTCATTAAAGTGTACAATTAAAAAAATAATTAATATTTGTACCAAAAAAATTAAAATTGCATTAAAAATTGAAAATATCAGTCATTCTGAGGTAAACTTTTTTACCAATAAATTAGTGTATGTTTGGTTCTGCGGTGACGATAATTGATTTTGACAGAATTGATTCTGTAAAATTGATTTTGGCCAAAATTGATTTTAAGTTAAAGTGGTTTATGTTTGGATATATTCATGCAAAAGTGAGTTGAACAAAAAATTTGAGTGTAAAAATCAATTCTAGAACCAGAAGCTACGATTTCTAGCTTCAAGTAGAATCAATTCTTGAGGCAGAATCAATTCTACTTTTAAAAAACCAAATAAATCAGAATCAATTTTTCACGTCCAGAATCAATTCTGGCTGCTCCAGAATTGAAACAAAACATACATTAACAAATACATTTGAGTTTAAGATTGAGTAGAAGGGTTAAAAAATAGTTGATAAAATTAACTTCAGGTTTGATTTCCACCTAAAAAAACTAACAAATACATTTTTTTACTAAAGTGATAGCGTTCATTAAAAAATAGTCATTTGTTTAGTAGTACCACGAGAATGACACATCATCAAGGTTTAGGGGACAAAATACTAAAACATGGAAGACAATGAATATCAATCACACTATTGGGGATATGTAACTATCATGATAAAGTTATCAATTATATAGACACAAAGGCAACATCAAGTGATTTGTGTCTACTATGCGTTTTGAAAGCCACAAGCACGATCTATCAACTAATAAGAAAACCACAGGCACACAATGACTATTAAGCATTGGACAAGTGTCTTGATGACAATAGAAGCTCAATTAGAACTTTGCTAGTGAATGTAGTACGAACAATATAGTACTATGTTATATGTGTGTGGTTGGAATTATTAGAGATTTTGTGATGCCCCAAAAATTGCTTATTATTATAAATGTAATAGTTAGTTGAGGATTAGTTATACTAGTTATGAGCTAGTTATTCTCACTTGTTATATGATTCGATCGGAAAGGATCTAAAAACAATGACCGATGTTTTGGAATATGGCTGAGGAGGACGGAGGGTGCTCCCTGGAGATGGGTGGTGTATTTGTAAAGACTTCAACACTCGCGTTAGTGAAGGTTTTAAGAAAATCAAGAGGTTTAATTGAACGTAAAAACTTGCATTTCGCCTAGACATGGCCCTTTTATATATGTTATAGATAAGGGACTCTAAGTCACAAGTAGTTATGCAGTTGAGAGATATCCAACATGAATCACGGACCGTCAATTGATAGTCATCGGAGGATCTTGATCAATCACATGGTTTGATCGTTTGAGTCCTTTGATACGTTATGATCCGTGTAGTCGACAACAAAATTATTAGTAGATTTGGCATCGGCCGAAACATTGTATAAGTCTCATAGTGCATCTTGATGTATTCATCCTATCATCCTATCAAATTAGAGAATAAACAAACAAACTACTACTAACAAGCTCTAGTTATCTTTTCTAACTAGCTTGTATATTTCTACTATGTAAAACTATTGTCTAGGAAATACAGATTATTTTATTAAGTAAGATTTCATGAATTACAAAGTTAGTCTTGACCATCTAATCTTAATAAAATAAATTTAGTGAAGTTGAAATAGAGACCAACCAATCTCAATCCAATGATCAAGATTATTTGACTGTGTTATTTTTTATTTATTTTTTTGTGATTAAGAATCAAACTCGGCACCACAAAATTAAAAACACTCGCCCACCGCGGGCACCAACCGCTTGCGCAAAACACCGCGCTAAACACCAGTCTAAAAATTGTTTGACTATGAGCTCCAATTAGGATAATCTGCCTCTTAAAAAAATAACTTCAGAGAATCCGAGTCTCTATCTAGGTTTCAATCATCATAAGATGGAGGGGAATAAAGGACACTGGAATCATGAATCATGATATAGTACAAGTAGACAAAACATCCATGCCATAATCGAAGTGCATCAAGGAAACTAGTATACAACAGAAAAATGTCACATGAAGATTCTCGGTTGCAAAATACAAGCAACAACCCAACAGGATTAATTTGACTATGTAATGTACACACAACACTCCACATGTTATACCACAGGAAAACAAGCATGTGGACATACATTTTGTATGTAAAACAAAGGATGGGTCAATTCCTATTTTTGGACTCGAAAAACCAGTGATTTTATCAACATTCTTTATTTACACGCGAGAAACGATTCACGCCAATGAAATATTAGCAGCAATATCTGAGGCACAGAGAATTCACACCCACAACACATCAAACTATTTTCTCATCATAAGCAAAATCAGTCACCGGAAGATGAGAAAATGTTATACTCATTTAAACGTCTCTGGAATTGAGCCAACTGTGCCTGCAATTGAAATATTCCTGCAGCCTTTTGAGACAAAATGGTATCCAATTTGGAAATATAATCATCCAATTGATTTCCTGGTTGATCAGCTTGAAAGAGTAAATTCATCTCCTGCATAAAAAACTCCACAATATTAATGAAAGTACCAAGCTAAGAAAAAACAATATCTAAAGGTGTAAGAAATTTGTACATACCTCCCTAACAATATCTACTGTTTCCTCCACTTGTCTACGGTGAGCAGTTACAAGATCTTCCTCATCCTAAATGCCGAGCAAAGCAGAAATCATTCAATGTTTCATTTCACAAATATTAATTAAGGAAATGTTAGTTTTTATGAATGTCAATTAACTGATAGGCTATTACACGATTTTGGATTCCCTACATGTGGATTTATAAACTCGGTATTTTATAATAAAAATATAAATCCAGATTACAATGCATATTTGGATTTATATTTTTATTATAAAATACCGAGATTTAAGTTTGGACCGTTTAATCTCAATCCAACAATGCATCGGATCCCTGACTGGAAGAAATCCGAATTCCTATTACACCAACTACCCTCCTTGTTTTCTGTCAAATCCCAAATTAAAGAATATTTTGACTTTTTATTAAAAGAACAGGTAGACATTCTTCGGTTTTGTATACTACTTGTTTGTAATAAAACAGCAGTACTCATTTATCAATATGACATAAGAACATACCTTCAGAAGAGCGTTAAAATCATCATCGGGATCAGAATATGTATTCTCAACATGTGATAGATTTACATGTTTAGAACGAGAGTCTATCTTCCTTTTGTCTTCTACGGTAGATAACTGGTTGTTATCCACCCTCTTGCTCGTTTTTCTTGTTCTGTCTTGTCCATATGTTGGTGCTAGGTAATCATTTTCCTTTTCAGTTCTACCATTTTGAATGCCTCTTTGACCCCTTTGTTGGTCAGAATACACTGATGGTGCCAAATTTCCCTTGAACCTACCACTTGCAACACGGTCCACATTATTTGATGGTGAGGGTTCTCTTTCAGGCTGTTTGGACCATCCGAATTGATTCCTCTCACTGGAAACATAGGTTGTTTCATCCTCAAAAGTATCATCATGAGGTATAACCGGAAACACAGTTGAGTCTCTACGGTTTGATGAAGAAAGAGGATCCCTTCTGGAGCTATTACCCTTTGACAAGCTCTTTACCCTGAAATATCACTGTCAATTAGAACACTCCTTCTGGAATAAATTACAATCAAGATTTACCTCATATTTTTTGTAATGAAATAAAAGCAAATATCAATTACTTCTCTTATATGCAATAATAGTATCTCTAAAATATCCTCATTTAATTTAACTTTTATTATTGCTAATGAACAAATTTATTAGTCATGGAGGGTAACTTAGACAATTGACTTAATTTTTTTATTCAGATTGCATAAATTAAATTTAAATGTGATCGACTACCTTTCTTAATGTGCATAATTTAGCCTATTTTTGCTTATATTTCATTCTGGAGGGAGTACTTTTTTGCATCAGATCAATCACTTTCTTACTTACCTGTCAGCATATCTTAATGTGTTGAGAGTATGCTCACATGAACCCGAGCTTGGCGAAATGCAAGATATCATTACAGTCCGTGAATTACCAACAAAAGAGTCTCGCAGAACTTCAGTCAATTTACTTCCTCTGAAAGGGATATGCCCTTGGTCATTGTCTAGACCTCTAATGCATTCTTTTAATGCAAGTAAGCTTTTATTAATTTCAGCACCTTCAATCCTGGAATTTAAAATAAAAATCAAGTTAATTAAACCAAATAGGCATTCTGACAATACAACATCAAAATCATTGAACCACATAGACATTCTAGATGGCTACTTCTGAATGGGGATACACAGATACATTATTTGATAGGTCTTTCCAGTTACTCAAATGAAAGACCAGATAAGATAACAAAATATAAAAGATACTAATTTAAGAATTCGTAAATTTGATCAACTAAAAGCATGTTTGGATAGGTATGTTTAAGCTTACTTACTGACACAAGCACTAGTGAGTCTACTTGAGAGATCACATAGAAACAGTTAATGACATGTCAATAAGCTTTTTCAGCTTATTTCCACAAAGTCATCATGATAGCTTATGAAAACAGCTTATAGCTTATATGAAAATAGTTAGACTTTATTTCATCTTTAGTTATAGAAATAGCTTGTATATAAGCACTTATATTATGATAGGAACTTATGTTATAAATGCTAATTAAGTTGGTTATCAAAACAGGGCCTAGGTCTCACCTAGTCTGCTTATCATTGTCAGTAGTATCTGCACCGCGTTCACTTCCAGCCAGATCTATGAAAGAAAGTTTGCCTATAACTCGAGCAGGCTTTGATTCAGACCCATCAGCTGATCTCTTGATAACAAGTTGAAGTATAGCATGTGATCGAGAAGATTCCTCATTTGCACCGGTTGTACCAGTACTTCTTGCAGCATTTCCTTTCTCAATAAATTGCTTGATCGTTTCAACTTCAAAAACTCTGTATTCTTGCAAGCCAACAATGCAAACTTGCTGTCTACCATCCTCCCTCATCAAAAGTTTTCTGTAAAACCATAAACCAATCAAACAAATACCACAAAAGCAATACGTTTTCAAGTCCACAAAATTTATATGACTTACTTTCTATCATTGAGAAGATCAAACAGTTTCCCCCCATATATTTCGAAAAAACTAACGTATAATTGGAAACCTTGGTTCTGGTATGTGTGGTGCATTAATCTTAAAATATCTTGGGATGCTTTGAGAGGCAATGGTTGCATAGTGTAAGTCTTTCCACTCCCTAAATTACAGTAACTTCATATCAAAAAAAATTCAAAAAGAGGTAACAATCAAAGTAGTGGAGTAGAGTATGCCTTTAAACAAAATCTTACCAGTTTGGCCATATGCAAAACAAGTTGCTTTTGTTCGTTGGAATATCAATGGAACTATGGGCTCCACAGTCTCAGCATACACCTGGAGGAAAAAAAAATAGCAACTATTCTAGTGAAACCGTTGAATTATCAGTCAATGTTGTTAGAAGAACTGCCACTAGTTAAATACTTACTTCACCATTTGAAACATCTTCATCCAGCACAGCATCAAAAAAGAACTCATGTTTCTCGACGTATTCTGCCAAGTCAACCTGCAGACATAGGTGATGCGGAAACAAATCAAGAAAAAAGGTACAACATCCATCCATATAAGTACAGTAAGAATATTTTAATTGTAAAGTATGTGTATATGCATTCAACATTAGTTAGAAAAATGTTGACTTAGTTTGAAATGGTCTCCCTGGCAGTAATTGTTTAATGTACAGTGCAATTTGATAATTTGATTTCATTAGACACAGATCACTTTGTTTCCTATTTTCAAGGACTTGCGCAGGAAATGATAATTGTTGTTATTAATCAACAATGAAAAATGTTTTCACAAATCGAGCAGGTCCTACATACATGGAGCTTTAAATTTGAAATTCATTGTGTCAGAATAAAAAGCAAAAATAGAGTATTATGCATAGTAGTTTGGTTAATTCGGAATCAATTGGTGATAAGTACTAAGTGGGTTGTATGTCAGAGAATTGCTTGCTAACTGCTGGAAAAGCAGTATAAACTAAGTAGTTTACACATTCAATCCAGAGTTCAAATCATGAAAGCGTAGATTTTGATACAACCTATTTCTTACTCACCTTGAGTTTTCTTTCGTGAACTGTGAGAGAATTTGAGTCTATGGTAATAATATCTTCCTCTTTCTTAGCTATTTCCTTCTTATTTAGTGGTCTCTTCCTAACCTGCAACAGTAAGCAGCACTCTTAGCCAAAAACAAAATGAAAATGTCAAAGGAACTTAAGTAAAAGCCCTTGTTGTTCAATAAAAATAAAATACGGCATGAAAAGGAAACATACGGAAAGAAGCATACCGCAACTTTGATCTTAGCAACATTGTTTGCTCTCTCTTTATCTGCTGCAAAACTTTTAAGAACGTTGCTCTCAGCCAAGCCCCGAGACCTAGGCGCGAGTTTGTTCCCAGGGAAAATTGGCTCGGAGTCATCAAAATATTGTCCCTAAACAGTATGAATAGTCAAATATTCATTGTCAACAACATCACACATCTATTGAGAATTTAATTAGAACTCCAGTCACTTAAATGTTCATACAAAGCATCATAGTAAATATCGAAAACCCAGCAAACTAGTAATTACCATCCGCAATTAGTCATAAAAAAATTGTCAATGAACAACATGACCGGTTAAATATCGCCGTTGTCAATCGCAGATCACGGGAAACAACAGTTTGTTCAAAATTCTGCTACACTACAGTACCATAGCACAACTATAGCCACTATTTGACAACACTTTATAATTATGCTAAATAGCCTATTGTTGAACAATAGTGATTTATTCAAATTCCGATACACTATAGCTCCTATTCGACAACACCATTAAATATTTTCATGGGTTAAATAGTGTTTAACCCCCTGCAATGTTAGTGAATTTCGGTTTACCCCCCCTTGTAAACTTTTTTTTCGATTACCCTATGTAATGTCAAGATTCAGTCTTTTTAGCCCCTGATTGAATATGCTGGCTTAAAATTCCGTCCTTTTGCCCCCTCTAATGTTAGCGAATTTCGATTTAGCCCCCTCACTAAGCATGTCACGTCATCATTTATGCATAATCTTAAGCCAGCATATTCAATGAGGGGCTAAAATGACGGAATCTTGACATTACAGGGGGTAAATACAAAAAATTACAGAAGGGTAAACCGAAATTCGCTAACATTGTAGAGGGGCTAAAAACTATTTTACCCTATTTTCATTTTGAACATCAGACATTTATTGAGAATCAAATTAAAACTCCCGTGCGTCATTCGCATATTCACACAAATCATCATTTTAAAAACCAAAAACCTAGCAAGCTAGCAATTCTCATACACAATTCACCCAACTAATTCAACAACAAATAAACATCACTAACATTGTGATTACTCAAGCAACTCAGATTAATTTAACTTGAATGTCATTATAATACAGTAGTTTTTTTGCTTAATTTTTCACAATTTTTCAGCTAAAATCACTATTTGATTAAGCTAAATCCAAACAAACACCAAACCTCAGGTAAAAGCTCAGTATCAAACGAATGTAAGTCAAGCAAGCCACTGGTGAACAAACGATCATCATCATTCTTCCTCAAGCTCGATGATCGAGTTCCAAATTCCTGCATAACACAATTTGATCCATACACAATACAAACCGAACATTCAGCTTATGAATTTTCGTAGAAAATGAAAACGAAAAAACCGAAAAGAAAACCTCACTTGTGCAAAAGATGAAGGTTGAAACCATCTTCCATGATAATTTGCATCAAGGATGAAATTATCAGAGTTCTGACGCTGGTGATGAATTCCAGAACTTGATCGCGGCATCGATTACACAAACAAATTCATCAACAGCGAAATTCTCAATTGATTTTATAGTTTCAGCAACGATTATGCAAAAGAACGAGATGAAAATTAGAGAGGAAAAATTTCTGCTACTTTTTTTTTCTTTCTTTTGTTCAGAAAATTTTTTCGGGAAAAAAATAACGAGAGAAAGTGAGAGAAAATTTGAGTTTGAAACTTCAAAAGGAAAAGAAAAGCTATGTGGAAACTGAAAAGTGAAGTAGAGCGGAAGCGCGTGTGTTTACGTTGCGGTTTGGAAGAGGAGAAGCGCGTGTGTTAAATTGGTTATTTTTTCAAAAAATGGAAATAAATCAATATTATGCGTCTTTGCGATTTTTTGACGTCCAGAAAGGATTTGAATATTTTAGTTTTTATTTATTTTTTATATTACTCCATTAGCCTCTTTTGACAAAAATAATGATATTCATTTTTCCAAATTAGTAGAATATATCGATCGAAATCATTACATATTTAAATTCAATAAAAATTATAAAAGATAAATCTTCGAACAAACTCACAGTTTCCGAATATTAATAGCATAAAACGGTTTTGTCTCTACACCTACCATTGGTATGACGAAATTCAAATGTCCAAATTCAAATGTTTGGAATAGTCTCTTATTTTTACTCGCATATAAAATTGATTCCTTCATTTTTAGAATCACTCATTTTGTGTACCCAAAAAAAAATCACTTAATTTGTGTTTTTATTCAATTTTTTGAATTAAAAACGGCAATGCAATATATTTTAAGACTCTATTTCATAATATCACACTTTGAGATTATAGTTTATAACCTATAAGCTTATATGACAAAAAAGCTCGGGTTGATAACTATTTTTTACTATGAGCTAATAACTTATTTTACTATTTATTAGCTTATTCTCCATATGTTATTTCAATTAGTTTTTAAGTTTATAGTTTATTATGTTTTCTTTCAATTTTATCCCTATCATCCTACATAAAAAAGGTAAATATCAATTAAATATTTTATTTTTTGTCATTTCATACTTATAAACTAGTTCAACAAATATATTTACCAAACACTACAAACATAATCCGCTAGTTTATCATCTATAAGCTATAAATTCATACTATAAGCTAGCTTACCAGTCATCAGCTATTTTTTACCGGACCATAAAAATAATATGTTATACAATTTGGTAAGTAGAACAATCAACACTCATGAAATAAAATAAAAATAAAATAAAAAACTTCAATTTAGAAATAGTGTATTATGACTTTTTGGTCAAAAAAGCATGAGAAAGACCAAAACTAAGTGACTTTTAGACTTTGGTCCTTTTAAACTTTTACACATCAATTAAGAAATAATAAGAATTGATAAGTTATGTCATTTTTATTTTTACTTTATTTTTTTATTTTTTTTTACTAATACATTTACTTTATTAAAAAAGAGAAAATTCATATAATTAATAATTTAATTTTTGTATGATACAAGTGCAAAAATATCCTTAATCGTACACGATTTCTTAAAAGAACTGAAATTTTGGGAAAAAATTATAAAGTTAAAAAATCAAAGTTTGAGATGGAGGAAGTAAAAAAACACAATTGTAATGGGAGTGAAGAAGGAATACTGGTTAGAGATCATGCATTTTTTTAAATAATGAAAATAATATTTTAAAATTTTTATTATTTTCTAAAAATGCATACAATTGTTTATCTTAAGGGTAATGTTAATTAGTACCTTGGGGGTATTAGTTAAAGATCAAAAGAAAAAGTAAGTTTTGTAATTGAAAACTAAATTTTTTATACATTATCTATGAGTTGAGATCATTTCCATTTTTCCTCTCCACATGTTTCAATATATTTTTACTATATAAAATTCTCTTAACAAGTGCATTTAACAATTTTTTTGTTTGTCCCGTGAGCTTAACTCAGTTGGTAGGACATTGCATTATATATGTAGGGGGCCAAAGTTCGAATCGAGTCATCCCACTTATTCATTTTAAGGGTGAAATTTTTAGCCACCAGGCTAATTGATAAAAAAACATTTTTCTTGCATAACACTAATTTTTTGTGAGAAGCTGTTATATTTTCGCGTGAAAACGTGCTCAAGTTTATGAACTTTGTTTGAAGCGGTCATAGATTAGTAGGCAACATTAGGTGTATTGTCAACTCAAAGCCTTTTGCATTTGTTAATTGGATTCACGTCCTAATGATAAGAGTGTGGCCCCAATCAAATTATGCAAAAAATATATATAATTTTTTTTTTTTTTTTTTTAAGCAAACCAAAATATATTAAATAAAAAGGAAGTACAAAGAAAGCTAGGGGGGCAAGAACCAAACCTAGCAATCACACAAAAAACGTATATACAACCCGAAAAGGATAAAGCAAATCCAACCGAACCAAATCCAGTGAAAGATCCAAATGTGAAGCAATCGAAGACACATCAGACACAATTCAGCAAATCCAACGTGGGATCCGAAACTAAATTGCAAAAAAGAGATGTGTAAACGATTCAAACATTACAAGTAAAGACAGACTAAAAAATTAATCTATCTCTTAGACAACGGTGCGTGAATCCGACCGTCAACACGGAAACAGAGACAACCATCAACAACTCGCTACGGCAGCAACGAGTACAAGGCCATTTCTAGCCAAAGTTGTCAGCCTTCCCAACTTCTCAAGCGCCGCGGATGCAAAATTGAAAGATTTGATCCCTGCAAATCTCAACAGATCTGAAAACAAACCAGGAAACCAAAATCCAAAAAAGCAAACAAACAGTGCTAGAAAAAAGGAAAAAACCACGACAACTGAACTCAAAACCAGCAACAACACGAAGCTGGTATTAGCAGAACCATATCCACCAACCAAACCGCAGCCAAGGTTGAACCCAAACCAGCAGATCGAAACTGAGAGATCAACAACCCCAAAACGAACCACCAAGCCAAGGGAGAGCAACACCGGCGCCGATTTGGACGGAGGAGGAAGAGAATGTCGCCGCTCATCAACTTTGACTGTCCCCTTAACAAAAAATATATATAATTCAAGAAAATGTTAAACGGTGGAAATTTTGTCCCCTTAACATTACTGTCTCTGTGTTCCACCATAAGTGACACGGTTCGTTATTTCACGCACCTAAATGCATAACTTTGACTATTAATATTTTTTATTTATAATACTCCCTCTGTCTCAAAATAAATGATTTATTTGACCATTAACACGTTTGTCAATGCACAACTTTAATCATTAATATCTCTAATTATCTATTATTAAAAATTATAAAAATGGTATATTTTGAAAGTAATCGTCGAGACAAATCAAACAACATCTCATATGCTAATATATTCATGTATATATTAGTAGAAAAATAAGGTCAAAACACGTCAAATAAATAGTACACTAAGTCAAAAAAATGTCATTTAAAATGGGACGGAGGGAGTAGTAAAAATTATAAAAAATTGATATTTTGAAAATAGTTATCGAGACGAATCCAATAACATTTTATATACTAATATTTATTTTTATATGATCAAAGCAAGATATATAAATAGTACATATATTTCAAATGGGTCATTCATTGTGAAACGGAGGGAGTAATAAAATATATTAAGAAGGAACTACCCAAAAAAAAAATATGTTAAGAAGGAAATTTTCTTACTCGAGTTACTATAAGACCTCCACATCCTCAGTTACTAGTGATTTGATCATGAGATCCATCAACATTGACTTTGAAAGTTCCATCGGACAAAAACTTTAGACATGTAAAATATTCTCTTCGGTTTTAATTATAAGAAAAAAATCACTTTTTAGATATATTCAAAGTTTGGTGTACCTATATTATAATATAAGCTAGATGCATCAAATTTTGAATGTATAAAAAAAAAGTGAATCTTTTCTTATAATTAGGATTGATAGTGGTATCTATTAATAGTATATGTGATCCATGTACTCAAAAGGTGATGAATATCAAACAATAAAACTCGTCTGAGAATAAATTAGATGCCACCAATCAAGTCTCAAATCTATTAGGATTGATAGTGGTATCTATTAATATTATATGTGATCCATGTACTCAAAAGGTGATGAATATCAAACAATAAAACTCGTCTGAGAATAAATTAGATGCCACCAATCAAGTCTCAAATCTAAGTGTTGGAAAATATTAGTGAGTTCATGTCCTTCCAAAGGACGCTAAGTAAGACTCCAAAGAAATTGGACCGGGTTTAAGGAGTATTCCAATTCCTCTTCTTCAAATAGATTCCAATAAATCCAAACATAAAAACCAAGGCTATAAAACTGACCAAATTGTTGGGGAATCAAGAGATAGACTTTTAAAAGTCTTTTAAAAATCAATCTCATGAGCGGAAAAACCCTTTTGCCTAGATCACTTAGAACAACAAGAATCATGTGTTTACCTCTTGAAGCGTCGAGGAGTTTGATCACGAGCGCTGCACGAACGACAAACGCCTCTACTCAGTCCACACGAACAGTCCCTCCGTCTACAGTGCTAGCTGTGAATGATCGGAAGTAGAGAGATTGAGAGAACTAGAAATCCTAGTGCGGCTAGGTTTTCTAAATGTGTTTTTACGTTAATCAAATAAGTCACCCCAAGGATTCTATTTATAGAACCACTTGTGTGTGTCATACCTTATGGTGTACTGTATTTCTCACTTAAGCATACCGTACCTTACGGTGTACTAAATTATAAATGAATCTCATCCATTTAATTAATCTCTCTTCTATCTGTTCTTATGTGTGTGACCCTGTAGGTTCTCGCAACGTTGGCAATAATATTAAATCACTATTTAATATTATAAACAGTGAGCGGTATCTAGCAACACATCACTGCTACCCAAGTGACGAGAATGTCATGTGATCTGACGTAACCTTTCTGTGATAATAATTATGTATAATTACCCTTTTGCCCATATATCTAAATTGAACTCAAGGCATAGTATGTGTCATCCTTGTATAGTCCAATTATTATATTCCTTGATACCCGAGTATACTTAATCCAAGTCCAATATCTCATATTGACTTATTCTGGTGTGGCCACACACTTTTAGTCATACTCGATCAAGGGGCCCATAGATATTGCTCCTATTATGCAGGAGGGGCAAATCCCATCTAGGCCACTCATGTCCCTCAGCATGATTCGCAAAGTACCCATCAACTGACTTTATAGTTGTCCTGTTACAGACAATGTTTGAACGGCAACAAAGTACTCGACTCCACATCTAGGGTCCATAGCGGTTTCAGGTCAAAGGGTGGTATACACCACTATCACAATGAGAATAACTTATGACACTTACATAATACACTATGTAGTATTCTCATGGCAGGTCAATCCAATATAAATATTACTCCTAATATTTATATCTATGTGAAGACTTGATATCTCATATCCATGACTCGTGAGATGCGGTCATCAGTCTACTCACATAATAGTCTTTATGTTTTACTGTTATCCCTCTTCACAATAAAACCTTGACTACGGATACTTTTAGAATAATGTCCTTAAGTTTAATGGGGTCTCACGGTTAAGTCACACTTAAAGTTCCATTAAACAGACAAACTATTCTAGGGACTTTATTACTTTGCGAAAACAAACATAATAAAGAAACGCCTTATTATTATTAATAATAAATAATTCGATACAAGTACCAAGTTCAAATAAAACTATTGGCCTCTAGGGCTTACACCAACAATCTCCCACTAGCACTAGAGCCAATCAGGCATATACCTAATACCCATAGATCTAGTATGGCCATCATGTTTTTGTTGCGCAAGAGGCTTTGTAAGTGGGTCAGCAATATTGTCAAGTGTTGGTACTTTGCATATCTTCACATCTCCTCTATCTATTATCTCTCGAATGAGGTGATAGCGCCGAAGTATGTGCTTGGATCGTTGGTGAGATCTAGGCTCCTTAGCTTGTGCGATGGCACCATTGTTGTCACAATAGAGATCAATGGGATCCACAATGCTAGGGACTATGCCAAGTTCAGTAATGAACTTCTTGATCCAAACAGCTTCCTTTGCTGCATCTGAGGCAGCAATATACTCGGCCTCAGTAGTAGAATCAGCGACTGTCTCTTGCTTTGAACTCTTCCAGCTCACAGCGCCACCATTTAAGCAGAACACATAACCAGATTGCGATTTAAAATCATCTTTATCTGTCTGAAAGCTAGCATCGGTGTAACCTATTACAGCGAGCTCTTCCTGACCTCCAAATATCAAGAACGAATCTTTAGTCCTTCTCAAGTACTTAAGAATGTTCTTGACAGCAATCCAATGAGAATCACCGGGATCAGACTGGTACCTACTCGTTGCACTCAAAGCGTACGAGACATCTGGTCGAGTACATAACATGGCATACATGATAGATCCTATTGCAGATGCATAAGGGATTTTATTCATGTGATCCCTTTCTTCCTTAGTTGAAGGGGATTGTGTTTTTGATAGAAACAAGCCATGTTGCATAGGTATGAATCCCTTCTTAGATTCATGCATACTAAAGCGTCTCAACACTTTGTCTATATATGTACTCTGACTCAAGCCAAGCAGTTTTTGTGATCTATCTCTATAGATCCTGATTCCTAGTATATAGGCTGCTTCACCCAAGTCTTTCATAGAAAAGCATTTCCCTAGCCAAGTCTTAACTTGTTGTAAGTTAGGGATGTCGTTTCCAATGAGCAATATGTCATCCACATATAGCACTAGGAATACAACTATGCTCCCACTAACCTTCTTGTAAACACAAGGCTCATCTTCATTCTTAATGAATCCAATCTGTCTTACAGTTTCATCAAAACGAAGATTCCAGCTTCTGGAAGCTTGCTTCAATCCATAGATTGATCGTTGCAACTTGCATATCTTTTTGGATTCCTCTGGTATGCCAAAACCTTCAGGTTGTGTCATGTACACATCCTCAAGGAGATTTCCATTTAGGAAAGCAGTCTTGACATCCATCTGCCATATTTCATAGTCATGATATGCAGCAATAACAAGTAAAATCCGAATAGATTTAAGCATTGCAACTGGTGAAAAGGTTTCATCATAGTCCACACCATGAATTTGCTTAAAGCCCTTAGCCACCAGTCGTGCTTTATAGGTATGTACTTTACCATCCATGTCAGTCTTCTTTTTGAAGACCCACTTGCATCCTATAGGATTAATTCCTTCAGGAGGCTCTACCAAGGTCCACACCTGGTTAGTGTACATGGAATCCATTTCAGATTTCATGGCCTCTAGCCACTTCTCAGACTCAGCGCCAGTGATGGCTTCTTGGTAGGTCACAGGCTCATCTTGATCCATGAGTAATACATCACCTTGCTCGGTTATGAGATATCCATATCTCTCGGGTTGGTGACGTATCCTGTTTGACCTACGCTGGTCTTGTGTTACCTGAGCAGGTTGCTCTTCCACAACATTTTGTGTTTCCTGCTCTTGTTCCTCTATAGGTGTGTCATTACTTTGTGGTTCTTGAATTTCTTCAAGTTCTACTTTCCTCCCACTGATTCCCTTGGAAATAAATTCCTTTTCTAGGAATACCCCAGTTCGAGCGACAACTACTTTGCCCTCAGAAGGATTGTAGAAGTAGTATCCTCTTGTTTCTTTAGGATACCCCACAAAGAAACATTTATCAGATTTGGCCTCGAGTTTAGTTGAAATTTGTCGTTTCACATAAACTTCGCAACCCCAAATCTTCATGTAAGACACACTTGGTCTCTTACCAGTCCATATCTCATATGGTGTCTTATCAACCGTTTTGGATGGAACACGGTTAAGTGTGAAAGCTGCTGTTAATAGAGCATGTCCCCAAAAGGAATTTGGAAGATCTGTATGACTCATCATGGACCGTACCATGTCTAACAAGGTTCGGTTTCTTCTCTCGGATACACCATTCCATTGGGGTGTTCCAGGAGGAGTGAGTTGAGATAGAATCCCACACTCTTTTAGATAGTCATCAAATTCTAAGCTTAAATATTCACCACCTCGATCTGATCGAAGTTTTTTAATATTCTTGCCTAGTTGGTTTTGTACTTCATTCTTGAATTCTTTGAACTTTTCAAAAGATTCTGATTTGTGTTTCATTAGATACACATAACCATACCTACTGTAATCATCAGTGAATGTGATGAAGTACTGGAAACCTCCTCTAGCTTGTGTGTTCATTGGTCCACACACATCTGTATGTATGAGGGCCAAAAGATCACTAGCCCTTTCACCTTTTCCTGTGAATGGGGTCTTTGTCATCTTCCCCAATAAACAAGATCTACATGTATCAAATGATTCATAATCAAGAGAGTCTAAAAATCCACTTTTGTGGAGTTTAGAAATGCGTTTCTCATTTATGTGGCCTAAGCGACAATGCCAAAGGTAAGTAGGATTCAACTCATTTGGTTTCATCCTTTTAGTATCAATGTTATAGATTGGCGTTTCAAGATCAAGGACATAAAGTCCATTATTCATTTGTGCACTAGCATAGAAAATATCATTCAAATAAATAGAGCAACAATTGTTCTTTATTATAAATGAAAAACCAAACTTGTCTAAACAAGAAACGGAAATAATATTCCTGCTAATTGCAGGTACATAATAGCAGTTCTCCAACTGAATTATTAAACCACTAGGTAAAGTTAAAACATAAGTTCCCACGGCTAAAGCAGCAACCTTTGCTCCATTGCCAACTCGGAGATCAACTTCACCTTTTGCCAATTCTCTACTCCTTGTTAGCCCCTGCACATTAGTACAAATGTGAGAACCACATCCGGTATCCAATACCCATGATGCTGAAGTAGATAAATTAATTTCTATAACAAAAATACCTGCTGAATTGGAACTCTCTATTCCATTCTTCTTATCTTCCAGGTACTTTGGGCAATTCCTTTTCCAGTGTCCAGTCTTACCGCAGTGGAAGCAATTGCCCTCTTTTGCTATACCGCCCTTAGGCTTCAAAGCATGAGTGGCAGGTTTAGGCTTGGCAACTTCTTTGCCCTTACCCTTACCCATCCACTTGTTCGGCTTCTTGTTCTTCGTTTTGAATTTTCCACTATTGACCAACAGGATGGCCTTTCCTTTTCCCTTGCTCATGTTCTTCTCAGCAGTTCTCAACATAGCTGAAAGTTGTGGCAGAGTTTTGTCCATATCATTCATAATGAAATTCATGACAAATTGATTGAAACTTTCCGGCAACGATTGCAGGATAAGATCAATAGCAAGCTCCTGCTCAAGGGCCAAGCCCAATCGCTCTAGGTTCTCAACATACCCAATCATCTTGAGCACGTGAGGTCCTACAGGAGATCCTTCTGCCAACCTACATTGGAAAAGTGTTTTGGAAACTTCAAATCGTTCATGCCTAGCTTGCTCTTCGTAGAGCATTTTCAGATGCCCGATCATAGCGAATGCATCCATGTTTTCATGTTGCTTCTGAAGCTTAGAGTTCATGGTTGCTAGCATGAGGCATGAAACTTCTAAGGCATCATCAACATGCTTCTTATAAGCATCTTTCTCAGCCCTAGTAGCAGAACTAGCCGGTGCTTCTTCAGGAACAGGTTCCTCAAGAACATACAACTTTTTCTCATTCTTGAGGACAATCCTCAAATTTCGGTGCCAGTCTAGAAAATTATTTCCAGACAATTTTTCCTTCTCAAGGATTGATCGCAAAATGTTGTTCGAACTGTTTGTTGTCATGGTGATCTACATTTAAGAAAATATGAAGATATAAGTATCATTAAAAACATATTCAATTAGGCCTTTAATTAAATATGCTCCCACTATTTTACTCAAACCAAATGACCCTTAACATTTGATTCGGAAAATCCCGTTGGAAGATTTTCTAGTGGGTCGAGATCCGTATTTCACCATGTCTTGAGTCAGCGTGGGCTGATCACCCAAAACATAGTTGTTTAGGTAGGAACTCCTTCCAATTGTATCTCATACAATTCTCGAACATTACTAGTTGGGTGAATAACTCCTTATTCTAATCCATCGTATGGATTGTTCCCAACTTTTGCTTCTAAACTTTTATAATCTTATTATAATTAGTTTAGTTAAGTTAGACCTAAAAGGATAGCAGTCGGATATTACAATTATCCTATCGCATCTTACTAGTATAGAAAATGCACCTCGCTTGAGCAAGCCCACATATTTCGATATTAGTCTTGATGAGTGCTAAATTTTGGAAAGCTTTTAACTTAATATTTCTTTTAAGGGATTTTAATTAAGTTTGATCTCACCGGCTTATATATCACATACAATCGATTCTCAACATGCATATAATAATACACTCATAAATTAAAGCGTATAAATAAACATGCTAACATACATATCCTACATATCATGCATCACATACAAAATATATAAGACTAGGTACTATAGTTATGGCCATTATCGTGAAGGACAAAAATAACTAAATAAAATTACAAGTCTTCCGTCTTTGAGTTGACTTCTCAAGTCTCCACCTCGGCGTCTTTGTTTGGTATTGTCTTCCGTCATCACGAGCAATTACAATTATTTAAAATAAATAAATAAAATAAATAAATTGTCACGACACGCAGGCCGTATTTTAAAATAAATCACGACACACAGGTCGTATTTAAACCAAATAAAATAAACGCCAAACACGCTAAGGCCATAACTATATATACCTCTAAAATAATAAATAATTATAATAACACTTTAATATAATTACCATTATCAAATTATAATATAAATGCAAATCAGACAATCAAGCAATTGATTTCTAATTTAAAATATGAAAGTCAAACTAATAACATAATCACGGAATTCACACGTTACCAAAAAGGCATACACTTAAACCAGTATCTCAATTGATTTGAAATTTAAGTGTAAATTATCATAGCAATATATTACATATGATATTTATAGAAAACAGATAATGTCAAAAACATTCCTTAATGTGTTCATGAATCAAACCTTTTGACATATAAACATATTTTTGTCTGTTAAAAATAGGTCGGTTAAATGAATCATGTTAGAAAAACATGTGATAATTCATTGAAACATATCAAATTGAATATTGAAGACAATATCCCATATTACTCAAATTTCAATTTACTAAAATATTTCAATGAAAACCGAAAACATTTACACACTGACAGAGATGACATCAGGTGATCAACATGAATCAAGTTCAGAAATTTGAAGCTAATAATATCATAATACTTATCAAACCTTTTGAATAAAAAATTGATATTATCGGAAAAACATTATATACATTCAAAACCCTTTTTGAATCAAAGACACGATTTCTAACAGATCTCTTGATTAATCGAAAACAATTATGGCATCACATGCGTCGGTACACATACACAAGAACATAAATAAAAACTATATGAATCGAATTCAAATAAACAATCAGGAATGTTATCATATCGGTAAACAAACATATAAAATTCAAGGTAACTAAGATAGCTCTGATACCACTGTTGGGGAATCAAGAGATAGACTTTTAAAAGTCTTTTAAAAATCAATCTCATGAGCGGAAAAACCCTTTTGCCTAGATCACTTAGAACAACAAGAATCATGTGTTTACCTCTTGAAGCGTCGAGGAGTTTGATCACGAGCGCTGCACGAACGACAAACGCCTCTACTCAGTCCACACGAACAGTCCCTCCGTCTACAGTGCTAGCTGTGAATGATCGGAAGTAGAGAGATTGAGAGAACTAGAAATCCTAGTGCGGCTAGGTTTTCTAAATGTGTTTTTACGTTAATCAAATAAGTCACCCCAAGGATTCTATTTATAGAACCACTTGTGTGTGTCATACCTTATGGTGTACTGTATTTCTCACTTAAGCATACCGTACCTTACGGTGTACTAAATTATAAATGAATCTCATCCATTTAATTAATCTCTCTTCTATCTGTTCTTATGTGTGTGACCCTGTAGGTTCTCGCAACGTTGGCAATAATATTAAATCACTATTTAATATTATAAACAGTGAGCGGTATCTAGCAACACATCACTGCTACCCAAGTGACGAGAATGTCATGTGATCTGACGTAACCTTTCTGTGATAATAATTATGTATAATTACCCTTTTGCCCATATATCTAAATTGAACTCAAGGCATAGTATGTGTCATCCTTGTATAGTCCAATTATTATATTCCTTGATACCCGAGTATACTTAATCCAAGTCCAATATCTCATATTGACTTATTCTGGTGTGGCCACACACTTTTAGTCATACTCGATCAAGGGGCCCATAGATATTGCTCCTATTATGCAGGAGGGGCAAATCCCATCTAGGCCACTCATGTCCCTCAGCATGATTCGCAAAGTACCCATCAACTGACTTTATAGTTGTCCTGTTACAGACAATGTTTGAACGGCAACAAAGTACTCGACTCCACATCTAGGGTCCATAGCGGTTTCAGGTCAAAGGGTGGTATACACCACTATCACAATGAGAATAACTTATGACACTTACATAATACACTATGTAGTATTCTCATGGCAGGTCAATCCAATATAAATATTACTCCTAATATTTATATCTATGTGAAGACTTGATATCTCATATCCATGACTCGTGAGATGCGGTCATCAGTCTACTCACATAATAGTCTTTATGTTTTACTGTTATCCCTCTTCACAATAAAACCTTGACTACGGATACTTTTAGAATAATGTCCTTAAGTTTAATGGGGTCTCACGGTTAAGTCACACTTAAAGTTCCATTAAACAGACAAACTATTCTAGGGACTTTATTACTTTGCGAAAACAAACATAATAAAGAAACGCCTTATTATTATTAATAATAAATAATTCGATACAAGTACCAAGTTCAAATAAAACTATTGGCCTCTAGGGCTTACACCAACACAAATAATATTAGAATTACTATGAATCTTAGATGTGAAGTCGAGTATTTTCTTGTCGTTTAAATGTTATTTGCAATAGGATGGCTCTAAAGTCAGTTGATGGGTATGTTGGGTTTCAAGTGTTGAGTTAATAAGTCTCACATCGACTATGTATGGAAAGAATGTTGAATTTATAAGAGAGGTGACCAATTAACCTAATGCCTTAAGGTTTTGGGTGGATATGTGGCGTCTCCCTCTCTTTGAGATCCTGGAGCATTGACCCATAGTGTTTCTCCCGAGCTTCCCTGGACTCCCCAACAATGGTATCAGAGCCTGGTTCGGCTTGGTGGGGGAGCGCGAGTGGATCCTGGTATTGGATCAACTATAGCATGTGGGGAACTCAAACTTGGGGGAGAATGTTGGGTTTCAAGTGTTGAGTTAATAAGTCCCACATCGACTATGTATGTGAAGAATGTTGGATTTATAAGAGAGGTGATCCATTAACCTAACGCCTTAAGGTTTTGGGTGGATATGTGGTGTCAAAGTCCCTTGTGGTCCTGGAGCATTAACCCATGGTGTTTCTCCCGAACTTCCCCGGACTCCCCAACACTGGTATCAGAGCCTTTTGGTTTGATTCAGGGAAGAGAGAGTTCCGCTGTGAAGTTTAGGCTAGAGAAAATTGGTGGAAGAATCATGTTTGGCTTGTGGAAAATTAAGTCAAGGAATTGTTTATGCAATCAGGGTTACACAAGGTCGGTCTGGAGAGGTGGTGGTAAGAATACTCAACATCAGCCTGGAGAGGCAGTGACAATAATACTCACATCAACCTTGTCATGTAAAGAAATTTTGTCTAGGTGGAGCAGTATGTGACAATATGTGTTCTTATGGTATTTCCGCTGTACCATGCAAAATAACAAGTTATACTGGCGGATTCATAACAACACACGGGCATTGGTTGACATTGATGCAAGGTGTATGGTGAGATATGTCGATGGCTGATGAACTTCCGGAGAAAGCCAACATCGGAGTTGCACCATAATTTTTCAGCAAGGTTTCGACATGAAATTCTTGGGATGGTTTAGTTCCAAGTGAAGAAAATTCTTGGGAGGGTTTAGTTCCAAGTGTAGTGTACTCTTTATGGTGGAGTATGATAATTTAATTTGTCGGTGTAGACAATGAGAATTATGATTGTCGGTGAAGACAATGATTGTCGGTGAAGACAATGATTGTCGGTGAAGACAATGACACGTTTCCAGAGCACGATGAGAATCCCGCTATATTCATTAACCCTCGATGTCTCGAGTGATCGATCAATATACCGGCTATATCATATTGCTCAAACTCCGATGTCTCGGACAATTTAATCAACACAATAGTTTTAAAACTTGATATTTAGAGTGAATATTAAATCTAAATCTATGTCTAGAATTTAGAGTTTAATAGATGATTGTTCTAGGTCTTGGATTCAAAAAGCATACGTCTATACCATTTCAAAACCTAGAATTAAAACATACAATTCAAGAACAACATCAAGATTGATGAATAATCTAAAACCATATATAATACCATGATCAAATTAGATACATATTCATAGAGTTGCTTACACCTAATCCCAACAATAGAGAAATTAGCTATTCATTTTCATGATAGCTTTACAAAAGATTAAGAAGAGAAGAGATGAACAAACTTATCAATGATGATTTCTCAACTATTGTAGTGAATCCACCTTCAAATCCCCTTGAATCTGTCTCCTAGGGTTTTGCTCTGCTTCTGATTCTCTATTACAAGTTATATCACAAGTTCTCCTCCAGAAAAATGACAGCAAGCTCTATTTATACTATTTCTGAAAATTAGAACTCGCCGAGCGAGCTCCAGCTCGCCATGGCGAGTTGACCTTTCTTCACCAGAGGGTTACTGCCACGTCATAAGTGAGTTTTGAACCGCCTTCACTCGCCCTGGCGAGTTGTTACTCGCCCTGGCGAGTTGCTGCTCGCTCTGGCGAGTGCATCAGTTATCCAATTTGATGCTCTCTGCCTCTACTCGCCCTGCACTCGCTCTGAGCTCGCCCTGGCGAGTTAACTTGCAATTTCTTCAAATTTCTGCACAAATGTTGAGATTTAGGGAAACTTAATTGAAAGAAATGACTTAAACAAATATGTACAATAAAGTGGGATAAACCTAATGAATATCTTACAAAACAAGTTAATAAGTGCTTAAAACATATATGAATTTCAGCTACTTTTTGGCACTTATCAGTAGACAATGAAAGCGGAAGATGGAACTCTTGCAATCAAGGTGGAGATTGTTGGGGTTGATTGCAATGTAAGTCCCACATTGCTAAGAAAGGAAAAAAGGTCAAGAAAATTATAGTGAAGAGTGGAGGAGCTCCATGCTATATATTGAGACCTAAAGTTCCTCGTTTCAACACACCAAGCAGTAGCAGTTGTAAACACTTTAAGTTTATATTTGTGTTTGCTTCTTTTTCTCTTATGCTATTGTTTTAGAGTATTTGAGATGTAGTTCAAGTATTTACTTTGGAGAGTGTGGGTGTACTGGGGTCATGGGGTGGTTGAGAGTGAAGTCTATATGTTGTAACAATTTTCATATAGTGTTTATTCTATGGTTGTCGGTTTAGACAACTGCCGTGGTTTTTTCTCCGGTTTTGGAGTTTCCACGTTATATTCTTGTGTTGTTGATTGCGTTCTTTTATTTTCTCTATGCCGGTTTTTTCCAACAGGGTACTCCACAAATCATGCCGAGGGACATGGATGACCTAGATAAGATTTGTCCTTCCAACATAATAGAAGTAATATCTATGGGATCTGTGGTCGAGTATAATTGTGATGCGCGTGGTCACACCGGAACAAATCAACATGAGATATATTGGACTTGGATTATGTATATTTATATATCAACAAATATAATATTGAACTATATAAGGGCGACAAATACTATATATTGGGGGGAAATACAAATAGGGCACAAGCATTTGGTCACTTCATTTGTTTACACTCGCATAAAAATATAGGTCATTTAATTATTTTAAAATACACATTATTTAATTATTTTTTCTTTCTACCTTTTATCAATCATGTATTTGTGACCAAATAAAGTGACCAAATCCTTATGATCACCCAAGATTTACTCATGTCTTGGATTGAATTTAGATATATGAGCAAAAAAGTAATTATATACATCATCATTATCGGAAAAAGGTTAGGTTCCATCATGCAAACATTTTTGCCACCTGGATAGCAATGATTTGTTGCTTGATATCACCCACTTTATAATATTAAACAGATTATTTAGTATTATTACAAACGTTACAAGAACCTACATGGTCACATACATAAGAACAGATAGATGAGAGTTTAATTAAATGAATGAGATTAATTTATAATTTGGTGCACCACAAGGTACGATGCACGTAAGTTAGAAACACGATACAATATAAGGTAAAATGCGCACAATTGGTTGTATAAATAGAACCCTCGGACCGACTTGCATCACACTTAAAAAATCAATTTTGAAAACCCTAACCGCACTAGGATTTTTGGTTCTCTTATTCTCTCTACTTCTAATCCTTCGCAGCTAGCACATGTAAGATTGAGTGAAAAATGATAAAATAAAAGCTACCGGAAACAACTTATGGAAAACTCTCCTAAAAATAATGTTAATAAACAACTTTAATTTCATCATATGAAATATAAATTTAAAATTTAACATTGTGAAACAGAGACTAAATATAAACTGAGACTAAATTCAAAACATCGTAAAAAAAAAAATGCATGTCATAGTTTTTTTAAAAGAAGCTTTTGACTTTTTGCTTAACTTCGTTAATAAAAATATAAATTCAATGTAGCTGTTAGATGTTGAGATGTCCCAAATCTTGTTACATGAAAACTCAAAATCAACAACATATTTATTTTTGGTAAAAAAAATATTTATTTAAAAACAAATAAGATTTATTTTTTCTATATTAATATTTTAAGTATTTTTCTCGTATTAATCCTTTAACTTCTTTTTATTTTTTTACCAAATTTACTCTTTAAATCCAAAATTGTAATTTCCAGAGTTCTTCTATTTTGTCTTTTTCATCAAAAAAGAAATTCACAAAATCCCACCAAATGGAGGAAATCCACCGATGTTGTGTCTCAATCAATCATCTATATTTTTAGTATATTGTCCGTTTAGATTTTGGTTATTTTTAGCTTATGAAAAGTGCTTATGTTAATAAATAAATTTTTAAAATAATTCATAAATTTTTATTAACAAATATTGTACCTTTATAAATTGTTTTTCATAAACTACCTTGAAAAGCTTATAATATAATATATAAAAACTTATTTATTTGCATAAGCTATTTCGTATAAGCTCAAAAATAAACTAAATTCAAACGAGCCAATAATACAGTTTCAAACAAATAAATATTCATATCAGATTAACTTAATTCAGTTGATAGAAACATTATATTATTTATGTAGAAAATAAAATTTGAAGAGTGTAAACCCCGATACAACTTCAATAAATACAATGTATAGTATGAACTCATCTAAGAAATTGCTCCAACTCCAAACATCACCCAACTTTGTGTCACACATAGCATTTTCCTTTTAATTTATGGAAATGCACATTTATAACATTCTTTGGCCGGACAAGGAATGCAGTGAACCACCTAACTTCCACTTCCAAACTCTACAAATAAGTACAAAAAAAGTTGAACTTACATTGACGGGTTGGTTTGAATATCCGCTATATCTATCTATTGGTTTAATTAGCTAGCATACATTTTTTGAGATACAAGCAAAAATTGAACCCAACAAACCATCTTCTTACATCCCTCAATCCAAATGTGATTCCATCTCGAAACTTATTCTCAATCATGGTATGTGTAGATCTTTTCCATTTGTTAATTTTTTTATTTAATTTCTTTTAACGCATATTTAATACTCACTCTCTTCTTTATAAAAATGATTTTTTTACTTACATTTTGAGACGAAAGAGTATTACATAGAACGGCTGCAATTTTATGAAAATTAGAAGTTATGCATAGTTTCTATAAAACTATGGTGGCTCGCCGACAATATGATTTTGACGAATCGGCCACAATATCAAGGAAATGAATCCTTTCCATTTGAGTTTAAACTAGAGGATGTCCAATTTAAATCTCCACCCTTCATTTTTGTTTGACTTTATTTAGTAATACAAATTAATGGTCAGAATTTTATTAGACCTCTCCTATCACTTAAGAGGGATCCAATCCTCAAAAACATGCACTTAGATGTTTATTTATTTACAAATGCAAAAATGTATTGTTAATTATTTTATGTAATAAGTTCTTTTTATCATTGTGCTTCTTGTTGCAGTCTCTAGCAACTTTGATGTTTAGGTCAATGCTTAGGCTTCTAACATCACTAATTGGTGAGCCAACCACTTCAATCCCAACATTGTTATACTATAGTGGTCTTCTGCCTCACAATGTGGCTCTATTGAGAATGGTTCGACACGAGTTGCTAGATCAAGATAACTATCTCTTCCATTTTCTAATTAGCTTAATGAGTTGTTTACTGTGAACTGTGAAGTAATAATAACAATAAGTTAATTGCTTTTAATCTCCACTCCACTTAATGGGTCAGTATTAGTTTAAGTTGAGAGTGAGCTAGTATTATTTATGAATGTATTGTAAGTTACTTGTAACTTTAGTTTTCCTGCCCATATGATTTGCAATTTTGCATTGCTGACTAAAAGCCTCGATTATAGTCAAAATTACATGTGATTAATTAATTAAGTTTATCTTTCTTCTTTTTTAAAGTTGTATTTTAAGCTTCTTCTTTTTCTTTTCTTTTTTAATATAAAAAGTACTTTTTTTTTTGACAAAAAGTACTTTTTAAAACTTTAATGGTACATAAATATGGATATTCTTAAAATGGCGAAGTACCTATCGGCTACACACTCGTACGGTATGTTCCGGTCCATACATATTTTTATTTGGTTAAAATTCGTAATAGTGGATACAACACAAGTGTATCGTTGGTGGAAAAATTGCCTAAAATATTTTGATTTTTCACTATCTATATAACTATTCTCTCGCTTTTTATGAAAATAGCAATTTTAGACTCTGAGACCATGTTTAATTTGGGAGAGTCTACATTTTGTTATTTTAACCATTGACCTCAACGACATGCGATGCAATTTTAGACTCAGAGTTTTCACTATGCATGAAAGAAAAGAATAATATATGAAAAAAATTCGAATGTATTGCAACTTTTGTTGTTCGGCATGACTCAATTTATTTGAAACTAGATTCACTCGACCATGATTTTGATGCATTTAGTCAAAGATATTTTTGAATTAACGCAATCAAATATATTGGTCGTTGTCTGATTTTAATTAGATGGTTAAGAAGAAAACATAATACTTTAATTTTTATTCTATTAGTTAAAATATTGAGCTTAAATTTGGACTATTTGATCTTGATTGAACACAACTACTAATATTTGATTGCATAAAAACGGTATTATTCTACTAAAGGAAAATGTGATCCAATTTATTTATGGTAACATTACATTTGCGATCGTTTAAATTTAACCTTTTTTAAAATACAAAAAAATCATCTTTAAGTTTAATTTCTTACGAATTGGTCCTATATATTACATTTTACACTGTTCCTTTAGGTTATGTTCATTTTGCATATTTGCATTCCATTTTGTGATACCGAAAGGTACAATTTTTTCTATAAGCTTGAGAGCTAAAGCCTAAAAAAGAAAAGAATTACAAAGAGATCAATCTTGGGGTAGTCAGTCTTTACTATCAACTATGAATATAGTTCATGAATATCATCCGGACAAGACTCATAAATTCTAGTCTAAAAATCAATGATGCATCCCTCATTAACCAAGACATCTACACATTTATTTGTTTCTCTATATATATGGCATACTTCCCGATCCGATCACATTTACATTCGCTTCATAATCAACATTAAGTTCCACCTTCCGAAATTCAGTCCGCCTAACTAAACGCTTCCAATAGCAACCATTGTGCGCCACACGCCGTATCTCTACGCTGCGCACATACGATAAAGAAGAATTCCTTTAAGCAAGCAGAATTGCGCGCCACACACGCAAAAGTTGTGCGTGTGCGCTGTAATAGCCCAAGCCCCACCACTTTAGGTGGTCCCGGCACTGCCACCTCACGATCTTCTTCACCCTACTTCACTAGTGGAGTTTTTGCCTTCTGTGGAAATCGAACCATGTACCATGGGGATAAGTACATGTTCCATCCATTCCCACTACGTAACAATTGAGAATGGATGGAACATGTACTTATCCACATGGTACATGGTTCGATACCCACGGAAGGGGGGTAAATCAAAATGCGTCAACATTGCAAGGGGGTAATCTCAAAAAATTAAAAAATATTATATGGAGGTAAAACAAAACTCGCCTATGTTGCATGGGGGTAAATGTCTATTTACCCATTTAAATTAAACATTTCAAGGGGGGTAAATCAAAATGCGTCAACATTGCAAGAGGGTAATCTCAAAAAATTAAAAAATATTATATGGAGGTAAAACAAAACTCGTCTACGTTGCATGGAGGTAAATGTCTATTTACCCAATTAAATTAAACATTTTTACATATATTTATTCAATCAAAATATTCTACAATACTATATTTTAAAATTAATTTCTAAAATATATCTATAAATATCAATTTAGCATGATTTGATAGAATTCATTTGTAAACAAATTTACATTGTCAGTCTATATATAAATTAATGTTATAATCTTGGATGGAGCTAGAAATTAAATTTAAGGGGAGCCGAATTTAAAAATATAATTTAGTAAAGGAAAAACTAAATTTAAAAAATTCATAATATATAGTAGAAATTGTAAGATAAATTTAAAGTTAATATTATGATTCAACATTTTATTTGTTACTGTGATTTTGTTCTCAATGCATGCGTTTTGTCATAAAAGGTACCATTTTTATTGTCAGGGGAACATCTACCGAAATCAAATTTATAAAGTATAAATAAAGCTCAAAAAGTTGAATCAATGAAGGGGGCATTTTTGTGATTTTAATAAAATTAGAGGAATCAAAAATAAATTAAACAAATAATATAATGACATGCTCAATCCTTATAATTATAATAGGAAATTCACCTTGTCTAATCACAAAATAATTATGGTATTGAAGACTATGTCTTGCCTATCGAAGTAAGGTCTTTTTCTTTATTGAGATAGTTTACTATATCTGTTGTTGAAGTTGTAACAACTGGTTGAATATTTGGTCCTCTCCACAAAAGGATCATGGGTAGGACACATTTGGTCGGCTGGTACCTTTCTAACTCAAATTATTGTCATGTTATATTTTGGACTTAAATTTATTTTCAGTTAATGGTAGTATCACCACCAATGTGTGATTTTTATTTTTTATTTTTTTATAATGACCAATGTGTGATTTTTGGTTCTTGTAGTTTTAATTGTTTAAAATTAAGTTTCATAGTTTCCAAAAAATAATTAAAACGTTTTTATTCATTTAATCATTTCTAAAAAGAGTTATGCCAATATTAATATTGTTCTCAAGTAATATCAAAATTTGTTGTGTTTGTAAGTATAATGTAGTTGGTCAAAATATTGTAATATGTAGTATTTGAATTTGAACATGATATTCATCACTCATTTATTTTTAAAGCAAAATTCTACCCAATAAACTATTTCATAAAAAATCAAAATTTGCTTTATTGAATTATACCAATTTTATTGTAATAAAGTGAAAACATAAATCATATGTCTTCATAAGTTTAACTCAAAATTGGTAGGGACATTTTATTATATATGCAAGGGCTGAAATTCGAACATCAAACACTTCACTTATTTATTTTAAAATTAATCCGATCATTAAATTATTTTTCAAAAAAATTAAGATTATTACAATTTTGATGAGCAATGAGACCCCAATTAGATAATATAAATATTACAGTGTTCAAAAATATATTAAAAGCACTTCTCAAAAATAAATTTGGTTGAGGTTTCACTGTCTGTGAAACATTGTTTTGTTACATTGTTTGATGTTATCCATCAAACTTAAATTCAATTAATAAGTATAGTAATTAGTTTTTTCCATTAAAGATACAATCAAGTAAAAACAAAAAAAAAATGAACTAAAAATAGAATGACTGTATTTATTGTGAAAATGAATGATTTTGTCATTGTGTAATTAAAGGACTTGGATCCTCTCAATCCAATTTTTTCTCAATCTCTCTCAACGTTGGATCTTATCCGTTTGATTAATCTAAGAGTAGAAAGATCAGATTCCACTTATTGAAAGAAATACACCGTAACAAAACTATGTGACAAAAAAACTCAGAATCATTACGCCAAATATTGTGTCGCTTCTTCCACAACACACCACCGTCAACGTTTCATCTGTACCTCTGACTGCGTGTATCTTCCTCCTCATCCATTATGTTTTACTTCCATTTCAATTTTATTGATTTACAAAGCTTACATTAGAGTGAAATGACAAAAGGTCTGATCAATTCTTAGATGGTACTTTTGCTAAAAAATTCTAAATAAAATATGAAACCAACCATGGAATAAAACACTTTGAATATAAACTTGCAAGTTGCAATTATATCAGAGACACAAGCAATTATAGCTTTCATCCAGTCATGTTTGTCGCGGCCGGCGGCCGCTGTGGCGATGCCAAACTACCGGTGACTATGTACGAAACGACAACAAAATCAGACGGTCGTATTGCCTATAACAAATCAGCGGCGGGAGGCATCGCAGTTGCCACGCAGATCTGTTGCGCCACCGCCACCTACCAGACCTTTTTGTGCCGTCACCACCGCCAACATTTTACAGTATTGTTACGGTGTATTTCATTTCAGCTTCATGAATTAATTATAGTACGTTAGATTAATTTAATTAAATCTAATGGCTGATATTTATGATTGACAGAGATTGAGGTACAAGCAGATTGAGATCATCCGGAGGACTTGGGTCCTCTCAATCCAATTTTTTCTCAATCTCTCTCAACGTTGGATCTTATCCGTTTGATTAATCTAAGAGTAGAAAGATCAGATTCCACTTATTAAATCAATAATCGTATCATTTGATCATCATGCAAATGTCGTACCTCAATACTCCTATGTCTTTATTGTGTCATTAAATAAAAACCCTTACAAATATTAAAATGTGACACCAATATGAAAATAACTAATCGAAAAAGACAAATATTAAAAATTATGCTAATTTTGTCTAAAGCTTAATAGATCTTTTGGTCTCTGTATGTTCGTGAATTTTTGGTTTTAATCCCTGTATTTTGTTTTGATGCAAATAAGTCCCTAAATTTACAAAATTTGTTGGTTTTAGTCCCTAAAGTCAAAATCCGCAGGAAAATCTGAAGGAAAATTTGCACGAAAACTGCAGATTTTTCTGCAGATTTTGACATTAGGGACTAAAACTAACAAATTTTGTATATTCAAGGACTTATTTGCAACAAAACAAGATACAAGGACTAAAACCAAAAATTCACGAACATACAAGGACCAAAAAATCTATTAAGCCTTTTGTCTAATGGTGTACACTGCCAAAACATTCCAATAGGATTAAAAAACAACAATATCATTGGAAATAAACAAATAAATTCAGTACATGATATTAACGTCTGATAGTGTCAGAAAATTAATTTCTTACCAATCTAGTGAAGATAATGTTGGATAAAATATTCTCATTGAGTCCACATATTTAGATCATCACCGTTCATATTATACGTTTTTCAATCTTAAAAAGTCATCAATCCAAAGGCTATAATTATAGCCAACTCATTTTATGTGCAAACAACTATTTTGATTTTTAGAAGTGTAATTTATTTTGCTCAAAAAGAAAAATTTAATTTATTGTCACATTAGTCTTTGTATTGTAATTGTATATATACATCTCTAGTAAGTTTTTGAATAACAATTTTATGAAAAAATTAATCAATAAAAAACACATTTGATAATTAAATTAACTATTTTTACTTTTTTTTTAGAAAAAGACATGTTTGAAAAATAAATTGACTATTTTTATTTTTAAATCTCTACCGATATAAATATTTTGTTCTCGAGTAAAGTGTATGAACACCTTTAAAACTCTATTTAAACTTATAGATATTTTCTAATTCTTGGTGAACTACAACGTCAATTTAATTTTGTGTTATTTTATTCTATATATGTCTATGTTTATGTGAACAGATATTTATTGATTTCACGTGTAACTCAAAGATAAATTATTATGTTTTAATAGCATGTCCTAAAAAAAGCATTTAAATAATTTTATTATTATTATTGACATAATAATTAATAATTGAGCACACACATAAATTTATACAAATTTGAAATTTTTGCCCATATAATCTAACCTTCAATAGATATTTATATTTTACAAAATATTATATAATTTTAAAATTTTATAAAATTGGTTTAGTTGAAGTGCGTAAGACATAATTCAGCTAAAAAATTCGATATGTTAAATTGAACATATTTGTCCATATTTAAACTCAAAATTATATGTGTAAATGTTTAATTATATTTTCACTAATTCGTCAACAAGTGACCAATATCCTAGTTACTTTTGCTTGCCGGAGGAAGTATTTTCCATTAATCTATTTAATAAAAACTTAACAGTTGAATTAATCAAAAGTAATAATTAATCTCAGAGTTGCTATGTAGTCAACTCATTAGACTCAATAAAATAAAATAGGTTAAGACTTAGGACACATAACTAAATACTCATTGCGTATTAAAAAACCCGATTAAGACAGAAATCATGTTAGCGTTAATTATGGTTATGCCTGCAAAATCAAAAGGTCATTTTAGTAATTGAAGCAACATTAATTAATACTATAAATACAAAATTAGTCTTTAATTATTCTTCCTTTTTTCTTTCTCAGTTTTTCTTCGTGGTCTTCCACTACATAGAGCTCTGCACCATTACTCTTCCGAACCAAAACCGAATCTTCTATTATCAGCTTCCGAGTTGAATCGTTCACTGAGTCTAACTGCCGAGTTTCATTGCTTCACAGATCTTCGTTCTTCCAGTATGTTCGACGGTTTGCTCAGTCGTGGATTCGCCGCGAAATGGTTTGGAATTTTGATTTCTGAATTTTTTTTAAGCTTTTTTGCATGTTCGATTTAGTTTGTTATGAAGAAAAATCGAACGAGTTTGAAAATGTAGTTATAAATCTTATGATGCGGTTTTTGATTTTTTTTGTTGATTTTTTTTTTCTTCAGTAAATCGTTGATTAAACTGACGAAGAATCGGATCGATGTGATAAGGAGGAAGAGGAAAGCGACGGAGAAGTTTTTGAAGAAAGATATTGCTGATCTGTTAGCGAATGGTTTGGATGTTAATGCTTATGGCAGGGTAATTGCTTTTTGTTGTTATATTTGTTGTTGTTTTTGCGGTTTATGGATTTAGGTATGTGAGATTATTTTCTGGAATTGATTGATATAGTTATGCTGAGTTTTGTTGTTGCTTGATTATTACTTGTAGTTAGAGAATGTAGAGTAGATTCTGAATTTTGATGATGTTTTGGTGATTTGAGACTTTGTTCAATTCGGTTTACAATTAGAAATGATTTTTTGGAATTAATTGATGTAGTTTTGCGGCGTTTTGGTCTTGCTTGATTCTACCGTTAGTCAAAATGTAGAATGGATTCCGAATTCTGGTGATGTTTCGGCGATTTGAGACTTGGTTTAGTTCGGTTTATAATTAGAAATTATTTTCTGGAATCAATTGATATAGTTTTGCGGCGTTTTCGTCTTGCTTGATTCTAGTCTAGTAGTTAAATAATGTATAGGATGAATTCTGAATTGTGATGATTTTCTGGCGATTTGAGACTTTCTATTATTCGGTTTATAATTAGATATAGGTTTTGCTGTTATTTTTTGTTGTTGTCACTTGTTGCAATTTATGGATTTAGTTATGTGTGTTTATTCTCAGAATCGATCGATATAGTCATGCCGAGTTTTGGTCTTGCATGATTCCACTGTTAGTCAAAGAATGTAGAATGGATTCTGAATTTTGATGATGTTTCGGTGATTTGAGACCTTGTATTAATCAGTTTATAATTAGATTTTTTTTTGCTGTTTTTGTTGTTGCAATTTATGAATTTAATTATGTGTGATTATTTTCCATAATCGATCGATATAGTTATGCTGAGTTTTGTTCTTGCTTGATTCTACTGGTACTTAAAGCATGTAGAATGGATTATGATGATGTTTTGCCGATTTGAGACTTTGTATAATTCGATTTATAACTAGAAATAGTTTTTGTTGATGTTGCAATTTATGGATTTAGTTGCGAGAGATTATTCTCTGGAATCAATCGATATATTTATGCTGAGTTTCGGTCTTGCTTGATTATGCTGGAAGTCAAATAATATCGAATGGATTCTGAATTTTCATGATGATTTGGCGATTTGAGACTTCATTTTATTCAATTTATAATTAGCGTAGAATGGAATTTGAGTGAGATGAGATTTGTGTTTTTCACTGTTTTATTTGTTTAATGTATTGGAAATATGAATATCTTAGCTACTGTGATTGTTCTTTATGAATTGATAGAGACTTAGGACTTCTGAGAATTTTAAATTTGGCAAAGATTATTGTGTTTGCAACCACTATTTTCGTAATTTAACTCTTATCTTCCTCATGAGATGGTTTTACAGGCTGACGGACTCATTGCTGAGTTGACATTAACATCTTGTTATGATTTTGTCGAGTGGACGTGTGATTTTGTGTTAAAGCACCTCTCTGTGCTGCAGAAATTGAGGTATAAATCTATGTAATGGTTATGCTTTTAGATGTGGATGTAATTTTTTTATTTCTCAGGGGTGTTTTATTCATTTTAGTCATGGTGATAATTGATATAAGGACGCCAGGCTTATTTTATTGTGGCAATATTATTATTTGTCATAATTATTTTCAGCCGATCATCTGATTATTGGCCCTAATACTCCGTTTTCCCCGTAAATCTTTTGATTCGAGTGAAACCGGAGGAGTGTCATAATCTTTTTGTATGTTGATGTGCATTTTTGGACACATGTTTGTATGTTATTTTTGGACACATGCAGTTTCTAAATATCCCTTTTTCTTTTTATTTAGTTTCTAAATATCCCTTAATTGATGTACATAAACTGTTTCAATTTCTTTTACAGTGGATGCCCTGAGGAATGCAGGGAAGCTATAGCGTGTATGGTTCTTGCTGCTGCAAGATTTTCTGATCTACCAGAGTTACGCGACCTTCGGCAAATATTTCAGGAGAGATATGGAAACTCCCTAGAATGTTATGTCAATCAAGAGGTCACTCTCCTATTTTATTTTAATATCATTACTATTATACATATTTATGACTTATTCCTGAACTGACTCATTAAATTGCTAATTATCAGTTTGCTGCAAATTTGAATCCAAAGTCTTTTACTTTGGAGCAGAAGGTTCGCTTGATGCAAGAGATTTCTTCAGAGTTTTCAATAAAGTGGGACTCCAAAGCTTTTGAACTGAGGATGTCAAAATCCTCTGCTTTCGCACAGGTGTTGTCCTCAGCCTCTTTTCACATTTTTCTATTAGTTTTGTTTGTCAAATTTAAATTTTATCCAATTCTTGATATAATTAACGTTTTCTCCCATTATTTACATGGTTACTTTCCTCCTCAAGGTTTTAATTTTCCAGTTGGGAAACCATTTCATTATATGCTTATATGTTTGTGTATATACAATACCAATAACATACATATGCTTGTGCAGGGCTACAACACTTATAAATCTGACCATTCAGTTGGTTATAATAAACAACAAGGCAAGGATGAGGTTTTGTTACAGAAAAGTCCTGACTATTCTAACGACAGGCACAAATTTCGGAATGGCAAGGAAGCTGCTATCTCAAAAGGAGATGAAAATCATCTTCATCTCAAATCCAAACTCTCTGAAAAAGGATACAAGCCAATAAGTAAGCATGACGAAGTCAGTCTGCCGAGGGATAGCCATGGCAATCCGTTACCAGGAAGAGAAGAGCTTACTTCTCAGAAAGGTGGCTATTGGAAGGAGGGTAGTATGCTAAAACCACCAATTGGGTGTTCTTCCCAGGATAAGAGAGTGCAACAATTCGACAATGGTTCCGATTTACAAAATAAATGGGGGAATGCCACCCGTGTGAGAGAAAGCCAGGACACTGCCACTGCCAGGAAGTCTCCAAATCATGCTGGATTTCATTCAAAGAGCAGTTTGAACGAGCCGTTTGCTGTTAATCATGATGGCCTACCTGATCTTGATAACTCTCAGAGAAAAGTTCAAAAGGATGAAACTCCTAGAAATGCCATCCCACCACCTTATGTAAAACCTAATGCCATCCCATACAGTAATGCCATCCCACCACCTTATGTAAAACCTAATTCCAAACTAAAAAACAGCACTCAGAGAACTGAATTGGCATCATCACGTAGTGACAATGATGGCATCCCAACAACTCCTTCAATACATCAAAAGCCTGATGCTGCTTCTACGACTGAACAGGATTTGCAGGCCACTAGGCATGCTCGACCGAGTAAACAGGATTATGAGGAAGAACCCCCTGTCCGTGAAGATGCTGAAGAAATCCCTGTATTAAAACAAAAATCTATGAGGCGGAAGCACTCGAAATCACGATCTACACACAATGATGCCAATAAGGAAGGTTCTGAAGTTGCGAGAAAATCAAGGAGCAGGAGACGAGATGAATCAAAACGTGGCCTACAAATTTTGTTTGACGATGAGCAACATAAAAAAGATGACGAGGAAAGGGTAATAGATAGATTACTGCTCCACTATTGCAAAAAGCCATCATCCATCTCTGGGCCTGAGAAATCAAGAAGGTCTAAAAGTCGCCATGCACACCAAATTGATGATGGGCCTGATAAGACACCGGATATGGTCCCACGTGCACCTCGATCAGTTTCCCTTCCTCATGAACAATCACAAGAAGTGGAAGTCAAAAAAGTGTTTACTCGAGCTGCTTCGTTTCAGCCAGATAGAGCTAAAGAAGCTCGACATGTGCATCCCAAGTTACCTGATTATGATGATTTAGCTGCTAGGCTTGCGGCCTTGAGAGGAACATAAGGGAGAGAAATAATATACATGAACAAATACTCTTTTTTTACCAGCATAATTGTGTGATCATCGTGTTTTAATCTGATGTACTGTTGGGGTATTGATGAAGATTGCACGGTGATGCTTCGATAATTTGATTACAAATTGTTGTCTTTTCCAGAGCTGAAATATTATCAATCAGCCATGGTTATGCCTGTGTTGTGTGATGTGCAATTGTTCAGTCACCATTTTTACTAACGGTGGTAATGCACAACATCAATTCATATATTTTTTTTAACCTTGTATGATTTTAAGTGTTCTCAACAGAAATTGACTCTTCTAATTTTCTACTTGTTTAGGATAAACGCAGTTGAGATTTGAAATATGTTCCATTGTGGTGAAGTTCTAACAAAAAAAGTGAAATTAATCATTAATTAAATGAACAGTGTGGTGGTGAAACTGCCACGTATTTATCTGAAATGATGTTTTTTCTTATGAAATTATCTTATCGTTAATTTATTGGTTTAGGAAGCAAATATACCAAAACCTTTTGATTTGTGAATGTATTGTAGAACCCTCAAACAATACACCATAATAATAACTCATTATATGCATATGCTAAATGGAGAATCTAGGAGAATAAGTATAACTTTGAGGAGAAGGGGAAAGGCCAAGAAAACAAAATTCAGTTGAATCGTGGGAAAAACGTGCATCATGTATGTGATGGTGAAAAGTCATCTTTGTACAGAGGTGTTGGTGTTTTAGATAGTTTATCATATTTTAAGATATATACCGCTTTGATAATTCTTTACCAAATACTTATATTACAAGACTCACTGGTTGATTGAAAACTATTGTAACATTAATATGAAATTATTTGATATGTCGGTGAGATACATTAAAATTAACATTTTATGAACTTTTATCAAACAAGTTAATTTTATGGTGTTGCGCGAGAAGAAATTGTTGATGGGTGTTGCTGGAGAAGTGATAGGAGGGTGAGATGGTGAAAACCATTTAAAACAGGTTAGAATTGTTTTATCATCCTTTTTATCATCCTAAAGTTAGTCAAAATAGAGAGGTTAGAATTGCATTTATGCTGTTTTTTTTTATAAAAAAAAAGTAGTTAATAATCGACAAATTAAACAAAATATAGTTAACAATATTATATTTTACCATTTAAAATAGACCCCTCTATTGTAAGTTCATCAGTCATTTCGCATCTACCTTAGATATCACCGATCTATTCTTTGAGGTGGACACTTTTATTTTTATTTATTTATTAAGATGAAAGCACTTATTCTAACCTTTATTTTGCAATTTTTAACCTACCAGATCAAAATGATGGAATTTCCAATTTATAACCTCATTCATAGCATAGATTTATTTTTTGATGAGTAGTTCGTTGAAAATTTCAATCATCAATTAGGTGCTTCACTGCAAAATTTTCATTGACCATTTTAAATCTGTTTTACTAATTGTATTACTAATATTGTTAGTCTCTTTTAATATATATAAACAGGTTTTAACACAAGGTGTTTGTTGTGTCTCAATGGAAAGTCTCTCAGACTTGTTGATTGAATTGAAAAAAGACAAGTTGAAGCTACTCTCATTCAATAGTTTGTTAACAATTTTAAATTAATTTTATTGTATTTTTGTTGCACAAGAATCTATGATGGGTTAGAGAACGGGTACTAAATACGCTTAAATTTATTGTGTGCGAAGTTGTTGGTGAACCAAAGATGGATAAGTACACGCATAAGGATATATCAATATATAGTTATTACTCTTAGGATGATTGATATATAAGTTAGTTGCAAAATATAGACTCTTAAATTGAAATAATTGTTTTATCATATACAGTTGCTTTTAGATATGACAAGCCAAAAATGTCCATAAAAGTCGAGTACAAGAGGGTGAGTGTAACGCCCCGACTTTTAAAATAGTTAGTCATTTATAATTTAACTAGTTTCTAATTTATTTAATTAGGAATTTGCTTGTGTTGATGCATTTGTGTGATTATTTAATTACTCAATATGACTGATTGGTGGAGCATTTAGAGAAGCATAAAACTTAGTGATAAATAAATAATTCAGTTGAAATTAGAGAATGATTAGTAAGTTAAATAAGTAAGGAAAAATAGAGTAAATAAAATGATGTAATATTTCAATATGTTACATTGATTTGCTATTTTGTTTATTTTATGTATGAATAATTAAATTAATTAGTCCCACTATCAATCTTAATTAATATGAACACCTATTTTGTTTTATTCTATTTTATTAGCCTATTAGCCTATTTGTGTGACTATTTGGTGCTACCCTTTCATTTCATTTGCTTCATATTAATAATGATTGATTGCTTAAATCTCTCACTATCATTCTAGTATTATTATTCCCTTTGGTATTCAATTTGCAATTGATTTCATTAGTACCCAATGATCATAAAACCGTAACTTATGGGTCCTTTCCTTTCTTGAACAAATTAAGTGAGATAATAAGGCACTATATTTACAATGGTAAACAACCAATTCTAGTACCACACGCCTTTTCCCTCAATGGTTCCAACTTCTATAAATTTCTTCTCTCATAATTTGAGGTGATCATCAAGCTTTTGATTTCCTGAGCATTGTTTTGTGGGTTTTAGAGTTTCTTCGATCAGAAAGTAAAGTGATTAAGGTAAGGGGGTTTTAACCAACTCATTTAAAGATTCTGAATGTAGATAGTATGCCCTCGTTTGTTTTCTTCTTGTTGTACGACATTGCTGTTGTTGTCTAAAGTAAATCAATTTTGAAATTTCATATTGTTTGAAGTAATTTAAATTGTTTGTGATTCCTACGAGTTTAATTTATGATTCTTATTTTATTTTCATTGATTAATTCGTGTTTGTTAAATGATAGAATTGTGTAGTATAATTGTTCTATAATCTAAGGAATAACATGGGTTCATGTCAGTACGTAACTTATTTTATTAGGTACCTTATGAAAGTGGTTTAGGGTCAGGACTGATCTAAAGTTTCAAATTGATATAAACATAGCATACCTTGGATCTCCAATTAATCCTAGAGGGCTAGGAGTGAAAGCTTGTAGGCACTGGAACAATAATAGTTCAATATACTATTATTTCTAAAAATTGGGACTTTGCTTTAGATGATTTGATTATTATAATATTATTTGGAAGATTAAAACTATATTTAGTTAAGGAACGGGTAATATATGATGTACAGTAACTATACATAAATATGTAAAGTGAGTCAGTTTTATACGATAAGTATAATTGGTGTTTTGGTGTTGAGTTTGATTGGTGTCGAACTAATTGGTGTTTGACTTAATTGGTGTTGTTTTAATTGATGATGTTTATTAAATATAATCAGCGTTGTTGTTTGAGGTCATGGAAGCTGTTGTGCCACCGTTTGTCGTGTTGATATGGTAGCCTTTGCGCCGCCGTTTGTCGTGTTGTTATGGTAGCCGTTGTGCCGCCGTTTGTCGTGTTGATATTATGTTACAATTGGTGTAGCTATTACATACTTAAAATTACGTTGAGTTTATTTAATTTATTGGGTTGCTATGTTGATGAGTCCGTGTTTGCTTGTGCGTTTGATTGTTCTAAAGAATGATATTTTGTTCACCGTTTCTATCGAATTCAGTTAATCTATATGATGTTCGTTACTCACCCCTTCTGGTTTGACCCTACGATGTGCAATCGTAGGTTTTTCAGGTAACCAATGAGTCTTAGCTGCTGAACATTGAGGATGGCTTTAGGACGCTGTCTTCTTTTCTCGCTTTCAATAAATTGAGTCGCTCTGATAGGAAGTGAATTGGGGGAACTCTTATTTAATTTCCAATTGTTATATTATTTAAGACTTTGGATTATGATAATTCACTTCATCACTACTTGCTTAAAAGATTTCTGACCATGTTAATTTTCATTCGAGACTTTGTTATTCAAGAATCTTGAATATACGTTGTGTATCAATTTTTAAATTCCGCTGCGATATTTTTCTTATAATGATTAGTAATAGTAATTAATTGAGTTAAGCTTGAGTAACACTCCTTTTGGACTAAAATAATTAACGATTTCTATAAAATAATATCAAGTGGGATCCAGGGTGTTACAATGAGGGGAGAAGAGACCTATATTATTTCCAATCAGATAAGGTTGTTGTCACAAAATAAAAAATAATTTGAGCCTGAAGTGTTGTTGACATATTATTATCATAATTGAACTAATATCATTGGTATGTGATGGTCGTAAAATAACATGCATTTTTTATTAACCCCGGAGATAATTATTGCTCACAATAAAGTTTTAAATATTTTATAACTTTCCTTTGTTTCTCATGGGAGAGAGTTGTAACTCTTCTTGAAGGACCGTTGAAAACTTATTCAATATATACCCAAAGGTGACTAGAATAATTAAACATGTTATGTATTTAAACATATTGTATTGATGTTTAAATATATCATTTATTACATAAGAAGGGAGAAAGTACGGTTATCAATCACCTTCACAATTATCCATCTCAGCACCGTTTGAGTAAGGGAAAAAAAGGGACTAACTTACCTTCCAGAAATCGACTGCATCAACCATTTTCTGGTCTAAGGTTTTTGTTTCGTTATATTCAGAGTATTAATTGACTAGCAAAATGTAAGTACTGCTTTTGTGGTGATTATGTAACAGATATCCAAAAATTGAAAGACGTTGCCCAAAAAATATGGAGAGAAGATAAAAAAATATGCAAAACAGTATTTCTCCAGCAAATATGGCAATGACATAATGGTTATTTAGATGAATGAAGTTGAAGAATGTTATCAGCTTTTTGATTTGATAGTCTTCGATGAATGGACAGGAAACACCTCATATATTGAAGTGAAGACGGCCAGAGATTGGTTTTTTCTTTCAAACAACAAAGTTAAATATGCCTAAGAGAATGTTGAATCGCATATAATTGCACATAATAATATAAATGATAAAGAGAAAGAGGAAGCAAAAAGCACAAGGTTGTTGATAAGATTTAGTTTGACAAATTAAGTTAGATATGTAACTTTGTGATTTAAACGTATTGTAACAACAATGTTAGCTCGCTCCAATTTTAAAGCGGTATCTTTCGGCGCACATCCTAGACATGTCTATAATTGTGTTGATACGTTTAAACATATTGTGTATGTACAAAAGATATTCAAAAATATATTGTGGATGTTGCTTGTTTAGTTTGAATTATTAAGGTTTAAATACTCAAGATGTTGTTAGGATGGTGCTTGTTTAGTTTGAATCAAGATGGGTTATTACTAGTAAATATCCCACAGTCACTATGAAACTAACTCTCAAAAATTTAGGAAGATTTGTTATCCAATTTTAACTTTTTTAAAATAAAATAAAAATTGTATTTTACCATTTAATTTCAAACAGGTCCTTTATTGCAAGTTCACCAGTCATTTCGCATCTACCATGGGTATCACCGATCCATTCTATGAAGTGGACACTTATTTTTATTTATTTATTAAGATGAAATCACTTATTCTAACCTATATTTTTCAATTTTTAATCTACTAGATCAAAAAATTGATGGAATTTCCAATTTCTAACCTTATTCATAGCATAGATTTATTTTTTGATGGGTAGTTTGTTGAATATTTCAACCCTCAGTTATGTATTTCACTTCAAAATTTCCATTGACCATTTTAAATCTGTTTTACTAATTGTGTGACTTATATTTCAACCCTTAGTCTCTTTTAATATTATAAATAGGTTTTAACACAAAGCGTTTGTTGCGTCTCGATTGAAAGTCTCTCAGACTTGTTGATTGGATTGAAAAAGGCAAGTTGTAACTTCTCTTGAAAGACCATTGAAAACTTATTCAACATATATCCAAAGGTACTTATAATAGTTAAACATGTTAGGTATTTAAACATACTGTATTGATGTTTAAATATAGCGTTTATTTACACAAAAATGGAGAAAATATGGTCATCAATCACCTTCACAAGTATACATTCGTGTCAGCATCATTTAAGTAAGGAAAAACAAAAAAGGACTAAAGTTTATAATGATATTAGGTTTGTGTTTAAACATATTATGTAGTTTGTTACAGGAAATAAGTATTAGGATATTGGATTATTTTAAATATTAGTTTCATAATATGTCATTTTACTTTTTAGCCCTTTTGAATGTAGGGTTAAATATGTTTTTTGTCCCTATAGTTTCTCAGGATTTTGTTTTTAGTCCCTAAGATTTTTTTTTGCATTTTTTAGTCCCTAAAGTTTATTCTGTTAGTGTTTTTAATCCTACTTTTAATCAAACTCTTGTATATTTTCACTTAGATATCCATCAGCCACGACGATATCTAATGAATCTCCTCCTTCATTGACAATTTTATTGGAGTTTTAAATGTTTGAAGTCATTAACATATATATTTCATGATATTTTACTTTATGTAGTTTTCAATTAAGAATAAACTAATGCCTAATTATTTATATAGGTTGCTATATACTGTATAATTTTGCTTCATTATAGTTTTTTTGGGTTAACAAGTTTGTTTTTACAAGTAATTTACATGTTTGTGTGTATGTAGGAGTGTGCGTGTGTGCATATCTGCGAGCAGGCATGTGTGTAAAAGTCACTTTTATCTTCCATAGACTCGTACGAGTCTATGAGCCGGTTCTATGAGCCAAGTCTATTGACCATTTACGAGTTTGAATAAACTCGGGAGTCTGACAACTTGGTTTTAACAATTGAAAACCAACTTGTTGACTTAAATGTTATGTAAATCTTTCTTTTACTAATAAAAGGAAGCTCCAACATAGCTCATAGACCTCCATTTTGCCTATGTGGCATGTTTTAGAGAGCATTTCATATCAATCTAAAAATTATCTCACAATTTCTTTTATGTGTCCATTCATCCTCCATGATAATTATCTATATGTTACAATAATAATGTGTCCTAATATATTTTAGTGAATTTTATTAGTATAATTACATTTAAATTATAGTTTTTGTCTTAGAAATCATTTTTGTCTTTTCAAATTATAATAACATTTAAATATTATCTAAAACACATTTTCTTTTATATATGTACTATTTTTTCCTATTATTAAGTATGATAAGAAGCCAAAATAAATTTTGAAAAAAAAATATCTGAAAACAAAAATCGTCTATAGAAATGAGTCAAGATCCTGACATACTATTTAATGGGTTTAAAACAAATGCAAGTCTTGAAAATATGAAGAAAAAAAAGGATCAAATTATAAATGAAAAAATGAAAATATGTACACATGTATAAAAAATAAATTATTTGTGTATATAATTTTTTAGTATTATTACTAAATATGATCATTTATAATTTTTTTAATTTGTAGGTTTCTATATATTAGAAATGACTTTTACTATTCTTATTCATTATTCAAAGGTTACATATTAATCACATTCCATTAGAATGAAATAACTTTTTGCATTGAATACTTGGGAGAGGTTACATATTATTCACATTCCATTATAATGAAATAACTTTTTGCATTGAATACCTTATTTGTGAAAGTACCTTGGAATTTTAGTATAAATAGGAAGATGGCTACATTCTAAACATTGGTTTTTGTGGTGGCCGGTGAGTCAATCTCTTGAATATGGGGTATGTTACTCAATGATTAAAAAATTAGTATACATGTTTGTCTTATATTGTTTATAAATTGTAATCCTTTTATATGTTCTCATAATCTTTCAAGACATCAACTCTAATAATTTTCATGCATCTTTTCAGGTCACTGAATTTGTAAATTGTAATTGTTGGATTGCTCTCATGATGATCTTACAAGACTACTACAATTCTAATAATTTTTTGTGCATAATTTTTTAGGCTAAAATATATTTTTTTAATATAAATTATTGCTTTATTCAATAGTTACATGTTTTTAGTCATTGTAAAATATTGTTTGTATTTTCAAATTGTTTTATGCTTGATATCTTGCTCGACAATTGTATTTTTTAATACCTTATGTTGTCAGTCTCAATTATCAAGTCTCTTATTGAAATCCATACGTACATCACCTAAACTAATATGTCAATAAAAATTTAGATCCGATATAGATGGAAACCTAAACTAATTATGTTAGTAGAAATTTTATTATAATATAGATGGAAGAAAATAAATAAGAAAGAGTAAGTCAAATTTTCTCTTACAATAATAATAATTCGTTTTACTATCATATATTACGTACTGAAATAAGTTTTCATACCTTAAAGAAGTTGGTTAAATTGCAATTAAGATAATTTTAAAATAAATTCGAAGCAGAATTTGCCTTTGAAGCAGAATTCTATATCACCCCCTTTATGTAAAATAATTTTTTGTAAATGAAAAAACTTTGGAGTTATTCTTGAGCTATATCTAATACTATCTCTGTCAAAAAAAAAACCAACTATCAAATACTCTCTTATAATTTGACACCCTTATGCTAATAATATTACCCTATAGGATAATTTTTAAGTTACAAAACTCATCATCTATTTTTTAAAGAAATAGATAGTCATTAAATTAAATTAATGATTGCTTATAATAAACAAAAAATATGATTTAAGAGTACTCCTCTATATTATAAAAAAAGTGTAGTACTCTTCTATGAAAAAAAATATTGTATTTTTTTTTCTTTTTTGATGCAATAAGAGTATTGCATTCTAATAAACACTACTAAACTAAAACTGAAAATTCGAATAAAAATGATTTAATAAAAAAGTCTAAAAAAATTAGGGGACTGAAACTTCAAGAGAGGGGGGGGGGGGGGGTGAATTAAGCATAGTAAAAAGATGATAAAAAATTCTGATCAATAAAATATATAAAAGAAATCAATTTATTATTATCAAATTTTAGAAATTGTTGAAACGGTGGATATTAAAACATATTTACACGCGATTAAAATTCACTAAAAATTCCAAAATTATTAATTTGATTTAAATAATAATGTAACTTGTTAGATAAAACAAGTACATATTCTAATATGTTAAAAGAATGGTAATTAAGTTACGGCTTAAAATAAAATAGTGAAATATCCGTAAAGATAAGATGACATTTTCTTTAAGCAAATAATAAGATGATGAGATGTTAAATTTTTCTAAAATAATAAACTTTCTTTATCTGACCCAAATAACTAAACTTAAATTCAAATATATGAAATCATCGCCCAAACTTATATATTACAAAAAATATTAATTAATTAAGAGAGATAAAAACTAACAATAAATTTGAAGGGAGACAAACCTTACCAAGAAAAATAAAAACAAACAAAAAATAAGGACCAAGAAAAGAGTAAATCTAACAATACACTAAAATAACGGAGACTAATAAAGGCAGGATAAATTCCACCAAATAAATATGTGTGAGAAGAAACTTCCAAAGAATGAGATGGGAGTACGTAGAAAAGTGATTTGGTACTTTAAATTGCATAGAAGGAAATAAGCATTACACTATTTGAAACGTAATTTACAAAAGAAAGATAAAGTGTTAAAAAAAAAAAGTTAAATCCACCATATATGAATCACATTCTATAACCAAAGCTTATTTCAACATTTCTCATGAACAATATTGTCAGCAAGTATGCCTCCAACTCTTATTGAAAATAAAATAAAATAAGGGATACATCAAAAATAAAAAAACAAAGTGACATGTGACTATACAATTACAACTCATATAAACAAAACTACGATATAAATCAATAAAAAAATCTTTTATTTATAAATATATACTAATATTAAATATAAGCATATTTTAAAACCGTATATCTATCATTTAACTATATGATTATACTTATCACAATTATTATTTTTCATTTATAAATAATACACATGAATTTAAAAATGCAATCAACAAACAATACACATGAACTTCTCTCTTGCAATCAATAATACAATGAACTTCTCTCTATATAAATTGAACTCAACAGTAAGGTAGAGAGAATGAGATAATATTGAGAAATAATGTCTAAACTCTGATACATCTTTATTAGATGTTGCCCACAACTTTGCAATCCAATTTGAAAAGAACCTCATGGCCAGAGTAATTGATGCATTAAATCAAGATTAACCATAAAACCTTCCTATAACAAAATAGTATAAATCTAATTACATTGCTCCTAAAATATGAAAATGTTCCACAACCAAAAAAAATACGTAAGCCTTTATAAGTTACAATGATTCAACTTTTCTGCACACTTTTTCAATAGACATTTGCTGCACTTGAGATTTTCTTCCAAACAAAAAATGACATTTAAAAGAATATTGCAAATCAAAAGTAATTTGATATACTAGATGGGTTCTTGTATTTAATCATGATGACCACTCACCAGAAGAAAAAAGCAACCTACATATTCAACATTTCACTGTTCTTTTTGTGCCCTGGCAAGTGGCAATTCGGTTTATGTCCCGGATGATGTCCGGCTTATCCGCTGAGCACCTAATTTTGGAGCGGCGGGTTTGGCTCCCCGACCTCTGCCAGCTGACAAGGGCTTGGCCCTTGTAGTGGGCGCGGGAGCTGCAATGGCAGCCCAGGGATCATCATCATCAGTTGCTGTCGATTTCAAATTTAAAGGTTTTGATGTTTTTGGAGCAGGAGCTGCTATGGCACCCCACAAATCATCATCTTCATCCTTGCTCAACTTTGATGTACTTTTGGGTCGTAAAATTGGAGCTACAAATAAAAATTCAAAACCCTTCAAATTGATGCATGAGTACATACAGATAATTAATCAGGTGCATGAATTAAGTAATGGGTTTGGCATATTAATTTTGCATTTGATGGAACTGTCGAATTTTCAAGCCAATCCTAGCATAAAGCAAAAGCTCAAAATTCATTTATTTATATAAAAAAAATCATTTATTTATTAGGGAAATCCCCAATATTAAGTGCATAACTGAACAAGGAATTCTTACACTCACATAACCCACTTCCGAGGATGTTGTCATTAATCATGGGTATTAAACATACAATTTTTTTTTACTCTGGAATATAATTAAATAAATTTCAATCTGATGTTGAAAATTGTTAACAGTAATTAGAAGACATGGAAATAAGGAAATTACTACCAAAATACCAACAGTTCGGTGATTAATACCTTTTACATGTGAAGCAGGTTGAGAAACTGGCCGTCTTTGAGCTGCTTGAATGTTAGCAAGAGCTGGAGTTGGCTTTGTTTCTTCAAGTGGTTCTATATCATCCCACCCATCCTTGTCATTTTCAGGTTCCTCATCGATTCCATTCTCTAGCTCTCCCCAGCCATCCGTTGATGTAGGAGATGTAGGGGCATGGTGCTCAGTGAAATCTGGTGTGGAATTTACACGGATAGGTGCTGTTGAAGGAATATCTACAACTATAATACCCAAAAAAGAGAATGATATAAACATGTTAAATAGTAAAAATGTACCCATATCCGAATGAAGCGGACAAAGTTATGGCATCATTAACAGATAAGACGAAGTAGAATTAACATATTTGCCTCAAAGGGCAGTGGATAGGGAGATGAGGGATAACATTTTCAGCTGTCATTTCCCTCAGTTTTCTTCCCTTTATTTTTCTTCATTAATAATTAAGATAAAATCACACCCAGGTATAGTAAGTTTGATTTTGGGGCTCCAGTAAGACAAACCACTTCAAAGAAGAACTTGCAAGTCAAACCCCTTCATCCACAATAAAAAAGACCTTTCTCTTCAAACATGGAGAGAACTATTTGAAGCTCAAAAATGAACAAATAATCAAGGACCTGTGGGCACTCCCTCTTGTGATTTCATTATTCAGCGAACGATTTCATTGTTTCCAATGCAAAGACAGAGTTATCATTCAAAATGATTCTGTATTTACTTCACAATTGTTTACCAGGCATGGAGATAGCATTATTCGGATGAAATAAGTGTAAATTATTGAACTTGGTATGGAAGTATCGGTAGCGTCTAAAGTTATATGGATGATCAAGTGGTTGAACTCATTCTACACTGTTTATGAAATTATGATTTATATTTATATATTTAGTTGCGAAAATAAACAAGAAACAAGACATTGATGGAAAACAGGTCAAAATGGGGAGGTTTAGATCTGATAACATATTCAGAGGATTATGCAATTAAAAAATTAAATTTAATAAAGAGACTGATCATTAAGCATACCTGAGCTGGCATTAGAAGATGTTGGTGTAAGGGCACTAGAACTCACAGAAGCAACTGGAGCATGATCAGAAGGTTTGCCCTTCAGAGTCAAGGAGCTCATAGCCCATCTACACAGTGACAAGAGTTAAGTCAGAACCAATGGGATAAATGTGGAGAAACTGATGACAGGTGCAGTTAAAGAGGACTGAACACTGAATCCACGCTAGTAAATCAGGCACCCTAAGGACAAATGATCAGCTGGTATCTTTAAACTTGGTTAAGTACATTTCCTAGAGTGGGCATGCATCAAAACATCTCATTTGAGGAATTTGTATTGTACATATAGTAAATTTTCAATCTATACATCAACTCCAAAATTATAAATTATATATAATCTCAAAATCTCTCGTGCTATACTATACCATCACATTACCTACACATACAAATATGTATAAACATGCATGAAAGGAAGTGTACTACCAATAAGTACTAAGAAATAATAAATAACAGTTTCTGGGCATTTACTCGGGCCGTGTTTTATATCAAACTTATCCTTGACCCACTTTGAAACCCCGAGCAATTATTGTATGTATTCTTAATTGACAACAACAGGAAACCAAAAAACTGCGGTCCTCTGTTCTCAAATTTAGCAAAATAGTCATGTTTAGTGGTCCAAAATATAAGCAAATTTGAACTAATTCTACTCTATTTACTGATATCATTCCTAAACTGTCCTTCATTTCATTTATATTCTATTTTCCAATTTCCAGTAACCCTTTTATTCATATAGAACAAGTTCCCATGAAGAACAATTTGGAGAATGCAATTACTTTTTTTATTGCATTTCAATTCTCTCTCTTGATTTTGATGAAAATAGTGCAGACAGTGGACAAAAAAAGAAAATCTTTGAAGCAGAACGATAGTAATTCGCTCAAAAAGTATATTTTTTTACTATTTTACATTAAAGTGCCCATACCTTTGTCTTTTAAAATTTACTGTATTTCGTACCTGTACTGAGTATGGGTACCGTACCCATACCTATGCATCATAGATGGCCACAAAAAGTTTAAGCCAACTTACCCAAGTAAACTTGCATTTCCCGGAATTGATGAACTTTCCATTCCTGCACCTCCAGTAGTATCTGCTATATTTGTCTATAATAGAAAGACAGATAAGAGCATGAACATAAGGAACACAAATAACCAATAAAGGGGGAAATACAAAATGTCACTAATAAGCTTTAAAGCTGAAGATCATCACTAATTTTGTTATGTCTATATCATGTGATGCAGATATTGGGAAGAAAACACAAAAACATGCAGAATAATTGTGCGCTCATCACACAATAAATTTCCTTCTAATAAAATGCTTTATTATAAATATATAAATAAATGAAATTAAGAACAAAAATGTGTGACTGGAGATGACATGTAAAGGACAAACAGGAACAAGCCAGTATTCCCTGCCATATATATGCACCAGTGTTTTAAAATTTAGAAAAAAATTCACTATGAATTGAAATAAATATATTTTAAGAAATGACATGTTTAAAATTATAAGGGAGATATGAACAACTAATTTAAGTGAAATTTAAAAATATAATTAAAAGAGGAACGTGTTTAAAATTACAAATAAGATGTTGATTCAAAAGGATTTATTTTAAAATTTAAAGGAGAAGTTAAGAATGACATGTGTTATTCTTTGGTACTGGAGAGTAAACTAAGATCAAGTTACTCTCAAGAAAATATATTCTCATTTAATATATAAAGACATCGTATTACATTAAATCAGAAGTTGGCATTAAAAAAGTAATTTCTGAAATTACATCTAATTCCTCCTCAAATATATGTGCATTAAACTTCAGAAACCACAATATGCATCTAGTAACAGCCAAAAAGAACACCATATTATAATACCTTTTCATAATGTTGCTTTGCCATCTGCAAAAATTGATCAATAGCTTGAAATGCCTTGGATCGAACATCACTGTTTGAACCATGACAGGAATAACATTAATCATGGCATTGAAAATGGGAAATACTCAGAAGTACAATGATAAAAATGATCTATATTTGGAATCTGAACACTGTAAACAACCAACATATATAAACATAAATACTCATACAAAAGAACACCCATCACAAAGATTTCAATATTCCAATTATAAAAATCAAAAACAAAAACAGAATTAAGCAGCAATATGATTATTTCAGAAAAGAGCAAGTCGACTAATTAAAAGAGTTAACCTACTAAAAATAGTAATTGATGTATTGAATCAATTTACAAGACAACTCCTCATCTACAAATAGGAAAGGGGGATATCATAAATAACAATTCACCTGTCAGGATCAATTGTGAGTACAACAACATTAGGAAGAATCCGAGTGGCAATTTCAGTGATGTCATAGTTGGAACTGGTGGCACATAAAGCCATAATGCCTGAACAATCAAGATACAAAATGATGAGAGGAAATTCTGTTCGAAGAATTTATTAATTGCATAGCTGAAGAAAAATAGTAATAGATAGATATGTATGAATCTAATACCTGCTCCTCTAGCAGGTGGAAAGGTATCACGTAAAGCACGGACTGTAAATGCATTAATCAACACTCTTTTTCTTGTCTGCAAAAATAGTCCTGAGGAGTTACTTTACTGATGAACATATGCTACTATTATAAATAAAATGTAGCAAACTATTTGAACTTGCAGATATCATTTCAGCATACCCCTTCGTTTAAGTAGCTTGCAATATTTCCTAGCAGGATAGTTGTATTTGTTCGTATTGCTGGCTCTTCATCGACCTACAAAACAAATTGTAAGTCTTATAAATTCTAGAAATGAAAAGTAAAAAAAAAAACTAAGATTTGTTATTATGCATGACCCTCACCCCCAAAATAAACATTAATGTGACTCCATTTCAATCAAAAATTCAAAAATGGCAATCAGATGATCGAAAAATTTGAGGAGCCATAAGTATTAACGAGGGCTAAATGAAAGCTTTTCAATTATTCTTCACTTCATTAGTCAGCATAAGCAATTAGCCTTACTCCCAAAACATTAATCATTGAAGTGAATCAGTACCTGTAACTTTGATAAATGCTTTAATAATGATCCAGACAAGGTCCTTTGAGACAGCTGCAATTATGAGACAAACAATATTTTAAATAAAGAAACAAAATTGCCATTGAACAGAGAAGATAAAAGAAAAAAATGAAATGAACATTGAACAGAGAAGATAAAAGACTTGAGCTTTCAAGAACATTTCTTTTTTAACGCAGTTCACTAGCAGATATATTGAGGGATTCGGCAGTTTATTCCATTGATTTTTTTTCTTGGTCGGTGCTTTTCTGTTTTTTCTTGTTTGAAAATCGAAAAACTATCACCTATAGGTCAACGTGGCAAAGAGTTTGGTTCAATAAGGTTTCGAGTTGGAGTCTTGTGAACAGAAAAATTATGCATGAGAACTTTTCCCCTTTAAGTAGGTTTTAAAGTTATTTCAAAATACAAGGGTCTCGAACCGAAAATGAAATACAAATTTAAAAGGCAAATAGTTGTAAGAGCAATGATAGTACTCTATAATTCAAATTCCCAAGCTCTGACACAATCCAGAGTCCAGAGACCTCTACTTCACTAGACAAGACATTAGCTTACTAATCATGAATAATGATCAAAGCATTATCCTTTACCTCACTTTCCATTAAGATTATTGAGATTCCTAGATCATGTTAGATCTAACCACTTCTTGGCCCCAAATCCAAACATAAACATCACTAATTTTCATTCATTTATTTTTGCCTTAAATTTACATATTTAAAAATGAGGTCTACATTTCTTTCAAAAATAAAATAAAATGAGGTCTACATTATATATTCCATCAAAGCTTACATACTACTATTGTAAACACTAGTAGGGGCATACATACTATCGTAAACATTAAAAAAACAGTATTAGCAATATAACTGTCAAAACAAATTTGTGTCCGAATTTCTCATTAGACCAATAACATATCTCACTTTTCAAATAGAAAAAGAAAAGGAAGATTTGGTAACATGAATATAAACAGACGTACCTTCGGAGCCAGAACTAACATGGACTTGAGAGTAAGCTCCCTCAAAAAAGCAGATGTATCAGAGAAACCAGTAGCAACATGAGGGTAAACCTGATCGCAAGTGTCAACAGTATTGCAAATACAATGCAGAACATGAATCTCTGTATGTTTTACAGCAATGAAAAACAGTAGGGAAGTAAGGAAATTCAGGCATCGTTATCTTATCCTGACCACATACCTGTTCATCAACAGCTTGAGCTGATAATGACTCTCCGTATTGATCAATATGTTGAAGAAGGCTAACACGGACAGCTCGATCATTGGAGGCAAAGAGTTTAATTATTGTTGGAAGAACCTATATATATTATATAGGAATTGAAATGCAATACATGAGATGGGTCCTAATTAGAGAGACATTTACTTACGCTCGTATTTAAATTATTATTTACCTTGACACGGAACTCCTCAGCTGAAAGCCAGGAACCCATTTTCAACAATGCAGTCAAAGCAGGGGCAGCAGCTGAACCAAATTCAAGGGCAGAAGCTAATAAAGGAAGTAACTGTGGAAACCAAAAAGTACCGACATAATCAATTGGGATAAACTGTTGATAAAATCGAAGGTTAAGAGTATTAAAACTTCCAGAGAGACATACCTTCTTTAACACAATCTGACGAGGAAGCTGCTCTGCTAAATTTGGAAGCTTGCGGAAGAAAGTGTCCTTCTCAACACTATCTTTCAAACTAAGAATTTCCATGAAATGTATTGTGTCTACCAACTTATTTTGAAAATACTCTGCACATCAATTACCAACAAACTCAAACAGGAAGAATGGCAGAGAATTATATCAGGACCATAACAATGGGTACCATCAAAAGTTCAAAACAAGAAAAGCAAACTTTTAGAACATGGTAGAGATTGTTCAAGTGGTTTTTATTTTTGCTTGGAACAGATTATAAAGCAGAAGATTTCCCTCCAAAATGTGGAAAAGCTAAAAAGTTTACATTAAAATATGCTCACAATATCTCATCACTCCTTCATATAAACAATAACCCTCGATACACATATAATACTTTCTCTCTCCACTCCATGATCAATGCTATCACATTACCCTAGTGTACAAATACAATCTCATCCGGAAGTTAAGAGTTTTTTTTTTTTACAAGTGGAAGTTAAGAGTTATATACTATATACTAGCACATTTCAGCTTTAACTAAAATAAGATAAACTAAAATCTTACTTGAACAAATTAAGTAAAGCATGAAACTTGTTTTCATACTATGCCAATAATCCCATCTCAAAAGCCATTTAATCTAAAACCAATATCCAATATCATACTGTCAAAAGACAGCAAATTACCAAATATTATGTGCAGCTCATAGCTGTAGTCCATGACAATCCTAAAGCCTAATATCAATGAACTCAAATACCTAGATATAACAAGTCAAAATTTTAAGTAACCTTGTACATGAAAATAGTGGATCCTTTATAGCTTATTAGCTAACCACAAAACACGTGAATCTTTCAAACAAAACAGCAAAACTACAACGATGCTAAACAAAACAAAGTTTCAAGTTTCAATAATTGATGATTATAGTGTCAAGAAGCACTCACCACTGTTTTCTATAAGCTTTGATGTATTTAATCTACGAGAAGGCGTGGAACTGAGTAGCCGCTGGTAATCTGGAAGCAGAGACTGTGAGACAAAGAAAAAAAGATACAGAGATGAAGAATGGATATTTCATTACATTTAATAAAATTAAATGGTGGAGTAACTAAAAAACCTCCTTTAAACTTTATATGCAGTAATAAATACAAAAACAAAGGTTGATTCCTGGGAAATCTGACCTTTGGAATGGAGCCAGTGTTGCGTAACTCCTCTGTTTTGCTCAACTTCAAACCAGAGAATAGCTCGTAGATTAGACAGCCTATGAAATGCAAATTTTCAGTGGTTTATAGAGAGGTCTACTTGGAAAAAAAGTGAAAAGGAAATAAAATTACTCTGAATCTACGACATCCATACAAGTTCACACTTCGCATTATTTTAACTAAGATTACTAGCTCATTGTTAGAACTTTGAGAATCTCATTTCTGTGAGAGAACTAAGAAAGATTGAAACTGAATCTGAAGAGGAGTGAGGTAGTTCCCAATTTGGGGAACCCAATTACGTTTTTTACTTAAAAAATTAAAAGTAATTAACTCATTTTCCACTCTTCCCTCCTAATATTCCAAATTGCCATCATAAAAGGGAAACATGGTGTTGTAAAGCTCCCACCATGGTGAACCCCAAAAGGGGAAAACCCATCACAGATCTATTTGCATTTGCAACAGACTGGTTCTACAACCCAAATCCAGGACCTCCTAGTCACACGACAACAACACAAACTGTCGCGCCAAGATCTTCATTCCAAATTTCCATTGTAATGCATTATAAATTTATAGTAAAAAGGAAACAAAAAATCACATACCCATGCCCCAAGAATCAATGGCCCATGGAGGAGACTTCTTAATTACAGCCCAGTCGGATTTTGCCAGCTCCATTGATTTGTACTGTGTTGCAACAAGCCATGCATATTGCTGAATGGAAAACATTCATGCACAGAAAGAATATTAGGTTTCACTACATGATATCCTTTTATTTAAAAAATAAAAAGCCTGATCAAAGCCATCATAAACCTCCATTTAAAGGAGCATCAATAATGCTCACATGCTAAAAAAGACCAGTGAAGTGAAACAACACATGACTGAAACTAGACAAAATCAAACCTAAGTCTGCAGAAGAGACAATTTTAAAAAGGTAATGGCTTTCTAAAATCATGACAATGAACTTTCACCTTATGCGGAAAGTGGTTATATGACTGCAATTACTTTCAAATATCTTAATTTCTAGAAAACGGGGGGGAGGGGGGGGAGACAAAGTGAAATGCTAAAGCTAACAAGAAAACAAGATATTTCAATCTATAACTAAATTACCAGCATTTGCGTAGAGGATGTCTCGTTACTCCCATCAAACTCTGATAGAACATCAAAAGCATGGAGTTTCCAATCCAGAGTTTGTGTCACAACAACACTAGCCAAGCAAACATTGCCATGAACCTGCAACAGACAAAGTTTGTCAAGAAAAACTGATATACAAAATAAAACTAACAAGAAGAAAAACCATTTTAGCTCAAGTACTCACAAGTTTACAATCATTATTTAAGAAGCTCACGGCTTTCGCTATCTGATTCAGTCCCCAAGCATAATATTCATCCCTACAACACCACAAGGTGAATAGAAGTAAGCAACTGAGACTTAACAATGAAATCAAAGCTTATGCCTCATGCTCTGTAATCTACATATAACATTGCTCACAATCACAGAAGTCACTGTTTTAGGCCTTGTTTGGATAAATGGTTTAACTAAACACTCATAGCAGAAGTGCTTATCATATAAGTGCTTATGTATTAAGCTATTTCCATAACAAAAGATAAAATTAAAGTCAAATTTGAGCTATTTTTATAAGCTCTCTCAAACAATCTCCCAAGTGTTTATGCCAGTAGATCAACTTAAATAAGTCAATCCAAACATGCTCTTAGCATCATAGGAAACAAAACAAGGCCATTTCACTTAAATGCCTAGGTTACTAGGTATGGGTATGGTACCCGGTACGGATGCGGATACCAGTACGGGATACGACATTGTTTTAAAATATAAGGTACAGGTACGTTAATATAGAATATCAAAAGAATTAATTTTTGAGTGAATTTGTCCACCGCCTCTACTATTTTCATCAAAAGCAAATGTAATAAAAAAATCAAAATATTTATGCTATTTTCCCACCACTTGCACATTTTTGCCATATCCGCCACCCCAAATCAACTAAATAAAAATGGATTCGGATTGGTAAGTACCCAACGAGTACCGTGCGCGTACGCATGCCCGGTACTGTACTGGTACGTACCCAGTATGGGTACTTCACGATTTTAGGAGTACTCAAGCTTCAGATTGAATTCAACCGACTGACAAACAATGCTTTATTAGCAACTGAAACAAATGATAAGAAGCATAAACTAATTCCATCAATACCTTTGTGTACCATCAAGACCTAACTCCTTAATCTTATCTGACAGTGGCATTACAGGTTCAGTCACAATATAAATTGTAACCTTAGAAGAACCGCCATCAAAAGTTTCGATCTCAGTACTATGAAGAAACGACAAAATATTTGGATGCCTAACCTGAAAAAGAAAACACCATTAAAAATGAAACTGAATTCACCACTAAAAAAAAGAACAAAGAATAAACAACCAAATTAGTCTCTGACTTGTTGAGTGCTCTCAAATAGGTCCTTGAGATTATGAATATTTCAAAAAGTTCCCTAGAAGATTAGCAGACCAACATTGTCGAAGCACTAAAAGAAAAGGACCGGGAAACGCTTAAGCTTCTATTTAATACAAGCTACGAAGGATTCTATCTCGAAAATTAAAAACAAGACTGCTAGCATATACAAATCATATAATCAATAAACTTCAAATTTACACCTAGAATTGCTCCTTTTCTATGAACTTATTTGGAGGTTTCCTGGATAAAATTGTGATCTAATAAGAAGCACTGCTACAAAAGTCAATGCAAGTTAACTGATGTATACTTTCATACCAACAATTCCAGCATAACAAATACCAACAAACTGCCTATATAATAAACTAATCAATTATAATCCTAGGATAAGATCCAACGAAGGAAACCAAGAAATTCAATCCATCATATTTAATATGAAGGGATGATAAAGAAATCTAACACAGTTGTCAGAGTATACTTGTTAGAAAAGCTTCTTATTGTGTCAGTATTTGCAATGTCACTATGGTTTCAGGATACCATTTCCATCTCTAAATTTGCGACTTTTTGGTGAAGTAAATACCAATCAAGTCCATTTTAGCTATTAAATAAAAACTGAAAACAACTAGAATAAACAAGGTTAAAGCATCATGTCCTAGAATTTATATACACAATCCATATATAACCTGTGCACACACCACACTAAGTTTCTACGCTCACGACAACAAATAATCTGTTATGGTAATTATGAAATAAGCTGCAAATTATGATCTAAATTCATACCATCTATCAAAACGGGAAGAATATCTTCTGTTTTCCTTCCTTGGCTTTTTATTAATTTGTTGGCTCCTATAGTTTTAAATTTTGCTTACCATTTTCTAAATCAAAACTTCTAATTTAAAAATTTCTAATGAGGTGCTAAGAATTGCCAAATGCCAAATGTTTCAAAAAAAAATTTAAGTTTAACCATCATTGAAGGACTTTATACAATTCGAACTTCAATCAACCATGCCCACAACTATAAATCCGTCTCAGCCTATTGCCCCTGCCTTTCCCTTCTCCATCGTTCATGAGAAGGAATTGCCTATACAATATATGAACAAGGGATGAGAATAAAGATTTTAATTTTTTTCAATATTCCTATTTCGGATAGATTCAAAATTTCAAACTATTCCTGTTTTGTATTTCCAAGAGAATGAATTACCAATACAACTTATTACATGCCCATTAAACTAATTTGCTACTCTTGAGGAATTTTAAAGTATGAACTGTAGATATTCCATATGACATTTTCATTAGTCGAGCATATGGCTTCCAGTTTTATTCCATGCAATGCAAGACAAACAACATATTCCCTAAATTGAAATGAGAATATGAAAATATAGCATAAATAAACTTAATTTTACAAGGTATATGTTGGAAATAGCTTATGCACCAGGGCTTTTTCTCCTTGTGCAATTCCAGATGTAGGGTATAAAACTTCTTATAGAGGTGAATCCATTGATACTCTTCCGACTTAAGAGCATTTATTACGTAAAATCATCGGATTTAGACATATTGGCAGTTAGATCATAAATAAGGCTTTGTCTAACATGTACAAGTGAAGCAAGTCTTTCACCATGCACAAACTTGTTTTCACCATTGGATCAATAAATCCAACCATTGGATCAGTATGTCACATCTCATTTGATTTAACGGTGAAACTTATTGACCCAATGGTTAAAAACAAGATTTTGTATGGTGAAAGACTTGTCTCACTTGAGCACCATAGATTTGGTTGGCCCATAATTAAACTAAAAGACAAACTATATGGAATATCATGTTGCATCTTATGAGCTTATATCATACTAAATGATAATCCTATTGTTAAAACAGAAACTAATAACAGAAGAGAAAAGAAATCGCAAAGTCAACTACACTCTTTTCCCTTATCATTCGATATCACCCCTGAGCTCAGTGTAGGAGTTGGGGTGATATCTCACTTGCTTGAGGTTAGTATTTTAAAATAGCGATATGCGCCGATCTGGCGCCCCCTAGCCCCCCAGAGGGAAGAAGCCGGCAGACGCTGCTACCTTGTTTTACTCTATCGTTCGTCACAAATAACATACGAACGTTGGTTCATGCAGTTCGGCAAAGTGAGTGACGAATTTGGTGGTTTACTCAAAAATATTGCAACAATTAGATCAGATAAAGTGAATTTACAGTTCGTAGACGCTTGACACCGTTACGACCGGCAGCTAAATGTCCATCCTGTGCATTGCTTCCAGATAATGAAAAAATCGAAACCGGTGAGCCGTCATCCTGAAATTAAAAATTAACACATCAAATCAACTATCAACTATATATATTTAAGAAAATAACATACACTACAGCGTAAATTATCAAACTAACTCAATTATCAAACTATATAATTTAATTAACCGAATTAGGATAATTTTGTCAAAATACTGAACTAGTCAACTATATAATTAACAAAATAACTAACAACGTAAATTATCACACTAAATCAATTTAATTAACCAACACATAAGCAAAATTAGATAAAATTAGTGTTGAAATTGAAACTAAAAAAAAGATTAAATTGATAATTGATGATTAATCGATTGTTACCTTGGATGTACCGCGATGATGAAGCCAAGAGCCCCAAGCAGAAGGATAAGGTTCACCGATGTTATATGGAAGATCTTTGATACCAGTTCCAGATCCACCAACAACTTCTTTAAGGAATTTGAACATTTTTTTGGATCCGCAATGAAAATTCGAATCTGATTAATGCATATAGCTATGAATGAATGAATGTTACTGTTTGCATCGAGAACACGAATGAACGAGATCGAGATCGAGAACACGAATGCGAATGAACGAAGTGAGTTTTGGGTTTTCACGAACACTTTTTTTTTTTTTTGTGATTACTGATTACTGATAGAACGATAGAGAACGTTTGTTTGTGAGAGATATGAGTTTTGTTTGGGTTTCTGCGTGGCTTCTCTAACAGATCAAGCTGGATCTTCTTTAAATTTATTTATTTATTTTTAATTTAAGTTTTTTAATCTTTTAATTTTTTATTTTATTCAATTTTTATTTATGTTTTTTTTCTTCAGAAGAGGACCTAAGCCCAACGAAAAAACAAAACTAAAGAGTTACTTTAACATTTCTAGGCACGCAAGTCCCAGATAAATCATCAAAAAGCAAACTATGGAGTTCATTAGGAGGAGACTCCACTATAGAACAATCAAAAGAACTCATCAAAAGGCTATAATTAGCTAGTCAGTCAGCACTTCTGTTTCCCTCACGCCATGTATGACGAACTTGGAATTGCCAATCAAAAGCCAAAAGATTGTGAATACGCCTAACCAAAATGGGAGTCGCCCCTCCAATAGTGCAGTTTCCCGTTATCATGTCTATCAAGAGTTTTGAATCACTCTCAATGATGAGATACGAAATATGATCTCTCCAAGCCATATCCAAGACGAGGTATAGACCCCACATTTCTGCGTGAAAAGCATCGCACGATCCAATTTTCTTGGCATAGCCTTTAATCCATCTGCCATCTGAACTACGAAAAAGGCCTCCACAACATGAAATGTCATTATTCCCTTTGCAAGCTCCATCACTATCATGCTTGATTCATCCCTCAGGAGGTCTCCTCCAACCAACCAATATAGATTGTCTCCTTTTGTTGAGGTATATGAAAATATCGCAAAGTACACTCATCAATGTCCATAGAGTATTTTTGAATGACACGAATTGGGTCGCGAGGCCGCTGAAAATTGTCCTAAAAAATTGTTTTATTTCTCCACATCCAAAGGAGCCAACATGTAGTCATTAAGATAGTTTGTCATCCATCCTTGGAAGCACTCATTCCCTTCTTGTTGAGGTTGTTAAAAATCCATTCCCTACAATCAAAAGAGAAAAAATTAGTAATATAATTAGATGGAACAAGCTGAATCCAAACTCGTGTTGCATGCACACAATCACGCAAAACATGGAGGATAGTTTCATCTTCACTCATACAACTAGAGCAAGTAGGAGAAATTCTCACTCCCCACTTGCTTCTGCGAGCATTGGTGAGAATACGCTCATGGGCAGCTAACCACATAAAATTTTTGATACGGTGGGGTCCTTTCCAACCAGGGGTGGAGCCCCTTTAGGGCCGGGGAGTGCCGCGGCCCGTCCCAACATTTTAATTTTTTAATAGGTATATATAAATATTTTTAATTTTATTAAATATTATGTAATATATACTGATTAGCATAAAAAGTAACATAAGTTTCCAAGTGGTTCAGTGGTTCAGTGGTAGGGCAGCGGGTTTTCAATACAATAGTCCCAGGTTCAATTCCTGCAAGCTACATTTTTTCCATTTAATTGAATTTTTTATGTTTTTTTTGGTAGACTTGAATTTTCTATGCTGCCACAAGAATAACTATGCTCAAATTATTATTTAATGGATATCTATAAATTTAGATGTTATTTTTGAAATCTCTAATCATAACATCTATAAATTAATTTTTGTCAAAAAAACATCTATAAATTAATTGAGATTCGTCATGATGTTATTGAAATGCAACATTATTTGAATGAGGTCTATGAATTTTTAGATTGAATTCATCATTTTTTTATAAAAAAAAAATTCTCCAAATCAATATTTTATTCAAACTCTACAACATTAAAAGTTTATGTATTTTTAACCCTTCAATAAAAAAATTCAAACTCTGTTGCGGCCCCCCCAAATATTTTGGGCTAGCTCCGCCACTGTTTCCAACCCCATAAAGTTTTCCAATCACCCTCAGCCACAAGCGGCATAACAATAACATGTTGCAATGCGTAAGCACTTTGAATAGTAAATTGATGTGTGTTGATTCCTACCCATCCTAAAGTATCATGGTTGTCAGCGTCAGTAGGATCGGGAAGGGCAATCACTTGACTCACAATGTCATTCGAAAGGTTCTCACTAAGGAATCTCACATCCCAATCTCCATCCTGGTTCAAAACATCTCTAACAGAAAGAGTGGTGTCAATGTGATCCCTTGAAGCTGAGGGGAGAAGATCCACATTATGCGGAACCCATTTAGGCATTTATCCAACCCAAAATTTGTATTTCTACCATCACCAATTTGTCTCACCACATGTCGCTGAAAGTTATGCCACACCTTCGAAAGAGCTTTCCATAACGGAGAGTCATAAGGCTGCAAGCTGCAAGCTGCAAGATGAACTGACATTATTATTCCTCCCATATTTGCTAAGGAGCACTTTGCACCAAAGATCATCTGGTTTATGAATAAGATTCCAAAGACTTTTCATGAGAAAGGCCTCATTCATAATATGGGGTTTCTTTATTCCTAATCCACCATGTATCTTTTGCTGACAACACATATCCCAACCTATAAGGTGGACCTTGCGCCCTTGCTCGGTATCTCCCCATACAATTACAAAACTTCGTTGAATTTTCTTGATCTCATCACAAATAGATTTTGGAATACTCGCATATTGCATATAGTAATACGGAATGGTGCTGATGTTGCGCCCTTTCTTTATGTTTTGTTTTTCTTACGAGTAATGTTAATCCATTAAATAACTAGTACTTCGAAGATATCCGTTAATATTTTCCATTTTATTAGAAGTGAAGAATCAAATTGAAAATACTATTTTTATTAAAGTAAATAAATAATATTTTTTGACAGAAAAATAAATAAATAATATTCAGACTAGTCTCTAATATTTTTATATGGAACACAAATTTTGTATAAAAATTTATGGACTAGTTTGGATATTTTATTTTGTCATGATTAAATTGGGGTCGAGGGAAAATTGTCAAGATTAAATTGTATATGTATCTTTTATTATTATTCAAATAAGTAATTGTTAGTAATAAAAAAAAGTCATGTGTTTATATGTTAAAAGATTTAGGGTAAATAGGTTGATACCCCTTGTAATGTGGGCGAGTTTTGTTCTTTTTCCCCTGTAATTTTTTTTTCTTTTGATTCGCCCCTTGCAAAGTAAATTTTTAAATCGGTTGAACAGATTAACCGTTTTAAAAAACAACACTTTTTAAATCGGTTGAACAAAATAATTGATTTAAAAAGTGCACCCAAGGGGCGAGTCCAAAAAATTCAACATAGCAAGGGGCGAGTTCAAAATATTCAACATTGCAAAGGGCGAGTCAAAAGAAAAAAAAATTACAGGAGGAAAAACAAAACTCGCTCACATTACAGGAGATATCAACCTATTTACCCATAGATTTAATTTATACAACTATTTGGATAAATTGTAAAGTTTTTTTACACATGCAATCAATATAATGTACTCCCTCTGTCCCAAAATAAATGATCTGTTTGACCATTGACACGTTTGCCAATCCACAATTTTAATCGTTAATATCTCTAATTATCTATTATTAAAAATTATAAAAATGGTATATTTTGAAAGTACTCGTTGAGACAAATCAAACAACATCCCATATGTTAATATTTGCATGTATATATTAGTAGAAAAATAAGGTCAAAACAGGTCAAATGAATAGTACACTAAATCAAAAAAAGGTCATTTAAAATGGGACAGAGGGAGTATTAAGTATTAACACATTATGCAATGTCTTTAAAAATAAATTATTGAGTGTATATGTAAAATGATTTAACACCAACAAGGTGAAAAAATTTCTCATATTATTCTACCAAGCGAAGTTTTTAAAGAGTGCTTGGAGAATAAGATCTACCAGCAAGGTCCAAGAAGAAACTCAACATGATTTTCAAATTCAATGCGATTTTTTCCAAAATCTATGGTCTGATTCAACATGAAATCTTACAAGGAAAAAGATATTTTATGATATTTATTCATCATGAGAAATGATAATAAGTTTGTCATTAGGACACACGTTAAAAAATTTAATATATAATAATATGTCTTAAAAAATTACATTAAATTTCTTAAAATTTGAAAATTATTATTTCAATACAAAATATTTACTTTTAAATTGCTTAACACGTGTCTTAGAGATGTGTAAAAAAACTGTATTTTAGAGTACAAGTTAGCATGACTCGTTAATTATTTAACTAGAAAATTAAGAAATTTTTTTTACGTTTTTACGAAATTCAAGTTTATAGTTGAAAATCGTAAGAATCAATGGTGGTTGGGAGTGTGTCATGGGACTTTAAGCAATTTAGTGAAGTCAGAGGATTAATTCATGAAATGACACCACCTTATACATCACAACTCATCGACACTTGCAAGAGGAAGGATGTAACATTGTTGAATATGCAAAGAGCATGTTAAGACTAAGAATTGCCTAAGTATTTATGAGGAGAAATAGTTACAATTACTTTGAACATGAACTCATCAAAGAGACTTGATGGAATAACCCCAAATGAAACATGGTCAAGTTGTAAAATTGATGTTGCACATTTCAAAGTGTTTGGTTTTGTTAGCTTCACATATATACATAATCAATTAAGGAGAAAGCTATGTGAAAAAGGTGGGTAAATGATTTTGTTAGCATACAATAGACCCAATAAATTAAAAACTTTAAGAAAAAAAAAAAAACATTCACAGAGATTAAATAATTGTGAGTCAGAATTCAGACGTTTTATGATAGTGGAATAGATTTATAAGGTAATTTAGTGCATTTTTCACTATTAGCTAAAGTTGAGCTGGATATGCATAGGAAGTTTTTCAAAATCTCAATGGGATAGAAAGTAGGATGGAAAGTTGAGATCTATAGAAAAGAATCACTTGGGAGTTGGTGTCCCTTCCAAGTGAAATAAAAAACAATAGGTATAAAATGGCTATACAATGAGAAAGTAAATACACCAGTGATACATTGAAGTATAATGTTATATTGCGAGAGGTTTTTCTCAAAGACAAGGGAACAAAAATTCTCAAAGAAGGAAACACTCAAGCAAATGCAAAGATTGAGGAAAGTAAAAAGTTTCCTTTTGCAAACTCCCGCTTATTTATGCAATTATGGGAAGAAATCAACGCACCAGAGAGAAGGGAAAATTAAATTTTGATACAACGGTCCAGATGATGCATTGAAAGTTCAATTGTACTTAAGTATACATTGGCACGTCTCGGTGTACCTACACGCAGAGTGGGGAACATATCAATCAATGCGCCCGCAAACGTCTCCTCATTGATGCATAAAGGTCCACGTTAGAGTCCACTAGCTACTATGAGGAAATAGTTGGAAACCAAGAGTCTCTGACCACAACAGATTCAATACACAACAGTCCCAAGTCAACTCCAGAAACCCCATGTTTTTTGGTTCCGGCCTACATAACGATTCAAAACCTTACTATATCCATAGCTAGGTCTTGGGGGAAGCTGTTTCAGATAGGAATAAAGCCCACAATTCTTGATGGCCCAATACGTCTTTGAGCCCAAGACAACTCATCCATGTATATTTAAGGCATGTTGTACCCTATGCTACACTACATGTAGTGTATAAATACCCCCGCATGGATTGCGCATTTCTCAATTTCACCACGCAATGAGGTCCACAAGGTTGTTATGCTTATGCATATTCACTCCTATATATATATATATATATGCACTCACTCTCAAAAGTTTGACGGAGAAGAAAAAAATATCTGAAGTTTAATTAATTACTAAATTAAATAAAAATATTCTATTATGTGGATTGTATTCAAACAAAAAGTTTGACGGAGAAGAAAAAAATAGCACATTTTTTATTTTCTTAATCATTACTACAGTAATACTATTTAACATTTCTCTAAAAGAAATTATTTAAAAGAAAGTTTTGGTTGGGCACAACCCCAACACATCACATTTAAGCTCACACTCATATTAAACTAAAAAAATTAAATAAAAAGTAGTATTAAAGTAATATTAATTCATGTGACTATTTTTTTCCTTTTAAATTTTTTTATTTGTGAGTGTGTGCCTAAATGTGATGTGTTGGAGTTCTGCCCAATCAATACTTTCTCATTATTTAATTGATCGAATATTTTATTTTTTAGAAAATGTTAAAGAGTGCACCCGATGCATTAGTTAAGCACATAAATAAGAAAATTTTATCTTGAAACTCGTGTATTCAATACATTGAAAGTGTAAAAAATTGTTTTTATCAACATTAACTTTATGTTTTATTTCTATTTTAGGTATGTTTAATAAGTGCATCGGATGCACCGTTTAGCATGACTCCATAGGGTTTTATAAAAATTTATATTTAATTTTTCTTAAAAGTATATTTCATTGGCATTCTTCACGATTTTCCTTTAACCATAAGGGTAAATCACTGTCCAAAGGACAAATCTGACTAAGATCAGAATTCCCAACCAAAAACCTTAATAAAGTTCTGAAACAAAAGCCTTTACCCTTCCCTAGGACCTTATTTCTTCTACCCTTTTCAAGATTCCCTCTTCCTTTCACAATCTCCATTTTCCCGCCAAAATCTCTCCTCTTCTCTCACTCTCACTCTCACTCTCACTCTCACCCTTCCCTATATCACACTTTCCCCCGCCACATTGTCCCAAACTTGGTCCTAAAAAAAACATCACAACAAAGAACAAACAACAAAAGAAGAAAAAGATGAAAGATACATCCAAAGTTATCATTGGAGTAACCTTAGTAATGGTTATAACCCTTGCTTTTGTTATAGCTCTTATTTTAGTTCTTCTAGCTGAACTCTATTGTTCTCTTCTACTTCGCCGCCACAAACTCAAAAACAAAAACACCAACACTCATCAAACCTTAAACAACACAAAAACAACCTTAACTAATGTTTCTCCTTCACATGTATCAAACTTTAGTAACATTTATTCACAAGGTGTTCTTCAAGCTCCAAGAAACATTCTTTTTCCTAGCATAGAAAAAAATGTTTCTAAAGAACAACTACAAAATAACCTTCATCATCAAGTGGTTCATATTGAATCATTAATTTCATCACCAACATTATCAATGTCACCTTTTACATCAAGAGCACCACCACAACAACAACAACCTCAAAAAAACACAACAACCCATGAAGCTAATGTTGGTGAAATTTCATGTCTTGAAGAAAAAAATCAACTTGTGTACATTTCAAATCCTATTTATGAAAATGAAGAAGAAAAAGAAAGTGATTTAGATACACCATTTGAAACACCTGATTCTTCACCTTCTCATTTAGAAAAAAGTGATTCTTCTTGTGATGATGTTGAAGCTGAGATTCAAGTTGAAGTTGGTGTTGATTCACCTTGTTATACACCACCTTTGACTCCAATGAAGAAGCTAGATGCAGAGGCTTGTTCTGTTTCTCTAAGAGATGTTAGATCCTTAGGTACTACAAATGGAAGTGATTCTATAATTTCACGTAGTGTTAATGGTCTTTCTTCTTCATCTTCTGTTTCACCTTCTACTTCTCCTTCTTGGTGAATTTTGTTTCATCAATGGCTTAGTTAGATAGATGTAGAAGTTTTTGTTCTTGTGTAATTTTGTGTTTGCTCTGTTTTGGTAGCTAGTTTCTGAATAATAATATTATTTATTAGTACTAATTAGTTGTTGTTATTAGATTATGAACATTAATTATTCATATTTAATTTGTCTCTTTCAATGTTTTAAAACTTGAACCATTGAATGTGGGAGCAAGATCTGGAATTTGCTGGTAATACAAATAAGTTAGCTTATAGCTTATTGTATTAGCTTATAAGTTTGTTTCAAAAAATTGGAGGTATTTGGTAACAAGCTTTTTTTTACTAGCTTGTAGCTTTTTTCTATATGCTATTTCGAGTAGCGTTTGAGCTTATAACTTATAGTTTTTTACCTTTTATTCCAATTTTACCCCTATTATTTTAACTTTTTTAGTTTTTTTAAATAAAAAACTACTAACTCAAAAAAATAACTACCCACTTACATAATACTTTTATGTCATTTTATAATTACAACAGCTAAATTTACCAAACACTTTAATTTCATTCTACAAATTTTTCACTTATCAGTTAAAAACTAGTTTTTCAGCTATCAGCTAGCTTATAGCTTAATTTTACCAAAGAGAGCCTATTACTCAAAATTAGGTTATGCAGTGGGAAAATGTGGACACTTAAAAGATGTTTGATATTTATTAAGTTGGGTTTGTGAGAATCAACATTTTTGCAAAAATTATACTGTATTTAGTAAATTATACGAGTCTTTTATTTTTTAATTAATCTAATGGCTAAATACTTTACGCTTAAGATTAAATACTATACGACCAAAATTTTAGCAAATTAATAGGATATTGAATATGTATTTAAAAAAGTATACGAGTCTTTTATTTTTTAATTAATCTAATGGCTAAATACTTTACGCTTAAGATTAATAAATCAAATGTCAGGAGGAGAAGAATTGTCATTCATCTATATATAATGTAATGTTTTTATCGATTTGATTGGTTAAACTTACAAAGATAGTACTGAGTTTTTATTTGTCCAACAATAACAAACACTTTTTTATAATAAATAAATTTAGATAATATACCACTAACAGAATTTTGAATTTTGTTATGTGTAAAAGTATGGGGGTATGATTCTCTCTTAATGAAAATTGACCTAATAAAAATGGATCCCTTTTTCCTTAGCATTCTCCTTCTATAAATAGACGCAAGTAACGACTATGGTTGTATTATCCCCTAGCTCCATGATCTCACGTCTCCCTCTCGCTTAGGAGTGATCATATCCGAACCAATCTAAAAGTAAAACCGTAAACCGAAAAAAACCGCATTTAGTGTAAACCGCACGGATCATTTTTCTTCTAAACCGCACGGTTTGGTTTGCGGTTTTCATTTCAAAAACCGAACCAAACCGCAATACTTAACTTAACTCTATCAACTAGTAGCAATTAACCTATTATCTAGTCCAACTTAGCAAGCCCAACAAAAATTGAGTCAATAAAATAATAGACTGTCGAAATATATCATTTCACGCGATCTAGAACTATATTGTTGATATTAAAAATAAGTTCTTATGTAGTATATGCATATTATATCACGTAAACAATAAAATAAATTAAAATTTCTTATGTTTATTTTGTAACAAGTTGGTAATATTGTCATATTTTTTATATCGCGATAAACCGCACAAATCGAACCAACCCTGACCGCATTGGTTTGGTTTGGATGACTTTTTAAAAACCAACCGAACCAAACCAAACCGCATGTATTTTTATCTCGCGGTTAGAATGACTTTTATACTAAAAACCGAACCAAACCGCACCGCGATCACCCCTAGTCTCGCTAGTGGGGGGAGAGCGGTTAGCTTGTTTCCTTGAGGTGGTCCACGTTTAGAGATCATGGAGGATGAACTCGCCCGTTACGCATGTGGATGGGATTGGGCTTTTAGGTGGATATCCGACTTGGGCTGGATCGTTTGGTCCCTCAAGCGATCTCAATGAGTGGGCGATATTGGGCCTGAAACGTCTTTGGGCCTTGCTAATTTTCGCCCGTTACAAATTCAAAAGGGGAAATTTCAACTATTTGTGTCAATTATGATCAACAAAATTATAAACTATTTTTAATTCAAATAAATATTTAAAATATTTCTAATCCAATATATCAGTACATATCTAATTAAAATATGTACAAGAATGTTCAACTTATTAATAATGCGACTATGTTTATCAGATCACACTAAATATTTATGTGAGTAAAGATATTTTTAATAAACATTTTCATGTTATAAATGAAACAGAGAGATCAAAACTTTAATTATTTGAGAATATGGGACTAAAATTGCTTTTAAGTAAAAAAGATAAGGTTACTTTCCAAGCATGTCCATATCAGTTTCTAGTTATGTCACACTCATGATACCATATATATATATATATATATATATATGGGGAGGGATCAAATTACACCGGTGTAACATTTGAGTAATGTTACACCGCTCAATAACACTTTAACGAATACAAATTTTACAAAATCTATCGTTGGATTGAAAGTTTATATCATACAGATCATCTATATTGAGTTTTATAAAAATATAAAATCGTTTGACATGGTTTTGAGACACATATAGATTAACGGTATTCAATAAAAATGCATAAACCGTTAATCCTTATGTGTCTCAAAACCATGTCAAACGATTTAAGATTTTTATAAAACTCAATATAGATGATCTATATGATATAAACTTTCAATCCAACGGTGGATTTTGTAAAATTTGTATTTGTTAAAGCGTTATTGAGCGGTGTAACATTACTCAAATGTTACACCGGTGTAATTTGATCCCCCCTATATATATATATATATATATATACTACATCTCTATCAAAACGTTCATTACAATTTATATTTGGAAAACGCATGGGGATATGCTTCTATTTTACTCCCATTTGCTTAGTTTTTTAAAGAAATTGTTATGTTTTCTAGTTGCATTGTTCTTCTTTTTCTTATTTGTTTGCTTTTGGATTGGAGTGTGTGTGCATTTTTTATAATAAGGGAAAAATTGTCTTCTTTCTTCTTGTTTTTGTTATACTCAATTAAAAATGGAAATGTTTTAATTATATCTCTGTTTTTGAGGAGCTTAGAGTTATGATTCCAATGCATAATGCATAGAACAAGAAGGCTATACTCCTATATTGTCACAGTAACTGCAAGCAATGCCTTTGTTGGGCTCATAAGTCCACTTCGATATGGACAATTCTATTTGATTTTCTTCTATTTTTTTTAACAAATTATTCTCCCGTTTCATATTGAGTGTTGGAATAATTGACCAATGCAATTACTATATGTACACAAAGTTTTAATTATTATATATATTATTAAAAATTATAAAAATTTGATATTTAAAATATTCATTGAGGCAAATCGAGCAACATCTTATATATTAGTACATATCTATCTTTAAATATTAGTAAAAAATTTATAGTCAAAGTAGTATATATAAACGGTACACATTGAAAAACAATGTTATTTATTTTAAAATAGAAGGAAGGGGTATTTTTTTATTTTATTTTCACCACTATTATCTAGCTTATAGGACCGTCTAATCTGGTTCGGGGGTCAGTTCTAGCATCAAGTGGTTCCAACCCCCTCTCTATCGCAGCTGCGGGGTATCGAATCATAATTCAACGTCAATCACCACTGAACCAACTAACGAGGTGAAAAAAAGGAGTATATTGATTTGTTTAAACTTTGATGTGTTATCAGACAAACACTTACCGTAATTAAGATTAAGAATGCTTCAATTTTTGCAATGACATATGTTGCTCAAGTCCTTTTTCTTTTAGTAATATTATACTTCCTCATAAGCAAAAAATATTTCCCATTTATTAAGAAAAACAAAACATAATAATTTAAAGTATGGTTTTTTTTTTATAAATTATTTAAGCTTTTTAGGTAACACTTAAGTTCTTTAAGTTTTTTAGGTAACAAATAAGTTCTTTAAGTTTTTAACTTGTTGCATTATTATCCTTTCAGTTACCTTCCGTTAAAAACAATTGTTACACCATTCCCCTTCCAGTTACTTTGTTGCATTGTAGCCAATAATGTTGACTTCCACCATGATGGATATTTTGATGAAAAAGGAACATATGTTGGAGGAAATTGTGAAGAAGATCTCCTTTTGAACTAGGCTAAGTTTTGTTGATACCAAACTTTCATCACAAAAGAAGAAAACTTATGGAGGCTCAAGATGAGAAAACAAGATGAAGACCAAAAATTAAGTTTATTATTTAAATAAATTATTTGTAAGTATGATCCTTATCTTTGATTTATCATTTTTTTTGTAAACAAGAGGTTAAAAGCCCAAAAAAAGAGACTACAAAGCAATAAAATGGGGTGTAGCAACCCCAACAATATCAGCTGCATATAGAGAACTAAGAGAAGTCGGACAAAACTCATAAAAAATCAAATCGCCACCACAATCACATTCCATATTAGCTAACATATCAGCAGAACGATTTACTTTCTCGGTAAGAATATTGAATGCAGACTTCCCAATCATAATTAAGAAGGCGACGAATTTGAAACACAATACCCCAACAAGTAGAGCTCACCATCTTGTCCTCCTTAATCATGGTAATCACAACTTGGGAATTTGAAAAGCAGTGTGACCGTTTGAAATTTAAAACTTGCACTTTTTAAATCGCGTATTTGTGTTAATCGATTTAATATGTCCTGGACAAAATGCAAATTAAATTGAGTTATTTTTATGAACCATTGTGATTTTAAAACATAACTTTTTATTATGAGACATTTTCAAAAAGTTGTCTTGCTTCTTGGATATTTTAGAAAGTCTCTATAAATGTATTTGTGATCACTATAATTAAAACAACTTTCATATTCACAAAATTTCTAAGTTATCTTTGTCACTTTTCTCATAAACTTTCATACATATATCTTGTGAAACTTGACCTATATTTTCATATCCATAAAAGTTTCTGACCACTAAGATATATACATTATTAAAGTGATATTGATCTGATAACATCCATATATTATTTCTTCATTTCTTGTTTGTAAATTCTCTTCATTGTTTGTTGAGAATTATTGTTTACGATAGTGGATCTATCTTGTGTTGTATGAGAATTTCATCACAAAGTTTGGTGAATATTCTTGTTGTTAAAGATAGTGAGGTGATATATCTTGTGTTGTATTGCGATTTTGTTAGAGAAGCCTTAGGGTGAGACTGTCTTGTAACAAGAATTAGTGAAATCCTTCACGGGGTGTGAAGGGACTGGACGTACCCTTAGGTTAGAAGGGGAACTAGTATAAATCTCTTATGTCTTTTTCTCTTTCCTTTCTCTCTTTATTTTTCTGCACATTAATGTTCATACATTAATCATAAACTTTCCGAAAAAATAATAATTAGCTTGGGAAGACAAATAAGTTAGCTTGTAGCTTACAGCTTTTAGCAGATAAGCTAAAGATTTTGTTTGATAACGATTTTTAAAAAAGAGCTTATAGCTTATTTTACTAGCTTATAGTTTTTTTTTCAAACGTTATTTCAAGTAACTTATGAGCTTATAGCTTATCATCTTTTCTTCCAATTTTACCCCTATCATCTTACTTGAAAAAATTAAATATATCTTTTTTTATGTCATTTTATATTTATAAGCTAGTTCAATCGCTAATTTTACCAAACACTACAAATTCAATCAGCTAGCTTATTTGCTATAAGTTAAAAGTTAGCTTATAAGCTATCCGCTATTTTTTACAGTTATACTCTTAATACACATATTAGTATACATATTCACTATATACAAAAGGAACTATAATAGGCCAACAAATCCTCCATTAATAAACTGAACTTCAAGCTTGAAGTCAGTTTATCAAGCCCAACTTTGTACAAAATTGCTAAAATTCGTCCTTATTCAAAGGCTTTTTTTTTTTTTTTTTTTTTTTTTTTAATCAAAAGGTGGGAAGCAAAGCGCTAACCACCGGAAAATTTATTGAAAGATGAAGAACCGAGATACAAGATGAGGGGGACCAAACCAAAACCTCACCTAAGAATTACAAATTCTAAAAGTAGGAATGCCCTGTTTATTAATGGTAAAGCAATCTCTAACAAACAAAGGCATTTCAGACCAAAAAACAATGGAAGTAATGGATAAACCATGATTAGCGAAACTATCCGCGACTTGGTTACCTTCTCTAAAAATATGAGTAACAATGACATTCATTTGTTTGGCCATATAAATAGCATTCCTCCATCTATTACAGAGACTCCAAGCAACTAGTTTTTCTGGATGATTAAAAGCAGAAACTACAGACAAAGAGTCTGACTCAATCCAAAGGTTAGTCCAATGATTACGAAAAGCAATTTCAATAGCACGCATAGCACCACAAAGCTCAGCAACATATGCATTTCTGACCCCTAAAAATTCAGCAAAACCATAAATAAACTCAGCTTCATTATTACGAAATACACCACCACATGATGCATTGCCCGGATTACCACAAGAGGCTCCATCAATGTTACACTTGATCCAATTAGTCATGGGAGGAAGCCAAAGCACCTCACGCAAGGCTTTAAAAACATAAATAATGAAATATCATGGACACATTTGTTTCAAAACCAAACACAATCAAGTATAGAAAAAATAAGTGTAAGATTTACCTTTGAATAGATACTTTAGTTTTTAACACTAGATTTTTTTTTCTCACACTTAAATCTAACCAATCACCCTCTACAACCCATCTTGCCCGACCAGCAAATTGAAGACACACACCGGTCATGCTCAAACTCAAACTAATCTTTCCCAAATTTAATATTTTTCTTTAAGACTGCATGAACTTAATTGCACTTTGCACATATTATAAATCCATCTAACAAGACCCGAAATTTCATTTTCCATTACCAACACATTGTACTCAAAGGAATATGAAACTATTTCTCAATAAAACTACAAGCAACATATGCTCAAAATATTTGCACATGATGTTATCATTGGTTAAAATCCCAAAAGTCATATAACTATAGTCCCTTTTGAAGGAGACTTTTGGAACGTTCAACATAGTACATAGTCCCTTTTGCCACCAACTATGTAAACAATTTATTTTAAAGATGTATAAATTCTTGGCTTAAATATCATTTTCGTCTCTGTAAGTTCATAATTATTTTGTTTTAGTTCCTGTATATTTTTTTGTTGCAAATTAGTCCCTGCATGTGCAAATTATTTTGATTTTAGCCCATAAAGCTAAAATCCGCAAGAAAATCTGCAGGAAAATTCGCTGGTTTCCTGCGGATTTTCCTGCAGATTTTAGTTTTAAGGGACTAAAACCAAAAGATTTTAACATACATGGACTAATTTGCAAAAAAAAAAAAGATACAGGGACTAAAACAAAAAAAATGTGAACTTACAGAAACGAAATGATATTTAAATGATATTTAAGCCTAAATTCTTCGATACAAATCTTATTTAATATATATTGCAGTGTTTACCTATTTTCAAAACATTATTTGTATCCCTTTTCTTCCTTGCACACATTGTGCTTTAGTATATTTATTGAATACACTTAAATAAATAATGTAACCCAACTTAAAAAACTAATTATAACTAACTTGGAAACTACCTAACAATATTTAACAAATTATGATTAATATCCAACTATATCTAACTGCCCTAACTGCCCCCACCAAGTTGAAAGTTTGGATTAACAATTTCAACTTAAGATGAACAAGTAATTATATAGTACAATGTAAGTAATTAATGAAAATTACAAGAAAATACAAGTTGTAAGGTAGTAGCCGAAGTGCATAACTACTAGAATTCTTCATTCAACTTGTGGGTCACATTGAACTTCTTCCATTGTAAAAGGTGAAGGCAAAACTCCATGAATGCGCTTAAGTTAGGCGCAGAGCTCATGAAGCAGAATATAGCCTCACATATGCGTAGAACAATGAAATAGATGATAGGGTCAAGATGAGCACAAAGCAAGGAAAAGTCTTATTTCACAAAATTTGAGAGTTACAATGCAAGTATACATTAACTAATTAGCATAACAACTAACTAACAACCTATATGAGAAGTAGATATTAATTAGTTAGAACTTTGCTAACAACCTAGTAGAATCAGTTAACTTGCAAGTCACGTAACTGATTCTTCATAACACTCACTCAAATAAAGTCAATAACCTCAATCTTAAGAGATCATTAAATACCTTATTTGGCTAACCAAGCTTAATCACTATAAGGTATAAGCACAAAGAGAATAAAAAATGCTTAATACCATAGGGTAAAAGCATGACTGAGAATTAAAAATGTGTAACTATCAAACGGTAAAAGCATAGAAATATATATTTTTTTATTTTATTTTAAAGAGAACGAAAAACGCTTAACTATCAAATGGTAAATGCATACAAAAAATAAAACCTTAAGTACGTTTGACCTAACTTTTTTTTTCTCTTCTCTTTTCTTAGAAGTAAGAAGTTAGACCAAACAATAATTTTTAAAAGTTCTAGTAAGAAAAAAACAGCTTCTATATTTCAAAGAAAAATATGAATAAAAGAGTTTCAAAATAAGGTGATAATAGTTACTTTTTGCAACAACCTTACTATTATTTATCTAATTAATATCTTTAAATAATTTTTTACTCATCTTTAAATAAGTTATTGTTTATAAAAAAACAACTTTATCTTATTATCAAACATCTTTTAACCTTATATATTATAATAAAAAAACAACTTTTAACACTTTTTAAAATAAAAAAAGATTTACCAAACAGTTTTATCTCCGGTTTTAAAACTCTTACTTTTAGCTTAGTGGTTAAAATAACTTTTACACCTAAAAAAAACTGGGTCAAATGATACCTTAAAAGATGAAAATACATCCTCTTATTTACCTTAAAAAGTTAAAATTTCAACCACTAGACTATTTTACAAAAAAAATTATTTATTGTTAAAAAAAGTTATACAATAATCCTAAAACAACTAATATAACAACTTCCGTCTAATCATAATAACTACTTAGATATGCTAACGTGTGCCGACCTTATTAAGATGTTATCATTTACTATAACTTATTTGAGCTACCTCTTTTTATTTTAAAAAAATGCACCTTAAAAAAAATTAGTTTTTATGAGAATCTTATAAAAACATATAAAGTCAATGCATTAAAATTAAATCACTTAACTTTTTAAATAAATAAATTATTTTTATAATAAATTCTTTAAAGAGTATTCTAGAGGTACTCGTTATCAAGATCCTAACTACTTTTATATGTTATGTACTTCCTAATTATATTTAACTAATACCAACCAATACACAACTTATTGAGATTATCTCGCGTAAAATTAGCACGAAGCGAGTCCAATGTTGTTATCCACTATTCAATTAATTATTTCATGCAAAAATAAAATGAATGATTGTATTGTAGAACAAATTAATAGGAGAGGATCACTTCCCATACACGGCATCAAATTTCCACAACTACAACGGTCGATTGTAGCTAATCTAGGTCATCCGATTTTTGATTGACGGCAAAGATCATTTAATTTATAAAATTGTATTTTAAATAATAACCATCTAATCTCGATTTAATCAAGTCATGATCAATTACAACATAAAATTGCATCATGAAATTGCATCATGGTAGTGAATCCAAGTCTCCATACACAACTATACCTAACACAAACAAATAAAACCATGAGCTTCCCACGTGGTATTCTTCTGTGCCGCCTATCCCACACTAGCATGTTCTTTTGATTTGATTCTTCTTAGGATAGGGCCCGACAACAAAATAATTAATTTATTCCAAACCAATAGTACCATATTTCTAGCACTTGTTTATGAAAAAGACCATATTTATCAATTAATTTTAAATTGCATAATCAATTTAAAAAAAAAATTAAATTTTTTAGCATTTTGTTTTTAGATCCTAAATATTTTGTTATTTTAGAAAATCAAGATAAGATTAGTGATATATTTCGTCTATATCCCTACAAAAAGAAAATCTAGGTATTAATATAAATAAATTTTACTTTCTGATGGCGGAACACTTTTGATTCGAGTTCGGGAGTTAGTGTCTAGTGGCGTCTTACTGGGTTGGGTTGATGTATTCTCTGGTGGTCTGGAAGCCGAGGGGTGTATTTCTAAGAATGAGATTAGAAGTGGACCTCTATTAGGTAGTGTTTGTTTTGGTATTTCATTGGTGTTCCGCATATATACGGCACCTTTGTTTTGTAGTCCTTGTTTACCGGTCTTTGTTCGTCTTGTGCAAAGATCGTTTTTATTAATAATATATTTTCCGTTTAAAAAAAATAAAATGAAATGTCTCATTTAACAATAAGAAAAAATAAATTCTTCAAAATAAAATATTATAAGACTATGTCTTGATAATATACATTTTTATAAGCACATTTAATAATATATGTTCAACCTCTCCTGCAGGAGATTATTTTTCTTCTACGTCTTCTTTTCTTTCCTTGTTGTTTAAGATAATAATAATAATATTAACAAACTATATCCAATTATAAGATGATTGAACATAGTCACAAAAAACAGTTACAATGCACATCCTCAGCCAATAAACAATGACAAAATATAACTATATGAAGTACCCAAATAATGATACAATTATTCCATATACATCAACATCACAATCAAGAAGCATAGTTTTCAATATCTTCTATTTTTATATTAATAATTACCTACTTCTTAATATCTTCCCACGTCTTCTAAATTGGAGAAATTTTTTATTTGTTGATAGAAACTGGAGAATATTGAATTATAATGCCAACATATATATGGATTTGCTTGTTAATCACGATCATTTTGCTCCCTAAAACGGAATTAGTATGATGTTATAGACTCTATGTAGTTTGATTTTGTATCATGATGTAATAGTTATTCGTACAACTATTTTATGCTAGGTGGTGAAAAGTCGAACTCACACAATTTTGTATTGTAAATGTAATTTTCTTACCAATTGAATGATTTTTTATTGACTTATACTTTATTTATTAAAAAAAAATCTTTAGATTTTCTTTAAATTATCTTAAAATATCATTTTAAGTATCTTATCTTTTTGTTATAATTTTTTTTTATAGAAAAACATTAAAAAAGAAACTATTTTAAATAGTTTTTCAAAAAATTATTTTGTAGAGATATCTTTTTAAAAAAATTGTGATTTTTACTAAGTTAAAATATCCAACATGAATTAGTAAAGAAAAACAAAAATATCCAACATGAATATTCAAGTCAATATTGAATATTCAAATCACTCTTTTAATTTATAAAAAAATTAATTTAAACTAAATTTTACTATTTTAAATTAAATTATCATAAAAACTATTTTTAAAAATACAAAAAAGTTCACTTTAAAAAAAAAAACTAAAACAAAGACACCCACAACAAAATCACTTTTTTAAATATTATTGATAATGTGGAGTAGTGATTAAATATTAGGAAAAGGCTAAATAGTGTTAGGGACACTTGTTAAGGAATCAAATTTGATAAAATGATCTTAAAACTTACGTAATTGACTTTCTTTTCATGTAAAGCGTATTTGATCTTTTAAAAATATAAAAAAAATATTATTTTCAATATAAAAGTTACTTATTTTGATATCTTAACTCGTACCCTAACATAACCTTAAATATTATTAGAACTACACGTAAAGAAATATTAGTTAAATATTTTCTTTTTGAAAAGAAATATTAGTTTTGTTTTTTCTACCGGAATTAAATATGAGTAATGCTAATTGTTACGATATACGTGGCAAACGAAACGCAAGAAAGCTTACGTGTGCCTATTTAACAGGTTGAAACCACTATAATTATGCCCCAGTGGAGATCATGCTGGTAGTGGCTTTGCAAATTGACCGGCTAGGATTTATTCATGCATTTCTTTAACAGTTCCATTCGTAAACAATAGCATTTTTCATTAAATATTAGTTATAGTCTTTACAATAATTGGAACTATGATTAGATGACACGCGTAAAGGATAATTAGTTTTTTTTTTTGACAAATGGATAATTAGTTAAATATTAATATTTTTCAATGAGAAAATTACTTTAATATTAGTTATAGTTTTTTGTGGCCAAAAAGTTCCACAACCTTTGCTTTTATGTTTTTTCTTCATTCATTCTCTCTCTATATATAATGGAAAATCATTGTTCTTAACAATCAGATTGAAGCTTAAAATTTTCAATCTTTTCATCATCAACATCAAAATTATCATTCATGGCATCTCAAACTCAACATAAGTTCACAATTTCCACATCACCAACAAGTGAAAGTGGTAGCAACACAACAACACCGTTGCCAAAAGGTCAGTGTTTATGTTCTCCAACAAAACATGAAGGTTCTTTTCGTTGTCGTTTACATCGTGGCTCATCATCATCATCATCAACTACTTCAACTTGGATGAAACGTACCAAATCCATGCCTAATAATAATAAGCATGTTGTTTTTGTTTCTCCAAATTCCACTTCATGATGATATTAATTGATGAATCATATGGTTAAGGTGTTGTAAGTAGTGTCGTTTCATATATGTACTTTTATGAATGAATTCTACTTTGCAACTCTTGATTAATTAATTTAATTACTATATTGTTAGTGTTAATTCTTGGAATTAACCTTCTTGTTCCACTTTTGGCTTGTTCAAAAAAAACCTTCTTGTTCCACAATTATATATGCTCAATTTGCTTATTATTATATTTATTATAAAAATATGACTATGCGAGGAAGATAGATGATTATGTACACTATGTACACATATTAAAAGTTAATTGATTTTCATCCACAAATCTTAGCTCAACCGATAAAAATGTCTAGATTGTTAGGTCGAACACAGGGTTTGAATCTCGGTTCTTTCACTTTGTGTGTGTTTAATTTTTAATAGCCTGTTATTTTGTTTATCTAAAAAATAAAAGTTAGGTGGTTTTCTTTCATATAATAATCTACCTTTCTTTTTAATCAAATAAGTACAAGACATTTCTTTAATTTTTGACAATAATATTGAAATAAATCTATAATATTTTGCAGTTTTTGACAAATTTTTTTTGGGTATAATGCTGATATTTATTTATGCCGTATTTGAAGAATTTTTAATTGAATCAGTTTTGAGACTAATCTTTATTAAATTTTTGTAATTAATGGTTAAAGTTTTTGGCCCCTTTAAAAATATGTGTCGTATGAGAATTGAAATGAGATCCGCACAAGATCCTTACAATTTTAAATTAGATTCGTATAGAGATTTAAGTGTTTTTATCAGAATTAAAGTTATATTTTTTGTCGCGTAAACTTAATTCAGTTGACCATTTCACTTATCTATTAAGGGTAATTTTACCTCGGCAAATTCACACATGTGTGGCGGAGGTAAAACAAAGCTGATCCGAACATACACTTAGTTGTATATAGATGTGTATATGATGTTTTTTTTTGTAATTTTGAGAAGGTATTAGGGGATTTGTGTCCACAAGAAAAAATTGAAACATGAACTAAGAAAATATACACAATACACACAAGATAGACTTCATCCGTCTACTTGTTGGTGATTAGGAATTCAGAGTATATATGATAATTAGTGCTCTCTTTTGGTTCACCCATTTTTAGTATCATGATATTATTTTTCTAGACAATATGAAAACGGTTTAGAGTTGGATTGGATTTTAATGGTCTATGATTTTGGAGGTATATTGCAAATATGTAGAATTGGTTGAAACTTGAAATTGAAGATAATGATGTGCAAAGAAATTGATTAATTGTGATTGAAAATATGGCAAAGTTTATGGCACACAACTGAGATATATTTTTTACTATATATAAATTTATTTTATTATTAGATTAATAAATTTCACTATTATATGAAATAAGATGTGATATAACATATTTATATCATAGTAAAACTTTTTTATATAATAAAAAAAAGTATACATAATAAAGACTTATCTCACATTAGACAAATTGTGAAAATGTATTGCAAATATGTAGCATTGGGAAATATGATAATGATGTGAATTGATTCAAATTGAAGAAAATCTACGGAACCTCCAAAATGAAAACCATTGGCTCAAAACTCTTGACAAAGACTGTGCTATTCTATCAAATATAAAGTTTTTATTCTTTTCCCTCTAGAAATGGAAATTTTCAGCTCGTTCTCTTTTTTCTTTTTTTTTCATTTTCCTTCATTTTTTTGTTAGCATTTTCCTTCATTGAAAGAACAATGTTTAGAAATTGGACAAATAATTGTGAGACTATCTTTTTTTCCTAACCACTTGATGTCAAAACTGACCTCCGAATCAGATTAAATTGGTGGTGAAAGTAAAAAAAAAAAAAGACTGAATGCCACGTCTTTATATATTTTTGACAAAATTTGGTTTATGAACTATATATATTGTGTTTTGATATTCTATCTTAATTTTGAATAAGTATTAATAATTGGCTAATTGTCATATATAGAGGTGTGAATTCAGTGATAATATATCTTTTTCTAAAATAATTTACAAATTAGAATTGAAATCGTTATCATAAGTCCTGATATTCTACACCACTTGATTACTTTAATACTTTGGATCATTCCAAAATTTTGTTTTGACAATGGAGTTATTCCCACTTTAATTAATAAAAAATGTATTCATTATAGTCCTTTAAAAATCTGTAACTATCACACGATGATTAAAAATCTGTTGTTTATATGGCTTGGTTAACGGATCTTATCACATTTGGGTGTTTGCATCCACTAGGATATATTTCACAAAAGTTAGCCAAACACTTTTTTTTTTGGAAGCTGTTGATAAATAAGTTGTTTAATTTTTTTGTTTAATTTTTATGTGTAAGAATATATATGATTTTTCTAATTTAGATCCACTTAAAAATATGAATGTCTAAATTAGCAAGGTGCACCTTTTCACTTTGGACAAAAAAACCTTTGACATTTAGTTATTTTACACTAGAAAATTGAGGGTTAGTTAGGTAAATTTTATTAAATGTTGTGCACCCATTTGCTAATTTATACCCACTTTTATAAAACAATTTTATGGTTTTTATTAGAAAAATGTTGTTTGAGAATTTTAAGGTAGGATAAAACATGTTTTGTTTTTTTTTTTATAAAACTCCAAAATTGCCCTTTACTTTGAACTTATTTGAAATAGTGGAAGAATGATATTTTTAGTCATAATAGAAAAGGTGCACCTTGATAATTTAGACCTTCATGTTTTTAGGTGGTCTAAATTAGCAAACCTCATATATATAAATGCATCATATGGGAATGACAAAGTTATATGAGAATATGAGAATAAATAATAGCCATTAGATTTAAATAAATGGTTAAGATTAAAACACTAAAGGTGTATAAATCAAAACTCTCAAGAAAAAAAAGCGGAAAATAAAAGATAAAAATGTAAAGAATTAGATAAAAGCACGATGAATAAATTCCCTTAGATAACTAGTTAGGCAAATGGCCGAAAGTACTACCTTAATTCATTTGTTAACCTTATCTTGGTGTTTGAACTTGTTCTTCCTTTTTTTTTTGGAACACCAACTGAAATTGTTGATTTGTGTTTCCAATTGAATCGACAATCTCTTCATTCTGAGCCATGTTAGCCCAAAAATCACGCATAAAATCCATAGTTTGTTAGGCCGCAGTAGAAGCACTTAAAAGCCCTAAACCATGCATATCATGAATAACATTTGCACTAAAGTTTGACAAATCATATTCCGACACCACTATGGACCCATCTTGATTTTCCAAAGTTATTGAGTCTGCTATCACTTTTTCTTCCTCATGCAACTCTTCAAGAAGAACTTCATTTTCAAGGTTCATGACATCTTCCACAAAAGGGGAAGCCATGACACTCCAAGATGAGGTATCTTGAATATTAAATATGAATTGCTTTAACAAAAATAAAAGTATTTCTTCCTCGTGATTTAAGACATCTCCCACAAACATAGAAGTCGTAGCCTCTTTACTACAATATGCAACAATATACTTTACCTTTCACTCTTGTTCATCCATTAGATGGATCAAAAGATTGAGGCAATGTATGTGGCACATTTATGAATTAAAAAAAAAGAGAAAAGAAACCAAGAAAATGGAAGAAAGAGGGAGTGAACAAACAAGGAACCTCTATCACCTTATATGTGTCAGTTTAATTTCATTATTACAAAATTTACATAATGAAGCCTCATTTTCAGATTTTTTACACCCAACTCCCTTCTATGGTCACCGACAATAACAACAACAAGCACGCTAAATTCAAAGATTCTGTCACTGATGTCTTTGTTTGTCCCATCAACAAAAAATGGAAACTACACTACTAGATGCGGGTACAAATGGCTAGACTTCCACAAGGATACGTCAACCCACAAGGGTACAAATGGCTGGACTTCCACAAGGAAATCTAAATCATTCTTGGTCTTGGATCTGGAAATTACAACTTTATGAGAAGATCAAATTTTTCTTCTGGTTGACTTGTCATAATTCGGTCCCAACATCACAGTTTCATGTCCATGCTGTCTTGTTTCAAGATATTAAAGAGTTGTCTTCTCACAACAACGTTATGATCCGTCACACTCTTAAAGAGAGAAACCAATGCGTAAATTATATAGCTAAACTTGACGCTTCTTCATTCACGATTCTCTCCTCCAATAGGCATTTTTTAGCTTCTCCGAAGCAATACGACTGCAACTTTTTTCTTTTGTGAATAGTCCTTGTAGCTATGCTTTCGTTTTTGTTAATTTTTAGCCTTATAACGAAAAAATATATCAGATATTTCATCATATTACATAATTAAATTGTATATAACAAATATTCCATCGTATAAACTTGTAGTTATCAATTAACTTATCAGCTATTATTTGTCGAAAGAATGTTTATAATTAGAGAGGGTGAAGTATAAGTTAAACAAGATTATCATCACGTACGTATCTATTTGTTTGTATTTACGTATGGTTGTCCGATGGTGTAGGACAGGACACTCAAATCAAACACAACATGACAGGGAAGGACGAGTTTGTTTCTTATTCACCCCTTCCCTCAAACCCTAACTCCATTCCTAATTCCAATCCTTATTCCTATCCTTACCCAAACCAAAACGTCGTCGTTCTTCTTCCCTCTTACCGTCCCCATTCCCGCCACAACCGCAACCGCTTCTGCTTCATTTTCTCCGCCGCTCTCCTCTTCCTCGCCGCCGCAATCTTCATTCTCTACCCATCCGACCCGGAGATTAAACTCACTCGTATCCGAATCAACAACATCGGAATCCGAACAAACCCTAAACCAATTCTCGATCTCTCGTTTTCTCTCACCGTTAAAGTTCGTAATCGAGATTTTTTCTCTCTTACTTACGATTCCCTTGATGTTTCCGTTGGTTACCGTAATCGTCAGTTAGGGTTGATATCTTCTGTTGGCGGTGGTCGGATTAGGGCTCGTGGATCGGATTATGTTGACGTTGTGCTCTCTGTTGATGGATTTGAAGTTATATATGATGCTTTTTATTTGATTCAAGATATTGCTAAAGGTGTTATTCCGTTTGATACTCATACTCGTGTTGATGGAAAATTAGGGCTTCTCTTCTTCGATGTTCCTTTGAAGGTACATACTCGTTTGATCTCAATTTTCGTGTTTTGATTTGATATTGAATAGTACTAGCATAGGCACTTATGTAGGGTATGTTTGAATTGACTTATTCATGTTCTTGTAGGTCTCAATTTAGTTATATAGGGTATGTTTGAATTGACTTTTTCGAGTTTTTCTACTAGCATAGGTTCTTATGAGACGGTTTGAGAGAATTTATGACATGTTTCTAAGTTGTTTTATTTAAAAAATGTCGGGAGTAATGTGAGTTTAATTTTTGTCGGGGAATAAATTGGGCCGAGTGAAAATTGCGAGGAACCAAATTGGGTATCCACTTTATTAATTATTATTGCTAAAGGTACATAGTTTTATTTATTTATTTATTTATTTAGTGTATGTTTAGATTGACTTATTTGAGGTTATACACCGAATATGCGCTTATGAGTTTATGAGACAACTCATTACATGTTCATAAGCTGGTTTTAGCTTATTTCCATAAGTTCTTTCAGATAGCTTATGAAAACAACTTATAGTTTATACGGAGATGATTTTATTTTATCTTGTCTTGTATAATAGGAATAGTTTATTCATAAGTAGCTTATATGGTATAAGCGGCAAATTAAGTTGTTTATCCAAACATGAACTTATTTATTATTTTTATTATTATTGTTGGTTGTTGTTGTTTGGAAATGTAACTTGTAGTCTTGTACTACCAACTAGGGTTGCAATCCAAAAGATAGTTTTTGACCTTAGGCTCTAACATTTGCTACAACTTGAGTTCAAGTATGGAATTTTGCAGTTGTTAGGTTATACTTTCAATTTTGCGCAGTATTGTTAAATAGCGGCTATACTGGTGCTATAATGTACTAGGTAGTTAATAGCGGCAGATGGCCCTGCGATTCGCCGGATTAGAGCGGCAACTTGCTGCGATGGCGAAGGCAGGGTGGCGTGGATCAAGTATGGAATTTTGCAGCTGTTAGGTTATACTTTCAATTTTGCGCAGTGTTGTTCAATAGCAGCTATATCGGTGCTATAACGTACTAGGTAGTTAATAACGGCAGATGGCGCTGCGATTGCGCCGGATCAGAGCGGCAACTTGCCGCGATGGTGAAGGCAGGGTAGCGCGGATTAAGTTTGTGACCGCAACAAAAGAGATTGTATTTGGATGTAGTGGAGTGCATCCATTGTTCACGGTGTTCTCTTCCGCAATATTGAATACAAGAGGAAAACTCCCATTTACCCTTAAAATTTAAAACAATATAGGGGTATAATGGGGGATTTTGCACTCGAACCCTAGTCTTATTCTCTTCTCTTGGTTCGCCGACAACATTTCTCTTCCCTTTTCTGTGAGTTTCCTTTGACGCAGAGCCACCTTCTTTCCTTCCGTTCTTTATTTTTTCCTAAACTGTTTTTTACCTCCTGTTTCCTTATCTTAATTTTCTTCCTCTCTATTTTCTTGTTTTTTACTTTTATTTTTGCTCATCTGTTTTTTTCAACCTCTGTTTCGTTATTGTTTTTCCTTTTATTTTGTATTTTTTTTCCACCTCTCTGTTTCGTCACTTTAAGTCATAAAGACTTGGACTTCTTTGTTTCCCTAACTTTTGTTGCCATTTAAGTGTGTTTTGATTAAGCTTTATGGCTTTTTTTTGCTACCTAACTTCTGTTGGATTTAAGTGTTTATATTAAGCTTTATGGCTTTTTATTGTTAATTATGAGCTTTGAGTTATTTGTTTAATTTTACATTAAATGTGTTTATAGTCTTATTTATGTAATGTGTCCAAAAATATTATCAAATATTGTTCACCCGCTATACGCTATCCCACTTTTGGGGTCGGCTGCTCCGCCCCGCTATCCGAGATTGACTACCTAGGTATTTGTATAAGTGAGGTTGTATTTGTATAAGCTATTTCCGTTGGTGAAGAGTGTATTTGGTTAACTTGTTTTGGTAGCAAACTAAAAACAACATATGGACATGTAATAAGCTATTTTCATAAGCTCTATCAACTTGGGGCCCATTTGATTGATTTATTTGAAGTTTTCTACTGGCACATGCACTTGTGAGATTGTTTGGTAGAACTTGCAGTTTATAATATGTCTATAAGCTATCTTTAGCTTATTTCCCTAAGCTATCCAGAATAGTTTATGAAAACAATTTATAGCTTATATGAAAATTGTTTGACTTAATTTTATCTTTTGTTGTAGAGTGTAGACATAGCTTAGACATTTATATGATAAGTGACTAAGCACTATGCTAGAAGCGCTTAAATAGGATGTTTAACCAAACATGGCCTAGCACAAATAATTATTTCATATAAGATGAGCTGTAGATAAGTTCTTCTAAATGTGCCTTTTTATCTATTTTTATACATATGTAACTGAAATGCTTTATGCTAAATCCACAGGCAACAGTGTCGTGTGAAGTGTATGTGAATATAACCAAGCAGACGGTTGTACGCCAAGACTGCTATCCTGAGGTGAGATTTATTGTTTATTCCATTGAAAGGATAATTTTCAATTTCTTCTGTATATATTTTGGTCAATGAATGACCCATTTCATTTCTTTGTTCTTTCCATTATTTTGCTGAATTTCATGATTGATTTTTGGTCTATACTTTGGTTAGTGATTTGTTACTAGTAATGAATTGTATTAATCTTTTTATATTTTCTCGTGGTTTAGTTAAGTTTTCCTTCCCTTACTATCAAAAGCTTTGTTTTTACTTTTTACCAACCTAGATGGATACACTAGTTCTGCCCTTTTTGTTGTGTGATATAGGAGAGGCAGTATTGTGGAGTTCTCTTCTACGAGGGCCAAAAATGAAAAAAGAAATAAAAACTGCATATACTTGAGGGGCTTTTTTGTGTTTGGTGTTTGAAACTGCAAGGCTGTTGCTTATTAGGTGGAAGTAAACTTATAAAATGCTTAATTTTTCTTTGAAGTAATACCCTCCCTTCTATCAAAATTTTGAAATTTCAAACAAGCAATGGTCTAAAATGTTATACTAAATTTAGCATTTGGATGTAGTAACTTCAGTGAGCTCATTTTGCTTTCTAATAACCACCATACAAATGGCATAGATTTCAGGATTCCTTTATACGGCTGTGCATTGTTTTTCGTTGTTTTGAACAAACCCTCGGATACTCTTTTTATTTGTAATTGTATAGTCCTGGAGCACATTTTTCTTTTCCATTTTTATATCTAATTATGACACTTTTTTTAAGCAGCGGGTATGTAGTCTTATACCACTGGCTAATGTAATCATGTTCTTTCTACTTGCTTGAACTAGAGAAGCATTCTCATAAAACTATATTTTTCCTATGATTCTAATAAATTCTGCATAATAGACTTGAAACTCAAGGATTCTGTACTTCTATACCTAATACCCCATCCCCATAAATAGTTTGAAGTGTATAGGAACATAAATCAATTTTAGCTCGAGTACACACTGAAGAGGAAACTTACCTTTTACAATCCTTTAGGATGCCTATATGCATTTGCAATACTTAATAGCTAGTAATGTTGAGTTTTCAATTCACACAATTCAGTTGTTGATGCTTATTTACATGTAATTCTTCAATACTTCCAAGGCTTATTCATAAACTAGGAAATATGTATTATTTATGACTCGATTCCATTCAATTCTTTCTTTAATCTTTTATCAGTCCAATGCTATTGACACCAAACGATGCTAGTCTTTGTACCCTTGTTTCATAAAATCCTGGAGTGGGCAGGGGAAATGATTTTCTCATAAAATTTGCAATCCTCAATCCATTCCTTTTTATCCAAGATTGCTTAAGCTGTGCCATAAGCTAAAAGCTTAAATTGAATCCTAGTCACGCGATTATTTCCCTTTCTTTTATGTTTTTAGGCTTTTTTTTCTTTAATAATAGTGTGTATTTTGATATAGTATGGACATAATTTGCTAATCCATTTTGTACACTTACTTTCAGTCACTGGGTGACACATTGGATAGGAACGCTAGTATTGGAGTTGGGGAGACACGATGATTCATAAAGCTTTAGCATCCTTTGTTTATACAGTGTTCTGCTCAATGGATTCTTTTTAGTGTGCTACATGATTGTGTATATGCATCAGTCACCCTTGTAAATTCTGGTTTAACTGAGATCACAGGCATCTTGTATCTAATGCACGTTCGAGGTAAAATTAATGAAAGTCATACTAAGGTGTTTAATTCTGAGATTGAGAAATAAAAGTGTGATTTTCGTGTTGATTGAGACAATTATAATTCTCCTTTTTAAATGGCATGCTATTTTCATAGAAAATTTAGCAGTTCTTCCAAAAGATCAACTTGTGCATGTTTGGATTCGTGTTGAGCTTGACGGAATCACAGTAAGTCACCATGATTTTGTAAAAGCTACATTATAGCTTTTACAAAATTATATGCTGCTACCGTGATTATTAAGTGCATTATGACCAAGATTTTTATTTTTGCTTCAAGAATGAAATCGAAGTTTCTGAATTGAAATTTTGAATGGAATTTCAATTTCTTGGTGGAGCATCATTGTCAATGTTTGGTTGATGGGTTGCTTCTAGCATCAAAGTTTTGGTGCCACTGTCTGATTTAACAAATATTCTGTTCTCAGTGGGTTCTATCAAATGACATAAAAAGCTAAAGTTCTAGTAGAATTTGTTGGTGATGGAACATGCATATACCAAAGATAATAGGGAATGAAATTAAAGTGTATAATCCCTATATTTTTTTTTATCTTGCCTTAAAAATGGAATACTTTTGATAATAGGCAAAGGGAATCATACAAATGCCTTCCCATGACATTATTCCAAAATAATGTTACAGTGATCAAATTAAGTTGAGGGGTATACTTTTGTTTTTCTTTTCCAAGCACTTAAATGAAAAATTTAAACACAAGTCATTCACATTGACTTATACAAGCCCTTAAATGAAAAATTAAACAAGCACTTAAATGAAAATTTTAATTTGAAGAAATATTTTTTGAACATATTTGTTAAGATGGTTCCTTCATAATTGGACATATCAAGGTTTTAGCTTGAGTTACCATGAGAATATTATAAGCTATTACTCAGAAGAGATTATTTTAATTTTTTTATAACTAAAACTTAATATTGAGTGAGAGATTATGAGTAGAAAAAGCAGGGATGAGTAGAGAGCTGCCATCTAAGTAACAAAGTTGATATCACTTATTATTTACTTTGCAGATGCAATAGCATAATTAACACATGAGAAACAAAGAAAAACAAATAATTTTCAATACTGTCACAAAACTCAACTATATATGACAACCTTTTGATCTCAAATTATTTAATGATAATCCTGAAAACCAAAAGAGAATTCTTTCATTATGCATGCATATATATATACTATAACGTTAATCTGTATACAATTTCAATTGCATAAATTTCATAGAATCATTAAACTACAATTACTTAATTGTTTTACCACGCCAAATATACTCACCATGATGCTGCCGGCACCGGAAAGACCCCGGATGCTGAGACGGCGAACACACGCATTGCTTCACGGAACCAATTTCACGAGAGCTACTGGCACCACCATCACCATGATCAACATGTCTTGGCTCATGTTCTGCCCCATTTGATCCTTGAAATACAAACGATCTTGTATGTACAATCAAACCTTCTTCTTGGCTCACAAAAAGAATTTTTGGGTGACACATTGATTTTTCTTTGTCCTTTCAATTTCTTCTAGCCCTTTACTTTATATTTATAATAATGTGTTTTACTTTAATGAGTTAAGAGATAAAAAAGAAAAGAATCTTTGGTAATATGAATTTGTAGAAGAATAAAAGTAAGGGGAAAAGGTGATGGATAAGTAAAGGCATTGTGTTTGCCACAAAAGGCTTTTGAATATATTCTCTTGAAAAGATTTGTGCTTTGCAATGCAATTTGCATGGTTTTACTTCAATTCAAGGTTTAGGGACGCATGATTTTTCATTTAAATAGTGATTATAGATCAATTTTAAAGTTCTTATGAATTACTTAATTTCTGTTATCCAAAATTTTATTATTAATTAGTTATGAAAATTAGTAATATTACCTATAAATTTATTAACCAAACAATTCACCTCAAGTGATTAATGACTCTCCCTAGAACGAATCGTTCGGAAAAACCCGAGTTCGATTATTTAAATGAATAATTTTTGGTCAAACTTTACTCATCGCCACCGAACTCCGGATTACCAAAACCCCTTATCCAGGGACGGCCTTAGGGAGGTGCAAACAACTCTAAAGAGTTGGGCCTCCTAATTTTGGGAGCTCCAATTTATATATTTTCTTTACCTAGGGGTGCAAACAGAAAGTCAGGGTAACCTAGGGAGTGTAAACAACAATTTAGAAATTTACTTCCAACAGCCCAGCCCAACCCACTTAGATTTGCTGTCTGCACATTCCTAGGCTACACTTACTTGAGGTTTGTACTTTGTACTTTCAAGGTAAATTAATTATTTATTTATAACTAGCCGCCTTCCGTGCCCGTTTGTGTAATCAATAACTTTTTTTTTATTTGCTGTGATCGAAATTCTCTATTGCGCAAATATAAATAACTATTTAATCTCCTTTTTTATTGGACTTAGTTAATTAATAACTATTTAACATCCTTTTTTGTTGTGGCTAGTTATTAAGAAGAAAAAAAAAATATTTTTTTACTATAAAAAACTGAAAACATACTTTTATGTGGAAGTTGTGCTTAGTTATTAAGAGAAAAAAAAATTATTTACTAAAAAAAAACTGAAAATCTATTTTTATGTGGAAGTTATTTTTCAACATATATAAATATTTAGTTTTTTTTTTGGTAGTTTTTTTTAAGGGTAAAATAGGTATAATGAAAAAGTCATCTCAAAAATTTGTATCCTTTTTATATATAGTATAATAGATTTAAATAGAAAATTGTTCTTTTATAAAAAAAATTATTTTTATTTTTTAGGGGTCTATTTTTACTATGATACTGAGCCTCTAATTTAATTAGGATGGCCCTGCCCTTACCGTGAGAACCGTCGGTTAACAAAGAAAAAATGCTTATAAATTTAATTTTTTAAAAAATAGACAAAACTAATAATAATAATCATACTAGTTTTTATTTTGTTGAGTTCAACCATTCTTATATAAAGAGATATCATCATCTAAAAAAAAAAAAAGATATCACTATAACACTTGATTAATATTACACAACTCAATAATCTCATAATTTTATAGATTATAGAAAAATTCGAAGGTGTTATTTTATGTTTACAGAAACCTTATAGTTATATATCACATATACTCCTAGATTATATCTGTAAACAAACATTCCCTTATAGATTATATCATATACTCCTAGATTAGATTATATCTATAAATAATCTAACGATTTTTATCATGTGCAAATTTGCACATGTTAAGAAATTCAAATTAGTAAGTTTGTATTGGAACTTATGCATTTTACATTAAATATGTAACTTTTTAATAAGTATTTATTGTTTTTCAATAAAAAGTTACTATTTTAGGTTATTTTAACATGTGCAATGTTGCACATGTTAGACAAACCCATAATCTAATATATACTGATAATTTTCTAGAGTAAACAAATGACAAGTGATTCTAGAAACCTTGGAGTCCAAATAAATCAACGTTGAACACATATGGTCCTAACATAGTTGTATTACTGACAATGTTTTTTCGTGTAATGACGTGTCTTCACTTGAGTCAACGAGTCGCCAACCGAGTCGAAACATCTAACGCGTCTTCAAACTCAGCAACTTGTTTGTTTCCTTGAAATTTCTCAGACGCCTCATTTTACTTCTCTAAATATTTTCCTCTAAATACTATTTTCCTCTAAATTCAAACTCAAATTCATATTCAAACTTTATATTTCAATATTTTCTCACCTCCCCAAATTCAACTTTTCCATCATTTTCCCCAGAAATTAAAAATGAATGCAGTGAGATATTTCATCTTCCCAATTCTAAGTATTTTGTTGATGGCAATTTCTCAAATGGGTTATGCTCAAAATTTGGATGAATCTCCAGCACCAGCTCCTACAAGTGATGCTCACAATCTTGATCAAGGAATTGCTTATTTTCTTATGTTGGTGGCGCTTGTCATTACATACATGCTACATTAATTTCTTTATTATTTTATCTATTAATTTTTGTAGTATAGGAAATTCCAGAAATATTTTTGTATATGTAATTATTATTATTGATGAAATTTAACTATATTCTTTGATACATATCCTTCTTGTGCTTGGAGTTGTTGGAATTAATTTAGACTTAATTGCTAAAAGACATGCTCTACAATATAAAGATTAAATCTATAATTATACTTTAGTGCGGAAGCCAAAACTACATGAGCATGTATATATAAACTGGATCTACATCATGTTGATTTACTAAGATCATAGGATTTTAGGAATACTTCGATAGAAGTGAATATGAACAAACCGTGGTCTCTTCGATAGCAATCCTGAAACATAAAGGAGACGGATGACGAACATCCGTTGACTTGTGGTTCTTCCTCAACCGGGACTCCTTATGCCCTGAATTCTCTTCAGATGGGGAGAAGAGATTATTTACTGTGTGTCCGGGGTATATTGGGGACCATAGCCTATATATAGTGTGATGACCCATTAGGGTTCCCATTATTCCCAAATGGGTCATCCTGACATCCACTCATATTGAGCTCATATCACTTAATTAAATAATTACTTAAATAGAAATTTAATTAGCCTTTTTACTTAATTTGATCACTAATCAATTAAGGCTCCGAATTGATAAATAGCTAATATAATTAATAAAGATATTTAACCACCTAATATTATTGGAATATCATAAAATATTCCAACAATCTCCCACTTGGGCTACATATCGTGATAATTATATCAATATTTTTTAGGTGCACATCCGAATGCTATTTATCCTTAGATTTCAACTTTACAATCTGGTCTACCTCGTACATCAATAATGGGACCACCGCGGCTGTCGTCACTGACGTATAACGTGACGGAACCCCGACGACCACCACATCAATATACTTGATGACATACACTACGTCAAAACCGGCCAGCGGCGGCGGTTCAAAACAGCATTTAGCGGCGGTTCAAACCGCCGCTAAATGCGAAGTGCGTCGGTTCACAAGCGTCGCAATATGCGGCGTCGCTAGGTCAATCAGCGGCGGTTCGAGTGAACCGTCGGAATAACCGCCGCTAGGTCTTTAGCGTCGGTTATGTTGACGTTTGCGTCGGTTTACAACCGCCGCTATTGGTCGCTATTTTTGCATTATTTTAGAGCTTTTTGCGACGGTTTGAACCGCCGCTAAAATCCATTTTTATAAAAAAAAAAATTAGGTATATTGTGGCAGTTCTAAACCGCCGCAAAACGTTAAATTGTTTTAAAAAAAAATCCCTCCAATAAATTGGGTACTCATTCAATTCTCATTAACTAAATGAGTCTTACTTCACTACTAGAAAAATTAATCACCCAATGTAGTGGAAATTAAAGTTCCTCCTATCATTTACTACAAAATGAAAAACCATGATATCAATGATAAATTTTACCTTTTGAGGCAAGGATCAATTTTATATAAACAAGATCCAATAAACAAAAAAGCCAAGAGGCTATTATCAATTATATATGAACAAGATCAAATATACAACACAGCCAAGAGGCTATTATCAATTTTATATGAACAAGATCAAACACAGTTTAACATAAGAATAATTAAAGTAAATGACTACCTTATATTGTTATGCAATCTTTGAGTGACTTGAATTCATTATATTTGCAAATGACAGTTTGAACTTCAAGTTAACTTCAGCTTCCTATTTCTGGAGTTTTGAGAACATCAATTTCCATGTATCCAGAGTCTTCAATTTACAGGAAGAAATTGATGAATCTCACCTTTGTATCAATCTCATCCATCAGTGGAACTTGCTTATCAAATTCCTGCATTTGGCACGTATGTAGAATTGACGAGTCACATTGTTATTTAATAATCAATAGAAACAACTTAAAATAGAACCAAAACACGAACAAAAGATATAGCAGAAGCAGACCCCTTATATAGCATTAGTTACACCTATTTTGCTTTATTAAAATATATATTTTTCATATTAACGTTGTTGCTTTGTGGAGACCAAATCAACCCTTCTATCATCCCACTAAACATGTTCATTTTATCTCCCAAGATTGATAACTCCCTCCATCCTCTTTGACCACGCATCATCTCATCCATTCTGCACAGTATTGAAAATACCAGTTAATAACTTTATGTCAAGGTCTAGGCACTGTTTTGCTAAAAATATACCTTGAATTCCTACTAGAAATAGGCATGTCAATAAATAAGAATTTGATGATAAAAATATTAATAATAATAAATAAAAACTTGTAACATGATATCATCTTCCGTCAGAGTTTAAAGCCATGATCCTAAAAATCAGAAAGAATCTAGCAAAATCCCTCACAATATTATTCTTTCTATAAAATAAATCCTTTCACCATTTACAAACATATTATAATATCCACAATAAATATTAATCTGAAAAACATGATAAAAAGATATCACTAATTGGAAGAGTAATATGCAAATGATTGTACTTGTTAGTGTGATCAGGCACATATGTTATTTTCTTAATTGAAGGTACTGTTTGAATAATTAATCTACCTAAGTTGCAATCATCAATTGCTAACTTCTCAACACTGTGTGTGTGTGTGTCTTTTGAAAATTATGCAATATCATTCTATTGTTAAAAATGACACAAGAAAGAAAAATACCAGGTCACACCCCTTCAGCGGAGAATAATTAATTCGTAAATAAAAGAAAATCCTCAATAAGTGGCAAAAATAACAAGGCAAGCCAAGATATCTCATGTTGCCATCGAAGCCATGCTGAAAACCTTAATACATGAAAACTAGGTTTGAATTGTACCTCATAAACAAGAGACACCGACTAAGCTCAAGTGCTTTCAAAAGCTCTGAACATGTTGTTTCACCAATTGCATCACGCTCAAAACTTGCTGCATCCCTTGCTTTTTCTGCAGCTTCTTTTATTTGGAGCCATTCTGAATTGGTATTGTGAATGACTCTAGCCTAAATTTTGCAAACAAAAATAAAGTAAATAATGAATATGACTAACTAACTATAGGTTAAGTTGCAAAAATCATGGTTAAGTCAAGTAAGAAGGGAACCTGTGGCGTTTGGACTCCCAACCACTTGGCAAATTCATATCCGAGACATTCGGACTGTGTTGCCATTCTCGATGAAGATAACTTTATGACAGCTACTGCTTCTTTTACAGATGCATCATCACTCCCATGGACATTGAAAAGGGCAAAGGAAGCAACCCCTCCAGAATTTATTGTTAGCTATGTGGACACAAAATGAGAAGAAATGAGACAAGCCTATAAAATAAGCAATAAGCACACATGTTTGAATGTTTCATGATGGATTATCTCCATGCTTTAACCTGATTTAACTTTATACACTTGTTGTTTTGCAGATACCTATACAAATGTAAACATGCAAACTTAGAACAAAATCAATAAGATGCAAAGTATTAGCACAAAACATTAATAATTTGGACATCTACATGTGGTTATACATGAAAGTGAACTCATAGTTTGAGGGAGGTCACCTGTCAAAGAGTTGAAAAACATATCTCTGCAACAAGAAAAATATTTGAACTCAGTCCCGAATTATCATCAAAACCCCAAAAATAGCTCCAGTTGCAAACAAAGGGAGTATAAATTATAATTGTGAAATTATTACATTGTGCGCACCAAATGACAACAAATAAGAAAACTTCATTGAATCATATTAAAGCTGAAAAGTGAAAAGGATCAACATATTATAGTGACATTAACAACTTGACTAATTTTTCAGCAGCTGAGTGGTTGGAGGAAACCTCACAATTAGGAGAGGGTAGAAAGTTTTTGAAGTTGACATTCAGTGCTTGCTGGAGCTGATTGTGATTGAGATTCCTACATTCTCAAAAAAATTATGAAGAAATCAACACATTGCTTGTAGATGTGATGAGATTGATAGGTTCAACTAGGAAAAGTTTGCAACAAGTTAATTACCTACAGGTCTGTAAGAGAGGCCCAATTAATAATAGAGTAAGGGATTGTCCCTGTCAAGTTATTATAAGCAAAATTTCTGCAAACAAAGAATGAAGATTGATAAAAATAATAATAATATTATTATAAATAAACTGAAGAGGGACAACTACATATATATATAAACTAGATCAAACACTTACTAATCATAGTGAGAAATAACATACAACATGCAGCACCTCAAGAAATAGCCATGTTGCAGTTTCTCCATGTTTACATTCTGCGGTACCTTTGTTCAATGTCCTGAACATTTAACAGTCATAATAAAAACTACAATACTTAAGAGTAAAATCAACCATATAGATCATCTAATTTCACACTTGAATTACTGTTGGTATACCTTGAGATCCAATTCTATAAAAATCAGCCCTCAATTCCAAAGCAAGCTTCAATGCTTGCATCTGTGCGTACGTGCTCATCGTCGTCATATAATACATTAGGAAATTAGGTTGATCGCCAATTTAGTCCATGAAATTACACTTGAGGATTGACCAACTTAGTTAATGAAATTGTCGCAAAGGGATATGCCCAAGGATTTTCACTTTAAGCAATCGTTTTAGAATTTCATAGAACAAATTACCCGGCTCCTAAAATTTTAGTGACTAAATTGGTGTTGTATCTCTTCACCATATGCTACACAAATATCACGACTTTCTGTATAAATTTGATAGGATCTTATTGGATTATTCTTGATTAAAAATATGCCTCCATAATTACTACATCTGAAATCCAAACAAGGCTTATAGTCTAACCCATCTGGTTGCTTCCAAAACTCACCCTTTTCAACTTCCTCACTCTTTTTTTGATCCACCAAATCAACTCTACTAAGACCCTTTGCTTGCAACATCACATTAGAAATCAAAGGAAGTGACTTTGACAAAATTTCATCCTACAAAATCTCATCTTTCTTCATTGAATCAACCCCAAGTTCAGATTTTGACAAAACAACACTATTAAAAATCTTATCTTTATTGAAACAACACCAAGTTTAGATTTTGAATCAAACCCATTTGAGATTAAGGGATTTTGAATCAACACCAAGTTCTGATTCTATTATTGGGTTAAGATTAATGTTAATTATGCTCTTAAGCTTCCTTTTCTTTGTAAGGTTACTACACCTCCAATTAAAGATCATAGAATTGGAATTTACAATCTTATAAAATATTTATATTATTAATGATCAAAGAATTGGAATTCACAATCTTATAAAATGTTATAGACAATATTTCTGGAAATCACTCCTCAATACCATTGAAATAAAAAACCAAATTGAAAATCCTAAATCAGAAAACCCATGAATATAAAACCCTAAAATGAAGAATACAGAAATTGAACACATAAACTCAAAATCCTAAATCATCATAGTCAAAGTATCAAGAAAAGAACCAAGAAATTGCGAGATACACGTAGGAAATTCGAGATCTACACACACAGAGAGAGAGAGAGAGAGGTGAAACCTGCGATGAGGAAAAGTTACGGTGGCGACGAGGAGAAGCTTCAATGGCGATAGGATCAAGGGCGGCGGAGAGGAGCTATAGAGAGAGAGGTGAAACATCTACAGATTTATTTTGTTATCGTGATTGAGGGAAAACGAAAATAAGTGAGGGAGTCTGTTGCACTATTATAATATTTCCCAAAAACGAAAATAAGTGAGCGGCGGCGGTTGGAAAATGCCGCAATAACGGCCGGCAGAGACAAAGCGGTGGCAGTTCTATTCCTAGTGCCGCAAATTGACCGTCTCTATATTCCTATTTTCTTGTAGTGATAGATCGATGTGGATGAGTGACATGGAAATTTCATGCAATGTGATCTCTATATCATGCCTATTTCCAACTGGTCCAACCGAAGTCTTTAGTGAGATCAAACTGAAGTTTGCAAATCAATATTTGCACAAAAAAAAAGATACAGACCTGGTTATAAAAATAATAACATTAAACTTTATTTCTGCAGAAAACCTTAACAAAATCTGTATTTGTATCAATACCAAAGTAATAACATAACGAAAGAGAGACTCCCATTAATCCAAGACATCCTTAGTGATAAAAACCTGATGAAAGACCTTAGGCGTCAAGTCTTTGATTAGTGAGTCCGCTAGCATAAAATTCATCTCTATATGTTCTACCCTTCAACAACTTATAAATCGATAAACTTTATAAAACAATTGTTGAAGCATTACCTGACTAATTTATGTCACAATATAACCTGAAGTTGTCTTTCAAAAAATCTTTTACTTTATGCAACCGAGTGACATAAATACTTACAGTCATATCTAGAGTTAGGATGTCCATTGTATGCAGACATCCAAAAGGACCGGAGTCGAACATACTGATGATCTCCAAATTTATAGATCTCCGATATCCGAACACAAATTATTTTGTTCTCTACAAAAATCCTTATGGTTGCTTCATTTCAATAATTCAAATTTTGAATTGCTCAAGTATCTACCAAATGATCTTATTATTATATATACGCTATTTCCGGATGCATATAATTAAGATCATACATAAGTTTCTCAAAGCTGAAGCATATAATTAGAAATACTTTATTTTCTAAATTTCCAGATTTTCCTTTGGGCAATTATTCAGACTTTTAAACAGTCTCCTTTATGATTAAAATAATCTCTTAGTTTATTAACTTTCATGTCGAATCCACTTTCACTTAATTGATATATCTCTTTTGTGATAACCGAATGATACATCGAGAATTCTAAGTATCTAAATGCCTAATACAAAAGAGGTGTGCCCAAGATCTTTTGTCACTAAACTTTAGTTAGTGATTTCTTGGTTTGGCACAACAATCATATATCATTGTTGACTTAATAAAATCGACACATTAAACTAAAAAATATAAACATGCTCCCACTGAACCTGTATAAACCACAACTCTCCATAATATACATCTCAAAACCAAATGAGACAATTACCTAATGAGAGTTTGGTGGTATCATTAATGAGACAACTTCCTTAACTCATAAATGGATTTCATCTATTTGCAAACCATCTACTTTGTGTCTATTGACATAAAGTTTTTTTTGTTTTGTTTGCACCTTATTGTGTTTCTTAATGTCGCCATTAAGAAACACTATCTTGATATCCATCTTTTGAAAATTCAAAATTATAATAAATGACAAGTGTCATGACTGTCTTAATAGAGTTTTAAATCAAACTAAATATGATTTCTCTTTTCAGTCAATGCTTTATGACACCTGATACTTTAGTTCTTAAAGGTATTGAGTTTGATCTTTATGAATTAATTTCTTAACTTATTTGAGAGGAAGAACACAAATGTCCTTATGAGGATCCAAATTTACTATATAAATAGTAACTATATGAATTGGTTTAGAACCAATTCTTCCTCACTCAATTTTGTTCTTTTATCATATCTCTCCCCCAAACTCAATATCTTCAAGAGATTTTACAGTTCATGTCTCAAAATGTTCATTTACTTGGGACCAAAATTTATATTTCTCAAAATTTTCAACAATTCAATATTGTCACAAGTCACAACCGAATTGACTATACTGATATTTAAATTTAAAAGACAAATTAAATCCTTCATTTTAAAATAACAATAAAGGATTTACAACATTAAACAAAAAACTAAATTCAAATAATGATTCACCGAATTGTCTTTTAAATACAAATATAAGTTAGTAACAACAATATAACAAATAGTTGAAAAAACCATCAATCTTCACCGACTTATTTCCCCTCTAGATTGATGTATCTTTCAACATCATTCGAATTTGTCAGTTTAGATCATATTTTCTTATTATTCTTAATTTGCCCTTATCCTTTGAGATATTTACATAATTAGCACTATTTTGTTTTCTCTTGCTTCAACTATTTCTTTATTGCACACTTTATGAAATGATCCTATTAAGGAATCATTTCCGACTTTAACAGTTATAGAACTAATTGTGCAAAGAGAAAACTAAAGACTATATTTTCGACCAAGTTACCTGATTGTCGAAACCACAACTCTTTAACAAGATTAAATAGTTACATAATGTGCTCATGATATTTTATTTGCTCAACAATCTTAATGAAAAGTCATCTCTCCAACGAGAGCTTGTTTTTCGCCTTATTGCTTTAAAAAACACTTTAGTTTGAGCAAATAAAAAATATGACAAAATTATGTCATCTTAAATAACACCTCAAATAATATTTCTGGAATTCAAACTTTATGACCATATGACCTATGTGATTTGGAGTATACTCTTTTTCTAAACTTGAGTCTCACTTTAAATTTACTGAAATGTGAGAGATTTGAGTTCCTCCATCCTTATCAAAGGTCTAGATCCAAGAACGTAATATTCTTCTTATATTTCTGAGAGTTAGAATTTTAATTCTTAAAATTCGAACATAATTTTTTGCAGATACATAAACTATATTAGTTTATAGAGAACATAAAATTACTCACCAAAATACCGAGTGCACCATTGATGTCAAACCATTTAAATCACAAAAGAATGGATTTTATGTTCCTTTTCAATTTTTTTTTTGTATGAACCCTATTCTGAATTTAGGGATATTCTGTTAGTATTGAAGTATTATGTGTTTTGGTCCGTGAGGACAGTTTTGTGTTAATTTCAAGTGGTGGATTTGGCAAATGGTTTGGAAATAAAGCTTTGATTTTGAATTAAATGTTATATGGTAGAAATTATGATGATTTAAGGTTCAATAGATTTAAGGTTCAATAAGAAATTTATTTTCTGGAAATTAAGAATTGCACAATTTGCTTTGCACATAATCAGGTGTTCCTATAGTTCCTTATATAGTAGTTATTATGTGCCTATATGTACTGTACGTGCCTTTAATTTGCTACGATCACCTTCATGCTTAATTTGAGTTACCTTAATATTTTATAATTCAAATTAACTTGTAGTTGCCGTTCAAGATAATTTGCACTTGTTGGAATTAATTTAGACTTAATTGCTAAAAGACAATATAAAGATTAAATCTATAATTATACTTTAGTGCGAAAGCCAAAACTATATGAGCATGTATATATAAACTGGATCTACATCATGTTGATTTACTAAGATCATAGGATTTTAGGAATACCTTGATAGAAGTGAATATGAACAAACCGTGAGTCTCTCCGATAGCAATCCTAGATATGATAAAAGAACAAAATTGTGCGAGGAAGAATTGGTTCTAAATCAATTCATATAGCTACTATTACTATTTATATAGTAAATTTGGATCCTCAAAAGGACATTATTGTTCTTCCTCTCAATTAAGTTAAGAAACTCATGAGGATCAAACTCAATACCTTCAAGAACTAAAGTATCAGGTGTCATAAAAGATTGACTGAAAAGAGTAATTATATTTAGTTTGATTTAAAAACTCTATTAGGACGGTCATGGCACATGAGTTGAAGAAGTTGTCTCATTAATGATACCACAAAAGTTTCATCAGGTGATTGTCTCATTTGGTTTTGAGATGTATATTATGGAGAGTTGTGGGTTTCTTTCCTTCAGGTAATTTAACGAGATCCCAAACATCATTGTCAGCCATCGATTTCATCTCATCCTTCATGACATCAACCCACTTAAGAGAGTTCGAACTTTGCATAGCTTGACTAAAGTTGATAGGATTTCCAGAAGAAAAAAAACTTTTACCACCGGTTCACCGAAAAATAATACAATATAAAGTTTCGATTCTTTAAATTTTGGGAAAAATTGTTGGAATATTTTATTATATTCCAATAATATTAGGTGGGCAAATATCTTTATTAATTATATTAGCTATTTATCAATTCGGAGCCTTAATTGATTAGTGATCAAATTAAGTAAAAAGGCTAATTAGATTTCTATTTAAGTAATTATTTAATTAAGTGATATGGGCTCAATATGAGTGGATGTCAGGATGGCCCATTTGAGAATAATGGGAACCCTAATGGGTCATCACACTATATATAGGCTATGGTCCCCAATATACCGGACACACAGTAAATAATCTCTTCTCCCCATCTGAAGAGAATTCAGGGCATAAGGAGTCCCGGTTGAGGAAGAACCACAAGTCAACGGATGTTCGTCATCCGTCTCCTTTATGTTTCAGGATTGCTATCGGAGAGACCACGGTTTGTTCATATTCACTTCTATCGAGGTATTCCTAAAATCCTATGATCTTAGTAAATCAACATGATGTAGATCCAGTTTATATATACATGCTCATATAGTTTTGGCTTCCGCACTAAAGTATAATTATAGATTTAATCTTTATATTGTAGAGCATGTCTTTTAGCAATTAAGTCTAAATTAATTCCAACAAGAATTGACATGAAAAAAAAAAATCAAACATCATGACAAAAGAAGATTATTGTAGAAACTTAATAACAATAAATTCAAACACCAAAATCATACTATAAACCAAATATTTAATTTCAAATAAAAATTAAATCGTTATATATACCAAATAATATTCATGCCACAATTGATTCACATATCCCTAATGATTCTTTAAATAAATAATAGAGTTCTTTAACTGTATTTTCCGAAATCGAAGGAAACAAAAACTATATATATCTATAATTAAATAAATAACTATAGAATCTATATTTTTCCGAAGTTTAAAGAATCAAAAACTTGAACTTTGTACATACCAGATTGAATCAAAATATTTTGAGAGTCATAATTAATTGCTATTTACAGGCAAATAACTTTATGCAAAAATATATACAATAACGAAGTATATATACCAAATCATATCTTTATATACCTTAATTCTCAAAATAAACTTTAAGTACAAAATTAATGTGAATCAAATTTTAATTTCAAATCAAATCAAACTCAAAATCCTTAGTTGCTAATAGCATTGGCTGGATAGATACAACAATATATCAGACTTTATAAATAAGTCAAACCTTATTTGATTTGAAATTATTTAAAATTAAAATCAAACTTAAATCCTTATTTTAGGCAACAAACTTTATGAAATAATTCAAGCTGAAAGATTTGATTTGAAAATTACTAAAATTAATCCAAATCCTTATATTTTGATAACAATGGATCAAAATCAAATTCCTGAGATACATGTATAAATTTATGTATAGATCCGAAAACTGTAATCACAAAAGAAAATCAACATTTGCAGATTTTTTCAAAATTGTGATCACAAATAAATTTATTTCAAAAAATAAAAGCAAAACTTTATGCTTGATGTAGAAAAGCTTAATTCTTTAACGTTCATGATCAGAACCAAAAATACTTTTATGTTACCTCCTGATTTTCCATGATTCAATTTGTCTTTAAATTGTGTAAAGTCGATCGATACTTATTTCTTTAACTAAATGAAATTAAGTAAATTCAAATTGAAACACAAAAGCACACATGACAATATCATGTATGTAACCATAGCCATATTGATTCCCGAAACTTAAAGTTCATGAGGAGATAAAAAGAACCGTCCCAAACAAATACATCAAGCATAAATTATACATATATAATCTCAATAATTCAAACATGAAGACCTGCTCTGATACCACTTGTTATATATAGGCTATGGCCCATTTGGTTTTGAGATGTATATTATGGAGAGTTGTGGATTATACAGATTGAGTGAGAGCATGTTTATATTTTTAGTTTAATGTGTCGGTTTTACTTTATGTCAACAACGATATATGGTCGTTGTGCAAAATCAAAAAATCACTAACAAAAGTTTAGTGACGAAAGTTCTTATACACATCTCTTTTGTATTAGGAAATTTGATAGTTAAGGATTACTCTCTATATATCATTCGGTTATCACAAAAGAGTTATATCAATAAAGTTTATAGTATATTCGACATGAAAGTCAATAAACTAAGGAATTGTTTTAATCATAAAGGGGACTGTTTAAAAGTCTCAATAATTGCCCAAAAGAAAATCTGGAAATTTAGAAAATAAAGTGTTTTCATATATGCTTCGACTTTGGGAAACTTATGTACGATCTTAATTATATGCATTTGGAAATATTGTATGTAATAAGATCATTTGACAGATACTTGAGGGATTCAAAATTTGAATCATTGAAGTTAAGCAACCATAAAGATGGTTATAGAGAACAAAATAATTTGTGTTCAGATATCGGAGATCTAATATTTTGGAGATCATTAGTATGTTTGACTCTGGTTCTTTGGATGTTTACACACAATGGACATCCTAACTCAAGAAATAATTGTAAGTATTTATGTCAATTGGTTGCATACGGTAAAAGTTTTTTGAAAGACAACTCAAGTTATATTGTGACATAAATCAGTCAGATAATGTTTCAACAACTGTCTTATAAAGTTAATTAATTTATAAGTTGTTGAAGGATAGAACATATAGAGATAAATTTTATGCTAGCTAATTCACTAATCATAGACTTGACACCTGAGGTCTTTCATTTGGTTGTTGTCACTAAGGATGTCTTGGATTAGTGGGTGTCTCTCTTCAGTTATGTTCTAACATTGGTATTGATACAAATACATATTTGGTTAAGGTTTTCTGCAGAATTAAAGTTTGAAATAAAGTTTGAGGTTATTATGATAACTCATTTTGTATCATTTGTGCAAATAATGAATTTGGAAACTTCGGTTTGATCTCACTAAGGATTTCAGTTGGACCAGTTGGAAATAGGCATGATATAGAGATCACATTGCATGCATTTTCCATGCCACTCATCCATATCGATCTATGTCATCAAGTGCATTGATGTGGTGATCGTCGAAGGTTCCGTCACGTTATATGATAGTGATGACAGCCGCGCGGTTCCATTATTGATGTATGAGAGGGACCAGATTGTAAAGTTGAAATCTAAAGATAAATAGCATCCAGATGCGCATCTAAAGAATAATGATATAATTATTACGATATATTGTCCAAGTGGGAGATTGTTGGAATATTTTAATATATTTCAATAATATTAGGTGGGTAAATATCTTTATTAATTATATTAACTATTTATCAATTCGGAGCCTTAATTGATTAGTGATCAAATTAAGTAAAAAGGCTTATTAGATTTCTATTTAAGTAATTATTTAATTAAGTGATATGGGCTCAATATGAGTGGATGTCAGGATGACCCATTTGGGAATAATGGGAACCCTAATGGGTTATCACACTATATATAGGCTTTGGTCCCCAATATACCGGACACAATGCAATATATTATCTCTTCTCCCCATCTGAAGAGAGTTAGGGCATAAGGAGTCCCGGTTGAGGAAGAACCACAAGCCAACGGATGTTCGTCATCCGTCTCTTTCACGGATTGCTATCGGAGAGACTTACGGCTTGTTCATATTCATATATCCAGGTATTCCTATAATCCTACGATCTTAATAAATCAACATGATGTAGATCAAGTTTATATATACATGCTCATATAGTTTTGGCTTCCGCACTAAAGTAATATTATAGATTTAATCTTTGTTATTGAGCATGTCTATGATAAAGTTGAAAGTAAATTCGATAGGCATGATATAGAGATCACATTGCATGAAATTTCCATGTCACTCATCCATATCGATCTATGTCATCAAGTATATTGATGTGGTGGTCGTCGGGGTTCCGTCACGTTATACGTCAGTGACGACAGCCGCGGTGGTCCCATTATTGATGTACGAGGTGGACCAGATTGTAAAGTTGAAATCTAAGGATAAATAGCATTCGGATGTGCACCTAAAGAATATTGATATAATTATCACGATATGTAGCCCAAGTGGGAGATTGTTGGAATATTTTATGATATTCCAATAATATTAGGTGGGCAAATATCTTTATTAATTATATTAGCTATTTATCAATTCGGAGCCTTAATTGATTAGTGATCAAATTAAGTAAAAAAGCTAATTAGATTTCTATTTAAGTAATTATTTAATTAAGTGATATGGGCTCAATATGAGTGGATGTCAGGATGGCCCATTTGGGAATAATGGGAACCCTAATGGGTCATCACACTATATATAGGCTATGGTCCCCAATATACCGGACACACAGTAAATAATCTCTTCTCCCCATCTGAAGAGAATTCAGGGCATAAGGAGTCCCGGTTGAGGAAGAACCAAACTAGCCACCGCTGACTTTGTTTTGTTTCAGATCACCGCTGTCGGAAAACTCTTGTGTCATGCATCCAGGTATTCCTTATTACGATCCTTGATAAATCAACATGTCGTAGATCCTGTTTATATTATATACATGCTCCTATGTTTAATTGGTTTCCGCACTAAAGTAAAATTATATGTTTAATCTATATTGTTGAGCATGTCATATAAAGAGTTTCATGGTGAATCCACTTTTTTTCTATTAAATTTTGTCAAAGAAAATTCCATAATTTTTGTATATGGAATTATTACTTGATGAAATTTAGTATTAATAATAGTAGTATTCTTTTATACAAGTCCTTCTTGTACTTATTAGAGTTTCTTCTTTCTTCAACTTTTCATTCTTTCTTCATTGGAAAACTAAAAATTTTCTAATCTATATCTATATCTATATCTATATTATAAACAAATGCAACCCTATTCATAAGAAGCTTACATGTGTCCTTTTTTATTAAATTATTTATTACATTAATTTTTAGTTAATATTTAATGACGTTACATTTTTAATTAAATAGTCAAATAAATAATATATATTATTATTTCAATACGTTACATTTTATTTAATAATTGATGACGTTACATTTTATATTAAATACTAAAATAAAAAATATTTACATTATTACGTTACAAAATAATGTAATTTTGTCGGTTACATGCAAGTCATAATTAATAAAATAAACGTTTCGATATATTAAAGTTGTAACAGTTATATTATTAAAAATTATTAATACTATTAAAGACTATAAAAAAGAAACGTCTCAATATTTTATTAATTGTCATAAATTCATGTTTAATTTTATGTTTCTATAACTCAGTATAAATATAAGTCATTTGTCACAACAAAATCCACAAAGTCATTTCATTTTCATCCATATTTAAAAATTTGTATTGTGTTGTTTCTCTCATTTTTGTGTGAAAGCAATGTCTCTCACACGATTTTATTATTGACATATTATTAAGAAAACAATCATGGATATTGGTCGTAAGAGTTGTGCGTTTTGGGAGATTTAATATTGCAAAAATAATAAACTTCTATTTTTTGGTTAAAAAGTTTAGATTATGATGATTTATTCTTTGTTATGTAGGGAGATTGAATTGAAGTTTTTGTCCGAATATCATTGATCTACAAGTTCAAAGATTGACTTCAAGGGGTATGATTTACAGGATATCCTCATTCGATGTTGGTTCTTTCGATGTTTGTAATGTTATTATATAAATTGTATTTATAAATTTCATACTTAACACTCGAAAGAAAAAAACGCAAACGTACAGGGACGAACTGCCTATTTAAGCCTAAAAGTTTTGACAAATTTAATTTTATATTAAAATGATACATTTTTCTTAACTGGTCAGTTTATTCTTAGTAAAAATATGGGTAATGGGTGCGGGGATGAGTACTTTGATACTTCACAAGTTTTGGTAGAGGTACGAGTGCAAATGTTGTTACCCACACATGTACGAGTTATAATACAAACTTAATTAGAATTGAAAGGAGTATTAATTGTCTGTGATTGAAAAGGGCTCCATAAAAAAATCATCAGAATAATAAAAACATTGAAATTCAGTTCATAAGTTAACTCTCATTTTTTATTCTCCTTTAATTGTTGGACAAAACTAGAGCTGTCAAAACGGACTACCCGACCCTCAATGGGCCGACACGGGTGGGCTTCGAGCTTTATCGGGTCGTTCCAAAAAGTCCATATTTAAACTTTGGCTTTTTAGAGCTGGGGTAACCCCTAAAAAACCCGGGCTAATATTTTAAGGTCCAATCCCTAAATTTATTCTGACTTTACAGACCGACCATTTGGGCTAGCCCATTTTGATAGCTCTAAAACTGTATCTCAAAAAGAGTTATGCATTAACATGACCATAAAAAAAATCATCAGAACAACAAAAACAGATAAAAATCATTACTAAGTTATGACCGAAAAAGGGAAATCATAAATAGCAGACTACAAAGGAATGATGTAAAAGTTCACAATTGCCGAACTGACTCAATGGCCATAAAAATATATCAACTTTTATTTTAAGTCTCTATAAATTTTCTTTGAACCTTGGTTCCTCTAAATTTTATGTTTTCAATTTTAATCCATTATTTTTTTTATAAAGTTCATATTGCATGTTCAAAACGACTTTAAAGGAATCCAAATGAGCAAGTGGACCCATGCACAGTAGATATCCGCAAAAAATGAGCACACACATTAATAATTATCCGCAAAAATGAACGTGTATGAGTACCTTAGTACCCGCCTCTCCCCATATTCGTATATTATATATATTTACATTTTTTATTTATATTATTATATAAAAATATATGTATATCAATTTTTTAAAAAATAAAACACTGTTAAACTATTACACATTTGCAATTAAAAAAATATGTATTTATAGCATAATGCAAACACATTGTGAATATGTCAACAAAAATATATATATGAACATTAGCATGATTAATAATAATTTTTTCTATAATTTTCAAAAGTCAACATTAATTTTTTTAAAAACTATTTAATTATATTAAAATGATATCTTATTTTTTAATTGATCAATTTATTCTTAGTAAAGTTGAAGGTAATGAGTGCGAGTATGAGTACTCTGATACCAAATGGTACGTGTAAAAATATTGTTATACACGCGGATATGAGTCAAGATCTATGAAGCACGGACACCCCTTAAATTAGTCGTGTCCCGTGTCGGACACCAACACTTACGATCACACTTAATTATATTATTTTTTAAATTATTATCGATGTCAAAGTGTTAGTATCTGTGGCGCTTCCAAATCTATATTTGTATTCGTGTTTCATAAGTCATGATATATGCTTAAATTTAAAACTGAAAGAATTGTTAATTACCCGTGTTTGGCGCGGGATCCTTTCTAGTTAAAAATAAAAAGCTTCTTATATTGAAAAGAAAACTTGGATACGCTTTGTTATAATACAACTTAAATTTCTAACACAACTCTTAAAAGATTGAAACTTTATCATGCGGTATAATATAAGCTTTGTGATTGTTATAGTAAACAAATAATGGGGTCATAATTGTGTGGATCGTCTAAATTAAATGTGTATTTTTTTAGGTATGAAAAATTATGAACCTTTTATAATGAAATACAAACTCCTATTTATATAGATTTTAATGTGGCGGTTACCGCCGGCCACGTCATGGATAACCCATGATCGTGGCGGTTTTCTCTTCCACCACCGTCTCATCATGGAGGTAGTGGGTGGTTTTATAAAACAAATTTGTTTTGTTTTGACGGTTTTGACCATTAGACAAATTATTCTAGAAAATTGGTTTGAAATTTGAATCATTGATACGATAATTAATTGTTGCTTGAGAACATAATTCACCTGCCTCAAAAATATAAGTAAAAATGTACTCTTTTCTCCCTTTCTATAATATCCAGTTTGATAAAAAAAAATCCCTTTTATAAGACTTTTTTGAAATTGTCAATGGCATTAATTATATTTTTCCAAAATTAACCTTATTTATTTTATATTTTTTTTAGAATGACATTAATTGTTTTTTTTTGTAAGTGGCTTTATAGGAAAATGATTACTAAGGAACCAATCGTAAGTTGGTTTAATATATGGTGATTGACGCTAAATTTGGTAGAGAGAACCACAGTTCAATCCCCGCTACTGCGATCGGGAGGAAGCTGGAATCACTTGATGCCAGAACTAATCCCCGAACAAGATTAAACTAGTGGTGAAAGCAAAAAAATGATTACTAAGAGTAAATGATTACTAAATTTAATTTTTTTAATAACTGTGTTTTGTCAAATAAAGTCTTGTAAAAACTGAAATTAAAATTGAAAACAAACAATTTAAAAAGACCAAAATTTGAAGAAAATTTTTAAAAAGACAAAAAAATATTTAATCCTTAAACGTATAGCAAAACATTTATTTTTTATAATGTCTTTTAGGTAGAATTACTAGTCTTTTGAACAAACATTATGTGAAATTATGTGCCTTTTTCCTTATTATAAAAGTCATATTTCCCTTCTCTTTTTTTTTTGCCTCATCACGTGATCTTCTGTCCGTTCCGAGTCAAAGTCATTGAAATTTCTTACGTCTCAAAGTCGTTGAAATTTCTTATAGACACCACCTTTGTTATTTCTTCCCTCCTTCTTCTCTTCCTAACCTATAAATACAATCTACCCTTCTTTTCATATTTTCTCATCTTCCATATTGTTATTTTTCTTCCTAACCTATTTGAAAATGAAGACAATGATGAGTATCTTCACCTTTCCACTTCTTATTTTATTTTTCATGGCAATCTCTCAATTGGGCCAAGCTCAAAATTTTGATATTTCTCCAGCTCAAGCACCTACTCCTACTAGTGATGGTAAGTGAATATATTTTTTTTTGTCATTTTTAATTTCTTCTTTTTTTCAAAACTTTTTCCTTTCTTATTGATTTGTGAAGATGGAATTTTCTTATCCGTCTTTCTTATTTTTTTAATGAAATTTTATTTTTTGTATAATAGGTGCTGCATTGGATCAAGTAATTGCTTACTTTCTTATGTTGGTGGCGTTGGTGATTACATACATGTTCCATTGATTTTTTATTTTTCCTTTTTTTACTTTTGTATTTTCTCTTGATATTTGTCAAGGGAGTTCCACGATTATTTTTTTTTTGTATCATAATTATTCTTAATATTATTAATGAAATTTTAGAAATATTCTTTGATATATTTCCTTCATGGAATAGCTGGTGCTCGTGCTTTTTTTCTTCTTTTATTTATTCTCTACTTTTCCTAAGGTTTAAGCAAGTAATATGCAATCATATCAAAAGAAAGAAATTTGTAAATGGAAGTATCATTTTCTTTTACTATTTTTCTTTTAGTGCTCACGCGGATATAACCCGCTTCAAGGCATGCTTGCCAATTTTGAATTTAATACTATCAATATCATCATATCATGTGGACTATGATCGAGCGATTAATAACTTTATTAATTATTTATTTGAATATCATGTGGAATATTTCATGTAGTTAATGTTGGAACAAGTTCGAAGTTTGGAGGGATACTTGGTTATATATATATATATATATATATATATATATATATATATATATATATATATATGTGTGTGTGTGTGTGTTGAACTAAGTGTGTAGTGTGAATAAAAAAAAATTCATTTAATTAAAAGGAACACACATCTTAGAAACAGGTATTATAAAAATTCATATATAATTAAATATTGATATAATAATTCTATTGAATAATTTATATACAATTGTAAATATTTTAGATAATGATATTGTCATTAATTCTTAAAAAATAATTGACCGTCTAATTATAAAAGCTAAAATTGATCATCTCCAATGTATAATAGTTATTTTAAATTTTAATTAGCAATAATAATTATTGCTTCGTCGGTTTGATAGGTATGAAAGCTAAATGTGTCATAAAAGTGACATTGTTTTTGTCGTTTGTGTCATAAAATGTTTATTTGCAATGTCAAAAATACCCTCAAATAAATTGATTTCTGCTTTGTACCAAAAAATAGTAAATAAATTTATTTCTGCTCTGAATTGGGAGAACTGAATTGGGAGAACTGAACGGTCCATTTGGTGAAATTAGATCTTGGTCACAATAATAATGAAGCACGAACATGTTGGAGAAAGGATACATGCAAAAATATTAACACTCTAATGCTAAGTCAGTGACAGCTCAAGATGAGTGTGTATGAAATGAGTGAAATGTTTGTACCTTGAAGAGGAGTACATTATTGCACATATATAGGAAATAATGAGAATAACCGTCTTAAGGTTTTCACAGTGTGAGCGGAATGAATAACAGATATCTTATAACAGAGATTATTTATCCGCCGTGGGTAGTGTACCCTAATAAATAATGTATATCATATGATAGTGATGTACCTTAGCTTGGGACGTGGGTGAACTGTCTTGGGCCTAGAACGTAAATGGCCTATTAGTATAGTAAGACTTACTATACTTTAATAAATGAGATGATTAGGGTTCGAACTTCAACCCCCTACATATATAATATATCTTCCAACTAAGTTAATCTTACTGAGTTAAACTCCAGTCCCCTGAAAGGAGTAATTAATAATGACATAGATAAACAATTTTTCCACTAGACACTGCCATGTCATCAGAGACAATGCCACATTAGAAAATTTGACCTCAAAATAAAGTGGGGATCAAAACTAAAAAAATTTAAATTAGGGTACCAAAAAGTTAATTTTTAAAATAAAGGGACTAAAATAAAGTGGAGTATCTTTTATAAAATGAATCTAGTACTATATGTCATCATTGTCATGGAGTACTAATTTGTCTATAGACTAGAGTAAACAATATGACAAGTGATTCTAGAAACCTTTGGAGTGGAAATGAATTATTGACAGTTGCTAGTACATGAACATGATGACATGAGAATCCCAACTTGTGTTGTTGTGTAAGGCAAGGAAACACAGCAGCCAGCTACAGTGACATTACAAATCTTGGTTGCACGTTGCACACATGTTTTCTTCATTCGTGTGTTTGATGTCACTTTAGTCAACGAGTCGCTAACCGAGTCGAATTTCTAACGCGTCTTCAAAACTCAGCAACTTGTTTCTTTCCTTGAAATTTCTAAATTCATCCTTCAATTCTCTACCTATAAATACCACTTTTCTCTAACTTCAAACACAAATTCAGATTCAATCTTCAAACACATACCCTTTAATTAATTTTAAGATTTTCTCACCTCCCCAAAAACAACTTTTCCATTATTTTCTAGCTACTTTTTTCCGCAGAAAATAAAATAATGAATACAGTGAAATATTTCATCTTTCCAATTCTTAGTATTTTGTTGATGGCAATTTCTCAAATGGGTTATGCTCAAAATTTGGATCAATCTCCAGCACCAGCTCCTACAAGTGATGCTCATAATCTTGATCAAGGAATCGCTTATTTTCTTATGTTGGTGGCGCTTGTCATTACATACATGCTCCATTGATTTTATTTTTAATTAATTTTTGTAATAGGAAATTCCAGAAATATTTTTGTATATGTAATTATCATTATTATTATTGATGAAATTTAATTATATTCTTTGATACATATCCTTCTTGTGCTTTGAAGTTTCATGGTGAATCCACTTTTCAATTTTCTTTTCTTTCTAGACGCGTGAGTGAGATTCGGTTTATAGAAAACGTGCCAATTCTTAATTAGCTTAAACTTCTGTTAGTTGGGGTTGAATATGTCGACTTACTTTTTCGGCTTATGTAAAATAATTTAGGTAAATAAATAATTATTAATATATTATTTATAAATTTGTCAAGATTTTTTATGCAATTTATAAAACTTCATTGTTTATGCGATTAACTAAATGTTGTTTCAAAGCGGATGGTTTTAACCCTAAATTTTACCATCACCTCTTTCCAGTAACCCAATAAATCCGGTCATAAGTTTTACTAATGTCCAACTCCACTTTGTCTTTAGTGAAATGGACGACCTCTATAGCTACCATAGCATCGTTAAGAATGAATCTATTGGCACAAAAGTGGATTGATTATTTAAAATAATTAGTAAGAACTTTAGAAATCAATTTGCGAATAACATTACACAAGACAATCGATCTACAAACTTTCATAGTATTTTGAATTCACCTTTACGAATGATAGCAATATTGGTCATATTAAGAGTCAGGGGAAAGTACTTAAAATAAAACCAAAATCAACACTGCTAAAAAATATCTTGACTACATGAGTTCCAAAAATGCCATTCTTTTCCGCAATGCACCAACATAGGTCGTGCTACTTATTGGTTTTGTAATTCAAGCTCTGCAGCTTTTGAAGCAAACAACTTCTGATGGCCACGAGACTCTCAAACAGACTCTGACCCTCCTAGCTTCTGAAGGGCACAGGTTCTGAAGGAACAGCTTCTGAACAAGCATAGCTTCTGATACCTCACAGGTTCTGAACCTCTGGTTCAGTTATGTTTTCTGTTTTGTCAGTTAGATTAGTTTGTTATGTACAGCTGTATTTTCTGTTAGTTAGTTAGTTAGAGAGGTTATAGGATTGTTAGTTGGCTTGTTTTATAAGCTACCTCTCCCATCTATTGTACATTCACCTATAAATAGGTGCTTTTGTGATTAATAAAGACAACCCTTTCCTTAATTCATTCTCTTCAATTTTCAATTCATAGTTTTCTCTATTCTTTCTTAGTGTTTTCTTTGTTGTTCATCTTTGTGGGAGTTATCCCCAACAAAGTGGTATCTAGAGCTCGTACGATCCGAAGGATCTTGATTCGTTCTTGAAAGAAGAATCAGGTTGAAAGTGAATCAACCATGGCTGGGAACAACAATTTCCATGCGAATTTGCCAGTTTTCGATGGAAAGAATTGGGATAGATGGGTGAAGCAGATGAATGTGATATTCAATGTTCAAGAAGTCAATGAACAAGTGAATGCAGCAATCACTCCTCTACCAGAAAATGCAAATGAAGAACAAAGAACAACATTCAGAGAAGCAAAGAAGAAAGATAACAAGGCTCTGTTTCTCATTCATCAATGTGTTGATTCGAAGGTGTTTGAGAAGATTGCAGATGCTGAGACCTCCAAAGATGCATGAGATATTTTGCAAAAGAGCTATGGTGGCGATGCAAAGGTGAAGAAAGTAAAGCTTCAGGCCTTGAAGAGACAGTACGAACTGTTGCAGATGAAGAGTGATGAATCCATTGCTGATTACTTCACAAGATTGGTGACTCTCACTAATCAAATGAAGAATTGTGGAGGTAATCTTGGTGAGCAAGAAACGGTGGAAAAGGTACTAAGAACTTTGACTTCTAAATTTGATCACATAGTGGTGACTATAGAAGAGACAAAAGACTTGAGTGAAGTCAAGATTGAGGATCTGCAGAGCACTCTTGAAGCTCATGAGTTGAAGCATGGTGAGAGGAGCCATGGCAAAGAAGATGAGCAAGCTCTGTTTTCAAAGTTCAAGAAATATCAAAGTGACAAGAAGAAATGGCAGAATAAGAAAGATTCCAAGAAAGGTAAAGATAATGCTGAGACATTGCCCGAATCCTCTAGTGGAGGAGGAGGGAAACATAAAGATAAGCCAAAGAAGAAGGACAAGAGCAAGATTCAATGCTACAATTGTGACAAATATGGGCATTATGCCAATGAATGTAAAAATCCAAAGAAAAAGAAAGGTCAAGACAATGAAGAAGAGGCTAAGGTAGCACATGATAGCTCAGGTTCTGATGATGAAACAAGCTTCATGGTGACAATTGCTAATGAGACAGCAGATTCCATGGTGTGGTACTTTGATTCAGGGTGTTCTAACCACATGACTGGTAATAGAAGCATCTTGACTGACTTTGATGAATGTTTCAACACAAAGATCAGACTGGCCAACAGTGATTCCATTAAAGCAGAAGGTATGGGTAATGTTGTGATTCAAAGGTCAAATGGCAAGAAAGCTGTGATTGAAAAGGTTCTCTATGTCCCTGGTATGAAGTGTAATCTCATGAGTATAAGGCAGTTGATTTCAAAGGGCTTCAAGATAGTGATAGAAGATGAGACACTACAGCTCTTTGACTCCAAGAGGAGATTGATTTTCAAAACAGCTCAAAGCAAGAACATGATCTACAAGACTCAGATCAAAGCCATTGAAGCTACATGCTTGCCTGCAACCTCTGAAGATAAAGATAGTGATCTATGGCACAAGAGGTATGTGCATTTGAATTTTAAAAGCTTGTCAATGCTTAATTCAAAATGCATGGTGTTAGGATTGCCTAGTGTCATAACTCCAGTAGATACATGCACTACTTGTCTGTTAGGAAAGCATCATAGATCATCATTTAAAAGTCATCTGCCTATGAGATCTAGTGATGTGTTAAATGTTGTGCATTCTGACATTTGTGGACCATTTGATGTGTTATCAACTGGTGGAAACAAATACTTCATGACATTTGTTGATGAGTACCCTAGAATGATATGGTTATATCATATAAAAGCTAAGAGTGATGCTTTTGAAGTGTTTAAGATGTTCAAAACACTGGTTGAGAAGCAGAGTGACAAGTCATTGAAGATTCTGAGAACAGATGGTGGAGGTGAGTATACCTCTACAGAATTTGAGAACTTCTGTAAAGATCAAGGCATAATCCATGAAGTTACTGCACCATATACTCCTCAACATAATTTTCTTGCAGAAAGGAGGAATAGAAGTATTCTAGATATGGCCAGAAGCATGGTAAAGCAGAAGAATCTGCCTAAGAGATTATGGGGTGAAGCAGTTGCTACAGCTGTTTACATCCTGAATAGAAGTCCAACCAAGAAGCTGAAGGATAAGGTACCTGAAGAGGTGTGGTCCAAGAGCAAACCAAGTGTGAGTCACTTGAAGGTGTTTGGTTCCTTGTGTTACAAACATGTACCTGATGCTAAGAGAAAGAAGCTGGAAGACAAAAATGTTCCCATGATATTTGTTGGATATCATAGAACTGGTGCCTATAGACTGTATAATCCTACAAGTGACAAAGTAGAGATTAACAAAGATGTGAAGGTACTAGAGAATGAAAGTTGGGATTGGGGTCATAAGCTCTCATCTAAGAAAACTTTTGCAGTGGACTTAGGTGGTGAAGCAAGCAATATCAATGACACCCCCACTTTTGTGAATCCGAATCAAGGTACTGCAAGGGATGAAGACATGCATACTTCAAGTGATGATGATAATGGCACTGTGCCACCAAGACCTCAGAGAAACACCCAATTGCAAAGAACGTTAGTTGACTGTGAGATTGTATCAGACAATGCAGTAGACAATGAAGGAGAAATTGTGCATTATGCAATGCTTGCAGATACTGAACCTTTAGATACCAAAGCTGCACTGAAGAGTAAAGTTTGGATGGAGGCAATGATTGATGAGTTGAAGTCAATAGAGAAGAACATGACATGGGACTTGTGTGAATTGGCCTCAGATAAAAGAGCAATTGATGTAAAATGGGTGTACAAAGTGAAACAGAATCCTGAAGGCAAAGTGATAAAGTACAAAGCAAGGCTTGTAGCTAAAGGATTTCTGCAGAAGCAAGGTTTGGACTATGATGAACTATTCTCTCCAGTGGCAAGACATGAAACTATAAGGCTAGTGATTGCATTAGCTTGTAGTAGAAGATGGCCCTTATTTCATTTAGATGTGAAGTCAGCATTTTTAAATGGACCTTTAGAGGAAGATGTGTATGTGAAGCAGCCTCCAGGGTTTGAATTAAAGGGCAAAGAAAGCAAAGTGCTGAAGTTAAATAAAGCCTTGTATGGTTTGAAGCAAGCTCCAAGAGCTTGGAACAAAAGAATTGACCAATTCTTTGTTATGCAAGGATTTAAGAAGTGCAGTGTAGAGTATGGTGTGTATGTGAAGTGCAGTGATAACAAACAAATATTAATCATATGTTGATGATCTGTTAGTAACAGGTAGCTCATCTATAGAGATAGAGAAGTTCAAATCACAAATGAAGTGTGAGTTTGAAATAACTGACCTAGGGAAGTTAACTTACTTTCTAGGAATGGAGCTCTTAGAAACTCCAAAAGGGATGATATTGCATCAAGCCAAGTATGCCACTGAGATTCTGAGGAAGTTTGAAATGCTTGATTGCAATTCATCAGTCACACCTGCTGATACAAGAGCCAAGACTGAAGAAGATACAAGTGGTGATGCAGTGGAATCTACTATGTTCAGACAACTAATAGGTTCACTGAGATATTTGTGTCAAACTAGGCCTGATATCAGTTATGCAATTGGCTATGTAAGCAGGTTTATGAGTAAACCATTGAAGCCTCACTTATTGGCAGCTAAGAGGATACTTAGATACATCAATGGCACAATCTACTTTGGTGTGTTATTTCCATATTCTAAGGAAAATGGAAAACTTGAGTTGAGTGGATTTTCTGATGCAGATTGGTGTGGTGATAAGGTTGATGGGAGGAGTACCAGTGGTTATTTGTTTAAATTTCAAAATGCACCAGTGTCTTGGTGCTCTAAGAAGCAGTCAGTCATAGCACTCTCCAGCTGTGAAGCAGAATATGTTGCAGGTTCTCTAGCTGCATGTCAAGCAAATTGGCTACAATCACTTCTCAGTGAGATGAACATCATTGAAGACATTACAGTTGTGCTGAAGATTGACAACAAGTCAGCAATCAACTTGGCTAAGAACCCAGTTAGTCATGGCAAGAGCAAACATATTGAGATAAGGTTTCACTTCCTGAGAGATTAAGTCACTAAAGGGAAGTTGAAGTTGGAGTATTGTTCTACTGACAATCAACAAGCTGATATTCTAACTAAGGCTGTAAAGAGAGACCAATTTTTCAAGCTCAGAAGAGAAATGAGAGTTGTGAGTTTTGACAGCTTGAATTAAGGAAGAGTATTGGTTTTGTAATTCAAGCTCTGCAGCTTCTGAAGCAAACAGCTTTTGATGGCCACGAGACTCTCAAACAGACTCTGACCCTCCTAGCTTCTGAAGGGCACATGTTCTGAAGGAACAACTTCTGAACAAGCATAGCTTCTGATACCTCACAGGTTCTGAACCCCTGGTTCAGTTATGTTTTCTGTTTTGTCAGTTACATTAGTTTGTTATGTACAGCTGTATTTTCTGTTAGTTAGTTAGAGAGGTTATAGGATTGTTAGTTGGCTTGTTTTATAAGCTACATCTCCCATCTATTGTACATTCACCTATAAATAGGTGCTTTTGTGATTAATAAAGATAACCCTTTCCTTAATTCATTCTCTTCAATTTTCAATTCATAGTTTTCTCTATTCTTTCTTAGTGTTTTCTTTGTTGTTCATCTTTGTGGGAGTTATCCCCAACAATACTCTCTCACTACCAATGAAGCACGGACACCTCTAGGAGGTGACGTGTCGCGGTGTCCGACACGTGTCAGTGTCCTACACTTGTATGACACCCGTACGACACCTGTCGGAATAGTCAAACAAGTTTCACAAAAAAAATAATTTCTTTTCTTTGCTTTGACACTCTAAAATTTTTAAACATGTATTGAAACAATGTTATCAATGAAGAATTAAAGATATTAATTTTTATTGGAATATTTTTAACTTTTTTTAATAATAAATAGATAAATAAACAACTTTTTTTAATAATAGTCAAACAACTTTTTTTAACATTATCGGTGTCGGAGTGTCCGTGTCGTGTCATGTCGCAGTGTCCGTGTCGGAGTATGCTTCATAACTCACTACTTTGATCAGGAGCTTCTTATGGCAATCAACAATCTTCTTCTTGAAATTGCGAGAATAATTTTTACCTCATATTTGTAACAATTCTTGTGTGGAGTGGAGTTTTCATATTAATATGTTTCGTTTATAATCTTGCAAAACCGGACATATACAATTTGGTTTTGAGCTTTATTTTAATGTTGTGCTAAGAAGTGCTGCAAGATAACGGAACCAAAAAGTGAAATAACCAAAAAATTGTCTTAAATTTTTATTCGAGGAGTTGAATACACAACTCTTAGAAAAATCTATTTTACATTTAGTTTCAGCAAAATTACTCTCACAAGTCACAACCCGTAACTTAATTCTAGAAAACATTTTGGTCATTTATTTTTTTTCACGTCATTTGTGAATTTTGGTCCTTCATCCATGTTAGTATATGATTTTTCAAATTTCAATTCTATGATTTTCTTTTGATTATAACATATATTTATGATTGAAAGTGTATACGGAAAGAAAACCATAAATTTGATCCAAATATAGAAAAAGACTAATATCATTAAAAAAGTGACTCAAACGTTATTTGAAATTAAATCAAGAAACTATAAGGCTCTGTTTGGTCAAAAATAGAGGATAGCTGATAATCTAGCTTATAACGGATGAGCTTATAGCGAATAGCTTATAAACTAGCTTTTAGCTTAGCGAATAAGCTAGCTGATTGAATTTGTAGTGTTTGATAAAATTAGCGGTTGAATTAGCTTATAAGTATGAAATGACATAAAAAAGATATGTTTAATTAATATATTTTTTTTCAAGTAAGATGATAGAGGTAAAATTGGAAGAAAATATAATAAGCTATAAGGTCATAAGCTACTTGAAATAGCGTTTGAAAAATAAGCTATAAGCTAGTAAAATAAGCTATAAGCTCTTTTTTTAAAAATTGTTACCAAACAGAGCCTAAGTCTAATTTTATCTTTAACTTATTATTTAGTGCTCAAGGAGAACTTGTTAAGCATTTCACTTAATTTAACATACTTGTATGAATCATTGTTTCTATGAACTTAGCTCAGTTGATAGGGACATCACACAAGATATGTAGTGGTCAGGGTCAAACCTCAGACACTCCACTTATTCACCTTAAAGATAAAATTTTAGCCACTAGGTTATTTGATATAAAAAATCTTGTATCGATCATTCGATTTTTAATGAAATGAATTATGCTAACTAGTGTCCCTATGCCACTAGTTTTTATAAACATCAAATTAATCTTTTACCTTTGTAACATATTACACTATATAGTACCCAAAAAAAAATGCTTATGTGGTTGTTACATTTCAACAAGTGTTATTACTACTAACATTATTTAATCATTTGAATCACTATCAGCAACTCAACTCAAGTATAATACTCCTACCTCCATAATACCCCTTTTAAAAAGAATATATTAAACTCAATGATTGATCTGCATTTTAAGAAACTCTATTCAGAGTCCTCATGAAAGCATTTTTGTAACGGCTATATAAACGCACAACGTCACATCACTCAATAAACGGTTACATGAGCATTTTTTAACGATAAATTTAAAGGAATTTGGATCATCTTAACCTCATTCTCTCCTACTATCAGCATTGCATCATCTCAGCCGTTTATTCATGTTCTCTATATTTTTTTTACTATCGACCATTAGATACTCCCTCTATCCCAAAAAATAAGTAAAAATAACTAAATGAAACTTGATGTATTTGGTTAATAATTTGAACTAAATACATTCATTTTTGTTGACCTATTTTTTCTTATATTTTGTGACGGATAAAGTAAAGATCAACAAAAATAGTAACATAGAGAAAAACATTAAACAGAGTGATCAATGAATCCTTGATGGCTGTTGACAACTTGACATAATGAGAATTCCAACTTGGTGTTTTTTTTCTTGGTATGATGTCAGCATCCACGTCAACGAGTCACCAACCGAGTCGAAATAGCTGACGCGTGCTTCTTCAAACTCAGCAACTTCTTTCCTTGAAATTTCTAAGACGCCTCATTTTACTCCTCTACCTATAAATACAACTTTCTCCTAATTTCAATTTCAAACACATACATATCCTATAATTATTTTTGAACATTTTCTCATACACCATATCTATCATTTCTTAAGTTTTCCATCATTTTCTAGGTTAATTTTTAAAAGAAAAAAAATGAATACAGTGAAATATTTCATCCTCCCAATTCTAAGTATTTTGTTGATGGCAATTTCTCAAATGGGTTATGCTCAAAATTTGGATGTATCTCCAGCACCAGCTCCTACAAGTGATGCTCACAATCTTGATCAAGGAATTGCTTATTTTCTTATGTTGGTGGCGCTTGTCATTACATACATGCTCCATTGATTTCTTTATTATTTTTTCTATTAATTTTTGTAGTAGGAAATTCCAGAATTTTTTGTATATGTAATTATTGATGAAATTTAGTGTTAATAATAATATTCTTTGATACATACGTTTACTTCTTGTGCTTCGATGTGACCGTTTTTCAATTTTCCGATTTTTTTCTTTGAAACATAAACTTTCCCCTTCTTTCTAGATGAGTGATAATAAATTTTCCATAGAAAATGTTGTGTGTGCGCCTTAAAATCTAAATTGAAGTTACAAAATGAGTTTAGCTACTGCCTCATGCGCAAGGCGCAACGATTGTTGTGCTAGGCACATCTTCAGGACTATGGACATGTTTTCACCTGTGGCGCAAGCCGCAACATGGATGGGTGTGTAGTAGTGGCAGGGACAGAAAATTTATAAAGCTCAAGCAAAATTTCAGAATTTAAATTTTACATTAAAAATTAATTAATTAATAAAAATCTCAATTTTATCAAAAACTAACCCCTAAAACACTAATTTTTTTACCAGAACTCGGACAAATGTTCAGACTTGCTGGGCTATAGATCCGTCTCTGGGTGCAGGAAGGTTGCACAAGGTGCAAAACTGTACTTTTTTCACTATGCTAGGCGCATGGTGCTGACAAATTAATAAATTATGTGTTTTTAAGACATTTAGTGGCATTTTAAGAGTTTTAGGTATAATTTAGAAAGAAAACATTTTTATACAAAAGAGGCCCGGATTTTGAAAAATATCCAGATAGACAAAAAGTAAAAATCATTAAGAGTATAAAAACTAATCATTGAGAATTTTTTTTAAAATTAGATCAAATAGATTACAAATTTAAATGTTTAACTTAAAGACCCTATTTGCCAAAAAGAATGACTAGTATTATTCAACTATACAATAATTTTCTAGAGTGAACATAACAAGTGATTCTAGAAAACTTGGGGTTGAATGGATGTTTGATGGTTGTTGCTTCGGAATCCCAACTTGTAAGGCACAAAAACACAGCTGTGGGAAATAAATTCATCTAACGTATTGTTAGAAAATATTACACCCATTTAGCCATGGCAACATGTGGGAGCCGTTTTTTTAAGAGAATAATGGACTATGAATTATTCTGGCATGATTATAAGAGTTTAGACACAATTTTTTTTAAGCAATACAAAAAGTAGATTAACAAAAGCACAAAAGGTTCAAGAATATAAAAGTTAGCTCAAGAAATTAACATAAATGTGTGGGTCAATCACTAATTAACAATCATCGATCACAAGCATAACTCAACGATCAATGATGTGAAACTCGTTAAAAAAAGATGATGTATGACTATCTACAAGCACCAACTATAGAGGTCTAAGTTGGTGAATGAACCGACTATGGAACATGAAAATATGTCCAAGTACGTAAAATGAACTCCCTGCATCAAACGGGCAAAAATATTTTCTATTTAAAAGTACACACGTTTAACAATTTCAAAAATATATATATTATTAATTATTAACTTAATTATTCACTTTTGATGTATGTGTCTAAAAAGAGTGCCTAAACTCTTGTGACCACACACAAATTACTTAATGATTAGATTCAATTAGGATGAGGGCAATTAAGATGTAGTCAGCATGTTAGTAACCTATGATCAAAATCAAACATTTAAAACTTTACGAGGGTTTTTTTTATTTAATACAAAATGCTAAATTTAAAATGTGGATCGTCCGATTGCATGATTGTCTGTATTGATATTTTAATCATGGATAAGTGGAATGACCGAAGTTCAAAACTCCACTCTCTACATATATATAATGCAATGTCAATGTCGAGCTAAACTCATAATATAATTTTTCTTCACTTTTATTGGCCTTTTATCAATTTATATTGATTTCTTAGTAAAAAACAAAAAACATACAAATGGCAAGTCAACCGGTCGAAATAGCTGGCGCGTCTGCAACTAGTTTCGTTGAAATTTCTTAGTCAAAGACGCCTCATTTTACTCTTCCTTCAATTCTCTGCCTATAAATACTACTTTTTCATTTTAACATTTTTCTCATACCCTTTCATTTTAATTTATTATTCATCTTTTCCATTATTTTCTAGCTACTTTTTCCCCAGAAAGTAAAAAAATGAATACAGTGAGATATTTCATGTTCCCAATTCTAAGTATTTTGTTGATGGCAATTTCTCAAATGGGTCATGCTCAAAATTTGGATGAATCTCCAGCACCAGCTCCAACCAGTGATGCTCACAATCTTGATCAAGGAATTGCTTATTTTCTTATGGTGATAGCATTGGTCATTACATACATGCTTCATTGATTTCTTTAATATTTTTTCTATTAATTTTTGTAGTAGGAAATTCTAAATTTATTGTATATGTAATTATTATTGATGAAATTTAATTATATTCTTTGATATATATCCTTCATGTGGGAATTTCATGGTCAATTTACTTTTCAACTTTCCATTATTTTTTATAGACGCGTTAGTGAGGTTGGGTTTATACTTATAGAAAACGTGTGAATCTTCCTTAGCTTAAACTTCACAAGACAACAACTCATAAAAAAAATCTTAGCTTAAACTTATGTATTTATGTCATGTTCTAGATGTTAGAACTATGAACAATGAATGAATGAATCTTTAAGAGATGATTTTGAGAGAAAGAGGATAGAATTTTATTAATGATCAAAGTGTTAGTGTTTACAAGGTGTAGTATAGCTTTTATACATAAAGCTAATGAGTTAGCATTAACCAACTACAGTTACTTGCCAATGAAGCAATTAACTCAACTAACTATCCTACACAACTAACTAACTTCTGTTAACTTGTTACACAAGTAACATCATGCAACAAACTTAAAACTAACATTTTTTGTTAACTTTGAATTACTATCTAATACACCCCTTTAATTCAAAGTCTCAAGACTTTGTACATTCATCATTCTTCTCAAATCCTTGAATCTATCAATCTTCAATGGCTTGGTGAGCACATCTGCCATTTGAATGTTTGTGTTGCAGTAAGTCAGTTTGATCTTCCCCTTTGTAACTTGATCTCTCAAAAAATGAAACTTAGTTTCTATATGCCTACTTCTCCCATGTGCTATGGGGTTTTTGGCCAGGTTAATTGCAGATTTGTTGTCAACCATTAACTCAACTTCATGTTCTACATCAATCTTCATTTCCTGCAGCAAAGATTGCAGCCATATGCCTTGACAGGCAGCATTGCAGGCAGAGATATACTCAGCTTCACATGTAGACAAAGCAACTACTGTCTGCTTCGTTGAGCTCCATGATATAAGACAATTGAATAATGTGAATACATATCCCATTGTGCTTCTTCTTTCAACTTTGTCACCTGACCAGTCAGAGTCACAATAACCAACTAGCTTCCTCTGATCTTTATCTGTTTTGGAATACAGAACACCATAGTCAATTGTGCCCTGCAAGTATCTTAAGATCCTCTTCACAGCTTGCATATGAGATAGCTTAGGTGATTGCATAAATCTGCTGACAATCCCTACACTATGACATATATCAGGTCTTGAATTGCAAGCATATCTAAGACTTCATACTATCTGTTTATAGTGAGTACTATTCACAGATTTGCCTTCATCATCAACATTCAAATTTGAAGCAGTTTCCATTGGGGTGTTGGCTGGGTTGCAGTTCATCATATTAAACCTCTTTAGTATATCTGAAACATACTTCTTCTGATGTATCAACATACCACTACTTGTCTTAGTAAATTCTAGCCCAAGAAAATACTTCAAACCTCCCAAATTTGTCATATCAAATTCAGAACTTAACAACTTTGTAAGCTTGTCAATTTCTTCTTTGCTGCTGCCAGTTATTAGCATGTCATCAACATATAGACACACTATGCACAATCTATTATGAGTTGTACCTTTGACATAAATTCCATGCTCAACTGTGCATTTTGAATATCCACTTCTGCTCAGAAACTCATCTATCCTCAAGTTTCAGGCTCTTGGTGCTTGTCTTAGGCCATATAGAGCTTTGTTCAGTTTCAACACCTGATCTTCCTTTCCTTTGACTAAAAATCCCTGAGGTTGTTCAATATACACTTCCTCCTCAAGTGTGCCATTAAGAAATGCAGACTTGACATCTAATTGAACAAACTCCCATTCAAAATGGTTTGCTATTGCAACTACTAATCTCACAGTTTCAATTCTTGCAACTGGTGCAAAGATTTCAGTGAAATCAATTCCATGCTTCTGTAGAAAGCCCTTTGCCACCAACCTTGCTTTGTACTTAGCTATAGTGCCATCAGGGTGATACTTCAATTTGTAAATCCATTTAACTGCTATCGGTTTCTTGTTGGCAGGTAAATGAACCAAATCCCACGTGTTGTTCTTTTCTATAGATGTTATTTCCTCTGCCATAGCCTGTCTCCACTCTTCATACTTAGCTGCTTGTGCATATGTGAGAGGTTCAGTGTCAACAAATAGAGCTAAGTGAACTATATCCCCATCTGGTGTGATCATATCATCAGGAATCATTTCATATCCCTGCAGTGTTCTATTTGGAATTTGGCCTCTCTCTGATCTTCTCAATGCACCAGGTTCATTTGCAGTAGGAGGTGGTGTTAGCACAGTGTCTTGTGCAGTAACTTCTTCATCAAGTAACTGATATGGAACATATTTTTGAGTTGGTGCAGTAGTTGTATTCCAATTCCAGCTCTTATCATCTTCAAAGGTTACATCTCTACTGCTTGTGACTTTCTTTGTTATTGGATTGTAGAGTTTATAGGTACCTGCAGTGTGATATCCTATCATAATCATCACTTCACTCTTGTCATCAAGCTTTTTTCTCTTCTGATCAGGAATATGTTTGTAACAAAGACATCCAAATACCCTGAAATGCTTTACTGATGGTGTGTGACCTGACCAAATTGCTTCTGGTACTTTATTCAACTTCTGTGTAGGACACCTGTTCAAAACATAACATGCAGTGACTACAGCTTCACCCCAAAAACTATGTGGTAAGTTTTTCTCCTTCAACATGCATCTTGTCATATTCATGATTATCCTATTCCTCCTCTCTGCCATTCCATTGTGTTGAGGTGTATAAGGTGCTATAACTTCATGTTTGATGCCATTTGCTGCACAGAATGCACTGAATTCATGTGATGTGTACTCACCACCACCATCACTCCTTATCACCTTAATCTTCTTACTTGACTGATTTTCAACCTCTAACTTGAATGACTTGGAGTTCTGAAGCACTTCTTCTTTGCTCTTCATTAACTGAATCCACATCATTCTACTGAACTCATCAATGAATGAAACAAAATACTTACTTCCTCCTAATGACAGTGTGTCAAATGGTCCACACACATCAGTGTACACAACATTAAGTATCTCATAGCTATTTCTTTAACAAATGATTTTCTGGATTGCTTGCCTAACAAGCAATGCTGACAGATATCTTTAGGAATTTTAATTTCAGGCAATCCATTCACTAACTCATTGTTTTGCAGATAACTCAAGCTTTTGAAATTTAAGTGACCATACCTCATGTGCCATAACCATGCTTCATCACTAATCTTGATGCTAGCCAGACATTCATTTGCAGAAATTTGAACTTGAAATGTTCTATTTTGAGACAGTGGAGCTCTCAAAATAGTGTTCTTGTGTGAATCAAACACCTCCATGACATTGTTCTCCAAATGCATGATGAAACCCTTCTCCAACAACTGACCCATACTAAGCAAATTGGTCTTCATTGCTGGTACATATAGAACATCTGTGATGAGTGCTTGATTCCCTTTCTTACCTTTGATCAGAACATCACCTACACCTTCAGCTGGAATGGTTCTGTTATCTGCAAATCTTATCTTTGTTTTTGATGAATCATTGAAATTCACCAACCATTCTATGTGACTTATCATGTGGTTACTGCAACCAGTGTCAAGATACCAACCTTCATGATGACCTTCTTCATCTATTACTGTAGCCATCAGCAGCATGGGATCAACTTCTGATTCACTATCTTCTTGAGCTAAGTGAGCATCAGAATCTTGCTTGTTGGAATATCTTGGAACCTTCTTGCCCTTACAATCTTTTGCAAAGTGTCCAAACTTCTGACAGTTGTAGCACTGAATGTTCTTCAAGTTAAATTTCCCTTTCTTGTCTTGATTTGATGCAGTGCTTTGTGATGAAGACTCACCTTGATCATGACTTTTCTTTGAGTTATCTTGGGAGTTGTTGTGTTTCTTGGACTTGTCTTTGCCTTTCCATTTTCCATTGCCTTTCTTAATTGCATGTGCCTGCAGTGCTCGATCAGTGGCTCTATCTCTTGTTCTCTCCATGATTCTTTGTTCATGTGATTCCAGTGTGCATTGTAACTCATCCAGTGTGAGTGTTGTCAAATCTTTTGTTTCCATGATTGCAACAGTGATATAATCAAATTTAGGAGATAAAGTTCTCATAACCTTACCTACAATTGATTGATTGTCACAAGTTTCACCACAGCTTCTCATTTGATTGGTGATGTTGGTGATCTTGTTGAAGTAATCTGCAATGCTTTCATTTGTTTCCATCTGTAGCAGTTCAAACTTTCTCTTCCAAGTTTGTAACCGAACCTGCTTGAGCTTCTCATTCCCAGAGTGAGCCTTCTCAAGAATGTCCCAAGACTCCTTAGCTGAGCTTGCATTCTCTATCTTTTGGAAATTCACCAGATCTACACATTGGTGAATGAAGAACATTGCTTTGAAATCCTTTTTCTTTAAGGCACGATGTGCATTCCTTTGAGCTTCTGTTGCATTTCCAGCTAACTCACCAATTGCTGTTTCCACCACATCTTGCACTTCTTGGAATCCAAAAATCACTTTCATTTGCTTGTTCCATCGATCCCAGTTTGTTGCATCAAGAATTGGGAGTTTCCCACCAAAGCTATTGCTGAGCGTTTCTAACTGACTTGCCATCTTCTTCCTGAGTTAATTGATCAAGTTGCAGTGAATCTTGATCAATTCTTGACTGCCACGAACCTTGAGGCTCTAGATACCAGTTTGTTAGAACTATGAACAATGAATGAATGAATCTTTAAGAGATGATTTTGAGAGAAAGAGGATAGAATTTTATTAATGATCAAAGTGTTAGTGTTTACAAGGTGTAGTATAGCTTTTATACACAAAGCTAATGAGTTAGCATTAACCAACTACAGTTACTTGCCAATGAAGCAATTAACTCAACTAACTATCCTACACAGCTAACTAACTTCTGTTAACTTGTTACATAAGTAACGGCATGCAACAAACTTAAAACTAACATTTTTAGTTAACTTTGAATTACTATCTAATACTGGATAGGGACCGTTGCAGAAATTTTAAATAATAGAGACACAATATATATAAATATTTAACATTAAATGATTTTCTCATTTTTAAAAGTACAAATATCCAGCATATAATATATATATTGTTAAATAATGACATACGAATAAAAGGTAGACGGACAACCTTTTTGTATAGCAAAACCTAATCTTTGAAAAACTACATTTATAGACTTAAGCGACATAATATTACTATGCATGACCTTTGAAATTCTTTTCAAAAGTACAATCTTTATATAAAAAAAAGTATAGTCTTTATTTCAACGTAGGTTGAGTCTAGTGGAAGAGGCTAAACTCTCACAATTTGACATACAAAAAAGTTCAATGCAAAATGGAAATGAATATTTAAACGTCTTATTAGAATTAATTATCATTTGAACCTATAACTATAAATAGAGGTCTTGTGAAGAGTTATTAGTTGGAAATTTGAATCATGTCATCAAAGAGTAAGAGAATAGAAGTGTGGGTGTTTGTGGTCACTTGGGTCAAGATTGGTTGCAAATTGCAATAGGTTTTGACGCAACAGAAGACCTCAACCATTGATTTGAGATTGGAGGGTTAGAATTTGCTACTGTGTGTTTTTGCAGCCGAAAATCCAAATCGGGACATTTGTGCGAGACATTCTCTTATAGTGAGTGTGTTGTCATTTCTTATTATGAGACATTCTCTTATGATGAGTGTGTTGTCATTTCTTATAACTCAAGTGAGATTACTTGAATTTTGTACGATGATACACGATTTCAGCCGGATTGATATTACTACTATTAATCATATTTGAGATAGTGAAACGATTGTTGAGGTGTTTTCGTGGACGTAGGTGAAAGGTGTCGAACCATGTAAATTATAGTGTGCTCTCTTATTTCTTTCGTTTTGGTTTGTTCTCATATAAGATCCTATATGTGTGTGGATTTTCTCCAATGGTGGTATTAGAGCTATAGCGAGGAACACACCAAAGTTTGAAATTTTATTATTTGACGGGAAAATAAATGTTAGAGTTTGGTAAAGTACGATTCAAGACCTCAAGTTGCAACAAGATCTTGATCAAGCTTTAGAGAAGGAGAAGCGAACTACCACGAGTGCAAGTGAGTAATTGCATTAGAATTCAAAGAAGGTCGTGAGCACGATTCGATTAACTCCATGTTTTGAGATCGAATACAAAGTGTTGAAGGATACGACATTAAATGCCTTATAGAAAAGCTAGAGAGCATTTCAGCATCAAAGTCGCTAACAAATCGTCTTTGTCTGAAGTTTGTGTCACAAATCTGTACTAACTAGTAAGGTCAATTGGTTTGAAATAGAGATTATCCAAGAATTTCTGCCTAGTAATAAAGTGTTTAAAACTGAAGCATCAAAAGTTTATTGATCATTATTAGCTTAAAAATTACATTGTTTATAATTCCAAAGAAAGAAAAAAAAACCACTTAAGTAGTTGATCCTGATGATGTATATCTCTATAGTTTCTACTTGTAGCTATAGATGAAAGTTTTTCAAAGCCATGGAGAATTGTAAATAGGAGTTGCAACAGATTTAACTTGAAGATACTTGTGAAGTGCATCCAATCCATAATCTCTTCCAAATCCACTCATCTTATACCCTCCAAAAGGGCAATCAATATCAAAGGCAAAGTAACAATTAATCCAAATGATGCCTGCACGAATTGACCTTGAGACAGTATTGGCAATGTCCAAATCTTTTGTCACTATCCCTGCTGCTAGGCCATATTTGGTATTGTTTGCCTTCTTAATTGCTTCCTCAATTGTCCTACAATATTCAATTCAACATTTAGGTGTATTCACAAACATTTTATAAAAAAAGGTATATGACCGCAATCTAGGTCTCAGACGTCATGGTTTTAGACTATGAAATACTGACACAGACACATACCATATCCCAGATTCAATACTGACATTGATAATAATTTGATATAACGAAATATTTGAATGCAATACATGCGGTGATGTTCTGTGAGTGTTGGACACTGACACATGTTAGGTACCAAACACACCTTCAATCAGAAGTATCGATGCTACATAGATTTTAGATGTTTCCACGACTTTAACCAGGGCCGGCCATTGGGCCAAGCTAACAAAGCTAGGGCTTTAGGCCCATCAATATTTTTTTTTATCAAAGCAAAAAAGGCCTCAAAATTATTTGCACATATGTTATAAATAGGCCTCGCGTGAAATCTTTACAAAATGATTGTACAGCTCAGTTGGTGTAACGCCTAAGTATTAAGCAGAGGTCATGTGTTCAAAACCTCTCATCACTGAAATTGGTTTTTTTTTCTTATTTTATCTAGTTTTATTTGTTGAGGAGATTCAAACAATGTTTTGCTAGTTTTATATTGTAGTAGTATACAGAGTAGTTTTTGGTCATACAATTATTATTTATGTAAATTTAATTTAGTTATATATAATGTGAATATTGATTGCTAAAATTTAATTAAATTTTGATAATATTGATATTTTGAAATAGAAACAAACAAATTAAATTAAAATTACATTTATGCAATAAAACATGTATAAAATCAAGTGCAATCATGTTTGTTTTTCTAGTTCATATTATAGTAATTTTTCCATTGTTATGTTTACTTATCTACAAAAATAAAAATAATTTTTTTTATTAAATATAGATATTCAGTAGTTTTTTACCTGGAAAAATAATTTAATGTTTTTTTTGTAAAATCAATTTTTTATTTTATTTAAAAAAAAAAACAAAAAGCCTTATTTTAATGTTCACTTTAGGCCACACAATATGTTGGGCCGGCCTTGACTTTAACCCGAATTGTTTTTTAAAATAATTCTACATGATAGTATGAATTTTGACGCTACTGTGAGCCGTAATTTAAAACCTTCACTAACAATGAAAAATCAATACAAAGTTGTACTTACTTGAACTTAGAAAGTGCCATCACAGGTCCAAATATTTCATCTTGTGCTATTAGCATGTCATCCTATACAATGTTTTTGAAAGAAAAAAAAACATTTAATTCAAATCTTTAATTATGAAAAAGACAAATTTTTTCATGTCTCTTGGTAGAGTTGAAATATACCTTAACATTGGTAAAAATAGTAGGCTCAATGTAGTATCCTTTGTTGCCTACTTTCTTACCCCCAGTTAATAGTGTAGCTCCTTCATTCTTTCCATGCTCAATATAGGAAAGAATTTTATCAAATTGTGCCTTACTAGTCTGCAAGGAAAATATTGTGCAAATGAGAAGTAGTTTAGTAACAATTTCATTTTTCTATAAGATGGACCCGAATTTCTTATAGTAAAGATATCAGACAGTTACAGACGGGAATCAATCTCAGCCATTAATTTGAAATCAGACGATTCAGATTACAAAGTCAAAAAATTAATTTAAAACAATCTTGATCATTGATTTGAGATCGAATGATCAATATTTGTAATTGTGTGACGTAGTTACAACAAAGAATTTGATTCCAATATTTGTGCATATTTAACTTATCCTTACTTGTGGTCCTTGTTGAACTTTAGGATGAAAAGGGTCACCAATTACCCAATTTTTTGCCTTTTCCACCACTTTCTTCTCAAATTCATCATAAATTCCTTCTTGGACAAAAACTCTAGAAAATGCAACACATATTTCTCCCTGAAAATTACAGAGTTACTTGCTTAAGTTACAAGTTTTCGTTCTTTTTTTTATGGTACAAAATTTTCCTTGAAGGAAATTATACCTTATTGTGTAGGATACCAAATAGAGCAAGATCAACAGCTTTATCAACATCAGCATCATCAAAAACTAAGACAGGTGATTTTCCTCCTAATTCAAGCGATACCGGCTTTAAATTGCTCATTGCCGCAGCCTGCATTACTCGACGGCCTGTTTCGGTTGAACCTGTAAAACTTACCTATAAAACAAGCAAAAATTAGATGTCAATATTGTCTAGTTTGTATGAAATGTAATGCATCTTTGACTTCATCGTTGGTAATAAAATGTTTTTGAAGCCAAATTACTGAATCAATGTCCATATGTGAGGCTATTGCAGCTCCAGCAGTTGAACCAAATCCTGGTAGTACATTGATCACTCCATCTGGAATTCCAGCCTAGATGAAAAGGAGAAACAAAAAAAAATCTTAGTTAGCTTATGAAAAAAAGTGATTTTGTTTTTGAAAAAAATATCAATCAAACATTTCCTAATATTTTTTCATCATGTATTGGTTATGATAACAAACTAGACATAAATATGACTCATAGTTACTGATAAGTAGACAGGTCGCTCGAGTGAAACAAATATTTAAATACAAGTTGTACTCTATAAACTCTAATTAACTTGATTAATAGAGAGGCACTAGAACAAAAAACACTTTTTAGAAAATTTCTTAAGTCGGTTAAAATTCGACTTAACAGATCAAAACTTCTTATGACGGCAACTGTTAAGTCAGATACGTAACCGACTTAAAAATCCATTTTTAACTGATTTAAAAAGTTTTTTTCTTATACTAGTAAGGTAATGTAGTTGCACCGCACTCATAGAGGTAGACAAAGTTAGTCAAACTCCGTAGTCAAATACTACGTGTTTCTGTCTGCGTTTTTTTGTATTTTATACTTTTGAACTAGGTTGTTGTTCTAACAGTTATCTTACATACCAAAGATTAAGATTCCCTGCAGTCATAGAATCGTACATTTTCCACAATAACGCAATTTGGATCATCAGATTAAGATTTGACTTTCCACGTTCTAACTTTGAAAATCAGATTCGATTAGTCAAAATGTTCTACCTTTAACTATTCACGTACCTGAACTCGTACTGCGTACCATGTGACTATGTCTTACACGCTCAAGTTACTAAATGAATTAAGAAATATTCTTGAAAACCAACTCAACAAATTTTCTTTAACCTTACCTCCTTAGCAAGATGAGCATAAAACAAAGCAGAGAGAGGTGTTTGTTCAGCTGGCTTAAGAACCATAGTACAACCAGCAGCCAAAGAAGGAGCAACCTTAGCAAAGAACATAACACTAGGAACATTCCAAGGTATAATATGTCCAACAACACCAATAGGTTCCATCAATGTATACAAATGAAGGTTCCTAGAAGTTTTGAAAACTTCTCCATGAATTTTATCAGCAGCACCAGCATAGTAACGTAGGATATTGGCTGATTCAGGTACATCAACTGCATAACACCAACTATATAGTTTCCCTCCATCAATTGTATCTAATGCTGCTAGTTCTTCTATGTTTTGTTCAATTAGTCCTGCCCATTTCATCATAATCTTTGCTCTCTCCTGTCAAATATTTCTTTACCATATTATAAGTCTATCTTCAAAATTAACAAATGTAATTAATTTTGTATGAAAAAGAAAAATTATGGGGTTATTTTAAGAAAAGTAACATTCATTGATCCTTTGATATTGTAAGTGATTTATAAGTTGAGACAAAAAAAAAATTAATGTAACTTTTTTTTGTTTACAATGGAGCAGATAATAGAATCCCAAATCTCTTAAATCCTTCATCACTAGACTAAATCTAGTGGCTTAAAGCGCCTTATAATTTGAAATAGAAAAAGTATTAAGAAATGTTTCATTAAATTAATGTTCCCTTTCATTAATACTTCATTCGTCTTAAAATAAATGTCATTTTAACAAACAAAAAAATTGTCTCCAAATAATTATACCATTTTCAATTTTCTATATGATATTAATTATTATTTTTTTCAATTTTATCTTATAATTATGGAGTATTTCTTAATTCAACATATATTTTTTCTTGGTGCCGGGTCTTGAACTGAGTTCCTCTATGTTGAAAAACAAATCCTCAACCAAGTGACCTTTTTGGGATATTTGACTTTGCATTTGTGGTGATTGAAAATACATTAACGATACTTATTAATGTTACTTTAATATATAAAAATATTATTATTTCTATTTTATTTATTACATTTTTAAATATTTAGAAATGTTCAATAAAATCACTTATTTTAAGAATAAAATAACAAAAATAATTTAAGATGTTGAACTTACAGCACCAGGCATACGTGGCCATGGACCAAAATCAAATGCTTCACGAGCAGCTTTGACAGCAATATCAACATCTTCTTTCGTAGCTTCTGCTATTTTTGTAATCACTTCCTCTGTTCTTGGATCAACGGTCTCAAATGTTTTTCCTTTTTTTCAACAAATCCATAATATATATAAGTTTGAAAATTCAATTTAAATATGGCTACTAAAAAGTCAAAAAAAAAAGAAAAGGAGAGGAAATCAATTTAAATTTGATAACAAAAAAAGTCACTTATAATTCATTAAATATTCAATTTTTATTTTTAAGAAATTGGGATCATGTGTGTGCGCGTGCGTGTGAAATTTGGCTACACACATAAATTCTTGGGTGAACTTGATCTATACTAAAAATAAAGGATCAGATAAATAATTTTAATTGTATTACTGTGTTTTATTTTAAAGTTGTTTTCGACTGAAAAAATTAGACAGCAAAAGACTAAACAAAAACTAAATTTTTTGTCTCTCACTAAATTATATAAGACAATTTTTTATTCTAAATATAAGTTATTTAAAACTATCAAAATAACTTTTTATTCACCAAATATCGTACAAATCAAAATATGCATAATAGTTAAAAGTTTATGATGTGCTAGTCAAGTATTTATCTTTTAAAAATCAAATGGGTTCATAATGTCCAATGTGAAAATGTACTAAGTTGATTTTTTTTTTTTTGTTTTACAAACAAAAACTCTAACTATCCACTAGGACCATGCAAATATCATAATTAAGTTCATATATACAGTACCGTTGAATATTTATACGATATAAACTTTCAATCCAACGGTGGATTTTGTAAAATTTGAATTCGTTAAAGCGTTATTGAGCGGTGTAACATTACTCAAATGTTACACCGGTGTAATTTGATCCCTCCCATATATATATATGTGTGTGTGTGTGTGAAACCTTGGTATATATTTTGGTACAATATAGTTTTTAGTATTTATTTTGGTAAAATAAATATATTCATGTGACAATAATTCTATATTTTCAAATGTTTTACGCATCTATTCAGTAAGATATTATCAAATTGATCAAAATGTTATTTTGTAATATAATAGTTATTTTCTACAAAAATCTATATGGTTGACTGACTCTGTGAAAAGCAATATTCACCAAATATTATTGACGTATAATACCTAAATTCTTTTTTTTTTTTGTATAATATTTACCAAATATTATTACTAGCAATTTTGACGTTTCTATCCGTTAAGATTTGCGGACAACTCTTATTTTATTTATCTAGAAAATAATACAAGAATTACACAACACACAAAGGTATGAAACGCTTAGTAGTAATGCAATTAAATTTTATACAAAAAAAAAAAAAAAGTTGAAGTAAATATCTAGGAAATTTAATGTAACCTGAAACTGAATCCACGAATTCTCCATTGATGAAAAGTTTTTTAAACTTTATAGTTGGAATCTTTACAAAGGATGAGTCTAAGGTGAGATTTGCCATCTTTAATTCCCTACCTAATTTTCTCTATGTGATATGAAATATATATATATATATATATATATATATATATATTTGTTTAAGTTAAGAGTAATTAACTTGAGAAAATGAGTGTAATACATGATCTATTTATAAGGAGCAATGAATATTCATGCATATCTCACATTGTTTGCATTATTATGGTTAAAGAATAATATTTGGAATATTATAACCCCAAAAAAAGATTTAATTGCTTTTGGTCTCCACTAATAATTTGGTGTTTACTCTTCTTCTCTCCTTTCTTATTTTCCACTTTGAATGCCTCAGCAAAGTCACAATTTGTGGGCAGTACAAAGAATATGGTGCAAAACAAATTAATCAAACAAAATGTGTACAGAAATTGTGGTTCAAGGTGAGTCAATAATAGTACAAAATGAAACAATGTCATTTTTGTATATATCATCATTAACAAATAATAGTACAAAATTATATTTTCACGTACTAAAACCATAAAGACAATTACAAAGTGATGCATTATTATGAAGGTCTAAACACACCAATTCTTGAATTGCTCACGTTTATTATTTATATGAAAAAAGTTGATGTAGAATTTAATTTTTTCATAATTCTTTTTCAAGTCAAAAATCAAACTCAAAATCTTTGTAAAGTAGAAAAAGACATGTGTCATCTCATCTAATTTAAGCGCTCTCAAGTTAAGTGTTCAATATTCATTCGATAAGAAAACTAAAATTATTACATATCTATAACCCAAATTATGAAAAATTTGAAGATTGTAAATATTTTGTGTGTGCATAATTAAGATGGCTAATGTTATCTAGTTAATATTATATTATTGCTTACTAGTTTTATACAAATAAATAATTTATTAATTTAACCACACCGATGATGATGATGATGATAATTTTCCATTCTTCAAAAATAATAATTAGTTTTGTCAAAAAAATAATAATAATAATTAGTAACTCCATATTTTGAAAAGAAAAAAAAAATAGTAATTCTTCCATTCATTTTGGCTTGCAAGCTTTTAAGATGTGAAAGGATTGGTAAGATGTTTATCATTTGAAACAAGAGAATAGTATTCCAGCTCGTGATCAAGTTAGGCAAGAGATCAATTAAATATAAATTTTTTATATTTTTTATGCTTAAAAATTTATATTTAATTTATATTTTTTTTAAAAAGATCTAAATTTTAGTAGGAAAGATTATTATAATATTTTAAAAATGACAACAAAAACTTGGAAGAGTATTACTGAGTATACATGACTAAGCTTAAAAATGAACTTTTTTTGTCAAGTGCTAGCTAGAATTTCATCTTTTAAAATGATGAGCGGATGTGTAAGACCCATAATTTCACTGTACAGTTTTCCTAAGGAACTTTAGTGTCGGCTAAGTTTTTAGGGTTTTTGGTGAAGCGCTTTCATGAGTATTGTCGCGGTTATAGGATTTTTGCTGAAACGGAGTCTGTTTTGTGCTTGAGCGCTGGAAAGGCACAGACTTTCGAGTCGTAATCCTCTTTTAAGTATGAGGAGATTTCTGTGGTCTTAGAATAACGAGTTTTGGATTATTCTTGTTTTTGGAAAAACGAGTAGGATTTTACCCGTCGTTGTAAAATCTTACTGTGTCTGTTTTAAGTGAGGTTTCGGATGGAAGTTTCATATATCTGCGTGAGTTAGGATATGTCCTGAGATTAATTTTCTAAGGTATGGAAGAAAATTACAGTCGCGGAAAAAGATTCGGCGATAAGTTTTGGAATGGAAAAACGATAGACGTTCTTTCTATAGGTTTTCTGTTTTTGCGATTTACGTTCGTCGCGTCGCGCGAGAGCTGAGTACGTGTCTTGTTTTGGAAGATGTGATTAAATCTTGTGACTTATTCATAAAGCAAATTGATCCAATGGCTAGGGTTTAAGCTTGGACTTTTGACTTTGATCCAAGGGTGGATTGGCTATCAAGACCCTTTAAATAGTAAGGAGGTTTGTTGCTTTGTGGACTTAGAAATAAATCACAAAACTTCACTTCTTTCTCTCATTTGGCCGTGACTTTCTTTCCACCTTTCCATCTTGTGAAATTTTGCATTCTTCACCATTTCACTCCATTTCAAGCTTGGGAGCTTTGTGGAATAGTTGTAGAGAATCACTTGCTTAAGGTAACCACCCTTTTCCTTTTCATTTTGGTTGGTTAAAACTCTTGGAGTTATGAGTTTTAGATTATGTTCATGAGATGAAAATGTTAGGAATTGATTCTTGTTTCATGAAAGTTGTTCATGAGGTTTAGAGAAGCATGTGTAGGCTTTGTTGTTTTTGTTTTCCATGAGTTGGTGAAAAATCTCATGAGAAAAGTTAGGGTTTTGGTTGGTTTATGTATTGATCAATAACATGTGGTTAAGTTGTAAGGTTTTGAAAAGAAAAGTTGTCTTTGAACCTTTGGGCAAAAGGGAAATGTGTTGTATGGTTTTGTTTTAGAAAATCCGATGAAAAATATTTTGGAGTTTATGAAAATATTTCCTAAGTGTTTATGTGGTGTTTTTGGGGTCAAAGTGGTTTAAAACTCTTGTGACATGTGGTGTTGCTTTTCGCTTTGAAAACATGTTTGAAAATGATTACCGGACGGTTAAGGCCCGTAATAAAACTTGTGCTTGGATTTGGTTTTGATTTTGGAAATAAAAATCAAATAACTTGCACTCGAAGCAACCAACAAGCTTTCGGAAATGAATTGCTTGCTTATGAAAATGGTTTGCTTTTATGCCTTGAAAAAGTGTTGGGAACTAATAGAATCAAACTAGGCTTGGGTGGAAAAAGGTGGTGTGAGTTGCTGTCTTTTGCTGTCATAACAGGTGCAACTCGCTGAGCGAGTGTTTACTCGCCAGGGCGAGTGTCACAGGTCATGACAACACGCCAGGGCGAGCTCCAGAGCGAGCTAGACCTGTCCTCACTACCTTCACTCGCCACCAACTCGCCAGGGCGAGCTCTGGGAGTTGAAATTTTGGATTCTGATTTCTAAACTTGGTTTTTAGCTTTCTAATCCCTTTTTATTATTTTATGGAAGTGGTTGGGATTGGAAACGAGTTTTTCGGGTACTCAGAAAGTACGTAGCTTATAACGCAAGAAAACGGCCATTTTGCATTTCAAATTATTTAAGACTTTGGCCTATTGTTTTGAGTCCTGAAAATAGTGCAAATAACTCATGGGGGTTGATCAATACGATAGTTTTTGGTATGGTATCCGAAAGAGGGATTTTTCCTTAGGAACCTTTAGGTTTTTGGGGATTGGTGTAGTTTCAATACTATTGGTTAGAGAACAATGTATTGATTGTTGCGCTGCTTGTTTTAGGAAGCGCGTTGTGTTGTTTGAGCGAGTTTTGTTGACGGAAGCTTGCCGAGGTAAGGGCTCCACTTTATTTCTGTCTTTTCACTGAGTTATAACATGTTTGTTGGTTATTTTCGGTGATGCGTGTTTGTGTGTTTGGCATGTATGTGTTATGTATTCTCGTGATGAGAAAGTGTTTACAATACGTGCGTTGTTTTACATATGATTGGAGATGTATGTATGAACATGTGGGTGAATACATATGATTGGAAATGTATGTATGTTTGTTGTGGTTTGTTACATATGATTGGATATGTATGTATGTTGTTGGGATGGTTTACATATGCTAGGGAGGTATGTATTTGTTGCATTAGTGTACATGGGGGATCGTATGCTCATGCATTGTTAGTGCGTAGTGGCGGGAGTGGACTACGAGGTGTGGTTGCAGGAGTGGACCCACCTGATTCTTATAGGGTTTTATTGAGTTCAATACATGGTTGCGGGAGTGGACCATGGGGTGTGATTGCGGGAGTGGATCCACCTTAATCCTTTGTGATTTTGTTGAGTTCGATACATGGTTGCGGGAGTGGACCATGGGGTGTGATTGCGGGAGTGGATCCACCTTAACCTTGTGATTTTGTTGAGTTCGATACATGGTTGCGGGAGTGGACCATGGGGTGTGATTGCGGGAGTGGATCCACCTTAATCCTTTGTGATTTTGTTGAGTTCGATACATGGTTGCGGGAGTGGACCATGGGGTGTGATTGCGGGAGTGGATCCACCTTAATCCTTTGTGATTTTGTTGAGTTCGATACATGGTTGCGGGAGTGGACCATGGGGTGTGATTGCGGGAGTGGATCCACCTTAACCTTGTGATTTTGTTGAGTTTGATACATGGTTGCGGGAGTGGACCATGGGGTGTGATTGCGGGAGTGGATCCACCTTAATCCTTTGTGATTTTGTTGAGTTCGATACATGGTTGCGGGAGTGGACCATGGGGTGTGATTGCGGGAGTGGATCCACCTTAATCCTTTGTGATTTTGTTGAGTTCGATACATGGTTGCGGGAGTGGACCATGGGGTGTGATTGCGGGAGTGGATCCACCTTAACCTTGTGATTTTGTTGAGTTTGATACATGGTTGCGGGAGTGGACCATGTGGTGTGATTGCGGGAGTAGATCCACCTTAACCTTGTGATTTTGTTGAGTTTGATACATGGTTGCGGGAGTGGACCATGGGGTGTGATTGCGGGAGTGGATCCACCTTAACCTTGTGATTTTGTTGAGTTTGATACATGGTTGCGGGAGTGGACCATGGGGTGTGATTGCGGGAGTGGATCCACCTTAATCCTTTGTGATTTTGTTGAGTTCGATACATGGTTGCGGGAGTGGACCATGGGGTGTGATTGCGGGAGTGGATCCACCTTAATCCTTTGTGATTTTGTTGAGTTCGATACATGGTTGCGGGAGTGGACCATGGGGTGTGATTGCGGGAGTGGATCCACCTTAACCTTGTGATTTTGTTGAGTTCGATACATGGTTGCGGGAGTGGACCATGGGGTGTGATTGCGGGAGTGGATCCACCTTAATCCTTTGTGATTTTGTTGAGTTCGATACATGGTTGCGGGAGTGGACCATGGGGTGTGATTGCGGGAGTGGATCCACCTTAATCCTTTGTGATTTTGTTGAGTTCGATACATGGTTGCGGGAGTGGACCATGGGGTGTGATTGCGGGAGTGGATCCACCTTAACCTTGTGATTTTGTTGAGTTTGATACATGGTTGCGGGAGTGGACCATGGGGTGTGATTGCGGGAGTGGATCCACCTTAATCCTTTGTGATTTTGTTGAGTTCGATACATGGTTGCGGGAGTGGACCATGGGGTGTGATTGCGGGAGTGGATCCACCTTAATCCTTTGTGATTTTGTTGAGTTCGATACATGGTTGCGGGAGTGGACCATGGGGTGTGATTGCGGGAGTAGATCCACCTTAACCTTGTGATTTTGTTGAGTTTGATACATGGTTGCGGGAGTGGACCATGGGGTGTGATTGCGGGAGTGGATCCACCTTAACCTTGTGATTTTGTTGAGTTTGATACATGGTTGCGGGAATGGACCATGGGGTGTGATTGCGGGAGTGGATCCACCTTAATCCATTGTGATTTTGTTGAGTTCGATACATGGTTGCGGGAGTGGACCATGGGGTGTGATTGCGGGAGTGGATCCACCTTAATCCTTTGTGATTTTGTTGAGTTCGATACATGGTTGCGGGAGTGGACCATGGGGTGTGATTGCGGGAGTGGATCCACCTTAACCTTGTGATTTTGTTGAGTTTGATACATGGTTGCGGGAGTGGACCATGGGGTGTGATTGCGGGAGTGGATCCACCTTAACCTTGTGATTTTGTTGAGTTTGATACATGGTTGCGGGAGTGGACCATGGGGTGTGATTGCGGGAGTGGATCCACCTTAACCTTGTGATTTTGTTGAGTTTGATACATGGTTGCGGGAGTGGACCATGGGGTGTGATTGCGGGAGTGGATCCACCTTAACCTTGTGATTTTGTTGAGTTTGATACATGGTTGCGGGAGTGGACCATGGGGTGTGATTGCGGGAGTGGATCCACCTTAATCCTTTGTGATTTTGTTGAGTTCGATACATGGTTGCGGGAGTGGACCATGGGGTGTGATTACGGGAGTGGATCCACCTTAATCCTTTGTGATTTTGTTGAGTTCGATACATGGTTGCGGGAGTGGACCATGGGGTGTGATTGCGGGAGTGGATCCACCTTAACCTTGTGATTTTGTTGAGTTTGATACATGGTTGCGGGAGTGGACCATGGGGTGTGATTGCGGGAGTGGATCCACCTTAACCTTGTGATTTTGTTGAGTTTGATACATGGTTGCGGGAGTGGACCATGGGGTGTGATTGCGGGAGTGGATCCACCTTAACCTTGTGATTTTGTTGAGTTTGATACATGGTTGCGGGAGTGGACCATGGGGTGTGATTGCGGGAGTGGATCCACCTTAACCTTGTGATTTCGTTGGTGTGTTAGTAGGGGTTGGACCTACAGTTCCGGAACTCATGCATTGTGGTAGCTAGGGTTAGTACCACGCATTGTAGAAGTCTGCATTAGGCTTGGTGTGCATTATATATATATACCCGTTGGTGGGAATTGCTTGGTGGTTAAGAGCTTTCTCTTGTGTTTTGTGGAATTATTGTTATGTGTACAATCTTTCGCACCGGTTATATATATACATACTATATATTTTGTGGTGACCCTTTCTTTCATTTGCGGGTTCATCCCACCCAGATGATGGGTTAGGTCGTGGTGACGACGGTGGCAGTTCTAGGCTATAGTGAGCACGTGGTGAAGCTTAGTATAGATAGACTATGCGCCGGTGTGTTTTGTGCACCGTGCTTTTTGGTTAGCATAGGGTCGTCTAACTTGTTTTGTTGTAAGTATTTGAATACTTAGACTTGGATTGTAATTATTCATGAATACACTTTGCTTGTCGAAGCACCTTATGGTAATGAGTTCTTTTGTATATTTGAATGTCGGCTCATTGGAAAATATTCTATGCGCACTCTGAGTGTTAGTTGAAAAAGAAAAAAAAAATATATGTCTTTTCTGGCCTTTGAAAAATGGGTTGTTACAAGATGTATGAAAATTTAAACTCTAATCCTTGTATATTATACACGATGTCTATACCAGTTAAACTCTGTTTACGGATTTGAGATATTTATATGAACAAAAAATTTATATATTATTCTGCCTGGTTTTGAATTCTATATTTTGTAGTTTTGGTAAAGTATCACTTGTACTTCTCTTTGTTAGTGGATATAATACTCATTGTACTTTGAGTCATTTATTTATAAAATCATTGTTTTACTGTTAAAAAAAAAAGTATCGTATCATATATACGCCAAAACTTAAGAATGTTGAGCTTTCAATTTTTTTTTAGAATTCCTTTCCCTATGGCACATTTTTTACAACATGGAGCAATAAGATAGGAAAAAGAAGCAAAAGGTTTAAGTTCGTATTATTGGTGGCTTGGATTTAGTGTATATAAATGGGCCGGGACCAAATTATGTTTATTAGTAATGAAAAATGCTATTCTGCCCCTTTAGTTGCTACCACACCTCCAAAAATTCCAAATTACCCTCTATTATTCGAATTATAGGATTTGAAAACACCAAAAATACCCTCAAAAACACCATTTCGAAAGCTACGTTTCGAAATTAACTAATTTTTTCAAAAAAAAAAAAAGATTTTGGAACGTAACTTCTAAGTTCCAAAATATCCTAGGGGTACTTTCATCAGTTTGAGGGGCCTGGGGAGCAACAGAGAAGGCCTACAGAGCAATTTTCATTATTAATTTGGTTGATATGTAAATTATAATTTCTCGGATTAAGGGTCCGTTTAGTTATTTATTAATTTACTCTACTTTGTGATATTTGTTTGGATACAAGTTTGCATCAACCACATTAACCTATTGATTGATGATAAAAATAAATTTGTACTCATTAAAGATGGAAGATAACAGTAATGGTTTTGATCATATTAATAAGTTTAAAGAGGAAATATCAAAGATGATGAGTCGGTGTTACCTTTTTTGGCTTCGTAACACAAATCTTATAAACCACTTGTGCAGTCAATGTTAGGAATAAAGAGTACAATACATTTAGATGAAGTGGTGAAATTATTGAAAGTCAACAAATGATACCAACTCACTTAATAACAAAATACTAGTAACTAAAGGTCTGCAAAGAAAGAACTGTCGTGATCAATATGGTAGAAGAGTTCAACCGAGAGATATGAGAATTGTCAAGTGTCATTACTGTTAAGAGTTTGATAACATAGAAATTAAATGTCCAAAAGTCAAGAAAGATTTACAAGCCAAAAGGAGAAAATAGAAAAGTTGAAAAGTGCTCCTTTGGGAAATGTTGTTGGTTATGATGATAATGATCTTCTCCTTTGTGAGGATGAAGTTGATAGCAAAGTGAAGAGATAAGACTTTGGATGAAGGGAGGATATATTGAGTCAAAGTGGAGACTAATCTAAGTCCCACGTTGAGTATTTGAAAGAAAAAAGAGGTAGATGGTTATTATAAATATTGACTTTTATTTATCACAACAGTTCTAGTTTGTTGGGTGTATTGGTGTTTGAGTAGTTGTGAGGTTTGAGAGGGTTTGCCTTCGGTGCAAAATATGTTGTTGTAATTGAAAAATTCATGTTTTCTGCTTCTTGTAACTATGATGCAAATAGATATCTATGGAGGCAGATAATATGATATTTGTGTCCACTTATTGGATAATATGATATTTGTTGAAATCTGGCACACCAGTATAAGATGTTGTATACGATGTTACAACACTATACTAGATTGATAGACAAAGTATAAAACAATAAAGAGTGCAGAAATAAACAAACATACAGTGATTTGTTGACCCAGTTCGGCGCAAACAGCAACCTACGTCTGGGGGATACCAATCCAGGAGGAAATCCACTAATAGCCCTAGTTCTAAGTTACCAGCAAACTCCTCGTTTACAACTTATCACCAAGCGACTATACCTATGCACTTCTACCTAGGAACTCCTAGGTATGAGTTCCCAACTCACTCCCTATCCTAAAACGGCTAGACTCAATACAACGGCTTGAACAACTGCCTCTTTAGATTTTTCGTCCTTCCATATATAGCTGGTATCGTGGGCTTCAGAGGATCTGATCCAAGAGTACATCCAGCTCACAAAGTAAAATAGAATCATATCAAGACTTTCTTTAAATGATGAGATACGTTTTGGAAATAGTCTTCACAATAATTCATATTATAAACATTCCTTAAAATAATAGAATATCTTAAGGAAATATTCTCCACATTAATGCACACGCAAAGATTGAAAAAAGAGAAAAGATCTTCTCTTAAAATATAATACGCGCATAAAAGATACGCCAGGTTGCACACACACGTCAGGTTCCAATGTTGTAACATTTCATACCACATCCTGCATTTCATACCACATCCTGCTTGAATATTTGTTTTACCAATAATGCAGCCAATAACCAAATATCCAACATTTGTGTTCACCTATTTTGAGATATCCAAGGATAATTATAGATATCCATAGATAACATTTATTTTCTTTCTAATATTGATTATTAAAAAAGAATGTTTTCAACTTATTTTAAAGACACAAAAAAATATTAACACATAAATATCTCTACATTTCACTCTCAATTAACAACAAAATTTTATCACGTTCTTTGTCATAAAAACTCACGAATTAACTTATTTAGTGTTTCAAGTATACGAGACGAGCTTAAATATATAAATAGGGTTTTATACAATATGAAAGTTTTTGCCTAAAAGAAAATATGAAATGACTATAGTTGAGTTTATATTTAACTAAGATATATATTAAAGTAATTTTATTAATTTATTAACAGATATGGATGTCTGCATGTATACCAATAAATCTGAATTTGTATCCATTAAATAACGGTTAGTTGAAACAACTATTTATTTTAGGGTAAATAGTCATTTACCCCCTGCAAAGTAAGTGAGCTTTAATTTATCTCTTGCCTATTTTTTTTTTTTAAAATCCAACCTTACAATATGAAGATTCACTCATTTTGCCGCCTGGTAGACAACTTGACAGGTGATCGGATCATTTAGATGATGTGATTTGTACACATGGAATTAATCTATTTTAGATTTATTTCCTTTAATGCCAACTCATTAAACAATATGTATTTATTAATTTTAAAAAAATGAAAATGGTTGCAGATTGTTCATCAATTATTATGTTCATCAATATTGATCAACATTGTTCATGTTCATCAATTGTTTGTCATGTTCTTCGAGTTGTTCTTCATTTTTCATCCATTCATCATATTCATCTTAAACCCAAATCAAATAACCCTTAATCAAATCAATCTTCAATCCTAAAATCTGAAACCTTAAGAAAAAATTGTAAGCTCTCAATTAATCTTAAACCCTTGGAAAAAAAATCTGGAAAACAACTCTCAAATCATCATCAACAACAACATTTATCCAACTAACTAACAACAACAAACAACAATATGAACAACATCATCATAGAAACAACATCATCTTCTAGTATCAATTTTCTGCATCATCATCTTTGAGTATCAATTTTATGTGTTTTGCATTTTAGGTTTGTCTTCGAGTATCAATTTTATGCATTCATCCTAACCCAAGAACAACAACATCATCTTCATCGCTCTTTCTACCACCTACCCATATCCCAAGTTTCAATCTTCATCCATTCTACCACCTACTCAGTAATTAACAACATCATCACAAACATCATTAATTCGAGAGATTTGAGAGAGAGAAAGAGAGAGAGAATCTTCATAGGAGAAAATAAGGGAATCTTCATATTGCAAGATTGAATTTGGAAGAAAAGAAAAGTAGGTAGGGGTAAATCAAAACTCGCTTACTTTGTAAGGGGTAAATGACTATTTACCATTTATTTTATTTGCAGATATCCATTAAGCTACTTGCCTTGTACTCGTGAGTGATTTTATCCGTGGATATCTGCAGGTACTTTTTTTTTTTTGCCAACCTTACGTATAATAGACATGTTTGCTCCCTACAATGCAAACAGCATTCGCATGTTACGTTGAGAACGGTACTTTTTTCAAATTTTACATTTCTACAGCACTCGCTATCAAGGAGCGTGTGAAAAAGATGGAGGGCTCGAAAAAAAAATTCTCTTCAATGTTTCGTGTATAAAATTAGACCCGGTTCAACAATAAAGGAGAATCCAATGTATTAACTTCAACTGCTCGGAATTTGAAGCCATTTAGGAGAAAAAAAAACAACGAAGGCTTTTGTTTATAGGTATAGAAGGCTTTTGTTTATAGGTATAGAAATAAATTGGAGCGAGGCATACTTAATTTGTTAAATAGATCTTGTTTAATTTTAAATAAAAAAAAATTAAAATTAAAGATTGAATCTGGCCTATTATCTCCTAAAGGTTAAGAATTTGTTTATGCACCCTCCATAGTTTCTCACGCACTCTTTTTAAATTTACAAAATACTTTGTTCGTTATTTAAATTGTGTACTCATTTGCACCTTAGAGAGCGGCAAATTTATTTATCTCAACCCCAACTTTATCAAGGAGCGTGTGAAAAAGATGGAGGGCTCGAAAAAAAAATTCTCTTCAATTTTTCGTGTATAAAATTAGACCCGGTTCAACAATAAAGGAGAATCCAATGTATTAACTTCAACTACTCGGAATTTGAAGCCATTTAGGGAGAAAAAAAACAACGAAGGCTTTTGTTTATAGGTATAGAAATGAATTGGAGCGAGGCATACTTTGTTAAATAGGTCTTGTTTAATTTTAAATAAAAAAATATTAAAATTAAAGATTGAATCTGGCCTATTATCTCCTAAAGGTTAAGAATTTGTTTATGCACCCTCCATAGTTCCTCATGCACTGTTTTTAAATTTACAAAATACTTTGTTCGCTATTTAAATTGGGAACTCATTTACACCTTAAGTAGAGAGCAGCAAATTTATTTATCTCAACCCCGACGTTTGCACATATCACACCCCAATAAATGAAAATATTATAAAAAACACAGTTCGATATTTAAAGTGCGAACTCAAACACAATATGCTACTTATAGTACGAACTTAATTTACACTTTAACTAGTAAGCTTTATAAAAATTTGGCTACCATACTATAAAAGAAAGGAATGATCAATATAGTAATTTAGAACCGGATTGATAGAGTAGTTAATAGAGTAGTAATTAAAACAAAATCTCTATAAATAAGGAAAGAAAAAAAGTGAGTTATAAAAAAGAAAACTATTATGAATTTACTTTATTTTTATTCATTATATTTCTCTATTTTTTAAAAACTTAGGGACCGCCCAATTATTTTTATTTCTCTATTTTTTGAAACTTTTTTATTTTTATTTCTCTATTATTATTTCGCTATCTTTCTATTTTTTTATTTCTTTCTTCCAATTATTTTTATATATTAGTATTCTCTATTTTTCGAATTTTTTTTTTACTAATTGAGGCCTTGTATTTATATTAATAAAATAATTCAATTAGTGTATAGTTTATATTTTATTATTATTTTTTCATTTTATTCTTGTCATCTTATTTGAAAATAATTAAATAGTAATTAAACATTTTTTATATCACTTTATATTTAATGAGCTAATTCAACCATTAATTTTACTAAATAATACAAATTGAACTAGCGCTTATCGGTTATAAGTTATCTTATAATTTATACGATATGAGTTTGTTTATCAACTATCCACTATTTTTTTATCAAACAAATTCATAATAGTTTGGACGGTCCGTAAGTTTCTAAAAAATAGAGAAATAATAATGAATAAAAATAAAGTAAATTCATAATAAGTTTTTTTTATAACTCACTTTTTTTTCTTTCCTTATTTATAGAGATTTTGTTTTAATTACTACTCTATTAATTACTTGTAATTTTTTAATATATTAATAATTTGTAATTATATGATTGGTTGTGCCTAACCATTAATGCTTAGGTGTGGACTCACCATTAGAACAAAATATATATGAGTTGTATAAATATTAATACATAACAGTATAAGAGCCGTTTTTTAATGATGTATAATATCAAAAATGGTATCAATAATGGCCTGTAAAATCTATTGAAAGTTATTGACACAATTTCCTTATGAAGAACAACTATTAAATACACTTGGTGGAACTCTTTGCCGCAATTTCTCAGGGGACCTTTCATCAATGATAAATTAGGACTCCCTTGTTATCGTTTTGCTTAATCTCATCAGTTCTTTCTTCTGGGGTCAGGCCTAGCCCCCCCCCCCCCCCCCCCCCCCCCTATTTTGTAAATATCTTTTTCTATTTTTATATATTATTATGAGCTATAGGTTCGGGATGGGAATGTTTAGGGGTGCCAACATAATTGGGATGTCTACTCATTGCTTGAAGTCTAGATGCTCTTAACTTATAAAAAAAAAAAAACAACTATTAAATACAATTTCCTTATGAAGTATAACTATTAAATACAATTTATATGCTAAGCTGCAGTAACTTGATATGCATGCGCTGACCAGCTATTTGATTTGGCATGATTTGATGATTTGGTATATGATTTAATTCCATGAAGTAATCCTAACATGTCCAAGATCATATTTTGATTGGCCATAGTTGCGACTTTGTATCGACCAATCACGCATACATACCATAGAATTATATAAATTAAAACCTTTTTTTTTAATCACTCGCTCATGCAATGTTTCACTCAAAATATTTTCTTGGGGATGATATGAAGGTTTGAACTTTAACCTGCAAATGATGTTTCATTCAAAATTGTTTCATGGGAGGTGAAGGAAGGATGAAGGGGGCAATATTTTTATTTTTATAAGGTTCGTTACTCAAGTAGCAAACTTTTTTTTCTTCCAGATTTAGCTATTTTACATACTCGCTATCTAACCAGCAAGAGGGTAAAATTGAAAGTTTAGGGCGCGCTTGAGAAGCCTAAGAGGCGCGGAAAAAAAAACTCCTAAAGGTTTTATTTTAAGTCTGCTGCTTTTTTATTTATTTTGACCGACTTATTTTATAAAGGCTAACAGGATTGACAAAACAAAAAGGCTAACCGACCACCAATCGTTAGTTGGTTCAATAGTGATTGACGTTGAATTTGGTATGAAGGACCACAGTTCGATCCCCCGCAATTGCGATTGGGAAGAGTCTGGAACCACTTGATGCTAGAACTGACCCCGAACCGGATTAAACTGATGGTGAAAAAAAATACTACCAGGCCCATAAATAACGACTAATATCCAATTAATAAAAAAGACTACTCTTATTCTCCTAAAATTACATTTTTGCCCATGCGAATAAAGTTCGAAACGTTTTTTCCAAACTTTTTCTAGTTTAAATATTATTTTAAATAGCAAAAAAAGTTCGTAAAATATGTTTCGAACTTTATTCTCATGGGCAAAAATGCAATACAAACTACTCATGCCAAAGGGAACTTTACGTGGTTTCATCCGAATGGTAGAGCGATGAGTCGGATTGATAGGGCTTTCTTATCGGATGAGTGGATTTCCTTGTGGGGGAGTCCTTCTCTTTGGATAAATATGCGAGATGTGTCGGATCATTGCCCGGTAGTTTTGAGATATAATAATGTGGATTGGGGGCCAAGGCCTTTCCGGTTCAATAACCATTGGCTTCTTCATAAAGATTTCAAATCTCTAGTGGAGGATTGGTGGGGTTCAAATTCTATTGTTGGTTGGATGGGGTTCGTTTTAAAAGAAAAGTTAAAAGGCCTTAAAGTGGTTATTAAAGCTTGGAATAAAGAAGTGTATGGTGCAATTGATTCCAAGATTAGTAGATTGATAGTAGATATTCAAGACTTGGATGTGAAGGGGGCGTTAGTTCTATTGTCGGAAGCGGAGGTGTTAAATCGGAAAAAACTCTTTTCGGATCTTTGGCATCTTCTCAAAAGCAAAGATTCAATGATTGTCCAACGGTCTAGAGCGAGGTGGTTGAAGGAGGGTGATGATAATACTAGGTACTTTCACAAGTGCTTAAAGGCTAGAGGGAGTTGTAACACTATTAGAGCTCTTCATGTGGGAGGTGTTTGGGTGGATGCTTCAATGCTTTTAAGGCAAGCTACGGTGGATTTTTTCACCAATCAATTTTGCTCTCATGGGTGGTCGAGACCCTATTTGGATGGAATCTCCTTTCCAACTCTATCGGGGGATGACAATGTAAGTCTCACCATGCCTTTTACATTGGAGGAAATTGAAGCGGTGGTGATGGGAACAAAAGCCCGGGGCCGGATGGTTATAATTTCAATTTTGTCAAAAACTTTTGGAGCTTATTGAAGAATGAGGTGAGAATCCTTTTTGATCAATTTCATGGTAATAGTTGTCTCCCGAAGAGCTTCATGTCTTACTTTGTGGCGTTGATTCCAAAAGTGTTGGCGAGGAGGTTAGCTAGAGTAATGGATCTTGGTGGCATCGACTCAATCGGCGTTTTTGAAAGGTCGATATTTAGTTGATGGAGTTATGATAGTTAATGAAGTGGTAGATATGACCAAGAAATCCGGTAAAGATTGTTTAATTTTAAAGGTGGACTTTGAAAAAGCCTACGATTCGGTAGATTGGCAATTCTTGGACTATATGCTTGGACGGTTTGGTTTTAGTGCTCATTGGAGGAGTTGGATTCGGGCGTGTGTTTTTTCCGGAAGTATGTCAATTTTGGTGAATGGAAGCCCGACGGAAGAAATTAATATTCAATGTGGTCTTAAGCAAGGGGATCCCCTAGCACCGTTTCTTTTCCTTTTAGTAGCAGAAGGTCTCGGTGGGATGATGCGTAGGGCTGTAGAAATTGGTCGTTTCAATGGGTTCCGGGTTGGTAGGAATGGAGTAGTGTTATCGCACTTACAATATGCCGATGACACTCTATGTATCGGAGAGGCGACTTTGGAAAACCTTTGGACTTTGAAGGCGGTTATGAGAGCTTTTGAGATGGTCTCGGGACTTAAAGTTAATTTTTGGAAGAGCAATATTTTGGGGGTGAATGTTTCCCAAGATTTTATGAGATTGGCCTCGGTTTTCTTAAATTGTCGAACGGGTAGCATTCCGTTCAAATATTTGGGTCTTCCGGTAGGCGCTAATATTCGGAGGGTGTCTACGTGGGAGCCTCTTATTAGTTCTCTTCGGAACCGTTTGGGAAGTTGGGCGAATAGGCATCTAAGTCTAGGTGGTCGAATTACTTTGTTAAACTTGGTTTTGAGTGCGATCCCGATTTTTTACCTCTCTTTTCTTAAACTCCCCAAAACGGTTTGGAAACTTATTAGGCGCATACAAAGGGATTTTCTTTGGGGTGCTAAAGGTGGAAGGAAGAGAATTTGTTGGGTGAAATGGGATGTAGTTTGTCAACCCAAGAGATTAGGAGGATTAGGAGTTAGAGATATTAGAGCGGTGAATATTAGTTTGTTAACAAAGTGGCGTTGGAGACTTCTCAAAGACGATAATGCTTTGTGGAAAGAGGTTCTAAAAGGGAAGTACGGTGAGTTGGTAATTGGTAATGTGGAGTTGGGGGATGGGTGTAGACCATGGTTTTCCTCCTTATGGTGGAAAGACATTTGCGGCATTGGAATTAATCTTGGTAATGACTGGCTATCTCGTGAAATTATAAGGAAGATGGGTAATGGTGTGCAAACTAGTTTTTGGAAGGAATGTTGGTTGGGTTCGGTTCCTTTGTGTGAGAAATTTCCCCGTTTATTTTCTATTTCGTTACAAAAGGAGGAGTCAATAGCAAGTGTTTGGAGTCCGAATGATGTTGGTGGCTGGAACTTCTCTTGGCGGCGTCGATTGTTTGTTTGGGAGACGGTTTTGTTAGAAGAACTTCTTTTGGCTTTAAGACCTGTGGTGCTATCATCGGCCGAGGACAGTTGGGGTTGGCGTCCGGAACAGGGTGATGATTTTTCCGTCAAATCTGCGTATAAGTTGGTGTCAGGTTTGTTAACTGATACGGGAATTTTAGCTTCAGATGCTTGTTCAGTCTTAAGCGCAATTTGGAAGTGTGCTGCCCCATCTAAAGTCATGGGTTTTGCTTGGTTGATGCTTCATGATAGAGTGCCAACTAGAGTGAATTTGTTTCGAAGGAGAATAATTACAGAAGATGAGGATAAGTGCTGTGTTTTTTGTGGTGAAGAAATGGAGACTGTATCTCATTTGTTTCTATACTGCAGAATTATTAGTAATGTCTGGGATCGCATCTTTGCTTGGCTCGGTTTGATTTTTTCGCTCCCCCATAGTATTTTCTCCTTGCTGAATTTTGTTGCGGGATCGACGGGGCAGAAACAAGTGAGGAATGGTTTGTTTATGATTTGCAGCGCTGTAATATGGACAGTTTGGAGGCATAGGAACAAGATTATTTTTTATAATGGTGGAGTGGATGGATCGGGTCTGGTGGAGGAGGTAATGGTTACCTCTTGGAAGTGGTGTGATGAATTATTTCGCAAGTGTACGATTATCCGCAAGTAGTAAAAAGAATATCGATCCACAGGGATTGTCTTAACCGAATTTAAAGGCAATTAAAACTATATTACTATTATCGAACAAAACATAATTGGGGGATTTTTCAAATATCAAAGTTAAAATGCAATTATCAACGAAACTTTCAAATACGAAGTTAGAAACGATTGAACCTCCATGCTTCCATGAACTCATTAAGGTGTAGTAGCTAAATTCACAAGTTTTGAATCAATTTCATGCAAGATTGATTAATCTAAGTTGCAACTACAAATCTCTTTGATAGTCACACTCTCTAAATAATGTCAATTACCTAATCTCTTAACCAATTCAACATTAATAGAGGATCAAAGAACAGTTAATCATGCAATCACACAAATTCATACAAAATCTAATAAGCATAAACATGTGTTCTATCAATCTAAGTCCATAATTCAAGTGCTATTCTCATAGAAACTCAATTACTAGATTCAAATCTAACTAGATCAAGGAAAGATAAGCATTAAACTCAAGATCAATAGATGCATAAAATCTGAATTCAATAACAAGAAACTTAGCTACAATATGATAGAGTTCAAGTTACATAGAGATTCAATCCAATGGAGGTTTAGCCAATAGTCATGGTGGATTGGAAGAAGAATTCTTCATCTCCATTCATGATTATCAATCTTCTCTTCAAACCTTCTTAGATCCAGTTCTTGGAGGTAGAAAATCCCCAGTTGTAAGCTTCTAATCTTCAGAATCCGAACCCCAATACTGAGCTTCAGATCAGCTTTTATACGTTTCAGAAACAGGACCGTTCGCCTCACTCCTCGCCTCGCGTCAGATCTGGTTCGCGTGCGCGAACCTCTGAATTTCAGAACAAAATCTCGCGCCGTCTTCGCCTCATATTCGCGCAGCCTTCGCCTCAGATTCGCGCACGCGAATTAACCAGAGGGGCTTTCCTCTTCCAAGCTCAAACTCTCGCGCACGCGAACCAACTGTTTGCCTACGCGAATTTTCCAGAGAGATTCTGGCTTTTCACTCGTCACCCTCGCGTGCGCGAGCTCCTTCTCGCCTCAGGCGAACTTCGAACCATTTTAACTACTATTTAACTTGTTTTTCCCTCCTTTTTGGTCTTGGCTTGGAATACAAGATATCTCTCAAAAACCTTTAATCTCCATCATTTGTAGTTCTTTTATTTGCATAAACAAACCAATGTAACCTAGAAAAGTGCCTTGATTTGTAGTAATGATGAGGTGTCATCATGGTGGATAAGTAGAGGGAATTCCCAGCCATGTTTGTACTATGAATGGTTTGCGGAACCGATGTTATGCTTAAATAGGTGATTTTAGCTGCGCGGCACTGGGTTATTTGGCTGCATCTGTTTGTTTTTAATTCCTGTTTTTTAGCCTTGTTTTTGGTGTTCTTTTGCGCCTGTTCTTGGTCAGTTTGTTTTTTATCAAGGCTTGCGTGTTTGTATCCTCTGTTTGTAGAGTTTTCTTCTGCACTTCTTGTGCTAAGAGCTCTAGTTAATATATATATTTGCAGATTTCAAAAAAAAAAAATAGCATATCATTTTTTTATCTATTGACTAGAAATTTTACCTTTATAGGGGATAAGTGAACTGTCCATAGTTTGAACCTCAGCTCTACATATAAAATATGATGTTCCTACCAACTGAGTTAAGCTAATAGGGACATCAAATTACATACTTTATTAGAAGGTCTGACTTATTTCAAACCTTGTTGAATGATTTCCCCTTTGGAAACTTGAAGACCGAAAATTAATATAACCAAATTAGGGCCAGTTTGTTTTGGCTTTTTTTAAAAATGGATTTAATAGTGTTATATAATTTTGTGTAAAACAAATTTACAATGAAACTTTTTATAAAAGCTTTAAATGAAAATTTGATTAGAATAGTTATTCTTAAAATGTTATTTTAACTGTTTCATCATTTTATTGAAAAAAAATTTGAATATCAAAAATTTAAAAAAATCACTTAATTTTGAAGTTATTTCAAATAGACTTTCATAAAAATTATTTTTGAAACACAACTTTTTGAAAAAAAATTGCGATTTTGATTATGTTTTGATCTTCAATAATGTGTGTTTATCTTATATAATGTCAAAATTAGCGTTTCAATTTTAAAAAACGAATATATAAAAACTTATAATATTTTAAAAAATAATTTTACAAAATCTATTTTAAAAAATATAAAAAAAAAAAATCTATTTTTTTAAAGTTAAAACAAACATGCCCTTAATTGAGTTGGGCGCTTTTAGCCCTCTTGTTTGAAAAAAACAAAAAAATTAATTGAGTTGGTATACTTTGAGACTCACTCTGAAATTTCAATCGTCTAAAATAATTTTTCTTTTTGACTAAATCGTCTAAAATACTTTTAATATTATTTTTATTATGGTTCAAGTTCATTCACGTAATAAATGACATCTGAAAATTTTAGAAATATTAAACTCCTGGGTCCAAATTTTCCATGTGTTTGGAACTGCAAACATAAACATATATATCTTTATTTTTTCTGACAAAATAAAAGTATATATTAATATTTTTCTTGTAATTAAAATACTATTAAGATATCTTCTACCAATATACTATACGATCTTTAATTTCAACTATTTATGTATATCAGTACACGATTTACAATATTATACATGTTAGAAAATGAATGAGGAGCATAAATCTGGCACAATCTGAATATTACCTGTCCAATAATATGAAAGCAAGAAAATAGATAAAAGGGATATCATAGAATAGTGACAAAATCATTAAAGTAAAAAATAAAAATGGCAATTGAATTACTTGTTAGTCAAAATAAAAATGAATTACTTTAGCTTACTTTTGTAAATTAATACTATTAGTCAACATAAATAAATATATATAAATATGACACTTCTTATCACATAAGATACAAAATATTTTACCAAAACAACTGATGATGTTATTTATTTACTTGTTTGAACGATTGACGATGTTATTGATATCTCAGTTTTATATAAAATAAAAAATAAAATAAAAAACTACATTTGAGTAAAAAAAAAAAGTAAAAACTGTATTTTGTTACCTGATAAACTATGTCTTGATGAATCACATTTTTCTTTCTATAATAACAATGCTAACGGCTCATAAGTGTAGCTCAAATGGTAGCTAGCTACCAAGGACATTATTGGAGTGGTCGGGGTTCGAACTCCGGATTTCACATTTCTCCATATTTAAATATGTGAGTCTAGTCACTAGACTACTTAAAAAAAAAAACAATGTTAACCACTTCACTATAAATAGTTTATTATATTCATGCATTTCTAATTTGTTTGGCCTAGCAAGAAAATTAATAAGTTTTGCTACTATTATCATAGGCAATGAGTTAGAAATTCACTTAGGGTCATAATTTCTTGCCAAATGTAATGTAGATTTAATTTTCTATCTTAGTGAAAGATTCATATAATCAACTATTAGCAAACAACTTTTGTACTAGTACTATGTAAGAGGGCAAATTCTAACCTAGGCACAAACCCAAATAATAGTTGTTAGGCACACTCACACAAATTAAAAAAAATTAAAGAGAAAAGAAATAAAATGATGTTGATTGATGTGACTATATTATTTTTGTTTTAAATTTTTGGATTTGTGTGTGTGTGCCCAAATATAATTTATTTAGGTTTGTGTCTATATAAGTCTTTCTCATGTAAGAGATAGGATAGCTGTAGTAATAGGTCGGTTGGATCGCCCTACAAGAGTTTACACCCTAAAATATTTAAGTTTGTCTGTTTACTAAAAAGATTAGACTAAGACTTTTAAAAAAGTCCGAGTAATTAAATAGATTAGGTTTAGGTTATCAAAAAATCAACTAAGTCTGATAAGTCGGTATATATATATTCATAACTATTTACATTTAAGCCAACTTATTTTAACCCCGTACAAATAGAGATTGAAAGAGTGAAAGATCAAACCGTACTCTTTATATTAATAAATTTAAATATAAAATCAAATATAATTTTTCCACACAAAAGATAAAGAACCAGAGAAAAAAATAAAGGACGAATATGTTATAAATAAATAAGATAAAAGATTTATAGTACAATTTTGTCTAAAAAAAAATCATATTTACATTATCTTCCCTCTTTCTCTACACATAATTATTCTTCCTATTTCCTCGTTGTTGCCGCTATCCATCGATCTCCATCCTAACATTTCCCTTCTTCACCACCCCAAATCGTTATTAATTGTTAGAAATAATATAAAATCATTGATGTGTCATATCCTAACAGCTTAAGCTTTTGGGATAATCGGTTATTTGATATGCTATCAGAGCCTCTATGACTAAGTGGTCTAGAGTTCGATCCCGGCTCCCCTCACTTTCTGATTAAAAAGTGGAATTTAATCCATGTTTCAAGCCCAAATAGGCTCTTGCGTGAGGGGGCGTGTTAGAAATAATATAAAACCATTAACGTGCCATATCCTAACAGCTTAAGTTTTTGGGATAATCGGTTATTTGACATTAATCACTCTTCTTTTCTCCCTAATCATCATGGGCAAATCTATTTGTCCTGTCATCGCCGTCACAAACCAACCTAGCATTGTTGCTACCATTCTTGGTCAAGGTATTATTGTTTTTCAAACCTACAAATTTTGATTTTGGTCCTCTTTGTTCTTGGTTTTGTCTTACTCATCTTTGGCACTTAATTGAATTTTCTCTCAATTTTATTTCTATTTATAAATTGTTTGCAACTCTAATTTTTCAGAATTTAAGATCAAACAAGTGGATTGGTTTTGCTGATCAAATTGAAGCAATGTACAAGGTAGTCATTGATAATGACAAACCTCAAGATTTATTTGTCCATATTAGAAATTTCTCATTTTAGACTTTTTCAAATGTGTAAGATTTTTCTTTTCTTTCTATCCTAACTCAACATGTGATGTTTTTCATTTTTGTAAAATAAAAGAGATTTCCTTGTGTGCTTGATACTTTTAAAGCTTAAATAAATATGATTTCATTCACTTTAATATTTTGGCACCTTTGACTACATCAATTCATGGTCATAGATATGGTTTAACTATTTTCAATTATTTCATTTGTTATATAGTCATCTTATATATAATTAATACTGTAAAAAAAATTAATATAAAAAAGTCATATTATTATCAATAATTAACTTAAATTTGGACCTTTTTCATTTTTTTTTCTCTTATTATTCCATATAATGTTAACACTAATTCAATTAAAGTGGTTAGCTGTTCTGTCAGCTAAACATTTAGTTAGGAACGTTAGATTAATTAGGATCGAGTGTACGTCATAGGATTCTAATTGTTTTTACATGGAACTTTATTTCTACAAAATGAAATGTACATAAATATTTCACCTAATAATAGCAAGAGTTAAAAAAATGTTAAATTAAGTGTTGCTATAACATTATTCTTATTTTTTTTTTTTTTAGCAAATGGGGGCGCAGATGAAACTGCAACACCCTAAGTAGATTAAAAATAAAAAGATACATAAACTGGGGGGACATAGAACCAAACCCAGTAAGATAAACAAAAACAAACAACCTTAGAAGGTTAAAGAAACCCAAATCCTAATCTAAAGCAGCCAACCACACACACCGGATGCACAATTCAGCAAGCCCGCGCACGAACTCGAAACCGAATTGAAAAAAAAAGAGGCATATGAGTTGAAAAGCAGCAGAGTAAGATCATCAAAATTGGCATTCGAACCCGACCGCCAACACGGAAACGAGCCCAAATACCACCAAATTACTGTGACAGAAACAGCAAACAAAGGCCATTTCTAGCCAAACTATCTGAAGTCAGTCCCGAAGGATTGAACGAGATTTAAGATCATCCCCAAAATACACTGGCTCGGCGGAGGCAAATCTGATAGCATTGGAACCTGCAAATCTCAACAGACTTGTAATCGAATCAGAGGACCAAGCCAAACAGAAAAGCCAACATAACAGAACCAAGTAACTATGGGGCCTATGGAAACTGCCATCAACAACGACGGTTAAGAAGAACCAACGAAGATTTCACAGAGTCCAAATGAACACAGATCCAAGAAGACAACAGAAACCTCCGTCAACAGAACCCACCTGAACCAGTCCACGACGGCGAGACGACGCAAACGCGAACAGGTTTACAAGAACAAGACAGTGCAGCGGCGGAACCTCCACCTGCCTAAACCACCGTCAGACCTCCAGCGCATCAGAGACGAACTAACGAAGGCCATAACGTGAAAAACCAAGCGGAACAGAACGGAAACAAGACCTCTCCGGAAAGAGGTTAACGCGATGGTGCGGATTGGAGAAAACGTCGCACCACCAACTTTTGAGGCTACATCGTGGTTGAACAGATTTGGATTAGGGGAAAAAGGAGCGGCAGCGGCTGGTTTAGGGTTTTAGAGCTCAATAAACTATAAAGAGTAAACTTTCATCAGAAGTTTTCAAAACATAAAAAGATGAATATATTTTCAATAAATTATTCTTATTCCTTTCAGAATTTTTTTTTTAATTATTGACATAAAAGCCATGATATATATATATATATATATATAGGCTTAAATATGCTTTTGGTCCCTGCAATTATGCCTTGTTTTGAAAAGAGCCCCTGTAAAAAAAAAAAATTGATTTTAGTCCCTGCAATATTTCAAAACTTTTAAAATAACCCCTGGCCTAAAAGTTTTGAGATATTGCAGGGGCTATTTTAAAAATTTTGAGATATTGCAGGGACTAAAATCAATTTCTATTTTTTTTACAGGGGCTCTTTTCAAAACAAAGCATAATTGCAGGGACCAAAAACATATTTAAAAAGTGACATGTCATCAAGAAATCCAGGCCAGGGGCTATTTTAAAAGTTTTGAGATATTGCAGGGACTAAAATCAAAATTATTTTTTTACAGGGGCTCTTTTCAAAACAAGGCATAATTGCAGGGATCAAAAACATATTTAAGCCATATATATATATATATATAATTACAAAATTGTGTGGAGGAAGATTATTGGAATCAATATTTCCCCCATAATATATTTTAACATGATTTGGACACAAACCAAGACCCAACACACACGACAAAGTACACTAATTGCAATAACTATAATAAAGTGATGAGTACGAAAGCATATTGTCCTGCATATTGTTTTCAATACTCATCTACTACAACTTCATTTAGATGAATAATTTGTACATCACTACAAGAAATTTGCCATATACCAACGGCTGCTTTTTAGTGACGGTAATTAAAACCGTGGCTATAGATTTGCTATACCCACAGATGCTCAATAATCCTGTATGTATAGCACTACCTCCCAAATTTTCCCCATAAATTTAATTTTCCATCTCTATTTCTTGTTGTCCCTCTTTTTTTTGTTATAGAGAATCACAGTGAAATAAAATCTATCCTCTCTGAATTTCTTCTAGTTCTCCCTTGAATCCTCACTCTCACTATACCTCATCTCGTCACACTAAATCCCCACCGCCAGTACCACATCCTGTTGCGCCGTCATGCTCAACCTATCGCCCCGCCTTTGTTCTTGTGAGATCAACTCTTCTCGTATGCGACGCTTCCTCTCTTCTCCAACTGAACACCATGTATCTCTCTCTATCTCTCTCTCTCTCCATCCCTCCCCCTTTGCTGTTTTGAATCACCATAGTTAGGGTTTCTGAATAATTTAGAGTTTTTTCATCCGAATCTAATTATATCAAATTGATTGATTGATAATGCAATTGGAACTGTAAATAATTGATTTGTGTTATTAAATTGATGTTAGGGTTTTTGATTGATATGTTGTAAATAATTGGAACTGTACTCTATTTTGATCTTGTTTGGTTCGATTGTGGCCTTTTCTTTGTTCTTCTCGCAGCAGTGTGTGATTTCTTGGTTTGGATTCAAGCAAAGTTAAAGCGTACATGGAGTATTGTGAAGTAAGATTTATGGCATTTGTTTTGTTTTTATGGTTTTATTGATACAAAACCACCGAGTTGGATATTGTTAAGTGGGTTCCTATATTGTTTGACAACATTACTTGTAAACCATTGTTTTGCAGCCTTTTGATTGGTTTGGATTCATAAAGCCATAGTTTCTCTATTTTCTTGTCAAGAGTTGAGTTTGGTTGGTTCTGTTTGGTTTGATATAGTTTTCTTTCATTTGATTCAATTTTGTTTGGTTCAGTTTCGTTCGTTTGATTTCGTTCTGTTCATTTTGGATTTAGTTTGAGTAAACTTTATCAATATTTCAGGTGTGTAAGCTAGGAACTAATTCCGAATTGCCTTATTAGAATGAAAGTTCACCCCAATGAAGATGGCATTATTTGTACGATGGAAATGCCAAAGCGTTATAGGTCTTTTGCTTCTCACTTATCTCTTAGTTGCATAATTGCATATAGATTTGCTTCTGAAATTATTGACTAATGAGTTGTTGACCAATGAATTGTTCTCACTTATCTCTTATATGTAGCTTGTTCTTAGCTCCCCTTTTTCAGGTTTATGTAAAGTCAAGGTGAACAATCATATCATTGCAGGAATTATAGTTACAGTTCTTTGTATTCTCTAAAGCTATTTGGTTATTGGTTCTCTTGCAGAATACTGATTTGGTTATGCATCTCTAAAGCTATTTGGTTATGCAGACAAGATTGGTTGGTCATGCATCTCTAAAGCTAATAAGCATAATTTACAATATTATGCAGGCAAATATTCTTACTAATTAATGCTTCCAAATATGCCAGATTCTTACTAATTATTGCTTCATTTAATCTTCTCTGCCTCAGGTCAAGTTTTAACCGATGTAGTTGGCGGTCCGCATTATGTTGCTCCTAAGGTTCTCCTCAAGCATTATGGCTCTGAAGCAGACGTGTGGAAAGTCGGTGTCATACTTTATATATTCTACAGCGGTGTGCCGCAGTTTCGGGCAGGTATGTGTCACTTCGTGCTTATGCTCTTTTCATAATTTGTCGTGCGTCTGTGCCATCACTGAAAGTTTTGTCGTTTTGGACCACAGAGACCCAGCAGGGTATATTTGAGCATTGGACCTTGTTGTTCTTTCTCGTCTCAAACAGTTTTCTGCAATGAATAAGCTAATGAATATTACTTTACATGACACGAATGTGGATCATGCATTTTAATACAGAATATATGAAGTGCCATTGTTGCCTTTGTAGCAATAAACTATCATGCACTTCTTGATTGGTTTATGCTTATGTCTCAATATGACTTTTCCTGGAGTTATTTGGTGTATGCAATTGGAGATAACTTAAAGATTTTTGCATTTTTTGCACTTGCTTTTGCATGATGTTTGAATAATGGCAATTTTAATGTGTTTTGTAGAATGCAGATATTATAATAATGACATGAATTCATGAATTGGTTTATCCTTGTTAAGAGTTCATCCCCTTTATTTGGATCATAAGCTTGTTGGTTGAATACTTGAATTTATCCTTTTTGATATACGAAGAGTGTTTACAAAAAATTAAATGGAGTTTTTTATCATAAACTGTTGAAGCAAGTAGTATTATAGAAGCAAGTAGCAGAGGTAGCAAGTATATTTGCAATAGTATTATATTTGTACACAAAGCAAGTAGCAGAGGTAGAAGCATATAACATCACTTTAAGTATACTTGCAATACTGTTACTGCCCTGTTTTTTGGAAGATCTAATTCATTGTTTATATTGTCAATAGTCTTATTATTTGGAAATTCATGTGCAGTGATTGGATTTAATCAAACAAATGAAAATCAAAGTAGATGATCAAAACCTTTATATGTTAAGGTTAACTTGGAAGGAGTATCCATAGGAAGGCAAATCAATTTGAGGCTTTAAAACTCTTTGATTAGAATGTTTTTTAAATATAAGTGTCTAGTGATTTGGTATGTAGTACCACTACTCTTTGATTTGGGAAATTGCCTAGAGGTCTATATGGAGCAGGTCAAGAAGATTACAACAGATATAGACCTCTTTCTTGGCTACTTTTTCTTGGTGCCTAGCTGTTTGTGTTAAGGTTTAATCTAATTTTTTGTTTACTGTAGACTGATGATTTATTTCATTTTGTGTAGGTAGTAGTTGGTAGCTTATTCATTGATTTTTTTTTTTTTTTGAATGAGCTTATTCATTGATCTTTAAAAGCTATATTTGATAGCTTGATGTACCACCAACTTGGTACACCAATTTAATAGTTTCTAACATTCCTTTGTTTTTATTTACATCCATATAGTTGAGGCTAAACTCCTAACAAATATTGTGAACTTATTTGGTGTCAGAACTTGTTATTGTGAACTTCGCCAGAAGTGCAGCACATGGGGTCTAGGGGCCAGAATGTTAATAATGGTTTTTTTTTAGTGTTTCCCTAGTAACTTGTCACTGTGAAAATCAATGTCTATTTCTCTTTTGTTTCCCTGTATTTCTTGTTTCCTTTTAGTTGTTATCAAATGATTTGATATCCCTTGTCGTGTATTGCATTGCATTCCAGATGCTAGAGATATATAAACACTAATGTATATGCATTTAGACAGTTGTGAGCATGAACATCGTCTATCGCTGCGTCATGTTCAAGATGAGTTTGTTTCCCTCTCTTTCTCAATCTCATTTGTTTTATTCATTCAAATATGATATGATCGGTGATGTTTTGGCTTCAATGTGTATACTGATATTTTTGTTCAATCAGTCAATAAAGAACAAGTGACACTAATTCACTACACTCTTTCTCAATGTGTATATTGTTATTTTTGGCTTCAATGTGTATATTGTTAGTACGAAAATATCAATTAAATTGAGTTTATAATTTGATCTCTTTTATTTTCTATAGGTTACAGATGCTTCTATATAATGCCCCCGACCAAACAGATTCTCCAAGTCCATACACTGACGAAGATTGAAGAGAGAGAGAGAGAGAGAGAGAGAGAGAGAGAGAGAGAGATGGCTTAGAAGTAAACGATAGTTCTCTAAGCTATTTGGTGCAATTTCATTTTGGGATATTTAGCTAGGTGACATTGTTTTGGTGTTTTAAATATACTTTGTTCGCAAGATGACATTGTTTTGATGTTTTAATGTACTCCTTTAGTTTGAGATGTTTGTAAGACTTAGTAGTTTCTTAATATAGTTGAAAATTATCTTTTATATTTTATAGTGGATTTGGTGTGTGCAAAACATGTTTATTGGCAAATTATTATATTCTAAAAAATGTACAATCTGTCAAAAAAATGCAAAAAAAAAAAAAAGTTCCAAACCTATACCAACGGTCACATCTGTGGGTAAACTGATTTACAATAGTTGTTAATGTCCGTGGGTATAGCCTTAAGACTTGACCAACGGATAAAACTTCTGTGGCTATAGGCTATTAGTGACGGAAAATATCCGTGGGTATAGCGAAATAAAGACCATGGAAAGAAACGTCCGTCGGTATAGGTTTTACGGCCTATACCCACGGTTTTGGGACCTTTACCCACGGAATTTTGCCGGCTATATGTCAAGTTTCTTGTAGTGCATGTTGGATATTGCCTTGAAAATTATGTTGTTGCAGGAAGCTGGTGTGCCCTGGTGAGGGCTCAACAGGCAGCAGGCAACGAGCAGGCGAGCCCTCGTGAGGGCGCAGGTCTGGGGCGCCAGGGCGCAGTGGTCTCGGGTGTTGGCGCCATGGCGCGGCCACGAGCCCTCGTGAGGGCGCCAGGGCGCAGACACGCGTATATATGATGCTGTTTTGCGTTTTCAGGGCTCATAAGGTGTTTTTAGGGTTTCTAAGGCCAACATACAAACTAGGGTTAATAGAGAACATCTTGGGAAGACTCTAGGGTTGGGAGAAACATTCTATCACCTTGGAAACACTTGTTGATTGAATCTCTTGGTCACGGGAAGAGATTCGGGACTAGGGTAGAATTAGGAAAACTCTAATTCTTGTAACTCTTGTGGAGAATCTCATTGTAATCAAGGTTTATATCGATAGTGGAACGGAGAGGCTGCTCTCTCCCCCAGATTAGGTTCATTAACACCGAACTGGGTAAACAACTTGTCTGTGTTCTTTACCGCTTTCACTGTTTATTCTTGTTTGTGATTATTATTGTCGGTTCTCAATTTGTGGTTGCTTTAATCGTTTACTCCACACACTAAAGGTTATTGGTGTGAGATATCAATCGAATTCACAACAGTACACAAATTTATGAGACACCGTAAATCAACATTAGCTCAAAATGTTTAAATTGAATTTTTAAATTCATTAAAGAGTGTTGTATCTAGTCTATAACACAAATTTATAAGACAGCGTAAATCAATTAAAATGTTGCGATCTTGGTCGTCCTCTTTCCAATTTTGCATTTTCACATTTTCAAATAATTTAGGATGGATAGCTCAACTAGTTTGAAATTTGAATTAAGAGTTAAAAGAGCTAAGGTCAAGATTCAAGTTCTGGCAAAGATGAAAAATACTAACAACTACTTGCTAATTATTAACTTTGACTTTTTTTTTTTTTTATAAAAAAAAGGTAAAATTATTTCGTCTCTTTTGCAATGGAGAGTTCCCCTCATTTTCAAAGACACCGCTTAAAAAATAGAAATAGATTATGCCGCTCTTAACATATGTTGGTTTAATTTGTAAGGATTCAATTCAAATCACATAATTGGGTTTGAACTTTGTTGTTTATGTAATGACTTTATTAATAAATACAACACTTTCATCTCTAAATATAAGATCCTCTTGAGTTTTTTTTTGTCCTTTTTCATAATATCTTTTTCAAATTTCTAAGAGCATTAATTATTTTTTTTCTCAAACATACTATAGTACAGTTTTTTTCTTCAATATGTAAAAACAAATGAACTCATTCTTTTTCTTGAAAGATAAAATTGTTAAAATAATATTAATTGTCAACAAATTAATATTACAATTCACTTTCTTAATCTCCAAAATTTTCTTAAATGAATGTTATTTCTAGAGACAGATCAAAGTGGTACTATGTAAGTGTTATGAATAGTTAAGTTAGTTCCTTAGTGAATGTTTATTCTTGATCTTTCACCTTTCTATAATTCTCGTTAGTGAGTGACTTGTTAAGTGATCTTTAAATATCTTTGACCGTTTACTTGTTATTTATGTCCTATAAATAAGACTCTTATTTTCATGTAAAAATACACATGTAAAAAAAAAATATAAAATTCTCATTGTCTCTATCTCTATTTTTAACACTCAAAGTTTATTTTTAACTATAAGTGCATTTGTTGGTATTTTTAGATGTTTAGACTTTATAACTCTGCGAGTCCTCCAAACCTAACTTGCTTTCTCAGATCCAAACTTCATCTTCACCATGTAGCCCCTTGGATTGGTGGTGCGATGGGTTTCCTTCTCCGCACCACCGGCGTCCCTTTTCCTGGCCGTCGTTCCTTCTTTCCAGATCAACCTTTTTTTGTCTGTTCCGAGGTTTGGTGGTTCGTCAGATCTTGTGGTACGGCTGACAAGTGGCTCTTTTCTGGTTCGAGGTGGCGGCGCTAGGTGGAGGCATCGTCGCTTTTGTCGCCGGTTGCAGTTTCTGTAGATCTGGTCCTATCGACAATGTTTAGTTTCCTGACCCGTTGCTGTAGCTTTTACATCCAGTTTGATTAAACCTCCTTCTTTGGGCTCTCTGTGGCCTGGCCGTCGCAAGGTTCGTGGTGGATGTGGAAGTTTCGTGCGGTGGTCGTTGGCAGTATGTGCTGTCGGTTTGGCTTGGTGGCAGTTTCTTCTCGGTGGTTTTGGTTTTTCGCCGGTTGTGTTTAGTTTCGTGGTTGCCGTTTGTTTGCCGCCGGCGGGCTTTGGGTTTTATGGTTTTCCGACATATGTTGTTTTTGTTCAGAGATTGGGTGGATTTAGACGGCGACCTTTTCCGGTGGTTGTGATTCAAATTACCGTTTGGTTCTGTGTTTTAAAAACCCGAAAGGGTCTGGTTCTTTAAACCCATAAGGGTTTGGTTACTGTCTTGTTGTGTTTGGTGGTTCTTGACTGCCTCCACAATTGTTGCTCGAAAGAGCTTTCTACTTGCTGCTTGTTCAGGGAGTTGGCACTTGGATTTTGTTACCGTGTTGACGGTCAATCCATTCGCTGTTTTAAACCCTTAATGTTGCTTACATTATTTCACTTTTCATATTTTTTGTAAATTGGTTTCGCGCCCGTACGCGGGTTCGCTAGGTTGCGCCTTTGATTAGTGAATTTGTGTTAGATTAACTTGGTCTCTTGATTTGTTTTATCACGATGTATTTTCTTGGGTCAGGTTTTATGTTCCTCAGTCTCTGTACCTCTTTCCTTTTATTTAATGTTATTTTCTTTTGCTTAAAAAAAAAAATATATATATATATATATATGTGTATATTTCTGGCTCAAAAAAAAAAAAAAAAAACCTAACTTGCTTAACCTTTTCATTATAGAAAAAATATAATAAATTGTAATCTACACATAAAAAATAGTAGTGGCCCTACCCTCTGCAAATATAATAAGCCGTGTATTTTTTTATTTTAAATAAATTATTACTATATATAATCAGATAAGTTTATATCAGATTCAATGCATTATTCTATCTTGGTGGTTGGTGCTCTATTATCTATTGGCATCATTGCTATATTATGCAATAAACAAACAACACTTAAAAGGCCATGGCTCTATATAGTAAAAATTAGCGGATATTTGATAAGTTAGTTTATAGTGGATACGTTTATAGCTAATAACTTATAAGTTTGTTTATTTATAGCGAATAAATTAGTTGATTGAATTTGCAGTGTTAATAAAATTACCGGTGGAACTAGCTTATAAGTACGAAATGACATAAAAAAACTATGTTTAATTGATATTTAATTTTTTTACAGAATAAAATTGAAAGAAAAATGATAAGCTATAATAAGTTCATGAGCTATTTGAAATAGCGTCTGAAAAATAAGCTATAAACTAGTAATAAACTATAAATTTGTAATCAAAAGACCATTATCAAATAAAACTTTTAGCTTATAAGCTATAAGTTAGTTTATTTGACTTTCCAAACATAGCATTCGAAACTTTTTAACTTATGGTGGAATATTTTTCTGTGTGATATTTTTGTCCCTACAACATTATTTTCTAGTTGTGTCCTGCTGATTTCCCTCAAACACATGTCCTATAAGGCTATAACAATTGTATAATTTATTCATCGATCTCTTTTCCCTTGTGCACTCCACTACATTATATGAAGTAAAATTTCACAATCGCCATTCGCCACAATATCTAATCAGTAATCAATTCAAATAAATCTACAAAATAAATTGTTTTTTTAAGCACAAAATAAATTGTTGTCCGTATATAAAATGGGGGAAAGTAAGTAATAGAATTTCGAAAAATACTTAGTTGAGCACAAACCCAAGAAAAAATAATTTAGACACACACTCATCAATGAAGAAAAATTAAAATAAAATTAATATTGTCACATTATTTAGTCATTTTTTAAAAAAAAAAAATTTATCATGTGTGTGTGTCTAAGTAATTTTTTTTTGGATTTGTGCTCAAGCAAGTATTTCTCTAGAATCCCTTGTGCACCGAATATTGAGGCAAAAAGTATGATTTTTGTATAAAATTTACCCTTTAGACCCTGAGCATAATTTCCTTTATGAATTTTTACTTATAAAATACTATTTTTTAAAAATTGAGAAAGTATATATAGTAAAAAGAATTAAATTTACATGTACTGTACTATCAGAGAAATCAAGGTAGTCTCATAGCCTGGGCCAGACCCATACGGCAGGGTTCAATTTTGAGCCACAAATTTTCATTATTTTATTATTAATATTGGAATGCTATTTTTACAATTTCAATAAAATAGTTTGACTTTTTTTTTACTTCAAAATAGTTTGACTTTTAGTATTTCTAAAATTTGACAAAGTATGTTAAAATTAATTAAATTTACATGTACTATTAGTGAAATCAAGGCAGGCCCATAGCCTGGGCAACCAGACTTATACGGCAAGGCAGGGTTCAAAATTTTGAGACTCTAATTTTTATTTTTTTATTTTTTTTTTAACAAGCAAAAATGAAATTTATATATAATAACAAGAAGTCCTGATCAACACAAAGTGTGTCAAGCATAATTACAAAAATGTACAATAGTCAATACATCGAGACACATGTTAACCGATAACCAAACAAACAAGAGGGTTAGACCGCCACATATGAGAATTGAGACATATATTTGCATTATTAGTTTTTATCCACCACAAGAAGTGTACTTTGATTTTCTCAAACAACTGAAGGACCGATGATTCATTTGCCTTGAAGATCCTATTATTTCGTTCTTGCCACACCACCCAAATGCAACAGAGCCAAAGGAGTTGCAGGAAGAAGCGTCGAGCACGGTTCCCCCTGCTGAATAGACAAACTGGATAAAGTGGTCCTGTAACTGATACAGATCATCCGTTGATGTATCAACCCAACCGCGAATCAAGTGCCATAAAGATGCGAAGACAAGGCAGGACAAGAACAGATGATGCACTGTTTCCACGCCCCCACAACCAGTCACACAAAGCTGAGAATCAGGTGTAATAATATGTCGCCGCACCAAATTATCTCGAGTCGGCAGCCTATTGCGGAGTAACCGCCATGCCAGCACGGACACCTTTAAAGGAATCTGTTTGTGCCAAAGCAAGTCTGTGAGTGCCGCCGCCTCCGAGACATTCCTACTTGTGAGCAAAGTATACGCGCCCCGCACACTGTAACCGCCACCTGGATCATGCTGCTATAGCCACTGGTCGACAACAAAAGACTGCAAAACAATGTCCGAAAGGAACTGCCTACACTCCCCTAACTGCTCTTTCTCCCACGCCCTCAAAGGACGCCGCCACAACCACGCCCCACCGCCCTCACAATTTAAATTATTAATTATTAATATTTGAATATAATTCACAATTTAAATATGAAAAATTCTAATTAGTATTTTTGGGACATTAATAAATGAAAAAAAAAATAGAGATAGTGCATTCAATATTTTGAATTTTATAACAAATTATCTTCTTAATATAAAAGGATTGGTTTTGTTATCTAAAAAGAGTTAACGCTGCAATTTATTTTTTGTTTGTCTTCTATTAAAGTGTAATTATTTTATATATATATAAAAAATGAACTGCACACTACGAGAAAAATGGTGTTTTGCATCGACATATGTCGCTAAGAAAAATAAGAAGTTGTTGCAAAATGTATTGTTGTTAGATTTTGAAACAGCGCGCTTCGTATTTTTCTCAGCTATATATGTCGCTGCCAAAAACTATTTTTCTTGTAGTGGCAAGTGAAGTATTTGAGTTGATCTTAGGGAATATTGATTGGTAAATTGTTGTTTTTTATATTAAAAAATAATAATTTTTGAAAAAAAGAAACCGAATGAAGTTTATTGACTGAGTCGCGATTCAGTACGCTATCTTTAAGATGTTTCACGGTACTGCTCGAATTGTGTAAAATAGACAATCAACCGTACCGCCTTCAGGATAAAACAGCCCAGTTCAAAACTGCACCGATCGATTATTGCACGATAACGATCAGAAGGAACACCTTCTTGAATATTTCGACTAAGGTGAGTGACTGCACCGATCCTGTGAGTAATCACCGTGGATGGGAGTAAATTCCTATAAAAATCATGATCATGATTTTGCTTATTTTGACCAATTTTTATCAAAGTAAAAATAAATTGCCCGTTTCAAATTTTATTCGAATATGAAGAACCTATAATCATATGTCACATATGACAAAATGTGTCACATTTTTACCCCTCTGCCAACACGTTGTTTTTGTCAACATATCATACATGGGTCTATAAAATATTAAGTACCCTCTTCCTATTTCTTCAAAATTAAAGGTCCCAACTTGAACAAGTAGCCTTGTCTATAGTCTCTTGTTTCAAGTTTCTTTGGGAAACACACAAAAAATGACTCTTTCTTCCAATGGCAAAACCAATTTCTCCTTAGAGATTCCCACCATCAAGTTCACCAAGCTCTTCATCAATGGACAATTTGTTGATTCCATTTCAGGTTCTTCACTAATTTTACATCTTCTCTTCTTTTTTCTATATTCCATTCTTTTTCTTCTTCTTCTTCAATAATACCCCTTTATTTCAACTTTTTTCTTATAATTTTTTTTAATATGGAGATGTTAAGAATTACTTGTTGGTAAGTTAGTATTTTCTCATTCACAAGGATTTGAATAACCATATATTTTGTTTTATAGTATATAGTTTAATTTTCATTGCTTCTTCTAAGCTTATCATACCTTCTAAGATTATTAATTTATTTGTTTTAAATTTTTCCTCATTTGCTTATGTCACATGAAAGTGGAATGGTAATACACGGCACGCAATTTTACATAAATAGATATAGATATGTTGTGAATATGAGATGAAAAATGAAAATAATGTTGCATAGTTTCAATGGTTAGACTCATGAGTACGTCATGAGGCTATAAGAGTTGGCCTCAACTGTAATTCACTCATTCTTAAATCATGCTAGTATATACTCCCTCTAGTCCTAATTATAAGAGAACTTTTACTTTTTAGGTTCATTAGAATGTTAATGTATCTAAACTATAATATAGTCCAAATACATTAGTTTTCCAATGAATCTAAAAAGTAAAAGTTATCTTGTAATTAGGACCGGAGGGAGTATATATATATATGCGGTCTACTTTGTGCCAAAAAAATATGAGGCCTACAACTAGGGTATGCTAAATAAACACAAATAAATGCAATAGAGACTTTTAAGTTTTATTTGAACACATGCAATTTGGTGGAACAGGTGGAGTTTCAATGTTGTTGTATTAAAAAAAATATTGTAATGTTTTGATATTTAAAAACTTGAGTAAAATTGGGCTGTGATTGATAAAAAAATAGTAATTTATAAGGGAAAAATTAGTTGACTAAATTTATAATGTTTGTTAAAATTAGCGGCTGAACGAGTTTATAAATATGAAAAGATATAAAAAATGTTTAGTATTTAATTTTTAAAAATAAAATAACAGAAGATAAAATTGGGATAAAAAGTAATACTACCTCCGGTCTTTAATATAAGAGAAAGTTTGTTTTTTAGATTCATTGAACTTTTAATGCATCTAGTCTATAATATAGACCAAATACATTAGAAACTCAATGAATCTAAAAAGCAAACTTCTTCTTATATTTAGGATCGGAGGGAGTACTACGTAAGCTATAATTGGTAAAAATAAACTATAAATTTGGGAGAAAAAAAGTTTATTAAATTTAAGTCTTTTTTCAAAATGGGCATATAAATACACTATAAGTTCAAAATTTGGCATTGTTAAACAGATGTTAGGTAATTCAACTAGTTTAAACGAAAAGTTAAAAATTTGGAGGCGTTAGGTTCAAAATTCTCGGATAAAGGAAAAAAATATTAGTTAAAACAAATAATTATTAAATTAACAGTTTAAAAAAATACAAAGAAAATAGACTGGAGTGAGATATTCAAATGTAATTACTAACACATACTTAAAAATAGAATGTCATTGTTAGTTATTGTTATTTCAAATGTATTCTTAATTAATGGATTAATTTAATTTTCAAATTTTTTTTTGTTGTCAATTAAATCATAAATAAAACTATATTTATTAATTAACGACACACATAAGGATGAAGACGAGCTTTCAATTTTAATGCACATTTCAGAATCAAAACAGTTGTTTTTGTCTGCATAGTACGTCCTTCATTTTCATTTTAATCAAAAATATAAAAATGTAAAACAAACATATTATCTTTTTGTGCTAGTTCCGTTTGGATTTTGAAGTGTTCCAAAAATAAACAATGAATAAGAAACAAAGGAAACGACACATAACCGTTTCATTATATTGAAGTTTGATAGGATAAAAAATTAAATTTCATTGATCAATTATTTGTTAGTTGTTTTTTTTGTCAATAAGTATTGTGGTTAGAAATTTCAAATAAGCGAGATAGGAGACTGAATTATATACGTAGAGGATTGATGTTCGAATCTGGATCATCTCACTTATTCAATTTAAGGGTGAAATTTCTAATTACTTGACTACTTGACAAAAAAAAGTAAATAAGCAATATATCCATAATTTAAATTTCGACCTTTGTATAAATAATGTGATGTTCCTACTAATTAAGCTAATTAAGTTCACGAAGACATTTGTTAATATTTATTTTGTTTTTGGTGAAATTTCTATAAAACTTTTTATATGATATTGTATAATATTTTATTTCTACTATTTTATATGTTTCAAAATAATTAATACTTTTTTTTTAAAATGAAAATGATTAATACTTCTTAGTTCTTACCTTGTATTATGTAGTAATGTTTATTTTGTAGACAGAATGTTACTTTGTAGTGTTGATTACATATAGAATATAAGACGCTAATCTGTGCATTTTATGCGCTGTTTTAAATTATAACGTCGAAAAATTATTTACATATAGGTAGTAAATTTAAAATTCAACCAATATATTATTATTATTATTATCAGAATAATAGTAACAATAAAAGTTATTTAAATATATCAAAATATATGTGTTTATACATTTTGAAAAACTTATTTATACACCCTATATAAATGGATCATGGGTTAGCTTAATCAAAAGTACAATTATTTAGGATATTCATATATGAATAATGATAATTTTTCAAAAAAAAAAAGAGGTGAATAGTATTATTCAATGATTGATATTTAATTATTTTGTTTTTTGTTTGTATTCATAATTTGTAGTACTTTCGAAAAGCTTACTAAAAGTTAGCAAAATCATTTTTGTGCTTATATGGTTAAGCTTTTTTGTGTTTTATTTTCCTTTCTATTTTATTATTTTTTAATGACTAAAAAATGGTAAAAAAAAAACAGGAAAAGAGTTTGAGACAATAGATCCAAGAAGTGGAGAGGTAATAGCTAAGATTGCAGAGGGAGTAAAAGAAGATATTGATGTTGCTGTAAAAGCCGCACGTGTCGCTTTCGATGATGGTCCATGGCCTCGTATGCCTGGTGTTGTACGTTATCATTTCTCTCTCTCTCACTCTTTAGACTTATTAATTATTAAATTAAAATCTTATTATTATTTGACTCAAACATTATTTTAATTTATGGTTCATTAAATGATGAAACTGTTTAATTTGACTTACTGTTTAATTTGACTTATTTTCATTAATTAAACATGTTTATATTTGGATATCATTTTTTAAAACATGTTTGACTTGCATACTTTTCTTCAATGAACATTTGATTTGCAACTTTTTTAATAGAGATTAAAGATATATTTGGAAAAAATTGCAGATAACTTATAAGATAGTTTAAAGCGGATGAACTTATAGCGGATAACTTATAAATTAGTTTTTAGCTTATAACGAATAAGATAGCTGATTGAATTTTTAGTGTTTGGTAAAATTAGCGGCTGAACTAGCTTATAAGTATGAAATAACATAAAAAATATATGTTTAATTAATATTTAATTAATATTTATATTTAACTTGGACTAAAGTTAGTCCAAACTCATCAATTGATTTTCATAATTTTCTTTCCTTCCATTTTCTTCACTTTAAACCAAACAAAGCTTTAAAGGTGTATTTGGGTCTGTGGAAGGAAAGAAATTACAAAAACCGATGGATGAACTTGGACTAACTCTAGTCCAAATTCATCCATCAATTTCCGTAATTTTCTTTTATTTCACTTTCTTTCCTTCAAACCAAACAAAGTCTAAATAAGTCTCACATCTCATTATAAATATATCTCACTTACAATAATTTTTGCGTTTCAAAAAATGAGAAATGCTGACAAGTATTTTAAGGATACTTGTTGAGATATTTAAAAGATAAATTTTATCTTAAAAATAGTGTATTATTTGACATTTTAAAATTTGACTTTTTTTACATAAACTTATTATTTCTTTTCATTTTTTATTTCTTAACAAGTTCTCTTACATTTTATTTTATTTTTGTTAGTAATCTAGTGACAAAAAATATCACCTTTAAAGTAGATGAGTTGAATCCAAGACCTTCACATTTGGTGTGAATTTTATGATCGTTTACCTTTTTGTCTAAAACATACTTATCAAAATAGAATTCATTTTTGTGTAAAAAAGAAATAGAATTCATTATTTTTTTGACAAATAAATAGAATTCATTTAATTATTAAAATAAAGACAATAAATTGTTTTATTAAGAATTTATCAGGAGATCTATATAAAAAAAAGAATTAAACAGGAGATAATTGGTAACCTAAAAAAAAGGAGATAATTATCTTACCGGATGCCCCCTTGTGTGGCATGATGCACGCATTATCTCTCGTTGTCACAAAAAGTTTGGATTTATTTGAAAATAGCATCCATGGACCAAATGAGAAGAATATAAAGAATATAATACTCCCAAAAGTCCCACAATTATTAATCATATTTTCATACAAATCTATATTTATTTTTTTTTCTTTTACCATCAGTTTAAATTAGTTCGGGGTCAATTCTGTCATTAAGTGATTCGGAGGTAGTTTAAAATTTTATTTTTTAAATAAATTTTTTCTAGAAGATACTGATACCTAACCGTGTGAGTTGTGTAACTAAGAATTTACTATTTTTATTAATTTATTATTATTATTATTATTATTATCATCAAGTATTAATGTATGTATATATACCATTAACATTAATTCAAAGTAAAAAAATTAATTTATTGAAAGGGTCATTAATTTTTTTTATTACAAGTATTGATATTATTCTATTTATTTTTTGAAAATTAATATTATTAATTTTTTTTAATATTATATGTTAAATTTGTTAATAATTGATACATCCTTTATTAAATAATACTTTGTTGACTAAATCAAACACAATTATTAATGTTTTATAGAATAAATTCAAATAAAGAAAATTACTCTCTCTGTTTCAAACTATATGTTATTTTAGCACTTAACAAACAAATTAAAAAATATATTAATTTTATACAATAAGAAAAATTATAAATTAAGGTAACTTTGAATGAAAAAATTGTATTTTTTTTTTTTTGAATGAAAAAATTGTATATTTACAACAAATATCTAACTTGTATTGCAAGCTAAACATTCATTTTATTGTCTTCTTTTGACCAATATTTTCGTGAAACTCTGACAAATATTCTCTCCAGTCATTATTATAAAGTTTATTTGAAAATTGGAGTTTTAATTTATAAATCAAATATATTAATTTTTTAATAAACTTAAAAAATAATTTTATTTATTCATAAAAGTGACCGAAAGAATTGCTATTATTTATTTATTTATTGATAAAAAAGAATTACTATTATTATTTTACTACCGCGTGATTAAATGGTTCCAACCAAATTAGATTATCACTATGTACCCAAAAATAAATGGATTATCACCCTTAAAAGTGGGGATCATATTCCACTTATTATTTTTATAGTCCTAAATCATCCTTAAAAGTGGGAATCATATTCCACTTATTATTTTTAAAAATAGCGGACGTAATACAAATAAAAAAATTTGAGAGAAAAACATTCCCTAATATAAAATTTTTAAGATTTTACACCATCCACTCCATTACTTGCTACTTAGGTAGCAGAAGAAGTATTTCGATAATTTTGAAAAGCGCGCAAGAAAATTCAGGGGCGCCAAAAGAAACTCTCAAAGTTATAGGTTGAACTTGGATTAAAGTGGATATAAATCATTTAAACATTTTTTAGACAATTTTTTCGGAGAATTCTTTTTGTCACCTGTCATTTTCTCGTGCATCCTAGTCATATATTAAAATACTCATATCCGTTATTTAGATAGCAGATACACCCCAAAAATATCCTATCAATTTTTTCAAAAAAAAAATAATTTTTATAATATTTACTACCTAAATATTAGAAGAGTCAAAATAAAAACACATAGAACGTATGAGAAGTATTTAAGGCGGCAAAATAAAATCTATTTTTTTTCCCACACACATGTTAATGTGTTTCTGAACCTATCATGTGCTATGACTTCAAATCCGTGACTCTGTCTTTGGTGACAAATAGTCCAATAATCCTTCATGGGCTGTTACTTAGAAATATTTTTCTATAACTTGTAGATCACTGTCACTGGGTCCACTCCACCTTCTTTTTTATATTTACCAGGAATTTTTAATTTTGGAGTTAAATCTTGACAATAAAAAATCTATGTAGTCAAATGCAAATCTTGAAATAATTTAGTTTACTTTTCTTATGTTACGTACTAATCTGTTCCAAATCCAATTAAATATACATAGCTTACCTTTCTTAATGGTTTAAAAATCAAGTTAATTGTTCATGTGAGCATAACACAGTTGATAGGGATATGGCGTATAATATGTAGGGATTGAGATTCGAATTCCAATATTCCCACTTATTCTGTTTAAAATTTTTTGATTAGATCAATTGAATTAGATGGTTTTTTTAATTTAAATTTGATATAACATTATCGGCGAATATCCATTTTTAATCATGATACAAAGTAAAAAAGAACATGACATGATTAAAAATGAGTTACATATTAAACTTGACATATGATTTGTTAATTAATCAGGCAAGAGCACAAATCTTGACGAAATGGGCAGATTTAATTGAACAAAACATCGAAGAATTAGCAGCATTAGATACAATAGATGCCGGAAAATTGTATAGTTTCTGCAAAGCTGTTGACATTCCGGGAGTTTCACAAACGCTACGTTACTATGCCGGGGCTGCTGATAAAATTCATGGTGAGGTATTAAAACCTGCTCGGGAATTGCACGCGTATACTTTGATGGAACCGATTGGTGTTGTTGGACACATTATTCCTTGGAACTTCCCTAGTACTATGTTTGTTGCTAAGGTTGCTCCTTCTTTGGCTGCTGGTTGTACTATGGTTCTTAAGCCAGCTGAACAAACACCTCTCTCTGCTTTGTTTTATGCTCATCTTGCTAAGAAGGTAATGCTAAAGAAATTTGATTGATTTAGTTTTCAAATATATTCATTTTTATTGATTCATTTAGTAACATTATCATGTGTGATATATTATTGTGGTCGCTATATGCTTGGGCCGGCCCTGTATATATATTTCGGGATTTTTAATTATTGTGGCCGGAAATTTTTCTTATCAAACATAATTCATTTGTAATGTTAACTGCTTGAGGCTTTAGATATATTCCCTTTGAAAATTTTGATTCCTTTGAGATGATTTCAGAGTCTATTTAAGATCAATTAGGTCACCCATAATCAGGCTACTCAAGTCACACTCTAAATATTCAGTATTGAGCATGAGAGATTAGTCTCATTCACACTACTAGAAAAATGTTCACTATCGAGGGCCAAAAGTTGTAAAAAATGAGTAACATCCGTCATATATATGTGATGATTCTCCGAGGGAGAATCATCTCATACCTTAAATAAGTTGTTTTCAAAATTCATTTTGTAATTGATTCCTTCAATTATATCCATTGGTAATAAGTTGTTTTCTTGTATTGTCACATTCGATATGATCCGACCCAATTATATCCATTTTGTAATTGATTCCTTCAATTATAAGTCGATTTTGTCGTGTTGAGTTGGATCCAACCCAAATTCCAAGACTAGGTTTAATTGAGAAGCTCTTGCAAACTAGAAATTAATCTAAATTGAGCCTAATTTGATTAGTTTTAATTGCTTTTATCTTTTGAAGGCTGGAATTCCAGATGGAGTACTCAATGTAGTACCTGGATTTGGTCATACTGCAGGAGCTGCATTAAGCTCACATATGGACGTTGATAAGGTAACATTTAAATATCAAACATTTGAAAAAGTACCATGATTTAAAGCAATATAAGACTAATGCAATTACATTGGTTGTGTTTGTTCAGATAAGTTTTACTGGTTCAACAGAAGTAGGCCGCGAAATAATGGTATCGGCAGCTAGAAGTAATTTGAAACCGGTTTCACTTGAATTAGGAGGAAAATCACCCCTCTTAATATTCGATGATGCTGATGTTGATAAAGCTGCTGAGCTTGCTCTCTTAGGCATTGTATTTAATAAGGTGATTTTTATTTTATTTTTTAAATTTCAGAAGAGTCTTCTATCTAGATATCTTTTCATGTCATTCCATGCTCTTGCACGGGATCTTTATACTACATGTTGAGTATGACTCATAGTTAATAGACAAGTGGACAAGTCGCTCAAATGGAGCGAGACCTCCTGTGGTATAGTGCGAGAGTAATCTTATAAAATGGATTGTAGTATTTTAACGGAAAGGTAATTTAGTCGCGCTGCAGACAAAGTCTTTGAGATGAAGGCACATTTGGTCAAAGTCAAACTTCGTGATCAAATCTTGTGTGTTCTTTGTTTGTGTTTTTTGTATCTGTTTTCTTTTAAATCAGGGTCATTGTTCTAACAATGACATTTACATTTTACAAACAATCCAATTGTATAGCTTCTAACAAGTTTATTTTTTTTAAAATTCTTGTGTGGTTTTAGGGAGAAATTTGTGTTGCGGGTTCTCGTGTGTTTGTTCAAGAAGGAATCTACGACGAATTTGAGAAGAAGTTGGTGGAGAAAGCAAAAGCTTGGGTTGTTGGTGATCCTTTTGATCCTAAAGTTCAGCAAGGACCTCAGGTATATATGAACTTACCAACACAATGAATAAGTCAGTTTGCATAAACTTATCGACAAACACTTGAAAAAGTTGAAATAACAATAAAAATTCAAGACAGTAAAACTAAAATTAGTCACTAAATTTGACGTCTGTAAACTCAGCGATAAAATTAAATATTGATTTCACATTTTTCCGTTTCTAAATTTTCGTAGCTATTTCATTTTTTACATTCTGTAGGTACTATATTTCTAGTAATCGAATATGAGCATTTCTATTATAGGTTGACAAGAAGCAATTTGAGAAAATTCTTTCCTATATTGAGCATGGAAAGAAAGATGGAGCAACCCTTTTGACAGGTGGTAAAAAATTTGGAAACAAGGGTTACTACATAGAGCCTACAATTTTCTCTAATGTTAAGGTGAATTTTAACTCAACAAAAATATCATAACTATAGGTACCTTTAGAATATTCAAAAAGTTAACTAACCATCATATTTGTCTTTTCCTTTTTGTTCATAATAATTTGATTAGGAGGATATGCTTATAGCACAAGATGAAATATTTGGCCCTGTCATGGCATTGATGAAGTTCAAGTAAGTTATATTTTTCTATAAGATTAAATTTGTTACTAATCTCCATAAAATTATGACTATTCAATACAAAAAATTATTATTTTTAGTTCCACGAAATAAAAATATACCGAAAGATGAATATGAGCCCTTTTTATCAAGTAATTTTTTAATATTTTTTGGAGGCCTAAGACAATTATCTTGTGGACCTGATGGTGAAGGTTTGAGACCTTGGAGTGTACTCCTCTCAAAGTCTCAAGTTCGATATCTCTTGATGTCACTTTTTATGTTGAGTCAATCCATACATTAGAAAAGCTTTGGCTTTGAATAGACCTCCGCTAGTAGATGGTGGAATTGGTATCCCTTATATTAGTCGGTACTTGACCGGATACCGAGTCTTAAAAAGATCTCAACAGTTAATTTTCAAATCAAACGGTTTAGAATAAAAATTGTGTAATGCACTTACCGTACCAAATCCCTTATTATTGTTGTTGTTGAAGTAATTCTAATAGTACGAAAAGAGATTTTATATAGTAAGATAATGCATGAGTAATGAATAAATTATAGGACAATTGAGGAAGCAATTAAAAGTGCAAACAATACAAGATATGGCTTAGCAGCAGGAATTGTGACAAAGAATTTGGATATAGCAAACACTGTATCAAGGTCCATTAGAGCTGGAATTATTTGGATTAATTGCTACTTTGCCTTTGGAAATGACATTCCTTATGGAGGTTACAAGATGAGTGGTTTTGGAAGAGATTTTGGATTGGAATCATTACATAAGTATTTACAAGTTAAATCTGTTGTAACTCCCATCTACAATTCTCCTTGGCTTTGAATGTTGTTTGTATTTGGGTTATGTGTGTATTTGAGAGAATGAACAATAGTAAATAATAATGGATCTTTTATATGTATGCTTCATCATAATAATAACTTTGTAAGATCTTATGTTATATTACATGCAACCAATTTTGTATGTTTGTATTTGCTATATATATTTTTTTGTCAATTAGTTTAGTAGCTAAAAATTTCACTCTTAAGGTGGATAAGTGGAATGATTATGATTCGAATTCTGGCCCTTACATATATAATACAATATCCCTGTCAACTGAGCTAAGCTTACGAGACTGTCTTTGCTAATTTTTATTGAAGCCTATTGTTGAAAACTTGATACATTAATGTCTAACTTTTTATTTTTATATATTGTGAGTGCGCATTCTTTTTTTTTTTTTTGACAAAAACAAAATGATATTCATTCATTCAAATTGATAGATTACATCGAATACAATCACATATTCAACATTCGCTAAAAACATAAAGGATGAATCTGCGAACAAACTCACAGCATCCAAGTTAATAGCATACAACGGCAAAATGCCTACAACAAGTAATATGAAAAATTTAAAGTCACCGGAATGTCCATGCTTCCGGATCTGCAACGTTGATGCACAAATCATTGATTGAATCTGCAACTGGTTGAAGTTGATCTTTCAATATGAGTTAAACGAACACCGTAACAAGATGGAAAATCAAACGTCGTAACAAGACGACGAACAAACACAACACCGCACGCGGACGATGAAACCACAAATACAAAAGAAAACAACGAAAATAATATATCAATCTATGTGAAAATGATAATCCCTTATTTAAATTAAAAACAATGAAAAAAGACACAGAGGGGTGATTTTAGGCCAAAAATGACCTAAAATCACCCCCTTACCGGTAGAGGAAGAAAAGACTCAAGGAGAAAAAAATTAGGGCCGGCGTACTAGAGGAGAAGAAAGGATATTTTTGGTGTTGTGAGTGAGTGCGCATTCTTGATTAATTAATTGATGGTAATTAATTGATATCAAAATGTTGAATTTACACTTGAATATTTTGTTATAGATGATAATAATAAGGTTAATTTTACTTATAAATGATTTAAATTAAAGATATTTATTAATTTAATTTTGTAGTAATTATGTTGATATAATCATCTATTATTAAACTCTAGAGATATGTTTAGGTTTAACAATCACTAACATTGTCGGTTTATAATGCTATCATATTTTTATGGGTTAATAGGCTTTTACCCCCTGCAAAGTAGGCGAGTTTTGCGTTACCCCCTGTAATTTTTTTTCTTGAGATTACCCCCCTGCAATTTTTTTTTTTTATTTACCCCATTTTTGTTGACGTGGCAGGTAAAAAGTTAAGTTTTTTGCTGACGTGGCAGTGAACTTTGCTGACATGGCAGTTGACTTTTGCCTGCCACATCAGCAAAAAGGGGGTAAATCAAAAAAATAAATTTTGCAGGGGGTAATCTCAAGGAAAAAAATTATAGGGGGTAACGCAAAACTCGTCTACTTTGCAGGGGGATAAAAGCCTATTAACCCTATTTTTATTTTATTGACAAAGCTATATATCTTATTTGTTAATCGGTTGAAATATCGTAGTTTAAGTAATACGATTGATATCACATTATTATTTAGACATAAAGAATGCATGTAGAGCTATATGCGATAATATTAAATGTTAACTAGAATATATGAAACTGATCACGAGGATATATTAGAAGTAATGAAGCATAGTTTCGACAATCTCATTTCACTGTTAGTTTCATTATCATTTATCGTTATTCTATTTTCTTACTTCGTGCAATCGAAAATCTTTTGATTATCTTACTTAATATTAATAGTTGAATGACTCTGTAATATCACACTAGTCTACGTGGGTACGATAACAAAAATACTTACTTTTGATGTCACCTCAATAAAATCATAGACGCTTTGTTATAATAAGGTTAAGGATACTTCAGTCTATTGAGATTCTTTGTAACTCTTATTTTCATATGTTATTCACACTATTGAAGTTTTAAGATCTTTCTTATTCCCATTAACATTAGTATTGTCGAATCAAATTAGACTTGTTTTCATGCTTGTTTTCATTGTTGATTTTCTCCTTATCTTTTTCTTGTTATTCTTGTTATGTTTAAAAGTGTAATATATATATGCTAGGTTGATTTGGGTTTTGCATAAATAGGTATGGTCTTTCACCTACAAAACATTCATGATCTGCAACAAAAAATGGCCTCATCTTCCATTTTGTTGTTTGAATTAATGGCCCTCATCTTCCAACTATCTCGTCCACACAAAAAATAATTATAAAAACAAAATCAGTAGAACTAAGACCTATTGTGATCTGCGACAAAACATTCATGATCTTGTAAAAAAAAATTTAAAATAGTCTTAACACAACTTATATGCATTTTTATAAGTGCTGTTTTTCTGTTTTCCAATATAATAGTATTCACTTTATAACTTATATATACAAAATTAATTTTTTGAAGAGAGGATCCCCTCAAGCGTATATTACACCGGAGGGGGATGATATCTATCTACCCTTAAAGTTTACTTTGCCAATTTTTATGAATTTTTTAATTAGTAATCTAAAGGCCAAAAAGCCACCGCAGGGTAAAGTGAATGGAGAGAATTGTAATGCTTTAAAAAAAGTTATGTCAACAAAAAAATTAACGAGTGTTAAAAATGAACACAAAAATTAATAAATGTGTCATAAAATTGACATTAAATAAATACAAATTGGTTATCAGAGATTAAAAATAAAATAAGAAATTTTATAAATTTAAACATATTTAACCACTTCAAAATAACTTTAAGATTCAACGACTCTATTGATGATGCTTTCATTTGGCCCAGTAACAAAAATGGCCTTTACACAACCAAAAGCGGTTATATTTGGCTCTTGTCCCAAAACAACCCAGCTACCACCCCCTCCCTCTCTCACTCTTGGACTTGGATTTGGAAGCTTCACTTACCCGAAAAGATCAAATTTCATTTTTGGCTGGCCTGCCACAACTCGGTTCCATCCTCTCGTTAATCTACCATCGAAGAATGACCCCTTCCTCTACTTGTCCTCGATGTGGTACTCATGAAGCGACTTTTCTCCATTGTGTTCGGGATTGTAATTTCTCTAGACCCATTTGGCACCACCTTACCTTTATCTCTTTCGATTTCTTCAACTCTACGGATGTCCATGAGTGGCTTAAATCTGGCACCACGGGTTCTCAAGTTTTCACTTTCTCCGCTGGCGTTTGGTGGGCTTGGCGACACCGAAATTTGATGTGTTTACAAAATGAAACTTGGTCTATTAATCATCTCTCCTTTAATATTCAAAGTATGATTGCCACCCTCGTCTCCTGTTTCTCATCCTGCTCAACTACCACCTCATAAGAGATTCATGTTAAATGGAACAATAGTAACCACTCCGGTGTAATCCTTAATGTTGACGGAAGTTGCCTCGGATCACCTATTAGAGCAGGCTTTGGAGGAGTTATCAGAAATGACTCAGACTACTATTTATCAGGTTTCTCGGGTTTCATTCAGGGATCCTCAGACATATTACTCGCAGAGTTACTTGCTATCTACCAGGGCCTTATTTTGGCGAAAAATATGGACATTGATGAGTTGGTCTGCTACTCTGATTCTCTCCATTGCATCAGCCTTATAATAGGTCCCACTATAAATTATCATATTTATGTTGTGTTGATTCAAGACATCAAAGAGCTGCTTTCTCAAAGTAACACTATTATTTGCCACACTCTCAAAGAGGGAAACAATTGTGCGGATTTCTTAGCCAAGCTTGAAGCCTCTTCAGTTTCGAATAAACCTTCAATTTAGTCTTTGAACTATTAATCTCTTTTCAATTTGGTCTCTAAACTATAGAAATATACTAAATGATCCCTGAACTATTTATAATCCATCAATTTGATCCCTGAACTACCATTTTCTTTCATGTTTTTTAAAAAGTTGAGGGACTAAATTGATGTATTAATGATAGTTTAAGGACTATTCGGTATATTTTTATAGTTTAGGGACCAAATTGGAGAGAAATTGATAGTTCAAAGATTAAATTGAAGGTTTATTCCTTCAGATTCTGATCTCACGATTCACGCATCGCCCCCAGAAGGTCTCTCTGATTTTCTCCGAAGCGATGTTGCCAGAACTTTCTTCCTTAGAGAATAGTTCTCGTTTTATTTCTATCTTTTTGTTGTTTTGATTAGCCTTGTAACCAAAAAAATAACTTTAAAAAAACCACTTGAAAATAGTAACTATATAAAATTAAATTTTATAAAAAAAAATGGTAAAAGACATTTTTGTCCCACCTTGCTCTCCACGTATTTTTATTTTTATTTTTTCAGCTTGTTCTCCACGCAATAAATGGCTTCTACCATTTACTAGAAGTTTCCCGTGAAACCGTGAAACCGCGAAACCAAAAAGAATCAATTCTCATAATAGAACTTTCCAGACACATTTCACCACCCAATATAAACACCACCATTCACCAAATTTCATTTCATTTCATCTCAAATTTCATTTCACATCTCAAATTTCTCGTTTCATTTTCATTTCAATTTCAATCTCATTCTGCATTTTCATTTCACTCTCACGCGCAACAACAATGCCAACACGATCAACAGGAGCAATAGCACAAGATTGGGAACCAGTTGTTCTCCACAAATCAAAACCAAAAGCACAAGACCTTCGTAATCCAAAAGCCGTAAACCAAGCACTTCGAACCGGAGCCGAAGTTTTAACGGTTAAAAAATTCGACGCCGGTTCGAATAAAAAAACCGCCGGTCCTGTTGTTTACGCGAGGAAATTAGATGAAGCGGCTGAACCGGCTGCGTTGGAACGAGTTGCTGGGGAAGTGAGACACACGATTCAGAAAGCGCGTTTGGATAAGAAAATGAGTCAAGCTGAGTTGGCGAAATTGATTAATGAGAGGGTTCAGGTTGTTCAGGAATATGAGAATGGTAAAGCTGTTCCTAATCAGGTTGTTTTGGGGAAAATGGAGAGAATTCTTGGGGTTAAACTTAGGGGTAAAATTGGAAAATGATGTTTTGAGGGTTTTTTTTTTTTTTTTCTTTCTGTGTTGATATATGGGATATGGAAATGATATGGACTTATGGTGTGTGGTGTGGGTGTGTTGTTTTATGTTTGTTAGATTGATGATGAATGTAATTGAGTATATAATGTTGTGATTGTGATCTACTAGTGTTTTTATTTTATTTTGGTCAATTAATTATGGTTGGAATGTTTTTTTCTTTTTCACCTCTAGTTTCTAGGGGGTAGGGGCACTAATAATTCATAGTTCGGGGCGAGTTTCAGTTCCTTTCCAAATACAGTTGCGGAAGATTGAACGGTGTCTTACCTACAAAGTGTTTTTTGTTTTCCAATTGTAGTCTGCAACTGCAATTGCAATAATCGCATTGTAATTGCAACAATGATTTTAGGCTTCACGTCGGCAATGAGTGCGATCGTGTATGCAACTGCAATTTTATTCTGTTTTATGCATTTGATTTGAGATGAAAATGATAAATTGAAAAAAGGCAGGTTTGAAATCACATATGCTTGTTGTTCTAGATTGGTAGTGTATTTGATCCATTCCGAAAGCTATGTTAACTTAGACCTAACACATGAAACAAATGTGTAGTTGAATCTTGAATATACAGTAGTAGTATTAGTACTATAGTTTTACCAACTATTGGTTTCATGTAAACAAATGAGATATTGATTAATTAATCATGGACAATATATAATCCGTCAATTGACTAAGGTTGTCATTGTCAATGATTTGATCAACCATCCTGATATAGAGACGAGTATTGTTGAAGCCATTTAAGATTAGGAAAATACTTACCTAGGCACAAGCACAAAAATGAGGTGTTAGGCACAACATCTAATGGCTAGAAATTATAAAAACCAATACTATAAGAATTGGTAGTTAAATCCATGGAAGTAGAACGACATGAGAAAAAATTCCTAAGGAGTTCAGCTGAAAAAATACTTTATCCAGTAATTACCCTTAGACCAAATTTAAATAATCTTGGACTTTATAAGGCTCAGATTAGATGGTTTGAACATCTAGAATATTGGTTTAGAAATACTGGAGATGATTTTCTATCCGAAGGATATAAAGAATTAGCTAAATTACTTCAGAAAAACCTTAAGTTTATGGCAAGATGACTGAAGGTAGTATATCAAACGTTTTACAGAAAGTCTTAGATAGCTTTTCTGATCTCCGATATAGGGTAGATAAACAAACATCCTATTTAGAAAACTTACAGTTCGAAGAAAGTAAGCATAAACCTCATGAAACATGGAATCTTCATGAAGAAAACTTTGTCTGCTATGAAGAAGATGAATCACATAAATATCCTCATCTTTTCCATACAGCAAATCCGCAACTCAATAATATAGCTTGTATGTTAGCTTACATAATAAAAAATTGTTGCTATCAAAATTCTCACCAAAGAATAGATGAATTTCAAGAAGAACAAAAAAGAAATATGGAGAATATCTATATTAAATTAGAGGTTCTTTCAAAACTCTTAGAAAATAAAGAAGAATATTTAACTCTGAATGAGTTATCTCAATTTCTTAAGAAGGGGGAAGATAAGGGAAAACAAATAGAAATACCACAAAACCAACCTCAAGAAAAGATTTCTAAACTCGAAGAAACTTCTGAGTCCACACAATTAAGAATCAAACCACCGTCTAATTACTTTTAGATATGGATGATACAGAAGAAGCCCTTAATAGGCAATTAGAAAATTTAGAAAGACTAATGGTCTCTCTAGATATTAGTGGTAAAAGTCAGGAAACTTATGATGACAAATCAGAGGATAATAATCAGATTATTTATGACTTTAGCTCAGAAGAAGAGGCTAACGAAAATGAGATTGAAAATCCTCACTATGTAAAAATAGAAGAACAAGGAGAAACTTCAGGAACTAAAAGACCTGCAGATTTTGAAAGAGAATTCACCAAACAAAAATTCCAGAAAGTACCTCATTATTATGTACCTTCGCAAAATCCATTCCAAGGACAAGGGATTTTAGATATAGACTGCAGTGTTGATGCAGCAAAAGATCTTAGAGATTGGTATAATTCAAATAGTGTGTTAATCCAGTTAAACGAGGATCTTAAACATTTAGGAGCAGTTGAAGTTTTCAACTATCTTCAATATAAAACTAGAGGAAATGCTTATAAATACATTTCTACCTTACCACCAGAGGTTATGGGAGAATTACCTCTAACAGGAACCTTAGTAGTAGATTGGGTCTATGGTTTACTAATAAAAGAATTCAAAGGATGGAAAAACTCCATTCAATCAAAAGTAGCATTTTCTGACCAAAACCTTTGGAAAATCACCAACCTAAAAATCTGTAATATGTGCTATGTAGATAATTTCATTTGTGAATTTCAGGATTATTACTATAATATAGATAATAGTACTAGAATCTCTAGAAACTTGTTAGAACTATTTTATGACAAGTTACCAGAAAAGGTATCGGCTCAAGTCAAGGTGTTCTTTACCTCAGCGTTAGCAGAAGGAAAGGTAGATGATACTTTAGGAGGGAGAATAACTTCCTTAAAAATTTGGCTTCAAGAAATGTGTAGTCAGAAGATAGCCAAAAGAGAAGCTCAAGTATCTCTTTGTTGTAACAAACTACAAGACAAAATAGGAAACTATGGTTGTAATTCTAGAAAGAAACCCAGAAAAGTAAGGTCACAAAAACCTTATAAAAGAAAGAAATTCAAGAAAGTCCCTTTTAGAAAATTCAGAAACGGAGACAAAAAATTCTTTAGGAAAAAACAACCTTACCCTAAGAAGAAAACATGCCCACAGGGTAAAAAATCATGTACATGTTGGTTATGTCATGAAGAAGGTCACTATGCAAATGAGTGTCCTAAGAAGAAGAATCCTAAGAAAAATGTCTTACATGCAATATATGCAATAGGATATGAACCTATAGAATCAGACATAGAATCTGATGAAGAAATTTATGAATACTGCACAGAAACAGATTCAGATGTCGAAGAAAGTACTTGGTAAAGGAAATCCAAGTGCTACATTTATTAAAATAGTACTAAAAAATAGAAATCTTTTAGCCAATATAGATACAGGTGCAACTCTTTGTTTCGGAAAAAAATCTATCTCTAGAAATTGGGAAAGATTAGCCAAACCAAAAGAAATAATAGTTGCAGATAAATCAAAACATCAGATATAGTTTAACCTTAGAGATGTATCTATAGAAATTGAAGGATATAAGTTTTTTATCCCAACAATATACCTCCATGATTCAGGATTAGACTTAATTATAGGAAATAACTTTTTAAAGTTATATGAACCTTTTACTCAAAGAAAAGATACTATATCACTTCAATGGAAGGACTTGGGAAATCCTAAGAATAGCAAAATGGTAACCACCAAAATAGTTACTAGAAATGAGATCTTAAATCTTATTAAGGGAAACCTTAGAGAGTTAAGAACGATATGGGAAGAAAGAAGCTTCCATATCAATATAGAAGAAAGATTAGATGAAGTTTGTTCAGATAACCCTCTAGATAGCCTTAAAAACACTAATCATGAACTTATAGTCATTAAACTCAAGAACCCGAATGACGAGATAAATGTTCCAAATAGGATTCCATATTCTATTAGAGATGTTGAAGAATTTCAACAAGAATGTAAAGATCTACTTGATAAGGACCTTATTAGACCCTCATCAAGCCCACATTATGCACCAGCTTTTTATGTTGAAAATCACAACGAAATAAAAAGAGGAAAGAGAAGAATGGTAATTAATTATAAGAAACTTAATCTGGCAACAGTTGGAGACTCTTATAAATTACCAAGAAAAGATTTTATTTTAGAAAAAATAAAAGGATGTAATTGGTTTTCTTCCTTAGATGCAAAGTCTGGCTATTACCAGCTAAGACTAGCTGAAGAAACAAAACCATTAACAGCTTTTTCATGTCCACCACAACAACATTTCGAATGGAATGTTTTACCTTTTGGTCTAAAACAAGCACCATCAATATATCAGAGATTTATGGATCAATCTCTTCAAGGATTGGACCATATATGTCTAGCATATATAGATGATATACTTATTTTCACAAAAGGAAGTAAAGAACAACATCTTCAAGATATAGAAACTGTTCTTTTAAGAATTAAAGAAAAAGGTATTGTGATTTCAAAAAAGAAATCAAAACTTTTACAAAAAGAAATAGAATACCTTGGTTTGATCCTAAAAGAAAATGGGGAACTAAGTCTAGCACCTCATACCCAAGAAAAAATACAAGCTTTTCCAAATGAGCTTTCTGATAGAAAACAAATCCAAAGATTCCTTGGATGTTTAAATTATATTGCTAACGAAGGATTTTTCAAAGACTTAGCAAAAGAAAGAAAACATTTGCAAAAGAAAATTTCAGAAAAAATTCCATGGTCTTGGACCAAAACAGATTCTGATATTGTTAAAACAATTAAAGAAAAAATTCAAGTTTTGCCTAAACTTTACAATCCAACGAAGGAAGATTTTTTAATTATAGAGACAGATGCATCACAGACAACCTGGGCAGGTTGTATGAGAGCCTTACCTAATGGTAAAGCAAAATTTTCTCTTAATGAGAAGGGATATAAAATTGAAGAATCAAAAGATCTTCAATCAAAAGAATCTGAAACTTCGAGGGAAGGGACAGATACTATAAAAGGCATTAATTACAGTGCTTCTAAAATCCTAATAAAGGATACTGAAAAATTACATTTATGTAAATATATTTCTGGTACATTTACAGATACAGAATCTAGATACCATATCCAGAAACTAGAAACTCTGGCATGTGTAAAGATATTAGAAAAATGGAAAATTGATTTATTACCATCAAGGTTTCTTCTTCGTACAGACTCTAAATATCTTACAGGATTTTGGAGATATAAAATTAAAGCTGACCATAAACAAGGCAGACTAATAAGATGGCAGATGAAGTTACAACAATTCGAGCCATATATTCAATACATAAAGTCTGAACAAAACAGTTTTGCAGATACACTAACGAGAGAATGGAGCAAGCAATAAAGCTACTTCAAAACAACATAAAGCAGAAGGATGAGCAGCTCGCTGCCATTGATTCTAGAAGAAAAAAGATCTCCGACAAGAGGGGGGAGATGATTACAACACTCAAAAGTTTGCAAAACATGACAACAAATATAGACCAGTCTTCAACACAAACAGCAAGCTTAGACAAAGTTCTCAAAGATAAAGAAAACTGGGACTTGCTATGACAACCTTCTGGGAAGTATGATTACTATGTAAAATATACAGCCCCAGAGAGTTCAGAAATTCCCTTTGAAGCAGTAACACCTAGCGGATGGAAATCAAATTCAAATGAAGAACAGGAAGCCGAATCCTCAGGAACAACTTCAAACAGCAAAAAATCATGGGCTGAAGAAGTTGAAGAAGAAGATGAAGCCAGAAAAAATGGTTTATCAACAACCATCCAAATAAGCGATCCCGTAGACAATGAAATAGGAAGGTTTGAAGCCTATGTCATATTCGATGGTCCAATGAAAGGGATCTATAGAAAATGGGCAATAGCTAAACAACATATCATTGGCAAGAATGTACGTCACAAAGGATACAAAACCATGAAAGAAGCGGAACAGGCACTTTATGGAGCCTACAAAGAGATTACAACAGCAAAAAACTTCCAAAAATCTCCTACAATGGAGTCAAAAAAGAAGTTGTCAATCGACAAAATTCGCCAGCTCGAACATCAAAAGAATTTTCAGATAACTGATCCAACTTATATGGAATTTGGTCTCAGATGGAAATGGCTAAACCACTATGTAGAAGAATTCACCACTGAATGCTTCTATCCAGTTAACAAGTTTAATTGCACTAGAGCAGTTTTACTTCCAGGTATAGACAGTCAAATTTGTTTATCGTTCTTTCAAAATGGACTAATCAGTACCATATACTTGGAAGAGCAACCCGGAAAGGTATTTGGAGAACTTAAATATCTTCCCAAGGAACTCCAAAATTTAACACAAAAATTCAACAGTCTATTTGCAAAAGGAAAAGAGATATTCTTACAGATCGACTCAACATATCCATGGTATGATGAGAACACTTTGGAACTAGTTACAAAACCACAATACCTCATTAAAATTGGGATCTCAAACAAACAATACCCAACAATGAGCAAAGAAAGTAGTGAATGGCACCCTTCCAGTTACATTGCACAAATCAAAAACTTTCATCAGAAAGTAACAAGATTATTTTCTCAAAACAACTACAGAATTGTTTACGAAAATTCAACAATGGTTGTGTACAGCGACTCAAGAAAGCCTGCAAAAGAGAAAGACATCAATACAGTCAAAAACCTTGAAGCAAGAGTTGACCAACTCAAGGAAGACTATGAAAAATTACCTAGAGCAATCAGAGAAGAATGCTGTAGAATTTTTTCACAGTATTACAAAAGGCATAATTGTAAAAACTGCCTAGAAAAATCGTCGGTACAAGAAGACAAGGAAGCTGACAACACAAAACTACACATCACAATGTAGACAATAATGTACAGTGGTATCTTATCACATCTGAGTCAGATGGGAACCACTTAGTGATAAACCTTGAAATAATGTAAATAACTGTTTGTCGTTTTTCCTTAGTGTGTATTACTTTAAGTTAGTGCATGATGCTTTTCTGAGTGCATGTCACTATAGTGTGCTGTCATGGAAAGGGACGTGCTACCTAATATGTGAGCCCTTCTCCATTATAAATAAGAGCATTCAGCTCATTTGTAAATACAGAGAAAAATATATGAAACTATCATCTAGTTTTCTGAAGAATTATTTCTTCTGTCCTTAGAATCATTTCTAAGAAGTAGCTCTTGAGGTAATACTCTGGAGGAGCTAGATCCTTGAGGTAATACTCTGGAAGGATCACCCATAACAATAATATAATTAACAGATTATATTCCAAAACACAAAACATCTTCAAGACGAAGACTTCATTAACATCAAACAGAGAGTTCAATCAGGTATGATTATATCTCTTTTAAATTCAAAAGTTACATTTCAATACCATATTATCGGTATGATAATTTCAATTAAAAGTACTAACAACTAAAAAAAAAAAAAAAAAAAGAAAAAGAAACTATTAAGACTTTTCTGAAAAATTATCATGACTGAAATTTCACTTTCTGAAGATAAATCCAGTTATTTTGCTGATGGCATATCAGATCATAAAATAGAAGAAACAGATTTATCCTTAACAGCAGAGGAAAACTTTAAACGAAAGTTTAATAAATTCAAGGAATTTTTCTCAAGAAAAAATATTTTGAAATTTGGAATAATGACTGGAGAAGAAGCAATTTCAATTGACTCTACTTATGGAAATATAGTAGTATCTACTATAGATAGAACACAAATTAGAAGAAGAATTGAAAACCTATCTGAAAAAGAAAGAACTAAAATTGGTTATATTCACATATCAACCATCCAGATTTTGATTAAAAGTACTTTCATGAAAGGTATTGACTCGCCCCTAGAAATAATTTTAGAAGATTCTAGGATTATAGATAGAAGACAATCAATAATTGCACAAGGAAAATGCAATTTGAAATATGGAAAAATTAAGTTTGATATAAACTTACAAATGGGGTTATCCCTAAAAGATAAAGATCTAGACAAATCTATAGTTTTTCACTATAAATTGGAAAACCCAAATCTTATGAAAAAAGGTAATCATCCCTTTACAATCTGCTATAGGATTAATTATGCTCTAAGCAATTCACACCACAGCATAGAATTTACAGGAAAAGATACAATTCATATTGATGAATTATTCACACCACTGATAACATTAGAATCACCTATATTTAGAAATCCAGCAAGGAATAGTTGTTCTCTAATAGAAGTTGACAAAAATTTGTTTGAAGAAACAGAAGAAAGAACGTTATTTAAAAGTCAAAGCCTTAGAATAACACCACCCAAAAGAGATTTTGAAATCTCAGAACAAAAGGAATTACATAAGCTACAAAGCTCAGTAGCAGGGCTGTCTTTGCAGCTCGAAAAATTGGACAAAAGAATCTAGATTTATCTATAAATTTTCTGATGAATTTAGATCAAAACTCAATAGAATCTAGATTTATCTATAAATTTTCTGATGAATTTAGATCAAAACTCTGGTATCAGAGCATAACTCGATCTTAGACAGCATATTGTTGAAGTAAAGCCGCAGATATCATATACAAACCATACACTTCTATGAAAAACTACCTTTATTATACTTTTGACACAAAAAACCATTTTTTATGTGTTGTCCTATTTTGGTTGGATGTGCCCAAATATGACTTGTTGGTTACGTGCCCAAGCAAAAATAACTCTTAAGATTATTATCATTGCCACCTTAAAGTCCAACTCAATATCACACTGTCCATGAGCTTCAAAAGTTAATTTCAGTCCTAAAAATACGAGGAGGAATAAATTTATCTCATGAGTATAACTCGGTTGCTAGGGATATTGTGGCATGTAGTAGTCAGGTTCAAATTTGAGATTTTCTATTTATTCATCATAAAAGAATGTGCGAATAATTTTATGTAACTTGTACATTTAGTGCAGCATGCGCACAAAAGAGTGGAGGATTATTACCAATCTGGGCGAGCGAATGAGATGATGAGATTTGCGAAACTCAATACGGACTGTGGTTGTAAAGATCATGATACAAGTGCAGTTGGATATGGAGGTATTGTTAGGAGAAATTATGGTGCGTGGTTGCAGGGGTGTACGTGGGCCGGATTGGGTTGGGTTTGGCCAAAACTAAAACCCGAACCACATAAGGTACTATGGGGTGTGTCTAGTAAAATAACCACCCGTTATGACATTGGGCTGGGTTGGGTAAACCCACTAATTTTCGGGTTGGATAGTGGGTTACCCGAACTATTTTTCTATTTTTTTTATATTAAAAATATAAATATCGAATCATCATATTTTTCATAAAAATAATTCAACCATTGTATTTTTTGAAAAATAGTGTTACTTTTTTTCACTATAAAAAATAATCACCTATTTTTTATGTATACCCACTAATTTATGGGTTGGATAGTGTGTTATCCAAATAATTTTTTTCCCTTTTTTATAATATCAAATGACTAAACGAAAAATCATTATATTTGTTTATGAAAATTATTCAATATTTTTATTTTTAAAATAGTGCGATGAATTATCATATTTGTTTATAAAAATTATTCAATCTTTTTATTTTCTTAAAAGATAGTATAACTTATTTTCAATATAAAAATATTTATTGATCAAATGGAAAAATCTTTAGTATTTTCATAAAAATATTTTCAAAAAACATAAAACTAATGGGTCGGTGGGTTTTTAGGGTTGGGTCCGGTTTTACCCGAAACCCAAATTTTTTTATGGGTTTTTCATTTTTGAAATCCATATCCACCCACTTGCCCGACCCAACCCACTTTTTTGGGTTGGATTGGGTGGGTTTAACCGGTTCGAGTGAGTTTGCCCAATCCATGTACACCCCTACGTGGTTGGGTGATTTTGCAAAAAGGTGTTGGAGTTTGTAGTGCATTTGTGGTAGAGAGTTTTGAGGAGTGTGTGAAGGTTTACTATAGAGGTTGAGAATTACAACTGTAGAGCTTAACATAGAGGTCAAGTCTAGTATGGGAAAGACATGTAGGTCTCCTATGGTGGGAAACAAATTTTCACTTTTAGATTACAAAGGTCTATCATAGACTATAATAAAGTGTCCACACCATATTCTATCATCTTTTATCAAAATTATTTTTTTAATTTATATATTATTATTAAAAATTAATTATATCTCATTATTAAAATAATTTTTATATGCCAAAATTTTATTTTAATGTAGTATATATTTCACGTCAAAGTGTATATGTACAATAACAAAGGTGAAAAAAAAAATATAAAAATCGAACTTATAAATAAAGAAGGTTAAGAGTCATTTTATTAATTTAATATCTCATTTTTAAGTTGATTTATTTTTGTCTATATAATAGTGATTTTTTTCCCACCATAAGTATCCGGCCCACTAGATCACCTAATGGTTCGTTAGTCAGTTCTGACATCAAGTGGTTTCAGCCCTCTCCGATAGCAGTTGCAGGGGAATGAACCTCCTAATAGTGACTTTTTTAAATATTCTCTCTCATTTACAATAATTATTAAAATAATAAACTAATTTCTATTATAATGAGAAAAATATATTTTTAAACTAGTAATTGTTTCAAAACCTAAAGAAACACAAATAAAACTATTAAAAATGTTGATTTTTCTCTCAACTAATATGTAACAAACATACTTTAAAAATGTTAATTTAGTGAGTTAAACAGATAAAAAATAAATTAACATGGAGAATTGAGAATTCCATTTTCCCCTTACTCTTGATATTTGGTCATACATAAAAAAATGAGGGTAACAACCTCTGAAGCCCGATACTCAAAAAGTGGTTACGTATCGTGTCCAATACGTACTCGATACCGATACTCTTCCGATACGTCCTGATACTCGTATCGGTAAAGTATCAGTTAAATCATTATTTTTAAATAAAAAAATAATACCCGACACTCTTCTGATACGTCTCGATACTCATATTGGAAAAGTATCGGTTAAATCATTATTTTTAAATAAAAAAGTAATACCCGATATGTCTGATACGTCCCGGTACCCGATGTTTATTTGTACTTTAGCACTTCTTGTGGTTTTCCTTTGTCAATATAATTTTTTACTTTTCAAAAGAAAAACTATGGTGTCCTACTATATAACAGGTTGTTAAAAATTTGAGCTTATCCCAAAATTCTGATATAAGACTAGATATTTTCTGCTTTTAATTATTAATATTGTTGATTTTAGTCATGTTTATATACTGTGTATTTATATATTTAATTTTAAATTTAATTTTTAAATAACGTATCGCGACAGTATCGATTTGAGAATTTTAAAAATTTTCACGTATCGGCGTACGTATCAGATCGTGTCCCGGGGCTTCATAGATAACAACAAATACAATTACTAATAAAAAAAAAGGATTAAGAAATGAAAATAATATCGATAAAGATTAAAAATTGCATACACAATATAATCTTTGAAAGATAAAAAAAGATTAATTTCGGCATATAAAATTAATTTAATAATAACATATAATTAATTTAATAATAATAATGTATAAATTAAAAATTAATTTTGATAAAAGAGGATAGAATATGATGTGGACACTTTATTATAGTTTATGGTAGGTCTTTGTAATCTAAAGGTTAAAATTTGTTTCCCACCATGGGAGACCTACATGCCTTTCCCATGCTAGACTTGGCCTAACATAGATTCCTCTGGTTTGAGCCTATAGGTGTGCGGATGCCTTGGCAACCATCAGAGTGTATTACTGTTACATATTATGAATTATTTTTTTATGATTATTGTCCATCTCTTCTCGATTAGACATTTGTTGTTAGCTGATGAATTGGAGGTAGCTATCTCTAAGATAATTTCTGGGTAATTTTTTTTTAGGCTCTAACCCTCATTGTTATTAATAAGAAAAATGATTGTTGGTACGAGAAGTGAAAAATAAGAAATACAAGAAGGCAAAATTAAGGGAGTAATTTTAATACCAACTCACCCATGATCTCCTCAAAAAGGGGAGTTACATTTTGACCCACCACTTATAACACTAATGTAAGCATTCTTGTTTTTCTTGATCAAATTCTCTCGTACCAAATAGCACTACTCTATTAATAAATAAGGAAAATGTTAACGAGTGTCCCGGAACACTTTTTAAACCCTTAAATGGTAAGTTTTTATAGAAGTGTGTACATTTAATACATCGGGAATTGAACTATTTGACTTTTCTAAAGAATTATTTCTTAATATAGTATCCTCAAACAGTGTTCCGGAGACACTTGTTAGCAAGACCCAATAAATAAATAAACAAATAAATCTTGTATTGGTATTTTAAATGGGCAATTAATTTTTTTTTTTGGTTTTCACCACCAGTTTAATCTGGTTTGGAGGTTAGTTCTGGCACCACGTGGTTCCACCCCCCTCCCGATCGCAGTTGCGGGGGATCGAACCGTGGTCCTCCCTACCAAGTTCAGCGCCAATCACCACTGAACCAACTAACGATTGGTAAATGGACAATTATTTTGATACAGAACAAAAGTGCAAATGAAATATTTTTTATAAGATAAGTTATAATACTAAGTCGAACCAAGTTTGATTATTCGATCCCTTTTTTCAATTTTTTTAAATATCTATTTATCTTTTCTATTAGTCATCAAATTTAATTTAGATTCAACTTATTGTACCAATTTTGCTCAAAAATAAAAATTATTGAACCAATTAAGCCAAGACACATTGGCTACTATTCTCATCTTCAATTCAATTCAATAGATTTTTTCAGCGCTAAAATGTTTTTGGTTCTTGGCGCCAAAAACTTCCCTCATCGCTTCGAAATACGTATTCTGAAATCGTAGCCGTTTATTACATCTCAAAAACCCTTTCTCTCTCACTCTCTTCCAAACACCGAGTAAACATGAATCGCCAAAAATCCATTCTCTCATTCTTCCACAAAACCTCGCCGGAAAATCGCACTTCCGGCAGCGCACAATCCTCCGTTCCGTCGTTTCAGCAAACCGATCGTAATGTCAAGACAGTCGTCAATCCACTACCGCCGGCGGATGACGTCAGAGGAACAGACACGCCACCGGAGAAAGTACCGCGTAAGGTTTTACCGGCGAACTTCGCGTCAAACGCGAACAACTCCGGATCGTCTCTGTTTGAGAGTATCATGCATAAATTTATCAAGGTCGATGATGGCGATATAGTTAACCAGAGGTTCGCATCGTTTTCTTTTGTTCTTTCTAATTTTGTAATTTTTTGTTTGTTTTCTCTTATCATGCGAATCGATATGCTAGGGTTTTTGTTCATGAAATGAGGAAAAACGGAACGTGATTAGTTCTTGAGATTTCAATGTTTTCTGTTATTGATCAATGATTTCGTTTTCATTCATGCTGAAGAACAAGCACCAATGTAATTTGTTTTGATGATTTATTGGAAAATATTGTGAAGGAAATACCACTGAAGCTTGATGTTTAAAATGATCTTTGATCAGAAACTATACAGAGTTGAGAGTTTGGTGAAATTGTTACAACGTTCTAGGTCGATTTGAAAATATATGATTAGAAACTGTATAGAAATAGAAGCACAATTAGGTATCTGTTTGGATAAGCAACTTGATTAAAAGCTTACATAGTAAACATTTATCATATAAGTGCTTATGTATAAGCTATTTTTATTACAAAAGATAAAATAAAATCAAATTGTATTTATATAAGCCATATGCTTTTTTTATAAGTTATTCTAAAGTGCTTATGAAAATAAGCTGAAAATAACTTAAGGACATGTCAAAAGTTTTTTCAATAAGCTCTCCAAAACAGTCTCCCAGCAGCAAATAAACTCAAATAAGTCAATCCAAAATAGACCATAGGCATTTTGAAATTTGAAATTATCATATCAGAGTATGATTGTTCAGCAAGTTAGGCAGTAGTGAAAAAAATGATGCAGTTGAAATCAATGTTGAGACTGAAGCTGCTACTGAATCATAATGAAAATGGCTGCTTATTGGATGCTAAAACGTTCTCATGTGCAAATTTTTGCAGGAGCCAGCCATCAAATCATGATAGCTTCCCCAAATCGTCTCCATCTTCAACTATATTTACTGATACTAACCGCAAAGGACTACAGACTGATACTAAACGCAAAGGACTGCAGAAAAAAGCTGCAGCAGCTTTTGAACCTGTGGTGAAAGCGAAAGACAATGCTGTAAATTTTAAAGAAACGGTTAACCGTGAAAATATGTTCCTGGTTGAAAATGACGACGATATTACTGGACCAGAAACCCCAGGGATGCAGCCTCTTACTTCTAATGTAAAGCGAAGTCGAGAGGATGGAACCAAGCTTTCTTCCTTGCGGGATTCTGGCAAGCGAGTCAGATTTCTTGATGATGCATTGGCACTAGACATGACTAAGAAGGAGTTAGAAGTCGCTAGCAAGTTTGAGTGGCTTGATCCTTCTCGAATAAGGGATGCAAATGGAAGAAGGCCCAGTGATCCTTTATATGACAAGACAACACTTTATATACCTCCAGAGGTTATGAGGAAAATGACAGCATCACAGAAACAGTATTGGAGTGTTAAATGCAAATATATGGATGTTGTGCTGTTTTTTAAAGTGGTTAGTGAATCAAGCTCTTTGAACATCGATATTTTATTCCTTTACATACTGTGGCATATTTATTTATAACTAGTATTTTTTATACATAACCTTTAAGTAATGTGTCTAAAATAAATCCTCAACACAGGGAAAATTTTACGAGCTTTATGAAATGGATGCTGAAATTGGCCATAAGGAGCTTGATTGGAAAATAACATTTAGCGGTGTGGGAAAATGTCGGCAGGTGATTTCAAATTTATAGTTGTGGTTATTCAAATTTATAGTTTTGTGGTTCTTGACCCATTTTCTGTGTTTGTTTCTTAATGTTAATCGTTTGTATTTGTTGGTTCAGGTTGGTATATCTGAAAGTGGGATTGATGATGCTGTTAAAAACCTGGTTGCTCGTGGGTAAGGATAGAATGGATTTAGTTTTGTAGTCGATATAATTACTTTTTTGATACGAAGTGCAGATTTTGTGTATCATATAGATGATCTTTCCTAATAATTGTTTATTGCACTATATGCTTTGAAATTTGAATGTCACTAATAAATTTACGCAGTGTTCGTGGTTTCTTAGTAAATTGTTGATACTCGGTACTCAATATGATTTTTTTCACTGTGAAGATATAAGGTTGGGCGAGTAGAGCAACTGGAGACATCTGAAGAAGCAAAAGCAAGAGGAGCTAATTCTGTAAGTTTTCTGCTTTTACAATCTTATTTTACTGTGCTTGGCGAGTTTTCATCTTCCTATATTTTTACGTGAGAGATTATTCCAGGTCTCTATTTCATCAGTTAACTTTCTGAAGTCCTCTTTCTTTTTGGTTATTATTCTTTTAACCGTATATGACAGACAGGTTTTTAGGAAGATTCTAATTGATCTTGCCCACAGTGAACATGATAGGACATTGAGTTGTCATTTGAAATTGGGCCTTTTCTAGTTGACTAAATTATTACAACTCCCTGTAAATGTTAGGTCTGTTATGTTACTGATAGTTATGAAGATTACTTCGGTTGTGTTAGTTAGAAGAAATAAACAAGACATGTTGCCAATAGGAGAAGGGAATTCAATTGGGGAATCAGATTGGGACAAGGGAGAGATCAAGTTGTCTCGAATAACTTGAGGGTGCATCATTCATTCATACTTGCTTCATTCTTCTTATATACTAGATGGTTCCAATCATTATACTATTTTAGCTGGTGTCGTTTATTCTTTTTATCTTATGACTTTTTACAAGGTCTGACTCTTGCTGCTTGATCGCAGGTTATTCAAAGAAAATTAGTTCAGGTAGTCACCCCATCAACCAATGTAGATGGTAATATTGGCCCTGATGCAAACCATCTTCTTGCAATAAAAGAGGTTCTTACTTCTCATTTCTCACTGTCGTTGAAATGTTCATTTTTCACTATTATAAGTATTTGTAATGTATAATGATTATAAATGTTAATATTTTAGATTATTAAGGTTACAATGAACTGTATATTTTCTTCAGGAAAGCAATGGCTCGGATAATGGTTCAGTTACATATGGATTTGCTTTTGTTGACTGTGCCCGTCTTAGGTTATGGGTTGGTTCTATTGATGATGATGCATCCTGTTCTGCTTTGGGGGCTTTACTGATGCAAGTATGCTCAAAATACCCATCCTTTACTGATTCCTGTTTTTGTATTTAGTTGTTTTTATGATTGACTTTTTAATTTGTCAAATTCTTAGCTAATTTGCTTGTGTGGATGCAATTTTAGGTGTCACCCAAGGAAATTATATATGAAAGCAAAGGTGAGCAGTCTTATTTCTTTGCTTTTAGCTTGAATACACTTCAATTTTGTACCTTGTATAGGATTATTTCTTATTAATAACAAATTTTACAGGGGTGTCCAAAGAAGCTCAGAAAGCATTTAGAAAATTCTCTTTAAATGGTGAGTTGTTATGATTCATTGCAGTCTAGGAATACACTAGCATGGTTTTGAAAGTAGTATTATAGAATTTTAAATGTGTTTCTACTTTATTAAGCTTTGCTTTGGAAATTGTATGTAAATATTAAGGTTAGGAAAGTAATAGTTTGGCAGTTTTGTATAACAATTAATAACACATTGGGCTGGTCAATTATTGTCTGCTTTTCATTTGAGCATTTAGTTCTGCTTTGACTTAAAGATACATAATGTGCTATTGTGCTCTATGAATGACCTAGTCAGCTAATACCTGTCCTGTTCCTGCATCTCTATGATATCTGGAAATACCTATGGAACAAAGTGGGTTCTTACTTTATTAGGAATTCAGGCTACCTGTTCCCTTTTGAAATTAAGTTGATATGGTATTGTATTCCTTTTTGTAATAAACCTGCTGACTGTGAATATCTGCACATATTTCATATTCTGTTTTATCTGCTGAATTACTGATAATATGTTCTTCTAGTGAAAACAGATTAAATAGATTGTGGATGTCTTTTGTATTAACAATGTGGATAGTTTAAGACAAGCTGCATAGGGAATAATTTAGAGTTGCCAACTTTTTGCAATCATATATTTTTACTTAATATCAAGTTTTTGTAGCATGTCATTTTGATATATATATATATATATATATATATATATATATATATATATATATATATTTACTCCTATGCATTTATGATTTAAATTTAAAAAACATACTTTGACCTCATTGTTGGTTTATGTTCCACTTGCAGGTTCCGCAACACTACAATTGACTCCTATGCGGTCGATCACTGACTTGGTTAACTCAGAAATTAGTGATTTAATTCACTCAAAGGGATATTTCAAGGGTTCATCTAATTCACTGGATCATGTACTGACCAAAGTGATTCATCGTGAAATCACCTTGTCTGCTCTTGGTGGACTGATAGGTCATCTAAATAGATTGATGGTATAACTGTGTTTGGTATGATTCTCTTCTTGAGCAGTGTGCAACTAGGTTGTTTATGATGAATAATCTGTTCTACTTTTCATACAGCTAGATGAGGTCCTACAGAATGGGGACATATATCCATACCAGGTTTATAAGGGTTGCCTCAAAATGGATGGTCCAACTTATATAAATCTAGAAATCTTTGGCAATAGTGAGGATGGTGGAAAATCAGGTAAGTGCTTGTTCTATTTGAGCACTCTGAACCTTCTTTCTTATTTTCATTGCAAGTTTCAGTATGAAAAAGTCTGTTCTGCTTGAGTTTCAGGTACATTGTACAAGTATCTTGATAACTGTGTTACTTCATCTGCAAAAAGGCTTCTTAGGAACTGGATCTGCTGTCCACTGAAAGATGCCGAAGGAATTAATAATAGGCTTGATGTGGTAGACCATCTAATAGCTTCCCCTGAAATTGTGTCTCATATTGCACAACATCTTCGCAAGCTTCCAGATTTGGAACTATTACTTGGTCGAAGTCGAACAAAGTCCAGCTTAAAAGTATCAAGCCCTATCTTACTGCCCTTGTTGGTAAAGAAAATATTGAAACAAAGGGTGGGTTCTACTGTTTCTTATTCCAAATTTGTAGAGGATTGCTAATTAGTTCTTTCTATGATTTCTGAACAATTTCTTGCACTCTTGTTTTGAATGAAATCAACTTCTTATTTAAAAGCCAAAGAAAACATATTGACTGGAATGCCTGTCAATGCTGTCATTACATAATTAGTATATTTCATGTCATGGAGAATATGAAATTTGGAGACTGTATTGCTGTGAAGGAAATTCATATAGCAATTTCTATAAACACTGAAATTTTTACTGGATAAATTTATCTAAGCTAAAATTTAAAATAATCTGTTCTTATTGACTGTTGAAATTTAATTTTCCAGGTTGAGTTATCTATCAATATTTTTAGAAAAAATGTACTGAAGGCTGTAGAATGATCTTCATTGAATGATTTTTTTTTGTTTTCTGGTGCACATAAATGATTTTTAATGTAAATACATACAGGTGAAAGTGTTTGGGTCACTTGTGAAAGGCCTTCGGACTACTTTGAGTTTGTTGCTTCTACTACAGAAAGAGCAGACTCTAATATCATCCTTGACCAAAGTTTTTAAACTGCCAGTTCTGACTGGAGGTGACGGGCTCGATCAATTTCTTACTCAGTTTGAAGCAGCTGTAGATAGTGACTTCCCAAATTACCTAGTATTTTTCTTCCTTGTTACACTTTCAAATAATATGAACTGAAACTACTTCCACACGTTCCTCCTTGTCTGACCTATGCCTGTATATTTCATTTTGTTAAAATGGATAATGTGGATTTTAATTGATTGGAAATTGGCATGTACTATCACTGGATGCGCTCTTATGTCATTTGTAAATTAGGATATAAACTCTTAGATGTTGGTCACAGCTTACTGTTATATTTGGAAATTTGAATTCCTAACAATTTAACAGTTTGATAAATTCCTAACACTGAAGTATTTTATTTGTCACAACAGTCACTTCTAGTTAAAGATGTATTTCTAGTTTGTCATATGTATTCTCTTTTAGAATTGTTTTGTTATAAGGGTGACAGCTAGAATATAATGTTTTACTTGTATATGTCTGACTGACCTTATATTTGGTGCCAGAATCATGATGTTACAGATACAGATGCCGAAACACTCACAATACTTGCTGAATTATTTTTGGAGAAAACTGCTCAATGGTTTGAAGTTGTTCATGCCATCAATTGCATTGACGTACTAAGATCTTTTGCTGTTACATCTAGCTTTTCATGTGGAACTATGTCTAGGCCTGTCATAGTGCCAACATCACAAAGTGCAAATAAAGATAGTGGAGCGCCTGTGCTCAAAATGAAGGGGCTATGGCATCCATTTGCCCTTGGAGAGACTGGACGTGAGCCTGTTCCAAATGATATGATCCTAGGTGAGAATGAAGACGGGCACCATCCCCGCACCTTGCTTCTGACAGGGCCAAACATGGGTGGAAAATCCACACTTCTGCGTGCTACCTGTCTAGCTGTTATCATGGCCCAGGTACTCGTCCTTCTTCATTCTACCAGATATTTTAACTTTGACATCTCCGATGAGCAGTTAATTTTCTTAAACTATATGATGCCAATTAATCCAAGCTTTGGATATAATGAAAAATAAGCTTCAACACATCTTTGTTAGATTGTTCTGATGCCTCGTATATAATGCCTCTGATGTTATTGCAGTTAGGCTGCTATGTGCCGTGCGAAAATTGTGTTCTCTCAGTTGTGGATATCATCTTCACACGGCTTGGAGCCACAGATAGAATCATGGCAGGCGAGAGTAAGTATTCTAGCATTAGCAAATGTGCTTTGTGGTTGCTTGGCATGTATGTACATTAGAGGTGTTACCTACCCATCGATGCTTCCAATAGAGTTTTAAGCTCTTGGAAATTCAAGAATGTTGTCCTAAAAAATATCCACGTATACTAATGCAGTTTATGCATGAATTTATGGATTACTAATTCCAACAAACTTTGGTTTTGTTTTTAGGTACCTTCTTTATTGAGTGTACAGAAACTGCATCGGTGCTTCAGAATGCTACTCAAGATTCTCTTGTTATCCTTGATGAGTTGGGTCGGGGAACAAGCACTTTTGATGGCTATGCCATTGCATATGCTGTGAGACTCTACTCTTCACTATTTTTTTCTGTCTTTTAATTTTTTTGGTTTTATTTTTCAGTACAATGGTAAAGCAGTATTAGTTAGGATCTTAATAATTTTATGGATGTGCACAGGTATTCCGGCATCTGATTGAAAAGGTTAACTGCCGCTTGCTATTCGCAACACATTACCATCCGCTAACAAAAGAGTTCGCCTCTCATCCGCGTGTTACAATGCAACACATGGCTTGTGCTTTCAAGTCAAAATCTGATACCTTTTCCAAACAAGATCAGGAGCTAGTCTTCCTATATCGCCTTGCCTCTGGAGCATGTCCCGAAAGCTACGGATTACAGGTTGCACTCATGGCTGGAATCCCAGAAAAAACTGTAAACATTGCTTCAAAGGCTAGTCAACAGATGAAAAAATCAATTGGAAAAAACTTCAGGTCAAGTGAACAGAGATCAGAGTTTTCAACTCTTCATGAAGAATGGTTGAAGACATTGATGTCTATGGCACAAATTGAGGATTGTGAATCTTTTGATGATGATGTTATGGATACATTAGTCTGTTTGCAGTATGAACTAAAATCATCGTTTAAATCGGGAAAATAGAGATGTAGAGTGAAACAGGTAGGGCTACTAATCTACTTTTAGATCACTGCTTGTAAATTTATACTTCTTTCCTCAAAGTGATTAAACAACACTTGCTTTCATTGTGGGAAACAGTGGCTTGATACTCTTTTGTTTCGATCTAAATTACGTGGTAGGAGTTGGGGTAATGCATTGTGGAGTTTTGTGGTTATACTACAATAGGAACATGCAAGCTCAAGATACTATTTAGGCAACATTAGAGCTCTTTTAACTTAATTTAAAATTTAAAATATATACATATTTTTTTAATCTTTTTTGAGTCATTAGTCTTTTATGTTTAAAAATGTCAACAATGCATAACTAAACTTCATTTCTTTTTTCTACGTATATTATTAAAAGTCATATTTAACCATTCAAAAAGTTAAATTACATATTCAATTTATGAAATAATATCATAATGACTTTTACGGCAAAGGATATTATGCATAAGCCCCCCTTATGCATGGTGCATAATTTCTCGCGCGCCCCCCAAAAGTTTCCACGTGCACCCCCCATCCCCCCAATGCATTGCTATTCACACACTCCTTTCTGCTGATAACATACATTCTGTTTTTATTTTTAGCCTACTGGGCCTGAAAGCCTAGTTTCTTTTTTTTTTTTGTTGGTTTTCTGTTTTTATTTTTAGCCTACTGGGCCTGAAAGCCCAGTTTTTTTTTTTTTGTTGGTTTTGTTTTTTCACTTACACCTTTTATGTTTGCACCCAAATTTTCCAGCGCACCTCCAGAGTTGCTTTGTGCACCCAGATTACTTTACGCACCCTCCATATTACTTTACGCACCCTCCATATTACTTTGCGCACCCCCACAAATTTTTACCATTATTACTTTGTTACAAAATCATTGGTTATTTATGCAATGTTATTTTGAAAATCATTATGTTATTTTGAAAATCATTTTATTGGAAACTATAAGAGAGCTACTGCTTCATTGATTATTTATGCAATGTTATTTTGAAATTCATTATGTTATTTTGAAAATCATTTTATTGTAAACCATAAGAGAGCTACTGTGGTTTCACATACAACACTAGTGAATCCATTAAGCCACACTTATGGTTTCAGTTATAATATTTATGTTAAATTAAATATGAATATTTTATTGGAAACCATAAGAGAGCTACTTTGATTTCACATACAACACTAGTGAAACCATTAAACCACTAAATATGGATATTTTATTAGAAACCATAAGAGGGCTACTTTGGTTTCAAGATGTTATACACTGAAACCATTAGTCTAGTTAAATGGTTTCATAGCGTTATACACTGAAACCATTATTCTAGTTAAATGGTTTCATAGCGTTATACATTGAAACCATTAGTTTTGTTATTTGGTTTCAAGATGTTATACATGAACCATTGATTATTATGTTGGGCTTTGAGGGGCTGTATGACGAAAATTAATTAAAAATGGATTCTTATAATATATACTTAAAAGGAACAAAAGTTATTATTTAATTGGAAATGGGGGGCGCGCTAGAAATTTGGGTGGGGGTGCGCTAGAAGTTTGGAGGAGGGAAAAAAATTAGGGGCGCGCTAGAAATTTGGGGAGGAAAAAAAATGGGGGGCTCACAAGAAAATATAGGGAGAAAAAGGGAAAAAAAACAACTGGGGGGTGCGCTAAGCAAATGGGGGGCGCACAAGTAATGGGGTAGTATATGGAGGGGCGCGCGAAGCAACTGGGGGGGTGCGCTAAGCAGCTGTCTTTGGGCTTGTGCGCACAGTAACCGGTAAAGTGGGCTGGGTGGGGGGTTTATAACGCAATAAGAGGGGTGCGAATAGCAGGTTTATGCACGCTGCATAAGAAATCCTTATGCAGGATAACCGGACCCGACTTTTACAATATCCATCCATCAAAATTAATATTTTTACCTAAACTTGAGATCAAGGGTCTAATAATATTGTTGAGTGGTAAAACATTTATAGTATATATTATTTAATGATCATGCAGTTTATATATATTTTTTGTTTCAATATTATTAATAAATAAATGAATTAAATAAATTTACTTTATACGGAAATTATAATAAATTTGGTTTTGACACTAGTGAGACACCTAACAAAATTTTGCTTTGAAGATTTGAAACCATTGAAAAATTGTATTGACCACAATACCACTTCTTTACCAAATTATCAGGCAACATTTTTTCCCATGATTCTTTTGTGTCCTCATAAAGAAACGAAACTCTCTCCAAAACTACTTGGTCTTCTATACTCTCCACAAAACTCTCTCCAAAACTCCCTCTCCTTTGTGCTTCCTATTCTCCCCTCTCCCACTCTATGAACTACACTTTTTGTTACACATCAAGATGCATGTATATGAAAATCATAAACCAAAAAAATGTGACATAACATTATATTTTCATTCTCTTCGCGACCACAACATGATCGTAATCAAGTTCGATTACATTTCACCATAAGAAAAAATCACGATTTGTTACTGCAACTGCAATTTAAAACCTTCAGATACACGTATCTACATGGTTGATTAATCAACCACATTTTTCAATGCGACATTAATTAACAATATTTTATATCTTCATCCATGCAATGGATAGCATAGAAGATTTCACAAATGAAGAACTAGAAGATGTTCATAACCAAAAGAAAAAAAACACAACAAAATCAAAAAGAAGACAATTAGGACTCTCATGTATGTTAAACACCGAAGTTGGTGCAGTTTTAGCAGTGATTCGTCGTTATCCTGAATTCAGTCCTCTCTACAACATATCTTCACCTGAAGAAACCTATGATTCTTCCATTATTAGTTCATTAAGGTCCCTTAGATCTCTCATATTCAATCCACAACAAGAATGGCGTACTATCGATCCTTCCATTTACCTTTCTCCATTTCTTGATGTTATTCAAAGCGATGATGTTCCAGCGTCCGCTACAGGCGTTGCACTTTCATCGATACTCAAGATTCTTAAGTTTAGAGTGTTTGATGATAAGTCTCCTGGTGCAAAAGAAGCTATGGAATCGATTGTAGCAGGGATTACTAGTTGTAGGCTTGAGAAAACTGATCCGGTTTCTGAAGACGCTGTCATGATGAAAATACTTCAGGTTTGAATAAGCAACTTAATTAAGCACTTATAACATAAACATTTATCATTGAAGTGCTGCGTATAATCTATTTATGCAATAGTAAAAGATTAAATAAGATGCTAAAAGATTATGCTACAGGTTTTGGCAGGTATAATGCACCATAAAGCTTCAATTTTACTGAATGATCAAGCTGTTAGTACACTTGTGAATGCATGTTTTCAAGTTGTGCAACAATCTGTGAATAGAGGAGATTTATTACAAAGAAGTGCGAGGTATACAATGCATGAGCTTATTCAAGCAGTGTATTCAAGGTTACCCGAAATCGAGGTTTATGATAGAGAAGGAGATTCTGAATCAGATATAGAAGATGATGATGAGGAGGAGGAGGATGATGATGATATCAGTAGTTTGGAATCCGGTTATGGTATTCGTTGCGCGATAGATATATTTCAGTTTTTATGTTCTTTGTTGAATGTTGTGTCTATAGTTGAAGCAGATGGTTCAACTACTCATACAGCAGATGAAGATGTTCAGATTTTTGCTTTGGTTTTGATTAATTCAGCTATTGAATTAAGTGGTGATAAGATAGGGAATCATCCTAAACTTTTGAGGATGGTTCAAGATGATTTGTTTCATCATTTGATTTACTATGGAACTTGGTCTAGCTCATTTGTTTTGTCGATGATTTGCAGCACCGTTTTGAATGCCTATCACTTTCTACGAAGGTATGATTCGCTACTAGAAAAAGTTGAATTACTCACGGAAAAAATTAAATGAGTTGCGGCACCTTCATATATACATTAACTATCTATTGAATGTAATTAACTACATATCTTAAGTGCGTTAGCATCCAAGTTGATGTCAAAATTTGATCCTAATCACATGATATTATTAACCATCCAAATTGTTGTTGAAAATTGTTGTCAAATTTGTGTATCGAAATACGATTTCGGTTATCTTATGTTTGCTTCTTTGTGTAGGAGCATTCGTTTCCAACTCGAAGCATTTTTTGGACATGTGCTAATAAGAATTGCAACTCTTGGAACCACAATGCAGCTACAAGAAGTTGCAGTTGAAGGAATAATAAACTTCTGCAGACAACCAACATTCATAGTTGAAGTTTATGCAAACTTCGACTGTGATCCGTGTAGCAGGAACATATTCGAAGAAGTCGGAAGATTGCTATGCAAGCATTCATTTGCATTGAATGGTCACTTAACAAGTTTACACATTCAAGCCTTTGAAGGATTATTGATTGTGATTCACAACATTGCAGATAACATCGATAAAGTTTATGACAGAACACCTATAGGTCCTTACGCGACTCAATTGAATGAATATAAACCGTTTTGGGAGGAAAAAGAAAGAGACGACGATGACATAGAAGCTTGGGTTGAACATGTTCGAACTACGAAAGTTCAAAAGAAGAAATTACTGATAGCCGGGAACCATTTTAATAGAGATAATAAAAAGGGTTTAGAGTATTTAAAGCATGCTAAGTTAATATCCGATCCTCCCGATCCAAAGGCGTACGCTTACTTCTTTCGGTATACGCCTGGTTTAGACAAAAAGGCGATCGGTGAATATCTTGGTGACCCTGATAATTTTTACTTGCAAGTTCTTAAGGAATTTACAGAAACTTTTCATTTTAATGGTATGGTTCTTGACAGTGCATTGAGATTTTTTCTTGAAAGTTTTCGGTTGCCGGGGGAGTCACAAAAGATTCAACGCGTGTTAGAAGCGTTTTCCGACCGATTCTACGATTATAGCTCCTCGGATTTATTTGCAAGCAAGGATACTGTTCTTATTTTGTGTTACTCCTTAATCATGCTTAACACTGATCAACACAATCCACAAGTGAAGAAGAAAATGACAGAAGAAGAATTCATCAGAAACAATAGAGCAATCAATCAAGGGCAAGATTTACCTAGAGAGTATCTTTCTGAGCTTTTTCAATCTATTTCTACTAATGCAATTATATCGGCTGAAAATTTTGTGTCATTAGATATGACTCAAAGCAAGTGGATTCAGCTCATAAACCGGTCGAAAGTAAGTGAGGGTTTTGTACAATGCGAATTCGATCGTAGAATGTGTAGAGATATGTTTGCCTGCATTGCAGGTCCATCGGTAGCTGCTCTTTCGTCTTTCTTTGAGCATGCAGATGAAGAGGAACTCATGCATGAGTGCATTGAAGGGCTATTTTCGGTTGCGAGAATTGCTCAATATGGATTAGAAGACACACTTGATGAACTCATAACATCTTTTTGCAAATTCACAACATTGCTAAATCCTTATGCTTCGACGGAAGAAACCATGTTTACATTCAGTCATGATTTAAAACCAAGACTAGCAACAGTTGCTGTTTTTACCTTAGCAAACGATTTCCGTGACTCGATTCGAGGAGGTTGGAAGAACATAGTGGATTGTTTGTTGAAACTCAAAAAGCTAAGATTGCTACCTCCATCCGCCATAGATTTTGACGTGCCAGCAGACGCACCAACAACGCCTGGATCAGGCGCCATTTCTCCTACCGACGATCATAAATTCGGAACTCACCACCGGTTTCCTAGCGTCATGCATCGTTTGTCGCTTCTTTCGCAAGAAAACTCAGAAGACGGTTTGCAAATTGGTAGTGAATTTGAACAGAATCTCAAAATGATCAAAATGTGTAGAATTGGTAGCATCTTTGGAAGTAGTTCAAACATTCCAAAAGATTGTTTACAAAACCTCGGCAGATCGTTGATATTTGCGGCTGCTGGAAAAGGTCAAAAGTTTAGCACACCGGTCGAGGAAGAAGAAACTGTTGGATTTTGTTGGGATTTAATCACTGCAATATCTTTATCCAATGTTCATAGATTCCACTTATTTTGGCCAACTTTTCATGACTTTCTCCTATCAGTTGCTCAATTTCCAATGTTCTCACCAATCCCTTTTGCAGAAAAAGCACTTTTAGGCCTTCTCAAGGTATGTCTCAAACTCTTTTCAACACCAAGGGAAGACAAACTAGCTGAGGAATTTATCTTCAAATCCATAACATTAATGTGGAAACTCGATAAAGAAATACTCGACATGTGTCACGAGATTATATCTCAAACGATGAGCAAAATAGTCATCGAATACCCTGCAAATTTGCAGACTCAAATCGGATGGAAATCAGTATTAAATTTGTTATCAGTTACATGGAGATATCCAGAAACTTATGAACTCGGTATCGAGGCATTGATATCTCTATTCTCTCAAGGCACTAACGTAACACGAGCGAATTACGCTTACTGCATTGATTGCGCCTTCGGTTGTTTCTTAGCGAAAAACAGTCCAATAGAGAAAAAGAAGAAGATACTTGATCTTTTAGCGGATTCGACAAACTTGTTGGTTCAATGGCATAGAACACAAGTCTCAGAATCAGTTAGTAATATTAGTATAGCAAGCATCACAAGTACAACATCGGTCGATGACAATTTTCGAGGTTCTAATTCCGCAAACTATAACATGAATCTATTTGTGAAACTTGGTGAAGCATTTAGAAGAACAAGTTTATCAAGACAAGAAGAGATAAGAAACCATGCAGTTTATTCACTTCACAAAAGTTTCAACTTAGCTGAAGAAATGTTATATATATCATCAAATTGTATAAACTATTTCAACCTTGTGATATTTGCTATGGTTGATGAGTTACATGAGAAAATGTTGGAATATTCAAGAAGAGAAAATGCTGAGAGAGAAATGAGAAGTATGGAAGGAACATTGAAACTAGCAATGGAATTATTATCAGCAATGTATATGCAATCTTTGAGACAAATTTCTGAGAGTCCTGGTTTTAGAGCATTTTGGTTAGGTGTATTGAGAAGAATGGATACATGCATGAAAGCTGATTTAGGACATTTTGGTCCATCATCTTTGAGTGAAATTATTCCTGATTTGTTGAAAAAGATTATAACACAAATGAAGGATGAAGGAATTTTAGAACCAAGAGAAGATGATGATATGTGGGAGATTACTTATATTCAGATTCAATGGATTTGTCCACCTCTTAAGGATGAGTTATTTCCATTGTAGACATATGACAGAAAAATATATGTATAAGACACATGATTTTTGGACTATTTTTTTAGTTATTTTTAACACCATTTAAGGCAATGCAATACACATTAATTCTTATGGTTTGTTGGTATTATTTATATTCTCAAATATGAAATTATTGCTTAAAGTTTTTAATACCAATTATGTCCTTTCAATGTTGATTTTTTTGGAAGACTGTTTTTAGCTTCACGATATGAATGTCGCGCCACAATATCCCAATCCAAAGCAAAGAGAGCGCAGATCTTACCCGACAAATCACTACCTATACTATAGGATTGCTCTCTTTGTTGCTATTAATAATATTCGCCACCAAACAAAGAGTCCACATTAACTTTTTAGCGAGCTTCAAACCTTCTAACACTCCCCAAAACTCTGTCACATACGCACTACACCTCCCAATGCTCTTTTGCAAAACCACCGAGCCATTCTCCACGGCACCCCCTATTAATAATATTTTCATTTTCACTTCAATTAATAAAAAAATATAGATCCAATATTCCCATCCATTTTCTATTACATTTTTTTTTAAACAAATTAGTATTTCCAAAATCTTTGAAAATGCCAGAAGATTGTTTTCATATTTTTTGAAAAGTCCATTCTTCTTAACTTGTCTTCTATCTTTTCTCTATCACAATTGTTCACAACATGAGTCTTTCATATCCATATTAACAAGTTAAAATAAACATAATTTTTTTTTAAAAAAAAAACTGAATGTTTTTATCTTCCAGATACAAAAAAATAATATAACTTGGTATTAATGTTCAATGTAATCTAGTTATTTTTTACAGTAAAAATAAAATATTTAGTATTTTACAATGGCAAAATGACAGTGGGAAGGGAATCATCACATACTGAGAGGCATAATTGAAAATTCAACATGCAGACATCTAAAAAATGAACTAAATGGAAATGTATATTATGTTAATCATACAATCAGCATTAAGCTTATAGTTCTACAACTTGAATAAAAGATGACACATATATTCAGTTGAATATGGTTAAAGAAATTTGCAGCAGCTTGTTACAATTGCACAATAATTTGCAGGTTTTACTATTACAAAAATATTATTACTATTTTGAATCAACTTCCACATTGCAGATTCTAGTTCAAAAAAAAAAAAAAAAAATTCTACATTGTCAGAGAACACTAAGGAGTTGACAACCTTTCTGGTAGAAGAAGCTCCTCATTTCAGCTTCTAGGTAATCTTTCCTCCAAAACTGGTGCACTCTTTCAGAAATCATAACACTTTCCAAGGTTGTTTCACACCTAAGACAGACAAAAATGTAAATCAGTGCAATATCATTTTTAAATATTATCAAAGAATCAAATGCTTTATTTCACCGGTTAAACTTAATAATCAAACATGTCAGGGATGAATCATGATTTCGGGAGGATGAAGAAAAGGCAGAGTTGTGCATCTGAAAGCATGAAAGCAAGCCTTCTCTAATGCTAGTGAATGTGTAAAGAAAACATCAGAAACTGGATTTTTATTTTTCTAATTTTGTAGACCAAAGAACCGAGTTAAGGCAAGTAAGAAGGTTAGGGAAAAATGTACATTCTGAACACCATTTCTTGTGTTTCATCTTTCAGAAGAATAGTTAACAAATATCATTAGTTGTAAGTGTGAGTTAGATTATATCATCTAGCTTCTAGAGATATTATAGTCACAATCTTAGTCTGTAACATGCTTTGGGCAAAATAACAAAACAGACCGACTCAGTTGTTTGGTCTGAATATTGAACCATGTCACAATGTTCAAAAGTTTATCACATTAAACTTGTGTGCCGATAGCAGTTGTAACAGTAAGCTTGTTGCCTAGTGACCTAGAGAACATATGTTCAAATCTAAGAAACAGCCTGCTTGTGGGGTCTAGGCTGCGTGCGTCTACCCTCTAGACCCCATGAGGGTTGCCTTTTTCAGTAGCACTTCTTTCACTTCTCATTCAAAGTTTGAAGCAAGTTATAGGTTGATAAATGATACCTAATAGTCTTCCATTATCCTATAGTCAGAAAAATCAATATACTTAATATGATCATTGTCATGAGATTTACTAATATTGAGGTTCAGTCCTATTTCAATCGTTTTCGAGATAACCATGAAAAGTCTGTTTCTTGCCTAAGTGATCTAAGCAAACCATGTTCATGCCTATGATAAATGTGACAATCCATAAAAAAGAGAGAAAGTAAATACATTGCTTTACAAACACCATTTAACCCATTGATTAGGAAACCATATACCCCATTGATAAAGAAAAGATTGACAAGACAGAGAAAACTATGAATTTGCACGACTACAAATAGCCTCAAGAACAATGATGAAATCATGCTCAAGGCTGCTTAAATCTAACTCAATCGATATGATGTGAAACCTATAATCAATCCTTCATCAAGAAATGCTCTTATCCGGTACTAAATACACAAAATAATCATTTAGTCGATAGAAACAAGTGTATAGTGAACACTTTAGGAGATTAACTCAATCCAAGTTAAGTCGCTAAAGGTATAACTTCTTCATTCAAAGAACAATCTGAATCTACAAATCTAGAGACAAACATGAACTTCAAGGAGATATTCAAAATTCTATAGTATTCATCGATTTTAAATTCCAAACAACATTGATATACTAAACAAATTTAGTCACTGCAAGAACAAGAAAAAGAATACAAATATATTTGCATGTTATAACCAAATCATAAGCAATAAAATATGCAATTATAACAAAATACATATTAAAAAACCAACAAACCTACCTACATTATTCACTGAGATTATCTGCAGAAGTGCCTGTGTCTTCCTCATCCTCCACCTCTTCATCATGACCATCATCTCCCGGTTCCTGTATTTTCGATATTTCAACCTGCGCCCTTTCCAAAATCTGCTTCTTCTGCAACTCCAATTCCCTATTAAAATCCACCCTCATCTTCTCCAACTCCATCATCTGTTGCCTCTTAGTATTCTCAATCTTCTCATATATCTTCCCAAACTTCTGAATAGAATCAGCCAAAACCCTATAAGAAGCCTCCTCCTCTTCCGTATCAACCTCATCGAAATCATCATCATCACCATCCTCCTCATCTCCCTTATCATCCTCAGATGCCTCAGACTCACCAGGACTATCCCTCATCTCATCAAAACCATTCGACCTATTCAAATAAACCCGAGTATTCATAAACACATATTCCCCCGAATCAACACCACAAGCAAGTCCATACTCTTGTCTCGCACTCGAAGACATCAACATATCCATTCTCTTGAAAAATGGCCACTTACAAGAATTTACTCCCAAACCCATTTCATCCATTCTACTCTTCTCTTTCTTATACCTTCTTTTCACTTTATCTAATACACTTCTACATTGTTCAACACTTCTTTCAATTTTCAATTCTTCAGAAACTTTCTCAGATACTTCATGCCATTCCTCTGATCTCAAACTGTTTCTTCCAAGTTGAAGAAACTTTTCACCCCAAATCTCTAACAACACAAATGTTGCATGTTCTGTCCATTCCTCTGACCCAGAAGAACAACCACCACCACCAACGCCGCCACCACCGCCGCGATTATTGTATGAGAATTTGCCACGTGGCACCAATTCATAGTTTGAAACAGAACTACCACCACCGCCACCACTACTGCTACCACCGCTACGCAATTTTCTCTTTTTACCGATGAATCCTTCGTTTTCTTCGAAATTACCGATATACCCATTTTCAATTCCGTCATCATGTATATTATAATCGTCGAATTCTTCGTATTCTTCATCGATGTTGTTGTTGTTTTCGGGATCGTTGTAGCGATGATATTGTAAATTGCGAATTGGGTGTTTTAGACGAAGATTAGGGTTTTTGCGTCTCAATGGGTATCCTTTTGATGGGTATCTATCATCGTCTTCCATTGTATTGAAAGAAACCTAATTTGGAGGATTTTTTTGAGAGAGAGATGTTTCTGATTGAAGAAAAAATGTGATTTTTTTTGTTAGGGTTTTCTTTGTTGCTTTCAATTTGGGGAAATGTTTTCAGGTTTTTTTTTTTTTTTTTTTTTGAATTTCTTTTCAAAATCTTGTTCTATGCTCTCTTTAGAGAGAGATTTAGCTTTAGTCTACTCTATTTATTTTTTATTTTTAAAATTTTTTTAGTCTTTTTTTTATCAAATAGTTTAATGGTTAAATATTGACAAAATTCTATTATTATGATGGATAAATAACATGGCTGAAATTTTAATTTTGCATATATAATGTATTATTCATGGAATATTTTTTTCTGTATTTATATCTCAACTTTTAATTATTATTTTCATATAATTTTTAAATTTAAATACCATTCTATATTTATTTATAAATTAATAATCTAAGATATTTGTACAATTTTCTCAATTTTTTCTTTTAAATTGAATGATCCTTTTTTTAGCGTTCAGTCTATTTAGACAATTAAATTAAATTAGACGGTCTAAATTTTAAATTTATTTTAGTTATTTTTAATTTAAAATTCAAGTTTAAAATTTAGACTGTCTGATTAATTTTGACAGTCTAAATAATACCATATCAAATGTTTGTTTCTCATAAAATTTGAGAACTTATGAAAAACACAGAAATAATTTCTATATTGTGAAATTTTCTCATCCCACCCCCCACCACTCTTTTTAACCCCCCGGAAATCCAATTTTGCCCCTGCAAAGTCAACTTCGGAACGTAGAATCCGAAAAGGTTTTAAAGAAATTTTCGTTCGGAACGTAGACTCCGAACCATTATTTTAGGGAATAGAATTCGAACTTATTGAATATAGTAACAGAAGCGCGCTATCTTTTGTCAGTTTCTTTATTTCAATTTGAAAATAGGGTTGGGTGGGAAAAGGGAAGAAAACTTAAACTTGCGATTTTGATCAACATTTCAACAAATTCAACCACTCTAATTTAACAAGTAAGTAACTTCTATGCATTTTAGATCATTGATTCCTCTTTTATTCATTGTTTTTTAAATTTTAGTATTTTTTGTTGGAATTTTTCAATTTCTGAGTTGTTGTAAATGTTGTTGATGTTGTTTCTTATGTTGATTCTGTGTTGTTTGTGGCATTGGGTTGATGTATGCATCAATGCATGTTGGTTAGAAATTGAATTTGGTCTTTGATATAGTTTGTATGATTTTAGCACTCCAAGTGTTTGTAAAAATGTTTGAATGACATAATTGGTATTTGAATTTTGTTGTAGACATGGAAGAGGATGTTGGAAGAACAAGGCTAGGCAGGGAGACACGCACACATGCTTCTGCGCGTGAAGCTGTTGCCCCTCGCCCGAAAAGAGGACGGAGCCGTAGGCAATCACCGGTGCCGTTTCAAGGAAGAAGTGATTATGAAGCGGGAGGTTCCTCAACGGGTGGTTCAATGCCTTCACAAGCGCCTGAGGGTGAAGTTGATCAGGCTGCTGAAGGTCTAGAGGATGTAAATCCTCCGGTTGACAGAGACGAGGATAATGACGAGGATAATGATGATGATGATGATGATGGACAGCCACTGGTGGTTCCTGAACAGGGTTATGGAGGCGGTCCGAGCGATTTGTCTCTATTGCATGATTACCATAAGCATAGGGCAAATCAAATATGGGAAGCTACGAACTGTGAAGCGCCGGTAAATATTGTCTTAAAATTTGTTAATGAATATGTTTGTGCGAGGTAATAAATTGACTATAAGTTAACTGTTGATGTATTATATTTGCAATTTTGTAGATTTTGAAGAAAGTGATGCGGTCTGTAGCAAATGGGAAGAAGGTGATTAATCTTCCTAAGCTTGCACGAATTGAAGAGTACTCGTGGTTTTGGAAAGCTATCGAGGAAAAGCCTATGGAGGAGATTGCGGTTTATAGGGAAAGGTGTATCAAGGCCTTTTTGTTGTATTTGGTGTGCTGTACCATTTTCAGCAACAAGAGCCAGAATTATTGTGATGTTGTGTATCTGCAGTATTTCGAGGACCTGACGGAGGTGAGTCACTGGAACTGGGGTTCTGCTGCCCTCGTGTATCTTCTAATGGCAGGATACATGTCATTACTTCAATGTATGGTTACTAATTTAGTTGGCTAATTTAGTTATTAATTACAAAATTTAGTTGCCTGTGCTTATTCAATGTCGTTTGACTGTTTGTTTCAGGGATGGGTCATATCTCACATGCCGAGAATGAGTGTGTGGAAATTGGCTACCAAAATGAAACCCTCCCATGTAATGCGAGGTATGAGTCTGGGCAAGGACATAGGGATCAGGCATCTTATAGGGAGCATCTGGATAACATGCAGATGTCAGACTTCGTGTACACTCCTTATACTGCACACCGCCAAGTGAGGCCTTTGATTGATGAATGTTGGTTTTCTGGGTGGTTAAGGTGCGGAGGTGACACAAGCACACATTTTCCTGAACGTGTGCTGAGGCAATTTGGATATGTTCAGACCATTCCAAGACCTCCTGCTGCAGCTGCTCCTTCCGGCCTGACGGTAGACAAGATTGACCAGGTGTTTATGGAAGAGATGGAGGAGAGATTGATTGATGAGGAAATGCGGGGTGCATCAGTGGATAACCCGTGGGACCATCAACCTGGGTACATAGCATGGTTTTACAAAGTCTCACATCCGAAGATGCTCCGATTAGAGGCACATTCTCAGCCTCCTGAACCACCGCATTTGGAGGTGTTGATTGAGCGGCATGCAAGGGAAGGTGTGAGGGATCATTTTACTATCTGTCAGAATGTAAGGCTTGAGCTTGAGCGGGTGGTTAGAGATGGTGAGGCGTTGCCCGGGACTCCGATATACGAAACTGTGCAGCATTTTCTTTCGATGGTTGCCCCAGCTGTTGTTTATTCAAGAAGGCGCAGAGCTCCGGGTGCACCTCAATACCCTTACCGCCGTCCCCCTGGTCCATCAGCTACGCAGTAGATGTTCAGTTATTTTGAACTTTGATAATTTCTAATGACATTTATGGTTTTTTGCTTTTGAACTTTGGTTAATGTAATGACAATTATGGGTTTTGGTTAATGTAATGTACTTTGATAATTAATGTACTTTGTTTGTTTTTATGTTTCGCATTTACGTATGTTACGTTATAAAAATTTGCATAATGAATATCGTATGTTTAGTTATAAATAAGCGCACAATTCTGGTATTGGCAGGTATTTGAGAACATACATTGTTCTGGCTTTCTGATAATGCAATTGCAGTACTGCTGTAAATTGAAATATTTCGGAAACTACCTTCCGAAATACATTGCGGATTGTATTTTCCGAAGTACATTATGGTTTCTATTTTCCGAAATACTGGGAACATCAATGATCATTACGTTTTAAGTTTCAAAATAATATTGCAACAGTCGGATAAAAAATATTTATTACGTATGCATTATGTTGTGAATTCGCTTGATAAACTCACACCAATAATAAACTGATGTGTGGGGCAAGTGAACAAGCAACCAAATAATGAATGGGATAGAGACGATGATGCAATAATTCAAAGCAATAACGGCGGAAGATAAAGAACACGATACCAATTTGTTTACCCAGTTCGGTGTTAATGAACCTAATCTGGGGGAGAGAGCACCTCTCCATTCTACTAGAATCAAATAGTCACCACTTTACAAGAGTTTCCCACAATTGGGTACAAGGAATTAGCAACCCTAATTCTACCCAAAACCCGAATCTCTTCCCGTGGCCAAGAGACTCAATTTGACCTAGTCTACCCAAGGTGATCCCACAAGATGATCCCAAGAATAGTTTGCCCTAGGATTCCAAACCCTAGCCTTTTGTGGTGGCAAACTCCGATTCCCTACATCTTGTCACACTATTTTTGCTCTCCCAATTTTTCTATGAATAAAGCACTCTCTATTTATAGAAAAATATATGCCTATTATTTTAAAAGCAATCTTTTAAAATAAAACCAAATCTCCTATTATTTTTAAATATATCTAATATTTAAAAACAAACACAATCTAAGTCAGATATCCTTTAAAACAAATATTTCCAACAAATCAGCAAAGCCAAGCCTTGCCCGCCACGCACCTGCGCCCCGCGCCCGGCGCCACTGGCAGAGGCTACAGCCTTAACCAGCACACTCCTGGCGGCCCGCGCCATGTCTTCCGCGCCCGGCGTCAACACGAGATGCTCCACCTGTTTTCTGATTTCCGACTTCATGTAACCGAGATTTCAAGGCATATCCAACAATTCTCCACCTTGCCTTTAAATCGATGGTGATCCAATCAACCACTGTGTGCTCTCTCCATCTTGAATCTTCATCCAAGATCACCGGTCAAGACCATGACCTAGGCGTTAGCCTCCACTTGCTTCCCGCAAGCATTACCTCATCCCCTTCATCCTCGGAATGCCTTCCGCTCTCATGAAGGTCTTGTGTCCCACTACCACAGGATTTTATGTAGCTCACAAGATTCACCGCCTCCTCTTCAGACTCCGGACTGGTCAAGTCCGTACCTCCCTGAAGAAACGCTTGCTCCCCACTATCATCGGATTTTAGATAACTAACAAGCTTCACTACTCCTTCTTCGACCCCCGGAGTGATCAATTCCGTCCTCTCGAAGAAACGCTTGCCTCCGACTATTCATGGATTTTAGGACAGCCCTACAAGCTCCACCGTACCCTCTTCAGCCACCGGATTGTGCCTTTTCCGTCCTCCTGAAGAATTGCTTGCCTCCGACTATCCCACGGATTTTAGGACAACCTTACAAGCCTCACCACCCTTCGATCCTCGGAATGCCTTCCGTCCTTCTCGAAGTTTTGCTTGCCTCCAAACCAACCTTGGAATTTTAGGTGGTTCCACAAGCTGCAACATCAAACTCCCCTTGCACCCGACTACCTCCAGCAGTCCTACAAGTTCCATAGTTTGATCAAGGTTGCTTTCAATTGCCTCCCTGAAGATCCTCTCAAGGTCTTGCACTTCTTCAGCCACAATTGAAACGTTTCCCACAAGGTCTCCATGGTTCCCCTTTGGCTCAACACAACCATTCTCCTCCCTATCTCCAATTAGATACCCGAGAGTTAATGTTGATAGCCTCCCACTCTTGGAAGACTCCACCTCAAACTGAGTTTCCACCAAAGTACACCAACCATCCCCTTGTGATAAGCAAGACCTCTCTAATCGTGCTTCTCCCTTCAACGCCTCAACCCTTGTTTTGAATTAAAACCGCCCACATCTTCACCTTCCACAACCCGTAGTCGTTACTCCCGGTGAACCTCTCAATATCCCCCTTCAAACCCATGGTACTTGAATCGACTGATCCCCTTGCCCCACGGTGGGCGCCAATTGTTGTGAATTCGACGATAGACTCACACCAATAATAAACTAATGTGTGGGGCAAGTGAACAAGCAACCAAATAATGAACGGGATAGAGACGATGATGCAATAATTCAAAGCAATAACGGCGGAAGATAAAGAACACGATACCAATTTGTTTACCCAGTTCGATGTTAATGAACCTAATCTGGGGGAGAGAGCACCTCTCCGTTCTACTAGAATCAAATAGTCACCACTTTACAAGAGTTTCCCACAATTGGGTACAAGGAATTAGCAACCCTAATTCTATCAAAAACCCGAATCTCTTCCTGTGGCCAAGAGATTCAATTTGACCTAGTCTACCCAAGGTGATCCCACAAGATGATCCCAAGAATAGTTTGCCCTAGGATTCCAAACCCTAGCCTTTTGTGGTGGCAAACCCCGATTCCCTACATCTTGTCACACTATTTTTGCTCTCCCAATTTTTCTATGAATAAAGCACTCTCTATTTATAGAAAAATATATGCCTATTATTTTAAAAGCAATCTTTTAAAATAAAACCAAATCTCCTATTATTTTTAAATATATCTAATATTTAAAAACAAACACAATCTAAGTCAGATATCCTTCAAAACAAATATTTCTAACAAATCAGCAAAGCCAAGCCTTGCCCGCCACGCACCTGCTCCCCACGCCATATGGCCCGCTCCCGGCGCCACTGGCAGAGGCTACAGCCTTAACCAGCACACTCCTGGCGCCCCGCGCCATGTCTTCCGCGCCCGGCGTCAACACGAGATGCTCCACCTGTTTTCTGATTTCTGACTTCATGTAACCGAGATTTCAAGGCATATCCAACACATTACTCTTTATTACGTGTGCAGGAATATTAATAATTACTGGGATAAAGATTGCACTAAAAACCAACACATAGACTGCGGAACACAAGTTAAAAACATTACGTTGCAACACAATTAAAAATACAACGAATACCTGTACATGACGTTACACCATAAAAACAAAACGAGTACAAGAAAATTAAAAAGAAATACATAGAATAAAAATTAAAGACGTTACACAAAAAATAAAAGACGAAAATAAGAACAACAACAACAGCAACAACAACAAGGTTTACAAGAAGAAAATCATTCTAAAGACGCTCTCAAACGGTATGGAGATGGATCACCTTCGATGGTGTTAAACATGAAACACACATCGTCGTCATTTTCTAAAATTACCCAATGGTATTTCTTGATATGATCGTCAAACCCACCAGCATTATCCTTTGTAATATCAACGTAAGATTCATAAAATGCAATTTTGTGGATCCTTAGCTCTTTCGCATATTTGAATGCATACAAGAATTCAATTCTATCTATTAGGTCTTGTAGAGTTTTAAGCGTACTCTTCAGCTCGACGTTCAGTGGTCTTTCTATACCTTGAAACTTGATACTGAAATCATAACGTTTAGCTAAATATTCTGCAACATAACGATCAGAAGCACTCATATTATTATTATTCATCTTTATAAATTTGTCAAATACATGAATCTATGGTTGAGGAAACAAACCCGTATTTATAGGCATTCAAAGTTTCAGTTAAATCCGAGCCGTTCAAAGTGTCGGTGCGATCTGAGTCGTTCAAAGTGTCGGTGCAATTGTAACCATGCAAACTGTCGGTGCATTTGCAGCCATGCAAAGTTTCAGTTAAATCCGAGCCGTTCAAAGTGTCGGTGCGATCTGAGTCGTTCAAAGTGTCGGTGCAATTGTAACCATGCAAACTGTCGGTGCATTTGCAGCCATGCAAAGTTTCAGTTAAATCCGAGCCGTTCAAAGTGTCGGTGCGATCTGAGTCGTTCAAATACGTTAAACAACAATTTATATTGTACATATCAATTGAAAACTGTCAACGGCTAAACAATTACATTAAAAAAAAACGTTACACGAAATATAAAAACGATTACATTAAAAAAAAAACGTTACACGAAATATAAAAATGATTACATTAAAAATAAAAACCTTACACGAAATATAAAAACGATGACATGAAAAATAAAAACGTTACACAGTAAATAAAGACGAGTTCATGAAAAAATAAAACAGATCTAGCCGGTAAATAACACTATGGATCCGCTAAATTAAATGAGCATTCTCCATCTTCTGGCCGTTTCAACCTTGCAAGTATGGCATCAACAGATCTGGTCAGCTTGACATCTAACTCGATAGGTCCCTTTGTGCTGTATTGGGAGTAAACTGAAAACATAGTACGGATATCCTCGTTTTTTTCAAGCTTCATGTTGGTGAAGGTAAGACTCCCATCAGACCCCATTGATGGCTTTCGATACTCGACGTTCGGGACTGTTCTGTCATCGTTCAGATTAATGCAACAGTGATTAATTTCATCAAGTTGTTGTTTGAGATCAACCAAAGTTGCATCGACGAAGATCCGAAACATGTTTGGTTTTCCACCGTCGAAGTAAACTGCAGCAAGGTGAGTGTCTCTCCGGTAAGTTAGTGAGATATCCATTTTACAATTATTGTGGTATGAAACTAAATTGAAGCATGTCTATTTATAGAGGTTTGATAGTGTCATCCTAACCGTTTAAATTTTTGGAAACGTTTAATAATAATAATACAATTAATAATAACTTATAATAATAATAATACAATTAATAATAAGTTATAATAACAAAATAAATAATAAGTTATAACAAATAATAATAATAATAATAAAAAAACGTAAAAGCTGAACATTGTAATTTTATTTTTGACTATTTCGGAACGCGTTTTCCGAAATATATGTTTCGGATTGTAGAATCCGAAATATCAGTCAACTTATATGCAGTAAAAGCTGAAACATAGACAAGAGTATACTGATGCAAAGCTTGCTTTTGCACAGATATTCTCATGTCTCTGCAACCCCATGTTACACTCTTCTCATGCCTCTGCAACCCCATGTGATAAAGCACAAGATTCTCACACCTAGTAATTTTCTTTTGGCAATATTCATTTGGCAATATTCTCATGCATCTCTCAACATATTCCCATGCCTCTTGATAACATATTCCCATGCCTCTTGATCACATGTCTATATCATTGAATTGGTTTTAACAAAATATTCCCATGCCTATATATTTATATAAAATTTTATTGATGACATATCTAGGTTAACACTTAGGTTATATATAATTGCATCTCCTTCAAGTGGCACAAAACTCTTAAGTTAACCCAAACACAAAGGTTTTAGTTATTGTTTACCATGGCATCCTCTTCCACAACCATTGTTGCACCTCCCAAAAACATTGAAACTCTTTCAATTGTACGTTTATCTCATCAAGTAAGTTTCATTATCTTATCAATTATTGTATAGTCTTGCTATGAATATGTGTTGTCATGTCTAGCTATCATGAATATATCATGACTATGTCTTAATTTGTTCATTATTGTGCCTAACATCATATCTCATAATTTTATAGGATCATGCTGAGATTGAAACGGAATTTGCAACAAGGCATATGTATTATCTTGGCAAGACTTGGAAAGTGATTAAAAATGACAAAGAGCACCACAAACTCAAGTTCAACAAAAACTATGGCAATCCTCTTTTATTGAACGAAGGATGGGAGAGTTTCAAAAAATTTCACAACTTACCGGATGATGTTGAAGTTGTTTTACAATACTTTGGTCATGATCTGTTTGGAGTCAAGTCTTTCAAACAATTGAGAGATAAAGCTACAATTCCGGCATTTCATAGCCGAAGTTTCGCACCAAAGAAAACAACCTTTTTTGAGTTCGAACTCACTCCAAATCGAGTTGATATGCCTAAGATAGTCAGTCATTTAACGCTGTTCATGTTCTAACCCTTGTAGTTTTACCATACTATCCGGTCTAATATTTTGTTTTTGTTCTTCCAGGCATTACATGTTGATTTTGCAGAGTTTCTTAGACGCTATGATTTCGAAACCATTAACCTCTGTGGTGATAATGGGGTGACAATGACTCTCGCGGTTTTGAACTTGGGTGACACGCATCGCACGAAGCTAGGCTACAATTGGGATGAATTTTCAAGCAGCCAAGAATTCAAAAGAGGAGACTTTGTTCGTTTCAAATTTGAGGTGATTAATGAAATGAAAGTTAGCCGTCGTTGCCATGTCTACAAACCATATTGAGGCATAAGCTTGTTTATGTAATCTCTGTTTGCAATGTTTGTTTTTGTTGTTTTTAATGAATTCCGGTGAACAATCGTAGCCATTGTGATATGTACATGGCTAGCGTATGTCTGTAATCCTTTGAACCGCTTAATTAAACTTTGTGTGTGTAACGTATGTCCAAATAATTATGTATTCACATTTCTATAATTTGTTATGCATTTATTCAAAGTTTCCTAGCAATACAGATACATGAATATTGCAGGTTTAGGATTCTGATCATTATTTTGGTGTCTGCGTTCCGAACTTGTCATTAAACATTTAATGTATTTCAGAAAATATAACCCGAACTATGGTATTTGTACTACTTCGGGTTCTGCGTTCCGAATATTTGATATATGGCCTGTTATTTCGGATTGTATATTCCGAATTATCAGTTATCAGAGTTATGCAGAACTCAAAACACAGACAGGACCTGTAATATAGTTACAGTTTCAATTGTACCTATAAAACACATAAAAACCAGGCAGATATTCAAAGTACATAAAATTCCATAACAAACATACAAAATACGTCAAATCGATTACATGATATAATTCGAATAGAGAACGTATATTACATAACTTTCATTACAATTAAGATAAATTAAGATACGAATTACATAAAATATTACAAAATTACATGCCGCTTTGCAATTACATCATAGTTCACAACTATTGCCAAAAAAATCATAAGTCATGAATACAAAAAAAAGCGAACATGTTGCAACAAACATACAATCACTCACTGTCAGAGCATGTGAGTGGATTGTCCTTGCTAGAACCAATGCCAACAATTTTTTTCACTTTAATCTTCCTCTTCTTGATTGCATCCTCTCTTTCAACATCAATCAATTCTTCAAACAGCGCAATTCTATCCATGAAAGGATACTCCCAAGCCATAGCTTCATCAGTACAATATCGCCTCCACTCCGACGCCGCCTTAGGTAAAATAGCACCGGGCTTCAACTTAACTTGAACAAAGTGACCCGGAATCAAACCTAAGCACAAAATCCGTGATTCCGGATCAGTTGGTGGTTTTGATCGAAGCGGGAAAAAAGTCTCACTAACTTCGATAATGGATGATGTCAACTCCACTACAATCCTGTTATAGTAAGTCGCAATCACATGACCCATATCCGGAAATGTTAGCCACTTTTCCTTAGGAGCTACACAACGGCGTGTATTTCTTGGACTCGAGTGCAAAGCTTCTAAATTGAACTCAACACGAGCCTTGCCACCAAACACGTTCTCATACAATTTCCTATGTGATTTAATCTCCCTTATCATGTTAAGCTTAACCAGCTCATAATCATCCTCATTTCCATTTTCATGCAATGCAACTACACGATAACCGCAATAGCCGTCACCCACAACATCGACAAAATCTTCAATATATGGTTGCATGAACTGAGGCATATGCTTGAAAAGTGGACTACTAACTTGTGAGCTTTGAGTTGGAGTCCAATTACCAATTCTCGCTCCCTTCCGAGAAGAACTTGCAGCCTTGGACTGTGACACTTGACAATCGGGAAATTGCGCATCAACGTGCTTCCAATATGACTTCTCCCGTGCCGTCGAATTTCCAACCCCACTTGATCTTCTTGTAACGACACTTGCCTTTTTAACAACGGTAGGACTTGTCAACGTCATTGTTTCCGGAAAAGCAAGTTGTCGAAGCTTGTTTCTTATCTCCGCTTTCATGCTCACATCAACAATCTTCAAGCGTTCCTAAGGAATAAAAAAACACAAATTATTAGTATTCAACGAAATTCAACGAGAAAATCAACGACAAATTAAAATATTAAACAACATTGCATAGAAATTCAACGATGAAAGTTTTATAAAATATTTAAAAACAAACCTTAATTGCTTCAAACTCAGCAGTGCACGCATAATCATCTTCAACTTCTTCTTCAACATCATCTTCAAATTGACCAAACTCGATCGTCAACTTCTTCCAATGCGAATTGACCTCATCAAGTCTAATCGGAAGCCTGTTGCGAATTTTCTTGGCAATTACACAAGCACAAGGCAAACCATATGATTTCCTAATAATGCACCCACACTTTTTCGGATCCGAACCACATTCCGCTACTCTTTTTGCCTCATGGAAAATATAGTTCAACGCTTTGCGAGAAATTTTAAACAAGAGTAAGGGGTACAGAAAAGAATTTTGCCCGCCATACCTATGTTCTTTAACCGACAAGCTTTGACCAAAACTTGTTTTTATGTCACTGAACTTAATCAACAACATTTGTTCACACGCCTCCCAAACCTTCACAAAATCACCATTACCGTCGGACAAATACTTTTTTAACAAGCCGTGCGCCGACTCAGCCCTGTTGGTTGTAGTATTCCCAAAATGCATAATCTCAATTGTCCACGCATTCGCCACTTTTGTTTTGTCGGTGTCAAGAATGGTTTTTTGAACATAGGTAAGGAATATTGGCCATTTCGCACAAACTTTCCTAAATTCCACAACAGCCTCAGCATAATCATCCTAGGTTTGCGCGCCCAATATAGCGATAAAGCTATTTGTCGCCATGTTAACGACTTTTGTGTGGCTAATTTCATCTCCATCTCTAACTTTGCACATGGTCTTTGCTTTTGCGTTGACATTTTTGATAACATGATAAGACCGGGATCCCTATCCGTCACCGTTACCTTCGGTCCTACAGCCTCACTCCTCAATAGGCTCCGACAATGTTGTAGTGCCCATGTAAAATTCTCCTCTTTCTCATTAGTCAGAAAGGCAAATGCAACATTGAAAGTCAAGCCGGTCGACGTCGATCCCACCATCTCAAACAACGGCCTACCATATCGGTTTGTCTTGTACGTCGAGTCCATCAATAAAACACTAGGGAAAGTGTTGAACAACGCCACAGAGGTAGGATGCGCAAAGAATATGTCCTTCACAACAGTGGATTTATCATCAAGATCATCCGGCCTAAATTTGAAGACATATTGCTTTTGCTCCAAACAATGAAAGAAATGTTGAATTTCATTCCTCGGCCCCCTTTCTTTCTGTCTCATTCTATGGCGTGCATTGTAAATCATTTTCTTGTGGGTGACATTACTCGGATCTCTATCCTTCATTGTAGACATTATATTCCTAGGCGGAACCAAGTTCCTTGTCATTTCGGCAACCAACTCCATCTCTTCCGGTTTCAACCTCATGGTTGTGTACGCCGTTCACAACACTTAGATGCCAATCCTTGGTTGTATTATGAAAATAACCACGGAGCTTAAACGGGCATCCGCACTTCCTCGTTCCCGTTTCTTCGAACTTTATCTTCTTGCTAGTTCTTTTGTAGGTACCTCCCCTTTCACAACCCAAAACCAACTTTTGCTTCCTCTTTCCATCACCATTGTCAGAGTTTACCATCACAACTGCAAACTTTAAACCAGCAGCTACATCGCGAACCCACTTCAGTAAAGCATCTCGAGTCTCAAACGCTTGGTCCGTCAAAAAACTTGAACTAGAATCAAAGTGTATTGCCGGAGGACCAATTGCAGGAGGAGCAGGAGGAGGAGCGGGAAGAGCAAGAGGAGCTTCTTTCGGTTGATGAAAATTGACAGGCTTAACATCGCCCACAACTTCATAGACACCTAAACCAAGCACTACTTGTCTAGATTTATGATCCACCATAACTACAAAAAAAAAAAAATCAATATCAACTACAATTCATATCAAATAACATATGGAAATTAAATTCAAATATCTAAGCTATAATCATTAAACGTATTATTAATAATAACCGTTAAGCAAATCAAAACATTTAATCTTCCTAAATTTGGAAGAAGAAAAAAATTAGGTAGTAGCATTGCAGCAGGAAAACATGAAAATTTTTCTAAGTATTTTTTCGGGCCGTATTTTCCGAACCAGTTTTACCCTTATTTCGGAAAACATTCCCCGAACGATAGCATGTCAGAGATTTCGGAAACCTAGGTGCATCAGTCAATTCAAAGCTAACATAAACAAAATCTAATCGGTTAGAAACGCAATTTACCTTATGTTGATGTATCAATGAGTGTTGATTCCGTTAGATAGCCTCCAAAACTTGAGATTGAGCCAACAATGGAGAAAAACGGCTTAGGTTCCAAAGAGAACTTGAGATTGAGTGTGAGACATGAATGAGAGGAAGTGAAATGGTTTCTGGTCTATAACGTCCTGGTTTGGAAGCTAAAGCCCGAAATAAAAGTTTGGAAAAGGTGTCCCGAACCAAATTAAAGGTTTCAATTATTTCGGAACGTAGAATCCGAAGTTGACTTTTATAAGGGTAAAAAGGGAAATCTGGGGGGGGGGGAAAGAATCATGGGGGGTGGGATGAGAAAATTCCCAAATCCCTATATTGTTGCGGTAAAGAATTGATTTGTAGAATGGGATTAGAATTTAGAGCTACTAACTTACTATTCACCAACAATGTTTTTCCTAATGCACCCCTATATTTTTCTTAACCATAAATAACAAGTGATAATCTCTAAAATATATAAAATGCATCAATTTAATTTATGCTATTGAGATGTTATAGACTAAATTAAAAAAATTCATATACTTCAAAAATTATTTATTATTTTTACATACTTTAGAGATTTTAAATTAGAGAGTGATACTTTGAAACCTAAATTTATAATCTATTACTCTTGTCTCCCTTGAAGAATATACTCGAAATTTGTCCATAGACACCCTTCACTCACTATTTCATTGATTCCCATGTTTCCTTCGAGTAAGGTTCCTCTCGATTTCTTATATATGATTTTCATTTCTTCCATATTACCAAAGTTTTTTAATATTTCGAGGTGTATAAAAGAGATTTTAACTCATTTATTGTCACATTTTTACATTTATATTCTCAAAACTATATAAAGTAATGGAGGAAATGGAAAGAATGCAAAATGGAGAGGATCCCAACCCGTTTTCTTCTTTGGAGAGAACACTAATAAAAATACCCCAATTTCTATTGTTACTCTACTCTTAATTTCATTTTCAAGCAAGCTCCTACAATTTCGGCATTGTTGTACTTGTCATTCATCTTCATTTATAGCGTTTGGTTTATATAGGGGAGTTTGAGAAACAAGATTCGGCCCAATAAAGCATTCAACATCTTAATTTTTTTTAATAATGTCACATATTTAGACATTTATTAATAAAAATTGCTTTACTTATTATAACTCATCTCACAGGGAACAGGAAGGAGTAGCACAACTAATTTGAACTAAAAGTTAAAAGAAATTAAAGCGTTATAAGACTAAGATTCAAGTCTCGGTAAAGAAATCCACAACATATATGTCTATATTATGCATATATAATATATTTTTATATTTTTCATTGCAGGTAAAGGGTGGAGATATATTCAATCAATGGTGGATGAGTTTTAGAATGACAAGTTTATAGAAAACTTGAGAAATCAGATTGAGAATGGTAGGAATTTGTTGTTTGACATGATACACGAACGGAAGATATGGTGTTAAAAAACCAATTTAGTTGCTTACATGGTTTGCATTTTGATAAAAAAAATTATTTTTATTCATGATATGGTATTTAATGATATAGGGTGGACTTAGTTGGAGGACCGACATTTACTGTTTGTAGTTCTTCTGAGATTGACTGCATCATAAGGCTAAAACAACTTGGTCAGAGTGACTTAACTGAAGCACCAATGCTAAAGTAATTAAGTCTAAAACACTTGTGCATATTGAAGATGTGCAGATGCAACATGTTGAACAAGATGTCCTAGACATCTTGTCACTGGGATCAGAGCATGTTAAGGCAACATGTCGAACAAGATGTCCCAAGACATGTGGGTAGGACATCTGAACTCAGTTCAGCTTAAAAGATAATGCTTATCCATTAATCACGCGTGTTTGTTTAAATTTGAATAAAGCGCGAATCTTTAAGTAACAAGCTGAGATTAGGATTAATGATAAAGTTTGTTATTAATTCTAAGTGTTAGATACGATCGGATTCGTATTTAATTTGTGGATAAAGATTAATTCTTTTATCTTATGGAGTTTGTTTTTAAAATAAGTTTGTTTTAAAACTAACTCTTATTGTAGTGCATCTGAAAGACTGAAGATTATCTGAAGACTTGCACGCCTATATAAAGGACTCAACATAGAGCTTAAAACTCAACCAACAATAACCGAAGATTGTGAGTCCAAAGCTTTGTGCCTACTGTGCAAAGCATTAGTGGTTCCTCGTATTGTTTTTGATACTTGGTAACTTTGAGTCGTTGAATGTTGTCATTCAACTTAGTCTTTTAAACTGTGAAGTTTAAAGTTGTCGTCACTTGGGATTAGTGATTAGATGGAGTTGGGTAGGTGATGACAGTGATTTATATGATGTTTTTAGTATTAATTATTATTAGTTTAGTATTAGTTTTAGACCATTTACAAGGCAAAAACCTAAAGAAGTAAAGCTACTTGTCCAAGAAGTCAAGGATTGAAGAAAATGCATAAAAAGAGGCTAAAATGAAGAAAATGCGCAGCTTTCAGTCTGCGGACCATAACTTGATCTACGAGTATCAGAATGAGGTCCGTGACCATGCGTTGGAAAGCCAAGACAGCACAAGTTATATTTTTGAAGTAAATCTGTCCATCGTACCACGATGACATGTATCGTGGTACGATGGCATTTCTTGGTGAACAAGGTTATCAAACACACATGATCAGTTATAATTTTGAACTGAATCTTGGTATCGCAACACGATGGGCCCATCGTAGCACGATGTGCCTTGCTGCCCAAGTCCTAAAAACTATAAATAGAGCTCTCCTCCTTCACAATTATTCAACGGGAAAGGTAACTTCCTCCGCAAGGTAGCAAGGTTATTGGTATGCATTTATTTAATTCTTGTAATTTAATTATGTCTATTAGTAGCTAAACTCCTTTAGGTTAGGTGGAGAAGATGAACTCCCTTAGGAATGCTGGAATCATGTAAATTGGTACTAAGTTTATATCATTTTCTATTCAGTTTTATTTATTCTATTGTCTATGTTTTAATTACGTAACCCGATTGATAGCTACAATTAGGGAGCGCTTTTAGGGATGGTGATATCTAGCATTGCGCCTAGGGTAAGGGTTTATCACTGGCCGGCAGCTAACCTCAATAGGGTTAGTGATATTTAATATTGTGCCTCAAGGTTAGGATTACCCAAGGCTCGGCAACTAACCTATAGGGTTAGTGATCTAGTATTGTGCCTCAAAACCGACAGCCAACCCCGATCAATAGATGATAGCTTAACAAGTTAAGGGTAAAAGAACTAATGAAACCATGCTGAATTGGCTACATATTTAGAGTCTAATCACTAGGTTAGGGACGTGACAACGTGGCTAACACGGGTTCCCTGTCTAATAATTGAGATTCTCTATACTCGTAATTAGGGTAATTATCGTACGCGGTTATTACTAATTATATTAGTTCACCAATAATAAAAAGGATTAGTCAACGATATAGCACCAACTATCCAGCAGGAATAAGGGAGGGATTCCAACTACTTAACCTATCTTCTTAAATTGTCTTTCTTTCTAGTCATATTCTCTGTTTCTGGAATCTAAAATTATCCCAACTTATAAAGCGGAGCCAATCTCAACAAATCCTAGAATAAGCTTAGTAACCGAGGCGCTGTCCCTGTGGATACGAACTCATTCTACTCAGTAGAGTGTGAATTATTACTCGACGACGACTGGTACACTTGCCAGACCGTAGTCAAGTTTTTGGCGCCGTTGCCGGGGACGGTGACTACGGTCTGACAAGTGCACCAATTTGTCGTCGAGTAATAATTCACACTCTAGGTGTCTAGAATGAGTTCGTATCCACAGGGATCGTGCCGAAGCTTCACTAGAGTTATTTAAGTTTGTGATAGTTTGCATTCGCTTGGTTTTTGAAAAGGTTTTTATAAAATAAGCGTAATGCTTTGCAGAAATATAAATTGCAGAATGTATAAATAATAGATTCAAGAAATATAGAGGCTAGGTATGGTGGTTGGACTCCCTCCCTTCTTCATATTTGGCATGACCGGTGTATAACATAGTTATTTAGATTATGTTCGGCAGAGAATTATCCTTGTTGTAGTAATACCTTACTATTACACTATGTCTATTAAAGTTTCCCTACGTTAACAACTAAGGTACCTACGAGAGCCTAACCTCGATGTGTCACATACCTTAATTACTAAGTGAGTTGTTTATAAACACGCATTATAACCTTCACCAATTAACCTACAGGTCCTAGTATCGGGCTGTTCATCTTCTAAGTGCTCAGATCACACCTAGTGCATGATTCCACCTCTAACCGCTCAGTTCACGACTAGTTCAGGATGTTACCGTCTCTATACACCTAGCATTATTTACTACGAGTTCCGGACTATATCAAGTCAAAACCTGATATCAATTCTATGGGCGCTCCCGCTTATCCGGCCAGATTACGAGAATACGTTATTAAAGTGCACGAAAGTAAATAACAAACATAATTACTGAATATCATTTATTATAACTTAGACTCAATCATAGACTCCAAATATTCATAGGGGCGTTCATCTTCTCCACCACAACCTAAGGCATAAATAATAAAGACTACATATTGAAATTACAATAAATTATAACCTAAATACAAAAGCCTAAAGAAATCATACCTTGCTGAGTTAGTTTTCCCGTAAGGGGAGAAAACTATGCCCAATAGAGCTCCTCTGAACCTCTCCTTATAGTAGAGAGTGTTCTACTATTTCTGAATGAATAAAACAATGAATGGGAGGCTCTATTTATAGTTTTCGTAATGGGCCTCAGCAAGGCATCGCAGTACGATGAGGCCATCGTGATGCGATGTGAAGATTTAGTTCAGTTTTATAACTGATCCTGTGCATTTCATCAGTTTGGGTGCCAAGTTACTCCATCGTGCTGCGATAGCACACATCGTGCTGCGATGGACAGATTCTCTTCAGATTTATTGCTTCTGATTTCTTGGCGAACAAGCAGCTCCCATCGTTGCACGATGGGAGCCATCGTGCTGCGATGGAATGCTGATTTTCTTCACTTTTTGGGCTTTTTCTTGTATTTTTGCATCTTGGACTCTGTCTTGATGCTTTTTCTTGCTTTTGTAGGTTTTCCTTCGTATTTGGGTCTGTCTTGGTCATTTTACTGCTAATAATAATACTAAAAATGACATAGAAATTCCTGTCATCACAACCCTAAACTTAAACTGTTGCTTGTCCACAAGTAACATGCTGTCAGACAAGATCGTTAGAGAAATAAGAGATAAATAAAGATGATAGGAATTTCACAACCTTGCTTAATATTTCAGCAATGGTACCGCTGATTTCTTTACCGCAGCGATCATGCTCAGTCCTGCTAGGCTCAGGAGACGTCAATGGTAGCAAATCGGACAAATGTCTACAAGAGTCCATGTTCAACTTTTCTCTCTCTCTCTCTCTCTCTCTCTCTCTCTCTCTCTCTCACATTTGTGTTTTTCGCTCATAATTGAAAGGGTTATCTCTCAATCATCACACAACCTGCCATTTTACCATAGGCTTGCAAGAATTCTAAGCAACCAGTCAAAATTTAATATACATGCATTATTAGAGGTCTTTTTCAGGGTTATAACGTGGCTTAGGTCAAGGTAGAACATTTTTGGGAATAGTAGGCTAAACATTGGAGTTAAGTTCTACTTTGTTGTTCCTTTTTGTGTACGCAACCTTTGTTCATTTGGGTGCCTTTTTGTGTTGGTATCGGAAAATATGAACCGGATGTGTCTTTGTGTGGTTCTTTTCTATCACCGTTTTTGCCCTTTGGCTCTTTTCTTTTGCCCTTTGGCTCTTTCTTTTGCCTTTTGGCCTTTTCATTTTTTTGAAGAGACTGTTTTTTTAGGGAATTTTTTGATGTTTTCCCGTCTCTTTTTCATTTTTTTTTTCTTTTTGTAGTGATAGTTCTCCGTATACCCACCCTAAACTTAGACGTTGCTAGTTCCATGAGCAACCCCAAACTTATTTTGTTGCCAAGACTTTTGAGAACTATTACCTAACTCCAAAGAGGGTAAATCATTGTTTTTCTTGTCTATAGGCTTATATCGTGGTTTGTCACCGAAACAAAAGGGATAATTTTTTTACGGCTCAAATTTGGCTAGCAAAGGATAATATATAAAGGGTGGCTTGAAAAGGCTCTGGGTTATAACAAACAATTGCCTCAATGCATATAATATCAAATCAACTAGTCAGCAGCGAATTAGAGCAAGTTCTAGAAAATAAACAAGTGCACGGTACTCTCATAGTAATTCGAAAGAAAGTGGTAATACCGTTTGGAAATATTTGGCTCAAATCCTCACATGGCTTAGGTATCTGAAAGTTGAACACTTGTCCCACAGACACCAGCTTCATCACTCGTCTCTCTGTCTCCCGAACTTCGCACTTCGGAGCAATCACCTTTGGTTTCTGTATGAAGGCGTGAAATTCGGCTCATCAACATTTATAACTTACTTCGCCGCAATCTTCCCTATAACAGTCTATCATGCACTAGATAATAAACAGCAAACAATTATTTAATTTTTTGTAAGTTTGAATAAGGGCTACTTACAGATGAAGATGACATGCAGAATTCTAGTCATATTTTATTTGAATTGAAAAACTGAATTGAAAATACTGAAATTGAAATACTGAATTGAAAATACTGATATTAAAATACTCATCCTTGGGTTGCCTCCCAAGCAGCGCTTGTTTAGCCTCTCATTAGCTTGAGGCATTTCCTCCATTACAGAGGATAGGTTCGCATGTCTCTCTCATCTGTAGGAGCTTTCGCCGTAGCTCCTCCCTCTTTCTTGTTGCTTCTTTCATACTTCTCTGGGTTCTGTTTTTCTTTGAAGGTGGCTAAGCAGAGTCGTTCATCATCTTCTGAAGGTACTGTTTTCATGATGGACTTCCCCTTGCTTTTTGGTGGATGTTCCTTCTTGTGTTCTTTTGGAGTGTTGACTACGGTCTGGCAAGTGCACCAGTCTGTCGTCGAGTAATAATTCACACTCTAGGTGTCTAGAATGAGTTCGTATCCACAGGGATCGTGCTGCAGCTTTACTAACGTTATTTAAGTTTGTGATAGTTTGCATTCGCTTTGGTTTTTGAAAAGGTTTTTTATAAAATAAGCGTAATGCTTGCAGAAATATAAATGCAGAATGTATAAATATAGATTCAAGAAATATAGAGGCTAGGTATGGTGGTTGGACTCCCTCCCTTCTTCATATTTGGCATGACCGGTGTATAACATAGTTATTTAGATTATGTTCGGCGGTGAATTATCCTTGTTGTAGTAATACCTTACTATTACACTATGTCTATTAAAGTTTCCCTACATTAACAACTTAGGTACCTACAAGAGCCTAACCTCGATGTGTCACATACCTTAATTACTAAGTGAGTTGTTTATAAACATGCATTATAACCTTCACCAATTAACCTCTAGGTCCTTGTATCGGGCCGTTCATCTTCTAAGTGCTCAGATCACACCTAGTGCATGATTCCTCCTCTAACCGCTCAGTTCACGACTAGTTCAGGATGTTACCGTCTCTATACACCTAGCATTATTTACTACGAGTTCCGGACTATACCAAGTCAAAACCTGATATTAATTCTATGGGCGCTCCCGCTTAACCGGCCAGATTACGAGAATACGTTATTAAAGTGCACGAAAGTAAATAACAAACATAATTACTGAATATCATTTATTATAACTTAGACTCAATCACAGACTCCAAATATTCATAGGGGAGTTCATCTTCTCCACCACAACCTAAGGCATAAATTATAAAGACTACATATTTAAATTACAAGAATTATAACCTAAATACAAAAGCCTAAAGAAATCATACCTTGCTGAGTTAGTTTTCCCGTAAGGGGAGAAAACTATGCCCAATAGAGCTCCTCTGAACCTCTCCTTATAGTAGAGAGTGTTCTACTATTTCTGAATGAATAAAACAATGAATGGGAGGCTCTATTTATAGTTTTCGTAATGGGCCTCAGCAAGGTCATCGCTGTACGATGAGGCCATCGTGCTGCGATGTGAAGATTCAGTTTATTTTTATAACTGATCCTGTGCATTTCATCAGCTTGGGCGCCAAGTTTCTCCATCGTGCTGCGATAGCACACATCGTACTGCGATGAAAGATTTTCTCTAGATTTATTTCTTCTGATTGCTTGGCGTGCAAGGAGCTTTCATCGTGGCACGATGGCACACATCGTGCTGCGATGGAATGCTGTATTTCTTCACTTTTTGGGCTTTTTCTTGTCTTTTCGCATCTTGGACTCTGTCTTGATGCTTTTTCTTGCTTTTGTAGGTTTTCCTTCGTATTTGGGCCTATCTTGGTCATTTTACTACTAATAATAATACTAAAAATGACGTAGAAATTCCTGTCATCAAGTGTCGACCCAGTTGTTCTTCTTTCTTTCCTCTCTTCTCTCAGCAGCAGGCTTCTTCAGAGGTGGCGTATTAACCCCAAACTTAGATTTTCTGGCCACTTTTCGGTTTCTACCCCATGCTTTGACCCATGTTGCTCGGATATCCACTTCAATAGTTAGCCTCTTCAGTTTATCAATGAGTTCCTCGGGTACCTCCTCTTCCTGAGCTGTCTCTACATCTAGCTGCGCCATTTCATTATCCAGCTCCTCTATCTCTATCTTTACCTGTACTTCTTGAGTTGGAGTCGGTGGTGTAGCTTTTCTGTCTTTCCACTCAAGCATGTAGCAGTCAACCTTCTCTGTTTTGGAAGTTTTGATAGTTTTTTCCTCCTCTCCTCTCCTTAGAGTCAACTCAGCGAGCTCCACATTAATGAGTGCCCTGCTAGTTGCTAGGAATGGTCTTCCAAGAATGATCGGATGCTCTTCATCTTCCTGGATATCTAGGATCATGAAGTCTACTGGAAATACCAGGTCTTCGACTTTCACCAAGACATCCTCGATTGTACCTGCTGAGTGAATTGTTGTTTGGTTAGCTAAAACGAGTTCACGTTCTGTACCTGCAGTTACTGTTGTGAGTTTTAACTTTTCTGCCAGACTTAATGGCATTACGTTAACACTTGAACCCACGTCACATAAGGCTCGAATTTCCACTTCCTCAATCTGACAGAGTATGGTGACGCTTCCAGGATCTGTCTTCTTGATTGGCAAATGTGGTTTTACCGTTGGGTCGATTCTGTATTCTTCTAGCTCACTTAAATACTCATCATAGTAATCTTCCATTGTAATTCCCAACGTATCTTTAAACCACTCTTCTAATTGTTTTAGCTTCTCTTCATCGTATACGTGCTCTGTTTTCATGTCCTTTATCGCTTTGCATTCCTCCTTTGGATTGTCCACCGTGTTACCTGCAATATCTTTAGAAACATGAGTGCTTACCAGTTTCGAGAGTTGACCAATCTGGGTTTCAAGGCTTTTTATCGTCGCCCCCTGGTTGGCTACTGTCGTCTGGATGTTTTCAAAGTTTGTTTTGCTCATGTTAGCAAATTTATTGAGTAACTCTTCCAATGGAGATGGCTTTCTTGGTTGAGATGAAGCTTGAGCCTGGTTCCCTGTCTGGTCCCATCGTAAATTTGGGTGTTTGCTCCAACCTGGGTTGTAGTTGTTCCCCATGTAATTTACCTGCTCCTCGCTTCCTCCTGGCAAACATTGCCCATTAGGGTGATCTTCTAGGCAGAAGTCGCAAACTCCCTCCACCTGTTTAACACTAGCTTCCTTCACAGCTTTCTCCTTATCAGCAAGTTACCTCCTTAGTAACTCGATCTCTACTTTGTAGGCAATCTCCTGGTCCACCTTAAGAACTTCAGAAGTCTTTTCAGCTCTATCATGGCTCATGTTGTATTCATTCTGGCACATCTGCTCAACCAGATCCTTAGTCTCTGCATAGGTCTTTACTTTGATGGACCCACCAGCTGAGGCATCTAGTATCATCCTATGTTGCATTTTCATACCAGCAGTGAATAGTTGCATCTACTCCATAACACTAATGTTGTGGTTAGGACACCTTCTCATAAGCAGCTTGAACCGTTCATAAGCTTCGCACAACGTTTCAGATTCATGCTGTTTGAAACTTAGAATCTCTGACTTCCTTTTCTGGAATAGTGTGTGTGTGAAGAATCTTTCCAGGAACTTGTCTTCAAGCTCCTTCCATGTTGCAATCGTTCCCCTTGGCAAGCATTGAAGCCAATCTTTAGCTGGACCTGTAAGAGAAAAAGCAAACAAACGCAGCTTCTTCTGGTCATTAGTAACACTTTCCGGCACTTTCTGGATCTGACATGTCTCTGAAAACTTTGCAAGATGATCCCAAGGATCATTGATGGCACGTCCATCGAACTGGTTCTCCCGCAAACCTATAAGAACATTGCCTTTAATATCAAAGTTAGTTGGATTCGCCGGCTGGAACCCCAGTGAGATCTGATATGTGTCAGTCCTCTTGCAGTAGTCTCCCATTGTAATTCTTTGCTCGTCCCCCATGGCTTTGGTGGTAGGCTCTTCTTTTATCTTGAGACTGCTGGATGCTGCAAGCCTTTGTGCTTACCTTCTTTTCCAAAGCGTTCTTTCTGGTTCAGGGTCGTACTCAAACTCCAGGATACCTGTTATCAAGCACAACAAATGAATACCTTCAGTAGCAGTGGAAAATTAACTGGTGAAACTATTTTTGGTTTATCTCATGTGTCTTTGTCACTATCAAAATTCCCAGGTAAGTGAGGTGGATCACAACGGATCGCTTAAATACCAAGACTTATCCTTAGCCAGAACTTTCACAGATCAAAATCCACAATCATCAACAAGATTTTTTGATTTTTAATTTTTTTTTTGTATTTTTGAAATTTTTTTGACAAACTTAAATAAATCTAGTAAGGCTTTGTAAACACAATCCCCGGCAACGGCGCCAAAAACTTGACTACGGTCTGGCAAGTGCATAAATTATAAAGACTGCATATTTAAATTACAAGAAATTATAACCTAAATACAAAAGCCTAAAGAAATCATACCTTGCTGAGTTAGTTTTCCCGTAAGGGGAGAAAACTATGCCCAATAGAGCTCCTCTTAACCTCTCCTTATAGTAGAGAGTGTTCTACTATTTCTGAATGAATAAAGCAATGAATGGGAGGCTCTATTTATAGTTTTCGTAATGGGCCTCAGCAAGGCATCGCAGCACGATAAGGCCATCGTACTGCGATGTGAAGATTCAGTTCAGAATTATAACTGATCCTGTGCATTTCATCAGCTTGGGCGTCAAGTAACATCATCGTACTGCGTTGTAGGGCATCGTACTGCGATGAAAGATTTTCTCAAGATTTATTTCTTCTGATTGCTTGGCGCGCAAGGAGCTTTCATCGTGGCACGATAGCACACATCGTGCTGCGATGGAATGCTGTATTTCTTCACTTTTTGGGCTTTTTCTTGTTTTTTTGCATCTTGGACTCTGTCTTGATGCTTTTTCTTGCTTTTGTAGGTTTTCCTTCGTATTTGGGTCTGTCTTGGTCATTTTACTACTAATAATAATACTAAAAATGACGTAGAAATTCCTGTCATCACTGCCCAAGTCCTAGAAACTATAAATAGAGCTCTCCTCCTTCACAATTATTCATTCAGAAATTTAGAGAACTATTTCTCTATAAGGAGCAAAGGAGGAGGAGCTCTAGGGAAGGAACTTTCCCCCTTCAACGGGAAAGGTAACTTCCTCCGCAAGGTAGCAAGGTTATTGGTATGCATTTATTTAATTCTTGTAATTTAATTATGTCTATTAGTAGCTAAACTCCTTTAGGTTAGGTGGAGAAGATGAACTCCCTTAGGAATGCTGGAATCATGTAAATTGGTACTAAGTTTATATAATTTTCTATTCAGTTTTATTTATTCTATTGTCTATGTTTTAATTACGTAACCCGATTGATAGCTACAATTAGGGAACGCTTTTAGGGATGGTGATATCTAGCATTGCGCCTAGGGTCAGGGTTTATCACTGGCCGGCAGCTAACCTCAATAGGGTTAGTGATATTTAATATTGTGCCTCAAGGTTAGGATTACCCAAGGCTCGACAACTAACCTATAGGGTTAGTGATCTAGTATTGTGCCTCAAAACCGGCAGCCAACCCCGATCAATAGATGATAGCTTAACAAGTTAAGGGTAAAAGAACTAATGAAACCATGCTTAATTGACTACATATTTAGAGTCTAATCACTAGGTTAGGGACGTGACAACGTGGCTAACACGGGTTCCCTGTCTAATAATTGAGATTCTCTATACTCGTAATTAGGATAATTATCGTACGCGGTTATTCACTACAAAAAAATTGGAAATTGCAACAAATGGATAGGAACAGTTTTGTAGAACTGCCGGTAATTTTAAAACAAAATTAAAATAGCAACGGTTTTGGGGAACCGCTGGTAAAATTGGAAATTGCAACAAATAGATAGCAACAGTTTTGTAGAACTGCCGGTAATTTTAAAACAAAATTAAAATAGCAACGGTTTTGGGGAACCGCTGGTAATTTTTAAAACAAAATTAAAAATAGCAACGGTTTTGGGGAACCGTTGGTAATTTTTAAATGAACCGGCGGTTTGGTTTGGTTTTCCGGCGGTTCAGTGGATAAATAGAAAAAAAAACCGCGAACCACTTCTTTTTATATTTTTTTAATTTACTTCATTTAGAGGAAAGGTCACGCGCAAGAGAAAACAGGTTTTCAAGCGTTTCTTCTCACTCAATCGTGAACCCTGCTAATAGAATCGTGAACCCTAACGCGATATCAATAGACTCAGTCTCCTTCAGCCAGCCGTCCGTCGTTCTCCAATCGCGAACCCTAATTTGTGTTATTCAATCGTTCTCCAATCGCCGGCCGTCGTTCTCCTTCCATAAGGTATGTTATTTCACTCCTCTTATGGATTATAAACGTAGTTGTTCTGTGTTGCTGCTGCCTCGGGTTCAAGGATAGGGCGGTTCCTATGTTTTTGATTCTTTCCTTTGCTTAGAATTATAGTTTTGCTGTGTTTTTTTTTGCTCAAACTGGTTTTTGCTATCAGTAGGCGCTAGTGTTTGCTGCTGTTGCTGTAATTTTGCCTCTCCCTTTGTGTTTATGAGGCTTGCTTTTTCCTTTATGTTGCTGGTTTTTTGCTCCAGCTTGTAACCTTTTCCTCTTGGCCTTCCAGTACCTCTACTGATTCTCAAGTTACTACCTATAGCACTAGCCCTTCAACTTTCTTTGCAGATTTTGCTAGTGCTATGGTGAAGAAAGATTCGTACTAATTGTCGCAAAATTAACTAAATAATCGTAGAAAATATGATGAAGAAATCATGCTTGTTTAGTCACAAACTTTAATGTAATACTAATAATATGATATATTCTACATTACCTACCATAAAAAATAAATATGATGAGCAAAACATGCTTGTTTAGTAGAGTCTATAATTTATTATGGTGTTTCCTTGTATCATTTATTTGTCTAGTTTAATGATTTTCTGAATCTGAATTGTAAGGTGTGGTTGTGAGTCAGATGTTATTCTTGTTCTCAATAAATTTATCAAATGGATATAGTTAAATAGAATGAAATTGTTCTTCTTTCGAAAAGAGATACTATGGTGATTTTGACTCCAAAATCGATAGGCATCGGTGAAACAAATATACCATATGATTGACAAAGAATAAGGCATGGATAAATGTTGGTATGATCGAATCAGTTACGATCTCAGATGCTCCACCAAAACCTATACAACACCATTGGCATTAATTAAATCACTAAAAGATGCAAAAATTAAAGCTTCCTTTTAATTAAATTTACAGAAAATTGAGATCATGTTACAAAAAGAAATCTTGCTCATTCATGAGAATTCATTTTCCTCTTGGGTTTGTAATCTTTAAAGCTCAACATGTGTAGCGGGCTGGAAAATCACTTCCATTTTTCATACAATGAAGTCGCCATCGACGTTTATTTATCCCGTGAGGGGAAAGGAAAATATCGCTAAAACCTTGGTTTGGGTTCGGGAGTTGGTTATGCGAGAGGAAGGTGTTAGCACCCCTCGCATCCATCGTACTCGATGGGAACCGTTTAGGTTGTTTGGGGTTTGTTTGCGTAGGTTTAAATTAAATTGCCTTTTATCTCATCTAATCTCTACTTCGTTTCCAAAATAAATTAAAAGAAAATAAGGGTTTTTATTAATTGAGTTTGACGGTTGTAGGAGCCCGCTCCTACGTATTCCCCGGTGCAATGGGAAACTCAAAACTCACGTAGTTCTGGTAAAAATGTTTGTGTGGTTGTTGGTTTTATGCGAATAACGTCTATTTCGTATTCCGCTGATACCACGACGCTTGTGTGCTCAACTTAGAGGCGTAAGCTGTGTGTGTGTATCAGAGGAATAGATAAGACGTGTATTCGTTATAAAAAGAGAGTATGATTAACGGATGTGGCTTAACTCGCATTCCGCTGATACAACGACGCTTGTATGCTCCACTTGGAGGCTTAAGCTGTGTATGTGTCAGAGGAATGGATAAAGCGTATATCCATTGTTTTCTGAAAAGAAGTTTGAGTGAGTTGAGGTTAGTTTTAACGCTTGATTAGGATGAGGATGGTCCCAAGATCACGAGTCATACGTCAGGGATAAGAACCATCCGGGGTGTGAAAAGTCATACGTCAGATCAACCCCTTTTCATCCTTGTTTATTATGAAAGCCTTGATTTAACTTGATTAAGAAAGTATTTCAAAAAGGAAAAGGCGAATGTTGGTTTATTTTAACGTTTTAGGATGAGGATAGTCCCAAGATCACGAGTCATACGTCAGGGATAAGAACCATCCGGGGTGTGAAAAGTCATACGTCAGATCAACCCCTTTTCATCCTTGTTTATTATAAAAATCTTAAATTAATCAATAGTGAGGATAATCCCAAGATCACGAGTCATACGTCAGGGATAGGGATTATCCGGGTGTGAAAAGTCATACGTCAGATCAACCCTTTTTCACTATGTTTATTATGAAAGCAAGTCTCAAATTCAAACCAAACAGTCCAAGAACGGAAGAAATATGAGAGGTATAGAAGTTCGAGGGATTACATCAATAAAAACCACATGAAGTATGATAATTAAATGCAAATGAAGCAATAGGCATGAATGCAAGTTCATAAATAAAAGTGCATGAATCAATATGATGTAAATAAATAATGCATGAATGCAATAAACAAGCATGTATGAAGCAAGAGATATGATGCATAATTAAATAAAAATGCATAAGCTAAAAAGTAGCGTACAATGAATTAAATAACATAAACATGCTAAATTAAATCAAAGTAAATGAGATGAGTTAGAATGAATGAAGTAAAGGTACTGTTCATGAGCAAAGAAAAATAAGTAAGCAATTAAATCTAAAGAAGCAAATTAAATCTAATTAAGCAATTAAATAAATGAGCTAAAAAGCTAAAAGTGATTAAATAATACGCTAAAAGGAGGAAAAATAAAATCTGGAAATTACTGAGATGTAAGCAAAGCAAAATGGTCCAGTAAGCTAAAAAAGCTCAAGTACCAAATAAGTGCTTATGAAAATAAGCTAAAAAGTGATTAATTAAGCTAAAAAGCTAAAGAATAAACTAAAAGGCAAAAATAAATGCTCAAATGAGATAAACAGAAATCACACATTATTTAAACATACCAAATGGTCCAGTAAGCTAAAAGCTTAAGCACCAAATAAGTGCTTATGAAAATAAGTTAAAAAGTGATTAAATAATCTAAAACGCTAGAAAAATAAGCTAAAAAGCTAGAATAAAAACTCAAAGATGAAGAGCAAAATTTAAGCATAGAAAAGTGACTAAAATAGCTTAAATAAGCTATTAGTCACTTAAGTGCTTTTGGAAATAAGCTGAAAATCAATTAAAATCAACTTAAGCAGGGGAGGTGCAAATAGCAAGGAAAAAATAAAATGGGGTGCGAAAAGCAGATCTGGGCCAGAAGGCCCAGTCCGCGTACAGTCCAAAAACAAAAAAAGAAAAAAAATACCTATAGCGACGGAAAAAACGAATTAGCGACGACCTTCATACTTTTACCTACGGTAATCAAACCTTTAGCTACGAAATTCATAGCCAGCTACAAATTAGCTACGGGATTTAGCTACGAAAAAGCTTCCCGTAGCTACTTCATCTTCTCCAAATTTGAATTTTTCCGGATTTCTCAAATTAAACTCAAATTAAATGAAACGAAGTTCAAACCCACTTGTTTTTGCCTCCTGATCACGAATCCAGGCTCGTATTTCACATTCGAGGACTTATTTTTAAGATTCGAACGAATCAAGTGAAGAACTCAAAAAAAGTAAAAATGGCAAAACGAAATACAGATCAAATTAAAGCGAAACGTTTAACCAGAAAGCATTAGGACAAGTTAATGAGTTAGAATTAGAGATTAATTACGTTGTTTAGGCTCGTTTTAGGTCCAAATCTTCTTGAACTCCTCTTGGCCACCGTGGCCTTAATCTGAGCTTAGGGAAGTGTTTTTCGTTCGTTCTTGCGTGAATTCTTGTTTCTGGCAGTTGATTGAAGATGTTTGATGTTTTGTTTTTGAGTTTTGATGAAGTTTTGAGGTTTTTGGTTTTTTGTGAAAATGAAGAAAAAATGGATGTTGATGAGTATTGATTTTGGCAGAGTTTCTCTACTGTTATTGATGATTTTTTTGCTCTGATATGAGGCTCTATTTATAGGGAAAGATTAGGGTTTAAGGGTGTTGAGATTGTTGGCCAAGAAAGGGGTAGAATTGAGAAAGAGGTTTATGATATTTTGTGAGATTTTTGTTGGCACATGGGCTCCTTTTTTTGACATGATGAGGTGTAGAGAATGAAATGTTCTAGGCTTATGATGATGTGTCAAATGATTGGGGAAATTTTTGGTATCTCTTGATCTTTTTTGGAATAAAACAAATTAAAAATAATATGAAATAAAAATAAAATAAATATGTCAAAAATAAAAATATGCATGGTGAGATATGATTATGTGAAATGTTTATGGATTAAAAATGGAAAGAAAAAGAATTGAGATTTGATTTTTTAGAAGGTTTCTTGAAATGCAAGTAACTAATTAAAAAAATAAAAAATAAAAATAATGGAAGGGCAAAATGGTAAAATTTTGTCTCTTATGATCATGCTAAGCTATAATCATGCAAGAAAAATAATTCCATGTGTTTTTTGTGTCAACATTGATTTTTTTAAGTCAAAAAGGGATTTTGTTGACTTTTTAGTCAACATTTTGACTTTGTTGACTTTTTAGTCAACATTTTGACTTTGTTGACTTATTTTCTAAAAGATGCAAAAGTGAAAAATCATGGGGCAAAATTAGGGTATGACAACATGGTAAACTATTTTGGGCAGACAAAGGCTCTTTCTAAAGTAAATGCTTCTGTTTTAATACTATGATTGGTAGAATTAATACAAATTATTTGTTGTATATTTACACAAGGTTATGCCTAATGACAGTTTTATTAGTGTATTTTATGGAATTCAGAGACAATTAGTATACTTTTTTCCTTTTTGAAGTCACTTCGCTGCTTTGGTATTAGCCTTTCTCCTTTAGCAACACATTTGGCTGAAATCATTACATAATTTCTAGCTACACATTTAGACTTCTGAGGATTTGAAAGAAATGGGTGTTGGAATTGAGTTTTCTTGCAGTGTTATATATTTATATACAAATTTTAGTGCAAAAGTAATTTTCTTATCACATTTTATTTTTTTCCCATCTTCTTTGTAAAATAAAGTTTTTTCTAGGTTTCTATGTGGATTTCAGGCTCAGGAATGTTTTCTTAGTCCTGCCAATTTATAGTTTTATACAGAGATTGATTTTCTCTTTTGAGTTATTGTACTACTGGAAAATAGATAAAATGCATTGAATTGTGTCATAATATGTGGTGTAGGCCATCTCGATTCTCAAGATTGGTTTTCTCTTTATAGAGCAAGATACAGATTACCATTGTGATGTAGGGCCATTCTAGATTTAACCCCTTAAACTACAGTTCAAACTAAAAGTTAACATTTTCAGTTAATCTGGGAAAGCACATGCTCAGCCCTACATTTTACTTTTTATTTCAATTGTGTCTAAAGTCTAAACCACAATATTTTTGGCTCCTGTAACTCTAAAATTTTCATGACTTAGAGGTGAGATTTGGAGAATTCTTGGTATGGTAGAAGTTTAATTGGTGAATGCCATGAGGATGTTGGCTAGGGTAGGTTTAGCTTATGATTCTAAAACACTATTTTCACAGTGTCGCCGCCGTGCGGTGCGCTGCGATTGGGGGCTTCAGATGACCACATACCGCAGTTCCAAACACACCATCAGATGCTGGTTACAGAACTTGGAATGCAGGGGTTATGGATGGCAATTTTAGCGGGGAATATTCTGGGAGGAGTTGTTAAGACTTTTATAGTATTTGACATGCAAACATAACAGAACAGAACAAATGTACAAATGTTCTGTTTCACAAATGTATTTATTTACTTTATATCCTGATTTATTTAATTTTAATATGCATCACTTATGTACCAAAATATCCTGATTTGTTTAATTTTAATATGCATCACTTATGTACCGCAGTTCCTGTTTTGCTTAAGATGTGGTATAATCCTCATGAGTGACTGACACGTGGCAGTCACCTACAGCTGGCATGCCAGCTGTCATAACTAACTTCTCATAGTTAGTTACTCTATTGAACTATAGTATTACATGAGTGTTATTACAAGTGTTACTGAACTAAGCTAGTCACTACTCTAATAACCCCTTTATGCATTGGATTGTTAGACAGTTCCTCAAGTGGGTGGTTTTCTTTCATGTTCAAAGATATTCCCATTGCTAAATATTTACCCATTGCAATCTCATCTGGAAAGTAAATAGGTGTTTAAATGGGTGAAAAATCAAAGTTTGTTTGGACTAGTTTATAAGTTTGTTTGAAAAAAAGTGTAGAAGTTAGATTCTATGTATTTTGTATTCTATCCAGATCCTTGTGGTTGGACTTCAATTTTGATAAATAACACTGTATTTGTAGGAAGAGTTACAAAAAGAAAGGCAGACATCATCTGATAATGAGGCTTTTGTGACCGTGTTTGGAAAAGAGCATCATGGTTATGTTCGAGGAATGGGACTTGGTCCAACACCATCTCAAATTAATGGTTCTAGTTGTCGTCCTTCAGGATCAACTTATTCATCGACTGCTGATGCCAAAATAGCTAAGATGTAAAGCGAAATTGATGTGCTAACTAAAGAAGTTGCTGAAGTTAATGAGCTTAAAGCTAAAGTTGCTGAATTTGATGCAATGAAGGAACAATTTGCTCTTATTATGGCTAATATGCAAAACCATGTAAGACAATATTTGTGTGCCTTACATATATATATAATGTGAAGATAATGACATTGACTTGTTGTTATTGTTTATATTATAGTTTTTTTAATAAGTTTTTTTTTTTTAAATTTATTTCATGTTCAAAGTACATGATATTAATTTGAAGTGCGTTTTTTATGAATGATATATATAAATATGTTGCTACTACAATACTTTTGTTTTTAACTATACTTTAAATTTTGTTTTCAGGGGTCTAACATAGGATCACCGTTTGAAGTACGACGCTCTTCTGAGTCTAGTCATAATGTTGAGGGTGATCAAGCAACTCCGGACGATTAAACTTAGATATATAATTTTTGTTTAGGCATGTTGAACTTTTGATGTCACGCTTTTCCATTTGTTTTAATTTTGACGTACTAGGCGCATGTGTTGTGACCTTCGTTTTTATTTTTTGTTATGTACTATTTAGGTTGCATGTGTCAATGCAAACTTTGGATGTATTGCGCATGTATTGTGACCTTTAGTTCCATGTGTTGTTCGAACACCTTTCTTTTGAATCAAATGGATGATATTTTGTTTATGAATTTGTCTATATTGCATGAATTATTATAGTAGTTCAATATTTAAAAATACTACGTTTGAATATTAATCGATGAATAAAAAAAACAGGGTAAAAAATTGTCCTACAAAAATGGACCTCAAAGAAACCAGAAAATAAATTTAAAAAAAGTAAATTATATAGCGGCGGTTTCCAACCGCTGCTAAAACTTAAAAACAAAAATATTTAAAAAAAATATCGGCGGTTTCAAACCGTTGCTAAAATTTAAATACTAAAAAATTAAAAAAATAGCGGCGGTTTCAAACCGTTGCTAAAACTTAAATACTAAAAAATTAAAAAAAAACTAGCGGCGGTTGCAAACCGTTGCTAAATCTTACATACAAAAAATTATAAAAAAATAGCGGCGGTTTCAAACCGCCGCAAAACTGGGTAAAAATTTCATTTTTTCGGTTCATGTATTGCAACGGTTTCAAACCGCCGCAACACATATTGTGGCCATTTGTGTAACGGTTTTCCAAACCGCCGCTATTTGAGCTACCAACGCTCAAATCAGCAACGGTTTGGCAATCGCCAGTAAAGATGCTGCAACAGTTAAAAACCGTTGCTAAACTGTCCTATAACCGTTGCTAAACACATTTTTTCTTGTAGTGATTACTAATTATATTAGTTCACCAATAATAAAAAGGATTAGTCAACGATATAGCACCAACTACCCAGCAGGAATAAGGGAGGGTTTCCAACTACTTAACCTATCTTCTTAAATTGTCTTTCTTTCTAGTCATATTCTCTGTTTCTTGAATCTAAAATTATCCCAACTTATAAAGCGGAGGCAATCTCAACAAATCCTAGAATAAGCTTAGTAACCGAGGCGCTGTCCCTGTGGATACGAACTCATTCTACTCAGTATAGTGTGAATTATTACTCGACGACGACTGGTACACTTGCCAGACCGTAGTCAGTAGGTTCTCATATTCAGGGGGAGTTAGCCCTTGAGTAGAAGATTACTAGGATTAAGAAAAGGCATACATGCCAATAGGTGTTTCGTGTGGTTGTAAGACTAAGTATTAATTCGGAGTAGTAGTGTTCACTTCCTGGATTGGTATCCTCCAGAGTAGGGCTATTTGGCGCCGAACTGGGTTAACAAATCACTGGTGTTATTTATTGCTTTTATTTATTTACTTCAGTACTGCAATAAATCGTGATCCTCATAACCAGTTGTCGAACCAGTTGTCTAAGACATCTGGACTATAAACACATTGTCCTAGACATTGTGTACGACATCCGTCCTGCCAGAGAACAAAATTTCAATTGGCATCAGAGCAGACACCCTAACCTGCTGGGTGAGCTCCAGGGAGATATATTTTGTTCAAGATGGACAAGAGAGGATCAATCAACAGACCACCACTCTTGGATGGATCAAATTATGATTATTGGAAAGCAAGAATGGTTGCCTTTCTCAAATCCATGGATCAAAAAGCATGGAGGGCAATTATCACTGGGTGGAATCATCCAATAGTCACAGCAGCAGATGGCTCCACAAGCCTAAAAGGAGTAGCAGATTGGAGTCCAGAAGAAGAAACTGAGGCCAGTGGCAACTCTAAAGCACTCAACGCCATATTCAATGGTGTTGATGAAAACATGTTCAAGTTAATCAACACATGTACTGAAGCCAAGCAAGCCTGGGAAATTCTTCAAACTGCACATGAAGGAACCTCTAAAGTTCGAATGTCAAAGCTGCAACTTCTCGCCACAAAATTTGAGAACTTAAGGATGGAGGATGAAGAAACTATATCTGAGTTCAACACTAGAATACGAGATATAGCAAATTCAACCTTTGCCCTAGGTGAGAAGATACCTGAAGAAAAGCTAGCCAGAAAAATCCTTAGATCACTGCCTAAGAGATTCAATATGAAGGTGACTACAATCGAAGAATCTCAAGACTTGAGCACAATGAAAGTTGATGAACTTATTGGCTCATTACAAACTTTTGAGATGTCTCTGAATGATAAACCAGAAAAGAAGATGAAGAACCTGGCTTTTAAATCTGAGGAAAGCCAAACTGATGAAGAGTTATCAGAGGCATTAGCTTACCTTACAAAGAATTTCAATAAATCTTTGAATAAGCTACAAGCCAGGTATAGGACAAATGTCCCTGACAAGAGGTCCAACATCAAGTCACAGGGCAAGACCAAGGAGGAGAATACTTCTGAGGAAAACAAAGAAGTAAGATGTTTTGAATGTGAAAGATTTGGACACATCAGACCAGAATGTCCAAACTTTCTCAGGAAGCAGAAAAAGGGAATGGCAGCCACCTTATCTGATTCTGAGGAAGAAAAAGAAGAAGGACCAACAAATAAAGCCTTCACTGGAACTTTTGAAACCAGCAGCAGCACTAGTAATGAAGATCTCCTACAAGAAGAATTGGATGAGAAATACAATAATCTCACCATTAAATGGGAACAATCTTGTGAGCTTATAAGAAAACAAGATAAGAAGATGGAGAAACTAGCTCATGAAAAGAAAGCACTAGAGGCTTCTGCAGCTGGCTTGAGAGAACAGGTCACACTGCTTGCTCAAGAAAGGGAGGCACTAGAAGCATCAACAGCTGCTTTAAGAGAACAAGTCACCCTGTCAAACTCAAAACTCACCGAGATGACAAAATCTGTGAGAATGTTAAACAAGGGAACTGACATGCTTGAAGAAGTCCTTGAGTTTGGTAGAAACCCAAGTGACAAGAAGGGGTTAGGGTATTGCAACTACAGCAAGGCTCATGAGAAGAAAATTCCCCCAAAGAATAACTCTCAGGACCATATGTCAAACCACAAGTCTCAACATCAGTCTCAGAACAAGCATAAGAAGACAGGATCCAAACCTCAACAACCTGCTAGACAAAAGAAACAGGTGACAAAGACACATCATCTGACTCAACACAAACAGAAAAGGTTTGAACAAAGGTCTCAGCCTCCAGCTCAACAGAAGAAGCACATGCCAGACCACATGTCCCAACATCATGTTCAACATGTATCCCCTCAATACAAAGAGTATAAGGGACTACTGAAAAGATGTAAACACTGTGGAAAAACTGGACATCTAATCTCAGAATGCTTCCACCTCCATGGCTACCCTCAGAAGCCTAAGTCACCAAGTCAGAACAGGAAGAAGACCCTATCTCAAGGGATGAAAAACAAAGAAGTTCTAACTAAAGTATGGAAGCCAACACCACCCCAACAGGCTCATACTCATCTAAGAAATATCTCCATCTAAAAATTGGTATTTTGACAGTGGGTGTTCTAAACACATGACTGAAGATAAAAGATACCTTAGATAACTAAAGTCTCACTCAAAAGGAAGTGTTACTTTTGGGGATGAAGTTAAAGGTAGAGTCATAGGCATTGGAAAACTAGCTGGTCCAAACACTCCAGGCCTAGATGATGTTCTACTAGTTGAAGGTCTCACTGCAAACTTGATTAGCATTAGTCAACTATGTGAACAAGGACTAAAAGTGCACTTCAACAACCATGAGTGCACCATTGCTAATGATCAAGAGGTAGTGATGAAAGTGACAAAGTCAAGCATAAGTGCTATACTTGGACACCTCAAGACAATAGTCCAGAAATAGTTTGCTTGTCTGCCAAGGAAGATATTGACAAGATGTCCCACCTGATGTCCCAACATCTGTACCACGGACAAGAAGCTGAAGAGATTTTGGTAGGGAGTGTAATAGTGCCTCTGGGTATTCGCACGCTAAAAAACGTGTCATAGGCATTATAGAGGTAACATGTAGAGTAAAGAAACATTAAACATCTGCACGTAAAAAGAGGTAGCCTTAAGTTCGCAATCAATCTATAAAAGGCTACTAGGACCTCATATGTGACACTACCAAACGTCTCAAACATCTTGTCTGACATTCTTCTCAAAAAATCATAAACTTATCCTTCTCAAGAACCCTCTTCAACAATGTCTCAACAATCATCTAAGAACAACAACTCAAATCCAGATGATTCAAAGACACAAACAGAAGAAGCATCCTCTCAAATGCCTAGAGTTTCATGCGTTGATCAACAAGGGGTTATCATCAACGCTGTACCAATCAGCATGATTCCTCCAACTGAAGGTGAAATCAAGAAGAAGAAATCCAAAGGTTCCTCGTCAAAGAAGAAGAAGAACCCTAGAAAAACGAAGGGTCATGCACATGCAACTGAGAATGACAAAATTCGGGAACAAGAGTCTTCAAAACCTAAATGTCGACCTTCTGAGAATCAAGAATCACCAAAGAAACCAGAAGGGCCACATGTCAAACCATCTGATGAACATAAAGACAAGACTGCTGAGGAGATTTCTTCACCAACCAACAACGTTCCTTCGTCAGAAACAGCCACCAACATCTTCCCAAGTTGGATAAAACTACGCCCTCAGAAGAGGTTCCAGCACCTGATGTAGAACCACATGTTCCAACATCTGGTCATAATCCAACGCCTGAACAAGAAGTTCAAGAAAATCAAGAAGATGAAAGTGAGGTCCCTCTGGCTGAGATTCTTCAGGGCATGGAGAAAGGAAAACAACCTCAACAAAACTTCGAAGAGGAAGACTCTGATGAAAGCGAAGGAGTACGAATTAGCATTCCAGTCAAATGGATAGCTAAGACGTATAAATCTAAGCAAGTGGAAGCACCGGTCACTGAAAAGAAAGGGAAGAGAAAGGAAGAGAAGAGAGCTTCTAGAAACAAGAGCACAAAGAAGAAGATGTAAGTGCACCAGTTCATCCTCATGTTTTAATAATTGTCAAAACACATGAAAATAGAGTAGAACATATTTTGGCAACATTACAAATGACTTGACAGCGAAAAACTATTTTTAAACTTTGAAAAATTGATTTTTAGGTATTATGTATCGATACATATACATGTGTATCGATACAAATGTCCTGAAATTACTTCAGACTGATTTTGTGCAATTTGTATCGATACATATATCACTTGTATCGATACAAAAGTGATCTCTCAGAGGCAGAGAGTCACCTGTGTATCGATTTGTATCGATACATGTATGTTAAGTTTTGCCTAAATTTGCTCAATTCTATTTTCTCTATAAATAGCAATGTGCTTTGTTATTGTAAAGAGAGAAAAACCTGTGAGAAAGTGAAATAGCTTTGATAAACTCTTTGGGATTCAAATTGATTGAAGAATTTCGATCAAAGGGTTATTCTTCACAAGATCATCATCTTCCATCAAATTGCAATTCATTGAAGAGTGAGTATGGGATCATTCGGATAAAGGTTGTACATTTGGTCGATAACGTTCAATACGGCTTGCGGTGAATCAGAGGCGTGATCGAGTTGATTTGTGAAGAAGGTTTGGGTTTTTCTTAAGGATTCAAGATTGTGCGATATCTTGAAGGATCAACAACGAAGAAGCGAGGTACTCAGCTAGACGATCGGTGCGAGGATTTGCGCACGGTTAGGATCATTGGAATCAGAGGGAGAAGCTTCATTACTTGTTGAGGTTATTACGCATAGTTTGCATTAGATTCGGTATAGGATTATTGGAGTCTTTTGTAAATTGTGCACTATAGTTCAATCGTTTTTAATCAATATACGCTCAAATAACCCGTTTGGTTATTTGGGGGGAGACGTACCCGGCCGACCGCGAGGACGACACGAAAGCCGGGGAACTCCCAAATCAATCGTTTGTGTCTTTCTCCCTTAATCTTTTACTTTACGCAATTGCTTTAATTTTCGATTCGATTGAATTTTTGTGTTCGTACGTGTGCACCAAAATTCAATTGACATATATCTTGATTGTGATTGAATTAGCTCTATATTTTTGTAACTTGCTTGGACTGTGTTATTGGATTGTTTAATTCGAATATTTTGCACACGATCGTTTCTAGTTCTTTATCATCATACGTTCAAGGCTATACTACTTTTTCAGTGATCAATCGGGTGCAAAGAGACTACCGATCCGGTGGTGCTTCCGCGCGTACCTTTTAAACTAAATTTTTTAAAATCAACATTGTTTAAAAGGGCCACTTATTCAACCCCCCCTTCTAAGTGGTAGCCAAGTAGTCTAACAGAAGAAACAGGTCGCTACTGTCAGTGACTCTGACTCTGATGTCGAACCAAATGTCCTAGACATCACGACCTCAGGGAAGAAAAGAATTGGAGGAAGGAGAATTCTTGCAAACATCCCACCAGCACCAATGGACAGGGTTTCCTTCCATTCTGAAGAAAGTGCTCAAAGGTGGAGGTTTGTTTACAAGAGAAGAATTGCTCAAGAAAGAGAGCTTAATCAAGAAGCTCTAGAATGCAAAGAAATCATCGAGCTTTTGGATGCAGCTGAGCTGATGAAGACTGTGAAGAACTTGGGCAACTGCTATGAGATGCTGGTAAAAGAATTCATTGTAAACATCACCAGTGCTTGCAGTGAAGGAAGTGAGGAATTCAGAAAAGTTAGAGTCAGAGGAAAAGATGTTAAGTTTTCTCCAACCATCATCAATGAGTATCTGGGGAGAAATCCAACCAATGAAGGTGACGAAGCTGAGTTAGTTAAGGAGGTGACTAAGGAGATTACTGGAGGTCAAGTGAAAGAATGGCCTAAGAAAGGATTGTTGTCTACATGATGTTTGAGTGTCAAGTATGCAATTCTCAACAGAATAGGAGCTGGAAACTGGGCACCAACCAACCATGGCTCTGGGATCACTCCTATGCTTGCAAAGATGATCTATCTCATAGGAACAAAGAGAAAACTCAACTTTGGTGATCATGTCTTCAATCAGACCATGAAGCATGCTGAGACATATGCAGTGAAGCTACCTATAGCATTCCCTTGTCTGATAACTGGAATGATCTTAAGGCAGTGCCCAAACATCCTATACTCTGATGAAGTTCCAACTAAGAAGCCGCAAATCCTGAGTTTTGACTACAAGCTTTTTGCTGGTACACATGTCCCAGACATTGTGTTTCCAAAGACGAAGGAAGCAGGTGAAGCATCTGGCTCTATGCCTAGAGCAAACAAGAAGGATGTACTTGCTGAACTGATGCAAATATCCAAGACCTTGGGAGAAACCATCAAGACCAGCACAGCAAGAAAACAACATGTGGACAATCTGATCAAGTCCATACAAGATGCTGATGTTGAGGGAGAAGAGAATGATGAAGATGGAGATGGTGAAGAAGCAGAAGAAGTTTGAAGAACAGCAACTGGGTAATATAGGAAAATAAGTACTTTTGTATTTTTCCTTTTAGTTCTGTTCTACTTCTTGTATTGTATTGTGGCCTACCAAATGTCCTAGACATTGGAGGCTTTGACATCCGGCACTTATGTTAGTGCATTTTTTTGTAAGTTGTTTCTCTCTTTTAATCAATGAAGTATTTTCCTTTAAACCTTTGTCAAATTATGGTAAAAAGGGGGAGAAATAATTGATGATACGAACAGCTCTTTGGCAAGTAGAATCTTCTCTTGCTTTACGGATGAATATGGCAAGCTTGAAAAAATTAAAAACTAAAAGCTATGCTTAATAAGCGTGTCCAGTGTGTCCAGAAGCATAATTAAAATGCTAAAATTGAACCTTTAAAAGGTCTAGTGAGTTTGATCACTCTGATTAAGTACTTTCTGCTGCAACTCAAGACTTTGGTTCACTAAGTCACTAGGTATCTCATCCCTGGACTTAGAAAATTTATTGTAATGGATCATATGATGACAAGACTAAGACTGTCTCGTACTAGAATAGGTTCATCACACAGTCAAGATTAAAGAAATCTTGAAAATTGAAGACACACAAGATTCTGAAGATCAAAGACCTTGAAGACCCGAAGACTTCAGAACAGAAGATTGCATCAACAGAGATCAATTTGAAGATTAAAGAATTTGAAGATTGAAGACTGAAGAGTGCACATTCAACAAAGTGGTTTGTGGTTGTTTTAGCCATAATTTGCCAAAGGGGGAGATTGTAGTTCTTATGAGATTGGCTGCATCATAAGGCTAAAACAACTTGGTCAGAGTGACTTAACTGAAGCACCAATGCTAAAGTAATTAAGTCTAAAATACTTGTGCATATTGAAGATGTGCAGATGCAACATGTTGAACAAGATGTCCTAGACATCTTGTCACTAGGTTCAGAGCATGTTAAGGCAACATGTCGAACAAGATGTCCTAAGACATGTGGGTAGGACATCTGAACCCAGTTCAGCTTAAAAGATAATGCTTATCCATTAAGCACGCGTGTTTGTTTAAATTTGAATAAAACGCGAATCTTTAAGTAATAAGCTGAGATTAGGATTAATGATAAAGTTTGTTATTAATTCTAAGTGTTAGATACGATCGGATTCGTATTTAATTTGTGGATAAAGATTAATTCTTTTATCTTATGGAGTTTGTTTTTAAAATAAGTTTGTTTTAAAACTAACTCTTATTGTAGTGCATCTGAAAGAGTGAAGATTATCTGAAGACTTGCACGCCTATATAAAGGACTCAACATAGAGCTTAAAACTCAACCCACAATAACTGAAGATTGTGAGTCCAAAGCTTTGTGCCTACTGTGCAAAGCATTAGTGGTTCCTCGTATTGTTTTTGATACTTGGTAACTTTGAGTCGTTGAATGTTGTCATTCAACTTAGTCTTTTAAACTGTAAAGTTTAAAGTTGTCGTCACTTGGGATTAGTGATTAGAAGGAGTTGGGTAGGTTCTCATATTCAGGGGGAGTTAGCCCTTGAGTAGAAGATTACTAGGATTAAGAAAAGGCATACATGCCAATAGGTGTTTGGTGTGGTTGTAAGACTAAGTATTAATTCGGAGTAGTAGTGTTCACTTCCTGGATTGGTATCCTCCAGAGTAGGGCTATTTGGCGCCGAACTGGGTTAACAAATCACTGGTGTTATTTATTGCTTTTATTTATTTACTTCAGTACTGCAATAAATCGTGATCCTCATAACCAGTTGTCGAACCAGTTGTCTTAGACATCTGGACTATAGACACATTGTCCTAGACATTGTGTACGACATCTGTCCTGCCAGAGAACAGAATTTCACTGTTCTTGTAAAATCATACAGTTTACTGTAATAGTGATTTAGTCATCCATATACGATCCAACCAGGGGCGGAGCCACTCATGGCTGGATAGGGCCATGGCACGCCCCAAGTTTAAATTTTTTTATAGGTATATCTACAATTTTTGTTTAGGAGTATAGGATATATATATATATATATATATATATATATATATATATATATATATATATATATATATATATATATATATAAATGTTTGCAGGATTGTATCAACTATTTCATTTGTTATAGTGGTATCAAATGGCGCCCAGACAAGTGCATTGCGCGAGTTTGATCCTCGCGTGATGCGTTCTACCATTTTAATACTATAAAATTGCAATGTGTGAGACTTGAACTCAGGTCTTGAGGTGAAAAATATTATTACTTGACCACTGCACTACGAATAATTATTGTTTCTCTTGGTGCAAATTTTATATATTCATATTTTAAACAAGGAAATATAAAAAAAAATATTTTATGGCCCTTCCCAACAAATAAGTCTAGCTCTGCCACTGAATCCAACAATTCTTATTATACAATTCAGATTTTGATAGTTTCATACAATATTAAATGATCTCGATGCTCATTTATATTCAAACATTTCAAATTCATTCTTTCATACTACGTTATATTCAATCCCCTTAATTAGTTGGAGGCCTTAAGTTGTTTCAATGAGAGAGATGGTGTGGTGGATTATTTTTTTTTCGATAAGTATAATTTTATTGATAATAAATAAAAAGTCCAATCCAGCATCATAGCGAAAATACTCTACCCACCTTCTATGAAGGGTTGCAGAGGTCTCGCTCAATCATATGCTCGAAAATCGGACCATAAAAACAATACAAAAAAGTCAAAATAAATACACCAAAAAAACTAAAGCACCTACATACTCCACCACAAGAAACCCCACCTGGTGTGGTGGATTATTCTTTATTGGTTGGCATTTTTTCTTCAAGAAAATACTGTGGATAGATGGACTTGGAGAAATGTACTTGGAAAATATTTTTTTCAGTCAGCAGCTAACTTATGAAATGTTGATGGTATATTTTAACAATGAAATATCTCCTTCATGCGATCTTGTGAAAATTTAACAATGTTGGTGGACTATTCTTTATGCTTAACTCTCAAAGTGCATTGTGCAATTTTTTATGCAATTTCGATGACTAAAGTAAGTTACGCGAAACTCAATCTAATTCCTTCTCTTATAATTTTAGTCTTCTAATATTAATGATTCAAGGATTATTATTAACGGTAAATGAAACTTTTAAGGATCAAAATGATGATTAATGTGCTATTAAGGAATTAAGTCAAAGAAATTGGGGCAAATCGGAAACTCTGGGTTGATGTGATTCGTGACAACCGCAATCCAACAAACGGTCGAGCTATGGCGTATGTGGTTCCGACGGTAGTTAACGGCGAGATTGAAGTTGTTATAGAGGAAGAAGATGTTGTGACTGAATTGAAATTCTGGGAAACAGCGTTGATCCTATATGTGCTGGGTGGAGATATCAGTATGCATTTGTTAAAGAGCTACATGGAGAAGGTATGGAACTTTGTTCAACTTCCTGATATGTACTATCATGATGATGGCTATTTTATCCTTCGCTTCAAATCACATATGGATATGGATGCTGTCTTGATGAAAGGGCCGTACACAATCAGAAATATGCCGATGATTTTGAAGGAGTGGAAGCCTGACTTCAATCTACAAACAGATTTATTACGCACCCTTCCCATATGGGTTAAGTTACCGAAGCTGCCGCTGCATCTATGGGGCGCTACTAGTTTGATTAATATTGGAAGTGCCATTGGAACTCCCTTGGTTACAGATGAGTGTACATCACATAGATTGCGAGTCTCTTATGCTAGGATTTTGGTGGAAGTTGATATCACACAGAAGTTGTTTGATGAAATTACTATTAGTGACAGTGCAGGGACAAAGAGGAAACAACCAATAGAATATGAATGGAAGCCTATGTTTTGTGAAAAGTGTCAAAAAATTGGCCATCAATGTCAGGAGATGGTTCAACACAAAATTTGGAAGCCAAAGCCTAGCAAGACCGACCCGGAGCACAAGCCTGATCAGAACAAGAGTATTGTTGTAGAAAAGACTCCCTTGAGGGAGCAAGCTCCAAAAGTCATTGATGTTGCTGATGGAGGAATCTGAACATTGGTCAATAAAGCTTCCAGAGCAAAAGGGGCAGGGGTTGTTAATGCTGAAACCTCTTCCTCACTACACTGTGTGAATGGTTTTGAGACTTTGGGGGCTTTGAATGGCCCACAAGGCCCCTATGATAGAGGCCCATGATAGTTTCCTGGAATGTGAGGGGGCTGAATAAAGCTGGTAAGCTACGGGAGATTCGCTCCCATCTCCTTAAGCTTCAGCCTACTATTGTTATTTTGATAGAAACAAGAGTTAAAGAGAATAAAGCGCAATCCATTAGAGATAAGCTCTGCCTTAAAGGTCAATTCCTAGATAACTATAATTATCATGTTAATGGTAGGTTGTGGATTGAATGGGATGATGCTAAGGTAGATATAAAGCATATTAGAAGTAGCTGTCAGTACATTCATTGTGGAGTCCATGATAAGGCTGGCCATTTTAAATTCTGGTTGACAGCAATTTATGCTCATAATCAACTTCATATGAGGAGAAAGCTTTGGAAGGATCTAGAGGATATCCATAATACGCAGCAAGGTCCCTGGTGTGCCATTGGTGACTATAATAATGTAGCAAAGAGCCAGGATAAGATTGGAGGTAACATGGTTACAAAGGCTGAATATGAGGACATGCAGGCTATGATGGATTTTGCTGGTATGAGTGAGATGGATAACTCAGGTGAGTTTTTTACTTGGACTAACAAGCAGGTCGGTAACCCCATTTATTCTCATATAGATAGAGTTTTGGCTAACATTGACTGGTTCCAAAAGTATAGTGATGTTACCTTGACTGTCCTACCCCCACATGTATCTGACCATGGGATTCTCTATCTGTCAGCCCCTGCTGCTACTGCTAAAAGTAAACAGTTCAGGTTCAATAATTGTTGGGTGGATGCTATAGGTTATCAGGAGGTTGTTGAAGCTAGTTGGTGTCAACCTGCCAGAGGCACCCCTATGCAGATACTGTGGTATAAGCTGCATCGGCTTAGACCCAAATTACTGCAACTGAATAAACTAACCGATGATGTTCAGCTTAAGAAAACTGAAGCTAGGCAAAAGTTGGACCAGGCCTACCAGGATCTTAGCTCCAACAGGATGAATGTTGCTCTGATTGAGACTGTAAAAAATTTAACTGAGGAAGTCATCCATTGGAATGAGATGGAGGAAAAGATGATGATGCAGAGAACTAAAGTTGACTGGATCAGATTAGGTGATGGAAATAATGCCTACTTCCATGCCTACTTAAAATCTAGACTTAACACAAAGAGGATTAGTGTGATTCAGAGAGGAGATGGTACTATCTTGACTGATCAGAAGGATATTGCTCAAGAGGTAATTCATTTTTATGGCCAGCTTCTGGGGCATGAAAGTGATAGCCTACAACATGTTGATATAGAGGCCCTTAGAAATGGGAGTCATCTTACCTTATCCCAGAGAGAGGAACTGGTGAGACCTATAACAGTGAAAGAGATAAAAGAAGCCTTATATGGGATTGGTGATTTGAAATCCCCTGGTGTTGATGGCTATAGCTCCAAATTTTCAAATCTTGTTGGAGAATAGTAAAAGATGATGTTGTGAAAGCTGCTCAGGAATTCTTTGAACAGATGATGCTGTTTACTCATTTCAATCAGACTGTGGTTACTCTGGTTCCCAAATATGAGGGTGCAAAATCTGTCAAAGACTTCAGACCTATAGCAGGCTGCTCTACTTTTTACAAGATTTTGTCTAAGGTTCTCACTGCTAGATTGGGCAAAGTGCTCCCAAGTGTCATTAGTCTCTCCCAGACTGCTTTTGTTCCAGGTCAGATAATCCATAATCACATAATGTTAGCATATGAATTACTTAAGGGTTACACCAGAAAAGGGGGCCCCCTAGAACTATGATCCAACTTGATCTTCAAAAGGCCTATGATATGGTGGACTGGTTTGCCCTTGAGACTGTTCTTAGAGAGCTTGGTATACCTAGCAAATTCATTCAATGGATCCTAATTATGGTTAAAACTGTCACTTACACTTTCAATATTAATGGGGAACCCTCTGAAGTGATGAAAGCTAAGAGAGGTATTAGACAAGGTGATCCTATCTCTCCCTTGCTCTTTGTGGTGATGATGGAATACCTCAGTAGGAAGCTTGTCAAAATGCAGCTAGATCCCACTTTCCAGCATCATTCTCAGTGTAAAAAGCTGGGGATTACTCACTTGACTTTTGCAGATGATGTTCTTTTGTTTTGTAGAGGTGATGTCAAGTCTGTGGAAAAGATGCTCCATGTGATAGCTGAATTCTCTGCCACTATAGGCCTTGTGGTTAATCCTAGCAAATGTAAGATCTATTTTGGAGGAGTGGATACTAATACTAAAAGAAAGATTCAACATATATCTTCCTATGATGAGGGTCAGCTTCCTGTGCGATATCTTGGAGTCCCCCTTACAAGTAAGAAATTGAATGTGAAGCACTACCTACCCATTTAAACTCCTTAGTATGGCAGGGAGGGTTCATATGGTAAATTGCATTGTCACTGCTATTACTCAATTCTGGATGCATTGTTTACCCATTCCTAAATGTGTGATTACCAAGATTGATAGTATGTGTAGAAGTTTTGTTTGGTCTAGCAGTACTGAAGTCACTAGGAAAAGCCCTGTTGCCTGGCATTCTGTGTGTAAGCCTAAAGCTCAAGGGGGCTTGAACATTATCAACCTGCTGACCTAGAATATTGTTACTATGCTCAAGTGTTTATGGAATTTGTGCAATAAGGCTGACAACCTTTGGGTGAAGTGGATCCATACCTACTATATGAAAGGTGAGTCAGTTATGGAGATTGAGATGAAAATGAGCTACTCTTGGGTGATGAAAAAAGTGCTAACTCAGAGAGTGCTTGCCACTAGAATACAGCCTACGTGGAATGATATGCTAAGTAGTACTAAATTTGGCATGAAAAAGATTTATGATAAGTTGATGGAAGCTGATAGAGTTCCTTGGAGCAATTTGCTCAGGAATAATTGTGCTAGACCGAGGGCAATTCTTATCACTTGGCTTGCTTGTCATGGTAGATTGGGGACCAAGGACAGATTGGTTCGTTTTGGGATGATTACTGACAAGCTCTGTAGCTTCTGCAATGAGACTGAGGAAACTCTAGACCATCTTCTGTTTGAGTGTAGAACCTCTCATGCTATTTGGAAAGAGGTTTTGCATTGGATTGGTGTAATTCATGAACCACAGAAGTGGGTGATGGAACTTGATTGGGTCCTGAGAATGATTGGTAGAAAAGGTTGGAGAGCTTATCTCCTTAAGATGGCAGTTACAGAAACAATTTACAATATTTGGGCTCATAGAAATGGCAAGATTTTTGGGGGCAACACTTATAGAAGTATTAGTAAAGATATTACTGATAGTATTATAGAAACTATAGTGTATAGAGGGTGGGGATCAAAGAAGCTGAGAAAACATATTGCTGCTTTGATGTTATAGTTTTTCCTTTGTCTTTCTGGTTGGTTGGATCTACATGATCACCTTGTATTCCTTTGGTTTTTGAATTAATATATTTCTTTGATTAAAAAAAAAAAAAAAAGGAATTAAGTCAAAGAGACTTCAAAATGTCATTTTTGACACCAATTCAAAGATAGTATAATGGATGCAATTCATAAGTTACATGACGGTATGTCTAAGTTTATTTTTCTTATAAAAAATATCAAATGTATTTTATTTTTTTCATTCGGATTTTGAGGTAAAATCCATCAAACGATAAACAAAAATGATTACTCACACACTTACAAAGGCGGCTTATTACTGCAAACTTATAAAATAGCTTAAAAAAATCTTATAAAATATTAATATTTTTGGAAGAACAACGGTCTCAGTAAAAATATATTGGCTTAATTGCAGTTTTGGTCCCCCTATTTTCAACTATTTGCAGTTTTGGTCCCCCTATTTTAAAATTCGACAGTTTTGATCCCCCTATCATAATTTTTAACTATAAATTGACGATATGATGTGATTTAAACGGCGTAGTATATGATTCGATGATGAAAAAATACCAACATCGATGTAATTGTAAGAAAAATCTTTCATGAAGTTCATTTAAAACATGTTGTATCATCATATTTTAGACAAAAAATGTGTTAGAGGGACCAAAACTGTCGAGTTTTAAAATAGGGGGACCAAAACTGCAAAAAATTAAAAATAGGGGGACCAAAACTGCAATTAAGCCAAATATATTATTCCTTCATTTTAATTAATGTCATAGTCATGCACAAGCATAGAACGGTTGAGTAAATTATGTCACGCGTTACTGTAGCTACACAACATTACTACCCGAATGGGCAATGGTCCTGTTTTATCTTTTAATTTATTTTTTTTACAAACTTTTAATTTATTTTTATATTGTCTATACATATTTTTTTGGATGAATATATGAATGTTTTGTTCCTGTCTAAGTCGGCGAAGAATTTTAGGTTCAATAACAATTATAAAGAATTTATATTGACCGTCCCAAAAACACTAACCGGTTTATAATGTCAAAATTATTAAGTTGGACGTTATTATATAGATTTGAATTTAGTATTTCATAGTTGTGTGTGAGTTTTAGTGATATTTGATATTTTGATTATAAAAACACAAATTTGTTAGAATTCAGAACTCTTAGAATTTTGGGTTGAGTCAACTCACTCGACACTAGTACAAAACTGACATAAAAGGTGAAATCATATACTTATAAACTCATTTTTATACCATCTCACATTTGATGTAAGACTCTTAACACACTCCCCTCATTTGACTTGATGTGTGGAATAAATGATGAATGACCCGATAGTAGAAACCTAATAGCAGGTGGTCTAACAGATCATGAAGGAGATGATTTATCTTAGAATATTTTGGATTGAATCTACCTCGATTATACAAAACTGACTTATAAATACAGAACTATCTTTATTTATAAACTCATATTCAAATCATCTCTGGTTCGATCTCTAACCATCTTTTTATAAGTAGGCTAAAGTTTATTCAAAGCATTATCTACCCTCAACACCATAAGTGTGAACACTCTCAAGTCTCAACACCTCTTAATTAAGAAGAGATTAAAAAATGAAAACATATAGAGCAACGAGACCGATATCGTGATTGATTTAGAGACCAAAAATGCTAAATCGATCTCTAATATAACAACTAAAATTTAACAACATATTTTAAGTCCATCATAAACTCATTAACCAGTTAATTTAAAAAGTGGTTTAGCATTCGATTTGAAACGATCACTAGAAACACTTGAAATATTTTGAACACAAAATCCATTACTAAATAATTACTTTTTTTTTTTGTTAAGTAGTCTAATGGCTAGAAATTTTACCTTTAAAGTGAATAAGTGAAGTGTACAACATTCGAATCTCAACCCTTACATATAAAATGTAATGTCCATACCAGCTAAGTTACACTCACACGTACCTAAATAATAAAATTTTAATGTATTGATTAATTAACTTTCCCTATATATTGATTAATTATGGTCCCAATTTCATAATAAACCCCATCACCATCTACTACACCTATAAATGGGTGCCACCACCCCAAAAATATAATCACACACTATAGCAATATAATATAACTATTTTCCAATGTGTGATCCTCTATAGTGCCGTGCAAATTAAGTGATGGACCGTTTGTCAGAAATGTCTTGTGAACATGGCGGGGTTATATAGGTATTACCTTACCACTATGATCAATATGAACGATATGAATGCGAATAGAATTAACTTCACATTACCATGCATGTGATAGAGTTGGACTATTATATGGTAAGAGAAGGTAAATTGTGTGGTGTATGTGGTAGCAATTAAACCTAACCCTTCAATTGGTCATTAAATATTTCAATTCATTTTTTTTACAGTATGAAATTTCAAATATTAGGTGCTCATTTTGTCATGAAATGAACATCTATATAAATGCATGCATATATGGTGCATATTTGTATAAAGTGGTGTAAGTGTAAGTGAAGTGTAGTAGTGTTTTACTATAGTCACATAGGATATTGTTGTCATGAAGATGAAGTACATTTTGGTCGTGGGGGTGTGTTTAGTATTGGGAATGTCCCAATATGTAGATGGAAGGAACTTGAAAAAGGATAAAGATGTGAAAAAACCGGAATGGTTCTTTGATGTCCCTTCCGAAGGGTATGGCGGCGGTGAAGGAGTTGGGGGAGGGTATGGAGGAGGAGGACTAGGTGGTGGTTCTGGCGGTGGTGGTAGTGGTTTAGGGGGTGGATATGGAGGAGGAGGTGGTGGTAGTGGTTTAGGTGGTGGACATGGTGGTGGTAGTGGTTTAGGGGGTGGATATGGAGGAGGAGGTGGTGGTAGTGGTTTAGGTGGTGGACATGGTGGTGGTAGTGGTTTAGGGGGTGGATATGGAGGAGGAGGAGGTGGTGGTGGTGGTTTAGGTGGTGGACATGGAGTAGTGGGTGGAGGTAGTGGTTTAGGTGGTGGATATGGTGGAGGGGGTGGAGGTAGTAGTTTAGGGGGTGGATATGGAGGAGGAGGTGTAGGTAGTGGTTATGGAGGTGGAATATCAAAGGGATTTGTTGGTGGAATTGGAGGTTATGGACATGGAATATCTAAGGGAATTGTAGGTGGAATTGGAGGTTATGCTTACAAAGGATTTGGAGGAGGTGTGGGAGGTATTGGAGGGGGTGTTATTGGTGGAGTTGGTGGTTTCATTGGTGGTCACAAGAATGTTGTTGAAGCAAAGAAGCCTTGATAAATTTGATTTGTGTTTGTGTTATTTCAATATATATTGTTTTGCATTACTAATGTACTCTTGTTAATTAGGTTTTTCATCTAATAAGTACCTAGATGTTTGACCCTTCCTTTGATGTAGCCCTATATTAATTCTATATTATATTTGTTACATGCTAGATCTTGTGATTGGATGTTCTTGAGTTATAGATCGATCATTATGAGAAAAATTGATAATGTATGTGATGTTCTTATTAATGAACATGCAATGATGCATTTGTAGTTTTAGAAACATACATATCAATATCAATCAGCTCCAATATCAAAAGACAATTAATGTTTTTAGTTCCTATCATTTAGTTTTGAATTTTTAGTGTTTGCAATTTTTTTTCTTCAAATAGTCTAGTGACTAGAAATTTCACCCTTAAGGTAGATAACTGTGATGACCGGAATTCGAACTCCGGTTTCCTTTATATATAATGCATTAATGACCTACCAATTGAGCTAAACTCACAAAACAATGCTCGCAATATTTACTATCAACATATTTTTGAACAATACTATCAACATATTAGACCTATAAAATTCAAATATATATGGGTTTAATATGTTTTAATTTTAGTCTCCACAATTACGAGTTTTTAAGTTTAGTTCTTTAAGTGTGTCAAAAAAAAAAGGTTAGTTCCTTAAAAAAAATTATTCACTTTTAAATTTTTATTTGCTTTTATAATGGCTATTTTGACTTTTGAGGCACTAAAGTATTAATCTTTTGTTAAAATTTTTATGAATAGGGAATATTATTACAAACTGAAATATTATAGAGGACTATAATTATCATTAAAATTTCATAGACACTAAAATTAAAATAATATGATTTTGTAAGACTTAAAATGTATTTAACTCAATATATATTGAGCGTTGTTAAAATACTCTCAAACTTTGCTGATATACACTCTAATGATTCTACATATAATATGATAGGAATATTTGGAGAAAAAAACTAAAAATATAATTTTTAAGTTTAAATTTCCATTATTTTGGCATCTTAAGCTTTTGAAGCTTAAAAAATTCATATTTAAAATTTAAATTTTTATTGGGAGAATGTTTATAACGTAAGTTTGGAACTTAATTTTTATTGGTTAAAACTTCTAATGAAAAATGTTCTGGAAACTATATAATTAAAAGAAACTTGGTTTCAAAATAACTACCTTAAATGTGTTATTTAACAATAGTCTTCGTATTGTCACATAATTATAAGTTATGCCTTACAAATTTTATAGAATATATAGTTTTCAATGGCTAGCTTTTTTGGGACACAATTTCAATGGCTAGCTATCTTTATATATAATTCATACCACACTATATTTTATTAGGTTAATAGGTCTTTACCCCCTGCAAAGTAGGTGAATTTTGCGTTACCTCCCTGGAATTTTTTCTTTGAGATTACCCCCCTGCAAAATTTATTTTTTTTATTTACCCCCTTGGATGCACTTTTTAAATCGGTTATTTTGTTCAACCGATTGAAAAAGTTTTGTTTTTAAATCGGTTATTATGTTTTTTTTTCCTGCCACGTCAGCAAAATAGGGGTAAATCAAAAAAATAAATTTTGCAAGGGAGTAATCTCAAAGAAAAAAATTCCAAGGGGGTAACGCAAAATTCGCCTACTTTGCAGGGGATAAAAGCCTATTAACCCTATTTTATTTTACTTTTGACCACAAATCCTCAAATATGCACCAACTTTCTTGTACACACTCATACAAGTCTCAAATAAAAAACTTAAAAACACACTCACATATAATACAACTTTCTTGTCCTGGTCCCTTACGTAAGATAAAGTGAGAATGTGGTAACTAGATTATTTAGGTTCTGGTTGAGTGGTATCTCTTCGGATGCTTTCTCATAGTTGGTTTTCTCTCTCCCTTTTTTGGTGGTTATACAGGGTGGTTATGGTGGTTTTCTAGCATTTGAGAGTTTTTTTATATTGTTTTTGTTTTGTATCTTTTTTTTTATTTAACTGTTGAATATATACTTTTGGTACTCCTGATTTGTATTTTAACTCCCGCTATATACATTAATAGTAGGAGAGGAATCTATCAACTTGTGGGTTTTTTTGGGTCAAGGTTGGTGCAAAGCATTCAATCATTTAATTGAAGTGATTGAGTAGAAAGAATTGGCCTTTTGTTCCCTTTGATACGTGAATTGTTTGGTTTTGGTTTACATTTTTCTTATGTCTCTCCACAGAGGCAAGTAGTTTATGCATTGTCGACCATACAAAATAGAAAGGTTTATATATGCTATACTTTCTTCATCATCTTTGATTATAAGATTTTTTTTTCATCACTTTTTTCTTCGTTCTTTAGTAAGATCTTTTCAAAATTTCACATATATTAATAATTTTTTATACAAAAATTGTCTCTATTTTATTTATAGGATTAAATATCATTTTTGTTCTTGTAAATTTGCGTTTTTTTATTTTAGTCTTTGTATCTCTTTTTGTTGCAAATTAATCTCCGTATGTTCAAATCTTTTGGTTTTAGTCACTTGAAAATAAAATTTGCAGGAAAATCCGCAGGAAACTAGCGAATTTTCCTGCAGACTTTTCTGCAGATTTTATCTTTAGGGACTAAAATCAAAATGATTTGCACATGCAGGGACTAATTTGCAACAATAAAAAATACAGGGACTAAAACAAAAAATTATGAACTTACATTGACGAAAATTATATTAAAGCCTAATTTATAATTATAAAATGTAATTTTTTTTCTCTCTCTCTCTCATTTCTCTTCTCTTCTTTCTTTCTTCTCTCTCTACTTCCCTTTCTCTCAATTTATGACAATTGAAAATCTAACCTTACTCCTCATAAAACCATTCCCTTATATACAAGACATCTTATCTGTAACTTTGTTCTTAATTTCACTACAAATCTCAGTCACCATCTTATCTCTACTCCTACTAATAATATTTGTACTATTTACACAATTGCCATTAATTTTTTCTATAAGACATCAACTCATTTCTATGATATTATCAAATTGCCATTAATTTTTCTATCCACTCTCCAATTACCAAAATACCATTAATGGATCATACTTTCATTCATCAAAGCCCAATTCTTACAACATCTCATAACCAATATCTCATTAACTCTCATAATTAATCAATTAACTCCTTCTAACTTAATTAAGGGCTCTCGACTAGATTAATACATCTAATAAATTACTAAAATACCCTTCACTTATCCAAAACATAATTATTCACAAATCACATATATTCAATCAAATAAACAATAAACAATTAATCACACAAAAATCATATTTATTAAAAATACGGCTGTTACAATGTTAATGATTTATATTTTTAGATTGAATTCGTTTATTTTTCTGTAACTTTTTGTCAAAACTATGTTTGGTAATTGGGGATCAAGCTTAACAAAATTCAAAAATCTAATATTTAGAATATTTTAATTTTCTCTTGATTTTGAATAAAAATATAAGGTAAAACTGAGTGACTCTTTTATCTCTTACAATAATGAGCGAGCGTTTGTATATATATCCATAAAAAAAAAAACCCAAGCTTTATCACGGTCCCCCAAGTATTTTCGTCTAGCTCCACCACCGAACATAATAATCATGAAATTAGTTGAATGGTATTATAATATAATTAAAGATAAATGGGTTAACACATTTTAATTAGCAAGAAAAATTTAGGGAAGTGAAATATGAAATTCACCTCTAAATTTGTCACTAAACACTATGAGAGAGAATTTTTTTTATCATGTACCTTAACTATTTTGATTAAAAAGAAGTAGTTTAGTAAAATACTATAAATGTGTAGAAATAAAAAATTTCATATCAAATTTAGATTATTATATATCAATGTCTTTCTAACTATCAATAACTATCAACTGATGAAAAATACTTATGTGGAAATAAATCCAAATAAGTTTTATTTAGACACACACATAATTAATAAACAAAAAAAAAGTTAGAGAAAATTATTAAAGTGATAATATTAATTAATGTGACTATTTTATTTTTCTTTTAATTTTTTTTATGTGTTCACCTATATTTTGTACCTATCCTTGTTCTTTTAAGAACTTCTCTCGACTAACATGTGTTTACACATGACTTCTCATTTTTCATATATTAATGTCTGTATATATGAAATATGAATTAAAATTATCTTTAATTTTTTGTTTAATTTATAATTTGGTTCCTTATGTTTATTTTAGCTCTTAATTTGGTCCATTATGTTTTAAAACGTCTATGTTAGTCTCTTATGTTTTAATGTTACCATTAATTGGTCCATTCCGTCAATTTTTTTTAACTCCTTTAATTTTTGCCACGTGGCTATCTTTAATTTTTGACAAGTGTACGCCACATGTCAAAAATTAACGGAGTTAAAAAAAAATTGAGGGAAGAGACCAATTAATGGTAATGTTAAAAACATAACGGACTAACATAGACGTTTTAAAACATAAGGGACCAAATTGAGAGCTAAAATAAACATAAGAGACCAAATTATGAATTAAGCCTTAATTTTATCCTTATCATTTTTGTCATTACTAAAATTTTAGAAATATCAACTTAGACTCTTTATATACCAAAAATAATTTAATATTTTGTGATTTTTATTATTAAATATACATTTTAAAACTCTCAATATTACAGTAATATAAATACTAATTAATATCTTATAAAAAAATAGTAAATATAGAGAAAAAAATGAAAATGAACTTGACTAGTGCAGTAAATACTTGTACAACAAGTCAAAAGGTCTGAGTCAGAAAAAGAAGTCAAAAAGGTTACAAAAGTGGGAATAATGTGTCATTCATTTTTTTTTTCTTTCCATTTTGATTCATCTCGTAGTATCATATCATCATTCATTTTTTGTACCAAATGCGTTTTGCTTTGAAAACCAATGGTGGATAAGGTTTCAATCCAATCCGTATTAGAAAACATAAAAGACCTCCTCCTTTTGAATTTTTTGTCAAAAGGGAAATTAAGATCCAGTACCCCATTTTATTTGATATAAATACTTTTTTTTTTGACAAAGATGTAAATACTATTTTATTAAATAAAATTTATCAAATTAACCCTTAATTCACTAGTGTAAAATAATTAAATATCAATAATTTTTTGTGTAATTTAAAAAGATGTGCATTGCTAATTTATGCCTTAATATTTTTTAAGTGAGTGTAAATTAACAACTATAGTTTATATATACTAGCCGCCTTCCGGGCACGTTTGTGTGATCGATATTCTTTTTTTTTTATTTGCTGTGATCGAAATTCTCTATTGTGCAAATATAAATAACTACTTAATCTCCTTTTTTATTGGACTTAGTTAATTGATAACTACTTAACATCTTTTTCTGTTGTGGCTAGTCATTAAGAAGAAAAAATATATATATATATATTTTTACCATAAAAAATCTGAAAACATACTTTTATGTGGAAGTTGTGCTTAGTTATTAAGAGAAAAAAAAATTATTTACTAAAAAAAAACTGAAAATCTATTTTTATGTGGAAGTTATTTTTCAACATATACAAATATTTAGTTTTTATTTTGGTAGTTTTTTTAAGAGTAAAATAGGTATAATAAAAAAACCATCCTAAAAATTTGTATCCTTTTTATATAGGCAAATACTAACTAGTGCTTCAAGGGCACTGGTTAAGGAAACCAAATATAGAAAATTTGTCTTGGTAATTGTACAGTCAATGTTCTTAAAGTATAAGAAATGCTAACTAGTGCTCCCGGGGCACTAGTTAGCGTGACCCTTTTATATATAGTAATAAATATACGATGTATAAAGTTTGTAGTATATAGATTTTTTTTGACGATTATGTATAGTTTATACATTTTTTTTTTTGGTAAGGTATAGTATATACATGTAAAGTATATATGTTTTATTTTTATTTTTTATAATTTTTTAAAGAGAGTATATTTGTATTTTTAATATACTCCATATATGTTTTTTGATCAAAAAAAATGTCTGTTGTTAAAATAAAGAATCTATTTATGATAAAAAAAATTGCTATAATTAAGTCATTCTATTTAAAGTATGTTTTTGAGCAATAATTTTTGGAATCATGTGCATAAAAGAAATGAGTCTCACTCTAATAATTATTATTAAACAATGCTAACCACTAATTTGGAGTAATTCTATTGAATTACTTTTGGAGTCAATATATCCCTCCTCATATATATATATATATATATATATATATATATATATATATATATATATTAAAAACGAGATGTATAATATGAAAATTAAAAGTTAAATCTATCGTGACTCAAAATCAAATTTTAATAATTTAGACAATTCTATTGTCCACTTTTACATTAGAGAGGATCGAGTCTAACCCAATCTTCTCAAAATGGTTTTCAAATTATGTGCATTCTATCGCCACTACAAGAAAACCCCTATTTACAAACAGATTTTAAAATCAGTTTGTGGGGGAATTTTCCGTCAGTAAGTTATTGGCGGAAAAATTTGCCACAAAATAAACAATTCCGCCACAATGTTTATCAGAAATATTTAAAAATAATAAAAAAACTTATTGGCGGAAATTACCGCCAGGAACTAGTAGGACGGAAATTCAAATTCAATGGCTAAAACTTATTGGCGGAATATTCTGCCAGGACAGCATTTGTCAGTTTTGACTGACTTAGTGGCGGAAATTTCCGGCAGCAACTTTTTTTTATTGGCAGTTTATTCCGCCAGGAACTTTATATTTCCGCCAGCAAATCATATAGTCCAACGGCATTATTTTATCTCCCTCTATATATATATTCACTCTTTCATTTCATTACAAAACCTTCATATCACTAATTTTTCTCATTCCACTCAACAATTCAATACATATTTGAAATGTAAGTATCTAATGTATTATTTTCAAAAAGTTTAGTCTTTTAATATTCATAATAATATATATTAGCCTATTTAAAATATAAATGTTTAGTGTATTATTTTTTAAAAATTTAGTCTATTAATATTCATAAAATATATTAGTCTATTTGTAATATTTTATTTACTTTATTAATTCTTTTAAATTTTTATGATTATAATTTAGGAGTGTTCGTTGGCATAGACGTCGACCCGCACGTTAAACATTGTTGTTGTGTGGTTGGGATATCATTTGGTAAAAGCGCGAAGTCAGACTCTACTTGGCATACCAAGTAAGTAATATAAATTAAATTGAGTAAACTTTATATTTTGAACCTTAAAACAAATTTTATAAGTGTAATAATTATTGTAATTGACTAATTTCATTTTTAAATTTCTTTTACTATTGTTATTAGTTTTAGAAAGAAAAAAAATAATTAAGAATACGTATATAAACTCATTATGTTAAAAGTTTTGTGCTCCTATGTTGTAACTCATATTTTTACTAGCATGTGAGCTTGTGAGCATTGTAATGACAGGAGAACATGAGTCCCTCAATGTTTCAGTTGCAGGTGGAATTTTCTTGTATATGCTACAACCAAAAAACAAATGATATTTTTTGAGTTTTTTATTATTATCTCCGTAAAATTGGCGAAATTCGATCCTTTGAAAAAAAAATTTTTTTACTATTGATAACAAAAACTCATTATTTTTTTGGTTCTAATATATTATAGGTTTACTCATAAATTTTGTTAACTTATTTTAATTGAAAAATAATATAATTAGGTGATTAAAAAACAAACAAACAAATTACGTTTTTATTGATTTTAGGTGATAGAAAAATAACCTTTTTTTTTGTTCTAATATAATAGGTTTATTGTTTTATAAAACTAACAAATATAATTAAGTTTTTTTAAACTCATTTTAATTGGAAAAATATAATTATTTTTAAAATAAAATAAAACATTAATGAACGATTAATATTCACATTTTATTATATTATATTTTGCAGATATTTGTGATGGATCGTAGTTGGATGTACGATAGATATTATCCTGGAAATACTGGACAAATAAAAGAAATTTTTAAATTAGGGGTTAAACTATTTATCAAAACTGTTAAACAGAGTCCTGTCATCATACGTGAAGGGGGAATTAGATGTCCTTGTGCAGTTTGCGAATGTGGACGTATTCTTGGCGAAGACGAAATTAAATATCATCTATATACCAAAGGATTCAAACCCAATTATTGGGTTTGGTCAAGTCATGGTGAATCATTTCGGTCAGCCTCGTCCAATTCTGCTAATATTGGTGATGTGAATCAAGGTACTACAAGCAGCAGCGCGCCAATAGCAGTTGCTCAGAATTATCAGCATTACCCCTTCAACGAGATGAACGATATGATAACTGATGCCCTTTGGTTTAATGTGGTGAACAATGGGTCGGAAGATGAATATGATGGCGATGAACTTCCGAATGCTGAAGCCCAAAGATTTTATAATCTTTTAAAAGAGACAAATGAACCGTTGCAGTTTGAAGGTTCTACAGACTCGAAGTTAACAGTGTGTGTTAAACTTTTGGGTATAAAGTCTCAATATCTAGTTCCAGAAGTAGCCATGGATTTGATGGCGAAATTGTGCTTGGAAACAACACCCATCCCGGCCCGCCATGATATGCCGCAGAATTATTATCAGGCAAAACAACTAGTATCAAAGTTAGGACTAGGAGTGAAGAGAATTGACTGTTGTATCAATGGTTGTATGTTGTTTTATAGCAACGAATTTGGTGTAAGTGACAATAATTTAGTTGAATGTAAATTTTGTCAAGAACCAAGATACCGTCAAACAAAAAATTCGCGGTCAAGTAAGAGAAAACAAGTACCAAGGAAGGCAATGTTCTATTTACCCATTGTATCGAGGTTGCAGAGGTTGTATGCATCATTGGAAACTTCAAGAAAAATGACGTGGCATTCTGAAAATTACGAACAACGAAAAGGTTCGGGTGAGTTGCGACATCCGTCTGATGGTCTAGCATGGAAGCATTTTGATCAAGTTAATCCTGATTTTGCTTCAGAACCACGAAATGTACGACTAGGGTTATGCTCTGATGGATTTACACCATATACTCAAGTATCGGCCACTCCATATTCTTCTTGGCCTGTTATTGTTACCCCATACAATCTTCCACCTGAAATGTGTATGTCAAAACCTTACATGTTTTTAGCCGCTGTAATACCCGGGCCATCTAGTCCGACTGTTGGTATTGATATCTATTTGCAACCTTTGATTGATGATTTGAAGAGGTTATGGGAAGGTGTTGTGACATATGATATCAGCCGGAAAAAAAATTTCACTATGAAGGCAGCCTTGATGTGGACCATCAATGATTTTCCTGCTTATGGGATGTTGTCCGGTTGGGGGACACATGGTAAATTGGCATGTCCTATTTGCATGGAAGACACAAAAGCGTTCACGTTAAAAAACGGTGGAAAAGCTACATGGTTTGATTGTCATCGACGATTCCTACCTTTTGATCATTCATTTCGAAGAAGTAAAACTGCATTTGTAAAGGGTGAAAATGAAACTCGGGGACCACCTCAAATTTTGACATCAGAACAAGTCTGGGACAAAGTGAAAGATAAGCCAAAAGTGGAAATAGTAGGTGGTGTTGCTTCAAAGCCGCGAGGTTACGGACAAACACACAATTGGACAAAAAAAAGTATTTTTTGGGATCTGCCGTATTGGAAAGACAACCTTTTACGTCACAACCTTGATGTTATGCATGTTGAAAAAAATGTTTTTGAAAATATTTTCAACACTGTAATGAATGTCAAAGGAAAAACAAAAGATAATGATAAAGCTAGAAAAGACATTGGGTTGTATTGCAGACGTAATGACTTGTTGTTAGTGGAGGCATCCAACGGCAAATTCCTAAAACCTCGTGCGAACTATACTTTATCTGTTGAAGAAGTGAAATCTGTTTGTCGATGGGTAAAAGAACTCAAGATGCCAGATGGTTATTCTTCAAATTTGGCAAGATGTGCTGATGTTGACAGTGGAAGGATGCGTGGGATGAAGAGTCATGATTGTCATATTTTTTTGCAGTCCTTACTCCCTATTGCCTTTAGTTCTTTACCAGAGCATGTATTAAATCCTCTTATTGAAGTCAGTCAATTTTTTAAGAATTTGTGTTCAATAACACTGAGAGAAGACGATTTGATCAAGATGGAAAATGACATTCCAATGATATTGTGTAAGTTGGAAAGAATATTTCCTCCTGCATTCTTTGATTCTATGGAGCATCTTGTAGTGCATCTTGCATATGAGGCTAGACTTGGTGGACCTGTTCAATATAGATGGATGTACCCGTTTGAAAGGTTCATGGGGGATTCGAAACGTTCTGTGAAAAATAAAGCTAGGGTTGAAGGCTCAATTTGTGCAGCATACTTGCACCGTGAAACAATTCACTTTTGTTCTCATTATTTCAAAGATACATTGACACCAACAAATAGACGGAACGAAACTGCAGCGTCTGGTGGTGAACGAAGAACCCACTCATATGCCCTATCAGTATTCGACTTGCCTGGGCATCATGGTGGTGTGGAACAAGTGTGCTTTCCTGGAGATAATGTATTAAAATCAGCACATGTTCATGTGTTGATTAACTGCACTGAAGTTCAGCCCTACTTAGAGTTATTTTTGACTTCTGAAGGGATAACTCCGGAACAATCTTCTGCTAGGATACATGATTATTTTCCACAGTGGTTCGCATAACACATGTATCTTCAAGTACCAACTCCTACTGTACAACACTTGAGGAACTTATCTGTTGGCCCAAAGTCAAATGTTAAACAATTTCACACCTACTTTGTCAATGGATACAAATTCCATACACAGAGTTGGACTGAAGGAAAGGAAACAAAAAACAGCAGAGGGAGCATCCATAGTGGAGGATCAACATCTGCTGCTACTTTTCGTGCTGAATTTTGGAGGATACATGGACGTGAACCATCAATGTGTGAGATGCACGAGTTCTTCCACAGAAGACCTGATGGGACTTGGGATTCGATAGAAGCGGAACGAGTCCAGGTATATATATAAGTTAAAATTTAATTAGCGTTTACTGGTTTTGTGTCTGTGTGTGTGCTGTGATGCTGCGTTGTCCTCTGTTTTGGCGTGTTCATCTAATTAGACATTTCATTTAAAGTGAAAGAAAGAAATTAATTTAGGTGTTAATTAATATATAATAAGACATGAATACAAATTCACAAAGATAAAATATAAATAACTAAGAACACAAAATAAATTTCTTTGTGCTTTTTGAAATTTACATGTTTTATTTTAGAATCAACTTTGCTTGGTTGTCTTGGTATTGATGTTCTGTTTCTGCGGTTGATGTCCTATGAAACAAGTTTCTTAATTCATTGTTCACTGCTACAATATTTGTATTCATTATTCAAAATAAGGTATTTGAAATTAGCTCATGCATAATGTTTCTTATTTAACTTTGCTTGATATATCTATAGTTTAGAAAGATTTTTTTGAGCTATAATGAAAATATTGTTAGCATCTACAATATTTGTAGTTTGCAGTTTTGCTTAACTCATCATTAATTCAAACAAGCAAGTTCTGTTCTGTTCTGCATGCTGATAGATTCACCTACTATGTGAATACTGAATACAGACTTCGGATTCACACCCCAACCCGAATATACTTAAGGTTTTGGTTTCTCTGTTGTTTAGGTTGTGTTGCTGCTGATTTGGCTTGTGTTGTTGTTTTTGCCCTGGCAGCTTGTTTTTGCCCTTTGTTTTGGTTGCTGCTTGGTCTATTTTTGCGTGGGCCTGCTGTTTGGCAGTGTTCGGGTTGTACTTCTTTTGCCTTTGCTGCACTTCTTGTGCATCTTTGTGCTTTTAATAAAATATTTTAGCAGTTAAAAAAAAAAATTACAGCATGTCAAGTTTGGTTACTGTAGTCGTGTACTGATTTCTTGCATGTTCTAGTTCTTGTTTCCAAGCTTCATATCCTATAGCTTTTAAAAAATTTACTCAATCTTCAATGAAATATTATAACTTCATAGGTTGCCATAGAATAATGACCAGCATGTGGTTGCTAAAACAACTTTTAGAAATTGTGCATTTCATATTATTATTTTTACCATTTTAGGGGATAATAAGAATGGCATATGTATATGATCAGCAAAGGGTGTTGGAACTCAAAAGAACCATGTAGCAGGATCATGAATAAAGTGTTATGTTATACATATGTATGCCGTATCAGTAGCATATGTATGTTGTTATGCAATACATATAAATGTAGTATCAATATCTTGATAGATTTTTACTAATAAATACACCCTTTTTCTTTTTGTAGAATGAGATGGATGCATTTGAGGCAGCATTTGATACTCAACAAAATACACTTCCACCTAGTGAGCGGGCTGATGAGGTCACCCGAAGTGGCATAATGGTGGACCAATTTGTCGAGGTTGCTAGCGGAATGTCAAGAAATCGTCTTAGGGGTCAAGGAAATACATCTTCACTTGTGATTAGGACCCCGATGGGATATAGATTTGATGGTAGCAATTCTTTTGGAAGTGTTGGCTCGTGCAGTTCCGCAACTCAATCTTATTCAGCTGCCGATTATCAAGAAATGGAACGTCGACTCAAAGCTGATAATGATGCTCGACTCCAATCTCGGCTCGACGAAATGAGGTTGCAACTCCGAGAAGAAGCAAGGCAAGACATGGAGTTAATGGTCCAAAGGATGATGTCGCAGCGCGATCAAGGATATCAGCCCCAGTAACCACAACAACACCCTCAACATATTCCAGCTCGCCACTCAACATATGCCAGCTCACATCCTCATCAGCAACAACCACGACCCTCACCGCAAATGCCATCTCGCCACTCTATTCATGAGACCTCGCAACTTCAGCCTATACAACCTCAAACTTCATCATATCACGAGTCCGGGGGCAGTTCGCAACATCCGGCGCGACCGTTTGGGACCTACTCATATCAGGAACTCGGCTATCGACCAACTTTTGATAACAATCAGCCGGCGAGTCAAGTCCTACCATTTACTGCTGCCTCTCACAGAGTTAATGTTAATTTGATAAGCGATCAAGATATGCTTGAACAAATTCTTGGTCCAAACAATCATGCCGGTAATCAAGGCGGCAATCAAGATCGAAGTGGAGGTAGAGGAACCGGAGGAAGCGGAAATGGTGGAAATGAAAATTCAAATGATCCTTACTATGGTAATTAGATATGGTTATGGTTTATACTGCTGTTTTTTGGTTAATATTGCGACACCGTAGTAGAATGATTTTTTACGGTGGAACCGGTGATTTTGGTTGGACATGGTGGATAGGTAGATGAAATAGTGAAGCCTAATGTAGTGCTGTACAAGTCTGGGTAGCATGTTCTATTTTTTTTTTTGGGGTTAAGTATATGCTATTTTGTGGGGAGCAGGTCTGCTGCATGCTGCTACTAGTTATGGTTTTTTCTTTTGTTAGAGCTATTTTGTGGGGTTGGTTTCTATACTTTAGTGTTGTTTGTTCCAACTAGTTCTCTTTTATCTTGCAATATGCAAGTTTTTGTCTTTTTGGAACTAACACATGTAATGTTAAATATTTAGCTCTTGAACCTTCTATGTAATATTAAAGATTTTATGTGGAATGACATTTATCTATATTAGTACTTATTTAAATTTGTCATATTATTATATTTATGTTTTTATTTTTAATTATTTAAATATTTCTTTTAATTAATCAATATTAATATTAAATTGATATTAAATCAGAAACAAATAAAAATTGGTTTTGATTGAAGAATAAAGAATAATATTAATATTGAATTGATATTAAATCAGAAACAAATAAAGAATAATATTAAAATAAAATGGAAGTACTTCTTGACGGAATATTTTGCCACAAAAGTAAAGAATCTTGTCAAAAAGTTTCTGGCGGATTATTCCGCCACAAAGTGAAGGAAACTGTCTCAGAAGTTTATGGCGGAATTTGACAAAGGTATTGGCAGAAATTTCCGCCAGGAAATTTACTGGCATATGTTTTCTTGACAGAATGATTCCGCCAAGAAATTTTCACTTTCTGGCGGAATTAAGCACTTTGTGAGAGAAAAGTGCTGCCACTAAATTATCATTTTCTTGTAGTGCGCACACAAACAATTTTTTTGCTAGAGTACTTATGTCAAATGAAAGGCTTACCATATATGCCTCTTTGGAGGTGAGGATTAATAATCCTCATTAAATTATAGGAGTAAGAACACATTCAGTTTTAAAAAAATCAAATTCCATTATCAACAAAGTAGATTTGCTGCCGTAAAATATATCACAATTTTTGTACAGTTTTAATATAAAATAAAATCGTCTGATTTTAACATATAGACTAAGATTGTTTTGGAATGGGCCTAGAGCTGGCCCAAATTCCCCCTGTTAGGACGTTGGGGACAGTCGAATAAGACGTGGCCTTGTCCGTCCACGTCAGCAAGACATAATTCCCACATGCTCTTCCACATGAGGACACGTGCTCATACAGGCTTACCTCTTATCCCTGATAAGCGGGACAGTTTGATCCAGGATTAGGACCACGAACGATTTCTCTCTTCATTCAAGAAGAAGTCCTGGTAATCATTCTTAGTGGGCTGCTCAACAGAGCCCATTAGGGAGAACGTTGGCCCGCGTTGGGGCTCTATAAAAACCCCCCCTCTATAGGAGGGTCAAGCATTCTATTATTCTACCATTTTTTATTTGTATCATTGTTCTCTGAACTGACTTAAGCATCAGAGCGCCTGCAGGTACAATCCTCTTTGGTAGATTGCTTAGTTGTGGCGTGCTGCTGGCCACTCAACCTTTTTGATCACAGGTACAATCAGAGATCATTTTAAATGATGTTATAACTTTATGAATTTAAACCGTCTGATTAATAATTAATAGCTGAATTTAAAAACCGCACAAAAAATGTCTATATTTATTTAAAAAGAATCTCAATTCCACTATAAAAAGCTATTTAGTTAGTGGATAAGTTTTGACTCTTGGTTATACCTAAAGGTCAAAATTGAACACAAAGCATTGAAGAAGAAATTTAACCTGCCATGCATCAATGGTTTATTGATTTATAAAAGGGCATAAAATCGTTCAAAGGCCAGCTGAACGAAGAAGCTTCAACGAGATTCACTATTTGTTTTATTGACAAGTGAGATTCACTATCTTTATAGTAATAAAATGAACTTTTCATATTATAAAGTCACATTTTCAAGGAGTTAGTTGCATCTCGGTAAGATATATGAGACATAATAGTAATTATTTAATTATTTTATGGTCTATAATGCTAATTGTGTTTCTAGTTAGCATTTGAATATTGTATCAAAATCTTACTTTGTGCCTGTGTTTGGTAGTTAGTAGGAATAAAGGTTTTAAAAAAGGGTCGCGGTCGTGTTAAGATAACCATTTTTCTCATTATTATAAGATGTTTAAAGTAAATATAATAATAAAAAATTTGAATAACTTAGTAGCTACTATTAGTATTAATATGTTTATCAAATATTGTATTTTTGACTAATTAAATATTAATCAATTAATTAATAACTACTCATATTATATTTTGAAACAAGGTGCACGAGAAATTTGTTACATTAAGTCAAGTTACAACATAAGAAACTACTAATACATTTAAAAAAATTAGTGAAAATTTATTGAATACATTACTAGTCATCATTGTCATTTCCACCTCTTCCAAAGACATAATCAAACAATCCAGAGCTTCTTGGTGGTTCTATTTGTGGGTGATCATACGAAGAATTTGTTGACGACTCATTGTAATTCATAGGAGCGTCATTATAAAATGGTGTGTTTGGGTTTGGCATGTATGGATAATACCCAAGTGGCATATAAGAAGGATTTTGGTAATATGATGAGAAATTACCTTGATTACCTTCAAATGGTGCAACAAAACCAAAATCACCATATGATTGTACTCCGCTTGACGAGGAAGAATCATTTAATGGAGTAACTTCATGCTTTTTACTTTTACCACATCTAGCTCGACCTCTGCTACTACCACCACCAGTCATGTCATCACATGATTCTTCTTCCATTCTACGGGACAATAAATTTTGGTCACGCCTAACATACGCTTCTTCTTGAAAAGAATTATGTGACCCTTCACTTACTCCATGAACTTGTTCACCGCCACCATTGCCACCACTATTTTCATCACTTGGTGGACTTAAACCACCTTCACCACTTTGACTAGGTGTTTGACCTGAATTTGAGTCATCAATATCATCACCAACTATTTCTTCAATGTCATCATTATCAGATTCAACATGGAGCCACTCTGCATTTTGAGTTCCATCCAACAATGGTCCCGCTATCTCTTCAACCCATGGTGATAAAGGGTCTTCTTGAAATATATGATCAAGGTTGATAGGACTAAAGTTTTTTTCAATGTCTTCCTGACTTCTTCTCATTTCAGACCTATTTTTTAGCTTCATGTTATAATATGCAAAGACAAGTTTCTGTAGCTTTTGATACTTCAGTCTATTTCTTGTCTTTGTATATATATAACTAAAGGTACTCCAATTTCACTCACAGTTTGAAGCTGAAGTTGTTTGGCTTAGAACTCTTACAGCTACTCTTTGAAGTTTAGGAGCAGAAGATCCATATATGAGCCACCATTCAGCTAAATAAAAAATTGATAGTAAAATTAGTATAACTTGTTCATATTTTCATATCAACTAACACGAGTTATATACCATAATACATACCAGGATCCGATTCATGCCATGCTTGTTGAGCTTGTGGAGTTCCAAATGACTCTTGCTTATCCCAAAAAAGTAATAACTACAATGACCAATGTACCATATAAGTCTCAAATGAATATTTTGTTTCCAAGATTTAGTATTGAATTATAAATATATATAACATGAACAAATGACTCACCTGATTGTTAGCTCTTATTTGAATATAAATGTTTGTTTCTAATTTGCTTATTACTTTTGTGGTTTCATCCAAGGTTTCCCTAGCTACATCTCTTCCATGGTCTAATCCATATTGGAATTGTGGATTGAGAAAATAACCTAAGAAAAAATGATTAACATTGTTACTTACTTCAAAATTAAATACCAACATGTAAACATATTAAATTAAATACGTCGATGCAAACATGCTGAATGCAAATCAGAATGCATGAAAATCCATCTTTTGTCAATGATTGAATTATAAAATGCGTGGTATCGACAATTTTTCTCAATAGCCTGTTTGGCTCTATCCATTGCTTCATAAAGAAATTCCATTGTTGGTTTAACATCACCATCCACCAACTTCAAGACATTGACAATTGGTTCAAATACCTTAAGTATTTTAGTTGACTTGTTCCACAATTCTTTACTCATCACAATTTTTTTTGCTTCATATGCAGCTCCTCGTGATTTGTCTTTTCCATATTTAGAATTCTTGTATTCATCAAAATCAAACATAGCTTCCAAAGCTTGTTTCTCTTTAACAATTGATTCAAGTTGCAAAAATTGTGTAGCAAAACGAGTGATCGCTGGATGAATAATTTCTTTGCCATTTGTATATTTCTTCATCAAATTTACTGTCCAAATATGATTGTATATAAACAAATTTACTTTTTTTGCTTCATCAAACACTTTTTGGACATTTGACTTTTTCCCAATATCTTCTAAGCTCAAATCCAAACAATGAGCTGCAGATGGAGACCAACAAAGAGTAGGTCTCTTTTCCATCAACTTTAAACCGTCTGCTTTCAATGCTGCCTCATTATCAGTGACAATTTGAACAACATATTCTTCTCCCACCTCTTCAACCATTTTGTCAAGCAAGTTAAAGTAATACTCAGTGTTTCTACTGGCAACATCTGAGGCATCAATAGACTTTATAAACATTGTTCCACGACTACAATGTACTAAAAAGTTCATGATATGCATGTGATTTATTCCATTTGTCCAACCATCACACATTATAGTCACCCCCCTCTCTTGCCAAAATGGTTTCATTCTATTTATATAGTCTTGCATATCCTTACATTCTTCATTCAAGTATATCTCTGAAATCTCATAAGGAGGAGGACATTTAACACCTGGACCTAACTTTGCAGCTTCTCGTAACAAGTTATGCAGCCAAGGAGAAGTGGCCAAGTTTATAGGCAAACACTCATGTATTATCAATTTAGATAATGCCTTTGCTAACTTCTGCCGCGCAATTTTCAACACTCCTACATTAACTTTTGTTTGCTTCATGCTCTTACTCCTCTCTAGATCAACATCCACATCTCTCATTCTTTTATCAAGGTCCCTTCGTTGATATCCAAATGAAGCTGCAGCTGCGCCTGCACCACTACTACTACCAATGCCACTTCCATGAAATCTTTGTCCATCTTGCCATTGTCTATGCAACATCATACTTTCATGTGTTGCTTGTCTAATAGCTTCCTCTTCCTCTAAATCCTCATCGTGCGCACTTTCGTCTCCTCTTAAACGTGAGACAAATTCTTCCTTTCTTTTTCGAGAATAATTTTTCTTTGATTTTTTGTCTAATATAAGTTTCATCATATTTTCTCTAATAAGCTGTGTGACTCTAGCACAACTTTTGACCTCTCATGGCATGTGTGCAAGATGTTCCTTCAACCGAGTTATTCCACCAGTTACTACTTTATTACAGAGTTTACATTGTACAGTGTTTCTATCTGCGCCTTGTACAATGTCACCAAAATGCCAACCAATATCATCACTCGGAGCACCTCGTGCTCTACCGATTGGAAATTGTTCTTCTTCTTGTACTGGTAGTTCTTCTCTTCGAGACATTATTCAACCAGCCTACAAATAAATAATTTAGTTTTAAATTAAAAAAAGAATTAATATAAATTAATCATAAGCACATTATAGTCTAATTTATGTAACTGTAGTATACTAGTATAATTTATACTCTAATTTTAAAAAATTACTCAAATAAAAAAATTAATTAAAAATACTTTAATCTAATTTTTAGTGTAATCAAAATCTTATTTAGCCAATAAAAAAATAAAATTATTCAGCCAATTTAAAAATACTTTACTTACTCAACCCAAATCTTCCCTCCTAGCCCAAATCTTCCCTCCTATTTGCCTAAAAAAAAATTCCTCTCAAAATTATATACTCTCTCTCAGCCGTCCACCACACACACACCCACACCCACTAACAACCCCACAAAATCTCACCTCTTCACTATTTCCATTTTCATCAATCATCACCACCTTCACCACACCAGTACACCACAACAACACAATCTGTCATCAATCATAACCCTTGTTTCAATTTTTAGTTTTTTAACCCCACCACTTCACCCCACACTCACGACACACACAAGAACAAGTGAAGTGAACCAAAATCCCCAATTTATTTTCCTCTCATCTCAAATCCCACTCTATATGGTTTGCATACAAGCACCACAAATCAACACAATAATTACAAATACATACATGTTGGTGGAAGGGAGGAATGGAGGATGATGAAGTTTGAAGCAAGGAGGAGGAAAGAGCAACGTACAGGTGTACAACAGTAGCAGCTGCAGATCAAACTTTAAAGTTCAAAGGGCGGATATGAGAAATGAAAGAGAAGAAGTAGAGAGATGAGAGACTAAAGAAAGTAGAGAAAAAATTGAAATTGATAAGATTCTTATTCTGATTCTCCTGCTAAAAGGTACTCACTCATTAAAGTTTTTTATTCTGAATCTGATAATAGGATTCTTCAACCTCTTTTCCGCTTTTCATGCCGGTAGTGGATTTTTCGCGTCCGTAACGGTGTTTCGTATCGGTCGTAATGGCGATTTGGTTGTGATTTTTTTTTCACACATTGAAAACCTCATAAAACGGTAACGGAGGCTTGATAAACTGTTTTGTAACGCCCGTTTTCCCGGTACAGGAACGTTTTTTAAAACCTTGGGTAGGAATATATATGGATGCCGTGTGTTGTGTTGGTTTTGACAACAGTCGTAGTTTTTTTTCTTTCTTCAATTTTAGGGTTTTCACATTATATTTTTGTATTTTTAGTGTGTTATTTTATTTTCTTTATGCCTGCTATTTTGCAACAACTGGTATCAGAGCTTTTGGTTTGACTCTGGGAGGGATTTTTTATTCGCCGTGAAGTTTAGGCTAGAGAAAATTGATGGAAGAATTATGTTTGACTTGTGGAAAATCAAGTCAAGAATTGCTGATACAATCAGGGTTATACAAGGTGTTTAAGGCATGAAGTTGTTCATGTGACACGCAGGCATTGGTTGGCATGGATGGAAGGTGTGTGATGTTAGCGTTCCGACATTGGTTGGCATTGATGCAAGGTGCGCGGTTATCTCGATGGCTTATGAACTTCCGAAGAAAGTCAACATGGAAGTTGCACCATAAATTTTCAGCAAGGTTTCAAGATGTTGAAATTCTTGGTATGATTTAGTTCCAAGTGAAGAAAATTCTTGGGATGATATAGTTTCAAGTATAGTGTACTCTTTATGGTGGAGTATGATAATTGTTGGTGAAGACAATGATTGTCGATGCAGACAATGAAAATTGATGACCATTAATTACAATCAAAGTGTAGATTGTTGGAGTTGATTGCAATGTAAGTCCCACATTGTTAATGAAGGAAAAAAGGTCAAGAAAATTATATTGCAGAAGTCTCACATTGCATATAGAAATGAATGGCGGAGGGGGGGGGGAGCTCAATGCTATATATAAAGACCTCAAGTTCCTTGTTCAACACACCAAGCAGGAGCACCGGAAATGCTATATATAGAGACCTCAATGTTATATATATTGTGTCTATTTTCTCTTATGCTCTTATTTTAGAGTATTGAAAGATGTAGTTCAAATATTTTCTTTGGAGAGTGTAGGTGTACTGGGGTCATGGGGTGGTTAAGTCAAGTCTATGTGTTGTAACAATTTTCACATAGAGTTTATTCTCTGGTTGTCGGTTTTAACAACAGTCGTGATTTTTTCTCCGGTTTTGAAATTACCATGTTATTGTTGTGTTCGTTCTTGTTATTTCCCAACATGTTGCTCTATTGTAAAATGTTCCTATTAATTGTGTGCATCTTAAAATTTCATTTAGACGATGTTTGGGAGTTTGGAAGTTGGTTCAGTTACTGCCTAATTCGCGAGGCACATTTTCCTGTGTGAAGCTTGATAAATATGTTTTGCAATATCAAAAATATGTACTTTGTACATGAAATTGATCTGAGCATTAAATGAGAAAATAAATGCAGAGAGATAGTTTTGTTACGAATAGATATCGTTAACTATTCATACAACTAGTGTGCTACCCGTGCGTTGCACGGGTTTGATGGGCCGGCATATGTATGCCAATCATGGTTGCTGCCAATCATAAAAGTTTATATCAGACTATAATTTCCAAGATGGTAGATATTGATACAAAATGAAAGAGTCCTAAGCTATACGTTTTAACAAAATTATTGATAATAGGATAGGACAATACGAATAATAGGATAGGACAATACAAAAGTGAACCAAACTATTACTCCCACAGGACAATTTGATAATTAATAATAATCGTAAACAATATATTAGTCCGAATAAAATGTGATACAATTTCCATCAACAACCCGCTCTTTCTCTGCATCAATTCTACCACGTAATTGAAAACTTATTTAAGAAAGAAGTAAAATACTCCATCAACATAAAGGAAAACAATTTGATAATTAACAATAATTGAAAACAATATATATTAGACAGAATGAAATTTGATACAATCTCCATTTCTACATCAATTTTACCACATAATTGAAAGCTTATTTAAGAAAGAAGTAAAATATTCCATCAACATAAAGGAAATAAATATATGTATGCCACTTCATGTGTGGTTCATCGACGATCCTAGATGAAAACTTCTATAATGGCATAAATTAGATTTATATAGCTACTGAGGAATTTTTACTCATTCTTTCTATACATCAATTCTATCACATCATATGCCACTTCATTCGTAGTTCATCAATGAGATCCCTTCAAGAACCATGTCTTTAACCCGTGGTTTCTCAAAGAAAGTAGAAACGATAAGAATCCGGAGCTCCAATTTTACTCATGATTTGCTCAAATCCTGCATGATCAAAAAAATTCATGGCATAAATTGGATTTATATAACTACTAAATAATTTGACTCATAGTGTGTATAATCAAAAACAATATATTAGAGACAATGAAATTTGATACAACATCTATCAACAACCCGCTATTTTTCTATATCAATTCTACCACACAATTGAAAGATTTTTTAAGAAAGATCCTCTAATCAAAAAGTCACTCCAATTTTACTTACCATGTGCTCATATCTTAGCCATTTTTTCATTCTCCAAGTCCTTTATAAATCCAACGCAGATACACACAAATTCCTTGGTAACAGCGAAAAATATTAGACCAATACATTACCACATAGAGGAGATACATGTGCATGAGACTATATTGATATATCCCCTCGATCAATAAGAAAGATATACAAATCAGGAACGCAAAATTAGATTTTAGGAGAGCCTTCTTGGCCATCACCACCATGATCATCTGGCTCTGAGAAAAGTATAAACAGAATCATATGCTCATGATCGTGAAACATAAATTTTTATCAGTAATAACTTATAATAGCGATTTTAAATTTTTTATCAGCAATGAGATTATCATCTCCCCATAAATTATAAATTTTTATCAATAAATTGTAATAGTGAATTTAAAACTTTTATCAGCGATAAGAATTGTTATCACCCCGTGAATTAAAATTTTTTATCAGTAATAACTTGTAATAGTGATTTTAAGATTTTTATTAGCGATAAAAATTGTCATCTCCCCATGAATTATATATATAATAGTGATTTTACTATTTATGAATATATAGGTTACAATTTAAATATATGGATTACATAGGTTATTATTTGAGAATACATATATTACTATTTGAGAATATGAATTACTATTTAAGAATACATAGGTTACTATTTGTAATTTGACATAGAAAGAAGACTACTATTTGAGAATATATAGGAGTACTATTTGGGACATATGAGTATTATTCAAAATATATATAGCAATCATTAAATGTTCTTGATTCTAATCGGTCATTCTAATTGGTCATGAATGTAAATAAAATTTGATTGCATGATTTTTTATTTTTTTTTGAAAAGTAAAGAAATTTATTAAAGCGTAATAATAGCACAAGACATGCTACTAACACAACACAAGTCTGTTACATAGTGAGCCTCCAATACATATGACTGATCCCTCCCCTATACATTTAATCAAGCACAAGGCTTTCAAAAACCAACACCCACCTAATCAGTAACTGTCACACAACAAAAAGGAAACAAATACAAAGAGGTAAGAATCAGTCAATACATAATACTCGTGTGTTTCCCACTGACATCACACCAATTTTTTTTGAAAAAAAGCAAAATTTATTAATGAGTGAATTATGCACAAGATGTGCAAAATTCACTACTCCAATCAAGGCAAATTACAAAACAGTCACCAGTACAAAACTTTGGACTTCAAATACATCCTTGATCAATGATAACATGCTAAAAGGAACACCAAGGGACAATGCACTACCAAGGAAACAACTCCTGCACTATTAAACAATAATGATGTAATGAAGCAACAATTCCACCTAGGGAAATCATTCTTCAAGCCTCTCTGCAATGACTCCAACACATGCTGACACAGATTAAAACAGATACAGACGGGTCCGACGCACCAGGCTTTCACTCCTTGTAATGCACGGGACTGCATAGAGGCATCACAGCAGATCCACACGCCGAATTAACTGCACCGAAAAACAGACCAGCAGCGAGCGCTCCGAAACAAATTACATGTTGGGATCTCGCGTATTGCCACTAACAATGTCACATGCCTAGGAAATTTTAATTCTTCCAGACCCAGACAACCGGACACCTATGATGCCTAGGTACGGGTACGGTACCGGTATCCGGTACCGGTATTGGTACGGGGTACGGCATTTTTAGAAAAATCAAGGTACGGGTACGTCTGTAAATATTTTTTTTAATATAATTATATAAATAAAATAATAGAAGAATATTGTTAAAACAAATAATTAAACATAAAAAATATCAAATAAGTAATTCAAATTATTCAAAAACATCAAAACATCAAGATTTGTATGAATAAAATTCGATTGAGCCTATTTCTTTCCAATAAAAGAGTGAATAAATTCAACTACTACTTTATTATTGCTTATCAGTAAAGCTGCTACTTTTATATTAAACAAATAAAAAACATAAATCTTCCTATAAACAAAAAAATGAATAAAAGAAAAGAAAAAAATTTGTATTTTTTTGGATTCGTGTACCACAGGAGTACCACGCGCGTACCATAGGAGTACCATGCGTGTACCCACTGCAAAATAAAAAATAAAAAAATAGGTACGTCATCGGTGCGTACCCAAGGAGTACCATACGCGTACCGGTACCCGGTACGTACCCGGTACCGGTACTCTCCCAAAAATGGAGTACCCATGCATCATAGCCGGACACATACATTATGAGAGACAACCAAAAGGAAGTAAATTAACGAAGCAATTGCGCCTCAGCAGACAACCACAACAACTCACCAAACCTGTCAGAACAAAAACCTACACTGATGAAAACAAAGTAGCAACAGTAAACAAAGTCACTGATCGCCAACATCATAGAAAAATTGGTTGCATGAAATTTGATTATTCTTTTAATTAAATAAAAAATAAATTGAGTGTAAATGATATGTTCATTATTCTTTTCCTAAAATAATCACATATCCATCTTGACATGTAAAATAATCCAATATGAAACTTGTAAAATAATCAACACGGTCGTCGTAATTAAGAGAACTTTCAGCATAAAAAGAGAATAAAGTTGAAACCCTTAAGAACAGGCCAACTAAAAGATTCAATACATATAGGATTAGGCAATTGTCATTTCTCAATGTTTTTCCATTACTGAAGGCTTATAGTATTGGATTAGTCTTTAAAATTTCATGCTCTATTCCACTTTCACCACCAAGGGCAGCCATGTATTGCATTGCTATTTTTGCTGTATGAATCAGAGTTTTCACATGTTCGATCTTTGATCCAGTTTTTAAGACATTGGTTATAACTTATAACTTATAATTACTATGGCTACCTTCAATAACTTTATAGAGAGTAGACCACCATATATCTTTAGGAACATGATATTGAGTCAATGTCTCTTCTATAGTTTCATCATGCTTTCCTTCTAGAACTTCTTGAAATGTAATTACTGCATCTTTTGTTCTATTAAGAATGTCTTTATTGTCTTTACTATTTGGACTTTGAAGATGTTGATGTAAAGAAGAAAGGCTAGAAGCTATTGCAAATTGTGTAGCAGCAGCCCAATTTGTAGATCCTGACTGTCTAAGACGGTTTTCCGACTCCTTGTCATATTCATTTGAATTGTTCTCTTTTTTGTCGAACACCAAGCTACGTAAATACACAGCATTTGCTGGTCCAGTACTTTGAACCATTTTGTAGAATACAGTTTCTTCATTTTGTAAGAGTTTCGCAGGTGATTTGTATTCAAGAACCTTTAAAAGCATATACATGAAGATTAACATTAATATTCAATCAAAAGTTATTTCCATATTACAGTTGAATATTTATAGTTTATGCTACTTGGATGTACCTTGCCAACATCTAGCAATAGAATCCGGTTGCAGTCGATAACTGTATTCAATCAGTGAGCAATGATGAGCATTGTGCAGGAATGGAATTCTTGTTTAATAGTTTTCTGTATAAGTGCATTTGTTCTAACATCTACAGCAGTAGTAGCTTCATCAAGGACAAGAACCTTTGATCTTCTTAGAAATGCTCTTGCTAGACTAAATAGTTGCCTAGCCTGCAAGAAATGTACCAAAAACTATTAATCTTTAGCTTAGAACCTTAAAAGTAGTGTTAAATATAAACCGTAATCATGGTCCTAAAATTAGTTTAGCACAAAAACAATATCATTAAGAAAGCAATTTCCTACCTAGTTGATCAAGACATGCCTATGCTCAGGTATGCCAAAATAAAGCTAGAAAAAGCAACTTGAAAATGTAACAAAACAAAACATATTTTGTAGATCAACAAATAAAAAATGCTAGCAAATAATTACAAAAACAAAACAAAAATCTTACCATTTTCTTTACTATCTTCAGCACATGATTCTTCTTCTCTTTGTCCTTGACCACTTACCTTAACTGGTAATCTTCTTCTTATCTCTTCAACAACTGACACAACATCATCATCCATTGGGTCTCTAACCAATACTTCTTTAGCAGTAATAATAGCTTTTATATGCTGCAAAACAAAACCAAAATAAAAAATTTTGAAAAACAAAACAGAGCAAAAACAGAGTTTATTTTTTGTTTGCCTTTAGATTGAGAACTATGAAACTCTTTAAACTAACCTGATATAATAACAATTATACTTAATTATTTCAACTCCTTCTTTTTAGCTCAATTTGTGGATTTCATTATCACAAATTGACACAGTCATCAATTTCGAATCAATTTGGCATGCTTGAAAATCTCACTTGAAAGTAAATAAACTATAAAACCCAATAAAGAACTTATAAAAATCACTCTTTCAGATTTTTTAAAAAACAGAATTGAACTAAATCATGATCCCAAATCCCAATTAAATAACAAACGAAGCAGAAATTAAAGAAAAACATAATTGAACTAATATTATTCATAAAAAAGGAGGGAGTAGCAGCCGAGGAATCGCTGCCACTACCATCAGCACGTGGAGCAGCTGTGATCTGCAATCAAGCATAATTTACATTGCATTAAGCATTAATCTACAATTTAACAATGAATCAAGCTCAAGCATTGAGATCAAAATTAACAATATGAAATACCACAACAACAACTACTTAAATAAAACACTATTTAGCTATTAAAATTAATCAGATGCTGAATCTAATTTTCTAATCCATCTCACAAACCAGTTCATCCAAATTGTCATTTATCTAAGTAATTTTAAGCTCATCCTCTTGTTCAAATTCAATAGTATTTTCCTAGTGACAAAACAGAAAATTTAGAAATACAAAATCATAAAAAAATAGCAACTTTAAGGCAAACAAATAAGGAAATCTATAAAATCACTTATGAATAAAGATGGAAAACAAAAAACAACAACAAACCCCATGATGTTAATGTTGATGAGAATCCATGTGAGCATTTTATCAAACATGAGCTGCATGTATGAAACTAAAAAAGAGCAACATGAAAATTAGTGAAATTCTAACCTATATATAAGGAAAAAGAAAGTTTTCATTAACAAAAAAAAGCGGTTTTACCTTGTTGGAATTAGTGTGTCAAATCAATTTTTTTCAAACATCCTAAAAATCAAAATAACACAAATTATCAAATTACCTTTGAGATTCAGACATATGCACAAAATATATATACCAAGATCAGAAAACTACTGAATAAGAAAAATATACCAGAAAATTACCTTCTCTGAAACTTTTCTTTCTTTTAGCAAGGAGCTCACCTCTTCTTTCCATTACGTAAAGGAATTTTGTTTTCCTGCATCTTTTGGCAGAGACTTAGTTTCATCCTTGGTTCTACCAATTGCAACTTAAAATCATCATTGACCATGGTAGAATTAACATGCCAGAATTCTAATCCATATAATAAACAATATAATCCAGAAGCAAATATACTTTAATGCATGTTTTGCAGCAAAGTGAACAAATTCCAAACAAAACCCAAATTGAAATTTCAAAACCCTTTTTATCGATCGAAGAAAAAGTACACAGAGATTCAGAAATGTTGGTTGGAATCAAATCTACTTACATGCATGTTATGCAGTGCTTGCTGTGACGCTGGATCCACAATCTATTGATCACGAGGCAGAGAGAAAAGCAAGGAGAAGGAGACGAAACAGGAGAGAAAGAGAAAGTTGTCGATGATGCGATGATGATTTTGAACGGAGAGGGCGGCGACGGAGAGAGCGGCGGTGGAGAACGGAAGTGCTTGCTCCGTCAAACTCGTCTGCTTGCGTGAGAGAGAGACGGAGAGAGAAAGAAAGAATGAAGCAAAGAGAGGAAGTAACGATGAGAGAGAGAAAGTGAGTGAGTGAGGAAATCAGATTGCCAGCAATGGGTCTATGTAAAGGCCCAGTAAAACTGCATGCAAAGTTACAATTGTCATTCAATTAAGATGACAGAACATGCAACCAACCACTTCACCACAAAACCAGCCCATTGTTTAGCAATTGAATCAAGATGTCAACACATGTGTCACCAAGTGATAGAAGAACGTGGCAAAAGAAAATTGAAGTGTGCAAGATAGGTGTGCATCATTCATTAGTCAATGCAACATCATACATGACATCATGCTTTAGGGTTTTACTAAAGGCATTAGGGTTTCAACCCTTGCCTTTAGTATAATAGAAGATAGAAGATGTATCTGCTTGATCGATCATATTCTGTCTAAGTTTCAATTATATTTACACCTATTACTCATCATATGTTTCTATATCCGACAAACGACGTTCGTTGTACCTATTAACCTCTGATGTCTCGTTCGATTAATCAATACAACGACATTACTATTTGATAGTGTTTTTGACTGAGAGTTTAACCATATGTTTAGCAATTAAATTTCATAGATGATTCTATTCTAGTTCCTTATAGTGAAAAGTCAATTTCTAGGACTTTCTAAATCAAAAGTTCAAATCTAAAGTTTAAGGTCATAAAAGCATTAAATTCATGAATAAATCACAAATATATTGACCGAAACATAGATTATAGGCTAAACTATACATTTGGTCCCTTACGTTTATTTTAGATTTCAATTTGGTCCCTTACATTTAAAAAGTTTCAATTTGGTCCCTTACGTTTATTTTAGGTTTCAATTTGGTCCCTTCCGTCAGTTTTTGCACATGTGGCAGACGCTTTGCTTACGTGGCAGACGGTTTGCACACGTGGATTGTAACGTGGACACCTGGATACGTTGACACGTGTCCAATTGAAACAGTGGAACAGTGGAATTTGACGGAAGGGACCAACTAATGCAAACGTTGATAACGTAAGGGACCAAATTGAAACTTTTTAAACGTAAGGGACCAAATTGAAACCTAAAATAAACGTAAGGGACCAAATATGTAGTTTAGCCTAGATTATATATAATCAGTCAGATCAAGCATTTACATCAAAATCATAAATAACTCAGCATAATCTCAACAATAGAGAGAATTAGTTAATAACCTTACAATACATCTCAAGAAGGGATTGAAAGATGATAGATGTTGAGTGCTTCAAGTTTCTTCAACTTGTTTCTTCTTTTCCTTTTATTTTGTTTACTCGCTATCTCTGGTTTTCAAAAAACGTTGCGGTGAGGGGCAGATGCATCAGGATCTTTAAACCATATTTATGTTGGGCCATGAGGGGAGAGTCTCACTAGGTTGGATCGACACATTGACCTTTGAGTTACCACACAAGTGACTTTAACACCATACTTTCATCGAAAATTTTAAAACATTTGATTTATAGGTCCTCTTACTTGTATGTTGCTAAATCTCAACTCTTCCAACCAATGTGAGACTTAACTCATATTCGATAAAGATATAAACAATTTAACCTTTATTTCACTTATTTATTGGATAATATTCTTGAGAAACCAAGTCAGGCCAGGGGTTAGATTAAAGGATTGAGAACATATGAAGGATTGTGAACATTTGAGGTGAGATTAAAGGATTGTGAAACACATGACAAACATTTTCGGGTAGTGGCATTCATTGATTTTTTAAAATAAAACAGAATTTATTGTTCATTTTTGTGTTGAGAGATTGGGAGAAAATGATAGAAATTACAGTTTGTTCTTGTGAGAATAAGCTAAATTTTTATTATCCTTTTGTATCTCTTGTAATTGGTCATTTATAGTGGTTCAAAGGGTTGCTATTTTCCTAGAGGTAGGTCAATTTTGAGTGTCAGTTACTCTTTAATCTTTATCTTGTTCCTCTCCACCCTTATAAAATTTAGGATTAAATAAATTTTTGGTCCATATAAATATCTCAATTTTTTCCCTCTATGGATTTTAAGTAGGTTTTGGCCCTCAAATGTTTTTCGTAATGACTTTGGATTCCTACTTTTAAGTAAACTTATGTTTATCATTCAAAATTTGAATTACTTTTTCCAATTTTGTTTAGTATATTATAGAAATTTCAATTGCAAAAGTCTAGAATTTTTTAACAATGGATGAATCAAATATAATTTTTTAAATTTTTGACACTTAAAAATTCATATGTAATTTATCTTTTGTTAAAAATTCTATTGTGAGAGAAATTATTATAATATAATAAACATGAATTAAAAAAATCTGAAAATACACATGAATTAACTAAAATGCAAAGACCAAAAGCCATGACAAAAAATATTTAGGGAAGCAAAACTTGCTGAAATTATTTAAAGGACTAAGATTGAAATTTGAGATATTTATAAAAAGCAAAAAATTATTTAATCTTCAAAATTAACATTCTAAATAATTTTCTTAAGAAATACATATAATTATCTTGAAACATTAAGAGAGAGAAACTTCTTATGCGCTCTAAGTATCTACTTTTAATAGGTCGTTACCCCCTGCTAAGTGGGTGTGTTTTGCATTACCTCGCTACTAAAAATTCCTTTAAGATTCCCCCCTTGCAAAGTAATTTTTTTTGGATCCCCCCTTGGATGCACTTTATAAATCGGTTATTTTGTTCCACTGATTTAAAAAGTGCTGTTTTTTAAATCGGTTATTCTGTTCAACCGATTTAAAAAGTGCAAATTTCCTTCACCCGAGGGGGGAAACCAAAACAATTTACTTTGCAAGGGGCGAATCTTAAAGGAATTTTTAGTATGGTGGTGACTGCATTCTGGCAAGTGCACCAGTCTGTCGTCGAGTAATAATTCACACTCTAGGTGTCTAGAATGAGTTCGTATCCACAGGGATCGTGTCAAAGCTTCGTTAGCGTTATTTAAGTTCGTTGATTTCCATTCGCTTTGGTTTTGGAAAAAAGTTTTTATAAAAATAGCGACATGCTTGCGGAAAATAAAGATAAATGTTTCAGAAACATAAAGGATAGGTATGGTGGTTGGACTCACTCCCTTCTTCATATTTGGCATGAACGGTGTATAACATAGTTAATCAGATTATTATTCGGCGGTGACTTTATCCTTGTTGTGGTAATACCTTACTATTACCCTATGTATATTGAAGTTTCCCTACGTTAATAACTAAGGTACCTACGAAAGTCTAACATCGATGTGTCACATACCCTAATTGAGTTGTTCATTATACATGCATTATTACCTTCACCCATCCAATGCCTCTAGGTCCTAGTTTCGGGCTATTCAGCTTCTAAGTGCTCAGTTCACACCTAGTTCCTGATTCCTCCTCTAATTGCTCAGTTCACAACTAGTTCAGGACGTTACCGTCTCTATTCACCTAGCATATTTACTACTGGTTCCGGACAAATATTAAAGCTTACTTCAATATAAATACTAAAGCTAACCCTAACATTTATTCTATGGGAGCTCCCGCTTATCCGGCAAGATTACGAGAATGCGTTATTAAAGTGCAAGAAAGTAAATAACAAACATAATACTGAATAACGATTTATTATAACTTTGACTCAATCACAGACTCCAAATATTCATAGGGGAGTTCATCTTCTCCACCACAACCTAAGGCATCTATTACAAAAGACTTACATAATTTAAATTACAAAACAATAATCTAAACATAAAAGCCTAAAGAAAACATACCTTGCTTAGGTAACTTTCCCGTAAGGGGAGAAAGCTATGCCCTTAGAGCTCCTCTGAACACCTCTAGTATAGTAGAGAATGTTCTACTATATCTGAATGAAAAATAATGAGGAATTGGAGCTCTATTTATAGTTTTCGTAATGGGCCTCATCAAGCCATCGTGCTGCGATGGGTCCATCGTAGCACGATGGGAAGATTCAGTTCAGAATTATAACCGATCATGTGCGTTTCATCAGCTTGGTCGCCAAGTAAAGCCATCGTACCACGATGAGGGCCATCGTAGCACGATGAATAGATTTTCTTCAGATTTTCTTCTGTTGATGTCTTGGCGAGCAAGTAGCTTCCATCGTGCTACAATGAACAGTACAAATCTTCACATTTTTTGCCTTTTCTTGTCTTTTTGTATTTTTTGCTTTGTCTTGATGCTTTTCTTCGATTCTGTAGGTTTTCCTTTGTATTTGGGCCTGTCTTGGTCAATTTATTACTAATACTAAAAATACCATAGAAATTCCTGTCATCATGGGGTAATGCAAAACACGCCCAATTAGCAGGGGGGTAACGACCTATTAACCCTTCTTCTTTTATCGAAAAGAGGTGATTTTGAGTCTTTTCTTCTTGACGTGATATTACCCTATGCATTTATTTCCTTTTTATCTCCTTTAATTTAATAAATAAGTATATTTTCCACAAAAATTAAGTTTTTTTTATCGGTTTTTTGGAACTTTGTAGTCTCAGTGCAGCATTGTTTGATTTCCTGTCTTAGGCTATGTGTGGATTTGAGGTAAAGGATGGGATGGAATGGAGTGGTAAATATTTATGTTCCATTGTTTGGATTTGTAAAAATTGAATGGAGTGGAGTGGAATAAGATGAAACTCCTTCCATCCTATCCAATCTTCACCTTTTTCATTCCTTTCAATTTGGAGTGTATGCAATAGAATGAAAAATACCCAAACAATGGAATGTGATATTTGTTCTATTTCGCTCCACTCCGCTACAATATATTCAAATCCTGCCCCGTTCCGTTTTATTCCATCAATCCAGATAGAGCCTTAGAGTGGTGTTCATTTAATTTCTTATCTTGGTGTGATCGATGTTTGGTTCACCTTGTGACTCAGTCCTTCAACAATGCAGATTCAGAGACATATATATATTCTGAACACTTTAATTTTATCACATTATTTGTAGGCATGAATATGTCATTTGGGTGTCTCTTTGTAATATACGAGGTATTTCCATTAAAAAAAATAGTTTGCCGTTTTACCTAGTAACTTAGATATTGGGAAAGTTTATTTACAAATTCATTTTATTTATTTTTAACCGTGTTGAATTTGCGTTTATATATAATGTACTCTAATCAATTTGAATAGATAAATATCATTTTATTTTAGTAAAAAAAAAAATTTGTTTCATTTGATCACTCATTGCAATGATTCGGGTTGTGGAAATGATTTTTAAAGCTAAATATTTTTAAGGACTCGTTAAATGTTTATAAAAAATACTAAGCAAAATGCATTCATAAGTCCTTTAAGTTTTATGTTTGTAACAGATTGGTCCTTTAAAATTTTTAAGTAATAAATAAGTTTTTTAAGTTTTTTTAATTAACAAATAGGTCCTTTAAGTTTGTAATTTGTAATATCTAGGTCCCTCAATTACTTAAAAAATATGACCTAAATGTTACAAATTACAAACTTAAAGGACTTATTTGTTGCTTAAAAAACTTAAATTAAGAACTTATTTGTTACTTAAAAAATTTAAGGAACATATCTATTATAAATGTAAAACTTAAAGAATCTATGAATGTATTTAGCAAAAATACTACTAACAAAGTTCACTTGTGTTTGATCAGTGAAGTTAGTACTTAATTTAAAATCTCTAACAAGTTAGCATTTGTCATGTATCTATTGAAGATCACCAACATGCACTTGTGTGTGTTTGATGGATAAGTGATGTATATGATGACAATGATTTCACCATTATGTATATATGTGTCCCACACATGAACGAGTATTTAATATGGATTTTTTTTACACTTTCTTTTTCTTTATATATAAATATATTGACCAACTGAGTGAGGTGTTTTTTGTGTTGTTACAAACCAACTGATGAGGGAGATTTTTTTGGTTACATATGAGGGAGGTTTTACTTGGTTGTTTAAACGAAATTGGATTCAACGGAATTTTCTCAAGAATACATTTGATTATTCAATCTTGATGGGACAATTTAAAAATATATATTTTAATTTTATAATAAATTTAATGGATATAAATGACATTTAATTAAAAATAATTATTTTCTTATATTATATAAGTAGTTTTAAAATGATCATATAAGATTATAATAATATAAAAATTAATAATTTTTATTGATTGTCTGTGTAAATTGCCACTAACCGTGTATTCCCTTAAATCTTTTTATAATTTAAAAAAATGAATTTAAATTTAAACAATCTAATTTTAATTGAACGATTATACACATTATTAACTGATTGTAGTAGAGTAAACACACTCCCTAATCTCAAAGTAACCTCCCTTTAGTAGATATTTTAAGCTACGATTAATTCCAATTATCCCAATCAAGGCTGCTTTTTTTTTTTCTTAAATAAAGAGTATAATATTGAAAGAAGAAAGTGATATGTACAAAAAGAAGGGACATGAATCAAAACCCAAAAAGTTAATATAGCTGAAAATAGAAAAGATAATCTATTACCCAGTAGTTTTCTTTAACTATTTCTATAATCTCATGCTTCTAATTTCAGTCTAGATCATCAAACGCATTTATAGACAATAAATTTCGCTTAAGTTCAAGATCATATTACACATCATGTAAAAAGAACTCACTATTGTCAAATATTGTAAAACAAAATTGAACCAATATCTTGAACCATATAAGCTTTCCCGTGTCAAAGGTGAACAACTCTATCTTCAACTAGCTCTAGAGTCTCAAAGTATTTTTTCTTTAAACACATGTGATAAGAGCATCTAGAGTCCACGACCCACCTCTCCTCCAGTTTCCAACTCGACACCACTAGTGAACCCGCATCCTCATAACCCTCATCTAATGAGCCTTCCCCAACATTATCGGAACCATCATTGCCCTTCAACTCCGAACAATCCCTCTTGAAGTGACCTATCTTTTCACAGTGGAAACACTTCCACTTGTCACCACCCTTTGACTTTGACTTAGCCCTCTTACTCTACCACCACCTTTTCCACTTGACACATTCAAGGAATCGACATTATTCTCCAACTTCAAGTCATTGAACTTTGTTAATTCTTTGGTTCTCGAAGTCGATTGCTACTTCTCTCAACACCTTATCTCTGAGGCACAAGATAATTAATGCACTTACTGCGCCTTATCATTCATCTCAGACTCTCAGTAGGTGTCAGATGCGTTGGCATCTGTGCTTCTCTCCCTTCAGTGCTTCAACACACTTATGGTGGATTAATATTGCCCTCATATTTAATTACCTTCCACAATCCGAAGTCTTTATTATCGGTAGACTTCTCAATATCCCACTTCGTACCCACGATACTTGATTATCGATTTGATCCCCTTGCCCCATCGTAGCCGCCAATTGTTGTGAATTTGTCTAAAATCACACCAATATCGATGGAATAGAAATGATAATAATCCAAAAGAAAAATAACTCTGGGGAGAGAACAACTTTCCGTTCCACTAAATCAAAAGGAGTATCTTTACAATGACTCAGCCTTCAATCCTAATTCTACCCAAGTCCCGAATCTCTTATCGTTGCCAAAAGACTCGCTTTGATTTAGTCTACCCAAAGTGAATACAATAACCTTTGTCACAACTTTAATTGTTGCTCTCTTATTTTCCTATGAATAACATCTATTTATAGAGAAATATATGCCTTAAAAGTAAACATAATCCAAGTCAGATTTCTCCAAAAAATAAAACAAAATGGAATCCAAGTCAGATATCTCAAAAAAAAAAAAGAATCTTATTTTTCACCAAAATATGGTGCTATGCGCGCATTGCGCCTAGCGCAGCCCTACCTACGTCTAACGCAGGAGATATGAACAAACTAAGGAACTTAGGCGCACTTTACGCCTAGCATGGGACATGCACGCTTTACGTCTAGCACAAAGGTCAACTCCAATCATGATTTCTGACTTCGCAAAACCAAGACGAAAAAATAAAAATATCGTACACAAGACAATGAATTGAACAACTACATAACATTTAGGCAATAAAAACACAAAATATTTGTTAACAATACATATTTAAATAAATGACAAGACAAACAATAAAGATGAGTGATTCCATTCCACATAAATATTAACCCAAAAGTACCCTTCCACGGTGGATGAATGAAAAAAAAATTAGAAAAAAGATAAAATTTCTCCAGGTAAAAAAAACTAAGATTGGTTCCAAAAAGAGAAGATTATAATCCTTGCCTTTTAATAGAGTTTATTAATTTATTTTGTTTATTGTTTACTGTTTATTTTTTATAAAAATACATAACCTTCTTTGTATAAAGTTCAGAACTTGAGTTGATCAAAATTAACTTATACACGTAAAGAGTTTATCAAAAAGAAAACATACGATGCTAGCTGAGTGTGATAGAAGTTTAAATATTATACAATTTTTACGGTTATGGTTCAAATTTCATTGAAGTAGTTGCAAAATGATCATTAGTGCCATAATTATTAATAGGGTCATACTAAACAGTGCATCTGGTACACTTGTTAAACAAACCAAAAATAAAAATAAAGTTAATGTTGATAAAGATTTGGGAAAATTATTTTTCCATAAAAACAAAATAATTACATAATTATTTTGCTTTTTGTGAAAAAAATTATTTTACTTGAACTCCTATCTATTTACAAGTCCGTCACTTTTTTAACAGCCAATCATTTCATAGATTGTGATGAGAACGATATTTATACATTCATTATTTTTGTCAAGTAGCTTGTGGCTATAAATTCCATTATTAAGGTGAATAAGTGAAATAACCGAAGTTTGAATGCTGGACCCTTACATATATAGAATTTTTTACCAAATTGTCCCTGTTTTGAACAAAATTTCCCACACTATCCCCCTTTTAAAAAAAATTCCCAACCTACCCCCCAATACCCCCCATTACCCTCCCTCTAGGACACCTCGCCGGACACAATGGCCCACCTCGCAGGTGGAGCCATTGTCAATGGCGCCATCTGACTAGGCATGGAGCCATTCAGAGTGGCGCCACCTGCATGTGCTGGACAGCGTCAGCTGCTGTCCCCTGCATGCCAGCATTGCTTTTTTACTTTTTTTTTTTTTTTTTTTTTCGTTTTTTATATTATTTTTTTTTTTTTATTCAACTATCAACTTTTTTTATAAATACCACACCCTATACTTTCATTTTTAACTCACAAACTTTATATTTTTTCATCTCTCTGTTTTTTTCACCCTCTATTTATTTTATCACAAATGCCAATAAATAAATTTATTTTAAGATATAAATTTTATAATAAAAGAAAATTAAATAACAACAAATAAATATATTATATATTAATTTTTTTTAAATTACAATTGTGACTAATGCCGCTGATGACCATCACCATGTCTAACTATATGTGAACCAGTGCCACACTCCGGTGGAAAACCTTGCCGATGTCCTCGGGGGACAAGCTATGAAGGTGATGTAGCGCATAATTTAAAGGCTGCTATAGCGTACATCGATCGCATGACTCCTGCAGATGTAATATTTACTCTCTCTCCTCAATACTGTATTTTTTACCTAAATGCATATATTCAGAAAATATTAAAATAACCAATTGTAATTGTAATTTAAAAAAAAAAATTAATATATAATATATTTATTTGTTGTTATTTAATTTTCTTTTATTATAAAATTTATATCTTAAAATAAATTTATTTATTGGCATTTGTGATAAAATAAATAGAGGGTGAAAAAAACAGAGAGATGAAAAAATATAAAGTTTGTGAGTTAAAAATGAAAGTATAGGGTGTGGTATTTATAAAAAAAGTTGATAGTTGAATAAAAAAAAAAATAATATAAAAAACGAAAAAAAAAAAAAAAAAAGTAAAAAAGCAATGCTGGCATGCAGGGGACAGCAGCTGACGCTGTCCAGCACATGCAGGTGGGGCCACTCTGAATGGCTCCATGCCTAGTCAGATGGCGCCATTGACAATGGCTCCACCTGCGAGGTGGGCCATTGTGTCCGGCGAGGTGTCCTAGAGGGAGGGTAATGGGGGGTATTGGGGGGTAGGTTGGGAATTTTTTTTAAAAGGGGGATAGTGTGGGAAATTTTGTTCAAAACAGGGACAATTTGGTAAAAAATTCTACATATATAATGCAATGTTCTACCAATTAAGCTAAGCTCACGACAGGACCATTCATTCTACAAATTGTATGATTTAATATACTCATCAATTCATCAAAAAAAAACTCATAAAAAGAATATTAGTAAAAAATAAAATAACTATCCTTAAAAAAAATCGGTGGCTTGTGAAGAAAAAGAAAATGGTTTTTGTGTAAAAAATAAGGATTTTTCTTACACTTTAAGGGTATTAACTTTAGATTCTTTTGTTCAAAAATAACTTTAGATTCTTTTTCTTTTTTAATATTTGTTTTTGGTACATTCTTTTTTTTTTAACGGTTGGTACATTTCTTTTTTAATATTATGATTTCAAGTTGTTTTCGCCCAACCGAAAATAAACTCAGATGAAAATATGATATTTTTATCTGATTATTCAAATTCCCAAACGGTGATACGCTGAAAACCTTGCCCATGCATCAAATTAAAAATTAAAGTGCTAATGAACATCTGAAAAGGTAACCATATATTTATATGATTAATTACATTTGGGTCATTTTTTTATGGGTCATTTTCTTTTAACTACTTAGTTGTTATACATCTATAATTAAAAATACTTTTGCATAAAATTATTAAATAAATTAATATTTGTAATGTAAAACTCAACTAATAATACTGAAATTGTTAGATTGAATATCTTTTGTGGCTATCTGAATTCGAACCCAATTTCTCATTTGTGTGTTTTAATTTTCAAATACTATCTATTTGTTACCTGGATTACGGGCAAAGAAAAAAAATTCTTATATTGAGAAAATATATTTTATGGTAAATTTTTCGGTATATATTTTATTTGAATATGTACCGGTATATCTGATGGGGTGAACAATTTTGATAATAATGTTTATTAATTTTCTATATTAAACACTATTTATAAAATTATCCCTATTTTGTATTAGGTTACCCTTTTTTTGTGTACTATATCCGTTACCTTTATGATTTTAATTAGTAAATTTTTTTGATTTCCGAATAAATAAGTAAATTTCTCTTTGAATTTGGCCGCATTAATTAAATTTGTCTCTGAATTATTTAAAATAGTTAGGGATCTCAACGGGACAGAGATTGAGCGGATGATATTTTACGACTCCATGTCCCACAGTTCTCAGGGAGAACTATCAACATCAAAAAAATTATCAAATTTCTATTATTTTCAATTAAACTATTTGTAAAAAATAGTAAGGCTCAAACATAAAACAAATAAAAAAAAATATTATTCCGCGTTTTGTGATAGTAATAAACATTATATAAACAATTGTATACACATTTTGTGTGAAAATTTTATAAAGTACATAAATATATATGAAAGTTGCATCAAATTCATCCCTTCGTTAACTTGATCTTAAAAGTGCTGAAATGTTACGTTAACTGTTTACACATTCTTCCATGTTAGCATTCACCTGCCAGAGACAAATTTGACTGATTTTATTGTTTGCAACGTCGAGAATTTTTCTTTTCTATCTGCAAAAAAAATATTTTATACCAATCATATGTAATCATGTATATTTTTGGTAAGAATTTTATTTTATTGTCAAGTAATCAAGTGGCTAAAATATTACCAAGTGAATAAATGAGTGTTCCAAATTTCGAACTACCAAAATTTTCATATCACATACGATGTTTCTATCAACTGAACTTTGGTCACGGGACCTGCTGAAATATTTTAATGTTTCAAAATTACATTATTGGTATTAGTAAAAAAAATATTATGGTAAAGTATAATTTATTTATTTTTACGGAAAGATAAAGATATGATTTAAATTTTTTGCTAAATAATAAAGATATATATGATTTATTCTTTTATAATATATGATTTAGTCAAAAAAAAGACTATATAAAGTATATTTACATTGTCATTATTGCATAGTTATCTTGAACTTAAATTTTCTAAAATAAAAAAAGTTTATGATATAATACAAAATTTTAAAATAAAATTAAAAAACAGATGGTATTTTTTTGTTCTTTTGCGATCTTCAAAAAAAGATAAGTCCTAACTCTATGTCCTAACAATTGTTTCATGCGAGTTCATGAAATAGACAGAAAAGTTACAGCCAATTTTTTTGATGCAATACATTTTTTTTTTATGCAAAAAGTTACAACCAATTGCTCCACTGTATAGACTCTTCAAATATATAATATAAATTCAGTTACTATTCCAAATAATCAATAATCCAAATTTATCAAACAAAATAACCAATAATCCAAATATAAGAATTAATTCAATCTAAAAAATAAAAATAAAATAGATAAATAAATAAATCAACAACAAATTTCAAAATTTATCCTTCCGAGTTCGTTTTATCTTCAACTCTTATCTCATAATTTAACGGTCTACAATTAACTGCACAATAAAATTCGAATAATATACGTGTCATAAAAACTTCTCACACTTTATAATCCAACAAGATAAATAAAAAATCAACAATTAATTAACTAATTAAAGTTGAATTTATTCTTAAACAATTTTTATCTATCTATCCACTGTTGTGCCACTACTAAAGATCTATAAATACACACTTTACAACCACGCGACTCACACACAACAGCAAAACATATAACAAAACAAAACAACCTTATATTTTGCAAATTCCAACCTTAATAAATACACATTCTTGTCTTGTGTTTGTGTTTATGTTTTTTTGTTGTTGATTTCTAGACAAAAGTTTTTTGATGGGAAAAGTTCAAGAGATTCATCATAATGGGGTGAACTTATCAACCCAAAGAGATTTTGTAACAAAATTCAAATCTGGGTTGAAAGAAACATTTTTTCCTGATGATCCATTTAGACAAATTATGGAAGAGGAAAAAACATCTCGTAGGTTGATTAAAGGAGTGCAATATTTTGTTCCAATTTTTGAGTGGTTACCAACTTATACTTTGAGATTATTTTTCTCTGATTTAATTGCTGGTCTCACCATTGCTAGTCTTGCAATTCCTCAAGGCATTAGTTATGCTAAACTTGCCAACCTTCCTCCTCTCGTCGGCCTATGTAAGTCGTTGTCGTTCTCATAATCTCGTTACTTCGATCTTTTCATTTCGCTTTTTTTAACCCGAAATTTAATTGTTTTCTTCACACGTCATTACAACTTTAGTGACGCGAAATAATTACTTTTGAATTATGCTATCGGTTTTGGATTCTCTCCAATATCTCAGTAACATCTTCAACCACATCTTGATTGTTAAATTAAATTGAGATATACTCACAATTATTAATTTAACTGTTGAAGTGTCGTAGGAGATGTTTCTGAGACTCGGAGAATTAGAGTGTTCAAGTTCTTATTCCATATTACATCTATTGTGGAGATCTTTTTTAATTTTATTTCTTTGACCCCTTTTAATGGTGGTGGGGTAAAGGAGTGTGGAAAAAAATATTTGCTTTTTCTTATTTTATGTTTATTCATTGATACAAAGAGAGTGTTGAAATTTATACACTTTTTTCACACTACCTCATTGCATCATTTTATGCAAAATCAATAGGTTAAGAGTTATCCAATTATCATATACAAATCAAGATTAATAATTAATGGATCTTTATTATTGGTAAAGTTTACAATCACGATCTCAATCTGAATTGATACAATTACTTCATTGAAAAATTAACTTGATATTCAAAAGACAAAACTTAGATGTAGAGTTATAGACATCATTCTCGTTATTTTTCTCACAAAAATATAATTTTTATTTAATTAAAAAATATTTTTTTATAATTATTCTTATTTTTAATCGAGAACAACAAGAATGGTGTCTATACTCTATAGCACTGTACTTAAATTTTGTCTATATTTAAAGTTTATAAATTTTTTTCTCTTAATTTTAGAAGTTGGATACAAATTAACAAGTGATTTTTAATTTAATTTAATTTTTTATTTATTGTAATATATCAGATTCAAGTTTTGTGCCACCATTAGTGTATGCTGTTTTTGGGAGTTCAAGGCACATGGCAGTTGGGACAATAGCAGCAGCATCATTGCTTATTGGCAACACAATATCAACTGTAGCAGATCATGAAACAGAACCAGCATTGTATCTTCATTTGATTTTCACTACAACATTTATCACTGGTGTTTTTCAAACTTGTTTGGGTTTTTTCAGGTATGAGGAAAAAAACAAAGAACATGTCATTTTCCTAAACCTACTTTTTTCAAATTTGATGATAAGTGATTCTGTTTGGCTTTGTTTGGTACCAAAGAAAACGACATCAGTGCCTAATAGCATAAACACTTCTGATTGAAGGCGTATCTGTTAAGTGTGTGAGAGTGCGCACAAATCACCGATTTTTGTCATAGATTACTATGGTTACATTCAAATACTTTACTTTTTTGACTTGTGTGTTCTGATGTGTTGCACATTAAAACAAAAGAAAATAAAACGTTACCTAACAGATGCACTGACACATTAGATTGAAAATTTATCAGACACAAACACCAAAAAAGTAACACAAAAATTTATGTAGTACTAACACATCAAATGGAAGATGCATCTAGAATCAAATACTAACACAATTCATGATGATTATAAATTACTACAATCAAACATTTAATTTTGTCACGAATCACCGAATTACATTAAAAAAACACCAAAAAAATAACACCGAAATTGTAGGTGCATCTTGAAGGTGCATCTTGTACCTAATACTAACAAAACTCACGATAATTGTGGCCAAACACTTATTTTTGTCACGAATCACCGTGATTTCGATCAAACACTTACATTTTTTGTTTGAAATATGTCTTTCTTACATAAAAATGAAAAATTTAAAACAATAGTGACAAATGCAACTCAATTATTTTCATTCTACTTTGTCTATGATTGATTGGTGCTGATCCTGAGAAATAATTACATTTATAGGCTTGGGATATTAGTTGATTTCTTTTCCCATTCTACCATCACTGGCTTTATGGGAGGAACTGCAGTGATTCTAATCCTTCAACAACTAAAGGGTATATTTGGAATGAAACATTTTGCAACCAAAACCAATGCTGTGGCAGTGATTAAGGGCATCTTCACCAATAGACATGAGGTTAGTTAGTATATGGAACAAATTAATGTTTTTTAATTTTGTTTTGGCCTAGCACATCAAAACATTTGACCAGATTTTTGTTTATTTTAAGGTCGAACTTTGAATTAATAAGATTATTTTTTCTAAGAATTAGAGGGTTAAAAATAAAAAATATAGTAATTAAAAACATAATATATTTATCCTTTAAATACTAATAATAATTATTATTGGCTAGACTTTTCATTTTATTGACTTGTACTTATTTACTTGCCGAACTCGGAAATTTTAAAAAAAAATCATCAAAATAGACCTTATATATTTACCTTTCAAATAAAAATTTGTGAGAAATCACTTTCTAAGAATAAAATTGTTCTATATTTATTTTTTTTCTTTTGGAAATAACGGGTGAAATTTTCTTTTTACTATTTTAACAGATAAGATGGGAAACAGCAGTTCTTGGAATAATCTTCCTTGTTTTCTTGCAATTTACAAGGCACCTGGTGAGGGCTTTATTTGGTTGTTATTATATAAATAGTAATTCTCATCTTACCTTTTGCTTTTGCATATTTTAGAAGACTTTTTAGTGCACTACTTAAATTTGTGGACCTCTATAGGAGTTTTAATTCCACAAACTATGAATAAAATTTTGCACATGTAGCAATATTTCACCAATTTATTGATAGTATTTTTTAGGTTAATAGACATGTGTATAAAAAAATTGGAATTAAATTCTCCTACTCGCGCATATGTAGAACTTAGTCATTAGATCGAGTTTCAACTCATATTTCGAGTTGTAATCTCCTAGTCGTTTTTTATGGTTTACAATATATTGTCAATAATTATTGAACCTAAGACCCCATGCATACTATTAAACTCCTCAAAACTAGATCAAGCCCAGTGGCTTATTCTCCTAGTCATCTTTGTTGTAAATCACGGAGTACTGAATTTGATTTCTAATAATAGAAAATAGAGTCATCTCATTATTTTTCAATTGTAAATTTTTTTTAACTATCAGATAAAATTTCTTCTGATCGCAAATCTTAGTAGTTAGATAAAAATCGAATGATTTATTTCAAATTGTAATATTAGAATATGAGTCATGCCATTTTCGTCTAATAGACCACATGCTTTTTGTGAGAGCAGGAAATTCAAGTTTAATTGTTTTCTAATGAATTTCAGTTTTCAATATTATTTTTCAGAGAGTTAAAAAACCAAAACTCTTTTGGGTATCAGCTATAGCTCCAATGACAACTGTAGTAATTGGTGGCATTTTTACATACCTTGTCAAAGGTCAAAATCATGGAATTCAAATTGTAAGTTACATATAATATAATACATAATTAGTCTTTTTTTTTCTTCAATTTCTTACTATCTTATATGTTTATATAAAATACAACTTTATTTTGTACTTGTATAAATATTTGACTTTTTACTATATCTATAGGTCGGGCATCTAGACAAAGGATTAAATCCAATATCAATCCAATATTTGAACTTTGATAGTAGATATTTATCAGCAGTGATGAGAGCTGGATTAATCACTGGAGTATTATCATTAGCGGTAATGAATTAAAATTTATCTAATCTATCATCATAATCAACATTTTTTTATCAATTAAATAATATTATTTTTTAATATGTATGTAGGAAGGAATAGCCATAGGAAGAAGTTTTTCTGTTACTGATAATACACCTCATGATGGGAACAAAGAGATGATAGCTTTTGGACTTATGAACTTATTTGGTTCTTTTACATCATGCTACTTGACAAGTGGTAAGTTTAATTAATTTTTATTCACATTATATATTTAAAATAGGTGAATTCTTCGGTACATATTTTATTTAATGTGTACTAATACATTTGCTGATGTGAACAATTGTGATAGGTTCACAAATAATACTTTTTAATTTTTCTATTTTCAATACTATTTGTGACTTATTAGAATTGTACACATCAGCAATGTACCGATACATAATAAAATAAGATGTGTACTAGAATATTCACCAATAATCATCAAAAAGATGAGAGTTTGCGCAACAGTATTGTTGCCCTGTGACTTGACCTAAAAGTCACTAGTTCAAATTTTATAAACAGTCTCTATTTGTGAAAGTAAATCTCTACTCTCTTTAAATTTCATCTCATGGGAGTTTTGTGCAATGAGCCACCCTTTTTTATGTGTTAATTAATAACCATCCATAATAAAATTTGATCAAATTTTTACTAGTTACACCCACTGTTTTTCTGGTTATAGCCCTCAAACATAAAATATTTAATAATAATATTAGAAAGGGTAATGGTTGAAAACTTAAAAAAGGACTAGGAGACATTTTCAGGAGGTGAAATCGTAAATTCAAGGGGTGTAATTAGCAAAAATCTAATATTTTGAAAAGAGGCTATGAGTTCTTTTGAGGGGTGTGATAAGAAATTCAGGGAGTGTAAATAGTAAAAATCCAATGTTTATCACATTTCACACCATCCATAAGACTTGATTCAACTGATAATGTTGATCGATATTATTAAACTAAACACCTTCATCCGAGTTCTAACTTAAAATTTTACAGTTATATGTGTTTTAAGTTCTGTTGTCACTTTACCTGCAGGAAAGTAAAATAAAATTTCACAAACTTTTGACTTAAAAATGTCCATTATGATTTGTCATTTCATCTATAAAAAAAATAATTCATTATGATTAAGAAAAATTAGTTTATTTTATGCTAATATAGGCCTTAATTTTTTTTTTGTAGGACCATTTTCCAAGACAGCTGTAAATTACAATGCAGGGTGTAAAACTGCAATGGCAAATGTTGTACAAGCAATTATAATGGCTCTCACACTACAATTTTTTGCTCCATTATTTAGTAACACACCACTTGTTGCTCTATCAGCTATTATTGTATCAGCTATGTTGGGGCTGATAAATTATACAGAAGCAATCTATCTTTTTAAAGTTGACAAATTTGATTTTGTTATTTGCATGAGTGCATTCTTGGGTGTTACCTTTATAAGTATGGACATGGGCCTCTTGATCTCGGTGAGTACTCCAATTTATTTTTTTTTACAATTAATTTCTACCTTATATTAGTTTATACCCTAGTACCAAAAATAGTTGAATTATCGATAAAAATTAGAGACAAAAAAAAAATATTTCACCTTCGAGTTTTTTTTTGTTTGTAAATTGAAGATGAGATTTACTTTTTCCGTCTCTAATTGCTATCACGAACATAGTTTTAAATTGTAGTCTGCAACAACAATTTTGATTGTGTCGGCAATATTTTCCTACAATTTGGCATAATAAGATTAGTGCTACAAACTCACTCTTTTACAATAATGCTCTCGCATATGGGCGAAATTCATATGGGTTCAACCATTTTGAAAATCAATATTGTATAAAATGGTGTGGCCCACATGAATTTTCTCAAATAAGAGAGTCAGAGTTAGAAAGCAAATGTTGCTAGCGTTACTCTACGCTGCAATATAATAGACCACATTGTAATCGAAATTATGACCGCAACCACAATTTAAAACTATGATATGTACTCAACATTTTTTTACCATAGGTAGAATTTAATTTTCTCATTTGAATTTTGCAAATTAAGTTTTTCTGAATTATATTTTTATATATATATGCAATGAAGGTTGGACTAGGTTTACTTAGAGGACTATTATATACAGCTAGACCAGCAGCATGCAAGCTTGGAAAATTACCTGATTCAGGTTTATATAGAGATGTTGAGCAATATTCTAATGCTTCAACAGTTCCAGGAGTTTTAATTATATTAGTTGGTTCCCCTGTTTACTTTTCAAATTCTACTTACCTTAAAGAAAGGTAATTAATTAAATCTTGGATTCATTTTATTTATTTTTTGGTAAAAATATTACTAACCTTCAAAGGGAACAATATAAATTTTTCTTAATATTGTGATCAGGATTTTGAGATATATTCAAAGTGAACAAAGATCTTCAGGCGATACCGTTGAACACATCATACTCGATTTTACCGGTAAAAGAAAATATTATTTTTTTACTTGTGATTCTTATTTATTGTTTTATTTTCGTCTTTATAAAATTTGCTTTTTAAATTGATCTTATTATATTTGTGTAATATTCATTTTAGTTCGTATTAAATATACATGTAATTAACGTATTACAAAACTTGTTACTAATTTCGTTATTTCATCACTAAGTTTAATGACAAAAAAAATCAATTTCATTTGTGTCACTAATTTTTAACTAATTTAATTTCTTAATAATGATGGTTAATGAAAATCTTATACTCATGCATATGTGTAAAATTTGTCTTAATTTTTTGTATGCTTATGCAGGAGTGACATCTATTGACACAACTGCTATTGAAGGATTATTGGAAACAAGTAAAATATTGGAAAGAAAAGGAATTAAGGTATATATTTCGTAGTTAATTCGTACTATTAGAAAAAGTTGAACTAGCGATAAAATTTTTTTTAAAAAATAATGTAATTTATCTCTAGTTTCATCATTACATTTAGTAACAGAGAACGAGAGACAAATTTTTTTTCTTTAATTTTTGTCGTTAATTTAATCGTTTTTAGTAGTGTGACCAAATTGTTTTGCATAAATAAATTCAATCGCTAAAGGAAGCTTTTCTATATTCTTTAATATATTTTTTATCATATTATTACATAGATGTCATTAGTAAACCCAAGGATGGAGGTTATGGAGAAGCTAATAGCATCAAAGTTTGTTGAACATATTGGGAAGGAAGCATTCTATCTAAATTTGGATGATGCAGTGATGGCAAGTCAATATTCACTAAGAACATCCAAGACAAACAATAATGAAGACACAGTATAATAATAAATTATATGTTGTCTTATATCATTGTACAACAAATCAAAAATAGGTTGTACACACTTTGGTTGTTATAATCTTTTTGTATCAATGTTGTATAACTCTTATACTTTTTATGGAATTGAGAATTTGTTTGCTAAAATGATTTCTCTTCTCCTCTTACTTGAAAAATATGGCTTAGATGATTCATGTCTTTATCTGAATCAAAATTAGTAATTCCCAAAACTATAGATAAGAGAATGAGGCAATAGATTAAGCTTGATTCAAAAAAATAAAAATAAGTACATTATGTAACATGTATTAAGAGTTGTGTTTTTTGTAATAATATCCAACTTGAGAAATAAAGTTGGCTAGACCTCCGGCATTGTAATAAAAAATCTTGATTTTCGTCATTAATCGGCTATTGTAATTTTCAGAAATTTGAAGAGTGTGATTTCCCCTCTTTTTTAAATTCATATTTTTGTATTTAAAAAAGAGAAATGTTATTTTGACGCAACTTTTGAAGACAAAAATACAACACCTATAAGTAATTTCGTCATTTCGTATCATTCTCTCTTCCAGCATCATCATTTCTTCTCAACTAATTTTTCCTTTTTTATTAGGGAAATGACAAAATTGTCCATAGGTGTTGAATTTGTGTCACAAAAATTGTGTCCAAATAACATTTCTCATCAGATGTGCGGAAAAACTATCCACATCCACATTCCCTTGCTTTTCAGACATCAAAATATCTTATTTTAAACCTACTTCATATGAATCTAACACCCGCCTAAAATATTTGTAGACTTAAAAAATACCCCCTACGGTCCTTTTTATAAGGAACACTTTGGAAAAAATTTGGTCCTTACTCTTTAAATTTATTCTTTATTAAATACACAATTTCATTTGTACCCTTATTAAATAATATCAAATAATTCATTCCAATGCTAGTGCATTAATTTCTTCTTCCATCAGCTTCCCTCTCTCTCTCTCTCTCTCTCTCTCTCTCTCTCCACTACAAGGCCTCACCACCACCATTGATTCAGATCCTGACATCGTTTGACTCTAACCACTACAACTAGTATGGAGGATCGATGATGGTTATCCAACGAAAAAATCCACCACTGAGCGATATTGACCTTGCAAGCAACAACATTGACAAAAGCATAGATCTACGTTAATGGGAGAATCAAGAGCAATGGGAAATATCAATACGACAATGATGGAAAGGGCGAGGTGTGACGGTGAGAAAAGAGTTAAATGCAACAAAATTGAGACAAAGGTGGTCGTCGGTGTCCGATATCAGTTATGCAGGTAAGGCAATGGGAGGTAGAAGACAATGCGTATCAATGATAGTGGTCTGATAAGACTTTATTTTGGTGTGTGGAGGGAGAGGGGGGAGAGAGAGAGAGAGAGAGAGAGAGAGAGAGAGTGGTGTGTGGAGGGAGAGGGGGGGGGGGGGGGGGGGGAGAGAGATGATAAGATAAGAGGGAAGTGAGAGAGAGAAAAAATGCATGTATAGTTTATACATGTCTGTTGTATTTGTGTCCCATAAACTTTGTCAAAATAACATTGTTGATTTATTAATTAGATTGGATAATTATGCTAAAATATTGAAGACCATCAATCTGTTTTATTGGGCAATCGACTCTAAAAAATATAAATAGATAAATAAAGATTAATAAAATTCAACGAAAATTAATCACCATTAAATAACGGTTAAAATTTCATAATCAATGAAAGCTTTGAACAATACTCAAGCATATTCTAAACAATATGTCAACTCGGCGAAAGAAAGTAAATTGATTGATGATATTTGATTTGAAAAGTTAATTTGTGTTTTTGAAAATTTGGAGGAATCAAACTGTCCAACCTCTAACAATTTCAAAGAACAACCGATCATGTGTTTTTTTTTCCTCTTCAAAATGGACAACCAATTACCAGGAGGAAACAGATACGAAAAATCTTTAATTAACATGTTATCATTTTTGTGTTGACTCTACAAACCATGTAAGAGATGGGATATTATTTCGGGTTAATAATACCTACTAGAAATATATTTCATAATAAATAAATTATTAGTGTTGAATAATAATAAAAATGATCAAATCAAAATTGCCAATTTAGTTTTATCAACAAAAAAGAAAACAAGTTGTCCATTTAAGTAAAGATGAGGATTTATTTTATCTATTTAATATTGTTACACGAAAATCGTAATCACAAAGAAACTAGAGTAACAATTAAAAACGCAATTTTTATAATTATTCATTTACATAATTATGCAATTTAAGGACAAATAGTTTGATATCCGTGCCTTCGTATGGGTCGCGCATTTTGTACATTATGCAGGTTAGGGGGTTACAAAGGTCAGGGGTTTCGAAACAAATTTACAATATTTTGGAGAAAAATATTAGATATATGGAATAAAAATTGATTAGGGGAATTTTATTTTTTAAAAAATGTTCAAGAATGATGAACAAATTTGGTTGATGAAATTTTGGATTTAAAATTAGTACTTGAATTTCATTAAATTAAAATGATGAATACAATTTGAAGTGAGTTAACATATAGTTTTGCAATTAAAATAACAATGTTTTAAGCAAATGATAACTTATTGATGGTTTATCTTTTTATATACAAATATATTTTGAAGTCGAACCCAATTTTATTGATAATCATCGTAAGGAATTGTAGAAAATTTGGTATGTATTGAATGTTAGGTATCTTAGTTTGAATTTGCTTTGTTGTATCTAGTTGTTGTTAGCTGTTTGTAGTGCTGGCCTATTGCTTGTGTATGTGTGCCTATGTCTTGCCTGTGTGTAGCCGCGCGCGCGCGCCCTGACTAAGGCTTGGCTAGCAATTTTACTTGACTAGCAAGTTTGTGTATTTGTCTTGTATTTTGCCTATATAAGGCCACTATCATTGAATAATAAAGCTAAGGAGTATTGTTTACTCAACAATTGGTATCAGTTACCGGTTGTTACGATCCACTTTCTCTCTCTTTGTTGCAATAACCGAAGTTAGTTACACAAAGTTCTTAGTTTTTCACTTCCATGGCTGAATCAAGCAATTTCATGCTACCATCAATTCCTTGATTCGATGGTTACTATGATCATTGGGCGATGCTTATGGAGAATCTCTTGCGATCCAAAGAATATTGGTGTTTATCGAGAATGGTGTGATCACTGCACCTGCAGGTGCAACCTAAGAACAACAGAAAGCTGCTGATGATAGTCGTTTGAAGGATCTGAAGGCCAAAAACTACCATGCCTCACAGTTTGTAGGCACAAATATCCATTTTGGTCTTAGTGCCAATGCAATAGATGAGCTTAGCCATACTCATGGCTATGTCAGAAGAGTGAGTCGTGGGTACCCAGTTTGCTGCACCAATTCTATTCAAAATGGCATACTTGACAGACATCTTGACTGCATAAATAGTACCCTTCCTGGGCCAAACCTTTATGTGGTTTGCAGTTAACACTTTGCAAACCTTGTTGAAATTTAGATCAGCATCATTACATGGGCTGGTATCAATGCCCAAAAATCTGTTAATGATTTTAGGAGAGAACTTTACCTTCTTTCCTCTTACAAACACTACATGGTAGTCTTGGCTCATGGGATCATTACAATCATCAGGGATATTCACCAGAAATTCTTTCATAAGCTTTTCAAAACAGTCCCCTATGTTGGTGACTGTGGACTCCAGACCAGCATGTTTTATGAGGTCTACCACCTCTTTGATATCTGGTTCTCCCCAGTTCATGAGTAGCTTCATCCATGCTATGAAGCATTCAAATAGACATGGTCACAATATATATATATATATATATATATATATATATATATATGACATATCATATGAGAATGATAATTATATATGAGAATAGTGAGAATGAATATGACATTCTTTCTTCTCACAACACAAACGTGTGGCAGAAATTAAAAAAGACTCTTTTAAGTGTATCGCATGACATTCTTTCTTCTCACAACACAAACCACTCAGCTTTTATCGCTCTCTTCCTCTGGTCAAATTTCTCTCCATCTCTCAACGCCACACCGCCGCCAATGGACCTCTCTATCTGTGACGGTCCAAAAGAAAGATGAAGACTTGCATTGATTTGAACATCACCCGCTCTTTTATTGTTCACTTTCATTATGTTTGTGTGTTTTGCATATTTCAATTTGGATTTAAATTGGCGTGGATTTTTTCTTTCTTTGCCACAAAATCAAAATCAAATTGTTTTTTGGAGAGAATAATTAATTATCACCACCGTATAGTGATAGTTGGCAAATATATCTTTAACCTTAATTATCAATTTTATTAATTTCAAACTGTTGTTAATAAGGACCGATGAAAGAGAGATAGAGATCTGAAAAAGGAGAACAGATCTGAAGACAATAAAGGGCTCCGTTTTATGAGTTGGTGAAATTAGAAGATTGAAATTAATGGTTGAAGGCGGTGGTGGGCGGTGTGGTGGCCGGCGGTTGCGCCGCCGTGAGTAGAGAGAGATGTCATCAGTCTTATTTCTTTTGAACCCTTTAGCCTTTCATCTTCTTCAATCTACCATCTCTGCAAATTAAGGGTTAGATGAGGATTGTTGTCCAGAAAGAAAAAAAAAGTAAGAGGAACAGACGGGTGGAAGTTAGATTGGACTAGGAGAAGATGGAAGGGTGAATTTGTTCAAACAAAATAATAGAATAGGGACAGGTGCATGGAAGATTTTTTAATCTAGCCCATCCATTTTTTATCAAAGGGTCAATAAGTATTCTCACCATTCTCATATAAGATAGTCATTCTCATATAATATATATAGATGTGGATAGTGATTTAAGAATGTCAAAGTTATTGTGAATTCGTAAATCTCACACCAATAACCTTGATGTGTGGAGCAAATCGAATAAGCAATCAAACAAGCGGAATAGCAATAGTAATCACAAACAAATAAAAACAGCGAAAGCGATAAAGAGACACAAACGATTGTTTACCCAGTTCGGCCAAATAAAGACCTACGTCTGGGGGAGAGAGCAGCTCTCCTTTCCACTATCAAATCAAGTTCTCAGTTACAAAGATAATCTCCAAAGAGTTACAAGAAATAGTCTCAATACCTAATTCTACCCTTGGCCCGAATTTCTTCCCGTGGCTAAGAAATTCAATTTGAAAGTGTTTCCCAAGGTGATGAATCAAAACCCCGACCCTAGAATGTTGCCAAGATGTTAATCTTATAATCCTAGTCTTTTGTCGGCTCAGAAATAACCCTAAAACCCTGTTAGAACATCAGAAAACGCAAAACAACATTTTATACTCGCGCGTCCGCGCCCCAGCGTTGCGCCCGGGCGCAGGAAGTCAGTGACCACTGCTTCCTCCTGCGTAATTGCGCCCGGGCGCCAACTTGTACTGCGCCTCAGCGCCAGTCAGCAACAAACTTGATTTTCTGATTTGTTTTCAAGGCAATTCTTCACAAATCTCCACCTTGCCTTTAAAACGATGATGGTGCCAACTTCCCACCAGTCACCGTGTTGCTCTCTCCAACCTCCGTCTACTCCTCGACGAAGTTAATCAAGTCCAAGCAATGCTTGAACTTTGCTCTAGGTAACGATTTGGTGAACATGTCTGCTGGATTTTCTTCCGATGCAACCTTTTCCACCATGATTTCCTTTGTCTCAATCATGTCTCTTACAAAGTGCAATCGGATGTCAATGTGCTTTGTCCTCTCATGATACACCTGGTGATTTGCCAAATGAATGGCACTCTGACTGTCACAATGTATCTTCACACACCCTTGACTAATCCTCATTTCTCCAATCATACCCTTCAACCACATGGCTTCCTTGACCCCTTCAACAAGAGCTATGTATTCTGCTTGAGTCGTCGACAAGGCTACAACTGATTGTTGATTTGCCTTCCATGTTACCGTTGTTCCAAACAATGTAAATACAAAACCAGACAACGATTTTCTAGTATCTACATTACCTGCATAGTCCGCATCCACATAACCTTCCAAAGCATCCCTACCCGAATTTGTTCTTGTATATTTGAGACCACCCTTCAAGATTCCATTAAAATACCTCAACACTCACTTCAAAGCTTGCCAATGAACTTGGCCCGGATTTGCCATAAACCGACTTACCACACTAATTGCATAGGATAAGTCCGGTCTACTACAAACCATACCATACATGATGCTTCCAACCCCACTTGCATAGGGAGTACCTTCCATCTTCTTTTTCTCATCCTCGGATTGAGGACACTGTTTAATCGACAACTTTGAATGGTGACCAAGTGGCATATTCACTACCTTAGAATCTGACATTCTAAACCGCTCCACCACTTTCTTCAAATACTCATGCTGAGATAGGAACAATTCACCTTTACTCCGATCTCTCACAATATCCATACCAAGTATCCTCTTTGCATTACCAAGATCCTTCATCTCAAATTCACCATTTAGTTTAACCTTGAGCTCTTGAATCTCATGCTTGTCAGAACTTGCAATAAGAATATCATCTACATAAAGAAGAAGGTAGAGGATGACTTTCTCATCCTTCTTCATCATGTACACACAACTGTCATATTTGCTTCTCACAAACCCGGTCTTCAATAAGAAATCATCTAACCGACGATACCACTGTCTTGGACTTTGCTTCAACCCATACAAAGATTTCTTCAACAAACACACTTTAGAGTTGTCTTCTACAAAACCTTCAGGTTGTTGCATGTAGATTGTTTCTTCTAATTCACCATGCAAGAACGCGGTCTTCACATCCATCTATTCTAACCATGTTGACAATCGCCATAAATACCCTTATAGAACAATGTTTCACCACCAGTGAAAAGATCTCATTGTAGTCGATCCCTTCCACCTGAGTAAAACTCTTTGCTACAAGCCTTGCTTTATACCTTGGTGCTTTGACCCCTGGTATACCTTCTTTTCTTTTGAACACCCACTTGCTACCAACTACCCTTTTGTTTTTAGGTAATGGCACAAGCTTCCAAGTCTGGTTCTTCTCCAATGAAAGCATTTCCTCTTCCATTGCCTTCAGCCAGTCTTTGCTATATATGCTTTCTGATGCCTCCCTGAAGTTCTTTGGTTCTGAGTCTTGCACCAATTCAGCTGCATTCAAAGCATAACAAATAAGGTCAGCATAACCATATCTATTAGGTGGATTAATAGTTCTCCTCTCCCTATCTCTTGCTAGCTGATAGTCCGGAGTCTCTATTGGTTGGCTTCCACTCTCCTCAGGTACCGGAGTCTGAATCTCCTCTTCACCCTCATCAGTAGAAGGCTCCACCTCAAGCTGAAATTTCTCTACCCCCGTTTCTGGCCTTTCTTCCAGGTCTTTGCACTTCATCCCCATTCGGGTCTCATCAAAAGTAACATCCCTGCTTATAATAAATTTTGATCCTCCAGGTTCCATCTTCCACAGCTTGTAACCTTTCACACCTTCAGGATAACCAATGAAAACACACTTCCAGGCTCTAGCATCAAGTTTGTCCTGTTTGACATGTGCAAATGCTAAAGCTCCAAAGACTTTCAAGTTTGAGTAGTCTGTCGGCATGCCACTCCAAACCTCCATAGGTGTCTTTAGATCGATCCTTGTTGATGGACATCTGTTGATCAAATATGTTGCAGTACTAACAGCTTCACCCCAGAAACTTTTCGGTAGTCCAGCTCCCAACAACATACACCTCACCCGCTCCAACAAGGTCCTGTTCATTCTTTCAGCAAGACCATTCTGCTGCGGTGTGTATGCAACGGTTCTATGCCTCTTTATACCTTTTTTCCTGTAAAACTCATTAAATTGCTCTGAAACAAACTCCAGGCCATTGTCAGTTCTCAAAACTTTCAGTTTAGTTTCAGTTTGATTTTCTATTAAGGTATGCCATTCCTTAAACTTTTCAAATGTGTCACTTTTATTTTTAATAATGTGCACCCATACCCTTCTAGAATAATCATCAATAATGCTAAGAAAATATGAACCTCCCCCATGAGTGGAAACTGATGCTGGACCCCAAAGATCCGAGTGAACATACTCAAAAGGTCTACTAGATTTATGTACTCCCACCTAGGGGTGTAATTAGACCGGTTTGGATCGGTTTTGAGTGAATCCGATGTCCGAACCAATGACTCTTTGATTGGTTCGGTTTGGTTCGGTTTTTAATGTTTTTCAAAAATGAATCCGAACCAAACTCATCGGTTTGGTTCGGATACTTTAATCGGTTTTTTCCGATGTATTCCATACTATTATTTTTTTCCCGATATTTTCTTTTCCCATAAGCTCATCAAATACAAAATACAATTCTTTTCCCATAAGTTCATCAAATACATATACATAATACAACTATATTGGAAACAAATAAAAAATACAATTCTTTTCGTTTAAGTTTATCAAATACATAATACAACCATATTGAAATTAAGTTCATAAATTCATCAAATACAAAATACAACCATATTGAAATTAAGTTCATAAGTTCATCAAATAATAAAGTGCAATAAAAATAAACTTCAAGTCTATACCCACTTAAATCGGAAAAAAAATAAAACAACGCTTGAGAAGTTATCGTTCTGTGGGTTTGAGATGAGAGCAGTAGCGTGACGTGAGAGTGTTGTTTGCGTAATGTTGAGATCAACTTGAGAATGATGGTGAGGTGAGATGAGAGCAACGTTTCTGAGTTTGTGTTTGCGGCTGTGAGTATTTCTAAGTGAGGCAGATTTTATTTTATTTTTTAGAAGTAGTTGAGACAGTTGTAGTTTTTGATGGATATGGGCTACCTAACAAAATAATTTAACATATATACTATATATTGGTTTGGTTCGGTTTGTCCATTGGATCTGAAAAGTGGAACCGAGAACCGAACCAAACCACTTCGGTTTTCTATTGGTTCGGTTCGGTTTTTTATCCAAACCATAAACATCGGTTTTTTCCGGTTTGGATTGGTTTGGATCATCGGTTTAATTGGATTTTTCTGATCCGCTTACACCCCTACTCTCACCCCAAACTTCACCTTGTGTTGTTTGCCTAGTGTACAATTATCACAGAAATCTAGTTTGTTCAATTTCTCTTTTCCTAGCAAGCCCTGTTTAGCTAATTCAACTAAACCTCTCTCACTGACATGACCCAACCTCAAATGCCATAGTTTAGTTATGTCTGCAGTTTCTACACTAGCTACTAAAGCATTAGAAATAACTGTTGAACCATCTAAAATATAAAGACCATTAATTTTAGACCCTTTAGCAATTACTAATGCACCATGAGAAATTCTCATCACACCACGTTCAATTCTAGTGCAATAACCTAGACCATCAAACATGCTAATGTAAATTAAATTTCTCTTAAGTTCAGGAATATACCTCACATTCTTCAAAAGGAAATCACGATCATCAAACATTTTGAGACGGATAGTACCCATACCTTGAACCTTGCACGCCTTATTGTTACCAAGACGCACAACTCCACCTTCTTTCAATTCCAAGGTCTCAAAGTATTCCTTTCTCGGACAGATGTGATATGAGTATCCTGAGTCCATGACCCAACTTTTCTCAGGTTCCCAACTTGTCACAGTTAGTGCTCCTGCACTCTCATAACCTTCCTCTTCACTAACCGCAATCTGAGCCGACGAACCACCACTGCCCCATCTCTGAGGATAGTCCTTCTTGAAGTGACCTGGTGTGTGGCAATGGTAATATTTGAATTTTGAGTTGTCACCACTACCCTTTGGCCTAGACTTAGACCTGTGCTTCTTCCCTTTTCCTTTACCGTGATTCTCGCTTCTACCCCTTGAAATATTCAAGCCTTCTCCACTATCATCTATCTTCAAGTCTCTGAACTTAGATAACTCCTTGGTTCTCAGAGCCGATTGGACCTCATCCAAGGTGATGGTGCCTTCTTTGCCGTAAAGCAATGCATCCTTGAGATTTTCAAGTGACTTGGGTAAAGCACACAACAAATGGAAATCTTTATCCTCATCTTCAAGATTTACATCGATGTTCGCCAAATCGTCAATAATTTTATTGAACTCAGCCAGTTGCTCCATAACCGGCTATTTTCAACCATACGAAAGAAGTACAGTTGTTGTTTCAGTAACTGTTTATGTGACAGGGACTTGGTCATATACAATGCGTCAAGTTTGGTCCACATAGCAGCAACAGTCTTTTCCTTGGCTACCTCTCTCAACACCTTCTCACCGAGGCACAAAATAATAGCACTAAGTGCTTTCTCATCCATCTCAGTCTTCTCCGCATCTGGGAGATTAGCCGGCATTTGTGCCACACCCTTTAGTGTCTGTTCATACTTCTGTTGGATTAGTATTGCCCTCGTCTTCAGCTTCCACAAACCAAAGTCGTTACTCCCGGTGAATTTCCCGATGTCCCACTTCGAACCCATGATACTTAATTCGTTTGATCCTTTGCCCCATGGTGGGCGCCAATTGTTGTGAATTCGTAAATCTCACACCAATAACCTTGATGTGTGGAGCAAATCGAATAAGCAATCAAACAAGCGGGATAGCAATAGTAATCACGAACAAATAAAAACAGCGAAAGCGATAAAGAGACACAAACGATTGTTTACCCAGTTCGGCCAAATAAAGACCTACGTCTGGGGGAGAGAGCAGCTCTCCTTTCCACTATCAAATCAAGTTCTCAGTTACAAAGATAATCTCCAAAGAGTTACAAGAAATAGTCTCAATACCTAATTCTACCCTTTGCCCGAATTTCTTCCCGTGGCTAAGAAATTCAATTTGAAAGTGTTTCCCAAGGTGATGAATCAAAACCCCGACCCTTGAATGTTGCCAAGATGTTAATCTTATAATCCTAGTCTTTTGTCGGCTCAGAAATAACCCTAAAACCCTGTTATAACATCAGAAAACGCAAAACATCATTTTATACTCGCGCGTCCGCGCCCCAGCGCTGCGCCCGGGCACAGGAAGTCAGTGACCACTGCTTCCTCCTGCGTAATTGCGCCCGGGCGCCAACTTGTACTGCGCCCCAGCGCCAGTCAGCAACAAACTTGATTTTCTGATTTGTTTTCAAGGCAATTCTTCACAAAAGTGATGAAATATAACTATTCACACATATTGCTACTATCATGGACACCCTTTCAATTGAAAGTGTTGAGGTAATTACATAGGACCATGATGTTTTTTGTTTGTGTATGCTTAGCAGTACCACTACTCTCATTTTAATTTTATTTCGGTCGTTTGTATGTATAGCTGTGACAATTTGATTCATCAATCCATCCAATCCTCCAATTCATCTACCAAATAAAAATTTAGATAGAGAATTAGATTTAATCCATCCATTTAAAAATATGAATCAATTCAATCCATCCAACTTATTTTAAAAATACATCAGATCACCTCAAATATTAATTCAAGTCTAATGAATAAAATATAAATAATTTTTTAAGAATAATTTAATAACCCTGCCTGCGCTAGGCGTAGGGACGAAGTGAAGATCCTGGGTAGGGAACAATTTGTTGCTAGTGCAGGCGCGGGTTATAAAAGTGTTGTTTTGTTTTGTTGCAGCCGTGTGATAGAGGAAGGCTAGGGTTTCAAATGAGTTTTTCACCAACATCAAGGCTAGAGTGTTAGAGGGTTTATCTTGTGTCATCTCCGGGGTTGGGGTAACCATTATAATATCTTGGAAACATTTATTTATTGATTCTCTTGGTTACGGGAAGAGATTTGAGAAAAATGGTAGAATTAGGAAACTCTAATTCTTGTAACCCTTTGTGATGAATCTTTGTGTAATCAAGTTTTCTGTGTTCTTTAACACCGAACTGGGTAAAAAAATTGTTTGTATTCTTTATCGCTTTCATAGTTTAGCTTTTCCGTTATTATTATTGCTTATTCCATTGTTGGTTGTTGCTTTATTTGTTTGCCCCACACACATCGAGGATTATTGGTGATGAATCTAATTCTTGTAACCACACTCTAATTCTTGTAACCCTTTGTGATGAATCTTTCTGTAATCAAGTTTTCTGTGTTCTTTGATACCGAACTGGGTAAACAATTTTGTCTGTGTTTTTTATTGCTTTCATAGTTTAGCTTTTGCGTTATTATTATTGCTTATTCCATTGTTGGTTGTTGCTTTATTTGTTTGCCCCACACACATCAAGGATTATTGGTGAGGTTTTCATATCGAATTCACAACAAAATGAAAATTGAATTTTCAAATTAATTTATAATTTATTAAATTATTTATATACAAAAAACTGAAAAATATATAAAAGAAAAAAACTGAAAAACAAGAGAAAAAATTGGAAAAGAAAAACTTAAAATAAAAAAAAAGAAAAGCAAAACAATGTTTGAGCTAGTAAGTAAAACAATGTGTATAGTCCTAGTAACAGAAAAATGATTATAAGCCCCGTAACATAAATTAATATTATAGTTTATTTATTATTAATATAATAGTAATCATAATGATAGTATAATCAGATATGTTTTTCATGCATGTCCTCCATAAGCAATGACATTGGGTTTCATGCATGCCCTGTAACATAAATTAATATTATAGTTTATTTATTTATTATTAATATAATTAGTAAATGGGGGTATAAAATGAAAGATTGTGGACTTTTAAATGAGAAATTATGGAGTTCAAATAATTGAGATTTTCTTTAAAATATAAAATGGATGATTTATTAGTTACAAAATATCTAGAAAGACATTGTATGGAGAGACGTGTGATAAAGAATGTCTTGTTTATAAAAAAAAAATATTTTAGTGTGATTGATATTATTTGCAATTTCAATCAATGACAATTCTTTTAAAAAAAAAATTTGCATTTTTTCTTTAATTATAGCTTATTTTTAATAATTCTACAGAGTCTTCAAAAGTCAGAGACGTCCTTGAATATAATAATAATAATAATAATAGTATCGGTGGTTGTTGGAAAAACTACTAATCAACGAAGGAGCTCCGCTGAATGTCGCCTAAAAATTGTCATTATCTGCCTTCCGCCACTGCAACATCACCGGAGATCAACTGTAAGCCACCGCGGCAAACACCACATACCACTACCACCGCCCTTTATATAATTATTATTAAAATTATTTAAATAAATTTGTTTTGTCTGTAAGTAAAAAAGCTGCTACGGGCCTAGCATCACAAAAGGAAGATTTGGGCCTAATATCACAAGAAACATATAAGGGCCTAATATCACAAGAAACATATAAGGGCCATAACAAAGCTACATCCATTCATAAAAAAATCTATTGAAATATCTTTTAACAAAATCTGTAATAAAATTGTCAAAAAAAAAAATAATTAATTATATTACTATACTTTAACAGATGGAGATTCATTCATTAAAAATCTATAAGGAAAATGCTAAACAATGTTTCTGGGGTACTAGTTAAACATATAAATAAGAAAATTCTGTCTTGAAATTTATGCATTCAATATATTGAAAATGTAAAAAAAAATTATCTTTATCAATATTAATTTTAATTATCTTTTATTTCTATATTTGTATGTTTAACAAGTGTTCGAGGGCATTGTTTAGCACACCCATATAATAATGGGTTTGGTTGAATTTTTTAAATGATTTTTAGTGGATTGTCATTGGATTAATGAACTGTTTTGATCCATCTATTATCATTTGTTTTAGGTTGGGACACGACCCATATCACCATCCCGATCCACTAAGAAACTATTCACTCATCGCTCGTTCAACTCAATAGACCATGGAACGTCTAGTGCACCTCACCACAACGGATAACATCTCTCTTGCTCAAGATTGTTGGATCATCTCTCAATGGTCCTTCATATCTTACTCTGGATCAACCAATGACAATTATGGTGTCTCGTCTAGATAAGCGTACCTTGTTTTCAGGGGCGGAGCCACTTGTGGGCTGAACAGGGCCATGGCCCGCCCCAAGTCTTAATTAATTTTTTTTTATAGGTATGTATACAATTTTTTTGTTGAAAGGGCCAGGGCCATTTTAAATTTTTAATCCATTTTAAACAAAATATATAAAAAAAAAGTTAAGATTACCAAACCAGCTCAATATAAATGATAAATTGTTTTCAAAACATATATATTCCTATCATAAATATGACCTTATATATAAAAAATTATGATACTCCCTAAACAATAATTCTAACTCCGCCGCCGATTAAAATCTGTCAAAATTAATGGTTTATAAATTTTTAACTCTCGTAGTTTTTTTTTTGAAGCTCTATCACCCCCCCCCCCCCCCCCCCGGGTATTTTAGTGTAGCTCTGCCACTGCTTGTGTTATGCTTACGTACGATTCATTCATTACTTGCATATTCTTCACCGCAATCACATACTGACTTCAGTGTTGAAGCGTTAGTCTTTGTTGCAGGTACCTTCACCAACATCAAAGATCAACTTCGGTCATGCTTTGGAGTTTCCTCCACCGCGACAAAACCTTTGTACAGTGAATTTCGTCATCTAAGTCTTGAGTCCTAATCCACATCAGTACAACATCCAAATTCAAATTCATTCAATTCATCAATTTTGCCACCCTACTTATATGTGATAGATTCTTTGTGACACGACACACGTGATATTGTTCTTCAGACATGAGTTCTTTTTTGAGGTAATGTGGTTTTAAGCTCTAGAATTGAGCAACTTTTTCGCTCTAGTAATTTATAAACACCGACATTGATACTAATAATAATTTTAAAAAATAGAAGTAATTAATTGTAACCACATGTATCTTTGGATGTTTTTTCTTAATTTGCTCATGTCCCATCTTCATGTTTATGTCATTGAAACCAAAGTACCTTAAACTTTTACGCTAACAATTAACTATAGATCTTCTCACACTGATTTTCTTGTTTGAGATACTTTGCAACATTTTGGTTTCTCTAATGATGTGTTCAAATTTGTTAATAATGATTGTTGCTTGTTCATGAGTTGTTGTTTTGCAACCGACTAGCATCGAGTTTATAGGCGCTATTAAGTTAGAGCTTATATATCATACGCGCCAATGTCATTAAATACGCAATTTATTTATTCAGTACCTCACAAAAGGCTTACAAAAACATCGACAAGCTAATGATTTGAAATAAAATTTGCTCTTCGGTCTCAAATATAAGTAAAAAGGAAAAAAAAACATGCGGTTGACTAGAAATATAAGCATATCTTAACTAATTAAACTAATTTGTGTATGCTAATAGTATCACTCACTAGTCTCAAATTTTTTTAGTTACTTTTATATGATTATTCTGTGAAATATTGATGATACTGTCAGATACAATTCACAGCACTTGTGAGTTCTCATTTGTCCAAAATGGCTATGGCATTCAGTCTCTCTGATAAGTCACTGCACCATTCTTGGATTTTGCGGACCTCTATTTTATACCCAAGAACTATTGGAATTTGTTAAGGTCCTTTTTTTGAAACTGATATGTGTATTTTTCACACATTTTTAGTTTTATGATAGGGTTGTTCTATTCATTTCTAACATAGAAATGTGTGCTATGTATAAAGTGAAAAAGAAATTAAACTTGTCGGGAGAAGAAAATTATTCTGCTACTCTTAGTGATATCATGGGACCAATATTAATTTCTATCTTAGAACTCGGTCTATCTCAACCGACTTATAAGGTGAGGATTGTCTCGACGAATGAATTTAGACTAAAGTTAGTCATGGTCCGATCAGAAACTTGATAGCAGGCGGTCCAGTAGATTATGTAGAGACTTTGATACCATCAGAAAATTGGATATTGAGTCTAACTCAACCTTATAAAACTAACTTGTAAGATGAAGATTACCTCTACTTTATAAACATATATTCAAGAATTAACACTGCGATGTGGAACTTCTTAACAGTTACATATCTTGTAAAGCAAAATAATCATAAAAGAAATAACTACACTACTTTGATTAACATAACAAAAAGCTATTAGGTAAGTAGCTATAGGGATTAGGGAATGAATGACAGATATACACAACACTATCAATTCTAGTAATTAATGGTCATAAAGGATAATGAATATGAAGTAAAGCAGGACACTGATGACAACTGAAACATCATTCTAAAAACAATGTCTTAGAGCAACTTTATTGCGGGTTCACTAATACTCAAATTCTCTATAGATTACAGCAACTATAGAGAACCCCCATTGTAGTAAATATGATCTGGCAAGTGGGTGAATTAAAAGTAGTCAACGGCAGCAATAGAAGCAACGTACACTATAATTATTCAAGGATAGAAAGTTATTATTTTATCAATTAAATCCTTCATAATTTGATTGAAAAAACTAATGACCATATAAATCAAATCCTTAAAAATTAAAATTAAAATCCTTCCTAATTAGTAATTTGTACCAAAAAAACCAACGATTTATTATTCTATATTTTTTTTGACACAATTGTTATGTATTATTTTATATTTTTATAAAAACGTAATTTTTTATTATCTATTATTGTTGTGTATCATTTTTAATTTATTATTTATTGTGTACCAAGTGGGTTGTATCAATTTTTATTTTATAATACTATATATTTATTATTTAAAACTTCTATTTTTATGTATTTTAAGTAAAATAATTAAATTAATATCAACTTTGAATCATTATAAAAAAAATTAACTTTGAATCAAAACTAATTACAAATAAAATATATAAATATGTGGAGTCAAGTTTTGATTCTTTATAAACAACTACCATTAAAGTAAAAACTACTAAAATCAACTATAAGTTTCTTAAATCCTACAAATCACTCTGGGCCCACAAAAAGCAACTTAGTTTACCCGTTTAGTTTACTCCCACTAAAGATGCTCTTAGTAGTAATTTAGTACAAATTAGTGATCTGTGCTAGTCCTTTTTGTCGAAAATGAATTCACTGCAATCAGGTTCTTGATGTATTAATCACGCAGTCAGAGATATTGATAATCGTCTGATCTTAATCAAATGATCTCAAAAACATAGATCTTTATTCTATATTTTAAAATATCGAGCCTAAATTTAATCCGTTAAATCCTAATCGGGCGACTAACTAAAGAAGCAATTTCTAACATTTTATCATGTCTTGTTACTTTATATTTTACAGCTTTTTCTTTTTCTGTTTTGGTCATTGGTCTAGACAATAATAACTGATGTTCATTGACTTCATTGACTTTTTAGTCCTGCCCCTCATCTATTGTGGCATCTAGCAATTGTCAAGTAGTGTGCACAAGAATTGTCAATATTCCAAATCTCTGATGTATTGTTTGTTTGTCTGAACCTCCATTTTTTATATGAACAATTGTCAAACTTCATGAGTGATTATGATTTACTGCAATATTGCATTACATTCAAGTTCAAGTATCCAAAATCCAAATGCTAAAATTTAGGCTTTGGATTTAAATGTTTGGTAGAATCTCAGTACTTCGATATGATGCTACTATCCGGTCAGGATATGGATCCTATCCTATGCAGTCGATGAATGCATGCAGTCACATATTTATTGATCTGTGGTTGTCTTATTGAGATTAGATGGTTTAAATTAAATTTAAAACTAGTAATGTTAGCTTTTTAAAAGAATAAAATATACTTTTATTCAAGGTCATTCAATCTCAATCAAACGGACTTGGATTCAGTGCAGTTGGAGAGAGATGACTGCACTGCAGTCGGTTAAATTTGGACCGTTTGATTGAGATCGGCCGGTAGCGATTAATAACTCAAAAAATAAATAAAAAAATATAAAGTAGATTGGACGGCTGAGATCACCCTGCAGTCACTATTTAACTGCAGGGAATCCAGATCTCAATCAAACGGTTATAAATAATTGACTATGTGACTGCATGCATTCGGCGACTGCACGTTGATCCACATATGTCATATATATAACCGCTGAAACAGTGTTTGGTAATTTGGTACTGTTATCCAATAGAAGCTGTGTGGATAATGTGATCTAATGGAAATTCTGGTACACAAGACATTGCTATCTTTAAAAAAAATTCTTGGCATTTTTCTAGTTTCCTACCCCCCCAGCCTTGTCTTTTTCTATAGATGTACTATAAATGTTGCTATTTCCTTCTACTTCTTGTTCTTGTTCTTTCCTTATGCATAATCCAAAATGATTCCTGCAGTTCCTGATATGGGTAGTTATGTTTTAACCCGTTATGGCTTTGACCGACATAGAAGGGAAAATAAAAATGAAATGGATAACTATCACGGAGATTCTCATCAGGTAACTCGGTTGGTGAGCTAAAGGACACACACCGGAAGTGTTATAAGAATGAGGTTCAAGATTCAAACCCTAGAACCTAACATAATTATTATCTTACTAAGATTTTTGTATATAAAAAAAAGGATACAAGTGTCTTATGCTCGAATCGAATATGGGTTTCCTATAGTAAGATAATCACGTATTTAGACGTAGTAAATAATCTCTACCGTTAAAATGAGATGGTACAACTCAAATTATACACCAATAAAATTTGTATAAAATAATCTCAATCGTTAATTTGAAATAAGATGTTTCATGGTTACAACTCGAAACTTGTTTCCCTTATGAACATTTTATACAATGGTCACACATTGACTGTTTAGATCAACGGTTATAGCAGAAGCACGTGGTTAAACATTGTTTTAAATTTTAGTCATTGATTTCAAATCAGACGGTTCAAATTACAACCTAATAAAATTAATTATAAACAATCTTAGGAAAATTGCTATTTAGGCCCCTTGGTTTGCTACGAGGCCCCCCTAAAATCCCAAAATACCCCTGAATTAGATGCCAAAATTTTCGTCACGTGGGTAACGAAGTAAGTATTCATCGTCATCTAGCTGACGAAACCAAGCAGCACGCAATTTTGGTCCTCATTTAGGGCGGATATTGGCTTATTGGCCTTAATTTTCGTCTCGTAGTTGACGAAAGCTTGTTTCGTCACGTACGCGACGAACACGCTGACTTTCGTCATGTAGATGACAAAAACGGTGAATATGAACACGATTATCAGAATCGTCTATCACTTTGATTCAAATTAAAAATTAGAAATTTTTGGGGCGATTTTAGGGTTTGAAGGAGCGATTTGCATCAACCATATCAAATCAATCAGCATCTGTTTAAATCAATTAGGAGTCCTTTTACAAATTAGAAGCTAAAAGAAAGAGGGATTTCCCACCTATTCAACGAAATTTCAAGTAAGTTTTCTATCAATTTAATCATTTTTAATGAAATTGTGGATGATTTCTCATTGATTACATCCTTTATAGTTGTTTGATGATGAATTTCGAACCCAATTGCATGATATAAACTGATTAGGTTAAAGTTTGAAATTGAATTGGGGATTTAGGGTTTGAAATTGAAATTGTCTGTTGTTGATTGTTATGAAATAGTGATTATTGTTGATTATGGAATGTTTGAATTGGTTTATGATTGAATTTGAAATTGGTTTATATGTTGTTGATTATTGGTTTATGATTATGAACACGCTGAAATTGAAATTGATGATTATGATTGAATTGAATTGAATTGGTTTCTCTTTGAATATTGATGATTATGTTTCAATTGATTGTTGGAAATCAACAAACTTTAGAACCGTAGTTGATGATTATCTGTGATGATTATTTGTGATGATTTTGAATTGAATGAATAAAGTTAATATTGTTGATGATTTTGAAATGAAATTGATGTTGTTGATAATTTTGATTGTAGGAATGAAAGAAGAAGTTGGTCGAAAACGACTTGGCAGGGAAAGTGTTGCACACAGTTCCGCTCGTAGGGAGCGTGCTAAAAACCGTGCCGTACCACCCACACGTGCAAGGGGTAGAATGAAAGAAGTTTCATCGACGGCGGAGAATCATCCCGAGGATGTGGCGGAGCATGACTTTGAGATTCATTCAGAGGCAAATCCTCTTGGTGATAACGCTATGGAAGAAGTGGAAGAGAATGAAGAGAATGAGGAGGTAGAGGAACGCGAGGACGGTGACTATGTTGAAGAAGCAGAGGAAGACGAGCATGGTGAAGAGGAAGAAGAAGAAGAACCAACACCACCGCCTTCACCGCCTAAACAAAAACCCCGTAAGAGAAAGCCGCCAACGACACGGGGCCGACAAAACCCACCACAAGACTCACCAGCTGGCGGATATCCCGGTGGTCCAACTGACCTTTCACTGTTGCCAAGCTTTGGAAAACATGTTGCAAACGCTTTGTGGAAAGGACAAGTAAGTAGTAATTAATAAAAAAATAGCGTTATTTATGCAATTGTATAGTAATTAATGTTGTTTAGTTTCTTATGCCAATTGAATTGTGCATTTCAGCTGAAGGAACGATATTTGAGGTGCCAGAATAACGGAAAAAAAGTGCTGGATTTTGATTTACCATCTAGTACGCTGGACTGGTTTTGGAAAGTTGTTAATGCGAGTGGACTGCGGCCGTTGCTGAAGACAAATTATCCCTATGTGGATTGGGGTTTATTGACGGCATTTACAGAGAGGTGGCAGCCAGAGACCGGTACATTCCATTTACCAGTCGGGGAGATGACCATCACATTGGATGATGTGTCGTGTTTGCTCCACATTCCTATTAGTGGTAAGATGTTAAACCACGAGGGAACTTGTTGCAAATTCGATGAAGGCGCCGACATGTGCGAGCAGTACCTTAACTTTGATAAAGATGATGCAAAGACAGAGTTTGAGAAGACGAATGGAGCGCACATTGGATTTCCAAAGCTGTTGCAATTGTACCTTGATAATCTGAACCTAGCAGAAAAAGCTGATATTGACGAGGAGGCTACTGAGGAGGAAAAGGAATTCTATAAGGACTGCACTCTCCGTTGCTTCTTCCTGTACTTGCTTGGTTCGACACTATTCACCAACAAAAGTTCTCAATATGTCGACGTTATCTTTCTGACATACTTGCAAGATCTGGATGTCGTCAACACTTGGAATTGGGGTGCATCAGCACTCGCCTACTTGTTCAAATACTTGGAAAAATTTACTAGGATTCCGAGCGGTAATCATGGTGGTTACAACTGTTTGTTTCAGGTAATGGTTATTTTTGACTTATTGTTTAAATTTTGATATTCGTTTAAATTTTTGACTTATTGTTTCAGGTAATTGATATTGATATTTGGTATGTTTTGTAGGCATGGATTATGCTCCATTTTCCGAGGTTTGGAGCGAAGTATGTCGATGCTAAATACAATCATCGTGATCCACTTGCGGCGAAGTTTTATTGCATGAAAGGGACACAAATCACCTTTGCAATCTTTGATATACTCTTTCAATGAACCATGCTGAGACTCAACCCTATTGGTAGTAGTGTTTCCAATGTGCATCACTTTGTCCGTCCATGCCCTCACCAGTTTCTCCTTCACCGGATCTAAAACAGTCTCCTCAACATAGTTTAAAAACTTCGGAAATTTTTCAAAGACTCTCCTAAACTCCACCACTGCATGACCATATTCCTCTTCCGAAGACGACTCAACAAGTGATTCCCATTGAAGTCTCAGAGTCTCTAGCAAGTCATCTAGCTTTTTATCCTTGGCCTTGCACAAGTCCTTCAACTTAGCCCTCACGTTTTTAAAAACGTGATATCGACACACCAATGCAGTTGACCTTGGAAATACAGTCTCAACCGCGTTCATCAGTGACTTATCCCTATCCGTGACAATTACCTTCGGCATTCCATCATTGTTCTTCAAGAGACTCCGACATGCCTCGAGGGCCCATTTAAAATTGTCTTCTCTTTCATTTGTGAGAAATGCATAGGCAACATTGAAAGTAACTTGTGTCGACGTTACACCAACTATCTCAAACAGAGGCATTTTATACTTGTTGGTCTTGTACGCCGAATCCATCAACAGTACGGTAGGAAAAGTGTTAAACAATTTAACACTATCAGGATGTGCGAAGAAAATATCTTGTAAAGTTGTAGACTCACCATTAGTTCGAAACTTGTGGAAGTATCTGTGAGATTCAAGACACTTCAAGAGTTGTTGAATTTCAGTCATTTCACCCCTAAGATCACGTTTGTACCGTTGACGCTCGTTGTAAATTTGTTTCATATTTGTCTTACTATCTTTATTCTTCTCCCTCAACGTGTTCAAAATGGTTTTTGGAGCAACCAAGTTCCTTGTCATCTGGTGAACACACTCCTTTTCTTCCGGTTTTAACCGTCCGGCGAGAATATGGCCTTCCAAATTTTTCGCCATTTCATGGTTATGTTCACCATTCACGACACTTAGGTTCCATTTCTTGGTTGCAAGAAAGTAACCCCGCAACCTAAACGGACAGTCACATTTCCTTGTTGCCGTGTCGTCTCTCTTTAATTTCCTCTTTGGTTCCTTGTAAACTCCACCTCTTTCGCAACCCAAAATAAAAAACGGTTTCCGTCTATCTCCGTTACCCTTATCAGATTTCTCTATCACCATACTAAATCCAGCATTTAAGGCTACTTGTCTACACCAATCAATCAGCTCATCCCTATCATTATACAATGCAGCATTTTAAAATAGATTCCCTGTGTTAATAGAAATACCGATTGGTTCATCAACGGGTGCGACAACCACTTCTTTACCAATGCGGGGATCATCATTTTGTTTATTCAATTGAGCCGAAGCTTCAGCCATTTAAACACCTACACGTACCCAAAACAATAAATATTATTAACATCAAAACAAAAAATAAACGAAAATGCTAAGCAAATGAAGAATAGGATGCAGCTGTTGCTACTATCCCTTTTTCGTCACTTGCGTGACGAACACCATCATTTCGTCACCCAATTGACGAAAGAAACTACCAGATCAAAGTTTCAAAAAACAAAAAATTAAACCTAGAGAAGTATTTCTTACCTTTGATATTGCTTCAAATCAGTGTGGGTAGCTTCTTTGAGTGAATCAACGTAGAGATCAAGCCTTCCTACCTCCAAAATCGCCCTAGATCTACTTTGGGTGTTAATTGGTAAAGTAGAACATGATAGGACAGGTATCAGCTCATTCATGTATATCAGCTGATTTCGTCATCTAGATGACGAAAACCAGCGTGTTTGTATCGTAGAAGACGAAACCTATTTTCGTCAACCACGAGACGAAAATGTGTGATTTTTTGCGATCGACCAATGCCTACCCTGCCCATGTCAAAATATTACATGTTTTCGTCATGTAAGAGACGAAAAAAGGGCCTCCGTTTTTTAAACGACGAAATGGGTTTTCAGGGGTATTTTTGTCAGTTCGGGGGGGCCTGTGAGCAAATGTAGGGGGCGTAAATAGCAATTAAACAATCTTAGATATCGAATTTTGATCGAACGGATGAGACGAGTATCTTCATCACCTCAAATCCAAATCAAACTTATGTGTAAAAGCTTTACAACTCAAAGCCGGTTGTAAGTGGGCCAGAAGCAGGTAATCACTGGGAACATATACCTCAAAATGGTCTTTGTATCTTTGTAGTTGTAATGAATCTATGTGATGTAAGTATACTTATTTTTTAATTTTTTTTGGTACAAAGTTTTGATGAAAGTATATATTTAGTAGAATAATAATCGTAGCTTATCAAAAGTATTAGTTTTACCTTGTTTATAATCTGCATATACCTTTCTTGATTTTGTTCCTTTCTTCCATTTTTATTTTATACTTTTCCATTATTCTTAATCCTAACCGGCACTCATATTAAAGAATGTTCATGTTCCAATCATAGCCAATCATTTGGTCATCTTTTGATTAGAACATTATTTAACCAAATATAAAAAGTGGTCGGAGACTTTAGGATAAAAATATTTTGCTAGTTAAATCGTGCTCTCCTAAACTTTTTTTTCTTTCTAAACCAATATAGTATTCTTCGAGTAAAATTGCAACGATTAATTTCTCGAAATTGTTAAGAAGTTTTACAACAATTGTGAGATGGTTTGAATATGTGTCTATAAGTTTCAGACAATCAGCATCTTACAAGCTGGTTTATAGGGTTGAATTAGACACATCTCTCAATTTTAAAATCATATCAGAGCCTCTCCACAATCTATTGGGTCATTTGTTATTAGGTTTCTGCTATCAGACCACCCACCGTTTTTATCCGCTCACCAAGCCCAATAATTCTGGATGTGAGGAGGTGTGTCAAAAAGTTTCACGTCAAGAACTAAATAGTTAAAAGACTCAAATGTCTACTATTTGAGAGGCATGTTGTTTGTTAAACATTAAATTTTTTAAAGAAAGAATATTAATTTTTAAGCATCTTTTAATAACACTTTACAAATATTTGTTTCTTAGCTGACCGTTTCTATTAGGCATGCTAACTGAGCTGGCTGGCCTTCAAAAAACTGTAGGGTTCCTTTGCATACGCGTCTCCTTAAGGAATCTTAACTTGTCATGTTAGTTTGAACAATACAAAAAAGTTGTTTGTTTTTGTTCTAACGTGCCGACAAGTACTATGTGTTAAGAAAAGTATAGTAGTTTTGGGTATTATTTAAAGTTATTAATTTGGATTCGGCATTCACGTATTTGAGATATCAGTAACTGTTCGATCTTGATTAATCTTAACTGAACGGTTGGAAATTGTAAATTTTAGTTGTATATTCTAAAATATCAAATTTAAATCTAAATAGATCGATCTTAACCTAATGATCAGCGATATTTTATCTGCAGACGAGTCGGGTCCATATTTTTTTAGCTGCTTCTATTCCTTTCTATATATGTTTACTTTATCTAAATTAAGATGAGATGAGAATGGGTCACAAAATATTGGGTGGAGGGGGGACAAATAGGAGCGGGGTCTGGCTCTCATGTTCTGTTTTTATAACACTTGTAGGATTCAACCATGATTGCCAACTTTCTGATTATCTACTTCATTAGATTACATGTTAATTGAAGTTTTATTCTCTTCTAATTGATGATAAAATCTTAAAATGTTTGTATGGGCTGCTTAATTTAATCTTGTTGTGTGTGGTCCAAAGGTTATGTGTCAAGATGTAATGAAAATTGTGTTAAGAGTCCAATATTATTTGATTTGAAATGGTTTAGATATTATTTATAAGGGTAAATAGGTTGATACCCCTTTAATATGGGTGAATTTTGTTTTTCTTTCTGTAATTTTTTTTCTTTTGATTCGCCCCTTGCAAAGTAAATTTTTTTGGTTTCCCCCCTTAGGTGCAACGAATTTGCACTTTTTAAATCGGTTGGACCAATTAACCGTTTTAAAAAACAACACTTTTTAAATCGGTTTGAACAAAATAACGATTTAAAAAGTGCACCCAAGAGGCGAGTTCAAAAAATTCAACATTGCAAAGGGCGAGTCAAAAGAAAAAAAATTACAGGGGGAAAAACAAAACTCACCCACATTACATGGGGTATCAACCTATTTACCCTATTTATAATTAAGCAAAGATAATTCTTACTGTTGATTTTATTAGACTGAGTTAGTTTTAATCTACAGTAAATTTTAAGATGGTGCCAAAATCTCTTTTAAGATTTATTGAGTCACCTACTATTAGGTTTTTACCATTTATATTCATGCATCAAGCTCAATAATGTTGGAAGTCTTATATCAAATATAAAATGGTCTGGGTCGAATTATTTTATGTGTTCAATTCATATGTTGCCCTTGGTTAGTAATATTAGGTTCTATTCAAATAATCTATGCTGCTTCAACATCTTTTAGTCAACTTTGTTTTAAAAAGAATAGTTTATTATTTGGTATCTCTCATATGAGTTTTATAATTATAGGAATTGGTTCTATAAATGATATTGGGCTCAACGAGACCATTTTATAAATAATATCTCATGGAAGATTTTCACTATTTATATTCATGCAACAAATTCAATTTTGTTGGAAGTCTCACATCAAATATGAAATGATTCGAATATATTCACACATTAAACTTAATAGTGTTGTGAAGGTCAAATATAAATTCTATAAAATTGTACAAGAATTTATGTATGATTTTTTATTTGATTTTGAAAATATAAAATTGATTTGACTCAAGTTAAAATGAATGTTTTGGAATATAATTAATTTTAACTCAAATTAGAACCTGGTATTTTTGGCTTCTAATGTTGACTATAGCTTTGAATTTAATGTTTAATTCACTTTTACATAATTATATTTAAATATATATTAGTTGGAATAAATTTCACACAAATTTAATTAGTTGGAACAAATGTTGCGTAATCAATTTTTTTATCTATGAATCCATAACACATTTCATTCATCTTTACAATTTATAATGGGAATCATCTTAATTATTTTAGGTGTATAAGGCTTTGACACCAATATGCCCAAGAGAAAAGGTGAAATGTCAATATCAGCATCTAATATCTAATAGGCAAGTAGATATAATAAATGTGGAGTAGATGCTGTGAAAAGAGTGAGACCAATGCCACAAATGAGGGTTAGGAGACCTTTAAAGCTATATCTTATCTTCAAATAGTACCATGTTCCTCCTTGTAAAATGAGAGCCAAGCACATGGCACCCACAATTAAGGGACCGCCACCAAGTTTGGTATAATCTTTTGATTTGCTATTCTCTTTTGACATTTATCTATTTATGGCCCTTGTAATTCACTTAATTTTAGTTAAAATATTGACATTTACATAATAGTTAATCCAATCACAAACCACTAATTCATTTGAACAATGCACTACATAGATGATTAGGTGATTAAGAAATTTCAGTTAAAGCCAAATAGTTTGAAAGAATTTGAATCTAAATTTAGTTGAATAATTACTGATCAAATTTTATTTATCTTTTAGATGAATTTAAGATTTTTATGACTCTCTTCCCTATGAAATGAAATGCTAAGTTAAAAGAGTCAAATCGGTTTCATAAGACAGCCACAAGAATAATGAAATTTTCTTTTTAGACTCTCCTAATTGCTCCCTTTTCTTCTAAAACTTTGTTTTTACCTAGTTTGAAAGATATGATTCAAACTATAAGTATGATTTAGAAGATAGGATCCGCTCGACCCATTTCAATACATAACTTCCTAACCAAGCCAACATACACCAACTATTATCCATTGTACTATCACTTCTTCTTCAACATTTAATTTCATTTTCTCTCTAAAGTTGCGATTTTTTCACGTTTTTGGGTCATTGGCTAAAAAATGACTTTCTACACTCAGTTGGCGTCAAAGAGAAGATAATGTGTCTATTTAACCCATTATTTTTTGTATTCAACACTTTTTATTTAGTAACTTGTATTGGTTTGGTTTGGTTTGGATTGTAACTTCCGAACTGGGATTGGAAATTATCTTCCGAATTTTGATTGGAAGCTACTTTCTAAATTAGAAGGATAGTTTCATAACGTGCTTTTTACTGCATGTTTGGTATTGGTTTGTTATTGGTTTGTTATTGGTGTTTGCTTATTTATTTTTGTTATGTTTGGTAATTTGTTTGTACTTATGGTTGAAGCTTACGATAATTTGAAATCAAACATTGTTAAACCAGACATTGCTCAACCTGAGGTGCATGTTAAGTGATACTAGGAAGCACTTTTCATAGATGAGAAATATAAGGTTCAAGAAAGATTTGATTACATCTGTCCTTCGTGAAGCTGCAAAGTTAGGATTTATTGTTGTTATAGAGATCCGATAATGGTTCTGGGTGAAAAAACCAATTTTTTGTGTTAGGTTGCAAAAGAGGTGGTGTACAAAGAAACCAATAAGAAGTTAAAATTTGAAGATACAGGGTGAAGAAAATGTGAATGTCAATTTAGGATGCGTGGTTATTTTTTGGCATCCAAAAAATGGAGTCTTAGTGTTGTGTCTAGAGTACACAATCATAAGATAGAGCAAAAGTTAGGTCATATTTTTTGTGGACGTTTAAATGCAGGAGATAAGGAGCTTGTTGTTTAGATGATAAAAAATTTGGTCCCACCATAAAATATTTTGTTTACTTTAAAAGATAAAAGAAACTAAAGTGTGACGTAAAAAAAATACAAGTTTACATTGCGCTTCAAAGATACAAAAAGTCCATTACGGGTGCTAGAACACAAATATTAAAATGTTTGAAAGATCACAAATATATTTACAAATTTAGAATGGTTAGCGAGTTTACAATTATTCAAGATATATTATGGGCACATTTTGAATGTATGAAAATGTTTAACACTTTTCATATTAATTCGTTGATAGATTCCACATACAAAATCAACCGGTACAAAATATTCTTTATTGAGATAGCATGTGTCACAACGACAAAGATGTCGTATTTTGTTGGGTTTGGTTTTATCACTAATGAAAAAAGATGACAATTTCACTTAGGTTCTTGAGATGTCTTTTAATATTTTGAAGTGTATAGACAACATGCCGAAGGTAATTGTCACTAACAGGGATACTGTATTGATGAATGATGTGGCTAAAGTCTTTCCAAAATTTAATGCTTTAGTGTGTCGGTTTCATATTTCTAAAAATGTGAGAGCTAGATGCAAGTTGGATTGCAGTCAAATCTAAGGATGTAAATGAAATAGAGGTGAAGCCGACTGATTTATGGAACACCATCATGGATACTTTAGAAATTATGGTGGACTTTCCTTCTGAGGTATTATATGTAGATGCTGTTGTAGAGTTCAGAAGATGTATGAAAAATTTCCAAACTTTCTCAAATATGTTGAAAGTACTATATTAGGTCCATTGAAGAAAAGACTTGTAAGGGCATGAACAAACCGTGTTATACATTTTCGAAACACAGCCATAAATTTATTTGAATCTACACACAACGAGTTGAAAAAGTATTCGGTTGATGGTAAGAGTGATTTGGTCAGAGGTTGGTAAGCGATGGACAAACTTAAAGTAGGGTTTAGAATTTTTAAAAATCAACTTTAGATGTTTCAAAATGCAATTGGAGAGAAACCACTATATTCTAGGGGTATATAGACACGGTTCGGAAGATAGGATTCAAACTTCAGCAAGCAAAAGTTTACTACTCCCTCTGTCCCAAAATATAAAGAAAAATTGGTCATAAAGTTGATGTATTTAGTCTAAATTTTAACCAAATATATCAACTTTTTGATCAATTTTTCCTTACATTTTAGAACAGAGAGAGTATATGAAATGTGGAAATTTGAAGAGTTTAGGAGCAAACATCAACAAGGAGTATTTGAAAAATGTGTAAAACTATTGCATTATTAACATTTAATCTTATGTGATATTTTATTTTCTATTCTTTTCAATAAGACAAAATAATTCCTTTCATGCACATCATATCCTCAAATTTGAGCCACAGAAGCTATGTTGCTATTTTCAGAAAAAAGAGATGCTTCCTTCATGGGTTCATAGTCTCTTCTCCCTCAGCTCTATCAATTTTAAGGATAACAAAATCCAAGCAAGTGAAACAAACTCAAAGTATCTTATTTGGAATACTTACTTATTGTCTTTTCCTCTACATTATTCAATGGAAGGTTAAAGCTATATAAGCCAAATTAAACGTACACATGGAAGAAGACAAAACATAAGGTTAAAGCAAAAATTTGTATAAACATTTTTCATTTTTCATAATCCGAAATTATTTTATATTCATTTGTTAGAAACTTGCTGCCATTACAAACTGTTTTAGAATGTTACAATGAATTTACACTTTTTTATGAGATAAAGGGGTTAAACTTCTAAACATATAAGTAGAAATGTTTAGGAACCTAAATAAAATAAAATAAGCATTTGTATCATATATAACATTCAAAATAAAATAAGAAGGTACATAAAATAAATAAAATCTATTGATTGCCATTGTAGCTCCCTCTTTTTATATTTTTTCCACCTTCTATTTATTATTGGTTCTTTCAAATGATTCATCATTAACTTAACTTCAATAACTATTTGAACACAACCAGTTTGTTTAACAAGTACTCCCTCAAGTATTTATTATAAAAAAAAATTATTTTTAAAATTTATTAAATAACTAATATATCTTAACTATAATAAAGATCAAATACATTAATTACTTAATAAAATCTAAAAACTAAACTTTTTTTATAATAAAAACTATAGGGAATACTTGACAAAAAAAAACTATAGGGAATACCACACTATGCATGAAAGAAGTTGCTTGCGTACAAAAAATGTATGAAGGAAGAAGAACAGAAAAAGAATACCGTGTCCTTTGGTTCTAAAAGAGAAACAAATTGGCATAAAAAAAAGTTGTAAGAGATCATCACTTTTCCCATCAAAAGCAAATAAAAATAACATTTTATTATATTCCATGTAAGGTTGTGAAAATTACTTAATTTAATGTCTGAAAAACTCAAATTCAAAGTTTTACAATTGTGTACTTGAATTTAACTTGAATTTTACAAAATAACTTGAATTTATAAAGTGATATTTATCATTTTTAAAAAATAGAGAGACTAAAATTGCAGAAAATAAAATAGAAAAAACAAAATTACGTATTTAATAAAATAGGTGAACTAAAACTGCATTTAAACCAAAAATTTAATCAACTTTCTTAGATTTCTATCCCAATGTAAAGGATAAAAGAAACGATAGAAAAACAATATATTTCTTTTAAAAAAAATTCTTTTCAATCAAGATAATTAAGTGAGGAACCTAATTCCACCTTCTTCCTTTAATCTTTCCTTTCCTTCTAAAAGAATATCAAACAAAGGTATAAAGTTCAAAGACATACATATAAATAAATAAAGTTCAATTGGTCATAATCCCACAAAGAATGGAGAGCACGATGGGTGGAAAATTATACGAAAATCATGTGACATATGTGATTATGTGGTATATAGTTATACTCAAACAAAATAGATGTCTAAGGTAAATTGACAAATTGACCCGAAATTTAATCAAATTATGACTCACTACTAGAAAAGTCTTAAATACCGATGGACAAAATCTGTCTCTAAAATGCAAAAATTCTGTCACTAAGCATGTTGGAGACGGATTTGATGCCGTCGGTAATTTCCTCGTCTCTAAACTATTAGAGACGGACAAAATCTATCTCTAAAATGAAAATATCTGTCTCTAAAATAAATATTTCTGTCTCTAACTGCTTTTTCTGTTTCTAATTCCATCTCTATTAGAGAAGAAATACATTCCGTCTCTAAATTCCGTCGGTATTTCAACTTTTTCTAGTAGTGACTAATGATGAATATAATTAAAAATCAATAATCAAAAGAATGATAAATTATAAAATACTATTGAGTGACAACAAAGTAACCTTTATACTTCTTAACTTTCTTCGTGATTTCCATGGCCGGCTAGGTTTTTATTTCTTTTATCCCTTTATTCTTCTCTTAAATCCTTGGAAATGAATCATCTATTACCTATTTGTTTAATTTAGCCATCTCGTAGCTATTTGTTGGATATTTAGTTATTGGCTGCATTTTGATAAAACAAATATTCAAGTAGGATGTTGTATGAAATGTTACAACATTGGAACCTGACATGTATGTGTGATCTCACGTATCTTTATGCGCATATTCTATTTAAGGAAATCTCGTTTCTCTTTTTACAATATTTGCGTGTGCATTTATTCAGAATTAATGTGGAGATTATTTCCTAAAGCTGTTCAAACATTTAAGGAAGGTTTTTAATCAGAATTATTGTAATGACTATTTCCAAAAGATGTCTCATCTTTTAAGGAAATTTTTGATATGATTTTGATTTACTTTGTGAGATGGATGTGCTCTTGGACCGGATCTTCTCAAGCTCATATTGACAAGATCAGCCCGTATGGATCCAGCTATTTAAGGAAGAACAAAAACCTAAACAGACAGTTGTTCAAGCCGTCATTATTTGTCTAGCCGTTTTAGGGTTTTTGTGTGTGTGCTTGTGTGAGCCTTTCTTGTGTCACCTTGATGCAAGTTTAGGACTTGTTTTATTGAGTTGTAATTGTGTGACCCTCTCCAAAGCTTTGAAGCATGGAGTAAGGATTGTTTTACATGTACAACACTTCAAGCCTTTAGGTACGAGTGTTTAGATTTTCTAGGAGTGTGTCTCCATCATTGGTTGTGTGTTTTATTTATACAATAGTGTTGTATGTACTGTTGTGAGTGGAAGTGAGTTGGGAACTCATGTCTGGGAGTTCCTAGGCAGAGATCCATACGGGTAGTTGACTAGGAGATAAGTTGTAAACGTAGAGTTTGCTGTTGACTTAGATCTAGGGCTACTAGTGGATTTCCTTCCTGGATTGGAATCCCCCAGACGTAGGTTGCGTTGTGCACCGAACTGGGTTAACAAATCACTGTGTATTTGTTATTTCTGCACTTTTTATTGTTTCATACTTTGTCTGTTTAATCTGGTAACATTGTATACAACATCGTATACTGGTGTGCCATATTTCACTATTAATTGGTGAATAATATTTTAGCTATGTTTTGGATTTGGTTTAGCGGCTATTCAGGTTGTAAATCATTTTTTTTCTTTTTTTTATTGGTGTAATGATTCTATTATTTGTTATTGCTTTCTCTGGTAAGGAATTGAATATCCATTATAGTAAACTTTGGTTTTAAAAAAAGATCAATACAAAGAAATAAAAAAACTGTTGAAGTACAAAAGTAAGTATGTTTTTATCGTCTCCACAGGGACTGATGCGATATCGATGCCGTTCAACAATTAATATAATTTTAAGTAAAGAGTTTTGTAATTGAAATTTAGTATAAAAAGCGATGAAATAAAGATTTGATTTCAGAGAAAAGGAATTGTCGGGATTAGAATTCACTTAATCATTCCTATGTATTGATTCAACCAACATATACATGCTTTAGCTATTAGTTCATATTTTCACATATTGCTCATCGAATGTTTCCGTGTCCGGAGTACATCGCAAAATCAATTGTTTCGATTAACATCCGATCTCTCGACTTATCGATCGACACACTAGCATTAAGATTCAATATTAACATGAATATTAAAACCTAAATCTATGTCTAGAGTTTAGAGTTTTAATATGTGATTATCCTAGTCCTAAAGATTCAATTAACATATGTCTATATCAATTGAATCATTGAAGTGAAACATAAAAGGCAAGGATACACAAATATGAATCAATAACTAAAACATATATATTAAGATCAAGATCAACACATATTCATGAGTAGTTACATCTAATCCAAACAATAAACAAGTTTAGCCACTCATTGTCATGGTGACAAGCTTACAAAGATGAAGGGAAGAACAAAGGAAGAACATCAACACTTGATGTCTCAAGTTGAATGAATCCACCTTCAATCTCCTTTGATATGATGCTCCTCTGGTTTCTCTGGTTTTTCTTATCTCTTTGGAAATATCAGAATGAATGCACTTTTCTCTCTCCAAAAGCTATTTATATTAATCTGAAAAGTGCATGGTCGCTCAGCTACGAAGAGGTCGCTCAGCTACCAAACCTTTCTTCAGGAGAAGGGTTTGCTGACACGTGTCCCACTCAACCTCTGAGTCACTAATTTTCTCTTTTTGATCGCTCCAAGCCAGCCATGGTCGCTCAAACCGACCTCAGCCAGATCCAGCCTTGCTCTGCTCGCTACCCATCGCTCCGAGCCACCAAGAGTCTGTTTGCAGAATTTGTTTTAATAGTTTTTCTTTACTTTTTAACATAAAAACCTATCAAAAGGGTTAGGATTAAGATATACTACATATATTTAACTAAAACAAGTATATACACAATATTGGGGATTTAAATACAACTTCTATGCAAATCACATTGATAATTGCCGTATTTGAGTGAAGAAATTAGCTATATTTTGGCACTTATCAACTCTCCCCAACTTAAAACTTTGTTTGGCCTCAAACAAAAGTCCAAAATAAATTTTGAAAACATGGCTCAAACATCAGTAATGCATAATTCATTCAAGCTTTGCAATCAATCAACACTTAGGATGTAAATTGTTTCAAATTTGCATGATTCAATATGTTGCAAGTTCAAAATCACTCAATCATAATTATCAAAGAATCAAAGCATGAATTTGAAATAGTTTCAAAACTCAGTAAGATTTCAAACTTTCCAAACCAACAAGATAATCAACTAGAATCACAATTCTCACAAGTGTTTCAACTCAAGGGTGAAGTGTTTCTCTCAATCCAAACAATGTGTTCACAACAAATCAATTCAAACATACATCTCAACATAATCACAAAACATATTATCAATCATGGATCACTAAGGACTTTCTTAAGCTTGTAATGGGGCTAGGCTACAAGAAATCATTGTTTTTCTTTGGATTCAAAGAGCCTTAAGGATAAGAGAGCATAAGTTTTGAGTATCTTCATTACTTTCCCCATTCTTTACTTTTGGTGATTCTTTTGTTTTGACACAATTTCTATTCATTTATTTTTCTTTTGTAACACATTTTCTTTGATTTTCAATTGTGTGTCAAATGACTTTCAATATTTTTCTTTTTTTCATTTTCAATCACCATTTTCAACTACTTGTTACTTTTCTCAATTTGATCAAATAACCTCTTTCTCCCCAACTTGTTTTCAACCCTACATAAACTCAATGCTCAATCATCCTAAGACAAGGGTCAAGTCATTGTTTTTCTTTATTGTAGTTCAAGGGTTCAAACAAACAAATTTTCAAAGTTTTGGCTCAAGGAGGGTAACAAAGGATCACACAATCTCACAAGGTAGGTTATTTTAGGCTTAAGTAGTTGCACTCAAATAGAAACATGGCCTTGATCATTTCCATGACTTCAAACATATAAAGTAATAGCAAGATTCAGTTAAAATCAACAGAGTTAAACACAATTGCCGGCTCTCAAATATATAAACAGTGGAAGGTTCACACAATCTCACCCGGCTAGGTCTATGTGATTCATAATTAATCAATCATGTTAAGAAGGAATGAATGAAATCAAATGGAATCAAGCTACTTAGTTCAAATTCATCCTATCATTCAAAGATAATCACAAAAGGTTGATCTCAAACTATAGCAATTGAAAGAAAATCATTCTAATCATGCATTTGCTTTTGATTGATCACAGACCTAGACATTTCATTTCATATGCACATTTAGCTATCACAAAGATGTAAACCATGTTTATTCAGTCAAAAATTGCAATGAAACATAAAACATGAATTCTAATGACTGAAACGATAAAATTTCACTGTATATGGCGTGCTTTTAGTACTCTGCTTCTGCTACTCCCCCTCCTCAAGAATTGTGGAATGTCCTCAGGCCAAGAAAATGAAGTTATGCCTGCATTTGCAAGGTAAAACACACATCCCTAGGCTTTTGTTAGAGTTTAAGAGGTGACAATGGCATAAACAAACATTCAAGTGGATTTCACACCAGTTCAAGGACTTGTTTTTATAAGAGGCTAAACATGTTCAAAAACTATTATAATATATAAGTAATTAAAAATGCTTTAAATAAAAGAAAAGGAAAAAAAATTGGGTTGCCTCCCAACAAGCGCTTCTTTTACGTCGCTAGCTTGACGCCTTTTTGGTTAGGGTGGCCAAAATGAGACGGAAATCACATCATCCGTCTTTTTCCTTTGGTTTGGGAGGAACTCCATGAACTTAAGATATAGATATTGCGGAGTCCATATCCTCCCCAATTTCTTCTTGTTGAACAAGGCACATATCTCATCTATGACTCGATCAATTTCCGCCTTGTACTTCATCTCCTTCTTTTGTTCATATGCTATTTCCTTATGAAGTAATCCTTCATTTTCCTCTACAACTATCATCACTTCTTCATTATCAACAGTGTTGGCCTCGTTCGTACATGGCCATTCTTGAGGAAGTTCAACTTCATGTGGTGTGTCCATTTCTTTCACTTTTTTCACTACACCGCCTTTTTCAACTATTGTTTCTTCCTCATTTTTTTTCAACAGCTTCTTTCACACTCTCTCCACATTCCTCATTCTTCGTTAGAGTATCATCTTTTTCTTGAGTGGTTTGAGTGTTGATTTGAACTTCCATGCTTTGCGTATTAGCCATAGGTTGGGCTATCTGATTAAGCTGAATTTCCAAATTTTTGGCCCGTGCAAAGCTGTTTTTCAAATATTGTTGGTGCTCTTGGTTCAGTTGCTGCTGCTCTTGGTTTATTTGCTGCTGCATTTCCATGAATTTAATCAGGGTCTCCTCCAATCTAGCCTCTGGAGTTTGCCCATAATTATCAAGAGGACACTGTTGATACGACTCATTCTCATATGGAGTATAGAAGTTGCTATAATCACGATCAGTCATGATTTTGTTTGTGATGAGGAATCTGAAAAAGGATTTAAACAAACAAGAAAATATTTCTTTGACTAGCAGAGAAGAATTAGTGCAAACCACAACTATACAATATAAACAAATATATACAAATACTTAAAAGAATACAAATTGTTGCAATGCTTCAATATCTAAACGCCAGTCCCCGGCAACGGCGCCATTTTGTTGAAGTACAAAAGTAAGTATGTTTTTATCGTCTCCACAGGGACTGATGCGATATCGATGCCGTTCAACAATTAATATAATTTTAAGTAAAGAGTTTTGTAATTGAAATTTAGTATAAAAAGCGATGAAATAAAGATTTGATTTCAGAGAAAAGGAATTGTCGGGATTAGAATTCACTTAATCATTCCTATGTATTGATTCAACCAACATATACATGCTTTAGCTATTAGTTCATATTTTCACATATTGCTCATCGAATGTTTCCGTGTCCGGAGTACATCGCGAAATCAATTGTGTCGATTAACATCCGATCTCTCGACTTATCGATCGACACACTAGCATTAAGATTCAATATTAACATGAATATTAAAACCTAAATCTATGTCTAGAGTTTAGAGTTTTAATATGTGATTATCCTAGTCCTAAAGATTCAATTAACATATGTCTATATCAATTGAATCATTGAAGTGAAACATAAAAGGCAAGGATACACAAATATGAATCAATAACTAAAACATATATATTAAGATCAAGATCAACACATATTCATGAGTAGTTACATCTAATCCCAACAATAAACAAGTTTAGCCACTCATTGTCATGGTGACAAGCTTACAAAGATGAAGGGGAAGAACAAAGGAAGAACATCAACACTTGATGTCTCAAGTTGAATGAATCCACCTTCAATCTCCTTTGATATGATGCTCCTCTGGTTTCTCTGGTTTTTCTTATCTCTTTGGAAATATCAGAATGAATGCACTTTTCTCTCTCCAAAAGCTATTTATATTAATCTGAAAAGTGCATGGTCGCTTAGCTACGAAGAGTTCGCTCAGCTACCAAACCTTTCTTCAGGAGAAGGGTTTGCTGACACGTGTCCCACTCAACCTCTGAGTCACTAATTTTCTCTTTTTGATCGCTCCAAGCCAGCCATGGTCGCTCCAAGCGACCTCAGCCAGATCCAGCCTTGCTCTGCTCGCTACCCATCGCTCTGAGCCACCAAGAGTCTGTTTGCAGAATTTATTTTTATAGTTTTTCTTTACTTTTTAACATAAAAACCTATCAAAAGGGTTAGGATTAAGATATACTACATATATTTAACTAAAACAAGTATATACACAATATTGGGGATTTAAATACAACTTCTATGCAAATCACATTGATAATTGCCGTATTTGAGTGAAGAAATTAGCTATATTTTGGCACTTATCAAAAACATTAAGAGAGAGAGAGAGGGAGGGAGTGAGGCAAATTGTTGAGATTAATTAGTACAATATATGAATCATGAGATAGTGTATTTGAATGAGAGAATTGAAAAAAATTTAGAAAATTTAGAATTCTGAGCAATTTAAATTGCTACGATTGAATTTCTTTCATTTCTAATTTTTTGTTTGGATATATAGTAATAAAATAGTTCATTGTTAAATATTTTGACCTACTTTTATAAATATTAAAATTTTTGGGTCAAATTTTTGACACAAATAATTGGTTGGATCTAAACCTTACTTAGGTGATTAAATTATCTACATATTTATGCACTATAATGTTCTAATAGATGAAAAACCTCATGCTCAAATGTTGTCCTATCCACCAATCGTTAGTTGGTTCAGTGGTGATTGGCGCTGAACTTGGTAGGGAGGACCACGGTTCGATCCCCCGCAACTGCGATCGGGAGGGGGCTGGAACCACTTGATGCCAGAACTGACCCCCGAACCAGATTCAACTGGTGGTGAAAACCAAAAAAAAAAAAAATTAATGTTGTCCTATCCCTTCCATGTGTAATCTTTGTAACAAAAATGTGGAATCTTCTTTTCATATCTTTTTTGAATGTGATTATATTGACAGAATTTAGTCTTGGTTTGTTAATTGTCTTAACTTGATCTTGCAATTCACTTTTTTTTTTCAACTTTCACCATCAGTTTAATCTGGTTTGGAAGTCAGTTCTGACATCAAGTGGTTTCAGCCTTTTCTCTACCGAAATTTTTTTAAAAAAGTTCACAAACTCAATCATTAGGTTATTTCAATCTTTGAATCAAATTTGATCTTGTATTAAGATGTCTCGTTTAATTTTTGGTCTAGTAGCCTAGTGGCTTGAAATTCCACCTTAAAGATGAATAAGTGGAGTGTTCAGGGTTCTTCGAATCCCGACTCCTGCATAATATATGTGATGTCCCTACCAACTGAGCTAAGTTGACAGAGACTTAAAATATCTCTTTTTAATATTATATAAATGATAAATAATTTTTATAATATTTATAATTTAAATATAGGAGAATTTTTTTTTTTATTTGAAACTATTTTTAATATTTAAGCAGGGTCTCTAAAAATTTGGGGCGACCTTATCAATCAAGGTATATCTTTGAATTCTATATCTTATTGGCATGACGTACCTTTGTTCATTAGAGATTGTTATGTAAAAAAAAAATAGGTTTGCCATAGATTTTGTTCTTTTTGATGGAGTAACTTTGGCTTGATCCCTTCCATTTGTACTTGTCTCATAGTATAATACTATATATTTTGATATGATTAGCACTTAGCTATCATCCTTTTTGGTTTTAAAAAAACTATTTACACAACAAAATATAAATAAAATATTTTTTTTTTTGGCTTTCACCACCAGTTGACAGCTAATAGTTTTTGTGAGAATCATTAAAACCGTAGATATTAATTTCATATACTTTTTTCAATAAGTTAATTTATTTTTTCTTTTTTCCTAATATATTAGAAAACATGGAAGCAAGAAAAAACATTCACAAGAAACAAGAATTGGAACAAATAGATGCCAACAACAGAATAGAAACAAATAAAGAGTACTATCCAATCTCAAATAACAAAAGGCAAAGAAAAACCATTAGAAAAAAAAATTAAAAATTAAAAATAAAAACATAATTAGCCACATTCAAAGAGGATTATAGTCCACCATTGGTCCAAACCGTAATTGATTTAGGAGATTTTGCCTTCAACCACCATTAATTAAGAATATGAACTTTTTTTATCTTATCAACATTTTTTTTCTTGAATAGTCTAATAGAATTGTAAGTTAAGCTGATCAAGTTTCTCTTGCACACCCTTTGATTTTGAAATTAAAGTTAAACTTTATAAAATTTTGAAGAGGGTCTTTATTTAAAGCTTAAGAAATTAATTTCTATCAACTTAAAATAACACTTTAAATGCTGCCAAAAAATGTACATTCGAAGACTCTACTTCACCATAGTCACCGAAGCAATTAAGAGAATATATTAAGATTTAGAAGACCGCATTTCACCTAGTTTTTTTATGGGTAACATGTTCGTCAAAAAATACAATGTCAAATAAAATAACATGCATTTAAAGTTGAACCAAATATCATGTTTCTCTTTCTTTGCCTTTATTTCTTTTATTTTTCCTACTTTTCGACAAAAATAAAATATATAATACTATTTTCAAACCCTAATTTTCTTTCTATTCTCCAAAACTATATCGTTTTGCACACGTTGCTTCTTCTACTTCTTCTCTTCTTTTGTTTCTTATTCATTTATAATTACTAATTGTTTTCATAAATTATTTCAAAAAAATTATATAAATAAACTAAAACCAACTTATAAAAAATTTCATAAATTTCTCTAAAAATCTCACAAAATTTATCTATTAATAAATTTAAATAAATCAATACAAACAAAATCTTAACCAGATAGATTTCATAGTCAATCTCTCTTTCTCCACATGGATATCCCTAAGTTGGATTGTTGAAAGCAACATAGCATGCCACGTATTGACCAAGAACACAATAGCTTACAGTTGGCAATGCATGCTGGCAATTTTGTCTTTGCTCTAAATGGTTTGTTTCACATTTATACGTGGCACTTGCCACCTAATATTCTTTCAACTAGCTCCATCATCTTATGATTAATTCAAACTATTTTTAAAAAATCAATTCAACATATATTGGATGGATAAGTATTATTATAAAACGTTGCTATTATCGTTTTCAAGTAGTCAGTTTTAATACAATTAATTCATCTAGTATTATATACACACACATTGTTTTGCTTTTTTGTTTTTTCCTCTCTAACACAATAAAAATGAAGTATACCAACTCCTTTTCAAGCATAAAAATAGTAGTAAAATAGTTTGATTACTAAAGACTCAATTTAGAGATTATTAATTATTGTTAATTAAGTTAAATGCATTTTTTTTGCGACAAGGTTAAATGCAGTTTTGATATTTCTATTTTGCAAAAGCCGCAATTTTAGTCTCTTTATTTTTAGTTGCACAGTTTTAAAATCCATGATTTTGACTGTCCAACTTGATGATGTCACAATAAAGTAACCTGACATAAAAATTTGAGGGTGTAATTTATGGGAATCTTAAAAAATGGGGTATTAAGTCGTGATCAAGTATACAAAGCCAAAATAAGAACAATTGAAAAAATAGTTTGTGGGATGATTTGCTTTGAACGCCTTTTTTTACGAGAGTTTACAAGTTTCCCTCAAGTTTACTAATATCAATCCTTTTATTTGTTTGTAAATATCACATTTGTCCTTACCAAAAAAATGTTATATTTGTAAAAAAAAAAGAATTAAAAAGTGGCACTTTTAGTTTCTAATATAATTTAAATTTGTTTTTCTTAATTGTGTCCTATAATTTTGTGCTTTTTATTATAAAAATGAGAATATATTAATAACAAATAAAGATTTTTTTGACGCAAGATAAAGATAAATTAATAAATCCCAATTATTATTTATTTATATATTTTCTTTTCCTAATATATATATATATAAGTATAAAATATTAAATTGAAACAATTATTGCGAAATTGGAAGACTATATTGTTTTATTCTTTTGTTATCTTAGTGTCTTAGGCCATAATGAAGTTTGACCAATTTCTTTAAAGGATAAAATAATTGAATAAAGAAATGTGTTCGTATTAAAGTTATAAATAATTTTGTAAATAAATAGTAGTTAATAATAATTTAACCACTTTACTATAAATTATAATACAAATGAGTCATGCATGTAAAAAAGCAAACTTTATTATTGATGGGGATTATTGAAAAGTTATATGGTGGACTGGTGGTTATTATTATCTTAGAAAGTATCTTGAAAAATAAAAATTCAAATTTAATAGGAGAAAAAAATCTCAATTGCAAAATATGGGATTTGATCCCAGGACCATGAATACAGAGAAAAAAGGCCTATAGCCGCTGGAACACACAGCAGTTATTGTCAAAATTCACGCACAAAAGGTATATATTATTAAATTTCGAGGCCTTTATAAAGCCCAAAGCTTTTGGGCCTAAAGCCCTAGCTTCATTTGCTTTGGGCTTAGGCCGGCCCTAGTTCTGTCAAAAAAGTCATGCCTCTCTTATTAATAATTCAAATCTCCTTTCTAATATTTTACAGTTTAATAATTTATAGCAGTTGTAAAATATGTAATTGATTTTATCAAATTACTATAAAAAAATGGAAATAAAGTACTCAAATTTTTATTAAAAATGGGATTTTGGTGTTTAAAAATTCATATTCAATTCATGTTTTTGTTAAAAAAAATTCTAACTTTTTTTTTTGTTACATTGGAGGCAATAAAGTTTGAACCTAGGACTTCATGCATACTATCCAAACCCTTCATCATTAGACCAAACCTATTGGTAACTTTTTAGTATATATATTCAACTTTTTAGTATTTTAAAATTCAAATTTTTTACTAAAAATTGTTATGTTCCACCTTTGGACCATTTTTTTAGGTTCATATTAGACATACCCATAATATATGCATTATTTTTGTGTTTTGGGTATTAAATTTAATATAGTGGCTCAACCAAGTTTTTTAGTCTAGTTTTACCACTGTTCATTCCTTGTTAAACGATTCTAAACTTTTTTGCATGAGAGATGTCTATATTGTACTGCACATGACAAAAAAAATCAAAATTTTGAAATATTCATGTTACTTGGTTTAAAACAAAGAATCATAAGTCATTGTAGAAAATATTTTGAGGTTAAAAACTTATTGAAATTTTTTAGAGTGACTTAAAATTAAAATTTACGATGTTTACATAACAAAAATATGTTTAACTCATAATATTATAACATGGATACTGTTCCGGATTGGGCCAAGGATCTATTCGAAAACTGGGCCATGTGAACCGTCTATCACAGTCGCTCTTCCATCAGACAACACATGTCACAATCATAAGGAGATAAAAGAATATTCTAGATCCTCAAAACTTAATTCTTAGCTTATATAAAACATGCCAAAAGACTACTTCATGTATGCAATATCTAACTCTAAAAATAACTCTCACATTCGGCACATAGTGACTTGATTGCAGAATGCGTGTAGGTACCACCTCCTCTTTTACAATGGGGTTCAACCACCAACAACCACCAAAAATAATCTTCACTCAACGAATACCAACAACCTGATCATCCATATCTCAGTCCAAAATGGTTCATATACCACTAGCCAACTTGTGTGGCATGCAGTGGTTTGGACTTTGTAGCATACTCAGAATGAAAGGACATTTTCAAATAAAGTGGTCGAAATTGAAGATATTGCGGAAAGGGTAAAATATGTCTCATAGAAATGGTTGCTGGCGAAGAAGTAAAATCCTCCTTTTTATTTTACGGGTGGAGGTTTGATCTTTTTGATTGTATAGTTTATGATAGGCCTTGAGATATTTTTTGAGATTACGTACTATCAAGTATCGTTTGTGGTATTTTCTATTTTGGTTGAGGGTTTGAGTTTAATACTATTTTTACTCTTCTTACCATTGTAGATCGAATACCTCTTGTACTTTTTCCATTCCACATATAAATAAATACAACTCTTTTTTTTTTAAAGAAAGTACCACTACCCAACTTTTTTTCATATTTTTTTAACGAGACCCAACTTTTTTTCAGAGCTACTGCAAAATTCTCCTTCTCAAATATCACATGCACTAATATGTATAGTTTATGATTTTTCTCAAATGGAAACACACCACACATGAGTGCCTTGTACAAAACGCTCCCACTCCACTCCTCCTAATAAAATTTTGTACTGTAAAATTCAATATTGTTATCAATGATGTAAGGACCATAAGTATAGTAGTAGTCCATATTCTACCATTGTGTGCTGTGCTACTACTGAGAGAGCCATGGTGTGGGATAACATTTAATTTTGACGTGAGTAGAGAGGCAAAGAGTGGGACCTAATAACTTGTCCTTTTCCCTTTCATTTTGTGTTACACTTGCACAAAATATATAATTTAAATGAAGTCTTTATTTTATTTTAAAAAAAGTCTTCATTTTTATAGAAAATAATTAATTTTCCAAAATCGTGAAGTTTTAAAATGAAGTTTTTTCTGCCCCGTAAATTTAGCTCAATTGGTATGACAATACTATATATATATATAGGAGATCAGAGACGAATACTGATCATCTACTTATCCACCTGACCACCTCTAAGTGTGCCATTTCTTTTTTTTTAGGTGGTTTAAGTGTGTCATTTCTAATCACTAAGCTATTTGACCAATAAAATGAAAGTGTTTCAAGATCACAGTGACTTTTATCTTATCTCTAGCAATTTTAACTTTAATTTAAACATTTTTTTATTATAAGAATTTGAGAGGTATATATCATCATAGAAATGTTAATTCCAATCTAATTGGTACCACTTAAGACAGGCAAATGAACGAATCAATTTAAACATAGTTCAAAAGTTGACAACTAATTCATTGAACCCGTTGGATTTTGCCTTTTGATTGATGCAAGAAACAAGTTTTGTTCTAGTCCTGGCGCTAGGCGCCATCCAGGCTGCGCTAGGCGCAGGATTCAGTTGGTGTTGGCTGACTTCATCTGTTACTGGCACCATGCATGCCGCGCCAGGCGCAAGCGCGAACTATATATGTGTTGTTATGTTTTTGTGCAGCCGTGAGAGAGAAAAAAGGTTAGGGTTTCAAATGGGTTTTTCACCAACATCAAGGATAGAGTGTTAGAGGGTTTCTCTTGGGTCATCTCTAGGGTTGGGTAACAATTGTAACACCTTACAAACACTTATTGATTAAATCTCTTGGTCACGGGAAGAGATTTGGGAAAAGGGTAAAATTAGGAATTATCTAATTTCTTGTAACTCTCTGGAAATCTCAGTGTAATCAAGTTTTCTATCGATAGTGGAACGAATATCTCTCTCCCCCAGAGTAGTTTCATTAACATCGAACTGAGTAAACAATTTGATTTGTGTTCTTTATCGCTTTATTGGTTTTATTCGAATTCACAACAGAACCAATTAACGAATTATAGTTCTCTCTATTAAATTCAGTGTCAATTACAACTGAATCAATTAACGATTTGTTACACATTATATATAATATTAGTTAGAGAGTATAACCAGATTAAAGAACTTAACATCATTAAAAATGAAAATTATTTAAACCTATTTTTTTTTACCGACAATTATTATTGCTGGACAAGAGAGTATGAAAGAGCTTTTTAGTTGTTTTTTTTTTATCTTTTCTTTTGTTCACGTGAAGAACTAGAATGAGAGGTCACAAACTCACAAGCTACAAGGTCGTGATCTAACCGCCACTGCCATAAATGTTTTGTACTTAGGATGCAAACACTACTAGCCCATTCCACCCACACGGTTGCTGGGATGTTTATGAACCTTGTTCCATATATGTTTATTAGATGTTAAGATGGAAATTTTCTCCAACGATATTTTGAAGATTTGAAATAATTATTTTTCTCAACTTAATTTCGTTATGTTGGCTAAAGTTGTAAATGTTGTTTATCTACGAGTTTAGTTTATTTTCTTGTTCCTGTTGTGTTTGTTTTTATTAGATTCAGGAACGAGGCGAGGAATTAAACTTAAGGGGGCCGATTTTAAAAGTATAAGTTAGTAAAAAAAAAACTAAAATTTTAAAAAATAACATAGAGAAGAAATTGTAAGATAAATCTAAAGTTAATATTGTGATTCTACAATTTATTGGCCACTTTTTCTAAGTTGAACTTGTTAGTCTCAACTTATGCATTTTGTCATAAAATTTGTGACTTTTTGCATAAAAAAAAGTGAATTTTAGTCTTAAAAAAGTTATTTTGTCATTAAATTTTTCATATTGGGACAATAAATCACCGTTTTTGGTACAAAAAAATAATAACATTTTTTTTACTCAAAAAATAATACCATTTTAAGAGGCAGGAAACATCTGCTGAGATCAAATTTACAAAGTATAAAAAGAGACAAAAAATTTGAATTAAATCAACGGGACCATTTTCGTGGATTTAATAAAATTAGGAGGATCAATAGTAAAATTAAACCAAAATAATATCATAACATACTAGTATAAAAAAATTTAAAAATTAGGGGGAACTGTGGCATCTATTGGTCACCCTTCTAACATCGTCTCTGATTATTAGATTGAACTCTTACTTTGTTTCAACATAAAATGGATTGTCTGGTTTAAAAAAAGCAAGGATGAATGGACATAGAAAATTTATAAGTAACAAGTTTTTTGGATGAACTAAAGCATCCTCTCCACTACACACAAAAAAAAAAGGTATCCTCCCCGGTCCACGCACAAATAGAGACGCTAATTTTTAAGTTAATTGAGATTTACTTAAGAAATATAATTAACATCTCTGAAAAAATGAACATTCACTTACAACAAATTTTTTACAAAAAAGTAGCATATAATAGATAAGTGTTGAATTTCAAGTGTGAGTGAAAGTCCTACAACAACTATGAATGATCCTAATGTTTTAAAATGAAACTTTAACTAGAAATGATGGAATATTAGCCAGATATTAAATAGTGAAAGTTTAACTAGAAAAATTATTAAGTGGATTAATTTATGATCAAAAGTCAAAACACTAGAGAGCAACTGTAAAAGACTTGATAAATTAATTTCATACTAGTATTAATTTGTCTTGGTTAGAATTTTGGTGCTAATCTTTTTATGACCTATAAGATATATGAAGACAAATATGCTATGAAAAGAATAGCTCAATTAATTGGTACCAATGAAAATGAAATATTATTAATTTTGAGATAAAATGGTCTATAATATTAAATTAATGCAACTAGACATTGGATTTATTTGGTATTTGGATTAAGCACTTAACTACAACCAGTTGTTTTCTAACCTTTTATGGCCCAAACGCGCTTTTGTGTGTTAACAACTACTGCTAACAAGCATTTGATGATGTAGTGATTGGAAGAAAATTGAAAAGATCCATTGTATCCAACTATTTTTTCTTGTGTCTTTATTTGTTTAATTGTTGCTACCAAACAATAAATTAGGAGCATAGGATTGTGACGAATACTTATATTTTTTATTTATTTATATTGTTTTGTAAGATTTAGTATTATTTTTATAAAGACTTAAATATGTTTCTTTACAATTAAAATATGTTTTTAGTCATTAAAATATGTAATTCTCCTATTTGTTTTGCAAAACAAAATCCATTTTACAAATTTATCCCTCATTTTATAAGTCACTTTGTAAAAAAATTACTGCCACATCAAACTAATGAAAGACACAGTTGAAAAATATCAATGTGCTCTAAGACTTCTTATTTCAGATTAAATTAATTGTGAAAATGAAAAATGTAATCAATAGATTGCAACCAATATAACTAACTAGTGATCAGTAACTAACTTAACCGTGTCATAATAATAGATGGCATAATTAGATTTTTTTTTTAATATTACATTGGGGGAACACTACTCCTAGATTAATTTGTTTGTAATCTTCCTCTTTCCGGGCGTTAGCCCTCTTCAATATTAAAAAAAAGTGACATTCATTTTTGAATATTTCTTTTATAAATATGTCATTGATTGTGAGACAAAAGAAATATGATTTTTTTTAGGAAAAATAATTTATAATATATTATTGATTAAAGTATGTTCAAAACAATATGAAATATTAATTAGAATTTAGACACTAACTAAAAATGTGACCGTCTAAGAAAGAGTGTGTGAACAATTTTATTTTTTTGTCTCCGAACAAACCCAACACTGGAGTTTTTATAAAAAAAGAAAATTCTGTTTTATAATTGTGAATGATATCACCAAACTCCGTCAAATCGTTTCTATCAAAATAGAACCTATTAACTACCAATTTAGAATCCAACTTAAAAATAATCAATGAGTCTCAAATTAAAGCTGATAAACCCACTGTAATGCCGAAAAAATCTAAAGAGCAATGCTATTTAGCAAGAAATATTGATGCAAAAAAGAGAAGAATCCATAAAATTAGGATATTTGACCAGTTAAAACTTGACTAACCATACATAGGAGAGAGATTGATTATAATTTGACCAATTAAATATTGCCACCTAAGATTCTTATCTTTCTTGCATCAAAAAATTCTTGCTAAATAGCATTTTCAAAATCTAAAAGCTTCTCCAACATAAATCTTACACTTCGGTAAAAACTATTCTAGCAAGAATGAAACACCAATCTCGTCTCAAAGGCACATATCAACTACAACACGATTATCATCAAATGAAAAATATGCATTAATGTTATAAGAATTGGCTATTAAACTATATCTTAGGGTCCGTTTGATATGCAAAATGTAAATACTAGATCGAGCAGTACTAGACAATACAAAACAGAATAATACTAGATAAACATTTAAGGTATTGAACAAATTTTATCTTATACGATATTTGATAGACACAAAGTTATTTTAGTATTTTTAGACTTCTGACATCAAGTGGTTACAGCCCCTTCCTGATCGCAGTTGCGGGGGATCGAACTGTGGTCTTCCCTACCAAGTTAAACGTCAATCACCACTTAACCAACATATCAATTGGTATCCCAAAAACAATTTTAAAATCAAACATCATCAAACTGAAATTGTCGTATCATTCAATACAATCCGATTAATGGTTATTAATAACAAATTACTATCTATTAAAGAATAATATATTTTGTTTTAGTGTACAATGAGTTTATGATTCTAAATTTAGTTTACATGTCAAAATAAAAACCTTAATGATCATCATCAAAATACTTTGAATTTCCTCCCAATGAACCAATAACACTCTTCTCCCACGTAGGTCCTACTAGTAACTCTCAAAGTTAATCAACATTTTGCTTTATATAATTAAAGTTGCTAGAAAATTTAGCTATCTATAAAAAAATAAAAAATCCTCAAAAGAATTAAATAAAAAAAGTAAAGAAAAAGAAAATCGGTGCAGTTTGTAAATTGGCAAAAAGCCATAAATTCATTCATAAGGCAAAAAGCCGTCCATAAGTTATCACTATCACGAATCGTTTGAAAATTGAAAAAGTCCAAATGTCATGACATAATTTAATTTCATCTAATTTTTTACTATTTTTTTTAGAACTTTTATCTATTTAACTTTTTTTTTATAATATTTGTTTATACAAAAGAACAATCTCACCTTATATACCGATTTTGTAGAGTTGAATTCGATTTTATTTTTAGATTTTGTTGGACCAACTGCTATTAAATTTTTACTTTTTTGATCAAGTTGGCCGGTGACGAGAAATTTCACTTTTAAAATGGATAAGTGAGATAATACGAGTTCGTGTTGGATCACGAGGGGGCAGCCAGAGGATCATCCACATTGGGTTTAAGATCAACTTCACAATTGAGTTGAACACCACACTTTAACCAAAAATCTTAAGGTGTTAGGTTTATGAGTTTTTTCACTTATAAAATATTCAACCTCCACTTTCCTAAATAATATGAGACATTTCACCTCACAGTTACCACAACAGTTCAAACCCAAATATCCTGCAAATATAATACAATGTTCTATGAATTAAGATAATCTCACAGGAGACTGTTATTAAATTTCTAATTGTGCCATTCATATTTATATTTGCACATCAAATTTAATAGTGTTGACCACGAGTAAATGTGTTAGAATCGACATTTATTTCGAGATGATCCAAATGTTTATAGATGATGACAATCATCACTTACAAATAGATTTATATAGTTTTGAGTTACCCTAACACCCAATTATGAGAATTTTGTAAAAAAAACAAAAGTTTTATTTTTTTATTTATTTCATAGGAATATTTTTTTAAATTTTTAAAAAAGAGGACTCTGACATGGCAACGGACGCCGACACAAACAACCACCTCTCAGGTTATTATTAAACAAAACAATTTGACAAGTCAAGTAACTCTTTAAATTAATTAATTAATTAAATTTAAACTACCATCAAAGTCGATGATCATGCTAACAGCTAGAGCTGTCAAAATGGGCCGCGGGCCTTAAAAATCTAGCCCGAATAAGCATCTGGGCTTTTTAGCCCGGCCCGATAAAGCCCGCAAAAAATATGGGCCGGCCCGAATGGGCCGCGGGCCGCCCGAAAGCCCGATTACATTATAATAAAAAAATAAAAATAAAAAATATGAGTAAATAAAGAAGGATATTTATAATATTTTTACTTGGGCCACCAATCTAAAAGTCCACACAAACATAATAAGTTAACAACACGGAATCAACACAACACACACGTCACACACACCTTCCAATTCCATCAAACGCGCATTTAAGAGAATAAATATGCCTAGTAACGCAAATTATATACATGCACTAGTAACGCAAATTATATACATAACGAAATGAAAATAAACTAAAAGTAAAAATAACTTATCGTGTCATTAAAATAAATAAGCTAAAAATATAAAACCACTGTCGTGAATTATTTCTCTACGTAATTACTCGTAAACTGTAACTAGCTTAAATAACTTTACATTAATTCTAACAAATTTCAACTTATTTGTAATTAATTAATGTTGTGATCTCTTTGTCAAATTTATTGGGCACTTAAATTTCATCTTTTTTCATTACCCTTCATCTATTACTTTAAAAATGTTTTTTTTTTTAAAAACCGGGCCGGCCCGAAAGCCCGAGAGCCCGTACCGGGCCGGGCTCGGGCCTTGTTATTGCAGCCCGTTTTTTATCCGGGCTTTTAAACCCGGCCCGACGGAGCCCAAAGCCCGAATGGGCCGGCCCGAAACGGGCCGGGCCGCCCGTTTTGACAGCTCTACTAACAGCTTTCTATATTTTCTTCAATAGAAAAAAACTAGTAAGTTACAACAACTACAAATAATAATCATCAAATTTTTTTTCGTTTTAAAATATAGTAATGGAAACAATGATTACTCAAAACAAATAGTATTTTTTATGGTAATTTATTTTCTAAACACATTTTCAACTAAAAGGAATACTTGTTTTATTTTCCCATTAAAAAGTCTAATTAACAACTGTTTATTCCATTGCACACGCTTATGCTTATTCCTCTATCCGCGTCTGCGTTTTGAAAGTGAGTGACAACTAAGTTGTTTTTTTCATCAAATGAAATTTAGTTTAGTTAATAATCAGAAAATCTAAGACATGATCATAGTGTAGATAAATGATTAACAAAACTTCTTAATTATGCACAGTTACTATGAAATATTTTTACACGGTCAATTAGTCTTAATTATTAATAATGTTATACTTTTGTCCTATTTTTTTAGAAAAATGTCTTAACTAAATATTTATATAGTCCCACAACGGGATAATTGTAATATATAAGGATATGTTTGATTTATTTTGTTGAATAATTTAGCAAATAGAAATTCATCAATTAAAATGAATAATTAAAAAATTTGAAATTTAAAAATTAAACCTATATGTAATATGATGTTCCTAATAAATATACTATGCTCACAAAAAAGTTTGATAGTTCGTGTTATTTGACGCGGACTTGACTTTTGTAAAATTAATTACACAGTAACTTTCACAATGTCTACAAAAAAAAATTAAGTGACAATGCAGATATAAGTGTAGAACCATAAATGCAAAACCAAATAAAATATCAGAACTTTTTACTCTTAGTTTGAAAATTAAACACGATACAAAATAGTCTTATGTATTTTTTTAATCTATAAATAGAGTAATAAAAGTATAAAACTACATAAAAGTTACACACAAAAGCAAATATTGGAAGAACCTCCTTCTTAGCTGTCTAGTGATCTTCGCGCGGATGCTTGAGATTAGTTTTTGTTAGGGAATAATCCTTTTGTTTTTTTGTTACTTTTATTTTCTCTCATGTAACAAAAAAAACAAATATTTTCAAATTCAAACTCAAATAAACATAAATAAAAAATTAAACCTAATCATCTACTATAAATATTACCAAATAAGTTAGACTTTAAAAAAATTACATTTCCAATACAAGATAAATAAATAAACTAAAATTCACAAAATGCAAATAGTAATGTAATAAACCAACGAATTTCCTATATATTATTCAGTTTATAGCTACTAAATTTATTATTAAAAATTTAAAAGAGTTGAAACTTGAATTTTAAATATTTCACCTCTTCATAAAATATATTACTCTAACCAAAAATAAAAAGTTAATAAACCAACCAAAATTAAAAATATTGAATAAAAAAAAGCTAGAGCCTAGAAAGAAAAAAAGAGAGAGAGAAAGAATCTGGTGGGCTTTGAGCTGTGATTTAGCTGTCCCTTAGAATGAATTATTTCATCTCCACTCTCACCCTCTCTCTCTCCTCCTCACACACTCATATACACCTTCACACACAGTTCCAAAATCCCTAAAAAACCACAAACCAAAAAACCCTTCTTCTTCATCATCTTCTCTCTCTACCTCCCCCACAAAACTCCACTAAAATCACCCACATTTTCCATTTCCATTCCCCTTAGATCTCACAAAGCTTTAATCTTTCCATAAACCCCACTTCAAATATAGTGAAATTTTTTTCATTTATTTTTTCAGATGCCTCATGTGAGATGAAGAATAAAGAGCATTGTTCTTATGTTATTGTTCTTTTTTCATTCTTCCTAGGTTTAACAACACTAGTAACATCATCATCATCTTCAAGTGTTGTTTCATCTTATCATGGGTCCCACCACTCTTTCCAATTCCAACAACATCATGAACTCACACAAGCTGAAACCATGTACATCAAACATCGACAACTTCTTTACTATAGAGATGAATTTGGTGAACGAGGTGAAAATGTTACGGTGGATCCAACCTTAGTTTTCTCAAACAACCGCATCAAAAACGCTTACGTGGCGTTACAAGCTTGGAAACAAGCTATTCTTTCTGATCCAAATAACTGTACTGTTAATTGGGTAGGTTCCAATGTATGCAACTACACAAATGTTTTCTGTGCACCCGCATTGGATAACCCTAAAATTATAACCATCGCCGGAATCGATCTAAATCACTGTGATATCGCCGGTTATTTACCGGAAGAGCTCGGTCTTTTAACCGATCTTGCTCTTTTCCATGTCAATACTAATCGATTCTGTGGAACGGTTCCTCATAAATTTGAGAAGCTGAAAATCTTGTTTGAGTTGGATCTGAGTAATAACCGTTTCGCCGGTAAGTTTCCGGAAGTTGTTCTCCGGTTACCGGAGTTGAAGTTTTTAGATCTGAGGTTTAATGAATTCGAAGGAACTGTACCGAAAGAGCTTTTCGATAAAGATTTGGATGCGATTTTCATCAATCATAATCGATTTGTTTTCGATTTACCGGATAATTTCGGTAATTCACCAGTTTCGGTTATTGTTCTGGCGAATAACCGTTTTCACGGTTGTTTACCGGCGGGGATTGGTAACATGACGAATTTGAATGAGATAATTGCAATGAATAACGGTTTTCAGTCGTGTTTGCCGGCGGAGATTGGGTTGTTGAAGAATTTGACGGTGTTTGATGTTAGTTTTAATAAGTTTTTGGGACCGTTACCGGAAGCGGTTGGAAATGCGGTGAGTTTGGAGGTGTTGAATGTGGCGCATAATTTTCTTTCCGGTAAGATACCGGAGAGTATTTGTGCGTTACCGAATTTGCAAAACTTTACTTATTCTTATAATTTCTTTACCGGTGAACCGCCGAGATGTTTGGCTTTGCCGGAAGTGGATGATAAGAGGAATTGTTTGCCGGCGAGAAGGAATCAACGGTCGGCGAAGGAATGTAAGTCGTTTTTGTCTCACCGTGTTGATTGTAGCTCTTTTAGGTGTAAAGCTTTTGTACCTTCTTTGCCTTCACCACCACCTTCGCCGGTGTTTCCTCCTCCTGTTGTTACTCCAATATCTCCTCCGCCACCGCCGGTGGTGGTTTCTCCACCACCGTCGCCAGTATTTTCTCCACCGCCGCCACCACCAACACCTGTGTTTTCTCCACCACCACCAGTTTACTCTCCACCGCCGCCGCCACCTCCTTCACCACCACCACCTTCACCGCCACCACCACCTCCACCAGTGTATTCACCACCTCCGCCACCACCATCACCCCCACCACCTTCTCCACCACCACCACCTCCACCGGTGTATTCACCACCACCACCTCCACCGGTATATTCACCACCACCTCCTCCACCAGTATATTCTCCACCACCACCCCCTCCCTCACCGCCGCCACCATCTCCCCCTCCTCCAGTTTACTTACCACCACCACCTCCACCGCCTCCACCACCACCTTCACCAATTCCTTCACCACCATATTGTGTTAGGTCTCCGCCACCTCCACCGCCAAATTCACCACCTCCACCGGCTCCTGTATTCTCCCCACCACCACCTGTACCTTACTACTATAGCTCACCACCTCCACCACCTTCTCATTCACCTCCACCGCCACCTCATTCACCTCCACCACCTCACTCTCCTCCTCCACCTGTTTATCCCTATTTATCTCCCCCACCACCTCCTCCAGTTCACTCACCTCCACCACCAGTCCATTCCCCACCACCGCCATCTCCACCACCTTGTATAGAACCACCACCACCTCCATCACCTCCACCTTGTGAAGAACACTCACCTCCACCACCATATCAAACACCTTATCATCCACCACCATCTCCATCACCACCTCCCTCACCAGTCTATGCCTCACCACCTCCACCACCAGTTTATTATTCACCTCCACCAGTTCATTACAATTCACCACCACCACCACCACCACCGGTATATTCTTCGCCTCCTCCACCGGTTCATTACAATTCACCACCACCACCACCGGTATATTCTTCGCCTCCACCACCGGTCTATTCACCACCACCCACACCTGTATATGAAGGGCCATTACCACCAGTTGTTGGAATATCATATGCATCACCACCACCACCACCCTTTTATTGATTCTTTTGAGAACTTCTCCTCTTACCCTTTTTCCCTCTCCACCACCAACCTTTAACACATTTTCAAAGTTCACATTTTTATCATCAAATTCAGTCATATATATGCATCCATGCCCGCGACTCTCATCGCAATTTTAGAGCAAAATCAAATCAAATTACAATAAACCAAGAAAAAACCTAGAAGGGTTTTGTGTCAGGAAGCAGCATAATCATAATTAGTCCATGTTTGTGGGTCAATAGATAAAGGAAGAGAAAAGAAAAATGTTGAAAAAAAATGAGGTTATGTTATGGTGGATTGAGTTATAGGTAAGAGGAGAATGTCTCTGTCTCATATTGATTTGAATTGTTATGGATATTCAAGTTGTGTAATAAAAATGGCTGAGAAAGAAGATTAGGTTGCAGAGTAAAACATGTATCTATGGGAATGAATGAATGAATGAATTGGAGACCATGACACCATAATTCAGGGCCTGCAATGATCAGTGTGTAGCACTGCTGCTGCTGTTCTTGTTTGTGGAGTTTATTGTTATTGTCTCTCTTATATCATACTTTTTTATTTTTTTTACTTTTATTTTTTCTTTCTATTTTTTATTTTTGTTTCTTTTGCATTGCAATTTATAGTATAATTTATGAACATTTTACATGTATTGATTTTCTGAATTGAGGTAATTCCTTTTATCTTATCAGTGTCTCAAATATTTCTCTCCTATCAGAATTTCCAGTATGCATGTTTTTGCTTCCCCTTGCCATTTTAATGTTTCTCTGCATTCACATTCCATATCTTACGAGTTTTGGGAGTTTTTCCACCCCTAATATGCAACGTGCTCTGATGCATCGGCAACACAACACCTACGCTTGTGTTTCAATGTTAATGTGTCAGTGTTGTGTCCGATGTATCCATGCTTCATATAGGTAATGGGAAGCTTATATGGTGTCATGCCCGGTGTATCCATGCTTCATATAGGTAATGGGTAGCTTATATAGCCACATTTGTGTAAATGTGGATTGTAGGAGGTTTTTCACCTCTAATATGCAATGTACTCTAAAGCACCGATACTTCTGATTGAAAGCATGTCTAGTGTTTGACACCAATACAAGTATACAACATCTATACATGTGATTCAGTATATATGTGTCAGTGTCGTGTTCGACATTCTGGACAATACTTCATATAGGTAATGGGGAGCTTATAGAGCCCATTTGTGCAAATGTGGATTGATTAGCAAAATTTCAGTCTATACTCTATAGCTTGCTTCATTTTGCAAACAATAAATTTTCTAATCATGAAATTTGACTTTTATTCTAATGTGCAAAATTGAACATTCGTGGGAGGGTTAACAAAGAAATTAGTATGATTTTTTCTTAAATAATAATTAATTTGGAGCTAATTCCTTCAATTATGGTACTAATTGTGGTTTGAAATTTTCCTCAATCTTCTATCGAGGTCTCAACCACTGTCTATAGTGTCAACAGGTTACTACTAATTCAGATTCATGATGGTGGGACCTTAATGTCCTCCATCCCAAGAACCTTTGTTTATATAATTTAATTGTTAATGTAGCATTTTTTCTTGCATATGGTTAATACTATATTATGGTTTAAGATTATATACTCCATGTGCACCATTTGTCTTGATTTGAATTCAAATTTGTTTACTTCACGTATACTTTTCCTCATTGGAATTGTGAATATGAATACTGTTAAGCTTGTGATGATATATGAAAAGCTCATTAGATTCAAAAGTCTCTAATTTACCATGACCACATATTTCAACTTCTATGAAAAAACTATTCATGACTGCAATGAGTGTAACATATGGGCACTATGTTTATTTTTTACAAAGCTTTTGTCTTTTGCTTTTTACTTGCTGTGCCTCTCTTTTTTACCCCTATCAGAAACTGCCTCTCCCTTTGGGTGGCCATTGAGACCAATCTATACATAAAGGATATGTTTAAAATTGCATTGAATTTGACAAAATTGTAGTGCCAACACAATTTTATTGAAGCTTCAAAATATAATATTTATAAAATCACGATGTCTCGCCGTAAATTTAGATATAATCTAAGTTGCTTCAAATTTTTATATATGACTCAAAAATTTAATTAATCAACCCTATTGAAAGAATACGGTTTGGTTTATAACATACATTGAACTTGTGGGTGGTCTAACCAAAGTTTGAATACACATTTAAATAGGGTTGGCCATCTTTAAGTGGACTAAAGTAGTGTTTGCATTCACGGTAAAATGTCTCTTCATCGTGTGCGTGCTTGTTACATGTAGAGCTTTCTAAATTTTACACTATATATACATTGGGGCGCGAAAAAATGTATGACATTGCCGATCCAAACATCCCGCAAGTACTAAACCAGAAATACTCTCGTAGGAAACCTAGAGAGCTTGAGCTGCGGAGATACCTCGTGTCTCATGACCTAGTTATCGAAAATTTCATTTGACACCATTTAATATGGCCACCTAATAAAGCAAAAAAGAAAAAGAATTTCCCTTCTAAAATTTCCAAAATCTATAGAGGACAACTTTGGGCATCTAGTCACTTTCTCAACTATAGAAACCATGGCAAGTGTGAAGAAAGTTCCATATACCTTGGCGGGTTTGGCCTTTAAATTAATTCTCCAATAACCTTTGTGTTAGGGAAAGGAAAAAAGTGGGAAAAACTTAAAAGCACACAACTTCCATTTGTCCTTATAACCCTTGGATGAAAGGGAAAAATAGTTAAAATGCAAAAGCATATCCCACCACCAAAGGGTTTAGTGATGTAAATGACAAGGGTCCCTCCATGTATATATTCACATGGGCTGTAAAGCCTTTTTATTTTTTTCACATCCAATATGCAATGAAAAATATTAATGTTACAAAGTTAGTTGACTTGTTCTATTGCCTCAACAAGGACATTACTATCATTTAATTAGACTTCAAGGACAGCCTATGATTAGGTCAAGCATATTTAATGGCATTTTCATAAAGTGACTCTCATGATATTGACCCCTTATAGTCACATTACACAAAACAACAAGTTTATGTTTCAAGCAATTAAATGAAAATGCTCCTACAAATATACTCCATTGTCGTTTTTTAACCATTTGTGATTAGATTAGAGCATATGATCCTAGTAGGAATTTTAAGTTATTCTCATAGTTGAATTCACCATGAGACCAATCTTTATCTTGTGTTAATGTAAAATTTTTATTTTTTTTTCTTTTCATATAGAGTTGAAATGCCTCTCAAATGAACGGCTTTGGAAACGAAATCAGATTATTTCAATGAGTGAGAGTCGACTATTAACGGTACCTCCAATATCATATTAGTAGTCACTACAAAAATATTTATCAAAATATACGATTTTGCTTCTTCTTTTTTCTTCCAAATCAACTTAGATTTTAATTTAATCCACATGAGTTGGCTTGATAGTGAAGATTAAAGATCTTTAAGAATGCTCCTCTCAAGATTTTATGTTTAAATTTTTTTGACGTTATTTCTTGTGTTGGTCAGTCAGTCTATACAAAACAAAACTCTCAATAGTAAAACTAATCTACTAAATTAGCTAGTCCTTAGACCGAATATTGAATCTTAAAGAAAAAAACTATGAGATTTTAATTTTGCCACTACCCTTTTACATATGCCTCATAATATCAAATGTGGTACATTACAACCAAATATAGGTTAGAATTTAACCATGTGTATTCCCATAAAGAATCACCATTTAACACCCACCACCACCATCCCCACCCCACCACCTCAAATTAAAAGCAAAATGAATGGGGGTAAACAAAATTAGGGAGATTTATCTCTTTTTTCTAGGTAATTCATTTATTGTGAGGGGGCAAAAGGGTGGATAGTGTGCCAACTAATTCATATATGCATATATCTAATCATATAGATTTGGGGTTTATGTGATAAAATCTACATATACTCATAAAAAAAGATTCATATATAGTTGAGGTGGCAGAATTATAAGAGTAAGGTTGTTTCAAAAAAGATTTTTCACAAGAATCTTCAAACACAAACTCACTAAGTTAGTATCTATGTGCATTCTTTTTCACTTGTAAACCTAATTTCATGATGCAAAAAAAACTTGTAAACCTAATTACTAGTATTCTTTTAGCCAATATTATTGGGTTTACGTTTTGATCTAGCGACAAAATAGATTTTGTAAACTAAGTTTTTCTCGTTAAAAAATGAGTTAAATATAAATTATTTTATGTTCGAATACATTCACGCAATTTGAAGTAAGAAATTATAAATCATAGTTTCAATTTTCATGTATATCACCCAAAATGTCAAAATTAATTGGATTAATTATCCTTTTGTCCCTTGAATGATTTTTGAGATTCAAGTTGATCCTTGAACGTTAAAAATGTCACTTTTGTCGTTTGATATTTTTTGTTTTGGTACAATCCTTTGATATTATTTTATTATCTTCTTCGTCTTTTTTGACAAATAAATGTAAACAAAATTAGCGAAAGATTATGTTGATATATGATGACATTCATCATAAACTAGCAGTTGGGATGCATCGTACATTTTTTTTTCTTAACTAAAACTTGAGTATATATTGAAATTACTAAAGTTACATTTTTTTAAAAAAGGTAATTTGAACCTCAACAATAAGTTCAGGGACAAAAAAAGAGGTATTTAAGTCAAATTAATTTGACGTGCCTAAAATCATCTTTTGACACTCCTCATCATGAAATCAAATACTTCCTTTTAAAAAGAGGACGTATCTTTTGATTGGAAGGAGCCCAATCAAAATCTATTTTGAACCTCAACAATAAGTTCAGGGACAAAAAAAGAGGTATTTAAGTCAAATTAATTTGACATGCCTAAAATCATCTTTTGACACTCCTTATCATGAAATCGTCCTTTTGTTAATTGGGCTTAGGATAGTTTAGCAATACGATGTTTACTATATATTATAGATAAATACTTTTACCACCCTAATCATTTTCTCGCGCGCCCTACGAATTTACCAAAATATTCATGTCTGCTACTTAAGTGATGAATACCCCTAAAACAATCTACCATTATAACGTCCGCTACTTAAGTAGGAGACGATGTTTTTCAAAATAACTCATTTTTATAACATTCGCTACTTAAGTAGCAGAAAGATAAAATGGGAAAGACGTAGGGCACGCGAGTAACCGTTAGTAGGGGTGTAATTGGACCGGTTTGGATCGGTTTTGAGTGAATCCGATGTCCGAACCAATGAATCCTCGATTGGTTCGGTTTTTAGTGTTTTTCAAAAATGAATCCGGACCAAACTCATCGGTTTGGTTCGGTTTGGTTCGGATACTTTAATCGGTTTTTTCCGATGTATTCCATGCCATTATTTTTTTCCCGATATTTTCTTTTCCCATAAGCTCATCAAATACAAAATACAATTCTTTTCCCATAAGTTCATCAAATACATATACATAATACAACCATATTGTAAAAAATACAAAATGCAATTCTTTTCCCTTAAGTTCATCAAATACATAATACAACCATATTGAAATTAAGTTCATAAATTCATCAAATACAAAATACAACCATATTGAAATTAAATTCATAAGTTCTTCAAATAATAAAGTGCAATAAAAATAAAACTTCAAGTCGATACCCACTTAAATCGAAAAAAATAAAATAAAACAACGCTTGAGAAGTTATCGTTCTGTGGGTTTGAGATGAGAGCAGCAACGTGACGTGAGATTGTTGTTTGCGTAGTGTTGAGATCAGCTTGAGGATGATGGTGAAGTGAGATGAGAGCAGCGTTTTTGAGTTTGCGTTTGCGGCTGTGAGTATTTCTAAGTTTGCATTTTTAAGTTATAGTTTCTAAGTGAGACGGATTTTATTTTATTTTATTTTTTAGAAGTAGTTGGGACAGTTGTAGTTTTTGATGGATATGGGCTACCTAAAAAAATAATTTAACATGTATACTATATATTGGTTTGGTTCGGTTTGTCCATTGGATCTGAAAACTGAAACCGAGAACCGAACCAAACCACTTCGGTTTTCTATTGGTTCGGTTCGGTTTTTGATCCGAACCATAAACATCGGTTTTTTTTCAGTTTGGATTGGTTTGGATCATCGGTACAATTGGATTTTTCTGATCCGCTTACACCCCTAACCGTTAGGGTGACAAAAATAATTTTCTATATTGTAAGAATAACTCTTGTGTTCATAGATTTGCTCAATGTAATGAAATCCTAGCCTCCCATTGTATTCCTAACAAAAGAACATTCACTTCTAAAATTACTTTAAATAACTTCTCATTCTAGAGGAGGTAATTTTTCTGATCATAGGCATTATTGATAGGCACACAAAATGTAAAGGCAATGCTGACATGTAAAGGATTTTAGCACTGTAATAATATTCCAAGCAAGGAGATGTTGCTATTAATTTTATGCTTCCTATTTTTTTTATTTTTAGTTTCCATCTTTTACTGATCCAATAATTGCAAAATGTACTCTCATATGAGTGAAAATAAAAAAGTGTCAGTGTAAAAGATACAACTCAAAAAACTTAAATGATGTAGAAAAGTACAATTTAAATTTACCATGAAGGAAATAGACAATTTTGCCGCAACTGATGGATCTATTAGATAAAGTCACATTTCAGATACCCCATTTGTTGGTTCTTTTCATTAGGACCCCCTAAAAATTTGAAAGGGATGATAATTAAAAAAAAAAACTTTGGAAAATGATGTTTATTGTAACATAGATTATGATTAAGACCATTTAAATTTCTATACACATTGCATGTAAAGTATATTTAACAAAGTATATGCTAGTTGTTTGCAATCTCTAACCACATGACAATCTATATCAATATGTTTTGTTCTTTCATGAAATACGGGGTTAGAAGCTATATGTACAACACTATGATTGTAATAGAATAGAACTCTATACTCTGCTTCTTCTGATGATAATCATTGTCGCAACTATTGTTTGTTGCTTCTTTAATTTCCAGCTTATTAAAGATGTGCCAAGCTAAAAGGACCCATAAAGAAGTACTTAGCAGTGATGGACTTTCTAATATCAAGGAGTGTAGGTTAGGTATTAGGATTTTTTGACTTAGAAGATTTTTGAGAGGTCTATATATATATATATATATACTCCAAGAGAAAAGGTCCAAGTTTTAGAATTTGAAAAGGTAAAATTGTAAAAATAGAATGTGGAGGGAGGGGGCAAGAGGTGATGGTGGTGTGGATGAAGAACCTCACTTGAATGTATACAAAGCCCATAAATTATTGGGCCTCACCCCCCATAAGTTATTGAAAATTTCTCTTTCCATCCCCCACGTTCCTTTTTAATCCCCCAAAAATTTAATTTTACCCTTAATTTATGAAAACAAAACTTTGGTAAATACGAACCGAATTTTTGAAGAATTTGGAAAACACTTACCGAAGTTTTGCGATATAGAAACATGTGTTTCAACCGTTTATTTTTCAAAAAACCTAGAAATAATGTTTTTCGGGTTCTATTTCCTGAAGAAAAAAAGAACCCAGAAAAGTTCGGTAAATGTTTTTCGAATTTTTCAACAATTCGGTTCGTATTTACTGAAATAATGGTTCAAGGACATAAATGAAAACCAGGGGGAGAAAAAGAAACGTGGTGGGTTGGAAGAGAAATTTTCTAAGTTATTTAGCATTTTACCTTTATGTTTTTCTTTAAATTTATGTAGTATATAAATATTAAATTTCAAAGTTTTTTCTTTCTGTCAAACAAAATTTTAACTTTATTTTGTGAACACAACATTCATTATATGAGTGTATCTAATATGAACCTCTCAAAATAGTAAAAAAAAAAAATTTTCACTATATGGGTGTAATTTTAGTTTCTTTTTAGTAAAAACCAATATCATAAAAAAAAATAATCACAAATCAGCACAAGTATATTTAGTTATATTTTTATCATATTAATATTTAATCATTTAAAATTCTTAGATACAATGACAGAGCTAGGGGTGGCCTGGCTGGGTCATGTCCCACCTCAAAATAATTGGAAATTACTATTATATTTGTGGCATTTTAATAACAATTATAGGTATATATATATATATATATTAGTTTTCGCGTAATAATAATGATAAGAATAGATAGCCTAGTGGGTAGACCTAGTGGGTAGAGAGTCAGTTATGGTGCGGAAGGTTGTGGGTTTAACCCCTGCAACTATAAGTTTAGGTTCAAACAGGTAACCTCTGGGAGTAGAAATGTGAACCATACAACTATAGCATATACACATTTTCCAAAATTTTCATATCTATATATACCTCTAAATTTCATTTTATTTTTAACATGTCAAAAATGAGATATATTAAAAAAACTCTCCTCGTGTACCGAGGAAGACTACAATGTTTTACAAAGAGTCAAAGAAAGAGAACCATAAACAAATCATACAAGGCCTAAACAAAGCAAGAGACTAGACCACCAGCTATGGTAGTTTGAAGCTAAAGTAACACTCGTCGTCTTCAACCACCTATAGGAAAAAAGCTTGATCTTGTCCAACAACTGATGGGAACTGCTTGTTGAGCCTATGAACAATCTATGATTTCTTTCTGTCCACACAACCCAAACGTTGGCAAGCCAAATGAGTTGCAAAAAAAATCGGCATGCTCGAGTGATAAGTGCCAAAAAGTAGTTAATTTACATATCAAATTAAGGCACTTATTAACTTGTTTTGTAAGATATCCTTAATAATTGCTCCACTTTTATGTACATATTGCTTTAATGCATTTTTGTTGAGTTTGTCTACATTCCAACCATTTTGCAGGTATTTGAACCTAGAATGAATTTCAAGCAAAGAGAGAAAGAATTAAAGTTTCCACTGTCTGGCTCAGCGAGAGGTAGCGAAAACAGTCAGTAGCTCAAGGAATTTTTAGCGAGCTGCAGCGAAAATAGGCGGTCAGTGGCCACGTGTCAGTAAACCCACTGGTGAAGCAAGCTTGGCTCGCTAAGCGAGACCTTTTGTTACTGTACAAAAGTAAGTATAGATTTATCGTCTCCACAGGGACTGATGCGATATCGATGCCGTTCAACAATTAGTATCGTTTTAAGTATTGAAAAAGATGTTTGTTCATAAAAACTTGTGAAAATAATATAACAAAAGTGCGGTAAAAGATAATAAAATATCAGAGAGATGAGTTTGGTGGGATTAGATTTCACCGACCCAATCGCATGTATCATTCGAATCAGTTACACAGGTTCTAGCTATCAGTCAATTCTATCACATATCACTCACGTACGTGTCCGTTTCCAGAGCACGATGAGAATCCCGCTATATTCATTAACCCTCGATGTCTCGAGTGATCGATCAATATACCGGCTATATCGTATTGCTCAAACTCCGATGTCTCGGACAATTTAATCAACACAATAGTTTTAAAACTTGATATTTAGAGTGAATATTAAACCTGAATCTATGTCTAGAGTTTAGAGTTTAATAGATGATTGTTCTAGGTCTCGGATTCAAAAAGCATACGTCTATACCATTTCAAAACCTAGAATTAAAACATACAGTTCAAGAACAACATCAAAATTGATAACTAAACTAAAACCATATATAATACCATGATCAAAAGAAATACATACACATAGAGTCAATTACACCTAATCCCAACAAAGAGAGATTAGCTACTCATTTTCATGGTAGCTTTACAAAGATTAAGGATAAAAGAGATGAACAAACTTATCAATGATGATTTCTCAACTATTGTAGTGAATCCACCTTCAAATCCCCTTGAATCTGGCTCCTAGGGTTTCTCTCTGCTTCTGCTACTCTATTACAAGTTATCTCACAAGTGATATATCAGAAAAATGACAGCAAGCTCTATTTATACTATTTCTGAAGATTAGAACTCGCTGAGCGAGTTCCAACTCGCTCTGGCGAGTTGACCTTTCTTCACCAGAGGGTTACTGCCACGTCATGAGTGAGTTTGAACCGCCTTCACTCGCCCTGGCGAGTTGTTACTCGCCCTGGCGAGTTGCTGCTCGCTCTGGCGAGTGTATCAGTTATCCAATTTGATGCTCTCTGCCTCTACTCGCCCTGCACTCGCTCTGAACTCGCCCTGGCGAGTTAACTTGCAATTTTTCTTCAAATTTCTGCACAAATGTTGAGATTTAGGGAGACTTAATTGAAATAAATGACTTAAACAAATATGTACATTTAAGTGGGATAAACCTAATGAATATCTTACAAAACAAGTTAATAAGTGCTTAAAACATATATGACTTTTAGCTACTTTTTGGCACTTATCACCTTTCTCGCTAAGCGGGAGTGTAATTTGTGATCTGGTATAAATAGAGTTCAGAAGCAGAAAAACAGAGAGGGGCGTTTTTAGAGAGCAGAGAACAAGGAGATAAAAGCAGAGCAAGGTTTCTAGGAATTTTAGAGGTGGATTCACACAACTTTGAGACATCAAGTGTTGATGTTCATTCATTTCTTCTCTCTCAATCTCTATAAGATCCCCATGACAATGGGTAACTAAATCTTTTATTGTTGGGATTAGATGTAGCTCATTTATGAGTATGTATTACTCTTGATTATGAATATATATGTTTTAGAGTATTAATCAATATTAGTGTTATCCTTGATTTTCATGCTTTATCTTAGGATTTGGATAGTTATAGACATATAATGTTTGAATCAAAGAAAAAGGATAATCACTTGTTAAAACCTAAACTCTAGACATAGATTTAAGATTGATATTCACTTTTTGTATCGAAACTTAATGCTATTGTGTTGGTTAAGTTGTCCGAGACATCGGAGTTTAAGCAATACAATATAGCCGTTATATTGATTAATCACTCGAGACATCGAGGGTTAATAGGTATAACGTGATTCTCGTCGTTATCTGGACACGGAAACGTATGTGAGCGATACGTGATAATATTGATTGATAACTAAAATATATATATCACTGATCAAGAGAAATACATATGAATGAATGAGTGAAGTTTAATCCCAGCAATTTTATCTCTCTGAACTTTAAGTATCTTCTTAGTATTCTCGCAATTTCATATTTACAAGTTTCATTATAAATCATATCCAAACTTTTCTACTTAAAATCATAGCTATTGTTGAACAGCATTTAGTATCACTTCAGTCCCTGTGGAGACGATATTTATATACTTAATTTTGTACTTCAACAAAATGGCGCCGTTGCCGGGGACTGGCGTTTAGAGATTAAAAGCATTGCAACAATTTCTATCTTTTTAAGCAATTTTGCATTTTAAATTTTTGTTTATTATTATCCATCGTGCACGCTAACTTGTGTGGTTAGGTTGTTGATTTTGTATGCGAAGACAGGTTTCAATTGGTGAATTACTCTTTGATCCTGAGATCGAAAGGACGGCCAAAAGAAACAACAGCAAAACTAAAAAAAAGAAACAACGAGCCAAACAAAGAGAGCAACAAGAAGGATCTTCTATTTCAATTTCTTCAACATCCTTTATTGCCGTAGAAACAATGACGGAACCTATAGACCAACCAGAGGGCCATGTTATGCCCTGCCATAACAGTCCACGACGACTGGGTCATCTTGCAAGACCACAAAGAGGAGCCAGACAGACTGAGATGAACACATAATAATGACTCTACGGCCTTTTCTACGGCCTTTTGTCACATAATAATGACTCTGCAATCAAACATACACAACATTCATAATAGTCTAAAAACACATGCATATAAGTCTACAAATATTATTATATTCAAGTGTGGAACACTCATATCTCTGAATCTGCAACATTGATGATACCAAAGTCATTGATTATATATATATTTGATCGAAACTAATTTTTCAACCCGTATTAAATGAACACTGTACCAAGATGAAAAAAAATTTGTACACCAAGATAAAAAACAAAACAAACAACATCACACTAAAATGACGAAATGATAAAAATACAAAGTGTGTGTGTGTGTGTCACTTATGATTATTCCGATCCAAAATTGATCCTAAATACCCCCTTTATATTAGATTAAGAAGAAGAAAAAAATAATAACAAATACATTAAGAGAAGAGGAAAAAAATAGAGGTAAAACTCAAACTACTAATTAAATTAGGTGGAAAAGAAAATACTAATATACTCTCTAGGTTTAATTCCATTGATTCGGTGCTTACATTTGGGATGAGGATTTGCTATAGTAGCAAATCAGACAGTTTTCATATTGTTTTTAATCTAGTCATTAAATATCGATCAGTCTGTACATATTAAAATTGTGATAAAATTTCTTAAAATAATATCGACCGTGCATTATAAATCGAACGGTTCAGATACAATACACAACGGCAAATCTATTTCGTTACACTTTGGCCGGTCGAGACACACACTCATATTCTACGCCGTCCTTATATTCCTCATTGGTTTTTATGTATGAATTATACATGTACACGTTATTGTTATTGTTATATGCTACTCATATGTTTTTTTATGATTCTCTTTTTAGTGAATTTATGTTTTGGATGATTACGAACCATCAACCATAGTGGAATGAATATTGACCAATAATAATATATAGAATTCTATTTGAACTACTCAGTTGAAAATTATTATTTTTGACATACTATAAGCATTTTGATTAAATCATTTTCCATAAAAGTTTTTTTTTTTTTTGTAGAATCCTTATCTCTAATTGCATTTTTAGTTGTCCATAGTTATGGTCAGAATATGAGCGTTGATAAGAAGCATATACATCCCTTTTTACTATTCTTGATGTATATAGGAACCGTTCACTTGCAAAATTTCTTCCAAAATGGACCACTTTTTATTTTTCCTTTAATAGCATATATTTTAAAAAATTATTTTAAATTTATAATGGATGGACAATGTGCTTTCTGTGATGAAATCCACTAATTAAAAAAATTAAAGGTTAACCTTTATTTCATCACATTGGGTCCTGCCTAATTTTAATTAAAGGACGAAACAAAAATGGTTTTGCATATATATATTAACACGTGAAGGAAAAGAAGAAAAAAAAGAGTTGAGAAATGAATATCAATATTATTTTTGAAGCACACAGCTTAAATATAATAGCTTATATCTAAGGTGTAAATATTTTTACAAATACAGTTAAATACTTCATCAGTGTCATGTTGAAAATTTGAAATATTTGATTCTCATAGATATTAATATTATAGTATATACCTGCAGTGATACTTATTTGTGATATATACCATTGAATGGTCAAGTAAAATTATTTTATATACGTAGTAATTAAAATTTGCAGTTAAAAAAAAACTGAAGTTTAATGATTTGTGAAACGACAATTGTTTTTTTTTACACAATTTTATATTCATTCATAGTAAGTCACTATTATATGACATAATATAATTTTTTATGAATAAACTATTAATATATAATTTGTTCTCTAAATCAACATGAACTATAGAAACTAAATACTCCTCTAAACTATTGTATCAATCAATTTAGAAGTCAAGATGGGGGAAAAAAAACTCAACAACCTTTGTGCACATCAATGGACATGATACCAATGTGGCTAAATGCATGCAAGAAAGAAACAATTTATTGCAGTCCCATTCTTGTTACCACTTATTATTGCTACTCAAGTGGATCCTACAAAACAACATAATCATATTCATATTAAGCATGAAAACCAATCATTAAGTTAAGCGTGAAACAAACACCAAAATCTATTTTAAGGCCTTGATGAAACATCATTAATACTAATATGATTATGACATGGGATCACCAACCACACTCCTAGCATGCGAAACAATTTTAGTGGAATCTAGCTATAGATTCGATTTTTATTTAAATGTGTCTTGCCAACGCCTCGTGTTCCCGGAACATTCATTAAGGATTTTAATTTAAAAAATTATTTATTAAAAAAGTTATATATTTAAATTCTCGAGACATTGACTTTACACTTTTTAATAAAATTTTCATTAAAATTTATCATTTAAAGCTCTTAAAGAGTGACATGGACATTTTTTAGCATTTTTCAAATTTTATTTATTTTTTGGCTGAGTTTAGAATATCCAGATTTTTCTTTTTCTAGCAATCAAAGTGTTAACACTAAAAAAATATTGTCTCCGTACCAAAATATAAATCATTTTGACCATATTACACAAAGTAAGAAATATAGTTAATGTTGTATGGAAAAGAGAAATTATGAGTTAGTTTACAAAATCGTCCTTCATTAATTGCATGGGAAATTAAAATAAATTGAAGAATTGAAAAAAGAAAGAGAAATAAATAGTTAAGGTTATAATAGGAAAAATTAAGAACAATAAATGTCAGCGACTTATATTTTGGTATAAATTTTTCTCAAAGCGACTTATATTTTGGTACGGATGGAGTAATATTTAAGAACACATTAAATACAAGTGTATATAAATCGGAAAATGAAATAAACTCTTCATAAAATTAGCTTAGGAAAATTACATTAACAAAACATATGCTTCTTTATTTTTTTTTTATTTGTTTTGGTAAAACATATGCTTTTTTATTAATGGGAGGAAAATATATGCTTCCTTAACACATATTGAAATATAATTTTATTATTAATTTATTTGTATAAGAAATAAATTAAACCCACTCTATATATAATTTCTTTTTAAGAAAATCCACTCTATATTAATAGAAATAGAATAAAACTCACTCAACAAAAATAATACCAAGAAATTAAAACATGCATGTTAGAGAATATGCTTCTTTTAAAACTATTGTGTGTATTTTTTATTTTTTTTAAACGGCTTAAAACTATGTGTTTTAATTTGACATTTGCAAGAAAACAACATTTGGACTTATTCAGTCATCATATACAATAGTCAAAATATATAAGTATGTTGAAAATAAAACAAATTAAGCATGTAAGATATTAATAAAAAAAATCTATATAAAAAAATATATTAATAAAAATTTTATATATATGTCGGGTGAGGTAGGATATTGATGAGTATACACATTAAAATTTTGAGAGGAGGAGTGGAGAGAGAAATAGTTTACCTTGAAAGGGACAACAATATGGAGAGGAAAGAAAGTACATGAATGAAAGCATCATAACCTTACGGCAGGAGAAAAGTTGCAAAAAAGAAAAAAGAAAAGCAATTAAAAGCAACCACTCAATCTCTTTTAATTAATTTCTTCACAATATATGTCACTACATATATTTCTATGATCTTCATCATTTTAAAAGCTTCAAACAAATAAGTCACCACCAACAATATTTCTCTCTTTGTATTTTTTATTTCTCTTGTTTCTCTCTCAATTGAGAAAAAGAGAGATAGAGAGAGAGATTAAAGGGTGTCCATGAAAGAGTGATTCATAGCATGTGTTATTGGATTAACAAATATTAAGGTACTTGCTCTCATTTCATTCTTTTCTTCATTTTTTTAATTCATTGATTGTGTTTTTTCATCAACCCATGCATTTCATATCTTTCTACTTACTCTCATGTGAAGTTTTTATATGATATCTTCATTCTTAGCATCCCACCATGTTTCTTATAGTGTGATCATGCTTCATAATTAATTAGATTAGACAAGTTTTGTTTTTATCTTTTTGTTTTTGTGTTTTTATGTCATTAGTCTTTAGCCATTTTAAATTTATGTTGTTGTACATGTTCTTCTCAACCATATTTTCACCATTCTTTGAGTTAGATATTAATTAATCAATTAATTATTTAATTAACTTTTTTGGTTAAGAATTAATTAATTAATTACCAATATATAGACTAGTCACTAGTTTGTAACTTATATATTAAAATAAAGACACCCTTTAGCATGTTAATTTTTCTTAAAATAAATGTATAGTATATGATAATAAAAAAATAAAACCAAAATTTGGACACTTAGTTCAAAGTTAGGGAAAAGTGCAAAACGGATCACTAGACTTATTTATTTTATGTTAACTACTACTTTAACTCTTTTGATGAAGAAATATTCTTTTGTTAACTTGTTCTATATGCTCTTTGGAAATATGTCAATACTAGATATTTTAATTTTTTTTGTCCATATATATACAAATTTTATTAATTTGTTTACATATTTAAACTTTTTTATTAGAGAATTTAGTGAAATTATTAATTAACGATAAAATTAAAATATATAGGATCACTTGTTAACTTATTAATTCAAAAATAATCTTTAGAACTACTACAAAAGAAAGGTGTATATAAATTTAGTGATAAAGCTTTTTTTTTTATAAAGTTGTTTCACTTTCCTCCAACAAATGCAAATTTAAAAAGAAAAGGACAAAGTTTATGATGATATTTGATCATCTCCGTAATACGAGTTGTAGTTAGTAATTTTCAATTGAACCTTTCCATCTTATACAACATTAAAGAAAATCTTTTACTTTTTTTATTTGAATAAAATTATAGTACATTTCATATATATGCCACTAAACAATTTTTTTTTCTTGAAACAGCCATTAAACAATTATTAAAGAGTAATCTTTTAGCGTTTTAAAGAATCATCACATATTACTCTCTTTTTTTCCTTAGAGGGTTAACACAAAAGAATTTATTTTTGAAAGAATCTGTGATATTATTTATTTATTTATTTGAAAGAATCTAGTAATGAATAATGATATGAGCTAAAAAAGTAAAATATCACAAAGAGCATATATATATTTTTAAGGGAAATACATTTTTACGAATTCTCAACCTAAGAAACACAAGAATTATACTAAATCACACCCATGATTTTTGTCAAAAGCCTAATTTTACATTTTTTTTGTTATATTAAAAAAATTGTGATAACCACTTTTGTGGGATCGTGTGTTTTGTCTTGCTTCATTCGCGTAATATATAGCATCACTGATATTTTAAAGACAAATTTTTCTTTTGGTACCTTACAAAAAAATGTTTTCCTAAAACATACAAATATTCCACTTGAAGGTGAATGAATTTTCCACGTTCAATCTACCACGTCCACAAGTAAGTAAGACTTTATCTTACCAAGGAATGTTTTATTGAATATATTTCTTGCTAAGTGATAATTTGTTGTAAATATGAACCACTTTATTACTAGAAGCCAAAGAAAAGGGAATTTTAGTATAGCATGGTAGGCATGCCTTAAAGGTTGGAATTTAGAATTTTGGTATACGATCAAATATATGATAATGATGCATACCCAACAACAAAGAGAAGAAAATAATCTATGATGGGTAGTACCAAGTAAAATTAACAATATAATATTAGAATTATGATTATTAATCACTGTATTCACGCAATCGGCATATCATTGATCATTGAAAAATATCACGGTTCATATTTTAAACTCATTATTTTAGTTAAGAAAATAAATGTAACCTGCTTTAAAATTTGGACCGTACAATATTGATCTTACATTCGCCGATTTGAATTCATAATATTTTCTCAATAAAGTGGTCAAAAAGCTAGTTGTTGATGTTTAAAATCTTTTAAAAAAAAATTCAAGTGAGGCTTATAGTTGAAGTAACAAACTTTCCATAAAATTTGGTGAGTCTTTTCATGCAATATACAATTTACAATACATGGTTGAAAGAATAGAAGATCTTATTATTCTTAGAAGAGTGGAGCACATTCTTCAATTTATGAGTCATTCATTCATTCATATATATATATATGCTTGTTTAGTGTGTAGCATTGATTAGTGGAAGAAAAAAGATGGAACCAAGAGAAAGCAACAATAGTAACCAAGAAGGTTGTGGTGGACTAATAAAGGATTCTTCATGGTGTTGTCAATTCAAAAATGCATCTAATCCTTTGATGGCAAGATATGTGTATGCATTGATTTTTCTAGTGGCTAATATGTTAGCATGGGCTGCACGTGATGAACTTTCAAGTATTAGTGCATTAACTGAACTTAAGGGTAAGTTTGCTTTTAATCCTTAATTGATGAAATTTCATATCATATCACTATTAGCATTTAGTTTTATTTTTAGCTTAACTTGGACCAACTCAGATCCTCTACAGAGAGGCTGTTTGGTGCTGCCATTAAGAGAGAAATTTTCTATATCTCTTAATATCTTAGTAGCACCACCATTTCTGATAGAAGATGAGTTCGGCGTCTGACATGTGTCGATGTCCAATATCGACACAATAATAATATATGTAATTACATTTAACTTATTCATTATTAATTTTTTTATTGGTGTCGATGTGTTTGTGTCATTATTGTATCTGATGTCCATGTTTGTGTGCGCTTCATAGCTTAATGTAATAATCTATGATTAGGCTGCTGTAATGGAACTAATTTGAATTTGGACTTAGGTCCTATTTGGCTGCCCTCTATATCACTTTACAAAAACGTCTAACAGTTAATATTTCACCGAAGTAAAAATCTTGTAGCAGACTTTTGTCCTTGCGATCCCTTATTTCTCTCCAAAAATTTCTCAGTTACGATATTAATTCATAGACCAAGATTTTTGACATAGAAGAATGAGACCGCAAGGATACAATGGTTTTGATGTCACGATCGCAATTACACTGCAAACTTTTATATTGTGAAAAAACGTGTTCAATACAATTGAAATTGTGGCTACGATATTGTTGCAGAGACCTCAAAATTCTTTATATTGCCGTGTTATGACCTAAATTCAAAACCATTGCAATTGTAACTATGTCATTTGTATTTTTTTCTTATGAGACAACATATGTACATGGGATGGGATGTGAAAAAAAAAATCATTCCAAAAAAAATATATTTTCTAATAATGCCAATGGCACAAATATTAACAAATATTGAACTGCAGGTCTAAAAGCATGCAAGGTTGGAAAAGATTGTTTGGGAGCACATGGTGTTTTGAGAGTCAGCATGGGTTGCTTTGTATCCTTATCAAAGAAAATTTCAATTATGTGCACATATATAATGATTATAATCTATTAGTTTTTTTTTTAAGCAATAATCTATTAGTTTATTTTTTTTTTTAGGCAATAATCTATTAGTTTATGAAAGCTTAATATTGCCACTTTTTATCATTAAAGTGAACCTTAATTTTTATTAGCTATTTTTTATGATGATGTTTTGGTCAACTACAAGAACTTCTAAAATGAATGAAGTAAGAGATACATGGCATTCAGGATGGTGGTCATTGAAGATTGTTCTATGGATTCTATTAACAATCTTTCCATTTTTACTCCCTGTTGAGTTGATTGAACTCTATGGTTGGTAAATTTTATCTCAATGCAAAAAATCTCTCCAATTATTATGCTCGATCTTATTTGTAGATGTCTTAAAAATTAATTAAATCGAACGATTCAATTGGTTGAACTATGAACCGAAACTATGTACGGTTCGGTTATTTGAGTGGTTCAATCATGGTTTCGTTCCAACTCGAGTGGTTTAAAGTTGTTGAACCATAAAGTAAAGGTCGTGCTGGTTCAATATTCAATTCAATTTTTAAAATATTGATAATATTAAAAAAAAATAAAAAGATGTTATTTGTGTATTACTTTTTGCATTCCTTTGACACAATTTCTTTTTTTGGGCAGGGGAGGTAGCACATTTTGGAGCAGGGTATACTTTTGATTCTCTTCTAAATGATTTTAACCATATCATTGTTTTAAATTGTTATGTGAATGTTTTAAAATGTTTATCTTTTGCAGGGTTTTTCTCCTAATTCAACTAGTAAGCATAATCAGCTTCATTACATGGCTGAATGATTTATTTGCATCTGAAAAATATTCAGAAAGATGGTATGATTTCCTCTGCAAATAAACTATATGTTATTTGTGATAAGATGCATGTTCTATAAGTTAATTTTTCAGTCTATTTTATATTAAAATGTAACATATTTTAAAAATTATAAATTATGCACATTTTTTTATAATTAAAAAAAAATCTATTTTTCCTAACTCACTATAATTAGGGTCTTTGACCCTCAGTATGCGCCCCAAAGTATTTTCATGGTTTACGCCATTTCACCCTATTACGAAACTAATCGGCGGAACATTCATCTTTTTATGGATTTGAGCTATTTTTCAAATAGACAAATTCAAAAATCAAATTTAGATTCTTTTCCTTAGAGATAATCATGTTATTAGTTACCAACTCTTCCAACATGGAGTTCGTTAAATATATTTTCTTTACTAACATTTCTCATTTAAAAAACAAAGAGTTTATATAATATATATAATACATGAAATTCTTCCTTAGTAATTTGTATTAACCTTGAATTTATGTGCAGCCAAATGCATGTGATGCTATTTGCAACAGCTTCATATTTTATATGTTTGATGGGAATAATTTTGATGTACATTTGGTATGCACCAATACCATCATGCCTACTCAACATTTTCTTCATCACTTGGACTCTAGTACTTCTCCAACTCATGACAAGTGTATCTCTTCACCCAAAAGTATGTTTTATTTTAGGCGCTTTTTTTTTTATCAACTCACTTTTTTTTTACCATCATAATAACTTCATGTTATTTTTTTTTTCTCTCAATAGGTAAATGGTGGAATTCTAAGTCCAGGATTGATGGGACTATATGTTGTTTTCCTTTGTTGGTGTGCAATTAGAAGGTAATAATGCTACAAAAAAATTGTCTATACTTTTGTTCTTTAAAATTGATCCAGCTCAGTCTCGTAAGCTTAGTTCAATTGGTAGAGATATTGTATTATTTATGCAGGGAACTAGGGTTCGAACCTCAGTCATCCTACTTATCTATCTTAGGTAGAATTTTTAGCAACTAAACTACTTAATAAAAAAAATTGATCTAGCTCACCAATGCATGTTGCCACAAATGTTGAGAGTATTTTCCCCAAAAAGGAATTAGTGTGCTAAGAATTTTACGATTAAATGAAATATGACTTGAAAATGAGTTTATAAGTTGGACGCAGTTTTTATATGTTGATTTTGTAGGATTAACTTAAGTCTGAACTAAATTTTAAAATAATATCAAAGTTCATCATAAATAGGTTAGATGGCCTGCTATCGAGTCATTTCGGTCATACTCTAGAGATCCTGTCCTGGAATGTGAGGGTATTTTTTTTTTTAAGCCTAAATAGATAGATAAAATAAAACGGCAACATTACAAAAAGAGAAGGGGGACAACGACCAAAACCTTCTCAAGCAAAAGCAACAAAGAAAACGAAACAAAATAAAATAAAAGAAAAAGAGAACGAACACAAACGGAACAAAAAGATACGACAAGAGTATCTAAGGAAACCTACCCCTGGAGCGGGTATTATGCAAATGCATTCCTTTTTGCATATTCTTTTTCTTAGCCTTAGAGATTACCTCTGTGAAAGGCTCTTCCGGAGGAACATAGCGGTTTTTCAAGAAATTAAGCGAACCGGAGACCACCTCTTTGAATGTGAGGGTATATTAAAATTCTCACATTGAATAAAATATACCTGAAAATACCCATAAATTTATAAGTGATATTTATCTCAACACAAAAGACATGCACACTTATCCTTGTCTTGAATTTTTTATTTTAATTTTTTGTTCATTACTTCATTTATTGCTTCTATTTTCACTCTTTATGTCTATTGAGTATGAATGTCAGAACATATTTGTTGTGCATGCAGTGAACCAGAAGGAGATCAATGCATGAGGAAGTCAGGCACTATAACCAAAACAGACTGGCAAAACATCATTGTAAGTACTATTTCTTAATTCATGATCTACTAAAATTTTGAATCTACAAATATTAATGTTTGTATATGTATTTAAGCCTTTAATTGCTTGATAATATATTTTTCTCAAGCTAGTTTTGCATATATAAGCAAAATATTATGTAAAAAGGATTAACATATATTTTTAAGCATATTCCATCATCTTATCACATCACAATATTAAAATCAATGTTGTCAAAATTAGACTGCAGGTCGAACCACCGAAATATTCAGGATATGGTTCAATTGATTAAATCGGTTCAATCTGATTGAACCGAATGACTAATAAATAAGTATTAAAAAAGTAAATTTTCTTCCAAAAAAATGGATTGAACCAACTAAGAGACTAGTTAATTCGCAATTCAACCAATTGAATCGGCCGAACTAGTCCGATTTTGACAACATTCCTTAAAACATATACTTTGTGATAAGATGATAAAATATGATTGAATATGTCTGTGTGAAGTTCTTAAACTATGTTTTCCTTTTGTCTTTTGTTGTCATTGAACATTCTTTTTTGAAGGATATATAGATTTTTTTTTAAAAGCACTAAAATACATGATCTAACATTACTGTCTTAAATGTTGGCTAACACGTGACAATGACTGTTGGCAGAGCTTTATTTGACCATACTTTATGACTAAGGATAAATATCGGTTGGTATCAGTCTAAAATAGAGCTTTATTTGACTATGCTTTATTTGACTAAGGATATTTATGACTGTATGCACTAAAATGCTCCTGTGTCTTGGTTGCCACATGTACACTATAGCAGCTTTTTTAATTAAACCAAAATGAATTTCAATTTTAAAAAATGTACCGTTAGCAAATATTACCGTTCAACAACTTGCAGTAAATTTTTTGAGCAGTTTTTATTTGTTTTTTTTTTTGGCAAGAGCTTATTTATTATAAATCTAGTTTGTGAATAAATAGGTGATCATCTATTTCATCTATTTCATCTATTCATAATAATTCTCAACTTCTCTCTTCTTCATTCACTACCAAACTTTTGTTCACATGGATCCTTCTAATCCTTCCCATCTTGGAAAAATGTTCATGGATTTTATGAATGATGGCATGGACGAAGAACTTGTGAGGCTTTACTTTGAAGAAGTTCATGCACAAGAAGAAATTGGGAGCTCAAGTAGGCCTAGACGCCGAAGAAGGAATATAGAGAGAGAACGTGAAGAAGGACATGAGCGGCTATTCAATGATTATTTCTCAGAAACTCCAGTGTACACGGATGAGCAATTCCGTCGAAGGTATCGAATGCATAAACACATATTCCTTCGCATCGTTGAAGCTCTTGGTCAACATGATGAGTATTTTCAGCTGAGGATCGATGCAACTGGTAGATCAGGTCTTTCACCGCTACAAAAATGCACTGTTGTTATTCGTATGTTGGCATATGGAACATCAGCTGATAGTGTGGATGACTATTTGCGAATTGGTGAAACCACTACACTAAAATGTGTTGATAAGTTTACAAGGGGTGTGATCAATTTATTTGGGCCACAATATTTGCGAAAGCCAACCACTGAAGACATCGAACGCTTGCTGCGGATGGGGGAGGCACGTGGTTTTCCAGGGATGTTGGGGAGTATTGATTGTATGCATTGGGAATGGAAAAATTGTCCAGTTGCATTTAAAGGACAATATGTTAGAGGTGATCATGGAAAACCCACAGTTATGCTTGAAGCAGTTGCTTCACAAGATTTATGGATTTGGCACGCTTTCTTTGGGGTAGCGGGTTCAAACAACGATATCAATGTGTTGAACCAATCTGATGTCTTCAACGATGTTATGCAAGGGAGAGCTCCTGAGGTCCATTATTCAGTCAATGGACATGAATACAACATGGGCTATTATCTATCTGATGGCATTTATCCTGAATGGGCTACATTCGTAAAAAGCATTCCAATGCCACAAGGGGATAAAAGAAAATTGTTTGCTAAACATCAAGAAGGCGCAAGAAAGGATATCGAACGAGCATTTGGAGTTCTCCAATCCCGATTTGCGATCATACGTAACCCGGCTCGATCTTGGCACTTGGACGCACTCAAACGTATAATGGACACATGCATCATATTGCACAACATGATTGTTGAAGATGAACGTGCCACATATGGTGGCACTTTTGATTATTCATATGATCATTTGGGCAATGACCCGACTCTACCACCAAACAATTTTAATAATGATTTTCAAGAGTTTCTACGTAGAAGACATCATGTTCGCGATAGGCAAATTCATCGACACCTTCAACAAGACTTGATTGAACACATATGGGAACGTTTTGGACATGAGAATAACCACAATTAGAATTTATTTTAAACGTTTATTATATTTTATGCGCTAGTAGTTTATTTTAATGTTTATGATTTTTATTTTTTTGTTTTCGTATAACTTATGTGTGATGTAATATGTTATTTAATATATTTTCATATGCTCTTAATTTGCTTTTATTTATTTTTTGAATATTTTAATTTATTTTATATATATGCTATTTTCTTTTTTATGCATTTTGATATAATTGATTTAATTTGTATCAATTATATATTTTGAATATAAATATAAAATATAAAATATAAATTGAAATTATATTGTGAATTTTGTGGGGCCTATGTTAAAGTTTTGGATGAGTGGTATGGATATTTAGGAAATATGGTTGAGTGGTTTAAATAGGTGGAAAGTGTAAAATAGTATAAAATATTGTGTGGGACCCATTTATGCCACCCACATGAGTGGCATGGATGTGGGTGCTCTTATTGGAATACTAGCAATAGTTATTGCAACATTTTCAACAGGCATAGATTCAAAATGCTTTCAGGTTTGTTACAATTTTAAAATCAAACTTTGAATTTTTAATATCATATTTTACAATACATTTCTGACACATATCATTAATTTTGCAGTTAAGGAAGGGTGATAAACCAGCAGAAGAAGATGATGTTCCATATGGTTATGGTTTCTTCCATTTTGTTTTTGCTACAGGAGCTATGTACTTTGCAATGCTATTGCTTGGATGGAATAGTCATCATTCTATGAGAAAGTATGCTTCCATCTTGTTTTGTTTACCAATATATAAATATGTGGAACAGTCAAATTAAAGTATCATATAGTATAAATAAATCTAGATGCTACCTAATAATACAATAAATGTTTCCAATGAAACTTTGGTGTATTTCTTGGTTGACATAATAGACTAGTATTATATTTGTCACCAATGCTACTAACAAAATGATGTCATTCATAACTTCTTTTTTTGGCTTTTTATCATTTATAGTAGCATGTTTATTTGGTGTTGACTTTTCTTTTAAGAGCAGCCATAAATTTTGTGGAAATAAAATGTAATAGCCTTCTTTATTATACTGCAGATGGTCACTTGATGTGGGTTGGACCAGTGCTTGGGTCAGAATTGTAAATGAATGGCTGGCAGTCTGTGTATACTGTAAGTTTCTTTCTGAAGTTTTATGATCAATTTAAAATAATTTTTTTAAAATCTAACACCAACACTTCAGAGTGAAGTTGTGTCCGGTGTTTGACACGTGCCCGTGTTTGACACGATATTGACACGTGGTTATTTTCAATTACTTCAAATTTTTTGAAGTATTACCAGTATCAGGATTGTGTCAATGTCTGAAAATTCTTCGTAGATTCTAATGTAGCACGAAGTATCTTGAGCTAAGAGGAGATTTTTTTTACCTTTTTGACAGTATGGATGCTGATAGCTCCAATTATATGGAAGAACAGACATGCTGAATCTACATGAGAATTTCCTTGACATACTGTTTGGATTTGATATTTTGAGGAGTAAGATCTTCAAACTTCTCCATTATGTGCTACACATATGTAGTGGATTCTTCCAACTTTGATCTTTCAGATTGGAAAAAGGAACTTCAAATGCAAGCAATACCCAAAAAGTTTTAGTCAGAAGCAATTGGGTTCTAACACAAATGCACACATGCTGTTGGATTTGCTATGTGAAGTGAAGCTACAGTTCTCTTACCATTCCATCCAAAGGATGGAACATAGAAATATACACCATTTACATCCATGTATCAGAGTTACATTACTTACAATCATTCAATGGAATAAATTATAAATGTCATTTGTATCACTGAGTAACATTATACATATTATACATCTTGATAGTTAAATTCAAAAACAAATACTCATGATTTATTTGCATCTCTTGATCTAGGAATAGTGTACGAAATCATATAACAGAGTAGCATAGAACTACTTTCGCGATGATGGCTATAAGTTGATAACATGTACTTTCCAGCCAATAATTGCAAGATTACAAAATTGTACAATATTGTAAAACCAAGAAAGAGCACAGCTAAGGGACACCATTAAGCAATCTACAATTACAAATGAACAAATGGGAGCACCAAAAAATTTAAAATTTAGAAGAGATTGAAGGGTTCTCTACACTCCCTTCATTCATTCTCTATATCAGTGTTATCTATCGCCCCTACTCCAAGAAAGTACAATGTATCCCTCTCTCCCTATAGCAATAAACAATTTACACGCCAAAATATTTCACTATGACCCAGAGCCGGTCATGACAAATCCTTCATTATGCATGTATAACTTCCATCCATAAACAATAGAAACCAAAACTTATATGCATTTGTACAAGGTGCAACGAGTTGATGTTTGAATTTACAACTGCATGGACAATTCTTTACATTATCCGAATGGGTTCCCTCCTTTAGGGTAGGGGTTAGAGGTGGGAGTGGTTGACGGCCTATGAGTCAGCTGCTGATCTGGATTTGAAAAGCCGAAAATGTCTCCCTCAGTTCCAAAGTTCCCAGTTTCTTGCCTACACATTCAGTTAAAATCTCTTAATAGTGCCAAGTAATACTGAACACCATTCTATTATCATCAATTTTATCCTGAAATCTGCAATTGTTTGCCCCTATAACAGATTTCTTCAAAAGCTAGGACATCTAAAAACTCTAGGCAGTTCTCAGCATCTGCGCCTTATAGGTGTCCAGCCAAGGAACATCAGTGAAATTGTAAAATGAGATGCTAAAAACATGTTTTATATCAATAAAGGTTCCACCATATCAATGAAGATAATGTTATGCAGCATGGAAGGGAAAGTACCATGTGGAATGTTCCAATAATAAATATTATCATGATTGAGGAGAAATTTACCTTGGCATTGGTATGTTGGTTGCCGTTTGTTGCCCCATGTATGACCCTGAGATATATTAAGTATTAACAACGTTCAGGATACTGATAAAAAGCAAATGAATGTAGACACGTGAATTAACTGAAGAATGGTAAAAGGATAAACGTACCTGCTCCCAATGTTGATGCATGAGTGTGTGCTTGTTGAGGTAGGACTGATGCATATGATGACGATGGGGTTGGAGTCCAGGCACGGGATGGATTGCCCTGGCTTGAAGGGTACATAGTGCCTGAAGGTGGTATATTAGGCACGGCACCTTGAAAGGGTGGCAGGGGAGGAGTCCATGCATGTGGTGGATGACCCAGGCTTGAAGAGTGCATTGTGCCTGCATTAGGCAGGGGTGGACTCCATGCATGCAATGGATTGCTCAGGTTTGGAAGCTGCATCGGGAGTGATGGCGATCCACTAGGCAACGCACCATGCAAGGATGACATGGAAGGAAACTGCATTCAATGGAAACAACATATATACTATCTGAATTAACCAACGAACCAGCATGTTAAAACGTCAGTATGTCACATTTAAATATTCCAACCTTTTAAATGATGGGAGATCATAAATACAGAGCAATTTTCAACCCAACCCGAAGACCCAAACCAATGGTTTCAGGTTGGTCCCAACCCTGTCCCAAACATTTTCTTTTACAAAAAAGGACCGTCCAAATAATAACCCGTGGGTTGACCCTCAGGTTACCCGACCCGTCCTATTATGCATGTACTTCTATTAATTTATTTATTTTCAAATGAATATGCAAGATGCAAACTTTAGGCAGTAATGTACATTTAAGTAATTTCCAATGCAAACTTTAAGCAATATTAATTATTAAATATTTAGTGGTTTAATGCATTATCCACCCAACATTGACAAGAGTAGGAACTATTATTGGCAATAGTACAACAGAGTGAATATACTAATAATATTATAAATCAATGAAAGTCACATACACTTGGGGCTTGATCTGGGGTTTGTTTGCTGCTGACATCAAATGGATTTGTTGACCTTGATGGCTGCGAAAAACTTGGCACGGGCTGTAACAGCGGGCACACATTTATGAGAGAAATACTCATCTGGTACTAGCCACGGATTATAAACATGCATTAGGTCTAACTATTTCTGGGGGAAATGTCCTTTTTTAATAAAAAGAAAAGGCTCTCTCTGTGATTATTTCATAAGCTGTTTGGAACACGAAAATATGATAATCCAAAGGCATACTAAGGTAATCTGGTAAGCTAATCATTCTGGATTGTAACAGTACCATCACATTATAATATTGCATTGAGATGCCCATGCCCTGGGGAAGACCCGTTTGCCAACCTAGACCTGGAGCCGGGAAGGGCGAGTGTTTTACAGTGAACAAATCCTGCAGCGGTCACAACTAATTGTTAGACAAAAAATAAACACCTCCAAGTGTACATAAAATACAGAGATTGTGAAGTAAATAAGAAGTCACAATTACTTTGGGAAGTTCTGTTCTTCCACTTGGTTTTACTTCTACAGCAGAAGGTACATGTGATGGCTGCAAGGTATTTCCAGGACAGGGTAAATAATAATACATCAGAAATAAACAGACAACAATATTTGACATGACAATTCCATTAGCCAAACCTGACTATCTACAGCACTGCCTACTGACGGTGGAAATTGTTGACTAGCAACGGTGGGGAATGTTGGTTGTTGATGCTGCGAACTGGCCCAATGTCCTACATTATCAAGAGATGATACAGTTGCCAATCCGGGAAATGGAACCGAAGCACCACTGGGTGGATTAGGTCCTGCAGATGAAACAGATGAGTCATCACTTCTTGGTAATGTTATCACACTGCCATTACAACATATGTATCACCTTGGACTCCTGAAGCATGAGAAGGTAAGGATGCTGGCATAGACAATTGGGACAATTCAGATTCAAGTGGATTTAAATTTGAGGTTGGATTTGCTTTCGCCTCAGAAGCAACATCAAAAGAAGCCCAATTGTCAACGCTGGAATTTCCTTGCTGCAAAACAGGTTGAGGCACACTAGTGTGTTGAAAAGACATATAGTACGAGTTTTAGCACAAAAAAGCATAAATACCTGATTTCCTCCTTCTTGAAGTGCAGTAACTTCTTGCGAAGTAAATTTAGCCATTGAAACTGATTTCACACGATGTGTGAATTCACGGCTGTCAATTCATACAAAACCACGTGAGTTTTGAAGAAAAGTATGCAGTTGAAAGTAATGTAATTGTCAAATTTGTCAAGTACAACACAATACTTTTTAAACAAGATACGGATCATAATTGTCAAATATATCAAGTACAACACAACACATATGAGAGCATGTACATTAGACTTAATAGAGATTTGGTAACTTCCAACAGAAAGCCAGGTTTACATAGGAATAAAATTTTATCAACTCTAATCCATTACAAAAAAGCACTAGAAAAGTATACAAAGAGTACACAATTTTCAGTATAAATATGTTTCAAGTTTCATCATTGAGTTTAAGTTTATCGGTAAGACATGTGCAAACTACAAAGCATCAAAACAAATAGTAAAATTACAACAACAAAAAAAACAGCAAAACTGCTGGATAAAGCAGGCCCCCAGGAAATATAAAACATGTATTCAACTCAAATCATAGAGTAGAAATATAGATATAGATACTACAGTAAGCAGAACTCTTGTAAGGACTTACTGTATTCCACTACAATTAGTGCAAACAAACGTCCAGTAATTTGTGCACACATATTGTGGTCCCTTCAAAAGTATAAAAGAAAATAATTAATGTAAATGGACATGTTATAAAATCAAACGCAATAATTTTCTTGCTAGGTTCTGAAGAATGCAATTAAAATGCTATAAAAGCTTGTTAGAAAATTTTAACATATAAAAGTCTAAAAATACAAATATGCCTATGAAAAGAATTCAAGCAAAGATTCAAATTTATCTCTTTATTAAGGATCCTGTTTTTCCATGGAATCTAGAGAATGATCAACAGGTGCTAGTAACAGTATTATTCATGTGATTTTCGTAGTGTACAGGCTACAGAAAACCTATGAATTTAAACACTAAAAGAAATATCAATCTGCCTGTCAAGGTTGAAATAAAATCTATCTGCCTCAGGCAATGATGATACAGAATATGTATAACTGAGGAAGTCTACTCTACACCCTCCTCAAACACTCCAATGACCTTGTCTTTGAAATGAAATCTATCAAATTGATACTTTTCAATAATATCAGTCTTAAATTAAAAGATCACACAAGTTAAACCTGTCCATAAATAATGTCCAATTTTAAACCTTCTATATACATCTCCCAGTGTGTACTAGAAATGTTAAACCTTCCTCAGAGGCCTCAGAAACTAGTAGAAAAATTATTTTTTCAAATACAAACCCTGGAAGATGAATGACTGTTTATGTTAGAAATATTTATATTCGTGTTCACTGGATGAAAATAATAATAATAATAATAATAATAATAATAATAATATAACTCATTTGGATTCTGAAATATTCAGTAAATAAAGCTAATAATAGCTTCATTCCTAATGGTACCTAATATGGGTATGAATCCAGATGGAACTTCAAAATATTATTCTGAACTCATAAGAACTGGACTTCAGATAACTGTTTCGGCAAACTTTGGATACCGAAAACAACCGATTCAAAAAATCTTATTGTTTCTTCTCAATGCTCAAACAACAAATTTGACGTAATTTATATAAATTGAAATGGCCGATTACTTTTCGTAATATCATCCAACAACAAGTCAATACGAGCAATAACAAAAAAATCTGGCAATTTTTTAACGAAATTACTCAAACAAAATAAATCCTCATTAACAATCAAATAAGCAAAAAATAGATGTTTAAAAGGAAATTTCTGCAGGTGAGGCGAAGAGCTTTTCTAGCAAGAGCCCAAAAGGTAAAAACAATTCCAGCACTCTTTTGTTCCTGAAGCTTCTTAAAATGAAATCAATATCCTTTCCTTAAGAGTATCATTAATAGGAATGCTTCTGATAAATCAATTTAAAAGAAGGAAAGGGTATACGGTGAAGAGTATCACTAGCTGATCTTTAAATGGAAGTGCTTTGATAACAACATCCATCAGTAGATTTCGAAAGAACAGAACCGGTACACCAAAGTTGCCCGACAGAAACACAAGAAATATGAGGGGTATGGATAACCCATCGCCTTGCTAGCAGTTTCTAGCCAAATTAACGACATACTCCCTCCGGACACAATTATAAGCAAAAGTTTACTTTTGAGATCCATTGAACAGATGCATTAGTTATTCAATGAATCTGAAAAGCAAACTTTTGCTTATAATGGTGGCCGGAGGGAGTATATGAGACATGCCCAAACCTAATATGAAAATCTTAATATGACCAGTGCTTTAATAACCAAAAAATTTTTGTCCATCAACGAGTTTCAAATGAAAGAACTGGTAAGTCCCAAGTTTCCCACTGCAAACACAAGAAATGAGGGTGTTGGTGTGCCAGATGCATGATATAAAACGGTGTGCTCCCAAAATCTAATATAAAAATCTCATGAGCGTAGATTACGCTTCTAATCAAGTAAAGCCTCACTCCAATTTTCAACCATTTATCCCTAAATGGAAAGATCATAGATGTCTTTGGGTATAGAGATTAATAAAACATTTATTCAATGAGTTATTGTAAAAAACTATCAATTATCAAATGCTTACTCCGGTGAACTTATTAAAATCAGTGTTGTCAATTGTGGACTGCAGATTGGCAGTTTGTACAATATCGGATATGCTACATTATCACGTCTCTGCTACATCCGCTATTTGACAACACTTAGTATTAAATCACCTAACAACAGTGATATGTTACAATTCTGTTATGCTATAGCGCCACTATTTGACACCACTGGTTAAAATAAGCCGAAAACAACCTATGAATCTATCGTAACTTATTACGGGACTATTTTATGTCAAAATATAAGTTAGAATGAGCTCACAATATTAATTAATATATATTAATATATGAAACAAATTACATATCTAACCCCTCATTACAATTATCAACTGTTTACCCCAAATATGGAAAGACTACGTCGGTTTCGAATTACATAAACATGAGATAACATATCAAACTGATTCTAATGTCGACCAAGTTAGCTAGTTGCAATTCATTCAAAGCAGTTAAATTCACAGGCTCGAATAAGTAAAGGCTAATCTATTACCAAAACGAGTTTAAAGTTAATTAGTTACTTTTTGTTATATTCAGCTAGCAAGTTAGTTGGTTAGTTAGTTAATCTTCTAACTACGACTGTATAAATATATTCAGCTAATTGTAATAATTATGACGCGTAAACATAATTTTCTAAGCGACATTTTCTACTCTCTAGTTTTCCTTTGCTACATCTTCTACATTTGATAGAATCCAATATAATTTTCAATTGCGTAAACATTCTCATTAGAGTTGCAGCAATTAATGCATCTACAATTTTGTTCGTAAGTTAGTTAATCTTCTAACTACAATTTGGTTAGTAAGTTAGTTAATCTTCTAACTACCACTATATATTCAGCTAATTATGACACTAATTCATTTTTCTCATTCAATTTAAGTATCACAAATCACATTGCTCTAGTTCTACTAATTAATCACTTCTCTGATTCTCTAATTATTCTCAGCAATTCGAGCTTTTCTAACTAATTCAATTTTCAGTTAGTAAGTTAGTTAATCTTCTAACTACCACTAATCATAATGAAATTTTCAATAGCATAAGCATTCTTACCAAACTATTACAGTTAATACATCTTCGATTCGGTTCGAGTCTAAGAAGACCTCGAATCAGTCGCTCGTTTTTCTCGTCTTCTTTAACTCGACTCGCCATATTAACTTCCTCTGCACACTTCAGTTCAAACTCCAAACTCGAATTCAATAATTACATTCAATAAAACCTCGCAATTCAATTGCTGTACTGCAAAAACAAAAAATCACGTTCGAGTAAGTCAAAATCAAGTCCATAATAATGAATCGAGAAATTGTTGATAATTTTTTTGTAGTGAAGTGAATAAGAAATAGAAAAAATAGATCTGAGAAACAGAGAGTTATGCGAAATTGAAGAAGAAGATGATGAAGGTTGTGAAAGTGAACAACCTAAGAAGATGAAGATGAAGAAGAAACTGTTAGAATGTTGAAGTTGTGGAAGCTTCTATTCTGCAAACAAACTCACAGCATCCATGTTAATAGCATAAAATAGCAAATTACATATGCATATAAATATGACTCTATTGAAGTGTCTGGAATATTCATGCCTCCGGATCTGTAGTGTTGATGACACCATAATCGACATTGATTGGATATGTATTAAATCGGATCTATTCTTTCAACCCGAACAAATGAACACCACATAAACGGGAAAACAAATACACATTTTAAGTTTTATATATCTTGGATATCTTGGATTTTAGACTTAAATATGCACTCCATACTTGTAATTGTAATTATGTGTTTTTCTTGGCTAAGCCTTTGCTTGGTAGAGGAGGAAAAGAGAAGAGAGAAATTAAAACACGAAAATCAGTGCATGTATTTGGACTAACATTAGTCCAAATACATGCATTGCTTTTCGTGTTTTAATTTCTCTCTTCTCTTTTTCTCCTCTACCAAGCACACCCTTAAAGATCAAATATGTTTGATTTCGGTTTTTACAAGTATTGAGAAATGTAAATAAATACATATGGCGGCGGATAGGATGATATTTATATTCAGTTCTATTAGATAAATATTATATTTATGTTTGTTTTATATTTAAGCGGGCATATGTTAAACGTATAATTTACGGAATTTGAGATATCTGTGAATATTTATAGATATTCATCAATGACCTTTTTTTTTTCTTTCTAAAGCTGATTATTGAAAAAAAAATAACATTTTTAGTTTTTTTTGTCAAGTAGTTTAGTGGTTAATTAACACATAATATTCATACAGTTTACTCTCTCAATTTAATGAAAAGAGTTCATTTTCATAATAGATAATATTATAATGCTAATCAAAATAAAAGTAATATAGTGATAAAAAAAATATATAAAAAAGTTGTCTCATAAGATTAAAAAAAATATGAAACGTGTTTTCTTGATTATGAAAATACTATATTTTTACAAGATAAAATATTAGTTTCTTGTCAAAAAAATATATTTTAGTTTATATTTAAGTAAGAATATTTAAGTAATTTTACTAATTTATTAACAAATACGGATATTGGTGGACAATATAAATCTACATTTGTATCTATTAAATACAGGTAATTAATATGTCTATTTATTTTATCTGCGGATATTCATTAGGTTATCTACCTCATACCTGTTGCAGATTTTATCCATGGATACGAATTTTTCTACCATCTCTAAATTTAATTGTTGTTCAAAATTGTTGACGTGGCAAGACTTCACCTCAAACTAAGTTTTCTCCACCAAAGTTTTGAAACAAAGTATATCCAATATGCTTTCCATCTTGTATCCTGCAGAACTTTTCAAATTACTGTGAAACGCACTTTAGACCATTGTTAGTTTCCAACAATTTTCAGTTCAGTTCTATCTCCTAGTAAACTTTGTTTCACTGGTTCAACTAAACCCATTTCACTAACAAGTACCAACCCGAAATCCCATAAATCAACGACATCATGAGAATCACAACTAGCAACAGATGCATGACCAATAATAGTAGAACCATCTAATAAGTATAAACCACTACTTTGGTACCTCTACCTACTATCTTTGCATCAAGAGAAATTTCTATAATCTCATTCTCAAATCTAGTTTCATAACCTAGAGCATTAAACATACTTATAGACAACAAATTTCACCTAATTAAGTTCAGGAACATACCTCACATCGTATAAAAGAAACTCACGGTTGTCAAACATCATAAGACAAACCAAACTCATATCTTGAACCTTACAAATTTTCCCGTTTTCAAGGTCAACCTCTCCACCTTCAACTAGCTCTAGAGTCTCAAAGTATTCCTTCATTGGACACATGTGATAGGAACATCTGAAGTCCATGACCCAACTCACCTTCAACTAGCGCACCCACATTCTCATAACTGATTCATCGTAGATTGACTATACCATCCTGAATATACGTTGTTGTTTCAGACGTAATCTGAGTATTCTTAGCATCGCCTCTCCAGGTTGACCGTCTTCATGTTTTATCCATCATCCTGAAGATTAAAATTGTTTCTATCTTCACTTTCCACAATTCAAAATTTTCTCATAGTCCCTCGATTTCCCACTAGGAACCCATGGTGTTCACTTAATTTATTCTGATTGCCCCACGGTGCCAATTGTTGTGAATTAGTTAGTTGCACCAATAATATTTGATGGGTGGAGCAAAAGAATAGCAACCAAATCAAGAGGATGGATGCCAATAATAACTGCAACGAAAATAAACAAGGGAAGAGGAAAAAGAACAAGAGAAAAGCACATAATATTGTTTACCCAGTTCGATTTAAAGATGACCTATGTTTAGGGGAGAGAGCCGCTCTTTATTCCACTAATCAAAAGAGTAATGTTACACAAGATTCCCAAAAGGATTAAAAAAGTAAATCTTCAAACCTAACTCAACCATTATCCCAAATCTCTTCTCGTGGCCAAGATACTCAATTTGATATATTGTTTCCCAAGGTGAATCAAAGATAATTGCCCAACCCATAGAATTGTACCAAGAGAAATTCTCTTTTGTTTCTTTCTAAAATCTTAGACTTTGTGGTGACAAATCATAATACTCTCTTAATCCACTCTTCTTTTTTTATGCGTAAAACAAGTTATATTTATAGAAAAATATAAGCCTTAAAACTAGAAACAATTCTGCTCTAATTTGAAACATAATCAAAACAGATTTTCCTCAAATCCTTCGCGCATATGCACCAGTTCAAACCAATCTTGTATCGGTTCAAAGAACTCTCGGGTTTCTCACCTTCTATCAAACAACCGATTATCCCAAAAGCTTAAGCTGTTATCAATGGTTTTATATTATTTCTAACACACGCCCTAAAGCAAGAGCACACTTGAGCTTGAAGCATGGATAATGCATAGGCCGACCTACCATATACTTAAATTTCACTTTTTAATTAGAAAATGAGGAGAGTGAAAATAACCGATTATCCCAAAAGCTTAAGCTGTTAAGATAAAGTCATATCAATAATTTTATATTATTTCTAACACCTTCGCTCCATGCGCCGGTGCATTTTGGACATGCATCGGTTCATGATTTCCACGCTTAGCACCGGTTCGACTGCAACAACATGCACCGGTTCAACATACTTGAATTCTTCCTAATTTTTAGTTAATCCTCACACCTACTTTAACCGTCAACACAGTCACACTTACAACATCAACCGCCCAATCTCAATATTAACGTCTAATATAAAATCATGAGATCCCATTCTAGTTGAATTAATTGAATGCAGTATGTATGTCTATGTCCGAGACGGGGTTCTCTCCCGTGTAAATTTCATCGTGTTTAATCCTGACCACATACTTTCTACTGTAGCAACATAAATATTTAATTAAAAAATGAACCAATGGCTAGGATATAAAATTTACTCCCTCCCGTGGGTGTCAGACATGAGAGGATCTGCTTTCGTCTATGTCCTGACTCCTGAGTACTATCTGCGGGGTTGCAGCATTGAAGAGACTATAGGGATGGACCCTCGTAGTGGATGGATGTGTTTGTGAGCCAAGCAAACTACTGAATATTGTCACATCAGGCACCATCACTGCCCTCTAGCTAAATTAGGCAAAGGTGTTTCCATAAGAAATTGTTTATGCAATTGATGTCAATGAGTCACTACTATATGTTTGATCGTATCAAGTAAAGAGGACTTGTTTTTTCGGGTAAAAATAGGGGTGTGCAAAAAATCAGATTAACCATAACCAAAGTACTAATCAAATCAAATCCAATTTTAATAACCAAATCCATTTTATAAGAAAACCACACCAATCCAATAAAAAAAAATCAATTGTAAACCATATCCATTTTTTTATAATTGGTTTGTAAACCATATCCATTTTTTAAAATTTTTTGATTTCAAATAAAAGAAATTCCGGAGTTTTTTTCGGAAAAAAGTTTTCGATCTTTTTTAGCGAAAGTATCTGATTTTTTTACGAAAAAACCTTTCCGGTCTTTATTCGATATTTCAGATAAATACAATTCCGAAAAAAGTTTCAATATTTTATTCGAAAAAAAACTCATGATTTTCAGCGAGAAATTTTTCTTCAGATTTTCCCGGAAAAAAGTTTCCGATTTTTCCGGAAAATTTTTCTGATTTTACTGGAAAAAAAGTTTCCGATTTTTTCCGAAAAAAAGTTCACGATTTTTCCTGAAAAAAATTTCCGATTTTTTGCCGGGAAAAAAAGGTTCCCGATTTTTCCGGAAAAAAGTTTCCGGGTTTTCCGGAAACAAGTTCTCAATTTTTTGCCGGGAAAAAAAGTTCCCGATTTTTCCGGAAAAAAGTTTCCGGTTTTTCCGGAAAAAAAGTTTCCGATTTTTTCCGGAAAAAAAGTTCTCGATTTTTCCGGAAAAAAGTTCTCGATTTTGCCGGGAAAAAAGTTCCCGATTTTTCCGGAAAAAAGTTTCCGGTTTTTCCGGAAAAAAACTTTCCGATTTTTTCCGGAAAAAAAAGTTCTCGATTTTTCCGGAAAAAAGTTCTCGACTTTTCCGGAAAAAAGTTACCGTTTTTTCCGGAAATAAGTTTTTGATCTTTTGCCGGGAAAAAAAGTTCCCGATTTTGCCGGAAAAAAAAATTTCCGATTTTTTTCCGTGATAATTTCTAATATTTTTTCGGAAAAAAGTTCTAATATTTTTTTGGAAAAAAATTCCTTATTTTTTAGGAAAAAAGTTGGTTCAATTGAATAATCCAATTTTTATTACTAACCGGTTATGAATTGGTTTCAAACCGGTTATGAACCATATCCAAATTGATTTTTGTGTTTTTTAATAGTAGTATAGAATAAAAGCTTTAAGAAAGTGGTATCTCGAATATGATTCAGTTAATAGAAATGTCTAAAAGTTTTAGTTCAACTGGCAAATGTCGAAATTGTTAGATCGGACGTCATAACCCGGGTTCGAACCCGGGACCTCACAGTTGTGTGTGAGTTTAATTTTAGTGAATTACCACTTCATCTAAGACCAAAAAAAAAAGAATTTGAATATGGAACTTTTCACTTATTTATTTTAAAAGTAGAATTTTAGTCACTAAGGGTTCGTTTGGTATGATGGAAAGAAAATAAGAGGAAAGAAAATTACGAAAATCAATGAATGAATTTGGATGATAAAGTAATCCAAATTCATTTATTGATTTGCATAATTTTCTTTTCTATCACTTTCTCTCCATAGAACCAAACGGACCATAAATCACTTTAAAAAAACTTTAAAAAAATGAGTGATCTATATATCTCATATGCTTTGGATTTTGGTGGTGTGGGTCAGGTGGGAGTTTTCTGTTAGCATGATTTCTTTTTCTTTTTTTTCTCTTTCGAGCGGAGTATTTTTATATCATTTTTTTTATTTGTTAGGATCCCTTTTCTATATAGTAGTATTTTGAGGCTGGAAAATCAAAATGCGAATCACATGCTTATCAAATTAAAAATGAAATCCTAGAATTTCAGAGAAAAAAAATAGAATTTTCAAAACTACGACTCACAACATCAATAATGTTAATCTTAGTCATAAAACCACGGATAACTCAATTTAAACATGAAGATGACACTTTCATCAAAATTTTAATCAATTTTCAAATATCAATCTACCATAAATCACAAATGACATTTTGTAAACAATTGACTGAAATAATAAATCCCATGCTCCTCTTTCTATTTGGTTTGTGATCTGAAGTTCATGCTATATTATAAGCACCGTATATATAAGGAATTTTTTTCCCATACCTTTATTTATTTATCCATGTAGAACCAAAGTTCATGTGATTGACATGAAATTGAAATCTGACATGAACTTAGCCATTAGTATTTGTTTTTCAAAATTCTTATTCTACTTCCATTGAAAGGTTACTTTGTCACATGGACCAACCTGTATATAAAAAGAGCATTCTTGATTTAACACAATTATTCAATGGTTCAATAATTTAGAAAGTTATCTTATTACATCCAATAATGCTTAACCACGTGTCAATTTTATATTATTATATATTATTGTAAGGTGAAGACAAATATATCTATTTTCATTTAGGTCTTAAATAATGGGTCTCACTAAATAATTTATTCTACTAATTTGTTCCTTTGCATTTAGATTTTAAAATTTGGCATCTTGATACATTATTAAAATATTTATTTTTAAATAATAATTGTGATAATCACATTTTATTTTATTTTATAATTTAACATTAATAATTAATAAGTTACACTGTAAAGCATCAAAATTTAAAACTAAGCTCTTCAAAATTCTCTAATGACATAATTTAATATGTTAAGTAGGCATGCAAAGCCTAATCAATATATTTCTTTTAATGATTGAAGTAGAAGTATAGACTGTAATTTGTCACATGTTCCTTGTATATATGTTGCTTTAATTTAAATGTTTTTGTAAATAATTTCAACTAATCTATGTTGTCCACTAAGCACTATGCACTAGTGTTATATTTTTTTTGTAACATGCACTAGTGTTGTATGAAAATGTGTAGTAATATGTTCACTTTTCAGGGAACCAAAATAATGGTCTGAACTTCTAAGAATATGTGGTAACACTAACTTTATATTCAACTTCTTTGCCATGCTTACAGTTCATTAATTTGGATTTTATATGTAGATCTGCGTACATGTTTGTAAAGATGTTAATTTCACACCGACTATGAATGAACAAAAATATATTAGATCTATGTATATAATTTATATACTTCATGTTTAAAATTTTATAATGTAGATGTGATGTTTATCTCTCTTGTGGTTCTAGCGCAATGATTTGTTGTTGCTCTTGGCGCTTTTACAGATTATCTAATAAGTAGTATATTAGAGCTCTGGTTTGATTGGATAGAAGAGTCAGAGTGAAACCTAATATATTGGATCACGTATAAAATATGGGAGACTCATAATTGAGGAAGACATTATTGGATTCAAGTGTGAATAGACATCAAATATTCATACTTGAATCATAGTGTAAATATTTATATATAAAAAGTGTGATTCATATCTAATATCTTAAAATCTTGAGTGAAGATATACTGCCGTATTCTTTTGTGAGTCTAAAACATTGATCTTATATATCTAATACCTTAAAATTTTGAGTGAAAATATAACGTCGTTTTCTTTTGTGAGTCTAAAACACTAATCTATTAGTATTATATATATAATATATGCAATTTCCCAAAAACATTTTTTTTTTAACTTAATATCCTCGGAGTCAAAATCTAAACCCTCCAAATACTGAAATCTAAGATGCGGACCCATCTCTATCCTTAAATAGTCGTGAGAATATTTTATAACAGTGTATTGTTTTGTCACAAAATTTCATTTTTGCAATTCATAAGCAAAAATCCAATTCAATATGATAAAAATATTAGAATTGTGATTTATACAAGATCTATAATTTATATAGAAAATCGGCGTTCGAACTCTGATCATCTCACTTTTTTTTTGACAAAGCTCTGATTATTTCACTTATTCATCGTAAAAGTGGAATTTCAAGCTATTAAACTATTTTTAAAAAAAAATTAACACCGAATTTTTACCGTTGCAATATACCAAATATGGTGGTCCAGTCGTAGAAACCATTAATTTAAAGAAAGGAACTTAATTTCTCTAAATCTAGTAGTTTACAACCATAGCGGATTAAGGTCCTTCATTCTAGCTAAATTATTTGCTTAAATTTGGTGGCTCATGAACCTGACTCTCATACCGTTAGATTCTCTGTATTTCTTCGGCCAAAACATCGATAGGCATTTAAGTAATTTTTATTTTTTAAATCGTCCGATTTTAATCAAACGACCACTGATATCCTCGTAAGAAATTCGTGATTCATTACATGACAAACTCTTGTCCCCATATTCTAATGCTATTAATATTCCTTTTAAACTTCATTGAGCTTTGTGCTTCTTTCACTTTCTCCAATAAATTTGACCTTAAGCTTCTTTGTTTCCACACTCTCTCTTCTTTCTTATTATAAGACAATAATATTACCATACTCTTCTTTGGTTACATAAGTTCAGCTCAAATTTTCAGAACATTGGAATGGGAAAACTAGGTAGAATGTTGGAAACTTTTTGTCTTTCTTCATGTTCAAAAACTTGCTTTTGCATGAACTTTTCTGAATTTGAAGATGAACTTGAGAGAAAGTCTTTGATTAGTAGTGAAAGTGATCATAAACTAAGATTGAAAGATGTTGTAGATGGAAAACAAACATTGGCTTTTCAATTGAAACCTCAGGTGAGTCCTTTCTTAGATTGATGTTTCAAATAAGAAAATCTCTTTTTTGTTTTTGTTTTTGGAATTATTATTATGTAATATAGTTTTTATGTGAGTTGATATGATATCATATCAAAATATGCAGATAGTTATATTGAGGGTGTCAATGCATTGTCATGGATGTGCAAGAAAAGTTGAGAAACATATCTCAAAATTAGAAGGTAAAACCATATTAGCTTTTTTCTTCATATCATAATTCAACTTAACAAAGAAAAGTGACAAGAAAATTTAAATTTAACTATATGATATAAAATTGCATTAGTTCTTTTCCCTATCTTGTTTGTGCTTGTATTGTTAGTGTATGTAATTTTTTTATTCTTCTTCTTCTTCCAAGTTTCATTAGAAACTAATCCAAATTATGCTTGATATATTATTAAAAAGTACTATAAACACAAATTACAAAATGGTTGTTACATATTTGTGTTTGTTGGAGTCACAAATTTCACGCATTCAGGCGGTCAGCACATTAGTGACTGTTAGATCAAGATTAGACAGGTTAAATTTCAAACTTAGTATATTAGAGTTTAAAATAATATCAAAATCTACTTAATTTCTACACAATCAAATTTTGATCAGATGATCTCTGAATTTCTTACTGCAGTAGATCCAGGTCCAAATCTATATTATAAACACTTTTGACAAATGGGGTGTATTATGAGAAAAAGTCAACATTATTACTGTATTTAAATTCTAATCATGTGGTATGATTCTTCTAATTTGTTTATACTAATTGTATTTATCTAATTCTCTAAGCAGGAGTGAGTTCATACAAAGTGGATCTAGAAACCAAAATGGTAGTTGTTATGGGTGACATTCTTCCCTTTGAAGTATTGCAAAGTGTATCTAAGGTGAAAAATGCACAAATTTGGAATTCTCATGCTAATGAGAAATAATTTTGCACACAAAATCTATCTTATGTAGATTCAACAATAACAAAAGTTGAAGTAGAATGAAGGAACTATTATTTATGTTCTATCATTATGTTGCTATATAAAATGTATAGTATTATCAATAATACCTATCTATGTCCTCATGAAAGTAAAAATATAATCAGAGGTGTACTTATGTTTGATGCTTTGAGACTTTAGATGTTTTAACTTTTGAGTAACATAATATATTTTGGAATTTTTATTTCTATTTGACCAAGTTACATCTAAACAAAATTAGGTTTAATACGGTTTTTTATCCTCTATTTTCACTCGTCTTTTTTTTGGTCCTCACTCAAATCGAAAAGATGACATGGCATGAAACCTATTATAAATTTATCTAAATAATATCATCTCAACAGATTTTAAGTCACATCAATAGAAAATTTTGTCACGTATTTTGGATCTTATAATCTGAATTTTTAAAAAAGAAAATCAATTTCAACAAAAAATAAAAATAGAATGATCAAAACTGCAATTAAGACAAAAACAAATCAATCTAACATATGTGGAGCCTAAAGTAAAATTCAAACAAATATAAAAATAAGTGGGGGACATATGTCACATATCTGATTGAGACCTGTTAAGATATATATCTTTGCTATTTTGTACCATTTTGTATTTTGGGAAACTGGAAACAAGTTAGTAACACTATGAAATTGAAAGTGGCCAAGGTTTTAGGCAAATTATAGTAATAGAATGATGATAAATAAGGCAAAGTTTTCAAGTAATGATCCCTTACATTATTTAATGGAAGATAAGATCTAAAGTTAGCTAATCATGTGGAAGCTAAAATGATTAAAATAATTGTATGGTATGATACTACTTAGCATGTTTGAATTAATAAACAAAATATGCCCCTTTATAGTAAACAAAATAATTATAGGATGACCAATAAATCTTATTTCTTGATAATGCACATTGATTAAAAGAAACAAAATTGGATCAAAAGCAAATTTGTCAAATACAAATATATTAGTGAATTAATTACATTTCTTATTGGATCCGATGCAGTCTGGAAAATCATGCATTCACATATTCAGCAAGTTAAAACCTTGTCATGAGTTTATTTTTAAATCCTATTTATCGAGCTTTAAAAAGAGGCGACTTATTTTTATCTAATAGTTTCAACTCATTAATTGCTCAAATATGTGTTTTGCTTGACAAACGAGAATTCAATTGAAATATAGTTCGAAATGACCTTTATTCTTTAACTCGCTTTACCCTTAGCTCAAACTTATTGAGCCCCATAATACCATTGTTTTGAAATATAGTTCGAAACGACCTTTTGAACCGTAAAAACCAATCAGTCGACCAATTGTTTTGATCCCTTACATTAGTTTGGTTGAACAAAATTAAACCAAAGTTGAACCATAGTCGGTTCAATTAACTTTTATTTTCATTTGTTTACTTTTAAATAGTTTTTACTTATTTAATTATCATCTAGTTCAATTAATCATGGTTGAACTAATAAAACTATGACCCATCTTTGATTCTATTTTTTAAAAACTCGCCTACATATATTTGAGAAAACACACACAAGCAAAGATTTAGATCACAATTCTATGTGCCATGAAATGTGAAAGAAAAAAAAAGACATAGATGGAGGAAAAAAGAAGGAAATGTTTCTTACCAATTCTTTATATTTTTGTTCTAGTCTTGCCAAATTGTAGCAATGTTGTAGGACATGTGCAACATATAAAAGGACAAGGAACATGTATAATACTAACTTGAGAGATCCAGCTATTTTGGTCGTTTTGCTTTTTAGCCACATGAAAGCAATTATCTTACAATAGAAGTTTCATTTTCAATTATCCCCATAAACAAAATACTAAATGTTGCTAATCTTAAAATTAAAGTACTTGAATCCAATAACATGTCACATGGTAACACTTGTCAAGTGTGATGGAGGTTGAGAAATTTATTGATCTCTTATGGCACCTTTATCAAAATTTATTGTATGAACCCAATAACATGTCACACATTGCCTTTAGAATCATTTTAGGTTTTTCAACCCTTTTATATACTCAAAAAAATAGTGTATTTTTAGATGAAATACACGCCCAATAAATCTCAAAAAATTTGGGGAGTAGAGTTGAAAATAGATTTTGGGTTTTAAAAATTACTTCCTCCGGTTATTATTATAAGAAAAAAAATCACTTTTAGTTTCATTGGAAAATTGATGAACCTAAAAAGTAATTTTTTGTTTATAATAGTGATTGGAAGAAGTATAATTCATACAAATAAAAATCTTCTCTCTTAATTGTATTTTGTTGTGTCATTATTTTGTAAATAAATTTTAAAAAGTACTTCTACCAATACAAGAAATGTCGTTTTTGGCAGCGAGAAATGTCGCTGCCAAAAACGCAAAGTTGCTGCAAAAAGTGTTTTTCGCAGCGAAAAAATTGTTGCTGCATGTCGCTGGCATAAGTGCCGTTGCGAAAAGTTTTGCAAGGACAATTAATGTCGCTGCCATAACTAGTGTTTTGCAGCAACAATTAATGTCGCTGACATAACTAATATTTTTAGCAACAATTAATGTCGCTGACATAACTAGGGTTATTTGGCAACAACAATTATTGTCGCTGACACAACTAATATTTTTTTGCAACAAAAATTATTGTCGCTGGCATCGCTGGTGTTTTTTGCAACAACAATTATTGTCGCTGACAAAAATGTATTTTTCGCAGCGAAAAAGTTATTTTTGTGAATTATATAAATTATTGTTATATCTTTTATATCTCAACAACAAAATTGTTGGAATAAATTATACTTTCCAACTATAAATGTAATTATATATTTTTGTTATTTTTTATAAAAATTTAGTATCAATCACTTAATTTAAATTGTCGTAATTTAAATTATTTAACTAAGTTTTGTTTCTTCTTATCTTATTCTTTCTAATTTGCATATATTCTTTTCAACAAACTATAAATAATTCAATTAAAGTATCTACAAACAATATAATTAAAGGATAAAACTTATATATATTACCCTAAATACAATTGTCTTGTTCTCCTATAAAAAAGTGATGCGTGCTATTTATTCAACTCAAATTTTAATAATCACTTGTAACTCCGTTAAACCATCCATTCGGTGAACAATAAAAATCTTTTTCCTTCCTTTTGTGATGCATTGTATAATACTACAACCGTTGAACAATTGGAATATATCTCACTTGTTTAGTGAATCAAATGCATTCTTTTAGATTTGTCTTCATTCTACAATTTTACCTCATTCTCTCACTATGCTGCACAACAAGAATTGTGATTTAATTAAAACTTTGACTATTAGACATTAAAGAAAGAAAAATAATAATAAATTGACTATATAAAAAATTGTGAATTGAGAGATAACAAGTAGAAGAGATAAGGGATAAAGTTTGTGAACATCTCCAACAAGATTAAACCTACAAAGAAACATTGACCTAAGATGAAACATGACGATCTTGAATCAATCCTCTAGCTATTGAACTTGAAGCAAAAGGGATCTGAAAAATATTAAAAAATTTAAATTTACTTATGCAATGAAAGTATACGATGAAGCTAGCAAACCTGATAGTAGTTTGTCAATGTATTGGTTTGAATCTCAATGTCTCTTTAACTAAGTAATTGTGTGTGGTTACTATGAATGTTAATTTGGCTTAAATATCTTTAACTAAGTTTTGTTTTTTCTTATCTTTTTATTTCTATTTTGCATATATCTCTCAACAAACTATAAATAATTCAATTAAAGTATATCTATTAACAATTTATTAAACGGAACTACCGTAAAAAAACTTAATTTGTCCTTATCAAGTATAATAATATATATAAAAATAGAAATAAAAAAAGATAATAATTTTAAGTTAAAAGAAATTTACGCATAAATATAGGAACGGAAACCACGATAAAAGATCAAGGTCGGTTTAGGCCTCAGAAAAAAAAATTAATTTTTTTAAAATCAAATTATTTTTCTTATGGTTTTTTGCTTTCTTATTTTATCCATTTTTATTTATTGGGGAGAACTATACTTTTATATTGTACTCTATCTTGTTTAAAAAAAATATATATTGTACTCTACTTTACCTCAAAAAAATATTGTACTCTACTAGTTGTAGATTTTTTTTTAACTTAAATAAAAAAAGATCATCTATGCTTGTACCAAAAAAAAAAAAGATCTACTTCAAAAAAAAAAGATCATCTATGCAAGTACCAAAACAAAAAAGAAAAAAAGATCATCTACACTATTATACAATTTATTTTCTATTCCTATTTTTTTTATCAATTATTTTTTATTATTATGTTTACTTATCTAAAAAAAATATAATTTATTTAAATAAATGAAGATCTTCAGTAGCTTTTTTCCCAAAAAAAATTTTTATTTATTTTTGTAATATCAATTTTTTATTTTATTTTTAAAAAAAACCTTATTTTAATGTTTGCTTTAGGTCACACAATGTGTTGGGCAGACCCTACAAAAAAATACGCATAAAAAATAGTAATTGTGTAGTTTCCCAACGACTTTACAAGGTTGTTGCAAAAAAAACTATACTATTAGCGGCAATAATAATCTACTAAAAATATATATGTGGAACAATTACTAAAAAATATAATTTGTCCTCAAAGAGTATGATAATATTGCAAATCTTCTACCCTTAATTGTAATTTTAGCTCTAAAGATAAATAAAAAGATACAAAACATAAAAATAGAAAAAAATATTAAATTAAAAAAAAAAATCTACGCATAAAAATAGGAATAGAAACCATGATAAAAAATACGCATAAAAAAAAAGTAATTGAGTAGTTTCCCAGCGACTTTACAAGGTTGTTGTAAAAAAACTAAACTATTAGCAGCAACAATAATTGTTGTTGGGATAACTAACTTTTCCCAACGATAACGTAGTTGTTGAGAAAAAACCAACTTATAACAACAACTTAAATAAGTTGTTGTTATATGTATGTTTTTGTCAACAATTTAAATGTCGCTGCGAAAAAATCGCTGCGTAAAATGATATTTCTTGTAGTGCCTCCAAACCTAGGACCATAGGTCTGACATATTATTCATATTTATTTAAATAAGTCGACTTGCAGTTTGATTTTTTAACTAAATAAATTTATAAAAAAGTTATAGTCTAAACTATATAGGCTAGGTTGTAGGCTGATTTGAGCTATTCTCACCCCCTACTTGTCACATCACAAAAAAAGGATCTATATTTGATGTCAAAAACATAAAATAAAATCTTATATTATATTACCACTTAAATCACGCTTGTATATTTGTATTTAATGGCTTGTTTGGTATGAGAGAATTTGAGAAGAGAGGGTTAGAGAAGAGAGAGTTAGAAGAGAAATGGGGTATTTCTCTTGTTTGGCAAAGCAAAGAAAGTGAGAAGAGAGAGACAAAATGAGTGGGCCCCACGTCATTTCTATTTCTCTTCTGGTTTGAGAAGAAAGGCAAATTGTCCATTATACCCTTGTTATGTTACCTACTATATTCTTTTTTTAATCAATTGTTAGGGGTTTATTTGTACTTTTAAAAATAACTAACACTTCTCTCTTCTTTATTTCTCTTCTCTTCTTCTTATACCAAACAATACATCAAATCTACTCTATTTCTCTCATTTTTCTCTCTTCTCTTACTCTCTCTCACCTATTTCCCTCTTCTCACTTTCTTTTCACAACCAAACACACCCTAAAAAAACTCGTGCCTACGTATGTCCTACAAAAAATTATTTAATAAAATGGGCCATGCATTTGTTCATCACATGAATCAGTAGCTATCTCATTTGAGTTTTGCAGTTGTTAACATTATTTACAAAGAAAATGTACCCGAAAAAAAAAACTTTATTTACAAAAAAACAAAAATCTATAAAATGGGCCATGCACTTCTTCATCACATGAATCAGTAGCTATCTCATTTGAGTTTTATACACTACAAGAAATATCATTTTCCGCAGCAACTTTTTCGCAGCGACATTTAAATTGTTGACAAAAACATACATATAGCAACAACTTATTTAAGTTGTTGTTATAAGTTAGTTTTTTCTCAACAACTACGTTATCGTTGGGAAAAGTTAGTTATCCCAACAATAATTATTGTTACCGCTAATAATTTAGTTTTTTTACAACAACCTTGTAAAGTCGCTAGGAAACCACACAATTTGTTTTTTATGCGTATCTTTTATCATGGTTTCTGTTCCTATTTTTATGCGTAGATTTCTCTTAATTTAATTTTTTTTTTCTATTTTTATGTTTTGTATCTTTTTTTATCTTTAGAGCTAAAATTACAAATAAGGGTAGAAGATTTGCAATATTATCATACTCTTTGAGGACAAATTCGATTTTTTAGTAATTGTTCCTTCTATATATTTTTAGTAGATTATTATTGCCGCTAATAGTATAGTTTTTTCTGCAACAACCTTGTAAAGTCGTTGGGAAATACACAATTACTATTTTTTATGCGTTTTTTTTGTAGGATCCGCCCAACACATTAATTATGTGGCCTAAAGCAAACATTAAAATAAGGTTTTTTATTTTTTTTAAAAATAAAATAAAAAATTGATATTACAAAAAAAAATTAAAAAAATTTTGGGTAAAAAGTTACTGAATATCTTCATTTATTAAAATAAATTATATTATTTTTAGATAAGTAAATATAATAATAGAAAATAATTGATAAAAAAATAGGAATAGAAAATAAATTGTATAATAGTGTAGATGATCTTTTTTTCTTTTTTGTTTTGGTACAGGCATAGATGATCTTTTTTTTTTTTGAAGTAGATCTTTTTTTTTGGTACAAGCGTAGATGATCTTTTTTTATTTAACTTAAAAAAATCTACAACAAATAGAGTACAATATTTTTTTTTTAACAAGGTAGAGTACAATATAAAAGTATAGTTCTCCACAATAAATATAAATGGATAAAATAAGAAAGCCAAAAAGCATGAGAAAAATAATTTGGTTTTAAAAAAATTAATTTGAAAACATACGAAAAATAATTTGGTTTTAAAAAAATGAATTTTTTTCTGAGGCCTAAACCGGCCTTGATCTTTTATCGTGGTTTCTGTTCCTATTTTTATACGTAAATTTCTTTTAACTTAAAATTATTATCTTTTTTATTTCTATAATTATATATATTATTATACTTGATAAGGACAAATTAAGTTTTTTTACGGTAGTTCCGTTTAATATATTGTTAGTAGATATACTTTAATTGAATTATTTATAGTTAGTTGAGAGATATATGCAAAATAGAAATAAAAAGATAAGAAAAAACAAAACTTAGTTAAAGATATTTAAGTCAAATTAACATTCATAGTAAACACACACACAATTACTTAGTTAAAGAGACATTGAGATCCATACCCTATGAAGCACCGACACCTCTATGATTAGACGTGTCGCGTGTCCGACACGTGTCCGTGTCCGATACTCGTATGACACCCGTACGACACTCGTACAAACGTGTCGGAGAGGTGTAAAAAAAAACAATTTTTCCTTTATTCCGACACTCCTTAAATCGGTGTCCGACACCTATAAGACACTCGTACAAACGTGTCGGGGTAAGTGTTCAAATTTTATTTTATTTATTTGCTTCTATTTTTCTCAGACATATATCCAACGATTAAAGATTTGTCGAAATAATAATATTGATCAATGAGGGATTAAAGATATTACATTTAGATTACATTATTTTTAGTTTTTCGATAGTAGTTGGATGAGTAAATGTCAAATGTATTATTGGGCTTTTGTTAGATAATTATGCTTTTGTTATTGGACTTTCATGGTAGTTAGATTAGTCCATTAGGTATTATTATATATTCTCTTTGTATTTCTATATTTTGGTATATATTTTGGTATATCTGATTCTAAAATGGTATCGAGAGCATGATTTGATCCGCCTTGAACTGCTCGATGATTCTGTTGTCGTGTTCCCAAAAATTTGGGAATGAGTTTGTTTTGATTTTTGGTAATTGATTGTTTTTTTGGTTTCCGTTCCAGTATTTGATTTTCAGTTCGTTTGATGGTTCGATCCTCTGTAAATTGTTTGTTGCTTCTGCTTTTGAATTCGCAAAAGTTGTTTGGGAATGTATTTTCTTCGGTCTAATAATTGATTTTATTGATCTCGAAAAGTTGTTTATGCTACGTCATGCAGTTACTAGGATTGTGAATAAGTTTGTCGGTGGCTATATATATGTGGGAAAAGCATGTGTGTTGCTGGTATGGTACATTGTTTGATTTTCACTAGTGTCAGGGGTATTTTTATCAACAATCAGTGACTGTGAATGATATCCAACAAAGTGGTTGTGGTGATTAAGTATTCTAAAATATGGTGTGTGGTTAGTGGTTACATATTGAAAGTAGCCGTTCAAAAAAAAAAGGGTCTTGTTTAATTTGATTTTGATTTTGTTGATTCTGTTTGGTTTGATCTCTTTTGTTTAGTTTCAATTGGCTTGGTTCTGTCTCGTTTAGTTTGATTTCAGATTTGTTTTGGTTCTGCCTTGTTTGGTTTGATCTGATTTGTTTAATTATGTCTGGTTACATTTTGTTCTGTCTGGTGAGCGAAAGCTTACAATCTGAAATTTGAAATCTGAATCCGGTGAGGGAATACTCACAATCTGAATCCGGTGAGGGAATACTCACAATCTGAAATAAATCTGAAGCTGAAATGTGAAGTCTGAAGTTTGAAGCTGAATTTTATATATGTTTTTCGTATTTTGTTTGACAAACTCATAATGTTTCTTGTTGATCCATCATGAGTTTGAGGGGAAATGTTAGATAATAAGACTTTTGTTATTGGGCTTTCATGGTAGTTAGATTAGTCCATTAGGTATTATTATATATTCTCTTTGTAATCCTTATTTTGTTAAGCAATGCTATTCTGATATTACTGAAACCTAGCCGTCACTCTGTATTTTTTGCATCTCTGATTCTAACAACATTTAGATTACATTATTTTTAGTTTTTCGATAGTAGTTGGATGAGTAAATGTCAAATGTATTATCATATATTTTTTTAAAACTTTTTTTATTGAAAAATTTGTTCAACTTATATTTTAAAAAAAAAAAAACTTAGATGCATATGTATGTATTTTTAATTCTAAACTTATATATTTTATAAATATGTAGCGGTGTCAGTGTCGTATATTTTTTACATTAGACCAAGTGCAATGAGGGTGTTTAATGGGTGTTGACTGGCTGTTGAATGAAAATGGACCATTGGAGTAACATGTTGAATTTAAAGAGAAGATGAATCCAGTTAACATGTTTAATTGCTGCGCAGGGGGACAGGTGGCAGCTTCTGATTGGCTCACGAGATTTTTACCTCATCTTATCTTTAAACTCAATTATTTCAATGCAAATTTATTTATTTATTTTTTTATTTTTTCACCAAAATTCGTAATTTTTTTTCTCTATAAATAGAGACTTGGTTCATTTGATTTGGACACAGAAAAAAAAACCAAGTTTTTCACTATCTTAATCTTGTTTATCACGAATTGCAAGCAGATCTAGTGAAACACATATGGACAAAGTTTGGAATGTTTCCGAATTGAAGATGATTTGTTTCGTATTAATTATGTTTGTGTGTTGTTTTGCATTTTAAGTTAATTTGCATCGTATTAATTATGTTACTTGTGTGTTGTATTGCATTTTAAGTTAATTTGTATCGTATTAATTACGTTATTTGTGTGATGTATTGCATTTTAAATTAAGAATATTTTAAAAAAATTTGTTAAGTGTTTATTATTTTAATTTAATTTTAATCGATAATTATAATTTTATTTAATCATAAAAAACAAAAATTTAAATTTAAATAAGAATATGAAATAAAAAATGGTGGGGTAGAGAAGGTGGTGGGGTAGGGTGTTGAATGAAAAAACTATTGGAGAGGGTAAAAATTTAATGGGGTGTTGAATTATTAGGTGGAAGAGAGAGAAGATGATGTGGAGTGTAAAAAGTGGAAAAGTAAGGTGTTGAATGTTTTTTGCCATTGTACATGGTCTTAGCGGTGTCGGAGTGTCCGTGTCGTGTCGCGGTGTCCGTGCTTCATAGTCCATACCAATACATTGACAAACTACTATCAGGTTTGATAGCTTCATCGTATACTTTCATTGCATAAGTAAATTTAAATTTTTTAATATTTTTCATATCCCTTTTGCTTCAAGTTCAATAGCTAGAAAATTGATTCAAGATCGCCATGTTTCCTCTTAGGTCAATGTTTATTGGTAGGTTTAATCTTGTTGGAGATGTTCACAAACTTTATCACATATCTCTTCCACTTGTTATCTCTCAATTATCAATTTTTTATATAGTCAATTTATTATTATTTTTCTTTCTTTAATGTCTAATAGTCAAATTTTTAATAAAATCACAATTCTTGTTGTGCAGCAGAGTGAGAGAATGATGTAAAATTGTAGAAGGAAGACAAATATAAAAGAATGCATTTGATTCACTAAACAAGTGAGAGATATTAAAATTGTTCAACGGTTGTAGTATTATACAATGCACCACAAAAGGAAGGAAAAAGATTTTGATTGTTCACCGAATGGATGGTTTAACGGAGTTACAAGCCATTATTAAAATTTGAGTTGAATAAATAGCACGTATCACTTTTTTATAGGAGAACAAGACAATTGTATTTAGGGTAATATATATAAGTTTTATCCTTTAATTATATTATTTGTAGATACTTTAGTTGAATTATTTATAGTTTGTTGAAAAGGATATATGCAAAATAGAAATAATAAGATAAGAAGAAACAAAACTTGGTTAAAGAATTTAAATTATGACAATTTAAATTAAGTGATTGATACTAAATTTTTATAAAAAATAACAAATATATATAATTAAATTTATAGTTGGAAAGTCTAATTTATTCCAACAATTTTGTTGTTGAGATATAAAAGATATAACAACAATTTATATCATTCACAAAAATAATTTTTTTCGCTGCGAAAAATACATTTTTTGCCAGCGACAATAATTGTTGTTGCAAAAAAACACTAGTTGTGTCAGCGACAATAATTTTTGTTGCTAAATAACACTAGTTATGTCAGCGACATTAATTGTTGCTAAAAATATTATTTATGTCAGTGACATTAATTGTTGCTGCAAAACACTTATGGCAGCGACATTAATTATCCTTGCAAAACTTTTCGCAACGGTACTTATGCCAGCGACATGCAGCAACAATTTTTTCGCTGCGAAAAATACTTTTTGCGGCAACTTTGTATTTTTTGCAACGACATTTGTCGCTGCCAAAAACGATATTTCTTGTAGTGAGGAAAGAATAAGAGTAGTGAAAAGTGTTTTGGATCTTTGAATAAGTGGTGCAAAACAAAAATAAAAATCAGTGGGTGCAACGTGCAAAAAATATAGATATATTGGTGAAAATTTTAAAATTCCACGGGGTATACCTGCACCCCTCACTTACACATAGCACCCCCTTCTTGCGGAAGCACTAGTATGTTACTAGATTAGTTTGTAGGAGTGAAGTCAAATGATAAAAGGGTAAAATGGAAATATCAAATGATTTGTAGGGGTGAAGGGTTAAATGTAGAGGTGGGAGGAAAAAAATTCTCAATGTTTTGGCCTATTTTTATGATTGGCCCCTGGCCCAATATTGCGAGGTGATTGCTCGTTCACCCAACCTCCTAAAATACGGCTTTTGATCTGAAGAAAGTTTCTGAAATATATTTTTAAAGTAAATTTTTGATGGTATATTTTAACAGATTGGTATATTCTGCAATATATTTTCTACCTCTCAATCTTTCTTTTTTCCCTTGAATAAATATTTTGGAACGTATTTTCCGAAAAAAATTTGCCTTAAAAAAAATCTTCAAAATGTGTTTTCCGAATTTTTTCCAAATTTAAACTACAAAAATTTCGGAAAATGCATTCTGAAATTTTTATACAAGTGCAAAAATGGATAAATTGGAGTAGAAACGAAACACGGGGTTGGGAAGAGAAATTTTCCTAAATCGTGCTAACATTAGTTTTGAACCCAAACAATGGCCTGAACACTAGACATGACAATAAAACCCATACCCGCGGGTACCCGCCCAAACCATACCCGCTTTGACGGGGAAAACCCGGGTTGACTGAGTTTGGGTTTGGGTTTGGGTTTTCCCCGATTTCAAAAGATGGGGTTGGGGCGGGTAATGGGGACATTGATACCCACCCCGAACCCATCCCCGAACCCGCCCCCGCATATATTAAAATTAGATTTTACCTCTTTTAAATTAGAAATTCTTAAACAATTTCTTAAATTACTTTTATATATTTATTTTTTATCTTTAATTTGAGTATCAAACAAACTATTTTCTCTATTTCTTTTCTTTATTTAAAAAATATCGTTGAAACAAAATAATTTTGGGCTTTTAACTTCTTTTATTTAATAAAAAAATACTAAAATGCAATCCAAATTCATGTAGAAAAAGACGTAACGGGGATACTCGAACCCCGTTGGGATACCCGATCCCCGTTGAATTTGGATTTGGGGTTATACTTTTTATCCCCGCTTGAAATTGGGATGAATTTGGGGAAATCCGAACTATATAGATTTGAATTTGGGGAAAGAAAAACTCGTCCCCGCCCCGCCCCATTGCCATGCCTACTGTACACAAGCCCAAAGGCCATTATATGAAGGGAAAAAAAAAAAGACAAAAAGTCGTTTTTTCCGTTATTATATCCGTGTAAGATCCTCATCCAGTCTCGTCATTCTCATCGTGTCACACTCATAAGTCATAACAGAGTTGCACAAAAATCAACAAATTAAAAATTCATATAAAATTAAAATAAATTAAAAAATATCAATTTCATTTTCACAAATATAAGTAAGTAGCAAAAACCAGAAAGTTCAAAAAAAAAAATCAAACAATATTTTTTCTTTAAATCGAAACGAAAAAACGCTATGAATCCAAAAATTCTCATCGTGTTCTTTCTTCTTCTGAATCTCATATCAATTTCAATCCAAAACCCTAACCCTAAAATTCCCAAATCGATTCCATCACCGGCTCACGTTGAGCTCGCGAGTTATGGCTTCCCCGTCGGTCTTCTTCCGGCAACCACCGTCTTAAGCCATAACATCAATCACACTTCCGGTGATTTCTCCGTTAAGCTCGGTGGCGCGTGTAAAATCACGCTTCCACCTGATAACTATGTTGCAACTTACTCTGATACGATTACGGGGAAGATTGTGAAAGGTAAGATTGCTGAGCTTAATGGGATTAGGGTTCGTGCTTTTTTCCAGTGGTGGTCGATTACCGGAATTCGATCTTCCGGTGATGATGTTGTTTTTGAAGTTGGAATGGTTACTGCTAAGTATCCCTCGAAGAATTTTGATGATAGTCCGGTTTGTGAGGGTCAGAAGCACTCTGCTTTTTGATGAAAAGGTTAGGGTTTCTTTTTTAGGGTTTTTTCAGTTGAAAATTCATGCACTTGAATTGAATCTGTTTATGTTAGATTCTATAAGGAAGGAATTAAATTTAATTAGAAAGGTTTGATTTTTAGTTGAATTGGAATCTTATCTGTTTGATTGATGTGAATGATATAATATATATTGGCTTATTTGAGAATCTTCATATTTGATTTCAAATCATGGTATTTGATTGGTATCTACCTACTTTCCTTATAAAGGTTCATTTTACACTAATCGTTGTCATTAAAAAAAATTAGATGATTTGTGATTGGTTTATGAGAAAATGGAATATATATGGTTAGTTAAAGTAGTTTTAGCTCAACTGGCAATGTCAAAATTGTTAGGTGGATATTTTCTGTGGTTACTCGGAATCTCTCATTTGTGTCGGAGTTTTTAGGTGATGTTTGTCACTTTGTCTACTGACCAGTTTTACATAGCCAGTCGATGAGAGTCAAGTATTTGATGATGAATTGTCATTGGATGTCTGTGTAAAATAGTTTTATGCCGTACTTTTTAAAAGTGCCATCGTATTAAAAGTAAACTTTTCTTTTCTTGTGGTTTTTGTATTGCAAATGACTATAAAGCTTTAGATAAGGATAGAATGACAAAAGAGAGATCTACTATTAGGTAGTGGTTTTTAATTTTATATTAACTCAACAATGGGGTCCTGATAATTTGGAGATCGACCGAGAGGTAAATAAGGTTTGACTAATTATTCCATTATGGATCAAACTTGGGTATATTGAAGTTCATTAAGCCCTTGAACCCAATCACATGGTTGATAGTGCTTTCATCTTCATGCCGCGAGCTATTCCATTATGTCTTGTTGGTTGTTACTACATTGCAAAAGGCAAATAATGACACGGGCCCATTAAAATAAATAGAGATCTAATCTTTTGGCCACCTTTATGCTCTTCACTTTCAGAGACTTTTATATATGCCTGCTTTATGGCTTGTAGGTATTGGCTCATTCCAACTACAAGCCAACATGGAGCTATAGAGAATATGGACAACATAATTAGATTTGTATTTAATATGATTGTAAAGATATCAATCATCATTAATGATTTTACTTGTTATATAAGCTTTTGACAAATGTTTTTCATTGATTGTTTCCTACCGACAAGTTGTTCTATTTTCTTCAACATTAAGATCCATGTGGAGCATTTTGTTTAGGTTGCTAAAACTTTTGTGCTTTTTTAAATTATGTTTTATTTTCACTTTTGTATTAGTTGATACTATTAGACTTTGAAATTATTCCAGCTTTCTTTTATTATCAATTTGTCATTATACCATCAGAGGCGGAGCTAGGGGTGGCCAGGATGGGCCATGGCCCACCCCAAAAAATTGAATATTAGTAGGGTACCCCTATATATATAAATTAAAATTATATGGTATATATATTAGTTGAGGCGATAAATTACCATATGTGTACTCCTGGCCTAGCGGATAAGCGTTATTTTTTCTTATTTTTCTGTTTTTTTTTTCTTTAAAAAATTCAACTTCATTGTGGCACTGGTTTGAATCCAGCTTGCTTCGTTTTTCCATATTTTTCTATTTGTTTCTTTAAAAAATTCAACTTCAATGTGTTTAGTGGATTATATTGTTTATTTTTCCACTTTTTTCTTCAAAAAATTCAATTTTATTATGTAAAATGTGTTTCAAATCCATGGAAATTGAGACAAAATTAATGTATTATGCCACTAAACCAATGACACTATTCCTGCAAAGTTTGTTTTTTCCTTTCATATTTTTGTGTGAATAAAGCACAATTTTTTATTAATCAATAACAATTATTCTCTTGTGATTAATCTTATTTATTTTGAATTATATCATTCTTTTTATTTATAATTATATCATTCTCTTTTTGGTATATATTTGTAATATAATAAAATATTTAAATTTTTTATCATCAATTTTATACAAATATTAATTCAAACTTAATTATTGATTATTTCGAGTTACCTTGTACACGTAAATATCCTCTTATGGTACGCAATTTAATTTTTTAATGATGAACTTTTTTTACGCGATTAAACTTATGAGATTTTATCTTGAGTGATCAACTTTATACTTATTATTACAACTTCAATTATTGTATGCAATATAATTTTTGTATTTAATTTATATGTTATAAATTTTCAGCGGCCCACCCAAAAACAAATTCCTGGCTCCGCCACTGTATACCATTGTTTCCCTCAAAATCTTATTTAGTATCTCTTTTGAAGTTTTTTTACAGCTGTATCTAATGTTTTTTCATAATTAATCATGCCTGGTCTTAGTTGTCCCTTCTTGTTGTTTGACTGAAGTGATTCATATGGATTAGTGGAATCGTTTCTATTCTGTCTTAACTAGTTGACTAAGTGGTATTTTAGCCCGATCGATTTAACCACCGAGTTTTCTATTGGCTCACAGATACTAAATCTGTGAACTGCATTGTCCATTTACTCTACCATTGTTCTGTTTTACTTGTTATTTAGTAATCAAATTGCTTAGGTTTCTACAGCGCTGACTAGTTCATTTGATTAGGTAATTAGGTTCATATTGGTTCTTGGTCACTAGTACTACGGACTGTATTTGACATTTCATAAGTTAAGCCTTTTTTGTTAAGCTCTGAATTGTTCTGTATGTGCACTTGATTGCATAGATCTGGAGTTATTTTCGTAATGTCTTGTTATGTGTCTTTGCATTCTTTTTCAATGTTAACCATGGCTTAGAGCCAAATAAAATACAAGTGTGTACAACTCAATCCATGTCACAACTAGTTGTTTCACTTTAATTTTAAATATTTTAAAAAATTATAAAATGGAAAAGTAAATAAAATAATACTATTTGTTATAGAAGTATGATAAAAGAAGTTTTGAAAAATGAAAAACTGGTTAAGTGAACCAATCTAGCTCAAGTCCACTTTGGCTTGCAGAGTAAGTGAGCCGAGTAAAAATAACCCGGAGAGCTTGAGCTAATTTTTTCCCCAACCCAATTCAATGGTGAGTTGGATCGACTCATCTTTTTGTTGGCATTCATCACATAATGAAAAAATCAGCTGAACTTCGTTGCAACTTTTTTGACTGTGTGTTTGTTCAGATGTCATTACAATTTATAAATACAATAAGACTTCATGCTGAAGCAATGCACTGTGATTTGGTGTATATATTTTTTTTAAACAATGATTGGGTGTATGTTATTTTCCTATTCTTTTGAGAATAGAAGATTGTGACGTGAAGCTTTCATCCTTATCATAAAATATAAGATCTTGATATCTTTATCATATTATTATTTTCTAGGTTCCTGCATTATGCATCAAACAGGTTGTTTTCTTGTACAAGAATCTATACTAGTTGACTTAACTCATGAATCATGATAAGATATTCTAAACTAGTGAAATTCAAGACATTCTTTCATTTTTAACTACCTTATTTTTTGTGGAGGTTAAAATATAGATTAAATTCTTCATATTCTTGACATTTTATCCTCTCTTTTATGCAGGGTATTAGCTACTTATGTGTGTAAGTAATAATGCCATGAAATCCAGTTCCACTAAGTGAAGATAATCTAGAAGCAGCTAATATTGTGCTTAGATAGTGTTTTTTTATGTAATGGAATCTATGCTACAAAGAATCTACTTTGATGCCACTTGTTTGTGTAATGAGACCACTTTGAATGTATTTTATTTGATATTCTCTGTTGTCATGTATATATTATGATGCAATAGTAGTATAGTATAACTTGCCTTTTTAAAGTTAGAAAGTTATGCAAATTAAATATCCCTCACTTTTTTCTTGTGCTGATATTGTAATGGCTTAATGATTTGCATGGTGAAGATGAAAAGTAAAAGAATAAAAGTTTTGGGGTGTATTGAGTATTATACTATGATCCAATACTTTTTATTATATACTTTAAACTTTGAAATTTTTTCTTTTTACTTTCATAATTATGAAGTTGACTTGGTTTAATTTTATAAATCAAGAGGTATTATATGGCATTGTTCGTTTCAATTCAATCTTTATATTATAATAATAAAGGTCTTCATAGTAACTTCATTGGACACAACAATATTTCTTTTTGAAAAAAAATGTTATGTTCGGTAGCTCAAAATATGACAAATTTTTAGTAATATTATCCATACTTTTACAATTTTATTTTGTTTTAAAAAATATCATCATATAATAATAATTTTTTTTTGATGATATCATATAATAATAATAATATAAACCATACAATATTCTTTGCAAAAATATTTTTTCCCTAAGGTATCTAAAAAATAGTGAAATAATATTTTGTTAGCGAATATTGTACAAAACAAGTTTAAAGCTTAGGGATATTGCATTATATATACAGGGACTGGGGTTAGAATCCCGGTCATCCCACTTATCCATCTTATGAGTGAAATTTCTAGCCACAAGGCTATATGACAAAAAAAAAAGTTTAATACATTAAAAATTTGTCATGAATTATTCTATATCATACTTAATTTTTACATATCAAAATGACCCTATATAAGACTTGCTAGTTCATACTTCTTCTGGCCTTAATTATAAGTAAATGTCACTTTTTAGATAGATACATTGAATAATTAATGTATTTAATCTAAAAAGTGGACTAGATACATTAATTATTTAATGTATCTAAAAAGTAACATTTGTTTATAATTAAGGCCGGAGGGAGTATCATATTGTTCTAAACTAGCTATACTATACTCCCTTCGTTTCTTTTTAAGTGTCCAAAAACATTGAATTTAGCGTTCCTATTTAACTGTTCATTTAGTGTTTTAAGGGTACGATTCGTCAATTATATCCTTTGTCAATTACTCATATCTTTTTCAATAAAACTGGTTAATGCTATATATTTGGAAAACTAAATCTTTTAAAAAAAAAAATTGGTACTTAACATATTAAATTTTGTTTCTTTTTTTTTTTATTGGAAAGAGAAAGTGTGTGCAAAAAAGTAGGATTTTATTGGTGAATTAAAATTAGGGTATAACAGGAAGATAAAGTTCAAAAATACACTTTCTTAAGTTGGTGTTATTATTCAAAATGGACACTTAAAAAGAAACGGATGGAGTACGATTTAATTCACTCATGTCAAAAAAAAAAAAGTATAGTTTAATTCATGCTCAGCTTTCAACGGTCATTATAAAATTTTGTCATCATATTCTCAATGAGATGCTAACATCGTGAACATCACGTTCTTATCTCCCCTTTCCCTACCACTTTGCGTAATTGTCTCTAAAATCATGGGTGTTAATTAATTTCTTTAAATCAAACAAACCGTAACTATTTTTTCTAGAAGCCATGCAATTATAAGCCTTATATTTTAGGTAAGACTTTTTATGGTGGGACTCAAAACATGAGTTTCAACTTGTCAAGAGCTTCTTAATTACAGTACAACGAATTAATGAAACTAAACTAAATACTCTCTCCGTTTCTTTTTAATTGTCTTTTATTATCATATTTAGCGTTTCTATTTAATTGTCCTTTTTGTATTTTATGGGTATGATTTGTCAATTACACCCTTTGTCAATTACTTTTATCTTTTTCCATTAAACCAATTAATGCTATATATTTGGAAAACTAAATCTTTTTTTAAAATTTTTTTGTTGGTACATAACATATTAATTTTTTTTTTGTATATAATATATTAAATTTATTGGAAAGAGAAAGTGTGGGCAAAAAAATAGGAATTTATTGGGGATTAAAACGAAGGTATAATAGGAAGATAACGTGCAAAAATACACTTCCTTAATTTGGTGTTATCATTCTAAAAAGACAATTAAAAAGAAACGGAGGGAGTATATTTTACGCTATGTTAGGACTAAAAAGAAATGTATGATATTGAAAGTTGATTTTACAAAGGTCTATGATTTGGTAAATTGGAATTTTTTGGATTATATATTTTGTAGATTTGATTTTGGAAATAAATGGAGAGTGGATGACGATGTGTGTGTAATGGTAATTTATGGGTGTTGGTGAATGAGTGTCCAATTGAGAAGGTGAGTATTAGTAATTTATTAGAGGATTAAAATAAGGAGATCCATTAGCTTATTTTCTCTTTCTCCTTGATGAAAGGTTGTGTTAATCCATGCATAAGGTCGTGTGTGGAGAACATTTAGACAATGAAGGCTATTTTGCGGTGGTTTGAATTAGTGAAGGTGAATGTGGGGAGAAGTTTTATGAATGGAGCCGCTAATTTTCTCCATTTATCTAGCTTGGCCTTCCAGTAGGTGCAAATTCGAAAAGTACGGCAACTTGGAGTACGATGTTGAAGGCAATTGAGAGTGGGCTACTTGCTTGGTAAATAGATACGTGAGTTGAGTTTGGGTGAGTGAAGCTCATCAATTCTGCATTGTTCTTTATTCCTATATTATATCCCTCTTTCCTAAAATTTCTACCTAGTGTTCGGAAGGTTATAATCTGCATCCAACTGATTTTCATATGGGGAGGGACATCCAGCGGAGACTATAAAATTCCTTGGATTAAATGGGAAGATGTTTGTAGGCCTAAAAAGGAAGGAGACTTGTGGGATAAAAGATTTAAAGGCTTTTAATTTATCGTTGTTAGTCAAATGGAGGTGGAGGTTGCTTGTTGACAAGGAAGCTCAATGGATAGGTGTCTTGCGAGCAAAATACATTGAGGTGGGTGGTCCAACATTTGGTATTGGCGTGTGGAGCAAAGCTTCGATATGGTGAAAGGACTTGGTCAATTTTGGGATGTGAGGTGTGTGTCCGAAGATTGGTTGCAAGATATTTTTGTGAGAAGACTTGGTAATGGTGGGAGTCCAACAGAAATAAGAACCAAAAGAAATAAAAGAACCAAAAGAAATAAAAGAGAGTCCAACATTGAAATAACTATGCCTCCTTGGATTTTAATTTATTAGACACTTTGTTATTCCGTTTATGTTGCAATTAAATTTTGTGTAAAACTTATTTGGATTTGTATTTTGTACTATTTTATTGTGTGTGATGACAACATTTAAAATTTGAATTTAAGAACTTATTACATTAGGGAATTTCCGAGTTTTTCAAATTTTTTATATGTCATGTCATGATTTTTTAGAGACTGAGTCATCTGATTCGACCGGTTTAATACCTATATAGTTTTATTATAGAGACCGGTTCGTTCTACCGGTTTATCCGGTTTAATCCGGTTTGTTCATGCGGTTCGACCAATGACCCGGTGGTTCGACCAATAAACCAGTGAACCAGTACCCTCACGGTTTGATGTCCGGTCCGGTTTTTAAAACATTGATTCTAAGTTTTGATTGGAATACTTGGCGCAACTCGGTTGCCCAGCTTTTCCCCAGCTTTTCAAATTATCACTTTAATTGAAATACATTATTCGAGATATGGGAGCAAGAGAAAATGGGAGGTGGTTTTGGCAATTAAAGCGGCAAAGACTTTTCTTCCTTTGGGAGAATGAAGTTATGGCTTGCGTCTTGACTTCCATGGATTCAGTTCTAATTTCCAATGACGACACTACAAGAAAACATGTCTTTACTGGCAGCCCAAAGCCTTCTAGAAGTGGGGAAAACCGTCACCAAATCAAAATTTATTGGCGGCCTCAGACTGCCACTAAATCACTCCTTGGTAAGTTTTGTGACGGCTAAAAACAATAAAGACGGATTTACCGGTGACCCAGACCGCCACTAACCAACAACGGTCATTTAAATACTCACTGGCTGCAAAGAGGTTTCAAAGATAGCTAGGCGACCAAATTAAACTGAACAACCCCGAACAAATTTTCTAGAGAGCGTACTCGTTGTAGCCAAACAAAAAATTAATGAACAACTCCTTATGTAGTTGTGGACAGTCAAAAACTTTTTAGTTATGGTGTGGCAGCTTTTTAGTTACTGGCGGCCCAAACCGCCACAAAGTGATGGTGTGGCAGCTTTTTAGTTACTGGTGGCCCAAACCGCCACAAACCAAAAACTGCAGCATTGAAAATTTTACTATCGGCCCAAAGCCGCCACTAACTAAAAGGCAAAGGATATTATGCATAAGCCTGAAACTTATGCACGCTGCATAAGTAAAGCACAGCCATCAGATGTCATTTACACGTGTTATAATCACGGCATGTTAGAGAAAATAAACCCCAACCTTCAGATTCACTTACACGTGTAATAATCTCACACATGCCCACGAGCTAACGGATTCCGTCACACGAGATAACGGATTTTTTCACAGGAGCTAAGCAATCCCTCTCCGACGATCTCCATCGCCGAGATCATCATCACTGTCACTGATTGCATCATTTGGCGAAAGCATCATCATCGAAATCATAATCATTGGCACTGATTTCATCATTCATCGATATCGCCGGCAACATCGCTGGAATCACATCAGAATCTCAGTCATCACATTCGATTAGGAGGTTGGTTCATGAGTTTTATTTCTACTGATTTTTTTGATTTTGATCTATATTATACTGATTTTACTGATTTGCATGGAAATTAATTGCTGCTCAAACTACATCTGTGTAAACCTAAAATTGGATTTAGGGAAAATCATATGCTAAAATGGTTTTGTTTAGTTTGGTTGTTTTGAAAAAGTGTTGATCAGTAACTTTTTCTGATAATTGGTTGTTTTGAAAAAGTATAATTATACACTTTTAGTGTATTGAAACCAAATTAGCCCTCTTATGGTTTCAATGAGGTTCTTTATTTTTTCTGAGGTGATTGCCTTGAGGAACAGATCTGTGTCATCACCACTTCTGCTCTTCGATATGTGTTAGATCAACGGTTCGGTAAAAGGAGGAAATCCTTGGTTACCATAAGCTAATAAATTGGTGAAGAAGCATAATTTTGGTCTGTTATTAGTATCAAAGATCTAGTAGGAACCAAACCTGATGTAGAATTCTAAGAGTGAGCTAGAAATGATTTATTCCACTCTTAATGATGACTTTTAGGAAAAGGGGAAGTGCAAAGACAGGAACATGATTTTCAGGAGTAAGCAAATTAGCTCATTTAGTGAATGCCACCTTTACAACAACTTTAATAATCGAATCAAATATTTTACAAAAATTTATACAAATCCTGTACACAAATAAAGAATGAAGAGCTAAGAAGACATCCATGCGTATCTCAGCTAATTCTACAAACTAAGTTTCTTCATACATACACAAACTAAAATTCTGCTTCTCACAAATTTATACTATGATTATTTCCCATGTTCTTGTTTTAAGTTTGATTTCAAAATATTAAAGCCAAAATATTTAAGGCATTAGTGAATCCTCCTTGAGACTAATAAATTGGTTACAAGCAGCTTGTAGGTAGAATGTTGATGCTTTAGTTCTTTTTCATTAAGCCATTGACAAAGAATGTTGCATGTGTCTTTTGTTCTATTAATCTTTGAATCAACAAACACTATTTGTGGAATGAATCCTCCTTTCTAGTATTGTGCCCAGTTCTTCCGGATTCGAAATCACGTTGAGACCTATGACAGTAAATTTTAAATCATGATTGTGTCATAGTTGTACTCATTCCCTTGTTATTGACTGGTAGTACTGATCACCACTCTTCTGAATTTTGGTGTATAATTGACAATTTTGTTATGACAGACTCTTGATCACATAAGTGGTGGGCAATCGAGTCTTTGATTTTCAGCACTGCACTAGTGAGTAACTCCAAGAAAAACTCTCCAGCTACAGGAATAAGAAGACAAGGTGAAACTTTTAACTATATAGTTGAGTTGGCTTTAAATTATATGCAACCATTATTATTTTTAAATGGTTTCCAAATGTTATACAGTGAAACCATTAATATTGTGAAATGGTTTCAAGAACAACGATTGGCTATGTAAATGGTATTTTAGGTATACTACTGTATGGATGTTACTTTTCTTGTTGTTTCAGTTGATATCTTACTTTTAAATTATCTTTATTTATAGGGATTGTTGCTGTTTTCAATGGATTTGATGTCCAGTTCGTCTGAAATTGGCCCATTGGTTGTTGTTGATAGCTCTGGCCCATTGACTGTTGTTGATAGCTCTGAAACACGTCTTGATAAAAAAGAAAATTGGGAGTCTCTTGTTTTTAAATCTATTGAAGAGGTTGAAAAGTTTTATGGTGATTATGCATTTAATAGTGGGTTTTCAATTCGGACTATGTTGAAATCAAAAAAGAATTCACAGAATAAGCCATCTGATAAAATACATTATCTACGCTATGTTTGTAACAAACAAGGTTACAAGAAAGGAAGTTTGCTTGATCCGAAGAACAAACCAACATCAGATAGTCCGGTTGTTGTTGAATTTGAGAAAGTAAAAGAAAAACCTGAGGAAAGGGTTGGTTGTACAGCTGACATTTCTTTGAAGTTGGATGAAACTCTGAATGTATATAAGATATACAAATGGGATGTGCCTCATTGTCACCCGTTACATAAAGCGGAGCATGGACGTTTTGTGAGATCATTTAGAGAAGTCAATGAAGTGCAAGGACAACTAGCTGTAATCAATTCCAAAGCTGGAATGTCGATGAGAACTTCTTATGAAGTCATGGGTCAGGGAGTTGGAGGCACAAATAATCTCCCTTTTCGATTTTCGGATTTAAAGAATTATCTGATGACGAAACGTCAGAAAGAGATGGTGGTTGGTGAAGCAACTGTGATTCAAGAATTTTTTAGAAATGAAGCGCTCTCGAAACCATCCTTTTATTATGATATTCAAGTTGATGCTGCGGAAGATATAGCTAGTATTTTTTGGGCAGATGGGATTATGCAGCTTGATTATGCTTTATTTGGTGATGTTATCAACTTTGATACGACTTACCAAACCAACAATCAGTATCGCCCATTAGGTTTGTTTTCTGAACTTCTTTCATATGGTTTTAAATTTGTTTTTTGGACTTCTCTCATATTGAAACCATTTAACAAAAAAAATGGTTCCTTCCTGTAACATGTTGAAACCATTAAACATTAGTAATGGTTTCCAGCAAAATAGTATATAAATAGTAGTTCCATCATTATCGTCATCTAACTAAAATTGTACTTTAAGATATATCTAGTATTCTGATGTTATCAGAGGGTGTTTTTCCTAAATGCAGATTTGTTATTTATAATTTTTAATGTAGGCCATTGGTAAACCATTTAACTATAGTAATGGTTGCATTGTATAACATATTGAAACCATTTAACAACACTAATGGTTTTGTGATAATGTAATTTTTATATATGGTATTTTTTGTTTCTGAGTTGGTTTATTTCCATTTTCAGCAGCATTCATGGGCTTTGATAATCATCGTAAGAGTGTGTTGTTTGGTGCTGCCCTACTATATGATGAGACCGCAGCTACTTTTGATTGGTTGTTCACAACATTTTTGAGGTGTATGGCAAATGAGAAACCAAAGACAATATACACAGACTAGGCTAGTGCGTTGTTGAAGTCAGTTCCAAACATTTTTTAAGGTGTTTTTCATGGACTTTGCTCATGGCATATGGCAGAGAATGCAAAGAAAAACCTTGGGTCTCGCGCAAACAGTGCTTTTTTTTATGAGTTAAATATCTTGATTTCAAGTGTCGACAATGAAGCTGATTTTGATTACAATTGGGATCAAATGATGAAAAATTGTTTTGATGGAAGGCTAACTTCAGACTTTAGTTGGCTTGTTCAAACTCACAAGAATCGTATGCATTGGTCTTCAGCTTGGGTCAAGTCACATTTTACAGCTGGTCTGAAAACGACTCAATTAAGTGAGTCTTTCAATGCTTTTCTCCGTGGATTTCTGCAGCCAGACCATTCACTTGTTCGATTCTTTAGTCATTTTAACATGATGGTTCAGAGAATGAGGGATAACCATGCTGAGTTTGACTTCAAGGCTGCAAATACTAGAACAAAAAACAATTATCCAAACAGTCAGCTGATGCGGTCCGTGGTAAACAAGTACACACCATCTAGCTTTGCATTCATTCATAGGCAGTATGATCTTTCATTCAAATACTATTATGAAGAGGACACAACTCAAGTGTCTGCCTTCAATAAGGTTTTCAAAGTTTTTACCATTGAACAGGTTGATGAACCTGATGAAGTAGTTGCTGCTAATTATGATGATGCTGGTAATGAAGTAGTTGGGCTTTCAAATCATGATGTCTTGGATGAAGTAATTAATGAAAATCTTTCCTCAACTTCTGAAGATCATGATCGTCTTGATGAAAGGGTTGTGACAATTGATACCGAGAACAAAAGAATGAGCTGTACATGTCGTATGTTTGAGAACAAAGGTTTTTTATGTCGTCATGTTTTCAGAATCTTAGAGTTTTAGGTGGTTCTGTCCAATACCATGGTTTGAAAACAATACCTGCAGAATATGTTTTAAAGCGTTGGTGTAGAGATGCGCGTCAGTCGTTTGATAAGCTGAATTCCACTGTCAATGTTGCCACTGAAGCTACGACTCAAGCACAACGATATCAACAAATTTGTGCTGTTACAGTTCAGCTGTCTACACGTGTTTGTGTAGATCCCGAGGCTTCTCAAATTTTTCTTAATGGTGTTCTTGAAGCTGGGAAAAAGGCAGAGGAGTTGCTTATTTGTAAAGGTATTCATACTGGCCCATCGTCCGGGACGCCATCTAAATCTTCCAATACAGCTGCTGCTAGTGAACCATCTGATGGGGTAAAGTCCACTGCTCCAAAGTTCAAAGCAAGATCAAATCCAATTAGATCAAAGAAGCGACTTAAACCTGATTATGAAATGTCTAGAGATAGGCAAGAGAGGCGAGAGAGGCAAAAACTCATTATTCAGCGGAAGAATCAAAAGAGAGATGATGAGGCTCAAAAGGGGAAAGAGGCTACTGATTGATATATTTGCATTTCTTAATTTTTTTTATGGTATAACTTTGTAGTAGAGTCTGTTACAAGTGCATTAGTCATGAATTAATCGTACTTGGTCATTTGATGTTTTTTGTTACACATAAGATATTGATGGTTAGACATATATTTTATTTGTTGACTCAATGACATAATCTAAGTCACATCACAGTTTCAAATAGAATGGTTATATATATATATATATATATATATATGGTTATTTAAATTCCTAATAGTTTCCTGAAACCATTAAGTACATCAATTGGTTTTCAGATGTTATACAGTGAAACCATTGTTATTGTTGAATGGTTTCAAGGACATAATTGTGATAATGTAAGATATTGATGATTAGACATATATTTTATACTCATATCAAAATTTTGATACAGTGAAACCATTAAGTACATTAAATGGTTTCCAGATGTTATATAGTGAAACCATTGTTATTGTTGTATGGTTTCAAGGACAATTGGTCTTGTATAGTTTGAAGTTTGATTGCAAAATTGTATTTGAAATCTTATTTGTAAGCCTGTGAAATTCTATGGTGGTGTTTATTTTTTGTTAAAAAAGGGGTATTAGTGGTATTTAACTCCTCATTATTGCCATCTAATCAATCTTAAGAGGAATTTTGAATTCAAGCAGAAGCTACAAATGCCTCATATAGACTAAAAACCACAAAAACATATGAAACCAAAATCCAAATAAATAAAAAGTTAACTGCATATTATGGGTATGAAGCATGACATGTAAGAAAATGTTACACATTCCCTCATATATACTCAACTCTACAGATCATGCACAAGAGATAATATGAGGAATTAACTTTCAAAATCAAAGCCATAGAGTATTATTTCTAGCCAATGCAGTACTGGTGAAACTAAATTGGTAATCATTTGTTATTACTAGCTAGAAATTATTGTCAACGATTGTAGAGGATTACCGGTGTCACTAAAGATTCATCTTCAAATAAGAAAAATAAGAGCATATCGTCTCTCTAACCTCAAATGCAAATATTACAATTAATAGTATTGAAACCATTGTTCATACAATGTACTTCCTTAGATTCCTTATAGTTGCCTGAAACCATTATGTAAATCAAATGGTTTTGCAGGACAACTGTTTGAAACCATTTAGTGTTCAGAATGGGTTACATAGTACTTTCTGACAGATTAAAGAGTATTGAAACACAGAATTAAGAGCTAAATTTTACCACACAAACTCAATAAAAAAAAACATTAAAAGTAATCCAGAAATTCAGTAACAACAAAAGTTTCATGTCATGTTCATTTTGCTAGCTTTTGAAGCTTCTTTTCATGATGTTTTTTTGCTTCATTCAACACAACGTTTCTCCTACAGTTGCTTGTGTCGTTTAATATGGTTGAACAAATTTCAATCCTAAGCTCCATCATTTTTGCAACCTTCATAATTTTCTTCATTTTCGACCAACCTTTGAATGAATCCAGTTGTGTGTTGTCCCCTACCCATTCAGCAAGAAATCTCATACAAAATATTCCACAGTTGTCTTTGTCAACTTGATGGGGAACCTTTGGTGAATCCCACTCAAATGCATTAAACTTATAGGGCATGCGGATATTTCTTCGCTTATAGAGTTCCGCCACAAATACTTGTACCTCATTCAGCCACACATCAAACATATATTTGTATACAGTGGCTGTGCCATTTTTATTGTACAATGTATCTCCTGTCAAGCTATTAAGGAATTCATATTTCTGCCTCTTCAAATTGACAACAAAGCAGACATAATGGTTTCCCGGATTCCCTATTATAGCCGGTGTCATGATCTGCAGATTCAATGAGAAAACTATTATTTACTATTGCAAATGTGTCAAATCTGAAAACTGTAGTATAGTCTATGAACGCAGTTCCAAAGAATTGTAGTATGTACAGGGAAAAAGATTGAAAAAAAGTACTAACAAGGCTGTACTGTAGGCCCAAAATACCATATTGAACTGATACTTACCAATTCTAGACTATTATACATTTAATTAGTATGTACATCATATGGTTTTGTAAGACAAGTCTCAGAAACCATTCCTTGGGTAAAATGGTTTCAGACATCTGTCCTGCAAAACCATTTGTTATACTTAATGGTTTCAGGCAACTATTTGAACATATCCAATAGTATTTCAGAGCAGATCCAAACATGAACAAAATTTAAACACCATATTGAACTGATACTTACCAATTCTAGACTGTTAGGGTCCATATCCTTCCAGTTAATGTACTTGAACTTGCTTAGTCGGTCAATGAATCTCGCGAATGCAGCAGGGTTATTTTTGTCAAACGCGCCAGGTCTTTCAAGGTCAACCTGTTTATATAAGAATTAATTAGTAACATCAATTATATAGCTTAATGAATAAAATAAAGCATTAATATTCAGGGAATATAATGCATACATAGTTAATCATTGGTGTAACCAATCTTTTCATTTTGTCTCTTGGTTGATTCCAATTTAAACAGTTGACCCAGACATTTATTACCAAGCATGACACCCATTCATCTTGTTGAAGTGACCACAAAGCTTGCCTTTCTAGAGCATACTGATGAGCCTTGTTGTTGGAGCAGTACAAAAGATCATGCCTATACAATTATAGTATTTGTAGTATTAGAAAAAATGATACCATTAAGCATTATGCAGATTAAAAAACCGTAGTCTATATATTCAGTTCAAGAGAAAACCGTTATTTATATCTAAATTAGTATTTGTTTTCACTTACGGATCAAGCTCCGGGCTCCAAGCATATGTTGACAATTGTTTCTCTAACTCAGATGAAGTAGACTCATGGACAACATCATCATATGGGCTTTCGAGGTATTTTGATTTCTTAACCGCTCGTCGCCGCTCCGGATATGTGCTATCAGAATAAAGCATATTATGCTTTTTTCTTTTCTTTGTCGTGACGTTGTCCAGGTCAATTATTTCATCTGGCAATGCTGTTCTTAATGGAGTTGCACTGTCAAGTAATTGAACATTATAGTGTTATTTTTGCAGAATTCAGTTGATATTGTTAATGTGCAGAATTTTATTAATCAATTGTAAAGTATAATTGATTGACTCTTACTCTAGAACAATCTCTTCGTTACATTCGGTAGGCTTCTCCCCACCTTTTGCTTCTGGTACAAACACAAGTGCCAGACTGTGACTGCATTTTTCCTTCGTTGAATCATTATCAAAATACTCAGGGAACTTCAACATTGCTTCCTGTGTAGCTGGACCTGCAGTCTCTGAATCATTTGTATTGATTCTGAAACCATATAAAAATATGCTAGTTTTCAGTCATCACGTATCATAACCATTGACAAAAACTACCATTGACAAACACTTTAAAACATATGGTTTTAGATGTTAGACTAATTTCACACATCACAACTATAAAACATTATAATCATGGTTATTATAATTTCACACATCACAAATTAAAAAACAGAAAAAGACATCATATATAATCATTTCTTACTCTTCATTCACATCTCCAAGATACTCTGGAAACTTCAAGATAGTTTCCTGTGTCAATGTCAGTCCTGCATTGCTTGGTTGTTTCATTGAATCATCAACGACCTTGGCATTCATCTCATCTTGCACATTGCTCGATGTCTTGACTGAATCATCAATGACCTTGCATGCTGCCTTCACTGAATCATCAATCATCTTGGCAATGATTTCCTCTTCATCGTCATCTTCATCAATCCTTTCAGCATTGTCATCTTCAGCATTGAACATCCTGAAACCATTCAATATTACAAATGGTTTCTGAGTGTTTTCAGGAACATAAATACCAACAGAATTGGAACAAACAATTTCACACATCACAAATATAAAACATTACAATCATGGTTATTATAATTTCACACATCACAAATTAAAAAACAGAAAAAGACATCATATATAATCATTTCTTACTCTTCATTCACATCTCCAAGATACTCTGGAAACTTCAAGATAGTTTCCTGTGTCAATGTCAGTCCTGCATTGCTTGGTTGTTTCATTGAATCATCAACGACCTTGGCATTCATCTCATCTTGCACATTGCTCGATGTCTTGACTGAATCATCAATGACCTTGCATGCTGCCTTCACTGAATCATCAATCATCTTGGCAATGATTTCCTCTTCATCGTCATCTTCATCAATCCTTTCAGCATTGTCATCTTCAGCATTGAACATCCTGAAACCATTCAATATTACAAATGGTTTCTGAGTGTTTTCAGGAACATAAATACCAACAGAATTGGAACAAACAATTTCACACATCACAAATATAAAACATTACAATCATGGTTATTATAATTTCACACATCACAAATTAAAAAACATTAAAAGACATCATATATAATCATTTCTTACTCTTCATTCGCATTGCTTGGTTGTTTCATTGAATCATCAACGACCTTGGCATTCACCTCATCTTGCACATTGCTTGATGTCTTGACTGAATCATCAATGATCTTGCTTTCTTCCTTCACTGAATCATCAATAATCTTGGCAATGATTTCCCCTTCATCGTCATCTTTATCAATCCATTCAGCATTGTCATCTTCATCAATGCCTTTGGCATTGATCTCATTTGCTTTATCATCTTTATCATCTTCATCTTCATCAATGCCTTTGGCATTGGTCTTATCTGCTTCATCATCTTTATTATCATCGTCATCTTTATCAACGCTTTTGGCATTGATGTCATCTTCAGCAACATTGTCATTATCCAAATTTGCACCTTCACTGTTTTAGCAAGATATAGATAGTATATTAGTTTTAACAATCTTAAGCAAAGATATTGAAACCATTTAAAATATAAATGGTTTCAAGAATTTAACATCCTGAAACCATTCGATATTACAAATGGTTTCTGAGTGTTTTCAAGAACATAGATACCAACAGAATTGGAACAAACAATTTCAAGTTGTTATGTACATAGTCTTACAATTAGGTGATCACTAAACCATGTTAAGACTTAAAATTAAATGCAGTACCTTTCTTCTTCTTGAGTGCTTGTTTGTGGTATGGATGAATCCTTCTCAGCCTTCTCTTTTTCATTATTTGACCTCTTATTCTCCTCAGCTTTTTTTGATTGAATTTGAACTGGATCATTTTCTTTAGAAGTTCCAACACTTCCCTCAGCTATTCTCCTCTGCAGGGTCTCTGCTGCTGTAGTGTATACCCGTATGGCACCCCTACAATAATTGAGATGCTCTTCTGCCTGCAATTGTTTTAAAAAAAAATACATGAATACAAATACACTACAGGTATGAAACAAAGATCGATGATAGGGAAAAGAGCGACTTCTGTCAGTTTTATTAACATTGTATGAATATAATTAATTTTCGCTCACCTTAGATAATGGACAGGTATCTGCATCAAAACACATTACAAGCGGTCCATCTTCTGTGCTATGCAGTCTTTTGACCCCATATGTCAATCCATTATCCAGCCCCATAAGCTCATGGACCTTTTGAAGGTCTTGGTTAGCCATCTTGACATCCCAATCACGAAGCGATGGCCGCTTGTATATTCCTGTCAGGAATGGGCTTTTCTTCCCCATTTTCTCCATGTAATTAATCTGCAAAATAATTAGTATCATCATAATAAGCATCATTCTTCATGCAGTTTGGAAGAAACCATTATGTAGATCAAATGGTTTTGCAGGACAACTGTCTGAAACCATTTGTTCTGTAAAATGGTTTCAGACATATATATATAATGGATTCAGCTAACATACAAATACAAACATATATATATATATATATATATATATATATATATATAAGAGAGAGAGAGAGAGAGAGAGAGAAAGAATGATTACCATTAGAAAGTGGAAGTCCGCTAATGGATTTGCCACTTTTGGATTTTGCAATCCATCTTTCATATATTGGAGAACATAGGAGCACCAATTATAAGTTGAAGCATTTTCAAGTACTTCAGCATAGTCTAGATAAACAGAGCTTCTGTTTGTTGGGCACAAAATATTATGTATTATTAGACATATCGCACCCTTTACCCATGCCGTTGGGTTCTCAATGATATCCATTCTTTTCTCCAACTCTTTCACATTGACAATTGCGGCATTATTAGCATCCAATCCTAACTCTGCCCTAAGCCTCCCTATTGCCGCTTCTGAGCAAAGCTTAGGGTTGATTTGCTCCCCTGCCATTGGGAGCTCATAGACTCTATGAACATCTTCTTTCAATGGCAACACGTCCGTATTGCTTAGTCGTATCCACATATTGTCTTTTTCAAAGCGTTTGACAATCCATTCCACAAAAAATGTGTGGATTTTTGTCCATTTGCAGATGTGAAGCATTCCTCCAAACCCACTCTCGTTCAACAGTTTAATTATCTCATGTTTTCTTCTTTTTCCATCTATGGACTTCATTAAGTCATAAATCTTTGGTATGCTAAGCTTGTGCCTCAACCTTTGATCGGCATCCAAGTTTTTTTTTCTTCATCGGAACTTGCCTCATCAGTTTCTTTTCCGACAGTTTGTTGTTTTCTTTGAGCACGAGTTTTCTGAACCGGCTTCTTTTTTTTTTTTTTTTTCCATGCTTCTTTGCTTTGTTGTCATCTGAACTTCCCTCGTCAGATCCCTCTGTAGCAGATTGTTCTTTCCTTTTCTGAACCGGCTTCTTTTCTATTTTTTTTCCATGCTTCTTTGCTTTGTTGTGATCTGAACTTCCCTCGTCAGATTCTTCTGTAGCAGATTGTTCTTTCCTTTTTTGATCCGGCTTCTTTTCTATCCTTTTTCCATGCTTCATTGCATTTTGGTCATCAGAATTTTCCTCGTCAGATGGTGTTAGTCCAAGGCTGAAAGTTGGAATTTTTCCTAGCTTAGATTTGTTAACCTGGATCAAAGAAAACAATTACCATCACAACAAAGGAAAAAAAGAAACCATTTCCGAAGATAAATGGTTTTGGCACAATTTGATGATATTTTCACATAGTCTTGTGATATGATTAATATTGGTATTACTACTACTACTACTAATTGGAACAAACAGAAGAGTTTTACTACCTAACATAAATTCAGAACTAACATATCATTTTAGCTACAAAAGAGATTTGTTAACTAACATAATGCTTACACAAATACAAAAAATTAGTAGTAGAACAACACATTAATAAGATACAAACAGAGAAGATGAGAATGAGTCATGTTACATGTATAACTTGGATTTGGTTTCAGACAGGAATAACATCTACAGTAATTACTCTATATATGCAGTCAAAGGAAAACCATTATTTACATCAAATGGTTTTGTAGGCAAACTTTCTGAAACCATTCAATGTGAAAAATGGTTTCAGACATACTCCAACTTCAAGTTGCTAGTAATATTGCTAATGCTAATTATAATTTATCATTCATAAAAAGCTGTTACTACCTCCTCCACATTTAATCAGAAATAATCCAACTTCATTTACACAACTAGACCAAAATGACCAATTAATCTCTAACTCTAATAACATTTTTCCATTGCAACTATTTTAACCTTCTTTCCAAATGAACAACACATGCAGAAACAACAATCTTCTTACATTTTCTGAACTAATACTCTTTAAGTCACAACAAAGGTTAAATGAGTTTAAACAATGGTTTAAAATTCACCAAATCTCCAATTCAGACAGTATTAAGAATTTCACAATGATCACACAATACTCAACCACTGAAACCACATTTGACTAAATTCCATCAATCATAAAATTCACAATGGTTTAAACAAATACCAGCATCAAATGGTTTGAGTTTAAATCTTGCTAAAACCAATTCTTGTCTCAAATGGTTTCAAGCAGTATTAACAAGTTCACAATGATCACATTCTACTCAACCAGTGAAACCACATTTGACTCAATTTCATCAATCATAAATTGCACAATCCTATAAAATTCAACAAATCTTCAACCCTAAGTAATAACTAAGTCACAACAAAATTGAAAACACAAGTTAAATTAATAGATTACTACGATTACTTGCCAAACTGAACTAAAAAACCATTTTCAACAATTTTATGAACAAATTTAACAGAGAATCACAATAAACTTTAAAAAAAACCAAAAATAAACTGTAATTTTTAGGGTTTCAAAGATGATTTTCATTAATATGCAAACTCAACCACAAAATTGTTATGTTATTTACGAAAATGAGAAAGAAGAAAGTAGTGGGAGAAAACCTGTGTTGTGTTCTTCATTTTCTTTGTGGAAAACGATTTCTGAAGCTTATGTGTTCCTTCCATTCTTGCTTGCAATGATGACGACAGTTTAAGTGATGTTGATGATTGATGACGACGACGACGGTGATGATTGACGACGACGATGACGATGATGATGATGATGATGATGAGGACGATGGATGATTTTGGCGACGGTTGCAATAAATGTGATTTAAAAATAAACTGAAAAGAAATAACGGTAATGCGAAGAAAGTAACGGACGTTTTCCCGTTTGTTTTGGGTTTGCGGTGTAGGAGTAAAAAGGGGGTGTATTCATGGAATTGGGTTGGGCAGCACGCTATTGGGCCGGACTTATGCAGCGTGCATAAGCTTTGCTTATGTATAATAACCGGACCCTAACTAAAAGTAATTTTCAAAAAATTGTAATTATTTTATTTGTTATTTTATAAACATAATTATTTATATATTAAATAATTTTAAGAAAAGTTCATCATCATCTTGTGAAATTGCTCACAGTATCCCTAAATCTCATTATTCCTTGCTTATTTTCACTCTTCATATTTTTTTTAACTTGATTTCGCACGCGTACGTGAGTTCATTGGATTGCGCGCTCATTATGAGTGCTAAATTTCAGTTTTTTCTCTCTTCTATGATACTTAGTTGAGAATGAATGCTCTCAAAACAAAATAATCTATGTTTGTATTCTCAAATTCCCACCTTAAACATATGTTTTACGGCAATCATATGTTTGATTGAGTCAATCAATAATTGATCCTTGATTGAAATATGGAAAGCATGTTTGAATGAAATTTCATCTTTAACTCAATTCTAAATACAGAAGTGAAATACATTATATTCCTATATCACATATAAATTAATTTTTATCTTTGGAATGATAATTTTTATCTTTGGCTAAGGATACCAAAAAAAGAAATTTTTAAATTAAAAATAACACTTTTTAGACTTTTGAGGAGTTGACTGCACAAACTCAAATACTATATTACTATTTTTGTTTCCTTAAACAGTGTCCCGGAAGCACCGTTTAACATTTTTCTTAAATTAAATGAGACATAATGCAACTCTTTTTTTGTTGACAAGATACTTATCACTTCAACCATAAAAGATTTAAGACAAATAGATTAATTAAAGAGTAAACCATTTGGGGCTTTGCCCCTCTATTTTACCAATAAACAAGAAAGAATAAACCATCAAATTAATATATTGTTAGAAATAAACTTCTAAAGATAAAGAATAGAGAGAATGAGATAAGAGCTTTGTATTATTCTCTTCATATATGTGTGTATTTACACTATAGCAAGAGTTCTATTTATAGGACACAAATAAGAAAGTGGATGGACAAAGGAAATTAAGGTCCACTTATTGGTGGGAGTTATAAGAATTGGAAGAGGAAGAATGGACATCCACTATGACATATAATTATTCATAACACTCCCCCTTGGATGTCCATCGAGAATGTGCCTCATTAAAACCTTACTAGAAAAAAACCCAGTGGGAAAAAATTCTAGTGAAGGAAAAAGAGTACAACATCCTTTTACATAACATATTTATTTCTCCCCCTCAGCCATACAACCATCTATAAGACGACGAAGACCAGTCTTTTGTATCAGTTGTTCAAAAGTTCTATTTGAGAGCGACTTTGTGGAAAATTATGCTAGATTATCACACGAACGAATTTGCTGAATGTTTATTTCGCTATTCTTCATAATGATTGTTGCATTGATTCTTCCGGCAGATAAACCATAATTTTCTTGCATGTTGAAACTCATGATCCTTAATAAAGAGCATTTTCTGCTTCCTTGATTATGTTGTTTCTCCAAGATACAAAAGATATGCTTGAATTTGTTCTGATACCTGTACTTACAAATATTGACAAAAACAAAATACCACGACACATATAATTAACAAAATACATTAATGTCCTCGTTTGAACATGGTATTTCATGACCAATTCAAGTTGTTCATCATTTTCTTGAGGACATGATCTATATTAACATCAAGTGACATCACAATCATCCTAGTATACAATCAATTAGATTTGTTCATATCAACTTATTTTAATACATTTGCTATATAAGTTTTTTTTTATGCACAAAATTTCATTTAAATAATAAATATGAAATTTCAAATCTTTCTATAATCAACATATTTTAGGATCTCTTCTAGAGTCCTAATAATATTTATATCATCATAAAATCGATTATAATAAATTCACTTCAGGTGAATATGTCTCATCAAAATAAATTATAGACATTTACCATCCACTTTGGTGAACAGATCAAACTCTATAAGTATGTATTAAATCAATATAGTTCTTTTTAGCATAAAAAATCATATTTTAGGTGTGTGGACTATAAGTCCAAACAGTTCAGTTATATGAAAAGAGTTTGATTTCACTGAAATTGTCTATTTCCATCTGCAGATATTTTCTTTATCTATAATCGTTAATAGACTTTGATTCATGATCCTCGTTATCACTTAGCGCTATAGAAAAACATCGTCAACGTTGACTTTCATTATGGTTCCATCTGATTCCATTCATAACTTATCGAGATCTCTTTATTTTCATAAATTTCAGGTACCTGATCAGTTCTTCTGGAACTTACAAATCAAATATATCAGATAACTCTTTTAAGAGTTTCTACATCCTCATTTGGGTTATCTTTCCTTTTAGCTCTTTTTCTTGTTTGAGGATTTTTATATTTGGAACCAATTAGTCTACCACGCTTCATGCGCGGTTGAGACTCATTTACAATATTCTATTATCCGACAAGGATATCTATTTTCTTTGGAGCATTAGCAGCTTCTATTTTAATTTCTTAACTTTGCAAATGAGTTATATTTTGAGGATCAAGATGAGACAATAATATTTATTTTCAAATAGTTCATTTGAACTTCAGGATCATATTTTTCAGCTGCTTCTTCTCTCCCCTAATATTGGGAAAATTAATTCATCACTTGTTAATCATCCTACTGGGATGGAAACAAGTTGGCTCAATACAATTTGTAATAGATGAAAATTCATATCAAATATATTTTCCCAATATTCTTTCAGGATCTTTCCAAGTGCATTATATTGGAGCAACTGCGATATACACAACACATCCAAAAATGCTTAGATGAGAAAAATATTAGGTTATAAACCTAAACTTAACTGAATTGCAAATTAAGGGGAAGACTTCCATATAATAACTTATTGGCTTGATGCGAAGAAAAAACTCAATATAAATGATCTCATGTTCCCAAAGTAGAATTTTGAAGTTATAATTTCATTAGTATCAATCACACATTTAATTTTAGACGTCTAAATAATGGATCTTCAAGTCCATTTTTCTTAATAAGCATATGCTACAAGATATTTCAAATCAATTTTGGTTGACCAATTTCACAAACTTCTGGTTTTGAGTTGACTGAACATTTAGTTGATGCATCAATTAAAGTCGTATAATATCTCAATGGTAATTGGTGATTTGATTTACAAATGTCACCTACTCTCAAAATTTGTGAGAGACTCAATATTTCAAATTTTCAACTTCCTTTGGGAACAAGGAATACATAAGAAACTTCTGGCTCTTCAATACATATCCAATTATATAATAATTATTCTTCACATCATAACAGATCCGAGATAACCCAACCGGTCTTGCCAAATACAAACTTATTGTAAACTTCTGGTTTACAATAATTTGTGCTTCAATTGCACTAATATATATGTTATCTGTACGATCCTTCTAGGATATATCATTACCGAATTCTTCAGGAATTTATAGAGAATAAAAATCGAATTTTTAAGTTCTTCAAGATTTTAACAATAAAATTAATTCTCTAATTAATCCTTCAGGGATTAACCATTTTGAATTCTTCTGGAATTCACATAGAATAATGTTGAGTTCTTCAGGAACTACCATTTTAAATTCTTTAGGAATTCGAAAATAATAATATGAGTTCTTCAGGAACTGCTTTTGAATTCTTCTTAAATTCAAACAGAATAATAATCTCTATCAAGAGAAAAAGTATAAGAATAACAATCAACACAAAATTAATGATCTTAACTTATACCATAATATTTGCGTAAAAAAAAAAAACTTATACCATAATATCTTTTAAAATTCAATAGAATTCCTAAAAGCATATTAATTGAATCTTAACTTAAACACCAAATTTACCGCAAGTTTGATTCAAAATAAATGTGATATCCGTTATAAAATCGTTTCATGGAAAAGTATCAAATCATTTATTTGACCAAAATTGGATACGCTATATATATGATCCGCAAAAAAATAAAGGGGATAACTTTTCCAATACACTTACTTTTATCCAAAACATGTCTCATAAGATATAGATGTATATTTAACATCTATTTTATTTCTTGTTTCAATATTATATTCTTTTTTTATGAGCACACGTATAACTACCGAGATTCTTTGAGATTTGAACTTTGTTCTTTGTGCAACAATATATTAGCTCTTTTGGAGCTTTCAATAATTTTTTTTTATATACCAAAAATAATTGGAAAAAGATTCATGCATCAATCATATTAAAGGTTCTTGTATATCAAGTTGTCAACTGAAATAGTAATAATTGTCAACTCCATGTGGGGGAAACTAAGAAATGCGTTAATATCATTTTAAAATATATAGTGAAAACAATGAAACTGAACAATTCTCACCGGTAACCGAAAGAACTCGATCACTTATAGACCATCATGCACACAATATGAGCAAATAATATTGAAAACAACTCTCCTTTTATACAATAATACTAAGTCACAAGAGAATAAATAATTGTGCAACTAACCTTCATGAGTGTGACATTCATCCTTACAAATGATATCAATGAGCTTTGATGACTTGTGAATATCATAAAATCTTTTACAATGTCATCATGAACAACTCATAAGCCAACAACAAATCGTTATAATAAAATACTGCAGTAGCAATTGACTCTATTTATATAAATAGTGCATGATGTTAATTTTCAATCAACTTCAAAATTGCTCAAAATTTTATCTTTGATAATATTTCACAACATTACATTTAGACTTTTAGCTATATAGAGCCAATCTCAAAACAGAGAAATACTCAATCATATTATATACCCCGCAATAAGATATATTTAAACAAATCCATCCAGTCACAATCCAAAATATCACATAGTTTAAAGATTTCACAAAATAAATTCATTAGTCGATAGACATACCTTATTTTCTTATTTTACTTTTTAAAACATATGTGAGTGAAAAAAAAAAATCAACAATATTGTAGAACACAATTCAAATATCTTGTATCAAATGCATAATAGCTATATAGTACTCAAATTTTGTTGTAAACCAGTTAGATCAAATATAGAATTGTGAATAAGGGAGAAAATTGTTTCAGAGAATCAATTAACTTAAATATGACATTAGAGATAAATAAAAGAACTTGTTGGTGCGCTAATAGAAATATAATCACGTGGCTTAAATATATAGTTACCAGTTGCTAATTTAAATAAGATACTTGCCTACAAGGTTTTCTTTGGTGCCCTCAAAATCTAATCGACAGAACAACAAACTAACAGATGGCATAAGCAAAGAAAAGAAACTTTCATGAAACATATTGTCTTGATATATGGTTCAATAACATGGCAATTTAATTATTGGATATTGTATGACATAAACACCTTTTGAACGACAATTATCAATACTACTCATATGATTTCATATTTATACTTATGATCTTATTCATAAGCTTTTGAATATTTAATTTGGAAAATATATGTGAATGTGAATATAGTACAGATTTATATGGGATTTTGTAAGAAAAAAATTGAAGATATAAAACTTATTTCTTGTTCTATATATTAGTAGTAAAAATTTAATAAGTTTCTAGTTGTCACTCCTTTTCCTTTACATATAGTCATGGATAATTTTATTTAACCCAACAACAAACGATATAAAAAGTTATTGAATTGCTGGCATAGATAATATATATGCAGTGAAAAATGAAAAATCGTAGTAATAAGAAAAACAACTAAGAAAACAACTATTGTGGAAGTTAGTAATAAGATAAAGAGCCTAAGAATAAGCAATTCATAGTATTTGAGCAGTTTGGGTATATGATCAGAAATACTCAATAAAAATGGTTATCTCACGTACAAGCATGGAACACAAGTAATATATATTATGAAAAACAAGAATCGATATTACCTCAACTTGTTAGAGTTTCGTGCTGATAACGTGTTAGAAATAAACTTCTAAAGATAAAGAATAGAGAGAATGAGATAAGAGCTTTGTATTATTCTCTTCATATATGTGTGTATTTACACTATAGCAAGAGTCCTATTTATAGGACACAAATAAGAAAATGGATGGACAAAGGAAATTAAGGTCCACTTATTGGTGGGAGTTATAAGAATTGGAAGAGGAAGAATGAACATCCACTATGACATATAATTATTCATAACATATATGATTTTATATGACACTTTCGAATAGATTCATAATTTTATAAATATTTCAAAAAATTCTTTGATTCTATCAAAATACACTCATATTAGCCTTTGAAAAAATATTTTAGAAACTAAATTGATAATAAATTGTTAAAGTATGAAAATTTAATTGATAAGAAGTGATTAAATATAGACCAATTTAACATCTTAATAGAGTCAAATATCATTTTAAAATAATTAACCTCAAAAACTTATTTGAGCGTGACACATAAAATTATAGACTAACGTACGTACTTACTTATTTACTCATTGATTAAACTCAAATATGCACAAATGTGAACATCAATTTTAATAAAAAATTTAAAGAAAATGCTAACTATTAATTTATCTTTTTAAAATATAAAATAATATTTTTTTCAATACAAAACTTATCACTTTTATTTTCTTTAAAACACTATTTAGCGGAACTCAAATTTAAAAAATGAATGTGAACATCATCAATTCTTCTATTTTAAGTTGCATTATTATGAAACAACGTGATTGACCAGTATTTTGATTAATTTGGTTAGCATTAGATTTTTTTGACAAGGTTTTCAGAATAGTGTAGAATATATGGCGCAGAAAATACACTTACGAAATGCTTGCTTAGCTTATTTTTGTCTCACTGCCTATCGAAATGCTTGCTTAGCTTATTAATGAAGATTGTTTACCTCATGACCTAACTTATGAATGAACGACCCTTTCTTTCAAAGGTTAGCATCTACCGTACTAACAGGGCATTCAAACACAGGAAACAACCATGCAGGGGATTCTATTCTGTTGATTAAGCCTCTTCTTAGACAATGTATTCTTCCTCCGATTCTGGACATGGAGATCCAATTTCTGATTCACCTGTTCTATTCTTCGAACATGCATGTTTTGTCGCCGCCCCATGTCATCTCACCATAAAGACCAAAAACTACCATCTATACCTTAAACTTTAACATGTATTCCAGATACTCCTTAGTCTATAAATGAATATTAATTGTTCACCTGAAACCTACTCTAAAAATATAATATAACAAAACATTTAAATATTTAATTTACCCAATAAAAAAAAATCTAAAAAAGCAGGGGTATTAATGTCCATAAAAGTTACATTGAAAACCTGAAAAGAAGTAACATCAGCCTCACTCAGCTGACTAACCAATACCATGCAGCCAAACAACAGCAGAGGAGAAAGAAAACCGAACCCTCCTCACTTTTCTTCATAAAACTACCACTCCTCAACCACGCGCTACCTCAAGCGCGTGTAAACCCATTCACCTATATACTCTCTCACCCTTTTCTATATCGAAATCACAAACAACAACAGCAACATAAACTAGGAACAACAACCACCGAATTTGTGTTGTGTTTGTGTTGTTTAAGATTTCAGATTCATAACCTTAAAAACCCTTTGATTCATTCCTCATTCTCTCTTAGGTAACTCTTTCATTCTTATCCCTTTTTCTTAATTTTGATGTTTTTAATGTTTTTATGTTTTTCTTCTTCTTTTTTTTTTTTTTTAAACCCCTTTTTCTTTAACAGATTTGTTCTGGTTTTCCCTTTTGTCATCTTCATCTTTCACTTTGTGATTTATGTAAAAATATGTGCTTTTATTTGTATGTGTTAATTTTGATTTTTTTTTAATTTTTTTATTTATTTATAAAATATGTTGAAATTATTTTTTTGGACCCACTTTTGTTAATATGTGCAATGCTCATTGAATGAGTGATTAAACTGTGAAGTTTGATTCTTTATTATGCTTTTGCTTTTATCTTTATGTTTGGTTTATGTTTATCATTCATATCTCTAAATTGTGGTCTTGTGATGTTGTTTTGATTATTTTTTTTGGAATGTATTTAATTAAATAATTATGATAATAATAGGTTTGCTTTATCTTATATTATTGCAATTGGGTCTGTGTCCATGAAACAGTTGTGTTGGAGATTGATTTATACTCCGTCTGGTCTTGAATATAAGAAACAAATTATTTTTTAGGTTCGTTGGAAAAACTAATGCATCTGGACTATATTGTATAGACCAGATACATTAGTTTTCGAATGAACCTGAAGAGTGAATTATTTCTTATATTAAGGACCAAAGAGTATTTATTTTAATTGTTTATCTTTTAGTTTGATATTAATTTATTGATCAATCAATCAAGAAGAAAGACACAATTTAGTCGTGTTGTATTAATCGCTTTCAAGTATATAAAATCTGTCATTTTATTTTAGTATCCAAACTATCTGAAGATCCGTCTTGTTTGGACTAAATTGAGGGTTTATTAATCAACCAATTAGTTTTGTAGTTACTAGTCTGTATTATGATTATGCTGCATGCATGTGTTGCTTTTTTATTATACTCAATTTTATGAGTTACATTATGAGATTAGTGTGTAACCATGGTTGCTTACTCCGGCGATTGATGATGTTAGTTCTTGATCTTTTTGGAAATTGGAATTTGTACACTAAGCCGGCTAGTGATTATGTTGCAGTTTTGGTTAATGCTGTTTTGTTAACTTTCTTTAGTGTTATATGATAATTTTGTGGTTTTTCATTTGTGTCATGTTAATCTACTGAAAAACATCAACATGATTTAAAATGCCGGCTGAAATTGGATTTTTGGAAAAGATGCTTAACTCATGATTTGTCGGTGGATCCTGTTATTTAATGTGTTTTCGAAGGATTTTTCCCTCTTTATAGCCTATTGGTTGTGTTTGATTGAGTGTTTGATTGATATTTGTTTCCCCTTTGTTATCCTGAATGTGAAATTTATTTGTCTCATATTACGCAACATATGATAATTATGAGCTTAAAATGGATTAATATAATGATGTGTCTTGTAAGTATATGCTTTCGACAAATCTACTTTTTTCTCTATCTTCTTAGAGACAAGGACAAATCTAGTATTATTCTTCAATTTTCCCTTTATTGCGTCGTAGTCTTGAAAGTAATTGTTACTGTGAGTGAGCTGCATATGTGATATTTAAGTTATTGTTATTCACATTTGGGTTAAATATGTTTTCGACCCTAATAAAATGAGCAAATTTTGGTTCAGTTATTGATTTTTTTTCCTTTGGTTTTTGGACTTCCAAAATCTTAAATAACTATTTTTTGTCTCTATCGTCGTGTGACATCATTTAACTACTTATGTGTCCAACACTAGACCAAGTGGCTAGTCTAGATGGCACCTAAGAATGTCGGTGGTGCTTTGTTTGCATATGACTCCCCTAAAATTGATGCTTTAAAGGGATGCAAAACCAACGAAAACATTTTACAGGAACCAAAACCAAAATATGCTCATTTTACGGGGGCTAACAACAATAATTTACAGGTGCCAAGACCAAAAGTTGTGTTAATTTTGTGGAGACGAAAATGATAATAAAAATATACTGTTTGTCTTTTGTCATATAGAAGTGTTCTGGAACGGAACTTTAGAACTAAGGCCGGCAATATACCATGCTCGAAGCCAAGGTTTTTAGGGTGTGATGCCTGTTGAATAACTTGCTTTTTTCTGGGGACGAGACCTCCTTTTAACCTAATTACGGGCGCTCCATCCGGGGCGTGTTCTACGCCTTGGCATTAATGTCTTGCTGCTAGGTTTAGTTATCCCCTCCCTTCTAACCTAGTTAGTATTCGGTCTTAACTCGGGTCAGTTGTGTTTGGGCTTCTCCGGATACACAGCGTACTGGTCCGAGTACTTGGATCATGAATTGGCTTTAGGATTTTACTTTATGTGCTAACTCGGAAAATGTCATATGACGGTACACGAAGTGTTTTACTTTGTGAACCTTATGTGGCATCTTATTGAGGAAAATAATAAAGTCGAATTACGTGGTATAAGATTTATTCACATTTTCTGTAATAAATTAAGTGAGGCTATTAAGATTTTCCAATGTGGGATACTAATTTAGTAGGATATGTTTTTTGGTCTTTTTGTGTTTTTTTATTCGCAGTTATGAAATATTAATGCATTAATGTGCATTTCTGTTATTATGCATAGAGTATAATTATGTAGCATATATGTGTTTTAGAATTTGATGTTGTTATTAATACTAAGAGATTGGTGAGATTGTTGAATTTAATCCTTGTTTTATGGCTCCTTTAAAGATGATTCTGTTGTCCATGTTTGTCTTGTCAGTTACCAACCTAAAATTTATTTTGGCTGTTAAAAGTTTGGCTAAAATTAAATTTAATATATCTACACTAATTATTCAAATTTTCTTATTTGGTACTAAAATTTGTAAATATTCACACCATTTTCCATAGGATAATCTGTTTTCATAATTTAGATCATGATCGAATATTTCATATTAATCTGCACTTGATTTGTATTCACTTAATGACTTCAACCACCACCGAAGTCTTTTCTCAATAAATGAGTCGATTACATAATCAAATGACACTCGGCTATAATTGTTTTTAAGAATATATTTAATACTTTTTATGCATAAAATAATATTCTTTTTGACTATGAACTTATTGATGATCAATGAGTGATGAAAGGTACTTTCCATAAAAGTATTTTGAATGGTTACGCGTATCAAGATTTGGACCGGTGTATCAAGATTCGTACCGGTGTCAATCGAGATGTGCATAAGTAATTAAAAATTAATGCTTTAACAGTTGTTCCTATTCCTTCATAGAGTCTTGTCTATATAAGTGTTATTCCAAACTATAGTACCTACATTGGCCTTGGGTTCTCATCTAGGAGTTGCGAGATTATTGACTATAGTGTGCGCACCGAGTGTCAACACTGTCAAAATATCTCTTTTCTTTTTCTTTTTCTATGTTAGGATAGACTTGGTGCTTACGAGGTATGACTTTTAATGTAGTGTTTCCTGTCTTTAGTCTTTTTGGTTTTTGAATTATTCGAGAACGCTTAATGTGTGCATACTTTTTATGTTTCATGTCTGTTGTGTGGATTATTGAGAATATCTAATGTCTATTGTTTGAATGTACTTTGGTCGTGTTTCGATAGTTTTGATTCAGGGTAGCTCCGCTTTTGTTAATCCTATTTTATTATAATCTGATTCTTTGTTCAAGATCCGTGCAATTCAACTTGAGGAACTTGGTTCCGGCTCTTGTTGCTAGTCCTTTTGTTTTTTTGATTTAGCATTATATTAGCGTTGATTCATATTTCAATATTGATGTTTGAAAATTTTGAAAGATTTTAAGGTTGATATGGATTCAATATTGTTTACATAGATATAATGAAGAATGTTTCTGGCGACACGGTTTAGATTCAATATTGTTTCGATATTGTTCTAAACAGGAGTTAACTTTAACCTGCCACTTATGAATCGAACGGTCTAGATTTACAATACATAGTCAAAGCAGCTTTACATAACATTATCTGCGTGTTGTTTACAAATATTTCTGAATTTTCTTGGATTTTGCATATTATCTTATCGTTTTCTTGTTGTTTCTGTGCAGTTTATGATGGCAATTCAGACGATGCTTCAAATAGTGCAGAATTCCTCTATAAGTTTCTAAAATCCGAGGAACTTCTTCGAACCTGCTTTTATAAGAAGGACAAAAAGAACGTTTCTTCAAAAAAGCAGGATGACTGTAAAGAAACAGGACTCGAAAAAGGTTTCTGGCCTCGGCAATCAATGTTCGAGGAAGCAACATCGCAAGGGAGAAAACCCTATTCGATTTGTACCAGCTGCTGACCCTCCTCTTGATAATGGACATTCAAACTCATGGATCTGCAAGAACTCCGCTTGCAGGGCAGTTTTGTCCAAAGAGGATACATTCTGTAGACGGTGCTCGTGCTGTATTTGCCATCTTTTCGACGACAACAAGGATCCTAGTCTTTGGTTGGTATGCAGTGAATCTTCTCAAGGGGACTCATGCGGGTTATCTTGCCATATTGAGTGTGCTCTTCAACATGAGAAAGTAGGAGTTGTTGATCATGGACAGCTTATGCAGCTCGATGGTGGTTATTGTTGTGCCTCCTGCGGTAAAGTTACCGGCATACTTGGGTGAGTAATTTTCTTCACCTGCTGTGTTGTCGATGTTTTATTCCATCACTCTTTACTCCAATTGTAGTCTTTTGTTGGTATAGTGAGGATTTTGATGAATTATTTGTGTTTTAACCAAGTTTATTATATCTTACGATACATGCGATGCGAGTCATATCTCGATTTAATACAAAATTGAATCCAGTCGATACGAATCCCTAGTGTATATTTATTTTGGACATGATCTAATTGAATCTCATTCCAACGAATCACTACACTACCTACATTTAGTGTAATCTGCCACTTTTTTTGGGTCAACTTTGTATAGTCAACCACCTGTCTTTTTATTGTTAGCTAGACAAAATGACAATAACTATTGGAAACTCACAGTCACACCCGCACACACACACACAAGTGGAGGAGCCGGGGTTTGAACCGCGTCCGACCTAACAATTTCGGTATTTTTGCCAGTTGAGCTAGAATCTGTGGGCTTTTTGTTTGATATATGTCTTGAATCTTAAATATTGAGGTTCATATATGATATAACGTTTTTACTAAAAAATATCATGTTTATTAGTATTGCATCTTATGATTTGTAACAAAATTCGATTCATGATTTGGAAAATAGATCTTATGATTCACGACACTAGGGACGGAGCTTCTTTAGGGCCCAAGTTGGCCACGGCCCACCCCAAAAACATATTTAGAATTCACCCACATTTCTCAAAACCTAACTCTCTCGACTCCCCCCCCCTCTCTCTCTCTCTCTCTCTCTCTCTCTCTCTCTCTCTCTCTCTCTCTTTCTCATTCAACACCTACAGACTTCTGCCCGTGACACCATCCTACCTGCCACATGCACCGCTCACGCTGCCGGCCCTTCCCCTCTGGTTCTCTTGAGTCTCGACTCTGGTGCTTTCTTTTTCTTGATTGTTACTATGTTAGGTTATATTATTTTCTGATTTTCTCTTCTTTTTCTTGATTTCTCCTCTAATCATGGAATAAATAAGAGATCTGTAGAAAAGTGGAATTTTCTAAATAAGATCTCTCTTGTTCTCTTTAATCTCAACAATTGATCATGGAATAAATAAAAGTTCTGCAGATCTGTGTTGAGATTGATAAAATTTGCTGCAATTAAAGGGTATTTTTTAAACATGTGTTGTTGATCCCTTTGAGATCTTTGAAAATTTGGATTAGTTGCTATATTAGTAGCAGTAGAAAAATCATAATCCCTTTTAGAGTAATATAGATCGAAACAGATTTTTTATGAAGGGGGTTTAGTAGTAATATAGATCATAATCACTTTGGTGATTCTATATGCACACTTAATTATGTTATTTTAAGTTACTCAAAGAATGTAGAACATTACTATAGGGTATTTTTAAGTTATGCAGTTTAATTTCGATGATCAATTTTGTGCTTATTACTACTTAATTTTTTGTATGCCATATGATTGACATATTTGATTTAAAAATTACTATTACAGTTTTTGATTTAGCTGTATGCTGATGAGATATTGGTGATTAATGTTCAATAATGACAGATGCTGGAAGAAGCAGCTAAATATAGCGAAAGATGCTCGGCGTGTGGATGTACTATGTTACAGGATATATTTGAGTTACAGGCTTCTGAACGGTACTTTGAGATTTAAAGAATTGCATGATATGGTACAAGAGGCAAAAGCTAAACTTGAAAAGGAAGTTGGTCCAGTTAACGGTGTTTCTTCCAAGATGGTACGCGGCATTGTCAGCAGACTCCCTATTGCTAGCGATGTGCAGAACCTATGTTCTCTTGCTATCGAGAAAGCTGATGAGTTGTTGGCCACCGATGACAATCCGGAATCCAAAGGTTAGAACTAGTTCTCTCCTTTTCTGATATACAAACTCTATTCCTAGTTATAAGCAAATCTCCCTAAATATAAGCCTTATTTCAAATTACTAGATACATTAATAATTTTCTTTTCCAAATATGCCCCTTATTAATATTAGTAATTTCTCTTATGATATGAAAAAGTCCGAGTTGGACACATATATACACAAGATTGACACATTAAGTACGTTACCTACTTTTCTTAATATACGAGAAAATGACTAAAAGGGATTATAAAAAGTGGCGACGGTAGTTTAATTTGTTTTTGCTAAGACTTGAAATTTGTTTTTTATGGTATTTTAATATGATGAGTTCCTTTTGACTCGCAGAGGGTTCACTTCCTGCGGCATGTAAGTTTGTGTTTGAAGAGATAACAGATTCCTCGGTCAAAATCATTCTACTTGAAATGACCAATGTAACTTCTGAGGACATTAAGGGATACAAGCTCTGGTATTACAAGACTAGGGGGGAATCACACACAGAAGAACCTGTTTGTGTGTTTCCAAATGATCAGAGGAGGATTTTGATATCCAATCTTCAGGCTTGCACGGAATATACTTTTCGGATTGTATCTTTTACAGATAACGGTGACCTCGGTCATTCTGAGGCTAAGTGTTTCACCAAAAGCGTTGAGATATTTGTAAAGAAACCGACTTCATCAATTGACATGAATACTACAAAGGAGGATACTCAAAGTGGAGGAGGCAATGAATCGGGCTCAAAACTGGAGATTGATCCCTCAATGACATACTCCGGATTCAAGGTTCGAGACCTTGGAAAGATTTTGCACCTAGCATGGGCTCAAGAACAAGGTTGCTTTGAGGGGTTCTGCCGTGCCGATATAAAAAATTGCTGTGGTCAAAGTGAAAAGATCAAAAACCCTATTAACCTGGAAGAGCGGCCGGCACCACCTTTGGTTTCTCGAGACCTTGATCTGAATGTTGTTTCTATGCCTGACTTAAACGAAGAACTCACTCCTCCTTTTGAGTCTTCTCGTGATGAAGACAATGGTTGCACTTTGCAGCAGGCTGTTGAGGCAGATGATGATGCAGCCTCTCATGATTTAGAGAAAAACCTAGCAAGGCCACATGGTAGTGGTGGTTCCGAAACCTGGAACCACAGACCAACTGGAGAAGTTCCGGCTGTTGACTCGCGCGTAGTCTTAGAAGCAAGTAGGAAAAGGGTAGCAAGTACAAATGAAGAAACACATGACTGTGACAGCACTTTAATCAACGGTTCTCCTTTACATGTATCCGATGGTTCGTTCTCCTTAGACGAGAACTTTGAGTATTGTGTTAAAGTAATTCGTTGGCTAGAATGTCAGGGTCATATCAACAAAGAGTTTAGGCTGAAATTGCTTACATGGTTTAGTTTGAGGTCGACCGAACAAGAACGTAGGGTGGTTAATACTTTCATTCAGACACTGATTGATGATCCGAGTAGTTTGGCAGGCCAATTAGTTGACTCATTTTCTGATATTATATCGAACAAGAGGCCTAGAAATGGATTCAGTAACAAGGCTGTGGCTTTAAATTAATAAGGGTGTGTTTGGAATCATAATCATGTTGCAGAAGATATTTTTTGCCTTTCATTGTACAGGCATTTTTTATTACTCATTGTGATTCATTATTATTAGGACAAGTTAATTGTCCTGCTAAAATTGGATTTGCATTGATATGGCTGCAGAGACAGTGAATCAATTTTCCTTTGAAGGGGAGGGAGGGAAGATCTTTTGGACTTGAAGTTTCAGGATTTAGAAGGCATTTTTCTATTTACCAAATTATTATTGCAATTTATTTTTTCAATTATGATATTTAATCATGGAAGATATTAATTTATTAGTGTTGAACTTTTTACTGTTTTCTTTCATTTGACAAGGAAGATTATATTTTCGCTTATTGTATTCATTTCGTCGTGTTATTCTCTGTTATCTTTTCTTGTCACTTCACTATTGAGCTAGCAGTTGAAGAAGTTGCGCTTTACAGTTCTAACGGTGAGATTATGAACATTTGAGATACTGTTTAGGTTCATTGAACGGTTAATGTATCTGGTCTATGTTATATGTCAGATAAATTAGTTGTTCAATGAAAATAATAAGTGATTTGTTTCTTATATTATGGATTGGAGGGAGTACATTATATGAATCTAGTGAAACTTTGTAGATTTCATGTGAATAATAGCTCACGATATAGTTTCATCTATGTGATTTCATCTATTCATTTACCGGCGCATGAATGATTTGAGATACTGACGCATGAACGAAGAAATTGATTTAAAGTGTTTTTGTTAAACCGTAAAACTACGGTAACGACCCAAAGTGAGGTAAAGACTATGTGTTCAGTGAGGTAAAAACTATGCTTTCTGAAATTTAACGATGTGCGTTTAACCCTACACCAATGTGGAAGCAAACATACTCTTAATATTGCAATCTTGACCCTTTCATTCGACTCGAGCATGAATAAGCAAAATCTTTTACAAGTTTACATTCGAAAGAAAGATGTATTACCATATATTCTTGTGGATAGTTTTTAGAAGTATACTTTGAGGAGTGAATTACCAATGTAGTCTTTGAAATTGTAGGTTATGGTAAATTTGATCTCTAAAGTTAAATAAATAAATTATGAAATCATTCATAAACTTGAATACTTTCAATTTTATTAGTCCATTCTTCGAGAAAACTTTGTAAAAATGATAAATATGATCAAAGATTCTCAAATTCAATATTTTAAATGTAAATTATTTTAATGGTGGATTCTAGGGTGAGGATTCATTAAATCTCTTACTAGTGGACCACTTTTGAGAGCCCCCACCTTAGAAATCACCAAAATATATATTATTTTTTTTTACATCATATTGTGGTCGATATATATGCTTAAACTTTCCTATAACACTAAGGACCTGTTTGAATTTTGCTTATTTTTGAGCTTAATAAAATAACTTATGCAAATAAATAAACTTTATGTTGATTCACAAGTTTTCATTGACAAAAATTGTATCTTTATAAGTTGTTTTTCTCATAAACTACATAGAAAAGTTTATAATAATATATAAAAACTTATTTGTTTGCATAAGTTATTTCGCATAAGCTCAAAAACAAGGCAATTCAAACAGACTCTAATTGTGACCTGAATTCTAGTTCAGAATTTACATTGTATATTCTAGCAGAGATAAATTGGTTCTTATTTTTAAGATAAAGTGACAAACACTACTAATATTCACATATATAACTGTGAATCTCGAGTTTAAATTGAGATAAATATATAACGAATATCAATATTGTCGGTCGAAAACTTATTAATATTATCTAACAAAAAAAATTTTGAAAGTGAATTTAATAGATATTTTTAAATTATTATTTAATAGATATTTTTAAATTATTTTGGCTAAAGAAACGGATTGAATTTTTAGAAGATAAAAAAAAGCATATTATATATAGTATAATGACAACCGAAACATGAGGCTCAAAAACTGTAACTGATTTCTCTCTCACAAATCAGAATGCAAGCTGTTCAAGCTTCATCTTCACCACACTTTTCTATCCATTCCTCAAAACCACCACACTCAACAACAACAACATGCAGTAATTCTTTACCTCAGACATGATTATTATATATGAAATGAATGCTTCATTTTTTGTTTCTGTTGATTTTTGTGTGTTTGTTTTTTCAGGTTTGTTTACTTCTTCTGTCAATGTAAAATCTTCTCAAAGGGACCAAAGTTCATTATGGACTTCTTATAACAAAAGGGTCATCTTAAAAACCTCTTTTTCTGCTAAAGCTGCTTCTGTTGAAGGTAGTTTTGCTTAATTCTACTTAAGGGCTTCAATTGTATGCAAAAGTTATATTTTTTTTAGTTTAAAAGATGTGTAGATAAGGATAATTTGGTAGTGAAGTGAACAAATCATTGTTGTTATGTGCTTTATTAAAGTTAGTGTCTGTTTGGATTGGTTTATTTGAATTTATCTACTTCTATAAGGCTATAATAAGTACTTGTGAGACTGTTTAGGAGAGCTTAAGGAAACAACGTATGACATGGTCATAAGTTATCAACTTATTTGCATAAGCTCTTTAGAATAGCTTATGAAAACAGCTTAGAGCTTCCATATGGTGTGCTTGAATTAGTTTATTTGAGCTTATCTACTGACACAAACACTTGTGAGACTGTTTGGGATAGCTTAAAGAAACAACTTATCACACGTATATATAACTCTTGTTATAGAAATAGGTTCTATGTAAGCACTTAACTGATAAGCGTTTATGCTATAAGTACTTACATGATAAGCGTTTATGCTATAAGCACTTACATGATAAGCGTTTATGCTATAAGCGCTTCAATTAGGTTAGTTTCTTTGTATGTTGGTTGTGCGGATTTTCATATTCAACATCATTTCAGTTTCATTAAATGTTTTTTAATATATGCAGTTGGAAATTCCCCGGTATCGACCGGAACAGATGAAGATGATGTGTTGAAAGCCTTGTCTCAGATCATTGATCCCGATTTCGGAACAGATATTGTTACTTGTGGATTTGTGAAAGATCTGAAGATTGATAAAGCTCTAGGAGAGGTCTTAAAATCACATGCCTCAAACTTTTGGCAACACGTGTGAAGTGAATGATGATTTTCTTACCAAAAGTTTTTCGTTTGAATCTCAGGTGTCGTTTCGGTTAGAGCTCACTACACCAGCATGTCCGATCAAGGATGTGGTAAATGACACAATTGCCATTGTTTGAGCCATATCTGACGTAGGTTAGAGTGGTAGACTTTTGTTCTGTAAAGTCATTACATATAATAGGGACAATAAAATTGAAACATTGCATATATTATTTTCCATGATAAAGAAATGAATATTTTTGCACTCGTTATGCCGTGCTTGATGCTTCCTGTCTCTACATATGATATTTGAGTTTCATGTGGTTTTGAGACTATAAATAAATGATTATATATGCATATGACAGTTCGAGCAGAAGGCAAATGAAGTGGTGGCAGCGCTCCCTTGGGTCAAGAATGTAAATGTTACGATGTCTGCGCAGCCAGCGAAACCTTTATATGCCGAGCAACTTCCAGCAGGTCTGCAGACAATTTCAAATATTATCGCTGTATCCAGTTGCAAGGTGAATCTCCTCATCATATGTTGATCATATTGAGTTGTTTGCGATAATTTTAGTTGCATTGTCATGATTTGTGTTTTGTGTCATGACTCATGAATGAATTTTGATGTAACAAATTCAAAATTTGCAGGGGGGTGTAGGAAAATCAACCGTAGCAGTAAACCTTGCTTATACTTTGGCTGATATGGGTGCTAGAGTTGGTATATTTGATGCTGATGTTTATGGTCCAAGCTTACCAACTATGGTCTCTCCCGAAAATCGGCTGTTAGAAATGGTAATACATGATAAACCATTTTGTTATTTTAATATGTAATTTACTAAAGTGCAACAAACATAACTGCTTAATGTATTTCTGCAGAATCCAGAAAAGAAGACCATAATTCCAACAGAATACATGGGAGTCAAGTTGGTTTCGTTTGGATTTGCTGGACAAGGACGTGCGATAATGCGTGGCCCTATGGTTTCTGGAGTCATTAACCAACTTCTCACTACTACTGAATGGTACGAATTTCGGAAAAACATAAAAAATATAGAGATTAAGGGACATACACTGTCAATGTAGATTATTGATCCACCCTAGAGAATGTATTGTAAATTAAATTAACTATGTATATATAGTAAAATATTTACTTTAGTCCTGTCGTAAAATTAGATTGAAGAACAAATAGGTTATGCTTGATATATATATTCTTGATTTGGTCTACACAATGTAGGGGCGAGTTGGATTACCTTGTTATCGACATGCCTCCTGGAACTGGAGATATTCAACTCACTTTATGCCAGGTTTTAACTTGCCATTCCTTTAGCTTGTTTCACATAACATTCTACCATATGAAACATTGAGACAACACCGACACATCGACACTAGTTATAATTTGAGAAAATAGAATAATTGAAAGTAACCACTGACTATGAAAATGGAATAATATGAATAGGTCCATTAATGGTTTGCCGTCGTCTTTAAGTTTCTAATTCTCATTCATTTTGACTTTGAATGCATATCTTTATAGATAGTCCCATTAACTGCTGCTGTAATCGTTACCACTCCTCAAAAGCTATCGTTCATCGATGTTGCAAAAGGAGTTCGGATGTTTTCAAAGCTTAAGGTAATTCTTCTACAATTCTCAAAGACATGACTATTACATTTTTGTCTTTCCAGTCCCATCGATGTTCGCATATGATACTTACGTATATTATTTTTCTGTTAATGTAAAAGGTGCCTTGTGTAGCTGTTGTGGAGAACATGTGTCATTTTGATGCTGATGGAAAAAGATACTACCCATTTGGTAGAGGTTCTGGTTCTCAGGCAAGGATAAAGTTTCTGAATTTGAATTTTCGTTTGCTTAATCGTATTTTAGGAAATAACATGGACATATTTATGATGCTTTATAGTATTGTCTATTACATATGTTTGAGTGTTTGATCATATTTGCAGGTTGTTCAGCAGTTTGGAATACCGCATCTATTCGATCTTCCTATTAGACCGACCGTATGTCTCATGCTACCTCATATTTTATACTTCAAACCTTTCTTCTCTTCTCTAAATGTTCTTTGCTTCTTACTATAGCTAAATGGAAACTAAGATTTGAGAACAAGAAATGCTTATTTGAACAATTTTCACAGCTATCTGCGTCCGGAGATAGTGGAATGCCTGAAGTGGTGGCTGATCCTCAAGGCGATGTTTCCAAGATATTTCAAAATCTAGGAGTATGTGTCGTGCAGCAGTGTGCCAAAATACGTCAACAAGGTATTCAATTCCTTCTTGAATACGAAAAAAAAAATTCCTTTAATTTTCTCCTAGCATTCATGCTTTTTCTATGATTGAATATTTTGTTATTTTCAATCCAGTTTCAACAGCTGTCACCTATGATAAATCAGTCAAGGCAATTAAAGTAAAGGTACCGGATTCAGATGAAGAATTCTTTCTGCATCCTGCAACAGTGAGACGGAATGATCGATCTGCTCAGAGTGTGGTATGTTGATACATTTAACAAAAGCAATTCAGTTTAAATTTTGCATGACATGGTGTCCATAAGTTAAGTTATGAAAAGTAAAGAAAAAATAAAAATAAAATGAAAGAATAGATTTCATGTTTGTTGCATGGCATGACCGAAACAGGATGAATGGACGGGGGAGCAGAAATTGCAGTATTCCGATGTTCCTGAAGATATTGAACCTGAGGAAATTAGGCCAATGGGAAATTATGCAGTTTCAATAAATTGGCCTGATGGGTTTAGTCAGGTAAATATACACATCAGATTTAACAATTTCATTAAAAAAGAAAGCTTTAAGTTGTATATTATTACCATTTTCATATCAATTGATTTTTGCAGGAAATCAATTTCCATTTTTATCCTTTCTGATACTTAAGTAGCGGAAATGAGAAACCTGAGATACCCCCCCCAAACATGAAATTTTCATGTATAGGGGGTGTCAACTAGTTTAAGTAGCGGAAGGGGTATTTTGGTAATTTCAAGGGGCACGTGAGAATTTTTTAATGTTAAGCAACTATAGTCTATACTTGATATTGACTTTTTAACATGATGCAGATTGCTCCTTATGAACAGCTGCAGACAATTGAAAGGCTAATTGGTATTTAATGAACCAATCATGATATTTTGGGCTTTGGCTGCTGAAAACATAGGATGTTGAAGTCATGCATGTATATGTTTGATGGAAGCTTCAAATAGTTTTTCAAATCTCCTTCAACCATATATATTGGTAGAGCTTAAGAGGGCATTGTATGTTATAGGTTGGCCTTGAGATTCTCTGAGCAACTCTAGTTCCATTGAGTTCTTAACTGTGAATCTTCATATATTAATTTAACAGAAATATGAATCACAAGTTTCCATCCACACACTAGCTTTCTACCATAAAACCTTCTCTCTTTTGCTTTCCCTCAGCTAATAGTAATTCATTTAATAATGTTTAGGGATTCATGTCGAAAATATCAATGAAGTAACTAGTAGAAAATAATAGAGTAACTCAAAGTATGTTTATTTTAACCAAGATATTGGGCTAAAGTGGTTAATTAATGAGCTCCCCTAGGACGAATAGTTCGGGAGAACCCGAGTTCGATTCCTAGTATGTATGTTTATTTTAACAAGAGAGTGCTCCTTAAAAATTACTCCCTCCGTCCCAATTTAATTGGCACATTTGCAAAAAAAAATTGTCCCATAATAATTGACCCATTTCAATTTTCTATGTTATTTTTCCATTTCTACCCCTTATAAATGCTTTGGCACTTTTGTTTTGGAGGAAATCAACAACCGTTCAGCTTAGTTCTTGGTGCTTTCCATTGCAAAACTTTTTAACTACTCCATGTATCATATACTTAAATTCTATTGGTTGTAGATAGTAGTACTCCGTAGCACACATGCATGGAGTGAACTACTAGTAATAATGGGAGCAGAAAAGACAACTTTTTATCAATGCTTTGTTCTAACGAGAAAAATAATCATTCTTTTTAAAAAAGGGTAATTTGGTAAAATTAATATTATCTCTCATTCAATTATACATTTTTCTTAATATTTGTGAAATGGTCAAATGTGTTAATTAAATTGAGACGGAGGGAGTACTAAACTACTTCGACACCCCTCAAGTTGGTGCATAAATATCGACCATGTCCAACTTGCTTATAAGATGCCCAAAACATGTTCCTGATAATATCTTAGTTATAAGATGTTTGTTGCCTATTGATTTGAAGGGCACAAATGGAAAGAAAATATATTCCAGAGCATTTTTTTTCCTGCGTATAAAGTGACGATCAATTTCAATATGCTATGTTCTATTATGTTGGACTGGATTGTGAGCTATGTGTATTGCAACATTGTTGTCGCAATATAACTTCAATGAAAGCTCCACTATCATCTTCGGTTCCTTCAGAACTCGACGAATTCACATACATTCAAAAATTCCTTATGCCATGGATCTAAACTCAGCTCCAACAAAACTTCTAGCAATTATTCTTTTCTTGCTTCTCTAAGTTACTAAGCTTCCCCACACATAGTGCTATAATATGTAGCAGACTTTCTATTTATAACAGATCGGATCCTGTCAAGTCTAGATCAGTAAATATATAGTCACATTCTTATTGTTAGGAATATTGATAATTTGCTACAAGTTAGAGTTTCTATTTGTTTGTTAAAGTTTGTTGTTAGTTAGTTAGTTGGTTAAGTCCCAAATTACTCTATATAAGAGCCACAATTGTATTAGTTTCACTATCTTTTATCAATATGAAATCTTACAATTTCTATTCTCTCTCAAGCTTTCTAAGCTCTTACCGAGAATTTTCTCCATTTTATCAACAACTTCAAAATCTTAACACTTATAATTTTTTTGTTTTGTTTTTAAAGAATAAACATTTTCTTGGAATAGCCTTTAATTATCTCAAAATTCTGGAAATATCCTCAAGGTGGTCTTGAGAGTGTCCTATTTTTTCCAAAGATTTCCATTTGTCTACTTGAGTATCGGCTCACCTACAACCACTCATACATATTTCTTGCAAGATATCAATAGCATCCTTTTGTTGAGACACTACCATTCATTTCTTTGATGTAGCAACCTTCATGCCAAGAAAGCTACGAAGCATGGATACCGACACAAACACCAAACATGATACATGAAGGGTTTTTTTTTGTGCTTTTTGTATTGTTAAGATTTTCATAGTTTGGAGAAAGAGAAGAAAATCTTAGAAAGTCTTCTAGATAATAGAAATCATAAGGATTCATATTGGAAAAAGATTGATAAAAGAATGATCAAAGATTGATAAAAGATAGTGAAAATGAGTATAATTGGTGCTCTTATATAGAGCTACTAGTGGCTTAACTAACTAACTCTATAATAACAAACTAACCAACTAATTTTAACCTCTAACAAATTACTTGAACTTCTAACTAATCATCAATATTCTTAACATGTATTGCGGAATTTGGTGGGATATATTTTTTGTGGAGAAACTTCAACTCTTGTTCTCATTATGTAATTCATAGTTATATGTTCTATATATAAAGTTACATAAAAACAAATCATATCAGTAAATAACAAACTAATCCTATAAATTCTAAACAAAAATATAAATCATAATCCTAATATTATCTTATTATAAATATATATCTAAAACTATATTTGAATTTAAAATCTTCAAAAAGATATTTAGGCATTATTCTCAACACTACGAACACTGACACTTCGTACATCAATAATAATTTGAGAAAATGACATCATTCAGTATAATCATAACTGCCGCTGTCGTGTGGTGTCCAACACCGCAACACGCCTAACTTGAGGAGTGTTTGTGCTTTATAGCAGGAAAGTACTTTAAGGAAATAAAGTCTTTGATCTCAAATTCTAACTCTTAGAAATAGGTATTATGCCTAACTCATCCTTATAAAACCGGCTTGTAAGGTGAAAATTGTCTTTTCTTTATAAACACATATAAATTCAGGTAATCTCGCAACCGACGTGGGACATCTTAACACACCCCCTCACGCCCAAACTATTGAGCTTGGTGCGTGGATATAAACGGTGAGTGACCCGATATAGGCAATCTAATAGCAGGTGGCCCAACGGATCTTGGAGAGGCAATGATACCATATTAGAATTGAGAGTTTGACCTAACTCAACCCTACAAAACCGACTTGTAAGGTGATAATTGCCTCTTACATATAAACACATATTCAGACCATCTCGTAACCGATGTGAGACTTCTTAACACACCCCTCGCACCCAGTCTATTGGGCTTGGGGCCAAAGTATAAATGGTGGATGGCCCGATCAGAACTTGATAACAAGTGGCCCAACGAATTTTGGAGAGACTCTAATATGATCTTAGAATTGGGCCTAATTCATCCTTACAAAACTTGCTTGTAAGGTAAGGATTGCCTCTACTTTATAAACAAACATTCAGGCCATCTCACAATCATGTGAGACTTCGTAACACGCTCCCTCACGCCCAACACAATTGGGCTTGGTGCGTCGATATAAACGGTGGGTGGACCGATAGTGAAAATCTGATAGTAGGTGGCTCAACAGATTTTGGAGAGGCTCTAATACATATTAGAATTGAAAAGTAAGCCTAACTCAACTCTACAAAACCGACTTGTAAGGTGAGAATTTTCCTCACTTATAATGAAATGATATTTTGTTAATGTTTTTTCTCTCTTGTAAGGCGAGGCTCTAATACCATTTTATTTTCCTTTCTTTTTCACTTTTCCCTCTGATCCAAAAAATATAACTTTGTTCATTTCATCTTAATTTCCTTCCCTCATTTTCTACTCCTAGTTTTGTTAATGTTTTTTCTCTCATTGTTTTTAGTGTAAAACTTTTCTCTTTATCTGAAAAATTGAAATTTAGGGTGAAATTGAAATGTATACCTATGCCTCTATTAAGAGCAGGAAAGATTTGTCTCAAAAGTATCTACAAGGGCATTTACAATTATCTCTCTCTAAAGGCACTAATAAGACTCGAATTCGGAACCTCCCAAATCCAAGACCTATTTTTTTTATCACTAGACCAAACCTTTAAAGTTATATTGTAAAGTTTTTTTTTTTTTTATTAACCTTTGGTTCTCAGGGGCACAAGTTTCTGATAATCTAGAGTTCGATTGCAACACACAAGTAAAGTCTGACAAAAAACTATTCCTACGAAAAATAGAACTCAGATTTTTCTCAACGATTCGTTTCAGAGAGAACTCATTAATTAACCGCTTGAACCAATCTACAATGTAAAAGTTTTGTTACAACTCAATCTTATCCAAGTTACATTAGCATTTATTGGACATGCTCTTCCACATATGCTCCAATTGAATGATTGGGGATGAAGATACATTTATGGATATAATTTTTCCAGAAAAGGAATAAAAGAAAAGGTAAAATCATATTGAAGATGTTGTTAAGTTCCATAGCCACTTGTAGGAACCGGCCAATTAATGAAAATAAACACACTAGGATATTTTTTTAGGACCAAAATGAATGTTGGATGCATTTTCACACACACATATAGCAGCCTCACACATATAGCTTTAAATGTCTTTACCTAAATGACTGCTCATGTTTGTCAATTTTCAACTTCTTTGATAGACAAAGTTTTGTGACATTAAATGTTTGCTTTATTATGATTGTGACATTCTTCACTAGAATTCGTGAGCCATTAAGCTTTTGTTGGATTATTAATTCAGTTTGCTCCAATTCATCTCATATCTTTTCACTTTAATTTTGTGCAACAAACAACTTTTGGCAATAACTATTAAAAGAGATCATTAACGGGGGATAATATACTAGTAAGTACTCAAACGATGATGTTGTGTATGAATGAGCGAGAGGTGAAGTTGGTGTATGAACAAGTAGAGTGAGAGGTAAAAAATGGTAACATTATCTTATTTTGTGTGTTTGTTTCACGGATGTAAAAATTAATCCCAAGATTAACTTGTTTGTTTCATGGATGTAAAAATTAATCCTATGATTAACTTCGTAGGAATATAATAGTGGAAACTCTATTCCAAGGAATTTTACAAAAAAGGGTTTGGTTAACAAATTAAAAATTCTAAGGAGTATTATTTATTTATTTTTTAAAATAAAAATGCCCACATACATCATGGGTGTATGATACTGTAACTTCCATTATCACAATGTTAAGTTGGTAACTGCCCATTATAACCATCGGGAATAGATCATTCCAGCTTTCTTTCCTTGAAAATATGATGTCCATGTGCGTGGGTATATAAATTTTCTAGGAACAATTTGTTGTCGGGAATAATTTTGGAATCCCTTCCACCAAACATGGAAATAAAAATTTCCAATATCACATTCCTGAGAATCCAATTTGTAACCATGAAACAAACACCCCCTTAATAGATACGCCTCCATTTGCGGGGTGGAGGAGTACTGTAGTGTTTTTGGGGGAAAATAGCTTCACCTTTGGGAAGATGATCCAATATGATTGACATATCGTTGTTGGATGAATTATACGAACAAGATTAAGTAACTTTTGGTGTACACTTAGGAAAATGACTTGTCCTGTGGATTAGTTAAAATTGAACCTTCACCGACTCCAAAATAAATGAGTGATAGGTCACATTCATGGCAATTATTTTGCTAAATAAGTAAATTTTAGCGCTAAGGCGCTAAAGACAAATAAATTAAACAAATTTGTCTGCACTATTTTCATCTCTCATATCAACTTCATTTTTCTTTTCATCTAGTTGTCTAATTTAGCTTGCCAGTTTCACTTGTTCAATGTTTCTTATTTTCCTTATACTTATTTTCCAAATCTCTAATGATATATATCATTTTATAGACCTTAAATTTTTGTGATTAACATATAGATAAGATTAAAATCGAGAAAATAAAAATTGGAAACAAAAACTACTTTATCTTGTGAAGTGGGTAACGAATATTCCATATATTAAACAAATTGTGTATTTTTTTGCTTTGTCCACATAAGTAATTTGGACTATCTGCAGACAAAAAGGACAAAGGTGGGCGGCAAAATTCTTATACTAAATAGGATTGTTGTATCCAAGATGGGATTCTCATGAAATAGAACATGCTTGATTCCCCTTGATGACTTTGAGAATAATTTAAAAGAATATGAAAATAGATCATCATTTTCTTCTTTGTTGTGAATAAATAGATCATCTTCATACTTGTTTCTCTGCCTTACAAAAATAGTGTGAAAAGAGAAAATGTATTGGTTACAATGTTTTATTATAGAATGATAGATTTGAGTTAAATAATAATTATAATAATAATTTTGTCAAAAAAAATAAAATAATAATAAAATTATCAAAAGTCACCTACTTGATTTTTAAAAAAATATGTCAACTACTATTTCACAAAGTTCTTTATAACCAGTAGTTTTAGAGATCAAATTGCACGGTGTAACATTTGAGTAATGTTACACCGCTCAATAATGCTTTAACGAATTCAAATTTTATAAAATCCACCGTTTGATTGAAAGTTTATATCGTATAGATCATCTATGTTGAGTTTTACAAAAATCTAAAATCTTTTGACATGTTTTTGAGACACATCAAAATTAACGGTATTCAATAAAAACGCAAAAACCGTTACACCGGTGTAATTTTGAGTAATGTTACACCGCTCAATAACGCTTCAACGAATTCAAATTTTACAAAATCTACCGTTGGATTGAAAGTTTATATCGTATAGATCATATATGTTGAGTTTTACAAAAATTTAAAATCGTTTGATATGTTATTGAGACATGTCAAAATTAACGGTTTATGCGTTTTTATTGAATACCGTTAATCTTCATGTGTCTCAAAAACATGTCAAACGATTTTAGATTTTTGAAAGACTCAACATAGATAATCTATATGATATAAACTTTCAATCCAACGGTGGATTTTGTAAAATTTGAATTCGTTAAAGCGTTATTGAGCGGTGTAACATTACTCAAATGTTACACCGATGTAATTTGATCCCTCCCCTATATATATATATATATATATATATATATATATATATATATATATATTATTTCTTAGTAAGATCTTTTTAAAAACATTGTTGCTTTAATTTCTCCTTTTAAGCAGAACAAAAATAGGCGAAATAAAGCGTGAGTTTTTTTTTTAGTACATTGACTTATTTATACTTATTAACATATTTATGAGGCTGCTTAGTAGAATTTGGACCCGTTTGTAATAACTTGTTTTTGATCTTATGTAAAATAATTTATGTAAATAAATAAAATTTTATGTTAATTTATAAGTTTCTACTAACAAAAACTATGTTTTTATAAGCTATTTTTGCATAAACCACCTGCTTACTGTGAAATTTGGTAAACAACGCTAGTTTGATTATTACAAGAGAGATCAACTAGTAAATCTCGAGACATAGTGCTTTTGTTTATATTTTCAAAGTTATTAGTTTTCATTATTGTTCTTATGTTGATAAAGTGTTGTTTTTATGTTTTTATATAACTTGAAATGCAAGAAAGAATATTTATTCAATTGAATAAATAGAATGAAAGAATGAGTCGAAAGTAAAAGGCAATTGGAATAAAGTTAAAGGCTGTAAATTGCATTCAAATGTAAATGATTACAGAATGAAAATGGTTCACATAACATACATTCTCCTTCGAGCACTCGTTTCTCGCTTTGACATGGGTACTTTGAGTTTTTCTGTGGATTTTGTATAATGATTGTGACCCCTTTTTCGATCATAGAACTATCCTATTTATAAGCATTAAATCCTAACTGCTAATAACGCCTAAATAACTAAAAGAAGACGCGTGTCCTGACACGCATTTTGAATTTGAATTCCTCCTTATCCTTTAATTTAGCCGTTGTATCCATCAAAATCGAACTAGCAATGCCTTCCTTGAATATTTTGCTAAGTCCACGCTCTTCTTCTGCACAGGGGACATTTTGACCCTACTGACGTTTCGACCAAATCGAAAGGAAACCTGAAGAAATGCAAAGTTAAGAAATAATGCTCTAATTAGAACATTTATTATAAATTCATGCATGATTGATCATTAAATTCATTGGCTTTGAAAACCAAACATATTTAATGACTAATAAAATAATTACATAATTAAATGTAATTATTTCATTCATGCATTTAGAACATATTTTTACTTAGTAAAAATGTGGGCTAATAAATTGCCCCCAAATGCCTGTTTCGATCGAGTAGGTCGAACGAGAAAGGAAAAGGCATTTTTACTCCCACGTGCATGTGGCACAGAAATGCCATCACTTTCGACCTTGGCTGTTGTAGCCATATTTTGATGAACTTCAGCTTCCAAAGCCGTATTTAACTTAGTTTCGGCCATATAAGCCGTAATCCTGGCCCATGCATTGGACTCAGTCATAATAATCTTCATATATATTCCACCCAGATGGGCGTTTGACTCCATTTTCAGAGGATGCAGCATCTATTTCCTCTCTTTCCCATATGAAACCTTGGGTTGGGTGGAGTTTAACAGAATGTATCACATTATCAGAAGGTGTGAAAGCATTCTCTCTATCATAACATGGCGCAATATTCGCCAAATTCTTGTCAAAAGTTTGTTGATTTATGGTATCAACTTCTGACATATAGAAACTTTGATCAGCTTCTATATTTTCAACACAGCCATCCTCCCTCCAAAGTATCAACTTCTGATGAAGGGTCGAAGGAACAGCTCCCACTCCATGAATCCACTCCCTTCCTAGAAGCAAATTGAAGTTTGCCTTGGATTCAACTACCAAGAACAAAGTGGGTCGAACTATGCTGCCTACTGCAACATCCACTTGAATTGCCCCCCTGGAATATCCTGTCTTGCCTTCATAGTTAGACAAAACAATGTTGTGGGCTGACAAATCACAGTCATATTTGCCAATCTTTGGCAGCATAGATAAGGGCATTAGGTTAACAGCAGCGCCCCCATCTATCAGCACTTTATTAATTCCAACCCCTTCAACTTTTGCCCTGATGAAGAGTGGTTTGAGGTGGTTTTTCATGCCTAAATCTGACCTTTTGAATGTAGCCTGTTGCTCTTCGATGCAGCCATTGTTCAAGACATAGTAACATTTTGGCTTTGGATCAGCCATGTCTAACTGGTCGAAGTCAGTTTCGAGCTCAGTTACCTCTGATTGCACATCATACTCTGATGGTAATATGGAAACCACACATATTACATCAAAGTCTGGTTCAGAATCCAGCAAATCATCATCCTCCATTTTATTTTCATCTATTGGTGGAAGGATTCTTTCTTTTGCTGGCCTTCTAGCCACTTCCTTATATTGGCTTACTTGTGAATTTTCTGCAGCCAATTTCTTTTGGCGTTAGAATCTACGCCATTGAGTCCTAGTCATTGGATGTTTACCCTTGTAGTTATTTTTGTAAGAGTATTTGTTCACATCCTCTGCATAACTCAGCTTGGTACCACTAGAGCCACCAATTTCCATTGCACCTTTATTGAACCTCATTGTTCCTTGGTGCACCCAGCGCTCTATTGGAATCGAACCAGATGGTCGAAAGGTAGGCCTTCGATCAAATTGAGCGGGATTATTTGGTCGAGTCAGGATACCTTTCCCTTTTCCTTGGTAAGGCTTTGGGTTTGCCCCCAGCCTATTTGCTATAGGTTGAAACTTCATGAGGCCTACAGTAGCCTCTTTGTCGCATACAGCACTGCAACGAGCACAAAGCATCACCCCTTTGTTCTCCAACTTGCATCTGTTCAGAAAATCGACCAAATCCTCTTCAGCGCGAGGATATACTACCTTCATTTTCTCGAAGTATTCCTCTTCAGGGATTTTTTGTACTTGTACTTCTGTAACCTCCATGGCTTCGACCATCATAATAGCTTGTGGTTCAGCATAGAGGGTATCAGCATTCTGTGACGACTCTGGATCAGCTTTTGTAACCTTGGGTTTTTCACCAAATTTGAGTCTTCCTTCGTTCAAAGCCTTTTGAACCAAGTCCCTGAAAAGCACACACTGTGAGGTTCTATGACCAAGGAAATTATGATATTTACAGTAACCTCTTTTCTTTCTCATATCTAATGGAGGTATTTTAACACCTTTTGGAACCACTATTTGGCCATCAGTAACCAACAAATCAAAGATCTCATCACATTTTGTTATATCAAATGTATAAGTCTTTGAAACATATTTATCATTTTTTGGTTCAATAGGGTTTTTTCCATTTGAAGGTTTTAAGAGTTTACAAGCGTAAGGGGGACCAGGTTTTAATTCTGCTAGGTCTACTTCCCCTTGTCCAACATCCTCATAAGAGATATCATATTCTTGGTCGCTATCTTGAGTTTCTACATAAGCAACTTTTTCTTTCTTATGATACTTAGAATTTCTAGCCTTTTCTGCTTTCAAGCGTTCGACCTGTCGAACCCTATCAGCCAATTGGGCCATATCTCTTAGATGTTGAGTATCTAACTTCTTTCTGATCGAATAGTCTAGGCCACCAGCAGCCATTTCGACCAATTCATGTTCAGGCACCTGAGTGAAACATCTAGCCTTAAGTAAACGAAATCTATTCAAATAATCATCTACAGACTCAGGAATTTTACGCCTAACACTTGCTAATTCTTTGAGACTTATCTTAGATTGTCCCATGTAGAATTGCTCATGGAAAACTCTCTCCAATTGATTCCAATTGAAAATTGAATGTGGAGGGAGAGTAGTAAACCATGTGAAAGCATTTTTTGTTAGAGAATTTGGAAAATACTTCATTCTCAAATTCTCATTGTTTGCTAAATCTCCTGCCTCTGCTAAGTATCTTGCTATGTGTTCAACAGTAGATTCACTGGTATCACCAGCAAATTTAGTAAATTTTGGGATTTTCCAACCCCTTGGTAATTCTGTTTGAAGCACATATTCTGATAAGGCAGAGACAAAATGAGGCCTATGCATGCCTATGTTTAACCCATTTTGTGCCAGAATAGTTTCGACCAAATTGGCTATGTTATTTTGTCCAACAAAGTTATTATCCTGGACATTTCTAACCACATCATCAGCATTTTGGTTTCTATTTACCAACACAATTCCAGGATTTTGTTTGACCTGAGGCAAAGCCTGTTGCTGTGCCTGAATCTGCACTTGTGGTTCGACCACTGGCACTGGCTGTTGGATTTGATTTATGGGGTTTACAACATTATTTGGTGCAGGCATAATGGCATTATTTGGTGCTTGTGCAATTTGCAAAGACACCACATTTTGAATCTGTTGATTAGGGACTTGAGGAGCCCCAAAGAAATCAGCAATTCTACCCATTTGATTGGCCAACAATTGGTAACTTTGGTTGGTATTTTGGATTAATGGGTTAAATACTGTACCAATTTGTTGTGTTAACATATTGACCATATCATGATTACTCTCATCCATTTGTTGCCTTAAAGCATTCAAGGCATTGTTGGTTAATGAGGGGTTACCATTTCGAGTCGCAGAACCAGACACTATCTGATTATTAGGCACGAACACGCCTGGTGCTGACTCTGTGAATAATGAAGCGCTCGTTTGCAAACCCTGCATCATGCTTGTAGGCATACCATATGGGTAATTCCTACTGGAACCTTGAGCCATATGTTGAGAAAAAGGTAGTGTAAAAGTGGACGAACCAGCGCCACCCCCATTAACATCTGACCTATTTGGGGAAAAATTTCTTTCCATGGCATGAGAGAAAGTTAAGATAGGTTCTGTAGTGGTCGAAGGTACCACTATAGACGTTGGCATTGTCATTGTGGCACTTACCACAGAAGACGTTGGGGCAGAAACTGCTGCCCCACTAGCGTTGGGCATAATCTCACTGATTACAGGAGAGACTATGGCCTCTGAAACGCTCGAAGCGGTTGTAGGATTTGAACCGCTATTACTATTGTTTCCATTCGTAACATCCATGTTTTGTCTTGGGTTATTTCTGGGTGGTGGTCTAACCATTTCAGGGAGTGACTTCCCGTTTCTCAGAAGCATACACTACACACAAGACTTTTTGGAAACAAAATTATACAAAGAACAAATTAAAAATACTAAAAGTTATAAAAATTTAAACACAAAGCACACAGTCCCACTGGGCGTGCCAATTTGTTTACTGTGAAATTTGGTAAACAACGCTAGTTTGATTATTACAAGAGAGATCAACTAGTAAATCTCGGGACATAGTGCTTTTGTTTATATTTTCAAAGTTATTAGTTTTCATTATTGTTCTTATGTTGATAAAGTGTTGTTTTTATGTTTTTATATAACTTGAAATGCAAGAAAGAATATTTATTCAATTGAATAAATAGAATGAAAGAATGAGTCGAAAGTAAAAGGCAATTGGAATAAAGTTAAAGGCTGTAAATTGCATTCAAATGTAAATGATTACAGAATGAAAATGGTTCACATAACATACATTCTCCTTCGAGCACTCGTTTCTCGCTTTGACATGGGTACTTTGAGTTTTTCTGTGGATTTTGTATAATGATTGTGACCCCTTTTTCGATCATAGAACTATCCTATTTATAAGCATTAAATCCTAACTGCTAATAACGCCTAAATAACTAAAAGAAGACGCGTGTCCTGACATGCATTTTGAATTTGAATTCCTCCTTATCCTTTAATTTAGCCGTTGTATCCATCGAAATCGAACTAGCAATGCTTTCCTTGAATATTTTGCTAAGTCCACACTCTTCTTCTGCACAGGGGACATTTCGACCCTACTGACGTTTCGACCAAATCGAAAGGAAACCTGAAGAAATGCAAAGTTAAGAAATAATGCTCTAATTAGAACATTTATTATAAATTCATGCATGATTGATCATTAAATTCATTGGCTTTGAAAACCAAACATATTTAATGACTAATAAAATAATTACATAATTAAATGTAATTATTTCATTCATGCATTTAGAACATATTTTTACTTAGTAAAAATGTGGGCTAACACCACCTGAACAAACTTATAATAATACATAAAATTTTATTTATTTGCATAAATTGTTTTGCATAAGCTTAAAAATAAATTATTCCAAACGGACCATTGATAAGAGTCGAACTTAATACCTAATTAATAAACTCAATTCTCTTATAATTTGAATTAATCTATTGTTAGCATTTTTATTTTATCTTTTAGTATAAATACAATGTTTAATTAAGTTGTTTATCTAGACGTTTGCATGAGACTCATTTTAAGCTTTTAATGCCGTAAAAAATTGATACATATAGTGTAGTTTTTAAAAGAGAAATGATATTTTGACATCTAATTTGGGACAACTTTGGACAACCATTCATACAAAGCCATTTTATTTTTTCAAATAAATTGTGTTTGCCTTGTTATTTTAAGTTGTCTCATAAATTGTCTAAAAAAGTAGTTATTCATATAACATATCTCTTTTTAAAATTTGATGCTACTTGATAGACAAGCCTCTGCCTTGGACCATGATACCATGTACTAGAGCTGCTCTAAATAGTAAGATTTGGAATGTGAGCCAATTTCATCGGTCAACATTCAACAATATATTCATTGACATTTTGAAGATCTTGCATTTCAATTCAATATAAAATTGAGATACATCGTGCTTGTGTGCATATATATAGTTGAGAGTTACATTTTGACTTTTGAAATTATATTTTCTCTATTTCACTCACATCAATACTCACAAGTTGTGGTAGAATGGTGTAGGCACTAGGCATCAACCTATTTGTGTATTTTTTCTCTATTTCACATCAATACTCACAACTTGTGTATTTTTATAAATATAATTCGTAATATTATGTTAGATTTTAGATCTTTATATTATTCAAATAATATATCTTATAATATAGTAATAATTTTCTCGTAAAAAAATATAGACAAAATTTTAAATTTAAATGTATTTTTTATTATTTTTAAATACTACAACCAATTAATATGTGGTGCAATAAAGTGAATGTTAGAAGAAGTCTTGCTTCGGTTGTTAGAGCATCTCCAGATTGCAATTGTTTTATTTTATTTGCATTCTGTTTTAGTTTTTTTTTGTTTTTGGAGTTGATTGAACACCTCAATGTTGTTGGGGTTATTGATTTAATTTAGTGTTAGTTTTAAGATGTGTTAATGGTTTTGCCTTTTTTTCGTTATTCATAGATTGAGGCATCTGACTGTATGGTCAGAAATGAGTGTGATTACTTGCTGATGCTAGTCATTAAGTTGTTGGTTAGTGAATTCGTTACTGTATTGGTGGTTGAGTTTATTTGTCACTCTCAAAATCTAGATTTGGTGCTCACTGTTCGAAAATCACTTTTTTTTGCAATTTAATTGCGCAACCATGTGTGGATTCGCTGGATTGTGCACTTGATTTGTGGGTGTTTTTGTGCTTTGAATTTGAATTTGCTTATATGATTTTGACTACTTTATTCATTGGGGATTGTACTTTATTTATTGCACATTGTGGTTGTTCTTTCTTTTTATTTTCATCATGTCACACTATATATTCCTCTAGTCTTTGGTAATGTTTCTTTTTATTTAATCTATTTAGGATGCTATGGATCCATCTGCACTTCATTTACTTTTAAAAAAAAGTATTAAATCCAACAAAAAAAAATAATAGCTTTAGAAAAGAGTGAAAATAAAAAATTGATTTCATACTTCACAAGTGTGATTAAATTGGTTCTTCATTTAGTTTATAACTTTAAAATGTAAGGAAATAGCCAACAATTAATATAAATTTGATTCTTCATTTGATAAAAAATGGATTCATATATATCTTAAAAGGGTGCGATTAAGTCTGATGGCTGAATATCTACACTTTTTCTGAATATCTACATGTGGCCAAGAGTCTCAATAATTTTGTATTCTCAAGATGATTCAATAACCCTTTGCCCAATTCTAGAATTATATAAGAGAAAACATTTTGTTCTCTCTCTAAAACCCTAACTTTATTGTTGGTGACAAATCCTATTTAAATTCCCTACATTTTGCTTCTCTCATCTCTTCTCTACATCTCTCTAAATCTGAAACACACGTTGTGTGTATATGTAGGCATCGACCTATTTGCTTTGCATGCTAAAAGACGCAACTTTATGTACTATAAAAATTAATAAGCAAGATTGATAGTCTTGGCATTTTGAAAAATATCTTTGTAACCTATATGTCTTCCTAATCAAAATTGCTAGTCTTAACACTTTAAGAAATATCCTTATGATCGACATTGTCTTTTCAAACAATAAAAAGACACCACTGAAGCTTAATGCATATATAAGCTCTGATGACTCAAGAAGTCCTCTAAACTTTTCAAAATTAAAAAATAAAAGAAAAAAAATAAATAGTATATATAAATTAAGAAAATATTTATCAAATATAATCATATCCCAACTGATTAAAATTTTTAAATTCATCCTTGAATCTTAATGCATATTTAAGCTCTAATGAATCACAAAGTCCTCTAAACTTTTTAAACTTATTGAAAATTAAAGAAAAAGACAAATAAAAGATAAATAGTTTAAAATTGAGTGGTAGAAAAAGGTTGTCATTGGACATATTCACTTGCCACTATGCATGTGTCATGGCGCTATCAAACATAAAACGACAATTGAGGCCTTTTCTGTCTAATGGAATCATGGTCCCAACCATCTTTTTATTTTTTCTTCCCATTATTTTATTTTTCAAAAAGTACCCCACCATACCAAACCATTAATTACGTGAACCATGATACTTAGATTATATATTATGATATTATATATTAGTCTATTGGATTAGGTTATAATGATCATTAAGTTTATTATATAGTATGAATATGATCTACAAACGATTACGTTTTTCATTTTTCTATCTTTATTTTCTTGGTTGTGGTTTGTGGGGTTTGCTTTACTCAATTTTTTTAGTTTAAAGATTTAAAATATATAAGACGTTTGGTATTTATACATGATGTGTGATTCTCATCATATTTTGCTGCAATGCTTTAATTTTATGATTTGATATTTTTTTTAAATGAATTTTGTCTAAAGAATACCAATACTCAACAATGTAATTTGGTAATTCTTTTATAAAAATGGTAAATGAATATAAAAGATAGATTTTTAGAAATAAACTCTTTATTTCAAAAAAGAAAAAATAAGCGAGTTTAGCTCCTTTGACATCGACATTATATTATATATGCAGGATCTGAAGTTCGAATTCCGATCATCTCATTTACCCACTATAAGAATGAAATTTCTTATCATTATCACCAAGCTATTTGACAAAAAAAAAAGTTATTGTGTTTTCTTTTTTCTTAATTAGAAAATTCATGGTTTGCAAATAATAAAAATATACATACTCTTATTCTTAATTTATGTGGTAGAATATGGTGTAGGCTATCTGGCTATGGAAGGAACTATGGAGAACGAAAATTCAAAGGGCAAGATATGAGAGAGTTTGAATTTTCTCTTAGTTTTCTTTTATTATGGTAGGTAGCCCATTTTTCTTATTATGGAAAGGTAGTCTATTTTTTTCTTAAGAAAATAAAAAATATTGAAGCAAATCCAACTGTCCAAAAAGTTGATAATACTATGAAGTTTTTTTTATAAGTTCTAATTCAACCGTAAATGTTAAATTTGTTAAATTGGACCGAACACAAATTTCATAATAATGTGTTCGAATTTTAGTAGTATTTATCACTGTGTCTACAAATAAAAAATAATTAATTTTTTTTAATGTGTTGGAGTAAAAGCAACTTGCCTTCTTAAGGAGATAGCAAGTACAAATACTCATGGATTTACCCCTATTTAGGGGTTGAGAATAGTAGATTCAAATTAAAGATCAAAGTTGCAAGGGTAGATATTTTGATGTGCAAGGTTTATATTAGGATAGATTTAGAAAAGTTGAATATTATTTAATGGTTGTATTTGTATATGTTAAATGAGTGTGAATTTGTCTTGAGTATAATTCAGTTGCTAAAGACATTTGCATATAATGCATGCAGGAATCGAGATTTAAACTCTGGTTCATTCACTTCATCATTTTAAAAAGGTAAAATTCTAGTCAAACATGCCCTTAATTTGAAAAAATCTTAATAGAACCATAATTTTGTCAAATTTGCCATCAACTCAAGCATGCCTTATAATTTTTTCAAACTAAAAAGAAGTAACCAAAAATGGAAAAATTAAACAGCTACCATCAGCTTAATTAATCTAAACCAACTATAGATGTGCACATGCATTAAACACTATATGGTTGCATTCACACTTTAATATATATGTTTTTACATAAAAGACCATAGCGATGGATATAAATAAATAGAGGCCAAACCAACACTTTTAACAATAAAAACCATAAAATCTATTTCACTTACCTCTCAATTTTCTTCCTTTTCTCTCTTTCTTTATGGAACCAAACACAAAACCAAACATGTTAGAAAACCATAATCTTCTTTCATCTCTTTTGAATGCTAAAATCCAAGGATCAGGAACAGAAACAATAGTTTTTGCTCATGGTTATGGAACAGACCAATCTATATGGGACAAAATCACACCTTATTTTACTGAAAAAAACTGCAAAATTGTTATGTTTGATTGGCCATTTTCTGGTTATGTTAAAGATGAAAATCTTTATGACCCTTTAAAATACTGTTCTTTAGAAGCTTTTGCAGATGATTTAATCACTTTATTGGATCAAATGGAGCTCAAAGTTGTTACCTTTGTTGGTCATTCCATGTCTGGTATGATTGGTTGCTTAGCTTCCATTAAAAGACCTCAACTTTTCAAGAGGCTTATTCTTCTTGGTGCTTCTCCAAGGTATATATTATTTTTTATTTTTTTTTTGTTTTAACTCTTTTTTTTTAATAACTATATTAATATATAATAATTACACATGAGTAAAAGATAAATTGGCAACAACCTGTGCCGCTAATCCTTTTCGGATGGCAAAACCAATCCTTTTGAAAAGTATATCCATAGACCTAGGAGAAACAATATTGTTATGTATGATTTTTTTAACTCATAATCTTCTATTTCTCAGAGAAAATATTCTGATAATTTGGAGTTCAAAAGAAAAGTGGGAATCTGAAGTTCAAATAAAAAGTAAATAAAATCTGATTAAAAACTAAAAAGTGTTCAGACCAATATATTTAAAATTGGATTCTTCTAAATGATTTGTTATTTTTTTAATTTTTTTAATTTTATTTTTCATGATTTTTTCTTCTTCAAAAGTCTATATTCTATGATATTGGTTATTGTTGCTTGGATAGTTACTACAAAATTTCATAATTATTTTTTATATATATTTTTCTTTTAATTTGATTAAAAAGTATCCTTCACTTTCTCCTATGGAATATAGTTATTATTTATTTTTAGGAAGATTTTAATATTTTTCTTATTTCTCATTTCTCTCTTCTATATGAGTTTACAGCTTTACCCTTTTTCCTATGTTGTCTCCTAACATACATATATTCCCTTTTTTAACTGTTGTCATTTTTTTTTTCTTGGTACTTATTATCTTATTTGTCTCAGTAATTCCATCATCTCTGTGTTGTACTCTATGTTAGATTTGAAATGAAATGCTATTTGATTATTTTACCTTGACATAAAATTAATGTTTCCTTGTAGTATATTTTTTAAGCAAAGTGAACCTATCTCACCATAATTTATTAATATATGTTTCCTTGTAGTGTTATTTTTTTGAGAAAAATAAAAAATACTACCATTGTATATTACTCCCCAAAATACTACATATAATATATAATAGGCCAACCAAGTAAATATTTTTTGTCTTTAACAAAACCAAGTAAAAGTTTTTCCTCTTACTAAATAATAAATATATCTTTTTTTACAAAAATAAATATACCTTTTAAAATCAAAGGTATATAATAATTTATACTTGAAATTAATAAAATTTAAAAATGACCCAAATTAAAACTCTTCCATCGTATTTAGTTCTTTTAAATTTGAAAAATTTATTTTAGTCACTAAAATTATCTATTAAATTAAAATATTTTTCTCTATTGAAATGAACCAACCAAAACATATGGTTTCAATAGGATTGGGTTTGGGGGAGACAAAAAGTTCATGTACTCTTGTTCTAAGTTGTGATGCCTTTTAGGATGAGCTTGATGCAAATGGATTCCCTCATCCATAAAATTAAATTAAATAAAATAATCACTAGTGATGCTACATAGCCTCTAACCAACCAATAAAAAATAACAAAACTTCATTTTCCTTTCCCCACTTACCTCACTTTAATTATTTCAGTCACAAACTTTTGATAAAATAAAATTGGAATGTTTCTCCTTTTGAAATTTGAACCACCAATTAGCCGGCCAAGTCATTCCTTGTATAAATCCAAAGAGATCTCTTCCACATATTTATAATTATCTAGGTTTCCTACCCAACAAAAAGAACCTTTTAGGTACAACGAGGAAATATTATATGTGTTCTTGTATGGATACTAGAAAAATGTTAAAAATATAGATGTTAATTTATTTTTCTTTTAATATTGTTGATTTAATTGATAAGAAGTTGATTCATATCTGATAAAGACGTACTTTTCAACTCTTAGTATTAGAATCTCGTTGGTGAATAATTAATATATACTTTTGTAAGCGCTCTTTGAATTTTAAGACTTTCTTAGACTCTTGACACGAGCTTTCAAAATCCAATTCACTCAAATATATTTTTATGAAAAAAATTCTCTCAAGATAGATAAATTTCACATGATTGCATATGCTAATTTTTTTAAGAGCTATATTCTTTATGGATTTGTCTAACATGGAAGATGCACAAGTTGCGAATATTATCATAACAAATACAAATTTTATAAAATTCACCGTTGGATTGAAAATTTATATCATATAGATCATTCATATTTTTTTTTATAAAAATCGAAAATCATTTGATATGTTATTGAGATCAATTAAAATTAACGGTATTCAATAAAAAGTCATACACTGTTAATTTTGATGGGTCTCAATAACATATCAAATAATTTTCGATTTCTTTAAAAAAAATTATAGATGTTCTATACGATATAAACATTCAATCCAATGATCAATTTTGTATAATTCATATTCGTTATAATAATATTCGCAACTTGTGCACCGTGAAACACTTTGTGGAGTCTTTCACAATAGACTTGACCTTCTTTTATATGAAAGAAATATACATACTCATTATTTTTGTCAAGATAAACCTTCAAATAATTTAATTATTTGTTGGTAAATGTTTTAATATATTATATAATAGATATTGACATGTTTTAAAAATATAGATGTTAATTTCTTTTCTTTTAATATTATTGATTCAGTTGATAAGAAGTTGACTCATATCTGATAAAGACGTATACTATTCTTAGTATTAGGATTTCGTTGGTGAATAATTTAAGCGCTCTTTGAAATTTAAGACTTTCACGATAGATTTGAACTTCTTTTATACGAAAGAAATATACATACTCATTATTTTTATCAAGATAAACCTTCAAATAATTTAATTATTTGTTGGTAAATGTTTTAATATATTATATAATAGATACTGACATGTTTTTTTTAAATAATATATTGTCTTAACTATCATGGATGATCGCTATTCTGTTAACTTATCTAAAAAATAAAATAATATATTGTACGTTAAAATAAGATGGTGCGATAAAATATCATAATTTTCCATTAATTTATTCAAACTAAAATTATAATCCTTCTAACATATTGACAATATACAGATATATAAATACAGATGACTATGAGGGAGGCTTTACAACCTCAGATATTGAGAATTTATTGAAGAACATTGAATCCAACTATGAAAATTGGATTTCTGCTTTTTCCTTAAATGTAGTGGATCCAAATGATGAACAATCGGTTAACAAATTCAGAGAGTGCTTGAAAAGAATGAGAAGTGAAGTTCCATTGTCCTTAGCCAAAACAGTGTTTTGCAATGACTATAGAGATATACTTGAGAAAGTTGAAACTCCATGCACAATTATTCAATCCTCTAGTGACATTGTTGTTCCATATAGTGTAGCAATTTATATGGAGAAGAAAATTAAAGGGAAAGTTACATTGGAGGTAATTGATGCTATTGGACATTTTCCTCAACTAACTGCTCCACTTCAGCTAGTTGATGTGCTTAAGGGTGTTTTAGGGTTTGATCTCTCTTGAATTTAGCTATGTTTAGTCTTTGTATGTGTAGAGTTGTTTTTAATTTCATTCCTTTTGCCACATTTAATTTTACTTGTTTGTAAAATTGATGTAAATGTAGGATAGTTACGCTCTATGGTTTCTTATAGTAATGTTGTGAAATATTCGCATCGACACTTTAGATTGAAGGCGTGTCCGACATCTGGTACGTTCCAGTGTCTGATACCCTCACATATATTGAAGTATCAGTGTCAGTTTCATGTCAGATGTTCATGTTTGTGTCAGGATTTCATGTGTGGTATATGTTAATTAATAATTATGTGTATTATTATTGAATTAATTATGTTAATTAGATTTGAGGAAGTGACTTTTCTTTTGTTGTGAATCCTTATTTTTCCCACTTGAGGTGGTCATGAATCTTTAAGAATGGTATCTTTTTTCTTTCTATTAAGTTATTATTGGTTAAATAATGAATCCATTTTTGGACTAATTTGGACTTTAGACCATAGTTTAATTTTGTCCACATTTTTTAAGTGGTTGCAATTGCAACTAGAATTAATGTCAAACAGTCGAAATTTTTATTGCAAAATCTAAATGTCAAAGATTTTGCTATTCTTTGAACAAAATATTTAATGTTCCAATAGGATACTTTGTCACCTATTCTCTTGACAAAAAAAAGGCCATAAATATGTATCAAAATTGATGATGATAAAAGATAATATTAAATTAATTAACCAAATTTGTATACATCTTAATATCCATGATTTTTAGGATTTTATATCGTCACTCGATAATAAGAAAAAAGTTCAACAACTATCAACTGACATTATAAAATAATTTTACATAGAATAATATATACATATGTGTCGTAACAGAAAGTCAGTGACCACAATAAGATAATTTAATTAGTTTGAAAATTTGTGTCTTGTGAATGACTTCTCCAATTAACATGAATCAACTTAATTGAAGCTTTCACCATCTGATATTTTACTTTCAATAAGTTTTTACAAAAATGTGATTAAAAAGTTTGCTTGTCTTCATTTTTTTTACAAAATTTTGTGGAAGTTTCAAATCATAGCAGAATAAAAAAATTATGTTGTATTTTGTGGTGCTTTGCACCTCTTTTGTCCAAAAAAAAAAACCATTGTATTTATATTCATCAATGTCTATATATGTAACAACACCAAAAGGTTTAACTCCATAAGAAAAGCAAAAAAAAATTAAGTCAGTTTTATAAATTAAACGAATCAAACTATATGTAGCTCATGTTTACTTCAAATTAAGATTATTTGATTCGTGAATTAAATTCAACGAGTTAATGTAGAGACAGCTCTCAAGCTCATTACAAATTGGTTCAATTCATTGTTAACTCTAAAGAGGACAAAATTCGGCGCAGATATGACAGTAGCAATTAACTCAAAAATCCGAGATGATAATACACATACTAAAGGAAAACACTTGGTAGTAAATTGGTTTTATCAGCCTATATTGATTTCTATATAGGAAATAGATACATATGAAATTACAACCCATTTCAATCTTTTTAAATCCTCATTTTCTCAAATACATAATAAACTTATATAAACATGTTAAAACTTTTATAAACAATGAATTGATCTAAGTGGTAAAAGATTAAGCTACTTAAGCAAGTATATTAGAGATGTATGATATGATATCACGCTTACATATAGACAAGATTTCGGTTGAGAGGAAATAATTCATCCAACAAATTCTTTAATAGAGAATAATCATCACTAAAAACGGCTGTATCTCCCTAACCTAACATGATAACATGTAAAAACTTCTAAAAATAATCATTTCTTGTTAAAAAGTTAAAGGGTGATTTTTTTTACATTTATGCATAACATTGAATATATGAGTTTTAGTAAAAAAATAAACATGAATATTTGATTTGTCATGTTATTGTTTTGTGTTATGATTCTAAGTAGGCATTACAATAAAACTTGTATTTGTGGATATCTATCCAAATTTCATCCGACTTTGATAGAGAAAACTTGAATTCTTTGAGTTTAGGGTTGGAATTTTCCGATTTCATAAAAAAAATGATGTAGGGAGTAAACTATAGGCGAGCTTTAAACAAATTGGTTTCTCAATCTTTTGGTTTAAAAAAAAATTGTTTAAACTGCGTAAGTCATGAGTAAATTTAGTGCTTAAGCTTGTAATTTTTTTTTTTATGTGCATTAATTCTATACTTTATCCCTTATCCCTTAATGGGTAATGATCTGCCCATGGTGTAATCTTTGACTTCTTTAACTTATTGAATGAATGAATTATCTTATTCGACAAAAAAAAAAACTTTATTTATTTTTAATAAAAAAATACAAAATGCAGTAAAAATTCATACATATGGGGCAGAGTGAAAATACTTAAACCTAATCATATATAGAATTGACGTTTAATCTTTCATCCCGTTAAAATTGGATGCAGATTCCCTGTTGAATTTTTTTTTTTTTTGATAATCAAGATTCCCTGTTGTTGACATTTAACACAGTTTCCCACAGTTTTTAATCTGAACCGTTTATTTCAAATCGGACGGATGATATTATATACACGAATTTACACAATAAATAATCTGAACTAGGGGTGATCTGGCGGAGCCACCGCCCGGCATGCCTGGGCACGTGCCCGGGCTTGGCTGCTAATAGCTTTTAAAAACGCCGACAATTTTGATTGAAGTTCTGTGTCAATTACCAACTTTTGCGTTAAGTGAAATCGATTCTACCTCAAATATGTGTTAATCATCAGCTTTGCCCCTTTAAAAAATGACAATTTTGAAGAAGTTCTGTGTTTTTGCTCTCCCATGTTTCAGGCGGCGCTGCAAGCAAGAGCCACACAAGTCTCTTTCATTCTCTAGGTTAGAGAAGAAGGGGTTATTGGGCTCCAAAGCCCATTTGTTTTCTTTTCTTATTCAACCCATAATTTAAATGACAAAAAACCTTTTGGTTGTATGAAAGTATAAAGTATTTGTTAATTTTTTTTTATAAAGAAAGTATTTGTTAATTTTGTACTATATATTTTTTTGGTAAGTAATTTTATACGTATAATATAACTGAAACCAAACTCAATATATTTCAAAAAAAAACTATATATTAATATATTTTTTTTAAAAAAAATCATAATACATACGGCTTTGTATATTTTTTAAAGTTTTGATAATCTATAAAAATTAAAACCTCAAAATCGCAAAAACCTTAACGCGACCGTGACCGATATTTAAAACCTCTGTTTGGTAGAACATGGGAATAGACAATTATGGTTTGATAAAATTTCTGTTATGGAAGATCATGAGAGTTGGTAGACTCTAATTATGGTATATATTCACCGCATCGAAGACTCGGAAAGAAAATTTGCCGCTTGCAGTTAAAATTGTGCCCGAGCTTTCTAACATTCCTGGCTCCGCCTATGGGTGATCGTATCCGAACCAATCCAAAAGTAAAACCGCAAATTGAACCAACCCAAACCGAAAACCGCAAAAAAACGCATTTAATGTAAACCGCACGGATCATTTTCCTTCTAAACCGCACGGTTTGGTTTGCGGTTTTCATTTCAGAAAACCGAACCAAACCGAACTAAACCGCAATACTTAACTTAATTCTATCAAATCAACCTAGTTCAACTTAGCAAGCCCAACCAAAATTGATTCTATAGGCTTCTAAAATATATTATTTCATATGATCTAGAATTATATTGTGTATATTAAAAATAAGTTCTTATGTAGTATATGCAAATTATATCACGTAAACAATAAAATAAATAAAAATTTTCTATGTTTATTTTGTAACAAGTAGATAATATTGTCATATTTTTTATATCGCGATAAGCCGCACAAACTGAACCAACTCTAACCGCATTGATTTTGTTTGGTTTGGTTTGAATGACTTTTTAAAAATCAACCGAACCAAACCGAACCGTATGCAATTTTATCTTGCAGTTAGGATGACTTTTATATTCAAAACTGAATGAAACCGCACCGCGATAACCCCTAATTTGAACCGCTGATTTCTGATCGGACGGTTCAGACCAATTACAGCAGGGTGCTGTAACTGTGTGAAATCCAGTCCCATTAAAATTCAAGACGGATATGGAGTTGCCCAAACGAGTCCCAAGCAGTCTCGTTTGGAGAAGGCAGAAAGTGTGTTGTCATATGCCTAATTCCCAGCATCTACGATTCTCATTTTTGGTGAAAACTATAAATAGTGTTGCTGAATTGAATTGAATTGAATTGAATTACCCGCACAAAGAGTAACATGTTTGTGCTCACAAAATCACATACATTAACAAAAATGATGCAAATGATATGCAAATTTACTACATTATCCTTACCCTTCTCTTCTTCTTCTTCTTCTTCTTCTTCTTCTTCTTCTTCTTCTTCTTCTTCTTCTTCTTCTTCTTCTTCTTCAGCATCACTCTTATCATCCTTCAAACCCTCTAACCGTTTTTCTTCATCTTCCACCATCAACAACCACACTTTTCCCTCTTTTTCTGTTTCAGCCACTGGTGGCACGTGTAAACTCACGTGGGATCATGTTTTACACATCTCTGAATCTAAACATGTTACAGAAGAAGAAGAAGAAGATCCTTGTTCTTATCTTCAAGGTTTCTTCCACAAAGTTCAACTTTGTAATCGTGGTTCTGTGAGTACTACTTACTTACCTTAGTTAATTATCTCCTTTTTGCTTGTGTTTGGTTTTGCGGCGATAAAAATTGATTTTATATGATTAATTTCGGTTGAAAGTGAGTTGAATAGAGTGATTTATGTTTAGATACAATTGTGAAAAATGTGATTTTTTATTAATTTATGGTTGGATAATTTGAATCAAAATTGAATTTGAGTGTATTAATATGTGATAAATTTTGAGAATTGATTATGGACCCGTTTGAATTGACTTATTTTTGAGCTTATGCAAAATAGCTTGTGCAAAAAAATTAACTTTTATGTACTATTATATGCTTGTCAGGTAGTTTATGAAAAAACAGGTTATGAAAATTATGCAATTTTCGTTAGTGAGAACTTTATTTGCATAAGTTATTTTTCTTAAGCTAAAAAATAAGTCAATCGAAACAAACATGCCCAATGTATTACCTCAGAAGCTTGAATATTAGGTTTTAGCTATAGAAACAATGAAAACAAAATTGAGAATTGTGAATCATGTTCAAGATACTCATATTTAATATATAGTTATACCCTTGATAACTATAGGCTTAACATCATTTGCATTAACCTTTGTGAATAATGTTTAATATTAAACTCAACAGTAGGTTCTTGGACAATAAAAGCCATGATTTAAGTCGTATACAAGAATCATTATTTTCGTTCATTGACAAATTTATGCTGTTCTGTCATGGTTTATTTATAGATTATGCTGCACACATATTGATGAAAAGTGAAAACTACATTGAAACCAACAAAAGGAAACAATTTGCACAAAAAATGCTGTCTTAATCTATATTAATGTTTATCGAGTTTGACTAATTGAAGAATTCTCAATTGCATAGATGTAATTGTTTCTTGTTACTTTTCACCAAGAGTTTTTCGGTATGTATATGTATACAAAATGAAGCATAACTTAAAATATTAGATCACTTTCACGGCCACCTATGCTTCCAGTGGGTTTAAAGTTAATTTTCTTTCGTAAATAAACTGTGTTATTGAGTTTGGAATTGCTTGTAGGACAAACAATCAGAATTCCTTCCATTTCTCATTGAGGGTCACATTGTTGGATTCATTCACAATAGGTAAAATTTTCTCCATTTCTTTCTTTTTTCATGTTTGATGCCTGTGTGATCTTATGCTTGGTTATTCATGAATGTTTCATTGGTTAAACTTTGAATTTGTTCAGGTTTGTTGAACATTTGAGAGGTTTTAACGACGTGTTCGTTTTTACAAATGATGGAGGCCCCTTTGGTGACTGTGTTTCATTGCATCCATTACTGAAGACAGCTGACGAAAGAACCAGCGCGATTGGTTATGTAATAGAGAATTTGGGAGAGAAGTATATTCCAGGTATACGGAATGAGGTATTAGTTATGATAAGTTTAGAATACGTTAGATTCCATCATTCTATTATTTTGTATCTTTTTATAATTCTGAAGTACATAACCTATGTTTTTTGTGTATATTTATATCAGCTATACCCTGTGAAATCATCTTTTGACAAACCCATATTCTTTTCACTGGAACGCGCTGCTGCTCCTTATTTTGGCATTAAGGTATGCCAAAAGAAAATACTTCAGATAGTGTATACTTAATTACCAAACTTGTTTTTATAAATTTATCATATTTACTTGAAATGTCTGAAATCATATATGCTCAGATGTTATAATGCAAAAGTGTATTAAGCCCTCATTCATTGTTTTGAGAACAAACCAATCAAGTATTAATCATTTTCCAATTGAAATTTGAGTAGTGAAGTTGCATTAATATTTTGGAGTTACATGTAAGTCATATCTCGATTCGATACAAAGCTGAACCAAATCGATAGAAATCCCAAGTATGTATCTATTTTGCACATGAATCCCATCTTGAATCCCAATTCATTATAATGAATCTCGTATCATATCATCTAATGAGTCGCTATATTATTAACTTAGTGTAGTCAGCCACTTTTTTTGTCAACTTTCTATATTCAACCACTTATCTCAGCTTAAAAATATCACTTTGTTTATTGGTACACAATTTGAAAATGAGATCTTCTGATCCATGATTTGAATCTCGATTTGATAGCCATGGTTGAATTTATTTTGAAGATTATTTGATATTGGTCTTAGCAGTATATTTCTGTACGATATTTATTTTACGGTAGACTTTCTTATTGATGACCACATTGTATCCTAAAGCTCTTTATTTGTTATAACTTGTCATCTTTAACCTTCATTTTTCTTCTTTTTGAAGAATAGGCTTATGGAATACACATGAATGGGTATGTTGAGCTGGATGGGGAGAAGCACTTATGGATAGGGAAGAGAAGTCACTCGAAATCCACATATCCTGGAATGCTTGATCATCTAGTTGCAGGAGGACTGGTTTGTAGTCTCATTTGTATCTGTTAGCATAATAAGCCAATTATAAGTTAAAAAGTCACCCTTGACATGTTCAATATTTCTTCCGAAGCTTTTTTTCTTCCCGTAACTGAACAGGGATGCTAATGTGAAACCACTGAAATCGTGAAATTGATATTAGCGGATTGGAACAGTTTACTGTCAATTGTTCTTTTACAGTTAATATTATCATCTCGAGTTTGAGTTAATTGCTACTGTTGCAGCCGCATGGAATTGATTGTCAGGAAAATGTTGTAAAGGAATGTGAAGAGGAAGCTGGAATTCCAAGGTCCATCTCTATTAAGTAAGTCTCAGTTTGGATAAACAACTCTAAGAGCCTATCATATAAGTGTTTATGTATATGATATTTCTATAATAAAAGATAAAATTAAGTCAAACTTGGAGAGCTTATGGAAATATGTTGAACACAGCTTATGAGCATGTCATAAGTTGCCTCCGTAAGCTTTCCCAAACAATCTCTCAAGTGCCTATGCTAGTAGATAAACTCAAATAAATTGACCCAAACAGGTCCTAAGTTTACAACCACCACATTTTCATCTCTCTGCTCCTTTAGTGCAAAAATTTTGATTTTTCTTTATGTTGCTATGATCAACAAATGTTTTTGAGTATTCAATGAACATTATTTTCCAACCATTTGCTGAAATGTAAATACTTTAGTTAAATGTTTTCTTCTTTTCTGTTCTTGTAGAGCTAAACCTGTTGGTGCTGTCTCATATATGGACATCGACGGATATAGATATAAGCGAGATGTTCTATTCTGCTATGATTTGATACTTCCTGAAAGTTTTGTACCAAAAAATGAAGGTGTGCCTTTTAAGCTCATTCTCGAATTGTACTCTCCTTTCTAGTGGTGCCATGCCATGATCACCATTTGTAATAACTTGTTAAATAAAATATCAGATGGAGAAGTTGAAAGCTTCAAGTTAATCCCTGTCAAGCAAGTCGCAGAAGTCATACGCAAGACACAATATTTCAAACCAAATTGTGCTATCGTGATCATTGACTTCCTGTTTCGACACGGGTATTTCTTTCTTTGTGCACACAATTTCATGTATTTCTCACTACTTATGAAAGAAATAGCGGCGTTGTAGCTCAATAAGCCATATCATTGCAGAATTTAAACAAATATTTGTTGCTCCACGATACGCTATTTAATATAAAATGTTGTCAAATAGCGGCACTATAACACTATTACACTATTGTGTAGCGGAATCTGAACAAACCGTTTTTTCCACGATCTGCTATTTACAACATTGATGCTTCTGTGCTTTTCTAGAAACTCATGTATTCCTTTGACAGTGCTTATAACGAAACCGTTTTTCCCCGATCTGCTATATAGATTAGGAAATGTACTGCAGTAGTACTTAAATACAAAGTAACCTTGATTATTATATATTCTGATATTGCAGATACATAAGTCCTGAAAATCATGGATATTTGGATCTTCTGAGAAGCTTAAGAAAAGGAGATTGCTCCTGATACATAAAGCAACATTACATAACTATTCACTGAACCAAGCATTCCTAAGTTGTTACTGTTATTCTTTCTTTATATGTATTTATGCATGCAATTGGATTGTATTCATTCTTTATCTTTTAACTATTGGATTGTATCTTTATTCAAAACTTAGCATACCAAAGAGGTAAATGATAAGCTATTTCATTCTCATAATCCACAATCAACTTGTCATAAATGATTACCAATAGCATCTCTAAAACGCAAATGGGTAGTTAGTAAAGTTACTAAATAACAACCTAATCCTGGAATTAGCAAAAAAATGTTCAGAAGATGATCTTTTTGGTGTTGGATATACAAATATGATAGTTAGTAAAGTAGTTATACTAGTTATTTTTTACTCAAAGATGTTAATAAGTTAAGATACAAGTATATTAATTAAAAAATAATATCTCACTAATAATTTAACATGACAACTAATATACTCCCTATCTATTTAACAATTTCTTGGTGGGCGGCTTTACTTACCTCCTAGCTGAACTATGGATTACCAGGGCCCCTTTACTCTTAGAACCAGAGGATTAATACAAAAATACAAAAGAGTGAAAATTTATTTTACCTTTATTAATTAATTACCAAAAAGGCAAAATGGAATATATTTGACTACAGAGTGATGAAAGTAGTATTTTTTTGGTAGATAGGCGAAATGAAAAGTCATTGGAAACTCACATACATAAAGTGGAGGGACCAGAGTCGCGTCATGGCGTCCTACCTTATAATGCATTAAAAAAATGAAAGAGTCACTTATTTCGGGACAATACTTTTACAAATCGGTCACTTATTGTGTGATAGAGGGAGTATGACACATGGAAATATTTTAATTTTCACACATGAATTAAAGCTTATATTTTCAAACGTGATGCTAACTAGTGTCTCCAGGCCGCACATGAATTAAAGTATTACCGTGTCAACAAAGTCTTTGTTCATTTACTTGCTAGTTTCCTAGTCATTTTCATCTTTCCAAAATTTTCTCAAATACCTTTTTATTTGTTTCTGTGTTTTTAGAAACTGAGATAGACATGGATGGACATTTGTTTCTCAAATACCATTTAGTCATGTTAGTGCATCATGTGCAATGCAGTACAAACAAGGTGCTGTTTCTGTGATTCCAACTATTGTTCATACACCTTTACTCATTTCTCTCAGGTAATTTTCTCTCTCTCAAACCATAAGTTTATTTTTCTTATCATAATAATTTGTTTACACAAAACAGTATAGTTTACTTGCTAATTACATGTTTGTTTCCAATCCTATTTTGATTAAGTGTGCATGCATCTTTGTGTGTTTTTTAATTGGTGTTTTTTCTATTATATCTATCAATTTACTATTAGTTATGCTTATTATAAGTATCAATTATCATAGTGTTCTTTGTGCTTAGGTTAAGTTAGTTTTTGGTGAAAGATTTCAAGTGAAAAATCACTGATTGAATTTTGTTCTTAATCTTTCTTTGGTCATGAAAGTATAAGTAAAAGGCTCCAGTACCCCTAATAAATCAGTTTGATTCTTGTTGATAACAGAGCATAAATGGAACATGAGGAAGATCGATTATCAAGTATGTCAAAAACAATTCTTCATAACATTTTGTCTAAGTTGCCGATGAAAGATGCTGCTAGGACAAGTGTTTTATCCAAGGCTTGGTTGGAGACATGGTATACTTTTACCATCTTGTCTTTCTGTGGTACCAATGACAGAATCTTAGGATTGTGTCTGCAGCCTGGGGAAGATATTGTGCGGAAGAGAAATATATTGAGACTTTGCGATTATGCAAAAAGGAGAATGCTGAAGTTTTGTGACCAAAGCTTGACTATGTTCATGACAAAGTATGCTCATATTTGGATGAAAAGGGTTGGTGAAAGTGATGCTGAGGAAGATCGATTATCGAGTCTGCCAAAAATAATTCTTCATAACATTTTGTCTAGGTTGCCAGAGAAAGATGCTGCTAGGACAAGTGTTTTGTCCAAAGCTTGGTTAGAGACATGGTATACTTTTCCCATCTTGTCTTTCTGTGATACAAAAATCGTAGGAATGAATCAAATACCACAGGAAGTAATTGTGTGGAAGAGAAACATATTAAAATTTTGTAATCATGTGATGAGGAGAATGTTAAAGTTTTCTGATCAACGCATGGTTATCAAAAAGTTTATGCTGACTGTTAAACTTTTTGGACTTTGTAAACTGTCAAAGTTTGTTAATTTTTGGTTGAAATTGGCTTCTGAAAGTGGTGTTGAGGTAATAAAGCTTTCCAACAAATTTGTTCTAAATAATGTCATCTTCTACGTCTTGCCAATGGATGTCATTGAAGCCAAATCACTAGCTAAGTTGGATTTGGAAGGGAATATCAAGGTTGGTTCTACATTCATGAATCGTTCAATCAAGTTCTTATCATTGAGGGAATTGTCAATGTCCTTTGTAACTTTGGGAGATGAGCATTTAATTGAGCATCTCATTTCTTGTTGTCCTTTGATTGAATATATAACTTTGAAAGATTGTTTTGTGTTGAGTTCTGGTTGTGACCAAAGAGATGCAATAAAGTCTTTGAACTTGAATGGTCTGCAGAAGCTCAAGGGAGTTGATGTTTCAAGAGTTCAAGAGGTTTTTGTTGATTCCCTTAGTCTTGAGAATTTACATTATTTTCCTAAGGATTTTGATAGAACATTTAAGATTGACTTTGATAGGTGTAGAGATTTAAAAAAGCTAGACTTGTGGTCTATGACGAGTACTTTTTTCACAGACAATTGGTTTCTTGAACTGTTTGAAAAATTCCGTTTTCTTGAGACTTTGAAATTTAAGGGGTGCTCAATGCCCGAGAGGATTGATATTTCAAGTGCCCAACTTAAGGTGTTTGAGTTATTATATTGCTATAACTTGAAGGAGGTCAACATTGATGCTCCAAATCTATTGTCATGTAGATATCATGGCACTCGTGCTTCAAAACCTATTATATTTTTTTTCAGATGTTTTTAGTCAACTTGAAGTCAATATCAAGGATATGGATCTTCGCGACTTGAGGGAAATCCTGCAAAAGATCAAGCCTCTCAATGTTTTGAAATCACTCTCTCTATTAATCGATTTGCAAATTTTGGTGAATATAAATTAACTGCCTAATTGGTTGATTCAACTTTTATATGTACTTATTGTTTTTGGTGCATACTTACCCTAGATTATGCAGGATGAACCGGACCCGATTGATGCACCGGACCCTATTGTCTTGCAAGTTTCATCCCATCGACCAAGCATCAAACACTTGGACCTACGCTTACCTCGTTGGATTTATAAATCTATGTTCCTATCTATTGTAAAGACCATACTTTCAAGTTGTTGCCCTTCAACTATTTCGTTCAGTTTGGAACTTGGTAACAGTGGACCATTCATTGAGGTATGTCATTGTCTTCCATGTTTCTTTAATTTCATATCATGCTTCGTACATAATGTGAATTTTGAAGCTGTTGTGTGGAGCTTCTAACACCTATATGTTAATTGTATGAAACTACAGTTTTTTTACGAGATCCTAATAAAAAGAAAAGACGATAACTGCTTTTGCAAATCTAGTGTTACTAAGTGTTGGTGGCATGACTTGAAGGATGTGATGTTCGCTACCTCTACGAAGATTAATGAAAATGTTGATTTGAAGAACATGTTAGAATCATTGCCACCTTCTATGAAAAGGGAAACAATTAGTTTTATTATGAAATTTTAATGTTGTTGTCATAAAATTATTTTGTTTGAAGAACATGTTAGAATCATTGCCACCTTCTATGAATCATTGCTTACTACTTAGAAGTTTGATGTTATCTTTTAAAATTGCATCCTAGATCAAGACCAGCTCTTAACTTTGCTATGATATTGATGTATGAATATATGATTTGTTGTGTTTTTTTTTTTGTTATGAATCTCAACCCTTAGAAAGCTGACTTTTGACAGTAAAAAATGTAGACACAGTTAACCAAACTTCGTGATCAAATATTTTGCATTCTTTGTTTGTGCTTTCGTATTTGTTTTATATCGAATCAGGGTTGCTGTTCTAATATACTGAGCTCTAGGAAAACATCACAGGTGAAATTGGTTGTTGTTCTAATATACTGATAAAATATTTTGCATTCTTTGTTTTGCTTTGGTTGCTGTCCCTCAATAGGCTTGGTTACAGATGAAATTGTTTGCTTTTGAAGATTATCATTCAGTTAAAAAATAAGCTATTATGTAACAAGCTCATTCAAACACTTCGACAGCGTTTATCAAAATTAGCTATGCATAAGCCAACTCAAACAAAGTCTGAGTTCTTAAAGTGCTTATGAAGAATTTAAATGAGAGAAGTTGTCATTAAGTGTCATGCCCATGTCCGTATCAGTGCTGTTAGAAGTAATTTATATTTGAGGGTATTTTAGTATTTTGTTGTGTCGTCTTATGACCTAGTTTTGCTTATAAATAGGTTAGTAGTTGATGTCACTATTTTTATCTATCTTTTATTCTCTTTTGTAGCCGTCATAACAGAACATTCAATAATATTCTCTTTTCTATTCATTTTATCACCTTTGTGCACCAACAATTGGTATCTAGAGCTCCGGTTCGAATCCACGGGAAACACGAGTGAAACGTGAGGCGTTGTGTGATTGATTTCGTTTCTTGAATTCGAGTTGAATCTTGAACGAAGTTGTAACAGAATCACATTTTCTGATTCTGCGGGATTGGGAAACACGAGTGTTTAGTGAGATTTGAGTGAACGTACAAAGGTTGAAGATGAACGGAAACGGTGGTATGAGTACCAAGCTTCCAGTGTTTGATGGCAAAAACTGGAATCGTTGGATGAAACAAATGCTTGTTCTGTTCGGTGCTCAAGATGTGCTTGAACTTGTCATTGAAGGCTACGTTCCAGTAGCAACAGATGCAACAGATGCACAAAAGCTCGCACAGAAGGATACGAAGAAGAAAGATCAGAGGGCGCTGTTCTACATCCATCAGTGTGTGGATGAAAACGTGTTTGAGAAAATTGCTGATTCAGCAACGGCAAAGGCTGCGTGGGACACATTGGTCAGATGCTATAGTGGTGACGCATCTGTGAAGAAGGTGAAACTTCAGTCCTTACGAAAGCAGTATGAGAATCTCAACATGAAGAACAATGAGAAGGTACCAGAGTACATTTCCAGAATGACTCTGATCACCAATGAGATGAAAGCTTGTGGAGAAACTCTTTCAGAACAAGTAATCATTGAGAAGGTATTGAGATCCCTTACCCCTCAGTTTGATTACATTGTGGTAGCAATAGAACACTCTAAGGATCTGAGCACCATGAAAGTTGAAGAGCTGCAAAGCAGTCTGGAGGCGCATGAGTTGCGTATGACTGAGAGAACCTCTGAGAGAGAGGCAGAGCAGGCTCTGAAAGCCTCTTTTGTCAAGAAGGACCAGAAGCAGAACAGACGTGGTAGGGCTCAGATGTCAGGATCGTTCTACTCTGATGAGAAGAAATATCAGAAAAGAAAAGAGAAGTCTGACAAGAAGAATGTTCAGTGTTACTGTTGCAAGAACTTTGGTCACTATGCCAATGATTGCTTGTTAAACAAAGAAAGGGAGTCAGAAGAAGCAAATATGGCCAGAAGCTCTGATGATGAACCTGTGCTATTAATGGCTTATGAATCTGATGATGATGAACCTATGAAGTTGACGTTTTCTGACTCTGAAGAAGTTTCAGAAGATGATTATGAAATTGGAGTCAGACTCTATGACTCAGAGTCAGAATCTGAGGTTTCTGAAGATGAGTCAGAGTCAGAAGATGACTCTGAAGATGAAGGAGATTCTGAAGGATCAGACTCTGAAGGATCAGACTCTGAAGGATCAGACTCTGAAGGATCAGACTCTGAAGGTTCAGACTCTGAAGGATCAGACTCTGAAGGATCAGACTCTGAAGGATCAGACTCTGGAGGTTCAGACTCTGAAGGTTCAGACTCTGAAGGTGACTCTGAAGGAGATTCTGAAGGTTCAGAAGATGAAGTAAGTCAAAATTCTGAAGGTTCAGAAGATGAAGAAAGTCAAGGTTCTGAAGGAGGAAGAACTTCTGATAACAATTCAGATGCAAGAGCTTCTGAAGGTGAAACTTCTGGGTCTCCAACTTCTGAAGAAGAAGAAGAAGAAGACCTTGAAGGCAAGTCTGATTCTGAATCAGATGGTGGTGATGATTCAGATGGTGCATCTGATTCTGATCCAGAATCTAGTGGTGATTCAGATGGTGGTGATCAAGATTCTGAAGACGTAGGTTCTGGAGGACAAGCTTCTGAATCTGATCATGACTTTGAAGGTGGACCTTCTGAAGGAGGAGCTTCTAAAGGTAGTCCAGCCTCTAACAATGGTCATGTTTCTAAAGGTAAAACTTCTGAAGGCAGAGTTTCTGGGAGTATTCAAGACTCTAGTGGTCAAGACTCTGAAGGTGGAGCTTCTGGAGTTGGTTGTCCAGCATCTGATACTGTTCCAGAACTGCAAGAAGATTGTGACTCTGGAATAGACTATGGAGCAAGTTCTGGTGTCCAAGGCTCTGAAGGGGCAAGTTCTGAGGTCCGAAGTTCTGAATTTGTTACTACTGAAGAAATTCTCGAGAAGCAAGTCTGGTTGCAGGCCATGACAGAAGAACTTGAGACTCTGAGGTATGATTTTTTGGGCCCTTCTGGTGTTAAAACTAATGCAGAGCTGATAGACTCTGATTGGTCTGAAGACAAGAATCTGCGAAGAGGTCAAGTCCAGAATGAAGTGTTAGAAGCTGCTCACTGTAGTGCTCAAAAACAACTTGCAGATGCTCTGATGAAGGATGTCAATGCTGAACACTTTATCCATTTGAGGGATGGAATTGGTGTTGCAGAAATTGAATTTGCTGAATATGAATTAAGGAATGGTTCTGCAAGTAATTCATATTCAGAAGCTGTTAGAAGAAGAAACTTTTGTGGCCATTACTCAGAAGCAGTGTTGCTCAGAAGTAGTAGAACTTCTGAGGTTATTAGCCAGAAGCAGAAGAAGAAGAAGCAAAAGCTGAAGCTGAAGCAGAAGAAAAGGCCGAAGCAGAAAGAAAAGCAGAAGCTGAAGCTGAAGGAGAAACAGAAAGCCAGAAGCAAGCACAAGCTTCTGATGAGGATCCAAAAGTCCAAAAGTTTGTTTAACTTCTGGAGCGTTAGTTTGTGTGTAAATATAAATTAAGGGATGGTGTTAGAAGTAATTTATATTTGAGGGTATTTTAGTATTTTGTTGTGTTGTCCTTATGACCTAGTTTTGCTTATAAATAGGTTAGTAGTTGATGTCACTATTTTTATCTATCTTTTATTCTCTTTTGTAGCCGTCATAAGAGAACATTCAATAATATTCTCTTTTCTATTCATTTTATCACCTTTGTGCACCAACAAGTGCTTCATAAAAACATGAAAACTAACCGTAAAAAAAAATCAGTGAAAACTAATTTCAACTTGGAGTAAACTTTGTTCAAGAGAAATCACAACAATAATTTGCATAACTTATGTAAATAATTCATTTCCGATGCTTATTAAAAACTTTATGTGAATCTATAAAATGACTAATAATGCTGAATTGGTTTGGCAGTAAGAGTAACCTCTAAGAATACATAATATCAACAAATCACAATCAATCAAATAAATGTCTTTAAAAGTATTTAGGAATCAGGTATTAAATTTTTAAGATCTAATTGGAAGATATAGTTTAACCGACAATACATATATTGTTAAGTTGAACATCTTCATGCGAGATCTTCCAATTGTATGATATGCGTGTGTGTGTGTGTGTGCCGGTGACGGAGCCACATACACTCTAGGGTGAGCAGCTGCACCTCCTAAGATTTCAAACTTGAGCCAATATTTTAACATATTCTGCATTTGCACACCCTGATGAGTTATTTACTTTGTACCCTGACATCAACTTTTCCTCTTCACTCTTTATTTTTATGAATCATGTATTACACTTTTAAGATTTATATGTAAGATATAGTTTAATTGACAATACTTATATTAAATTGAACATCTTCACCCAGTATCTTCTAGTTATATGTGTGTATAGTATGTGTGCGTAACTTCAACTACGGGCCAAAAGAAACTTCTAAGACCTTGAATCGTGTATTAAAAGCTTCTCCAACACATTTGATTCAAAGACCAAGATAAAAATGATATATTTTTTCTTATATATTCCTTCTACACAGTCACTATCCTTTCAAAGATTTTATGTTCCTCATATATTCTTTTCCTTATAAAACTAAAACTATATCAGTAGTTGCGACTCCACTATCCTTTCACAAATATTCTCATCCACAAAAAACTAAAATTATATCATTCGTTTTGATTCCACAATCCTTTATCAGATCTTCTCCTCCTCCGAAAGCTAAAATTATATCATCAGTTTTGACTCCACAATCCATTCTCAAATCTTCTCTTCATCAAACAAACAAAAAGTATATCATATGTTGTGAGTTTTGACTCCACAATCCTTTTCCATATCCACTCTTCTACAAAAAAAAACCAAATTATATATTTAGTTGCGACTCTACAACATCCACCACTCTCATTGATATATAGTCTTTTCTAGAACCTCACTAAAAAATACCACATTTTTTTCTTCCTTTTCTTTTGTCCATCTGGTTTGAAAATAAAAATTCAATTTTACTCGCTAAAAAAACCTCTTTTTTCTTCCTTTCCTTTTACCCTTCTGGTTTAAAAATAAAAACTCATTATGGCGGCTAAAAAAGACCTTGGTTTTCCCCCTTTCCTTTTCTTTTCTTATTTGAAAATAAAAACCCATTTTTTATTTTCCCCTTTAAACTATTACATTTGTAGGATTTTTGTATAATCTACCCATTAGAAGAAAAGGATCTTACGGTAAGTTTTTACTCCCACTTGTTCCTTGTTTGCAAGAAATGTCTTTGTAAGGTAATAACTATAGAGGCTTCTTAAAAGAAATGACTTTGTAAGATAATCATTATTAATATTTCTAGCAAGAATTGTCTTTGTGATGTCAGCATTATCTTATATGATCAACATAATTTGTAATAACGATCGGATTGGATGATTCAACATAATCTGTAATCATGATTAGATTGGATGATTGAGATTTATATAAGATAATGCTGACATCACAAAAACAATTATTGCAAGAAATATTAATAATGATTATCTTACAAAGACATTTCTTGCAAGAAACCTCGATAATTGTTACTTTACAAAGATATTTTTTGCAAACAAAGGAACAAATGGGAGTAAGTACTCACCGTGAGATCCTTTTCTTCTAATGGGTAGGGTATACAAAAATCCTAAACCTGTAATAGTTTAAAGGGAAAATGAAAAAAATGGATTTTTATTTTCAAACAAGAAGAGAAAAGGAAATTGGAAAAAAATAAGTCTTTTTTAGCCACCATAATGAGTTTTTATTTTCAAACCAGAAGGGCAAAAGGAAAGAAAGAAAAAGAGGTGATATTTTTTAGCGAGTAAAAATGAGATTTTATTTTCAAACCAGAAGGATAAAAGAAAAAGAAAAAAAATGATATTTTCTAGTGAGGTGCTAGAAAAGAGTATATATGAACGAAAGTGGTGGATGTTATAGAGTCACAACTAAATATATAGTTTTAGTTTTAAATAAATCAGATTGTGGGTATCAATATGCACAAAAGGAAACTACAGCAGAAATGACTAAACGAGACGGTATATTAAAGTATGCATAATAATCGTAATAATAATAATAATAATCCCGTCAAAAATAATAATAATAATAATAATAATAACAACAACAATAATAATTATTATTATTATTATTGATCCAACCTGTTGATCAGAAAGGATGAAGACCGGTGAATCCTTTGCTTGATGAGAGTTCTGTTAACGTTGAGCAGCTATCACCACCGGAGGGGGGTTGTACCTGCAGGCGCTCTGATGATTAAGTCAGAAGAGTATACAAGTACGAGAGTGAGAGAGTGAATAGAATAGAATACCTGACCTTCCAGTGAAGGAATGTATTTATAGATCCCAGCGCTGGGCCAAGGTCTCCCTAATGGGCTGTGCAGAGCGGCCCAATAGGAGAGACTGCCAGGATTTCTCCGCTGTTGGAGCAAGGAACCGACCTTTAGCCCTTATCCTGGTGATGAGTTGTCCCTCATCAGGCGGAGAGGTGGTTACCTCATGCTTATCATGTCCTAGTAAATAGGAACACGTGGGAAGCACAGCTGTGTGTGTGTTCCGAGCAGGATAGCTCGTGATCTGTCGAGGAGGAGCTCCAAACTCCTTAACATCGGGCAGGAGCTATATGCTCCATATGTCGAGCAGAGGTGGATTAGGCCAGCTCTAGGCCCAGTCCAGAACAATTATAATAATAATAATAATAATAATAATAATAATAATAAAAGAAGTAACATTTGAATTTCGTTTTCGATGGGTCAATTTTTGTCATCCGAACTCGACTGAGTAAACTCATTTGTACTCGAAATTTGCATTTTTTTTCACCCATGGCACGTTTAAACCACTCGTTTCATCAATATTAGATTCGGATTATGTGGGTTATGGACGGGTCTCGGGTTGCTGTTCACCCTTAAAAATTAAAATGTCTTATTTTTAGTATTTGACATTTGTAGTAGAAATTGTTTTTGGCTTTTTTAATGTTTCATTGATTGGTTGTTGTTGGATGGGACGAGAAATCATTGAAAAATGAGAAAATACACAAAAAAATATGGAATAAAGGTACTTACAGCATGGTTGTCAGAAACTTTTTCTCTAACATCTCTACTAAGTCCAGACTTTGTAGTGTCGGTTGGGTATGGATAGTGATGGTTTGTTTTTCTAGAACTGACCCCGACCATACCAACTTAACTCTAACTGATTTTATGCCAATTTTGAACTTGATGCCCAAGCGAAGCCGTACATATGACCCAATTATGTATCGGATTACTCGGGTTGCGGGCGAGTAATTTACTTTTGTTCAGTCCTATGTCAAAGTAAGTAAAGTTTTAGAAATTGTTTGTGGAAAGACTGATTTTCATTTGAGAGTTCGAGTGATCATTCTTTTAACTACATCATACTGTGTTAATCCTACACAGGAAAAAGTCTTCATTTATGATATTGAAGGCTATTCTAATTTCATTTTCTCAATAGTATTGCTACAAATATAATTTGAAAGTGATATTTAATACCTTAATATATATGCTAATCAAGAATAATATAATGAACTTGAATGTTATATTTGACATTCTAAAAGACTTTTGCTTCACACATTTTGGTGTCTATTTATAATAAAAGGAAGGTAGTCATTATAGCAAGTAAAATAACCCTAAATTTCACCAAAATTACGTGGGATCTACTTATTGCCACATGACTATGGTGCATATGTGACAAAAATTGCAATTTATATATGGTTATACACTTGGCATGCTGCATGAGATGCAAGTGAAATGTTAGACACATGGTGTTGCATAAAATGTAAATAACAAGTCACATGTTGCATATTTGGTGTGTTGCATGAAATGCAAAGGGACAAAATGCATGTAAATGACAAGTGACATAAATACAAGTAATACATTGAACACTTGGTGTGTTGCATGTAATGCAAATGACAAGTAACATGTAATGCAAGCGATATATTGAACACTTGGTGTGTTGCATGTAATGCAAATGACAAATGACATGCTACTAGTTTGGTGTGACACATGAAATGCAATGTGATAAAAGGCAAGTAAATAACAACATACAAATGACAAGTGACATTGTTGCATGCAATACTCCTCTCAAATCAATACGATCTTGGAGAAGCCCAGCAATATACAATAACAACAACAAGCAAAAAGTATATCATTGCACTAGATAAACTTACTCTAGAGAGAAATGAGTTAGAGAAAAAAATAGAACCACAAAGAGTTTTTTTGTTAGAGAAAAACTGTATCCACCTAAGGGTGAACTTTTTTATCCCCATTACCATTATATTGAAAGTTCAAGAGGCATACGGGTCTTGTGATTTTTTCATGCTCACATTAAGAAGATTTTCCCAACAAGTCAATCTACTTAATCATATTAAAAACATGATAAAAAGCCTACACGGCCAATTCAAATCTGCCACTCGAATTGTTTTCACATACTTCATGAGAAATCACATTGATCATTCCCTAGAAAATAGGTGTCTAAGCTATAAAAATAGCATGAGCCGCCCAATTTGCTTTTCCATGTGTTTCATGAGAAATCAAATTAACCCTTGTCAAAATAAATGGTGTTCAGACTACAAAAATAGTGCACACGCCAATTCATATTACAACCAAAAAAAATAAAATTGGATGCATGATAATGTTAGACAAGTTACTATTATTGCTGTTAAGAGTATAGATCAACTAGAGTTAGTTAATAGGTTACCAGTTGGTTAGGAGGTTAAAAAGTTAGTTAGGGAGTTAGTTACTCCAAGTAGCTCTATAAATAAGTCACTCTATTGTACTTTTTGATTATTCTTTTATCAATCTATATTCATTCAATATGAATTCTTATGAGTATCTTCCTCATGAATACTCTTATGCTCTCTATCTTGCTTATGAGTTTGATCTCCATCCCTATGATTCCATGATTTTTAACAATTGCAGCGTTATAGTTACAAAGTGTGTCTCGTGAGACATGTTACTAATCTTGAATAATTAACAGTATCATACCGATGTAACTTCAACGTAATTTACACATAAGTATTTTAAAATGTTATATAGTTAAATGTATTCTCATTTGCATCAAAAGAGAAATAACACTCGTATGGTTGGGAGTGTGGGACAACCTTACTATATCCGTTCAAAGGATGTTTCTACGCATTCATCCTTATGAAGTTCCTTTATTGGAATACAACACAAGGGTATGGGAGTGGTTATGGTGCATAAGCTTTTTCCTTATGCACCGTGCATAAATAATGAAAATTGCTTAATGCACCCCCCAGATTACTTAGGGCACCCTCCAGTTTGCTTAGCGCACCCCCCAAATTTCTAGCTACCCCCAAATTTCTAGTGCACCCCCTAAAATTATGGGGGTGCGCTAAGCAATCTGTGGGGTGCACTAGAAATTTGGGGGGTGCGCTAAGCAATTTTAGGTATTTATGCACGGTGCATAAACATGACTTATGCACCATAACTTGTGCCCAAGGGTATAGGCAATCTTAAAGTCTTGTAAATTGTTCTTTTTGAATGATTTTGTTAGTGATAATTTGGGGATTTTTTTTTTTGGAGTAAGATCTAGTCCCTTATGTGTTGTCTGTATATATAGGGGATAAAGAAGTCTAAGAGTGCCAACATTGTTGGGATGCCTATCTAAATATGCTTATTAAAATTATTTTTTTTATACAATTATTTTGTACAGCTAATATTTTTTTATGATTTCATTGCAAATATAATATTGAAATCTTCGATGCTACAAGACATGTGCAATAGCACGGGTCAAGCATCTACATATATTATAAATAAAAAAGGTCATATTAACATGTGCACTAAAATACATGTTAACTGCGATCGGAAGGAACTGGAACCATTTGATGCCAGAACTGACCTCCGAACCCGATTAAACTGGTGGTGAAAACAAAAAAAAAAGTACATGTTAGTATATCTAGATATAAAAATTTTGAATGTAAAAAATATATATATATAAATTTTGCATTTAATAATATAAAATATTAATGCTTAAAAAGTTAAACGCACAAGTTTTTTAAAAAATACATTAATCTCTTTAGCATGTACCCTTATGCTAACATTTTCCACACAAAAAAAAAAAACCGAAAGTATTTTATTGTATAGGAATTTATATCTTTTTCAACACTGAAGACTTTAGATTTCAGTTTCAGAGAGAAATACATAAAAATTAAAATAATTAAATATTTTAGTATCATATTTTTCTCTTTGATGAAATGCAAAGGATCACAACTCTGCTTATTTATTTTTATAATCATCTCAACTCTGCTTATACTTTTGGAATCCTTCTTATCTTCCATTAATCGAAGTAAGAAGATGAATCAAAGTTTCCTTTTGATTTGACATACGGTTGTTTCGGCTTTGTGACGGACTAGGAATGACAAAATTTTCGCTAACAAAGAACTGGATTTTGAAGAGGTTTTTTATAAGATTAAATGCTCTTCTTGAAAATAGTTGTTGCCTAAAAGATGACCCCTCTTGTATGTTTTATGAGTGACATTTTAATCCTTTACTTTGTATAGTTAGGTAGCCTTAGTTTTTCCTTGCAATTGTTGTGTTAGCTTGCTTTCGGTGGTAGGGATTCTTGGCTTTTTTTGGATTGAGTATTACATGTACTTATTTTTCTTTTGCGGGTTTAGTACTTTTGTACTATTTTTATGTTATTTTTTTTAATATATTCATTCGTTTTTACCGTTGGAAAAAAAAAATCTGGTTATACTTTTCAAATATAATATTTTTTTAAAGGAAAACGATAAAGGTGTCGATGGCTTTAAAAATTAAACCATTTTGTAAACCTAAAACTAAAATATTGCATGAGAAACATGATATAGTGAAAAATGTGAGAGAAGGTATTTGTTTTAAATTAACTTAGTTTTTTTTTAATGTTTATTTTGTTATTTTTAATTTTTTGTTAGTTCTGTCTAAGAATGAGGTGTTGAATTTGGTCAAAATTGTGACCAAAATAATGTAGTCAAAAAATTTGTGACAAAAAAGTATGGTCAAAATTTGACCACAAAATGTTACTTACTAATGAAGGAAAATGAATATTAGGAATAAGTATTTTTTCAAACAATTAGGAAAAAACTTTTTTACTCAATAATGAAAAAAAAAAATTAACTCAATTAGAAAAACTTTATTTTTACTAAATTAGAAATAAACTCTTACTATATAGCATGGTGTTAACACTCTTCAAGTAAATAAATAAATTATAGTTTGACTATATTTTTCATCATGCATTTGGATTAGTAAAATACATTATTTTAAATGGTCATTTTATAAATTTGATTTTGTCTACCTATAAACAGTACATGGGAGACAAACTCTGCTTCATTCTTTTAAACCACAATCAACTAGAAGATTAAGCAGAACAACAACCCTCTTTGGTTTCATATACAATTGTGCATTACATCACTGGAAGACTGTCACTGATAATGAAGTGTATTTGAGGTAATTTCAGTTTAAGGATTTCTATTTCTCAACATTTTACAATAACCACGACTATTGTAACAAACAAGATAGGCACAACTCAAGTTTAAAAGTGTTTACCAGTACCATCTCTAAAACACTGATGCCAACTCAAAATGAATAATCCTTCAAATCAGATTTTGATTCAAACAAATCCATATCGGCCGTGCACTCTTCTTCCGTGAGTGGAGGGAGTTGCCTCGTTTTACGCTTCATATTGTGCTTGTGCCACTCACTCTTGTGGTGTTCCCTGTACAGCTTAGCATCTTCAAAGAAAACATCACAGGTGTTGCACTTGTTTTGCTTTGGTTGTTGTCCCTCAGTAGGTTTAGTTACGGACGAAATTGTTTGCTTTTGAAGTTTATCATTCAACTCTAGCACAGATTCAGAAGTTATTTGGGGCAGTGGTGCAGGCATCTCCTCATTATCATTGTAATCCACATGAGTATCGCCGTCCACATAAAGAGAGTGAGCAAGAACTTCAAATCTTCCATGCATCTTATTCATAACAAAGTCATGACAATCCTTATACAGACCAGGTTCCAGTTCAAAAACCTGCAACCCAATTAGAAATAATATCAATTCTCCTCAACATGTTAGCAGAACCAAAGATTAAACATTTACATATAAGTATAAATATACGCAGACACAACTTTAAACTTAATTATAGGGGTCAATTTGTTCCACTAACGTTAAACATTTATATAAGTGGACTTCCCACTAGCATTTTTATGGGTTATTTTGTTGAGATGAGGGCTGGAAGCGGAAAAGAAGTCCACAAATGAATCTGGATTCTACACACGTTAGTTTGTAGTACTTTTCTCTTTTAGGCAGACTGAACATGACCACAACTTACAAAAAACTGTATACGGGTTGGTTAATAATATCAGACATGATTTGCTATCAGCAGTAAATAAATATTGTCATGTTATTTCTAGTTCTAGTTTTGCCAATGAGCATTTTCTTAAACTTGTATGCAATAAGCACATTAACCATAAAATGTTGCCTTTTTTCATGTTAGATAAAATGTGGCAAAAGGAAGTTACTTGACTATCAACATATTCCTGGAATTATCACAAATGTTTACAAGATGATCATTTTTTTGTGTTGGATAAAAGAGATAACAGTAAACCTATAAATCATCAACCATAACAATTCTTCTAGAACAGAAACCCAGTGTTGCTAAGCCAAAAATGAAATGGAACCATGAAGTAAAGTTGTTTACAACTAACTTAGAAACAGAGAGCTTACAACAGATAACTGAGCAGCAGTCCCTTCTTGAGAAATAACAGTTGCCTTCCACTCACTCAGCTTTTCTAAAAGGACAGGTACTTGCTCCTCAGGGGCAGCAGCACGTACCCTCAATGGACATCGTTTTATAGGGTAGTGCTTCTGAAGCTCCTGAATCAACTCAAGAGCCTGTAATACAATTTTAAATTTTTCATTACTTGAATTATCATCAAATCAAATTGTCATAACAGTTATATGAGACAATCATAATATAGAATTATTTAGAATGACTGGACAACCTGTTTCTTGGAGGTGCTGTTTGGATCAACAGCGAAATGGATATCCCTCATGAGGCGTTCAATCATGCTGATAGTGTAAGGGCGTTTAGTCTCGGGATTAAAAGTCTTGTGCATTACAATGGTGGCAATGTCCCTGAACTGACTAGACAGCATCGACTCCCTCTCTTTGCCAGCAACCTGAAGTTCCCCTTTCTTTAAAATCTGCAACAGCAAACCATTTCATAACATTCACACATGTCCTCAACTAACAGTTATGTCACTAGTTATTATAAACATAGCTTGCTGTGCCATAAACAATAAAAACAGTTTTGAATCAATTTCTAATTTATAACTTCAACAAACTTTTCAATTAAAATAGATTGATGATTCTTCAATAATAAAAAGTTCCTGCAAGTTATAAGTTGATTAGAAGGGTGTGCTTGGGTAAGTAACTCAATTAAACATTTATATATTTCTATAATCAAAGAGAGAATGCAGTTAAACTGTTTACATACAAATTATAAGTTGTTTACAAAAGCTATTCTGAAAAGCTTACTGAAAACAACTTAAGAATATATCTGATTCTGAATATACTTACATATATGCTTGAATATTCTGAAATAAGCTGTAAATATTCTCTTCCAAACACAATCACTTAGGGAGCATTTGGATAGACAAATTAAGCGCTTATTGATTAAACATTTATCATATATACGCTTATGTACAAACTATTAGTATTGGTATTGGTATTATTATAATCAAAGAGAAAATGAGATCAAACTATTTTCATATAAGTTGCATGGGGTTTTCATAAACTATCGGATAACCTATTAAACAAAGTTGAAAAAAGCCTATGGACAATATCATAAGCTATTTTAACAATTTCACTCGAATTCTTTGCCAGTGCTTATCCAAATAACTGTTCATAAGCCAACCCAAATGCAGCCTGAGTGCTTAAGGTGTTTACGGAGATGTCAAATGAGAGAAATATAAAGACTAATGTAAACTTCGAATAACATTTTTTGTAAAATAAAATCACAATATTTTTTCTTTTGTGATGAATAAAAAGGGGTTAAGACCTCAAAACAGAAACAAAAAACCTCATAAAAATATAGTACTAACACAATGAACTAGTAAGGCTGGTTTAATACAAGCACGGGAATATCATAAACCCTCAATAAATAAAGCTGAGATAAACCAATCTTTGCCGATGCATCCGCAACTTGATTTGTCACTCACTAAGAGCATCTTTATTATTGGGACTTGAGCCGTAATATTTCTGATATCATAAACCACTCTTGATAAATGCACACCTCAGTAGATAAATCATAATAAGTTAACATACGTTAACCCAGACACAGTCTAACTATGTATGGTGCTTACAGAGAAGTTATATGAGAGAAACGCCAAAATTCAACACTATGCTTATGGAGAAGTTAAATGAGAGAAGTTGTCCATAAGCTCTCACAAACCCAAAATGTTGCAAATAAGCTCTCCCATAAACACTCACATATGCATATTGAATAAACAAATTAATTATATACTTATCGAATAAACACGCATGTATAAGTTACTTCTATATTCAAAGGGAAAATTTGGTTAAACAATCTTCACATAAGTTATTTCATCAGCTACCTTGGAGAAATTTCTGAAAAAACCTCAAAAAAGCTTATGGACATATCATAAGCCATTTTTATAATCTCTTTCAAACACTCTGAAAATTTCTTATCTCAGTAGATAAATAAAAATTCCATCTATTCACTTACAATTTACAAAAACCTTCGTAGCATCTACACCTCTAATCAAAGGCATGTCTGGTGTCCAACACGTGTTGGTGACCGACACCAACACAACACTGACACACGTGATTACATTTTCAATTCATTCATTTTCTCAAATTACTACCAGTACCAGTGTCAATGTCGTGTCCAAGTCTATATCAGTGCTTCATAGAAACATTAAAACTAATTTACACTCACATATGCATATTGAATAAACAAATTAATTATATACTTATCGAATAAACGTGCATGTCTAAGTTACGTCTATATTCAAAGGGAAAATTTAGTTAAACAATCTTCCTATAAGTTATTTCATCAGCAACCTAGGAGAACTTATTGAAAAAACCTCAAAAAACCTTATGGACATATCATAAGCCATTTTTATAATCTCTCTTTCAAACACTCTGAAAATTTCTTATATCAGTATATAAATCCAAATTTCATCTAATCATAGTATCTACACCTCTAATCAAAGGCATGTCTGGTATCCAACATGTGTTGGTGACTGACACTAACACAACACCGACACATGTGATTACGTTCAACTAATTCATTTTCTCAAACTACCACCAGTGTCGACGTATCAGTGTCTATGTTGTGTCCAAGTCTATATCAGTGCTTCATAGAAACATTAAAACTAATTTACACTTTGAGTAAACTTTGTTTAACAAAGATCATAACAATAATTTGCATAATTTATGTAAATAATCCATTTCCTAAGCTTATTAAAAACTCTATATGAATCTATAAAATGACTAGTATTGAATTCATTAAGCAAAAAGAGTAACCTCTAAGCATATGCTGGAATGATCATCAGTACCAAAAGCAGCATTCAAATCCTTAGACTTAGCAAGAACACCTTTAGAAACATTTGTATAAACGGTATGAGACTGCAACACTTCATCAATATCCTTTTCACTGTTAAATCATCAATTAATCGATTAATTACACAATAATTAAACAAAATTAGGTTAAAAAACGAAGAAAAAATTGAAGAGATTGAATACATACACTCCAGAACGCCATGAAAGAACGGTGTTAGGGTAACAAGCGATTTCGAATCGCATTCCATGTTTCTTGAGACGAACAACTGCTACGTTTGTTAATCGCTTTTGACCTATCGGTTGAACAATTGATCTCGACATTGAAAATTTCTCTGGTTAGAACTTTCTGGAATCACCAAAATAGGTTAAAGCGCGCGTTTCTCAAAACCCGACCCGAATCTCAATTAATGACCCGATTCGATATTGTATTGGGTCATCATGAATATGATTGGTTTTATTTAACCTAGTCCATTTGGGAAGTATAAAAAATCTATGAAATTTCTAGAAGCATAAGTGATCGTAGTTCGTATATTAGCATATCTTTGATTTCGGAGTAAATATGTCAGAATTATGGTGACTTACTGTGATTCTGTGAAAGTTATTGAGTAGAACTTTTGTAAAATATTCAGAGTCGCCATAATTCTGACATATTAATTATGATACTGGTCATATACGAAAACAGTTATGCTAGAGTGTAATTTGTTTATATGGTCACCGGTTGGTGTAAATTATTTTACATTAACAGGAAATCACAATCAATCAAATAAGTATTTGAAAAAAGTATATATAAATCATGTATTAAAATTTTAAGATTTATTTATAAGAGATGGCTCAAGTGACAACATCAATGTTGTTAAGTTGAACATTTTCACTTGAGATTTTTTTAGTTATATGTGTGTATTGTAAGTTTGAGGTCATTTTTGTCAATTCAACTATGTGCCAAAAGAAACTTCTATGAGCTTGAATCGTGTATTAAAAGCTTCTCCAACACTTTTGATTCAAAGGTCAAGATTTCATCTCCAAAAGTAAAGTATCACATTTTACCTTAATTTTTAGGAACTTAACAATTTGCCATTGAAATATATAGCTAGATAAAATTATAAAAGTTATTTGAGAGATTCATGGATTAGTGTTAATCACCGCCTCATTCTTAAACACAACTAATCAATTGATTAAAACATAAAAGGGCCAACTTGTAAACTAATAAAAATGTTATATTTTTCTTATATATATTCCTCCTACACAATCATCAGCCGTCACTATCCTTTCTCAGAATTTTTCTTCTCCAAAAAATTAAAACTACTGTATATCAGTAGTTGTTACTCAACAGCCCTTTCCAGTACCTCGCTGGAAAACAAAACCACCTTTTTTCTTTCTTTCTGTTTACTCTTCTGGTTTCAATATAAAACCTCTCCTGATTTCTTTCTTTCTGTTTACAAAATACCAGCTTTTCTTCTTCCTTTCCTTTTGCATTTTTGGTTTTGTTCGTTAAAAAATCTCACCTTTTTTTCTTCCTTTCCTTCTTCACTTCTGGTTTAAAAATAAAAGTTCATTTTTAGTTTTCACTTTAAACTTTTATGTTGTTAGGATTTTCGCAAACCCTAAAGGTGCTCATTCTCATTAGAAGTAGAGGGATCCCATGGTGAGTTTTTACTCTCACTTTTTTAGTAGTTTATGTTAATTCTTAGATGTTTATTATCAAAGAAACAGATTCTTAGTTAAATTATGTCAAAAAAATCATTTCAAAATGTTTCGTTGTATAGGAGGTTAGATCTTTTTCAACACTGAAGACTTCAAACTTTCAATTCAGAGAAAAATACATAATTTCATGTCTTTTTCAACACCGAAGATTTCAGACTTTCAGTTTCAGAGAGAAATACATAAAAATTAAATAATTTTATATTTTAGTACAACAATTTCATGTCTTTTTCAACATTGAAGACTTCAGACTTTCAGTTTCAGAGAGAAATGCATAAAGTTAAATAATTGTATATTTTAGTGCAACAATTTCATGTCTTTTTCAACACAGAAGATTTCAGACTTTCAGTTTCAGAGAGAAATACATAAAAATTAAATAATTTTATATTTTAGTACAACAATTTCATGTCTTTTTCAACACGGAAGATTTCAGACTTTCAGTTTCAGAGAGAAATACATAAAAATTTAATAATTTTATATTTTAGTACAACAATTTCATGTTTTTTTCTGAACAAAGAGGATCTCAATTCTACTCGTACTTTTCAAATATAATACTTGTTAAAAGAAATTTAGAAATCGGGTAAAGGCTTGAAGGCTTCTAAAACCATTTTGTAATATAAATTTTAATGAGCAAACCTAAAATATTGTAAGAGAAAGATGATACAGTGAAAAATGTGAGAGAATATTATTAATTTATTTAGTTTTTTCTTTTTATTTTAAAGTTGATTTTTTTTATAATTATTTTACTATTTGTAATTTTTGGTTGGTTGTGTCTAAGGATGGAGTGTTGAATTTGTACTTTTATTTACCTTTTTAACTTTTCAAAAATACTTATTTCAGAATTTATAAAGTATAATTAAAGTTGGTCAACAATTTTAAATTTGGGAAGAAATAATTAAAAAAATATAATTAAATTTTTTCCTTTTTATATATATATTTTTCCATTATAAATGATGTATGTGAAATCCATTTCTTATATATAATTTTTTTTGCGTATACTTTGGAAGCTTGAAAAACTTAGGAGTTGCATTATGAAAATCTGAGAGGATCGGTGAGTTACCTAAACAATGAATTAATTAATATTTTCCTCTTCTTAATTTTCATTCCTATTTGTTACATCCCTTATCTTTCTATATTTGTTGTATATTTAATTATTATTTTTCTTCGTAGATTGTTTCAATTATTTGACCACATCTATATAAATGGAGAATAAAATGTGGTTGAACATAGTAGTTGATGGCAACAAAGCTATGGAGCAACATTGGAGTTACATAGTTTCAAACTACATTGAAAAAATTGTCAGGTTTGTCATTCATAATTTTGCATATACTTTCACTTAATAGTAGAGAAAATTGTTTAAAAGAATGGTGGTAGAAAAAGAGAAATATAGTATAATATATTTTTTTTTGTCAAAGATATTCTCCGACAAAAAGTTAGAGACTAATCTTTTGACATAGAAATAGAGTTAAATTCAATCAAAAAAGAGAGTTAAATGTGGTAAATAATGTAGTCAAAAAAGTTGTGACAAAAAAGTATAGTCAAAACCAGACCACAAGATGTTATTAATGAAGAAAAATGAATATTAGGAACATACTTTTTTTTACACAATTAGGAAAAACTTTTCTTTTACTCTATTAGAAAAAAAATACTTTTTTTACTCGATTAGGAATAAACTCTTACTATATATAGCATTGTGCTAACACTTTTCAAGTCAAAAAGTTAAATTATAGTTTGACTATTTTTACATCATGTATTTTTATTTTATTTTTTACTTTTCATTTTAAGTTAATTGTGGATTATGAGAAACAAACAACTTCTTATAATTATGAGTATAATTACTTTATTGTGAATGTAAAATTTCAAATTTTTTTTTAGAAAAAACATTTTAAGAATAAACTTTTTTTTAAACTCAAATAGGAATAAACTTTTGCCATATAACATGGTGCTAACACTTTTCATGCATGTCAAAAAAGTTATATTATTATTTGACTATTCTTTTCATCAAGTATTTATTATTTTTTTTAAATTTTTAGTAATAAACTTTTTACTCAAAACTATGGTTTAATTGCACCGAATACACATAGATAAAAAAATATAGTGAACACTTTATATAAAAAATATTGAGAGAAAGTAATGGACTTTACATCATCTGTGGGACCCTATGTTGATTGTTGAAAAACATGACATATCTGTCTAAAATAAGATGAGATTCTTCAATTTTAAGTTGAGAAAAACAAACGTCTTCTCTTTATCTTTCTTTTTGTTTACACTTCTGTCTCATCTTTTTCATTTCCACATTTTCATCATGCTTCTATCTCTTTTACACATTTTAAGATTTCAATTTCCTGCCCTCACTAAGTTCAATGTAAAAATTGTTTAAAAGAATTGTGGTAAAAAAAACCAAACAAATTTGTGATATACTTATTTTGAAGATGCAAAGACTAATATTTAGATAATGCTAACTAAATGTTAAAAATACTGTATATGTTAAAGATATCCACATATGATGCTTCATATCATACTCTCTCTCATTCATGCATGTGACTTGCGATTTAAATGGATAGTAATGGAACTATCTTTTTTTCTTTTTTGACTCAATAATAGATTTTTTTTTCCGGTAAATAGAGGTGGGAATAGGCCAGGCCGGCCTACGAGGCCTTAAGGCCTAGCCTATATAGGCTCAGGCCAAGCCAACCTATTTCTTTAAATAGGGTAGACCAAGGCTTTTTCATAAGCCTATTTAGTTAAATAGGCCAGGCTGCAGGCTATTAAAAAGCCTTTTAAGCCTACTAGGCCGGCCTATTTAAATTAATATGAATAATATTTTTAATACTATTATTATTTATATATTAAAATTTGTACTTTCATTAAATTATATATTTATTAACTTTTTCAATAATTTAAGTTTATTAATTTACATTAGTTTTTCACATATATAAATGTATTATTATAAACTAGAATTGAAATATAATGACATATGTAATTAAATTCTGTAAAATATCATGTTAAATAACAAAAGGACGTTGATTTATTAGTTCATAAGTAATTTTAAAAATAAATATAATTTTTTATTTAAATATGTTCATGAAAAATAGGCTTTTAAACAGGCTAATAGGCCACAATAGACTTTCAAAAGGCCAGACTCAGACCTAAAAGATAAGCCTATGATAGGCCACAGGCCAGACTTAGGCCTTCGATTTTTATGACAGGCCAGGCTCAGGCTTGGCAAAGCCTAGCTCGGCCTAGCCTATTCCCACCTCTACCGGTAAGTAATTGATATATGCTTAATTAAATTGAGTATTTGAATAGAAATATAATTATTAAGGAAATGTTGTAATGGCCGTCAAAAAGAGAAAATGTTTATTGTTTGTTGGTTGTATATATATCGAAATAGAGTTAAATTGAGTAATAAAAAAAGAAGTTAAATGTGGTCAAAATTGTGACTAAAATAAAGTAGTCAAAAAATTGTGACAAAAAAGTATCGTCAAAACTAGTTCTCAAAATGTTACTAATGAAGAAAAATGAATATTATGATAAACTTTTTTTTACACAATTTGGAAAAAACTTTATTTTCACTATATTAGGAATAAATATATAGCATGGTGCTAACACTTTTCAAGTCAAAAACTTAAATTATACTATTTTTATAATGTATTTTTATTTTATTTTTTTACTTTTGGTATTTTGCATCATATGTTGTAAATTTTGGCAAATCTTTTGTCAAAAAACTATTTTACATCATATTGGATTGTTCATTCTAACCATAATCTAGTTAATGCACTTTCAAGAAGCAATGAATTTGGCTTGTCCATAGAAATATCTTGCAAATCAACAAAATTGTCATTCAATATTGTTGAAAATCAAAATACATTGTGATGGCAAGCAAAGCTTTTTGTAGTCAAGAAAACACAAAGGTGATCCATGTAAAAAAACAAAGTTGGTTGACGGTTTAATTGCACCGAATGCATATATATAAAAATAGAAGACTCTTTTTATCAAAAAATGAGAAAAAGTAGTGGACTCCACATCATCTGCGGGACCTTATATTGATTGTTGAAAAATAAGATATATCTGTTCAAAATAAAAAAGAAGAGATTCTCTAATTTTAAGGATAGAAAAACAGCTGTCTTCTCTTTGTCATTCTTTTTATATACACTTCTGCCTCATCTTTTTTATCTCCGCATATTCATCATGCATCTGTCTCTTTTACACACTTGAAGATTACAATTTCTTTCATTTCCCTCAATTAACAAAAGTCCAAATCTCATAACTAGGGTGTGGTTCATTATTCATCTTCCCCACATAAGTATTTGCACCTCTTTTTAATATTGACAAATCAAATTATAAAAAGGAAACTACAAGGTATTTCATTCCAATATCACAAAAAGGCAACCCACAGAAATAAAAAATAAAAACAGCCCACAATAAAAACCACCTAAAAGAAAGCAACAAGAACAAGAGAGAAAAATCAAAATTTAGCACACCTCTAAAATATTTATTAAATAATTTTCACTAATAACTTTACGCCATTATATTTTGATAATTATTTATTTATTATATATTATCTCATTTACTATTCATCAAGTACACAAAAAATTAACTTTTTTAAAAAAGTTGTGGCGCTCACATATGCTCTTCTCACTTGATAATAAGATTTTATATTAGTAAAAATTAATAAGACTTGTACCAAAAAAAAAAAAAAAATTAATAAGACTTTATACTAGTAAAAAAATTACTCTATTACTATATCAACCAACAATAAATGAGTAAAATTAATGGCAAATAATTTCAAAGTGATCAATCTTAAATTAATTAAAAAATGTATTGCTCTCTTAATTTATCTCTCACTCTTCAAACGAGTTTATTATATATGGTTGCAATGTGAATGGCTTATTTGCTTATAATCTAAGATTTTAAATATGCAATAATTTATCACTTCTTCCCTTCATGGTTTTGCAGGTGCTTCATTGGTGAAAGCCAAGAACAGGTAATTTTTGTACTTGAATAAATATTTTCTTCATAAGATATTATGTGTTTTGTTCTTTCTATTTTGAACATGTATAAGTAATCAAATTAATTGATTCCACAACTTACCATTTAAGATTTTATTATTCATCTTATATATACATCCATATCACTTATCCAATACACAATCATATGTTCGTCCTACCTCTCTGTTATTTGCGTTTTCTCTGGTGTGGTTGGTTTGTGCGATGTAGATCATCAACTGAATTGACCTGTATTCGACTCCTGACATTGTGTTTCTCTATAATACTTCTATGTGTTATTTAGTATTAAGTTATGTGAATATAATCCCATTTTCAACTCTACTAGTGAATATGTCTTGTCTTACGATGTATCACTTTTTATCTACAGGAAAAATATCTTGGACTTGTATTTTACAATGCAAATTCTGAACTAGGTATTACTTCTGTCTTCTATCAATTTATTGATTACATATTATGTTTCCATACCATTTTCAAAGGCACATATCCTAATAAAATATGCTTATTTTAGAGTTTGATATAACTCGATACTTACAAAATCGATTTGTAATGTGATGACTATGCACCACTTATAATCGCATTTTGAGACTATATCACATCCAATGTAGTCTCTTAACATACCCCCCACCCCCACCCCACACACACACACACATTTATAATCACATTTTGAGACCATATCACATCCAATCCCCCTCTCACTAGAGTGTGACCTGATAGCAGGTGAGTTAATGAATCTTGGATAAATTCTGATACCATCTTAAAAAATTTAAGTTGGGTAAAATTAGTTATGATTAATTAGCTTACTTAGGATCACAATGTAAAATATATCTTACATGCATTATAATAAAGTTTTCTCATATTATAACCAATCTTTCTCTCAATTTGTTTTTCTCTTTATTTGACTCTACCATGTAACTACTGAACAAATTATTTTGTATTTAGTGGAAGCAGGCTATGACATACAATTTATAAACTGGACAAAAGATGTGAATAAATATTTAGAAAGTTTGTCACATTTATCTTTCAATGGGAATGATCTGAATCAATCTAGCATGGCAGAAGGCCTAGCAGAGGCTCTAGTGGTATGTAAACACACATTTATTTCTTTTATTTCTCATTATTTTCAATAATTAATTTAACTATTTTATATATAATATGGTATATGTGACAATTTGAACATTGGTTTAATGAATCAGATGTATCCAAAACCATGTGATACAATGACAGAAAGAGAATACTACAATGCAGAAAGACATTGTATTCTAGTTGCTCCGGGTGACCCTGTTCCTAAGAGAATGCCGGTGTGTGTGCCGATGATTCAAAGAGCTCAACTTATTGGCCAAAGATTACAGGCTTGTAATGCTGATTTTCTCGAGGTGGCCCAAAAATTTGCCCCGGTAATATACTCGAACGATATGTATTTAGATTCTTTATTGCAATGTAGCAGTTGCAGAGCCATTAGATCTAACTGTAAAATTGAACAATATCCGTTTACACTTAGATTCAATGGCTCTGCTATTGTTGCACCCTAGAGAAGATTCATACACAACTTTTTGGATATGGATCCTCTGCTGCGGCTACATAGTCGTTGCATCTAGGTGCAAGATCCATTTATACCTGTTTATATTTAGATTCAACAGCTTTGTAGTCACTGCAACGATGAAATTTATTCATTGAAATTGAATGAGTTAGACAATTTGATACTTGAAAATTGAAATTTACAAAATTCTAAATGACTTTTGAAATTTTTCTCGTGGATCATTTTAAAATTAAGGATTAAATTGTCTAACTCCTATAATTTCAGAAAATAAAATGATGATTTATTTGCCTAACTATTATTCATATTGATTATGCTCATGTTGCTACAAACAGCTTGCTGTTTCCCTGTCAGTGATAACTCCTAATCCAGTTCCAATTTTTGGAGCCATATTTAATATGGTAAGACCTATTCTCCCATATATAACATTATTGAATTGATATTCTCTAAAGCAATGACACATACACAGATACCAGACACGACACTGATACATCAACACTGATAATAATTTGAAAAATAGAAGAAATCAAGTGTAACTAACTGCATGTGTCTTGGCAGTGTCTGACACGTACATACATTTAACCTGAAGTGTCTGTGTTACATAGATTAAGCGTAGTAGTCTTTGTAATTATTAATCTTTGGTGAGTATGTTTATGATTTTGTTTTCCTTACATTATAGGGAAATAATGTATTAACATTATCAAATGCTCCAATCTCAAGCTATAGCACTGGCCAATTCACTGTGTTATTATCAAAAAACTTTAAAGAAGCACATAATGCACTTCAAGGAAAAACAATAGTGGAATCTCCTTCAACAACACCTGTTGAATCAAATAATGCAGAAGCAGATACAACACTTTTCAATGTTCTTAATCTCCAAGGTTATTTCTCATTTGCTTCTTTTCTTATTCATTCATAAGTTCATATTGAAGAATAGTTAAGTTCATAAGGTTATTTCTTATATCTCCAATTCTTTGAAGCATTTTCTTGTTCTTCATTTTATTTGTTTAATATTTTCAGGAGAACATGTCTCCGCCTTGGCATCTGAGGCAATGATCGGAGAACAAATTCGGGAACTTTCCAATCCTGTAATGCCGGTAATGTAACTCTTTTATATTTATAATTTATTTATTAGAATGATTCGAGTTGCCCTACGATTTGTTAACAATCAATTTATTCTATTAACATACAATATATTGTTGCTCAGGATACTGTAAGAGCCGCACAACCTCATGATTCCTCAGCATTGATTTTCTCGACGGATCCGGAGAATGTTGCATCCCCGGGCTCGGAAATTCGAATAAACCTATTTGATGAATTCATGAGCGATCTTGATAATGAAGATATTTTTTCACCTAACAAAAGATCGAAAACATTTGTAACAGAAACTGAGCTGATAAATTTTTTAGAACTCAATGGAAACCCTTTTGGCAGTATCAACGATTTCCTTGGGCAAGATGAAGGAGTATTGGCCGAAATTAACCAAATTTCAGCCGAAGAAGCTCTAAAAGGGTATGAAAATGAGCTGGGAGAAGCTCTAAATGTTGCTCCAATAATTGCATCCAATGATCAAACTTTCAGTGTTGAGTTGACCGCAAGTTCATCTAAGAACGTAAACATTCCACCCGAACAAGTACAAGTTTCTGCACCCGAACAAGTGCAAGTTCCTGAACTCGAACAAGTACAAGTTCCTGCACCCGAACAAGTACAAGTTCCTGTTTCGAATACCGGAGAAGGGTCGTCAAGAGGACTACTTCATGGGCTTACTTTAGAATCATGGTATAATCCACAAGCCCTGATGAACACATCAACATTGAATTTTCAAAACTTTCCAACTGGTGTTTCCAATAGCAATTTCACATTTTCTAATGTAACGGGGAATTCTCAAATGCAAAATCAACAAAACTCATCACTGACAAACTTACCGAATCAATTTCAACAAAACTCATCACTGGGGAACTCGTCGATGCAATTTCAACAAAACTCATCATTGGGGAGCTTACAGATGCAACAACTTCAACATAACGCACCACAAACTCAGTTTTCAATGTTTCCCGATTATTCTAGAGGTTTAATGGGGAACTTTGCGGGGGAGCCTATTGGACAAAATTTGGAATCATACAACCAGTATCCGAGGAATAATAATATCGGCGGATACACTCCACCTGCGTTTGGAGAAAGCAGTTGGCTCCGGACGACCATACCAAGCTTACCTTTTCCGTATCTGAGCTCAAATTTGTATGTCCCGTCCATCTCTGAATTAGAAAACTACATACATACTTGGGAGGTAAGCTACACTCTATTCATCATTTGTCTGCATTACGAGGTAGCTGATATATATATATATCTGATAATATAAACACAATACTAGCTTCATTTTGCATGGTTGTTTATGTTTTCAGATTTATTCATTACATCAAAACATGAGTAAATATTTTACTATCTTTATATTTATTGTTAGTTTGGTGGCGACATTATTTTTCTTGTAAATTCAGGGAAGTGTAGCAGGAAAAATTAATTCGTGTCGATTTACTGTCATGAAAGCAAAGGTATGATGGAATCTTTCTTGACCTAAAGTATCTTGTTTCTTTAAGCTTTTAACATTGCAACAAATTTTATGGAAATATTTTAGCTTAAAATTTTCCATGTTTATTTCAATGTAACAGGCCTACAGGAGAACAACATCACAAATCACGTAAGCGGATCATTTATTGTATAATCCTCAATTTAGTAAAAAAGCTTTGAATCAGCATGCTTAATATAGTTATTTATTTATTTATCTCCTTTTAGTTAATAGTTATCAATCATACTAAGAGTTTGTTTGGATCGACTTATTTGAATTTATCTACTTACATAAGTACTTATGAGACTGTTTGGGAGACCCTATGGAAACAACTTATGACATGTATCAACTTATATCCATAAACTTTCTAGGATAGCTTGTGAAAACAGCTTATATCCAAGCAGTACTTAAGTATGAGAAACAAGCACAAATCAGTTTAGATGAAACTTTCAATAAATATTGATTAAAAAGAAAATTTTGAAATAATCTTGCAATGGCTTTTCATATGAGTTTAAGTTTTGCTTTGTCAGCCTAATGTTTCTCAAAACTCTTATCTATAAGTACTTACAAATTTACTTAATAATAAAAACTTATAAGTCAAAAACCAAATACATATCATATATCAAGAGGAATTAATTAGTCCAAATTTCATATATATATTTTTCTAAACTCAGAATTGTTTACTTTTGCTGCATTTTGCAGGCTTACTTTTAGGTGGGGTAATAGATTGGACATTAGCCATTTTATACCTCAAAAGGCTGTCAGCCATACCAAGAGGTAGTATCTTTTTTTAAGCAAAATGTTGCCTATTTAAATTAAGATTACTTGAATATGTTTACTTACATATTCTAAAGACTGTTTAATGGCAGATTTTCCGTTCCCCTAGACTATGTTTTCTTCCATGTGATGAAGCACAACAATGTTGATTTGTACAAGCACTTGAAAAACAGATATTTGGTGAGTCACACAAAAACACATACACCGTGATTTATATGATATAGTCACATGCATTTCTCTTGCCATTTTGATTTTACTTGTACCTACCCTGGTTTTAACCTCTGTAGCACCGACACTTTTGATTGAAGGTGTGTCCAGTGTCTGATACCGACACGACACTGACACATATAATGACATTCAATTGTCATTTTCTCAAATGTTAAGAAGTCTCACATCGGATGTGAGATGGCCTGTATATGGGTTTATAGAGTAGAGGCAATCATCACCTTACAAGCCGGTTTTGTAGGATTGAGTTAGGCCCAACTCCCAATTCTAAGATCAAATTATTGCCATTGTCGTCTCTGGTGTCTGTGTTAGTGTTTCATAGGTTTTAACTAACTTCCATGCAGCATAGTTGATGGTGCTTTTTTATTTGAATATGTGTGAATCATTTTGATGTTAAATGTGTCCATGCAGGGTGCAAAAATTGATCTACAATACCAAACAATAATCCTGACTCCAGCTGAAAGAGAACACTACTATGTTGGAACAGTTTTCCCTGCGGTGAGTATAACATTCCAAATTGTATCTAACCTTATAGCTTTTTTTTAAGTTCTCTTTTGAATATTGATCAACATGTCTGCGAGTTTTCATTACTTATTTCAATACTTATAATCTAACTAATCAATAAATGACAGGACACATTGTTTATAGAACAACAAAACTTATAAGACATCAAGGAGAGCATGATCAGAGGAGAGAAAAGTCTTTTTCCTTTCTTTATGTGATGAAGCTGGTGTAAGTGCATGTAAGACATCAAGGAGATGGTAGTTTTCTGTGTATGTAATGTATATGATGTTTCTAAAACCATTATATACATAGCTGGTGTGTAAGTACATTATGTTTCTACAACTAGTACTAAGTACAAAGTACATTGTGTTTCTACAGCTGGTGTAAGTACATGTAAGCCATCAAGAAGATGGTAGTTTTATGTCTAAATAATGTTTCTAAAAACATGTGATTAGAAACAAGTTTTATCATTTTAAATAACTTTGATCATTTCTAGAAAGTAAAGCTTTTTATGTAGATTCGTTTTTTTGTCAAGTAGTCTAGTGTGGCCAGAATTTCACCCCTTAAGGTGAATAAGTGGGGAATCCCGCGTTCGGCCCCTGCATAGTCCAATGTCCCTACCAACTGAGTTATGCTCACAGGGACGCTTTTATGTGTATATTCTAATTGCTTGTTTTAGAAAGGAAAAAAGATATATCTTAATTAGTTACTACCTAAAGTCTTGAATATAAGCAAATATGACATGCTTTTAATGTATTTAATGATGTCTATATACTAAAATATTCTTCAATTAATACAAGTTTTACTTTTTGATGACTCTTTTCTCTTTTATGCTTGAAGAACAAGTTTTCAGACGGGCAGTTTTGAGATTAACAAGATTTATTATACTAAACTAAATTTCTTAATAATTATGAATTTGATTATTTTTACTTATAATCGAGACCAGATGGAGTATAATTTTCTTGGTCTTTAAACTTATATTACTTTTTTAAAAATCTAAAATTGGAAGACATTTATCTAAACAATTTTAAGTTTTTTAGTTTTTATAGTTGGAGAAAAATAAGTACTTGAGAACAAAGACACAACACATCATGTATGATAATAACAGCAAGGTGATTAGATAATCTTAAATTCATTACAACCGATTAAGCAAATGTCAGAACCAAACCTTGAGCGAATCAATTTTCTCAGCTAAGAGAAAATAGAATTACAACATTAAATTGCCGTAAGAGTCTAGTGAACTACGAATATATGATACAGAGTTACACTACACTCTTAGCCTTTGTTCCATTCTTATAATCAGAACACTATTTTACGATATGTAAATTTCTAACATATTTTCATGGTCTACTTTTCCACCAAATGCGAAAGAAAAATATTTGCAGAAAAAGTTGACCCTTAGTACACATAACAGCTCTATAATCGAACAGACAAATGGAAAACGTACCTGAGTAGGGAACGACTGTTGTTTACACCAAAACATATTAGCTGATCTACTCGGCTAACTTTCCAGTTCGACAACGACTGTATAAACTTTTTGTACTACCTACTTGCTAGCTTCACCTTGTTCATTTCTCTCCGATTTTGTAGCCCTTTGATTCACTTGATGCTTTGAGTTCGGATCAACGAGCAACAAGCGTGACATAACATATGACAAGAGTTCTTCGCGATGTGAGAACGTGAAGTCCAAATGAGCATATTCAAATTGATTATACGAAACATTTACACCGGAATTTTTCATCAATCTATAGTGTCTTTTCACCATTGAAGGTCTTATAACTTTGTCCTTATGTCCAGCAACGAGATCAACCGGAATGTCAATGAGTCCATAGTGTGTACCTAAGTCCAAAGGCTCAGGTGAACCGTACACCTTTCTATTGGCGGAGGCACTCCCGTAATCGAACATTCTAAATCTTCCTACACGCTTAATCTGTGCAAGATGGAGAGCAACACGAAAAGATACTCCTGGCATGTCGTTCATGTTGTAGTGTGGCAGTCCTAAAACACCAACCCAATTTGAACTGTCTCCGCCAACAACATAGCTCATTAGGGTTTGAACAAGTCCTCCAACTGCAGGTAGGTTATGAAGATCCCGAGCTAACTTAAAGACAAGCATGCGAAAAAATCTGGTAGGTATATAGAATGCAGGAACAACTTGAGACAAAATAGGAGCCATAATAGATAATAGAATCTCTGCCGCGGAAAAAACTATGTTAGAGTCGTCATGAAAACCGGCCGGAGATAATATAATCAATCTTGAAAGTCTATGTGGCTTCTCTTCTATCCTTCGCGTAACAATATACATTATCATTGCAGCTCCTCCCAAACTATGAGAAATTGCACAAAGCTTGTAAGGCTGATCATCATCGATTTCGTCCTCAATATCAGGTGTACTAAGCTTCAATTCAGCGGTTTTCACTTGATGGATTTTCTCTATCATAGCAGGAATATCCTCCGTCCCGTGCTCATTGACGGAGTACTTCCAGTACCTGCATTACATGAATACAAATTCCCTGCTCATTAGACTCCATTTGTTCTAAAAAAAATACCTTCAACAGTTTCTACGAGATTTGGTCAGACAACTTACTGTCGTGATGATATGTTTTTGTTGACATGTTCCCTGGAAACCAAACCGCGAAAGTTCCCAAGATATACATCATACCCTGCAGATAAAAGAAAACTCGGCATGTAATGATTGTCAAATGATATGTTTGGTGGAGCACAGATGTTAACTTGAGAAATATAACAAACCTTGATCATAGGCTGCAAAAGCTGGAGATCCAACAACACCATTAGATACCCAACTGAACGAAAAGAAAAATAGAATATCATTATTATCTTGATGATGTTATGTAAATTGAAAATGGAATGAAAAAGTCTTTTACGACCTCAAAAGGAGAATTTTGAAATCCTAGTAACTGATCATTTAACATAATTTCAATATTCTATCGTAAATATTACTCCCTCCGAATAGTAAAAAATTGATAAATTGGACAATAGTCCAATAGTAAAAATATGATGGAAACCAAGTAAAGCTATACATCAAACAATCAAGAATGATTTGGTGTCGAATGGTCTGTCATTAGACGTGATTCATGATCATATGATCAATATGGCGAACTGTCGGGTACGGCTCGTAGTTAATGATAAGTGGGTGGTCGCTCGTAGGCTCGTAGCATTTAAACACAAGTTGTACTTGGTGATAACAGAAAGGTACTGCATTCTGCAGTCGGAAACGCAGGCACAATTGGCCAAACTTCGTGATCAAATCTCACGTGTTCTTTGTTTGCGCTTTTCGTATTTGTTTTCTTTTGAACCGGGGTTGCTTTTCTAACACCATCTCCACCAAGTGGAAAAAGGCTTTGGTTTTTCTCTATCCTACTAATAGTAAGATTCATGCAACTATTGACTTGAATAAAACGCTTAATGCAACATAAAAATTTCCAACCTACTATACAAAAACCTTCGAGCAAAAAATATTATTTTTCCAAACATACATGCCATATAAATATTTGAACATATCTATGTAAACTATTTCAAAGTATCAAGCTAGAACCAAGCGAAATAGAGATAACATGACTGACCCCATTGATGAATCAAAAACTCCATGCTGAAGAAAAACAGCTTTTCTTGCATCTCGTCTGTGAAATCAGAAAATGATAAAACATTAGAGATATCAAAACATTAGAGATGCATGAAGTATCCATTTCTGAATATCTTAGTGATTAATTAATTTTAAATAACTATATGTAATCCATTTAATTTTCACATTGATGAATCAAAATAAGTGCATAACTCGAAAAGGGTATATCATTGAATTGGTGGATATTCATTTAATTTCCTTAAAAAGTTATATTTTACCTAGGTATTCGTTCCAAAAGAATAATATATCCATCAGCAGTGATCACCTTAATAGCTTCATACGGATACCTGAATGAGAAATCATGAAGCTGGCAAATAAGATGACAAAACAAAAACATATAGAGGCAGCTACACAACAGCAATTACCCGAGATCTGTTATGACATCCTGACATGTACGAGCATCTGTATTCAGAGACTCGTAGTTAGTTATCCTCTCCGTAGGTGCAGGGTTTTCCCCCTCTAGCGTGGCTGTAGAAATCGATGCATCCTCAGCAGCATTGCGAATTTCTTTATTTCCACTTTCATGAGATGAAAACAATCTGAATAATGCACCAAAAGCTTTTGTCGGAGATAGAAGAAGATGCGCTGCCTTGTGAACAACATCAAAGACAGCTTCTATACATATCTCTATGCCGAGATGAAGATCCTGTTTGACAAAAACAAACTTAGCAATATAAAAGTTACATTCATATGAGTTTATCTAAAAATTATAAATAAATAAATGAAGAGTTTAATATTGATACACCGTCAGTGTAACAGTTTTGCATTGTCAACAAATCACAATCATTCATATATGAGACTTTTGAAGTAGTTAAGATTAAAGTCAAATGTTTTTAATGATTCGACGATTATGATTGATAGTGTACAAAATATTTATACTAACAGTGTATATCTATAGAAATTGTTGTTGACGTACCTCTACAACGCCGCGTCTCCTATCAGTAGCACGGTGGATAAAGTGTTCCTTGAGGCTTTGCACCCTCTTATATGCATGTAAATGTGAAGGGCGTTTCTCTCTGGAGACATATAGGGCTTTTGACACCATAAAATAAGATAACCGGAGAAGACGAAGCGGAATCTTCAGCATAAATTTTACAGGAAGTAAAATCCAAAGTAAGATATATTGGATCCAACTCATCTGATGCCTATTGAATTTAGTATAGGCGGCTTCGGAGGCTCTAGAACTATAAGATGCGGGAGATGGAGGGCATTCACATCTATCACTATCTTCTTCTCCGGATGATGAGTATTCGAGGCTTGAGTTATCAGAATCCACAGAAAGTTCGTGGATGAATTGATTGAATGAAGACGCGCCACTAGAAAAGAAAAAAATCAGGAGAGGGAAACATAAGGTCTAATTATAATTTTACTATCAGAATCCATAGAATATGAATGATAAAATATACAGTCTAATTAAAAATTTATTCAATATTTTGTGCTAAATAGGGCATCTTGAAACAATAGTGATTTGTTCAAATTCTACTATGTTCTTAGGAGCTCTATAGTGCCACTATAGCTTCAAATTAACAACACTTAGATGCATGCAGAGATGAACCTTTAATAAATCACCGCCAGGGAATCCAACAAATTGGAAAATGACACTGGAAAAACAACCAACCAATAATAGAAAACATAATGTTCGAAAGACCATTATAAAACGGTTCAAATCATTGAAAACATGAAGTAGTAGTGACTCCACAACTATGGCGTGTTGGTGTTGTTACCGGTCATTTAAGTTTATCAAAAAAATGCTACAATATAAAACCAATTCATGTTAAGAAATTAAAGACAATTTCACACAAAAAATTACCGATATCAAAATGAAAAGTCTTACTTCTCCATCCATCGAGGAAGCCGTGGTCCTCGGAAAGTTGGTCTGAGTTCCCAACCATGAATACCTTCAAGTATTTTAGCATTTCCAGGAAGTAATGCCAACAAAAGTGCTGATACTCCATTGATTATCCTAATAATACTGTTCAATGACTCAGTAGTAATAGCCTTCACTGACCTACATCAATGCATTAATACACAGAAAACCAATAAGAAAAAAATTAAGTAGAAATTTTTGCTAAATCTTTTCAACAAAGTACCAAAATCCAGCAGAATATTTCACCAAATCTTTTAGATTAGCAATTAAATAACAAACTAAAATAGGTAAACATGCTTAAAAACTATGATGCACGAACACCACGGTCGCTGACACATCGACACCAATATTAATTTGAAAAAAGAACATAATCCAATCCAATCCAATCATATGTGTCGATACCAGGATGCCTAATTATAAGAGTGTTCGTGCTTCATAGCTTAAACATTGTTGGTATATCATTGAAGCATAACAAAACCCAAAGAGAGTTTATCTCGTCTCCATCAAACAATCAAATGATATCAATAAAGCATTCAATACAATATTTTCCACAAACAGCAAAATTACAAGAATTAAAATTCTCAAAAACAAAATCCAAAAAAAAAATATGTTCAATCAATAACAATTTCAACACAACAAAACATATTATTATCATTATTCATTTCTTCAATAACCCTCTATAATCTAATTATTATACTAAAAAACTTAATAATAAAAACACAAAAACAAATAAACACTTCATCTTTTCATCATATAGGACAAAGTATTCATTCATCAGATACCATCATGATACAGAAAAATCAAAGATGGCCTTACTCTTTAATGACAGCAAGGACATGATCAACCAATTGTTGAATCATGGGGTTATTTTTTTCTTTCAAAAATCCAATCTTTCCAATAGCAAATCCAAAAAAATGCGGAAAATCAACAAAATTTTCGATACCCAAGAATCGAATCAAAGTGAATCACAACAAATTGAAAAATGGAGGTTTATGAAGAGCTTTGTGTTTTGTCAAGAAAAAAAAAATTCAATAAAAAAAACATTTTTTTCATTTTGTAAATGTTTTACGAGGACGGAGTCGGTGGTTGTATGTCGGAATTGCCACGTGGAGGAATTTAATTAGCTAAAATTCTATGTTTTACTTTCTAGCTACGGTTTTTTGGGTTTAGCTACGGTTTTTTGGATCAGAATTACACGTAAGTTGTGGGACCCAGCTATATATGTAGTGATGCTATATTTTTAGGAGAATCTGGACCGTTGGTGAGTGTAGATTCTGAATATGATGGACGGTTAGGATTGTATTAGGATATTTGGTGAGTTACACGTGGCTTTGGCAATTACCTCTTGCTTGAAAGAATAGCATGTTAATGGAAACAAGTAGGTAAAAATAAATAAGTGTTTTTTCTCTTCTTTTTTTGACCAAATATATAAGTGCTTTTTCTAAATTTGGGGCAATGATGATTTATGCCAAAAGTAGTTAATTTTGACCATTTTAATTATAAAAAAAAATTGACCATCTTAAAATTTATTTTAGTCAAAAAAAAATTAAAATCTATTACTACTTTGTAGGTGCTTTATTTGTGAAGATTCATCAAAATATCTACTATGTTGGACTGAATTAAATTTTTTCTTTTTGACCAAGGACGGAATCAAACTTTGTGAGTGATCAATGAAGTGGTGTTAGTTGGTTCAAATAGTTTTGTTTGACTTTCTTATTTTTGGTAAAAAAATAATAATTTTTGATTTACCTTTGAAAAAAGGAAACACCTGCCCTCCGTCCCTAATTATAAGATTCTATTTTAAAAAAAAAGTGAATTTTAATATTAAATTTGTTGATAATCGATATTGTTTTTACAATTTTATTATTTAAGAAAGAGAACGAGTTTTTGTTTTTCTAAAGTATTTATTACAGATTGTAGAAAAAAATGCACTTTAAATAGGGGTACATTGGTAAAGAAATAATTAATGGTCTTGAAAATTTGAAAAAGATCTTATAAAAAGAGACAAAGAAAAGTCTAAAGAGAGTATTATATTTAAAGACAAAGGTAGTAAAATATTTATCATATCACCAAATTGAATTAAAATTTTAAAGAACAGAGGTAGTAAAATGTTTATCATATCATATTTAGCAAAGTTTTTTTTGTACACGTATATATAATCAAATCACATCATAATTCTACTATGTTAGTTCCAAATATATCTTTTCAAATGTTTATATGTGTAAAAAAATTTACAGAGTCAATATACAGATTAAATTCTTACGAGTGAACATTCAAAGTTTCCATGATTTTCGCTCTAGCAGCCTCAAATCAAAAGATGATAGTCAATTGCTAATATTCGTAATATCATATTTCTTTTATTTTAATAATAATGCATAAATTATTATTTAAATTGTTTTGTAAGAATAGCTAATGCATTCTCACATCAATAACACGAAAATGGAGCTACTCATATTTGAAAGGGGAAAGGAAGATGGATCAATGACTCACAACAGTATCACATAGTCATTTCATAAAAGTGTTGATAATTACTTCTTCCGTTTCTTTTTAGGTGTCCGTTTTAAATACTAACACCAAATTAAGAAACTATATTTTTACACATTATTTTTCTATTATACCTTAATTTTAATTCACAAATAAAATCCTTTTTTTTTTTACACACTTTCTCTTTCAATAAATATAATATATTATGCATACAAAAAAAAGAAAACAAAATTTAATATGTTATGTACCAAAAAAACAATAAAAAAAAGATTTAGTTTTTCAAATATATAGCATTAATTGATTTTATTGAGAAAGATATGAGTAATTGACATAGGGTATAGTTGACAAATGTACCCTTAAAATACCAAATGAACAGTTAAATAGAAACACCAAATTCGATGTTTTTGGACACTTAAAAAGAAACAGAGAGAGTACATTTTAACTAGAGCTGGGTATGCGGGCTGGCCCGCCCCGTTTAACCCGCCCTGCATAAGCCCGCATATTAAACGGGGCGAGCAAACCCGTCAGTAAATGTAAACGAGTTAAAATATATAAGTTCAAGTTCGGTCCGCGTTAGCCCGCGGGTTAAACGGTTAACCCGCGGACTATTACAAAAAAATTAAAAAATTATATTTTTCAAAAAATAACTAAAATATATTGAAATAATAAAAGCTAAGAAAACCATATAGTTAATAATTCTATGTTATAACATATAAATTTAAATTGTAAGTAAACAAAGAAAAATAATAAAGTTTGTGACATTTTTTATTTTATCTATCTTATATATGTAAGTAATACAATCAAAATCAAATTCAATTATTTCTTATCGTTATTATTTCTAAAAAAAAAAAAAGGAGTGTGTTGTTATTTATATTTATAATTAAGGTTTAAACTAGATTTTTTGTTTAGAGAAAAGTTGGATTTGGACATGAACCAAGTTATAATTTATAACTTGATAAAATTTATAATTAATTATATATAAAAAATAAACGGATTACGGGCTAAACCCGCGAACCCACGGATTTAACCCGCATAACCCACAATTTTAACAGTCCAACCCACAGGACAAAAATATAAAGGGACCAAAAAAAGTTGGTCTTAAGCCCGTGCAGACTGCGGGTTAAACGGGTTGATCCGCGGATTTTGGCCCGTATACCCAACTCTAATTTTAACTAATTACACCTTCTTAAACCATAGTCTTCATAAAATAACTTAGAAGCCTTCATAAAACCAGAGTTATGAAACAATTTTTCATTTTTCAGGAATAGTCCACAAGCATTTTGAAATTGTATAATGGAATTAAAAAGGACAGCAACAAGGTCAAGTCAAACAATATTCATATGAAATATACTTGTCAGGAATGTGAAAATATGACATTAATAGGACTTGTGTGTGTCATCCATTGCAGGGACGATATTAATCTTCTCTGTATCATTCCAATTTTATCGGATGTCACCAAAGAGACTACATAAATAGGACTTTAAAAGGATATGAATTGGAAGTGAAGAGGAGATGAAAAGGACTTGTTGAGAAAACGAACTTAGGTGCAAAAACAGAAAAATTGTTTCATTATACTACCTCTGTCCCAATATAAGAATTAGTTTGATTACTGCACGTATGCCAATGCACAATTTTGATCACTAATATCTTTAATTTTCTATTAGTAAAAATTATAAAAACTTATATTTTGAAAATACTCATCAAAACAAATCAAACAAGATCTTATATGCTTATATTTATATCTATATATTATTAAAAAAAATAGCCAAAGCAAGATAAGTGAATAGTATCACTTTGTTAAAATGGGACGGAGGTAGTATATTTCTTAGCTCTGAACGATGAGATCAATGCTATTAGTAGAATACTTGTTCGGTACAGGAGCAGTTACAATTAGAGAGTTTAACTACCATGGATAAATCGTTCGAAACTGAATTCTACGTAAATAGCAAGTTAACAATAACATCCAACATGCAGACTATCTAATAAGCAATAAGTAAAAAAATTATCCAATCCAACTTTTGAATCTCCTACGGAGTTGAGGTTAGTATGATTATCAATCATATAGGCAGAAAAGGAAGAAAAAGCAAAATTCTCAATAGAAAATTGGATTTGACATACTTCATGCGTTGATTGGTATTAACAGCCACAGTTGCAAACTCTTTGATCTTAGTCTGAACAACATTAATATCACGATCATCACTAGCATTTAGTTCCAAAACCCTAGATTTATAGAGCTCAGGCCTATATTAAGGAATGATTCGAAAAAGAAAAAATGGTGAATTAATTACACTTCCGGTTTCGAGGGTGTTGGTGAGAACTCGAACTACTTCTTCTTGGTGAGCAACGTCTTTGACTTGTCTTGGCCGGCTGATACAAAATTGGGGAATTCATGGTAAGAAATTAGTGAGGCGTGAAATTGAAATTGAATTAACGATAATAGAGTGGTTTGTTAGTTACTATTTCTCGACCCATGGTTGGTGCCATCTTTTCTATATTCTACACTTCACACTCTTAATTAAACTGATACAAACATGACAAAACTCATTGAAATTTATGTCTTACTGAACAAAGATTAATGGTAGTTATTGTCATTAACAAATTTATCTCATGCTTATATGAATTCATCAATGGAAGAATTTGCAAAAAAAAATCATATTAAATTTCATTATTTTCAAAAACCACAATTTCATGCATCAGCATTATCATACTCAATTCATAACTTTCACACACAATTTCAAGCTATATTGCAGAATAAAAAACTATAACGATAATGCATATGCAGTGCAATCTCAAAATTTAGCAGCATAAACAATGTGCTTCAATTAGGTTAAACAAAAAAAAACTTGTAATAGCCTAATACACCAAAATAAAACCCTAGTAATGCAATAGAGTTTACTAACCAGATGGGGTGGTGGTGAGGTGCGAGCGAGACTGTAGAGATGTACGATGAAGATTCTTGCGGTGCGGACACGGTGGTGTGGTGTTGTGTTGCTTCTCCGCCTCTTGGGGATATTTATAAACTTTTGTATTTTAAAACTTATATTCACTACAAGAAAAAAAGTGTTTAGCAACGGTTATAGGACGGTTTAGCAACGATTTTTAACTGTTGCAGCATCTTTACCGGCGGTTGCCAAACCGTTGCAGATTTGAGCGTTGGTAGCTCAAATAGCGGCGGTTTGGAAAACCGTTACACAAACGGCCACAATATGTGTTGCGGCGGTTTGAAACCGTTGCAATACATGAAACGAAAAAACAAAATTTTCAGCCAGTTTTGCAGCGGTTTGAAACCGCCGCTATATTTTTTTATAATTTTTTAATATTTAAGTTTTAACAACGGTTTGAAACCGCCGCTATTTTTTTTAATTTGTTAGTATTTAAGTTTTAGCAACGGTTTGAAACCGCCGCTATTTGTTTTAAATTTTTTTGTTTTTAAGTTTTAGCAGCGGTTGGAAACCGCCGCTATATAATTTACTTTTTTTTTTAATTTATTTTCTGGTTTCTTTGAGGTCCATTTTTGTAGGACAATTTTTTACCCTGTTTTTTTTATTCATCGATTAATATTCAAATGTAGTATTTTTAAATATTGAACTACTATAATAATTCATGCAATATAGACAAATTCATAAACAAAATATCATCCATTTGATTCAAAAATAAGGTGTTCATAACGACACATGGAACTAAAAGTCACAATACATGCGCAATACATCCAAAGTTTGCATTGACACATGCAACCTAAGTAGTACATAACAAAAAATAAAAAGGAAGGTCACAACACATGCACCTAGTACGTCAAAATTAAAACAAATGGAAAAGCGTGACATCAAAAGTTCAACACGCCTAAACAAAAATTATATATCTAAATTTAATCGTCCGAAGTTGCTTGATCACCCTCAACATTATGACTAGACTCAGAAGAGCGTGGTACTTCAAACGGTGATCCTATGTTAGACCCCTGAAAACAAAATTTAAAGTATAGTTAAAAACAAAAGTATTGTAGTAGCAACATATTTATATATATCATTCATAAAAAACGCACTTCAAATTAATATAATGTGACTTTGAACATGAAATAAATTTAAAAAAAGACTTATTAAAAAAACTATAATATAACATATAATGTTAGTATTAGCATCTATTATTCATCTATGTTTGTTTAGTGCTGTCAAGGCATCAACAACTAATGAAGCAAATGTAAAAATATGTTCTGATATCATTTAGGTACACGGCTGAATTATTTCAAGAATAACGGAAATTTTATACTTCAACAAGACCCAAGACACTTAATCAAAGCATCTGTTCTAGTTTAACCTATGCTGTATGATGGGAACTAAACATGATTTAACATAAGAAAAATCATTAGAGAATACTGAACAGATCTATTAATTCTCAAGATCATCCTACAGTGTTCTCTAGCTCATCAAGCAAATTGCTTAACTAATAAGGAAAGGATGAAATCAGGACATACTTTTGTATTTCAATTTTCAAAATACAGAAGTTTGTTGGTATGCAAAAATGAAATATAAACCTACCTGTTGAACAGTCATTTCATCAAGATTGATATGTGTATATGCCCTGCCTTTGCCAAAGCCATTATATCACTATAAATAAAGGGTGGAGAGTAAAAGTCAGAAGCTTTTACAATTGCAAAGAAATGTAGTGTATCAAACAAGACATAAAGGTTTAAATATTGTGCCTAATATATTCTAACAAAACTGGCATGTAAGGTGGGGAGTACTTGTTCTAAACTTTGTTTTTGGTCTTATCTCTTATCAACGAGCCATTTGGATTTCTCCCAATACACCCCCTCGTGCCTAGAACTATTGAACTTGGTGTGCGGATAATATGGTGGATGGCTCGAATCGATAGGCTTTCATACCATATTATAATTTTGGTTTTAACATGTTGGAAGTTATAAGTTTTAGATAAAAAGAGAAGCAATAAGAGGTTGAATATTATTGATAGTAGCTTGATGCTAACTTGATACAAAAGACTCCCTAGTTATCATACATATAGACTCAATCCTAAATAAATGAGAAAATTAAGGAAAAAAAAAGAATAAGAATAATAAGGACAAGAATAAAAAGCATAACAGAACAAACCTCCGACAATATATATCCAGTAATGAGTCATTATCATCAACAATTGGTATTGAACTTGCTTGAGCTGCAAAAGCAAAGGACCATAAGTAATGTAAGTACAATTACGCTCATGTTCAATGGATAAGTCTCTTTAATAATTTGACGCTTGAAGCAGAAAACGATATCCCCCATAAAATTCATATTCATTTGATCATTAATAATAAATCACAAATCAACATTCTTCTCAAAGTGGGAGACATTGCCCTCTATCATCTGCCTAATACCTCAGAAGTATAATGAGAAATCAATTTCTTCATTCTTTCTCTCACATTTCTTTTTGATACACAATGTTCAATGTCAGATAAAAAGTTCACACCTTGAACTAATAAATTTAGGGCTGAAGCAAGAGAAGAGCTCGGTCTCAATACTGCTAGAGGCCGTCGATTTGATTCCCCGATTTTGGGCACCCATGTGCCCACAGGTATTGCACAGATTGGAAGTTGTAGTATAGGCAATGAACTAGAGCAATTCCTAAAATACCTACAAATGCCTGAAAAAACAATTTGGTAAGAATAAAGCATCCTTTATAACATTATCAAAAAAGCTATCATAAGAGCTTACATTTGAGTATTCCTGAAAGTGAAGCAAGATGTAGTAACTGTGGAAAGGAACCATCTTCAGAAGATGAATGGATAATAGGTACTGTTGAAACCTCCTTTTGTAAGATCTTCATGGCAATATCTTTAAGATTATCATATGGTCCTGCCTGCATCGTAAAAGAATAACCAAAAAGAGTGCTGAATACTGTAAGTGAGCCAACAGTATAGTTGGTGAAACAGAGAGGAAACTTCAATAAAAGCATAAACTAAAAATAATTTCACTCAAGCTAGACGAACTCATTCAATCATTTCATGATGTTGTAAACAAAGTTGCAATAGTCCTTTTTTCTATTATGCATTCTGCTACTACTAATGCATCAGTTTGAACTTCCACACTACTCTGCATATCTTGGTCTTGTGACAATTAAAGACAACATCTCACACGTAGAGCTTCATCCATACGTGAATCAATTTCAATGGACAACAACATAAAGTTAGATAATACAAAATGTATACCAAATATTAAAACAGTGAACTAAAATAACAACAAAACAATTGTAATAATCAAATAACAACTGAAGCTTATGGGATTCATACATTCAACTACTAGTAAATGTAGCACCAAATAAAAAATGTGTAAGTACTTGTAAGATTATTATATTCTCCCCAATCTTGATGAAGAAAACCTGAAGGAAAAAAATGTCAATAAATAAATAAATATACATGCTTACATGAAATGGAAAAACTGGTTTAAAGTTACACCTCTACCCTATCAAACTATGAATGAGTTGAATCAATGAACTGATTCCACAAAAATGGATGCTTGAGTTGGTTCAAATTCACACGTTATTTAGCTTGTATATTTCTTGTCAAAGTCAATAGCAAAAGCATGAAAAGAAAAACATGTTATAGTCTTATTTGAGTCTTCTCTACTAATTTGTATCATATCCTTCTTCATCCCACCCACACCTTCCCTGTCACCCACACCCTAACCATCAAATCAAAACTTCATTATTACCTACTTTACACATAAAAGAATCAGAGCTCAAATGGAACTACAACAAATTAAAGGTTTATTATCAAAGTGAGGACCCAAACCTACTTAACACATAAAAGAGAAAAAAATGAATAAAATGAAAACGTGCAAAAATAATTCATACAAACAAGACATCAAGAGCTTATTCTTGCCACTTAAACAAGACAGAAAACTGCAGCAACTAACTCATACGGGATAAAAAACACTCTATTTTGGGAAATAAGTTGAATCTTACACCAGAAAGACATGGGCCAATATCTTGGTATCATGCTTTTCTTTTGTATGCTAATTGAGAACTCTCTTTGTCTGCTGCACCATTTGTTTAAATTAACAATTTCTCCACCACTAGAAGATCAATAAACGATTCTGGAACATATTTATCAGCCCAAAAATCATTGAAACTAAATGAAAACTAAGAAAACATAAACATATCTGTCAGAGTGCCAAACTAAGAACATAATTTTAAGAATAAAACTGAGAAATACAATCAGTACCTATTTGCGTTTTTAGTCGGAGGGAGATAAACGAGAGAGAGCTTCGATTCGTGACGAGAGAGCTTCAATAAACCATATTTGCGTTTCACTAAGTTTAAGTTTAGGGTTCAGTGAGCCTTGATTCTGCAATTAGGGATTGTAATTTGTGATTCAGTGAAAGGGATTGGAATTTGTGGATCAGTGATTGGAATTTGATGAGAGAGACGAGAGAGGTGGGAGTTCACCGAGGCGGCTCACGATTCATCAGTGAGAGAGATGACGAGTGAGAGAAACGACGAGTTCACGTAAGAACACTCAAAATCAATGTTTCACAGCAAAATTGAAGCACTTCAGTAAGGAGGATAACAAGTTAATACCTGATGTAGAAGGATACCCGCGGCGATGAGGTTGAAGGATTTTGCGTTAGGGTTGCGATGAAGTAGAAGGAGACCCGCGGCGATGAAGTAGAACGATTTTGAGCGATGAAGTAGAGAACGATTTTGGAGAAGGAAGGCGATGAGGTTGCGATGAAGTAGAATAATCATGCGATGAGGTTTCTCTGAACTGAAGAGAAGCAAATTAAAAATATAAAAAAAGATTTCCTGTTCGCGGGTTTTTATTTCTATTTGTAATCAAACTGCTGCTAAACCAAATAAAACCGCCGGTTCATTTAAAAATTACCGGCGGTTCTCCAAAACCGTTGCTATTTTTAATTTTGTTTTAAAAATTACCAACGGTTCCCCAAAACCGTTGTTATTTTTAATTTTGTTTTAAAAATTACCAACGGTTCCCCAAAACCGTTGCTATTTTTAATTTTGTTTTAAAAATTACCAACGATTCTCCAAAACCGTTGCTATTTTAATTTTGTTTTAAAATTACCGGCAGTTCTACCAACCTGTTGCTATCCATTTGTTGCAATTTCCAATTTTTTTTGTAGTGATTTCATATTAACAAACTTAGGGCGGGACTGGGCCATACTTTTTTAGGCCTGTTTTGTATTCGGCCTTTTTAATCTGATCTGATAAAACTCGAAATCCGACTGAGTCAGTTTAAAATGGGTCGGGTATCTCATTTTGACAGCTCTAATGATAATGATATTTATTTATTGTAATTTTTCAAATGATACCAAATAGCTATTAAAATTTGTAACCAAAAACTACAATAGATTAGTCTAAATAACTGATAAGCATCAAGGGCTCTTCAAAGGTTTGGTTTCTAGCTTTTGTGTATGTTAGAATATTGGTCGGAAGGGAGAACTCACCATGTGTGCCGGAAATTAGTCACTACTAAATGGTCATGGAAACTTCATACCAATAACATAGTAAGCAGTGAAGTTTGTATTAAACAATAACTTTTTTTATGGGTTACCATACCATGATATTGGTATGAAGTTTACACTGTCGTTTAGCAGTTAAGGTACTACTATCCCAAAACTCTATTGGTAAGTACGACTTACAAAAAGAGAAAGGGGACTAGGCCAATAACCTTCGCAAAAGAAGCAAAATCTACGATTTTTTTAATGGTAAAAGACTTATCTCATTTCATTAATTATAATATCATGGATACATGTCGGTATATCGCTGAAGATATGGAAACTAGCTAAAGATGAAGCCACCCGAACTAACTTATGGGCAACTTTATTTGCTTTTCTCCTAATGAACTTGACATGAGAGTTCACAAAACTTGTTGCTAGCATAAACCTGCAATAATTTAAAATACTTCCAAGGTCAGAGTTGTAGGTTCTTTTGCTATATAGACTATCCACCACCCTCTTACAATCAATCTCAAAATTGATGTCGTGCAGTTGCAATTCATCTGTCCATTTGAGTGCACGCAAGAGTTTGATAGCTTATCCAATCTCCACATCAAGAATATGCTTTATCCATTCACTTCTAGTAATCACAAATTTTCCTTGATAGTCTCTAATGCACATAGCAATCCACACCTTGTTTAGAGTAGATGAGAACGAAGCGTCGATGTTGCACTTGTGCCTCCTGTAAACTGGCTTAATCCATCTTGTTGGTTGGGGAACCGGTTGTGGAATGTTAATTAAGGATCAGATTTGCTGAGCATTTCGCCAACCTGTGAGGAGATGTTTGCTCTTTCGCATACCGTTTAGTTAAACTTGTTGATGTTCTCCCAAACTTGATTATTCCTCCGCTTCCATAAACTTCACACCATAACACTAAATAATTCTTGATAATCTTTGTCCAGCCTATGTAAAATAGCAAATAAATTTCCATCAACAGTTTTATTTGTATTTAGGCAAGTACACATTATCCCAAAGTTCAACTCTTTTGAAAACCTTACTAACTTGTTATTTGTACATCTTAGTTATATTGAGTCATTCTACTTTTATTGTCAAATAACTTTAAATTTATCGTTCTATTGACAATTGTGTGATTTTCACTCCAATACAGCGAATTCAATGGACAAATTAAGACTTGAATTAGATCTTGCATGTGTTATTCGATTAACATGTTTATGATTGTTTCGAATTTGTGAGTTTTAGTGTCTTATTGGGTAAGTCTAATCTAATTGCTATGAATTAAAAAGGTAAAGCAATAAAATAAATTGAGTTTCATATATCAATTGAGAATTACAATCATATAAGAAGTCATCCTTTTATGCATTTTGTGTGTTAGCATGCCAACATGCCTCTATTTTAGGCAGTGTATATGTTTTATCTCTTGAAAATGAACTCCATAAAATAACATATAATTCTCCTATTTATAAGAAAATTTGGAAACTTGAATAATCATCTTCAATATTTGCATTTGCTATTTGAATTTTGGTCAGAAAATTTATACTTTTGGCGCACTTGTCTTCTAATCTTTTAAATTTTCATTGACGCATTTTGAACCCGCTTATTTGACTTTTCTAAAATTCGAGTCCTAATTAAGTTTCGAATACTTATTAAATTCTATATATTATACATTCGTTAATATAATTAATATTAATTACTCATTAGTGACAAATAATTGTCAAGTGCATGAATTATATCTTTCGGCGAATCTAGCGATCGATAAAATAATGAAATAATGCATATACCAGAAAAAAAAAATGAAACAATGCACTGAAGAAAGAGGAAATTGACAAATTATTGCCACTTTTTAGAGGAAATAAAAATTTAAGAGTATTTTTAATTTTTTAAGAAAAAATGACAAAATGTGATATATTTAATAAATAAAAATTTAAGAGTATTATCGTTTTTTAGTGGCAATTTGTTTTCTTAAAGGAGAAAAAGAATGTGGAGGAGGAGATTTTACAAAATCAAATGCACCTTATCTTAACCACACAAAAATTTCTGATATAAGACGTGTCACCATATTAACTTTGTAAAATCAAATTCAATATTAACCATACAAAATGTCACCCCAAAAAAATCAACATAGTAAAGACAAGACAAACATTATATTATTTCACTCACTCACATTAGAACCACTATAGTTGTCAAATTACCATTATTATTTGCCAATTAGTGCCACCACTAAACATAGAGAGAGAGATTCAAAGCCATGAAAGCTTCATTACACATTACTACTCCTCTTGCTCTTTCACCTAATCAATTACTCAATGCATCCACTCCTGGTAATTATTATAACACTTCCACTATATTTCTATATTGCTCATTTTCATCACTTATGATTATTTTCAAAATTGTTTTGCTTTTGTTAAACTCATAAACATCATTAGTTGTTTATTTTTTTGTCTTTAATCTTTGATTTTGAGGGGAAGAGTTTCTGTTAATTCAGAGTTCGATCAAAAGTTATGTCAAATTTAACTAAGATTAAAAATTGTTTTAGTTAAAATTTGAATTTAAATTTTTCTTAATGATTCGACTTTAATTGAAGTTTATTAACCACTTCAATTAATCGTGCTCACCTTCGTATATAAGAAATTGATGAAATTATGTAAGACGGGTTGAACTAGTTGTTTATATTTATGTTCTTTTCTCAAAAAATTAGAAGGGTATATGAAAAATGTGTTATAGTTAATTAAGATGCTTCAGCTCTAATTTTAATAAATTATTTTTATTTTATTTTATGAAAATTAACAAGGTTCAAATGTTAATTGCTATATATGAAAATTTTAATTGCAGGGGATAAATATTTTGGTTTGAAATATAACAAAGATAGGAGTGTTGTATTGACGGTGGTAGCCAGTGGAAAAAGTGGTGGTGTGTTGGACAGACCACCAACAATAGAGAAAACAACACCTGGTCGAGAATCTGAATTTAATTTAAGGTACTCAAACTTGTATTATTAAAAAAAATGAAAATTTTAGACAGAAAAATATTAAATTTGTCTCTAATTTTGTTATGTTAGAGAAATTAATTTAATAACTAAATTGATTTTTTTTTCTCTTCCTAATTTTTTGATATTAGTTCTAATCTTTTTGTTTTCACAGTAACATTTTCTTTAGGTTCACTATAATTATTTTATTTTTTAAAATAAATTTAGTTGTCAAAAGAAAAGTGGATGAATGATTACATTTACTTCTTGTCTTCAGAAAATTGTGTAACTATGAAGCATATAAATAATTTATTTTTGTAGAAACTCATTCTTATCCTATCTTTCTACATGTGCAGTCTCTTTTCTTTGTACTTCTTTATCTCATTATGTCACATAATCACATTTTTAAAGACAAAATGAGTGGTCAAAACTCAAAATCAATCAAGTACATGTCCAATATATTAGAGATACTTCGAGGAAATGGATTAAGTGAAGTTGATTTTATGTGCATTCATGCATTTATTGCATTTCTGTCTGTCTGATCAAATAGGTACTTAAATCAGACGGCCATGATGACAACTGCATGACTGCAGGGAACTTTTTGAATGCACTGAATCCTGGTCCATACTTCGAAATTTGCTAGAATTCGACTAATTCTAACAAATTTCGAATTATCTCTAACATGACAATAATATATATGATTATATATACAATTATTTTTATTTTCTCTAATTATCATTTGTGTTTGTGTGTCAATATCATATCTAATATTTGTGTCTGTATCGATGTTTCATAGCCGAAAACCGTTGTTGATATGTTTTATTTTAATTTTTACTAGGAAATCAAAGAAAACATCACCACCATATAGAGTAATGCTACACAATGATAACTACAATAAAAGAGAATATGTGGTACAAGTGTTGATGAAAGTGATACCTGGAATGACAGTTGATAATGCAGTCAATATCATGCAAGAGGCACATTATAATGGATTAGCAGTGGTAATTATATGTGCTCAAAATGATGCTGAAGATCATTGCATGCAATTGAGAGGAAATGGCCTTTTAAGTTCAATTGAGCCAGGTGATGGTGGTTGTTGATTGTAATCAATAGAGAGAGACCTTCCAAAAATTATTTTTCTCAATCATATTACCTCGCATTCACCGCAGTCAATAAGTTGAAATCGCTCGATAAAGATCAAACAAGTAAAAACGGACTTATTTAACTATTACTTATAGTACTTCTCGCCCTTCTCCATTGGTAACTTATTAACTGATTTATGAGTTCTTATCTTCTATGGGATTTGAACTTTGTACTTGCAGGATAAGTATAAAGATTTGAATCTCGCAGAAGACAAAAAAACTCAAAAATCGGTTAATAGATTATTAGGAGGCGAGAAGTACTACGAGTAGTAGTTCAATAGGTCAGTTGTTACAAAACAGATCATAATTAATGCAAAATATAAAATGTTCGATCTTCACCGAAATATTTTGATTGATTGTTTGCGGTGACTATTATGTGATATTTGTTAAATGGACTTAAATCTCACATGTATATTATACATGGTGTCCATATAGTGTTCTACTTCCCAATGATTAAAGATAGCTAATAGTTGTATACAAAATTTGTTACAAGGTATGGAAAGGCATATATAGTGCTAGTTAGTACTTATTGAGAACATAATTAGGTTGCTAGTACTATTTAGATTTAATATCTATTAAAGTCTTATTTTTTAAATGAATTGAAACAATGATTTTATGTCACCAAGAATGGTCAATGAAGCACCAATTGGTTGTCAAGATATTTATAGTCCTTGAAGATAACATACCAGCATAGATTGAATTTGAACAATGAAGTTAAAGCTCAAGATGAAATTATGGATCAGAAGTTAAAGCTAGGTGGTCCAAGAGTCCTAAATGTGTAAATCTCAATTGGACTTTCACCATGTCTTTTACTTATTAAAATATGAAACTATCATGACTCTGTTTCACTATGTTCTTTTCCTCGTATGGATTGATTGATAAATTGGGACAAAACCTATTATTTTCTCTATCAGGATAACGCACTAATTTTTTTTATTAAGTCAAAGGCTCAAAGTTTTGTTTTAGTTTTAAATGGTACGGGCTGTTAAGTCCATTTTGAGCTCAAAAAATCAAAGATTTCTCGATCCACCTCTTTATATGTTCAAATTTGTTAAAACATACTATAAAAAATGTATTTTCGATAAAATGCCGCATTTTGAACCCCCCCGCCCCCCTCCCCCTTCCCCCCAAATTTTTTTTGCCATGAAAAAAAAAAAAATTTAAACGAGGAAAAGTTTCAGAAAACACATTTCAAAATTTTTATTCAAAGGCAAAAATAAAAATTTGGGGTGAAAAGAGGGTCATTGGGACGGGGGGAAGAAACTTTCTTGAGCAATTATCAAAGAAGATTTCTCATCCCACCCCCCATGTATCTTTTTCACCTCCCTTGAAAGCAAAAAAAAAATTCTGTAAACGTAAACCGAACTTTTTTTTAGTGCAAATTTGAGTAAAATTTACACTAAAAAAAAGTTCGGTTTACGTTTACCGAACTTTTTCGAGGTGAAAAAGATATATGGGGGGTGAGAAAAGTTCCCATCATTATCAAAACACCATGTTAGAATTTAAAATGGGCACAATTGGAGGATTGTTTGCAAATTGAGCTTTGATAGTTAAAGCTTTGAGGTCCATATATAGTCCAAAGTCAAAACTAATTAAACTTTCACCCCCACACTTTGCTTATGAACATTTTATCATAATCAGTTTTATTCAACATGAGTTTTTTTTTTTTTGGGGGGGGGGGAGGTCCGACGTAATCACAAGAGAGTGACGACACATCTCCACCTAAAATTTTAAGCCATTAGATTTATGGTTCACATCTATTATATATAGTTGGATTAAAGTTAAGACTAGTAGAGCAGCAAAAGGTACTCCTAGTCATGCATGGATGGTGGAAATTTTAAGGATCGCAACGGTAGTGCTGGTTGTTTTGCATTATATTTTGGGATCTAGCTTTTAAAACCAAGTTTCATGCTATATTGTATGTTATTCAGGTGACTTACGAGAACTGAGAAGGATTTACACAATCTTCAATTGGAATGTGATTCTTTATGTTATTTAATCTTAATTTTCTAATTCTAATATTGTTCCTTTGGAGTTTGTAGACTAAATGGCACATGCATACAAAATTGGTCCAATTGTCTGGCTTTGATTTATTTGCCCTTTAGGTCTAAAGGTACTCATATTTATAGAGAAGGTAACATTTGTTGGTAAATAGGCATCTTTTAGGGTTATATTAGACGTTTCTCTTATTTTAACAGACTAGATTTATTTCGATGCAGATTTAATTTACCATTTTATCATTTTGATTGGTGTTTACTTTATTTTTTTTCCTGTTTTTTCTTATAAAATTTGCATTATTTTTCTCTAATAATTTTTTTTTTTAATGGTGATTTTCTTATAAATTGTAAAGAGTAGCTTCTTCCTTAAATAAAAAAGAATAGTAGTAGTAGATAAGAGTTTGATCTCTGACTTTTATGTATGAAAAAAATTTGATTGGGAAGAGATAACTCACTTGTATATCCTATATATTCCTTGATGGAAATTAATCATCAAATAACGGTAAAAAATTTATACCTATAACTTCATAAAATAAAATATAAAAAAATAAATAGTAGTTTATGTTTTCTAAATGTAGTTGCAATATATATATATATATATAAAGTCATTTTCATAACTTATCTAAATGTTTTTGTACTTGGAATTGGGTCTTTAGTTTTTCTAGACATGGACCATTTATAGTTGTGTGACATAAATATATGATTATTATCACATGCAATTCAACCTAAACAGCCACAGTTGTAAGCTATGAAGCACAGACTCTGACACAGATACCGCGACACGACACGACACGGACACTCCGACACCGATAATATAAAAAACATAGGACACTGACACCGCTATATATATGAGAAAATTTGATTTTATTTATCTATTTATTATTAAAAAAATTAAAAATATTCTAATCAAAATTAATATCATTAATTTTTCATTGATAACATTGTTTCAATACATGTTTAAAGTTTTTAGAGTGTCAAAGCAAAGAAAATAAATTATTTTTTTGGTGAAACTTGTTTGACTATTCCGAGAGGTGTCGTACGAGTGTCATACAAGTGTCGGACACCGCGGCACGCCACCTCCTAGAAGTGTCCGTGCTTCATAGGTTGTAAGACAAAAGTTAGTTTCTATTTAGAAAATAGGTTGTAAGACCGAATTCACAATCGTGCATTCCACCATATAAGTTATTTAGTAAATTCTTTATTACGTATTTTATTTTGATATATATCAATTGCTTTATTAATTTTTGAATTTATCAAAGTTATTTACATCAACGGTATATCGATACATATTTAAAAAAAATGTGTGTCAAACTATTCACTTATTTAAATATGATGTTCTGATGGTGTATATATACCTAGTCGACAATATGGATGGATCAAAAAAATAATATATTAATCTACTAACAATTCATTCATTAAAAAAATTCAATTTAATCTATCCATTAAATATAAAATTCATCCAATTCATCTATTATTATATTTTTCAATTGATATATATATATACATTAAATTCAGCTATTAAAGTATATTATTTTAACCAAAAAAATTTACAAAATTTTTAAACATTTGTTGTCATTTGGTGCATGGGTTTAAACCCATTTTTTTTAACTACACTAGAAACAAAATTTTTAAATAGTTTAAAAATATTAAATATTATAATTTATTAAAACAATTTATATTAATAACTTAAATAAATAAATATTTATAAAAATAGTGGTGGTAGTTGGTGGTCCGCTCCACGGTAACCACCGACGGTGATCCACCTTTTTTATTTGGGTTTACACCCTGCAAATTACAAAATATGATTTTTAGTCTCTAATACCATATGTGGTCCAATAAAATCACGTTATGTACGTAGTGCCGCATGACTAATAAGATGGTGTTAAGGACTAAAGACAACCATTTTAGAATTTAAATGAACCTTGATGAAAAATTTACATAAGCTAAAACTACAAAATATTATATTTGTAGAGATTAAAATCATATTTAAATTAATCAACTCAATATAATTGTTAAGCCATTAAATTCACCTAGTTTGACCTCTCTTTCATTGTTTTTTTTTTATTGCATTTATCGGGTATGAAACTCAAATGGGTGGCAAAATTTCTCTAGAATTTTAACAATGTTGTATGTCCACCAGACATCAAACACAGAACCTTGGTTAAGATAGAATAAACTCGTACCATCTCATCTAATTATTTTTTGGTAATATCTCTTTCATTTGAAACTTACTTTAATTTTTATTTTTAAAAGATAGTTAATTATTGAAGCTCTACCAAAATTATAGTGAGTCACCAAGGTGTTAATAACCGTTGCGTTTTGGAGGTAAAAAAAATCACATTATTAATGCGATGATCGACAAAATCATATAGTAAACAGCAAGAGTTACAACAATAACGCATTGTTGTTGTGATTTTGTCAAATTCGCCGTTCACTAAAAAAATGAGATAATATGACAGGTGAAGACATGAATGATTTACTTGAATATGATATTGGATTTCTTGAATCTATATAGTTGTTTTCTTTTACTTGAATATGGTTATGAGAAATTTTTATTGATTCAACTTCAAGTAGCAATTTTACAACTCTCTCTAAAGAAATTTTAACTCAACACCTTAAAATTATAAGATTAAACTCTTACCACTGAATTGTTATTTAACTATACCATAACCATTTTCTTATAGATAAACAAAATGATAAGTCATTGGACACCCACACACACAAAATTGAAGGATCAAGATTCAAACCCCGATTACAGCGTCCGACATTAGCAATTTTAACATTTCTATCAGTTGAGCTAGAATTTATAGACTATAATTATAACCACTCTATTAAATGAAAATGTTTCTAGAACACAAAATTCTACGCATCTGAATTATATTTACAAAGTATCAGTGTCTAACTTTTTTGTGTTCAAATAACTATTGCCAACTCGTGAACCCGAGAACTTCTGTTCAGAGTGAGAAGTGGAAAGCCTCTTGATTAGAGTTATAGGAGAGTGAGAAGCGAAGTGAAGAGGCTGGTATGCTATAAATGAGCGATAGCCTTTTTATTAGCCCCAATCCATCATCCCGATAGTCTGATTATCTGTTATTCAGGTAGCTAGGGGGAAGCTTCCTCATCTCAGTCCGGTCTTACAACATCTATGTTTATTTTATTTTTTGATACAAAAATACCACACATATTTATTATTTGTCAAGAAAATTCATTATCATAAGAATATACCTATCTTTAAAATAACACTAAAAAGAGTACGGCAAGTACATAATAACTTTTGAATAAATTCCACCACCAACCAAATTGCAAAATATTATGACCATCATAGCTACTACCGCTGCTATATGCACATCTAAGTGTCACATAAGAAAATTCACCTTGGCCTACCCATTTGAGTTTGAAATGTGTAAATAATCTAAAATACCCGAAATAAAAATTAATTTGCGTCCATCTTTCTTACTAGTACCATAAGTGGTAAAAAAATTGATCTTTTAAATAAGTAGTTGGAAGTTTGATAGCCGACTATTTGTATATAGAGAAAATTTAATCAGAAAGAGTAAATTTACTTTATGTACGACAAAATTTTTCAAGGAAATTAATCATCGCTAAATAACGGTAGAAATTTTGTACATATAATATCGTAATAAAAAAAAAAATGAAAAGAGTAATCAAATTAAGTTAATTTTATGGTATATAATTTTATGGTAATACATAAGTTAATCTATATTGTTGGATCATATAAGTCTGACCATTGAATTAAATAAAATATCGTAAGACTTAATGATCTAATAAAAATTATACTTTTATGCATGATGTAAAATTATTTTATTTGTGCATGTGGAATTTTTTCATTTATTTTGGAAAAAAAGAAAATCATTGTTATAAGTCAGGAAAATATTTGCATGATTATAATATCAAACAAAATTTATTTAAACACACATAAAATTATTTTAAAAATATACTTTAAATTTTTTTCTTTTCCAACTTTTTTTTCTTTCATGTACCTTAATTTTATGTTCAAACATTATAATCATTGCAAGACCTTCTCTACAAGTTATAAACATCATCTAACCTTAATTATAAACAAACCTATTATATTTCTTTAGGCATGCAGATAAATACAAAATCACCAATCTATTAATCTTCTATTTATTCACAAAGCAATAAATTAATTTTCAACTTTTTACCATTCTAAATTTAGCTGCATTATCATTTACTCCAAACTCCTTTTTCCTTACTTTAACACCTTCATCTACCAACCAACAATTACAAATCAACAGATCCCAATTACCCTTTCTCTCTCTTTTTTTTCAAACCAATAAATCTAGCACTCAACTCCACACTCCCTCACTCACTCTCTCACTCCAAAAAAAAAAATGGCTTTCAAAAAATCACTTCTATCCTTCATCAGCTTATCACTTTTCATCTCAACACTCTCACTTCTTCCATCTCCAACTTCATCTAGAATCACTCCATCATCACACACTTCACTTCTTGATATCTCTTCCTCAATTCAACAAACCAAACAAGTCCTTACCTTTAACCCTAAAAACAACACTCTTCTAGAATCTTCTATTGAAGAAAAACCCATTTCAAATTCTTCAACTTCATTCTCAATTCTGATACACCCAAGAGAGACCCTTTTGAATGAAAACCACAAAGACTATAAAAGTCTCATCTTGGAACGACTCGCTCGTGACTCAGCTCGAGTCAACTCACTCAACACAAAATTCAAACTTTCCATCAACAATATAAAAAGGTCGGATCTTCACCCGACCCAAACGGAGCTCCAGCAAGAAGATCTCTCCACACCGGTTTCCTCCGGCATCAGCGCCGGCTCCGGTGAGTATTTCACTCAAGTCGGAATCGGTCTACCCGCTAAACCCTTTTACATGGTTCTCGACACAGGAAGTGACGTTAACTGGATCCAATGCAAACCCTGCTCCGATTGTTACCAACAATCCGACCCGATTTATGACCCGACTTCATCTTCAACCTACGAATCCTTAACATGCGAAGCACAACAGTGTCAACAGTTAGAAGTTTCCGCTTGTCGGAACGGTAAATGTCTCTACCAAGTTTCATACGGCGACGGTTCTTTCACCGTCGGTGATTATATAACAGAAACTGTTTCGTTTGGTGGATCCGGGTCAGTGAACCGGGTCGCAATTGGTTGTGGCCATGATAATGAAGGTTTATTCGTCGGAGCTGCTGGTTTACTCGGACTCGGTGGTGGGTCACTCTCTTTAACTTCACAAATCAAAGCTTCATCGTTTTCTTATTGTTTGGTTGATCGTAACTCACCAAAAACGTCGACACTCGAGTTCAACTCGGTCCAACCCAGTGACTCAGTAACAGCTAAGTTGCTAAAAAATCAAAAACTCGACACGTTTTACTTCATGGACCTCACCGGGATTAGCGTCGGAGGTCAAATGGTTGCTATTCCGCCGCAGGTTTTCGCCGCTGATGGATCCGGTGGTAGTGGGATTATAATTGACTCAGGAACAGCAATAACTCGGTTGCAGACTCAGGCATATAACTCGCTTCGTGACTCGTTTAAAAAACTGACTCAGAATTTACGTCCTGCTGAAGGTTTTGCTTTGTTTGACACATGTTATGATTTGTCGAATTTGCAAAGTGTTCGTGTTCCAACGGTGTCGTTTCATTTTGGTGAAAATAAGGTTTGGAATTTACCGGCGAAGAATTACTTGATTCCGGTGGATACCGCCGGAACTTTCTGTTTTGCTTTTGCTCCGACACCGTCGCAATTGTCTATTATTGGAAATGTTCAACAACAAGGGACACGTGTCAGCATTGATGTTGCAAACTCTTTGATTGGATTCTCACCCAACAAGTGCTAGATTAATTTGTAGTAAAGTAATTTATTTAAGTATTTAACCCCACTTCTTATTGAATATAATAATGTTATTATTATCATAATTTATTATAATGTTGGGAAGGGGGGAAATTTAAATACATTAGTATAGGTTTTAATATTATTCTATCAAAAAGAAAAAAAATATTATTATTGATACTATGATTGTAAGATTGTAACTTCAAAAAAAAAAAAAGAAAGGATAAGAGGCATGAAAGCATTGATTGAATTGTTTGGGTGGTAGAAAGGTACAACCTATGAAGCCCCGATACTCAAAAAATGGTGACGAATCGTGTCCGATACGTCCTCGATACCGATACTCTTTCGATACGTCCCGATACTCGTATCGGAAGAGTATCGAATAAAACATTATTTTTAAATAAAAAATAATACCCGATACACGTGTCCGATACATCCCGATACACGTATCAGAAAAGTATCGGTTATATCATTATTTTTAAATAAACAAATAATATCTGATATGTGTCCGATACAAAGATTATTTTTTGGATAGTATTTGTGATTTTGTTTGGATAGTTTTAATGGTGTTCTTTTTGTATAATACACTACAATAAGACGTATAGTTTAAAATGTATCAGTAATCATTATGTTCTGGGGACTAACTTAAGATGTTCTCATGTATCAGACCTTGGAAGTTTCCAGTATTAATTGACTTTTAGTTATTATGATGCTCCTGTATCAGACATACTTGTTTATATCTTTAGCACTTGTATTTTTCCTTTGTCAATATAATTTTTTACTTTCCAAAAAAAAAACAAACTATGGTATCCTACTATATACTGTAATAGGTAGTTAAGCGTTTGAACTTGTCCCAAAATTTTAGTATAAGAATAGATGTTTTCTGCTTTTAATTATTAATATTATTGATTTTATGTAGGTTTATATATTGTGTATTTATATATTTAATTTTAATTTTTAAATAACGTATCGCGGCAGTATCGGATTGGAAATTTTAAAAAATTTCACGTATCGGCGTATCGGTATCGTATCGTATCCGTATCGTGTCCCGTATCGGGGCTTCCTAGGGTACAACCCAAACAAATTTTGCCTTTGGATTGTGTGGTTTATAATTATAAATTGGTGTTTTTTTTAATTGTATAAATTACTGTTGTTTGGTTAATTTTTGTATTGAAAAAATATGATTAATTTGTATAGGTTAAATTTTTAATAGCTTCATTTGCATGACCTCATTAGGAAAAGCACTTAGTTATAACACAGTTTCAATCTCAATCATTGATTATTGATCAAACAATTCTAATTAAATTAGCTATAAAATTAATCAAAATAATTTTAGCTATATAGAATAAATCAGATGGTCTAAAATTAAAATTGCATGAAAATTGTGAAAAAATTTACGGCAATAGATCTGGTAGCGATTTGCATTGGGTTGTTTTAGTTTTGTGATTGAAAATTAGTTTAAAATGCTTGTTGACTAATGTTTTGTCGCGAAAGAGTTTTGCAGGGAATATCGCTCTAAAAATTGACATTAAAAAAGCTTTTGACACGTTGGATTGGAATTTTTTATTGTCGCCTATTCACTCTTATGTACGCTCTTCAATCTGGCATGGTATCAAACATTTTGTCCCGGTGGTTAAGGAAAATACACGCTGGCTGATTGGCACGGGGGATGATATCTTGTTTTGGTTGGATACTTGGTTGGATAAATCCCTTGCTGATTCATTTAATTTTCCTACTGCAGCCTACCCTCTACTAACGACAAAGGTCTCTTCATTCATCTTTAATTATGAATGGAAGTTACCGGCTAGTATTGCTCAGCAAGATGCCTCTCTTGCTTCACAGATTCACCTCATTACCATTCCTAAAACACCTGTAGCTGACAGGTTAGTGTGGTGCACATCTACTGATGGATGCTTAAGTGCTAAACAAGCGTTCCAGCATTTATACCCTCCCCAGCAGGCTGCCTCTTGGGCTAGCTGGATCTGGCATAATTTTGTCCCACCATCATCATCGTTTATAGCTTGGAGATGTTTCCATGATAAAATGCCAACCGATGAAAATCTTCTTGCACGTGGATGTGTCGTGGTCTCAGCATGTGCTTTATGTCTATCCTCCTTCGAGACGACTCCTCATCTCTTTTTACAATGTGAATTTTCCAAACAGCTATGGCTTTGGTTGGGATCTTTGCTTGATATTGTGTTTGATTGTAGTAGCTTCACTACCATTTTTGATAGCTTAAATTCTAGTTGGGGTGCGTATCTTCGCGACGTGGCTACTGCTGCTATAATTCATGTGATTCACACCGTTTGGTTGGTGCGTAACGGGGTTCGATTCAGCAATACTAAATTCTCGGTTCAAGCCGCAACTTCTAAGGTGTTAAATTCCATCACCTTGAGTGCAAAGATGATATTTTCTTTAAGTAAAACAGCAGACAACAGAATTTTGCAGCAGCTGCATATTCTTCCTCCAGCTCACAAAACAGCCGCGACTATTTTGATCCTTTGGAAAACGCCGGTGTTTGCGTGGATTAAAGCTAACACCGACGGTTCTGCTACACACGACTCTGCAGCTTGCGGCGGTATATTTCGTGATCATACGGCTAAGTTTTGCGGGGGATTTGCGCAGAAGGTTCCCGGAACTGTGATACACGCGGAGCTCATGGCTATGATATTGGCAATGGAATTGGCATATAGTAAAGGATGGAAAAACTTGTGGCTGGAGAGTGACTCAAAAACAGCCCTGTTAGCTTTTGAGAATAATAACATGGTGCCATGGGACCTTAGGAACCGGTGGTTGAATTGTCGTTCTCTCGATACAAATTTACGTTGGTCTCACATTTATCGCGAGGGGAATTCTTGTGCGGATAAATTGGCAAACCTTGGTCATTCTTTTGTGCATTTAAAGTGGTGGGACTCCCTGCCTTTGGAGCTTAGGGACGACTTTCTACGAGACAAACTCGGGATTCCATGTTTTCGCTTTGATTAATTTGTTCCATTATCTCTTTGGGGTAAGGCCTATGTCCCCCCCTTGTAATTATTTTTTTCCCTATTTTTATTAATATCATATGAGATATAGATATAGGATGGGATGTGTAGGGGTGCCAACATAGTTGGGAGGTTTACACATTCCCTGATATCTAGATGCTCTTAATTTATCAAAAAAAAAATGTTTTTGGAATAAAAATAAGGAAACCGAAAAATAATATCATATTGAAATAAACATTTTTGTTTATATTTTCAAAAGAGTTTAATTGATATGCACTGACGGTGTAATATAATTTTACACAATCATCCAATAAGAAACCATCAATCTTCCATATCATATGAAGAAAGTGGAGTAAAGTGGGGTGACGTGGCGGAATACATGGTTGTCATTGGTTGACAGTGTAAAATTATTTTACACTGTCGGTGTATACAAATTAAATCCTTTTCAAAAAGCATATTATATACATTCCAATTTTTTTATCCAATTTATTAGTTTCTTAATTAGTGTTTTAATAAAATTAGTTTAGATGGTTTATGGCTATACGTGATTGGTAGTTTGTGGGGTATATATTGTAAAGGGTTGCATGTATGCCACGTGGCAAATAAGACGACAATTAATGATATTAGATTCCAATTTCACATGGCTTGTGTGCTATGGGTTCTATTTTGGATAAACAAAGGGATGAATTTGTACCTGAATAAATAAATAGGATGATGGTGGATATTTGTCTCTTCATTTTTGTATTTTACTTTTATTTCTTTTGAAACTTTTTAAGTACTAAATGGAAAATAAAAAAATAGCTAGGATAGATGGATCGAGATAATCATGTACCCTTTATATATGTATGTCTATTAAAATTTTCATGTAAGTAAAATAAATGTAATTATTTTTTTTGTCAGGTAGTTTATTAGTTAGAAATTTCACTTTTAAGATGGCTATATGGAAATCCTAACTCCTATATATAAAATATAATTTTTTATCAACTGAGCTAAACTCACAGGAATAAATATATTGACTTTAGTATTACTAAAAAATATATGGTTTTTCTCAAAAATAATTATTTATATTTAATAACTAATTTTAATAGACATATTCTTAATTCAATAAGTAATTTTGCGGCTGTATGTGAAGAAAAAGTAAAATTATACAACAAAAAATGTAAACTAAAAAATATTTTGTATTTAAATACAAACGAATGTTCTTTTCTAAACACGATTTTTTTTCCATTAACTCAAACTCTTAAAAATCAACAATATTACCATATTATTCTGACAAAATTATAATTAATATTGAAAGTAGTTAAAAAAATGACATTAGTTTGAAGTTTTATTTTGATGTTAAAATTTGAATATATATCTTTAAATGTTATTTGCACTATTAATTATCTTTTTAAATTGTTTACAATTTAATCAGACTCTTTTTAAATTTTTTACCCTTCTTTATTGTGAACTTATTTTTAATACTCTACAATCTCAAAATAATTGACACTATATATTGCATATGATCAATTTTTTTCTAGACATAACTATAATATTAATTTGTTTTTGTCATATAGCCTAATAGCTAAAAATTCCACTCTTAAAAGTTAAGATGGATAAGTGGGTTAACCGAAGTTCAAATTTCGAACCTCTATATATACATGGATTGCCCTAGAGCTGTCAAAATGGGCCGGCCCATATGGGCCGCCCGAATAGCCCGATTTTTTCCCGGGCTTGGGCCTTAAAAATCGAGCCCGAATTGACATCCGGGCTTTTCAGCCCGGCCCGACAAAGCCCGCAAAAAATATGGGCCGGCCCGAATGGGCCGCCCGCAAGCCCGAATAAATTATAATAATAAAAAAAAAGTAAATAAGGAAGGATGTTTATAACATTTTTACTTGGGCCACCAATCTAAAAGCCCACACAAACATAATTAGTTAACAACACGGCAGCAACACAACACGGACGTCACACACACACACCTTCTAATTCCATCAAACGCGCATTTAAGAGAATAAATATGCACTAGTAACACAAATTATATACATGCACTAGTAACGCAAATTATATACATAAAGAAATGAAAATAAGCTAAAAATAAAAATAATTTATCGTGTCATTAAAATAAATAAGCTAAAAATATAAAACCACGATCGTGAATTATTTCTCTACATAATTACTCGTAAACTGTAACTAGCTAAAATAACTTTACATTAATTCTAACAAATTTCAACCTATTTGTAATTAATTAATTAATGTTGTGAATTCTCTGTAATTTGTTGCATAACAAGTCGCTGGATTTGTCAAATTTATTGGACACTTAAATTTCTTCTTTTTTCATTACCCTTCATCTATCTAATTTTGTTATAATTTTTTTTTTAAAAAAACCGGGCCGGCCCGAAAGCCCGAGAGCCCATACCGGGCGGGGCTCGGGCCTTGTTTTTGTAGCTCGTTTTGCTATCCAGGTTTTTTAGTCCGGCCCGACAAAGCCCGAAGTCCGAATGGATCGGCCCGAAACGGGCCGGACCGCTCGTTTTAACAGCTCTAAATTGCCCTACCAACTGAGATATGCTCACGGGACTATAATATGAACTATTTATCCTAAAGGTAATATGATATAAAAAATTTGATTATACTCACTCACTTGTCAAATGTGGATGGGTAAAGGTGAAGGTAAGATGGTGGGGTCCATGAATAAATAGTAGGGTCCGTGTAATAATCGTGATTGTCGGTATTGATTGATTTCATTCATTCACGGATGAAAGTAAAGAAAGGTTTGAGTAGTTTGGTATTTATTGTTAGTTTAGTTAAGTTCCCTCTGCCGTTTTCAATGACTTAGAAGCTAATCCCCCAATCCCCATTCCCAAATTCAAGAGGACTACTACTATTCAAGAGGACTACTACTATTAGTATTATATATACACTGCATATGTTCCAAGTTTATTTGCAGTTGAGTACTGCCCTTTCTTTCTTACTAGGATAGACATGGTGTTCTGACTTGTTTGAAAGACATTAATCTCATAATCTATTAATAAACTTAAATTGAAATTAAAACTTTTTTCGTATGAACTGATTCAACATAAAAAATGACAGTGAAATAATTCGAATTTGAGACACTTGAAAGGAGCGCACTTTAATATCGAAGATTTGAACATTAGACATTTAATAGAAGCACACTCTGAAGTCTTAAACATTTAGTGTCACATAACTCATGTGGATAGAGGTAATAATTATCTCTTTTTTATTTATATAATTTTTTGATAGAACTTAGAAGAAATATTTATCATATTTTTAGTTTGTGACTTGAAATTCAATTAACCATAGAAAGTGGCGCTGAAAAGATTTAAATATGAGACCTTTGAAAGAAACAACTCTAAAGTAAAAAATCCAAATAAGAGACATTTGAGAGGAGCACACTTTAAGTTTCCATATATCTACTATCTGCAATTCATGTGGATTAAAATAAATCAATAGTCAATAAATATAATTTAGTAAAGTAAAATCACAATTATCTCTTTTATTTATCATTTAGTAAAGTAAAATCACAAATATCTCTTTTATTTATCATACTTTTTTCGTTACTTAGCTTACAAGTCTCAGCTAACTATTCCTTGGAAGCTACGAAATCGTTGGAACAATTGCTTGCATTTGGTGAGAAGTATGTATTTTGTTCTCTCTCACATTTATAGAGAAGAAAATCATGTTGCAGACAAGCTTAGCTAATTTTGGTATTGCCATTAATGATAGTTTATAATTTGAGAGTTGCACTATTATTTTTTTTTCGACCGAAAATAAAATTCATTCATTCAAATTGAAAAATACATAGATCATTACAAATTCAAGATTGCTAAAAACTGAAAAAGGTGAATCTGCAAATAATTTTACAGCACCCAGGTTAATAGCATATAACGGCAACATGAAAGTGCAAAATATGACAAAATAAAAGTCACAGGAATATCCATACTCCCGGATCTGCAACATTGACGTTCAAGTCTTCATCCGATCTGTAATTAGTTCAAGTAATATGTCAATTTGAACCAACGAACCCCGTACTAAGACGAAAAACCAACAAACGCAGCACAAAATGACGAACAAACAATTAACACCGCACAAGACGACGAACAAATACAATGCCCCACTAAGACGACGAAAACTTAAAAAAAACGAAGAAGCAAACTTGTGTGGATAACTATTTGTTTAATTAAAAAGAGAAAAAAACGGTGTTGAGGGGTGATTTCAGGCCAAAAATGGCCAAAAACCACCCCATACAATGGAAGAATGAATAGAGAGAAAATTGAAAGAGATGACGGCTAACCTTAATAGAGAGAAAAGAAAGAGAAACCTAGTTGCACTATTATTTTTAGGAGTAACCTAGTTAGAAATAGACTCAATTTGCCTAAATTTTATTTTTCTTAACTACGGGGATGGTTTGTTTGTTTTCCCCTCATTCATACATGTTTCTCTTTTTATATTATGTTTCTAGAAGTTGGCCTCTTTAGCTTTTTTTCTTTTGTTTAAAAAAAAGTAAAATCATACTTTTTGTTTTTATTTGTGACTAGAAATTCCATTAACCATGTGGTAAATTGCACCACAATTTCTCTCCATGCAACATATACCGTCTTAAAATAAAACATCAACTCTTATTCTAATATTTGTAGAATAAGTTGGGATCTATTTTTATCATACTAAAGTGCTGCTGCTATCTTTACGTCAAGAAACTAATTTTCCAACTAATGTACTTCATTAACCAACTACTTGCATATCATTAACCACTTAATCAGAAACATACAAAGTAATTAAGTAGCATAATTTTTTTTTTCATTAATTAATACCTAACAAATATTATAGGATAGGTTTTTCGCATATTGAAATTCATAATATGTTATTATGTTAATGGTAGGAGGTATACTAGATTTATAACCCAAATTTGTGGAGAAAAAGAAGAATAAAAAAACAAAAAGAAAATCACTTTACAAAAGAGATTTTGACTTAAGTCATAGGGTGCGTTTGTTTAAAATTTTAAAAAAAAAAATTTTTTTTTAAAAAAATCTAGAGATTTTTTTTAGAGATTTTGAAGAAAATCTAAAGCTACTTTGTGTTTGTTTACAATCATAAAAATCTATTTTTTTTAAAAAAAGAAGTTCATACACTTAGATTACTTAGTTTTAAAAAAATAGATTCTTGAAAAGCTATTAGAAATAGATTTTCATTTTGGGGCTAAAAATGATATTTTTAAGAAAATAATTTTTAAAAAAATTTATAACAAACACTATCAACATTACAAAATGGATTTTTTTAAAAAAAAAATAGATTTTTTCTTAAAAAAATCCCAAACAAACGCACCTATAGTGTTGGATACGTGACTTGTGGGGTGGTTACCCTACAAGGAAGAAGATAAAGTTTAGCTCAAGTCACATTTTGAGGTTGTTATTTTCATTCTCTTCCTCTTAAATCTGTCTCTATCAAGAGACAACACCAAATAGTGGAAAACTAAAATTAAGTTGTGTCTTGCACAGAAGAAATAAGTGATGAGAAAGAGGGAAAATGAAAGAGCTTGTGCCATCTTTTTATTATTGTCAAAAATTACAATTAACATCAACCAAAATGCGATGAAAAGGAGCATCGTGACCATAGCTAATACATCGACACAAAGATTAGCCTCACGAAAGCAGTAATGTACTATAGAAGCAATCCAATAAAAGATATGCAGAAGATTAATAACCTCGTCCAAGAGAGGTTTTAGATGTGTAACAAAAGTGGTTCGATTAAGAAACGTTGCAACATGAGCTGCGCGCTATATGCATAGCATGGATTCTCCCCACATCTCATATGATCTTTAACACAATAACATATACTAACCTATATAAATAAACTCGGCAAACTAATCTACGATGACAATTTTAACACAACGTATCTCACCTTTTAACTTTTTACAGCAAATTATTTGAGATGGTTCTACTCTAGATCAAAGACAGTTAAATAAAATTTAGAAATAAGTTGGCATTGGATCCAAATTCATAAACTAGACAAAAAACTTTCAAAGTCACCAAACAAAATCCAGAATCATGGGCAACTTGAACAAAATTTAAAAACCAACATTCAGCATATGCAATTCATGAAAAAAAATTCAACAGTGCAAAAACTAGAACCTAAGCCTCAGTAACAGGATACTCAAAAACAACATCTTTGCCTGAAAGTTTTCTGTAAACTGCAGAAAATGTCTCCAACTTGTATTCAGTGTTGTTCTTCTCCTTAGGGTCCAAGAACACCTATATTCAAAGAAACACAATAATTCAGTTCAAATAACGACAGGTTTCCGAGCGCCGAATTCCATCATAGATGTTTCTTTTGCAATATAATACGCACGATCGATTACACATTAGCTTGAAAAGAGAAAATATACTTTTTACTTAAATTTTGGAAGTTATGAAGATGTTATAGTTTTTACCTTCATGACCTTTGATCCATCAACTCTGTATCTAGTACGCTTTCCAACAATCTCAGCAGGTAATACAACATCCTCCAGAATAGCTTCGTGCACAGCGGTGAGTGTGCGGCTGCGGGGGCGCTGAGCAGCGGAACCTTTCTTTGGAGGCCTTACAATCCTCCTGGTGGCAATCAGGATTACATCCTACATGTTAAAGGCTCATTATTAGTTTACAATAAAATAAAACGAGGCATCACACATTAAATCGTTAAAAAACTATATTCAAATCTAATGTTATGGTATCATCAAATTAAAATACACTACAGCTTGATTAATTCAACTTACAAACCAAGGAGATTGAAAGATATGAAAAAGAATAGAAAGTTCCACAAGCATTCCAAATAGGAAGAATAATCAACAATCTAACGACTATAGGGAAGTGCTAGTTAACAAACCCCGAAAACAGTCGAGTGCAAGAATATTAATAGCATGTGTTGAGATAGGAAGAATAATCAACAATCTAACGACTATTATACAAAACAAAGATACATGACTTCACATACCTTGCCGCTAAATTTCTTCTCAAGCTCCCTAACAAGCTTGGTATGAATTTTGCGGTAAACCTTGCTCAATCTGTAGGGGACATTGATAAGCACAGCCTTGCGGTTGCCAGAAACATCAATTTGGCTGTAAATTATGAAAAAACAGTAGATTAGAGAAAAGGAGAAAAGAAAACGTGTATATTCAATCAAACAACATGTAAATCATCCTTACACTGCTGAATTTATATATAAGTCCTTCAGCTCACTTTTCAAATCATGGTTTGTGTTTTCTAGATCGAACAAAGCCTGCAACAATAATTATTATCAATGATTATTTTATATTTTGAAAATGAACCTAATCAGCAACATCAGAAAAAACAATAGTTCGTAATAATCAATATATAACCTGTCCAACCGATTCCTCAAATTCAGTTGGCTCAGCACCCTTATCTTTGCTGATTTTCTTCCTTGATGTGAACATCTTTGCAACTGCGGACAAAGAAAAAAATTTAGCAAATGTTTTAGTGCGAGTTTTATAAATATTCAACAACAAGCACAGCTTAACCGGAAAGTTCATCACCAGATAAAAGGCATTCCCAGCATAAAATTAACGAAAAAAGTATGTCAAATTCACCAACAAACTCCCAAGATTAAATGGCATTCTAGTATAAAAATGTCAAATGTTTGAAGCATTTTCAACATAAAAACAGACCTAATGCTACAACAAATTTACAGTTCAATCTTCTTAACAGAATCATTCACTGATTCTTAAAATCCATATATTATTTTGATATGTTAATCATTGATATAAACATTGACACAATTGCAGGGACAAACACAGACACCGAACACTGACACAACAACACATACAATAATTCGATGAGGACTTAATTCAATGTAATCATGTGTCAGTGTCAGACACCGACGATTGTCTGACATTGAGACACACCTAATTCGAGGGCATTCCAGAATAAAAATATTGAATAAACAAGTTCATCACATAACATATTCAAACAAATTCACCAACAAGTTCATCACATAACATATTTACATCATTATATACATAACAAATTTTACCCTTCCACTTCTTAACATAATCATTCACTAATTCATAAAATTCATATACTAATTTGAAGGTTCAATGATACACTAATCCAATTTGAACAAAAATATAATGGGAACAAATTCAATCACCAAGGTAAAAATTAAACAATGCATAACAATCACTGCAAGAAAAAAAAAAATTAATGCAACCATTAAAAAAAAAAACACATTTTATTCTTCAATAGGGTTCCCTAAAACCCTAACAAAATCATCGATTCAACTCTAATTACACAAAAGAAAAAGTTACAGAAAGAAACTAAAAACGAGAACTTTGATTAGAATGATGAAGATTGATTGAGGATGAAAAATCGAATAGAGCATGAAATCGTAAAAGGTGACGGAATCTTACCTCACCTGAAGAAGAATATGCAAATGCAAAATCCGGCTACTGTGAGTGCTTGCTCTGTTTCTCGCTGCAAAGAAAGCATATGTAAACCCTAGGGCGTGTTTGGCCCAATTTATTTTGGGCTTTTTCTTCTCTTTTGTTTTTGGGCTTATGTTCTACTTGTTGAGATGTTAGAAAATTGCTATTTAGGCCCCCTTGATGCTCTCAGGCCCCCAACAATCCCAAAATATCCCCAGTTTTGCACCCAGGATACTTTGGTTTCTAGGAAACGAAATCGTATAAAACCAAAATTTCGTCTTCTAGGTAACAATATTCACAATTTCATCTTCTAGGTGATAAAATTTCAAAAAATTGACATTTCGGTAACTACAAGACGAAATTGTGTGTTTTGTGCCCAGATGTGCGGGACAATGCAGGCCTACTACGTCTTACCAAAATTTTGTCTTCCAGGTAACAAAATCTACAATTTCTTCTTCTAGGTGACAAATTTTCAAAAAATCGACGTATCGGTAACGAGATGAAATTGTGTATTTTGTGCCCAAATGTGTGCGACAATTCAGACCTACTATGCTTCAACATAATTTCAGTTTCTAGGTGACAAAATTTGTTTCCTTCGTTTCCTAGGATACAAATGCCGTATTAAGGGCATTTTAGTCACGAAGGAGGCCTGAGAGTAATGTAGAGGGGTCTATATAGCAATTTTTGAGAAGTTAAGCCAAACATAAAATGTCCCTTTCACGCCACCGTATCTTCTTGCGCCCCCCTGCATTTCTAAAAATGTGTTTTCAAAAGAGGAGAGGGGATGGAAGAGTTTTTAATTGCAAATATGTTTGGTTCATGAAGGGAGGAAAGAGATGATAAAACCAAATTACTTTTTTATCTTTATAATATAATATTAGTAGAGTTTCATAATTTTAAAATTATCCGCTTTGTAAATAATTAAATATAAAAACTCTATAGAATAAAAAACATCACAAATTATAGGCAAGAGTATTATAGAACTCAATATAACAAAACAAATTTTAAATAAAAGAATTTTTTTTCTTAAAAAAAAGAGTATTACTATTAACGTGAAGGATGAAAAAGAGTAAAGCAAAAAAAAATTGAAAAAAATCTTAATTTTTACGTAAAAAGAGACTGTATGGAATTTTTATAAAAAAGTTGTATGCAAATATTGTAGTACAACGTAAAACATGTTTTGAAAAGAAAAGATAACAAAAATTATATATGGATAATAATGATAAATATGAGGATTTAAATTAGCAATATAAAAAATGCAAATAAGGATAGTTTTGGTATTTTAATATAAATATGTCATTATAATTAAAATTGTAATGATATAGCTTGTCTCCCCTTCCATCCCCCTCCAAATCCCTCCAATTTGGGGGGAAATAAAAATTGAATTTATGAGGGATTCTGCTTTCCTCCTCTCCCCTCTCATTCCCTTCTAAAAATTCAACCAACTCCATTATTGTGTCGAAAAAGAAAGAAAAATTCAATTATCATTCATTGAAGTCACATATGTCATATAATTAACATTTAGTAACCTTTGCTAAATTAAACTGTTCAGTAAGCCTTACAAAATGGTTTAATTATAAAAGCTCTTAAGCATTTATCATTTGCCTTTTAATAGACATTATACATGAAAAGTAAAAGTAGCTTTGAAATCCTCACGTTCCATTGAAGAGAGAAACACATGAAATTGTTGTTCTAAAATACTATTTAATTATTTTAAGGGTCATGCTAATTAATGCCCCCGGACACTAATTAGAGCATCCACAATGGAGTTCCTCATTTTATAGTACTTAAATGGGTCACATATGTATACATTAAAAATTTATAATTTTTTAATAATAATATCTAATAAGTACTCAATCTCTCCAACCCAACACCTTCTAAAAAATTCTAAATGGGTCACATCTATAACACATTTCACCAATAACTATACATAATAATAATTGGGTCCCACAAAAATAACATAAGTACCACTTCTTATTGTAGCACTAGTACCTATTAGGTACTCATTTGAGTTTTGCTCCAATGGTGGTACCTATTAGATACCGATTCTTAAAAAATAAGTACCCACCATTGAAGATGCTCTTAAGGATACTTTAAAAGGTAACTTTTGTATTGGAAAACACACATTTTAGATTTTGAAAAGAACTATTGCACAAATTCCAATACGAAATTACTATATTAAGTTCATTAACTAGTGCCCCGGGACACTAGTTAGCATTTTCCTTATTTTAAATCTTATGCATTTTTCTTTAAAATTGAAAGTCCGGAGCCTTCAATATTGACAAAGATCTAAGCTTCTATACAATGACACATTTTGGTATGATTTTTTGACATGATTTTACCTTGAATCTTAGCTTTTTCCAATGATAAACATTTAGAAACTAACATAAATTACTAGATTAAATATCGATAGATGTCACATATCATATAATCAAGAGCATAACAAGGAATAAGTGGATGTAGCAAATAATGTTTCCGACACCTTCATCCCAACAAATCTAGATCCCGTGCATCAAAGCCAAAATTTCATCATGAAGAATATTTGAGTATCCAATATTCCCATAAAATCTCCATTGGAGTCTTTGATTAAACCGCCAAACCCCATTTCATTCTCGGGTTAGTTTTCGCATTACCACTAGACTAGATTGGCCTTTTTGCCAAGCAATAAGTTGAGGTTGATGATTTCTACTTTATTTATGTGTAGCACTGAAAGCATGAGAGTGTCACGAGTTATAGCCTTGATCTTTGATGGTATAGTTATAAGAGAGGTGTTACTACTTACCATCCTAAAAAAAACTTGGCATATCTAGCTCACCAAATGGTCCACATGGTAATAGGGCTCCAATACCAATCTTATCAATATTGTTTATAATTTTGATACATTAAGAGATCAATGTGACAGTAATACACTTCAAGAAACTGAAATGATAGTTTGTCCACTGTCTCGAATACTAAATAGTTCTAACTTAAAACTTTCGCCTAAAACTAGACAAGATCTCAAAATTTACTTTAGATCCACATCCACTTAGAGTTGGATCGGGCCTTCATCCCTTTGTTTTCTTAGTCGACTACTCACACCCCTTAGACTTTCGACTAAATCCTTTTGTTTTAGATAAGTAATTTAGTTTTCTTTTTAGATACAACTAGTAATAGAATAAACTCGTGTACTTTATCAAAAAAAGAATTTAACAAATAAACATCAGATAAGTCTCATTTAACTTCTGAAGGATGACTCATTTCATATCCATACAGCACAGTGAATATAGTTCAGTTGAAATCCATTTAAAATTCTTTTTCATTTCATTCACGACGAGCAACTACCATGAACCTTCGGCGCCAAGTGTTGGATTCTGGAAGGCCGAGAACTCCCAGTATGTTTTCAAAGAGAATGGTAGGTAAACAGTAGCACCTTCTTCGGTAATTTTAGATATCTGTAAATTCAACATTATAGATAGATGCAGTAAATATCACAACTCGACATTATTGCAATATTATTGCTACTGCTACCATTACTCTAACTATGGAAGGTAGAAAACATCATCAATTCATTACTCTAAATTCACAAATTGTTTCTCGCAAGTATAATTCGTATATTTTCGGCAAAGAAACCTATTATCTTGTCGAACCTTTCAGCTAAAAGTAGATATACTAGAGCCGTAACAATGTCAAATACAGATTTAGGTAACAAGTGATGTGAGCTAGAACTAGAAATTGCAGTAAAAAATGATATCAATTGAACTTCCATACAAATGCTTTCATCTGAATCACATAATTCTTAAGGTATAAAATGTGATTGTTAAAACTTCTAACGGAAAAGTTAATATAGGCGATGATCTAAACGATGAATGTAAGATATGGAAATTTGAGACTTAAAAATATTTCTCCAAATGGGCATGCTAGCTAATCAAAGGTGAACCACTAGCAGAATATAGAACAAAGAAAATTTCACTTTTTCACATTAATAACATCTTTATGTAGTATTTAGATGTTAAATTACTAGTATACTTTGATAAGTTGTAAATGGGGAGGGGAGGAAGAGAAATGAAACAGGACAAACCTGAATCTATCTGCGATTGTTAAAACATGCATTCACATCCATAATAAATACTGCCACAGAAAAAAACAGAGATATAAAGAAGTACTTTGAGTAATGTTTGTCATAAACTAAATAATACCAACAATTGCATCAAGAATTTGTTTAAGTTGAAAGCTTAGCTTGGCAAAAACTGCATCAAATTTTCAGACACGGTAGCATTGCACATTTCACACCTAAAGATGCATATTTGCTCAAATGTTCTTCCAAAATTGATTATACCCGGACCATTATTTGTGTTACAAACTTCAAAGAACAAAGTATCTGGCTACAATAAATCCCAATAAACATAATACTCAACCAAAGAATTATATGAATAACAATACCATGCATTTCATATGCACGAACATGTATTGAATAAATAAAAATAGAATTATAAGATGTTGAACTTTTAATTTTCATGTATTAGCTTTTGAACAGCCACCATGTTTCCAAGGTTGACTCGTGAAGTCTCAAATCATGCACAAGGAAAGAAAATTGAAAAATCAAGCAAGGACAATTTATTGTGAGGATAAATAACCTAAACTCCCAAGATATGGTTGGGCAATGCACAGTGACAGTTAGTGCACTATTAATGTTAGAGGGCATGTTTCCTATAGACATAAAAAATCATGTAACATAAGTTTCTAGATAAAAGTTAGAAACCCAGATCACTAATAATATTTTGACAAACATAATTATTGAGAAATATATTTAACTGACTCAATTTTGACACTATTATTAGTGCAAATTCATAGCTCATGATCATTATACAATCAATGAGTGCCACACTGCCAACTTGTATTTCTCAACTCTTAACTTCTAACAATCTTTGGCCTGAACTAGGTTGTGGTTTCTATGGAGGTCATTTTCTTTTATTTAGGACAATAGAAACCACTACCTTTGAATTTGAATTGCATGGAAAAATAAAATCTTCAATTGTACTCAGTACCCAAAGTTGAAACACTAATACTTACCACCCATAAATATACTAGTTATTTTTATCCCTCTCTTCGAGTCATAACGTGCTATTTTTGCAACTTGCAAGATCTCTAAATAACATAAAATCCTATTTCAAACTGGTTCATAATGTCAATAGCATATATACAGTTTGAACTTCACACGCACTCCATCATGCATGGTTCATAGCTCATATCATTAAACAATGCAAACCTAAAAAGAACAAATAATAGACGCTAAAGATCGAACCAGATAATCAATTTTACTGCTCTCGACATACTCATGCATCCTATATGTGCTAGGAAAACTATAAAGACATAGATCAAGAAAAATCTACCAAAAACTGTATTACTTTTGTCATCTCCATTATGACGTCCATACTTGTTAACGAGTGATGAACCCAACATTCCAACCAAAATTTCATCCTTTTGTCAACTATATATTTCTACTACATTTTTCTAGACTTCTAGGCGCTAAACCCAAAAAGAAACGAGGTGTTGGAGGACTAAAATAAGATTTCATTAATTGGAAAAAAGAATAACTACTCAGAATAATACCCACCTTTGTCACCAAGCCAATGCTCTAGGTTACTGAATCACAAAAAAACCAAAAAGCTATCAGCATTATCATAGCTTTCCTGGTTATAGATTTGCTAAGTATTTACTGATTAATAACAAACAATAAGTTTTAGGCTAACTCTAGTGGGTGTTGTTTATTAACTTCTTAGTTAAGATCATTAGGTTTAAGCTTGTGTGTATAAACCCTAAAAGGTTTAGCAACATTGGGTTGTGCCCAAACAATACTCCTCTTCTATGAAAGAACCTTCTCTCTCCTTCGATACGTTTGTTAACCATATTTGTTAATCCTATATGTGCTAGTAAAAATTAATAGACACTAAAGATCGAACCAGATAATCAATTTTACCGCTCTCGACATACTCATGCAATCCTATATGTGCTAGGAAGAGTATAAAGACATAGATCAAGAAAAATCTACCAAAAATCCTACTTGTAGGTTTAAAATAAAACTCAACTGAAAAGCCCTGCAAACAGTAATTCACTTACAAAAAAAATTACTAGTTTCTATTTTTGATTTTGGGGGAGCATTATTTTGAACTTATGATTTCTACTTAAATACACTTAAAATTTCATAAACCAGAATGCAGGGTTATAGATCACATGGAAACTGCACGATTAAGGAAAGGGATAAAAGTAAAACGCTAAAAATTTGTTAAACTCAAAGCTTCTGTTCTACTATATGAATTTCAACTTCAAACCGATCCATTTACATTAATTCAAATCGTGAGTACTACGAACAAACAACAATGCCTGTAAAATTGAAAATAAATTACAGTGACTAAGATAAATTAGGGTTCATGGATCAAAAACCTTCTTCAGTGAGCCTTTCGTCGCTGCAGTGGCTGTTTTTGAGTTGCTAATTTGTAAATCCAAAATACCTGTGGTGAATCGAATAAGTACGCCGTGGTTTAAGAGTATATATAAGATGAAGAATGAAAAGTGATGAGAAAAATTACCAGTCCGAGAACATGAGCTGCTATTAGAAGAACGAGAAATACAGGTACTGCATCGATCATCTATAGTCCCGTTGATGAGTGTTGCTCTTGCGCCATTGTACAGAATGCAACGAGGTGAGATTACGAGTGTTTCGGTTCTCTTCGAATGCCACGAGAGATCTTTCACAGTCCAACAAAGGAAAACCCCAACTGAACCCTTCAAGAACGATGCGGTAAGTAAATAAGTACTCCTAACACCAACAAGTTCATCACATAACATATTCAAATAAATTCACCAACAAGTTCATCACATAACATATTTACATCATTGTATACATAACAAATTTACCCTTCACACTTCTTAACATAATCATTCGCTAATTCTTAAAATTCATATACTAATTTGAAAGTTCAATGATAAACAAATCCAATTTGACCAAAAATATAATGGGAACAAATCCAATCACCAAGGCAAAAATTAAACAATGCATAACAATCACTGCAAAAAAAAAAAAAATATATATAATGCAACTATTAAAAAAAACCATTTTTTTCTTCAATAGGGTTCCTTAAAACCCTAACAAAATCATCGATTCAACTCTAATTACACAAAAGAAAAAGTTACAGAAAGAAACTAAAAACGAGAACTTTGATTACAATGAAGATTGATTGAGAATGAAAAATCGTATAGAGCATGAAATCGTAAAAGGGTGACGGGATCTTACCTCACCTGAAGAAGAAGAAGAAGATGCTAATGCAAAATCCGGCTACTGTGTCTGTGAGTGCTTGTTCTGTTTTGCGCTGCAAAGAAAGCAGAAGATTTCTTTTGCCACCCCCATATATCTTTTTCACCCCCTAAAATCCAATTTTACCCCTTGGAATTCAAAAAATTTGAACTCAAAAGTTCGGTAAATACGAACCGAACTTTTGAAAAGTTCAGTTTACAAAAGCCGCTCGCTAATAGATCGGTAGACGAAAACCGATCTTTATGTTTATAAACCAGACGATCTGTCTTTCTTCTTCACTTTCTCTTCTTCACAAACACACAATCAAAATCTCCTAACGTGATTCTTGCGCGATTCCGTCCATTGATGACTTAAAATCAACATTGGAACATTGGCTAACTGCATCTACACGCATTGAAGCTCAAAAACAAGGTAAATTTCATACTTTACCGTTTAGATTCCGCTTACCTACTTTTTAGCTTAGTAGGTTTCTGACACAGTTTAGTTCAGTTTTTGTGTGCCGAACTTTTGAAGAAGTTCGGTAAACGCGTACCGAACTTTACTGTGAATCCATTTTCCTGCATAACTCCACTGCATTGCTTATATCATGTTCAAATCTGTTGCATTTACTTAGAAAACAAGTAACCATAGGACTGATTGGCGCAGTGGATTAGTAAATATAGATTGCATTGCCTTAATTTCATGGTTGGATTATTTCTATGCAATACATATTTCATGTAAATTGACAATTGTTGATAATTGTATTTTTATTAATTTTTGGCTATGTTATTTTGTAGTTATGGCCGATGAATCCAAACCTCCGAATGAGTGTAGAGCATTAGTAGCAAGACCTCAGGCAACAAATGTGTATGTAGGTTCTCATTTCATGACGGATCAAGGATTCGAGTATATATTTGAGTATGTAGTTATGGCTGTTGTCGGGGACTGGCGTTTAGATATTGGAGCATCGCAACAATTTATATTCTTTTAAGTATTTGTATATATTTGTTCATATTGTATAATTTTTACTTGCACTAATCCTTCTTTGCTAGTCAAAGAAATATTTGTCTTGTTAGTTCAATCCTTTTTCAGATTCTCCATCACAGACAAAACCATGACTGATCGTGGTTATAACAATTTCTATACTCCGGATGAGTACGAAACATATCAACAGTGTCTTCCTGATAATTATGGGCAAACTCCAGAGGCTAGATTGGAGGAGACCATGATTAAATTCATGGAAATGCAGCAGCAGCTGAACCAAGAGCACCGACAATATTTGAAAAACAGCCTTGCACGGATAAAAAATTTGGAAATTCAGCTTAGTCAGATAGCCAAACAAATGGCTAATAAGCAAAGCATGGAAGTTCAAACCAACACTCAAACCTCTCATGACAAAAAAGATAGTATTATACCAAAGAGTGAGGAATATGGAGAGTGTGTGGAAGAAGATATAGAAAAAAATGAAAGAGAAATAATGTCTCAAGGATATGGTGTAATGAAAAAAATGGAAGAAGCAGACACACCACACGAAATTGAACTTCCTCAAGAATTGCCATATACCGTGAATGCCAACACTGTTGATAATGAAGAAGTGATGATGGTTGCAGAAGAAAATGAAGGATTAGTTGACAAGGAAGTATCATGTGAGCAAAAGAGGGAGATGGATAACAAGGTGGAGATTGATCGGGTCATAGACGAAATTTGTGCCTTGTTCAACAAGAAAGAATTGGGGAGGATATGGACTCCACTACATTTATATCTAAAGTTCATGGAGTTCCTCCTAAACCGAAGGAAAAAGACGGATGATGTGCTTTCCGTCTCATTTTGGCCACCCTAACCAAAAAGGCGTCAAGCTAATGACGTAAAAGAAACGCTTGTTGGGAGGCAACCCAATTCTCTTTCATTTACTTTTATTTACAGCATTTTTAATTCCTTATATGTTATAATAGTTTTTGAACTTGTTCAGCCTCTTATGAAAACAAAGTCTTTGAACTGGTGTGAATTCCACTTGAAAGTTTGTTTCTGCCATTGTCCCTAAGCATATCATCACCTCTGAAATTTTGACAAAAGCCTAGGGTTGTGTGTTTTACCTTGTAAATGCAGGCATAACTTCATTTTCTTGGCCTGAGGGCGAGTAGCAGAAGCAGAGTACTAAAGCACGCCATATACAGTGAAATTTTATTGTTTCAGTCATTAGAATTCATGTTTTATATTTCATTGCAAATTTTGACTGAACAAACATGGTTTAAATATTTGTGATTGTTACATGTGCATATGAATTGAAATGTCTAGGTTTGTGATTAATCAAAAGCAAATGCATGATTAGAATGATTTTCTTTGAATTGCTATAGTTGAGGTCAATTTTTTTGTGATTATCTTTGAATGATAGGATGAATTTGAACTAAGTAGCCTGATTCAATTTGATTTCATTCATTCCTTCTTAACATGATTAATTGATTATGAATCACTTAGACCTAGCCGGGTGAGATTGTGTGAACCTTCCAATGTTTATATATTTGAGAGCCGGCAATTGTGTTTAACTCTGTTGATTTTAACTGAATCTTGCTATTACTTGATGTGTTTGAAGTCATGGAAATGATCAAGGCCATGTTTCTATTTGAGTGCAACTACTTAAGCCTAAAATAACCTACCTTGTGAGATAGTGTGATCCTTTGTTACCCCCTTTGAGCCAAAATTTGAAAATTTGTTTGTTTTGAACCCTTGAACCACAATAAAGAAAAACAATGACTTGACCCTTGTCTTAGGATGATTGAGCATTGAGTTTATGTAAGGTTGAAAACAAGTTGGGGAGAAAGAGGTTATTTGTTTGAATGTAAAAAATTAGGCTAAATTGCACTTTTGGCCCCCTAAGTTTTAGAAAGTTGCGATTTTGGCCCCCTATGTTTTAAAATAGCACTTTTGGCCCCCTAAGTTTTAGAAAGTTGTGAATTTGACCCCCTATATTTTAAAATAGCAATTTTGACCCCTTATCTTTACCCCATTTTGCAAAAGGTTAATTTTGACAAAATCAACGCTGATGTGATAAGTCACTTAAGTGACTCGGCTTTTTTTTTTTCATCTACTAATAAAAATAAAAAATAAATAAAATAAATAAAGGAATAGGAGGGGATGGTCACGTGAGAATATTTATTTTGAGGCTTTTTTGCTATGCGATTTTTCAGTCCTGCTCTAGTTTTCTTCATGCCTATTTTGCTGGTACCTGGCCTGTTGGTTTTTATGGCTGTATGCTCTCTGCCTTGGTTTTTAGTGCTTTCCTATTTTCACTATCTGTTGCTATATACATACTCCTATCTTTTAAGAAGGTTTTGCACAATTAAACTATAAAATAATGTGGACTATATAAGGTGAGGTATAAATATGTTTCTCCATTTACAATTTCATGGTGTGATAATTAAGTAGATCTTCGGAAAGTTTGCTCACATTTTGTGTTTGCAGATCAATCTTTTGACTGATGATATCTCTGCTATTATAGTTAAGTTGATAGTCCATTTGTTAGCAATGGAAGTTGATTCCATATGCTATTCTTTTGGGAAGAAATTAAGTCTTTGCTCGATCAACAATCTACGTATGTGATTCATCACTCATAAATGAAACTCGAATGTGTAGCTAAATGTGCTTAATTGTTAACACAAACAAACTTTCTCTTATTCGCAAAGGTTTTTCTGTTTCTCTTATGTGAGAAAGAATGAGTTTGAAAATGAAGATTTGTTAGAATCGGAGATGCAAAATAGAGAAACACAAATAACGGCTAGGGTTTCGTAGAATACCAATAGCTTAACTTCACAAAATAGGATTACAAGACAATATATAATAATACTTAATGGACTACTAACCTAAAAGCCCAATAACATAAAGTCTTATTATCTAACACCTCCCCTCAAACTCATGATGCATCAACAAGAAACATTATGAGTTTGTCAAACAAAATACGAAAAACATATATCAACTAAAATAAACTTCTAATACCACCCCTCAAGCTAAAGCTTACTAAGCTTTCAGCTTGTTACAAAAATAACCCGACAAATAAACTAAATTAACCGAAATGGAGGAACCAGATTCAGACTTCGGATTCATACTTCAGACTTCGGATTTCAGATTCAGACTTCAGATTTCAGATTGTGAGTATTCCCTCACCGGATTCAGATTTTCAGATTGTGAGAATTCCCTCACCGGATTCAGATTGTGAGTATTCCCTCACCGGATTCAGATTTTTCAGATTGTGAGAATTCCCTCACCGGATTCAGAATGTGAGTATTCCCTCACCGGATTCAGATGTGAGCATTCCCTCATCGGATTCAGATTTCAAATTTCAGATTGTAAGCTTTCGCTCACCGGACAGATTCAAACAAAATCACCGAATTCAATTGTAAGCTTTCGCTCACCGGACAGATTCAAACAAAATCAGACGTAATTAAACAAATCAGATCAAACCAAACAAAATCAAATCAAACAAATTCAAATAGATCTAAACTCAATCAAACCACGTAGCCAGAGAAGCTAAAAGAATAATGCTGTGCAAATTCCAATTTGTCAAATTTTCCATCAAAATATGCTATACTTCCCCACTAATTACTCACAATTCCAAATCAAAGTGTGCCTACTAACGACAACCAATAGAAACAGAACTTAAACAAATCAAATCCCAATAAACATAATACTCAACCAAAGAATTATATGAATAACAATACCATGCATTTCATATGCACGAACATGTATTGAATAAATAAAAATAGAATTATAAGATGTTGAACTTTTAATTTTCATGTATTAGCTTTTGAACAGCCACCATGTTTCCAAGGTTGACTCGCGAAGTCTCAAATCATTCACAAGGAAAGAAAATTGAAAAATCAAGCAAGGACAATTTATTGTGAGGATAAATAACCTAAACTCCCAAGATATGGTTGGGCAATGCACAGTGACAGTTAGTGCACTATTAATGTTACAGGGCATGTTTCCTATAGACATAAAAAATCATGTAACATAAGTTTCTAGATAAAAGTTAGAAACCCAGATCACTAATAATATTTTGACAAACATAATTATTGAGAAATATATTTAACTGACTCAATTTTGACACTATTATTAGTGCAAATTCATAGCTCATGATCATTATACAATCAATGAGTGCCACACTGCCAACTTGTATTTCTCAACTCTTAACTTCTAACAATCTTTGGCCTGAACTAGGTTGTGGTTTCTATGGAGGTCATTTTCTTTTATTTAGGACAATAGAAACCACTACCTTTGAATTTGAATTGCATGGAAAAATAAAATCTTCAATTGTACTCAGTACCCAAAGTTGAAACACTAATACTTACCACCCATAAATATACTAGTTATTTTTATCCCTCTCTTCGAGTCATAACGTGCTATTTTTGCAACTTGCAAGATCTCTAAATAACATAAAATCCTATTTCAAACTGGTTCATAATGTCAATAGCATATATACAGTTTGAACTTCACACGCACTCCATCATGCATGGTTCATAGCTCATATCATTAAACAATGCAAACCTAAAAAGAACAAATAATAGACGCTAAAGATCGAACCAGATAATCAATTTTACTGCTCTCGACATACTCATGCATCCTATATGTGCTAGGAAAACTATAAAGACATAGATCAAGAAAAATCTACCAAAAACTGTATTACTTTTGTCATCTCCATTATGACGTCCATACTTGTTAACGAGTGATGAACCCAACATTCCAACCAAAATTTCATCCTTTTGTCAACTATATATTTCTACTACATTTTTCTAGACTTCTAGGCGCTAAACCCAAAAAGAAACGAGGTGTTGGAGGACTAAAATAAGATTTCATTAATTGGAAAAAAGAATAACTACTCAGAATAATACCCACCTTTGTCACCAAGCCAATGCTCTAGGTTACTGAATCACAAAAAAACCAAAAAGCTATCAGCATTATCATAGCTTTCCTGGTTATAGATTTGCTAAGTATTTACTGATTAATAACAAACAATAAGTTTTAGGCTAACTCTAGTGGGTGTTGTTTATTAACTTCTTAGTTAAGATCATTAGGTTTAAGCTTGTGTGTATAAACCCTAAAAGGTTTAGCAACATTGGGTTGTGCCCAAACAATACTCCTCTTCTATGAAAGAACCTTCTCTCTCCTTCGATACGTTTGTTAACCATATTTGTTAATCCTATATGTGCTAGTAAAAATTAATAGACACTAAAGATCGAACCAGATAATCAATTTTACCGCTCTCGACATACTCATGCAATCCTATATGTGCTAGGAAGAGTATAAAGACATAGATCAAGAAAAATCTACCAAAAATCCTACTTGTAGGTTTAAAATAAAACTCAACTGAAAAGCCCTGCAAACAGTAATTCACTTACAAAAAAAATTACTAGTTTCTATTTTTGATTTTGGGGGAGCATTATTTTGAACTTATGATTTCTACTTAAATACACTTAAAATTTCATAAACCAGAATGCAGGGTTATAGATCACATGGAAACTGCACGATTAAGGAAAGGGATAAAAGTAAAACGCTAAAAATTTGTTAAACTCAAAGCTTCTGTTCTACTATATGAATTTCAACTTCAAACCGATCCATTTACATTAATTCAAATCGTGAGTACTACGAACAAACAACAATGCCTGTAAAATTGAAAATAAATTACAGTGACTAAGATAAATTAGGGTTCATGGATCAAAAACCTTCTTCAGTGAGCCTTTCGTCGCTGCAGTGGCTGTTTTTGAGTTGCTAATTTGTAAATCCAAAATACCTGTGGTGAATCGAATAAGTACGCCGTGGTTTAAGAGTATATATAAGATGAAGAATGAAAAGTGATGAAAAAAATTACCAGTCCGAGAACATGAGCTGCTATTAGAAGAACGAGAAATACAGGTACTGCATCGATCATCTATAGTCCCGTTGATGAGTGTTGCTCTTGCGCCATTGTACAGAACGCAACGAGGTGAGATTACGAGTGTTTCGGTTCTCTTCGAATGCCACGAGAGATCTTTCACAGTCCAACAAAGGAAAACCCCAACTGAACCCTTCAAGAACGATGCGGTAAGTAAATAAGTACTCCTAACACCAACAAGTTCATCACATAACATATTCAAACAAATTCACCAACAAGTTCATCACATAACATATTTACATCATTGTATACATAACAAATTTACCCTTCACACTTCTTAACATAATCATTCGCTAATTCTTAAAATTCATATACTAATTTGAAAGTCCAATGATAAATTAATCCAATTTGACCAAAAATATAATGGGAACAAATCCAATCACCAAGGCAAAAAGTTAAACAATGCATAACAATCACTGCAAAAAAAATAAAAATATAATGCAACTATTAAAAAAAACCATTTTTTTCTTCAATAGGGTTCCTTAAAACCCTAACAAAATCATCGATTCAACTCTAATTACACAAAAGAAAAAGTTACAGAAAGAAACTAAAAACGAGAACTTTGATTACAATGAAGATTGATTGAGAATGAAAAATCGTATAGAGCATGAAATCGTAAAAGGGTGACGGAATCTTACCTCACCTGAAGAAGAAGAAGAAGATGCTAATGCAAAATCCGGCTACTGTGAGTGCTTGTTCTGTTTTGCGCTGCAAAGAAAGCAGAAGATTTCTTTCCCCACGCCTGTCTCTTTTTAACCCCCTCAAAATCCAAATTTACCCCTAGAATTTCAAAAATTTTGAACACCAAATCTCGGTAAATGCGAACCGAAAATCCTAAAATTTCGGTTTACGAAACCCGAGCGCTAAGAAGTTCATAAAGTTCGGTAAACGAAACCCGATGTTCATAGTTATAAACCAGCAGACCTGTCTTTCCCTCTTCATTTCTTCATCTTCTCAAAGACACTAACAAAAGTTCCACAAATTTTTCTTGCGCGATTCCGTCCATTGGAGGCTTGAAATCAAGATTGGAACCTTGGCTAACTGTCTCTACACGCATTGAAGCTCAAAAACAAGGTAAATTTCAATCTCTACTGTTTAGTTTACGCACACCTACTTTCTAGCTTACTAGAGCTATGTTTGGATTGGTGGTATGTGATGGAGCAATTAATTAGATTCCATTGTTTGGATTTATAAAAAATGAATGGAGTGGAATGGAACACAATGGAAGTGATCAGTGCATTTTAATGCACATTCTTCTACTATTGTACTCATGTATTCCTATAGTTTATTTTACTATTTTTACTATTTTAATGTGTTTTTATATTTAAGATTAATTATAGCCTTATTTTATTTTCGCACTTATTTTCTGAATAAATAATAAATTGACACCTTCTCATTGCGCAGACCATAACAGGAGCTAGGAATATCGGATTGAGACGCAGCCAGTTCCGTTGGAAAGCTAAGACAAAGAGCTACAACTTTTATGTTGAAGTCGAAAGCTAATTCAGAGCGCAAGGGAGTCATATTTACTCGTCAATGTTCCAGACTTACAAGACTTAATTATTTTCAGCATAACTTATAATTTTCGGCCCAATTGTTATGTGGCCCGTTTTTGCTTGCTGTATTAAAACTAAAATCTGACCTAAGTCAGAATTCATTCAGTATTCACGAACCAAAAAAATAGGATTGTGCAGCCGAATCATGAGCAACTAAAACCATAGATCAATTCGTTGGTTAAGGCACTTCAATTCATAATCTTGAGGTTTGGATCTTAATGCAATTACAATTCATGTTTCTAATTCTTTCTCTTTCAATTTCGCTTCCTCTTTGATCATAATGAATGCAATTCGTATTTATCTATAGCGCTTGATTGTATGTAATTTCGGATTGCAATTGTAGTGAGGTTATTCGAATTAATTATCGCTTGTTTAATTTAATTCGGATAGAAATTGATAGAGTCTACAACGCTTGTTTATAGGATTGACTGAATTCACGTGATGACTTTAATCATGTTCTGTTACGCTTGTTTACTCTCATGATTAATCGAACAACTGTTTTTCGCTTGTTAATTCAGCCCGAATTCTTGTGAAACTAATGGACGCTTGAAAGTTAGTTTCACGGTCAATCAAGAATAGAAACAGAAAAGTATGTTTTCTAGAAACCTATGATAGATAATGAATGATGTTTCCCTAAAACCAACGGATTGATTGCTTCCATATAAATTAATTCCAACATCTCTATTACTGTTTTTCTCTATCGAAAACCCCCAATTTTTATAGTTTTTAATTTGTTCTAATATTGTTAACTAATCGAGAGTCTTTGGGAAACGACCAAGGTTATCTTACCTTGTTACTACTTTTTAATTACTTATTTTTGATCACAAAATGACGGTGATCAAATTGGCGCCGTTGCCGGGGACTCTTAATTGATTTAGGCAATATTAGATCCATAGTTACTGTGTTCCTTCGTTTAGGCTTTAGTTTCTTCACAATTTTAGCCAATTCGCGACCTAGAATAAAAAATTCTGTTTTCTGAAAAATTGTGTTCGATTGTAAATCTGTTTTGTCAACTGGGAGCAGAAAAATCGTGCGATCATTACTCCCTAACTAAGGGACTTCGCTTCCAAATTCCCAAATTCGTCTTTTTTCTATTTTTAACGAATTAATTACTGTTTTCATAGTTTCAAAAAAATCTAAAACAATTTCCAAAATTTTTATTTTCCTTAATTAGAATAGATTTGACGTTTTTATATTTTTCTGAATTTATTTTAACCATATCTCTTCCTATTGTTTTGTTTCTGCTTAAATAGGAACATTCTACCAATCGTTAGTTGGTTCAGTGGTGATTGGCGCTGAACTTGGTAGGGAGGACCACAGTTCGATCCCCCGCAACTGCGATCGGGAGGGGGCTGGAACCACTTGATGCCAGAACTGACCCCCGAACCAGATTCAACAGGTGGTGAAAACCAAAAAAAAAATAATAAAAATAAATAGGAACATTCTCACCTTTGTTGTTGCAGTGTGATTCAGTCTGGCTACTAGGTCTACTTGTTCTAACTTGTTTCATTTGAATCCTGAGATTGAAAGAACCCTTCACGCACGCCGAAGAGAAAATCTGGCCAACAACAGTTCATCACCTATTAACGAGTGTAACTCATTAACTGGTGACTCTGATTCTGATTCCTTGCATAGTTTTTCTTTACAAAATTTATTTGATTATGAACTTGATTTTGAAAATAACATGGCTGAGCAAACACTAAGGCAACTTGCTGCCCCTGATGTTAATTACAATGGTTTATGTATTGAATATCCTGATGTTGCTGTACCTTTTGAATTGAAATCTGGTTTAATACATTTGTTGCCAAGGTTCAGTGGTCTTGCAGGTGAGGATCCACATAAGCATTTGAAGGAGTTTCAGGTTGTATGCTCCACACCACTAAGGCCTGAAGGCATCACGGAAGATCATATCAAGCTGAGAGCCTTCCCATTCTCACTACAGGGTGCTGCCAAAGACTGGTTGTACTATATTCAGCCAAATTCTGTTACAACTTGGAATGATTTGAAGAAAGTGTTTCTTGAAAAATATTTTCCTGCCTCCAGAGCTGCATCGATCAGAAAAGAAATATGTGGTATTAGGCAGGGCAATGAAACATTGGCTGAGTATTGGGAGAGATTCAAGCAGCTAATATCCAGTTGTCCTCAACACCAAATCACTGAACAACTTCTTATCCAGTACTTCTATGACGGCTTGCAACCAATGGATAGGAACATCTTAGATGCTGCCAGTGGTGGGGCACTTGTTGATAAGACTGCAGCTGCTGCCAAAAATTTGATTGAGAATATGTCACTTAATTCTCAACAATTCTCAACCAGAAACAATGCTGTGAACCAGACAAAGGGTGTAAATGAAATCCAGGCTTCTTCTTCCTCCATCAAAGCTTTCGAAACAAGAATGGAAACAAGAATGGATGAACTTACTTCCTTGGTGAAACAACTGGCACTTAACAAACCTCAAACAGCCAAAGTGTGTGGCATCTGTACCTCTTCTGAGCATCCAACTGACACATGTCCTATCCTGCAAGATGAGACCATAACTGAGCTACCTCAAGCATATGCAGCAGCAGCAGCAGCCCTTTACAATCAGAACAAATACAACAACCCTGACCTCTCCACCAACAAGTATCATCCTAGTTGGAGGAATCATCCAAGCCTCCGATACGGGAATCAATCACAGGCTGCAGCCCCTTCTGCCCCACTAGCCACATCTTCACTAGAGGACCTTGTCAAACAAATGGCTATAAGTAACACCCAATTCCAACAAAAGACAGATGCTAGCATTCAAAACTTGACAACACAGATTGGACAAATGGCTAATGCAATAGGCCAATTGAAAGCTCAAGGCTCCGGTAATCTTCCTGCACAAACAGTACCAAATCCTAATGTCAATTCAAATGTCAGTGCAATTACCTTGAGATCCGGAAGAGTATCAGAACCAGCCCCAGAGAAAAAGAAGAAGCAAACCACTCCTGAACCTGAACCTGAACCTGAACATGTTACTGAACCCGCTGTTACAGCTGACACCGAAACTGAAAAAGAAAGAGTTTATGTGCCACCAATTCCTTTTCCTCAAAGGGTGCAGAAAAATAAAAAGAAGTCAGCTGAGGAAGATAAAGAGATTCTGGATACATTCAGAAAAGTAGCTGTCAACATTCCTCTTCTTGATGCAATTAAGCAGATTCCTAAATATGCAAAGTTCCTGAAAGATTTATGCACCAACAGGAGGAAAGTGAGGGTGAAAGAAAATGACAGAGTCAGCTTGGGAAGGAATGTTTCTGCTTTCATTCACTCCAGCTCATCAGCTAACGTCTCAGCTCTCAGTCAGACCTTGCCACGAAAGTGCAAGGATCCAGGAGTTTTTGCTATTCCTTGTTCCATTGGGGATAAAAAGTTTGAAAATTGCATGCTCGATCTTGGAGCAAGTATTAATGTTATGCCTACTTCTATTTATAATAACCTTAATCTTGGTCCTTTGCAGCCTACAGGTTTGATCGTTCAATTGGCGAACAGGAGCAATGCTCGTCCCGCTGGAGTGTTAGAAGATGTCCTTGTGCAAGTTAACGATTTAATTTTTCCTGCAGATTTCTACATCTTAGATATGGAGGGAGAAACTAATTCCAGCAGGGCACCCATCATCCTAGGCCGACCATTCATGAGAACGGCAAAAACGAAAGTGGATGTTTATGATGGCACAATGTCCATGGAGTTTGGCGACATTGTCGTCATGTTTAACATTTTCGATGCCATGAAACAACCCTTGGAGGAACATTCTGTTTTTTATATGGACTTGGTTTCTGAGTTAGTTGATGAGACCTTTCCTGAATTCTTTTCTGCAGATTTTCCTTCATTGTCTGACTTTGATGATACTTACTCATGTGATTCATGTACTGACACTAACCTTTGCTCTGTTTGTGCTGAAATTGAATCTGCCTTGCAAGATAATAACGTTCATACAGGTGAAGTATCCGATGAGGCCGTCTGTACGGTTGAAGTTCTTGATGTTCCGGCTGCTCCAACTAAATCATCCATAGAACAGCCGCCTTCCTTAGAGCTTAAACCGCTTCCTGAAAATTTGAAATATGCCTACTTAGAGAAAAATGAAAAACTACCTGTCATTATTTCTTCTAACCTTGATTGCGAACAGGAGGAAAAGCTTTTGCGGGTTTTGAAACAGCACAAGAAGGCAATCGGATGGACTTTGGCTGACATACCAGGAATCAGCCCCACTATGTGCATGCATCGGATTCTCCTTGAAGAGGGAGCTAAGGTGGTGAGACAGCCCCAAAGGCGACTCAACCCCTTGATTCTTGATGTTGTGAAGAAGGAGGTAACCAAATTGTTACAAGCAGGTATCATTTATCCTATATCAGACAGTAGTTAGGTAAGTTGGGTAAGTCCAGTGCAAGTTGTACCCAAGAAATCTGGACTCACTGTGGTGAAAAATGAAAAAAATGAACTTGTACCCACCAGAGTCTAGAACAGTTGGAGAGTTTGTATTGACTACAGGAGGTTGAACCAGGCAACTAGAAAGGATCACTTTCCTTTACCGTTCATTGATCAGATGCTCGAACGGTTGGCAGGTAAATCACATTACTGTTTTCTTGATGGTTTTTCAGGTTACTTTCAAATTCATATTGCACCTGAAGATCAAGAAAAGACCACTTTCACGTGTCCTTTCGGCACATTTGCTTACAGGAGAATGTCTTTTGGTCTTTGCAATGCACCTGGCACATTCCAGCGATGCATGCTTAGTATTTTCTCTGATTTTATTGAAAATTGCATGGAAGTGTTTATGGATGATTTCACTGTTTATGGTACTTCTTTTGATGCATGTTTGACTAGTTTGAACTTGGTTTTGGCAAGATGCATTGAAACTGACCTTGTTTTGAATTTTGAAAAGTGTCATTTTATGGTTGAACAAGGAATTGTTCTTGGTCACATAGTTTCTGAAAAAGGAATTTCTGTTGACCCTGCTAAAATTGATGTGATCTCTACACTGCCTTACCCTTCTTGTGTTCGCGAGATTCGTTCTTTTCTTGGTCATGCAGGTTTTTACAGGCGCTTCATCAAGGATTTCAGCAAGATAGCTCTTCCGCTGTCAAATTTGTTGAAAAATGATGTCACTTTCAAATTTGATGACAGCTGCAAAAAGGCGTTTGATTTCTTGAAAAAAGCATTGACTTCTGCTCCCATAATCCAGCCTCCTGACTGGAACATTCCTTTTGAAATCATGTGTGATGCATCTAATTATGCAGTGGGAGCAGTTCTTGCACAAAGAGTTAACAAGGCTGCCCACGTCATTTACTATGCTTCTAGGACTTTAGACCCTGCACAGTCAAATTATACTACCACTAAAAAGGAACTTCTAGCCATTGTTTTTGCTCTTGATAAATTTCGATCATATTTGCTAGGTTCCAAGGTTATTGTTTTTACTGACCATGCAACATTAAAGTACTTATTGAAGAAGCCTGAAGCAAAACCGAGACTGATTCGGTGGAAATTAAGGATAAAAGTGGAGCCGAAAATTTAGTGGCTGGCCACTTGAGCAGAATTGAGCGTGATAGGGATACTCTTCCCATTCAGGATGACTTTCCTGATGAGCACTTGCTAGTTTTACATGGGGTAACCCCCTGGTTTGCTGACATTGTTAATTATCTTGTTGCTGGTGTTTTTCCTGCAGGTGCATCTAGGACACAAATTCATAAATTAAGGAGTGATGCAAAGTACTATGTTTGGGATGACCCATATCTTTGGAAGTTTGGCAATGATCAGATTATTCGAAGATGTGTCCCCGACTATGAGATCAAATCCATTTTGCATCACTGTCATGCTTCTCAAGTTGGAGGACACTTTGGTCCTCAAAGAACCGCGAGGAAAATACTAGACTCCGGTTTTTATTGGCCCACTATCTTTAAAGATGCGTATGAGACTTACCGCACTTGTAAGGAGTGCCAAACCACAGGTGCAGCTATCACTCGTAAGAGTGAAATGCCTCAGCAGTCTGTGCTCTTCTGTGAGGTATTTGATGTATGGGGAATCGACTTCATGGGCCCCTTTCCTATGTCATTTGGATTTCTTTACATACTACTTGTTGTTGATTATGTTTCAAAGTGGGTTGAAGCCATCCCCACTAGGACTAATGATTCAAAAGTTGTTGCAGATTTTGTCAGGTCAAATATCTTTTGCAGGTTTGGAATACCCCGAGCTATCATAAGTGACCAAGGCACTTATTTCTGCAACCGCACCATGGAGGCTTTACTCCGAAAGTATGGAGTTGTGCATAGAATCTCTACTGCATATCATCCCCAAACTAATGGGCAAGCTGAGATCTCAAATAGGGAGATAAAGCAAATTTTAGAGAAAATGGTGCAACCAAACAGGAAGGACTGGAGCCGCCGTCTAGAAGACGCACTTTGGGCTCAAAGAACAGCTTTCAAGACACCCATAGGGATGTCTCCTTATCGCCTTGTGTTTGGTAAGGCGTGTCACCTTCCTGTAGAAATTGAACACCGTGCTTATTGGGCGGTGAAAAGCTGTAATATGGACTTACAAGAAGCAGGTAAAGAAAGAAAACTCCAATTACAGCAGCTTGAAGAGCTGAGGCTTGAGGCCTATGAAAGCTCCAGAATTTATAAGGAGAAAACTAAACACTTCCATGATAAGATGATTTCTAGGAAGGAGTTCTCTGTGGGCCAACAAGTTTTATTGTTCAACTCCCGCCTTAAGCTTATGGCTGGGAAGCTTCGATCCAAATGGATTGGCCCTTTTGTGGTTACTAATGTTTTCCCTCATGGTGCAATAGAAATTAAAAGTGCAGGTACTGGCAAAATTTTCAAGGTAAATGGACAGCGGCTGAAGTTGTTCCATGGCATTCCTATGCCTGTTGAAGCACCTGTTGAAGAGCTCTCCTTAGACGAGCCTTCCTACACCCCAGCTGCTACACCTTAGCCCTCGGGTGTGTTCATTCCTTTACTCTCACTTTATGTTAATTTGACATTGCGGACACTGTCTGGTTTAAGTGTGGGGGAGGGACATTTTACTTTTTGTTTACTTACTTTACATTTTACTTTATGTTTAAAAAAAAATCAAAAAAAATAAAAATTGAACAAAAATACAAAAATAAATAAATGTCATGAGTAGTCACATGTTCTAAGGCTAAGAGCAGATAGTTGTAAGGTTGGTGAAATCTTTGGAAATTCTTGTTTTGATACTTGACATGATAGTCTTTGCAACTTTAATGCACAACTGCTTGAACACTGTTAAACTTAGTAATGTCTAGATAAATTTCTGAAATACACATTCTCTAGACTAAGCTCTCTGAATTTGAATATAACGGAAGGTACGACTAGAACTAAGTGTGGGGATAAGGCTGAAGTAAAGGATAGACTGATCATTGCTATTAATTAAGATAAAGGGAACTTCTTGAGAGCCAAAAATAATAATAATATGAAGAAGAAGAAAAAATGATGATAATAAGTTCCTGTGCCCGAAACTGGAGGAACAAGTGCTGTGTAGGATGCTCTACTCTGAGTAACAGGTTGGACCTATTACAAGTAGGATCCCGTCAGGTGAAAAGGTGGAGTAGTACCTAAAGCTTTGATATAATAATAATAATAATAAATAATAATAAAGCTTGAAGGAAGTTACCCCTGTATTGAAATTGAAAAGCTTTGGATCTCTTGAAAAGAAACAGCACCCCTAGACTGAAATCCTGGTTAAATCTAAAATTAGAGGAAGAGAATGACAGCTTAGTATTTAGATTGGGTATTTCGGAGAGGGATCTTGACATTACTTTGGTTGACAGTAGGAGACAGTACACACACACGCAAGATTATCATGCAAGGTTGATAGATGAGAGTTATGCCAATTTTTGAATTTTAACCTAAGGCTTGAAGCTTGAAACCTGGAGTATGTTGACTGCTTGTGACTGTTTAAATTTTATTTCAAGTTTTTCAACTCGAGTTTTGCTCGGATGCAAAAGTTCAAGTGTGTGGGAATTTGATCAGTGCATTTTAATGCACATTCTTCTACTATTGTACTCATGTATTCCTATAGTTTATTTTACTATTTTTACTATTTTAATGTGCTTTTATATTTAAGATTAATTATAGCCTTATTTTATTTTCGCACTTATTTTCTGAATAAATAATAAATTGACACCTTCTCATTGCGCAGACCATAACCGGAGCTAGGAATATCGGATTGAGACGCGGCCAGTTGCGTTGGAAAGCTAAGATGAAGAGCTACAACTTTTATGTTGAAGTTGAAAGCTAATTCAGAGCCCAAGGGAGTCATATTTACTCGTCAATGTTCCAGACTTACAAGACTTAATTATTTTCAGTATAACTTATAATTTTCGGCCCAATTGTTATGTGGCCCGTTTTTGCTTGCTGTATTAAAACTAAAATCTGACCTAAGTCAGAATTCATTCAGTATTCATGAACCAAAAAAATAGGATTGTGCAGCCGAATCATGAGCAACTAAAACCATAGATCAATTCGTTGGTTAAGGCACTTCAATTCATAATCTTGAGGTTTGGATCTTAATGCAATTACAATTCATGTTTCTAATTCTTTCTCTTTCAATTTCGCTTCCTCTTTGATCATAATGAATGCAATTCGTATTTATCTATAGCGCTTGATTGTATGTAATTTCGGATTGCAATTGTAGTGAGGTTATTCGAATTAATTATCGCTTGTTTAATTTAATTCGGATAGAAGTTGATAGAGTCTACAACGCTTGTTTATAGGATTGACTGAATTCACGTGATGACTTTAATCATGTTCTGTTACGCTTGTTTACTCTCATGATTAATCGAACAACTGTTTTTCGCTTGTTAATTCAGCCCGAATTCTTGTGAAACTAATGGACGCTTGAAAGTTAGTTTCACGGTCAATCAAGAATAGAAACAGAAAAGTATGTTTTCTAGAAACCTATGATAGATAATGAATGAAGTTTCCCTAAAACCAACGGATTGATTGCTTCCATATAAATTAATTCCAACATCTCTATTACTGTTTTTCTCTATCGAAAACCCCCAATTTTTATAGTTTTTAATTTGTTCTAATATTGTTAACTAATCGAGAGTCTTTGGAAAACGACCAAGGTTATCTTACCTTGTTACTACTTTTTAATTACTTATTTTTTATCACAAAACGACGGTGATCAGAATCTATTCCATCTCATACCATCCAATCCTCCTATTTTTCTTCCCCTCCAATTTGGGGTGTATCTAATGAAATGAAACTTAATAATAAAATACTCAAACAATGGAATGAAATATTTGTTCCACTCCGCTCCGTTCCACTCCATTCCATTTTGCTCCGTTCCATTCCGCTCCGTTCTATTCCATCAATCCAAACATAGCCTAGGTTTCTGACACATGATCGCTCGGTTTTTCTGTACCGAAATATTTTGAAAAACTTCGGTAAACGCGTACCGAAGTTGTCTGTGTTTGAGATTTCCTGCATAACTCACTGCATTGGCATGTCTTTGGTTTATATTGGCATAGTTATGTTTTGCAATAACTTAGAGATGAAGTTAGCTTATGACTCAACATGTTTTGTTTTAATTTGCTTCATTTGTTTAGTAATTATGGTTTGCATTGGCTTATGACCTAACATGACTTAGCATGATTAAGATAAGTGTAAATGAAAAATTGTTGGTAAGTTAAAACTTATTATTGATTTGTTGTTTTATTTTGTAGTTATAGCCGACGAATCTAAACCTCCGGACGAGTGCAAAGCCATTGTAGTCAAAGCTCTGGCAATAAATATTGATGTATCTTCTCATTTTGTGACAAAAGAAGGTTTTGAAACAAAAGAGATGTTGCTTAAGTGGGCACGCGACAGAGGAACTCCTTTGCGATTTTCAATTGTAGTTTTGAGGTCCGACAACGGTACCGCTAAGAGAAATGTGTTTATTGTGTTGGGTTGCGAAAGGGGCGGTACATACAAACCGACGGGGAAGAAGTTAAAAAAAGATGGGTTGGGATCAAGGAAATGTGGTTGCCCGTTTCGCATCCGAGGCTACTTTCATGCAACTACACGGCAATGGCATGTTAGTGTTACTAATGGCACACACAACCATGAACTTGACAGCGCTCTACAAGGTCATCTAATTGTGGGGCGCTTAAAACCGGAGGAGAAGGAGTTACTAGAAGAATTAACAATGAATTTGGTTGCGCCTAAGAATATTATTTCCGCGATGAAAGAGAGGGATCCGGGTAATGTCACAAATGCCAAGCAAATTTACAATGCCCGATGGAGATTAAAACAAAGAAGTAGGGCTACAATGAATGAAATGCAACACTTGATGAAGTGCCTTGACGACAACAACTACTTTTTTAAGGCTCGAACCAATGGTGAGTCCGAATTTGTGCACGATATCTTCTTTGCACATCCTAAATCCATTTGTTTGTTCAACACCTTTCCAACCGTTTTGTTGATGGATTCAACTTATAAAACGAACAGATACGGTATGCCATTTTTCGAAATTGTTGGCGAAACCTCATGTGAAGAAACATATAGCGTGGGGTTTGCGTTTATGAGTAGCGAAAAGGAAGAAAACTTCACTTGGGTGTTGCAACAATGTATGGCTCTTTTGAGGAGTAAAGAGGTGAAACCGAAGGTTGTGGTAACTGACAGGGATGTTGCATTAATGAATGCCGTTGCCACGGTTTTTCCGGAGTCGGCCCATTTAGTTTGTTATTTTCATGTGAAGAAAAATCTGACACAGATGATGAAGCCACATTGCAAGATCAAAGATGGTGAAAATGTTACGGCAAAACAAGTGTGGGCTCAAATTGAGAAGGCTTTTGATGAAGAAAAATTTAGAGTGACAAAGATGATTATGTTGAATCTAGAGTTTAGGAAACTATGTCGTAGGTTTCCACGGTTCCTCAGATATGTTGAAGAAACTATTTTGGATACCGATAAGGAGAGGTGTATAAGTGCTTGGACAGATAGAGTTATGCATCTCGACAATACTACTACCAACAGAGTCGAAGGTGCACATGGTAGGTTGAAGGGTTATTTGACGGACAGTCGTGATGATTTGGCCAAGGGTTGGGTAGCGATCAACAAAATGTTGATTCTTCAGTTCAACGAAATTCAAGCAACCTTTGGTAGGAATATGTCAGTTTTAGAACACACCTTTAAGGATCATTACCTCTATCCGTTGTTGATTTACAAAATATCGAGAAATGCCTTGAATCACATTCGTGGAGAAGAACTAAGAGCTGAAGAGTGTGGTATGGATAGTAAGAAGTGCGGTTGTTTGATGCGGAGGATTTATGGATTGCCATGTGCATGTGTGATTGCTAGGAAAATGAAGAACAATTTACCTATCCGACTGGATGAGGTAAATGCGCATTGGAAGAAGTTATGTTTCCTAGATGATGAAGGCGGTGAATCTGAAGACAATGATTATTCTTGCTTTGCGGAGTGGCAAGCAATACAGGTACATTATAATTTAATTGACTTGCTAAAATTTAATTTATCTTGTTACAAGTTAAATTTATCGTACATTGACATTTAATTGTTTATCCTTTGTAGAAACGTCTGAAAATAGTTGATGTTAGTATGAAGGGTGCAATAAGAGATCAACTTCGTGAAATTGCATTTCCTGAGACGATGTCGTTGAAAGTTCCGAAAGAGAATGTGGTTCCAAAGGGTGGAAAAAAGAAGAAGGTTCTTAAGGGTACGTCTCGCGTCACTAGATCCAAGAATCAATCCACAAGTCGAGAACCGTCCGGTTGGGAGCATGTCGATAGACAATATCCGAGAACACAAGCTTCGCTAAACAAATCCTTTGGTACGCATTTACCGAAGTTATTTTTTAGGGGTAAAAAGGGAAACCTAGGGGGTGAAAAAGAGTTAGGGGGTGGGGAAAGAAAACGCATATGTAAACCCTAGGGCATGTTTGGCCCAATTTATTTGGGTTTTTAATTCTCTTTTTTTGGGCTTGTGTTCTACTTATTAAGAAGTTGGGCCAACATAAAGATTCGTTCTTTTCGCGCCCCCGTACCTTCTTGTGTCCGTTTGCATTTAAAAAAATGTTCTGCTCACATTTTAGGGTTCGAGCATTGTAAAAATGAAAATTCTAGAAAAACATATTTTAAACCTTAAAGTTCGACCTATTTCAATGATATTTTGCATTCTGAAATGTGATCGTAGTTGGTAGTAATATTTTTGGATGGTGGTCATAGTCTTAGGACGTGTTTGACCCAATTTCTTCTTTTCTTTTTGGGCTTAAGAAGTTAGGCAAACATAAATTAACAAAAAGTATTGAAATTAAAAGTCTTGAATGTCAAAAAATTACTTTGATTTGTTTTGGCCAGATATGTGTTTTTGTAAATAAAAAGCGAGTTTGACTAATAGATAATTTGACAAAAAATTCAAATTGGTGCATATAATTTTAAAATAAAAATACATATTCTCTCCGTTCTTTTTTATTTGTCATTTTAGAAAAAAAATTGTTTCAAATTATTTGTCGTCTTGATAATTTAAAATTATATTTTGTCTATTATACCCTCCTTCCTATTTTATTTTATTGACTCAATTTTATATAATCTTTTTATTGTATCTATTTCTTTTTTTTATTAAATTTCTTCATATAATCTTTCTATTGTTTTTGTTTTTTTACGGTCCGCCTGCCCAACCCGCTCATCCGATGAAGTATATCTTGTCAAAAAACTAGTTTGTTACGATCCGGCTTTAATTTTTTCGGTAAGAGAAAGTGTATATAAATAAATAGGAATTTATTGGTGGATTAAAATTAGGGTATAATATATTCCAAAAAAAGGGTATAATAGGAAGATAAGGTGCAAAAATATATTTTCTTAATTTGATTTTTTTTTTCTTTCTAAAACGACAAATAAAAAGGAACGGAGGAGTAATGGTTAATAAGTTATTTATTTACACTAATGTTAAAGTAATTTTACTCAAAATTATAAGGAACTTTTTGCTTCTCACGATCACCAATTAACTTAAAGTGAAAAGTAAAATAATAATACTCAAAATGTTGACAAAATAGTTCTATAATTTAACATTTTTTCACATGAAAAGTGTTAGCACCATGTTATATAGTAATAGTAGTAGTAAAAGTTTATTTCTTATTGAGTAAAAAAAAAGTTTATTCCTAATTGAGTAAAAAAAGTTTATTCCTAATATTCGTTTTTCTTCATTAGTATCATTTTGTAGAGACTAATTTTAAATTTTAACCACACTTTTTTGTCACAAAGTTTGAACCATATTTAACTTTCTTTTTAACAGGATATAACTCTATATATATACACAACCAGTAAATAATAAAACATTTTCTCTTTTTGTAGACATTATAATATTTTCTTGTTAATTATATTGCATAACCAATGATTCCATTCTTTTTACCCGTATTCCATTTAATTAATCATTCATTGAAGTCACTAAAATTGAAATATAAACTCTTATGAAATATGATAATCAATTCAAACAACCATTAAGAATTTAACATCAGATAAGTCTGATTTAACTTCCAAAGGATGACATATTTCATATCCATACAGCACAGTGAATATAGTTCAGTTGAAATCCATTTAAAATTCTTTTTCATTTCATTCACGACGAGCAACTACCATGAACCTTCGGCGCCAAGTGTTGGATTCTGGAAGGCCGAGAACTCCCAGTATGTTTTCAAAGAGAATGGTAGGTAAACAGTAGCACCTTCTTCGGTAATTTTAGATATCTGTAAATTCGACATTATAGATGCAATAAATATCACAATGCAATAGAAAACATCATCAATTCATTACTCTAAATTCACAAATTGTTTCTCGCAAGTATAATTAGTATATTTTTGGTTAAAAAAACCTATTAGTTTGTCGAACCTTTCAGCTAAAAGTAGATACTACAGCCATAACAATGTCAAATACAGATTTAGGTAACAAGTGATGTGAGCTAGAACTAGAAATTGCAGTAAAAAATGCTATCAATTGAACTTCCATACAAATGCTTTCATCTGAATCACATAATTCTTAAGGTATAAAATGTGATTGTTAAAACTTCTAACGGAATAGTTAATATAGACGATGATCTAAACGATGAATGTAAGATATGGAAATTTGAGATTTAAAAATATTTCTCCAAATGTATCACCTGGGCCTAGACCTATGGGCATGCTAGCTAATCAAAGGTGAACCACTAGCAGAATATAGAACAAAGAAGATTTCACTTTTTCATGTTAATAACATCTTCGTGTAGTATTTCGATGTTAAATTACTAGTATATTTTGATAAGTTGTAAGAAAAGAGTAGAGCAGCAAGAAAATGAAACGGGACAAACCTGAATCTTGTTGATAGCAGACCTATCACGGTACAAAAGTACACGCATACATTTTTCAAGTAACTTGACACCTTCTTCAAATGTCAAGTTTTCATTCCACTCATCACGGAGAATTGGCCTAGCAAGATGATTTCCAAGCCCAGTTGCCACATGGTTGTCTTCGTAATTAATGCCAATCATGTTAACCTGGATAAGATACACATACACCAAACAAAAATATCATATAGGTGCCTCGACTATTTAGAATGAATGACAAGACAAAGTAAGGCATACCGTGCCAAGGTACTTCTCTCCCTTTTTAACACCACCAAGAACAAGTGAATTCCACAATGGATTGAACTTGTTGCGCCTATTATACATCACCCGAGTTAAATAGTTGTGCACCTCCTTAGGCCCCAAAGAATTCCCATCATCCCACATGTTGTCAACAAGGCTGCCAGTCAAAAGTAACAGTTATACATGAACGGTGAAGTTTTGTAATATTAAAGTAAAGGGTAAAATACACAGATGGATTCTATTACGGTGTTTGAAATGAAGTAGATAAATCAGCCAAATAAGTATGTTCGAGAGTGTGTTGCTAGCACTCATCTTGAAACAATCAGCGTGCATAGATATTGATATTTATTATTTTATTTAAAAAAATTACTCACATAAGCTCATCAAGGTAGCGCATAATCTCTTGAAAATCACTTATTTCCCCACTAGCACCAAGAAGGGAGTGCTTTCCAATAGGCTTCAAACGCTCAACACTCTTGTACCGCAGTGTAGATCCATATGAACCTACAATTAGTTCATTCAATCCATCAATCAACAATGAAGCAAGACAAATACTTAAAACACTTAATTGAACTTTGCAGAGATGACGCATTCACAAATCAAAAGAAAAAAGTTCTAAAACCGGCCCTTGTAAGGAAACAAAATTTATTTGTGCACGACTTTTTCAAAAAATAAAACACTAATAAAGAAATTTCCAGAGAATTGGATTTAAGGCACTTTGACTTGCGGATAAAATCAGAATAAAATACCATATTTGAAATTGAAGGGAGCAAAATATAACCATGATAGTAGGAAAGGTAATTACAAACTAAAAATAATGAACAAGAATTACATAACTTTTTTTCCTACTGAAATACAAAAAATCAAATTGCAATTGAAAAGTGAAGTTAACAGAGAGAAAGCGGTGGCGTTAATATGCATTGAAGAGGTTTAGCATCAGACCTCCCATATCAGCAGCCATAAGAATCCCATCCTTGTATTTGATGGCAACAACAGATGATCCAGTTACATATGGGTACCTAAAAATGCAAAATCAAAATTTAGGGTACAGAAAACGAGCAACAACATATACATTTAAGACTAATATCAAATTACATGTCGTAGAAACCCTAAATATGAACCGAAAGAGTATTAATGAATGAAGAGGAAGAATACATACAGAGTTCTCTGGGATTCAGCTACAGAGTCCATTGCAACGACAAATGATCCAGTTAAGTATTGGTACCTAAGGATGTGAAATTAGAAGTTAGGGCACTAAAAACGAGACAACATATACATTTAAGCTATGTTGCCAATTGCGCCGCTTTAGCACGGATTCACAATTGTCTGGTGTGTTGCCTTTTGCAGGGGCGGCAACACACTAGACAATGATACGCTAAACTCCATCTGAACAACATATCTTAGGAACAAAGACAATCACTAAGCTATGAATTAAACAATGCTTTAACAGAGGAAAAAACAAACAAAATAACAACACCTTATACTTGAGAAATAAGTAACACTAAGATTCATGTCATTCGTGTCAGGTTATATATCAATGAAACCGAGTAATGGAGCATGTAACACCCCAAAATTTAGAAATAGTTATTTATTTAGAATATGGTTTATTTAGGTGTTTATGTGCTAAGTAAATTATTTGATAAGTTAGAATTTATTTAATTTAGTGAGAACAAGAGAATTATTTGAAAAATAGAATTAATTAAGATATATTTTAGAATCATATTTTAGAGATATAATTTGAAATATATTTTAGGAATATATTATGAAAATAAAAGATTAGATTTTTATGAAAAATAAGATGAGAGTTTTTAGGGAATTAAAATAGAAACAAATCTGTTTTGAATCTTGCTTGCTTTTAGGAAAAGAAAAACATAATCTTCCTATATAAATGGACCAAACTAACTTGAAATTAGGATTACCACATTTTATAAACAAAAATTCGTGTAGCTTTTATGATCAAATAGTGGAATTGGAGAGCAAAATCAAATAGAAACGTGAGAAAGACATTGGAGAGCTAGGGCATCGAGGGATCGCCAACAATAAATCATTAAAGGATTTCTGCATAATCGAGGTAAGGGGGGAGATTGTTCACGCATAGGGGTAGTATTAACCATAAGAATAGTCGAGGGGACCTTGCCCTCCTTCCCTTTTCCCTTTCTCTTTTCACTTTTGCATGTTCTTAATCTTTCTTAAAATTCCTATTAGTTTTTATCAATTTTAAATCCTTGTGATTGATAGCTTGCTTATGTGAAAGAAATTTTATTTGATCTGGCATGATAAATTTGTACTAATATTATTTGATTGCTAAAAGTGTTTTGATTTGGTCTATGAATTATGTTTTTTTTTCTCTTTAGTTGGCTGATATGTATACTTCCTGTTCGGTCCCTCGTATACATGTTTATGCGACATATTTTTGTATAAGTCCATTATTGAGTATCTTATCTTTGTGTATGATTTGAATAGAATGGATTTTCTTGCTAATTATAATTGACTGACTCTTAATATATCATCCCTAGAATAGGACCACAAGTCAATGAAAGAGTATGCTAAACAAATTCCTGCCTTAGTGACTCCAGATGCTTGTATGATATATTTTCTTGTATGATACTAATCTTGGGTAATGACCCTTTTTGCACAAATTTTGAAATACTGGACACATGAATAATTTATATTAATTATTTTGAAAATAAATTCTATTTTGAAATATCGTTAACAACAGCTAATGATTGGTTAATTTTGTTCTTAGCATTTATCTAGTAGTGTCAATCTGAAATAACATATGCATGGCTTTTCTTCTAATTGATTCAAGATTGCATATTAAAATCTTTTCTCAAATTTGTTTGTGTCTAGTCAACGTATGCTATCCTTTCATGGTGAAATCCAATTAAATTGATTTGTTTTTCAAAAGATATATTTGTGCGGGTTTAATTGATGTACTTAATTGGTGTTGAGTTTAATTGGTGTTGAGTTTATTTGATGTTGAGTTTCTTTAAGAACTAAATATTGTAGTGTGTCGAATAATGACGTTGATTTAATATTGTAGCCAGATATGGCAATGAAGTAGTAATAATGTAGCCAGATATGGCAATGAAGGAGTAATATTGTAGCCAGATATGACAATGAAGGAGTAATATTGTAGCCAGATATGGCAATGAAGGAGTAATATTGTAGCCAGATATGGCAATGAAGTAGTAATAATGTAGCCAGATATGGCAATGAAGGAGTAATAATGTAGCCAGATATGGCAATGAAGTTGTTAGCTATGTTGTAGCGATGAAGTAGTAATATTTTATTTTAATGAAGTTGTTAATGATGTTGTGATAGTGGTTACATGTTATGAGTTGTGTTTGTTTATGTGTTTGATCGTCCCAAAGGATGATATTTTTGTGTTTATGTTTTCCCTACTCTTGTGTGTTAATACACCGATGCCTTGCGTGAATATAATCTCACCCCTTTCTTTTTGTCTTGTTTGGCTTGGCCCTGCGATTGTGAAATCGCAGTATTTACAGGTTGTTGAGTTTTGAGTTCGAGTCAAGGGAAGCCCGCTCTGATTGTGACACTTGGGAAGAAGTCTTAGAGTCTAGCATGTTTTGCTACTTTATTTTTAAAGCTAATGTATTTTATTATAAAGGAAGTTGCTATGTTTCATCTTTATAACAATTTTCAAATAATTTCAATATTGGGTCCAATTCTATAGTTATTTTATCCGCTGCACGATGTCTCTTAAAAAGAATTTTCAAAAGAGTATTTTTAAAATTTGAATATTAGTAGTCTCGGGTTCGGGGCGTTACAGAGCATACCATCACAGAAAAAAAAATGCAATAAAGAAAAAACAGCTTTTTTCAAAAGCAAGTTCCCTATAACCCCAACAAAAACAAAATGAAACAAAATCGTTGATCGAACGCTAATCAAATCCCTTGCAAAAAGAAAAAAGTTTTGGAGAGAAACTAAAAACTACTTTGATTCCAAAAATCATTGATTTTGGATAAGAAATTGCAGTGCATAAAATCATTCGGACTGTTCTAGCACAATACAAACAAGAAGGGTCCTCAATCATACTCAAAACTACACACACATATAACTATATATATAATTCATTTGTACTCTGAACAAAATCTCTACAAATAAAGTATGAAATAAGGATGCTTCCAGAATTTTTCATCACAAAGGGTAGTCAAGTGTTGAAAAAACAGATCAATTTCACTAAGCAAGACACCTCTCTTGTTCACCTCTAATGTGTCATAAACACAAACTTGAACATAAAAAATTGTAGACATACATAAAGATCAAGAACAAGTTATTGTTAGTATTACAAGCCGAGAAAACAGCACCAATCCCACACCCATGAAACCCAACAACACAATCCATTCAAAGACAAATGTAACTTATCACAAAATGCATCAATACTTATTTTGTGTTTTGAAGACTAACAAAACAGGTTGGGAGGCAAAATTATAATTTAGTTGTTAATTTTGCATGATAAGTGCTTATGTATAATAAAAGATATAAGCTGTTTTAATAAACTATCTTGGAGAGAGCTTGTGAAAATAACCTAAAAATAGCTTATGGGCACGTCATAAATTGTTTTCATAAGTTGTACAAAATAGTCTCACAAGCACAACTGCTTATTTCAGTAGATAAGCTAAAATAAGTCAATCCAAAAGGACTATATTTACAAATTAAAAATTCTAAATATAATCCAATAACTTAGAAGAATAAAGTTTTGAACCCCTGTTTGGACAAACACTTATGTAAGCTATTTCTATAACAAAGCTATTTTCATAAACTATCTTGGAGAACTTACGAAAATAAGCTGAAAACAGCTTATTAATGTGTCATAAGTAATTCCTTCTCAAACAGTCTCACAAATAAGCCAATCCAAACAGGTCCTAAGGGGTTGTTACTCTTGCATACTCCTCAATTTCTATCAGCTCTAATAATTTCTTATCAATAGTTTAGAATGAAACCATTACCATTACTAATTCATAAAATTCATATACTAATTTGAAAGTTCAATGATAAACTAATCCAATTTGACCAAAAATATAATGGGAACAAATCCAATCACCAAGGCAAAAATTAAACAATGCATAACAATCACTGCAAAAAAAATAAAAAAATATAATGCAACTATTAAAAAAAAACCATTTTTTTCTTCAATAGGGTTCCCTAAAACCCTAACAAAATCATCGATTCAACTCTAATTACACAAAAGAAAAAGTTACAGAAAGAAACTAAAAACGAGAACTTTGATTAGAATGAAGATTGATTGAGGATGAAAAATCGTATAGAGAATGAAATCGTAAAAGGGTGACGGAATCTTACCTCCCCTGAAGAAGAAGAAGAAGAAGAAGATGCAAATGCAAAATCCGGCTACTGTGTCTGTGAGTGCTTGCTCCGTTTCGCGCTGCAAAGAAAGATCGTTTTGCAAAGAAAGAATTTTACTCATCTATTATATGCAATACGCGAGGACGATTTCATTTTCCTCTCATGCCACGTGGCGCCCTCACAGCAACCCTGCTCTCACAACATTTTAGCATTAAATGCCATAATGTATTTTTTATTATAATGTATTTTTGTCAAGTATTTAAAATAATGTGTTTTTCATTAGGCCGATTTAGAATTTACTGTGTTCCTTATTTTCATTATGCATTTTGACTTTGAAATTGAAAGTGGAAATAAAATCATTCAAAATTAAAGGCACAATTTTTTTGTTAATGGTAATGATATATTTGACTTTTACACATTAAATAAAAAGTTTATTTTTTTGAACGAAAATGAATAACAAAATCAATGGATCATGAAAAGAAAAATTTGTAAATTATAATATATTTAAATGATACTGAAATTTTATTTATTTTTTTGACATTCTACAAATATTTTTTATTTAGCATTTATTGTGTTCCTTATTTTCATTACGCATTTTGACTTTGAAATTGAAAGTGGAAATAAAATCATACAAAATTAAATGCATGATTTTTTTGTTGATTAATGGTGATGATATATTTGACTTTTACACATTAAATAAAAAGTTTATATTTTTGAACGAAAATGAATAACAAAATCAATGGATCATGAAAAGAAAAATTTGTAAATTATAATATATTTAAATGATACTAAAATTTTTGTTTTTGTTTTTGACATGCTACAAATATTTTTTATTTTTTTATATTAGATCTAATATAATTTCTCTAATCTAAAACCCTAACCTAACACGCAGCCACCTTTTCCCCAAATCCAAACCCCTTTCTCAATCATGTAGCGTCACGTGACGGTGGTGCGATGAGTCTCTGGCTCCGCATCATATCTCTGCCACGGTCAATCTTTGATGGTCCACTCCGTGTGAGCTCTTCCGTCGTCGATTTCCATGGCTGTTTTTGTTTAGCCGTCGGCCGCGTCTCCAAGCTCCGACGAGCTTGTAGATTGTACTGTTTCAGCCACCACCGCCCCTTGAGGTGGTGGTTGATGGTTTTTTGTTGTACTGTTGGTCGTCTTTTTTTTCTTTCTCTACAGATTCGCTCTGTTTGGTAGCTTTTGGGTTTGATGGTCTGCTGGTTGTGGTTTGCTTCGTTTCCTGTTGCTGATTGGGTTGGTGTTGGTCCTGTTCGCACCGATGGTTGGTTGGGTGGCGGAGCTGCTGTGGTGCTTGTCTGGGTTGCTGGTGGTGTTTACAACCGGGTGCTCTTCACTGCGTCTGGTTTGCTTTTCGTTTTTGTTCGTGTTGTTTAGAGATTGGGTGGATATAGACTTTTGACTACTTTCTACTGTGGTATGGTTTCAAAAACCCGAAAGGGTATGGTTCTTTTAACCCGTAAGGGTCTGGTTATTAACGTATTGGACTCATCCCTCGATCTGAGTTCTTACGCGTATGTTTGACTCTCATTGTGTCTGGTGGCCTGGATACTTTGTCTCTCTGGTGTTTCCAGGTCTGTTGAGATCTGCAGGTTTCAAGTCGTCTTGTCTGCCTACACTTTGGGGGTTTTATTGCTCGAAAGAGCTTTTATGCTTGCTGCGTAGTGCAGGGAGCTGTTGGCACTTGGATTTTGTTACCGTGTTGGCGGTCGTTCCATTCGCCGTCCTTAAACTCTAACTGTTTTAGCACAGGTTCACTTCTCTTTTTTTTTGTAATCTGGTTTCGCGCCCGTACGCGGGTTCGCTGGGTTGCGCCTGAGATTGTTGGATTTTTGTTAGGATAGTTTAGAGTTGTTTCTCTAGGTCTGGTTTACATTGTTATATTCCCTTTTGGGTTGTACCTGGGTCAGGTTTTATGTCCCCCCAGTCTTTGTATCGCTTCGTTATATTTATTTTAATTTTCCTTTTGCTTAAAAAAAAAAAAAAAAAAAGATCTAATATAATTTATTTTTTTATTTTTTTGTTATTTATTTTATATCAGTGTAAATGTATTTTTTTTTTATAAAATAAATGTATTTCTATTCACTAATTGATATTGTTCCCAAATTCCATTAATTGTTAATTATTTCCATACAATTGCTAATTATTCACTAATTGCTTATTATAAAATATCTATCTTCTTTTGTTTCTTTTTTAATGGAATATATATATATATTCTATTTCATATTTATATTTTGTATGTATAATATGTATACATTGCTAATTATTTCCACACAAATGCCATAATGTATTTTTGATTATAATGTATTTTTGCCAAGTATTTAAAATAATGTATTTTTTATTATGCCGATTTAGCATTTATTGTGTTCCTTATTTTAATTTATGCATGCAATAGCAAGAAATTTTTTGTGCATTTTGACTTTGAAATTGAAAGTGGAAATAAAATCATACAAAATTAAAGGCACGATTTTTTTGTTAACGGTGATGATATATTTGACTTTTACACATTAAATAAAAAGTTTATTTTTTTGAACGACAATGAATAACAAAATCAATGGATCATGAAAAGAAAAATTTGTAAATTATAATATATTTAAATGATACTGAAATTTTTGTTATTTTTTTGACATGCTACAAATATTTTTTATTTTATATATTAGATCTAATATATAATTTTTTTTATTTTTTTGTTATTTATTTTATATCAGTGTAAATGTATTTTTTTTTATAAAGTAAATGTATTTCTATTCAATAATTGATATTGTTCCCAAATTCCATTAATTGCTAATTATTTCCATGCAATTGCTAATTATTCACTAATTGCTAATTATAAAATATCTATCTTCTTTTGTATCTTTTTTGAAGGAATATATCTTCTATTTTATATTTATATTTTATATGTATAATATGTATACATTGCAACCAATTAAATAATACAACTTTGTTGTCTCAAAAAAAAAAGAATCAAGAAATGATAAACAAAAGAATGAAACATAACATTCTGTATTTATGGCTAATATATTTGCTAAAATTATGGCTAAACAAAAGAATGGTAGAATCTGAAATAAATATTATAGATACAAAGGCACAGTTTGACACATGAATGCTAGCTTGTGAGCAACTATTTTCTCTTCTTCATTTGACAATTAATGCATTAAATACATTTATTTTTTAATTAGTTTTCAAATGATTTTTTTTGTTACATGAATGCTATTAATTACGAATAATTTTTCACAATAAATTTGATGATTGTGTATTTTTCTTATAAATATTTGTTTTGCATTCAACATTCTTCACACTATTTCAGTATTCATTCATAGAGATTGAAATTCTTCCAAAATTCTTTATTTTTACGTGCCTATACATAAACTAATATTACTTAGATATTTATCATTATTTGTGTAATTATTTAATTTTTGCTATTTCATTTTATTCATGATTTTATAACTCATATGTTGTCCTTATTTTTCTTCTATTTTTTCTTCTTTATTCATTTTTTTAATCTTTTGATCAATCTTTTTTATTCTATTTTTTCAGGAATGTAATCACAAAGAAAGCTATGAATAAGAGATTTACAAGTGTCTTTTTAAATTAAAGAACGCTTTTGAGATGTGTCATGGAGTTGAGAACAACAATTGTTGATGAATGTGATTGTAACAATGTACTTTTTTTGTAAATATTTCTAGGGAATTATTATTTGTGTAGTAGATGTTAGTCCAAATGAGTCAAATGTATATATTTAGTAGCATATATAAGTTTATTATATTGTATATTTATAGAAGTTCGATTTTTTTTTTCATTATAAAAGTTTATACCAATTTAAAAAAACCGAAAAAGTTGCACATTAAAAGTTTTTTTTTATTAATTTTCGAGACATTTATTTGTTTTCTTATCAATTTATTTGTTATTAATTTGTCATAATGGTTTCGTTAATTTTAATCTTTTTGTTAGGAATTTAGTGTATTATCAATGACGTTCTTTTTGATTAAGCAATGGTCACTTATTTATTTCTAATTGCAACATCAATTGTTTTTGGAATTGGAAGAATGATGAATATGCCATTTATAGTCCATATTTATTGTTACGTGTCACAAAAAAAGTGGGATGAGAATGAAATGAATATACCATAAATGTTTTGATTATAAAAGGAATAAACTATTAAACATATGATTTTTTTAAAAAAAATTTCATTTTACGTATACCAAAAAATCGTCTTCAGTTTAATGTGTTTGAATTGACCTATTTTAAAAGCTATATTCAATATTCACCTACTTATTTGATTTACTCATTATTATTTTCTTCATTTTTCAAATTATTTATTCAATTGCTTCAGCAAATTTCGAATCTATATAATATTAGTAAATTGTTTGAATTTTTTCCTATAAATATTGTTTCTACTTTCATCATTTCACTCATAGAATTCAAAATCCTTTCGAAATTTCCTTCTTTCATTTTGTGTGTTTTCAACAACTTATATTGTTCTTATATCTTTTAATGACTCTCGATCCAAATAGAATTAATTTTTTAGATGAATAATCTTAGACTTTGGTTGTTTGTATTTGTTTGTGATGTATCAAACAATTTCCCTTCCATTCAACTTAAAATGATGTTTTGATCTATTTATTTATGTATGTATTAGATTAATACATTGTTTGAGTAAAATAATATTTTCTTTCACACCGGATATTTTACTATACTTTTATTTTGTCATGAACTATGTGTAAAATTTATATTTATTTAAAATTTAATGACTTTGATCATTAAAGTACTAATTTTAAATTTTATTGTATATGCAGGCAGCTGATCAATTTGGTAGATTGAAGGTCTCATCTCATCTAAGGCATGGGTTCAAAACATTGAAGAATAGCTCTTTACAACCATGTTAATAGCATAAAATGTCAAATTACACAAACTTACAAATATGATAATGAAGTGTCTAGAATAACCAAGCATCTGAATATGTAGCGTTGATTATACCAAAATCGACGTTGATTGGAGGAATCAGCTATCCGGTTTATGTCCTATAATTATATATTTTTCCTTTCTTTTTGTATTAATAAAATTTAAGATTATAGAAAAATTAATTTCAAAATAAACAATATCTAAATAATACATTAATATCTTTTAAATATGTAAAAATCAGTTAGGCGAATTTCTAACCCGTGCTTGGCACGGGTGTGGACACTAGTAAAATTATAAGAAGGAACTTTTTGCTACTCAATTACCAATTAACTTATTAATTGCTATGCATTGAGGATGGTAAAATATTTTTTACATGAGAGTTACTAATTTATATCTATTTAAAAATATGTGAGTCTAAATTAGGAAAATACACCTTTTTTAATGGACTAAAAATACGCTTGATATTTACTTATTTAACATTAGCAATTGAGTGTTAGTTAAGTCAATTTTATTAAATAATGTACACTTATTTTGCTAATTTAGACTCACTTAATTATAAATAGGCAAAATGCATCTGGTCTTTAAGTTTTACTTTTGTAACGGTCCTTTAAGTTTTTTATGTAACAAATAAGTCCTTTAAGTTTTTTAAGTAACAAATAGGTCCTTTAAGTTTAAAATTTGTAACATCTAGGTCCTATTTTTTAAGTAATTGGAGGACCTAAATGTTACAAATTATAAACTTAAAGGACCTGTTTGTTATTTAAAAAACTTAAAGGACTTATTTGTTACTTAAAAAACTTAAAGGACCAATCTGTTACAAACGTAAAACTTAAAGGACCTATAAATGCATTTTGCCTTATAAATATATACAACTTAGAAAAACACATGAAAACCTAGGAAATCAAAAAAGGACAACTTACTAAAAACATATCCAATCTAGATTCATCTTCTTTTTTTAACAAAAAAAACTATTTTCTAATTTTTTTAAGTCTATACTATTTTCTAATTTTAACATTACTATTAATTTTGTTTTATTAAAAAAAAAACTTAAACACCGACTGAATCATAAAAGTCGCGGAATAATTATTTGCGTAAAATACCTTCTCAGCCAATGACTGATTTTTTTTTGTACAAATACACATATTTATTATAAAAACGCAATGCAAAATTAAGTCAAAGCGTAAGAACAGAAAGCAAGACCTAGGTACATAGTAATAAACTTTTGAGAATGTTTGTAACCGTCAAAGATTAAGGTTTGCTATGGTTTATGTTTCTTTGTTGTGAAAATAATGATTTGTTGATCATCTAATGTGTGGAAGTTGGAACATTGTGATTAAAAATTATAATAATAAAAAAAAAAAAGAATAAACACATTGGTCTTGTAGGACTTGGAACTAATGAGTGTGAATTAAAAAAGTGTAGTGGGAACAAGTCCCACATCACTTAAGTCACTCTCTTAATTAGTAGTGTTTATATATGCAAATGTGACTAGTAAGGATGTGCTCAAGAGGTACTCGTTTTTTGAACGGAGGACCGCACACACCTTGTCGAATATCATCACACGCGCGCGACACCGTCGGACCGAATTGGACTTGGACCTAGATGATATATTATTTTGAGTCACAAAATTAACTAACTTTTATTAGTTAATTATGCATGAAATAAATCACAAAATCAATACTTGATAACCATTCCAACATGGTTTTAATATGTTTCAATTCCACTTAATTTCTATGTCCCCTATTGATTCACTCTTGAATTATCCGTTGCATTTTGTTGCCAGCTCTAGTTTTTTCAATATATGAAAGTCTTCTTCATTGCTAAGTGATATAGCATTTTTCACGAGAAAGAAAAACATAAGCCATAAAACCACAAACAATTTTCTCTTCTCCATTTTTTCTTCACCAAAAAAAAAAAAAAAAAAAAAAATAATTTATTTGTCTCTTGTGTTTCATTGGTTTGGAAACTAGTATTGTAGTATCACTTAAAATTGATATTGTTGTATCAATTTCGAGTAATTTTGTCGAATTACTCAAGAAGGTGTTCCTTCCGATCGTTATAGTGCAATATTCGATCGGGTTAGTTTTTGAACTGGGCTGTTTTATCCTGGAGGCGGCACGGTTGATTGTCTGCTTTGCACCATTTGAGCAGTACCGTGAAACGTCTTAAAGAGAGCGACCTGGTCGTGACTCAGCCAGTAATTTTCTTCGGTTCCGATTTTCAAAAATATTTTATTTTAAATATCAAAAACAACAATTTTAAGACGTTTTTCAAAACTGCTATGGATACCGAAGAAATTATTGGAAATTCGGCTGTTGGTGCAACCGAAAGGCCTTTCAAGTTTGAAGGTCTCCATTTCAAACGTTGGCAACAAAAAATGTTTTTCTTTTTAACTCTGAAAAAAGTTGTCCACGTTTTGAATGAGGATATGCCCACTGTTCCTGTCGGTCTTGTAGGATCGAGTTCCGGAACAAAGGAACAACCACTCACCATCGGTGACAAGGTTGATAAGCCTGATGCAGCGACTGAAAAACAAAAAGAAAAGGATTTGATTGATCCTGCTGCAAAAGAGCTTCAATTGAAAAAGGAACAACAACTCTGGTTGCATAATGATTATTTATGCAAAGGTTACATTACAAATGGTCTATGTGATGATTTGTATGACTATTATAGTACATACAAAAGTGCTAAGGATGTTTGGGAGGCGCTGAAAAAGAAATATGATACCGAGGAGGCCGGTGTGAAAAGTATGCTGTTAGTAGGTACCTGAAGTACCAGATGGTTGATGAAAGGTCGGTGGAGACACAATCTCATGAACTTCAGAAAATTGCTCATGAAATAATAACGGAAGGTATGCCTCTTGACGAACAGTTTCAAATTGCAGTGATGATTGACAAACTGCCCCCTGGTTGGAAAGAATTTAAAAATCAACTTCGTCATAAAACAAAAGAATTTTCAATCGAGAGTTTGATTACTCGCCTTCGTATTGAGGAGGAATCCAGAAGGCAAGACCAGAAAGAAGAGGCCTATGTGGTCTCCAGCAACAATAAAAAGAAATTCGGTGCAGTTCTGAAGCCTACGGGCAAATCTTTTAAGAATCAGAACCGCGGTCAAACGAACCGAATTAAGAATGGTAACCCTTCAAGGGCCCATAATGCTAATGCTAAACAGCATCCACCTGCTCATAGGAATGACTCCGGTTCAGTTGGTTTGTCTTGTTTCAACTGTGGTAAACCGGGTCATTTTGCAAAGAAGTGTAGACTCAGGAACAAACCTGCTGCTGCCCCTAATGCACAGGCTAACCTGACTGATGAGCCTTATGTTGCTATGATCACCGAAATCAATATGGTTGGTGGTACTGATGGTTGGTGGATAGATACTGGCGCTACTCGTCATATCTGTTATGAACGTGCTATGTTTAAAACATACACGTCTGCTGAAAATAAGAAGGTGCAGATGGGAAATGCCCACACCTCTGATGTTGCTGGTATTGGAGATGTTGAATTGAAGTTCACCTCCGGGAAGACTCTGATCTTGAAGGATGTCATGCATGTGCCTGACATTAGAAAGAATTTAGTTTCTGGTTTTCTTCTTAATAAGGCTGGGTTTAATCAAGCTATTGGGGCTAATTTGTACACCATCACTAAGAATGGTATTTTTATTGGGAAAGGTTACGCTATTGATGGCATGTTTAAGTTGAATGTTGATTTGAATAATATTTCTCCTTCTGTTTACTCTGTTTGTGATTTTAATATTTGGCATGCTAGACTTTGTCATGTTAGTAAACGTTCTTTACTTAATTTAAGTAATCTAGGATTAATTCCAAAGTTAATTGCTAATGACATAGAAAAATGTGAATTTTGTAGTCAAGCAAAAATAACTAAATCGTCACATAAATCGGTAATTAGAGAATCTGAACCGTTAGATTTAATTCATTCTGATATATGTGAACTTGATGGAACTTTGACTAGAAATGGTAAACGCTATTTTATCACTTTTATTGACGATTGTTCTGATTATACTGTTGTATATTTAATGAAAAATAAAAGTGAAGCACTTGACATGTTTAAGATTTTTGTGACTGAAATTGAAAATCAATTTAGTAAGAAAATTAAGCGGCTTCGTAGCGATAGGGGAACTGAATATGATTCTATGTTGTGCAATAATTTTTATAAAGAACATGGAATTATCCATGAAACGACTGCACCATATTCGCCTGAAATGAATGGTAAAGCAGAAAGAAAGAATAGAACTCTTACTGAACTAGTTGTAGCTAGTATGCTCTATTCTGGTGCTGCCTCACACTGGTGGGGGGAAATTTTATTGACTGTTTGTTATGTCCTGAATAGAGTCCCCAAGGCTAATAATGTGGTCTCACCTTATGAGATATTAAAGAAAAGACAACCGAATTTGTCTTATTTGAGAACCTGGGGATGTCTTGCTTATGTCAGGATACCGGATCCGAAGCGGGTCAAACTCGCTAGTCGTGCCTATGAATGTGTATTCATTGGCTATGCAGCAAACAGTAAGGCATATAGGTTTTTTGACCTAAATGCTAAAGTGATCATAGAATCAGTTGATGCTGATTTCTATGAAGATAAATTTCCCTTTAAATCTAGAAATAGTGGGGGCAATGAATCCACAAATAGTGGGGGCACCGAGTTAAGTCACCTTCCGGTGATAAGAAATTCCGAGAGCAACAAAGAAATAGAAACAGAACTTCGTAGAAGTAAAAGAGTAAGAGTAGCTAAAGATTATGGACCGGATTATTCGGTATATTCTTTAGAAGAAGACCCTACAAGTCTTCAAGAAGCCTTGTCATCTCTGGATGCAGATTTATGGCAAGAAGCTATTAATGATGAGATGGAGTCTCTAGAAACTAACAGGACCTGGCACTTAGTAGAGTTGCCTCCTGGTTGCAAACCGATTGGTTGTAAATGGATTTTGAAAAAGAAACTAAAACCCGATGGTACTATTGATAAATACAAGGCTCGCCTTGTAGCCAAAGGTTTTAGACAAAGAGAAAATATAGATTTCTTCGACACTTTTTCTCCGGTCACTCGTATAACATCCATAAGGGTACTAATTTCAGTTGCCGCTGTTTATAATCTTTTTATTCACCAAATGGATGTTAAAACTGCTTTTTTAAACGGTGACTTAGAAGAAGAAATCTATATGGAACAACCTGAAGGGTTTGTAATATCTGGACAAGAACAAAAGGTCTGTAAGTTAGATAAGTCCTTGTATGGACTTAAGCAAGCGCCAAAACAATGGCATATTAAATTTGATAGTTTGATGACATCAAATGAATTCAAAGTGAATGAAAGTGACAAGTGCATTTATTATAAATATGAAAATGGCATTTGCACTATTGTATGTCTCTATGTGGATGATTTACTCATCTTTGGGTCAAACATTTCTGCTATAAACGCAGTGAAATCATTGTTGAATAACAACTTTGATATGAAAGACCTTGGAGAGGCAAGCGTGATTCTTGGAATCAAGATCACTAGGTCAAAGGACGGAATAACTTTAGATCAATCCCATTATGTGGAAAAGATTCTAAAGAAATATAATTACTTTGACTGTAAACCTGCAAGTACGCCGTATGATTCCAGTGTAAAATTGTTTAAGAACACTGGCGAAAGCGTAAGACAGACTGAATATGCGAGCATCATTGGTAGTCTTAGGTATGCCACTGATTGTACCAGACCCGACATCGCCTATGTCGTGGGACTGTTGTGCAGGTTTACTAGCAGGCCCAGTAATGAGCATTGGCAAGCTATTGAGAGAGTCATGAGGTATCTTAAAAAGACCATGAATCTCGGATTACATTATAAGAGATTTCATGCTGTACTTGAAGGGTACAGTGATGCTGATTGGAACACCTTGTCGGATGATTCCAAAGCGACCAGTGGCTATATTTTTAGTATAGCTGGAGGAGCTGTGTCTTGGAAATCAAAGAAACAGACCATATTGGCTCAGTCTACTATGGAGTCTGAAATGATAGCGCTTGCCACTGCAAGTGAAGAAGCAAGTTGGTTGAGATGCTTGCTATCTGAGATTCCCTTATGGGAAAAACCTATGCCAGCTGTGTTGATCCACTGTGATAGTACCGCGGCTATTGCTAAAATTGAGAATCGATTCTATAATGGAAAGAAGCGTCAAATAAGACGTAAGCACAGCACAGTGAGAGAGATGATCACTAAAGGAGCTGTGAGAGTGGATCATGTACGCACTGATGAAAATTTAGCAGATCCTTTGACGAAAGGACTAGCTAGAGAGAAAGTCCAAAATACATCTATAAAGATGGGACTAATGCCGATATGAACTTATCATGATGGGAACCCAACCTAAAAGACTGGAGATCCCAAGAATTAGGTTCAATGGGTAATAACAAGTTGTGATGAGTTAATGATGATCATGCAAGTAAAAATTAGAAAAAGCATGAATCCTGATAGCGAAAGGATGAGTTGTAGCTCTTAATGAGATCTATACTCTGTATGAGTGGAGTACCGAGCTACAGGAGTACTCTTGATAGACTCACCTATATGAACGTGGAACTGAGGCCGGTTCCTATGGAATTTCGAGGCAGAATTCCTAGAGCGTTCATGAAGCCGGGATTTACGTGCAGGGCCATTAAAGCACGGGCTACAAAGAAACACCTTATGGAAAGGTTGTGTGCGGGTTTGAGAAAAATCTGAGATAGAGTTCAAGACAAGCGTCACTCTTGCTAAATCAGGCTCTTACTTGCTATGCAAAGGTTCAAGTCATAGACACCTTCGCTTATGCACAATCTTTTAGAAACCTCTGAAACACTTTTTTGAATTCAAGTGGGGGATTGTTGTGAAAATAATGAATTGTTGATCATCTAATGTGTGGAAGTTGGAACATTGTGATTAAAAATTATAATAATAAAAAAAAAAAAGAATAAACACATTGGTCTTGTAGGACTTGGAACTAATGAGTGTGAATTAAAAAAGTGTAGTGGGAACAAGTCCCACATCACTTAAGTCACTCTCTTAATTAGTAGTGTTTATATATGCAAATGTGACTAGTAAGGATGTGCTCAAGAGGTACTCGTTTTTTGAACGGAGGACCGCACACACCTTGTCGAATATCATCACACGCGCGCGACACCGTCGGACCGAGTTGGACTTGGACCTAGATGATATATTATTTTGAGTCACAAAATTAACTAACTTTTATTAGTTAATTATGCATGAAATAAATCACAAAATCAATACTTGATAACCATTCCAACATGGTTTTAATATGTTTCAATTCCACTTAATTTCTATGTCCCCTATTGATTCACTCTTGAATTATCCGTTGCATTTTGTTGCCAGCTCTAGTTTTTTCAATATATGAAAGTCTTCTTCATTGCTAAGTGATATAGCATTTTTCACGAGAAAGAAAAACATAAGCCATAAAACCACAAACAATTTTCTCTTCTCCATTTTTTCTTCACCAAAAAAAAAAAATAAAAAAAAAATAATAATAATTTATTTGTCTCTTGTGTTTCATTGGTTTGGAAACTAGTATTGTAGTATCACTTAAAATTGATATTGTTGTATCAATTTCGAGTAATTTTGTCGAATTACTCAAGAAGGTGTTCCTTCCGATCGTTATAGTGCAATATTCGATCGGGTTAGTTTTTGAACTGGGCTGTTTTATCCTGGAGGCGGCACGGTTGATTGTCTGCTTTTCTTGAAAATGAAATTACAAAATTGTCCTTTAATTAAAACTAACATAAATTAGGGGTAAGGGGTTATTTTCGTTAAAAGTGAAAAGGTACACATTGCTAATTTAGACTCACATGTTTTTAAGTGGGTGTAAATTAGCAACACCATTTTTACATATATCCAATTAAATTATATTATGATGCTATTTTAATAGGTTTATTTCTAAAATATTTTAACAAATGTTTACATATCGTGATTTAATTAGATACATGCAAAAATATATTATACTGTCAATGCAAATAAATTAAATCCTTAAAGTGAAAAGTAAAATAATAATACTCAAAATGTTATACAGTAGTAGTAGCAGCAACAAAAGTATATTTTATATTGGAGAAACTCTTATATGGGCATAACCCAACACTTGTTATTTGGACACACATAAATATAAAAGAATTGATTAATGATAGTTGATGTGACTTTATCATTTCTCTTTAAAATTTTCTCTTTAATGTGTGTGTGCCAAAATATTTTTGATTTGTGGTAGTGCCTATGATAGAATTGCTCTTTATATCGAGTACAAAAAAAGTTTATTCCTAATATTATTTCTTTTAGCATCATGAAGCCCCGATACTCTAAAAATGGTGAAGTATGGTGAAGTATCGTGTCCGATACGTACTCGATACTGATACTTGTCTGATACGTCTCGATATTCGTATCGGAAAAATATCGGTTAAATATTTATTTTTAAATAAAAAATAATATCCGATATGCGTCTGATACATCCTGATACGAATAGCGGAAAAATATCTGTTAAATCTTTATTTTTAAATAAAAAATAATATCCGATACAATCCGTGTTTCCTAGTGAATATCAAACTATTATGTTGTTACACGGATAACTAACTATGTCTTTTTTTGGATAGTATTGGTGATGTTTTTTGAGATAGTACTAATGATGTCCTTTTGTATAATACTTAATTTAAGATGTACCGGTGATCATTGTTTTCTGGGACAATATTTATGAAGCTCAAATACTTAACTTAGTATTAATGATGTTAATTTATTATCATTAGTATTTTTTTTTTGTCTTTGTCACTGTTCTGAAGTCATTATGGTGTCCTACTATATAACAGGTTGTTAAGCATTTGGGCTTGTCCCAAAATTCTGGTATAAGAATGAATGTTTTATGCTTTTAATTGGTCAGCTGCAAGAGCTATATAATTGTATGCTATTGCTACAAAATGAGCTTGTTGAAGAGGCTTGATGTCATGACTATTATGTGTCTTTTGAGCTATTATGTGTCTTTAGTTAGGACTGAGGAGCCCTTGTATGTTGAGCCTCAAACTAGTTTGCTCTTGTGCAAACTTATTGACTTGTTTGTACTACTTGTACAATGAACTATTGGCATTTATAATAATAATAATAATTTTTTGTCTTTCAAAAATAATTATCATTATTAATATTATTGATTTTAGTCATGTTTATATATTGTGCATTTATATATTTAATTTTAAATTAAATTTTTAAATAACGTATCGCGATAGTATCAGATAGGGATTTTTTAAAAATTTTCCGTATCGGCATATCGGTAGCGTATCGTATCACTATCGTGTCACGTATCGGGGCTTCACATGTGAAGGGATTCTGGAGTCAAAATTAATGATATAATTTTATTTTTTTGAGGAAGAGAAGACCAAAGAAAGGATTGTCAAATCGCAATTGATGATATAGTTTTAATTTTCTGAGGAAAAGAAGATCTACGAAAGGATTGTGGAGTCAAAATTGATGATATATTTTTAATTTTTGGATAAATTTGCAGTTTTAATTTGGATTGGTTTGAATTTGAACACACTAGTTTTAACTCTTAATATAATTTTAGTTCTTTAGGCTCCGTTTGGATTGATGGAATGTAATGGAATGGAGCGGAGCGGAATAGAGTGGAGTGGAATGATGGAGCGGAATTGAATAAATATTCTATTCCATTGTTTGGATATTTTAAAAAGGAGAGGAACAAAATTGATGGTAAGTGGTGATATTATATTAAATTCATTCCATCTTATTCCATTCCGCTCCGCTCCATTCCATTATTATTTTTCAAATCCAAACGATGGAACATTATTATGTTCCATTCCGTTCCGCTCCATTCCATTATATTCCATCAATCCAAACGGAACCTTTAAGGAAAAGAGAATTTGATAAATAATAGTGACCGTGTAGAAGGAGGAATATATTAAAAAGAAATAATATTTTTATTTTTATTTTCAAAGCAAGGTATTTTCCACATTCATCTTTACTTGAAGCAAATCTTGGGACTAATCCTAAATATGTGTGGAGAAGTTTATGGAAAGCTTCTAATGTTCTCAAAATTAGGTGTATTGAGTATCGGTGATGGAAGGAAAATTAAGGTGATGGAGGACCCGTGGTTGAGGGATCCGGTTCGTGGATGGGCGAAGGCACCACAACTCCAAAGTGTGTATAATCTTACATTAAATAATGTGATGATTGAAGGGGAAAAGCAATGTGACTCTCATAAAGTTATAAATTTATTCTCCCATGATGCAGAGGAAGAAATACTAGCCGTACCATTGTTTAGAGAGACTTCGGAAGACCGGTTAGTGTTGAAAGACGAGCATAACGACGAGTATACGGTAAAGTCTGGTTATAAAGTGTTGATGCAAGAAAAGGAAGAAGGCAGAAGACGTGGGCTGATAGGGAGTTGGAGAAAGTTATGGCAGCTTCGAGCACCACCAAAAACAAAACATTTAATTTGGGGGATCTGTCGGGACTGTCTCCCTACAAGAATGCAGTTGCGACATGTAACAACCCGTTTTTCAAAGGCCAGAAAAGGCACTATATATTTTTTTTTTTGTACACAATCAGAGTTACGCATAAAAGATTTTAAATGAGCCGGCATTCAAATATACAAAAGAACTCATTACCATAAGGTGCTTCGACAAGCAAAGTGTATTCCTGAATAATTACAATCCAAGTCTAAGTATTCTAAAACTTACAACCCAAAACAAGTTAGAAACCCTATGCTAACCAAAAAGCACGGTGTACAACACACACCGGCGCATAGTCTAACTACTCCAAGCTAAAGCTCCAACCGCTCACTGGGGCCTGGAACAGCCTCCGTCGTCACCACGACCTAACCCCTCATCTGGGTGGGATGAGCCCGCAAATGAAAGAAAGGGTCACCACAAAATAAAAGTATATATACATATAACCAGTGCGAAAGATGTACACATAACAAGTTTCCACATACACAAGAGAAAACTCTTAACCACCAAAGCAAATCCCCACCGACGGGTTTATACATATAATGCACACCAAGCCTAATGCAGACTTCTACAATGAGTGTGGTAGATTCCCCATTACCACATGCATATGAATTCCGGAAGTCAGTAATCATAATCAATAAAACCACAAAGGGTTAGGATGGATCCATTCCCGATAATCGCACCCCGCAGTCCATTCCCGATAACCGCTTATTGGACTCAATAATTCCCGTAGGAGTAAGGTGGATCCATTCCCGATAATCGCACCCCGTGATCCATTCCCGATAATCACGTACTATGAATGCATGAGCATACGATTCCCCTTATATGCTAATGCTACACATACATATCGTACACGCATATGTATTCACACCACAACAACACATACATATACATCTAGTCATATGTATTTAATCACCTACTCATACACATATTTCACCAAACATATGTAAGACAACAAATCATGTATTTACCACGATCTCATATCGAGAATACATCACAAAAACATGCCAAGCACACCACCAATTGCAACACAACAAATCTAAAGCATGTTTAACAAAACCGTTTGAAAAGACGGAAATAAAGTGGAGCCCTTACCTCGGCAAGCACTCACAACAAGCAACGTTCACACAACACTACGTGCTCCCTAAAACAAGCAACGGACAATCAATACATCGTTTCCACACCCAATGTAATGAAACTACATCAAAACCCCAAAACTCTAAAGGTTTCTACGGAAAATTCACTCTTTCGGATACCATACCAAAATCTATCGTATTGATCAACCACCATGAGTTATTTGTACTATTTTTAGGACCCAAAACAATTGTCAAAAGTCTTAAATAATTTGAAATGCAAAATGGCCGTTTTCTTGCGTTACAAGCTACGTACTTTCCGAGTACCCGAAAAACTCGTTTCCAATCCCAACCACTTCCATAAATTAATAAAAAGGGATTAGAAGTTAAAAACCAAGTTTTAGAAATCAGAATCCAAAATCTCAACTCCCAGAGCTCGCCCTGGCGAGTTGGTGGCGAGTGAAGGCAGGGAGTACTGGTCTTACTCGCTCTGGAGCTCGCCCTGGCGTGTTGTCATGACCTGTGACACTCGCCCTGGCGAGTAATCACTCGCCCAGCGAGTTGCACCTGTCATGACAGCAAAAGACAGCAACTCACACCACCTTTTTCCACCCAAGCCTAGTTTGATTCTATTAGTTCCCAACACTTTTTCAAGGCACAAAAGCAAACCATTTTTCATAAGCAAGCAATTCGTTTCCGAAAGCTTGTTGGTTGCTTCGAGTGCAAGTTATTTGATTTTCATTTCCAAAATCAAAACCAAATCCAAGCACAAGTTTTATTACGGGCCTTAACCGTCCGGTAATCATTTTCAAACATGTTTTCAAGGTAAAAAGTAACACCACATGTCACAAGAGTTTTAAACCACTTTGACCCCAAAAACACTACTCAAAACACTTAGGAAATATTTTCATAAACCCCAAAATATTTTTAATCGGATTTTCTAAAACAAAACCATACGACGCATTTCCCTTTTGCCCAAAGGTTCAAAGACAACTTTTCTTTTCAAAACCTTACAACATAACCTCATGTAATTGATCAATACATAAACCAACCAAAACCCTAACTTTTCTCATGAGATTTTTCACCAACTCATGGAAAACAAAAACAACAAAGCCTAGCATGCTTACTAAACTCTCATGAACAACTTTCATGAAACAAGAACTAGCAAGAACAACCTTTCTCACCAAACCCTCTTAAGAACATAAACCCAAAAACCTCACAACTCTAAAAATCTACCAACCTAGGAGATGAGAAGAGAGGGTTACCTTAAGCAAGTGATTCTCTACAACTTTCCACTAAGCTTCCAAGCTTGAAATGGAGTGAAATGGTGAGAAATGGAAAATTTGTGAAGGTTGGAAATGAGCAATGAAGTTCACGTGAAAGAGAGAAAGAATGGAGTGAAGTTTGTGATTTTACTAAGTCCACAATGTCACTAAACCTCCTTACTATGTCAAGCCTCTTGATAGCCAATCCACCATTGGATCAAAGTCAAAAGTCCAAGCTTAAACCCTAGCCATTGGATCACTTTACTTTATGAGAAAGTCACAAGATTTAAACAACTCTCCCATAACAAGTCTCGTACTCAGCTCTCGCGCGACGCGACGAACGAAAACCACAAAAACATAAAACCTACGGAAAGAACGTCTAACGTCTAACATTTCCAAAACTTATCGCCGAATCTTTTTCCGCGACTGTAATTTTCTTCCATACCTTAGAAAATTATTCTCAGAATATATCTTAACTCGTGCAGATATATAAAACTCCCATCCGAAACCTCACTCAAAACAGACGCAGTAAGATTTTCCATCCGCGGGTAAAATCCTACTCGTTTTTCCAAAAACAAGAATAATCCAAAACTCGTTATTCTGAAACCACAAATCACTTCTTATACAAGAAACAGGATCACAAGACAAAAGTCTGTACAATTACAGTGCACGAGCACAAAACAGACTCAATTACAACAAACTTAATAAGTTACACGATGTTTCATCACACGAACACATCGAAACCCTAATATTCCTTAAACCAACTATACAATGAAATCTTGGGTCTTACAATACTACCCCCCTAAAAGAAGTTTCGTCCTCGAAACTTAGACATCGTCAAACAAACTGGGGTATAATTCTTTCATCTTACTCTCGAGCTCCCAGGTGGTATCTCCTGTAGCTTCGTTCCATATTACCTTCACCAACGGTATCTCTTTCGTTCTCAAACGCTTCATCTTCCTATCCGCAATCTTGATCGGCGGAACTTCAAATGACAAGTTATCCCTCAACTGGATGTCATCTGGTGTGATCACATGTGATGGATCCGGTGTATATTTCCGCAATTGCGACACATGGAACACATCATGAATCAAAGATAGTACCGGTGGCAACGCGATCCGATATGCTACCTTCCCAACCCGTTCCAAAATCTGATAAGGCCCTATAAACTTCGGAGTCAACTTCGTTCCATATTACCTTCACCAACGGTATCTCTTTCGTTCTCAAACGCTTCATCTTCCTATCCGCAATCTTGATCGGCGGAACTTCAAATGACAAGTTATCCCTCAACTGGATGTCATCTGGTGTGATCACATGTGATGGATCCGGTGTATATTTCCGCAATTGCGACACATGGAACACATCATGAATCAAAGATAGTACCGGTGGCAACGCGATCCGATATGCTACCTTCCCATCCCGTTCCAAAATCTGATAAGGCCCTATAAACTTCGGAGTCAACTTCTTTGCTTTCAAAGCCCTTCCAACACCAGTTGTTGGGGTAACACGGAGAAATACATGGTCTCCCTCCTCAAACTCTAAAGGCCTCCGACGCCTATCCGCATAACTCTTTTGTCGATCTTGAGCAACCTTCATCATTGCCCTTATCTTTCGGACCTTGTCCGTCGTCTGTTGTACCATTTCCGGTCCTACTATCAAACTTTCCCCATCTTGGTACCAACACAAAGGAGTCTGACATCTTCTCCCATACAAAGCCTCGTATGGTGCCATTCCAATACTCGCGTGGAAACTGTTGTTGTATGTGAATTCTATCAACGGTAAAACATCATCCCAACTTCCACGATCATCCAAAACACATGCTCTCAACAAATCTTCTAAAGATTGATTTGTTCTCTCGGTCTGCCCATCTGTCTGAGGATGGTAGGCGGAACTCAATCTCAGTTTCGTCCCCAACGCCTCATGCAAAGTCCTCCAAAAGTGTGAATTAAACTTTGGGTCTCGATCCGACACTATACTTGACGGAATCCCATGTAATCTCACAATCTCAGCAATGTAATTATCGGTCAACTTTGCCGCTGTATCCGTAGTCCTTACCGGTAGAAAATGAGCGGACTTAGTCAAACGATCCACTATCACCCAAATGGAATCATGCTTCCTCCTGGTCTTAGGTAACCCAGTGATGAAATCCATAGAAATGCTATCCCACTTCCACTCGGGGATATCTAATGACTGCAGCATCCCTGCTGGTCTCTGATGCTCAATCTTCGCCTTATGACAAGTCAGACACGACGCCACATACTCAGCCACATCCTTCTTCATACCCGGCCACCAGAAATTATGCCTCAGGTCTTGATACATCTTTGTTGCTCCGGGATGTATACTAAGTTTACTCTTGTGTGCCTCCCCTAGAATGATGTTTCTCAAGTCCATAGCTTCGGGTACACACACTCTCCCTTGACACCTCAAGATATTGTCCGATCCCACCTTGAAATCTCGGTTGGTTCCTCGAACAATCAAAGCCCTTTTCTCCATGAGAAACTTGTCATCTTGACAATTTGCAATGTCCTCCAACAAACCGCTTGAGATGGTAATCATACCCAGTCTCATATTCCCTAAAGCAACCTCTACCTCTAGGTGCAAATCACGAAACTCTCTCAACAACTCTTGTTGACTAGCCATTTGTGCCGAACAAACCAACACACTCTTCCTACTCAAAGCATCGGCTACCACATTAGCCTTCCCCGGATGGTATTCTAACGTAAAGTCGAAGTCTTTCAAAGTTTTCATCCACCTCCTCTGTCGCATATTTAGCTCTTTCTGATCAAACAGATACTTAAGACTTTTATGGTCACAAAACACGACAAAAGTGCAACCATAAAGATGATGTCTCCAAATCTTCAATGTAAAAACCACGGCCGCAAGCTCCAAATCGTGCGTAGGATAATTCTTTTCATGCACTTTCAGTTGCCTTGACGCATAAGCCACTGCTCTCTTGTGTTGCATCAACACACAACCCAACCCTTGATGAGACGCATCACAAAAAACCTCATACGGCTCCTCCGACTGTGGTAACATCAAAACTGGTGAAGTCGTCAACCGTTCTTTCAACAACTGAAAACTCAACTCACACTTCTCTGTCCAAGCAAAAGGTTGATCTTTTCGCGTAAGTTGTGTCATCGGTGCCACAATCTTAGCAAATCCTTCTATAAACCTTCGGTAATAACCGGCCAAACCAACAAAACTTCTCACATCACCCACTGTTTGAGGTTGCTTCCATGAAAGTACCGTATCAATCTTGGCTGGATCCACGGCTATTCCCTCTTTTGATATAACATGGCCAAGGAAATTAACCTCTTCCAACCAAAAGTCACACTTTGACGGATTAGCATACAACTTTTTCTCCCTCAAAACTTGCAAAACCAAGCGAAGATGCTCTTCATGCTCCTCTTCACTCTTCGAGTACACCAAAATGTCATCAATAAACACTACTACGAACTTGTCCAAAAACGAATGGAATAACCGATTCATGTAGGCCATGAAGATCGCAGGTGCATTCGTCACTCCAAACGGCATTACCAAGTACTCATAATGCCCATAACGCGTCCTAAACGCCGTTTTCTGAATATCCTCATCTCGTACTCTTATCTGGTGATAACCAGATTTCAAGTCAATCTTTGAAAACACTGAGGCTCCCCTCAACTGATCCATCAAATCATCAATCCGTGGCAATGGATATCGGTTCTTGATAGTCACCTTATTAAGCTTCCGATAATCCACACATAAACGAGATTTCCCATCCTTCTTCTTAACCAATAAGACCGGTGCTCCCCAAGGCGACACACTAAGCCTTATGAAACCCTTCTCTAACAAGTCCTCAATCTGACTTTTCAACTCTACCAACTCGGCTGGAGCCATCCGATAAGCTGATTCCGAAATCGGACCCGTACTCGGTTGTAAATCAATAAAGAATTCCACCTCTCTACACGGAGGAAAAGCTGGAATCTCCGATGGAAACACATCTTGGAAATCCTGAACCACTCGAATTCCCTCAATTCGGATCTCCGACTTCACTCCTAAGCTAGCAAGTGAAACTATCCCCGGCTCTCCATTACACATAACCACCGAAAGTCGATTTGCGGACAAGTACCTTCGCACACCTGGCTCAGGAAAGAACACCAATTTCCGAGCACAGTCTAGAATCACATAATGATAGGACAACCAATCCATCCCGAGGATGATCTCGAGAGATAAAAGCGGTAAACACACTAAGTTGACCAGAAACTCCCTATTCTGAATTACTACTAAACAATGCAAACATGCAGTATTCACTACCAAATCCTTAGCAGGAGTCAAAACATTCAAATCAAATGGAAGAACAGAAACATTCAAACTCAACCGATTTGCACAAGCCAAAGATATGAATGAGTGGGTTGCCCCCGTGTCAATCAAAGCAGTTAAAGAATTACCTGCGATATGACAGCTCTCATGGATGGCGTTGCTAGCCTGCCCACTCAACTCAGTGCCCATACAGTAAGCACGTGCCTTTGCCGCCGGTCTAGTACCTTGTGAGCCTTGCGCCGCATTTACCGACGGCCCGGCCTTTGGGGCCCTGCACTATCTAGCCACATGCCCCGGCTTCTTACAATTATAACAAACATTCGCCGCGGTCGGACATTCATTGGCATAGTGGCCCACCTCGCCACACTTGAAACAACCTTGTTTCACCCTATTTTGGTTCCCTTGATTCACCGACCTTCCTTGTCCCTTACTGTTTTGTGGACGATCATACGGCTTACCACCTTGTTTCCCACGATTCTGAGTCGAACCACGATCATTGGTACGACTTGGTCCTCCAGCACTAGAATTCCCTTGGCGGTTCACCCGCTTATTTCTCATGTCTTCGACCTCTTGGCACTTCTCCACCAACACTTGAAACTGTCGGATACCCAATGGCACAACCGCATCCTGCAGTTCGTACCTCAGCCCATCTTGAAAACGACGACACATATAAACCTCATCTATCCCATCCCTAAAGAAGCGGAAGAAACGGGATAGTGATTCAAACTTCTTGGCATATGATTCAACATTCATGCCCGCTTGCCTTAGCCTCAGAAACTCTTCCCCATACCTTTCCCTAGCTGTCTCAGGGAAGTATTTGGCCAAGAACCTCCTTTTGAAGTTCTCCCAACTTAACTCTTCATGAACATTCTCCATGATTAGTCGGGTGTTCCTCCACCAATACTCAGAACCCCCGAGTAACTGATAGGTAGCTAAGACCACCTTATCTCCCTCTGGACAATGAATTGCCCCGAATATCCTCTCCACAGATTGGAGCCACAAATCTGCAGTTTCCGGACCTCCCTCCCCATTAAACTTTGGAGGAGTCTGGTGGTTGAAATTCGAAAGAAGTCTAGATCCAGCCGCAAGTATTTCCCTTTCGCGCTTCTCCAGATCCCTCTGCGCCTTAGCATGGCTCTGAGCAGTCACAGCCGCTGCCATTGTGTTCATGGCATAAGCCATTTCATATATATCAGCATTGTCCGCCACAGGTGCTGTAGGTGCCCTTCTTGGAGGCATTCTATCTCTGCACAATACCAATTCTGATTAGATTCCTTATCCAAACATTTCTGAATCTCAACAGAAAATCTCACTCCACGGATTATTAACCCCTAACCCGACACAGAACAAACACTAGAACTAACTCAACACTAGTTACGTTCTAACCGACTCTGAACTAACGACTCAAGTATACACTTTCCCTTTGAAGATTTAAAGCCGTGCTCTGATACCAATTGTAACAACCCGTTTTTCAAAGGCCAGAAAAGGCACTATATTTTTTTTTTGGTACACAATCAGAGTTACGCATAAAAGATTTTAAATGAGCCGGCATTCAAATATACAAAAGAACTCATTACCATAAGGTGCTTCGACAAGCAAAGTGTATTCCTGAATAATTACAATCCAAGTCTAAGTATTCAAAAACTTACAACCCAAAACAAGTTAGAAACCCTATGCTAACCAAAAAGCACGGTGTACAACACACACCGGCGCATAGTCTAACTACTCCAAGCTAAAGCTCCAACCGCTCACTGGGGCCTGGAACAGCCTCCGTCGTCACCACGACCTAACCCCTCATCTGGGTGGGATGAGCCTGCAAATGAAAGAAAGGGTCACCACAAAATAAAAGTATATATACATATAACCAGTGCGAAAGATGTACACATAACAAGTTTCCACATACACAAGAGAAAACTCTTAACCACCAAAGCAAATCCCCACCGACGGGTTTATACATATAATGCACACCAAGCCTAATGCAGACTTCTACAATGAGTGTGGTAGATTCCCCATTACCACATGCATATGAATTCCGGAAGTCAGTAATCATAATCAATAAAACCACAAAGGGTTAGGATGGATCCATTCCCGATAATCGCACCCCGCAGTCCATTCCCGATAACCGCTTATTGGACTCAATAATTCCCGTAGGAGTAAGGTGGATCCATTCCCGATAATCGCACCCCGTGATCCATTCCCGATAATCACGTACTATGAATGCATGAGCATACGATTCCCCTTATATGCTAATGCTACACATACATATCGTACACGCATATGTAATCACACCACAACAACACATACATATACATCTAGTCATATGTATTTAATCACCTACTCATACACATATTTCACCAAACATATGTAAGACAACAAATCATGTATTTACCACGATCTCATATCGAGAATACATCACAAAAACATGCCAAGCACACCACCAATTGCAACACAACAAATCTAAAGCATGTTTAACAAAACCGTTTGAAAAGACGGAAATAAAGTGGAACCCTTACCTCGGCAAGCACTCACAACAAGCAACGTTCACACAACACTACGTGCTCCCTAAAACAAGCAACGGACAATCAATACATCGTTTCCACACCCAATGTAATGAAACTACATCAAAACCCCAAAACTCTAAAGGTTTCTACGGAAAATTCACTCTTTCGGATACCATACCAAAATCTATCGTATTGATCAACCACCATGAGTTATTTGTACTATTTTTAGGACCCAAAACAATTGTCAAAAGTCTTAAATAATTTGAAATGCAAAATGGCCGTTTTCTTGCGTTACAAGCTACGTACTTTCCGAGTACCCGAAAAACTCGTTTCCAATCCCAACCACTTCCATAAATTAATAAAAAGGGATTAGAAGTTAAAAACCAAGTTTTAGAAATCAGAATCCAAAATCTCAACTCCCAGAGCTCGCCCTGGCGAGTTGGTGGCGAGTGAAGGCAGGGAGTACTGGTCTTACTCGCTCTGGAGCTCGCCCTGGCGTGTTGTCATGACCTGTGACACTCGCCCTGGCAAGTAATCACTCGCCCAGCGAGTTGCACCTGTCATGACAGCAAAAGACAGCAACTCACACCACCTTTTTCCACCCAAGCCTAGTTTGATTCTATTAGTTCCCAACACTTTTTCAAGGCACAAAAGCAAACCATTTTTCATAAGCAAGCAATTCGTTTCCGAAAGCTTGTTGGTTGCTTCGAGTGCAAGTTATTTGATTTTCATTTCCAAAATCAAAACCAAATCCAAGCACAAGTTTTATTACGGGCCTTAACCGTCCGGTAATCATTTTCAAACATGTTTTCAAGGTAAAAAGTAACACCACATGTCACAAGAGTTTTAAACCACTTTGACCCCAAAAACACTACTCAAAACACTTAGGAAATATTTTCATAAACCCCAAAATATTTTTAATCGGATTTTCTAAAACAAAACCATACGACGCATTTCCCTTTTGCCCAAAGGTTCAAAGACAACTTTTCTTTTCAAAACCTTACAACATAACCTCATGTAATTGATCAATACATAAACCAACCAAAACCCTAACTTTTCTCATGAGATTTTTCACCAACTCATGGAAAACAAAAACAACAAAGCCTAGCATGCTTACTAAACTCTCATGAACAACTTTCATGAAACAAGAACTAGCAAGAACAACCTTTCTCACCAAACCCTCTTAAGAACATAAACCCAAAAACCTCACAACTCTAAAAATCTACCAACCTAGGAGATGAGAAGAGAGGGTTACCTTAAGCAAGTGATTCTCTACAACTTTCCACTAAGCTTCCAAGCTTGAAATGGAGTGAAATGGTGAGAAATGGAAAATTTGTGAAGATTGGAAATGAGCAATGAAGTTCACGTGAAAGAGAGAAAGAATGGAGTGAAGTTTGTGATTTTACTAAGTCCACAATGTCACTAAACCTCCTTACTATGTCAAGCCTCTTGATAGCCAATCCACCATTGGATCAAAGTCAAAAGTCCAAGCTTAAACCCTAGCCATTGGATCACTTTACTTTATGAGAAAGTCACAAGATTTAAACAACTCTCCCATAACAAGTCTCGTACTCAGCTCTCGCGCGACGCGACGAACGAAAACCACAAAAACATAAAACCTACGGAAAGAACGTCTAACGTCTAACATTTCCAAAACTTATCGCCGAATCTTTTTCCGCGACTGTAATTTTCTTCCATACCTTAGAAAATTATTCTCAGAATATATCTTAACTCGTGCAGATATATAAAACTCCCATCCGAAACCTCACTCAAAACAGACGCAGTAAGATTTTCCATCCGCGGGTAAAATCCTACTCGTTTTTCCAAAAACAAGAATAATCCAAAACTCGTTATTCTGAAACCACAAATCACTTCTTATACAAGAAACAGGATCACAAGACAAAAGTCTGTACAATTACAGTGCACGAGCACAAAACAGACTCAATTACAACAAACTTAATAAGTTACACGATGTTTCATCACACGAACACATCGAAACCCTAATATTCCTTAAACCAACTATACAATGAAATCTTGGGTCTTACACGACAGCATCATGTATCATGCCCAACAACTTGTGAATTATGCAGCCGACATGACGAGGATACATGGCACGTGGTATTCGAATGCGAGGAGAGCAAAAATTGTGGTTGGCAGTAGGCTTACATCCTAACAATGGAAGAATCACAAGCGGAGGATGGTGCATCCGAGAGGAGACCGGACAATATATACATGCATGAACTCATTGGATGAGAGGTGCTTGTTCAATTATGGAAGCAGAGACCTTAGCACTTTTGGAGGCAATGAAGGAAGCTAGTATAATGAGAACCAATTGATTAATGAAATGAGTTAAGTTTGTGTTTGTTAAAATAAAGAAATTGATATTTGTGTTTAAGAATGAGGTGTTGATTAGTTCTCATCCATAAAATTTCTTTGTTACGGAGTAGTATATTATTTGGTTAATTGCAATTTTGCTCTCTAATTATAATTATTTTTTTAAAGCTTAAACAAACGCACCCATAGTATAATATATTTTTTAGCAATTGTAAATTATAATATATTTAAATGTTACTAAAATTTTTGTTTTTGTTTTTGACATGCTACAAATATTTTTTATTTTTTTATATTAGATCTAATATAATTTTTTTTTATTTTTTTGTTATTTATTTTATATCAGTGTAAATGTATTTTTTTTTTATAAAATAAATGTATTTCTATTCACTAATTGATATTGTTCCCAAATTCCATTAATTGTTAATTATTTCCATACAATTGCTAATTATTCACTAATTGCTTATTATAAAATATCTATCTTCTTTTGTTTCTTTTTTAATGGAATATATATATATCTTCTATTTCATATTTATATTTTATATGTATAATATGTATACATTGCTAATTATTTCCACACAAATGCCATAATGTATTTTTGATTATAATGTATTTTTGCCAAGTATTTAAAATAATGTATTTTTTATTATGCCGATTTAGCATTTATTGTGTTCCTTATTTTAATTTATGCATGCAATAGCAAGAAATTTTTTGTGCATTTTGACTTTGAAATTGAAAGTGGAAATAAAATCATACAAAATTAAAGGCACGATTTTTTTGTTAACGGTGATGATATATTTGACTTTTACACATTAAATAAAAAGTTTATTTTTTTGAACGACAATGAATAACAAAATCAATGGATCATGAAAAGAAAAATTTGTAAATTATAATATATTTAAATGATACTGAAATTTTTGTTATTTTTTTGACATGCTACAAATATTTTTTATTTTATATATTAGATCTAATATATAATTTTTTTTATTTTTTTGTTATTTATTTTATATCAGTGTAAATGTATTTTTTTTTATAAAGTAAATGTATTTCTATTCAATAATTGATATTGTTCCCAAATTCCATTAATTGCTAATTATTTCCATGCAATTGCTAATTATTCACTAATTGCTAATTATAAAATATCTATCTTCTTTTGTATCTTTTTTGAAGGAATATATCTTCTATTTTATATTTATATTTTATATGTATAATATGTATACATTGCAACCAATTAAATAATACAACTTTGTTGTCTCAAAAAAAAAGAATCAAGAAATGATAAACAAAAGAATGAAACATAACATTCTGTATTTATGGCTAATATATTTGCTAAAATTATGGCTAAACAAAAGAATGGTAGAATCTGAAATAAATATTATAGATACAAAGGCACAGTTTGACACATGAATGCTAGCTTGTGAGCAACTATTTTCTCTTCTTCATTTGACAATTAATGCATTAAATACATTTATTTTTTAATTAGTTTTCAAATGATTTTTTTTGTTACATGAATGCTATTAATTACGAATAATTTTTCACAATAAATTTGATGATTGTGTATTTTTCTTATAAATATTTGTTTTGCATTCAACATTCTTCACACTATTTCAGTATTCATTCATAGAGATTGAAATTCTTCCAAAATTCTTTATTTTTACGTGCCTATACATAAACTAATATTACTTAGATATTTATCATTATTTGTGTAATTATTTAATTTTTGCTATTTCATTTTATTCATGATTTTATAACTCATATGTTGTCCTTATTTTTCTTCTATTTTTTCTTCTTTATTCATTTTTTTAATCTTTTGATCAATCTTTTTTATTCTATTTTTTCAGGAATGTAATCACAAAGAAAGCTATGAATAAGAGATTTACAAGTGTCTTTTTAAATTAAAGAACGCTTTTGAGATGTGTCATGGAGTTGAGAACAACAATTGTTGATGAATGTGATTGTAACAATGTACTTTTTTTGTAAATATTTCTAGGGAATTATTATTTGTGTAGTAGATGTTAGTCCAAATGAGTCAAATGTATATATTTAGTAGCATATATAAGTTTATTATATTGTATATTTATAGAAGTTCGATTTTTTTTTTTCATTATAAAAGTTTATACCAATTTAAAAAAACCGAAAAAGTTGCACATAAAAAGTTTTTTTTTATTAATTTTCGAGACATTTATTTGTTTTCTTATCAATTTATTTGTTATTAATTTGTCATAATGGTTTCGTTAATTTTTATCTTTTTGTTAGGAATTTAGTGTATTATCAATGACGTTCTTTTTGATTAAGCAATGGTCACTTATTTATTTCTAATTGCAACATCAATTGTTTTTGGAATTGGAAGAATGATGAATATGCCATTTATAGTCCATATTTATTGTTACGTGTCACAAAAAAAGTGGGATGAGAATGAAATGAATATACCATAAATGTTTTGATTATAAAAGGAATAAACTATTAATCATATGATTTTTTTAAAAAAAATTTCATTTTACGTATACCAAAAAATCGTCTTCAGTTTAATGTGTTTGAATTGACCTATTTTAAAAGCTATATTCAATATTCACCTACTTATTTGATTTACTCATTATTATTTTCTTCATTTTTCAAATTATTTATTCAATTGCTTCAGCAAATTTCGAATCTATATAATATTAGTAAATTGTTTGAATTTTTTCCTATAAATATTGTTTCTACTTTCATCATTTCACTCATAGAATTCAAAATCCTTTCGAAATTTCCTTCTTTCATTTTGTGTGTTTTCAACAACTTATATTGTTCTTATATCTTTTAATGACTCTCGATCCAAATAGAATTAATTTTTTAGATGAATAATCTTAGACTTTGGTTGTTTGTATTTGTTTGTGATGTATCAAACAATTTCCCTTCCATTCAACTTAAAATGATGTTTTGATCTATTTATTTATGTATGTATTAGATTAATACATTGTTTGAGTAAAATAATATTTTCTTTCACACCGGATATTTTACTATACTTTTATTTTGTCATGAACTATGTGTAAAATTTATATTTATTTAAAATTTAATGACTTTGATCATTAAAGTACTAATTTTAAATTTTATTGTATATGCAGGCAGCTGATCAATTTGGTAGATTGAAGGTCTCATCTCATCTAAGGCATGGGTTCAAAACATTGAAGAATAGCTCTTTACAACCATGTTAATAGCATAAAATGTCAAATTACACAAACTTACAAATATGATAATGAAGTGTCTAGAATAACCAAGCATCTGAATATGTAGCGTTGATTATACCAAAATCGACGTTGATTGGAGGAATCAGCTATCCGGTTTATGTCCTATAATTATATATTTTTCCTTTCTTTTTGTATTAATAAAATTTAAGATTATAGAAAAATTAATTTCAAAATAAACAATATCTAAATAATACATTAATATCTTTTAAATATGTAAAAATCAGTTAGGCGAATTTCTAACCCGTGCTTGGCACGGGTGTGGACACTAGTAAAATTATAAGAAGGAACTTTTTGCTACTCAATTACCAATTAACTTATTAATTGCTATGCATTGAGGATGGTAAAATATTTTTTACATGAGAGTTACTAATTTATATCTATTTAAAAATATGTGAGTCTAAATTAGGAAAATACACCTTTTTTAATGGACTAAAAATACGTTTGATATTTACTTATTTAACATTAGCAATTGAGTGTTAGTTAAGTCAATTTTATTAAATAATGTACACTTATTTTGCTAATTTAGACTCACTTAATTATAAATAGGCAAAATGCATCTGGTCTTTAAGTTTTACTTTTGTAACGGTCCTTTAAGTTTTTTATGTAACAAATAAGTCCTTTAAGTTTTTTAAGTAACAAATAGGTCCTTTAAGTTTAAAATTTGTAACATCTAAGTCCTATTTTTTAAGTAATTGGAGGACCTAAATGTTACAAATTATAAACTTAAAGGACCTGTTTGTTATTTAAAAAACTTAAAGGACTTATTTGTTACTTAAAAAACTTAAAGGACCAATCTGTTACAAACGTAAAACTTAAAGGACCTATAAATGCATTTTGCCTTATAAATATATACAACTTAGAAAAACACATGAAAACCTAGGAAATCAAAAAAGGACAACTTACTAAAAACATATCCAATCTAGATTCATCTTCTTTTTTTAACAAAAAAAACTATTTTCTAATTTTTTTAAGTCTATACTATTTTCTAATTTTAACATTACTATTAATTTTGTTTTATTAAAAAAAAACTTAAACACCGACTGAATCATAAAAGTCGCGGAATAATTATTTGCGTAAAATACCTTCTCAGCCAATGACTGATTTTTTTTTGTACAAATACACATATTTATTATAAAAACGCAATGCAAAATTAAGTCAAAGCGTAAGAACAGAAAGCAAGACCTAGGTACATAGTAATAAACTTTTGAGAATGTTTGTAACCGTCAAAGATTAAGGTTTGCTATGGTTTATGTTTCTTGAAAATGAAATTACAAAATTGTCCTTTAATTAAAACTAACATAAATTAGGGGTAAGGGGTTATTTTCGTTCAAAGTGAAAAGGTACACATTGCTAATTTAGACTCACATGTTTTTAAGTGGGTGTAAATTAGCAACACCCTTTTTACATATATCCAATTAAATTATATTATGATGCTATTTTAATAGGTTTATTTCTAAAATATTTTAACAAATGTTTACATATCGTGATTTAATTAGATACATGCAAAAATATATTATACTGTCAATGCAAATAAATTAAATCCTTAAAGTGAAAAGTAAAATAATAATACTCAAAATGTTATACAGTAGTAGTAGTAGCAGCAACAAAAGTATATTTTATATTGGAGAAACTCTTATATGGGCATAACCCAACACTTGTTATTTGGACACACATAAATATAAAAGAATTGATTAATGATAGTTGATGTGACTTTATCATTTCTCTTTAAAATTTTCTCTTTAATGTGTGTGTGCCAAAATATTTTTGATTTGTGGTAGTGCCTATGATAGAATTGCTCTTTATATCGAGTACAAAAAAAGTTTATTCCTAATATTATTTCTTTTAGCATCATGAAGCCCCGATACTCTAAAAATGGTGAAGTATGGTGAAGTATCGTGTCCGATACGTACTCGATACTGATACTTGTCTGATACGTCTCGATATTCGTATCGGAAAAATATCGGTTAAATATTTATTTTTAAATAAAAAAATAATATCCGATATGCGTCTGATACATCCTGATACGAATAGCGGAAAAATATCTGTTAAATCTTTATTTTTAAATAAAAAATAATATCCGATACAATCCGTGTTTCCTAGTGAATATCAAACTATTATGTTGTTACACGGATAACTAACTATGTCTTTTTTTGGATAGTATTGGTGATGTTTTTTGAGATAGTACTAATGATGTCATTTTGTATAATACTTAATTTAAGATGTACCGGTGATCATTGTTTTCTGGGACAATATTTATGAAGCTCAAATACTTAACTTAGTATTAATGATGTTAATTTATTATCATTAGTATTTTTTTTTTGTCTTTGTCACTGTTCTGAAGTCATTATGGTGTCCTACTATATAACAGGTTGTTAAGCATTTGGGCCTGTCCCAAAATTCTGGTATAAGAATGAATGTTTTATGCTTTTAATTGGTCAGCTGCAAGAGCTATATAATTGTATGCTATTGCTACAAAATGAGCTTGCTGAAGAGGCTTGATGTCATGACTATTATGTGTCTTTTGAGCTATTATGTGTCTTTAGTTAGGACTGAGGAGCCCTTGTATGTTGAGCCTCAAACTAGTTTGCTCTTGTGCAAACTTATTGACTTGTTTGTACTCCTTGTACAATGAACTATTGGCATTTATAATAATAATAATAATAATAATAATAATAATAATAATAATAATAATAATTTTTTGTCTTTCAAAAATAATTATCATTATTAATATTATTGATTTTAGTCATGTTTATATATTGTGCATTTATATATTTAATTTTAAATTAAATTTTTAAATAACGTATCGCGATAGTATCAGATAGGGATTTTTTAAAAATTTTCCGTATCGGCATATCGGTAGCGTATCGTATCACTATCGTGTCACGTATCGGGGCTTCACATGTGAAGGGATTCTGTAGTCAAAATTAATGATATAATTTTATTTTTTTGAGGAAGAGAAGACCAAAGAAAGGATTGTCAAATCGCAATTGATGATATAGTTTTAATTTTCTGAGGAAAAGAAGATCTACGAAAGGATTGTGGAGTCAAAATTGATGATATATTTTTAATTTTTGGATAAATTTGCAGTTTTAATTTGGATTGGTTTGAATTTGAACACACTAGTTTTAACTCTTAATATAATTTTAGTTCTTTAGGCTCCGTTTGGATTGATGGAATGTAATGGAATGGAGCGGAGCGGAATAGAGTGGAGTGGAATGATGGAGCGGAATTGAATAAATATTCTATTCCATTGTTTGGATATTTTAAAAAGGAGAGGAACAAAATTGATGGTAAGTGGTGATATTATATTAAATTCATTCCATCTTATTCCATTCGCTCCGCTCCATTCCATTATTATTTTTCAAATCCAAACGATGGAACATTATTATGTTTCATTCCGTTCCGCTCCATTCCATTATATTCCATCAATCCAAACGGAACCTTTAAGGAAAAGAGAATTTGATAAATAATAGTGACCGTGTAGAAGGAGGAATATATTAAAAAGAAATAATATTTTTATTTTAATTTTCAAAGCAAGGTATTTTCCACATTCATCTTTACTTGAAGCAAATCTTGGGACTAATCCTAAATATGTGTGGAGAAGTTTATGGAAAGCTTCTAATGTTCTCAAAATTAGGTGTATTGAGTATCGGTGATGGAAGGAAAATTAAGGTGATGGAGGACCCGTGGTTGAGGGATCCGGTTCGTGGATGGGCGAAGGCACCACAACTCCAAAGTGTGTATAATCTTACATTAAATAATGTGATGATTGAAGGGGAAAAGCAATGTGACTCTCATAAAGTTATAAATTTATTCTCCCATGATGCAGAGGAAGAAATACTAGCCGTACCATTGTTTAGAGAGACTTCGGAAGACCGGTTAGTGTTGAAAGAAGAGCATAACGGCGAGTATACGGTAAAGTCTGGTTATAAAGTGTTGATGCAAGAAAAGGAAGAAGGCAGAAGACGTGGGCTGATAGGGAGTTGGAGAAAGTTATGGCAGCTTCGAGCACCACCAAAAACAAAACATTTAATTTGGGGGATCTGTCGGGACTGTCTCCCTACAAGAATGCAGTTGCGACAGCATCATGTATCATGCCCAACAACTTGTGAATTATGCAGCCGACATGACGAGGATACATGGCACGTGGTATTCGAATGCGAGGAGAGCAAAAATTGTGGTTGGCAGTAGGCTTACATCCTAACAACGGAAGAATCACAAGCGGAGGATGGTGCATCCGAGAGGAGACCGGACAATATATACATGCATGAACTCATTGGATGAGAGGTGCTTGTTCAATTATGGAAGCAGAGACCTTAGCACTTTTGGAGGCAATGAAGGAAGCTAGTATAATGAGAACCAATTGATTAATGAAATGAGTTAAGTTTGTGTTTGTTAAAATAAAGAAATTGATATTTGTGTTTAAGAATGAGGTGTTGATTAGTTCTCATCCATAAAATTTCTTTGTTACGGAGTAGTATATTATTTGGTTAATTGCAATTTTGCTCTCTAATTATAATTATTTTTCAGATTTGGTCAACCTATTTTAAAATATAACAATTTTGATCCTTCACTATTTTTTTAACTATAAATTGACAATATATTTTTAAGGGGGCACTGGTTAAATATAACACTTTTTATACTTTTAAAAAATTGACTGCACACATACTCCAGTACTAAATTATTTCTTTAAACAATATTCAAAGGGCACTATTTAGTATTTCCTACTTTTAAATTTTAGACTTGTTTTAAAAATATGGACCTTGAAGCATAAGCCCCGTTCTGTTAGTCTATAAAAAACCGTGTGAATGACTGTAAACACACTAGGCCAAATTTCTTCGGTTAGCAATTAAAAGGCTCCACACACGTGTCTCAGGCCATTACTAACTCAAAGATAAGCCCATTTCCGGGCCTGCATTTCTGCAGATTAGGCCCGGGGACTTTCCTGAGCCAGCACAAAGTAAAGCCCATTCACACCACTTCAAGGTCAAGTTTTATTATTAGAGTCACATTGGTATTTATATGCACTATCAATCTATCATTATATTGCTTTTTGTCGATGTGGGACTTTTTTATGGTTTAGAAGAGTAAACATATAATAATTCAGCACTAATATCATAAGCAATCATTTATCATTTATTTACTAATTCTTCAAACATCTCTAAACATAGATCAGATTGTATCATTGATACCAGATTGTATTATATTTGGTTTTAATAGTTTTGAATTATGCTTTTCAACGACATAACACATAGTTCATGGCAACTGATAGGGCCCATGCTGCTGATTCACTGCCACATGAGACAAGAGGACCCAGGGCCTGGCTAGTATATTCTAGAAGGGGTATTAAAGGAAAGAGTGGCTGAGGTAGTTAGAATTGATGGTGACGTGTTATGGGAGTGAGGGCAATATTCCTAGATATAAGGAGTATGAAAGAGAGTGAGGACACACCTTGGATTGTACGATTATTCCATTATGGTTAGGAAGTACTAACTTCCTAATACGGAGCCTAGCTCTGAGTCAGAATCTAGGGATTAGCTCATTCCTTTTTCTGTAATTGCTTCATCTTTTCAGTCATAAATAAAATCCTCACTTCCTTTGATTACAATATTTTACTGTTTCATTGCTATACTTTTTCTGGTTCGTATCAAACTGGTCCGACCTACCGGATACGACGCCGGAGCCAGTGAATGCCACCGAAGAAAGTTACATTACCAGCGTTCAAACAAATGGAGGCGAAAGTAACAGCTCTAGAGAGTGAGATGTCAGAAGTACGTACCACGCTCGTCGACGTTCAGAATGCAGTGAAAGAGAACCACGCGAGCTTAATCGCGATGTTGGAGAAGTGTCTGGGGAAGTCGATGACCTCAGATGCTGAATCGAGTGGTGTGAAGAAGAACACGCCGTTGGGAAAAGGGTCACCGGAGAAGGGTGACAGTTCCGGCGGAGGTGTGGTGTTGTCCGATTTCCGACATGCTGTGAAGAAGGTAGAGCTTCCGTTGTTTAACGGAGAGGATCCAGCAGGGTGGATCTCGCGAGCAGAGATCTACTTTCGCGTCCAAGAAATGGCGCCGGAAGTGAAGGTTCAATTGGCTCAACTATGTATGGAGGGATCTACGATCCACTTTTTCAACTCCCTATGGAACAAAGATGAAGGATTGACATGGGAAGGGTTGAAGGAAGCACTGCTGGGTCGGTACGAAGGTCATGGAGAGGGAGATGTGTATGAGCAATTGACGGAGCTGAAACAGGGAGGTACGGTGGATGAATATATCACGGAGTTTGAGTATTTGATTGCTCAGATTCCCAAGCTTCCAGATCAACAATTTCTGGGGTACTTCCTCCATGGGTTGAAGTCGGAGATAAGAGGGAAGGTTAGGAGCTTGGCGACGATGGGAAGTATGAGTCGGTCCAAACTTCTTCAAGTAACTAGAGCGGTGGAGAAAGAAGTTAGAGGAAGCGGGTCAAATTTCTACCGTGGGCCTAAGTCAGGAAATGGGTCACACCGGCCCAATTCCTATGGGTCAAACAAAACCGGATCTGACTGGGTCATGGTAAAGGGGCGTGAAATAGAGGCAGCTGGAGGTGGGAGGAGTAACACCAATGGGCCTAATGCTGGGAGACCGGCCCAATCAGATAGAAGGCGAGTTGGGCCTAGAGATAGAGGTTTCACTCACCTCACGTATCAAGAACTCATGGAAATGAAACAGAAGGGACAGTGCTTTAAGTGTAAAGCTCCCTTTCATCCAAACCACCAATGCCCCGAGAAGGAGCTTCGTATTCTCATGGTGGACGCTGATGCTGAAGAAGGGCCGGACATGAATGTAGTAGCGGTGGAAGTGGACGGTTCCGACGAGGATGAGGGTGGAGAGATGTGCCTTCTCAATTTGAATCATATTGCTTTTGAGAACCATCGAACCGTCAAATTCCAAGGTCAAATCCATGGGGTTCCTGTGTTAGTCATGGTGGACAGTGGGGCAACCCATAACTTCATTTCACAAAAGCTTATGCACAAAATGGAGTGGACAATTGAAGAAACACCCATGATGAATATTAAATTGGGAGATGGGAGTAGTAAAAGTACAAGAGGAGTTTGTAGTGACCTGAGGTTGAGCATTGGGGATTTCACAATCACACCCAAGTTACATTTATTTGAGCTGGGAGGTATTGATGTGGTGTTGGGCATGGAGTGGTTGAAGACCTTGGGAGATATGATAATTAATTGGCGTCAGCAAACCATGAGTTTCTGGAGTAACAAGAGATGGGTGACCTTACAAGGTATTGATGGGGTTGAGAAGAATCTAGTGGCACTACAAAGTATATTAAGTAAACCCAAACTCTCTGGCCAAGAAGTATTATGGGGTTTAGAGACACAAACAAAGAGTGAAGCATCAGGGTTGTGTAAACAACAACAGAAAGAGCTGGACCAGCTGTTAGCCACATTTGGGGGTGTATTCAAAGAGCCTTCTGGTTTACCCCCTAGGAGGAATAAAGAGCACGCCATCAATTTGATAGAAGGTCATGGAGCTGTCAATGTCAGGCCTTACCGGTACCCACACCACCACAAGAATGAAATTGAAAAATAGGTGCAAGAGATGCTTGCTGCTGGCATCATCAGACACAGCACTAGCTCGTACTCCAGCCCGGTCATTTTGGTGAAAAAGAAGGACAACACGTGGAGGATGTGTATTGACTATCGTGCTTTGAATAAGGTAACCATTCCCGATAAGTTCCCTATACCGGTCATTGAAGAATTATTAGATGAGTTGCATGGAGCTAAATATTTTTCAAAACTTGACTTAAAATCCGGTTACCACCAAGTTAGAGTTAAAGATGAAGATATTTGTAAAACTGCATTTAGGACTCATGAGGGTCATTATGAGTTTCTAGTAATGCCTTTTGGGCTTATGAATGCCCCTTCAACTTTCCAAAGTTTGATGAATGAAGTCTTCAGGTCATTATTAAGAAAAGGTGTGCTGGTTTTCTTTGATGATATACTGATTTATAGCCGAGGTTGGGAGGATCATATGAGGCATTTGGAGACGGTGCTGGGAATGTTATCACAACACAGTTTGGTTGCTAATCAAAAGAAATGTCAGTTTGCACAAAAAACAGTGGAGTACCTAGGCCATGTTATTAGTGAAGACGGAGTAGCAGTGGATCCTAACAAAGTCAAGAGTGTGATCCAATGGCCAACTCCCAAGAACGTGAAAGGGGTGAGAGGTTTCTTGGGACTCACCGGGTACTACCGGAAGTTCATAAGGGACTATGGAAAAGTAGCAAGACCCTTAACAGAACTCACAAAGAAAGATAACTTCAAATGGGGAGTAGAATCACAGCAAGCATTTGAAGAATTAAAGACCAAACTCACTACGGCACCGGTCTTAGCTTTACCTGACTTTACTAAGCAGTTTGTTATTGAGAGTGATGCATCAGGTGGAGGCATTGGAGCGATTCTCATGCAAGACAAGAAACCCATTGCTTACTTTAGCAAGGCTTTGGGTAAGAGGAATTTGACGAAATCTGCCTATGAGAAAGAAATGATGGCTGTAGTCTTAGCCATCCAGCACTGGAGGCCTTACCTCTTAGGTCGGAAATTCATCGTTTACACTGATCAGAAGAGTTTAAAGCAGTTGATGCAGCAGAGAATAGTTACAGCAGAGCAACAGAATTGGGCAGCCAAGTTGTTGGGATACGATTTTGAAATTGTGTACAAACAGGGGAGATTGAACAAGGGAGCAGATGCGCTGTCAAGAATGTATGAAGGGACGGAATTGAATACCATTACATCTGTAGCACAGTGGGATCAAAGGCAGCAGGTAGCCATGGAACTACAACAAGATGAGAAGCTCCAAGTCATTGTTAAAGCTCTACAGCAAGATCCTAATTCAAAACCGGGGTATGCTTACAAAGAAGGTGTGTTGATGTATAATGGTAGGTTGGTTATATCCAAGCAATCACAACTGATTCCGGTGTTGTTAAAAGAGTTCCATGCTACTTCCCAAGGAGGCCATTCTGGTTTTTATAAGACATACAGGAGGATTGCAGCTAATGTGTATTGGGTAGGTATGAAGGGGACCATTCAAGATTATGTGAAGAGTTGTGATGTTTGCCAAAGACAAAAATATATGGCCACCGCCCCAGGTGGTTTGCTGCAGCCATTACCCATTCCGGAGCAGATTTGGGATGATATATCCATGGACTTTATCACCGGGCTGCCTAAGTCCAGCGGGTATGAAGCTGTCTTAGTGGTGGTGGACAGACTGTCAAAATACTCACACTTTATACCACTTAAACACCCCTACACAGCGAGGAGCGTGGCCGAGGTGTTTTGTAAGGAGATAGTCAGGTTACATGGGGTACCGGTGAGTATAGTAAGTGATAAAGACCCTGTTTTTGTAAGTGGTTTTTGGAAGGAATTGTTTCGAATGCAAGGTACCCAACTCAAAATGAGCTCTGCTTATCATCCCGAGTCGGACGGGCAGACAGAGGTGGTGAATAGGTGCCTTGAGACCTATTTGAGGTGTTTTGTGGCTGATCAACCAAAAACATGGGTATTATGGATTCATTGGGCAGAGTATTGGTTTAACACCAACTTTCATACTACTACCGAGAAGACTCCCTTTGAAGTTGTGTATGGTAGATCCCCTCCCAAGCTGACACGATGGTTACAAGGTTAAGTTAGAGTCGAAACAGTCCAAAGGGATTTGATTGATCGGGATGAAGCATTAAGACAATTGAGGAGTCAGTTGTTGCGGGCTCAGGAACGAATGAAAAGACAAGCTGACAAACATCGAACCGACATAAGTTTTGTGGTGGGAGAATGGGTGTTTGTTAAGCTTAGAGCCCATAGACAAAAATCTGTCGTGACGCGAATCAGTGCTAAATTGGCTGCCCGTTATTATGGTCCCTATCCTATTATTGAGAGAATTGGAGCTGTTGCGTATAAGTTGAAGCTTCCTACAGGTTCTAAAGTTCATCCCGTATTTCATGTGTCACTACTTAAGAAGGCAATAGGAGAGTATCATGACGATGATGAGTTGCCGGAGCTGTTAAGTGATGAACAAGCAGAAGTCTATGAACCTGAGGCAGTCTTGGGCACTAGAAAAATTAAACAGCATGGGGAGGAGGTCAAACAGGTGCTGGTACAGTGGAAGGGCAAGACTGCTGATGAGGCCACATGGGAAGAAGTTATTATGATGAAGAGCCAATTTCCTACTTTCAACCTTGAGGACAAGGTTGCAGCTGAAGGAGGGGGTGTTGATAGGGCCCATGCTGCTGATTCACTGCCACATGAGACAAGAGGACCCAGGGCCTGGCTAGTATATTCTAGAAGGGGTATTAAAGGAAAGAGTGGCTGAGGTAGTTAGAATTGATGGCGACGTGTTATGGGAGTGAGGGCAATATTCCTAGATATAAGGAGTATGAAAGAGAGTGAGGACACACCTTGGATTGTACTATTATTCCATTATGGTTAGGAAGTACTAACTTCCTAATACGGAGCCTGGCTCTGAGTCAGAATCTAGGGATTAGCTCATTCCTTTTTCTGTAATTGCTTCATCTTTTCAGTCATAAATAAAATCCTCACTTCCTTTGATTACAATATTTTACTGTTTCATTGCTATACTTTTTCTGGTTCGTATCAGCAACATTGTCTTGAATTTGTTTTTACAAGATCCAAAGCTAAATGCGATACAATTTTACAAATAAAAATTTAGGACAAACCGAAAAATTGGACTGGCATAAACATATTTTGGATAGAGCCATGCGATTAATTAAAGGCTAGGAAACAAACGGTGTCTGTTAACAGTAGGGCTGGTGCGAGAGTACATGACAGCAGTGCTGATCGCATAGTGAGAGGTGGAGCAGATCCCGGCTACAGGAAGATATGAATGCAATGTTGACGCGTCCTTCTAGTCAAAACGTAATTGTGTTGGTTTTGGAATGTGTATTCGTGATGTTTAAGGCCAATTCGTACTTGCAAAAACAACGTGGATATCCTCGATATGTAATGTTGAATTAGGGGAGGCATTGAGTCTTTTCCATGCTCTTATTTGGGTGCATGAATTGCAATTAGTAGAAGTGGATATTGTCCTTGATGAGGAAAAAAGTAGTGGATGATTTTCACAGAGGTAGGGACAATATTACTGAGTGTGGGGCTGTAAATTCGTAAACGTATTTTTCTTTGTATTTCACAAACTCTCGTGTTGAGGTGGCTCATGCTTTAGTAAGAGTAGTCTCATCTTTAACTAACTTTAATCTTTTTATTGATGTACAAACATGTATTGTTCATTTCATTATTAATAAATTATAAGCATCCATTTAAAAAAAGAAAAGAATGAAGATTGCAATTTTTCAAACAAAGTAATGATAAATTGACAATTGACTAATTGAGTAGCAAGCAAGATGTTATTTAATAGCAAGAATTACACCCATAATTTCAGTATAAAATGGAGCTGAGATCAATGTTAAGCTTGATGATAGATGAAAACCAGTTCCAAATGTTAATAGCAAAATGGCACTGAAGAAATAAATGAGTTGTGGACTCTGGTTGCTTACCACATAAGCCACACCATGAATGATTTTTATAAAGGGAGGGATGCTATCACTGAGTATGGGGTTGTCGTTGACGAATGTAAACGTATTTTTTGTTTGTATTTCACAAACTCTCCTGTTGAGTTTTATAGCGGACAAGGATGATGATTTCTCTTCATCTTCTTCAGGTTATCCTATTCCTTACACCTTTTCTTTACCTTAAATTTTGTTTCTGCAACCTCTTTCTAACCGAATTCGCTATATGATAGAACCAGCATTTACTGCTGCATCTTATAGTGAAAACACCGAGGAGGAAAGCTCGTCACTGCCTCCCGAAATAACAATTGGAATTGACCTTGGCACATGGCCATGTTGTATTTCTGTGTGGAATGATTCAGAAGTGGAGCTTTGGAAAAAGAAAATAAATGAGACGATGAAGATATCTTTTGCGAAACTTCCAAAGATCATGAAGCTAGTAGTACTGAAGTCTCACTCTCCCAAGAAAATGAGATTACAATTTTATACATGAAATACTTTTGTAGCATAATTTTCAATGAAAATGCAAGTTTCCCATTTCTGATCCATACCGTGTACATTAAGGTTCGCCCTTTTGTTGCTGCATTTGTGAACAAACTGTGGAAATCAACTACTGCAGAAGAACTACTTGGAAATTTTATGATAGAACTAAGATCCATGGTTGAAATTCATCTGAACAGACCTATACGAAATGTAGTGTTTACAGTTCCAGTTTCATTCAGTCGATTGCAGCTAAACTGGATAGATGATGCTTTCTCCATACATGACACCGACTTATGTAGTTACCATAAATGACTTCCATTTTCTTTAATTATTACTGTGTCCAATATTGTCAAGGGGGATGCTTTCTCCATCACTACTCAAAATCCTCCATTGTTTTGAAACTGACATTGGAACCAACTCTGCAAGACATAGAACTGAAACACATCATCCACCAAGGTTGTTATTCAGTAACTTTACTAACTACCCATTTGTGTTTTAGAGATGCTATTGGTAATCATTTATGCTAAGTTGATTGTGGATTATGAGAATGAAATAGCTTATCATGATCATGACCTCTTTGGTATGCTAAGTTTTGAATAAAAATAGTTAAATATATATAAAGAAAGAATAAATACAATCCAATTGCATGCATAAATACATATAAAGAAAGAATAACAATGACCAAGATACTCAAGTAACAACTTAGGAATGCTTGGTTCAGTGAATATTTATGATGCTTTATGTATCAGGAGCAATCTCCTTTTCTTAAGCTTCTCATGAGATCCAAATATCCATGATTTTCAGGACTTACTAGTAGATAACCCGTCCTATCGGACGGGTTGTAACATTACGCGTTTTTTTGTTTTTAGTTACCAATTTTTAAAGTTACAACTCGATGAAAAAATTATATGTACCTTATAAATTTATACAACTGCATTTTTAAGTAGTTGCATATTGTTAAATCCTAAATTTAAGTAAGATAATTCGATCCCATATATGATTTATTTAATATATACGATAGTTGTAATAAAAAAAATATATACGATAGTTGTTTTGATATTTATCCCGTATATGATATTTATTTTGATAAAATAACTATTATGTAATGTGGATACTGTTTTATTTATTTAAAGTTGATAAAATAAAATCAATAATATCAAAACAATAGGGAATAAGTATTAAGTAATATTAAATTAAAACAATAAAACATCCCAAGATGACATTAAAAAATATTTGTAGCATCAATGTCATATTTCTTTCATGAGCTTATTCCATTCATTAAACAAATGGGCTTCTTAATATAAGCTCAATATGACAAAATAAACTCAAGACCCATCTACTCAAAGACCTAACACTAAGAGTGTGTGTTTATTAACCCAAAAGCCAAAACATACAGTTTTGCTGTGCCTTTTACTCTTCTCCTTTTAGAAACCTTGGCCGTCCCAGCCAGCTGCCATCGACGCTTTTCCGGCTGTCAACCACTTTGTTTGGCATCTTTTAACCAAAAATATGACATATTCTTCATGCTGTATTAGTTTCTTTAACCTTCAATTGTTTCTCTGTAAACCATAAACATTACTGTGTTTCCTCCACCTTCTCAGGGGTACATGTAGCGGCAGCAACAACAACAACAATAAATATCAAAGAGATCTCAAATAATAAATGGGTTTGGATGATATTTTTTATTTTGTTTTACAAATATATGTATTTGTCTTCGTTTATAAATAAATGAAAAGAATGTTTTTTTAATGCCTTAGGTTTGTGATTTGAGTCAGATTAGTCATTAGAGAAAGAATGATAGTTAATTGCTTCAGATGTTTAATTTTTTTTTGGCAATTAGCAAAGTTAGAATAAAAGTTAATTGTATTTTTTAATCCTGTTATTTTTTTTATTTTAAAAAACATTGCAAAAAATCATCTAGATCTTTCTATCTATGTATTTTAAATTTGTTTGTGTTTTACAGCTATTATATTATTATTTCTAATATTTTCCTGCATTTTCCCAACTCTCTAATTATAACAAAACAGTATACAATATTACTCACTGTTCCAAAACGTCTTTTCATTCACGTGCATTTCCCCAACTCTCTCTTTCTTTACCTGCTACCTGCTATTTTATACACTCCATGTTAACTATTTTATTTTTTGCTATCTAACCATGTTAACCTGCTACCTGCTATCTCTATGAATTTTTTGTAACCATGTTAACTACTTAACTTAATTTTTGTAACCAACTAACTAATTAAATCATTAGTTTATATATATATGATGAATTTATTTTTCATTATTTAACTATTAAATTATTCTATTTTTGGATTTGTGTTTTTTCTAGATCTAAAAATTTTAGTACAAAACTTTAATCTATTTGTTAATTTTCTTTCTGATTTTTTATTTATATTTTTCCTTTTTATTTCTTGAGCTATTTGTTTTTATCTGTTACTATCTTCTTATTGACAAAAGAAAATTATTTTGGATCTAAAGTTTTCTCCTCAACTTATTTTTTTTTCCTCTAAGTTGATGTTAAAATATCATCTGAGTTTAACTCTCCTGATTTATCTTTTATGGTTTATCTTTCATATACTTCATGTATGACATTTGAACATTTCCAGCAAAAATAAAACAAAATAAATGATTTACTAAAAACTTACTTTTGCAGAATACTCCATTCCATTTTTCATTGCAGTCCATTTGTCACTTTCACAGCCATCTTCCACAGATCTTTTCTATCAGTAATATTTTTGGCGAACTCGAATTTTTGGCCATTTTTCTGCACAAAGAAAACAAACTGTCAACCATCTAAAGTGTTGAAATTCAAAACTTATAACCACCGATAACATTAAAAATGCATTCTTCACAAAGAGGTTAACAAACCAAAAATTTAACAAAAAATAAAGACACAAAGCTCATAATACCATGGATAGCGTTAAATTACTTTGTAAAGAGGAAGAAGTATTTTTTTTGTAAAGAGGAAGAAGTTAGTAAAATGAGTATGCGGAAAAGGAGATGAGAGAAAATCAGCAGCGTGAAACTAAAAGAAGATGAGAGAAAATGCACCTTGAAAGCTTTAGATGAAGAAGTTTGAAAAGGTTGAAGAATAACAACACATTACCTTCCTGGAGATAGTCTTGCATGGGCACAAAAATTTGAACACAAAATTTAGGCACACACTCACAAATCAAAGAAATTAAAAGAAAAATAAAATAGTCACATCAATTGATATAACTTTAATCATTTTCTATTTTTTTTTAATTACATGTGAGTGTGCCTAAATTTTAGGTGTTATAGTTGTGCCTATAGTAGACTTTCTCTACCTTCCTGTGTAGTTTGAAATTTTTGGTTTCAAAAGTTAACAAATGGAGTTGGAAAAGTGATGGAGTGTAGTTTTGGTTTGATGTAGTGTCACAGAATTTGTCAGTCTTGAGCTGTCAAAAGAAAAGAACCTCTTCCCAAAGACAACCGTTGTCCTTTCTTCAATTTTTTATTATTTATTCCAAACTGGCTTGGTCCAAATTCAAACATGGCTCATATGAAAGGGACTTGGTCTCTCATAAAGGGTGAAATATGGCTTGGTTTGGTTGGAAAATGGCTTGGTTGAAATTTTATTTAGTTCAGTTACTAAAAATTTGGACATCAATTGCCCTCAATATTGCCAAGTGGCAACTTCTTAAGCAAGGTTATTGTTGTTCTTACCAGGGACAACAACTTTCTTATATTGTATAGATGTATCTGCAATATCAGAATATATAATAATCAAGGTGACTTTGTTACTTTGAATTTAAGTACTACTGCAATACATTCCCTAATATATATAGCAGATCGCGGAAAAACGGTTTCGTTATGAGCACTGTCAAAGGAATACATGAGTTTCGAGAAAAGCACAGCATCACCAATGATGTGGCTTATTGAGCTACATGCCGCTATTTAACAACACCGAGTACCACTGCTCAAAAATGTATTTTTGATAAGTAGTGAGAAATGCATGAAATTGTGTGCACAAAGAAAGAAATACCCGTGTCGAAACAGGAAGTCAATGATCACGAATTCACGATAGCACAATTTGGTTTGAAATATTGTGTCTTGCGTATGACTTCTGCGACTTACTTGACAGGGATTAACATGAAGCTTTCAACTTCTCCATCTGATATTTTATTTAACAAGTTATTACAAAGGGTGATCATAGCATGGCACCACTAGAAAAGAGATTAAAATTCAAGAATGAGTTCGTAGCAAAATGGAACATCTCTCTCGTATCTATATCCGTCAATGTCCATATATGTGACAGCACCAACAAGTTTAGCTCTGCAAGAACAGAAAAGAAGAAAATATTTAACTTGTATTTACATTTAAGCAAATGGTTGGAAAATAATGTTCATTGAATACTCAAAAACATTTGTTGATCACTAAAGGAGCAGAAGTTTGAAAGTGTGGTGGTTGTAAACTTAGGACCTGTTTGGATCAATTTATTTGAGTTTATCTACTTGTATAAACACTTGAGAGATTGTTTGGGAGAGCTTACGGAAACAACTTATGATATGTCCATAAGCTGTGTTCAACATATTTCCATAAGCTTTCCAAGTTTGACTTAAGTTTATCTTTTATTATAGAAATAACATATATACATAAACACTTATAATTAAATATTAATAATAAAATAATTTGATAGTAAATTAAAAATAAAATAATTAATTTTTTAATATATACACGATTTTCTCATAAGGGTAATTTTGTAATTTTCATAAATTATACCATAATTACAATATTTTAAAGTAAAATAATTAATAAAAATTGAAAAATAGAGATATTAATTTAAATTTTATAACAAATTAAATATAACTCTCTTGCAATAGGGATATATTTATTTTGATATATTATTATGGATTTGAAAAATAAATAATGGAATGGAGCGGAACAGGATGTAATAGAATAGAATAAATTTCATCTCATACCACCACATACGTACGTTCAATTTTGTTATTCTCTTTCTTAAAATCCCCACTCTTAATAATGCAGGATTCTCCAATTGGCCTTCAAAGTACTGTAGATCAATCTCCCTTCCTCTAAAAATCACGCAAGAGTGAATAAAAGCACTCCACGTCAGCTTATTTTCCATTTTATTTCAAAAAGTTTTTTATAGGGGGTGCCCCACTTAAAATCCCTATTACTTTAATAGAACCTATGTTTTTTTTACTGTTCCCTTCCTCTCTCATGCTAATTGCAACAATATCCAGAATCTCTAACACTTCTAAACCATATTCAAATTTTTTTTTACCAAGATTCATAGAGATTCAAACCAAAACAAATTACTAAGATTCAAAAAAAATAAATCCGATTAAAAATAAAAAAGTTTGAGAAGAAATAAAAAATTATTTACTAAGATTTAAAATACAAACAGAACCAAACTATGCTATTTTTTTTTAAACTGCAAATTTATATATATAAAGAGCAATCATAAAACAAGTAGTGCTAAAAGATCAACTCTAAAAAAGAGGATTACAAAGCAACCAAAAACCTGCAAGGCTACAAATAGCCAAAAACGAAAAACCAACAAAAGGGAAAAAGAATGAGATCCCTAAAAACAAGGCTAACAACAAAACACTAGAGGGAAAATACTCCCCCTGCTAAACAGAAACGCAGGCAAAAAAGCAGACCCCTCATTAAGAGTTTCTCCTTTGCAGACAAAGTACCGGCTCACAACTTTGTATTTTTTAGAGGTTTACAAAAGGACAGCGAAGGAAAAACAAAATGGAAACCCATTGATCCACCGCAAAAAGGAAACGAAAAACAAAACCGCAGATCTAGAGGTGGAAAAACGAAAAACGAAAACGAAAAACACAAACCCGGCAAAAGCAGAGCTGAGTAAAGCGGCAACGCACAATTTTTTTTATCCTTGACAGAGAAGGGATATAGGGTTTTAGATTTCTGGATTTTCGTTTGATTTGGGGTTTTGGAATTTGAATCTATGTTTACAAGTGGTAAAAAGGGGTTTAAATGAAATTTGAGATTTTTTTGGGATTTTAGGGTTCTTGGTAGATGACAGAGACCGAGAGAGAGGATGGGAGAGAAGAGAGAGAAAGATGTTGAAAAGTAAAGGAAAACCTGAAGAAAAAAAACAAATATCTACCTCTCCCTTCTGTTTCTCGCCACGCCCCCCAAATACTCCATGCGCCCCCGCCTTCATTTGTTGTGATGCAGATTTTTAGTACAACTGGGCCTTGGGCTTAGGCCCTACTTTATTCTATTCACACTTCCGGGCTTACTGTTGCACCCCCTTAGTTGTTCTATTTTATTTCGCTTAAATTTATTTCTTTGCACATTACTTCCATGTTATTTGCTATGTTTAAATAACATAAAAAATACAAAAATATAATAATCAAATAAATTTTCGTTCGAGTGAAAAAGGAAAAGTCGGGTGTCTACCCAAATCTTCCCCGAATATCTCGAAACAAAGTAGACAATTCGCTTTCGATCATATATTCATACTCTATTTAAAACTAATCTCAACCCATCAAGTAAGTTATTTCACGCCCATGTGCGGAAAAAAAGTCGCCAGTAAATATATCGGTTTAATGATAGATCTGATTTTGATTACCTTACTAAAAATAAATGACGTGAGTATTTGTTAAAAGAGGAGATGAGGGAGATGTAACATGTATCCAAAAGGAAAAATTAATTTATTTAAAGAATTATCTAGATAACGTGAGGTGAGGGAGAGGCTTAGTGGCATGATATTTTTTTAAAATGAAAAATAAAAATCCAAAGAATTATGTAAAAGCAACAAAATGTATTTACAAACGAGCTCAAAGTTGTTAGACATAGAGCTTTTGATGGCGTAGTTCAGCAACAACTTCATTATTTTTTAATATAAGTATTTTTTAGATTCATTGAATAAAACATGTATTTGGACTATCTTAGCCTAAATGCATGATTTATTCAATAAAACCAAAAAATTATTTTTTACTTATATTCATAGCCGCATAAGTATATTTTATTACGATGTGAGTACTCATTGACGTTTAATAGGAATCATTTATTGTTCCATATCATATTTTTAAAAGGAAAATGCTACTTAGTATGAAAAAAATTAAGTAAGAAAGACAAGAATTATATGTGGCATAATTTCTCTCATGTATGGTTAGACAATTTTTGACTGGTCAAACCCCATATTTTTATGGATTCTTCTATTTCTTATGCAAATCTTTCTTACTAAATAGCAATGCCCATTTTTAATTTGGTTATAGTGGGTTTGATAGGCGGAATATGTAAACGTTATTAGATAACCGTGCAGAAAAATATTATATTGTCAAATCATATCATATTTTCTCATTATTTGATGAGTTTAATGACTGTGCATTGTTAACATACATTTTTCTAAATATGTCATTTGATATTCCCTTTACAGTGTATTTTGTAACGTGATAAAGAAGATATGAATAATTATTTTTTGGTAAATGTTTTGTACTGTTTGGTCTCGAAGTGAGACATGTTCAAACTTTATTTAGTACACCATATTTTTATTCACCATCAGTTAAATTTGGTTCAGATGTCAATTTAGGTTACCAAATTTTTTTATTTTTATTTTTTTTTGGTTTGCACCACCAGTTTAATCTGGTTCGGGGGTCAGTTCTGGCATCAAGTGGTTTCAGCCCCCTTCCGATCGCAGTTGCGGGGAATAGAACTGTGGTCCTCCCTACCAAGTTCAGCGTCAATCACCACTGAACCAACTAACAATTTGTAGGTCACCAAATTTAGTTTATAGGATTTATATTGATATTTTGTTTCGTATCTTCTTCATTCTCATCACACTTCTTATTTTTCTCTTACTAAATACTCCTTCCGTCCCAAAATATAAGCAAAAAGTGGTCAATAAAAGTGGATGTATTTGGTCTAAATCTTTAACCAAATACATCAACTTTTATTAACTTACTTTTGCTTATATTTTGGGACGGAGGGAGTATAACATTGATTGCTACTTTTTACTTAATTTTTTAAATGACATCAACATAACAAACAAAAAAAATTTGTTATTAATGAAACCGTGCATTGCACGGGCAATGTCACTAGTATTCAAACAATGGAATGAAATATTTATTCCATTCCGCTCCATCCCATTCCACTCCATCTCATTCCGCTCCGCTCCGTTCTGTTATATTCCATCAATCCAAACAGAGCCTATAATAATGACACGTAGGATTGTTTTCTTGAGAATGCACGAGAGAGTTCCGTAGGAATCTCGTAATGTATATAATAATAATAGAGATACCTAATGGACTATAGACTACTAACATATAAAGCCCAATACTTAAAGTCTAATAAATCTAACATGTTAGAATCAGAGATGCAAAAATAGAGAAACACAAAGTGACGGCTAGAGTTTCAATAATATCAGAATGACATTGCTTAACAAAATAAGGATTACAAAAACAATTTATAATAATACATGGACTATAGACTACTAACATATAAAGTGCAATACTTAAAGTCTAATATCTCTATCTCTATTATATACATTACGAGATTTCCACGGAGCACTCTCGTGCATTCTCAATAGAAATTGCTTAGGTGTCATTCAATCAGAACTTCTATAATATTATACTTATGCGGAGTTTTTAGCTTAAGGTCTGTTGTTCGAATCTCACTGGCGACAATAATTGAATTTTTATAATAATTTATGGAAAACTACCTTTTCTTCTCAATAGAAATTGCTTATGTGTTTTGTACAAAAAAAAATTGCTTATGTGTCATTCAATTTAAGTTAATCAGATATTTTTTTTTTGTATAAAAAAAATTATATTTTTCTTAGAAACTCTAATATTATTTTTTTAGAAATTCTAATATTATTTTTTATTAGAAACTACTCCCTCCGTTTCTTTTTACTTGTCTTTTATTGTTAGATTTAACGTTTCTATTTAATTGTCCTTTTTGTATTTTACGGGTATGATTTGTCAATTATACCATTTGTCAATTGCTCTTATCTTTTTCAATAAAACCAATTAATACTATATATTTGAAAAACTAATTTTTTTTGTACATAACATATTAATTTTTTTTGTACATAATATATTAAATTTATTGGAAAGAGAAAATGTGTGTAAAAAAATAGGAATTTATTGGTGGATTAAAACGAGGGTATAATAGGAAGATAAAATGCAAAAATACACTTCCTTAATTTGTTGTTACTATTCTAAAAAGACAAGTAAAAATAAACGGAGGGAGTATAATATTAGTATATTGTTTTTAGAAACTCTAATTTATTTTTTAGTAGAAATTCTAATATTATATTTTTTTAGAAAATATAATATTATTTATTTATTTATTTTTGTAGAAACTCTAATATTATTTATTTTTGTAAAAAATCTAATTTTTTTTCTTTATAGAAACTTTAACTTTTTGTTGATAAAGTCTCTGAGAGATGGAGACGGGAGAGATAGAAAGATAAAAATTAATATAACTTCATTTTTTATAATCTATTTGAATTTTTAATTTTCTAACAATTCCAATATTAAAATTTCCATAAACATTCATTCAAACCTTTTTAGAGATATGTTAATTTATTCATGTGAGTGAAAATTCCCACATTTTCTCATTTGATGCTTATGTGTGGAGATTGTTTTTTGTGGTACGGCGACAAAAAAAAGTTTAAGGGTAAGAACAAGATCAAATTAGGTTGATATTCATTATAAAAAATAATATAAAATTAACAATTATTTTTTGTTGATGGAGCCATAATAGAGTCATGTAGGGAAGACAAGATAGATTAAAATACAAAGAGAGAGAGAGAGAATCTATATGTGGTGTAAAATGAGAAATATAGAGATTTTCCCACCTTACTATTAAAAATATGCCTTAACCAATTAAAATTTGAAATTCGTATAATTTTGTGTCCACCATACTTTCATTAGACTTACCTTCAAGTGATTAATTAATTTATGGGTAGCCTACAATAAATTAATAGTATAATTTAAATTTTTTTATAATCTATGGAATTTGTTTATAATTCTAATTTTAAAACTTTCCGAAAAAATTTCAAACCTTTTTAGCGATTTTAATTTGTCATTGTTAGTAGAGATCCACATATAGATTTTTCCATTTGACGCTCACGCATGAAAATTAACTCTTTGTGGTATAATGAGAAAAAAAAGTTTGAGAATAGGAACGAGGTTTTAATATTCATTAACAATATAGTATAAAATTTACAATTATTTTTTGTTAATTAAGTCCCTACAGAGTACTGAAAGATGGAGAGAGAGAGAGAGAGAGAGAGAATCCCAGTACGTGTTGTTCGATGGGGAAGGGGGAACTCATAAACAGTTGATTAGAATTACCTCTAACAGTCAAAATTTGGAAAACCTAAAATAAAATTTTAATTTTTTATAATCTATGAGAGAGAGAGAGAGAGAGAGAGAGAGAGAGAGAGAATCTTTCAGTACGTGTTGTTGGACGAGAAAGTGGAAACTCATAAACTGTTGATTAGAATTACCTCTAACCCTCAAAATTTGGGAAACATAAAACAAATGAACATAACTTTAATTTTTATAATCTATGATTTTTTTTTATTTTTTATTTATAATCTAGACGATAAACCTAATGTATATTTTTGTATGAAAAGTTGGTTGAGGATGAGATAGCGAACCTCCGTCTTTGAGGAGATTTATTGCAATGAAATAATCATGTGTTTTAATTTTATGTGAAAACACACTCCCAAAACACTTAAGGCCGTGAATATATATTCGAAAATTTACAAAGTTTATAATTATTTTATATTTATACGGCCTTGATATAGTCCGGGGATGAAGACGGGAGAAATAATCTCCTAATGGCTAATAGTGTAGAACGGGAAGCGAATGAATATTCTCATTCTCGCTCAACCCAGTAACATCCTTAAACTCATATTATGCAAAAATCATCTCAATTTCATCATACAATTTTAAATCACATTATTCAAATAATATTTGAAAATAAACACATAAATATTATCAAAAGAAAATACCCCCGTGCATGGCACATGCTAACATACTAGTATCTAATATTTCCCCTCAAACTCATGATGAATTAACAAGAAACATTATGAGTTTGTCAAACAAAATACAAAAATATATATCAAATAAAATAAACTTCTAATACTATCTTTCAAGCTAAAGCTTACTAAGCTTTGAGTTTGTTACAAAATCAGCCCTGAAAATAAACCAATATCAGATTCAACTTCAGACTTCGGATTTCAGATTCAGATTTCGGATTTCAAACTTCAGATTATGAGTATTCCCTCACCAGATTTAGATTGTGATTATTCCCTCACCGGATTCAGATTGTGAGTATTCCCTCACCGTATTCAGATTGTGAGTATTCCCTCACCGCATTCAGATGTGAGTATTCCTTTACCGGATTCAGATTGTGAGTATTCTCTCATCGGATTCAGATATTCAGATTGTGAGTATTCCCTCACCGGATTCAGATTTTCATATTGTGAGTATTTCCTTGACCCACTGAACATATTCAAATCAACGGAAACCAAACATAACCGAACAAACCAAACAAAACCAAATCAATTGAAACCAAATAAACTAGATCAAACTAACCAATTTTTTTCTTGTATCAATAAACTGAATCAAACGAAACCGTACCAAACAAAATCAAGAACATAACTAAACACATCCAAGACCTATGAAGCATGGATACTGAAACGGACACGGGACACGACACAGACACTGACACAGCGTCACTGATAATAATTTGGAAAAATGACATAATTCAGTGTAATTATAAATGTCGTGTCAGTGTCCAGACACTGACACGGACACAGACACGCTTAATTCGGCAACGGAAGCCATCAGTAGTTCAATGTGGCAAGGTTGGATATGCTTGGATCTTAACCCTAAAAGCTAGCTCATAGGGTAAGGTTGCCCTCACATATTTATACACTTAACAACCCAAAAATCTAAGCAATGTGGCACTTCAAACACACTTCAACAAGTTGCACACTCAATGCGCGACCCCTCAAATTCGTAATAATCAATATATAACCTGTCTAACTGATTCTTCAAATTCAGTTGTGCCCGTCATTCTTAATAATCAATTTCATGTTATCTAACACTCTACATAAATATAGAAGATGGTAACATTGTCTAACTAACTAGGCAACAATATATATAACAAACTAGTTATGATCATTGCACAATATAATTATTCAATCAATTTATATAACAACTATGACATGACCAACAGAAAGAAGCAAAGAAAACCCAATAAAAAGATTAGTTTTTTCTAGGAGTGGTAAACATAGGGAACACAAGGGCACATGAAACTGGTGACTTTGGTTTGTAATAATTTAAAATAAAATTATCCTAAGTTTAAATCCAAACATGATTTTTTTTAACTAAAAATTCAAACATAATTTAAAATGAAAAAAAAGGCTAAAGTTAGAAAGCAAAAAATGGTATTATGAAAGTTAAAGGGTCAAAATCACACCTTTTTTAAAAGCTAATAGTATAGGGGACATCAAAGAATCTTGGCTTAAATATATATAGGGGAGGGATCAAATTACACCGGTGTAACATTTGAGTAATGTTACATCGCTCAACAACGCTTTAACGAATACAAATTTTACAAAATCCACCATTGGATCGAAAGTTTATATCGTATAGATCATATATGTTGAGTTTCACAAAAATCTAAAATCATTTGATATGTTATTGAGACACATCAAGATTAACGGTATATAGACTAAATTTCACTTCTATTCACTCTAAAAATTTTCTTCGAATTTTAATCCCTCTAAATTTTTTATTTTCAATTTTAGTCATCCATTTTTACAAAAGTTCATGTAGCTTGTTCGAAATGACTTATTTTGATGACATATCATCATTAAGACCTTAAAATATCATTTATTTAATCATTTAACTATTAAATCTTTAGTTTAACAAATTAATCTTTTAATTTGAAATTATAGAAAAATTAAAAAAAGTAACGATTAAATAGTAATTAGTAAACTAATGGTATTTTAAGGTCTTAATAATGATTTATTTTTTGAAAAAGTCATTTGAAACATGATGCGTTAACTGTTGTAAGAAAGCAAGGACTAAAATTGAAAACAAAAAATTTAGAGGGACTAAAGTTTGAAGAAAATTTCTTTAGAGGGACTAAAAGTGAAAGTTGATATAATTAGAGGAAGCAAAAATATATTTACCAAGAATCGTTAGACATTCCAAAGACCATCATCTTCTACCATATATACTCATAATAATATGTTATATAAAACAAGAAAAAATTACAAAAGAAATAAAAACTGGGGAACATAAAACTTAACAACCCAATAAGACCGTACAAAGTGTAGGTCAATCTAAACAGCAATGAAAGCATTTGAAACAACCTCTGGTTGAGCCACCTAACACTAATAAGAGGTATGGCAATTGGTGAATGGGCCGATAACCAACACGGAACAATCCAAGAACCAACTCCGAAGGCCTTTCACAAGTGACCCAAACACTTTCACCTGCATGTATTTATATTCAAAATTATTTATATGCAACGAAAATATGACTCTTTCGAGCTAATCGGTTAAGTATCAAATCAAAGTATGACGGGATAACAAAACAATTTGAAATCAATGGTGATACGAATATTAAACGGCATCGACGTGAAACATTCAACTGTGAAACTTGTAGATTTGAACAGACCTAAAAACAAAAAAGAATCAAGGTACGAGAACATGAGCTGGAGACACCAACAAGCCAAAGACAACACAGTTACACAACCACGACAGAGACAGACCTAAACTCTGGTACATCGTCGTAACAAATCAGTTCTAGATCATCAATCAAACTTCTTATGAAGAAATTCACATAGCAAGGTCCTACACAACCCTTACCCTCCATATATAATCTGAACTGAGCGATGCCGGAGGCGAAGGGCTAAACCGACCCCAAAGGGATCGACGGTGGCGTGGAGAAATATGTCATCACACCACCACTCCTTGATTCTACATCACAACGAGTGTAAGGGTTATCTCCTATATAAGGCGGTAGACGATGAAGGAAGGCACACATGCAGAGAGAAATGGTGGACGATGGTGGTGTGGTAATTCGAGAGGAAGAGATGATGTAGTGAGGCGGCTGTTAGGGTTTCAGAGAGAGAAAGCCATTTTCTTGTGTGGGTCCAGAGGATTGAAGTTTTCAATTGCTTAATCCTATTGTGCAGAGGATCATGAGACTCTTTGTATATTTTTAAAGATTGTGTCTAAAATAGAATTATAAAAACAAACTAATATTAAGATAATGAATTGTCGGAACAGTAACTCATACCTATACACTTGAATACAAAGTTAGATAAATGATTATGTTAAAGATTTTAGCACAAATGAATTTGACATTTGCTCCAATTGGTATTTGTTTTGGACTGGGCCAAATCCCAATGCAAACGACCCAATCACGCCACAAATCGAACCATACTTCACGACCTTCTGTCGCTCAAGCTCAAGATCATTTGTGCAGTGCACTGGAACTCCCATGTTCCTACCACAGCTGATCATTTCCCCTTTTTTTTTCCAAAATTGTTAGAAGGATTTCAGTGGTCCTTCGTATTCCATGCCAGTGATCACGCTCAATGTTATATATAATTTCTTTCTCTATATACACGTAAAGACTTTCACACTAAGGTACGATTAATCACTTTTTACTTTCATTCCACCTTGTTCATATACTGACCTAGGCGTCATAGTGTTAACCTATTTTGCAGGTGGATTCACGACCGTAAACCACCACTTTATAAGACTTTCGTCACTGTAACTATCTTAAACCTTACCGTTAGAGTCAACTAAATATGTTCCAAATATCTAAATTCACTAATGCATATTTTCTTACATTGCATGTTCTTAGTAATTCTTTTAATGTTACATGTGATTCGATTGTTGTGAGTGACAAACTATTTTTTATTTCAAAGAAATCTTTCAATAGGTTATCATGTTGGCAAAGTGAAAAAATTTCACTTTTATTGGAACCATTAATGAGCATAGAAGAAACTTTATCTTTTGTCATCGGTCCACTTTTGTATAACTAATGAGAATAATTTTTATAACTTAGTGCATGTGTCAAATATTAATTTTAAATCATTATTGAAATAATTTATTATCAATATATCAAATAAAGTCCTAATTCGTTTCGAATCCCTAATAGTCCCTCGAAATCTAAAACCCTAACTCGTTCATCACTCAAAACCATAATCCCTAAATCTTTGACGAAGCTTCTCTCATTCTGTCTCCGATGAGTGACAAGATTTTCTCTTTATTATCAATATATCAAATAAAGCCCTAATTCGTTCTTAATCCCTAATAGTCCATCGAAATCCAAAACCTTAACTCGTTCATCATTCCAAACCTTAATCCCTAAATCTTTGACGAAGCTTCTCTCGTTCTGTCTCCGACAAGTGACAAGATTTCTCTTTCTTTCTCTCGTTGAGCTTAAAAACTCACACCTCAGGTTTGTTGTTACCGTTTTTTGTCATATTGTTTCTTCAAACATTTATTTTATTTTGAAATAAAATAATGAGGCCTCACATTCACATGTTTTAGATTTATTCTGATTAATGTTAGAGATTTCGATTTGGAATTTAGTGAAAATTTTCATTTTCTTAAATTTTTTATTGTGTTTGTGTCAAGAATGTGAAACTATTTCACATTCCATCTTTGTTTGATGCTCAGAGTGTTGCCATGATAAGTGTTGTCAATCACGAATTACGTAAAATAGTTCTTTGTTCAAGTTCGACTATGAAATTCTGGCACGCTGGTCATAGATGTGGTATATGATGTTCCAACATCGTGCCAACGTAAAAACACAATGGACAATAGTATAAACAGTAAACAGCAAGAAGATAAACAACACACAGAGGTTTGTTAACCCAGTTCAGCGCAAACAACAACCTAATCTGGGGGATACCAATCCAGGAATGTAACCAATACTCAATAGCCCTAGACTGATGACAAAACCCTCAAGTTTATGCCCTTCCCATCTAGCAACTCCCCTATTGTTTACAACCTAGGGTCTTAGCCTAGATCTGAGATGCACCATCTCACTTCCTCTTCCTTGTAATCCCAACAAGGGTTCTGACCAACCTATCAAAGGTTGGGGTACATAAAACATGTGTGAAGACACTCTTCAAGAAAACTATACTCATGCGAGTATACCAAAAGCTTCTATACTCCGTACCTAAAGGTTTTGGAGTGCAAACTACTCTAGCTTCTTACCTAAAGGTTTGGAAGCAGATTACAATAACCTATGTCCTAAGCTTGCATCAATCGATACAAGAAAGGCGCACAAATCTAAAGCACAAGGCTTACATAGACACGAAACCCTAAAAGTCTACATTTTAATACATTGGTTTCGGTGAGGAAAACTAGGTCTTGAGTCTTCCTTATATAGCTGATAACTTGGGCTCCAAGAGATTCTTTCCAGAAATATATCCAGCTCACAAATATAAAATAAAACCATATCTTTAAAAGATTTGATATGTTTTTTTTTTTAAAACAAATCTTCACAATAATTTCTAAAACAATCTTTAAACAAAAGATCTGTTTAGAAAATAAAACCTTCCTTAATGCACACACAAGGACTGAATAAAGAGAAAAGATCTTCTCTTAAAATAAAATGTGCGCACAAAAGATACCGCCAGCTGGCGCACACACGTCAGGTTCTGATGTTGTAACATTGGATTCAACATCTTGGACAAAGGCTTATTTTACCAAAATGAAGCCAACAATTAAAAACCTCAACAGACTATGCTACAACAGCTATAGTTGTGCAATAGCTTTTATTTACAACACATTGTATGTTTGGTTCACTAACTACTGCAATTGGTTCGGTTAATTTCAGTTCAGTTCGGTTCGCAGTTATTTTTGAACACTCATAGTCTTCATAATTTATTTCAAAGTTTTTCCTCATTGTCTAACTATAAATGCAACGATTGTGTGATTTCAGGACTATATAGAAACACTTAATTAGTGTTAACATACATAAATGATTATTGAGTAGCAACTTGTTTTGGTAGAAAATTCTGAACTTTCATGCCTTTTAAATGTAGGATGACAGAACCTGCATCTACTGTGGCATCTTACAGTAGAATTATCGAGTTGGAAAGCTTGCCGCTGCCTCCTGAACTAGTAATTGGAATTGACATTGGCACCTCACCATTCTGTGTTTGTGTGTGGGACGATTCTGAAGCTGTGGTTTGGCAAAACAATATAAATGATGTAATGAAGAGATGTTGTGAAACTTCCAAAGATCATGACTTTTCTATAGGAGCTAGTAGTAGCAGCAGCAGCAGTAGTGGCAGTGAAGTCTCACTCTCCCTAGAGAATCAGGATATAATTTCAGATATGTACCTGTTTTTCAATATAATTTTTGGTGAGCGTGCAAACCTTCCATTTATGATGCACACGTTGGACATTAAGGTTCGCCCTTTTGTCGATGCATTTATGAACAAACTATGGAGAACCACTACTGCAATAGAACTACTTGCAAAATTTTTGATGGAATTAAGATCACTTGTTGAAGCTCAGCTGAACAGACATATAAAAAATGTGGTGTTTTCAGTTCCGGTTTCATTCAGTGAATTACAGAAAAACCGGATACATTGTGCTTGTGAGATGGTTGATCTTAAAGTTATCGGATTGTTGCCTCTACCAACTGCAGTGACTTGGTGTTATGCGGTTCAACAACTTCATGCTACTCCTTCTCATGAGGTTATGGAGAATGAACACAAGAAAATTGCTCTCATTTTTAATATGGATGTGGGTTATTGCGATGTTTTTGTAAGTGAAGTAGAAAGAGGAAAATTCCATATAAAAGCCTTGATAGGAAGTACTATTGGCAGAGAAGATTTGCTAGGAAATATGATGTGTTATCTCTTACCTGATTCTGAAAAGATATTCAAGAGAAATTTTCACTGGAACTCAGATATTATATCGATGGCTTATTTTCGGAGTAGAATCAATGATGTGATTACTGAGCTTTCGTCTCAGACAAGTGTTGAGGTTAATTTAAAATCAGTAGATGGTTTGAAGATACAAAGGGTTGTAACGCGGGAGGAATTTGAGGAAGTTAACAAAGAAGTGTTTGAGAAGTGTAAAAGACTAATCATCCAATGCTTGCAAGATGCAAAGATAGAAGTTGAGAATATAAATGATGTGATAATTGTTGGTGAATGTTGTAATATACCAATGGTGAAGAATCTTGTTACTAAGATATGCAATGGAAAGGAAATTTTTGAAGGTATGAATCCTTTGGTTGCTGCACTTTGTGGTTCAGCAATGGCAGGAGCTGTTTACTTATCATGACACACTTCATGTTATTAGAATTTGAGTTGATGAAAATAAAAATTGTAACTGTTATTTCGAGGACACATTGGAGGTAACATTACTCTTCTTTAACACCACCATCCATCTCTTAAAACTTTTAGTGGTTTAATGCCAAAGATATTGATTTGGAAACTTCCAACTTAGTTGTTTAATGGTTAATTATCTTATATTTTTCACCCTTGTCACAATGAATTATTTCCAATTTTGATTAATAAAATCATGATACAAAAAATATAAGAGAATATATCATAGACAGAAATTGTCAAATACATGTGAAGATTTGTGATTTTGTTTTTTCAATTTTGAATATTAATGTGTTCTCTCTTCCTCAGAAAGTATCACTACTAGAAAAAGTTGAAATACCGATGGAATTTAGAAACAGAATATATTTCTTTTCTAATAGAGATGGAATTAGAGACAGAAAAAGCAGTTAGAGACAGATATATTTATTTTAGAGAAAAATATTTTCATTTTAGAGATAGATTTTGTCCGTCTCTAATAGTTCAGAGACGAGGAAACTACCGACAGCATCAAATCCGTCTTTAATGCACTTTTGATCCCCCTATTTTAAAAAACTTGAACTTTTGATCCCCCTATTTTAAAAACCAACATTTTGATCCCCCTATTTCAATTTTTTTTGAGTTTTGATCCCCCTCCTCATTTTGATGTCAATTTTGCTGATTTGGCTGTGTCATTGATGATATGGCAGTGGCTATGTGGACAAGTTTAATAATCATGTTATTATTAATAATTAAAAAGAATTAAAACAATGAAACTTTCAAAAAAAAAAGAAGAAGAAGAATTAAAACAAGGCTTAAATATGCAAAAGGTCCCTGTACTTAGGGGTCGTTTGATTTTCAGTCCCTACATTTCAAAAACCTTTCAAATTTGCCATACACTTTCAGTCAACTTTAAAAAAGGTCCCTGAGCTGACTTTTTTGCTTATGTGTCACTATTTTTGCCATTTGTCACTGCTGACTGGGCTCATACCATGCTGACTCACTACATCGTAACATGAAAGGACCAAAATGCCCTTAATGACTATTGGACCCAACCAAATGACAATTATGCCCTTCTTCCTTCTCCTTTCTTCTTCAAATTCGAGTTCGGAGCTTCAAATCCATCTTCATGATGGAGGCACTGCGTATGTGAAAAACTCAATCTTCCTTATTCCTTATTATAACTTCTTAATACACATAATACTAATCAATTCAGTCTTTCTTCCTTATTCCTTCTTCACAACACAAAACACATATACAAAGGGAATGAAAATGAATTAGCGTTTGAGAAATTGGAATCAATGTTTCTAGAATATTTTCAACCTTTAAACCATCAACCATCAAACCCAAATCTCCATCTTTTACAACCAGAAAAAATAGAAAAATCAAAACATTGTTCTTGTTGGGTCAGCGACCCATAACATAATTTCTTACAGATCTATGTTTCCAAACCTAGAAAAAAAATTAGAACAGAAGCAGGCTTTAGATTCGCTTAAAACGAGAGAGAGCAACGACGAAGAAAACAAAATTGGGAAGGTTGGATGGGAACGAACAAACACAGAGCGAAACCATACCGCAAAACCGACATCCATAAAGATTTGAGAATTTGATTCACCAAAAATCAATTTGATCTTGAGTGTTGTTGTTGTTGGGTCTGTTTTATTTTTGTTTTGGAGTAGTGGTAGTGACTTTGGAGGTGTTGGTAGAGAGTAGATGTAAGAAGGACAATGAAATGATGGTGTTGGGTGAATGAAGATGGAAGTTCTGTGAAAAAGATTAACGTGTTGTTGTTTGCATAAAGATGAAATTGAATTTTTTATTAGTTAATCACCACTGAACCAACTAACGATTGGTGTTGAATGCCGTGATTGCAAAAACAATGCAATACACGATATGTAATATTGAATTAGGAGATATGTTGGGTCTTTTCCATGTTCTTACTTGGGTGCATGAATTGCAATTACAGTGAAAAATGTTAGTTTTATATTATGTCATTTTACTTTTTTAGCCCTTATAATTGTATTTAAGAATATTTGGTGCCTCGTTTAGAAATTGATCAATGAATAAACAAATATCTTTTTCTTTCAAAACTCTCAATACTACATGAGGCACCAAGTCTACTTAAATACCATTATAAGGGCTAAAAAGGTAAAATAATATAATATAAAACTAGCATTTAAAATAAATTAAGGGTCTTGCTAACGACTGCTCCACCTAGGGCACTCTTTAAACTTTCAATTTTTAAAAAAAAATTATTTAAAAAAAAATTAAACACTACAATTTTAAATGCGTTGACTTTAAAAATTCCCATAAAAATTCTATAAAAATTTATTATTAAAGGTTTTAAAGAATGTCCCGAGTACACTTGTTAGCATTTGCTATAAACTAATAACCTAATATTTATTTCCTTTTACAATTTTGTCCTTGACGCAAAAAAAACCACCAAATCTTCACTGCACTGCACCGTCGGTTTTCCATGGCCACCGTGGACTGCATCTTCCTAAATTCGTTTATATTTCTTATTTTCAAATAGCATTATGATCTATATGAATATTTACATTCTTAAATAGAGGTTTATTAGCATTAATCTTTATACACTGTTAATATCATTTCAAAAAATAAACAAGTTTAATCAAATGACGCGAAATTCAAAACCAGTTTCAAATGGAAGATTCATATGTTGAATGTCTGAGCCCAATTCTAAAAAATACACCGGACCAAATTGAAAATATTTAGGGGCCAAATTTATATTTTTTGAAAAAAATTAAATGTTAATTGTCAATTTTTAAAATTTTCATAGGGGTCAATTTCAAAATTTTAAAACATATGGAAAGGAGTTTCAAATTTTTTAATTTTTTGTTGGATATTTGGTTATTGGCTGCATTTTGGTAAAACAAATATTCAAGCAGGATGTGGTATGAAATGTTACCACATTGGAACTTGACGTGTATGTGTGATTTCGCGTATCCTTATGCGCATATTCTATTTAAGAAAACCACGTTTCTCTTTCTACAATATTTGCATGTGCATTTATTCAGAATTAATGTGGAGATTATTTCCTAAAGCTGTTCAATCATTTAAGGAATGTTTTTAATCAGAATTATTGTGGTGACTATTTCCAAAAGTTGTTCAATCATTTAAGGAAAGTTTTGATATGACTCTGATTTAATGTGAGCTGGATCTGCTCTTGGACCAGCTCTTCTCAACCCATCTTGACAAGATCAGCCCATATGGATCCAGCTATATAAGGAAGAACGAAAACCTAATCAGTCAGTAGTTCAAGCCGTCATTGTGTGTCTAGCTGTTTAGGGTTTTTGTGTGTGTGCTTGTGTGAGCCTTTCTTGTGTCACTTTGATGCAAGCTTTAGGACTTGTGTTTTCAACCACCACACATGGCGCCTCCTACGACCTCGGCCGTCGTCCTACTTGCCGCCGGTTTCTTGTTCGTCGCCGGTGTTTAGAACACCATCATTGACATTAAAAAAGTAAAAATCGATGGGACTGATTTACAAACATTATTTACCAGCTCTGCAACATGATGAGATATGGCCATGAAAGTAACAGTGGTGGGGCCGCTTCTAACATTGTTGCATCTGAGTTTAACTTTATGCTGAAAATTATTTTCTGGTTGATCTTTCTTATACTTGATGTATGAGATTTCAACAAGTACAGCAAAATGAAACAAAATAACAATAAGTTACAATATTAATATTGAACAAAAAGTTTATTTACTAAAAACTTACTTTTGCGTCACAAACAACCATTTCGACGTACTCCTTACCATCTTTCAATGCAGTCCATTTTTCTTTAACTCTCACAGCAACCTTCCACAGATATTTTCAGTTGAAATTTCTGGCCATTGTTCTGCGCATAAAAAATAAAACTGTTAAGCATTTATAGCGTTTGAAAACAAATCTCATAACCATCGACAGCGTTAAAAGTGTGTTCTTGACAAAGATCTTAACAAACCACAAATTTAACATAAAATAAAGACACGCGAGTTGATTGTTAAGCTCGTATTACCATTGATAGCGTTAAAAAAATTTGTAAAGAAGAAGAAGTATGGATGAGAGAGAATGCACCTTGGAAGCTCAAGAACAAAGAAGTTTGATAATGTGAAAAAGAAGTTGACAAAGAAGTTTGATAATGTGAAAAAGAAGTTTGGCAGAGAAGGAAATGATAGATTGAGAAATGTTTGAAAAGTGCGTTTGTCTTGAGAATTGAGACAAAAAGAAAATAAATGTAAGACATTTGTACTTTCCGCACAAAGTTTTCAATTGTCTTCCAACTATTTCACTAACATTGGGACCGTGACTGATTACAGAAGTAATATTTGTCTCACAAGAAAAGTTGGTGGCTTGGTTACGGTCTTCATCGGCTCAATTACTCACTATTTAGTTCAGTTTGAATTTTTTTTTACATCAAATATCCTCATTTGTACATATGGCAGTATTTGAAGTAAGGACATTTTTATCTTTTTCAGGTACTACAACTTTCTTATAATATATTAGATAGATATTTAAGTTTAATTTACTCACTTGTTCTTCCTTTGTCTATGATCTCAACATTCCGACCAAAGGTGCCATTTGGACAACAACAAGTAAACCAACCTTCATAGTGTTGATAACCAAAGGAAAAAAAGAAGATAAAACATTAATAATAAGATGAAAATATATCTCAAAATTATATTACTAGTAACAAAAAAAAAAATTCTTCTTTAATTTTATTACAAAATTTAATAATAGAAGAATTAAATATTGAATCCCATTTGAATTTAAGTCTTGTGAAACTTGAGCTGAATCTTTATAAATTTGTAAATTTGTCCTACTAATTTTTTTTTTTTGAAAACCAATATAAATGCTAACGTATATTTAATACATTTTTGCACCCGTGGAGCTACATATCATCACACATGAGTACATACTCTATAATAATAAAAGTAAAAAAAAAAAATTGTCTCCTAAACTTAGCTTAATTGACAAAGGCAGTGGACCGGGTCCGAATACTGGTTATTCCACTTATGATAAAATTTCTAACTATTATGCTACTTAATAAAAAAAAAACAACAATTCATAATTTTGTGAGACGTGGCATGTAGAGTTCAAAAAAGGGCTTACAATTCCAGAATCCTCACAGTAATCAAATAATTCTGTTGTCCATTTTCCAGTTGGTGGACCATTAATGTGAGAAATTTGTGCACCATTATACATGTTGAAGCTTAATTATCTAGCAACCAAATTTTGATTTAACAAGTCTATATGCAACGTAACTATGTTCTTAATTTATTAGCATATAGTGAATTATAACATGCATAGACCAAATGGAGTTATTGATTTGGTCATTCTTTATTGTTTTGTTTGTGGAACTATGGCTTCTGGCAGTTTCCCATAGTGCCGTGTGAGATTTTATAATGTTAGGAGGGAAAAAATCTAAACATAGTATTTTTTTTTTAATTACCATGATATTGGAACGAAGTTTTCACCGCTGTTAGCGACAACTAATCTCCCTCAGAAAACTTATGGGGCACACAAGATGAATTCGCCCTTCCAACAGAATTTTCTTCATATGCATGACTCAGGAATCGAACCCCTAACCATATGTTTAAGGGGATCAAATTCCTTACCACTTGAACCAATTCATTGTTAGTAAAACTAGTATATTTTTTTTTTTAATCAATGAAAATATTTAAAACGACACTAAAAAAATACTACATAGGGAGGAACGCCGAGGTTCTTGGCAATTAGCTAAACAAAAGTTTGATAAAGAAGATTGACAATTTGGGATGATTATGAACTCATGAGAAAGCAAAATATTTAATTTAGTGTTCAATTTATAGAAGAGTTTTCTTCACGGAGGGTCCTTTTCAGCAAGATACTAGAAGAAAAAACTAGATACCGACGAGAGGGGTGAATATTGTAGGATCAGGATTCTCTCCCGTGAACTGTCCACTGGAGGAGGTCCAGTTAGATCCTGGCCTTTCATTTTAATAAAAATAAAATGAAAATTGCAAGAATAATAAAATTGATGGATAATATTACACTGTAGGCAAAAATGTACTGCAGAGGATCTTTTTCCGAATATTGTAAAATCACAATTGATGATTTAGAGCATCTCCGGCGGGCTCAAATTTCTGGTCCGTGCGCCAGCTTGGATTGCTATGAAGTTGGATTCTTTTGGATTCATACCAATTCAGTGCGCCAGGTGGCAACGCGGTCATGTTGCAAGATAACGGCACTTTGAGGCTATTTTATTTAAATATTATTATATTTTCTTTTGAGACACATTTGATTAAATAATAATGATTTAAAATGGTAGTATCATTTAAATCTTTCTAGTTTAACAATATTACCGTTCTTTATTTTAATTTCATAGTCTTTATTCTAATTTATTTTGAGCTTTTTTGTTTTTAATTATTTATTTTAAACCTTTTATTTTTATTTTTGAATATTTTTCACATTAATATTAATTAAAATTACTAAAATTAATATTTTAAGTTGCAATAAAATTAAATACGAATGAAATATTAACATATGAGATAAAGTTGTGGGACTCAATGTAAGTTCATTAGAGTTGCACTATTGGAGTAAAAAATAGATGACTAGTTTTAAAGTGATGTGGCTCCAATGGGACCCACAAAATATCTTTGTGGAGATTGCACCATTGGAGATGCTCAGCTTTAACTTTTGAGGAAGAGAAGATATGTGAAAGGATTGTGGAGTCAAAACTAATGATTTAATTTTACTTTTTTGAGGAAGAGAAGACCCGAAAAAGGATTGTGGAGTCGCAGTTGATGATATAGTTTTAACTTTATGAGAAAGAGAAGATCTGCCCAAATTGATGATAAAATTTTAATTTTTAATGGAAGAGAAGTTTTGAAATTGTGTTTAGTTTTTACTTATGTAAACTATTATATGTGAAATAGAATAATTGGCAAATATATATTTACAAAATTGGCAACTATTTTTTTGATTAATAAAATAACTGTTAATTGACTTAATGCTTCGATACACTCAAATTTTTTAATGTATGGTTCATTTGAAAATGAACCGAACTAAATCGAATAAAGTTTGAAATTCGATTCGACAATTGATTCGTTGAATTTGGTTTATAAACTAAATGAACGGAACTTGAACTAAATATTAAGTTAGTTAATTAAATGAGTTGAAAACTAATTGAGCTATATATAGTTCGACTATTGAGCTATATATAGTTCGACTTGTTTGGTTTACGAGCTGACTCGATTATATATAGAACACTTCAAAATATATTTTTAGATAACATTTCAAAAATAATTTTAAATTGGCTTAAATATCATTTTTATCCTTGTAAGTTCGCGATTTTTTGGTTTTAGTCCCTGTATCTTTTTTTGTTGCAAATTAATCCTTGTATGGTCAAATCTTTTGGTTTTAGTCCCTTAAAACCAAAATCTGCAGTAAAATCCGCAGGAAACCAGTGAATTTTCCTGCAGATTTTCCAGTGGATTTTAGCTTTAGAGACTAAAATCAAAATGATTTGCACATGCAAGAACTAATTTGCAACAAAAAAAGATACAGGGACTAAAACCAAAAAAGTATAAACTTACAGAGACGGAAATGATGTTTAAGCCTTTTAAATTTATACATTTATATTTCTATATTAATTGATTTTTTATTACAGATATATAATTGATTTTATTTTGTACTTTTAGATAATTGATAATATATATAATACTTTAAAGAAACTAAGACAAACACTTAACAATATAATTGATAGTAATACTTTCGAACTCAATTCGACTCACCTCATTTTCAGCCTTATGTACTACAGAAGCGTAAATTTTAGACTTGTTTTAAAAAATGTGGACCTTGAAGAATAAGCCCCGTTCTGTTTGTCTAAAAAAGACCGTGTGAATAACTGTAAACACACACTTGGCCAAATTTCTTCGGTTAGAAATTAAAAAGGCTCCACACACGTGTCTCAGCCCATTCCTAACTCAAAGATAAGCCCGTTTCCAGGCCTGCATTTCTGCAGATTAGGCCCGTGGACTTTCCTGAGCTCAACACAAAGCCCATTCACACCACTTCAAGGTCAAGTTTCAATATGTGAGTCGCATTGGTATTTATATACACTATCAATCTATCATTATATTGTTTTTTGTCGATGTGGGACTTTTTATGGTTTAGAAGAATAATTCAGCACTAATATCATAAGCAATCATTAATAGTTTTTAATTATGCTTGTGGAACATATATACGGCAGTATTTTTTTATGATCCACAATGACTTTTTTACAATCAAAGCTCTCAACATACATGCTGCAACATAATTCAAAGAGCCTCTAATTCAAAAGCCTCAAAAGTAAAATCGACCTTCATTGATTTGAAACATCAACAAAAGCCTCAAAAGTAATTCAAAAAATAGCAAGATGGTCAATGGCTACATGCATAAACTAGGACTATTTTGGGTTGAAAATCTGATTACAGTTATGGAATTTTTGCTTTTAAAGATAGTATAATGCATATAGCATCATAAAAATGTGTTACTTTCTCAAACTAGACTAAGATGAAGTGAAGGACGAGTAATGATTTTAGAAGTTTTTATGTAGTGTCTCAGACAAATGTAACTAATACCTTACCACAAATTTGATAGTTTTTCTAGATATGTATCTAAGGACTGATGATCTTCCTCATTCAGATTATATGTACAGTCAAGATTATGTACATATCCATGAATTGAAAATTAAAGGTTTTAGTGTGAATATGGAGTTGAAAACCCAGCTTTGTTTGATTCTGAAAGTTATACTACTTCCTCTAAATTTTTAGTTTTCAATTTTAGTCATCTTTTTTACAAAAGTTGATGTAGCTTGTTCGAAATGACTTATTTTAATGACATATCATATCATTATTAAGACCTTAAAATATCATTTGTTTAATTATTTAACTATTTAGTTTAACAATTTAATCTTTAACTTAAAATTATAGAAAAATTAACAAAAATAAAGATATTTATTTTTAAACTAATGATATTTTAAGGTCGTAATAATAACATAATTTTTGAAAAAGTCATTTGAAACATGATGCGTGAACCGTTGTAAGAAAGCAAGGACTAAAATTGAAAACAGGAAATTTAGAGGGACTAAATTTTGATGGAAAATTTTGGAGAAACTAAAAATGAAAGTTGATATAGTTAGAGGGAGCAAAAACATATTTACCAAGAATCATTAGACTTCCCAAAGACCCTAATCCTCTACCATATATATACTCATAACAATATTTTATATAAGACAAGAAAAAATTACAAAAGAAATAAAAACTGAGGGACATAAAACTTAACAGCTCAATAAGACCGCACAAAGAGTAGGTCAATCTAAATAGGTAATGAAAGCATTTGAAACAACCTCTACTTGAGTTGCCTAACACTAATAAAAGGTATAACAACGGGTGAACGGGCCCACAGTCAACACGAAACAATCCAAGAACCAACAACATCCTATAACAACAACAACAACATGCAAATGACTCTTTTGAGCTAATCACTTCAACATCAAATTGAAGTATGACAGACCTAAAAACAATAAGAGAATCAAGGTACGAGAACATGAGCTGGAGATACCAACAAGCGAAAGAAAACAGGAACCACGACAGAGACATACCTAATATCTGGCACAATGTCGCAACAAATAAGTTCTAGATCATCAATCAAACTTCATATGAATAAATTCACATAGCATAAACCAAACCTCAACCACAAAAGAATCGGTGTGCTGTGGCGAGGTCCTACACAACCCTTACCCTCCATATATAATGTGAACCAAGCGATGTCGGAGGCGAAAGGCTAAACCGACCCCAAAGGGCCGATCGACGGTGGCGTAGAGAAAGATCTCATCACACCACCACTCCTTGAGTCTACATCACAACGAGTGTAAGGGTTCTCTCCTATATAAGGCGGTAGACAATGGAGGAAAGCACACGTGCAGGGAGAAAAGGTGGACGATGGTGGTGTGCTAATTCGAGAAGAAGAGAGGATGTGGTGCAGCGACTATTAGGGTTTCTAAGAGAGACAAAACCTTTTTCTTGTGTTGATCCAGAGGATTGAATTTTTTCATTGCTTAATCCTATTATGTAGAGGATCACGAGACTGTTTGTATATTTTTTAGGATTGTGTCTCATAACTATACACTTGAATACAAATTTAGATAAATGCTTTTGTTAAATATTTGTTATCATCAAAATATTGAACGATATATTTTTTTGAAAACATTTTGTTGCAACAAAAAATCCTTCTAAAAGTGCGTCGTTTACGAAGTTATTAACCAACAAGGACCAATAATTTGAAAAATTGTTCTATTATTAATAAAGATATTAACTCAAATGAATTTGACATTTGCTCCAATTGGTATGTTTTGGACTGGGCCAATGCCCATTACAAACGGCTCAATCACCACAAATCGAATTCTACTTCATGACCTTTTGTCGCTCAAGCCCAATATCATTTATGCAGGGCACTGGCACTTCTCATGTTCCTACCACAGCTGATCCATTCCCCCCTTATTTCCAAGATCATTAGATTGATCTCAACGGTCCTCTGTATTCCACGCCAGTGATCATGTGGAAGGTTATATATAACCGCTTCCTCTCTATAAACGTAAAGCTTTTCACACTAAGATACGATTTAATCACTTTTCACTTTCATTCCACCGTATTCATATACTGACCTATGCGTCAGAGTGTAAACTTGTTTTGCAGGTGCATTCACGACCGTGAACCACCACTGCATAAGACTTTCGTCACCGTAACTATCTTAAGCCTTACCATTAGAGTCAAATAATTATGCTTTGAATATCTAAATTCACTAATGCATGTTTTCTTACATCACACGTTCTTAGTAATTATTTTAATGTTATGAGACTATTGTGAATGACAAAATATTTTTTATTTCAAAGAGATCTTTCAATAGGTTATCACGTTGGGCTAAGTGAAAAAATTTCACTTTTATTGATACCATTGAGCATAGAAGAAACTTTATCTTTTGTCATCAAGTCCACTTTTGTATAACTCATGAGAATCATTTTTCTAACTTAGTGCATATCACAAATATTAATTTTAAATCATTATTGAAATAATTTATTATCAATATATTAAATAAAATCCTAATTCGCTATGAATCCCTAATAGTCCCTCGAAATCCAAAATCCTAACTCATTCATCATTCTTAACCCTAATCCCTAAATCTCTGACGAAGCTTCTCTTGTTTTGTCTCCGACAAGTGACGAGATTTCTCTTTATCATCAATATATCAAATAAAGCCCTAATTCGTTCTGAAACCCTAACAGTCCCTCGAAATCCAAAACATAAACTTTTTCATCATTCCAAACCTTAATCCCTAAATCTTTGAAGAAGCTGCTCTCGTTCTGTCTCCGATAAGTGACAAAATTTCTCTTTCTTCTCTCGTTGAGCTTACAACCTCACACCTCAGGTTTGTTGTTACCGTTTTGTGTCATATTGTTTCTTCAAACATTTATATTATTCTGAAATAAAATAATGAGGCCTCCCATTCACATGTTTTAGATTTATTCTGATTGATGTTAGACTTTTCAATTTGGAATTTAATGAAAATTTTCATTTTCTTCAATTTTTTGTTTTGTTTGTGTCAAGATGCCATGAGAAGTGTTGTCAATCACAAATTGCGTAAAATAGCTCTTTGTTCAAGTTCCACCATGATACGGCATCTATAGTTGTGCAATAGCTTATATTTTACAACACAGTGTACTAAATAGCGTATCATAGAACAATTGCAATTTTTTCCAATTCTGCTACACGATAGTGTCATAATTTGATATCAATATTCACCACAATTGTTAAATAACCAAGAGTTATATTAAGAAATTTAGTTAAATATAAACTAGTTTTCTTAATGTAATAAAATATGAAATTTGTTCCCTTTTTTTGTTTCATGAAAATAAATGAATTATCAATCAAGACATTTAGCTCAAGTGGTTAATGAACTTCACCAAAACACGATTAATTGGTAGAATTAGAGGAACCATTCAGTTCTTATTTCTAGAATGCTCCTTTAAGTGATTTTCATTGCTCCCTGATTGTATCTTAAACCATCTGTGATTCTGTGAATAATATTGGAAGATATATTTCATAATTTATTTCATAGTTTTTCCAAGTTTTAAGTTTTTTCTCATTGTGCTAACTATAAATGCAATGATTGTGTGATTTTATGACTACATAGGAATGCTTAATTAGTGTTGAAATACATAAATGATAATTGAGCAGCAAGTTGTTTTAATTGAAAATTATGTACTTTCTTGCATATTAAATGCAGGATGACAGAACCTGCATCTACTGTGGCATCTTGCAGTAGAACTACCGGGGTGGAAAGCTCGTCGCTGCCTCCTGAAGTAGCGATTGGAATTGACATTGGCACCTCACAATTCTGTATTTCTGTGTTGAACAATTCGGAAGTGGTGGTTTGGCAAAACAATATAAATGAGGTAATGAAGAGATGTTGCGAAACTTCCAAAGATCATGACTTTTCTATAGGAGCTAGTAGCAGCAGCAGTAGTAGTAGTGGCAGTGAAGTCCCACTCTCCCTAGAGAATCAGGAAATAATTTCAGATATGATCCTATTTTTCAATATAATTTTTGGTGAGGGTGCAAACCTTCCATTTCTGATGCACACGGTGGACATTAAGGTTCGCCCTTTTATTGATGCATTTATGAACAAACTGTGGAGAACCACTACTCCGGTAGAACTACTTGCAAATTTTTTGATGGAATTAAGATCACTGGCTGAAGCTCAACTGAACAAACCTATAAGAAATGTGGTGTTTTCAGTTCCAGTTTCATTTAGTGAATTGCAGAAAAATCGGATACATTGTGCATGTGAGATAGCTAACCTTAAAGTAATCGGATTGTTGCCTCTACCAACAGCAGTGGCTTTGTGGTATGGGGTTCAGCAACTTCATGCTACTCCTTCTTCTCATGAGGTTATGGACGATGAAAGCAAGAAAATTGCTCTCATTTTCAATATGGATGCGGGCTATTGTGATGTTTCTGTAATTGAAGTAGAAAAAGGAAAACTCCAAGTAAAAGCTTTGACTGGAAGTACTATTGGTGGAGAAGATTTGCTAGCAAATATGATGTGTTATCTCCCACCTGATTCTGAAAAGATATTCAAGAGACATGTTCACTGGAACTCAGATATTATATCGATGGCTTATCTTCGGAGTAGAATCAACAATGTGATTTCCGAGCTTTCGTCTCAAACAAGTGTTGAGGTTAATTTAAAATCAATAGATGGCTTGAAGATACAAAGGGTTGTAACGCGGGAGGAGTTTGAGGAAGTAAACAAAGAAGTGTTTGAGAAGTGTGAAAGGCTAACCATTCAATGCTTGCAAGATGCAAATATAGAAATTGAGAATATAAATGATGTGATAATTGTTGGTGGATGTTGTAATATACCAATGGTGAAGAATCTTGTTACTAAGATATGCAATGGAAAAGAAATTTATCAAGGTATGAATCCTTTGGCTGCTGCACATTGTGGTGCAGCAATTGCAGGAGCTGTTTACTTATCATGACACACTTCATGCCATCAGAATTCAAGTTGATGGTAAAAAATTGTACCTGTTATTTCGAGGACACATCGGTGGTAACATTGCTCTTCTTTAACACCATCATCCTTCTCTTAAAACTTTTAGTGGTTTAATGCCAAAGATATTGATTTGGAAAAATCCAACTTACTCTTTTCTTCTTTTGAATGAATCCAACTTTGTTGTTTAATGGTTAATTATCTTGTATTTTTCACCCTTGTCACAATTAATTATATCCAATTTTGAACAATGAAATCATGATATAAAAATCACAAGAGAAGAATATAACATAATCGAACTTAGTGTATATTTCTACTATGCATGGCACCGTTGGTCGCTGTCAAATTGTATCGTGTTGTTCGTCAGCCACCATTTCATCTTCATGGTTCTGACATGGGTCCGGCACCGTGGATTGTCTCTCCCCCTAAATTCGTATATATTTCCTATTATCAAATAGCATAATGGTCTATCAGTTCCGTTCATGACATTTTATGTTCTTAGGCTTCACATAAAAAGAAAAAAAAATGATTTATTTCTTTTAATATAATACACATTAATACATAATAATAGTTTTACAAAATATAAAAAAATTTACTTCTATTTGAAAATTCATAAGAAACGGGTTCTTTGAGTATTTTGATATTCAAAATCATTTATAATCACATCAACTTCAATGTTCTCTAACATATCCTTCTCAATTGACAAAGTTGTCAAATCGTTCAATCTCTCTTGTAACATTGAGGATTTCAAATATGTTTAATCAACTTCAATTTTGAAAATTTAATAATATCAATGGCAGATTTAATAAGTAAATTGTAACAACCTGCATTGACAAATTTAATAATATCAATGGCAAACATTATTTCAGTTGACAGAGTAAATTGTAACACTTTTAATTCCTCAAAAGTTTTGTTTCCTATTTCCTATTAAGGTCAAAGCAAGCGTATTTTTTTTCTTCTATTGTCACATAAACAAGCAAGCGTACTTTTTTTTTGACACAAGAAAACTTAAGATATTTCATTCATAATAAAGGTAGCAATACAATTAGGAATATAATGAAACGTAATGCGAGAAGCGTAGGATAAAGCTGCTCTTGCAAGAGCATGAGCGCTACCGTTTGTTTGCCGCCTAGTAAAGACAACTAAGTAGTTGGTATGATTTGAAAGTAATGATTTACAATCATCAATAAGTAGACCATACTCCGAGTAATTAACCTTTGAGCTGTGAACATCTTCCACTACTGTCTTGCAGTCAAGTTCAAACATTACATTTTGATATTCAAGTATAGCTATCCACATTATTCCTTGCTGCAAAGCCCAAGCCTCCGCTTCAGCTGCTGTCATGACTCCATTATTATAGGCAAACATTGCTATGATAAAATGTTCCCTTGTGTCTCGGACACAATCACCCACGCTTACTTTCTTCTCCGTTGAAAAAATAGCAGCGTCGAGATTACATTTTACAAATTCTGCTTGTGGGAGTTGCCAATGAGTCATCTGTTCATGTTGCTGCTGTCGTCCCGTTATACTCTGTTACACCCCGATTTTTCAAAGACTAAAAAGGGGCCTTAATTTTTATTTTTTTTTAAAACAAACAGAGCGCGCGTGAAACGAGTGGTAAGCCCGACGTTATAACATACAATGGAACTAAAGCATACAACAGTACAACCATATAAGATAACAGAAATAGTACTATATGCATCATAGTGCTTCTCAGAGAAGCAAAGTGTGTACCTGAATATTTACATCCCAAAATATAGCAACTAGTTCATGACAATATAAACAAGCCCGTCATGAACTCGTGCATACTACAACCATAACCAAAAGAGGCTGATCCAAGAGTATAAGAGTATAAGTACAGTCATCCAAGAATATTAGAACTACTCCTAGTCAGAAATACCAGATACCGACCAACGCGGCCTATCCAAAAAGTGCTAAACTAAGGTCAGCGGTCAAATGTCCTAAGGTGGACAACAACAAGGGTGCTCTCCACAAACCAAACAGGAACTCTCCGAACGGGCTCGGGCACGGGAAGTAACCTCGTACTCCTCAGGTCCGGAGTCCATGTCCGAGTCACTCGAGATCAAGATAACGCACATGGTAGGTGTGGTGGAAGAAGTAGTAAGAGTGGGAGAAGGAGGTAGAATCTGGACACAACTACTGTCCTCCAAAGATAGGGAGGGAGATACCAGGTGTGGTACCTCGGGCCCGCCAATGGACCCCTCTCCCGCAGCAGCTGCTGCCATCTCCAAAGTCTCCTCCAAAACAGCTACCGGTGTAGTGGGGGTACCCGAACCACCCGAAGACACCTCCCCAGAAACTGAACCACCAACCCCGGTCACACCATGCGCCCCAGGCTGGGGTCCCACAGGAGCCGTCCAAAACGCCCCTAATAACACCGGTAAAGGCACGGGGAAAGGTGGGGTTTGCCATATCAAGCACTCATGTATCTGCAGAGTACCACGACTAGTAGTGATCCTAACACGCCCATGATAGGAAGCTGTGCCTGAAGCTGGGTCGAGGCTCCAAGCAGTCAGCAGCAACCGGTCAACGAAGTCCCAAGTAGTCACCGTCTCCTGCACGAGCATCCGCAATAGGTAGTGATCCATCGTCTAGGTGGGGGTAACCCGTTCATGTTTCATTGTAAGAGTCACCACAAGTAACACATAATACAAATAACAAATACGGAAAACGAGTAAACATATAGCATTTTCACATCAACATACATAATATGATTGAAAACACACAAAGCCTATCAATGCAGACTCTACATGATCGTGACACCAATCACTGGCTGCCACATGCATGAATTCCGGAATTAACTTCTCCTAGGAGAGTCGTAGGTCCAACCCCTACTATACCCCACAGGGCGTCAATAAAATCCCAAAGGATTAGAGTGGATCCATTCCCGATAATCACACTCCGTGGTCCTTTCCCGATAACCACGTATTGGACTCAATAAATCCCGCAGGATTAAGGTGGATCCATTCCCGATAATCGCACCCCGTGGTCCATTCCCGATAACCACTTACTATGAATGCATGAGCATACACTTCCCCTTATATGCTAATGCAACAGATACATACTGTCCAAGCATTATGTAATCAAATCACATGTTCATACATATATTCTCAAAATCATATGTAACAACGCATGTATTTTAAACAATTTCTCATCACGAGAATACATAATATATACATGCTAAGCACTCAAAGCACACCACAACAAGCATACACACAATGCTACCAACGGAAAATAAAACAAAAGAAAGGTGTCCTTACCTCGGCAAGCTTCTCCTAATCGTTCACGTGCAATTCAACGATACGCGCTACCTTAGGATGAGATGATTCCTAGCAACTTCTATGATCTGACAAGAGCAAGATTCAAGCTTGTGAAGGAGGTGAGAAATTTTTTGAATGGAGAGTAAGAGAGTGAGGGAGTCAGCCGAGTGAGAAAGAGTGAAGGGAGTATTTGTGATTTTTCTTTCTCTTGGTTCCATGTGACATAAGCCTCCCAAAATTAGTCTTGGTTAATTGTAACCCTTGGATCAAATAGTAAAAGCTTTCAAGACTAATCCCTAGCCATTAGATCAAATAACTCATGATTGCTTTTTGAATAAATATCTAGATATTTCCACTTTATGCCACCTCACGCTACTCAGCTCTCGCGTTCGCTCGCGGCGAGTTGTACTTCGCTAACGGTCTAACTTGCGAAAAATAGAAAATCTACGAGGTGAAAGTTCATCGTAAACCATTTCTAAAAATTATCGCTAAACTTGATTCTCCGACTGAAATTTTTATCCTAAGCTCACAAAAATATTCTGAAGTCAGATTCTAACTCGTGCCGATATAAAGTCTCTACTTAAATTTCGACGGAAAACAGAAACCGTAAATTTTCCAACAGCGGGTATAGTTTTCTTCTCGTTTTTCCAATAAACGGAGAAAGTCAAATTTCGAAATTCTGAAGGCACAGGAACGTTCTCATAGATAAGTAAAGACTAGGGAACAAAAGTCTGGGCTTTATTAACACCCGAGTACAAAACAGGCAACAACTCAGCAATAATGCTATTATTACAACGATGCTTGCAAAATAACTTAACAAAAAACCCTAAACTCTTAGCCACTACTCCTGTTCTCAATACACGTACGGTACAGTAGAATTATGGGTCTTACATTACTTCCCCCCTAAAAGAAGTTTTGTCCTCGAAACTTAGACGTCGTTGAATAACTCAGGGTATTGCTCTTTCATCTTGCTTTCAAGTTCCCGAGTCGCATCTCCTGTAGCTTCGTTCCATATTATCTTGACTAAGGGTATATCCTTGGTCCTTAGACGTTTTATCTTTCTATCCGCAATCTTAACCGGCGGAACTTCAAATGACAAGTTTTCTTTCAGCTGGATGTCATCTGGCGTGATCACATGTGACGGGTCGGGAACATACTTTCTTAACTGGGACACATGGAACACATCATGAATCTTTGACAGTATCGGTGGTAATGCAATTCGATAGGCTACTTTTCCTATCCTTTCTGTAATCTGATACGGTCCAATAAATTTGGGAGTCAACTTTCTTGCCTTTAATGCTCTCCCAACACCAGTGGTTGGAGTAACTCTGAGAAATACATGATCTCCTGCCTCAAACTCTAAAGGTCTACGACGCTTGTCCGCGTAACTCTTTTGGCGATCCTGGGCAACCTTCATTCTTGCCCGTATCTCCCTGACTTTATTTGTTGTCTGTTTAACCATTTCTGGTCCTACCATCATGCTTTCTCCATCTTGATACCAACACAAAGGAGTCTGACACCTTCTTCCGTAAAGAGCCTCATACGGAGCCATTCCAATGCTCGTGTGGAAACTGTCGTTGTAGGTGAATTCTATTAGTGGTAAGACATCGTCCCAACTTCCTCTATCATCTAGCACACATGCCCTTAACAAATCTTCCAAAGATTGATTCGTTCTTTCTGTCTGTCCGTCTGTCTGTGGATGGTAAGCCGAACTTAATCTCAACTTCGTCCCTAAGGCCTCATGCAGGGTTCTCAAAAATGTGAAGTAAATTTTGGGTCTCGATCTGAAACAATGCTCGACGGTATACCATGAAGTCTCACAATCTCTGCCACGTAGATGTCTGTCAACTTTTCTGCAGTGTCGGTAATCCTGACAGGCAGAAAATGAGCGGACTTTGTCAATCGATCCACTATCACCCAAATAGAATCATGCTTCCTTCTTGTCTTGGGTAAACCAGTGATGAAATCCATAGATATGCTATTCCACTTCCACTCTGGTACGTCTAACGATTGCAGCATCCCTACAGGTTTCTGGTGTTCTACCTTGGCTTTCTGACATGACAGACACGATGCCACATACTCCGCCACATTCCTCTTCATACCCGGCCACCAAAAATCTAACCTCAGATCCTAATACATCTTAGTAGCCCCGGGATGTATATTGAGTTTACTCTTATGTGCTTCATCCAGTACCGTGTTTCTCAAATTCTTAGCATCGGGTACGCACACTCTCCCATTGCATCTCAAGATATTATCGGATCCCACTTTGAACTCTGTGGTGGTTCCTCGAACTATCAAAGCTCTCTTTTCCATAAGTAGACTGTCGTCCTGACAACTGGCAATGTCTTCTAACAATCCGTTCGAAATAGTGATCATACCCAACTTCAAATTTCCAGGTGCAAACTCAACCTCAAGGTGTAGGTCTCGAAACTCTTCTAACAACTCTTGTTGACTAGCCATCTGAGCCGAACATACCGATACACTTTTTCTGCTTAAGGCATCAGCTACCACGTTGACCTTTCCAGGATGGTACTGTAATGTGAAATCAAAATCCTTTAATGTTTCCATCCATCTCCTTTGCCTCATGTTCAACTCTTTCTGATCAAACAGGTACTTCAGACTTTTGTGATCACTAAACACAACAAAAGTACATCCATAAAGATAATGTCTCCAAATCTTCAAAGCAAACACTACCGCTGCAAGTTCTAGATCATGGGTGGGATAGTTCCTCTCGTGATTTTTCAACTGACGGGACGCATAAGCCACTGCCTTCTTGTGTTGCATCAACACACATCCGAGTCCTTGATGTGACGCATCACAGTAAACTTCGTACAGTTCGTCAGACTGGGGTAAAACTAGAACTGGTGAGGTTGTTAACCGCTCTTTCAACAACTGAAAACTAGCTTCACACTTTTCTGTCCAAGCAAACGGTTGATCCTTCCTCGTAAGTTGCGTCATAGGTGACACAATCTTAGCGAAACCCTCAATAAACCTCCGATAATAACCCGTTAAACCCACAAAACTCCATATATCTGTAACAGTTTGCGGTTGTTTCCATGCAAGTACGGTGTCAATCTTGGCTGGATCTACGGAGATTCCCTCCTTTGAGATGACGTGCCCAAGAAAATTCACCGTTTCCATCCAGAATTCACAATTTGAAGGGTTAGCATACAACTTCTTGTCATGCAGAACTTGTAAAACCAAGCGGAGACGCTCCTCATGTTCCTCTTCATCCTTCGAATAAATGAGTATATCATCGATGAATACCACCACAAACTTGTCCAAGAACGAATGAAATATCCTATTCATGTAGTCCATAAAAAATTGTCGGTGCATTCGTCACTCCAAAAGGCATCACTAGATACTCATAGTGTTCATAATGTGAACGAAATGCAGTCTTCTGAATATCTTCATCCCTTACTCTTATCTGGTGATAACCAGACTTCAAGTCAATCTTAGAAAATACTGACGCACCCTTAAATTGGTCCATTAAATCGTCAATTCGCGGCAAAGGATATCGATTCTTAATAGTAACCTTATTGAGTTTTCGATAATCCACACATAAACGTGACCGTCCATCCTTTTTCTTAACCAATAACATTGGCGCTCCCCACAGAGACACACTTGGCCTAATAAAACCCTTTTCCATTAAGTCCTCAATCTGACTCTTCAATTCTACTAACTCGGCTGGGGCCATCCGATAAGGTGATTCCGAGATCGGTCCCGTTCCGGGATGTAAGTCGATAAAGAACTCTACTTCTCTGGTTGGAGGAAATCCTGGAATCTCCGATGGAAAAACATCTTGGAATTGCTGAACCACACGCAATTCCTCCATCTTAACGTCTGACATCACTCCTATACTAGCAAGTGAAAGAAATTCTGGCTCTCCATCCTTTACGGTTACTGTAAGCCGATTGGCCGACAAGTATCTCTGTACTCCTGGCTCAGGGAAAAAGACCATCTTTCGAGCACAATCTAGAATGACGTAGTGATATGACAACCAATCCATCCCGAGAATGATTTCGAGGGACTGAAGGGGTAAACAGATCAAATTAACTATGAACTCTATATTCTGAATCATCACTAAACAATGCAGACATGCGGTATTTACCATTAAGTCCTTTGCAGGAGTAGAAACATTCAAATCAAAAGGTAGCGGAGAAACAATCAATTCCAAACGATTTGCACAATCCAAAGATATGAAGGAATGGGTTGCCCCAGTATCAATCAATGCAGTTAAAGTGTTACCTGCAATCTGGCAATTCTCATGTATAACATTACTGGCCTGACCACTCACTTTCGTGCCCATACAGTAGACACGTCCTCTAGCAGTGGGTCGAGCCCCTTGTGTCGCATTCACCGACGGTTCAACCTTTGGGGCCGTACAATTTCTAGCAATGTGACCCGGCTTCTTGCAATTGTAACAAGTGTCCACTGTCTCCACATTCCTACAATCATTCGCATAATATCCTACTTGACCACATTTGAAGCAACCCTGCTTCTCCCCACCCTGGTTTCCTCGAGTCCCTTGATTCCTAGAGCGATTCGGTCCTCTATTATCCTGAGGGCGGTTGTAAGGCTTATTCCCTTGCCTTCCACGGTTCTGATTCTGATTACTTGGACGACTAGGTCCCCCGGCACTGGAATTTCCATTGCGATTCACTCGCTTGTTCTTCATGTCTTCAATCTCTTGACACTTCTCAACCAGCACTTGGAAATTTTGGATCCCTAATGGTACCACTGAATCCTGCAACTCGTACCTCAGCCCATCTTGAAAGCGACGACACATATAAGTCTCATCTATGCCATCCCTGAAGAAACGGAAGAACCTTGACAGTGATTCAAACTTGTTTGCATAGACCTCAACATTCATTCCTCCCTGACGCAGCTTCAGGAATTCTTCTCCATACCTCTCTCTGGCAGTCTCCGGAAAGTACTTGGCCAAAAATTTTCTCTTAAAATTTTCCCAGTTGATTTCTTCATGAGCAGCCTCCATCATTAGACTAGTGCTCTTCCACCAATACTCAGAGCCTCCTGACAATTGGTAGGTGGCCAGAGTCACCTTTTCACCCTCGGGGCAGTGGATTGCTCCGAAGATCTTTTCCATCGCCTGGAGCCATAAGTCTGCGGCATCGGGACCTCCCTCTCCATTATACTTAGGAGGATTCTGATGGTTAAAACTTGTGAGAACTCGAGATCCAGCAGCAAGAACCTCTCTTTCTCTCTTTTCCATATCCCTCTGCGCCTTAGCATGGACCTGGACAGTTAAAGTTGCTGCCATGGTATTCATTGCGTAAGCCATCTGGTTCACGTGATTGTCATCAGCCCCAGGAGCTGCAGGTGCCCGTCTTGGAGGCATGTTTTCCTGCACAAACCACTTTCTGGTTAGATTCTTTTCCAATTTTCTTAGAAATCTTATTCCACGAGTCACTTACCCAACACACCAAAGCAACGGTCACTTAGAACTAACCAAACTCTAGTTCTAATCCGACTGACAACTCTTACGACACACTTTTCCCTTGATGATCTAAAGCCGGACTCTGATACCACAATGTTACACCCCGATTTTTCAAAGACTAAAAAGGGGCCTTAATTTTATTTTATTTTTAAAACAAACAGAGCGCGCGTGAAACGAGTGGTAAGCCCGACGTTATAACATACAACGGAACTAAAGCATACAACAGTACAACCATATAAGATAACAGAAATAGTACTATATGCATCATAGTGCTTCTCAGAGAAGCAAAGTGTGTACCTGAATATTTACATCCCAAAATATAGCAACTAGTTCATGACAATATAAACAAGCCCGTCATGAACTCGTGCATACTACAGCCATAACCAAAGAGTATAAGAGTATAAGTACAGTCATCCAAGAATATTAGAACTACTCCTAGTCAGAAATACCAGATACCGACCAACGCGGCCTATCCAAAAAGTGCTAAACTAAGGTCAGCGGTCAAATGTCCTAAGGTGGACAACAGCAAGGGTGCTCTCCATTAACCAAATAGGAACTCTCCGAAGGGGCTCGGGCACGGGAAGTAACCTCGTACTCCTCAGGTCCGGAGTCCGTGTCCGAGTCACTCAAGATCAAGATAACGCACATGGTAGGTGTGGTGGAAGAAGTAGTAAGAGTGGGAGAAGGAGGTGGAATCACGACACAACTACAGTCCTCCAAAGATAGGGAGGGAGATACCAAGTGTGGTACCTCGGGCCCGCCAATGGACCCCTCTCCCGCAGCAGCTGCTGCCATCTCCAAAGTCTCCTCCAAAATAGCTACCAGTGTAGTGGGGGTACCCGAACCACCCGAAGACACCTCCCCAGAAACTGAACCACTGATGACAGTAATTTATGTGATGTTTTTAGTATTATTTATTGTTAGTTTATTATTAGTTTTAGACCAATTACAAGGCAAAAACCTAAATAAGTGAAGTTACTTGTCCAAGAAGTCAAGAATTGAAGAAAGTGCATAAAAAGAGGCTAAAAGGAAGAAAATGCGCAACTTTCAGTCTGCGGACCATAACTTGAGCTACGAGTATCAGAATGAGGTTCGTGACCATGCGTTGGAAAGCTAAGACAAAAATCTACAACTTTCGTGTTGAAGCAAAAACGTAATTTTGCAGTCTCATTGTAGTACGATGGCATTCATCGCTGTACGATGGAGCTGCTTGTTGGCCAAGACAGCACAAGTTATATTTTTTAAGTAAATCTGTCCATCGTACCACGATGACATGTATCGTGGTACGATGTCATAACTTGGTGGCTAAGTCAGCTTAGAAATTAAGCAACTAAATCCTATGGCCATCGTGCCACGATGGGATCCATCGCACCACGATGAGCCTTGCTGCCCAAGTCATAAAAACTATAAATAGAGCCTCCCTCCTTCACAATTATTCATCCAGAAATTTAGAGAACTATTTCTCTATAAGGAGCAAAGGAGGAGGAGCTCTAGGGAAGGAACTTTCCCCCTTCAACGGGAAAGGTAACTTCCTCCGTAAGGTAGCAAGGTTATTGGTATGCATTTATTTAATTCTTGTAATTTAATTATGTCTATTAGTAGCTAAACTCCTTTAGGTTAGGTGGAGAAGATGAACTCCCTTATGAATGCTGGAATCATATAAGTTGGTACTAAGTTTATATAATTTTCTATTCAGTTTTATTTATTCTATTGTCTATGTTTTAATTACGTAACCCGATTGATAGCTACAATTAGGGAACGCTTTTAGGGATGGTGATATCTAGCATTGCGCCTAGGGTCAGGGTTTATCACTGGCCGGCAGCTAACCTCAATAGGGTTAGTGATATTTAATATTGTGCCTCAAGGTTAGGATTACCCAAGGCTCGGCAACTAACCTATAGGGTTAGTGATCTAGTATTGTGCCTCAAAACCGGCAGCCAACCCCGATCAATAGATGATAGCTTAACAAGTTAAGGGTAAAAGAACTAATGAAATCATGCTTAATTAACTACATATTTAGAGTCTAATCACTAGGTTAGGGACGTGACAACGTGGCTAACACGGGTTCCCTGTCTAATAATTGAGATTCTCTATACTCGTAATTAGGGTAATTATCGTACGCGGTTATTACTAATTATATTAGTTCACCATTAATAAAAAGGAATAGTCAACGATATAGCACCACTTACCCAGCAGAAATAAGGGAGGGATTCCAACTACTTAACCTATCTTCTTAAATTGTCTTTCTTTCTAGTCATATTCTCTGTTTCTTGAATCTAAAATTATTCCAACTTATAAAGCGGAGGCAATCTCAACAAATCCTAGAATAAGCTTAGTAACCGAGGCGCTGTCCCTGTGGATACGAACTCATTCTACTCAGTAGAGTGTGAATTATTACTCGACGACAGACTGGTACACTTGCCAGACCATAGTCAAGTTTTTGGCGCCGTTGCCGGGGACGGTGTAGACGAAGTTGTTAAGCTAATTTTAGGAAATTGTATATAGAAAAAAAATATAATAAAAAAAAAATTAAAAATCCAAAAATATTTTCTTTCCTTATTAGTAGATTTGGTTTTATTTTATTTAGATTTAGTTTTTTTTAATTAGTTAGATCTTATTTTATTTTATTTAGATTCTATTCTATTATTATTAGTAGTTACTATATATATATATATAAAATAATATATATTTAAATTAAAAATTTGTTCTTGCAATATTGAACTTACAGACGATTCTGGCTAAGGAAAAGGCTTGGTATTTAAGCGATCCATTGTGATCCACCTCCCTTACATGGGAATCCCTGTGGTGATAGACTTGCAAAAACAACAAAAAAAAAATTAATAATAATAAAACTTTTTGTGAATCTTGTCTTGATCTCTGTTTATTATCATTATTATTGTGCTTTACTACTAATCAAATTCTTTGAGTTTAAGCAATGATACTCAGGTGGGAGGACTTTCCGGAGAAATTAAATGAAATTGGTGGCTACATCTTTGAAGCATGTGAAAGCCGCAATATTCATTTCTGTGAAGCTTGTGAAATTTTCACGGAATTCATCCAAAGACCTAAAAGACACTTACTCTTTGAGGACGACTGGATTGAATTCATGGAAGAAAAGGAGTCTAAAGCACAAGAAGAAGCGTCAACTGAATCAGTTACAACCCAAATTGAGCCAGATTCCAAGGGAGATACAGGGAAAGACTCTGAAGTCGAAAGAGTAGTAGAATGGGACAAAGATGAACAATTGCTTAACCTGGAGACTATCATCGAAGAGGGTGCAGAATACAATACACCCATAGAACTAGCCTATGAATTATTCAACGAGTTCATCTAAAGACCTCGAAGACATGAGTCCTTTTTGGACAATTGGGTTGAATTCAATGAAGAAAAGGAGTTTGAAGCACAAGGAGGAATGTCAACTGAATCAGTTGCCACCCAGAATGAGCTAGAGTCCATAGGCGATGAAAGTCGAGACTCTGAGGTTAATGAAGTACCATCTAAAACCTCAAGGAGTAAGGAGACAGAAACTCCAGAAGAGAAGCTAGAAGCAGGATCACCAAAAGAGGAGCAACCACAAAAGAAACCTCAACAACAGTGGGACGACCCAAGAAGTCTTCCAATACCTTGTTCTATTGGGGAGGTGAATTTTAAAGAAGCACCATGTGACCTTGATTCTAACATAAATTCAATGTCTTTGTATCATGTAAACAAGTTGAAAGAAGCACATGATGAAGAAGAAGATCAAGAGGAATAATTGGTTGAAATAGAAACGGACCAACGCAACGCGTCAAGCGTTCGGGATGAAGATTTCTATAAGGGACCTGAACCCCAACCAGTGAAGTCTCAAGAGCAAGATCTCCAACAAAAAGAACAACCTAGCAACAAAGCCGAAGAAAGAGCAGAAATTGATAAAGTCATAGATATGATTTGTGCTTTGTTTGCTACGGTCAAGCTGAAGAGGGTATGGAAGCAATATCCTCTGTTTCTCAAATTCCTGGTATTCTTAACAAAGAAGAGTAATTTATGTGATGTTTTTAGTATTATTTATTGTTAGTTTAGTATTAGTTTTAGACCAATTACAAGGCAAAAACCTAAAGAAGTGAAGTTACTTGTCCAAGAAGTCAAGAATTGAAGAAAGTGCATAAAAAGAGGCTAAAAGGAAGAAAATGCGCAACTTTCAGTCTGCGGACCATAACTTGAGCTACGAGTATCGGAATGAGGTCCGTGACCATGAGATGGAAAGCTAAGACAAAAATCTACAACTTTCGTGTTGAAGCAAAAACGTAATTTTGCAGTTTCGTCGCAGTACGATGGCATTCATCGCAGTACGATGGAGCTGCTTGTTGGCCAAGACAGCACAAGTTATATTTTTGAAGTAAATCTGTCCATTGTACCACGATGACATGTATCGTGGTACGATGGCATAACTTGGTGGCTAAGTCAGCTTAGAAATTAAGCAACTAAATCCTATGGCCATCGTGCCACGATGGGATCCATCGCGCCACGATGAGCCTTGCTGCCCAAGTCATAAAAACTATAAATAGAGCCTCCCTCCTTCACAATTATTCATTCAGAAATTTAGAGAACTATTTCTCTATAAGGAGCAAATGAGGAGGAGCTGTAGGGAAGGAACTTTCCCCCTTCAACGGGAAAGGTAACTTCCTCCGCAAGGTAGCAAGGTTATTGGTATGCATTTATTTAATTCTTGTAATTTAATAATGTCTATTAGTAGCTAAACTCCTTTAGGTTAGGTGGAGAAGATGAACTCCCTTATGAATGCTGAAATCATGTAAATTATTACTAAGTTTATATAATTTTCTATTCAGTTTTATTTATTCTATTGTCTATGTTTTAATTACGTAACCCGATTGATAGCTACAATTAGGGAACGCTTTTAGGGATTGTGATATCTAGCATTGCGCCTAGGGTCAGGGTTTATCACTGGCCGGCAGCTAACCTCAATAGGGTTAGTGATATTTAATATTGTGCCTCAAGGTTAGGATTACCCAAGGCTCGGCAACTAACCTATAGGGTTAGTGATCTAGTATTGTGCCTCAAAACCGGCAGCCAACCCCGATCAATAGATGATAGCTTAACAAGTTAAGGGTAAAAGAACTAATGAAACCATGCTTAATTAACTACATATTTAGAGTCTAATCACTAGGTTAGGGACGTGATAACGTGGCTAACACGGGTTCCCTGTCTAATAATTGAGATTCTCTATACTCGTAATTAGGGTAATTATCGTACGCGGTTATTACTAATTATATTAGTTCACCATTAATAAAAAGGAATAGTCAACGATATAGCACCACTTACCCAGCAGGAATAAGGGAGGGATTCCAACTACTTAACCTATCTTCTTAAATTGTCTTTCTTTCTAGTCATATTCTCTGTTTCTTGAATCTTAAATTATCCCAACTTATAAAGCGGAGGCAATCTCAACAAATCCTAGAATAAACTTAGTAACCGAGGCGTTGTCCCTGTGGATACGAACTCATTCTACTCAGTAGAGTGTGAATTATTACTCGACGACAGACTGGTACACTTGTCAGACCGTAGTCAACCACCAACCCCGGTCACACCCCGCGCCGCAGGCTGGGGTCCCACAGGAGCCGTCCAAAACGCCCCTAATAACACCGGTAAAGGCACGGGGAAAGGTGGGGTCTGCCATATCAAGCACTCATGTATCTGCAGAGTACCACGACTAGTAGTGATCCTAACACACCCATGATAGGAAGTTGTGCCTGAAGCTGGGTCGAGGCTCCAAGCAGTCAGCATCAACCGGTCAACGAAGTCCCAAGTAGTCACCGTCTCCCGCATGAGCATCGGCAACAGGTAGTGATCCATCGTCTAGGTGGGGGTAACCCGTTCATGTTTCATTGTAAGGGTCACCACAAGTAACACATAATACAAATAACAAATACGGAAAACGAGTAAACATATAGCATTTCCACATCAACATACATAATATGATTGAAAACACACAAAGCCTATCAATGCAGACTCTACATGATCGTGACATCAATCACTGGCTGCCACATGCATGAATTCTGGAATTAACCTCTCCTAGGAGAGTCGTAGGTCCAACCCCTACTATACCCCACAGGGCGTCAATAAAATCCCAAAGGATTAGAGTGGATCCATTCCCGATAATCACACTCCGTGGTCCTTTCCCGATAACCACGTATTGGACTCAATAAATCCCGCAGGATTAAGGTGGATCCATTCCCGATAATCGCACCCCGTGGTCCATTCCCGATAACCACTTACTATGAATGCATGAGCATACGCTTCCCCTTATATGCTAATGCAACAGATACATACCGTCCAAGCATTATGTAATCAAATCACATGTTCATACATATATTCTCAAAATCATATGTAACAACGCATGTATTTTAAACAATTTCTCATCACGAGAATACATAATATATACATGCCAAGCACTCAAAGCATACCACAACAAGCATACACACAATGCTACCAACGGAAAATAAAACAAAAGAAAGGTGCCCTTACCTCGGCAAGCTTCTCCTAATCGTTCACGTGCAATTCTACGATACGCGCTACCTTAGAAGGAGATGATTCCTAGCAACTTCTATGATCTAACAAGAGCAAGATTCAAGCTTGTGAAGGAGGTGAGAAATTTTTTGAATGGAGAGTGAGAGAGTGAGGGAGTCAGCCGAGTGAGAAAGAGTGAAGGGAGTATTTGTGATTTTTCTTTCTCTTGGTTCCATGTGACATAATCCTCCCAAAATTAGTCTTGGTTAATTGTATCCCTTGGATCAAATAGTAAAAGCTTTCAAGACTAATCCCTAGCCATTAGATCAAATAACTCATAATTGCTTTTTGAATAAATATCTAGATATTTCCACTTTATGCCACCTCACGCTACTCAGCTCTCGCGTTCGCTCGCGGCGAGTCGTACTTCGCTAATGGTCTAACTTGCGAAAAATAGAAAATCTACGAGGTGAAAGTTCATCGTAAACCATTTCTAAAAATTATCGCTAAACTTGATTCTCCGATTGAAATTTTTATCCTAAGCTCACAAAAATATTCTGAAGTCAGATTCTAACTCGTGCCGATATATAAAGTCTCTACTTAAATTTCGACGGAAAACAGAAACCGTAAATTTTCCAACAGCGGGTATAGTTTTCTACTCGTTTTTCCAATAAACGGAGAAAGACAAATTTCGAAATTCTGAAGGCACGGGAACGTTCTCATAGATAGGTAAAGACTAGGGAACAAAAGTCTGGGCTTTATTAACACCCGAGTACAAAACAGGCTCCAACTCAGCAATAATGTTGTTATTACAACGATGCTTGCAAAATAACTTAACAAAAAACCCTAAACTCTTAGCCACTACTCCTGTTCTCAATACACGTACGGTACAGTAGAATTATGGGTCTTACATACTCGACCTATTAGGAGCAACCTGTGTGCGCTGCCAAGCCTGCAATACTCCCTGACCACGCGCAATAATTTGTTTCGGTGTCTCAGATTTGTTGTCCCATATCTGCAGATTTCGCCTTTGCCAAATACTCCACGCTGTCATGGCAAATTTAACAAGCAGGGATTGATCAAGAGTATGCCATAGAGCTACAAACACATCTCTAAAGCCAACAGTCTGAAGTGCTAGCATTTCAAGCTTGTTCCATAATTGTGTTAAAGAAAATTGAACATTTACATTCTTAAATAGAAGTTTATTGTGTTAAAGAAAATTGAAGTTTATTTGCATTAATCTTTATGATCCTTTAATATCATTTAAAAATAATTATAAACAAGTTTAATCAAACGACACGAAATTCAAAACTATTATTATACATACTTTCTTTTTTGTCGATGTGTGACTTTTTAAATGTCTTTTTTTCCCCTTTAAGGTTTAGAAGAATAAACATATTTATATATTATTTATATACATATGAATTGTAATTGGAGAATGAATCATTGTCATCACATTCATATTAAACAATTAAAGTTTTTGAAACAAGTAGTGTATACATAAATATATACTCCCTCTGTTCTTGTAATATTCATAGAATTATATATACAATTAATTCAAGGGTAAATAGGTCTTTACCCTCTGCAAAGTAGGCGAGTTTTGTTTTATCCCCTGCAAAAAATTCCTTTAACATTCCCCCTTGCAAAATAATACTTTTTTGGTTTCCCCCTTGGGTGCAAGGAATTTGCACTTTTTAAATCGGTTGAACAGAATAACCGATATAAAAAACAGAACATTATAAATTGATTGAACAAAATAACCGATTTAAAAGGTGCATCCAACAGGGAAACCAAATTTTTTTTTTGCAAAGGGGTAATTTTAAAGGAATTTTTTGCAGAGGGTAAAACAAAACTCGCCTACTTTGCAGGAGGATAAAGACCTATTTACCCTTAATTCAATTATGCGGAAGTACAGTTGCTCTATTGTTGCAGACATAGACACACTTTATCGAACTGGATAAACAAACAATCATGCATTATTGTTTATGATTTGCATTTCTTTATTCATCTGTAACACTCTTTCACACAACTGAATGAGCTGAATCCCCGAACTGAAGTACCTTCACACAACCAGCTGATCAATAAAAAATCAAAGCACTCAACACCAAAACTGCAATGTGATTCCACTTACTAGAAACAGATCAAGATAAACATCCAAAATCAATTGTTCCATAATTGACAACAAAAACATGCAACTGAGAAAGAAGAAACCAATCAGCTTAAGTACAAAGACTCCATCATGTGTGAAAGTATACCACAATTCTCCGCATTTAATAGATGAATCACCCACTTTCGATCGCAGAATATTTTTGTTAACAAAAATAAGAATACCATGATTCTTCATTTTTTACCACAATTCTTTTAAATAATTTTTCCTCTACTGTTGAATAAAAGTGTAAATGTTTACACATTCTAGCAAAGCATATATATATTTTTTCATTAAATTTTATGTTACAAGTATTATTAAGGCGAGGGATGCCAAAAGAAAAATTATACATGAAAAGTACTAGAGTTTAAATCCTATTCCTATCGTTCTATTGAAGAGAGAAAGACATGAAATTGTTGTTATAAAATACTAGGGATAAACCCGTGCGTTGCACGGGTTCGATTAAACTATATAATTAAAATATTTTTAAAATGAAAAGTAATAATTGTGATAAATATAATCACATAGTTAAATGATAGATACTATTTTAAAAAATGATTATATTTAATATTAGTATATGTATAAAAATTAAAAAGTTGTTTAAGAATATAATTTTTTTTATTGATTTACATAGTAATTTTGTTTATATTTGAATGTAATAGATCTTTTATAATATTGCATAAGTTGGAAGGGAGCTAACCTCATATTTTATTTTAATAGTGTAATCATATAAGATCTTAGTCTTATTTATGTGAGTTGCAATTGTATAGTCACATGTCACTTTAGTTTTTATTTTTGATGTATCGCTTATTTCATTTTATTTTCAATAAGAGTTGGAAACTTGATGACAATATTGCTCATGAGAAATGTTGAAATAAGTTTTGGTTATAGAATGTGATTCATATATGGTACCTTTGATTTATTTTATCACGGGATCTCATTTTTTGAAAATTGCGTATCAAATAGTGTAACTGTTTACTCACTTCTATGCATTTTAAGGTACCAAATAACTTATTTACTTACTCCCCTCTCCATATTTTAATGTTAATAGTGTGATTGTGAATTTAATTTTCTTTTTGTGGATTGCATTGGTGTAGCTCCAAGTTGCTTGGTTTTTTTATTTTTTATTTTTTAATTCTTATTTTAGTGTATTTCTTATTGTTTTCTGTAACAGCCCGGCGACCAGCCACACAGATGCTGAAGCCCCGCTGCTCGTTACCAGCTTAATCACTACCCCCCTTGTAGTGTTTTTGCCTCCGTAGTGATTCGAACCATGCACCCTGGGGATAAATACATGTTCAATGCAATCACTACTACCAATTGAGCTAGTAGCTCAATTGGTAGTAGTGATTGCATTGAACATGTATTTATCCCCAGGGTGCATGGTTCGAATCACTACGGAGGCAAAAACACTACAAGGGGGGTAGTGATTAAGCTGGTAACGAGCAGCGGGGCTTCAGCATCTGTGTGGCTGGTCCAGGGCTGTTACAGAAAAAGGCGCCTTTTAATGTAACAGCCCGGCGACCAGCCACACAGATGCTGAAGCCCCGCTGCTCGTTACCAGCTTAATCACTACCCCCCTTGTAGTGTTTTTGCCTCCCGTGGGATTCGAACCTAGTACCTTGGGGATAAGTACTAGTCCATGCAATCACCACTACCAATTGAGCTAGTAGCTCAATTGGTAGTGGTGATTGCATGGACTAGTACTTATCCCCAAGGTACTAGGTTCGAATCCCACGGGAGGCAAAAACACTACAAGGGGGGTAGTGATTAAGCTGGTAACGAGCAGCGGGGCTTCAGCATCTGTGTGGCTGGTCGCCGGGCTGTTACATTAGTAGCTCAATTGGTAGTAGTGATTGCATTGAACATGTATTTATCCCCAGGGTGCATGGTTCGAATCACTACGGAGGCAAAAACACTACAAGGGGGGTAGTGATTAAGCTGGTAACGAGCAGCGGGGCTTCAGCATCTGTGTGGCTGGTCGCCGGGCTGTTACATTAAAAGGCGCCTTTTAATGTAACAGCCCGGCGACCAGCCACACAGATGCTGAAGCCCCGCTGCTCATTACCAGCTTAATCACTACCCCCCTTGTAGTGTTTTTGCCTCCGTAGTGATTCGAACCATGCATCCTGGGGATAAATACATGTTCAATGCAATCACTACTACCAATTGAGCTACTAGCTCAATTGGTAGTAGTGATTGCATTGAACATGTATTTATCCCCAGGATGCATGGTTCGAATCACTACGGAGGCAAAAACACTACAAGGGGGGTAGTGATTAAGCTGGTAATGAGCAGCGGGGCTTCAGCATCTGTGTGGCTGGTCGCCGGGCTGTTACATTTTCAATAGAGCTGTTAGAGATAGTCATGATTGTGGCAATATTGCTCATGAGTAATAGAGAAATGTTGAAATATAAGTTCTAATTATATGTGATTCATATATGGTAGTTTTGCTTTTTTTATCTTTTGATCTCATTTAATGAAAGCGTGTTCCAAATAGCATAGTTGCATACTTTCCTCTTTGCAATTTATGGTCTCTTATATTTAACAAAAATGAAATTCTTGTGCTGATATATTGACTTTTTTGGAGTATTCTCTCAAAAATTTGCTTAGTGAAATTTTATCTCAACTTCTATTCGTTCGGATTTCTTAGTCTGTTGTCTAGTTTACTTTTTTTATTTGCTTAATTCTTTTTTTTTTTAATCTTTTTAAGGTTTGTCCGCCAATTGGTTTTATAGAATAGCATTCATATATGGTGGTTTTTTTTTTATAATTTGATCTTGTTATTTAAAAATTATGTACAAATAGCATAACAATTTTACTCTCTTCTATACAATTTAAGGTTTCATATTTAATGAAAATGCAATTTTTGTGATGATATATTGACTTCTTTTGAAGTTTTCTCTCAAATCTTCACCTGGTGTAATTTTTTTAATTATCTGCTTAATTCTTCTTTTTCCGATCTCATGAATAAAGAGCGAACTTTTCAAAATTCACCCTAAAAAAATATTTCAAAAATTTCATAACAAATAATTATCATTAGATAGAATAAAGTAACACATTTAACACATAATTTTACCATGCTATGTATGTGCAACCTAATCTCTATCTGAACATTCCTACATATATAAAGAAATGGTAGACATTATCAAACATAATTCCATCAAGAGCTCAACTCATATGTATTAAATTTAACATCTTATTTTTACTTGACCAAAAAAGAAATCAACCTCTTATTTTTAGATAATTTAAGAAGTAGTATAATGAATGATTCAGAAAAAATAGCTATAATGAATAATTTTTTTCCATTTTATATTGAATATATTTAATCACAAAGAGTAAATTACCAACCAATCTTATATGGTGCATATATAGAATAGAAAAATGAAAGAAAGAGAATGGAGTGGTTCATGTGTCAAGTAAGCTTTAATAGTAGTGTTCCTTCATTTTCTATTTTTATTATAAAACAAATCACACATTTTAAACACATTTACATGATTATAATTCACAAAACCTCTCACAATTATGAATTTGAATAAAATAATAATAGCAAATTACACATGATAAAAAATAAACAACTAAGAAGACATGACATTATGATTACAGGTTGACAATAAAGTTATCATATCATATATATATATATATATAACCTCCAAACAAATGATTTTTTTTGTTAAAAGTTGTAACTTTGATCACTTTAGCCTCAACACCTACCTTCAACAGAAACAAAAGAATCACATACTTACATTCTATGTGAATTAACTCTTCAACCCCCAAGATATAAAATAATGTTTCTTCACCTCTTCTGATTTTTCTTTAAGTTGATTGGGACACAAAAGTTGAATTTATGATCTGCAAACACACAAAAAAATATCAATTCTCTTAATTATACTCTATTTGTTATGCAGAAAATTTGTGAGTGAAATTGCAAAAAAAAATAAAAATCATCAATCTAAAAAAGCAATAAAAAAATGAAAGTCTCTTATGCTATTCCCCACATTCACATAAAAAATAGTCTTATTCATGTTAATCAATAAAATAAACTATAAGAAAGAAAGTTAGAAAATTATACTAACAAATACATCATCAATACATAATTACAACAAATCATGGTTTTAGTTGATTTACAAATTTACAAATCATAGAATATATATGTGAGAATGATCAAGGCATCTATCTATAAATGACACACAAAAAAAAAAGAGGCAAGACAATCGAAAGAGAAATTGCACATATAAGATATGAAAAGATTTCTTCTCACATATATGAGTATAGGATACAAATAAAACAATTTGTAACCGATATATTAAAATCTTGGATGAAGTCCAAGGGATGAAAGTTAAATGGAGACTTAAGAGATGAAAAATATATTAATTGGGAGTTACATAGTGGTCATAATTTTTTATGAATGGAAAAGAAAATAAATTGTGGAATAATCAATAGAGATGAAAAGTTTCTCTAAAATATGCTACATAGGTAAAATGAATGCTTTTTAGAGGTGCCACATAGGCAAAATGAAGGCATAAGAGCTAACATGACCTTCCTTTTATTAGTAAAAGATAAAAGATTTAATTATTTTAGTTTTTATGTACTTCTTGAAATTGAAAGATTTAATATCTATAAATGTCACATATCATACAATCAAGAGTATAACAAGTAAGAGGTGAGAGTAACAACTCACTATGAGATCCATTTACTTTTGTCGGAGACGAGTACCTTTATGGTATGTGAAAACTCTAATAATGTATTTCATTCGTTATAAAATATAAGTAAAAGTTGGCCAATAAAAGTGAAGTCCAAATTTTAAACAAAATACATCAAGTTTATTTGATCTATTTTTACTTATATTTTATGATGAAGGGAATAATAGTTTAAAGGGGAAAACAAAAAATGAATTTTTTATTTTCAAACCATAAGAGCACAAGGAAAGGAAGAAGAAAAATGTTTTTTCAGCAATATTCTAAAAAAAGACTAGATAACAATGAGAGTTGTGGATGTTGCACAGTCACAAACAACTAATTATACGATCTTATGTTATTTGAGGACAAGAAGGTCTAAGAAATAATTGTGGAGTCAAAACATTATATAATTTTAGTCTCTTAAAGAAAAGATTTGAGTAAGAATTGTGGAGTCGCAACTACTTATATAATTTTAGTTTTCTGAAGAAAAGAATAGCTAAGAAAGGATTGTAGAGTCAAAGCTGGATTGTTGTTGCGGATGGCTGTAAAGTAATAACCGGAGGCGTGTCGTGACACTGAACTAAGGAATTATCCGCAAATATTGTGCAACTCCCCCAGAGTACAACCAGTTCTTCTCGGTGATAAACATACCGAGGCTATCAAGACACGAGAATATCACAAGGTCGGTAACTCAGGCAGGCACTCATTAGAAAAATACTTTGTTTCAAAGATTAGATAAAAAATAAACACAATAAGTTTTGGAATGTATACTCTTAATACATGCTTCTCACGTTTTTTGATAAAAACCATGCATATATGACTTATATGTTTATCAAGTAAAAGGCATTCTTTTATAATGTAAAACATATTAATCCTATTAATTAGTATAGTAATTTCCAAACTGTTTTCAAAATGAATTGCAAGATAATTACACTTTATTTGAGTTAAATGAGTAATAAAAGAAAAATGTGTAACCCACTATATGACTAAATTGAATTAATTTTCCAATAAAAATATTTTTATATATCTTACTCAAAATTATGAGACATCAAAGATTAAACTTTTGAAATATACTCAAAATTTACAACAATCCCCCACATATTTCAAAAGTTTTAAACCGAAGAAAAAATTAACAGTTTTAATAAAAATTATGCCTGAGTAAACCTTATAGATGTAACGCATCAGAACAGTGTAGCAAGCTATGGAACCTGTCCCTAGACTGATAGACTTAACACACAGTGAATTGGTTTTGCAAGCAATGGAACCCAAGACACTTGATGTGTGTTAGCGGTCTACCAATCACATTACACCCCCACAATTCTCGTGTTACGCGGTGTGGCGCATTTAGGCCGTGCGCGTGTCTGGTATTCATGAGTGCTCTAGAGACCCGCCACGGTCTCATGCAAGCGGCCCCACTCGACACTCATATAGGTGATTCCATCTAGTGTATGCTGCAACCATACACCACCCATAAGGGCTTATGGTAATCATTAAAAGTCTTTAAGACTTACCCGTCAAATTTATTTTAATTTAGCACTTCTCATAGCCATTATTATAACACATAGGAAATGAACAAAATTTCAGTGCTAACATAACTAACAAGTAACTTGTTTTTCCCATTGAACCTTCTTCATGGGATCTCCAATCACAAAGGTTGGGTTTCCGTTAGTTGTCGTTTTCAAGTGGCATAGTCCATTCCTATCAATTTTCTTCCCAGGGGTTTAACATACGGATCCGCTAAATTCACAAATATTGACTAAGACGTCTCAAAGTCAATCAACTCAATTTTCTCAAGTTTATAAAAATAAACTCGGTTTTCACAATAAGTTTATATCAGTCTACTTAGATGGCTACTAAGCGACAACTTATCATCAACAAAATAAATCTACTTATAGATTTATCTCATTGGTTAATATCCAATTATCATCATCATTGCATTATCAAAAACATACAATGGTTTATCCTCTAAAAATGATATCACAATACACATGATCATATCTTCAAATATTTCGCGAGTTTAAACGTCACAAAATATTTCTACAATAAACTGATTAATTGGATAATACACTAGCCCTCCAATTATAAATTTGTTATACAAGTCTACTTAGAATACTTTCTAAGCGACACCCCCACATTGGATAAATATGACTTCATTTGTGGATTTATCACACAAGCTTACTTGAATAATTTTCAAGTGATAACACTCACAGTAGAGAAATAAATCTCAAATATATATTTTTACGCAAACAAATCTCATGATACATCATTGTATTGTTCAGATACAATGGCTAATCCACATTCTACCATACAATCTTTTATGGTATTTCTTAAATAATTTTACTCAAGTAGCATTAGGATCATAAGAGATACTCAATATTTTTAATTCCAAAATATTTAAACTTCTTAAGAAAACTTCTCATCATAGTATACTTATGATAGAATTGTACTATCACACATCCTTATAATCGTATGCTACAAATTATATTTGATCGTCTTCTGCTTTCATTCACATAAGCTTTTCATAAATTTTCCAAATCACAAAATTACTCAAGCATGACACTCTTCAAATTAACATATGAGTCTCCTAACAGCTCAAATTAAATAAACTAATTTGATTCAAACCAAAACAATTAATTAGTTCATCCAGTCATGCTCAAACGCAAGTCTACATCATATTATTGTCTTACGGAGCATATAATTTAACGTAAACATAATTAACAAATTTTGTGACATACGAACGAGCCAAATACATATGAAATGGAAAATCACAAAATTCATCATAAAAAAGAACTCAACAAGTACACACTAATCTCAATCACCATGCAACAAATTCATAGAATTATTTCCATTGCTAACTACATCACTTGCATAAGACTGCAATCACTATATTAAATCACAAACTATTAACACATATGCAAGAACCAGTGGTACTATTGCATGACTAGAAGAAATCCACTCTAAAGTCAACATAGGAAGTACTAAATTTTCAAACATTACAAATCATAGAATATATATGTGAGAATGATCAAGGCATCTATCTATAAATGACACACAAAAAAAAAAAAAGAGGCAAGACAATCGAAAGAGAAATTGCACATATAAGATATGAAAAGATTTCTTCTCACATATATGAGTATAGGATACAAATAAAACAATTTGTAACCGATATATTAAAATCTTGGATGAAGTCCAAGGGATGAAAGTTAAATGGAGACTTAAGAGATGAAAAATATATTAATTGGGAGTTACATAGTGGTCATAATTTTTTATGAATGGAAAAGAAAATAAATTGTGGAATAATCAATAGAGATGAAAAGTTTCTCTAAAATATGCTACATAGGTAAAATGAATGCTTTTTAGAGGTGTCACATAGGCAAAATGAAGGCATAAGAGCTAACATGACCTTCCTTTTATTAGTAAAAGATTTAATTATTTTAGTTTTTATGTACTTCTTGAAATTGAAAGATTTAATATCTATAAATGTCACATATCATACAATCAAGAGTATAACAAGTAAGAGGTGAGAGTAACAACTCACTATGAGATCCATTTACTTTTGTCGGAGACGAGTACCTTTATGGTATGTGAAAACTCTAATAATGTATTTCATTCGTTATAAAATATAAGTAAAAGTTGACCAATAAAAGTGAAGTTCAAATTTTAAACAAAATACATTAAGTTTATTTGATCTATTTTTACTTATATTTTATGATGAAGGGAATAATAGTTTAAAGGGGAAAACAAAAAATGAATTTTTTATTTTCAAACCATAAGAGCACAAGGAAAGGAAGAAGAAAAATGTTTTTTCAGCAATATTCTAAAAAAAGACTAGATAACAATGAGAGTTGTGGATGTTGCACAGTCACAAACAACTAATTATACGATCTTATGTTATTTGAGGACAAGAAGGTCTAAGAAATGATTGTGGAGTCAAAACATTATATAATTTTAGTCTCTTAAAGAAAAGATTTGAGTAAGAATTGTGGAGTCGCAACTACTTATATAATTTTAGTTTTCTGAAGAAAAGAATAGCTAAGAAAGGATTGTAGAGTCAAAGCTGATGAATTAAATTCTAGTTTTTTGAGGAATAGAAGATTTGAGAAAGGACTGTGGAGTCATAATTGCTGATATAGATTTAGTTTTTCAAAGGTGTAAAGATCAAAGAAAGAATTGAGGTCAAAATGGATGATACTATAATTTTAGTTTTTTTAGGAAGAGAATATCTAGGATAAAATTGTGGTGTAAAAACTAATTATATAATTTTAGTTTTTGAGGAAGAGAAGATTAAGATTTGAAATAAAATTGCGGAGTCACAACAACTGATATAGTATAATTTTATTTTTTGAGGAAAAGAAGATTTTTGAGAAAGGATTGTGAAGTTAAAACTAATGATATAATTATAGTTTTTTGAGAAAGGATTGTAGAGTTGTAAATACATATATAATTTTAGTGCTTTGGGGAAGGGAAAATCTGAGAAATGATAATGACTATGTGGAAGGAATATATAGCAAAAGAATTTAAAGGATTATGCATAACAATGTTGTGTTGTCTAAGTCTATGAATGTAGTTTTTTAATGGTTGAATTTTGAAAAAGGTTGTGCATAACATAGTTTAGAAGTTATTTGTCTACCTTGGTTTCATGTGTAGAACTCAAATTTCAGTGCAAAATAAATTATAAAACTCAACTTACATATCGTAAATTGAAATTTAAATTGTACACATAATTGAAACATGTACCGGACAACTATATATATACCTAACACAAAAGCTAAGTTTCATTCGGTAAGTATGAATGTAAATAATTAACCACAACATCTGTCAAAAATTAACTACAACATATAACCTTTTAAAAAGCTTCATGAAGCTTTATATTACACATATGTCTTATTTTTAAAATATTTTTTCAAAAATATGAGAAATTATTATCTAAAATAATATTAATATCATTTTACAATTTTGTAGAAATTTAAACTAGGTTTACATTTTATCATACACTTATTATTAAGGTGACATCTTGTAACACCCCGATTTTTAAAGACCGAAAAGGGGTATTATTTTTTTTTTCTTTAACCAACACTCAGAGTGCGCATAAAAAGGTTTTCTTGAGCCGACATTAAAACATACAAAAGACTCATATATCACGATATATAGTGCATCCAAAATGCGAAGTGTAAACCTGAATAATTACAATCCATAAGTATAAAAGTACTCCAAGTACTACAACCCAAAACAAACCAAGTTAGCAACCTATGCATAAACAAAAGGCACGATGTACAAACCACACCGGCGCATAGACTAACTAACACTAAACTCCGCTCGACCTCGAAGGCTCCGAACGGCCACCTCCGCCTACACGGCCTACCGCATCTGAACCAAAACCCTCACCTGGGTGGGATGAGCCCGCGAATAAAAGCAAGGGTCACCACAAAATATATGTGTATATATATATATATAACCGGTGCGAGAGAGTATACAAATACCAAACATACAAATACCAACAGAGAAAGCTCTTTAAACATATAGCCATTCCCACCAACGGGCTCATATAAACCAATGCACACAAAGCCTATCAATGCAGACTCTACATGATCGTGACACCAATCACTGGCTGCCACATGCATGAATTCCGGAACTGTAGGTCCAACCCCTACTAAAACACCAACGAAATCACAAGGTTAAGGTGGATCCACTCCCGCAATCACACCCCATGGTCCACTCCCGCAACCATGTATCGAACTCAACAAAATCACAAAGGATTAAGGTGGATCCACTCCCGCAATCACACCCCATGGTCCACTCCCGCAACTATGTATTGAACTCAACACAACCCTATAAGAATCAGGTGGGTCCACTCCCGCAACCACACCTCGTAGTCCACTCCCGCCACTACGCACTAACAATGCATGAGCATACGATTCCCCATGTATACTAATGCAACAAATACATACCTCCCTAGCATATGTAAATCATCCCAACAACATACATACATATCCAATCATATGTGACAAACCACAACAAACATACATACATTTCCAATCATATGTATTCACCCACATGTTCATACATACATCTCCAATCATAGGTAAAACAACGCACGTATTGTAAACACTTTCTCATCACGAGAATACATAACACATACATGCCAAACACACAAACACACATCACCAAAAATAACCAACAAACATGTTATAACTCAGTGAAAAGACAGAAATAAAGTGATGCCCTTACCTCAGCAAGCTTCCGTTACTTTAATTTCGCGAAAATCTACAACACACGCTACCTAAAATAAATGTAGCGTAACAATCAGTAAAATACTCCTCGATATCCTATCGAAACGAAACTTGCTCTCAAAGCTCCAGAGGGGTCTAAAGTACTTCCTAAAGCTATCCCTCAATGATTTCAGGTTATTCTCATAGTGTTTAAAAATTCACGAAGTTATTTGTACTATTTTTATAACACGAAAATCATTTTGTTTTCAAATCATAAACTAAAACCATTTTGGATTTTTCCACTTCAAGGACTTGTTTCACACACAACAAAACCATTTGAAACACAACTAAAACTTTTCAAAAATATTTTTATGAAAAATCGAAGTTTTCTTGCGTTACAAGTTACACATTTTTTTCTTCCTAACAACCTTTTCTATGCTCATTTTTCCTCAAAACTAAGATTATCCAACACATACACAATTTTCACACAATTGTGGACTTAGAAAAAATTTTGGAATTTCTCCCTCACCACTAAAAGGCCACGGCCAAAATTTTGAAAAACACCCTCCCACACAAAAATTTTCACTTCTAAATGCATGGTAATATCCCATAATACCTAACTAGCACTTATCAAAACGATTTAGAAATTATAGAGTCGAATCGCAAATTTCGAGAAATCTCATATAAGGTTTTTCTTAAGGCAAGTGATCATTTTCTTTTCAAAACATCCCATAACCAATCAAACAATTAAACAATGATCATGGGAAGCTATTTGCCTCTAAACAATTTTCAAAATTCGATTCCTCGAACCCTATATGGGTGCCACGGCCATTTGAGGCAAAAAGGGCAACCCTACACATTTTTTCATTTGAAACCCTAGCCTACTTTCATTAGCTTGTAACGATATTCGATCGTGTACCCGACTCCTTTTGAAACTCGAAATAAATTTTTCTAAATTATGTTCTTCGAGTCGCTCAAGAACACGAGAATAATTTTTTTCTTATTTTTCAAAACAAATTTCATAATCACCAATCCATTTTGCCACAAAGCTTAAAACTAACATCAAAAATCAAATCACAAAACAAAATCCAAGTCTATGATCTTTTCAAAAAAATTTCTTAAAACCCTAACTAAAAAATTTGTGAAAACATAAACCAACCATGGGAACTTCTCATGCTTCACTCAAGTGTACTAAGGAACTTTCAAGAACACTTCTATGGAACCAAAACTATTTAAAACTAAATTCTCAAATTTTTCTCTCAAGAACATAATCATAAAACTCAAAAATTCAAGAGGTTTTCATGGAGAAATAAGGAAGAGAAGGGTTAGTTACCTTGAGAAGATGATGATTCCTTAACAAGCAAATGATCCAAGCTTGAGAAATGAGAAAATGAAATTTTGAAATGGATGAGTGAAGGGTGGAAAGGTTCGGCCGAGTGAGTGAGAGGGGAGGGAGTAGTTTTTGTGATTTTGCTTCTAAGTCTCAATAGCCTAAACCTCCTTACTATTTAATAAACTCTTGATCAATCTAAGCCTTAGGATCAAAGCAAAAGTTACAAGACTAATCCCTAGCCTTTGGATCAAAATCATCTCATGATTGCTTTTTGAACAAATATCTACTTTACGCTACTCAGCTCATCGCGTTTGCTCTCGGCGAGTCGCACCTCGCTAACGGACGGAAATCACAAAAATATAAAATCTAACCAATAAACGTCCGTCGAAAACCGTTTCCCAATATTATCGCTAAACTTTATTCTCCGACTGAAATTTATTTCCTTAGCTCCCAAAAATATTCTGAAACTAGATTCCAACTCGCGCCGATATATAAAGTCTCCAATTAAAATTCGACGGAAAACAGAAACCGTAAAAATTTAACATCAGCGGGTAAAATTCCTACTCGTTTTTCCAAAAGCGAGAATAATCCAAAACTCGTTATTCTGACTACACATAAACCTTCTTATACTCAAAAGAAGACTACGACCCAAAAGTCTGTGCCTTTCCAGCGCACGAGCACAAAACAGGCTCCATTTCAGCAAAAATTCCATTAATGCGACGATACTCACAAGACCGCTCCACCAAAAACCCTAAAAACTTAGCCGACACTAAAGTTCCTTATAAAAACTGTACAGTGGAATCTTGGGTCTTACACATCTCAATATAGCAAACAAAGTCTTCATGTTTAGCAGGAGAAAGATTTGAATCCTCCAATATTTGAAGTTTGAATGTGAAAAGGTGTTCTTATTATCCTCTCAACTAATTATTTAGTCTATAAATTATGGACCTACAAAAATTATGGATATTTTTTTAAAAAAATAAATAAAAAATTACAGAAATTTTGATTCTTAAATGATAGAAATAGTAATAATAATCAAACGACTATCTAACACTAAATAAGACACTAGGTTTGGTCTAGTGGTGAGGGGTTTGAGTAGTATCTATGAGGTTATAGATTCGAACTTATTGGCAACATTGTAAACAAAAAAAAAAGCTACCAAAGCTCCGCATCATCTTCGGTGAATATTTCAAGGACGCAGAAGAGGCAAGAAGTTTCACTAAACAATATTAACACTAAGTAATCGTTTTCTTAAGAAAAGTATCTAAATTATTCTCTTATTAAAATGTTTAGGGACTCTTTAGTTTATTTTATTAATTTGTGTACAGAGAATAGTGTAGGAAGAGAGGATAGTGTAGAAACCTTTTAATTGATTTTGATAGTTTATAACTAAAAGGCAGCCATTACCACCATTATCTATCAGATGCTACAGGAGGACAGAATCGCACAATTGTTCCCAGCACAAGCTCCTTCCCATCGCCTGTTTTATTGCTTCAAAAAACTATTTTTGTTTGGTTTTAAAACTATTAGTTATGGATTTGTCAAAAAAACAAAAAACTATTTAGTTCAACGGTTCAATTTTTTAGTTTTTTTGGCCATCCCGTGTTTCCCCATTGTAGATAAGGTGCAAACAATAGTAAACTAGCAAGAGCCACGCTCACTCACGACTCCTCAAGAATTTTTATGTCTCACTGGATTTTATAGGCGATTTGTTTAATGTTGCACACTCGCAAGCTCCTCTCACCGATTTGTTGCATTCCAATAAGTTTACATGGAGTACATAGGCCACTCAGGCATGTACAAAATTAATAATCAAAATGACACATGCTAGTGCTTGCTTTGCCAAATTTCTGTAAAGTCTTTATTGTTGAGACGGATGCTTCTGTAGTCGCGATTTGAACTATTTTACAAACCTCAATAAAAGTTCTGCCCTCGCACGCAAGCATCATCGTTTTATGTCCGAGAAATGTATGTCGTTACTGAGACAGTAAAGAAATGGTGTCAATATCTTATTCATCACCAATTTCACATTTTTACTAATAAAAAAAAGTATCAGAAAATTACTTTCACAAAAGATACAAACCTAGAATGTGGAATCAAGTAGTGATGTCTTGAGTCGCAATATTTATGAGGACAGGTTACTGATGTTGACCCCTACCACACAGTTGCATCACTCATCAACAAGTTGAAATCGTATTATGCATCAAACAACAAAGGAATGGTGTTAGTGTTAGTGCAACAGAGCCAGACGCAGGAAATTGAGAATCATTCAAAATATTTAAAACTAATAAGTAATAAGCAGACATCCAATTTTTAAAAAATTTATAAGTGCAAATTTGGAAACACAAAATAAACTTTCTAAATTGGTCTCGAAAATTGCAAATTGTACTTAACTTTCTAATGTAAAATTTGATCCAAAACTTTTTAAAATTTATAAAAGTAGCCCCAAAATTCTCAAAATGAAATTTTCTATTACTTCACCCAAACACACAAAGTTCAAAATGAAGGTAATTTAAATAGAATCGTTTGAATTGCTTAGAGTTTCAAATTCACTAAAATTTCTTATTACTTAATCCAAACACACTCGTAGGTTTTAGGTGAAATTGGGAATCCTCAAACTTCTAATTTTCAAAATTAAATTTAGTAAAATTGACAAAAAAAATCCATTAAAGGGATAATGAAATATGAACTTTAAAAAATTTGAACTGAAATTGTTACCACCTAAAAGTAAATTTCAACTCTTTCATATCCCCAGTTTTGAAAAATTGTCAAACTTTTAAAAGCTTGAAACCATAGGGGGCGTTTGTTTCACTTCTGCAAACTAAATTCCTGGGAAGGAATCTATGGTAGGAATTATTTATTCCTATGTTTGGCACACATCCATAAAAAAATTAATGTTCCAAGGAAATAATTATTCCCGGTAATATTTTTTTGGCTATTTTAGCCCCCATTTTATTCCTGGCGCAAGGGGTGGGAATTATTTATTCCCAGCAGTTGAGATCACTTTATGTCTATAAAGTCCATTTCTACCCTTAAGTAACTACAAGGCACACGTCTTTGTACCCACTATGTGTCATGTACATAGTAAGGAAATTTTAATAATTATAGCATTTCTTTGAAAAATAATTCCAAGGAACTCAAATAATCAACCAAACAAATTTGTTAAATTTTCCACGGAAAAAGATTTCCGCTATTATATTCCTAGGAAAGTTAATGATGGGAATGTATATCAATATATGAATGAACACCCATGTATATGAATATATGAATGAACAACCATGTCAGAAAAAATTTACAAAACTAATTTGAAAATATTGAAAAATTAGATATCTCATTGTAATTTTTGTAAACTAATAAGCACACGTCCAAATTTAAAAAAAATTATAGGTACAAACTTCAAAACATTGAAAAAGAGATAACAAGGAAGAACTTGAATTTTAAATTGTGTAACATAACAAAAGAAGTTATTTTCTTAGAGTGTGTTTAGATGGAGGAATATTTTGAGGTAAATTAATTTATTGAGGGATTTCAAAAATTCATAAATTCCCTTGTTTGGATAATTAATTTAGAGGATTTTCAAAATGAAGGGAATTTGTGGAGTATTTTTTCAAAGCTAAATTTAAGAAATTTGAAATGACAGCTAAAGTAAATTCCAATCAAACCCTATAAATTTTTTAAAATCACACATCCTAATTTTTTCAAAAATTGGGAATTGGTCACAAAACTTTAAAATTTAAAACGTAAAAATTGCAAATTGGTCCATAAATTTGAAATGTAAAATTTGACCCAAAATTTTTCAAATTTATAAAAGTGGCCCCACAAGTCTCAATAAAATTTTCTACTACTTCACCCAAACACAAAGTTAAAAATGAAGGTAATTTAAATAGAATCATTTGAATTGCTTGGAGTTTCAACTTCACTAAAATTTCTTATTACTTCATCCAAACACACTCGTAGGTTTTAGGTGATATTGAAAATTCTCAAACTTCGAAATTTTAGAATTGACCAAAAATCCATTAAAGAGATATAGGAAATATGAACTTAAAAATTGACAACACGGTTGTCACAAAAAATTTACAAAACTAACTTGAAAATAGCGGAAAATTAGATATCTCTTTGTAATTTTGAAAACTAATAAGCACACATCCAAATTTTAAAAAATTTATCGGTACAAATTTGGAAACATTGAAAAATAGAGAAACAAATTATAAAATCCAATTTTTTGGATGGAGGAATAATTTCTTAGAGTGTAAAGTAACAAAAGAAGATAATTTCTTAGAGTGTCTTTGGATGGAGGAATATTTTGAGGTAAATTTTACAAAAGAAGATAATTTCTTAGAATGTCTTTGGATGGAGGAATATTTTGAGGTAAACTAATTTTTTGAGGCAATTCAAATAATTCCTAAATTTCCTTGTTTGGATAATTAATTTCAAAATGAAGGGAATTTGCGAGAGTATTTTTTCAAAGCTAAACATGTATATCATTGAAAAAGTTATAGGTACAAGCTTGGAAACATTGAAAAATAGACAAACAAATTATAAAATTTAAAAAGAGATTATATAAGGACTAACTTGAGATTTAAGCTGTGTAAAGTAACAAAAGAAGTTAATTTCTTAGAGTGTCTTTGGATGGAGGAATATTTTGAGGTAAACTAATTTTTTGAGGCAATTTAAATAATTCCTAATTTCCTTGTTTGGATAATTAATTTCAAAATGAAGGGAATTTGCGAGAGTATTATTTCAAAGCTAAACATGTATATCATTGAAAAAGTTATAGGTACAAGCTTGGAAACATTGAAAAATAGACAAAGAAATTATAAAATTTAAAAAGAGATTATAAGGACTAACTTGAGATTTAAACTGTGTAAAGTAACAAAAGAAGTTAATTTCTTAGAGTGTGTTAGGATGGAGGAATATTTTGAGGCAAACTAATTTTTTGAGGGAATTCAAATAATTCCTAAATTTTGTTGTTTACTAATTGACAAAAAAATTTATTCCTCACATATATATCAAAATTTTCAAATTGAACCCTATAAATTTTTTAAAATTACAAATTTACCCCTTTTTAAAAAAAAATTATAAATTGACCCCTAATTTTTTCAAAAATTGCAAAATCGATTATAAGATGTAAAATATAAAAATTGCAAATTCTTCCCTAAAACTTTTAAATTGGTTGGTAAAACTTTTAAATTGGTCTCAAAAATTGCAAATTGGTCCATAACTTTCAAACGTAAAATTTGATCCAAAACTTTTTCAAATTTATAAAAATGGCTCCAAAATTCTAAAAAAGAAATTTTCTATTACTTCACCCAACCACACAAAGTTCAAAATGAAGGTAATTTAAGTAGAATCATTTGAATTGCTTAGAGATTCAAATTCAAAAAAATTTCTTATTACTTCATCCAAAGACACTCATAGGTTTTAGGTGATATTGGTAAAGATCAAACTTCAAATTTTCAAAATTAAATTTAGTCAAAATTACAAAAAATCCATTAAAGGGATATATGAAATATGAACTTTAAAAAATTTGAAATCAAGTTGTTACCACCTAAAAGTATATCTGAACTTTTTTATATCCCCAGTTTTGAAAAATTGTCAGACTCTTAAAAGCTAGAAACCATAATGTTTTCACCTCCAAATTTACAAATCTAATTTGAAAATAATGAAAAATTAGATATCTCATTGTAATAATTTTTTAAAACTAATAAGCACACATCCACATTTTTAAAAATTTATAGCTACAAACTTGGAAACATTTTTAAAAATTAGATATCGGGGTTTTCTTTTAGCTTGTTTTACGAATCCCCATGGCTGATTTAACAAATGGATGGCGAACTGTTAGAGGTAGACCACGCAACGTCAAAAGAAATTTCGATATAGCTACGGACAGAAACTTCAACAAAAATGACAACAAAATTTTGACAACATTCTTCTTTACTAATTTTCCGGAGAGGTATGGGGCTAAGGCGGTCTTCAATGCTTTTCACAATTTCGGGGATATCATGGAAGTTGTTATTCCAGCAAAGAGGGACAAGGGGGGAAGGAGGTTTGGATTCGCACGTTTTGATCAGGTGGAAGCCCCTTACAAACTAGAAAATGATTTGGACAACATCATTTTTGGAGGAGAAAAAATATCGGTTAATATTTCTCGTTTCCAACGATCGGAAGGCATTGCTAGAGGTAGGGTAGATGAAGAGGCAAAAGAGGGACAAAAGGCCAGTGAACACAAACATAGGTCTCGGTCACGACCTAAACTACCTTTATTACGTGATCGTTCCACGTCTCGTTTTAATGGAAAGGCCTCTTTTGCACAAGTAGTGAAGAAGAGTGATGGACTTAAGGTGGATGGGAACCAATCAAGGGTGGCCTTTGAGTTCGAAGTAGGTGATAAAGAACTAGAGCGGTTTAACAAAGCTTTCGTCGGTGTAACGGCGGAAGCGGGAATGTCTTATAATATTCAAAATGCATTTCACGCTCAAGGTTATTTTGGGGTGAAAGTTACTCCGTTAGGATCAAATTTGACGTTACTAGAAGGACAAGAGGATGGAGAGGTGGAAGCACTTTTGGAGGACGCGTCAGAATGGATGGAACAGTGGTTCAAGGAGATTCGACCATGGAAACCCAACGATGTTGACTTGGAGCGTATTATATGGCTCCGAATTTTTGGTATTCCCGTGCACGCATGGAACGATGGTTTCTTTTCTAAGGTGGCAGAACAGTGGGGAACTTTCATGAACACAGATGTTGTAACTTCAAAGAAACAATCCATGGATGTTGCAAGAATTTTGATACGCACTTCGTGTCACAATGTTGTGGACGAATACCTTGATGTCAAAATCAACGGAGAATTATTCAGTTTACGGGTTCTTGAGGATTCCTACGGTCCAATGAGAATTATGGTACCCCAACCACAAACTCAAGATGGACGTACCTTGGGAGACGATGAATCTGTGGAAGAAGGGGCGATGGAGGATGTTGAACAGAGGCTACCGGAGGAGGTAGAGTCGGAAAGAGAATCGGAGGGGGAGGAAGAATCTTTACCTGCTTTAAATTTTGTTAATGATGCTAATCAATTCCCCATTATGATGAGTAATGGCTTGGCAAATTCGAATCAAGAAGGGGAGGTATTTGAGGATAACTCTTTAATCAACAATTTTGAAATTCATAATACGGCTTTAATTGAGAATCCTGAGGAGGGGCGTGGTGACGAGGAGGGAGGTGGAGCTGAGGTGGACAATTTAAATGTGAAGGGTGGAAAAAGTTTGGGCCAGGAGGTAAGGTTGGAAGGGCCTACTTTTCCCATCAGTCCATTTAATATTGTTACAGGGGGTGTGATTAGAAGACTGTCTAAATCTGCTGACATGGGCCAGAATTTTAAGCCCAGTCTGAATGTAGATGGAAACAGTGGAGGGAAGGACTTGAGAAAGGAGGGTGTGTACAGTGAAGGGCCCAGAATTGTGTACAACAAGCTGAATTCTGTTCCAGGACCTTTGAATACCAAGAAACTAGTCTCAACACCAAAAACAAAGGAGCTACGCCATATCCCAAATTTTCTTCCATCAAATTCCTTGAGAAAACATCAACGTATGGCGCGTAGTCTTGCTTCACGAAAACCGAACTCAGTTTCTGCTAACTCAGTTCAGAGCTCCACGAACGAAAGTGTATCAAAGGAAACGGCGGTCGGTGTGGTTGCTGCGAAGAGAAGTAAGCCATTACTTAAACCCAATTTGAAGCTCCAGGCAACATCTTTATCCTCGGCTGGGGATGTTCTTTGCTGCAGTCCTCTCAATTCATCAGATATCCGAAATTGTAATCAACTTATCATTAAGAAACATGAAGAGGAGGTTGTGTCAAAAGTGTGGAATGGGGCTGTGGAACTAGGGGTCGAGCTGGATTTGGAGAGAGAGAAGTCATGCGGTGAGCAAGGGGCTGTTCCGGTGAAGTTAGCGAAGTGTATTTTGGAGATTAAGGAGAACGAGAAGCGAGATGAGGACGAAAGAGCAAGAAGGGGGCACAAACAAGCTGGTTTTAAATGAAGATCGCGTCCCTTAATTTGAGAGGGTGGGGGGGGGACTGCGAAGAGGAAGAGATTGGGGATGCTCATTAGGAAGGGAGAGTTTGATGTTTGCTTCCTCCAAGAAACAAAGATAGCTACTGTGGAGGATTTTATGATTCATGGTATTTGGGGAAACAAGGAGGTTGGATGGGTTATCCAAGAAGCGGTGGGACGATCAGGTGGTTTGTTGACCATGTGGAATAAATCTTCTGTTAATTTCCTAAGCAGCTTTTCTGGTGCAGGCTTCTTGGGCATTAAAGCGGAACGAGAAGGTAAAATTTTGTACCTTATCAATATTTACTCCCCTTGCAATCTGGCTGGGAAAAGGAAGCTTTGGGAGGATTTATTAGCTTTCAAAAATCTTAATAGTGATGGGGAATGGTGTGTTGGAGGAGACTTTAACGCCATTTTATAACAGACAAGGGGAGCGAATACTTTTTAATCAGTTCGTCGATGATAAGGAGTTAATTGATATACCGGTGTTGGGGAAAAAATTCACTTGGTTCAGTGCTGACGGAAAATCTATGAGCCGTATTGATAGATTTTTGTTGTCCGACGGGTTTATCTCCAGTCAAGGTATTTCAGGACAGTGGATTGGTGACCGAGATATATCAGATCATTGTCCAATTTGGCTTTTATCCGAAACTATTAACTGGGGTCCGAAACCTTTCAGAGTTCTCAACGGGTGGATTGACCATCCAGATTTTCTACCTTTTGTCGAGACGGCTTGGAAGAGTTTTGATGTACAGGGGAGGAAAGCTTTTATCTTGAAAGAAAAATTCAAACTTTTAAAAGATTGCCTTCGAAAGTGGAATAGAGAGGTTTTCGGCATTCTTGACCTTAATATCGATCAAACGGTCAAAGAGTTAAATGTAATTGAAGGAATGATGGGAGACGACATTGATGTGGATTCCACTAGACGGGACGGCCTCACTAAAGACTTTTGGCGACAATTGCACTTCAAAGAAAGTCTTTTAAAGCAAAAATCAAGAATGAAATGGGTCAAAGAGGGAGATTCAAATTCTCGTTACTTTCATGAATCTATCAAGAGTAGACGTAGGAAGAACCAAATGATTGCTTTAAAAGATGGTGACAGGTGGGTTCAGGGGGTCTCGGAGGTCAAGGGGTTTGTTAAGAATTTCTTTGAGGATAATTTTAGGGAGAGATGGGAGGACAGGCCGAATCTTAATGGCATATCTTTTCAGTCCCTCACCATGGAAGATAATGTGGCATTGTCAGTTCCTTTCTCTTGTGAGGAGGTAAGGGAAGCTATATGGAGCAGCGATGGAAACAAATGTCCAGGGCCAGACGGGTTCAATTTCAACTTTCTCAAAGCTTGTTGGGAAATCATTAGAGGAGATGTTATGGCTTTTATGAATGAGTTTCATGCTAATGCATTTCTGCCCAAGGCTATTACAGCTTCATTTCTAACTTTGGTCCCTAAGAAAGATCACCCTCAAACTCTTTCGGACTACCGGCCGATATGTTTGGTAACAAGTTTGTACAAAATTCTGTCAAAGGTTCTTGCTAACAGGTTGAAAATGGTTTTAGGCAAATTGATCTCAAAGGGGCAATCGGCTTTCTTACCAAATAGGCAAATACTTGACGGAGTGCTTGTTGTAAATGAATTATTAGATTTGGCAAAGAGAAGGAAAGACAAGTGTTTATTTTTCAAAGTGGATTTCGAAAGGGCTTACGACACAGTCAGTTGGAATTTCTTGGATTATATGATGGTTAGAATGGGTTTTGCGGCGGGTTGGCGGAGGTGGATTAAAGCTTGTGTGTGTCAGAGCACAATGTCCGTTCTAGTGAATGGTAGTCCTACAGAGGATTTCATAGTTGGTAAAGGTTTACGCCAAGGTGACCCATTATCACCATTCCTTTTCCTAATAGTTGCTGAAGGCCTCTCCGGACTTATGCGAAAGGCGATGGATGGTGGTCTTTTTCGCGGATATTCGGTTAGTAATAACATTCTCTTCCACACTTTACAATTCGCAGATGATACTATTATTGTTGGTGAAGGCATTAGGGATAATCTATGGACCATAAAAACAGTTTTGAGAAGTTTTGAGTTGGTGTCTGGATTGAAGGTTAATTTTTTCAAGAGTAAACTCTATGGTATAAACCTTGATGATGATTTTTTGCGAGCGGCGTCGATTTTCTTACATTGCGGAGTAGACTCTATACCTTTCAAATTTCTTGGTATTCCGGTCGGGGCCAATCCACGGAGGAAAGCCACTTGGTCCACCATTTTAGATTCTATGAAGCGAAGACTTAGTTCTTGGAATGGTCGACATCTATCTATAGGAGGTAGATTAACGCTTATTAATTCCGTTTTATCTAGCCTTCCTCTTTATTTCTTCTCTTTTTATAAATCACCGAAAAGTGTGATCTTGGAATTGGTTCGGCTTCAGCGGAATTTTTTATGGGGAGGTGGAATGGAAGGAAATAAAATGTGTTGGGTTAGTTGGGATCGTATTTGTCAACCTAAGGAGAAAGGAGGCTTGGGCATAAAAAACTTAGAATTGTTCAATGATTCTCTTTTGTGTAAGTGGAAATGGAGGTGTTTGGTTGATAGAGAAGCACCGTGGTATCATCTTTTGCAATTTAGATATGGCTCTTTAGCGGGAAATTTGCTTCGTCAAGATGGAAGAATAGGTATAAAGAAGGCTTCTATTTGGTGGAGGGACATTTGGAGATTAGGAAGTGAAGAGGATGGAGGGTGGTTTGGTAGTAATATTAGTAATAAAATAGGTGATGGAGTTGATATTAATTTTTGGAAGGACAAGTGGATGGGAACCGAGACGATGAAGGATTTATTTCCGGATCTTTTTAGTAAAACTAACAAGCCCGAAGGGAGTGTCGCGCATATGGGGCGATGGAACGGTGATGTTTGGCAATGGAAGTTTGATTGGAATGAGGAGTTAACAGCTACTGAAATTGATAATGCTTTGTATCTACTATCTTTGCTACATTCGGTTCAGCTAAGGAGAAACGAAAGGGACAGCAGGCGCTGGGTAGCTCATCCAGCTGGTTCTTTCACCGTCCAATCAACATACATGGCGATGATGAACAACAATGCAGCCCCAGCAGTAGATCAAGGTATGTCGAATATTTTCAAGAAGTTGTGGTTGAACAATGCTCCATCTAAAGTCACTATTTTTGGATGGAGATTATTGTTAGATAAACTACCTACAAGGGAAGCACTATTTAAGAAAGGCATCATCACTAATAATCATGACAGAAGCTGCATATTTTGCTTAAGGGAGGTAGAAGAGAGTCATCATGTCTTTTTTAATTGTAATTTCTCGCGTCAAGTTTGGAGGATCATTTTCCGGTGGATGAAAACTACGCCTTTGGCTTTTGTGAATATTCATGACCACTTTAGTCATTTTGGAAAGCTTATAAAAGGTGGAAATGGCAAGAAATTTCGGCATATCATTTGGTTGGCGACAACGTGGAGTTTGTGGAAAAAGCGGAACAACATTATTTTTAGGGGCGAGGAGGTTAATATACCGTCTCTAGTGGATCATATCATATATTTTGCTTGGTTTTGGTTTATCGGTCGGGGAGGGTTAAATGTCAATGTTACTTTTTCCGATTGGTGTAATGATCCTTTGGCTTGTATCCAAAGTGTTTAGGGGTTGTTTTCCCTGAATTGTAAGGGTCGAGTACCTCTTGTACTCCTTATAATTCCATATTGCTTATCAAAAAAAAAATGAATGCATTACAATCAAACGCAGAGCATGATAATTTATAACTTGTTTTGCATTTTGATGTTTAATTCATATTTCATATACTTTTCAAACAAAAGATAATCATATTACATACAAGTAAATTGAACTTTTATAATACAAAATGAAATAAGCAAAAACACAACAAATCAAATAGAGAACAAAGCTAATTAGGAAATTAAACTAAACCCTATTTGTAATAAGATTTAGAAAAACATTAGAATATCTTTTTTTTACACCACCACAACAACAACAACAACACAACAATTGAATCAAAGAAAATGTTCAATTCTAGCGAGTCATGCCCGTTGCAACTTGAGGAGGCACTTGGTTGGTTTTCATTTTTCCCTCATTTGCTTTCCAACCTATACATCAATATAAAGAGGTTAAATATGTTTTTCCTCTCTATAAAATTAAAGATCTTTTTAGTTTAGCCATTACTTAATTTTTATAGTATTTTTAATTCTTTAAAAAATTATTGCACTCATTTTTAATCCCTGTTGTTTACCCAAGATGTATATTTGAATTATTTTTTGTAGTTAGTTATGTTCCGAACATTATAAAAAGTTCCTACGCAAAAAATAGGTTTAGTATTTGATTTATAGATATGAATTTTCTTAACTTTTATTTTAAACATTTCGTTTTTAAAAAAAATCATATATAATTTAGTCCATATTAAAAAATTCTAAATTTTGGAAAACGAACATGTTAAAAGAGGTAAATATGTTTGCAAAAAATTATTAAAAAATTTAAGAGTTTAAGGCTAATTGAACAAATTAATTTTAGTAGGGATTAAACATTGTGTTGGAACAAAGTGGGTCTGACATGAACCTCTAAAATTTTAAGTGGTTTTGATGATAACAAAGTATTAAAATTGCAATTGGTATTACTAATGATTATTCTAGTGTGCAGAATTAAAAGTTAAAATTCATTCAGAAGCACTATGAATAACAAGAGAGAAGCCAAGCTATGAAGCTCTGAAAGCGTATCGCTGTTCATCAGAAGCTTAAATTTTGCGTGCTGAAGATAATGCTTCTGAGGACCAAAGCTAAACTCTGAAGAATTCAGAAGCTGAAGACCTTAAGAAGCTACGACAACAGCATCTGAAGCAAAAGGAATTTACGTCACTCAAGAACTGACAGAACCAGAACCAATGTTTGAAGAACAATCTACTTCAAGGCTCTGTCACATCCACAGGAAGGAATATTCGTTGGTACAATGTTAATCTTATCCATAAGTGGAGCGCATTTGAGGATCGTACTATCGTACTATTATTACTCAAAATGGATGAGTGATAATTTGAATTGCAAGGTAGTGGAATTGGATTTCTTTGCTAAAGAAGGCAATCTACAGCTAGCAATTGTACGAGCAAATTCCAGCTGACACCTTATCTCTCTACAACGGTCATCATCTTCCTTCAAGTATAAATAGAAGACTCAAATGGAAGAAATGACTATCGTTCAACTGCTCTACTATTTCATTACTGCGTTTAAGGCTCTGAAGCATTCTGACATTATTGTTCTATCTGTCATTCAAAGTCTTAAAGCAATTTGCGTTGTATTTTGTAAACACCTCTGATAGTATATCAAGTGTTCATTAACAATCATTCTTAGATTTTAAGTTTGTTTGTGAAGTCTCTTGTTTAGTGAAACTTGAGCATTTGAGAAGTCTCTTGTTTAGTGAAACTTGAGCACCTAAGAAGTCTCTTGCAAGTGTGCTTGAGCAATTTGTAATCTTAAGTAGATTATAGTGAAAAGCTCTTGTTAGTAACAAGGGGACTGGAGTACTCTCGATTTGTGAGAGGAACCAGGATAAATTTTGTGTCTTTCTTTCTCTCTCTCAGCACCCTTCTCTACTTTGTGTTTACATCCGCTGCAAACTTAGTTTTATTTCGAAAAAGTTTTAATTCTCAAAACACAATTCAACCCCCCCCCCCCCTTTTTGTGTTTTTCCACCTTCAATTGGTATCAGGAGCTAGGTCTGTTGCCTAACTCACCTTACAGTGAAACAGTAAAGATCCAGGAGGAAAAACATGTCTGCTGAGAAGAATGTCACTGAAGTTCCTTTTGACTATGACTCAAACTCTCGTCAAAGAAGGTCATCTGATAAAGTTCCTTTCTTCAATGGAACTGAGACTAGCTACCCTTTCTGGAAAACAAATATGTACAACTATATCATGAGTATTGATTGTGATTTATGGGACATGGTAGAGGATGGAGTTAACTTTGAAAACATGGACTTAGAAGGTGTTGTCAGTTCTCAGAACAGGAAAGCCTTTACACCTACTCAAAAGCTAGAGTACAAGAAGCATCACTCTGTAAAAGGAATGATGACTAATGCTATCTCACATGATGAGTACCTTAAAATTGGAGATAAAAGAACTGCAAAATCTATTTGGGACTCCTTAAAATCCAAGTATCAGGGCAACAAACAAGTTAAGGAGGCAAAGGCTAACTTGTTGGTGCATCAGTATGAGCTGTTTAAGATGAAGGACGGAGAGGACATTGAAACTATGTTTTCACGGTTTCAAATTCTAGTATCTGGACTTCAAGTATTAGACAAGAGTTATACTGAAGCTGATCATGTGAGAAAGGTACTCAGAAGCCTACCACCAAAATGGAGACCCAAGGTGACTGCTTTTCAAGAGTCTAAGGATTTGGATACAGTATCCCTTGAAAGCTTGATTAGTTCATTAAAGAGTCATGAGATAGAACTAATGACTGATGAATCAACCAAGAAGATGAAAGGGATAGCCTTAAGCTCTAAAAGTTCATCAAAGGCTCTGAAAGCTAAAATTGTAGAATCTGAAGATGAAGCTTCTGAAGAAGGTCAAGAAGTTGGGTCTGATGATGAAGAAGAGATGGTGCTGATGGCTGCTAAGGTTTCACAATGGGCAAAACGAAGCAAGAAATATGCAGGCAAATTTGGAGGATCTTCCAAGAGACTTAATACTGCTAAAGACAAGAAGGAAGATCAAAACAAGTGTTTCAAATGCAACAAGCCTGGTCATTTCATTGCTGATTGTCCAGAAAACAAAAGTAGATCATCAAAGCAAAGCTCTAGCAAAGAAAGATATAAGAGTAAAGTCAAGAAGAGCTTTCTGGCAACATGGGAAGATCTTGACAAAGACTCAGACTCAGATGGTGATGAAGAAGCAAATCTAGCACTGATGGCAACTACCTCTGACAGAGAAGACTCTGAAGCGGGTTCAGACTCTGAAGATGAGGAAGAGGTAATTGCTAAACTATCTAGAACTGAATTAGTAGATTCTCTTAAAGATGCCTTAAAAATGCTCACTAAAAAGGCAGGTGAATGTAAGGTCCTGAAAAAGGCTTACAATAACTTAACTGAGAAAATGAACATAATAGTTGAAGAAAATGAGTCTCTAAGTAGTAGAAACTCATTTATGAAAACTCATTATGTTTATGATGATAAGGTTCCTCCAGAGCATGAATTTGCTCTGCAAGAATTTCTTATCAATGGCATGAAGAGAAGTAAGATAGCTTCCTTAATATACCATGTTAGTAGAAACAGGGGTGAAGGTCTTGGATTTTCACGTTTTAAAGATAATCCATTATTTTCTAAACCCTCTAAAAGTGATAATGCAAAACCTAAGGCTGTATTTGTTAAAAGCCAATCAGAAGCAATAATTATACCAGAACCTGAAAAAATAATTGTGTCAGAGGCCAAGAAGCCTCAGACTCTGAAACCTTCAGAGCCTAAGGTCTCCAAACCTCAGACCAATGTCAGAATAAATAAAACTCTGGTATATTCTAAAGCTAAGCACAAGAGTTATACAAAGCCTAAAAGTTTTTCAAAATGCTTCAATAACTCTAGAGCTCCTGATAGGCCTTATAAACAAAAACAATCTAAGGTAATGAGGACTAACTCTAAAGAACCCATAAAGGTATGGGTACCAAAGTCTGAGATTGTCTTTGCAGCAGATCTGCACTCAAAGAAGGCCAGAGCAGCATTCTTGGTACCTGGACAGTGGCTGCTCGCGTCATATGACAGGAGACAAGCATATGTTCCAAACCCTGACTCTGAAAGAGGGAGGAACTGTGGGATTTGGAGGAAACCAAAAAGGGAAGATCACTGGTACTGGTACAGTTGGTAATTCTTCTCTCTCTATTAAAGATGTTTGGTTAGTTGATGGCCTCAAACATAATCTACTAAGCATTAGCCAATTTTGTGATAGTGGATTTGTTGTTAAGTTTAATAAAGATGCATGTACTGTAATCAGAGAGTCTGATGAGTCTGTAGTGTTCAGAGGCTTAAGGAAAGGCAATGTTTATAAAATCAATTTGTCAGAACTCTCAGAGCAAAAGATAGTTTGTCTTCTATCTTTGAATGATGAGAAATGGGTCTGGCACCAACGCTTAGGTCATGCTAACTGGAGATTAATCTCTAAGCTTAGCAAACTAAGCTTGGTTAAAGGACTACCCAATCTTAACTATCATTCAGATGCTCTGTGTGGTCCTTGTCAGATTGGAAAGATTTCAAAAACCTCTTTTAAACTTAAAAACATTGTCTCTACCTCAAGACCTCTTGAATTACTTCACATTGATTTGTTTGGTCCTGTAAGTACAGCCTCAATCAATGGAAAGAAATATGGACTTTTTATTGTTGATGATTACAGTAGATGGACTTGGGTCAAATTTCTTAGAGTGAAAGATGATGCATATGATGTGTTTACCATCTTCTGCACACAAGTACAAAGTGAGAAGACTCTCAAGATCTTAAAGATCAGAAGTGATCATGCGGGTGAGTTTGAAAACGAACCCTTTGCAACTTATTGTGAAGACTATGGAATTGTCCATGAGTTCTCAGCTCCTAGAACACCACAGCAAAATGGTGTTGTAGAGAGAAAGAACAGGTCTTTACAAGAGATGGCAAGAACCATGATGCATGAGACTAAACTTGCTAAGCACTTCTGGGCAGAAGCTGTGAACACAGCTTGTTATATTCAAAATAGGATCTACATCAGACCTATATTGAATAAAACAACATATGAACTCTTTAAAGGAAGAAAACCCAACATCTCTTATTTTCATCAGTTTGGATGTACCTGTTACATTCTGAACAATAAGGCCTACAAAAGAAAATTTGATGCCAAAGCTTGTAAGGGAATCTTTATAGGTTACTCTGAACGCTCAAAGGCATACAGAGTGTATAATTCTGAAACTAACACAGTGGAAGAATCAATACATGTTAGATTTGATGACAAAGAGCCTGACAGTAAAATGTCAGAGCAAGACAATAGCTATGCAGGTGTTCCATATACATATAACAATCCAGAACCTGAGAAAGCATCAGATGCAAATAAATCTTCAGAAGCTGTATTGGAAGAAGTCTCTGAAGAAGCATCCCCAATAGAAGCATCTGAAGAACATGATGATATCTCAGAAGATGATACCCAAACAAGTGCGGAAACTAATGAAGCTCCAAAGAGAAAATTCAAATACAAATCATCACATCCAGAAGATCTTATTCTTGGAAACAAAGAGAGTCCAAGAAAAACAAGATCAGATTATCAACAACAAGATTCACTTCTAGGACTCATATCTATGATAGAACCTAAGAATGTTGATGAAGCTCTTTCTGATGATGGATGGATTGTAGCAATGCAAGATGAGCTCAATCAGTTTCAAAGAAATGATGTGTGGGATTTGGTACCAAGACCAACACACAAGAACATCATTGGAACCAAGTGGGTATTTAGGAACAAACTGAATGAACAAGGTGAAGTGGTAAGAAACAAAGCTAGACTAGTAGCACAAGGCTATAGTCAGCAAGAAGGCATTGACTTCACTGAAACATTTTCTCCAGTGGCAAGACTGGAAGCAATCAGGTTATTGTTATCATATGCAGTTAATAATGGAATAACCTTATACCAAATGGATGTTAAGAGTGCCTTTCTAAATGGTGTCATTTCTGAAGAAGTATATGTCAAACAACCCCCAGGTTTTGAGGATTTGAAAAACCCTAATTATGTTTATAAACTTAAGAAATCACTCTATGGTCTCAAACAAGCTCCAAGAGCTTGGTATGAAAGACTAAGTAATTTCCTTTTAGAAAATGGTTTTCAAAAAGGTCAAATTGACAATACATTATTCAGAAAGACAACTAAGAAAGACATCTTAATTATTCAAATCTATGTTGATGATATAATATTTGGTTCTACTAATGCTTCCTTGTGCAAGAGTTTTTCAAAGATGATGCAGGATGAATTTGAAATGAGCATGATGGGTGAACTAAAGTTTTTCCTTGGAATTCAAATCAATCAAGGAAAAGATGGCACTTACATTCATCAAAGCAAGTATACAAAAGAGCTTCTGAAGAAGTTTAATCTTGAAGACTGTAAGATAATGTCAACTCCCATGCATCCTACAAGCAGCTTAAGCAAGGAAGAAATTGGAAGCAAAGTAGATCAGAAGCTGTATAGAGGTATGATTGGTTCTTTGCTCTATCTAACAGCTTCTAGACCTGATATTTTATATAGTGTATGCTTGTGTGCAAGATTCCAGTCAGATCCTAGAGAACCTCACTTAACTGCAGTTAAGAGGATCTTTAGATATCTGAAAGGAACTACTAATCTAGGACTTCTTTATAAAAAATCCCTAGATAGTAAGCTAGTTGGATTCTGTGATGCTGACTATGCTGGAGACAAGATAGAGAGAAAATCCACTAGTGGAAATTGCCAATTTATTGGTGAAAATCTCATATCTTGGGCCAGCAAGAGACAAACAACTATTGCTTTGTCTACAGCAGAAGCAGAATACATCTCAGCTGCTAAATGCTGCACACAGCTTCTCTGGATGAAATATCAGTTAGAGGACTATAACATAGCTGAAAGTAGTATTCCACTATATTGTGATAATACTGCTGCTATTCATTTATCTAAGAACCCAATTTTGCATTCTAGAGCTAAGCATATTGAAATTAAGCATCATTTTATAAGAGATCATGTTCAAAAAGGGACAATAAATATTCAATTCATTGATACTGATCATCAATGGGCTGATATATTTACTAAGCCTTTAGCTATTGAAAGATTTGACTTTATTAAAAAGAATCTGAACATGCATTTTATCTCTGAAGAAAACTAGCTCTGAGATGCAAAATAGAATTAGGATCTGAAGCTCTTTCAGAGCCTACATTAATTTACAGCCTCTTTTTGGAAGTTCTGAATAATATGGGATCTGAAGGATAACAGGTTCTGATGAGGTGACAGATATTAATGAGTTTGGCTCTGAACTAGACGGAAATGAAACGTTTAGTACTAGTTAGTGTACAACAGTTGTCTGTACACGCATCAGCTTGATTAAGCCTCTCCTGCACGTGTCTAGATCCTGATGGGTAGAGAACAGTTAATGATGAAAATGCAGTTATGCAATTTAAAATTAACTTTAAACTGTTCGCGCTCCCTCCTTTGTGTTTTTTTTTGTGTTTATTATATTTGATATAAATTGTCACTTAAAGCACAACTTTTTCACATAATCACTTCCTACACAAACCCTAAACCTCAGATATTCCCAAATCTCCCTGCTTCTTAATCTTTTGCAATCATGGCTGCTCGTCCCTCAAACGAAATTGTTCAACGTCCGTTCAACCCTGTTCTACCACCGGTTATTGATCTTTTGTCTCAAGCAAGACTCGTCTTCAAAGATAATGTAACCGACGCTGGTCCGGAATCGTTTGAATTCGTCACGGAGAAATTTGTTGATTTTGAGAGTTTCAAAGTAAATGGGATTGACATTCAAAGTTTATTCTATGATCAACAATGGAAGAATTACTTTGAGATGCTAAACGGGTTTGTCTACTATGATATTGTCAAATACTTCTGGCAAAAAGCAACCATTTTTGACAAGTTCTGTGCTGATGAAGAGGTTAGAAAGATGGTTGAGAAGGATAGTTCCTTGAAAGGAAAAACAAGGAGTCAACTGGGTTTGAGACCCTATAAAGGAAAAGAGATTAGATCAAACATTATGGGAATCAATGTTCTTATTACTCAAGAACATATTGCCAAAATGTTGGGTCTGGACAATGAAGGAGAAAACGTGGATGAATATAGTGAGAAGAGTAAGCATATTGAATCCATTAAGAAGGATTTATTTCTTCCTGGTAGTGCCAACAATGATTTTGGCAAAGCAAAATTCATGAGGCAAAACTTCAGCTTTGCTTTCAAAGTGTTTCTGGCCTCCATCATCACTAGAGAAGGAGGATATGATACTATTTCTCTACCTCACAGACACTTCATCTGGTTTATGTACAAGAAGGTAAAAATAAATCTGGCAAAGCTTCTGTTTGATCACCTATGCCTTACTATATCCAAGAGCAGAACCAAATCACCTTCCATTATTCATCATCCAAGGTTGATTTCTGAAATCATTCGTCAAACAAAGCTTATTCAGATTGTCAGTACCAAGGAGAAACTTAGAGTTTTTAATACTGCTAAGTATGATGCAAGTGTTCTGGTAAATATGAAGCTAAAAACAAAAGAGGAGCTGAAGACAGCCAAGAGCCCTCTAGAGCAAGTTTATGAAAAGTACTTCTGGTGTGATGGTTTTCCAACCATATCAGAATTTGATAATGATGATGTTATCAAGAACTTCTTGGAGTTGGTCAGATTAGATTCTGGAGTAAGAGTGTCCAGGAGTATGGTAGTTGGTGTACCAAACTGGGACATTTTCAAAGGACCAAAGCAGATCACCAAGTCTAAGAGAAAACCTCAACCAATTGAACAAGAAATAGTTGAGGAAAGCTCCAAAGAACTATCTGGAGATAAGAATGATGCTGCTGAGGTTGCTGATCAAGCAGAAAGTGGTGCTGAAAGATTGGCCACTGAAGATGTTGAAGAAGTCACTGAAGAGCAAGTGGCTAAGATGGCTCAGAGAAAAGCTGTTCAGAAGGAGAGAAGATCAAAGAAAAGGAATGAGAGGTCTGAATTTGCAGAAGAGGATCAACCTGTCAGAGCCCCAAAAAGGAAAAAGACAGTTGTTTCCAAACAGAAAGCTACTGACTCTTCCAAAGGTAAAAATTCTAAGCCTAATACTGATAGCGTTTCTAGTGCTCAACCTCCTACTCAATCACCTCATATAGACTATACCCAGCCTATACGTATGATTCCACCATCTCCACAACCCTCCTCACCCTCATCTGAAGGGACTTCTTCTGATGCAAGCACTGATTCCTCAGAGCTTATTGAAAAATTAGATAAACTTCAGAAGGAACAATCTAAGAAAAAGATCCCTGCCAAAAGAACCCTCAAGAAACCCAAACAAAACTCACCAGAAGAGGAAAATATCTTTATTGACACCTCTATTCTTGACCAACCCACCAACACAACCAGAAAATCATCTACAATTCTTGAACACCTCTCCACTCACCTATCTGGTGATGCTTTTACCTACTCCAACACAAACTCACCTGATCAATTTCACTTTGTAAATACATCTTCTGATTTACCTATTGATCCACCAATTCCAGAACCACCAATTCAAACGTCACCCACCTTCACACCAGCTCAGGATGAAGTTATGAATCATTCTGAACATACCTTTGCTGAACCATCCACACCACAACCTGAACCTTCCACACCTGGACCATCGCCTGAACCACAAACACCACAATCAGAACCTATCTATGGTCCATTTTTCAAACCATTAACCACGGATGAACTTATTCTACCTACTGACTTCGCCCTACCCATTCTGGAGGATCTGCTAAAAGCAGAAATTAATGTTGATGATGATATAATAACAACCCCCAAAGACCCCTTTGCTGAAATCAGAAAAATCAAAATCATCCCTCTGAAAAGAAAAAGACCTGAACCCACCATTCCCTTCAACACAAACCAGCCCTTCTTCAATCACAACTCTGAACCAAACCTTGAGCTGCTAGATAATGCTATTAGTATTAGTCTAAAGAAATTTAAGAGCATGGAAGAAGAAGTACTGATATTTCCCTCAGATGTTGATGCTAAGATCAGGGAATTGGAACAGAAATTCAGTCAGTCTCTAAGGCTCTTAGGAGGTTATGTGAAAAGGAAGATTGAAGGAAGAGGAATGGAAGTGTTGTCTCAAATAATGAGTGCTGCTGATCGCTCTCATGCTCTGAGACTTACTTTTTTCAACCATGAAGAAGAATGTCAGAGATTAGCATTTTTAGCTGCTGTAAATGAAAGTATAAGAAGATCTCTTGATGCTGAGCAGGCTAGAATAGCTGCTGAAATGGAACGTCAGAGGCTTGCTGAACAAGAAGCCTTCAAGTTGTTGGTTGATAGAGCTGTTCGCATTGCAGTCGTGGAAACTGAGAAGATTAATGAGAATCAAGCAGCTGCAGAGGATGTTGTTATGCAAGATCAGAACCTTAGTGAACCAGACTCTGATAAGGGTAAAGCTCCCATTGTTACTTCAACTCCTCCTAGATCTCCACCAGTACTCATCCAAGGTTCTTCTTCATCTGCTATACCTTCTGTTATACAAGAAGCTCTAGATGTGATCAAGAATGACTTAAGAGAGGAACTGAGAAATGAAATGGATGAGTTCAGGGCCGATATAAGAGAAGACATGAACAGATCTGGTGAAGCTACTAACAAGAAGATCGATGTTATGATGGAGCTTCTGCTGAAGCTTACTCAACAACAACAACCCAAACCTTAACCCTTATGTTTGAGCACTTAGTTGTATTCTTGTTTATGTAATTTGTTTGGATAATATCTTTTTGATTATTTAAGCTTCTTATTATCCTTATTTAAGTGCTTGTGCTGGTGTGTTTATTTTATTTTGTTTTTCAAAATCAACATCATATACTCTGATAATGTCTGATACTCTTGTGGATTCTGAACCTAGTGTAAGGTGTTGGAGAACATCTTTTTTTTTTTTTTTTTAACTTATATAGGATTTTGAAAACCTAAGGTTCCCCCACATCAGTATTCCTGTTTACTCATGAAATAGCTTCTTAGTATTATAGCCTGTTTATAAGCGGAGCAACAATACCGTATGAAGCGTGTCTGGTAACTGGTTTTCTGACGTTTGAAAAGAGTATATAAAAGAAACACGCTCAAAAGAAAGAAATTTATAGCAGGAACTCTTTATTAAATTTATTGAAGAAACTCTTTATTACATAAGATAATGAGATCCTACTTAGATTCAACGTCAGCAGCCTCTGGCTTATTATTCTTATGCTTCTCATCAACATAAGAAAGTAGGTCAAGCAGGGTTTGCTGAGTTCAGCTTGATACTCTTCGTATGGCTTATCATCATCATATGTCCATAAGAATTCTTCCAGGTCAGAGCCTATTTCTTCAAGCTCTGACTCTGTCAGAACTAACTCTCGCTTGTTTCTTTCATAGAGATGCCTGTTTTCTTCGCAGTGCCAGGGCTCTGCTTCCTTCTTGATCACTTCCTTAGATCCTGAAGCATCCTTCGTAGCTTGCTTTTCCATTGTGTGTTTCTTACGATGCTCTTTGATTATTCTGTATGAATAAAATGAGAAGAATCATCTCTTTTTATAGTGCTCTCAAGCTTTCTTGTCTACATGAGAATCAACACAGTTCATTTAATGAATATAGTTGTAACCATTTCTTTTGACTTGAATGTCTTGTTTTCTGAGCTTTTTGACTGATGACAAAAGGGGGAGTAAGAACAGCGTTAAAATTGATGATAATTGATTTCTTTTACTGCTAAAGAACTGAAACTGTTATTCTCATATCTATTTCTATCCCTTCTGAACTATCGTTATGTGTTTTATTCTGAACCATTATTGAAAGGGGGGAAAATTTAAGAACTTAAAATTGATTTCCATAGATAATATAAGAGAAGCTTGCAAACCTCCTCTGAACATTATCTGATTCTAAGAAGCAAAGCTTACAAAACTATGCTTCTGAAAGTCAAATATGAAAATCTAATTTAAGTTGATAAATTAACTCTTAAACTGTTTTAATTAATTATGGATAAGACTTAGGGGGAGCTTACAAACCTAACCCTATGGATTATCAGACTCAAGGGGAGATTGCAAACCTTTGAAACCTGAAGTCAACATAAATAAATTAAATCAACAACAATTGAATTTTAATGCTTTAGTTTGTCATCATCAAAAAGGGGGAGATTGTTGGAACAAAGTGGGTCTGACATGAACCTCTAAAATTTTAAGTGGTTTTGATGATAACAAAGTATTAAAATTGCAATTGGTATTACTAATGATTATTCTAGTGTGCAGAATTAAAAGTTAAAATTCATTCAGAAGCACTATGAATAACAAGAGAGAAGCCAAGCTTTGAAGCTCTGAAAGCGTATCGCTGTTCATCAGAAGCTTAAATTTTGCGTGCTGAAGATAATGCTTCTGAGGACCAAAGCTAAACTCTGAAGAATTCAGAAGCTGAAGACCTTAAGAAGCTACGACAACAGCATCTGAAGCAAAAGGAATTTACGTCACTCAAGAACTGACAGAACCAGAACCAATGTTTGAAGAACAATCTACTTCAAGGCTCTGTCACATCCACAGGAAGGAATATTCGTTGGTACAATGTTAATCTTATCCATAAGTGGAGCGCATTTGAGGATCGTACTATCGTACTATTATTACTCAAAATGGATGAGTGATAATTTGAATTGCAAGGTAGTGGAATTGGATTTCTTTGCTAAAGAAGGCAATCTACAGCTAGCAATTGTACGAGCAAATTCCAGCTGGCACCTTATCTCTCTACAACGGTCATCATCTTCCTTCAAGTATAAATAGAAGACTCAAATGGAAGAAATGACTATCGTTCAACTGCTCTACTATTTCATTACTGCGTTTAAGGCTCTGAAGCATTCTGACATTATTGTTCTATCTGTCATTCAAAGTCTTAAAGCAATTTGCGTTGTATTTTGTAAACACCTCTAATAGTATATCAAGTGTGTCATACCCCATTTTTTGACCAATTTTCTTTTTTTTAGTTGTCTAATAAACCGGAATATTTCGTCGTTTCTGACAAAATTTCGGCAGAAAGGTATTTTAAAATACCTCGTATTTTAAAATACCTCGTATTTTTTTGGTTTATTTTTTATTCCATTTTATTATTTGTCTTTTGTTTATTTTTATTATTAGATATTATTTTTTAGTTACTACTTTTAATAAGAGAGGGGCACTTGCCCCCACATTTTAGTCTCACTTATTTAATTTTTTATTTCTATTATATTATATTATTGTTTTTTTTTTCTTTTCTTCATTTTGGTCCAAAGTCAATCCAATCCAAGACAAGATTAGCTCACAATACAGTCATACACAACTCAACACAGTCAAACACACATCAAAGCAAAAACCAAATGGGGAATTGTCATTCAATGTCCATAATTGCTTTTGATTTTCTTTCTTGATTCATAATTTGCCAAATCAGTATAAGAAAGGAAGAAATCAGTGACAAAGAGGGAGGGGGAGAACAATCATCTGCGAAAAAATCAATCACACAGAGGAGCCAATTTTTTCACCAGCAGTTGCATAAAAAAATCAAACCTCAAACTTTTTTTTCTAACATCACAGTAGCCAAAGTCACAACCATATCCCTCATAGAACCAAAGCAACATCCAAACCAATAATCCCTCAAAATCATAAACTTTTCAACACAACAAACAAAACAAAACCATAACACAAAACTCCATCAACAACACTAACACAAAAATCCGAAACCGATCGAAGAGAAGGTAGAAAGGTTGTTCCTTTTTTTCATTTTTTTTCGAAAATTAAAATATAGATCTAGGCTTTTACAAAACTTATTTCAAAAAAACTAAGTTGATTTTCGGGATCTAGAAGAAAAAGGATTTTCAAAAAAGTTATTTTTTTTTTTAAAAAAAGAGTCCTTTTTTTTCCGGTGGTGGCGCCGCCGCGTCCGTCGCCGCACCACCACCGGAAAATTCATGTGTTGTTGATGAATGAAGAACATGAGACTGAGAGAGAAAGAAAAATGAAAAAAATGAATCAAACTGCGTAAAAAAACAAATATATATACTGTTTCTCTGCGCACCCCCCAGTTGCTCCGCACACCCCCCTTCCTGTTTTTTGGCTGAATTACTCCGCGCGCCCCCCAGTTGCTCCGCGCACCCCCCATCGGTTTTTTTTTTGTGAGAACTAACTTTCTTTTTGCAGGTTTGGGTTTGGGCTTAGCCCAGAATTGCTAACCACACCCCTCTGTTTTCCTCTTTGCACCCCTTTTACATATTTGCATTTTTTATTATTATTTGTTTATTTTATTTAAATATTGTGATTTAGAATGTAATTAGGACCAATGTAAATATAAATGAGAATCTGCATTGCATGCATATTTATTTATTCCGCTTTACGCCAAAAAACAAAAATACAAAAATAGAACACGTGATACAGGTACGAAGGAACTCTAGTACTCACCATATGGGAGGATTTTCACCTTTGACTCCAACATTATGAACTTAACCCCACCATGTTTGCGCATAATCATGCATTCATGCATTTATTCATAAAAACTTTTTCATATGGTATCGAAGGACCTAAAGTAAATTTGTTGTAAACATTATAGATATGGATCTTGTAAGAAGAAAAAAACAACAAGAAAAAAAAGAGATTTACTTTGTAATGATTTTAGTTGTAATGATGTTCTCTAGAATGTTTACAATTAATTTATAAGTCCTTCGATAAAATAAAACTTTGCATATTTTAGCATATCATGCATCATACTGCATTCATAAGTTTCAAATCCGAGTCTCATATCTTCTTCTTCTCTCTCTGCCTCAGTCAAGGGAAAAGTGGTCTGACGACCTCGTCTCATGCCAACTCGCATATACAATACTCGTACAAACAGAAAAAGGAGGATGGACTTAGTCAAGCAAGAGATCACTGAACTCCGTAGAGAAGTCATAACGCTTCGATCAGAGTTGGAACAATTGGAGGCCTTAGTAACTTCGCTGTTGGTTGCACAAAATCAGCCACCAACTTCTCCTCTTCTCAACCTTCAAGTTACACAACATGAGACATCATTTGTTAAGATGGTGCTTAGCCAATTCCAAGGGCTCTCATTAGGCAATAAGAAGGCCAAGGAGAATGTGACATCTATTTCTTCCTTGAAGGATGCACAAAAGGTGATTCAGAGTGGGTTGTCCACAGGTTGGGGACAGGCTGTGACCCTGCCAGAGAACAATCATCGTGAAGGGTTGGGCTTCTATCCTTCACCCGCAAAAGCTGTTGGGCCAAATGTTGCTATTAAGACGCTTGAGGAGATCTTCCACAGTGCAGGATTCATTTACCCTTCTTCATCAAGTGCCTCCTAAAGTCAGAGCACCGACAAGGAAATTCGTCCCTATGGTCACTAGGCCTTTTGTTTTCATTGCAAGTTGTAATTTCTCTCTTGCCAAGTATTTGTTTGCTTCTTAAAATTGTACCTTTTGATTACTATTTATTAAATAAAATGAGCATGCATGTTTTCGGAATCCACTCATTCGTATTCACTCTTATCTTGTGCCATCAAACAAATGGCAATGCTTTTCCATTCCACTTGAGGGGAGAATGATGTAAACTAAAATTGCTGATATATGCTTTCATTTGTAAGATCCGGTTGATGATGTAAGGCATTGTTTCATTTTCCCAAACACTGGAGATATAAGGAGATAATCCGTAGTCAACCCCTTCGAGCCCGAAGTTGGTGTTCTTTCTACTTTTCAAAAACCCTTAATCTTAACCAGGGGCAGGGTAGTGTTTCAATTAGTTCAATGATACATCGCAATTCAAGAGGATCAACCCATCTAAAATGGAAGAGGTCATGAGGGAATAAAGCTCACCATAACCCGCGGCAATCACAATCCTCCTACATAAAAAATTAAAAAAAAAGCCTGTTAAGTAAAAAGACTTAGGCAAAAAATAGGGCATCCCGACGGACCACAAAATCCAAACGAATTGGTCCATGCAAAAATAAGGGATTTCAAAAAGAAAAAGGGGGCTTGTAATTGAAAAATTGATTGCCACTTCAAGAACCTCATCTGAGCTTTGACCAAAGCGTTGACCTCAAACTTCATTGCTAAAATTTCTTCTGTCAACAAAGTTGTCTGCCGAATTAATTGAATTTAGGAATGAAGATCATCAAAGGAGAATGAGTGGGTTAAAATAAAACTTTGAGCCTAATAATCTCTTTTTTTTTTTCAAAACCATGAACCAGGCCACGTTATAACCCTCAAAAGACCTAATTGAAGCTAGGTTCACTATGAAAGCATATTCAGCAAAATTGTTGTCCAACTGACTCCACCTGTTTGTTGAGTAATTATCTTTTATACACACCACGCGTGTTTTCCCTTTAATTTTTCGATTCCAAAACTTGCATGTGCATTTCATTGGAAATACTTTTTAAAAGAAATAATTTTGTTTGCAAATCTATATTTGGCACCAAAGAAATTTGAGCGAATGGTCTGATCAAGGATGAACCGACTCAAAATGCTTCAAACTTGGGGCAACTTACTTCGGAATCCTGCCAGTCAGGGGCAAGTCTTTATATCAAGGGGCATTTCCTTCAAAGATTTAAGTCAGTGGTCAAGAGTTTCCGCCCTTGATGAATGCTGCCACAGTCAAAAATAAAAAAAATAAAAAATGGCTCGCTAAGTCGAAAACCTGAAAAGGCGGCTTAGGCAAAAGAGAGCGTCCCGGTGGACTGAAAACCTGAAAAGGCGGTCCAGGCAAAAATTAGGGGCACCAAAAAAAGGAAATATATTCCCGGTGGACTGAAAACCTGAAAAGGTGGTCTAGGCAAAAGTTAGGGATTCTAAAAAATAAAATAATAAGCATGATGACTGTTGCAAGCCAATGGAAGAACACTCTTGTTCGGTTTACAAATGGCGACTTCTTATCTACCAGTGGACTTTAAGCCTGGTATCTCCATCTAAAACTCTGATTCATATTTCTGATTAATGTTGGGTCTTCTCCCAAGGAAGCATCTTCCTCCCTGCAAAGTTTGAGCCTCATAACCGGAACTTGCTCCGTCAGTGGCATGTTTTATACATCTTATAATATCTTCACCATATTAAGGATTGCCGAGTATTTGTGTTGTCAAAACACTTCAGTCTCACTTGTCATGTCTGTTCGTCAGTACATCTGTCACATACATACATACATTCATTCATACATAGCATGTACATTCACATCATTCATACATTATTGCATCTCCTCGAAGCCTAGTTAAATCATTTGTCTTGTTTATCCCCTCAAATAGGGTGGGCGTGTCACTCTCTCCACTTAGAGTGTCAGCCATAAGCAGAAAAGTACATATCCTTTTCAAATTCCCCACTGAGTTCAGTCCTCGTGGAAGAAGGTTGTTTCAGTTACTTCCATTACACGGATGGAGAATCCTAGTTGAGTTCTTCCCTCATCAGGCATATAGTCTCATTTGATCGTATCTCTCCAGTTAATTCCTGGATTGAATCTTGGTCTCAAACAGCAAGGGGCAGTCTCTTCATGTGAACAACTTGCACACACATATTCAAATTTCCTCAAGAAGTGACATCGCCAGTGTGTCTGGTCAAGAGATGTTACTAAAAAAATCATCATACCTTCATTAAGCTATCAATATGATAGTAGGTAATACCCATTATTTTTCATTACCTTCATTAAGCTATCATTATGGTAGTGGGTAATATTTATCATTGTCTTCTTTAAGCTATCAAGTCATTGATAGTAGATAATGTCGTATCATTTTCATTACCTTCATTAAGCTATCCATACGGTAGTAGGTAATATCCGTCATATACCTTCATTAAGCTATCAATACGGTAGTAGGTAACATATGTCTTCATACTTTCATTAAGCTATCAATACGGTAGTAGGTAACATATGTCTTCATTAAGCTATCCATACGGTAGTAGACAGTGTCTCATCATTTTCATTACCTTCATTAAGCTATCAATACGGTAGTAGGTAACATCTATCATATACCTTCATTAAGCTATCCATACGGTAGTAGGCCATATCCACCATTTTCATTTACCTTCATTAAGCTATCCATATGGTAGTAGGTCACATCTATCATTTTCCGTTTACCTTCATTAAGCTATCAGTACGGTAGTAGGTAACATCTGTCTTGATTAAGCTATCATGCGATAGTAGACAGCTTATCCCCAGTGAAACTGTATTGTTTCCCAGCGGAGTTGGACCCTTCCTTTAACGGACTCGAGTATTGTTCATAGCATTTAAACAGTTAACTTGGTCAAAAATGATGTACTCTGTATTTAAGTCTCTTCGACCCGTCGAAACAAACCAAAATTCTCTTTCATTTCTCCGATCGAAGAAACTCAAATAGGGGCATCAATTTTCATACAGTCACAGTCACAGTCTCACAAATACAAATATCATTCATACATACAGTCATACATATGTTCATACCTGTATTCACATATTCATGCATACATGTATATAAATATTCATACATGCATACAACATTCAAACAAAATCATTCATACACGCTGGCATTGAACCTCTTGTGCTCTGTTTCAGCTGTATCACAAAAAAGCATCCCAGTTTGTCTGGTCTAGAGATGTCATTTTCAAACACTTTCACACAACAGTTTGTTCACAAATTTGCTTTCAGAAATCCCAAAGAAGTCTGCTCCAGCAAGTCTGGTCAAAACACTGTCTTTATTTTCGTCCTTCAAACCATCCCACAATATTGGTGGACACTGTATTTACTTATGTCCGTACACAGGACTTTACGGCTCATGTCCGCTCACAGGACTTTATCGCCTTTTGTCTTTACTTATGTCCGCTCACAGGACTTTACTGCTTATGTCCGCTCACAGGACTTTACCGCATTTTGTCTTTACTTCTGTCCGTTCACAGGACTTTACTGCTTATGTCCGCTCACAGGACTTTACCGCATTTTGTCTTTACTTCTGTCCGTTCACAGGACTTTACTGCTTATGTCTGCTCACAGGACTTTATCGCTTTCTGTCTTTAATTATGTCCGTTCACAGGACTTTAATCGCTTCTGTCCATACACAGGACTTTACCGCTTTCCGTCTTCATTACTTTTGTTTTCCAGCAGATTTGTTTCATCCACAATCGGATAATCTTCATGGTCAAACACTCACAAGCATATCATTCATAACATTACATCATAACATTTTGCAGTTTAGTTCGGTCAAAAAATGGTGTATTTTGTATTTAAGTCTCTTCTACCGTCAAATCAAAACAAAAACATCATCAAAATCATCTTTTTCTTTTTTATCTCCGGTAGAAGAAACTTAAATAGGGGCATCTGTCATACCCCATTTTTTGACCAATTTTCTTTTTTTTAGTTGTCTAATAAACCGGAATATTTCGTCGTTTCTGACAAAATTTCGGCAGAAAGGTATTTTAAAATACCTCGTATTTTTTTGGTTTATTTTTTATTCCATTTTATTATTTGTCTTTTGTTTATTTTTATTATTAGATATTATTTTTTAGTTACTACTTTTAATAAGAGAGGGGCACTTGCCCCCACATTTTAGTCTCACTTATTTAATTTTTTATTTCTATTATATTATATTATTGTTTTTTTTTCTTTTCTTCATTTTGGTCCAAAGTCAATCCAATCCAAGACAAGATTAGCTCACAATACAGTCATACACAACTCAACACAGTCAAACACACATCAAAGCAAAAACCAAATGGGGAATTGTCATTCAATGTCCATAATTGCTTTTGATTTTCTTTCTTGATTCATAATTTGCCAAATCAGTATAAGAAAGGAAGAAATCAGTGACAAAGAGGGAGGGGGAGAACAATCATCTGCGAAAAAATCAATCACACAGAGGAGCCAATTTTTTCACCAGCAGTTGCATAAAAAAATCAAACCTCAAACTTTTTTTTCTAACATCACAGTAGCCAAAGTCACAACCATATCCCTCATAGAACCAAAGCAACATCCAAACCAATAATCCCTCAAAATCATAAACTTTTCAACACAACAAACAAAACAAAACCATAACACAAAACTCCATCAACAACACTAACACAAAAATCCGAAACCGATCGAAGAGAAGGTAGAAAGGTTGTTCCTTTTTTTCATTTTTTTTCGAAAATTAAAATATAGATCTAGGCTTTTACAAAACTTATTTCAAAAAAACTAAGTTGATTTTCGGGATCTAGAAGAAAAAGGATTTTCGAAAAAGTTATTTTTTTTTTTTAAAAAAGAGTCCTTTTTTTTCCGGTGGTGGCGCCGCCGCGTCCGTCGCCGCAGCACCACCGGAAAATTCATGTGTTGTTGATGAATGAAGAACATGAGACTGAGAGAGAAAGAAAAATGAAAAAAATGAATCAAACTGCGTAAAAAAACAAATATATATACTATTTCTCTGCGCACCCCCCAGTTGCTCCGCACACCCCCCTTCCTGTTTTTTGGCTGAATTACTCCGCGCGACCCCAGTTGCTCCGCGCACCCCCCATCGGTTTTTTTTTTTGTGAGAACTAACTTTCTTTTTGCAGGTTTGGGTTTGGGCTTAGCCCAGAATTGCTAACCACACCCCTCTGTTTTCCTCTTTGCACCCCTTTTACATATTTGCATTTTTTATTATTATTTGTTTATTTTATTTAAATATTGTGATTTAGAATGTAATTAGGACCAATGTAAATATAAATGAGAATCTGCATTGCATGCATATTTATTTATTCCGCTTTACGCCAAAAAACAAAAATACAAAAATAGTAGCGTAATGATTCCAAGGAAAGGAAGAGTTTTCATCTCGATCCAATATCGTTATGAAAAACGCTCGCGTTAGTCTTTTCAATCATGCTTAGTTTTCTTTTTTTAAATTAATTAATCAAAATAACAAAAAAACAAAAACATTCAAAAAAACCAAAAAACCATTTTCATAAAAAAGAATCTCTTTCATAAAAAAACCTCGATTTCGTCGAGAGATTTTTTCAAAACTTTTTTCATAATAAATTTTTTAATTCATGTAAATATATCTAAACTCTTCTTTTCTCAAAAAATTAAAAAATACGAAAACACATTCAAAAACATTTTTGCCACTTGGCTTTTATTTTAAAATATTTTCAAAATTAAAAAACATCAACAAATCAATTTCAGTCTTTTTATCCCGAACTACGAGATTTTGATCCTTCGGGTACGTAGTGCAAAAGACTTCGCGTCTTCCCAAATCAATAAAAATAACAAAAACATTTTTCTCTTTTTTTTAATTAACACTTTAAACTTTTTATTTGTGTACATTTTTTTTCTAACAAGCAAATTAATTTTTTAGCACAAAAATAAATAAAAACAAGAGGTTCCTATAGAGTACTATAGACGTTTAGGGTGCTAATACCTTCCCTTAACGTAACCAACCCCCGAACCTTTAATCTCTAAAAAATAGGGTTATTACGATCTTTTCCCCTTTTTCCTTGGAAAAATAAAAGATCGGTGGTGAGCTATAAATTTGTGAGTCAAAACTAATTAATAGTTTGATATCCAAAAATCACCGCGACAAAGTGTTCATTAACAATCATTCTTAGATTTTAAGTTTGTTTGTGAAGTCTCTTGTTTAGTGAAACTTGAGCATTTGAGAAGTCTCTTGTTTAGTGAAACTTGAGCACCTAAGAAGTCTCTTGCAAGTGTGCTTGAGCAATTTGTAATCTTAAGTAGATTATAGTGAAAAGCTCTTGTTAGTAACAAGGGGACTGGAGTACTCTCGATTTGTGAGAGGAACCAGGATAAATTTTGTGTCTTTCTTTCTCTCTCTCAGCACCCTTCTCTACTTTGTGTTTATATCCGCTGCAAACTTAGTTTTATTTCGAAAAAGTTTTAATTCTCAAAACACAATTCAACCCCCCCCCCCCCCCCCTTCTTGTGTTTTTCCACCTTCACATTGCATTGAGAAAACTTTTGTAGGGACTAAAAATACTTTAAAAAAATTTGACCAAAAAAAAATATTTATAAAAATAAATAAGGACTAAACTTAGAAGATCTTCATTTTATAAAGACCAAAAACATATTTAATTCAATATAAAATTAGACCTTATGTTATAAATATAAACATTTCTAAATTTTTGTCATTAGTCTATAATTAGCTCAACTAAACAATATCAATATTAGTTTGGGATTTCGTTGAAAACAAATGTATTTAATAATTTAAAAAGGAACTTATATTTAAGCACAACTTTTGTTATCAAATACTACTAAGTGTATGTTTGGTATCACAGTGAATTTAACAGAATCGCGATAGTCGGCGGACCACTGTGATTTTGATATACTCACCGTGATATCATAGTTAAGAGTTGATTAAAAAAAAAGAGAAGAACATAGTTGGTACCTTTCGAAGGATCGAGTCCACGATTTTTAAGTTCTCTATACTCTTGACAAATAGCACAAAGAGAACACCAACAGTGAACACAACAATCCTTGCATGTTTCTTCTGGTAAATTGTATAGGGCTCTAGTCCACTTCTAAATTTGGATGAATATATGCTTCCAAGTCCAAAAGAACCATATGCACAAAATATCGACCGTGCTTTTGTAGCAGCTGAAATTATTTGATATGACCCATTTTTTCAAGGAAAATAATAGTAATTAAATATTTTTTGAGCATGATAATTTATATATGGAATTTTGAATATTTAAAAATATACTATACTCACATGTTCTTCCTTGGTCTATGATCTCTGCATTCCAACCAAAGGTCAAATGTCGACACCAACAAGTAAAACAACCTTTATAATAGAAAACAAAGATAAAGAATTATTAATAATTAAAGAGTTAGAGACAAATTTCGAATTTGTGCTTCTAATTTCTATTACTCAAATTAAGCTCATACACATATGTAATTAAAAACTAACTTTTCTTATAGGAAAAAGTTTAGATGATAGGGTGTGAGTGAGCTCATTAGGGATCGAAAAAATCTCAAGGCTTAGAAAATGTGTACATATATATGGTTATTTATTAACTAGCTCTTTATATTGATAGCAAAATTCGAACTTAAGGTCTTGTGAAATTTGAGCTGAATCTTTATCAATTTGTCCTACTAATTAATTTTAAAAACAATATAAACGCTAATGTATATTTCATAACTTTTTACAACGGTGTAGCTACATAGCATCACACAAGAGTACATATGCCACTAATAAAAATAAAGCAAATTACAAAAATGCAACAATTCATAATTTTGTGGAACATGACATATGTAGAGTTCATAAAAGGGCTTACAATTTTCAGAATCTTCACAGCAATCAAATAAACCTGTTGTCCATTTTCCAGTTGGTGGATCATTAATGTTAGGAATTTGTGCATTATTATACATTTTGAAGCTTAATAAGCTAGTGACCAAATTGTGATTCAACAAGTCTATGAAACTTTGTTCCTAGCTAATTCATCAGCAAAGTTAACTATCTTGCATATATATAGTGTTTAGATTGATATCATATTATACTTTTTTGTCTTTTGTCTAACAACCTACTACCACCAAGTCAGCATGCAAAGCTGGTCCTCCGGTCGGGCCCTCAACATTTTGAGGGCCTCAAAATTTTATTATTAATTTTATGTTTTAAGAAGATTGTGGATTCTATTCTTCTGTGCGAGAAAATTAAACCCACTAAAACAAATAAGAATGGTCTGGATGAATGACAATTGAAACAGCAATTAAATTTATAATACATTTAGAGAATTTTAATTATTTATATATATATATATATATTTGTTTATAGTTTATACAGAACATTACACATATTATTTCAAAAGTTATTTCATTTCACAAATGATGAGTTTTTTTTATAAATCGAATCATCTATAACTTATAAATAACTACAGTACTACTTTATTTTTAAATAAAACTAAATTTTGAAATTTCTTTGAAAATAAAAAATTAATTTCCAAAATTAAGTAACAATTTTATTAAAAACGTTATCAATTTTGAAAGATATTACTTTGAAGGTGAATTTTCTTATTATTAATTTTATTAAAAACACTATCAATTTATAATAATATTAGTTTGAAGGTGTATTTTCTTATTATTAATTAAAATATATATGATTATTTTTTTATGTTATTGGTTTATATACGTTATAAATAAAAGATCATCCTATTTAGAAAATAATGTTTTCTTTAAATAAAAAACATAAATTTTACTTATAATCTTTTCGATAAAAATCTTCACTTTAGAAATAACAACACCATTCTATCTTTTTATTCGTTAATTTTTGTGCTCATGTATTATATTTTCATTTTAATTGGTGAAATAAAAGAAGAGCCCACAAAGAGATTCACTACAAGAAAAAAAGCACTTTGCGACAGTCAAAATTGTAATTTGCGACGGTTGGAACCGTCGCAATTGCACATCTGCGACACTTCCCTAACCGTCGATGATTTGCATGTCGCAACAGCACTTTGCGACAGTTCTTAAAACCGTCGTTACAACTGTCGCAATTGATCTTGCAACGGTTTCAAACCGTTGCTATATGTTTATTCAAGCACAACACTCAAATTAGTAGATGTTATTGCAACAGTTACAAAACTGTCGCAAACATGTATTTTTTAAAATATTAATTTAAAACATTTTTGTAGTTATTTTAATGGCTTATTAAATAACAAATAAAAAATTTATACAAAAGTAAGTAAATAAAAATGCACCAATATATAAAAACAAATGACTTATTCTCATTCGTATAATTCATTCAATAGTAACATCCATACATCAAGACTTAACTAAAATAATAGTTAAAGTAGTTCAAAATTACATCAGCAGAGTGGCTAAACATACAAAAATATCTAAATATTCCCTAGTGATGTTGCTTCAAGATCCTCGGTGCTTGCTTGACTCAGAATCACCTACCATTTTTTGACTCTTCGAATACCTAAAAAATATAAGTATAGATTAGACTACTTTAAAAAAACGAGAACAATTATCTATTCATACACAAGAGAAGTTCCGACAGACATACATAAAGAAGACAATGAGTCCGCGGCATATAATTCAACAAAATAATAGGTTCCTTTAAACATAACAATAATGACATCTATTTTCTAAACACTACAAATAAATTCTAAATTACAAAGACCTAAACACAATGGCATCTCAAAAAACATATTAAAACAAATTTGATTGGAGTGAATAATTAATTAGAAAAAAATGCAATATATGATCTCTTTGAGTGCTCATCTAATTTTTGTGTTACTAAATAATTGTGTTATAGAATCCAGCCATTGGAGTTTGCTTATGAAACAATGGGTGCTGGAAAATCATTGCAACCCATGAAGTAAAACTAGCACTGAGATTTAGTTTGGTCCTGCATACATATAGAGTATATATGGTTCAGTTATGTCATTGTAAAATTCATTCAGTCCAGAAATAGAGAACCTAGTGCATTGAACTGAATGACAGTTTGGTTAAGTTTCTTCTTTCCCAACCTATAAGTGACTGCCCCTGGTTAGTCTTGTTTTGTGATTACATCGAATAAATACTCTAAACTACACCATGCTAGAAAGTGCCTATAATGTATTTAATACCTAATTAAAATTTTATCTAGTGATCTTACTATCATACATACACACACACACACTCACTCAAATTTAACACAACTCAATTTTATTTTTTTTTGCTTTTGTAGTTATTAGGGTTATAGCCCCAATTTTATTCACACACACAAGCTTCAATTTCATCAATTTTTTCTTCTATATAACAAAAAAAAAAAAACTCAATATTTTTCAGTCAAAAATTGTCACAAACAATTTACCTGATTTTCCCTACGGTTTTGCATTTACAATAAGAGAAGAATGCAACTTGTTCCTTCAAGATATCAACCTGTGAAGGGTTGTCATTAAGCGAATCGATTTCAGCTTGCATTTTCTTCATCTTCTCATTAGCCTTGGAGGAAGATGTTGATCTTGCAAAGTGAGAAGTAGTAGTGAGTTGAGATGGAAGTTTCAACTTGCAATTGGTCCTGCGTATGTAAATGAATTTCATTCAAACAGCCAACACCTCATATTTGTATTCCAAATCAGTAGCAAAACTCCATCCTTCACCCTTTAAGTTACCAATGAATAGCAAAGTCACAAACAATTCACTTGTAAATTTATAAACATAATTAGGGGTGTTCATTGTTCAATTCAGGGAGAAAAGTGAACAACACTGTCACAACAGTCTAAAAAAACTGAACCAACATAGTTTGTTCCTAACTGAGCCAAACTGTCATAATAGTTCAGTAAAGTAGTTCACTTTTTCTCACCTGAACTGAACCAAAATTGGAAAACTGGACAACAACATGAACATTTAATTCCATATCAGCATCCAAAGAATACTACCAGCACTAATTACACCATACTAGGAAGTCCCTATAACACAACTTCATACACAACTTAATACTTTTCAGTCAACAATAGTATAGAAGTTCATATAACTGTTAAGACCTGATCATGAAAGATAAATTCCTGTAAAGTTATCTGATATCCCTTATGGAACATCATTTGAGAGAATTACAAGGAGTAATGAATAGAAATTGAATCCAATAAGTCATTTTAAACTTGTAGTACTGAGTGTGAGTGTACCCAAATATTGCGTACCAGTAAAGTAATTGACAATATAGTCGTAAGCAATGTCCCACTTACCTACCCTTACCTGGCTCTACCTCACAATTTAACTTATACATATGCATAAACAACATAATGTGTCATTACTTATCACCATAAATGGTACGTAACATCTTTTGATCAATAACTTTGATTATATTTTAACTTACTATCATCATTATTAACTATACATATTCATATGATATATACATATAGATCATACTTACTCTACCATCCCTAATCACGTTACTTGCCCTGTGCAATTGAAGCATAAACAACTTATCAATTCAAAGAACCACATCTAGTTAAAATTCATAAATCAATAAATCCTGAGTTCTTGCAGCAAGTTAAACTCAATTTAAAATATTTTTAACTCTTTCGCTTCTCATCTAAAAAGAAAAGGATAAGTAGTAACAACAAGGTTGGTTTTGATAATTATGATTGAAATCTTACTACTAAACAAGGTATCTACATACATTCTTAAAATATACAGACCATTAGTAATTATAAATGTAGTAATCCCAACCTCTCAAAAACAAATAGCAACAATAAAGCTCAATCATTGAACTTAATTATGTCAAGTAGGAAAAAGTCCATGATATTGATACAAGATTTGCCTACTCAAGTGATGGATTCTAACTTCTCTCTTATTATTAAACAAAAAGAAAAGAAACATGTTATGAGAGGAAAATGGTTCAATGTATTTCTAATAGTACAATAACAATGGACCAAGTGATCAACCCACTGAGCATGAATGGTACTTTCATAGTGAAATTTTACCTCTACTTAAAATAAATTGTCATATAGCAACAAATAGAGCTTTATTAAAAGCTTTATGATTATCAGAACTGTGGGGAAGAAAGGATCAAAAGAAACATACAATGAAAGAGAGTCTTACACTATTGATTATTAGCTTCATAAGGAATGAAATCAGGGGAATAACTTTAAGTTAAAAAAAAACAAATAAGTGAGGATGTAATAAATGTAAGAACAATCAGCACAAACATGCCACAAATAAATAAATCAGTCCCCTAAGTTATTTTACTTCCTCTCTAACATTTAATTTTTTTTCTTAATTTATTAGAGGTTTCATACATGCACCCTTCTCAAAATGTACAAGCTTTTGAACCTTCCAAATGACAAGCCATCTGAGTCCTTGTCCATTTAGAAGCTCAATATGGATATCCCAACAATGAAATAAAAACCATTTAAGCAAACACCAGTTGCTAAACCAAAAGGAAGGGACAAAACTCAGTTCCTAAATCTAATGGAAGCATCTGTATATGATATTTCAGCAAAACACAATATACTCTTCACTTGAAATCACAAACTTGTGAAGTTAAAAGAAAGAAAAACAACAAAGAAAAACTAACCACAACTATTATATTCACAAATCTTTTAAAAATTCTCAAAATTAAACTATATGCACCTTCTTCAATTGGAACAAAGATTGTCAAGGTTCCACCTATAAACCAGCCAGGCCAAATGGTGACAATCTGATATCAGCAGTGTACATTATGAGCTGCAAACATACTTTCAAACTTAATAAACACTGATACATGTTAAGAATAGTGAAAAATGGGAGAATAAGAGTTACATGATGTGATACCTGAACCTTAGCTCCACAATATGTGTTCAAACTTGGGATTCATGCTAACTAAGTAAAAAGCAACCTGCAAATGAAAAAAGTGGCTAGAGTTAAATTCATATTTCATAGCTCTCGTTTTGTCTTCAGAAGAATTAGTTAATCACATCACCTAATCAATACCACAACTCAACAAAACAATATAAAAGCACTACCGATAATCAAAATCTAGCACCAAATGCACAGATTGAAGCGAGGAACGACAACTAACAATGATTTTGAAGAGAAATATTGCAACAAACAATAATAAAATCTCCAATTTTTAGAAGTATCACAAAATCCCCTATTTTGTACATATAAAAAACCCTAACAATGACTTCATAACAAAAATATATTTCTGACGGTCTCAACTTCTAAATCAACCAACCAATTTAATATAATAAGATTCATATACAAACACACCCTCGACTCGACAGTCGACAACACAAACATCGCAGCAACACAAACACAAGAATGATAAAATCAGAACACGGTAGACAGAGAAGGAGGAAGAAGGGAAAAATAAACCTGAACATGTAACGAGTTTGGTGACGACCACTATTTATCGAAGGCAGCGTCAATTTGAACGTGAAGAGGTTGAGCAAAATGGTTATGATTGAAGAGAACGACAAAATGATTAGAGATAATGATTTAGGGATTTAGGAATTTAGGGATTGAAGGGATTGGTGAGATGGTTGACGGCTACATTGAAGGTTTAGGGTTCTTGCTTGAGTTTTTCCATTTCAATGAGTTTATTTTTTTTTTTTGGGATAAAGTGAGTGAGATTTGTTTTATGTGAGTGACTAAAGTGAATAGTTTATTTGAAGGAGATTGAATATTAGAGCCAAAATTTCATCACGCGGTAAGGAAATTGGTGATAGCGCCATTTACAATTAAAATATTGCGACGGTAGTAAAAATTGTCGCATAAACCGTCGCAATTGTCATAAACAAATGCACATTGCAACAGTTATCTTCAAAGGTCGCAATGTATGTGTCGCAAAGTGACAATTTTCTTGTAGTGATTTAGTCAAGACAAGAAAACACATTTCATGTTATATTTTAAAGGAAGATCCTCTTTAGTAAGAAATTTATTTATAAGAATGAGAAGAATTTTATTTGGTAATACTTAACACTTATAAATTACTTTCTTCTCCATATATGATTAGACAATTTTTAATTGGTCAAATTTTCTATTTTTATAAATTATTCCTTTTTATGCTTTTTTTTTACTAAATAGCAATGCTCTATTTTAAATCCAAGGACCATTACATCACACTCTTCATATGGATGCACAAATTTTCTATATATTAATAAATATATAGTATAATTTCATGTTTAAAAGTTATAGCTCAATTGCTAATTTTTGTTAGACTATAAATCTTTATTAAAATTCGTTCACAAGTCTTAGCTCAACTGATAGAAATGTCGGACGTCATGACCGGGCTTCGAACTCCGAACTCTTCATTTTGTGTCTATGTGAGTTTCTAATGACTTATCATTTCGTCAATCTAAAAAAAATCTTTATTAGAATTCGAGACTTTACAGTAGGTTTTAATATTGTTTGACATTTCATTTACAAATCAGTAAAAAACATAGTATAGTTTTGTTTAAAAAATATGTTGTAGTTCTATTATATTTATTTAATTTTAAAAGAAAAGTGTTAATATATATGGGGACGTGGAAACCTATCCTTCATATGCCGGTGCCTGACACAACAAAATGTGTTAGATATATTATTGTAGAAAAATGTTAACATGTATTTTAAAGGTATTTGTTAAGAAATCAAATATAAAAAATTTATTTTAAAAATTGTGCATTTAATTTTTTAAAAATATATACATTAGTTTTTAGAAAATTACTATTTTTGAGATATGTTAGCATAACCCTAACATGTAAAGTTTGGTAGACTAAATAATTTGTAACAGTGTCTCGTATTCCCTTTCACAACTCACAAGGCTCAAGAGCAAGACACCAAAATGGGATATGGCTTTTCAACAATTATAAGAGTACGAATTTCAACAATCACAAGAGTATGAAAGCAACATCTACTTAAATTTAAATAACTAGACGCCGTGTACGGATGTTTTAGAATGACATATATAACATTTAATTTTGTTATAGTATTTCTTAAATTTTTTAAAAAAAAAAGAGTAAGAATTTCAACAATCACAAGGGTAAAAAAGCAACATTTACTAAAATTTAAGTAACTAGATGCCGTGCACGGAGTTGGATCACATACTCTACTGTGTTGTGACAAGGACCAGAACTGCCTCCGCATTTAGACATTTGATTAATTAACATCTCTTTTTATTTATTGACCTCATATTTCTTTGTTTTTAATCCTAATCCATATTAGGTTAAAGTCATACTTTCGACTGTTGTTCAATTATTTCATTTCCATTCTCGATCTAACAAAAATGGAATCACACCTTGTAGGATTTGAACCTATGATATTGGATTTTGGAGACCCACGTTCTACCGAATTGAACTAAGAGTGCTTGGTTTTCATAAATAATTTTGTTACCCCAATACATCTTGCATGCATAATATAATTTATATTTTATATATAATAAATAAGCCGAATAGAAGATGTGAAAGAATAGGTCATTGGAGGAAGAACTGCCCAAAAGCAGGAGAGAAGTAGGACATGCAAGTTAGCCATAGCAACTTTGAGGGAAGCCAACTCCTCATCTGACTTTGGAACTAACTAGACTTAAACTCGCGTGATAGCACAAATTATAAAGTAACACGAATAATCATAAACAATGCCCATATTGTTGGGCAATTCCTCCTATTTGGAGTGAACCAAATTAATTAAAAAGAAACAAAGAAAAGGGGTATTAAAAGTAATGGGCTTGGCCCATGGTTTGCACGCCATGTGACAAGTTAGTGGTCACGTGAGAAGAAGTGGGATTCTTTAATCCCTAATTGAAGAAACAACAATACATGAAAACACAACAACTAGCAGACGCGTTTGAACAAAACAGAGGCGATGTGCTTCAACTTTGGAGAAGGAGATTTTTGGGTTCTAAGTAATAATGAGTGTGTAGCAAAGTTGCTTGTTTTGAGTTACAACTTGAGTATGTCTTTTCTATCATTTAGTTAGTTTTTATTAGTTGTTTAAATCTCTCTCTAGGTTGTGTTAGTTTACCCATTTTATGTGGAAGTTGAGTTGTTGTTAGATTCCACTATTAGTGATGATTATTGTTGTTCCTAGTGTTCACTAGATGACTGATTGTACCAATTATTTATTCATAGTGGAAGATTTATCTGGCTTGGTCCCGTGGTTTTTTATTCTCTCACATTGAGGGGATTTTCCACGTTAAATTCCGGTGTTTTTTATTGTTATCATTATTCTGCTTGGTTGGATTTTCTGGTTGTCAAATTAATTGCACATGTGATTGGAAGAAATAATTCTGCATTTTAAAGAGACTATTAAGTCTAGTTATCCCCAACAAGTGGTATCTAGAGCCGTGGTTTGATTTGTTCAATAATGGAGACGAACACAACTAGAATGATTAGTTTGAATGGATCCAACTATAATGTATGGAAAGGAAAGATAGAAGATTTGCTTTATGTGAAAGGCTTCCACTTGCCGGTTTTCTCTAATGAAAAACCCGAAGGAAAAAGTGATGAAGAATGGACTTTGTTGCATAGACAAGTTTGTGGTTACATTCGACAATGGGTGGATGATAATGTTTTGAATCATGTGAGCTCGGTGACTCATGCTCGCTCTCTTTGGATCAAACTTGAGGAGTTGTATGCAAGAAAGAAGGGGAACAATAAGTTGTTCTTGTTCAAGCAATTGATGTCATTGAAGTATAGTGATGGTTCACCAATGACCGATCACTTGAACACTTTCCAAGGGATACTAAATCAATTGTCGGAGATGAAGCTTACTTTTGATGATGAAATTCAAGGTTTGTGGCTTCTTGGTACTTTGCCTAATTCTTGGGAGACTTTTAAGACATCCTTGTCTAACTCTGCTCCGAATGGTATCATCTCGATGGACTTGGCTAAAAGTAGTGTGTTGAATGAGGAGTTGAGGCGCAAGTCACAAGGTTCTTCTTCACATTCCGAGGTGTTGGTTACCGAATCAAGGGGGAGACAACAAAGTAGAGGTCCAAGTAACCGAGGGACATCACGTGGTAAATCACAAGGAGGCTCTAATAGATTCTCTAATGTTGAGTGTCATTATTGCAAAGAAAAGGGACACATAAAAAGATTTTGCCGGAAGTTGAAAAGAGAAAACAAGAAGAAGGGCTACAACAACGACAACAAAGAAGGTAACAATAATGAAGATGTTGCTATTGTTGATGATTTCTTTATTGTTTGTGATGGTGTTGTAGAGAATGTCAATCTATCATGTGATGAGATGGATTGGGTGGTTGATAGTGGTGCTTCTACTCATGCAACCTCGAGACGTGATCTTTTTTCAACTTACGAGACCGGTGACTTTGGGGTTGTTCGTATGGGAAATAATGGGCAAGCTAATGTCATTGGAATTGGAGATGTTTGTGTCGAAACTAGCAATGGTACTACTCTAGTTCTCAAAGGTGTGAAACACATTCCGGAACTTCAATTCAATCTTTTATCCGTTGGAAAGTTGGATAATGAAGGATATGATAATTCTTTTTCGGGCAACGAATGAAAGTTAAAGAAAGGCTCAATGGTGGTTGCTAAAGGAAAAAGGAATTCGAACTTGTATGTCGTCCAACTTGGAGTTTCGAAGTGCTACATCAACACTTGTGACAATGATAGCTCATCCGAATTATGGCACAAGCGTTTGGGTCATATGAGTGAAAAAGGTTTGAGCATTTTGGCAAAGAAGAATGTGTTGAATGTTGTTTCCGATGCAAAGTTGAAAAAGTGTTCGCATTGTTTGGCGGGTAAGCAAAGACGAGTTTCCTTTATGTCATCCGAACCAAAGAGGAAATCGAAAGTGTTGAATTTAGTACATTCCGATGTGTGTGGTCCGATGAAGACACGGTCACTTGGTGGTGCATATTACTTTGTGACTTTCATTGATGATTGTTCTCGAAAAACATGTGCTTATACCTTGAAGACGAAAGATCAAGTGTTAGATACCTTCAAGTCGTTTCAAGCATCGGTTGAAAGAGAAACGGGGAAAAAGCTCAAGTGTATCCGAACTGATAACGGGGGAGAGTATGTTGGTCCTTTCGACAAGTATTGTCAAGAGCAAGGTATACGTCATCAAAAGTCTCCTCCAAAGGCACCACAATTGAATGGGTTAGCCGAAAGAATGAATAGAACTTTGGTTGAAAGGATGAGATGTTTACTTTCTCAATCAAAGTTGTCGAAATACTTTTGGGGAGAAGCATTGAACACGGTTGTACATCTTTTGAACCTCACTCCATGTGTTCCGTTGAAGTTTGATGTTCCAAATCATGTTTGGAATGGTAAAGATGTTTCCTACGGCCATCTTCGGGTGTTTGGGTGCATGGCTTATGTGCATATTCCGAAGGATGAGAGATTGAAATTGGATGAGAAGTCGAAGAAATGTGTGTTTGTTGGGTATGGACTTGATGAGTTTGGGTATCGATTCTTTGATCCGGTTAAACAGAAGCTTATTCGTAGTCGTGATGTTGTATTCATGGAGGATTATACCATTGAGGACATCGATAAAGTTGAGAATAAAGATCCAATTTTTGAAGATGAAGAAATTGTTGATACAGACTCAACTACTCCTACCCCTATCACTTTCGAAGATGTTCCAATTGAAAATCAAGGTATGGATTTAAATGTTGATAATGTTTTAAATCCTAATGATGTTGTTGATGTAGGTGCTACGGAGGACATTGTTGAAAATGAGGTTGATCAAGAGATTGAAGGTGTTGAGCAACATATTGCTTCTAATGAGTTGAGGCGGTCTACTCGTGTTAAAAAGCCTTCCGTTCGATACCCCTCGAACGAGTATGTTAATCTTACCGATGGTGGAGAACCCGAAAACTTTAAAGAAGTTTTGGAGGATGAGAACAAAAAGGAGTGGATGGATGCCATGGAGGATGAAATGCAATCACTTCGTGAGAATAATACTTTTGAGTTAGTGAAATTGCCAAAGGGTAAGAGAACATTGAAGAATAGATGGATTTATCGGATTAAGCAAGATGAGTGTACTTTTCAAAGAAGATACAAGGCTCGTTTAGTTGTTAAAGGTTTTAAACAACGGGAAGGTATTGACTTTGGTGAGATTTTTACTCCGGTTGTGAAGATGCAATCTATTCGAATGGTTCTTGGGCTAGCCGCTAGTCTTGATTTAGAAGTAGAGCAAATGGATGTGAAGACGGCTTTCCTTCACGGTGATCTACATGAAGAAATTTACATGGAGCAACCGGATGGATTTGTAGAGAAAGGCAAAGAAGACTATGTTTGCAAATTGGTGAAAAGTCTTTACGGTTTGAAACAAGCACCTCGCCAATGGTATCAAAAGTTCAACTCGGTGATGATTGAACATGGGTACAAGATGACCAAAGCCGATCATTGTGTATTTTTCCGGAATTTTTCCGAAGGTGATTTCATTATTCTCTTGCTTTATGTGGATGATATGCTAATTGTTGGAAAGAATATTTCAAGAATTAAAGAGTTGAAGAACACTTTGAGTGAATCTTTTGCTATGAAGGATTTAGGAGAGGCTCGGAAAATTCTTGGTATTGAAATTGTTCGAGATCGAAATGAGAAGAAGTTGTACTTGTCACAAGAAAAGTATGTGGAGAAAGTCCTTCGGCGTTTTAGTATGGATAAGGCTAAAGCGGTGAGCATTCCACTTGCTTCTCATTTCAAGCTTAGTCATAAACTATGTCCATCTACGGATGAAGAAAAGTTGAGTATGAAGAGCATTCCGTACTCGTCGGTCGTTGGTAGTTTGATGTATGCTATGGTTTGTACAAGACCCGATATTGCTCATGCCGTGGGAGTGGTGAGTCGTTATCTCTCAAATCCGCGAAAAGTTCATTGGGAGGCCGTGAAGTGGGTGATGAGATATTTGCGTGGCTCGTCGAATTTGAAGCTAACTTTGGGATGCAAGAAGCCTATGTTGGTTGGGTATGCGGATTCGGATCTAGCCGGAAGCATTGATGATCGAAAATCTACTTAGGGGTATATGGTGACTTTTTCCGGGGGAGCCGTGGCTTGGCAATCGAAGTTGCAAAAGTGTGTTGCACTCTCTACTACCGAAGCCGAGTTTATAGCCATTGTAGAAGCGTCAAAAGAGTTGTTATGGTTGAGGAAATTTGCAATGGAGCTTGGTGTGAAACAAGAAAAATATGTCTTGTTTTGTGATAATCAAAGTGCTATTCACTTGTCGAAGAATTCTTTCTTTCACTCGAGGTCGAAGCATATTGATGTTCGTTATCATTGGATTCGTGATGCGTTAGATTCCAAATTGATGGAGCTTGAGAAGATTCACACCGATGACAACGGTTCAGATATGTTGACGAAGGTGTTGCCTAGAGGAAAGTTTGAATTTTGTCGTATGGAAGCCGGATTGGTGTTGCCCTCCAACTAGTCGGTCGGGGGAGTTTGTTGGGCAATTCCTCCTATTTGGAGTGAGCCAAATTAATTAAAAAGAAACAAAGAAAAGAGGTGTTAAAAGTAATGGGCTTGACCCATGGTTTGCATGCCATGTGACAAGTTAGTGGTCACATGAGAAGAAGTGGGATTCTTTAATCCCTAATTGAAGAAACAACAATACATGAAAACACAACAACTAGCAGACACGTTTGAACAAAACAGAGGCGTTGTGCTTCAACTTTGGAGGAGATTTTTGGGTTCTAAGTGATAATGAGTGTGTAGCAAAGTTGCTTGTTTTGAGCTACAACTTGAGTATGTTTTTTCTATCACTTAGTTAGTTTTTATTAGTTGTTTAAATCTCTCTCTAGGTTGTGTTAGTTTATCCATTTTATGTGGAAGTTGAGTTGCTATTAGATTCCACTATTAGTGATGATTATTGTTGTTCCTAGTGTTCACTAGATGACTGGTTGTACCCATTATTTATTCATAGTGGAAGATTTATCTGGCTTGGTCCCGTGGTTTTTTATTCTCTCACATTGAGGGGATTTTCCACATTAAATTCCGGTGTTTTTTATTATTATTATTATTCTGCTTGGTTGGATTTTCTGATTGTCAAATTAATTGCACAGGTGATTGGGAGAAATAATTCCGCATTTTAAAGAGACTATTAAGTCTTATTATCCCCAACACATATTGCATAGCTACGATTGTCACAATACGCTTGAATCTATAGTATTAATTAATTAATTAATTAATTAATTAATTAATTAATTAATACAATACAACTGGGTTTTTTTAGAATAAATGTGTGTACATTTCCAACAAAAATCCAACGCGTTCCAAGACACCACAAACGTACAAGAGTGTTTCACAATGCAGCCGTTTACCAATGATTGTGCCAAAAGCGAACCACAAACAAGCAATAAGAATGGGATTTAGATTGCATGTCATCACAACCCAACACATTCACAAAGTCTGCACTTTGGAAGCCGTTGGATCTAATATACCCAGCTTGATATGAACTATATGATCTCAATCCAACTGCCATCGATTTACTGGCTATGTAATTGTAAATGCATGAGATTATTGACTATATAGGCAATTTGAATCCATAAGAATGACTTGTAAAAGTGAAAAGTCTAAATTGTTTTTTTAAAGCTATGCAGATAATAAGAATCAATTGATACAAAATTCATAACAACATTCTCTTTTATCTCAACCATCCTAGTTATCATTATTCTTTGCTCCATGATCATAACCTGAAAAGTCTGCATCAACGAACTTTAGTCTTTTTTGTCTGGCTTTGAAATTGAACCGCAGCAACAATCTTCTTCCAGCACCGGATGGAAATGATCGAGGGTATTATAATCCAAGAGAAATTTGCTCCAATGTAGTATGCATAGTAGTAAAATGAATTTGTAGAAATATTATCGCCTTCCAAAATTGCTGTTATAAAATATACAGCAGTTCCATATAGCTGACCCAAAGAAATCGCAAATTGAAGAATGTAGCTGTATGGTTTACCGGTAGCTATTGCATATCTGTCATCCATGTTAAAAACACAAACCGTAAGATTAAAAATGAAAAATAAAACTACCAGAGTCTAGCGCAAATGGTTAGTGTGCAGTGTTTGCGAATGTTATAAACTTCAAGATACCAAGTTAGATTCCTATACAAAAAAAAAATGAAAAATAAAAGAAGAAAAGACATAGGTTTACTAGTTGCGCATCATATCATTAGGATATGTTTGGTTTGCAGTTTAAAAAGCATGGTCGGATCCGAATTAATTAGAGTTTAACTTACACTGCAAGAAGACTAGCTGGACCCTCCAAAACTGCTGTTAGTCCTTCAACAGTGACCACACCTGCATCCCTTGCTGCATATCTCGAGTCCCCTTTGCTATATTCCTTCCCTATTATATTGGAAAAATACTCGTAAACTTCCGGTTTGGATGAACTGTGTAGTTAAGCGCCACACTTATATCTTAATTAAGCATTGCACTTATATCATATAAGTGCTTATGTATAAGTTATTTCTGTAACAAAAGAAAAAACAAATTCCAACTCTTTTCATAAGCTATCTATCCTTGAGAGCTTACATAAATAAGCTGAAAACAACTTATAAACATGCTATAAGTTGTTTCCGTAAGCTCTCCCAAACAGTTTCACAAGTGCTTTTGGCAGTAAATAAACTTAAATAAGCCAATCCAAACAGTCTTGCAAGTACTTTAAATTCTAACAATGTTGCGTCTGTGTTGAATGTGAAATAACAATTAAAAATGACTTACAAACTTCAGCAAGGTAGAAGCCAGTATTATCTTTGAAAAACTCGGGTGTGAAAGCAAAGTAACCCTCAAGAATGAAGTGTGTGAGACCTGTGAAAGCCCACCAGAAAATTAGCAGCCTGTCGACTTTTGTTTTCTTGAGGCGTCCTGCAAAAATTCACGGTCAAGTAAACAAAATCAGAAAATCTAAATCCATTTCAAGATGATAGAAATTCAAATAGCAATGATAGTAGCATAAAGCCATAACAAAAGCCTAATCCTAGAACTTATAACAAAATGATATCATGTGAGTTCCTATTGAGGAACTTATACACTAAAGCACAAAGCAAGTGAAAGAACATGTAGAATGAGCTGAGATGTTACAATGTACATCAAACTGATATGATTTTTGTAGTGGACACAAGCTAAGGTCTTGTTCTAAGCAAATATTTTCATATTAAGATTAATCACATATTGGCATTGTTTGGATAAACAACTTATTTTGAAGCTCATAACATAAACGCTTATTTTGAATATGCAATTTCTTTAACACACAAGATAAAATAAAGTCAAACATATTTTGTATAATATAAGCTATCCTGGGGAGGTTATGGAAATACGTTGAAAACAACTTATGAACATCTCACAAGCAGTTTTCATAAGTTCACCCAAACAGTGTCACAACAAGTGCTTATGCCATTAGATAAAGCTTAATTAAGCCAATCCATACATGCCTATATTTAACAAGAAGAAAGTTTAACATTAGGTTAAACAGGACATTGAATATGTCTAGAAAATGTAGTAATCCCACTAGGATTGTAAATTATCATGCCATAGTGTTCACTGTTTATTAACAAACGTTACAAACCACAAACAAAACAAAATTAATCATAGAGTCATTTATTAATTTCAGAGACATTTTATATTTTCTATGAACAATTTGGACCGCAGCGTCCAGGTTTTAATGTGTATGTCACTACAAGACTCGGATTCGATGTAGTTGGGGATTCCCCTCATTCACACATTCGAGACATCAGTCACCGTTCAATCAAGTTCGAACAGTCAAGATTCAAGCCATCAATGTCACAAATGCATGAATACATGATCATGTAACGGCAAGGAAATCGAATTCCTTACAAAATGGAGGCTGCAAAAACCATATTTTATTCCAATTCTATCAATAACAACTATCACGACCACACCCACAATTTAAAACTAAGATTACGGCATTAACTATGAAGCACAGACACAAACACAAACACTGAACACGACGGGAACACTGACACGTCAACACCGATAATAATTTGAGAAAATGACATAATTCTTCAATGTAATTATAAGTGTCGTGTCACACACCAAGACGTGTTTGACACCACGACACGCCTAATCCAATGAGTGTCTGTGCTTCACAGGGCATTAACAAAGGGAAAAAAATTGAAACTACACCCACATAGGTTATAAAACTAACAAAGGAAATGGAATTCCTTACAGAATGAAGGCTGCAAAATCCATATTTGATTGCAATTCTATCTATTAACAACTATCACGACCGCAACCACAATTTAAAATTAAAATTTTGACATTAATAATGGGAAAAAATTGAAACTACACCCACATAGGTTTTAACGCAAAAAAGGGATTTTTTTATGATAAATGAACAAATTAAGTTAATGGGTCAATTATTCAATAACACAAATTAATAAAATTGAACATCTTTTTTCTTCATTCTTATTGAAAAATCTGAAATTAAGTTGAAATTGGGTTTATTTACCTGAGAAGATCCATGTGACTGCAAAGACAATGACAGTGAAAGTGGCAAAGACAGAGAGAATGTTGGACTGAGAGAGGAAACAAGGAACGTAGCCTGGAAGATGCAAGTCTCTTGGAACGTAGGGATGAGGATGAATAGCATCTTGTGACGTTTGAGATTCCGCCATTTTCTTGTTCGATCTGAATGAATGAATCAATGAGATTAGATGTTTGACTGTTTTTGAGTTGGACTAAGAGACAAGTGTGTTTGTGTTGTGTGTGTTTTGATTGGTGAATTTATGTGACTTATTGGGAAAATGGTAGTTGGCAGATGAGAATGAGAAATTCTTAGATGAGTCCCACCTAAGCATTAATGGTTAGGCACGGAGAAGTGGGGAAGTTATTATACATAAGTCTAATCCTTATGCATGGTACATAAGTCAATAACATTCATTAGATTGAGCATCCACATGTAATAATCCTAGTCAATCTCAACTCACACACTCACACCTAATCTCACACCTCCCAAATTGCTCGCGTACCCCCCAAATTTCCTCACGCACCTCCCAAATTTCTCTTGCACCCCCCAAATTTCTCGTGCACCCCAAAAAATTTCTCGTGCACCCCCTCAAATTCCTCGTGCACCCCCCAAATTTCTCTTGCACCCCCTAAATTTCTCGTGCCTAAACTATTTTGGTGTGGGAATGGTTTCAGATATATACACTCCAAAACCATTAAGTGCATAAGATGGTTTTGAAGTACAACCTATAATTAGAATCATTATTTTATTTTTTTTTGTACAATTATAATCATTATTTGAAATCATTTAACAATAATTTTGATTTCTCATATAAGACAATATAAATCATTAAATCACAATTATTGTTTCTATTCTAATTATAGGGTTGTACTTCAAAACCATTTTATGCACCTAATGATTTTTTATTACAACCATCTGAAACCATTCCCACAGCAAAATGGTTTAATGGTTTTTTATTATAATCATTATTTTTTATTTTTTTGGTACAATTATAATCTGTTAGACTACTTGGCTATCACTTAGAAGGGGGGGTTGAATAAGTTAACCTTGAAACAATTGCGTTTTTAAAAAAATTATTTGTTTCAATCAAGCGCAAGCGGAAAACCACCGGATCGGTAGTCTATGCAACGATTGACCAAAGGAAACGTAGTATAAGCCTTTGAACGTTTTATGAAAAGATTTGAAATGATAGAGTTCAAAATTTGAATTTAAACAACGAATTAAATTCAGTCCCAAGCAAGTTACAATATCAAATTTAAACACAATCACAATTAAGCATAACAATTGAATTTTTGATGTTCCAATACGAACATGAAAAATTCAATCGGTTCAAGAAATCAATGAAATTATAACAAGTAAAATATATAGAGAGAGAGAGAGAGAAACACACAACGATTTGATTAGGGAGTTCCCCGGATTTCGCGTCATCCACGCGTTTGTCCGAGTACGTCTCCCCCCAAATAACCAAACGGGTTATTTGAGAGTGTATAGATCAAAAATGATTAACAACACGTGCACAGTTTACAATTGAATCTTATAAACCTATAACGAGACAAAGAGTAAACTATGCAACAAAACCTCGACACACAACGAAACTTCGCCCTCTGATTCCAACGATCCGACCCGTGCCAAACCGCACTCGATCGTCCAGCCGAGTCCTTCGTTTCTTGTTGTCGATCCTTCAAGACAAGCACGATCTTGAATCCTTTGAGAGAAACTAGAACCTTCAACACACAATCCAACCCGACTACGATTCTGATTCACCGCGAACCGTATTGAACGTTATCACACAAAAATGCAACCTCTATTGAATTGATCCCATACTCAAACTTCAATTTTGATTGCAATCTTTGATGAAGATGATGAATTTGTGTTGAATGAAACCTTTGATCCAAATTCTCACTCAATTTGCAACCCAAAGCGTTTTCTGATCTTTCACACTAGTTTCCTCTTTTTACAATGACACATCACATTGCTATTTAAAGAGAGAATAGAATTGAGCAATTTTGGGCAAAATTCAACATGCTTGTATCGATACAAATGATGGTTTGTATCGATACAAACCCTTTGACCAGCGTTCAAATTAAAAGATTTGACCTATGTATCGATACAAACACGGGTGTGTATCGATACATATATCAATTTCTTGAAATCTTGACTGATATGTATCAAATCATGCAGGCATGATTCGATACATCATGATCTTTCTGGATTTCTGAGAGGTATAGGTGTGTATCGATACATGCAAGCATGATTCGATACACAGATGATTCTCTGCCTCTGAGAAACCACTTTTGTATCGATACAAGTGATATATGTATCAATACAAAATGCTCAAAATCAGTCTGAAGTAATTTCAGGACATTTGTATCGATACACATGTTTATGTATCGATACATAATACCTAAAAATCAGTTTTTCAAAGTTTAGAAATAGTTTTTCGCTGTCAAGTCATTTGTAATGTTGCCAAAATATGTTCTACTCTATTTTCATGTGTTTTGACAATTATTAAAACATGAGGATGAACTGGTGCACTTACATAATCATTATTTAAAACCATTTAACAATAATTTTGGTTTCTCATATAAGACAATCGAAACCATTAAACCACAATTATTGTTTCTATTCTAATTATAGGGTTGTACTCCAAAACCATCTTATGCACTTAATGGTTTTTGAGTGCATATATTTGAAACCATTCCCACAGCAAAATGGTTTAGGATAGAAATGTGGAGGGAGAAATAAAAAATAAAAAAATTGGGGCAAAAGTCATATGGAGGGTGCATGAGAAATTTGGGGGGTGCATGAGAAATTTGGGGGGTGCGCGAGAAATTTGAGAGGTGCATAAGTAATTTGGGGGGTGCACAAGTCATTTGGGGGTGCACGAGTAATTTGGGGGGTGCACTAAGTAACTTATGCATGGTGCATAAGGATGGCTTATGCATAATAACCAAACCCGTTAGGCACAATCAATCTAATGTTTATAAGAGCTTCTATGGTACATTAGACTAATTCTAATGTACCGGTACATTATGTAATAAATTAATAAATTAACGATTTTTTTTATGAATTAAATAATTATTGCTACATTATTGTCTTTTATAGATAATAATATCACAAGAAAAAACATAATTACATTGTTTATAAGCATCACACTAATTTTGTGATATTTTTTCAAATAAAAATTCAATATTGACTATTATGGAAAATAAAAATTCAAAAAATATCAAATTTTATATTTTTGACAGTATTAATAAATAATATTTGATTATTATAATATTTTTAATGATAGGAAAAATGATTTATTTTAAAAAATATTCATTTAACCATTAATTTAATGTCCTAATATACCGGTACACTAGAAATTATCAAATGTATCATAGAATTTCCCAATGTTTATAGTATCACAGCTTTTAGATCCGTTTGAATTAACTTACTTCAAACTTATGTGAGTATATATCTATTGATATAAGTTGTTGTATTAGTGTTTATGCAAATTAACAAAAAATATTTATCACAATTTCAAAAATTACTTATGTCATATTTTAATAAGCTATAATAATATGCTTATCGTTGGACTAAATAAGAACCTTATGAAAAAGGATCCCACTTCGAATTTTTCCTGCTCCATTTTACACAATATTAACATTTTTTTATATTTTTTTTAGTCAATCTTAAGCTTATCTTTTTTGTTTTTTTACGATTATTTTTTTCCTTCACACTTATCTTTTTAGAAGTATACCGCTTTTTTTTAAAAAAATATATCTTTTTCGAGTCAATATTAAATTTATGGTAAATAGGCTTATATCCCCTGTAATGTAGGTGTGTTTTGTTTTCCCCCTGTAATTTTTTTTTTTGTGACTCGCCCCTTGCAATGTTGAATTTTTTTTCTAGTTCATTTTACATCCTGCAATGTTGGTCTTTACCCCATGAAGGGGGGGAAATGAACTAGAAAAAAAAATTCAACATTGCAAGGGGCAAGTCACAAAAAAAATTTACAGGGGAGAAAAACAAAACACGTCTACATTGCAGGGGGTAAAGACCCATTTACCCTTAAATTTATTTATTTTTATGCAAAGTTAATCTTAAATTTACAATTGCTTTGTGATGAGATATCCAAACACTTCAATTTATGTAAGCACTTTTTAATGAACACATCCAAACATAAATAGCTTATTAAGCATAAGAGCTTATGACGTAAGCTCTCGTATTAAAAGCTCTGACACTATAAGCATTCATATAAGTTGATGAGGACCAACCCTACATGAAGGCTAATGAGCTTCAAGAGCTAGGAGTGGAAGGACCTTTGACTAGAGACAAGGCTAGGAAGCTAAAGGCACAATTGGAGCAACAAATTATTAAATTTCTTAGCATTAAGACATATGACAAGATTGGTCCACATCATACTAATCTTTTGGTCATAGAATTATCTTAAGACTTACTTTTAATTTTGGAATGTAATAATCATACTTTTAATTAGGAATTAAGTTTAGTTTATGTGTGTGCCTAAACACTTGTTAATTTAGGCACCATGTCATTAGTTGTGTGCACCTTAGTCTTTTTGTCTAGACTATAAATACCTTTCACTTGTATGACTTTTATTTAACTTTGAAGAAAAACACTTTTTATGTGAGTTTAGAGAAATGCTCTCTAGGGTTCTTCTTTGAACCAAACTTGAATCTTATCAAGAGCCTCTTACTCTTGTGGTGATTCTATCTTGATCTTATCATTCCCTTGTGGAGTGTGGCGATTTCTTCCATTTCTTTCCTACTCCATCTTTTCTTATTTATGTTTCTCATTTTTATTTGCTACTTTGTGTTAATATTGTCACTTGGTTAGATCCTACAACTCATATGGAAGCACTTAGATCCATATCATGTGGTATCCAGAGCCTCTCACCAAGTGGTAATCTTTCTCATTAACTTCTATTCTTAGGGTTTTGTGTTCTTGAGCAATTTCAAATTTTTAGCTTCACTTTGTTGCATCTTGTTATAAATATTGTGCAAGCTTGAGTTAAATTGTTGATTATAAGTGTTATCTATGCGTGCAAATGTCTATTTGGGTGATTATTTGCTGTTATTGTGTTGAAATTTGAAATTTGGGCTGCTGAAAAAAAAAATTCGAAAAAAAAATAAAATCTGGGTCATCTTCTTCACTTGCAACTTGTTTGATCCAAAATTTCATTTGTAAACTTGTTTTTGATGTTATTTCTTCTATACATGTCCGATTCTGGAAATTCCAAAGCCTAACTTCATTATAAAAATGAAAGGAATTGAAATATGCAAAAAAAAAAACTGAAACAAAAAGTGCTTCAAAAAAAAGTGATTATTGACAAAAGCACTTAAAAAAAAAAGTCATTTTACACACAAAAAAAAAATCCAGAATTGGTTCATTTGAAACATCAATCATTGTTCCCGTTATTAGTGCCTTTTTTTTTTGCTCATTTAGTTTCAACTTTCTTGAGTTGTTTCATTGATAGTCTAGTTTGTCTTCATTTGCTTATATTTTTCTTGTTTGTCTTTTAAATTCCTTAATTAGTTTTGTCTTTTGAGTATGTCTTGTCTTGTTTGGCCTCTTGAATGATAACTTTCATGTGTGTTTTGTCACATTTGTTTAGAGGTTTACCACAAACTTGAATGAGATTTGTTTGGTTGTTTGAAGAACTTTAAGAGTTGCATTAGGGAGTGGAAAAAGGCTAGAGTGAACATTATAGAAAAAGCCAACATTGAGTGATATACACGAGTGATACATTTCTTGAGTGTAAACACTTAGCGAGTGGTGAGGTCCTTATTTATATTTATTTTATTTTAATTTTTTTATTTTAATTTTTTATTTATTTTATCTTTTCTTCTTATTTCTTTAATCATTGTGGTACTTGTTGAAATCATGAGTGAAAGTGAACAAAACCCCCCTTCCCCTAGAACCACTTCTCTTATGGATCATTTTACCAACATGTTGAATACTCAAATAAATGCTTTGAGAGAAGAGCTTGTGAATCAAAGAGAGAGGAGATCTCATCATGGAAGATCCTCTCAAAATGAAGATGGGTTTGAAAATGAGGGTGAAAGGAGACGTAGAAATCATGAAGAGAGAAGGAGGCATAGAGGTTCTAATGAAGATGAGGATAACCATGGAAGCGAAGAAAGTAGAAGATCAAGAGGACACGGGAGGAACCATGGAGATTATTATGAGAGAAGGCATCATAGGAATCATGAGAGGAACCATAGAGATTATCATCGACATGAGAGGAGGAACCAAAGACATAATGACACATATGAAGGTGGCAAGATTAAGTTCCCTTCATTTCATGGAAAGAGTGATCCGGAAGCATATCTTGATTGGGAACTTAAAATGGATCAATTGTTTGAAGCTCATGACGTTAGAGACGAACGGAGAGTTAAGTTGGCTACCTTAGAGTTTAAGGATCATGTTTTACTTTGGTGGGACCAAATTGTCAAAGAGAGGAGGAGATGTGATGCTAGGCCTTTAGATGATTGGGATGAATTAAAAGCAATTTTGAGAAAGAGATATGTACCATCTCATTATCAAAGGGAGCTACACCAAAAACTCCAAAGGTTGAAGCAAGGTTCCAAGAGTGTGGAGGACTATTACAAGGACTTTGAGATTTTAAGAATTCGCTCCAACACTAGAGAGGATGAAGATGCCATAATAGCTAGGTTTCTTAATGGCCTAAACTATGATATTAAAGATGTAGTTGAGTTACAACACTTTATGGATATTGAGGAGCTTGTTCACAAGTCATCCACCATTGAACAACAATTGAAGAGAAAGAGTACTTATAAAAAGTATTCCTCCAACAAAGACTCCTCACATTGGAAGGACAAGCACAAGAGAGACGGAGATTCTACATTGGCTCCGGACAAGGAAGGTAAGTCTTCTAAACCTAAAGATCCTCATCCTAGTCCATCTTCTCATTCTTCAATTAAATGTTTCAAATGTTTAGGAAGAGGTCACAAAGCATTCGAATGCCCAAATAAAAAATCAATGATTGCAAAAGGCAAAGATGCTTATGTAACCGCTTCATCTTCATCTTATTCTTCTTCACACTCATCCTCAAGTGACAATGAGAGTGAATGTGAAGTGCCTCCCGTTGAAGGAGATCTTCTCATGGTTAGAAAACTTCTAGGAGTGCAAGTTAAGGATAATGATGAATCTCAAAGAGAAAATATTTTTCATACTAGATGTCTAGTTGGTGGAAATGTTTGCTCTTTGATAATTGATAGTGGAAGTTGTACAAATGTGGCTAGTACTAGATTAGTTACCAAACTTGGATTGAAATCCACTAAACACCCATGACCATATAAGCTTCAATGGCTTAAGGAAAATGTTGATATTTTGGTTGATGAACAAGTATTGGTTAATTTTAGCATAGGTAAATATCATGATGAAATTTTGTGTGATGTTGTGCCTATGGAGGCCGGCCATATCTTGTTGGGGCGACCTTGGCAATATGATAGGGATGTTTTTCATGCCGGAAAAGCCAACACTTTCACTTTCATGCATAAAAAGCACAAAGTAACTCTTTTACCTCTTAGTCCGAAAGAAATTTGTAATGATCACATTGCTTTGAAACTAAAAAGAGAAAAAGAGGCTAAGAAAGAAAGATACAAAACTACCATGCATGCTAATGAATCAAGTAGCCATCACTCTACACCTAGGGTAGCAAACTTGTTTATTAGGGAGCATGTAGTTCGGAAAACCTTGTTAACTAGACAACCTTTATATCTTCTTTATTGCAATGATTTGTGTTTGTCTAGTTCGAATGATGTTATTCCTTCTTCATTGGATTGTCTTTTGAAAGATTTTGATGATGTGTTCCCTACGGAACTCCCTCACGGCCTACCTCCTCTTAGAGGCATTGAGCACCACATTGATTTGCTTCCTAGTGCTTCTTTGCCTAATAGGCCTCCTTATAGGAGTAATCCGGAACAAACTAAAGAAATTGAAAGACAAGTCCAAAAATTGTTGGAAAATGGTTGGGTTCAAGAGAGCCTAAGTCCTTGTGCCATGCCGGTAATTTTAGTACCAAAGAAAGATGCACATGGCGCATGTGCACCGATTGTCGTGCTATTAACAACATCACCATTAAGTATAGGCACCCTATACCTAGGCTTGATGATATGTTAGATGAATTACATGGTGCTTGTGTATTTTCCAAAATTGACTTAAAAAGTGGATATCATCAAATTAGGATTAGAGAAGGGGATGAGTGGAAAACGGCTTTTAAAACTAAATTTGGTCTTTATGAGTGGTTAGTCATGCCGTTTGGTTTGACCAATGCCCCTAGTACTTTCATGCGTTTGATGAATCATGTTTTGAGACATTTCATTGGAAAATTTGTGGTTGTCTATTTTGATGATATACTTGTGTATAGCTTGAACATGCATGAACATATTGAACATCTCAAGAGTGTTTTACAAGTCTTAAGAGAAGAAAAATTGTATGCTAATTTAGAGAAGTGCACTTTTTGCCAAAGTGAGGTTACCTTCTTAGGATTTGTAGTGAGTGCACAAGGTGTGAAGGTGGATGAAGAAAAGATTAAGGCCATAAGGGATTGGCCAACACCTAAGTGCATGAGTGATGTTCGGAGTTTTCATGGCCTTGCTAGCTTCTATAGGCGTTTTGTGCCTAATTTTAGTACTTTGGCCGCTCCTTTGAATGAGATTGTAAAGAAAAATGTTGCATTTAAATGGGAACAAGATCAAGAAGATGCATTTAATACTTTGCCAAAACTTTGCCAAAACTTTTGAAATTGAATGTGATGCATCTAACATTGGGATAGGGGCTGTTTTGTTACAAGAGGGTCACCCAATTGCTTATTTTAGTGAGAAATTGAGTGGAGCACATTTGAATTACTCCACTTATGATAAAGAACTATATGCATTAGTTAGAGCATTGCACACTTGGCAACATTATTTGTTTCCTAAGGAATTTGTGATACATAGTGATCATGAATCTTTAAAATATCTAAAAGGTCAAGGTAAGCTAAATAAAAGACATGCAAAGTGGGTTGAATTCTTGGAACAATTTCCATATGTCATCAAACATAAAAAAGGAAAATCTAATGTAGTAGCTGATGCACTTTCAAGGAGGTACTCTCTAATCTCTACCCTTCACACTAGACTTCTTGGTTTTAATCATATTAGAGATTTATATGCCTTGGATGTTGATTTTGCTTCTCTTTTTCATGATTGTGAGCTTATGGCACATGACTCTTATTATAGACATGATGGTTATTTGTTCAAGGGCAATCAATTATGCATTCCTAGATGTTCATTGAGGGAATTGCTTGTTAGAGAGGTGCATGAGGGAGGTTTAATGGGTCATTTTGGGGAACATAAGACTCTTGACATGTTGCATGAACATTTTTTTTGGCCTAAGATGAAGCATGATGTGCATTTAGTTTGTTCTCGGTGCATAGTTTGTAAGAAGGCTAAATCCAAAAGCATGCCTCATGGTTTGTATACCCCTCTTCCTATTCCTTCGTCTCCTTGGGTTGATTTGTCCATGGATTTTGTTTTGGGTCTACCTAAGAACAAACATGGGCATGATAGCATTTTTGTTGTTGTTGATCGTTTTTCTAAGATGGCACATTTTATTCCTTGTCATAAAGTTGATGATGCATGTCATATTGCTAATTTATTTTTCAAAGAGGTTGTGAAATTACATGGTATACCCAAATCCATTGTTTCGGATAGGGATACTAAATTCTTGAGTCACTTTAGGAAAACCTTGTGGGCTAAACTAGGCACCAAGTTGCTATTTTCCACTACTTGTCACCCTCAAACGGATGGACAAACCGAAGTAGTCAATCGAACTCTTGGCACCATGCTTAGAACATTTTTGCATGCAAACCCTAAGGCTTGGGAAGAATGTTTGCTATTTATTGAATTTGCATATAATAGAGTTCCACATGGGACCACATTATTTTCTCCATTTGAGGTTGCCTATGGTTTTAACCCACTAACTCCACTTGATTTGCTTCCTCTACCTCTTAGTGATGATGTTTTAAGCAGGGATGCCGAAGAAAAAGCCAAGTATGTCAAAGACTTGCATGCTAAAGTGAAGACCAATATTGAAAAGAAAGTGGAACAATATGCCAAACATGTTAACAAGACTAGAAAAAAGATGGTCTTTGAACCCGGTGATTGGGTTTGGATTCACTTAAGGAAGGATAGGTTTCCCTCTTTAAGAAAATCTAAACTTAACCCAAGGGGTGATGGTCCCTTCAAGGTGTTGAAGCGGATCAATGACAATGCATACAAGCTAGAACTTCCCGGTGAGTATCAAGTTAGTGCTACTTTCAATGTTAGTGATCTATCTCCTTTTGATGTAGGTAATGAGAATAATGGTGAGCTAAATTTGAGGACAAATTCTCTTCAAGAGGGAGGGGATGATGAGGACCAACCCTACATGAAGGCTAATGAGCTTCAAGAGCTAGGAGTGGAAGGACCTTTGACTAGAGACAAGGCTAGGAAGCTAAAGGCACAATTGGAGCAACAAATTATTAAATTTCTTAGCATTAAGACATATGACAAGATTGGTCCACATCATACTAATCTTTTGGTCATAGAATTATCTTAAGACTTACTTTTAATTTTGGAATGTAATAATCATACTTTTAATTAGGAATTAAGTTTAGTTTATGTGTGTGCCTAAACACTTGTTAATTTAGGCACCATGTCATTAGTTGTGTGCACCTTAGTCTTTTTGTCTAGACTATAAATACCTTTCACTTGAATGACTTTTATTTAACTTTGAAGAAAAACACTTTTTATGTGAGTTTAGAGAAATGCTCTCTAGGGTTCTTCTTTGAACCAAACTTGAATCTTATCAAGAGCCTCTTACTCTTGTGGTGATTCTACCTTGATCTTATCATTCCCTTGTGGAGTGTGGCGATTTCTTCCATTTCTTTCCTACTCCATCTTTTCTTATTTATGTTTCTCATTTTTATTTGCTACTTTGTGTTAATATTGTCACTTGGTTAGATCCTACAACTCATATGGAAGCACTTAGATCCATATCATAAGTTGTTTATTCAAACGGGCCCTTAATATGAGAGCTTACATCATAAGCTCTTATGCTTAATAAGCTATTTACATTTGAATATATTCATTAAAAGTACTTACATAAATTGAAGTGTTTGAATGTTTCATCACATAAATAATTATAAATTTAAGATTGACTTTGCATAAAAATAAATAAATTTAATATTGACTCGAAAAATAAATTCTAAAAAGTATGTTAATATTGTGTAAAATGGAGCAGTGAAATTCGAAGCAGGACCCTTTTCCATAAGCTCGATGTTAATCCCAACGATAAGCATATTACGAGAGCTTATTAAAATATGACATAAGTAGCTTATGAAATTGTGATAAGCACTTTTTGTTAATTTACCCAAACACTAATATAACGACTTTTATCAATAGATTAACTCATACCCCCCCGTTCCTTTTTGTTTGTTGTTTTGGAAAAAAAATTGTTTCAAATTGTTTGTTGTTTTGATAATTTAAGGTTATATTTTGTCTATTATACCGTCCTTCCTAATTTTTTTTATTGACTAAATTTTATATAATCTTTTTATTGTATTTTTTTTATTAAACTTTTTCATATATTTTTTTTATTAAATTTCTTCATATAATCTTTTTATTGTTTTTGTTTTGTTCTTTTTTTTTTCCTGCATATTTATTGAAAATCTTGTTACACAACATTAAGAAACTCAAAGTGACTACAACTTGAAAATACGAGAATTTTTAGGACACATGAACTTTTAAAATACTCTACTTTAAAAATAAGGGTCTTCTAGGGCACTAGTTAAGAATACCAAAACTAGTAATTTTTGTATTATTCCATGCCTAAATCACATTAAGTATTATTCCATGCCTAAATAATCCTTGACTTCTTGTACTAAAATTGTTTCACACTTCATTTGAATGGGTAGTTGTCCTATTCTTTCTAGCATTTGAATTACGCTGTATAACACCTGATTTTATAAGCCTAAACACCGAAGTAGGATTTGTTTTTAACGCACCAGCTAAAGACCGAATGTTTGTTCTCTAACGCAAAGGAATTTCACGAATTTTATTCTCATCAATTGAAATTCTTTTACGTCCACAATTTTTAGTCCTCCTATGACACACATTCCCTGTATGCATAAAACTATATATTTTTCGCTAAAAATTATATTATTTTTTTCCTTGGTATCATGATATAAATATCCATGATCACTTGCCTAAGGTCTAGGTCTGTTATACTTCAATTCATTGTTGGTGGTATATTTTACATTCATTTAAGAGTCGTATCAAGAACACATATTAAGATATCTAAAAGTATAAATTTGCATTTAATACTATAAAAAAATTTAATTTTTAAAAAGTATAATGTACAGGTAACAAGAGAATACAATTATATTTGTATTTTTAACATGTACCCAAACAACACATATTAACATTTAAATTATAAAGTTCAACAATTATTGTTGGAGTAGCTCTCAATAGTATAGACAATTGACAGCACAGGACCATATAATCATATCATATAAATACACCAAAATCCTATCCCAATTTTCAATCATCCAAGCAACCATGTTACCTCTAACATTAGCTATTCCTTCCATACTCTTTCTAATATTCATTTTTATTCTATTTCAATCAAAACATCATCAACATAATAAAAAACATCCACCTGGTCCTAAACCTTTCCCAATTATTGGCAGTCTCCACATCCTTGGAAAACTCCCACATCGTACCCTTCAATCGCTTGCCAAAAAACATGGATCAATCATGTCCTTAAAACTAGGAAAAATTCCAACCATTATAGTTTCATCACCCAAATCAGCTGAACAATTCCTCAAAACCCATGACAATATTTTCGCTAGTAGACCAAAACTTCAAGTGTCCGAACACATATTTTACGGCGGAAAAGGATTGGGTTTAGCTCCATATGGTGCCTATTGGCGCAATATGAAAAAACTTTGTACTTTGCATCTTTTAAGTGGTTCAAAAGTTGAGATGTTTGCACCTTTGAGAAGTGAGGAAGTGAGGAAGTTATTGAAGTTAGTTGAGAAAGCTGCGACTTTAGGTGAAGTTGTGAATCTTAGTGATATGGCTGGTGAAGTTATAGCGAATATTACTTATAAGATGGTTTTAGGATATAATAAGGATAGCGATTTGGATTTAAAGGGACTTATTCGCGGCGCAATGAATTTGGCTGGAACTTTTAATTTGGCTGATTTTTTGCCTTGGCTAAGCATATTTGATCTTCAGGTATGTATTAATATCTTAGTCTCTTAGATAATATTAACTTTTTGCTGTATATATGTGGTAATCAGAGATATATATTATATATAAGATAATTTCACATGAACAAAAGGTAAACGGACAAGAAGTTGCGCCGTTAATTTACTTTGTAGTTTCCATGGTTTTGATTACTATTTTCATGTTGATCATATCTTGCCATGTTTTTCTTGTAATTTTTCTAAGTTAAGTAATCAGTCATTTGATTGTGATATTTAATATGGAATTGCTTTGTTATATGTATACATTAGTCAAACTGTTGATATTTAGGACTATATCATGTGGAGTACAGTATATATAGGACAAATTTTTTTTTGAATAAATAATTTTAAGAATTGAAGAAAACTATTGCAAGTTGTTTAATTGATAGGAGTTGCAATCATATTCTAACTTACGTGAATCTATACTATACTATATATAGTTATGACTTGAGTACTTGATTCCTCAATGAATCCATATAAGTACCAATAAAATTTTGGAATAATGTTTCTTATTCTAGCATACCATTTACTAGTTGATATAAAAAACTTTTTTTTACTCTTTTTCAATTATTTTAATTTATCTTTCTCATGTCATTGATAAAAGATAAATTTGTAAAATAAATCATAATTTCGATCAAATAATTAGATATTTACTTTTTTTAGGCAAATTATCTTTTATAAGTAACATTTTGACACTAGTTGATATTAAATATACAAAATTATATTGATAAAATTTAATGGTAGAGGGAAGGTTGGAGTCGGTCGCAACATCATCAATAGTGACATGTCAAAGTACTCTAGCAAAAAATAATACAAGTAAAATTATATGAAATTGAGAGTATTCATTTAAAACATATCATTCACGTTATTCCAATAAACAACATTTAAATGTCTACCTCAAAAAAAAAGAAACATTTAAATGTCATGTTTAAGTTTGTTTGTGTAAAAAAAAAAATCGATAATATATAACTTAAATTTATACTACAACATGTCTAATTAGGGACACAATTTATTTTAAAAATAACTTATATTTAGAAATAAATTTTATCTATGCTATTGACTAATTCATTTCAACCAGGGATTAACAAGTAGAATGAAGAAAACAAGTAAGGCATTTGACCAAATAGTAGAGAAGATAATCACAGATCATGAGCATGACATGAAAAAAGACACTCACCATAAGGATTTTATAGACATATTACTTTCATTAATGCATCAATCAATGGATCCTAATGATGAAGAACAGAAACATGTCATTGATAGAACTAATATTAAAGCTATTATATTAGATATGATTGGTGGAGCATTAGACTCATCTTCAGCAACAATTGAATGGGCCATGTCCGAACTTTTGAGGCATCCGAATGTGATGAAGAAACTTCAAAATGAACTAGAAAATGTGGTGGGTGTGAATAGCAATGTGAAGGAAAATGACTTTGAAAATTTACCTTATCTTAAAATGGTAATAAAAGAGACATTAAGATTATATCCGGCTGGACCATTGCTAGGACCTCGTGAGTGTCTAAAAGATGTTACAATTGATGGTTATTACATAAAGAAAAATTCTAGGATAATAATTAATGCTTGGGCGTTAGGAAGAGATCCTAATGTTTGGACGAATAATTCTGACATGTTTTATCCAGAGAGATTTGTGAATAGTAATGTAGATCTTCGAGGTCATGATTTTGAACTTATACCATTTGGATCGGGTCGTAGGGGGTGTCCTGGAATTCAACTGGGCCTAAATACTGTTAGGCTTGTTGTGGCCCAATTGGTACATTGCTTTGATTGGAAACTTCCATTTGGCATGTCTTCCAATGACTTGGATATGACCGAGAAATTTGGTCTCTCAATGCCAAGATGTAACGATTTGCTAGCGGTGCCAACAACTCGAAGACAAACATTCGGTATATAGTTAAAAAAAGACATCAAATTGAAATGTATCTTTTTTTTGTGTGTGTGTGTAACTAAAAACGTATAATTATAACATAGCTGAAGTAAAAGTCTCTTTGTAGAAAATTGTGTAATTGTTGTGTATAAAAAACCAATTTTAATGTTTTAGTTTTCTTTATATTTTTATTATGTATTTCAACATTAAGGAAGCTCTGCCTTTATATAGAAGCCAAGCACAAAATTATGAATTAGCATTATTCTTAACATTTGATTTCTTAACTATTCTAAATAAGGAGTTTGAATGAAATTGTAAGAATATGTATGTATGATATACGACTTTTTCTCTGGAATTGTAGTTCAATTGGTCAGAGCACCGCCCCGTCAAGGCAGAAGCTGCGGGTTCGAGCCCAGTCAGTTCTGATGGATACAAATCCAATACAAAAAAATATCAATTGGTTAAAAAATGATTTTTCAAACATTTTTTCAATTGTTTTTTATTTTTTTTAAAAAAGGGCCTCTATGCATATCATCGCTCCACCGGAAATTCCCTATGCCCCTACCGTACTCTAGCTTGGTAGTTTCCACCACCTAATAAATAGTACTACTAACAAATAATTAGTTACGTCTCTCCATTTAAGAGTTACGTCTCTCAGTTTCTTGCATTCATATCATTTATCAATTATTAATCCCTTGTGGCAAATGATCAATGACTAGAAGTTAAGGACCTGGAGACTATATAATGGTAATTGAACTCATTGTAACCATCAACCATTCACCTGGTGGTATTGGCTTGGGATCTGGCAATGTCTTCCTTCTTAAGGTTTTAGGTTCGATTCTCTTCGGTACCAATTTCGGTGGGTTAATTTAGCTTCTAAAAAAAAAAAGATTTATTTATTTTTACATTTTGTTGATAGAATTTCAAAACAATTATTCGTAGTGTTAGATTGCCCGTCGTCACAACCCCACACATTCACGAAGTTTTCACTTTGGTGGTTGTTTGATCTAAAATACCGAACTTGAAAGATGAACTATATGATCTCAATCGAACTGCAACTGTTCTACTGACTGCATTATTGCGTGAGATTATTGACTATATAGGCAATCCATATATCCATAAAAATGACGAAAAAGTGAAAAGTCTAAATTTCTTTTTTCAAGTTATGCAGAAAATAAGAATCAATTGTAACAATTCTTAGCAACATTCTCTTTTATCTCAACCATCCTAGTTTTCATTATTCTTTGCTCCAAGTTCATCATAACCAGAAGAGTCTGCATCAACATCAACGAACTTTAGTCTTTTTTGTTTGGCTTTGAATTTTAAACGCAGCAACAATCTTCCTCCAGCAGCGGATGGAGATTATCGAGGGTATTACAATCCAAGGGAAATTTGCTCCAATGAAGTATGCATAGTAGTAAACTGAATTTGTAGAAAAATTATCGCCTTCCAAAATCGCGGTTATATAATATACAGCAGTTCCATATAGCTGGCCCAAAGAAACTGCAAATTGAAGTATGTAGCTGTATGACTTCCCAGTAGCTATTGCATATCTGTCATCCATATTAGAAACACAAATAGTAAGATTAAAAATGAAATTTAAAACAACTTACTTTTTAGATTCATTAAAGTCTACTCCCTCCGATCCATTTTATAATAAACAACTCACTTTTTAGATTCATTAAATAACTGATGTATCTGGTCTATAATATATACCAGATACATAAGTTATTCAATTAATATAAAACATCAACTATGTCTTATAAAAAGGACCAAATGTAGTATTAAATATGATGGAAACGATGCAAAGTGAAGAAAGCCATAAGTTACTTGCAGAACAAGTTACCGAGAAACCAATGCTAGATCATGATATTAAGCTAGTCCACATGCTAGATCGAGAAACCAATGCCATAAGTTATTAGAGTTCTGTTATGCCAGCTCATATGGTTAGTTACATAGCTCTAATGTGTAAGCTACACAACTGGCATAGTATATAATTAAGCTAGTCCCTTTGTAATTTTCACATAATCATCAATTCAATGAAACTTTGATTCTCTCTTTCTTTTCACTCATGAAGCTTGTTGCTGCATCATATATCATTAAGATATGTTTGGTTTACAGTTTCAAAAGCATGCTCAAATCTGAATCAACTATAGAGTTCAACTTACACTGCAAGAAGACTAGCTGGACCCTCCAAAAGTGCTGTTAGTATTTCCTGTTTGAATGAACTTCTTAATTAAGCGCCACACTTATATCTTAATTAGGTGTTGCACTTATCATACAAGTGTTTATGTATAAGCTATGATCTAAAACAAAAAGTCTCACAAGTGCTTATGTCAGTAAATAAACTTAAATAAGCTAATCCAAAAAGTGTCAAAAATAATTTCAATTCTAACAATGTTGCACCTGTGTTCAATGTCAAATAACAATTAAAAAAGACTTACAAGCTTCAGCAAGGTAGAAGCTGTTGGATATTTTTAAATATTTCAAAAGTTGTTTATTTCATTATTTAATATTTAATTTGATTTGGAGAATTATTTTTTAATTACTTAATTGACAATGAATCAGTCAAATTCAATGTTTAACTTGGTACCTATTATTTAGGAGATATCCACATATTTTGGTTGCATTTATCTCATATTATTTAGCACATTTTAAATATCTGAACGTGAACTTGCTTTGAAAAAACTGCTTTAGCTACATATATGGCCAGTCTTTTACTTTGAGGTGACGTGAATATATACATATTCTCAGCAACTAGTTCCAAAAGGTTTTGGATATAAAAACAAGAAAAAGCTTATGATAATATATATATATATAGAGTCAGGATCCGTTGACACCAAATAGTTTGACACCAAATCTTACACCTCTTAATAACGTCTTAACCGATATAAATTTTATAAAATCTACCGTTGGATTGAAAGTTTATATCATATAGATCATTTATGTAAAGTTTCAGAAAAATCCAAAATCATTTGTTATGCTATTGAGACATATAAAGATCAATGACATTTAAAAAATGACGCAAACCGTTAACTTTGATGTACCTCAATAACATATCAAATGATTTTGGATTTTTCTGAAACTTTACATAAATGATCTATATGATATAAACTTTCAATCTAACGGTGGATTTTATAAAATTTATATCGGTTAAGACGTTATTAAAAGGTGTAAGATTTGGTGTCAAACTATTTGGTGTCAACGGATCCTGACTCATATATATATATATATATATATATATATATATATATATATATATATATATATATATATATATATATATAACCAAGTGTCTGAGTGACCTACCTTGTCATTTCTCGTGTATTGATAGTCTCAGCATGTTTAGCGTCGAGAAGAACCGATTGTATTCTGGGCGAATTGCGCAATATTTGCGGATAATTCCTTAGTACAGTGATTACACGCCTCCGGTTATTTATTTTCAGCCATCCGCACAACAATCTAAAGAATTATGGCTGAAGATGATTCTGAAATGACAACATGGGTAATGGTTCCACTCTTTCCATAGTTACTAGCACTCCGATGACGGTCTTCTACGCTACGGGTGCAGTTTTCTAATTTTCTCTGCAATTATTTTATGATGCAAAAATGTGGGGGTTAGCTTGCTGAAGGGACCCAAGCATGGTGATCGACTTCTTTGTAAGTTTTATATTTTTCCTCTTGAAATCATCCACACGGGGCCAGGTACACAAATGAAATTTTGATTGTGTAGCTGAAAATGATAATTTTGATTTGTTACCTTCGGATGAGAATATTGTGTCCACCCATGTGATTTAAATTTTATTAAGGAGGCAAGTTATTGTGTTCTCATTGTTTCAAGAAATATTTGTTGTGGATATGAAAAACTAGATTTTGTGAACTCTTGTTTAATCTGATCGTTGCTATCCTTAATGAAAAATATATAGTGGCTGTCATGCTTAATTTAATGGCCAATGTTGAATCTATCTGTGATATTGCTGGGTTTTTGTGGACTTGTAATTTTTCCTTTTGTGGAGTTGTATTGTGGAGTTAATTCATTCTCTTGTGGCCATGAATATGATCCTATAAATTTATTAAACTTTGTTTGGCATGTGGTCATGTGATTGAATCTATTTCAAGTATTTTATTTATTAAAAATGTTATTTGTCCATGATGAATTGTGATTTATATATCAGATTCTATAGGCCATTATATAACTTGATAATTTGATATGTGAGAAACTAAAATGAAGTTGATTTGAAAATAAGTTGTCTCCATTGTGCTTCTTTGATAATTAATGTTATAATGAGTTTCACTATGACTAGAGTTAGAGTCATGCTTGTGTTGACATAATACTTAGGTTGAGCTAGTTGATGTCACAAGTGTTAGAAATGGTTTTTGTATCTTATAAATAATCGTTGAAAAGGAAAAATGAAAAATATTGTTCGGTGAATAATTTTAACGGAACAGTGGATATATAAATTTGAGATGTGAAGTTTATATGGTATAATAAAGATTTATTAGTCTAATTATTTTATGGCACTTGGCAGTTCTCCGTATATATTGTCCGCTAACTATTATTCAAGTGATGTAGTAATATTTGGTGCCGTTGAAGCATGTAAATATGTAGAGCAGTATTTGAAGCAGATTGAGGAGATATTTTGTTGAGAAACTCATAGAGATATATATGTGATAAAGATGTTTTAGAAATTTTCTAAGTAAACTTGAACATGATTGTGATTCATGAGATATGTTTTTGAGATACCATAAACTATAATATGGTATATTGTGGATTATCCATTGTATTAAAATAATACAATGATGTTTAGTGAAACTTGTTTATGAGAAAATATATCTTTATGTGCATAATTATAATTTGTCCTTATTGTGGGGCACTATTGTGCTTGAAATTATTTAAGTAGACCTAAATAAAAATCTTCAAATGAAGTCACATTTATTGAATGTGGGGGTGTCGCTTGGAAAGTATTCTAAGTAGATTTATATAAAAAATTTATAGTTGGATGTGAGCCATTGTATGATAATAATACAATGATGACGTTAATTGGATATTATCCGGTGAAATAAATTTACAAGTAGATTTATTTAATTGATAAATAAGTTGTCGCTTAGTAGCCATCTAAGCATACTGGTATAAATTTATTGTGAAAACAAAGTTTATTTTATAAACTTGAAGAAATATGAGATTTACTGACTTTGAGACGTCTTAGTCAATGTTTGTGAATTAGCAGATCTGTATATTAAACCCCTGGGAAGGAAATTGATAGGAATAGACTACGCCACTGAAAAACGACAAGTAATGGGGACCCAACATTTGTGATTGGAGATCCCATGAAGAAGGTTCATATGGGTAAAAGCAAATTACTTGTTAGTTATGTTAGCACTAAAATTATTATGTCTATTTCCTATGTGTTATGATAATGGCTATGAGAAGTGCTAAATTAAAATAAATTTGAGGGGTAAGCTTTAAAGCAGTGTTTTAAAAACCGGACCGAACCGGCCGGTCAGACCGTGAACCGGAGGGGTGACCGGTCTGGTTCGAATGTTGGATCGGCCATGCAGTTAGACCGGTGGGAACCGCTCAAAACCGAAAAAACCAGTGAACCGGCGGTTTTTTCAAACCGCCGGTTTGATTGCACGCGCTTTTTTTTTCTTATTTTTTTTTTTCAGCCAAAAGTCTCAAAACGACGTCATTTTGTATTTTTTTTTAAATAGAAGAACCAAAAGAAATAAAAGAGAGTCCAACATTGAAATAACTATGCCTCCTTAGATTTTAATTTATTAGATCTTTTGTTATTCCGTTTATGTTGCAATTAAATTTTGTTTAAAACTTATTTGGATTTGTATTTCGTACTATTTTATTGTGTGTGATGACAACATTTAGAATTTGAATTTAAGAACTTATTACATTATGGAATTTCCGAGTTTTTCAAATTTTTTATGTGTCATGATTTTTTAGAGACTGAGTCATCTGATTCGACCGGTTTAATACCTATATAGTTTTATTATAGAGACCGGTTCGTTCTACCGGTTTATCCGGTTTAATCCAGTTTATTCATGCGGTTCAACTAGTGACCCGGTGGTTCGACCAATAAACCAGTGAACCAGTACTCTCACGGTTCAATGTCCGGTCCGGTTTTTAAAACATTGCTTTAAAGGCTTTTAATAATTACTATAAGTCCTTATGGGTGGTGTATGGTTGTAGCATGCACTAGATGGAATCACCTATATGAGTGTCAAGTGGGGCCGCTTGCATTAGACCGTGGCGGGTCTCTAGAGCACTCATGAAAACCAGACACGCGCACGGCCTAAATGCGCAACACCACGTAACACGAGAATTGTGGGGGTGTGATGTGAATCGTATACCGCTAACATACGCCAAGTGTTTTTAGTTCATATAGCTTGCTACACCAATCTCATTGTGTGGTAAGTATATCATTCTAGCACTGGTTCATATAGCTTGCTACACCAGTTTGATGCATCACACTCAAAGGAACTCAGGCAATATGTTTATAACAAATCTTATTTTATTTATTGGTTTAAAACTTTTGAAATATGTGGGGGATTGTTGGATATTTTTAAATATTTCAAAAGTTGTTTATTTCATTATTTAATATTTAATTTGATTTGGAGAATTATTTTTTAATTACTTAATTGACAATGAATCAGTCAAACTCAATGTTTAACTTGGTACCTATTATTTAGGAGATATCCACATATTTTGGTTGCACTTATCTCATATTATTTAGCACATTTTAAATATCTGAACGTGCACTTGCTTTGAAAAAACTGCTCTAGCTACATATATGGCCAGTCTTTTACTTTGAGGTGACGTGAATATATACATATTCTCAGCAGCTAGTTCCAAAAGGTTTTGGATATAAAATTACAAGAAAAAACTTATGATAATATATATATATATATATATATATATATATAGGGTTCTGCTAACGTACACCCACTTATTTTTTAGAAAGTGTGCATTAGCAAGTTATAACTAAAAAGTAGTTAAATACACCTTGAGGTGTATGCTGCTAAAACACTCATTCTAAAAAATAAGTGGGTGTAAGTTAGCAACTCCTATAGACATTTGCTATAATACACCCACTTAATTTTTAGAAGGTGTGTGTTAGCAAAAGATAACTAAAAAGTTATTAAATACATCATAAGGTAAATGTTGCTAATGCACACCTTCATTAAAAAGAATGGGTAATGCACACCTTCTTTTTAATGAAGGTGTGCATTAGCATTCCCCATTGTTAGCCTGTATTTTCGACAGGCATTAATGAATTGGAATGAGATGATGAAATCTCATTTAATGTATATTATTGCCTTTTAATATTTTCTTGGAAAATGATTCTAGCAATAAATCAAGAGAAAATCAAGGCATTTGACATCAAAGACTTTTAATGTGCAAAGTTAATTGTCAAAGCCTAGAGTTCTGTCGAATTCGACAGAACGATTGTTGTCTGAATAAGCTTGTCGAGTTCGACAGAACCATGTTTATCTAAATAAACATGCTGGTTCGACATTACTCTAATTGTCGAAAATATTATATATATATGTGTGAATATATGTATTTGTTTGGTTGTCTAACGTACTATGCAGAACGAAAGAAGCGTACTCTGGACTTAGCAAAATATTCAAAAGTGAATAACGTTGAAGGGTTCGCCAGGTGTCAAAGGGAATTCAAATTATCAAGACACGTGGAGCATAGTTAGACGTATTATAGGTTTATAGCAGTTATGTTAGTTTGTCTATAAATACAAGTTTCTGATAGAAGAAACGGGTCCACAATTCGCAATACATGCAAATTCCTAGAATATTCAGAGTACCCATGTCAACGAGCGAAATGAATGCCGAAAGGAACATGTACGAATCTGTGTACCAATCTTTGTAAACATTTTTACATTGTCAAATGCAATTTACATTCTGCAAGTCTTGATTACTTGTTTGTCATTTAAGTTTCATGCAATTTAAAGCTTTCTGCAACTTTATCATTCTGCAATTTATTTTCATTGCATTGCCTTTACATTTCAAAGTTTTTCCTTAAACTTTATTTGCAATTCATTTACAAGTTTTCTGCAAATTTAACTTTGAAGCATTTTACTTTAAACAAACCATTTGACTGCGTCGAATGCTTTTACTGTTTTTATCAAATTATCCGATTTAACCCAAAGATATGAACATGTTTTCATCATCTTCCACACAATCCATATGTCCCGAGATTTACTAGTTGATCTCTCTTGTAATAATTAAACTAGCGGTTGTTTACTAAAAATCGGGGTAAACAAATTGGCACGCCCAGTGGGACATCTGGATTGTGTAATTTTTACTTAGTGAATTTTTGAAAATTTTTCTTACAAAAATTTGTTGTTTGGTGTTTGTACTTTGATTGTGTGTATATTTGTATATGCATTTGAGGAGTGGTAAGTCCCTTCCAGTTTTTTCAAATATACCAAAGCGTCCTCGTTCCAGAATGGTGAGACCACCAAACAATCCTAACCCCAACAATAATAATAATAATAACAATAATGGGACAGAAACCAATCCTGTTCCAAATTCGACAGGGCAACCAAATCAACCAGTATCTGGCAATCCTGGCGCCAATCCTACTGGTGGGTCAACAAATCCTGCCCTGAATTCTACAACTTCTGAAAGTATCCCAAGCAATAATCCTAATGGTGGGGGTACAAACCCTATGATAAATTCTGGAACCATTGGCGCAAGTGCCAGTGGATCAACAATGTCTGCCAATACTTCAAGTATGGCAGGAGGGTTTGTTCCTCCAAATACGAATGGTGCAATGATGACACAAATGAATGTATCATCCATGCCAACGAATGTATCACACATGTATGGGTACACAGACGGTAGTCAAGTTGGTGGAACACCGTCAAGACCCCCATGGTTGCCCAGAAACCCACAATTTGGAATGCCAACAACGACGATGGCAAGCCTGTATAATTGGCCTTCGATAGAAAATTCTCCCTCGTCTTCTGCGATGGGAAATAGAGGAAATTCTCTGAACTTGACTAATAATTCTATGAATGTACTTAGGCAACAAATGGACGAAAGTAACCATGACATGGTGAACGCGTTGACCCAACAGATTGGCACAATCTTCAATCCTGTGTTACAAACAGCCAATGACAATTATTTATTGTTAGCCAATCAAATGGGAAGGATGGCAGACTTTTTTGGTGCCCCTGATGCTCCAAATAATCAAAGAATTCCCCGTGTAAACCCGGAGATTCAAACAGGAGTCCAAGCCCAACCAGTGCGCATCGAGAGAGAACAACAAGAACCAGAAGTAGTTTTGGTTAATAGAAACCAAGATGCTGATAATGTTCTTAGGCAAGTTCGACAAGAAAATGTTGCAGGGCAAAATAACTTGGCCAATCTAGTAGAAAATATTTTGGCCCAAAATGGTTTGAATACAGGGTTGCATAGACCAAATTTTGTGTCACCCTTGTCTGAATATGTATTACAGGCAGAATTTCCAAGGGGATGGAAGATTCCCAAATTCACAAAATTTGCTGGTGATACTAATGAATCCACTGTCGAACATATTGCCAGATATTTGGCAGAAGCAGGGAATTTGGCAAATAATGAAGATTTAAAAATGAAATTTTTTCCCAATTCCCTCACTAAAAATGCCTTTACGTGGTTTACCACACTTCCCCCTCATTCAATTCATACTTGGACTCAATTGGAAAGGCTATTTCATGAACAATTCTACATGGGACAATCTAGGATTAGTCTCAAAGAATTAGCCAGTATGAAGCGCAAAACCTCAGAAGCCATTGATGACTATCTAAACAGGTTTCGCCTCCTTAAGGCAAGGTGCTTTACTCAAGTGCCTGAACATGAATTGGTTGAGATGGCTGCTGGTGGCCTCGACTATTCCATTAGGAAAAAGTTAGATACTCAACATTTGAGAGACATGGCCCAATTAGCAGATCGTGTTCGATAGGTCGAACGCCTCAGGGCTGAAAAAGTCAGAAATTCTAAGTTCCACAAAAAAGAAAAAGTGGCATACATAGACACTTATGAAAGTGAAAATGAGTTCGACGATGATCAAGAGTACATGGAAAACAAGGAGGTTAACGTGGCTGAGTTAAAATCAGGCCCTCCCTATACTTGTAAAATGTTAAGACCATCAAATGGGAAAAATCCCGTCGAACCAAAAAATGATAGATTTGTTTCTAAGACATATACTTTTGACATTACTAAGTGTGATGAAATTTTTGACTTATTGGTTGCTGATGGCCAAATAATTGTACCAAAGGGTCTGAAAATTCCACCTTTGGAACAACGTAATAAAAGAGGTTTTTGTAAATACCATAACTTTTTGGGTCATAAAACCTCACAATGTGTTCTTTTCAGGGATCTGGTCCAGAAAGCCCTACAGGAGGGAAGACTCAATTTTGGCGAAAAGCCAAAATCCAAACAGCAGGTGGACGAGAATCCATTGCAGATTGCTGATGCTGCTTACACAGAGCCTTTTGAGTGCCTGATGATAGAAGCATTGAACCTCACTGAAGGGGGGCAATTAATTTCCATCCCTGAGGAGGAGTACGAAAACAAAGTGGAAGAGGTGTATCCACAAGCAGGGGAGACTTTATTGGATTTCCTTCAACGCTGCAAAGAAAATGATGGCGAAGCTACATTATGTCCTCATTGTAGTGCCATGTTCGACAAGAAGGCTGCTGCAGGCCTCAACAAGTTTCTGCCTCATAGTCAAAGCAGAAACAATTGGCCAAATCAAAAGCCAACTTATTCCAATATTCTGAATAGCCAGCAGGCACCTGTACACCAGAGGTTGGGACCACAAAAATCATTTGTCCCCTCAAACAGGACACCTGTCAACCAATGGGTTCATGGAAGAAGCATGGACTATGGTCAAAGGAATATGGAGAGAGGGAACTCCAGTAACAGCAATCCCAAAAAGGATCCTGAGTCAAGGAAATATGATTACAGGAATAATTACAAAGGGAAAAATCCCATGACAAGGTCCCAATGGCGTAGATACCAACGCCAGAAAAAAGTGGCTGCTCAACAATCCCCATTAACTACTGATGGTAATGGAAGAAGGCCTTTGGAATTGGCAAAGAGGCCAATGAAAGAAAGGTTAGGCGAATCGAAAATAGAGTCTTCAGTTGCTGATAATGTCGAAGATGACCACATGGAAGCAGATGACTTTTTGGATTCTGAGCCTGATCTCGACATAATCGTCAATGTTGTGTCAATCTTACCAAGGGAATTCGACGTTTGCTCTGAAGTGACAGATGACGAAGAGGAATCTGGAATGCAAATGGCCCTTCATAGGCCAGTATGTTACTATGTGACGAGCAATGGTGCTCTAGAAGATCAAATGGCTACATTTGAAAGGCCAGATGAAGGCATGAAGAGTCACTTGAAGCCTCTCTTCATACAGGCTAAAGTGAACAATGTGGGGATCAACAAAGTGCTAATTGATGGTGGTGCTGCTGTTAATCTCATGCCAGAATTTTTGCTCAGAAAGATTGGCAAATCTTTGGTGGATCTTCATCCTCACAACATAGTTCTTTCAAACTATGAGGGTGAAACTGGTTTCTCTTTGGGAGCAATCCAGTTAGAAGTGGTTGTTGGAAGCACTGTAAGGCCAACCTTGTTCTTGGTTGTGGCCTCTAAGGCAAATTACAATCTACTTCTAGGTCGAGAGTGGATTCATGGAGTAGGGGCAGTTCCTTCTACCCTGCACCAACGCCTCATTATCTGGCGAGAGGATGGAATAGTGGAAAATATTGAAGCAGATCAAAGCTACTTCAAAACTGAAGTCCATCATTTGACAAAGCACTCCTTCGACAAGAAATTGGCAACAATTTCACCATGCACTGAGAAAGACTTTGCATATCGTCTAGCAAGAAATGGTCACCATGCAATCAAACTGGATCCCACACATGGTTTCTTGTGGGAGAGAGAAGATGGAAACAGCGAGGATGGCGAGTATGAAAGCCACAAATGCCCAACTGGTTGGGATGTCAAAGAAAACTACTATGTCTGAGTCCCAAACTTGGGCAAGGATTACGGCCTACATGGCTGAAAACAGAATCAAGATGGCTTTGGAAGCCAATTCATTTTCAGAAAATATGGCTGATATAGCCAATGGTGAAAAGATTGGCAAACAAGAGCCAGAATTGCAAAAACTGGACTGCATCTATGACGACGAACCCTTAGGATTTGAAAAAGATCCAATTAGTCAAAGTCATAAGATGCAAGCACAGGATCCTTTGCAAGAAATTGACCTTGGAGATGGTCTGATGAAGAGACCAACATATATTAGTGCAAACATTCCTCCAGATCTGAAGGCGAAAGTAGTGCAACTTCTAGTGGAATACAAAGATTGTTTTGCTTGGGATTACAATGAAATGCCAGGTTTGAGCAGAAAATTGGTGGAACATGAACTTCCAGTTCGACCAGACAAAAAACCAGTAAAACAATTGCCTAGAAGGTTTGCACCAGAAATTATGTCAAAGATCAAGGAAGAAATTGAGAGGCTGCTGAGGAGCAAATTCATCAGAACGGCAAGGTATGTCGAATGGTTAGCAAATATAGTGCCTGTGATTAAGAAAAATGGTTCTCTTAGAGTATGTATAGACTTTAGAGATTTGAATAATGCTACACCAAAAGACGAATATCCTATGCCTGTAGCAGAAATGCTAATTGATTCAGCAGCAGGATTTGAATATTTAAGTATGCTAGATGGTTATTCTGGCTACAACCAAATTTTCATTGCTGAAAATGATGTACCCAAAACTGCTTTTAGATGCCCAGGGGCATTAGGCACGTATGAATGGGTAGTGATGCCCTTCGGTTTGAAAAATGCTGGGGCCACTTATCAAAGAGCAATGAATCTAATTTTCCATGAGTACATAGACACTTTTATGCAAGTGTATATTGACGACATAGTTGTCAAATCCTCGTCAAAGGTTGATCATTTAGATCATTTGAAAAAGTCTCTTGAAAAGATGAGGAAATATGGATTAAAAATGAATCCATTAAAGTGTGCTTTTTGTGTTAATGCAGGAGATTTCCTTGGGTTTGTTGTGCACAAAAAGGGCATTGAAATAAATCAAAACAAAACGAAGGCTATCATGGAGACAAAATCTCCAACTACTAAAAAGCAACTTCAGTCCCTACTTGGGAAGATCAATTTCTTGAGGAGATTCATCTCAAATTTAAGTGGTAAAGCTCAGCCTTTCTCGCCACTACTTCGTCTCAAGAAAGAAGATATTTTCACTTGGGGGCAAGATCAACAACGAGCTTTTGACGAAATCAAGAGTTATTTGTCGAAGCCACCAATGTTGATGCCTCCAATAAGGAACAAGTTCATGAAGTTGTATATATCAGCATCAGATTCGACACTGGGTAGTATGCTTGCCCAGGAAAATGAAAATGGTGAAGAAAAAGCCATCTATTACTTAAGTAGGGTATTAAATGATGCTGAAACTAGATATAGTAGTATTGAAAAACTATGCTTATGTTTGTATTTCTCTTGTATAAAACTCAAGCATTATATAAAGCCTGTTGATGTTTTTGTTTATTCTCACTGTGATATCATTAAGCATATGTTGTCTAAACCAATTTTGCATAGTCGAATTGGAAAATGGGCCTTAGCCTTAACAGAGTATTCATTAACATATAAACCTCTAAAGGCAGTCAAAGGCCAAATTGTAGCTGATTTTATAGCAGATCATTCTGTAATAGAAACTCCACAAAATTATGTAGAATCACGACCCTGGAAATTGTATTTTGATGGTTCTAAACATAAACATGGAGTTGGAATTGGGATTCTAATTATTTCCCCTTCCAAAATACCCACTAAGTTCAAATATAAAATTAATGGATTCTGCTCAAATAATGAAGCAGAGTATGAAGCTTTAATAGCAGGCTTAGAAATTTTATTGGACTTGGGGGCAAAAAATATCCTGATCAGAGGTGATTCAGAACTGGTTTTGAAACAATTGACAAAAGAATACAAGTGTATAAAAGAACACTTGATGAAATATTTTGTCATAGCAATTTCTTTGTTAAAACGTTTCGACCAAGTTATTTTTGAACATGTACCTCGCATAGAAAATCAAGAAGCCAATGATTTGGCTCAAATAGCTTCTGGTTATAAAATTTCTAGTGAGAAACTAGAAGAGTTGATTGAGATTAAAGATAAACTCATTGTTGATCAACCTCCTTCTATGGAATTGTCAATGCCAAAACTTGTGGGGGCAGATGTACCACAAGACAATGGTCAAGATACCACATGCAGAGTTGGAAAAGGTGAATATCTTCAAAACTGCCATTTCTTCCTTTGAGTTCGACGTGCAGTCGAAATTGGCATTTTTGAGGGGGCAATTTGTTAGCCTGTATTTTCGACAGGCATTAATGAATTGGAATGAGATGATGAAATCTCATTTAATGTATATTATTGCCTTTTAATATTTTCTTGGAAAATGATTCTAGCAATAAATCAAGAGAAAATCAAGGCATTTGACATCAAAGACTTTTAATGTGCAAAGTTAATTGTCAAAGCCTAGAGTTCTGTCGAATTCGACAGAACGATTGTTGTCTGAATAAGCTTGTCGAGTTCGACAGAACCATGTTTATCTAAATAAACATGCTGGTTCGACATTACTCTAATTGTCGAAAATATTATATATATATGTGTGAATATATGTATTTGTTTGGTTGTCTAACGTACTATGCAGAACGAAAGAAGCGTACTCTGGACTTAGCAAAATATTCAAAAGTGAATAACGTTGAAGGGTTCGCCAGGTGTCAAAGGGAATTCAAATTATCAAGACACGTGGAGCATAGTTAGACGTATTATAGGTTTATAGCAGTTATGTTAGTTTGTCTATAAATACAAGTTTCTGATAGAAGAAACGGGTCCACAATTCGCAATACATGCAAATTCCTAGAATATTCAGAGTACCCATGTCAACGAGCGAAATGAATGCCGAAAGGAACATGTACGAATCTGTGTACCAATCTTTGTAAACATTTTTACATTGTCAAATGCAATTTACATTCTGCAAGTCTTGATTACTTGTTTGTCATTTAAGTTTCATGCAATTTAAAGCTTTCTGCAACTTTATCATTCTGCAATTTATTTTCATTGCATTGCCTTTACATTTCAAAGTTTTTCCTTAAACTTTATTTGCAATTCATTTACAAGTTTTCTGCAAATTTAACTTTGAAGCATTTTACTTTAAACAAACCATTTGACTGCGTCGAATGCTTTTACTGTTTTTATCAAATTATCCGATTTAACCCAAAGATATGAACATGTTTTCATCATCTTCCACACAATCCATATGTCCCGAGATTTACTAGTTGATCTCTCTTGTAATAATTAAACTAGCGGTTGTTTACTAAAAATCGGGGTAAACACCCATATATATATATATATATATATATATAAACCAAGTGTCTGAGTGACCTACCTTGTCATTTCTCGTGTATTGATAGCCTCGGCATGTTTAGCGTCGAGAAGAACCGGTTGTATTCTGGGGGAATTGCGCAATATTTGCAGATAATTTCTTAGTACAGTGATTACACGCCTCCGGTTATTTATTTTCAGCTATCCGCACAACAGAAGCCGGTGTTATCTTTGTAAAACTCGGGTGAGAAAACAAAATAACCCTCATGAATCATGTGTGTGAGGCCAGTGAAGGCCCACCAGAAAATTAGCAGCCTATCAACTTTTGTTTTCTTGAGGCATCCTGCAAAATTTCAGTCACGTAAACAAAATCAGAACACCTAAATCCTTTCACAGACACTTACACAACATGGACACTAACATGTCGACACCGATTATAATTCGACAAAATAGTATAATACAATATAATCATAAGCATCGGTGGACACCGATACGTATCTAACACCGAGACATGCTTACTCTGACGAGCGTCCATGCTTCATAGTTAGAACTTGTAACAAACAAATTATATCATGTGAGTTCCTATTCAAGGTCGGCCCAACATAGTTTGAGGCCTAAAATAAATTTTATTGTGAGACCTTATAAAATAAAAAATTACATGTGATTTTATGAAAACTAAATAAAAAATCTAAATAATGTTAATATCAAAGGTTGAATTTGTGTCTTTGAGGATTTGGGTCCTTTAACTTTACCAATTCAACTAAAAAAATGCTTGAAATTTAATTATCGTATTATATATTTATAACCAAATAAAATTTTTTAAAGCCTTTTTTTAAGCCAAAAAATTTGGAACCTAAAGCTCGCTTGGGGGGCCGGCCTGTTCCTATTGAAGAACTTGTTGGAACAAAGTGGGTCTGACATGAACCTCTAAGATTTTCAATGGTTTTGATGATAACAAAGTATTAAAATTGCAATTGGTATTACTAATGATTATTCTAGTGTGCAGAATTATAAGTTAAAATTCATTCAGAAGCACTATGAATAACAAGAGAGAAGCCAAGCTATGAAGCTCTGAAAGCGTATCGCTGTTCATCAGAAGCTTAAATTTTGCGTGCTGAAGATAATGCTTCTGAGGACCAAAGCTAGACTCTGAGGAGTTCAGAAGCTGAAGACCTTAAGAAGCTACGACAACAACATCTGAAGCAAAAGGAATTTATGTCACTCAAGAACTGACAGAACCTGAATCAATGTTTGAAGAACAATCTACTTCAAGGCTCTATCACATCCACAAGAAGGAATATTCGTTGGTACAACGTTAATCTTATCCATAAGTGGAGCGCATTTGAGGATCGTACTATCGTACTATTATTACTCAAAATGGATGAGTGATAATTTGAATTGCAAGGTAGTGGAATTGGATTTCTTTGCCATAGAAGGCAATCTACAGCTAGCAATTGTACGAGCATATTCCAGCTGCCATCTTATCTCTCTACAACGGTCATCATCTTCCTTCAAGTATAAATAGAAGACTCAAATGGAAGAAATGACTACCGTTCTACTGTTCTATTACTGCGTTTAAGGCTCTGAAGCATTCTGACATTATTATTCTATCTGTCATTCAAGTCTTAAAGCAATTTGCGTTGTATTTTGTAAACACCTCTGATAGTATATCAAGTGTTCCTTAACATTCATTCTTATTCTTAAGTTTGTTTGAGAAGTCTCTTGTTAGTTGTAACTTGAGCGTTAGAGAAGTCTCTTGTTAAGTGTAACTTGAGCATTTGAGAAGTCTCTTGTTAGTTGTAACTTGAGCATTAGAGAAGTCTCTTGCTATTGTGCTTGAGCATCTTGTAATCTTATAAGATTTAGTTAGAAGCCCTTGGAAGTGCAAGGGGACTGGACGTACTCTCGTTTTGTGAGAGGAACCAGTATAAATTTATGTGTCTTTCTCTCTCTCTCTCAGCACCCCTTTTCTATCTTGTGTTTATTTCCGCTGCAAACTTAGTTTTATTTGGTAAAAAGTTTTAATTTTTAAAACACAATTCAACCCCCCCCCCCCCCCCCCCCCCCCGCCCCTTCTTGTGTTTTTCCACCTTCAATTGGTATCAGGAGCTAGGTCTGTTGCCTAACTCACCTTACAGTGAAACAGTAAAGATCCAGGAGGAAAAACATGTCTGCTGAAAAGAATCTCAATGAAGTTCCTTTTGACTATGACTCAAACTCTCGACAAAGGAGGTCATCTGATAAAGTTCCTTTCTTCAACGAAACTGAGACTAGTTACCCCTTCTGGAAGACCAATATGTATAGTCACATCATGAGTATTGATTGTGATTTATGGGATTTGGTAGAAGATGGAGTTAACTTTGAAAATATGGACTTAGAAGGAGTAGTCAGTTCTCAGAACAGGAAATCTTTTACACCTACTCAAAAGCTGGAGTACAAGAAGCATCACTCTGTAAAAGGAATGATGACCAATGCTATCTCACATGATGAGTACTTCAAAATTGGAGATAAAAGAACTGCAAAATCTATTTGGGATTCCTTAAAATCCAAGTATGAGGGCAACAAACAGGTTAAGGAGGCAAAGGCTAACTTGTTGGTGCATCAGTATGAGCTGTTTAAGATGAAGGACGGAGAGGACATTGAAACTATGTTTTCACGGTTTCAAATTCTAGTATCTGGACTTCAAGTATTAGACAAGAGTTATACTGAAGCTGATCATGTGAGAAAGGTACTCAGAAGCCTACCTGGAGACCAAAGGTGACTGCTTTTCAAGAGTCTAAGGATTTGGATACTGTATCCCTTGAAAGCTTGATTAGTTCATTGAAGAGTCATGAGATGGAACTAATGACTGATGAATCAACCAAGAAGATGAAAGGGATAGCCTTAAGCTCTAAAAGTTCATCAAAGGCTCTGAAAGCCAAAATTATAGAATCTGAAGATGAGGCTTCTGAAGAGGGTCAAGAAGTTGGGTCTGATGATGAAGAAGAGATGGTGCTGATGGCTGCTAAGGTTTCACAATGGGCAAAACGAAGCAAGAAATATGCAGGCAAATTTGGAGGATCTTCCAAGAGAGTTAGTACTGCTAAAGACAAGAAGGAAGATCAAAGCAAGTGCTTCAAATGCAACAAGCCTGGTCATTTCATTGCTGATTGTCCAGAAAACAAAAGTAGATCATCAAAGCAAAGCTCTAGCAAGGAAAGATATAAGAGTAAAGTCAAGAAGAGCTTTCTGGCAACATGGGAAGATCTTGACAAAGACTCAGACTTAGATGGTGATGAGGAAGCAAATCTAGCACTGATGGCAATTACCTCTGACAGAGAAGACTCTGAAGCAGGTTCAGACTCTGAAGATGAGGAAGAGGTAATTGCTAAACTATCTAGAACTGAATTAGTAGATTCTCTTAAAGATGCCTTAAAAATGCTCACTAAAAAGGCAGGTGAATGTAAGGTCTTGAAAAAGGCTTACAATAACCTAACTGAGAAAATGAACATAATAGTTGAAGAAAATGAGTCTCTAAGAAGTAGAAACTCATTTATGGAAACTCATTATGTTTATGATGATAAGGTTCCTCCAGAGCATGAATTTGCTCTGCAAGAATTTCTTAGCAATGGCATGAAGAGAAGTAAGATAGCTTCCTTAATATACCATGTTAGTAGAAACAGAGGTGAAGGTCTTGGATTTTCACGTTTTAAAGATAATCCACTATTTTCTAAACCCTCTAAAAGTGATAATTTAGAACCTAAGGCTGTATTTGTTAAAAGCCAATCAGAAGCAATAGTTATACCAGAACCTGAAAAAATAATTGTGTCAGAGGCCAAGAAGTCTCAGACTCTGAAACCTTCAGAGCCTAAGATATCCAAACCTCAGACTAATGTTAAAATAAATAAAACTCTGGTATATTCTAAAGCTAGGCACAAGAGTTATACAAAGCCTAAAAGTTTTTCAAAATGCTTCAATAACTCTAGAGCTCCTGATAGGCCTTATAAACAAAAACAATCTAAGGTAATGAGGACTAACTCTAAAGGACACATAAAGGTATGGGTACCAAAGTCTGAGATTGTCTTTACAGCAGATCTGCACTCAAAGAAGGCCAGAGCAGCATTCTTGGTACCTGGACAGTGGCTGCTCGCGTCATATGACAGGAGACAAGCATATGTTCCAAACCTTGACTCTGAAAGAGGGAGGAACTGTGGGATTTGGAGGAAACCAAAAAGGGAAGATCACTGGTACTGGTACAGTTGGTAATTCTTCTCTCTCTCTATCAAAGATGTTTGGTTAGTTGATGGCCTCAAACATAATCTACTGAGCATTAGCCAATTTTGTGATAGTGGATTTGTTGTTAAGTTTAATAAAGATGCATGTACTGTAATTAGAGAGTCTGATGAGTCTGTAGTGTTCAGAGGCTTAAGGAAAGGCAATGTTTATATAATTAATCTGTCAGAACTCTCAGAGCAAAAGATAGTTTGTCTTCTATCTTTGAATGATGAGAAATGGGTCTGGCACCAACGCTTAGGTCATGCTAACTGGAGATTAATCTCTAAGCTTAGCAAACTAAGCTTGGTTAAAGGACTACCCAATCTTAACTATCATTCAGATGCTCTGTGTGGTCCTTGTCAGATTGGAAAGATTTCAAAAACCTCTTTTAAACCTAAAAACATTGTCTCTACCTCAAGACCTCTTGAACTGCTTCACATTGATTTGTTTGGTCCTGTAAGTACAGCCTCAATCAATGGAAAGAAATATGGACTTGTTATTGTTGATGATTACAGTAGATGGACTTGGGTTAAATTTCTTAGAGTGAAAGATGATGCATATGATGTGTTTACCATCTTCTGCACACAAGTGCAAAGTGAGAAGAGTCTCAAGATCTTAAAGATCAGAAGTGATCATGGAGGTGAGTTTGAAAACGAACCCTTTGCAACCTATTGTGAAGACCATGGAATTGTCCATGAGTTCTCAGCTCCTAGAACACCACAGCAAAATGGTGTTGTAGAGAGAAAGAACATGTCTTTACAAGAGATGGCAAGAACCATGATGCATGAGACTAAACTTGCTAAGCACTTCTGGGCAGAAGCTGTGAACACAGCTTGTTATATTCAGAATAGGATCTATATCAGACCTATATTGAATAAAATAACATATGAACTCTTTAAAGGAAGAAAGCCTAACATCTCTTATTTTCATCAATTTGGATGTACCTGTTACATTCTGAACAATAAGGCCTACAAAAGAAAATTTGATGCCAAAGCCTGTAAGGGAATCTTTATAGGTTACTCTGAACGCTCAAAGGCATACAGAGTGTATAATTCTGAAACTAACACAGTGGAAGAATCTATACATGTTAGATTTGATGACAAAGAGCCTGACAGTAAAATGTCAGAGCAAGATAATAGCTATGCAGGTGTTCCATATACATCTAACAATCCAGAACCTGAGAAAACATCAGATGCAAATGAAACTTTAGAAGCTGTATTGGAAGAAGTCTCTGAAGAAGCATCCCCAATAGAAGCATCTGAAGAACATGATGATATCTCAGAAGATGATACCCAAACAAGTGCTGAAACTAATGAAGCTCCAAAGAGAAAATTCAAATACAGATCATCACATCCAGAAGATCTTATTCTTGGAAACAAAGAGAGTCCAAGAAAAACAAGATCAGATTATCAACAACATGATTCACTTCTAGGACTAATATCTATGATAGAACCTAAGAATGTTGATGAAGCTCTTTCTGATGATGGATGGATTGTAGCAATGCAAGATGAGCTCAATCAGTTTCAAAGAAATGATGTGTGGGATTTGGTACCAAGACCAACACACAAGAACATCATTGGAACCAAGTGGGTATTTAGGAACAAACTGAATGAACAAGGTGAAGTGGTAAGAAACAAAGCTAGACTAGTAGCACAAGGCTACAGTCAGCAAGAAGGCATTGACTTCACTGAAACATTTGCTCCAGTGGCAAGACTGGAAGCAATCAGGTTATTATTATCATATGCAGTTAATAATGGAATAACCTTATACCAAATGGATGTTAAGAGTGCCTTTCTAAATGGTGTCATTTCTGAAGAAGTATATGTCAAACAACCTCCAGGTTTTGAGGATTTGAAAAACCCTGATTATGTTTATAAACTTAAGAAATCACTCTATGGTCTTAAACAAGCTCCAAGAGCTTGGTATGAAAGACTGAGTAATTTCCTTTTAGAAAATGGTTTTCAAAAAGGTCAAATTGACAATACACTATTCAGAAAGACAACTAAGAAAGACATCTTAATTATTCAAATCTATGTTGATGATATAATATTTGGTTCTACTAATGCTTCCTTGTGCAAGAGTTTTTCAAAGCTGATGCAGAATGAATTTGAAATGAGCATGATGGGTGAACTAAAGTTTTTCCTTGGAATTCAAATCAATCAAGGAAAAGATGGCACTTACATTCATCAAAGCAAGTATACAAAAGAGCTTCTGAAGAAGTTTAATCTTGAAGACTGTAAGATAATGTCAACTCCCATGCATCCTACAAGCAGCTTAAGCAAGGAAGTAATTGGAAGCAAAGTAGATCAGAAGCTGTATAGAGGTATGATTGGTTCTTTGCTCTATCTAACAGCTTCTAGACCTGATATTTTATATAGTGTATGCTTGTGTGCAAGATTCCAGTCAGATCCTAGAGAACCTCACTTAACTGTAGTTAAGAGGATCTTTAGATATCTGAAAGGAACTACTAATCTAGGACTTCTTTATAAAAAATCCCTAGATAGCAAGCTAGTTGGATTCTGTGATGCTGGAGACAAGATAGAGAGAAAATCCACTAGTGGAAATTGCCAATTTATTGGTGAAAATCTCATATCTTGGGCCAGCAAAAGACAAACAACTATTGCTTTGTCTACAGCAGAAGCAGAATACATCTCAGCTGCTAAATGCTGCACACAGCTTCTCTGGATGAAATATCAGTTAGAGGACTATAACATAGCTGAAAGTAGTATTCCACTATATTGTGATAATACTGCTGCTATTCATTTATCTAAGAATCCAATTTTGCATTCCAGAGCTAAGCATATTGAAATTAAGCATCATTTTATAAGAGATCATGTTCAAAAAGGAACAATAAATATTCAATTCATTGATACTGATCATCAATTGGCTGATATATTTACTAAGCCTTTAGCTATTGAAAGATTTGACTTTATTAAAAAGAATTTGAACATGCATTTTATCTTTGAAGAAAACTAGCTTTGAGATGCAAAATAGAATTAGGATCTGAAGCTCTTTCAGAGCCTCCATTAATTCAGAGTCTCTTTTGGGAAGCTCTGAATAGTATGGGATCTGAAGGATAACAGGTTCTGATGAGGTGTCAGATATTAATGAGTTTGGCTCTGAACTAGACGGAAATGAAACGTTTAGTACTAGTTAGTGTACAACAGTTGTCTGTACACGCGTCAGCTATGATTAAGCCTCTCCTGCACGTGTCTAGATCCTGATGGGTAGAGAACAGTTAATGATGAAAATGCAGTTATACAATTTAAAATTAATTTTAAACTGTTCGCGCTCCCTCCTTTGTGCTTATTTTCTGAGTGTTTATTCTATTTGATATAAATTGTCACTTCACTCACAAAGCACAACTTTTTCACATAATCACTTCCTACACAAACCCTAAACCTCAGATTTTCCCAAATCTCTCTGCTTCTTAATCTTCTGTAATCATGGCTGCTCGACCTTCAAACGAAATTGTTCAACGTCCGTTCAACCCCGTCTTACCACCAGTAATTGATCTTTCGTCTCAAGCATGACTCGTTTTCAAAGATAATGTAACCGATGCTGGTCCGGAATCATTTGAGTTCGTTACGGAGAAATTTGTTGATTTTGAGAGTTTCAAAGTAAATGGGATTGACATTCAAAGTTTATTCTACGATCAACAATGGAAGAACTACTTTGAAATGCTAAATGGGTTTGTTTATTATGATATTGTCAAGTACTTCTGGCAAAAAGCTACCATCTTTGACAAGTTCAGGGCTGATGAAGAGGTTAGAAAGATGGTTGAGAAGGATAGTTCCTTGAAAGGAAAAACAAGGAGTCAACTGGGTTTAAGACCCTATAAAGGAAAAGAGATTAGGTCAAACATCATGGGAATCAATGTTCTTATTACTCAAGAACATATTGCCAAAATTTTGGGTCTGGACAATGAAGGAGAAAACGTGGATGAATATGGTGAGAAGAGTAAGCGTATTGAATCCATTAAGAAGGATTTATTCCTTCCTGGTAGTGCAAACAATGATTTTGGCAAAGCAAAATTCATGAAGCAAAACTTCAGCTTTGCTTTCAAAGTGTTTCTGGCCTCCATCATCACTAGAGAAGGAGGATATGATACTATTTCTCTACCACACAGACACTTCATCTGGTTTATGTACAAGAAGGTAAAGATAAATCTGGCAAAGCTTCTGTTTGATCACCTATGCTTTACTATATCCAAGAGCAGAACCAAATCACCTTCCATTATCCATCATCCAAGGTTGATTTCTGAAATCAATCGTCAAACAAAGCTTATTCAGATTGTCAGTACCAAGGAGAAACTTAGAGTTTTCAATACTGCTAAGTATGATGCAAGTGTTCTGGTAAATATGAAGCTGAAAACAAAAGAAGAGCTGAAGACAGCCAAGAGCCCTCTGGAGCAGGTTTATGAAAAGTACTTCTGGTGTGATGGTTTTCCAACCATATCAGAATTTGATAATGATGATGTTATCAAGAACTTCTTGGAGTTGGTTAGATTAGATTCTGGAGTAAGAGTGCCCAGGAGTATGGTAGTTGGTGTACCAAACTGGGATATTTTCAAAGGACCAAAGCAGATCACCAAGTCTAAGAGAAAACCTCAACCAATTGAACAAGAAATTGTTGAGGAAAGCTCCAAAGAACAATCTGGAGATAAGAATGATGCTGCTGAGGTTACTGATCAAGCAGAAAGTGATGCTGAAAGATTGGCCACTGAAGAAAATGAAGAAGTCACTGAAGAGCAAGTGGTTAAGATAGCTCAGAGAAAAGCTGTTCAGAAGGAGAGAAGATCAAAGAAGAGGAATGAGAGGCCTGTAGATGCAGAAGATGATCAACCTGTCAGAGCACTAAAAAGGAAAAAGACAGTTGTTTCCAAACAGAAAGCTGCTGACTCGTTCAAAGGTAAAAATTCTAAGCCTAATACTGATAGCGTTTCTAGTGCTCAACCTCCTACCCAATCACCTCTTATAGACTATACACAGCCTATACGTATGATTCCACCATCTCCACAACCCTCAGCATCCTCATCACCCTCATCTGAAGGGAATTCTTCTGATGCAAGCACTGATTCTTCAGAGCTTATTGAAAAACTAGATAAAATTCAGAAGGAAAAATCTAAGAAAAAGATCCCTGCAAAAAGAACCCTCAAGAAACCCAAAAACAACTCACCAGAAGATGAAAATATTTTCATTGACACTTCAATCCTTGACCAACCCACCAACACAACAAGAAAATCACCTACAATTCTTGAACACCTCTCCACTCACTTATCTGGTGATGCCTTTACCTACTCCAACACAAACTCACCTGATCAATTTCACTTTGTAAATACATCTTCTGATTTACCTATTGATCCACCAATTCCAAAACCACCAATTCAAACATCACCCTCCTCCCTTGCTGACATTGAACAAGAAGATCCACCCACCTTCACACCAGCTCAGGATGAAGTTATGAATCATTTTGAACATACCACTGCTGAACCATCCACACCACAACCTGAACCTTCCACACCTGAACCATCACCTGAACCACAATCAGAACCCATCTATGGTCCATCTTACAAACCCTTAACCATAGATGAACTTAGTCTACCTTCTGACTTCGCCCTACCCATTGATCTGGAGGATCTGCTAAAAGCAGAAATTAATGTTGATGATGATATAATAACAACCCCCAAAGACCCCTTTGATGAAATCAGAAAAATCAAAATCATCCCTCTGAAAAGAAAAAGACCTGAACCCACCATTCCCTTCAACAGAAACCAGCCCTTCTTCAATCACAACTCAGAACCAAACCTTGAGCTACTAGATAATGCTATTAATATTAGTCTTAAGAAATTTAAGAGCATGGAAGAAGAAGTACTGATATTTCCCTCAGATGTTGATGCTAAGATCAGGGAATTGGAACAGAAATTCAGTCAGACTCTGAGGCTCTTAGGAGGTTATGTGAAAAGAAAGATTGAAGGAAGAGGAATGGATGTTTTGTCTCAAATAATGAGGGCTGCTGATCGCTCTCATGCTCTGAGACTTACATTTTTCAACCATGAAGAAGAATGTCAGTGGTTAGCATTTTTAGCTGCTGTAAATGAAAGTATAAGAAGATCTCTTGAAGCAGCTATAAGGCTAAATGAAGAAGAGGCTACTTATGCAAGAATAGTAGTTGATGCTGATCAGGCTAGAATGGCTGAGATTGAACATAAGAGACTAGCTGATCAAGAGGCACTTAAATTGATGGTAGATATGGCTGTTCACATTGCTAAAGTTGAGACAAATAAGATCAGGGAGAATCAAGCGTCTGAAGAGGACTTTGTAATGGCTGATCAGAACCTCAGTGAACCAGATTCTGATAAAGGTAAAGCTCCCTTTGTTGCTCCAACTCCTCCTAGATCTCCACCAGTACTTGTCCAAGGCTCTTCTTCATCTGCTATACCTTCAGCTATGCAAGAAGCTCTGGATGTGATCAAGAGTGACTTAAGAGAGGAGCTGAGAAATGAAATGGATGAGTTCAGGGCCGATATAACAGAAGACATGAACAGGTCTGGTGAAGCTACTAACAAGAAGATAGATGCAATGATGGAGCTACTGCTGAAGCTTACTCAACAACAACAACCCAAACCATAACCTTATGTTTGAGCACTTGCTTGTATTCATGTTTTATGTAATTCGTTTGGATAATTTCTTCTTGGTTAATTAAGCTTCTTATTGTCATTATTTGTATGTTTGTGTATCTGAATATGTGTTATTTTTTTTCTTTTGTTTTTCAAAATTTAAAATATATTCTCTTCTTATGTCTGATGCTCTTGTGGATTCTGAACCTAGTGTAAGGTGTTGGAGAACATCTTGTTTTGTTAACTTATATAGGATTTTGAAAACCTAAGGTTCCCCCACATCAGTATTCCTGTTTACTCATGAAATAGCTTTTTAGTATTATAGCCTGTTTATAAGCGGGGCAACAATACCGAATGAGGCGTGTCTAGTAACTGGTTTTCTGACGTTTGAAAACAGAATATTAAAGAAACTTGCTCAAAATGAAAGAAATTTATAGCAGGAACTCTTTATTAAAGTTATTGAAGAAATTCTTTATTACATAAGATAATGAGATCCTACTAAGAATCAACGTCAGCAGCCTCTGGCTTCTTCTTCTTATGCTTCTCACTAACATAAGAAAGTAAGTCACGCATGGCTTGCTGAGCTTCAGCTTGATACTCTTCGTATGGCTTGTCATCATCATATGTCCATAAGAACTCTTCCAGGTCAGAGTCTATTGCTTCACGCTCTGACTCTGTCAGAACCACCTCTCGCTTGTTTCTTTCATAGCGATGCCTGTTTTCTTCGCAGCGCCAGGGCTCTGCTTCCTTCTTGATCACTTCTTTTGATCCTGAAGCATCCTTCGCAGCTTGCTTTTCCATTGTGTGTTTCTTATGATGCTCTTTGATTATTCTGTTTGAATAAAATGAGAAGAATCATCTCTTTTTATAGTGCTCTCAAGCCTTCTTGTCTACCTGGGAATCAACACAGTTCATTTAATGAACATAGTTGTAACCATTTTTTTGACTTGAATGTCTTGTTTTCTGCGCTTTTTGACTGATGCCAAAAGGGGGAGTAAGGATAGCGTTAAAATTAATATTGATTGATTCTGACTCTACGTAAAAATTTGAAACTGTTATGTATATGCATCTGAATCAAATTATATTCCTTCTGATTTCTTCTCACTGTGGACCTTATTGAAAGGGGAGAAAATTTAAGAACCTAAAATTAATTTTCATAGATAATATAAGAGAAGCTTGCAAACCTCCTCTGAGCATTATCTGACTCTAAGAAGCAAAGCTTACAAAACTATGCTTCTGAGAGTCAAATATGAAAATCTACTTTAAGCTGTTTTAATTAATTATGGATAAGACTTAGGGGGAGCTTACAAACCTAACCCTATGGATTATCAGACTCAGGGGGAGATTGCAAACCTTTGAAACCTGAAGTCAACATAAATAATTAAATCAACAACAATTGAATTTTAATGCTTTAGTTTGTCATCATCAAAAAGGGGGAGATTGTTGGAACAAAGTGGGTCTGACATGAACCTCTAAGATTTTCAATGGTTTTGATGATAACAAAGTATTAAAATTGCAATTGGTATTACTAATGATTATTCTAGTGTGCAGAATTATAAGTTAAAATTCATTCAGAAGCACTATGAATAACAAGAGAGAAGCCAAGCTATGAAGCTCTGAAAGCGTATCGCTGTTCATCAGAAGCTTAAATTTTGCGTGCTGAAGATAATGCATCTGAGGACCAAAGCTAGACTCTGAGGAGTTCAGAAGCTGAAGACCTTAAGAAGCTACGACAACAATATCTGAAGCAAAAGGAATTTACGTCACTCAAGAACTGACAGAACCAGAATCAATGTTTGAAGAACAATCTACTTCAAGGCTCTGTCACATCCACAGGAAGGAATATTCGTTGGTACAACATTAATCTTATCCATAAGTGGAGCGCATTTGAGGATCGTACTATCGTACTATTATTACTCAAAATGGATGAGTGATAATTTGAATTGCAAGGTAGTGGAATTGGATTTCTTTGCCATAGAAGGCAATCTACAGCTAGCAATTGTACGAGCATATTCCAGCTGGCATCTTATCTCTCTACAACGGTCATCATTTTCCTTCAAGTATAAATAGAAGACTCAAATGGAAGAAATGACTACCGTTCTACTGTTCTATTACTGCGTTTAAGGCTCTGAAGCATTCTGACATTATTGTTCTATCTGTCATTCAAGTCTTAAAGCAATTTGCGTTGTATTTTGTAAACACCTCTGATAGTATATCAAGTGTTCCTTAACATTCATTCTTATTCTTAAGTTTGTTTGAGAAGTCTCTTGTTAGTTGTAACTTGAGCGTTAGAGAAGTCTCTTGTTAAGTGTAACTTGAGCATTTGAGAAGTCTCTTGTTAGTTGTAACTTGAGCATTAGAGAAGTCTCTTGCTATTGTGCTTGAGCATCTTGTAATCTTATAAGATTTAGTTAGAAGCCCTTGGAAGTGCAAGGGGACTGGACGTACTCTCGTTTTGTGAGAGGAACCAGTATAAATTTATGTGTCTTTCTCTCTCTCTCTCTCTCTCAGCACCCCTTTTCTATCTTGTGTTTATTTCCGCTGCAAACTTAGTTTTATTTGGTAAAAAGTTTTAATTTTTAAAACACAATTCAACCCCCCCCCCCCCCCTTCTTGTGTTTTTCCACCTTCAGAACTTACTTGAAAATACAAATAGTATGAGTGCAAAGAGGATGAGAATGAAGGAGGCAAAGGCAGAGAGAATGTTGGATTGAGAAAGGGAACAAGGAACATAGCCAGGATGATGCAAGTCTTGTGGAATGTAACGATGAGGATGATGAACATCACCTTGTGACGTTTGAGATTCCGCCATGTTTTTCTTCTTGTATCTGAATGAATCAATGAGATTGGATGTTTTTTGTTTGGTTGACTCTCTTTGAGTTGTACTAAGAGAGATTTTGTTTATGTTTTGGTTGGTGAATTTATGTGTTAACTTTTTGGGAAAAGGATAGTTGGCAGATCATATAGTGTTTGTTTGGTTGTGAGAAGAATTAAAGAAGAGAGAAGGAGGTGAGAAAGAGTATGAAAAGATAGAGATAAATGAGAAATTTGTGTATTGATTCATTTCATTGGTATAAAATAAAGAAAAGAGAACTAAGGTGATTTAATAAATTGACAAAAAAAAAAACTCCTATTTAAAAACATCTCATTTTTTCTTATTAATAATTTATCAAAAAAATCCAGGCTAATTATTTTATTTATCTTTTATAATCAATATATTTAAGCAACTAACTATACATTTATTTTTAATCGTTATTGTACCTAAATTAAATGGTTTTAATTATTTAAATTTTATTTTTTATAAGTTAATTACACATGTGGTCACTTGGGCTCAAGCCCAACACACAATCACACACCTTTTTTTTTTTCTTTTCTTCTTTTTATTTGGTGTGATTTCAACTTGAGGAGGGATCCATCCAACATTCAGATTGTTGTGGCAAGTGTGAGGTAAGTTAAGTGTTGGAGTTTTAATCTTCAATGGAGGAAACTTATTTCTAAGTTTCGAGAGAAAAAAAATTGAGTGATTAAGGAAAAGAAGAAATTTTACTGATTACTTGTTATAATATGTTGATTACAAAGGCCATATATATAGGCCACAAACTAACATAACTTCCTAAACCAAACTTAACAAACTACAACTGTTATTCTAACTAATTAACTGAAATAACAGCTGGACAAAACAAACTTCAGACTCTGAGCTATCAGAGTCTGAATCAGTACCAGAGCCTAAACAAACTCTGAGCAACTACCAAGTTCTGAACCATCAGAACTTGGATTGCCAACTTCTGAAACACTAGACTCTGAACCTTCAGAACCTAAACACTGGGCTCTGAACTTTAACAACTGAACTAAGATTGAAATACAACAATTAATACACCTCCTTATTACAATCTTAGTTTGTAGAGTTCATCTCTAACTTCATCTTCAGATCTTCAAGTGTGCTCGTCTTCAGAGCTTTAGTCAGAATATCTGCAAGTTGATCTTCAGTCTTGCAGTGCAGAAGCTCCAGCTTATCATTGTTCACTTGATCCCTCAAGAAATGATATATGGTCTCTATATGCTTGCTCCTTCCATGAGCAACATGATGCTTAGTCAAATCAATAGCAGACTTGCTATCTAACATTATTCTCACCTTATCATCAGATTTCAAACCCAATTCCTGCATAAGCATGCATAGCCATTGAGCTTGACAAGCTGCCATTGAAGCAGCTATGTACTCAGCTTCACACGATGATAATGCAACCACTTCCTGCTTCTTTGAACACCATGAGAATGGTGCATTACCATACATACACATAAGCTGCAGTACTCTTTCTATCATTAACATCTCCACTCCAATCAGAGTTTGAGTATCCATATAGTTCAGCATCTGGTGTGTCAGTTCCAGTTCTATATAGAATACCAAGTCCCTCTGTACCCTTCATATATCTCAGTATCCTCTTAGCTGCTACCAAGTGTGAAGTCATGGGCTTCTCCATGAATCTACTAATCAATCCAACACCATAAGTGCTATCAGGCCTAGTGTGGCACAAATATCTTAGTGAACCTACAATCTGCTTGAACAAAGTAGCATCCACTGGTTCTTCTTCACCTTCTTTGATTAGCTTTGTACCAGTATCAATTGGAGTAGTGACAGGCTTGCTATTATTCATATTGAACCTCTTCAATATGTCTATTGCATACTTCTTCTGATGTATAAGCACCTCTTCAGTGGATATCACAATTTCTATTCCTAGAAAATATGATAAAACACCTAAATCTGACATTTCAAACTTCCTCATCATAGCTTCTTTGAACCATTCATTCTCCTCTGCATCACTTGCAGTTACAATCATGTCATCCACATACAGGCACACGATTAATTTGTGACTGTTATTAGTATTTCTGAAATAGATTCCATGTTCTGTGATGCATTTCTCAAAGCCTTGACTGATAAGAAATTGGTCAATTTTCTTATTCCAAGCTCTAGGTGCCTGCTTAAGGCCGTATAGAGCTTTCCTCAGTCTGTATACATAATCCTCTTTGCCCTTTATCTTAAATCTAGGTGGCTACCTCACATAAACTTCTTCTTCTAGCTCACCATTCAAAAATGCTGATTTAACATCTAGTTGAAACATCTTCCAACTCTTCATGCTACCTATTGCAATAATCAATCTTATTGTCTCCATTCTAGCTACAGGGGCATATACCTCATTATAATATAGGCTTTGTCTCTGCAGAAAGCCTCTAGCCACAAGCCTAGCCTTATATTTTGCAACTTGACCATCTGGCTTCAATTTAGTCTTGTATACCCACTTCACATCAATACACTTCTTGTTGGTAGGTAACTTAACCAAAGACCATGTTTCATTCTTCTCTATGGACTGTAACTGATCTAACATTGCATTTCTCCAATGCTTTTCCTTCATTGCTTGTTCAAGGCTGACTGGCTCAGATTCAGCTAGCATAGCTAGTTGAATTAGTTCACCATCATCAGCCACTGCAGTATCTGGAAACCTCACACAATCATTCAGCCTTTGTGGAGCTTGTACATTTCTGGTTGGTCTTCCAACTGCACCTCCTTGATCTGTGTTCACCTCTTGTACTGGTGATTCAGTGTCATTGAGATACACTATGTTATTCCTTCTTGATGAGCTATCTTACCAATTCCAGCTACTTGTTTCATCAAACTTCACATATTTGCTGAACATCACTTTCTTCCCTATAGGATCATACAATTTGTATGAACCTGTTGAGTGATAACCAACCATGACAACTGCTTGAGCCTTGTCATCCAGCTTCTTTCTTAATTGATCAGGTATGTGTCTAAAACATAATGAACCAAACACTCTTAAATGCTTCACACACAGTTTGATTCCTGAACAAGCTTCTTCAGGTGTGACATTCTTTAGTCTCTTGGTTGGACATCTGTTCAACAAATAAGCAGCAGTAGCAGTTGCTTCACCCCATGATAGTGAGGCAAACCCTTCTCTTTAATCATGCTTCTCACCATATTCACAATGGTTCTATTCTTTCATTCTTAATGTCATTTGATTCACAAAATGAACCGAACTCATTAGATGTGTATTCTCGACCACCATAAGTTCTAAGCTTGCTTACTACTTCACCACTTTCATTCTGAACCATCATTCTAAACTTCTTAAAGACATCAAAGACTTCACTTTTCTTAGCTATCAGGTATATCCATAATTTTCTAGTAAATTCATCTATGAATGATATGAAATAGCTATTACCTCCCATTGATTTACTTCAAATGGTCCACACACATCAGAGTGAATTGCTTCCAGTTTTCTTGTTGCTATAGTTGGAATCTCAGTGCTGTAAGAACTCTTTGCCTGCTTTGAAATGCAACACTTGTTACACACTTTGTCAGGTTCACTAATCCGAGGCAATCCAATTACCATTTTCTTCTTCTGAAGCTTACTGAGATCTCCAAAATTCAAATGCCCGAATCTTTGGTGCCATATCCAGTCATCATTGTTTGGTGAAGCCAATAAGCAGTTACCTTCAATAACATTGATTTTGATCTTGAAAGTCCTTTGCCTTAACATTGGAGCCTTCAAAATCAGCTTCATTTTGCTATAAAAAAATTTCAGGACTTTACCTTCCATCTTCACAACATAGCCCTTTTCTAGTAACTGACCAATGCTAATGAGATTACTCTTCATTGAAGGGACATACAGAACATCAGAAATCACTACACCTTTACCATCTTTACTTTGAATTCTGATTTTTCCTATGCCTTCAGCTTTAACTACACTATCATCAGCAAACCTTATGCTTCTATTGACTGATTCATCAAGTTCATTGAACCAAGTTCTCTTCCCGCTCATGTGATTTGAGCAACCTGTGTCCAAATACCACTGGTCATCATCATCTTCTTCCTTGATAATAGCCATCAGCATTTACCCTTCAGGATCTTCCTCTTCTTTATCATGAACGAACTTGGCTTCATCAGTTTTGTCTCTGGGCACCTTCTTTGATTTGCATTCAGATGCGAAGTGACCCCACTTCTGACAATTATAGCATTGGATTTCTTTCTTGTTGAATTTCTTCTTCTGACCATTGTTATTTTCTTGTTGACTGGAATCTTGATTCTTACCATTGCCTTCATTTGAATTCTTTGAGTTCTGCTTCTTTCCCTTTCCTTTCTTGAACTTTCCTTTCTTGTTATACTGAGCTTGTAGTGCTTGATCACTTGAATCTTCACCTTGCTTACCATTGTTGTTGCTCCTCTCTGTCATTCTCAATTCATGAGCTTCAAGTGAGGCTTGAAGTTCTTCAAACTTCAATTCTTCAAGATTCTTTGATTCTTCCTTAGCAACTACTATGTGATCAAACTTAGGAGTTAGTGTTCTCAACACATTTTCAATCTTCATCAAATCAGATATGGTTTCACCATTTCTAATCATTTGATTTGTCAAGCTAGTTAACCTCACAAAATATTGGCTAATGGTCTCAGTTTCAGTCATTTGCAGCAATTCATATTGTCTTCTTAAGGATTGTAATCTAACCTTTTTCAATTTCTCGTCACCTCCATAGTTTCTAGCCAGAGTATCCCAAGCTTCTTTTGCACTTTCACAATGCAAGATCTTCTAAAAAATGTATGCATCCAGACATTGATGAATGATGAACAAAGCTTTACCATCCTTTTTCTTCTGTTCTTTGTGCGCAGTATTTTGATCATCAGTTGGATTTCTGGGTAATGCAGCAACTCCATTATTCACGATTTCAACCACATCTTGAAATCTGAATATTACATTCATCTTCGCGATCCATTGATCGTAATTCTTTCCATCAAATATTGGTAGGTGTGCTGGAAAAACATTATTTGATGATGTTGTAGCCATCTTTCACAGATTCTGCAACTTTCTTGAGGTTCTTGAAACGAACCAGGCTCTTGATGCCAATTCTGTTGGAGTTTTAATCTTCAATGGAGGAAACTTGTTTCTAAGTTTCGAGAGAAAAAAAATTGAGTGATTAAGGAAAAGAAGAAATTTTATTGACTACTTGTTATAAAATGTTGATTACAAAGGCCATATATATAGGCCACAAACTAACATAACTTCCTAAAACAAACTTAACAAACTACAGCTGTTATTCTAACTAACTAACTGAAATGACAGTTGGACAAAACAAACTTCAGACTCTGAGCTATCAGAGCCTGAATCAGTATCAGAGCCTAAACAGACTCTGAGCAACTACCAAGTTCTGAACCATCAGAACTTGGATTACTAACTTCTGAAACACTAGGCTCTGAACCTTCAGAACCTGAACACTAGGCTCTGAACCTTAACAACTGAACTAAGATTGAAATACAACAATTAATATTAAGTTCCACATATTGCTTAGAAAAGTAAATGTAAATGTTGAACACTTTATAAGTGAGAGGACCTATAAACATAACACCTTAAGATTTTGGGTTAAAGTGTGTGTCCAACTCACTTATATAGTTTTTTTATGTCCAATGTGGATGATCCCCGACTGCCCCCTCATGGTGACCCAACAACATTTGAGGCCTATCAATTGTAGAACTCTAATTTAGAGTTCAGCTACGAAGTAAGTAAAGTCTGGCAACAAATTGTTCCCACCAAGAATCAAACTCGGATTTTCTCGAACGATTCGTCATAGGAAAACTCATTAACAATTTGAGTCAAATATCTTAGTTTAATGATATTATATTTTATTTATGTTACATTCATATTAAGAAAGAACAATAGCCCTTTGTGGGAATCATATTTCCTAAAGTTGTTTTTGCCACAATTTTGATGTTGTTTTACATCACAGCCGTCCGATCTAAAATGTACGATTACGATTGTTTTAAATGATTTTATAACTGCGTTAATCTGGACCGTCCAATCTGTAATCAAGGACAAGATTTAAAACTGTGTGAAAACAGTGTGAAATGCTACAACAACAAATCCACACCCCCATTGGTGCGTTGAGTAAATGTGGTGCGTAGCTGGAACATTCCACTTGAATATTACTCACTTTCACTATCTAGGGTTCTAGGTTGCGTCTCTTTTTTGGTTAAGTAGTCTAGTGGTGTAGGTTGCGTCTCTACCTTTATAAAAATTGATGATTAGAAATTAGAATGAATAATTTGATGTCATGCATTAATGCGTTAGTGATATTTTACTCTCTTCGATTCTTATTATAAGAAATAAATCATCTTTTAACACTACAAGAAATATGAATTTTTGCAGCGACTTTTTCGCAGCGACATTCAAATTATTGACAAAAACATATATATAGCAACAACTAATTTAAGTTGTTGTTATAAGTTAGTTTTTTTTCTCAACAATTACATTATCGCTTGAAAAAATTACTTATCCCAACAATAATTATTGTTGCCGCTAATAGTATAGTTTTTTTTGTAACAACCTTATAAAGTCGCTGGGAAACCACACAATTATTTTTTTTTTATGCATATCTTTTATTGTAGTTTCTGTTCCTATTTTTTTGCGTAGATTTCTTTTTACTTAATTTTTTTTCCTATTTTTATGTTGGCTTAAATGCAGTTTTACCCCCCCTATTTTGAATGAATCGGAATTTTACCCCCCCAATTTTAAAATTCGGAATTTTACCCCCCTATTTTATAATTCTTTGAATTTTGCCCCCCTTATACACTACAAGAAAATCTTGTAGCTAATTCATAGCTATTTTCTAGTTCAAACCAGAGCCATCAAAACTCAACTCATCAATTTCATCTCCACCATTCATTTTCCTTTTCTTATCATTCCCTCCACCAATTTCACACTTGCCCATGTTTTTTCTAGAGTAGGTTGTCTTCCAGAAGAAGGCAAAGAATCAAGTGGTCTCAAAAACAATGAAGAAATTGAAGCCAATTTTTTTTTTTTTTTTTGACAAATTAAAGATATACATTGAAATAAATTTTGTAATGGAAATTTCTAGGCCATACAATTCATAACACTACCCCACTGCTTCTTCACATCATGAATGAGGGGGAAATGAATAATCCAAACAATAATTCTAAATCACAGAACTAACATTGTAGCTTGAAAGACTCAAGGATTGACCTGTAAATTGTTGCAACACAAATCCAATAAATCTTCCAATAGTAATGTAAACAAAACTTCTATGATCATATAGTTGGGATTGGTTACCAAGAAACTCTACATCAAAATATCACAAAATGTTTCAACAAAGTCCTTCTAATTTGTTTGTTTTAGCTTGAGAGGTCTCAAACAAGATTTCAGGATTTTAGTAGAAGCAAGAAAACCTTGTTTTCTTTTTCCTTCTTTCTCCTAGCAGCTTTTCTCTTCTTAGGACCTGAAGGCATGATTGAGTTACAATACCCATTGAAGCCATTGTTGATTTGAGGCAATTGGGGTAAATGGAGTAAGGTCAACTGTGTAGTAGAAGCTGGTAACTGATTTTTGGAAGTGAAATCGAAACTACCCAGAAATGAAGAAGAACAAGGTAATGTTGAAATTTGATGATCAAGAAAACCAAGTTCACAAGGGATTTCAAAAGGGTTGTTGTTGTTGAGAAGAGAAGAAAGGGTGTTAGTGTTGTTAATGGGTTTATGATTTGGAGTAGGAAAATAATGAAGATACGATGGTAAGGATCAAGTGAGTTGAAAAGAGAAGAAGAAGGTGAACATGAAGAAGAAGAAACAGAATCAACGGGGTTGTTAGATGTCTAGAAAATAGCTACTAATTAGCTACAAATATCGTCGTAGCTAATTCCAGAATTTCTTGTAATGCATTGAGGGGGCAAAATCCAAAGAGTTATAAAATAGGAGGGGTAAAATTCCGGATTTTAAAATAGGGGGGGTAAAATTCCGATTCATTTAAAATAGGGGGGGTAAAACTGCATTTAAGCCTTTTATGTTTTGTATCTCTTTTTTTTATCTTTAGAGGTAAAATTACATTTAAGCATAGAAGATTTTGCAATATTACTATGAGGACAAATTAGATTTTTCAGTAGTAGTTCTTTTTAATATATTTTTAGTAGAAATATATTATATTAATTTCAATAAATTTAACTTATTTGCGTCAAAAATAAATTTAACTTATTGATTTTTTTTTATAATAACAACTAATTTAAGTCTTTATAATAAGTTGTTTTTTCTTAACAATCTCATTATCGCTGGGATACCGTTCCTATAATTGTAAAATGACAATGAAATTTTCACTAGGAAACTCTCATGCTCAATTGAAAAAAAATATCACACTTAAATTTTAAAACTTTTGTAAAAAAAATTAAAAGAAAAAGGAATAATCATCATTACAATGTGTAGCTTCCTCTTTGAAAAGAAAGAAAATGGTTTATGCGTAAGAGAAAAAATTAATTTATTGATTTTTTTTATAATAAATTTAATTTATTGATTAGTGTTAAATATATGTCTCGTGTATATTTTTATAATAAGTTGACATAATCTTTTTTTATGCGACATCATATATTTTTTTTATATAAATTGGTCTAATTTTTTTCCCCACGTATCTTCTTTTTTAGGTTCTTCTATTATTTTTTTTAAGTTATGATTTTTTTTCCGATATAAGTAGTTATATGTTAGATTGAATTACTATTTTTGATGCATACGTATCTTTTATCATGGTTGATGTTTCTATTTTTATGTGTTGATTTCTTTTAACTTAAAATTATTATCTTTTTTTTTCCAACTTTTATGTTTTTTTTTTTCCTTTAGAGGTAAAATTACATTCAATGGTAGAAGATTTGCAATATTATTATACTTGATGAGGACAAAGTAGATTTTTTGTAGTAGTTTCTTGTAAGACCCAAGATTCCACTGTATAGCTGGGCTAGGAACATTAGGGTTTTACTTTGAGGTTTTAGGGTTTCCGATGTGTTCGTTTGTGAAACATCGTGTAATTAGTAGGTTTTTGCTGAAAATGAGTCTGTTTCGTGCTCGTGCGCTGTAAAGGCACAAACTTTTGTCTTGTAATCCTCTTTTATGAATAAGAAGGTTTATGTGAATTCAGAATGACGAGTTTTGGATTATTCGCGCTTTTGGAAAAACGAGTAGGAATTTTACCCGCTGTTGTAAAATTTTACGGCTTCTGAATTCAGTAAGATTTTAGATGGAAGTTTTATATATCTGCGCGAGTTAGGATATGTTCTGAGATTAATTTTCCAAGGTTTGGAAGAAAATTACAGTCGCGGAAAAAGATTCGGCGATAAGTTTTGGAAATGTTTTACGACAGACGTTCTTTCTGTAGTTTTTCTGTTTTATGAGTTTTGTTCGTCGCGACGCGCGAGAGCTGAACGTGTGAGTTGTTTTAGAAGGTTTTGGGGAAATATCTTAATGAGATGGTGATGGTTTGATCCAAGGGCTAGGGTTTAGTATTGGAACTTTTGACTTTTTGATCCATTGGTTGGGAGCAAGCAAGACTACCCTTGTAGAAAGGCTTTGGCTTGGTTTTGTGGACTTAGAAAAATTATCAAAACACTCTCATCTTCTTCTCTCCATCGTGACTCCATTACTTTCCATTCCAAACTTCACAAAATTCTTATTTTCTCACCATTTGTGTTGATCCCAAGCTTGGAAGTTTACTAGGAAATTCAAGGAAATCACTTACAAAAGGTAACCCCTCTATTCTCATCTCTTAGCTGGCCAAACTTATAGAGTTTGTTGGATTTGGTTAGTTTATGTCTTGTGAGAAATTGTTGGGAAATGTTGTGTGTTGGTTATTTGTTGCTTAGGGTTTGTTCTTGTGTGTTGAGCAAGTAGGCTAGGCTTGTTGGTTTTGATTTTCCTTGAGTATGTGAGAAACTCTTGTGAGAGTTAGGGTTTTGGAAAAATGAATATATTGATCAAGAACATGAGGTTATGTTGTGTGTTTGTGAAAAATGATGTTGTTTTTGAACCTTTGAGCAAAATGGATGTTTGATTTTAGAGTTTTGTTTTAGAAAATGTGATGAAAAATATTTGTGAGTTCTTGAGGTTTTGAAATTTATTTTTTCTCTTGTGATTTTGGGAGAATAATGTTGTTTTGGACTCTTGTATGAAATGGTTTGGTGTTGAAGTGTTTTTGCTTTGAAAACCTGTTGGAAAATGGTTTAGTAGTTGATTAAGAAAATTGTGAGAAAACTTTGTGTTTTGGTTTGGTTTTGGATTGGAAAAGGAAAACTAGTAACTTGGACTTTAAGCAACCAAGTGGCTTTTGAAAAAGTGTGTTTTCGTTTTGGAAAATGTTGTTGGGAACTAATAGGACCTGTAACATCCGTGTTGATGGTAAAGTTGTTTTGGGTGGAATTAAGAAACTAAGGTTTTTCACTGCTGCTCCCTGAAAAAACCAGTTTAGGTTCTGGTTTCCTCGCTCAGCGAGCGTTTCCTCGCCTAGCGAGCGTTGGTCGCCAGCTCTCGCTTGGAGCTGTGAACCCACTGCCTCTGGTCACTAGCTCTCTCGCCCAGCGACCACTGGCGAGCACCTGGGAGTGAAAACTTTGTATATTTGTTCGAAAAATTATTTTTAACTTCTTAATCCCTTTTTCTTAATTGTTTTTAATTGTTGGGATTGAAAACGGGTTATTCGGATACTCGGAAGGCTTGTAGCTTGTAATGCAAGAAAACTTCCATTTCGGTATTTAAATTTTATAAGGGTTTTGAAAATGGTTTCGGGTTCGAAAAATAGTACCAATGACTCATGAAGATTGATCAATATAGTGTGGACTTGTGTGGTGTCCAAGAGTGTGAGAATTTCCTTAGAAACCTTTAGGTTTTTGGGATTTTGGTTTAGTTTCGATACGTTTGGTTGGAAAACAATGTATTGATCGTACGCTGCTTGTTTTAGGAAGCGCGTCTTGTTGTTTGAACGAGTTTCTGTTGTTAGAGCTTGCCGAGGTAAGGGCACTAACTATTTAAATTCCGTCTTTTCACTGATTAATAACATGTTTGGTTATTTTCTGTGACGTGGTTTGAATGCTTTGGCATGTTTGTATTATGTATTCTAGTTGATGAGAAGGTGTTTATGATACATGTGTTATTTACATATGATTTGTCAGAATATATGTATGAGCATGTGGTACGTTTTTATATGATTGTAGAATTATATAATTGATTGCATTAGCATAGATTTGAAGATCGTATGCTCATGCATTCATAGTGTGGTTCGAAGACCACTTAGTGAAATTCCGGCACGCAGGTATAGGATGTGCTATGCAATGTTCCAACACTTGAGATGTTGAATACGATGTTGGAACATTCACTGAACAGTGCAAATACTAAAATAAATAAAGTTGACAGAAAGTAAATGACACGGTTCAATTGTTAACCCAGTTCAGCGCTTAAACAAGCCTTAGTCTGGGGGATACCAATCCAGGAGAGAAGTTCACTATGATAGTTCTAATCCTAAGCTAAACACACCCGTTTACACCTTAAGACTTAGACACTATCTTGTGCAACTACAACTTAGGAACTCCTAAGTCTGAGATCCCATCTCACCTCCTAATCAATCACACACCTAGTGATACTAGACAGAGATATAGTAATTTGAGTACACACTCTAAGACAAGACCAACTCCGTACTTCAAAGCTTTGGAGTAGTCTTACACAGATACAATATCCTATGTCCTAGACTTGCATAAAGGAAATGCAAGGTAGGCTCACAAGTTACAAACCCTAACACAAAGATGATATACTTTCAGAATACAACACACACATCCATAAATTAGGGTTACAAAGAAGCTTATATACTAAGAGTCTTCATGGGCTTCTTTGAAACTTGGGCTTCAATATCTTTGCATGATTCCACACGTCATTTGTGAGCTTGGTCAATTGTTTCCATAAGCAAAGCAGAGCTCTTCTGGAAATAATCACGTAGAGATCTTCTAATAAATGAGCCATAATCAAGAAAGCGCGTTTTCCATATTTAAAGGATGTCGCATTAAATGAGCGCGCGTTTCACTCAACCTGGAAAGGTATCCGGATGTTGAAACATTGCATCCAACATTGTTCATACAAAAATGAGCCAATCAACAAACATTAACAATCTCCCCCTTTGGCGAAATTTTTGGCTAAAACAATCTAGAACCTGGTAGACAATCATCTATAGCACAGATGGCATGAATCTTCTGATCAACACAAACACACAAATCAAGAGAGCATTCATACACTACACTTATTACTTAAGATGAACACCAGAGGCAAAACACACAGAATTTGCCATAAGGTTCTATATCACATGCAAGAATGTTTCAACAACATGTATCACATTGAGGGATAAAAACATAGGCACACTCCCCCTCAATCAAAGATCACCTGCAAGAACATCACTCCCCCTCAAACATTCACCTGCAAGAACATCACTCCCCCTCAAACATACACAAGCACATTTACTCCCCCTTTTAGCCACAAAATTTGCCAAGTAAAGGCATACCATAAGCAGGAAATAAAGCATAGATCCACACAAGTAGTCAGGGCCTAGCCAAATATTACAGACCAGCAGGGAAAATAAGGTTGTCCAACACAGAAGCAGAATTAACAAAACATCAAAGAAAAAAAACAAATAGGAAGATGATCAATTTTCAGGGTTGCTGTCAGTTTCTTCCTCATCTCCAGATTCTGCAGCCTCAGACTCAGTGTTGTCTTCAGCATTTTCTTCCTCATTCTGGCTACCTACAGCTTCAGCAACCTCTTCTTCCTTCTCAAGAGCAGCTATCATCTTTTCAAACAAGGTCTTCTTCTCATCCAGCATGACACAGGTGTCTTTCAGAGCAGCAACAATTTCTTTCCTTGACATAGTGGCTTCTGGGGCTTTAGTACCAGATGTTCCAACAATGTCTGGAGCATGATGCTTGGCAAACAGCTTGAAGTGGAAGGACAAAGGGGCCTCTCTAGGCTTGGCCACATCATCAACAGTCTTGAGAGCAGGCTGTTGTTCAAGTATCAGATCACATAGCAGAGTGGGGAAAGCAATTGGGAGTTTGACAGCTGTTGACTTGGCATGTTTCATGGTTTGATCAAAAATGAATTTACCCAGATTGATCCTTTTGTGAGTACCAATAGCAAAAATCAACCTTCCTAACTCAGTAGCTACATCAGAGGAGTGGGTGGTAGGGGCCCAGTTGGTGGCAGCTATCCTATTCAACATTGCATACTTCACAGATAGCTTGGCAGAAGGAATCTTACCTTTCTTGGGCCAGACCTTGATTTGGTTTGCAGTTATCACTTTGCAAACCTGTGCATCAGACACCTTCAATGGTTCACACTCTTCCTCCACAATACCCAGATAGTTGTTAATGATTTTAGGAGAAAATTTTATGGCTTCACCTCTAACAAACACAGTCTGAAAATCATCAGAAGCAGGATCATCACAGTCTTCAGGAATATTGACCAGAAACTCTTTGACAATTTGTTCATAACAGGGACCCAACTTAGAAATGGTTTTCATAAGACCAGCTTCTCTAATTAAATCCACAACCTCCACAACTTTCATAGCTTCCTCTCCTAGTTCTCTTTCCAAGGCCAGTCTTCTGTGATAAATGTATTTCCACCTATACGAGTACTCAGGATAGTGGAAGGAAACCTTGTCAGTTGGCACAGATTTCACAGCTGGAGGAACTCTCTTCACAGTAGACTTGACAGCAGACTTTTTCACACTAGTGTCAGTAACAGGGATGTTTGGCACATCTTCTTCAACATTGTACTCTGTATCACTTGGGGCAGCAACCTTCCTTTTCCTTGTCTTAACACCAGAGACCTGAGGAGTCACCTTACTCCAACCCTTCTTAGGACCTACACCTACACTTTTACCAGCAGTTTTCCTCACAGGTTGAGGTATTTCTTATAGCCCAGCAACACATTTACCCTTACTACTCCTCAAACGCTTGGAAACCCCAAAAGCTTGAGAGATAGGAACCTCATCAACACATCTTCAGCATTATCACCTACATCAATGACCTCATGTTCCTGATGAACAGAGGTTTCCTCATCATCAGAATGAATCTCAACAGTAGCTTCAGGTATACCCTGAGTATCTTTATCTACACCAGGATCACTAGATGGCTTACTAACTTCCTTCTCAGCCTCAACAGCATCATCCTTCTCAGCAATTACATCTGTATTACCCTCAGAGATATTTGCTTGTTGGTCCAAGGATGTTTCAACATCCGGTCCAACATCCTGAGTATTCTCAGGAATCTCAGAAATCTCAGGGGTTTGATGAACAGTATCATCCCCTTTCTTTTCAACAACAGCAGCAGGCTTATCAACATCCATATTATCAACTGCTTCATTCAAGGCATCTAGACCTATGTTTTCAGCAGATCCTAGGGTTTCAGAAACATTACCTTTATTAGATTTGGTAGGAGCAACATTTGTGGCTTTGGAAGACGCTTCAACATCTGCATCTTCGATTGGATTCTTAGATGACTCAACATCACCCTTCTTCTCGAGGTTGAAAGGATCATCCTTTGTCATAAGATCATGCATGTTCAAGGGAAAACGACACTCACCCCTTTTCAGCTTCCGTTCCTTCTTCTTAGGTTCAGTAGTCGTTTGAGATTCTGGGACGGATTTGCTACTCTTCTTAGATTTCTTCTTCTTTGATTTCGTCTTGGGAGGAGTAATAGTAATGATTTCATCAGGAAGAACAGTGGTGATAGGATCAGCATTCAACGGGACCTCATTAGCAGTAGGTTGAGGTACCTCGTTACCAGTGGGAGCTTTGGTGGATGAAGACATGATTTGACCAATTTTTGATAATTTTTGCAGAGAGTAAAGAGAGATGGAGAGTTTTATGACGGCAACAATAAAACTAGGATTAGAAACCTGAGAAGTTGAGAAGTGAAGTATATAACGTGTGAGGAGCGGTTGAAAAAGGAAAGTAATGATGTGATTTTGATTTTCCTTGGATTTCGTGCAAAAATATAAGAGAGAGGGAAAAATGACAGTTGCACGCCTAAAGCCCATTAACTGCTATAACTCCTCATGCAAGCAAATACCCAACATACCCCTGAGTTTCTCAAATTTCTTCAAGTCTAATGCCTTTGTGAATATATCAGCGATTTGTTCTTCTGTATTCACATGTTCCAATGTAATAACATTATCTTCAACAAGATCCCTTATAAAGTGATGACGAATGTCAATATGCTTAGTTCTGCTATGCTGAATAGGGTTCTTGGAGATGTTAATTGCGCTCAAATTATCACAGTACAATGTTAAAACATCCTGTTCAACATTGTATTCTTGAAGCATTTGTTTCATCCACATCATTTGAGAACATGAGCTACCAGCTGCAATGTACTCTGCCTCTGCAGTAGACAAAGCTACACTATTTTGTTTCTTACTAAACCAAGAGATTAGATTGTTACCTAGAAAAAAACAACCACCTGAGGTACTTTTCCTATCATCTGCACTCCCTGCCCAATCTGCATCACAATACCCAATGAGCTTACAGCAATCACTGTGAGAATATAGGATTCCATAATTGCAGGTTCCATTGACATATTTCAGGATTCTCTTCACTTGAGCTAAATGACTGACTTTTGGGTCTGCTTGATATCTGGCACACACACCAACAGCAAAAGTAATATCTGGTCTGCTTGCAGTGAAATAGAGCAAGCTCCCTATCATACTTCTATACTGACTTTGATCAACAGATATGCCACTCTCATCCTTGGTCAACTTCAAATGTGTGGGTGCTGGAGTCTTCTTGTGACTAGCAGAGTCTAGACCAAACTTTTTCACAATATTCTTAGCATACTTGCTTTGAGAGATGAATATTGTGTCTTCCATTTGCTTGACCTGTAGTCCTAGAAAGTAAGTTAATTCTCCTACCAAGCTCATTTCAAACTCTGATTGCATCTGGGAGATGAAATGTTGGACCATCTGATTCGACATCCCTCCAAACACTATATCATCAACATATATTTGAGCTATCATCAAATTTCCTTCACTTTCTTTAACAAATAGAGTCTTGTCTGATCCTCCCTTCCTGTATCCATGATTTACCAGGAATTGAGTAAGTCTTTCATACCAAGCCCTAGGAGCTTGCTTTAGACCATACAAGGCCTTTTTCAGTTTGTACACATAGTCAGGATACTTGGTGTCCACAAATCCTTTAGGTTGCTCAACATAAACTTCTTCCTGTAAGTACCCATTTAAGAAGGCACTTTTGACATCCATTTGATACAGTTTGAACTTTAGAATACATGCAACTCCTAGTAATAATCTGACAGCCTCCAACCTAGCTACTGGTGCAAAAGTTTCATCAAAATCAAGACCTTCCACCTGAGTGTACCCTTGAGCAACTAACCTTGCCTTGTTTCTAGTGATTACTCCTTTCTCATCAGTTTTGTTCTTATAGACCCACTTAGTGCCAATGACATTTACTCCATTTGGTCTAGGTACAAGATCCCAAACTTCACTTCTTTTAAATTGGTTGAGCTCTTCTTGCATTGCCTCAATCCAGTATTCATCTTTAAGAGCTTCCTTGACATTCTTTGGTTCCATCAGAGATACAAAGCAAGAATTACTAATTACCTCATTGGTTCTTCTGGTAGTGATTCCTTGCTGAGGATCACCAATGATAAGTTCTTGAGGATGATTCTTCTGAACCCTGACTGAGGGACCTTTGTTGACAGTGTGAGTTTCCCTTACTTCCTCATCTTCTTGAGCATTTGTCCTGTTTTCAACAGATGTTCCTGTAGGAGGGAATGCTTCAACATCTTCTGCAACATCTGCTTCAGTATCAGTACCAAGATCATCAATTACTACATTTATTGATTCCATCATGGTCATGGTTCTGGAGTTATAAACCCTGTAGGCTCTACTATTTTTTGAGTATCCCAAGAAAATCCCTTCATCGCTCTTTGGATCCATTTTTCTTCTTTGTTCTCTGTCAGCCAGGATATAACACTTACTTCCAAAAACATGGAAATACTTTACAGTTGGTTTCCTATCCTTCCATAGCTCATAGATAGTGCAGTTTGTACCTTTTCTCATGGTCACTCTATTGTGGACATAGCACGCTGTGTTCATAGCCTCAGCCCAAAAGTGATATGGAAGTTTCTTGGCATGTAGCATGGCTCTTGCAGATTCTTGAATGGTCCTGTTTTTCCTTTCCACTACTCCATTTTGTTGTGGGGTAATTGGTGAGGAAAACTCTTGTTTTATTCCTTCTGACTCACAGAATTCAGAGAGCTTGGCATTTTCAAATTCTCTCCCATGGTCACTTCTGATTCTTACAATAGACAGATTCTTCTCTCTTTGAAGTTGTAAGCAGAGAAGCTTGAGAACATCAAAGCTATCTGATTTTTCTCTGATGAAGTCAATCCATGTGAACCTGGAGAAGTCATCAACAACTACCAGAGCATACCTTCTTCCCCCCATGCTTTCCACTTGCATTGATCCCATAAGGTCTATGTGCAGTAGTTCAAGTGGTCTTGTGGTTACCTGATGTTCCAACTTCTGATGGGACATTCTAGTTTGCTTACCAATCTGACATTCACCACATATTCTGCCCTCTTCAATGTTGAGCTTAGGCAGGTCTCTTATTGCTCCAGTTGAAATAGCTTTCTTCATCCCTCTTAGATGTAGATGGCCTAATTTCTGGTGCCACAGCCAAACTTCCTCTTCCTTACTAACCAGACATGTAGAGATGTTTGCATCTTCATCATCAACCCAGTGGTAACAGTTGTCTTTTGATCTCATCCCTGTCATTACTACCTTTCCCTGTGCATTTCTAACTTCACATCTAGAATCAGTGAAATCTACTTTCATACCTTGATCACATAGCTGGCTGATACTGATCAGGTTTGCAGTTAGTCCTTTCACAAACAGCACCTTTTCTAGTTTAGGTAGTCCTCTTTTGACAGTTTTTCCAATCCCAACAATCTCACCTTTGGCTCCACCTCCAAAAGTCACATAGCTAGTAGCATATGGTTCAAGCTCATCTAGGTAATCATCTTCCCCAGTCATGTGTCTTGAACACCCACTGTCAAAGTACCAACAGTTTCTAGAAGTGGCTTTGAGAGCAATGTGAGCAATCTGAGCTGTTTCCTTATTCACAAGTTCTGGCTTCCATTCCTTCTCAGGCTGGTGTGTAGGAGTGTTGACTTGTTCAGCTGTATTGTGATGATACCATTGAGGATATCCATACAGTTTGAAACAGTAAGGTCTTATGTGTCCTCTCTTGCCACAATGATGACAGACCGATCTCCTAGGTCTTCTGTTAGAGCTTGACCCATGATGTTGAGCAGGACGTTTCAACATCTGCTTTTCTGATGTGGGATCATATACATTTTCTGCATGAATGAACTTCGCTGTATTCTTGTGTTGTTTCATCCTCCTGTAGTCAAAGCCTATTCCAACACCTTTGTTCTTCTCTTGACTATCCAGAATCTCATCCAAGACTGCTGTTCCAGTATTTAACATTCTGATTTGCTTCATGGTATTCTCCAGCTGAGAATTGAGTTGACTAACTTCATCAGTTAATCCTGCTATCTTTGTTAATCCTTCATCTCTTTCAATAGTCAGTTGAGCAATGGTCTTCTTTTGCCTACGCAGCACCTTGTTGATCTCCAAGTCCTTCTCATATAGGTCTCTATAGGATACAAGAAGATCATCATATGAAAGCCCTTCATCAACAGACTCAACATCTGATGCACATACTCCAGCAAGAGCAGTCACACACTTTGCTGATTCACTTTCTTCCTCAGAATCATCTTCATCAGACCAAGTGACAGTCATACTCTTTTTTTGTTTCTTGAGGAATGTAGCACACTCAGTCCTTATGTGACCATACCCTTCACATTCATGACATTGTACACCTTTTGAAGGGACCTGCTTATCATCACTTTTACCTCTTTTGAACCTGTCAGGCTGAGTGTTGATGTTGAATCGGATGTTCTGCCCATTTGGTTTTTGTTTCCAAGCTTGTCTAAGTTTTCTACCAACCATGGCCAAGGCTTCAGAGAAACCATCATCTTCATCAAACTCACCTGTAGACTTACAATCATCAGTGTTGGAGGCAAAAGCTATACTCTTGCTCTTTTTGTCACCTCTTTCATTTATAGCCAATTCAAATGTTTCTAGAGAGCCAATTAGTTCATCAACCTTCATGGTGTTGATATCATGTGCCTCTTCTATAGCTGTGACTTTCATATCAAACCTCTTAGGGAGTGACCTGAGAATTTTCCTGACCAACTTAGCATCACTCATCTTCTCACCAAGAACATCAGACGAGTTGGCTATATCCAGAATGTTCATGTAGAATTCATGAACGCTTTCATCCTCTTTCATCTTTAAGCTTTCAAACTTTGTAGTAAGGAGTTGAAGTCTAGACATTTTTACCTTAGATGTACCTTCATGTACAGTTTCCAAGATGTCCCAGGCTTCTTTGGCAACTACACATTTCTTGATCAACCTGAACATGCTTCTATCAACCCCATTGAACAGGGCATTGATGGCTTTGGAGTTGTAGGTAGACAGCTCTTGTTCTTCCTTAGTCCACTCAAGCTCTGCCTTCAGAACATTTGTTTTGTTCCCATCTTTATCAGTAACAACAGGAGCTTCCCAACCTGAGAGTATAGCCCTCCAGACTTGGGAGTCAATGGACTTGAGAAATGCAGCCATACGAGACTTCCAATAATCATAGTTCGTTCCATCCAACAAAGGTGGTCTGTTGACAAAACCTCCTTCCTTTTCCATAGCGCCAGAAAGTATCTTCCCTAGATCTCACCCAGGTACAGGCAGGGTGCCTGCTCTGATACCAATTGAAATTCCGGCACGCAGGTATAGGATGTGCTATGCAATGTTCCAACACTTGAGATGTTGAATACGATGTTGGAACATTCACTGAACAGTGCAAATACTAAAATAAATAAAGTTGACAGAAAGTAAATGACACGGTTCAATTGTTAACCCAGTTCAGCGCTTAAACAAGCCTTAGTCTGGGGGATACCAATCCAGGAGAGAAGTTCACTATGATAGTTCTAATCCTAAGCTAAACACACCCGTTTACACCTTAAGACTTAGACACTATCTTGTGCAACTACAACTTAGGAACTCCTAAGTCTGAGATCCCATCTCACCTCCTAATCAATCACACACCTAGTGATACTAGACAGAGATATAGTAATTTGAGTACACACTCTAAGACAAGACCAACTCCGTACTTCAAAGCTTTGGAGTAGTCTTACACAGATACAATATCCTATGTCCTAGACTTGCATAAAGGAAATGCAAGGTAGGCTCACAAGTTACAAACCCTAACACAAAGATGATATACTTTCAGAATACAACACACACATCCATAAATTAGGGTTACAAAGAAGCTTATATACTAAGAGTCTTCATGGGCTTCTTTGAAACTTGGGCTTCAATATCTTTGCATGATTCCACACGTCATTTGTGAGCTTGGTCAATTGTTTCCATAAGCAAAGCAGAGCTCTTCTGGAAATAATCACGTAGAGATCTTCTAATAAATGAGCCATAATCAAGAAAGCGCGTTTTCCATATTTAAAGGATGTCGCATTAAATGAGCGCGCGTTTCACTCAACCTGGAAAGGTATCCGGATGTTGAAACATTGCATCCAACATTGTTCATACAAAAATGAGCCAATCAACAAACATTAACACTTAGGTGTGATTAGCAGATCCACCTTTTCATCCTGCGGGATTTGATTGAGTCCAATATTGTGATTAGCAGATCACGGGGTTTGATTAGAAGATCCACCCTAATCCTTCGGTTCGAAGACCGTCGAGATTGTATTGCCTTTAGCGATTCGAAGATTGCGACTCTCCGTGGAGAGGTTAAATTCCGAAATTCATGCATGTGAACAGCCAAGAAGGACTGTTACACCCATTGTAGAGGTTTGCATTAGGCTATGTGTGCATTGCTCATATACGCCCGTTGGTTGGATTTTACTAAGTGTTTAAAGAGTTTTTCTGCTGTGTATGTGGAAGTGTGGTATTTGTATATTCTCTCGCGCCGGTTATATATTTATATATATATATACCTTTATTTTGTTGGTGACCCTTTCTTTCATTTGCGGGCTCTTCCCACCCCAGATGATACTGTAGGTCGTGAGGGCGGCGGCTGCTCAGAGCCTCAGTGAGCTCATGTTGGAGCTTTAGTTTGGAGTTAGACTATGCGCCGGTGTGGTTTGTGCACCGTGCCCTTTTGTTTTAGCATAGTATTCTAACTTGTTTTAGTAGTTAGTACTTTTGGTACTTAGACTTTTGGATTGTAATTATTCAGGATTACACTTTGCATTTCGGATGCACTATATTTTATATATGGGTTCTGTTGTAAATTTAATGCCAGCTCAATTAAACTATTTTGCGCAACTCTGTTGTTTGTTAGAAAAAAAAATTAATGCCCCTTTTTGGCTTTTGAAAACGGGGTGTTACATTTCTTTTAATATATTCTTAGTAGATATATGTCTCGTGTATATTTTTAATTTTTATAATAAGTTTACCTAATCTTTTTTTATGTGACATCAAATTTTATTTATATAAGTTGGTCTGATATATTTTTTCCGACGTATCTTTTTTTATTGAGCATCATAACTCTTCTCCCTACAGACCCAAGATGAATGGCGCTGTTGAAGCCGCAAATAAAAACATCAAGAAGATCATTTAGAAAATGGTCGTTACCTATAAGGATTGGCATGAGATGTTACCATTTTCCTTGCATGGGTTTCGTACCTCAGTCCGCACTTCAACAGGGGCGACTCCCTTTTCCTTGGTATACGGCATGGAGGCAGTGCTCCAATGAGAGTTTTGATGGAAGCCAAATTATCTGAGGCTGAATGGTGCCAGAGCAGATACGACCAGTTGAACTTAATTGAGGAGAAACGCATGACTGCCTTGTGTCATGGTCAGTTATATCAAAAAAGGATGAAACAAGCTTTTGATAAGAAGGTTCGACCTCATGAATTCCAAGAAGGGGACCTCGTGCTCAAGAAGATTTTATCTTTCCAACCAGATTCTAGGGGCAAGTGGGCTCCTAATTATGAAGGCACATATGTTGTCAAAAGAGCTTTCTCTGGCGGTGCCATGACTCTGGAAACTATGGATGGTGATGAGCTCCCACGTCCTGTAAACGCCGATGCAGTCAAGAAATATTTTGTCTAGAAAAAACAAAAGAACAGCTCGGTAAGTCGAAAACCCGAAAGGGCGGCTTAGGCAAAAATGAGCATCTCGGTGGACTGAAAACCCGAAAGGGCGGTCCTGGCAAAAATTAGAGACATAAACAGAAAATGATTATCCTGGTAGGTTGAAAACCTGAAAAGGCAATCTAGGCAAAAATTAAGGATTATGACAAAGTAACTGCATCAGGACGAACTTGATCGCTTGGGGCATTCTGTTAGCTGTCAAAGAATCTGCAATCTAATCATCTTCGATCAGGAGCTCAAAACACAGTTGGAATTCAAAGTTGCTAGGGAGAATAGTGGTTATTATGTCTCATTGTAGCCTTTTCCATATATTTACCATTTTCCAAACTTTTGTAATGATCCATGGGGCTACGCCATTCGCGAGCTACCATTCAATTAATAAAATTTGAGCCTTTACCATTTGTTTGGAACTCTTATTTATTTTTGTCTTACAAAACTTCTTTTTTATTTTTGATGATTTTTGAAACAAATTTCTTCAAAAAATATATGTACAAAATTTTCACACTTTTGGAAAATGGCGACAAACACATTTTCATTAAACTTGTGAACACAAGAGGGAATGTTGACAGCTATCTCAAGAACGGTTAAACCTCAAGGAGCGAAACTGAGTAGTTTCTCCAAGAAAGGGGTTCTTATCTAATTTACAAATGGCGGTCTTTTATCCAACAGTGGAAGCTTAGGCCTGTTATCTCCAGCTGAACCGCGTTTCAGATTTTTGATTGATGTTGGGTTTCCTTCCCAGGAAGTTTTCTTCTTCCCCAGAAAAGTTTGAGCTTTATAATCGGACTTTGTCCCGTCAGCGGCTTTTATTATATCCCCAGTGACATCTGCACCTTGTTGAAGATTTGCCGAGTATTGGGGCATACTGCGATGTTGGTTTACCTCCAGTGTTATTTGTTTTGTCAGTCTTGTCAGCATACATAATGCATACATGACATTCATACATACATAACATACATACATACATACATACATTCATACATAATTGCATTTCCTGATATTCATTAATTCACTTATCTTGGTCGTGTTTATCCCCTAAGGATAAAAGTTGGGCGTGTCATTCTCCCCAGTAGATTGTCAGCCATAAGCAGAAAGTGTATATCCTTTCTTTATTCCCCAATGAGCTCATCCCTCGTGGAAGAAGGTTGCTTCAGTTGCTTCCCTTTCCAAGTACACGGATAGGAAGATCCCCTAGTCGAGTCCATTCCTCATTGGGTATAGAGTCTTGTTTGACTTTTTTTCTCTCCAGCTCGTTCCTAGATTGAATTCGGACCCCAAGCAGCAAGTGGCAGTCCCGTTATATGGATAGCCTGCATACTGCCGAATATATCTTCATTTTTCCCCAGTGGCGTCATCCCCAGTATACCTGGTCAAAAGACGTTACCCTGAAAAAACTTTACAGACGTTTTCTCATCGTAAGAAACCTGTATTTACAATCTAACCTACCAGCGTCTCCTTTGAAGTTCTTGGTAGAGTTATCAATTTCCTTAGTGGAAACATGTCTTATCTTTCGATATTGCCTTAATACGCTATCATTTGTATGGTAGTAGGTAATATATCTTTTCATTATCTTAGTACGCTATCACTTTGTTGGATAGTAGATAAAGTCTTATCTCTTTTCACATTGCCTTAATACGCTATCATTTGTATGGTAGTAGGTAATATCTCTTTTCATTGTCTTAATACGCTATCACTTTGTTGGATAGTAGATAATGTCTTATCTCTTTTCACATTGCCTTAATACGCTATCATTTGTATGGTAGTAGGTAATATCTTTTTTCATTGTCTTAATACGCTATCACTTTATTGGATAGTAGATAATGTCTTATCTTTTCACATTTCCTTGACATTCTATCATTTGTATAGTAGTAGGAAATATTCAGTCATTATCTTGACATTCTATCCTTTTGTTGGTAGTAGATAATGTACCTTTTCAAATTTCCTTGACATTCTATCATTTGTATGGTAGTAGGAAATATTCAGTCATTATCTTGACATTCTATCCTTTGTTGGTAGTAGATAATGTACCTTTTCACATTTCCTTGACATTCTATCATTTGTATGGTAGTAGGAAATATTCAATCATTATCTTGACATTCTATCCTTTGTCGGTAGTAGATAATGCATCTTTTCAGATTTCCTTGACATACTATCATTTGTATGGTAGTAGGAAATATTCAGTCATTGTCTTGACACGCTATCCTCTGTCGGTAGTAGATAATGCATCCCTTTAAATTACCTTGATAAGCTATCACTCGCATGATAGTAGGTAGTTTTTTCCCCAGTGAAACTGTATCGTTTCCCCAGTGGAGTTGGGTCCCTTTCCTCAATGGACTTGGCTATCCCTTTTGTTGTTTCTCTCCCCCAGTCGGGTCACTGTTGTTGTTCCCCAGTGAACTTGTTTAACACCAATCAGATCATTTTCGCCGTCTTGCGTTCATAATGGCATCACGAGCATTCATAACATAGCATTCACCACATTGCATTCATAGCAAATGGTCAAAAAATGGTGTACTTAGTATTTAAGTCTCTTCGACCCATCAAATCAAAACAACTTTTTTCTTAAAAAAAAAATCTCTCCGGTCGAAGAAATTTAAATAGGGGCATCTGTCATATCCCATTTTTTGACCATTTTTTATTTTATTTTTTTGTTTTGACCATTTTTAATTTTTTGTCACGTCTTGTTTGACCAGTCGTTTTTCGTCGTTTCAGACTGTTATTATCATTATTATTATTATTATTATTATTATTATTATTATTACTTTTTTATTAAATTTCGTTTTTATTATTATTATTATTGTTTATTATCATTTATTATTTTTCTGATTTTTATTTTTCCTATTATTTCTTTTTTAATTTTTTTTTAAAATTAATTAAAGGGGAAAGTTGACCTTTTTTCTTTGTTGACCCTGTCACTGTTCCCATCACTGTACACGAGGATCAGAACAACAGCTCCAACCGCCCTATCCATTTTTTCGGCCAAACAAATAATTGCCAGAACAATCTATTATCCAGCCAAACATGCTATTATCCAGTTACAAGCCAGAACTCCGTTTGCCTATAAAAGCAAACCAACGGAAAACTGTAAAGGGGACAGAAAAATCAACAGAAACAGAAGACAATCCCAAACATAAACCCATCACAAAACCAACGCAACAACACCAACACATTCAATCCCGTTCAACAGAACCACCAACACATAACAAAAGAACATAAAACCTCAACACAGCTCACGCAACAAAACCAAACGCATCACAGAACCAAGAACAACAACCAAACAGAATCAAAAAACGGAAAAGGGGGTAAGAAAAATCAATTTTTTCTCGAACTGTAAACGTCCGATCCGGCCATTTGGCTGAGCTTTTGAAAAAATGGAGTTTGGATTTGTGTTATATACGAAAAAACGATCGGGGAGGTGTAAAAAGTTTCTGTTTTGGGACCCTTTTTTACTCCGGCACGATGGCGCCGCTGTCTGGCCTGGCAGCCGCCGCGCCGGAAAACTGGCCGGTTGGTAGAGAGAAGAGAGAGAGTTCGGAGAAGAAGATGAGAAGAGAGAGAAAAAGAAAAGAAAAATGGGAAAAAAAAAACCAAACAACCCCTTTTATATCCTGCCCTTTTTTTCTTTCTCTCAAAAAAAAAAAAAACCCATAGGCCTTTGGGCCTCCCCTGCAAATGGGCCACAGCGCCCAGATCACTACCCACACACCTCAGTCTCTGATTTTTTGACACCCTCCTGTGGTTTTAAATTTTTTTATCTGCTTTATTTAACGCGTTTATTTATTTTTCTCGCATATTTAAATTCAGCTTAATAACCCAGAATTAATTCAGTCAATATTTCCAGAGTGCTCTGGTCCCCAAACATTTAAAATTCAGTCATTTAAATTTCAGTATTTAAATCTCAGTCTTTAATTTCAACATTTCAATCCAGTCCTCTGGTCCCTCACATTTAAATTTCTGTCTAATAACCAGTAATCAAATTGTTATTTAAATTTCAGTATTTAAATCTCAGTCTTTAAATTTCAGCATTTCAATCCAGTCATCTGGTCCCTCACATTTAAATTTCTGTCTAATAACCAGTAATCAAATTGTTATTTAAATTTCAGTCATTTAAATTCAGTATTAAATTTCAGCATTTCAATCCAGTCATCTGGTCCTTCACATTTAAATTTCAGTCTTAATAACTAGTAATACAGTCATTTAAATTTCAGTTTAAATAACCAATAATACAGTTGCTCATATTTAAATTTCAGTCATAATAACCATTAACCAATTGCTCACCTTTAAAAATCCAGTCATCTAAATTCAGTATAATAAACCCAAACGTTTAAATTTCAGTCAATATTTCCAGAGTGTTCTGGTCCCCAAAAAGGTTTAAATTCAGTCTTTAAATTTCAGTAATTTAAATTCAGTCTTTAATTTTAGCATTTAAATCCAGTTATCTGGTCCTTGCTAACTAACTTAAAAAAAAAGGGAAATATTTTTGTCTAAAACATAATATCTTTTCTTTTCTTTTTTAACATAAAAAATAATTCTATTTCAAATCATTTTTTCGCATTTTTGCGCAATCAAAAATTCAAGGGAAGGGATTGTTTTATTAACTTTGCCTCATTATGTAAATTTTTGCATACTTACATATTTATTTGTTTATTATCGCTTTTAGGCTTTAAAACCAAAAACATTCGTATATCCAAAAAAAAACTTAATTTTCAAGAAGAAATCTTTTTCGAATAAACCTTGACTTCCGTCGAGAGATTTTTTTTTAAACCTCTTTTCAATAAATGCTTTAATCCACTTAAGCATATTTAGACATTTTTGACAAAAAAATTTAAAAATACAAAAACAACTCAAACATTTTGCCGCTTGGCTTTTTGACCTTAAAAACCTTTTTTCAAAGAGTTTAGACATAAGTCATTTATGGTCGAGAAATTTCAATTTTTCCCATAACATAAAAACAAGAAAAAATATGGAGTCTTTTCCACCTAGGAGAGTTAGTGGCATACTCGTCGATAGATCCGAATTGGAGCCCTTCCCTATTGATGAAGCAAAGATCCATTTTTTTAGCATGTTTGTGGCGGATTAAAAGGAGTTTTAAAACTTAAGATGACAACTCGTCTTTTCTCCTAAAAACAATCAAACAAACCACTTTGTTATTTTTTACCCGAACTATGAGATTTTGATCCTTAACGGGTACGTAGTGCAAGGGACTTTGCGTCTTCCCAAATCCAAAATTAACAAAAAATATATTCTTCTCTCATCATCCCAATCATTTTACAAGCAAATTTTACAAGCAAACTTTTAGCACAAAAATTCATATTTTACAAGAGGTTCCTGTAGAGTACTACAGATATTTTGGGTGCTAATACCTTCCCTTTGTATAACTAACCCCCGTACCTTTGATCTCTGAAAAATTGCATTATTTTTTTAATTGCATTATCGCATCAATTAAACTTTTTTGCATGTTTATTTTATTGGGTTTATTCGATCTTTTTCCCTTCCCCTGGATAAATAAAAGTTCAGTGGTGAATCTTTATTATTTTTTGTGAGCCAAAGCTAATCCAATAGCTTTTGGCTGTCCGAAAATCACCGCAGCACTTGTAAACACTTTAAGTTTATATTTGTGTTTGTTTCTTTTTCTCTTATGCTCTTGTTTTAGAGTATTTGAGATGTTTTTCAAATATTTACTTTGGAGAGTGTGGGTGTACTGGGGTCATAGGGTGGTTGAGAGTGAAGTCTATATGTTGTAATAATTTTCATATAGTGTTTATTCTCTGGTTGTCGGTTTAGACAACGGCCGTGGTTTTTTCTCCGGTTTTGGAGTTTTCACGTTATATTCTTGTGTTGTTGATTGCGTTCTTTTATTTTCTCTATGCCGGTTTTTCCCAACAACTGGTATCAGAGCCTTTTGGTTTGATTCAAGGAGAAGGGAGTTCCGCTGTGAAGTTTAGGCTAGAGAAAATTGGTGGAAGAATCATGTTTGGCTTGTGGAAAATCAAGTCAAGGATGTGTTGATGCAATCAGGGTTACACAAGGTCAGCCTGGAGAGGCGGTGGAATAATACTCGGGTTACGATTGAAACAACAACTTTATCATGAGGATGTGAAGGTGCTAGTGGTGTGAAGTTCGGAATCGGTGGAGTTTTGGAGTCGTGGACTTTGGATGCTCCTATCACATGTGTTTGAAGAATGAATACTTTGAATTCCTAGAGCTAGTTGAAGGTGGAGTGGTTCATCTTGGAAACGGGAAAGCTTGTAAGGATCAAGGTATGGATGAAGTTCTTTTTTACATGATGTGAGGTATGTTCCTGAAATTAAGCGGAATTTGTTGTCTATAATTATGTTTGGTGATCTAGGCTATGAGACTAGATTTGAGCATGGAATTATAGAAACGTCTGATGCAAAGATAGTTGGTTTTACTATTGGTCATGTATCTGTTACTAGTGGTGATTTTCATGATGTGGTTGAGTTGTGAGACTTCAAGTGGGTACTTGTTAGTGACACGTGCTTAGTTGGACTAGTGAAATAAGGTTTAATGGGTGATGTAACTAAACTGGAATTGTTGGAGCCTAACAATGGCCTGAAAGTGGTTTCAGAGTAGTTTGAAGTTGTTCAGGTGGCACATGGGCATCGGTTGACATGGATGCAAGATGTGTGATGATAGCGTGCGGGCATTGGTTGGCATTGATACAAGGTACACAGTTATCTCGATGGCTGATGAACTTTCGAAGAAAGCCAACATGGAAGTTGCACCATAAATTTTCAGCAAGGCTTCGAGATGAAATTCTTGGGATGGCTTGGTTCCAAGTGAAGGAAATTCTTGGGATGATTTAGTTTCAAGTGAAGAAAATTCTTGGTATGATTTAGTTCCAAGTGTAGTATACTCTTTATGGTGGAGTATGATAATTTAATTTGTCGGTATAGATAATGAGAATTATGATTGTCGGTGAAGACAATGATTGTCGGTGTAGACAATGAAGATTGAAGACTATTACAATCAAGGTGTCAAAGTTTAATTTAACACCAAATCTTATATATACATTCATTTTATTTAATCTAAAAGCTTAAAATCATCATTTAAAATAATTAATATGCTTAAATATTTTGTGATTTATTTCCTTAAATAAAAGTATTTTCACTCACCTAAACAAAACAAAAAACTGACAAGTTTGACCGAAAATTCACAATTGTTCCTCTGTGCTTAAAAAACCGTCTTGATAAATTATAAATCTATACACATTAATCGATGTAAAACCATTGGTAGGACATTGTATTATATATGCAGGGAACTGGGGTTCGAATCCCGGTCATCCCACTTATCCACCTTAAAGGTGGAATTTCTAGCCATTAGGCTACTTGACCAAAAAAAAATGTAAAACCATTTTTTTATTTTAAAAAGTGCAAAACCTAATAAAATAAAAATAAGCTTACCGTGGAATCAAAGTAAAATAAATGCCATTTGTCGTTCGTTTCTTTGGACTGGTGGGACTACAATCACCAAGAAGTCACCTGTGGCTTGGGATCATGTTTGTTCCTCTAAGGCCCATGGTGGTCTGAACCTAATCTCTCTTAAAGAGTGGAATCAAGCAAACCTCACTAAATTGCTTTGGAACATCAATAGCAAGGCCGATAGCTTTTGGATTAGGTGGATTCATAGTTACTATATCAAGCATGACCAGCTTCTGACTATGCCAGTGAATAACTCTTGCTCTTGGATTTGGAAGGCGATCCTAAGACAAAGAAAGTCTCTGCTGCACATACAAGGGTGGGAACAAATGAAGGGTAAAGTTATCACAAGAAAGGTGTATAACTTGTTGAAGGTGGATTACCCTAGTGTTGAGTGGAAAGTGACCATGTACCAGAACATTGCTCGTCCTAGAGCTATCTTTATCTTTTGGCTTGCCTGCCATGGGAGATTGGCTACTAAGGACAGGCTAAGGAAATTCGGTTTGAGTGTGGATGTGAAGTGTTGCTTTTGTAACCATGAGGAAACCATTAATCATCTCCTTTTTTAACTGCATTGTCATGAAAATTGTTTGGCAAAAAGTCCTCAATTGGATGCAGGTTGATCATATTCCCTTAGAGTGGAATATGAGTTGCGTTGGCTAACAAGGCAAAGCAAAGGGAAGGGGTGGAGAGCCCAACTCCTCAAGGCTGCTGCTGCTGAAACAGTTTATACGCTTTGAAAACACAGGAATGATACTTGTTTTGATAACCAAATACATAACACAAATATAGATGAAGATATAATCAACACTATAGTTTATAGAGGGCGGAGGTGTACTAAGCTTAGAAAGCACATTGCCCTTATGCTAATCTAGTTTAGTCCTCTCTTTTGTTTTGATAGTAGCTTTAGTTGGTTGGATCTCTTGATCACCTTGTACAGACTTGCTTTTTGATTGGAATAAATTTCTTGATTAAAAAAAAAAGAAAGTAAAATAAAACAAAAGTTTTAATTTTAAGAAAAATAGTGGCAATTGAAAAATATGTTTAGACTCTTGTTTTTTCACACTATAAAAAACAGAAATCGGGGACTATGAGTATGATTGATAGTAAGTAATTTGGGGAAGAAAATAAGTAACCGTGATTTTTTTTTTACAAGAACAAGAAAGAACAATGAAATTAATTATAAATTGATGAAAGTTTTTAGTTTTTATTTAGGTGAGTGAAAACCCAGCTATTTAAGGAAATAAGTCACAAAATATTTAAGCATATTAATTGGTTTAAGTGATGGTTTTAAGCCTTGAGATTAAACAAAATGAATGGATGAGATTTGATGTCAATTCTATAAATTGATGAAATGACATAGTGATTGAGTTTGTAAATGAGTTCTACCTGTAATAGTTTCAATTATAATTAGGTTTTTAAAAAAAATTATCAGTTTTAATTTAATTTAAAATGATTAGAAATTAATAAAATTATGCCAAAAAAAAAAGGCACAGCATTTGACCTTGCACAAAAATCACAACTTGTCACTAATCTACCGATGCACATTTGATATTTTATGAATATTAAAAATATATAACTATTAATATAAGATCTCAAAATATTGAGGCATTAGTATTGAGCCTTAATTTTGAGGCTCGATACCGTCGCACATCCGATGTAACACCCAAACCCATTATTGCCATTATTCTGGCTTTAAAATTTCTTTTTCAAAAACGACGCAGCAGACGGAATAAAGATATAGACTTAGATCACTTGATTGATAAAATGTTGGTTCGAGATATTACACTCCTCTTAACAAACTAATACTATTGTATTTAATTTAGTAAAATCTTGGTTATACAAATTATTGAATCAAATAATGTATTCTTTAATTATACAAAACAACCTAGATAAGCAGACTTTATATAAGTATAAAACCCCTTTTTCCCGTATCACAATCAAAGCCGAGCTTCACCGATGACTCATACGAAGATAACATACAACCTGAGAAATCTGGACCCAAACCAGTAAAACACACAAAACGAAGAGTTAGGTTACATAATCAAATAAAATCATAAGCATAAAGTACGCTTACTACCACATGAGTTTATCAAGTATAATCTAACCTTAGCATACCAATCTATTATTAATCAACACATATGATTTAAGATTTAATACATCAAAGTAGAATATAAGCATTCATAAACATTTATATTCACCCTAGTCTTCTCAAACAAAGACAATTAATCACACAAAAATACATTCTCAATCTTAGTTCAATTATGAGATTTATGACGCATCAACAAATAGAAGTATCATTTAGAGTTAATAAACATCTAACACTTCAATTAAGTCTTAACACATATAGACAATTCATCAACAAATCCGATTAATGTCACATATCAATTATCACACAATATACACATCATCCTAATGCATCTAATGCCACAAATCATGCTATGTCACTCTAGACATATCTAATGCATGTGGTACCATTCGTTCACATTTAAGTCATGACGGACTCTGCAAGGATAAACATACCCCAATGTTCATTTTTAAGTCATGACGAACTCTGCAAGGATAAACATACCCCAATGTTCATTTCTAAGTCATGACGGACTCTGCAAGGATAAACATACCCCAATGTTCATTTTAAAGTCATGACGGACTCTCTTCATGGGTAGATATATACCCATCTGCTCCTTGTTCATTTTTAAGTCATGACGGACTCTGCAAGGATAAATGTATCCCAAATATATTCTAGTCAACCGCAGCTACTAAAATATCTACTATACTTTAAGGTTCACTTAAAGTATCTGCTCCACATACAAATATGAATGCATGATGTTCATAAATACAACACACATAGTCAATACACAAGGTATTAGACATCTCCAATTAATTTAAGTGGAACACAATCCAATTTACTTCTTTATTAAGATATCTCACGTAATCTTAATATTCTTCTTATTAGACTAACACAATTCTACTATCCTTCTTTATTAAGTTGATTAACACCTTAATATACTTCTTTGACCTTTCAACAAACATCATCCACACAATCAACAACAATTATATTCCACAAATATAATCAACAATTCATCAACACATCATTATTCACCAACAAGCAATCAATCATAGTTACAAACACTTAATTGCATGATAGAATACCATTAATCCATGTTACAAGTGCCTAATTACACTTTAAAACATCCACAAAATAAGTCAGACCCAGTACTGGTCGCTGAGCGAATCCATGGCGAAGAGAAGTCAGACAGAAACAGCTTCTGGCGAAAATCAGCGAGCTGGTCGCTACTGGTCGCTACTGGTCGCTCAGCGAGAAACACCAGTTCATGAAAAATCAGCATAACGGGTTGAACTCAAAATCGACCCAAAATTCCATTTTTCATGCTATAACTCATAAATGAGCTTCATTTAAGTTAACAAACATGATTATACACATAAAAACACCAATAGATACACAGATCTACACGAATTCATACCATAAAGCAAGATTTTACACATTTACTCAAAACTCATAAAACTCAAGAAAACTTGATTCAAACATCTACAAATTCCCATTTTTCCCTTTAAATTCGTACATACATCATGGTATAAGTTCATTAAACATGTTATGAACAATTCCTACAACTTTCTTTAAGAAATTACTTCCAAGACCCAAAAGAAAATGAGTGTAAAGAGTTTGGGAACGGAGAAATCGACATTCTCCCCTCTTTAGAATCACTTGGGATTATATAATCTAACTCTCTTACCTCGGATTGATGGATTCTCTAGTCCACCTCTTGATTCTCTTCCCTTTCTCTTGCCCTAGCTTCTCTCTTCTCTTCCTTCTCTCCACTTCTCTTCAAAGTCACAAAAATGTGACACTTTCTCTCTCTAAGGGATTCATATAGCGCCCCCCACCTTGTGCCAAGGCCCATTGGGCCTAAAGCCCACTAACACGGTCCAACTCGCGGGTTAACTAATGTTTCGCGATAAAATTAATTATCCGACACTATCGAATAATAAAATATTCTATCTCACTAACATAAATAATTAGAGATAAAACGACGAATAAATAAATTGGGATGTTACATCCGACATATGAATGTGGGTCGGCCCTGCGTTTATGTCAATATATAATCACAAATAAGTCAATTTAAATAGATTCATAATTAACCGGAAGAAAGTATAACATTATGGTTACAACATTGAATAGGTGAAGAAAAATTTAGTAATCCGACTAGGACAACACTCTTTTGATTCAAACAATTGCTATATCTTCTTTGAGCTTGTGATGCTACTGGTTTGGTATTACTTCTTGTCTACTTCTGTAAAACGACTTAAGTGCAAACATTAGTAGATCACCATTCATAAAACTTAGCATTTATTCCATAAAGTTTGTTATCATTAAAATATACATCAAAAAGATTTTTGTTTCAACAATTTCCCCTTTTTTGATGATAACAAACCTCTTTTGAATAAATCTTAAGTTTTATGGATGTGTATAATAAAAAATGTAAGAATGTTCGTAGATATGAAATTAAGCTCCCCCTAAACACATGCAAGAGTTTAATTCTTATCATTCTAAGTAAACTCCACCTAAACATATGCAAGAGGTTAATTTTTTACATTCTTCATTGATTAAATCCATCTTGGAGTTTTTCTCCCCATCCTATGTTACTCTTTCATCACATATCTCTCCGCTTTTGGCATCTATCAAAAAGTATTGGGCATGATATATAAAAAATGAAGTACAGATGTGGAAAGAAATAACAAAAAGATATTGCACATAAGAATCAAGTTTTTGAGAAGTCATATTCTCCTATCAAACTTAATCAAGGGCGTATCATGAAAGCGATGAAATCAGAGTCATTTGACACAATGTTAAAAATATTTCTCTCTTCAAAAGATTTTCATGTTGAGGATTTTTCTAAATTTTTTCAAAGGATAAACATCTTTAAATGATAATTATATGCAAGATGATTTGCTCATTATAATAACAATCAATTACATGTATTTCACAAGAATTTGGAAGACATGCATGTTCTCAATCAAGCATATGATTAAATTTATTTGTAAGTGTGCATGTGTGAGTTCTCTTAGTGCAACATATTTATGCACATATATTGATACAACATTGATGTATAGTACATCTCTATTTTTGTCTCCAGTGTTTGCAAGTGCAGCAAGGTAGACATTCAACAATGCTTATAAAACTAAATTTTCATGTCATGAATCAATATTAGTTTAGGTACAGAATATGCAAATCTTTTCTTTCTTAGAACAATTTTGAATCACATAAGTCATTCTCATATTCGAAACGCATAATTAAATTATAACTGATATATCCTTATTTCTGGCTTACAAACGACACCAACCAATAACAAAAATCTCTATCCCTTTTTATATAATATTGATAATATTGTTCTTATTGTAGTGGGATATTTCCTAATTTGGATTATATTTTAATATCGGGGGAGGAATTCATCTTCAAAATTTTATGGTAAAAGCTTTTTAAAATTAGGAAAATTTGATTTTCCCCTCTAAACCTCACTTGAAAAAAAAAAATCCGTTTATTGTTTCGATTTATTTCGACTTAAAAATATTTTACAATGTGAGTCAATGATAAAGACATAACTAAAATGCTTCATGTATTGTTTTTACAGCTGATAACTCATTAGAAGAACATCCGCTTCCCCCTAAGACGGATTGAGATTTGGTGCCTTTAAGGCAGAAAAGTTATGGTGACTTTAATGTAATTTTGCATGTTTTATGAGAAAAATGAAAAAGTAATATAAGAGAGAGATGGACAATATATATTTAAACAAGTGAGCAGTTCAACAATATATTTGCCACAAATCATCTAGTATCATCTTTATTTCTCCGATTTGGTCAATTGAAGATTTCAAAATAGTGTATATCTTTCACATTAAACCCCGTTAAGTTTGAAAATTGTAATTTCGCGCCATTACCATCAGCATCAAAACACCATCAAACAAAACTGAAAAGAACAACAAATAAAACTAATGTATTAAAACTATTGTAAAAGCCGCAAAGTTGCTCACCAAGGTACAATTCAGACCATATTAAGCAAAACAAGACGACGCAGTTGAGGACTATACAATCTATAAATCGACATGTGAAACGTCTTCACCTAAAGTAAAACTTTCTTGGTTTTATACTATTTATATCCGACCAAAACCAATTGTGTAGCAAATCAATTCACCATCCACATTTGGAAATCAATTCACAGGTGATGAGATGAAGTACTGGCTCCAGCTGTTGCATTCTTCTGTTTTGATGAAGCAGAATCAGCTGGCATAACAGGCTCTGAAACATCACCAATATCCAGCGACTCTGGAAGACTTCCATGAGCATCAACCAGCATCATCAAACTGCAAGCTGAAAACAACAAACTATCAAAATTGGACTTGCAACTCATTGTGTTTTAGAATTGATCCATTACCATGATTATGAGTATGACCACCAAAAGTATTCTCTCCAAGCAAATGTTTGACATGAATAAACTAAGATGGTTCTAGCAAGTAGCAAGCAATTCATTATGTCCAGCAACTGACAGGCTAACATTAATCAGCAAAGAAGTTATTAGAGTCTATTAGCATATGGTTCCTATTTTCATCTGCATATATAACAGAGAGCAGTATATTATTTATAACATTTTCCTATATCACTAGTTTCAAATCAGTGATATACAATGTTTCAACATTCCTTCCACCTGAGACGTGTAAACAATCAGAGAAAAAAGTATGAACCACAACGATGAAAATAAGAACTATAATCATTCCTCCCACTCTATTTTAGTAGTTTCGGACGGACTTAAATTACCTCATTGTTCTCGTGATAATGCTTGTCAGAACCTGACCAAGGATTTACTTCAACAATCTTTCCCATAGTTATCCCCCATTCCAGAGCTCTCTTTGTATTTAAAGATGGAACTCTCTTACAGATTTCTGTCATTGTGGCTAAAGTCTTGTCAACACTTATATCATACAATACCTTCACCAAAACTCCAACTTCGTCTAGAATCGCATTCTCTTTACCGGTCTCTACGAGTTGAAACAATTCACCCTGTTGAAAATAAAAAAGTTAAGAGCTTTTTTTTTAAAGTAAATAAATTCGAAGTAAATCAAAGCAAATATATCACAAACGTTCACCTTTCTATAAGATGGACCGATACCACGGATAAAATCTGTATAATACCATACAAGGTGGGCATGTTTGGTTAAATCTGAAACACTATTTGGTTCCTTTTTTGCCTGTTCTGGTTCCTTTTTTGCCTGTTCTGGTTTAACCAGAATAAGGTTGTAACCAGAAAGTTTCAGAAGCTCCATCACATTCGAAGCGGCACCATTACGTGTAACAATTACTAGATTTGCAGGAGGTGGAACAGCGAATGCATATGACATAATACCAAGGAGCATTGTAGTTTCAGCTGTCTCATGACCTTTAGCAGCTGAATATAAAAAAAATAAAAATTATTATCTTATTAAGATATACGTCCAATATTAAATCGATTTGAGGAGTAATACCATTTTTTCGTATAGTCATCTTACTGCGTAAATTAGCTCGACCAAACAACAATGAGTAGCTAAAAGGCCAGTTATCCCTTTTCATATACAATTCAATTTCTATAAAACCTTGCATATTTGCTACTCGTATCGCATCCATGACTTTAGCAAATACTGAACACGGGTTATCCCAATCCAGCGAGATCAAAGCTGTTTCACAATCCCAAAAGACACAAATAGGTGCCTTTACAAACTTGTCCATCACTTGTTTCTTGTGTTGCACGAGTGAGATAGTACTAGCAGGTTCAAATAAACTCTTTCCGGTGACCTGGTTAGAAAGACAAACCTCTTCATATTAATTTTTCCACACACATAAACAAATGTGATACTTTTGCTCTTGTGGAGTTTCTAAAAAAATCTGTCACCTATTAATATACCTGGTGGTCAGACACATAGCTGCGAATAGTATCCTTACAAATAAAATGCACCAAGCAAAGATTATTGCCAAATGTAACTACATCCAACCATTTCAAATCTTCCACTAAAATGCGTCGTAAAACTATGCAATCACCAACAGTATAGTCTTGAAGAAAGCTGCAGTGATCACGTAAACAAGCAGCACAAGAATATCTGAAGACAATAAAACAAAAAAATCAAGTTCAAACAAAATATTTCACGAAGGAATAAATTCCGTAAAAAACTAATGCACGTACATTGATGTAGACTTCTCAATCTCTTCTATCAGCTTTTGGTTTTTCAAAAGGGCAAAAGATAAGCCTTCCAATAACGCTTCGGAGAGATTCTGAACAGTACCAATCCTAGGATTCACCCAGTACCATAGTGGATGCAAAGAAAGACGATAGGCAGTTTCCCTTACTTCAAACCCACAATCTGTGCAAACTTTACCAAGTAATAGCCCCAAGTTTAAGGTTTCCGAAAACGTCATGTCTGTCCCTTTCCAAATTGCTTTAAGGTTTTCTTCTGTCGGATATACCTTTTCCTTTTTAAGTAGAAGGAAGTTTTGCAACATAATGCTCATACCATCACGAATATCACTTGTGTACAGAGATAGCTGTTAATAAACTAAAATTATTAAATAAATCTATAATGGAGAATAACTAAATATACAATTAAATGAAATTTTATACCCTTTTATATGATGCCTCTTGCCCACGAAGAAAAGCTTCATACTTCCATATCACATCACAATTAGCCGATAAGCCCTGAAAGGCTTCACTAACCTTTACAGATAACGCTTTTGGATAAACAAGACATGTTGTCCAATTTTTTTGCTTGGCTAGTGATAGTAGTGCACCAAAATCAGCATCTCCTATTTAAAAAATAAAACATTTTCATTATAAAAAGCAATAGTATTCTCTCTTCTCTCGATTTAAGCAGTTTCAATACCTGTGATAAGAATGATGTTCATTGGATTTTCATTCAATTTAAGCAGGTTCAATACATCAATGGTCAAAGCAGAATCAGCAACCTCTCGTGCATAATCTAAATTAAATAGCATCAATTATATGTATACAAACAAAAATATAATCAAACGTATATATTAATTATTCCACCATACCTTCAGCTACTAACTTGAAAGTAACATTTGGTATTTCCTTGTAATTTTTCTTAAGAGGCAATGCTTTTGCATAACTATAAATCTTTATATCTCCTTGCATTCCAGCAGCCCTTACAGATTGAGTGATGTTGTCACTTATGCGACCGAGAGATATCCAGTTATCTGGTTTGGTTTTATCTTTGCGTGGGTCTGGAAAATCTGGGTTTGGGGTATTTTCAATGTCCCAATAAATGTGTATTGAACTTGATTCATATGCATTCCTTTCTTCATCCATACTGCTGCAGTAATTCAAATGGAAGGCTTAATTTTTGTTTATTTTTTCTTGCATATTAGCATAAATAAGGGCATGTTTGATTGTGTTTTCAGTTTTAGTTATTTAAAGGATAACGGGATGAAATGCAGACAAAAAAACATGTCATTTTCAATCATTAAAGATATCCTCATTTCTGGCTTACAAACGACACCAACTAGTAACAATAAATAACTAAGCATCATGAGAAGATATAATTCATTATTTAAACTAGAAAAATTATCCGGTAGCCCAAACAAATTCCTCCCAAAACATTCTCTCAAAGTATTTCTGTTTGACATGAAGATGGCACCATGCTCAGGAAATAATCCAGACACCTTTTTTTGGGAGAAATTCCTCGAGTCCATTTTTGTTCTAACAAAAAAATTGTACTACATTAGAATTGCCATAAAAAAAAATTGCCATAACAAAAGAAAAATTGTACATTAGAATTTGTATATTTAATCTTGTAGACACCATAAACCACTAACTCTTCTGCATTTACATAACCCAAATACAAACCCTAATCATATTCATAGCTAAATATAACTCATAATAAAAAATAAATTAAAAGAACATAAACAACCATAGATTTACAATGCTGATTATATAAAAGTTGAAAATAATCATAAACCTTGAAAATGCTGATTATACAAATTTAGAGTAGAAATGGAAAAATAATCATAAACCTTGAAAATCGCCCTAATCTTTTGCTTGGTTCTTTTGTTCTTGTGGATTTTCTGCAGAAGCAAACAATAATAAGAGAGAAAAAGTGATTAAAAATAAGCGATTAACGATAAAGAAAGAGAAGATGAAAGAAGTTGAGAGAGAGAGAGATGAGAAGTCACTCACTCAGCAGAAGTTGGCATTGCAAAATGGCGCCACTGCACGTCTTCCGTGCGTATAAGTAGTAGTGGAGAGTGTCACCAAAACGACAATTTGTTTTCTTCACAAATGAAACGACAACTCTAAAAAGAAATTTTTCACAAATGAGACTCTACTATGTTGAAATTGTTGGTACTACAAGACAAATGATTCACTAGAAATACAAGAGAAATTATTTTATTTTCTCTTATTACGCGATTCATCATGAACATTTCACACAATTAAAATAAATAAATTTAAAATTGACATAAATTTTAGGGTTAAATAGTTGATACCCCTGCAAAGTAGGTCGGTTTTGCGATACCCCCTGTAAAATTTTTTTTTAAAGATCCCCCTTGTAGACTGAAGATTCTTTGGGATACCCCCTGGAGTGACACAAATGCATGGAATCTCCACGTGGCACCTCCACGTGGATATTTTTTTATTTTTTAAATTTTTTTTTTGCCACGTGGCATTAAAAATTTTAAAAAAAAACAAATTATTTTTTTATTATTTTTTTTGCCACGTGGCATTAAAAATTTTAAAAAAAAAAATCTGTTTTTTTTATTTATTTATTTATTTATATTAATTAATTTAAAAAACAGTAAATATTAAATAAAAACATTAAAACTTATTATTAATTTTAAAAACTTAAATAAATTAAATAAATTGAGATTTTGAGATAATTCAATTGTATGATAATATCTTTGACGAATAATATCTTTAATTGTATGATAATAATATTTTTTTAAAAATGATATTTTAAAATATTCTCCGATACGAATCAAAAAATATATTATAATAAAAAAATAGAGATTTTGATCTAATTCAAACACATAACTTTAACGATTAATATCTTTTATTGTAGGATAATAAAAATTACAAAAAAATGATATCTTGAAAATGCTCTTTGAGACGAATCCAAAAACATCTTATAATAAGAAAACAGAGGTACTGATCTAATTCAAATATATAACTTTAACGATTGATATATTTAATTGTATGATAATAAAAATTATAAAAAAATGATATCTTGAATATATTCTTAGAGACGAATCCAAAAACATATTATAATAAAGAAATAGAGATTTTGATTTAATTCAAACACATAACTTTAACGATTAATATCTTTATTTGTATGATAATAAAAATTATAAAAAAATGATATCTTGAAAATACTCTTCGAGACGAATCCAAAAACATCTTATAATAAGAAAACGGGGTTTAGTAGCGGCCTAAATATCAAGTTGTGTTTGGAACCATAATTTTCTACTAATATGTTAATATATTAGTAGCAATCTAATTGGTTTCATTATCAATAATTTAGTAGCAGCATAATTTTTTATTAAGCATTTCAATTTCTGAGATTTATTACAAAACTCATTTCCTTTTTTTTTTTGTTAAATGACATAGTTTCAGTTGGTGAAAAATTGAGATGAAGTATGAAATTTTTGAGAAATTATAGGGTATGAAAAATTTGGGAATTTGGGAAAATGTATGAAGATGAGAATTTGGGAATTAAGTGTATTAATTTGAATTTGTTTGGATTTTGAAGGTTTGTTGTTTGAGAATAAAATGTATGAAGAAGAGAGAGATGATTATCCGTTCCAATCCCTTTTTTCCTTTTTTAATTTTTTTTTTTAATTTTCAAAAGCCTATTATTTCTTTTTTAATTAATAAAAAAATAGAGAAATCAGAAAAAGCAAGGTGGGAAAGAAAAATCTTTTTTAATTAATTATTTTATTTCATTATGTTTTTATTTTTTATATAATTTAATTAAGTTTTTAAAATTAATAATAAGTTTTAATGTTTTTATTTAATATTTACTGTTTTTTTAAATTAATTAATATAAATTAAAAAAAAAAACAGAAAAAGAAAGAAAACAGAAAAAAAAAAATTTTTTTTTTTAATTTTATAAATTTTTTTTTTTAAAATTTTTAATGCCATGTGGCAAAAAAAATAATTTGTTTTTTTTTTAAATTTTTAATGCCACGTGGCAAAAAAAAAATATCCACGTGGAGGTGCCACGTGGAGATTCCATGCATTGGTGTCACTCCAGGGGGGTATCCCAAAGAATCTTCAGTGTGCAAGGGGGGATCTATAAAAAAAAATTTTACAGGGGGTATCGCAAAACCGACCTACTTTGCAGGGGGGTATCAACTATTTAACCCTAAATTTTACAAAAGAAGAAGAAAAAATGAACCGTATAAAAATAAGAAGATAATTTTTTTTTGTAGAAGATGTTATTTTTCAGTTCTTTAATCAGTAAAGTAATAGTTTTTTTTGGAAAATACATTAATTTTGTTTTTCTCTTTACTAATAGTTTAAATTGTTTTTTTTTATCTTAGATGAAGTGGTAATCCACTTAAATTAAATTAACATAATTGTGAAATCCCGGGTTTAAACCCGGGTCACGATGTCCGACCTAACAATTTCGATAATTTTTGCCAGTTGAACTAGGACTTCTGGCGTAGTTTAAATTGTTTTTATTGATAACAAAAAAGAGCACCAACTTTGATTTATATATTATTTGTGTAAGTAAAAAAAGTAGCATCTATAAAATAGAAGAAATTTATTTTACTTATCCTCATTCTTCTTATTTTTCTTAGCATGTTAATTGTTTTAAATATCCCGCTAAAAAGAAAGGGGGAAAAAAGTAGCATTGATTTGTAAGGAAAGAAGTAACATTGATGAACCAATCGTTAGTTGGTTCAGTGGTGATTGGCACTGAACTTGGTAGGGAGGACCACGGTTCGATCCCCCGCAACTGCGATCGGGAGGAGGCTGGAACCACTTGATGTCAGAACTGACCCCCGAACCAGATTAAACTGATGGTGAAAAACCAAAAAAAATAAAAATAAAAAATTTGATGAGATGGTAGAAATTTCATTTACTTACCCTTATTCTTCTTATTTTTCTTTGCATTTTCTTTGTGGAAATCTTCTGCCATAAGAAGAACAAACGCAAAAAAGAATACGTCATTACTATGTTTTTAACAACAATTCAAGGCATTATTAGGTACATTTACTATATTTTCCGCATTCAATAAAGAAGAAATTGCATTAATACAAGATTGCTTGGAGTACAAGAAAAAGAAGAAAATTGAAGAAAATCAGCACAATTTGCATCATGTCGTACCCCATTTTTTGACCATTTTTATTTTATTGTTATTTTGGACCCTTTTATTTTTATCTTTGTCTTTGTCTCGTCTTTTCTTGACCAGTCGTTTTATTTTGTCATTTCTGACGAAATTTCGGTAGAGAGGTATTTTAAAATACCTCATTTTTGGTCAACTTTTTCGTCCTTTTTTGTCCGTTATTTATTTTTAGTCTTTTAAGTTTATTATTACTTTTACTATCTTTATTATTTATTATCTTTTATTATCATTTTTTTTTATTTTTGTCCTTTATTAATCTGTTTTTATTTTTATTTTTCTTTTTCTTTTTCGTTTTAATTTAGGGGGAGGGGGAAGTCAGGTCAACAGTCAACAGCAGTTGACCAAAGTCAACAACCACAAATCAGCCAAATTTTCCACCGCCCCACCACTGTTCAGGATCAGATTGCCAAACAAAAACACAGTCATTCAAGATCAGAACAACAGCTAGCCATAGCCAGCTGCCCTCCAAACTCAACCATGGCCAAATTTTTCAACCACGGTTAAACAGCTGCAAACCACAAAACCACCAGCACAACAGCCAGCACAACAGAAATTCTCCCTATAAATAGAGAGCCAAAAATCAGAAAGAGAAAAAAGAAAATCAGTTACCACAACATCACTCACAGAAAAATCACAAACACAGAGCAAATCCCTGTTGGTGTTTATGGGCTATTGACTTCATTTACTAAAATAAGCATGTGTCCCGATGTGGAGCACATCAGGATCCACATATGGACGCCCTGAATTCGCGCCATTCTGTTATTATTTTCGCGTGATCTCTTAACAAGATTTGATTCAAAAAATAAATCCACGCCGACTTGCGCGTTAAGGATCGAACTAAAAGATTTAGTTCTGTTTTATTTTAAGATGGCCAACTTTGATCAAAAGATTTAATACAAATATATTTTGATGAGAATCAAATTTATCTCAAAGCAAAGTTACGATGGCCAGCTGTTTCTGAAGAAGGTCCAAGCCCATGAAGCTTGCCTATATAAAGGAAGACTGAAGACCAAGTTAACCACTGAAATCGAACAAGCTTTAGTTCACAAATTGAGTCTTAGGTTTTAGTCTTTAATTGTTTATTGTTTATTGTGAGCCTTCTCTTGGATCATGTCTGATACAAGTGCAAGAACTGTTTAGTTGAGTTGCAGTCGTTTTTGAATCGCTCCAAAGCTTTGAAGTACGGAATTGGTTCCTTGTCTAGGAGTGTGTCTCCAACATTGAGTTTGTTATTTAAATCTTCACTGTCTGTGAAGTTGAGGGGGAGTGAGCAGAGGTTCTCATACTTAGGAGTTCCTAAGTAGGATTAACACGGGTAGTGTTTAAGTGATAAGTTGTAAACGGGGTTTACTAGGGCTTTGAATTAAAACTATCATAGTGGATTCCTCCCTGGATTGGTATCCCCCAGAGTAGGTTGCTGTTTGCACCGAACTGGGTTAACAAACTCATTGTATTACTTTTATCTTCTGCACTTTATTATTTATCTTGTTCATCAAGTTTCAGCATGTCCATGATGTGGGCACATTAGGCAGCACATCCTACTCCTGACCCTGAAGTGGTCCACATTGTGTTGCACATCTGAAACCTGCTACCAAGAATTTCAATTGACATCAGAGCAGACACCCTGCCTGTTTCTAGGGTGAGATCTAGGGAAGATATTTTCTGGCACCATGGACAGAGATGGAACTCAAGTCAACAAACCACCCCTCCTGGATGGTACTAACTATGACTATTTGAAGTCACGCATGACTGCCTACCTAAAATCCCTTGACAGTAGAACTTGGAAAGTTGTGCTTACAGGATGGGAACACCCAGAGGTCAAGGATGCAAATAATGTTGACACAGAAGAGCTAAAACCAGAAGAGGAATGGACTACAGCAGAAGATACACTAGCTCTTGGAAACAATAAAGCCTTGAATGCATTATTTAATGGAGTTGACAAGAACATGTTCAGACTCATCAAACAGTGCACAGTTGCCAAAGACTTAGGCATCTGAACCTGAGAGGAATGAAGAAACTCATCTCTAAGGATGCCATCAGAGGACTACCAAAGCTTACTATTGAAGAAAGCAATGTTTGTGGTGAGTGTCAAGTTGGAAAACAAACCCAAATGTCACACCCAATGTTACAACATCATGTGACCTCTAGGGTATTAGAACTTCTCCATATGGATTTAATGGGACCAATGCAAGTTGAAAGTCTTGGTGGCAAGAGATATGCCTTTGTTGTTGTGGATGATTTTTCAAGATACACTTGGGTAAGTTTCATCAAAGAAAAATCAGACACATTTGAAGTGTTCCAAGACTTGTGTCAGAGACTCCAAAGAGAAAAAGACAACACAATTAGTTTTCATCACCAATTACACCACAACAGAATGGTGTAGTTGAAAGAAAGAACAGAACTTTGCAAGAAGCAGCAAGAGTTATGTTACATGCAAAGAACCTACCATACTATCTCTGGGTAGAGGCTATGAGTACTGCATGCTATATACACAATCGTGTCACACTTAGAGCAGGTACCTCAACAACTTTATATAAAATCTGGAAAGGAAGAAAACCAACTGTGAAGTACTTCCATGTCTTTGGAAGCAAATGTTACATCTTGGCTGACAGAGAACAAAGAAGAAAGATGGATCCTAAGAGTGATGAAGGAATTTTTCTTGGCTACTCTATCAACAGCAGAGCCTACAGAGTCTTTAACAACAGAACTAAGACAATAATGGAATCCATAAATGTTGTCATTGATGATATAGTGCAAGATGTGGAGCCTGATGTGGTCACATCATTCCCCCAACCTGAAGACTTTGAAGCTGAAGAAAATTCTGAGAAAACAGATATAGAGTTGAATGAAAGACAGTCAAGTAAGGGTCCCTCAATCAGAATACAGAAGAATCATCCCAAAGAGCTTATCATAGGGAATCCAGAATCAGGAGTCATGACCAGATCAAGAGAGGTAGTCTCCAATGCTTGCTTTGTGTCCAAAATTGAACCAAAAAATGTGAAGGAAGCCTTGACTGATGAATTTTGGATTGATGCAATGCAAGAGGAGTTAAATCAGTTCAAAAGGAATGAGGTATGGGACTTGGTTCCAAGGCCTGAAGGTATCAATGTTATTGGCACTAAATGGGTCTATAGGAATAAGTCTGATGAAAGTGGTGTGGTTACAAGGAATAAGGCCAGGCTTGTTGCACAAGGATACTCTCAAATTGAAGGTTTAGACTTTGATGAAACATTTGCTCCAGTAGCTCGTCTTGAATCCATAAGATTACTTCTAGGAGTAGCATGTATCTTAAAATTCAAGCTTTTTCAGATGGATGTAAAAAGTGCCTTTCTAAATGGGTACTTAAATGAAGAAGTGTATGTAGAACAACCCAAAGGATTTGTTGATCCAACTCATCCAGATCATGTCTACAGATTGAAGAAGGCTTTGTGTGGTTTAAAACAAGCACCTAGGGCATGGTATGACAGGTTGACCAAATTTCTTGTGAACCAAGGATATAAGAAAGGTGAAACAGACAAAACCTTGTTTGTGAGAGAAGAAAAAGGAAAGCTCATGATAGCACAAATCTATGTAGATGATATTGTGTTTGGTGGAATGTCAGATACCTTGGTAAAAAGGTTTGTACGTCAGATGCAATCTGAGTTTGAAATGAGCCTTGTAGGTGAGCTAACCTACTTTCTTGGTCTCCAAGTAAAACAAATGGAAGACACAATTTTCATCTCTCAAAGCAAATATGCCAAGAATATTGTGAAGAAATTTGGAATGGAGATTGCCAGCCACAAAAGAACCCCATCAGCAACTCATCTGAAACTTACCAGAGATGATAAGGGTGTTAGTGTTGACCAAAGTCTCTACAGGAGCATAATTGGAAGTTTACTCTATCTAACAGCAAGTAGGCCTGACATTGCCTTTGCAGTTGGTGTTTGTGCTAGATCACAAGCTGAAACTAAAATGAGCCATCTTACACAAGTCAAGAGAATACTGAAGTATGTTAATGGCACAAGTGACTATGGTATCTTGTACTCTCATGGTAAAAACTCAGAATTGGTGGGATATTGTGATGCTGATTAGGCAGGTAGTGCAGATGATAGGAAAAGCACCTCAGGTGGATGCTTCTTTCTTAGAACCAACCTAATATCATGGTTCAGTAAGAAACAAAATTGTGTGGCCCTTTCTACAGCTGAAGCTGAGTACATTGCAGCAGGAAGCAGTTGTTCTCAATTGCTTTGGATGAAATAAATATTGAGTGAGTACAATGTGGAGCAAGATGTGCTCACATTACACTGTGACAATCTAAGTGCTATAAATATTTCTAAAAATCCTATCCAACATAGTAGGACTAAGCACATTGATATACGACATCACTTTATTAGGGATTTAGTGGAAGATAAGGTTGTAACTCTGGAACATGTTGCCACAGAAAATCAGCTGGCAAATATATTCACTTAGGCGTTGGATGCAAGTAAGTTTGAGGCTTTGAGGGGTAAACTTGGAATTTGCCGTTTTGATGATCAATAGCAATTAATGCTATTATGGCGTGTAACTAATACCTGTCACTCCCTCCATTCACTGTTGCACGTATACCTAAGGCAATCATATCAAATTCCCTCTAACGGATATCTCGCTAACCTAAAAACCCTAATCCTTATTTTTGTGAAACCTTTCATCACATTACTCTCAACAAACATTCACATTCTCTCATTACATTCCATCAAACCCTACAGGCAATAAATTCTTAACTCTTTCAACTTCACTCTCACTTTCATACTCATCATGGAAATCAACTCAGCTTTGTCGTCACCAAAACCCAACTCTCAAAGTCTGAACCAAGAAATTGATCCAACCACAATCATCGATGCTGTCCCTGTATCTATTGTTTCACCATTAAGCACCAAGAAGAGATCAAAGCGATCAAAGAAGGAAACAAAATCTGCAGAAGAAGAAGCTGTTGTGTCTCCGCCACCTTCTGTGGAAAAATCAAAGAAAAAGAAAAGCAAGAGATCCAAGTCTGAAGGATCAAGGAAGGTTCACACCATGGAGAGTCTTTATCTTGAACCAATTAATGAAGAAAATGTGGCTGTTAGTGCTGAAGCATCAGTAAGGACTGATGATCAAATATTGAGTGATAATACTCAAACTTTGGAGATGTTTAAGTAAATTGCTGCTAAGCAAATCACCAAGGAAGAACGTCATCCCTTCGCACAACAAATCATTGATACTGTCTTGAAGGAGATCAATGAACCAGATGTAGTGCCAGATGTTGACACATCTTTGGCGTAAGGTGTAAAAGAAACCACTGCTGCTGGTACACCTGAAGAACACCCTGTAATGGAGCAACATGTCTCCAATGAAGATGATCCTAATGATGACACCCAGTCTGATCAGGGTAAGGAAGCTCAAGAGTCTGCTGAGAAGGAAAGCCCTAAAACTTCTGACAAGGATGCTGATGGGGATACAAATGTGGTGGATGTGGAAGACTATGACTCTGATCATCCTTTAACAAAGATTATTGAAGAAAGCATAGCCAAAAGGACAAGGAGTGGAAGAGTTTCTGTTGTTGTTAGTACACCCACCAAGAAAAACAAAGAGAAGAAGAAGAGTGCAGCTAGGCCTGTCAGATATGGCCCTAGCAGAGGTTCAAGTAAGGTTGAGACTCAACCAGAAAAGAAGAAGAAGACCTTGAAGAGGAAAGAGCCACCAGCTAGTGACTCTGAGTATGATGGGGAGCAGGATGTGCCCCACATCAGTGAAGCTGAGGAAGATCAAGATGTAGAGCTCAATGTGGTCCACATTGGAACCTCTGAGAAGAAGTCTATTGGGAAGAGGAAGATACCTCAAGGAATCCCTGATGTTCCTATTGACAACATCTCCTTCCACTCTCTAGAGAATGTTGGCAGGTGGATGTTTGTGTTTCATAGAAGACTGGCTCTGGAGAGATAGCTCAGCAGTGAAGCCTTGCAATGCAAGGTGGTTGTGAATTTGATCAAGCATGCTGGCTTGATGAAGACAGTCTCTGGCATGAGTGACTGTTGTGAAAAGCTGGTGAAAGAGTTCATAGTCAATATCCCAGCAAGCTGTGACAACCCTCTGAGCCATGAATTTCAGAAGGTCTTTGTTAGAGGTAAAGAAATCACCTTTTCTCCTGCCATCATCAATCAATATCTGAGGAGAAGTGAAGAACCATGTGCAGAGTTGGAAGCTACTGACAATGACATCTGCAAAGCCATCACTGGTGGGACGGTTAAGACATGGCCCAAGAAAGGAAAGCTACCTGCAAGCAAGCTCACCCCTGTGTTCACCATTCTCAACAGAATTGCTGCTGCAAACTGGGTTCCTACAACACACAATTATGAGGTGGCTACAGGTTTGGCTAGATTTATTTATCCTATAGGTAATAAAATTAACTATGATTTTGGTACTTATATATTTGAGCAAACTGTTAAGCATGCCAAAATCTTAGCTGTTAAGTTGCCTATAGCTTTTCCTTCTTTACTATGTGGAATTATCATAAGCCAGAGACTTGATATTTTGATAAGAGAAGATATAGCCTGTAAAAGAGACTCTGCTATCTCTTTTAGTACCAATCAGCTGGATGTAACTCCTGATGTGGGCACATCTGCTGCACCTGGTGGCATCCCTAGGAAGGCTATGATAGCATTGTTGAAAGACACCTGCAAGGCACTAGAGGAAAAGAAGCTCAGTCTAGAGGCTGTTATAGCTGGTCTGGAACTTGAGGAAGAGCAGGCTGAAGCTGAGGAGAATGTTCAGGTGAATGAGGAGGAGGCTGGTGACTCTGCAGCTGAGAATACTGATGGGAGTGATGCTTTCTGAATTATTGTAATTCATGATTTTCCATGTATCAGTTTCTTTTTTTGTTTTGTGGACTATGCCCTGCATATTTTATGCACCTTTGTGAGCTATGGTCTGTAATTTTACACAATCTGTGGCCTTTGATCTATGGCGCTCTGTTGTTTGGTGTTTGCTCTTTATTCTCTCTGATCTTGACTTTATTTGTCAAAATTGTGGCTATAAAGGGGGAGTAAAAATAATGATATCTGATCTGATCTGAATACATGATGTGGTGCCTGATGTGTGCACATCTGGCTATCTGTTTAAGTGTCTTGCATGCAAAATTCTTGAAGACCTATTTCTGAAGTGTTTTTTAAGACTATATTTGTGTGATGTTTGAAACATCTGTCTATCTGCATCTATCTATCTGATATCTACCTGATTATGTGTTCATATGAAGACTGTTGAAGATGCTAGATTTAGGGGGAGTAATTTACTACATGTTTGCATGGTTCTATGCATATCTGTGATTGCTTCCTTGTTTATGTGTGCATGATCTATGCTTTTATGTCTGGGAATTTATTTTTCTCAGTTTATAGGAATTTATTTTTTCTATTGTGTGAGAGTTTATTTCTCTCCTAATTTGTGAGACTCATATCCGCTGCTGAAAGTCTCTGATGTTACAACACATCTCTCCAAGTACTCATGGCTGATTCAGAAGCTTATTTTAGCCAAAATTTGCCAAAGGGGGAGATTGTTGGTGTTTTTGGGCTGTTGGCTTCATTTACTAAAATAAGCATGTGTCCTGATGTGGAGCATGATGTGGAGCACATCAGGATCCACATCTGGACGCCCTGAATTCACGCCATTCTGTTATTATTTTCGCGTGATCTCTTAACAAGATTTGATTCAAAAAATAAATCCACATTGACTTGCGCGTTAAGGATCGAACTAAAAGATTTAGTTCTGTTTTATTTTAAGATGGCCAACTTTGATCAAAAAATTTAATACAAATATATTTTGATAAGAATCAAATTTATCTCAAAGCCAAGTTACGATGGCCAGCTGTTTCTGAAGAAGGTCCAAGCTCATGAAGCTTGCCTATATAAAGGAAGACTGAAGACCAAGTTAACCACTGAAATCGAACAAGCTTTAGTTCACAAATTGAGTCTTAGGTTTTAGTCTTTAATTGTTTATTGTTTATTGTGAGCCTTCTCTTGGATCATGTCTGATACAAGTGCAAGGACTGTTTAGTTGAGTTGCAGTCGTTTTTGAATCGTTCCAAAGCTTTGAAGTACGGAATTGGTTCCTTGTCTAGGAGTGTGTCTCCAACATCGAGTTTGTTATTTAAATCTTCACTGTCTGTGAAGTTGAGGGGGAGTGAGCAGAGGTTCTCATACTTAGGAGTTCCTAAGTAGGATTAGCACGAATAGTGTTTAAGTGATAAGTTGTAAACGGGGTTTACTAGGGCTTTGAATTAAAACTATCATAGTGGATTCCTCCCTGGATTGGTATCCCCTAGAGTAGGTTGTTGTTTGCACCGAACTGGGTTAACAAACTCATTGTGTTACTTTTATCTTCTGCACATTATTATTTATCTTGTTCATCAAGTTTCAGCATGTCCATGATGTGGGCACATTAGGCAGCACATCATACTCCTGACCCTGAAGTGGTCCACATTGTGTTGCACATCTGAAACCTGCTACCAGGAATTTCAATCCCAAACCCACAACAAAACCCATCGCCATTTCCCTCAGCCAAACCGGCAACCCAACATCACAAACCCATCACAAAAACCATACCCAACGCTGTAAACAACACACACGCAATAGAACACGAACCCAAAACCCAGACGAAACAGAAACAACACACGCGCACGCTGTGAACAAAGAAATAGACGCGAAACAGCGAGAGAAAGAAAGTTTTTTGACAAACTTCTTGGTCCCGATCCGGAGAATTGGTAAGGTTTTGGGTGATTTGGTGTATGGATTCGAAATCAGGGATGAAAAATAGGGGGGTTTGTGTTAAATTTTTGCGATTTGGAGTTTTTACTCCGGCCGGCCTCCGCGCCGGCCACCGCTAACCACCGCTGGAGTCGACTCCGGCACAGTGATGTTCTTCATAGCTGAAGAACATATTGAGAGAGAATGAGAGAGAGAGAGAGAGAGAGAGAACCAGTTGGGAAAGAAGAGAGGGAAAAAAATTGGGAAATGAAAGAAAACAAAGGAAAAAGCATTTATATATTTTCCAAATTTCTCCAAAGCCCCCCCCCCCATGGGCCTTTCTCACACGCCCCCACTGGTCTGGGCCTCTCTGCAGCATTGGGCCTCAGCGCCTAGCAATACTATTGGCACCCCCTACCTCACTGTTTGCACCCCTCTTTCATTTTATTTATTTTTTATCGCTTAAATATTTTTGCCTGCTTATTTTAAATGCATGTTTATTTTCTCGCATATCGTTTTACCTCACATATCATGCATATATACCTTTAGGATCAGTTTATTATTTTTAACTGTTAAATGCTATTTAACTTTATCCATTAAATGCACTGATCTGTATTGTGTGTTTATTATTTATTCGTCAGTTATCTGTCTTTTAATTATTGCTAAGGCACTGGTCTGTATTGTGTGTTTATTAATTATTCGTCATTTATCTGTTTTATTTATTTATTTCTAATTAGAATGTAATTAGGGATAATGTAAACATAAATGAGAATACTGCATTGCATGCATATTTATTTATTCCGCTTTATGTCAAATAATAGCGTAGAAAAATTCAAAGGGAAAGGGGACTTTATTTTTGATCCAACGTCATTAATAAACCCCTCGCGCATAAAAATCATTTTATCATGCTAGTTAAACTTCGCATTTATTTTATCACATTAGTTTAATTCATCACAGTTTAATTACTTTATCGCTTTCAAACTTTTTTACATCAAAGGATCCAACATCCATTCAGCCTTTTATTTTTTTTCATCAAACTTTACATTTTTAGTAAAAACCTTGGAACTCAAACCAAGTTGCTTCGCGTTTTTTCTTTTATCAAACATCAATCAATCTAATCATACTTTGACATTTTCTTTTTTCAAGTTAAAATCAATCAAACTTCACATTTTTATTCTGTCTATGCCGCTTCGGCTTTTTATCTATGAAAACCTTTTTTCAAAACATTTAAAATCAAGCAAACACGTCAATCGCTTTTTACCCGAACTACGAGATTTTGATCCTCAGCGGGTACGTAGTGCAAGGGACTTTATGTCTTCCCCAAATCAAATAAAAAACAAAAACTTTTTTTCCTTTTTTCCTTATCCATTAAAACTTCTTTTTCTTTACTTTCAGTCCTCACTAATATTTAATTTTCTACATTAGGCATTTTATTTACAAATAAGCAAACATTTAGCAATAAAGATAAAACAAGAGGTTCCTGTAGAATACTACAGATACTTAGGGTGCTAGTACCTTCCCTTTGTAGAACCAACCCCCAAACCTAGCAATCTCTCACAATTAGGGGTTTTCATTCGATCTTTTCCCCTTTTCCTTTTTGGATAAAATAAAAAAACTCGGTGGTGAGTCATGATTTCACCGCGATAGAAAAATGGCGACTTCACTGGGAACAATTGAATCCCCTAAGAGGGTTGAGTCTATCTTGTTTTTCTTTATTGCTTTATGTTTGCTTATGTTTGTTTATACCTGCCTACATGTTTTGTTCTAAACGTGGGTGAGATAAGTCCTTCACCCGGGCTTGAGGGAACTTTAAGTTAGGACGTGGTATGATCATAATGCTTATTCGAGAGTAAGTTTCGGCCGTAGCATATGTGGTAACCACACTCAATTGAGGAACCTTGAAAGTAATTATGTCAACATGAGTAGTCGTGATTGACGTTCTACTTTCATGGACCGACGATGTTGAGGACTTTAGTAAACATTTAACCCATCTTGGCCGAAATAAGGCGTAGTGCGGTTGTTGGTTGATACGCGATACTACACTCTGAAGGTGTGAAAAACACAAGAAGGGGGGGTTGAATTGTGTTTTGGTAGTTTGAAAATTTCTTCAAAGTTATAAATAACTTGTCAGAGTTTGCAGCGGTTTAGAAAACAAAACACAAACAATCAGACTTTAAAGAGAGAAAGATGAGGAGAGAAAGATAGAGACAGAGATTTTATACTGGTTCCTCTCACAAACCGAGAGTAGTCCAGTCCTCTTGTACTTCCAAGAGAGTTCACTATAATCACAAAAGATTACAAATGCTCAAGCACAAAAGCAAGAGACTTCCAATGCTCAAGTTAACAAACAAGAGACTTCCTAATGCTCAAGCACGCAGGCAAGAGACTTCCAAACACAAAGTTAAGAAAAACAGAGTCTGAACAAATTGATATGAGAATTAATGTTCAGTAACAATAAAATACAACTTTTGATACAAGACTTAACTTAGAATCTTAATACAAGAATTCTAAGGTTCAACTAATGAGAAAACAGAAGCTGAAGCTGGAGTCTTGGATTTTAATATGAGTTCAAGTAGTATTTGAAGTTTTGTGCTTTTAGGACGTTTTTGGCAGAGTAGCAGCTCGTTCAAATTGTTCAAAGTGTTATTTCCTAAAGCTTTAAATCTGCTCCTATATATAGATGAAGGAGGAGCGTATGTTGATTTGAAATTGTGCGGTGAGATTGTGCCAGCTGTAGATAGTACCATTCTTTAACCAAATCAGGTAACCTTGAATACGATCAATCTTGGGGATTACGTTTTAGCCAAATCCGGTAAATAGTTCGTACAATAGTACTAACGTCACTATTCTGTGGATAAGATTGATTCTACCAGCTTTTGAGATGTCAGAGGATGATGAAGATACTCAATGATTGTTGTAGAGAATGTTCTTCTGACAAAACGGCTCTCACTGCTCTTATCAGAGTCTGATATCTTCAATCTTCAGATTCTGATACTAGCTTCTGACGTTAATAAAGATTGCATCTTCTGATGGCTTGAAATCTTGGTCAGAATATGCTTGACCCATCAGAGCTTCCAAAGTGCTTTTGGTGAATATAAAAATTAACTTGTATATCTGCACACTTGGATCAAATAATCAGTATACCCTAATGTATATTAATACTTTTGTTATCATCAAAACTTAATTGGGTCATATCAGAACCTCTTTTGTTCCAACAATCTCCCCTTTTTTGATTGATGACAAACCAAGTATTAATTTACAATGGTTGTTGATAAAATTTATCAAGCGTCTCTTAGGTTGATGAGTTTTGCAAGCTCCCCCTAAGTTCAGCAATGATTAATTAAATCAGTTTAAAAATGATTATTTGAATTTGAACTAAAACTAATACACTAGACTTTCAGAGGCTAGGTTTGCAAGCTCTCCCCCTAAGTCTGATACCTATGAAAGAAAATTGCACTTTTCTTTTATACGTACCATGTATCAGAAGTTCAAAATTTCAACTAATATTTTCCAAGAAAAATCATATCAGACGATGACATAATCATATAAAATAAAAGCGGAAATTGGTTTCAGTTTAGCATTTCATAAATTAATAACTACTCTTACTCCCCCTTTTGTCATTAAGCAAAAGCAAAAAAGAAATAAAAATTGTCAAGTAATAAGAGACAAGTTAAAAAATTGGTCAAAGATAGAGTTTCAATATAGTCAAGGTGGTTACAACTATACCAATTTAATGGTTTGTCGTAAATCCATGAACTTGTCTGTTTTGAATTACTATATAAAGACCATAACTTTGTCATTTTACTCAACACTTCCATTTCATTGTGAAAAACAACAATGGATAAGGATAGAAGAGTAATCAAAAGTAAGAAAGCGCAGGAGAAGAAGAAGAAGAAAGTGAAGATTCAACAAGATGTAGAGTCTAGGAAGAATCTTCAGAATATGAGGGCGTCAACTTCTGCTCCTGTCAGAGCCAACTATCAAACAAGGTCCAAGACCAAACAGCCAGAGTCTTCTCCTGAATCAGAATCTGAATGGGATTCTGATTGGAAAGAATTCTTGAGGACATATGTTCCACCTAGGGAAGAGTTCCCGTCCTTACCTTCTGATTCTCATCAGCTAGATTTAGAACTAGCTGTTTCTGATGTAGAATCCAAGTGAAAAGTTGGATAGAACTTATGTAATCAACAATATCTTTGAATAAAACTCATGATTTAGTTTTGAAAAACTTATTTGATGTTTGTCTCAAAACATTTATGAATGCATAATATAAATAACATAAGATGAATAAAGATATAAACAAACACAAAAGATAGAATGATAATCAACAGAGTACTTGAATGAAATGAGTTCAACAAAATTACAAACAAAATATCAGGAAATAATAAAAAGTTAAAAAGAACATAGTGCATAGAATCCTAGGTTTTAAGGTGGAGGAGGAAGTCTTGCATTGATGCTCTGGAGAGTAGTGAGAATACTTGCCAACACAGTAGAGTGCTCATCAATTTTCCTTTGCATATTCTCTTGATTATCTCTGATGTATTGAGCATACTCTGGTGCATTCCTTGCAATATTTTCAAGCCTAGCTTGTTCAGCAGCTATTCTAGCTTCTTCTGCCAGCCTAGCTTCTTCTCTAGCTTGAACTTCTAGTCTCTCCTTCTCTATTCGTTCATCTTCCAGCCTCTTCCTTTCCCTTTCTTCAGCTTCTTTCTTAAGTCTCTCTTCCTCCTCCTTCCTGGCCAATTCATTCCTGAATTCCAAATCCCTTGTATAGGCCTCTCTGATAGATCTTATCATGGATACCAAATTCTCTTCCATAAGGTCACACTCCTTATTAATATGTGCAGTTTCAATGGACCTGTTAGGAATAGCAGTAGACATTCTCCTAATATTCTTGTCAACAGCCATTAGAAATTTAGAAATGTCATCCTGGGTTTGGGCTAAGGGTTCATTGGTGATTCTGGAAGGTAAGTGTGGAGGGATATAAATGCAATCAAGTGATAGATCCTGCATTAGGTGTTTTAGATGATTGGTTTGATTAGGAGGGGTTTTCTGAATGACATCCTGATTCATGTTGTCATTGATTTGTTGAAAATGATGCTTGAGTGGTGTAGGTATAGTGCATGAGTTGTCCAAAACCACATGATGTGGTGATTTCTCACCATCATGTGCTTCAGAGTTAGGTTTCTCAGCCACTTCATCATTTGGAATGTCTGGTATAGGCTCTGGTGATTTGTGGGTTTCATGGTCTGAGTGGTCATGTTCTGGTGGGGGTGTTTGTGGTTTATCTGCTGGAGGTGGTGTTTGATGGTGTTGGTCATTTTCTGAGGGTTGATTTTCAGTGATATCTGGTGAGGGTTGCTCTTGTGCAATCTTATTGTTTGTTTTCGATTGATATTTGGCTGGGTGAGGGGATGGTGTTCTGTCAGAATCTTCATCTTTATCCAGATTTTGGATGATTTGTGCAGTACTACCAGAGGCTTGTGCTGCATCATCAGATATTCTATTAGTTTGAGATTCTAAGGGGTTGGTTGGGTGTGAGTTAAACTGCTCTGACAAAGTTTGATTTTCTGAAAGATTAGAATCTTTCTTAAAATCAATTCCTTGAAAAAATCTATCATAAACACGTTTAACTTTAACCTCTGGGGGATGTTTGAGTTTTTGAAAGACATTTCTATAACAATTGCTGTGAACAATAAAATCAGGAGACTTACCATCTGCTGGTCCATACAGTTGAAATGAACTAGACATATTCCTTAGAGCATCTCTTTCTGAAAGATTCAGCTTGTTATACATATCATCAAACTCTGATGCATCAATTTCACACTCATAACTGTCCTTCAGATCCTTTTCCTTCTCTTTAAGCTTCTCAACCTTCTCCACAGCTGCCAGTAAAGCAGCTCTTTCCTTCTCTTCTTCAGTCAGATCATGCAGGACAAGCTTTCTAGCTTTTGATTTCTTTGTAGGTTTAGGAACTGTAGTCTTCTGAGTCTTAGATACCTTCTTACCAGCAGGACTCTTAACAGCTTTTCTCTTCACAGATTGGACTCTGGTTGGTTGTCCCAGAATCCTTGCTTGTCTGACTGTTAGTTCTGTAGGTTCTCCAGTACCTACTTCAGCACCTAGCTTCTTTAGGTATTCAGCATGTGCTTCTATTATCTTTCTAGCCTTACTATCACTGACATGTACAAGCCTACATTCAGCAATGTTATCCTCAGTGTCTCTGAGCAGCAGGGGATGTGTTGGATGTACAATCTGGTTGCTTTTCACCAGTTTCAAATACCTTAGAGTAGTACTATTAACCACTTTAGAACTAGTCAGAAAGGTAGCATATCCTGGGAGAAACGGTTTGATTGCATCCAACAAACCACACTACGCAAACATATGACTGAGCAGCCTTGAATGTCGAACAATAGATTTGGTAGATAGTATAGAGTCAGCAAGATGAATAAAAATAAGCCTACCAATGTCCAGAAAGTTTCCTTTACCAACATGGAAAGTGAACAGCTTCTGAAAGTTAGATACTTGATCAGTACCTCCAAGTTTGGACATGATACTGTCAATCAGAATCTTGTAGATAACCTTGCAGTTGTTGGTCATTTCAAACTTGTCTTTGGGGTCAGCCTTAGGTTTGTAGATAAATTCCTCAACATCAGAACCTATTTCTTCAGCGTTTCTGATGATAAGGCCACCACTTTCCAACTTCAGAGCCTCATAGATGTGGCATAACCTGATTGAGATTCTGAATCCAGCAACGAATGATTCAATCTCGGTAGACACACAAGGTTTCAATCCCATTTCCTTAGGGGTTTTACCTTCTAGTTCAGGTTTTTCTTTGATCATATCCTTGATCCTCTGAATGTACTTATCCTTGGTTATAACGGACGCTTTCATCCAAAATTCTTTGACAAGCTCCGTATAAGTTGGTCCATTCATCACATCAAAATAGTAATCCATTCCTTATTTCTTGAAAAGGTCTACGACTTCTGGAAAACCGTTTACTCTTAGTCCTTCAAGATCCACTGGATTTTCTATTGCAAGATTTAGGTCTTCGTATCTGTAGGAACGTTGATCTTTTGCAAACACAGAAGGAGTGGAGTACTGAGTAAGAATCATGCAAGCATCGACATTAAGAGTAGATGATGAAGCCATTGATGAAGTTTGGAAGTTAGGGTTACTAAAGAGGGCGAAAGAAATTTCTGAGTTTTAGAAGAATGAAAGTGTAGGTTGTGAGAGTGCAAAAGTGTGAATGTGAACAGTTAGTGTGTTTAAATAGAAAGTTTCGCGCAAAAACTAGTACACAAACATAGGGGTAGTAGAGTCATTTACCTACCAGGTAGGAGTTAGAAATACTAATCATCATTAACCAACTTCTTTATCCTCTTGCAACAAGACACGTGTTTCAGAAGATTGTTTAAATAACTGACACGTAAGTACAGGAAAACGAAAGGTTTTTTTTTTTTTACAAAAGGTTTTTCCTTACGCACCAGAACCATTCTCCTTCTAGCAGACTCTGATAGTCTATCAGAAGATGTTCTCATCACAACTTCTGATACAGAAGGTTCTGATGACTTCAGCTTCTGATTACTATAAGATTCTTACAACACAAATTTTTCATCAGAGTCTAAGTTAATCAGAGATTTCCATCATGTTCAGATTCTTTTTTATAAAATCAAAACGTTCAACAGCTAAAGGTTTTGTAAAGATATCAGCCCATTGATTTTCAGTTTCAATGAACTTGAGATCAATCACACCTTTTTGAACATAGTCTCTGATAAAATGATGTTTAATCTCAATATGCTTAGCTCTTGAATGTAAAATAGGGTTTTTAGAGAGGTGAATAGCTGCAGTATTATCACAATATAAAGGAATATTATTACTGCTTATTTGATAATCTTCCAATTGATATTTCATCCAAAGTAGTTGTGTACAACATTTAGCTGCTGATATGTATTCAGCTTCTGCTGTTGACATAGCTATGGTGGTTTGCCTTTTACTGGCCCATGAAATTAAATTCTCACCAATGAACTGACAATTACCACTGGTGGATTTTCTTTCAATTCTATCACCAGCATAGTCAGCATCACAGAATCCAATCAGCTTGTAGTCATTGGATCTCTGATACAGTAATCCAATGTTACAAGTAGCTTTCAAATACCTAAAGATTCTCTTCACAGCAGTGAAATGAGATTCTCTAGGGTCTGATTGAAATCTTGCACACAAACATACACTGAATAAAATATCAGGTCTTGAGGCAGTTAGATAAAGAAGAGATCTAATCATACCTCGATACAGCTTCTGATCAACTTTGCCTTCAGATTCTTCTTTGCTTAAGCTTGATGAAGGATGCATTGGAGTGTTCATGGGTTTGCAATCTTCCAAGTTAAATTTCTTCAGAAGATCTTTTATATATTTTGATTGATGAATGAATGTTCCTTTCTTTGTTTGATTTATCTGAATTCCAAGAAAGAACTTCAATTCTCCCATCATGCTCATCTCAAATTCATCCTGCATAAGCTTAGAAAAATTCTTGCACAAAGTGGCATTAGTTGATCCAAAAATGATATCATCAACATATATTTGAATGATCAAAATGTCTTTCTTAAGGGTCTTTTTGAAGAGTGTGTTGTCAACTTGTCCTTTTTCAAAACCATTGTCAACCAAGAAGGTACTCAGTCTCTCATACCATGCTCTGGGAGCTTGTTTGAGTCCATAGAGTGACTTCTTTAGTTTAAATACATGGTCTGGATTTGTTAAATCTTCAAATCCAGGAGGTTGTTTGACATACACTTCTTCAGCAATGACACCATTTAGAAATGCACTTTTTACATCCATCTGATATAGTGTAATACCATTGTTAACTGCATAGGATAGAAGTAACCTGATAGCTTCCAGTCTAGCTACTGGAGCATAAGTTTCAGTAAAGTCAATACCCTCTTGTTGACTGTATCCTTGTGCAACAAGTCTTGCTTTATTTCTTGTTACTTCTCCTTGCTCATTCAGCTTGTTTCTGTATACCCATTTTGTTCCAATAATGTTCTTGTGCTTTGGTTTGGGTACCAGATCCCATACATCATTTCTCTTGAATTGATTTAACTCTTCTTCCATAGCAACTATCCAAGCATCATCTGAGAGAGCTTCATTTGTTGTCTTTGGTTCAATCAAAGATACTAATCCAAACAATGATTCTCCATCTCTGAAGTTTGACCTTGTTTTTCTTGGACTGTTCTTGTTTCCTAGGATGAGCTCTTCAGGATGTGAGGATTTGTACTTGAATGTGTTCCTTGGAATATCAGTTGCTTCAGAGTTGTCATCAGAAGTTTGATGATCTTGAGATATATCAGAAGGTTGAGCTTCATTAGATCCAGAGTCTACAATAGGTTCTGAATGGTCATTATAATCTGGAGCTTCATCTTCTGAGTCATCAGATCCTGAAATGTCTCTAACAGGCTCTGACTTTTTATCATCAGGCTCTTTGTCATCAAACTTTACGTGCATTGATTCTTCAACTGTATTAGTTTCAGAATTATACACTCTGTATGACTTAGAGCGTTCAGAGTATCCAATGAAGATACCCTTACAGGCTTTAGAGTCAAATTTCTTAAGATGGACTTTATTATTCAGAATGTAACAAGTACAACCAAATTGATGAAAATAAGAAATATTGGGTTTCCTGCCCTTAAAGAGTTCATATGTTGTTTTGTTCAAAATAGGTCTTATATAGATTCTATTTTGAATATAACAAGCAGTGTTAACAGCTTCTGCCCAAAAGAATTTTGCCAAATTATTTTCATGCATCATGGTGCGTGCCATTTCTTGTAAAGACCTATTCTTTCTTTCTACAACTCCATTTTGTTGTGGAGTTCTAGGAGAAGAGAATTCATGGAGAATTCCATGTTCTTCACAAAATTTTTCAAAAGGTTCATTTTCAAATTCACCACCATGATCACTTCTCACTTTCAAAATCTTGGAATCCTTTTCATTTTGAATTTGAGTGCAGAAGATGTTAAACACCTCATATGTGTCATCTTTAGTTCTCAGAAATTTAACCCAAGTCCATCTACTATAATCATCTACAATGACTAATCCATATTTCTTACCATTGATTGAAGCAGTACTAACTAGTCCAAAAAGATCAATGTGTAAGAGTTCTAAGAGTCTGGTAGAAGAGACAATGTTCTTGTTCTTAAAAGAACTTTTGACAATTTTCCCTTTTTGACAGGAACCACAAAGTGAGTCTGAGTGATATTTAATTTTTGGAAGGCCTCTGACAAGATTGTCCTTACTAAGCTTAGAGATTAACCTCCAGTTAGCATGACCCAATCTTTTGTGCCAGACCCATTTTTCATCACTCAGTGTCAAGAGACAAAGCACTTGTTATTCCTTTAAATCAGAAAAATTTACTTTGTAAACATTTCCTTTTCTACTTCCCTTAAAAACAATAGATTGATCAGAGTTTCTGATTACAGTACATGAATCCTTATTAAACATGACATTATAATTGCTATCACACAATTGACTTATGCTAAGTAAATTATGATGTAGTCCATCTACTAACCAAACATCAGAAATTGACAAAGAAGAATTACCAACTGTACCTATACCAACTATCTTTCCCTTCTGGTTGCCACCAAACCCTACTGTTCCTCCCTCTTGTTGATTCAGGGTGTGGAATAAGAGCTTGTCTCCTGTCATGTGACGTGAGCAACCACTGTCTAGATACCAAGAGCTTTCTTTTCTTCTTTGGGTGCATACCTGCAGCATACACTATTTCAGATTTTGGTACCCATACTCTGATGGGTCCTTTTTGGTTAGTTTTGAGAATCTTATTCTTCTTATTTGAGTATTCAGAAGATCTGGAGTCAACAGAGCCTTTAGAAAAAGATTTAGGCTTATGTTGTCTCGGAGACTTTCCTCTTGAGTGTGTCAGAGAACCAGTTACCAAGTTTGCTTTAGAAGTACTAGTGCCCCGCTTATCAACAGGCTTTGGTACTCTGATAGCTTTAACTTGAGTAGACATGGGTACTGAAGTGTGGGGAACCTGGGTTTTAAAAGACTTAGGTTCAAAGGATGAGTCATCTTCTGATACCTTATCTTGTGGTTCCAAGGTCACAAGAGTACCAGACACAGTCAGAGGTTCTGAAGTACCCTTAGTAAAGTTTGAATAAGATTCAGAGGGTGACTTGCTTAATAAGACAGGGTTGTTTGATTTCCCCACATCAGAAGATGTAAGAGAACCAAGTCCTTGTCTTTTATGATAGTTGCTAAGTCCACCACGAATTATGGAAGTTATCCTAGTTTTGTCAATGTTATGGTGAACAAACTCTTGAAGAGAAATTTCATACTCATCATAGGGTTTGTGACATGTTCTACATCCAGTCTCAAGCACTTTAATTGTTTTAAGAGATTTTTGATAGTTTGCTTGAGTCTGGCTGAGATTTTCGTTTAGCAGCTTCAATTTTTGTTTAGAAAAATCTAGCTCACTCAACTTTTCCATGTACTTCACCATTACATCTTTCAAAGCTTTGGTCATTTGAGTGTTAGACATTTTAGAAATTACCTCTTCAATATCGTCTGTGTCAGACTCTGAATCATTTTCATCGTCTGACTCACCAGTGGCCATAAGCGCTAGGTTTGCTTCCTCAGAGTCTTCATCCTCTGATAGTTCATTAATATCCTCCCATGTTGCCATCAGACTCTTCTTGGCTTTGTTCTTGATTGTACTTTTTCTTCCTTTACCCTTGGAGTTGAGTTCAGGACAATCAGCCATAAAGTGTCCAGGCTTATGACAATTGAAACAATTTTTTGTGTCATCCTTCTTCTCTTTGCTAGTGTTGTTCCTTGACCCAAATCCTCTGCTTGGGAAATTTTTGCCTTTCCTTACTGACCACTTTTGAAACTTCTTGGTCAAGAGTGCAAAGATATCATCATCTGATCCATCTTCTTGGTCATCTATGAAAGATTCCTCTGCTTCAGATTCTACAACTTTGGCTTTCAGAGCCTTAGATGAAACTGAAATAGATGGCAAGGCCACAGATTTTAGTTTCTTCTGAGGCTCATCAGAAGATAGTTCAATCTCATGACTCATGAGTGAACTTATCAATTCCTCCAAGCTAAGTTTGTCCAAATCTTTAGCTTCCTGAATAGCTGTTACCTTAGGCCTCCACCTTGAAGGTAAGCTTCTCAGAATCTTTCTTACATGATCAAAAGTTGTATAACTTCTCTTCAGAACTTGGAGACCTGCCACTAGAATCTTGAACCTAGAGTACATAGATTCAATATTCTCATCATCCTTCATTCTAAAGAGTTCATACTGTTGGATCAAAAGAGTAGCCTTTGCCTCTTGAACCTGTTTGTTTCCTTCATATGTGGAACACAAGGAGTCATAAATACTTTTGGCAGTGGATTTGTCAGTGATCTTGAGATATTCATCATGAGATATACAACCAATAAGGAGATCCTTGACCTTGTGGTGTTTCTTGTAAGCCTTCTTGTCTGTAGGAGTGAACTTCTTTCTTTCTTCAACAGATAACTTTCCCTTTTCATCAAGTCATTGAAAAGTTACCCCTTCTTCAACTAAGTCCCAAAGCTCATCATCTAAACCAATAAGATGACTGTAGATTCTATCTTTCCACCAGGAAAAAGTAGATGCATCTCCATTGAACTTTGGTGCTTTGTTATTTGTCTAATCTTCAACATCATAGTCATAAGAAACTGCTTTCAAGCTACCACTTCCAGATGATTCAGTCATGGTGTTTTTCAACAAGAAACTGTCTCACTGTTAGGTGATAAAAACAGAACCGGGCTCTTGATGCCAATTGAAGGTGTGAAAAACACAAGAAGGGGGGGTTGAATTGTGTTTTGGTAGTTTGAAAATTTCTTCAAAGTTATAAATAACTTGTCAGAGTTTGCAGCGGTTTAGAAAACAAAACACAAACAATCAGACTTTAAAGAGAGAAAGATAAGGAGAGAAAGATAGAGATAGAGATTTTATACTGGTTCCTCTCACAAACCGAGAGTAGTCCAGTCCTCTTGTACTTCCAAGAGAGTTCACTATAATCACAAAAGATTACAAATGCTCAAGCACAAAATCAAGAGACTTCCAATGCTCAAGTTAACAAACAAGAGACTTCCTAATGCTCAAGCACGCAGGCAAGAGACTTCCAAACACAAAGTTAAGAAAAACAGAGTCTGAACAAATTGATATGAGAATCAATGTTCAGTAACAATAAAATACAACTTTTGATACAAAACTTAACTTAGAATCTTAATACAAGAATTCTAAGGTTCAACTAATGAGAAAACAGAAGCTGAAGCTGGAGTCTTGGATTTTAATATGAGTTCAAGTTGTATTTGAAGTTTTGTGCTTTTAGGACGTTTTTGGCAGAGTAACAGCTCGTTCAAATTGTTCAAAGTGTTATTTCCTAAAGCTTCAAATCTGCTCCTATATATAGATGAAGGAGGAGCGTATGTTGATTTGAAATTGTGCGGTGAGATTGTGCCAGCTGTAGATAGTACCATTCTTTAACCAAATCAGGTAACCTTGAATACGATCAATCTTGGGGATTACATTTTAGCCAAATCCGGTAAATAGTTCGTACAATAGTACTAACGTCACTATTCTGTGGATAAGATTGATTCTACCAGCTTTTGAGATGTTAGAGGATGATGAAGATACTCAATGATTGTTGTAGAGAATGTTCTTCTGACAAAACGGCTCTCACTGCTCTTATCAGAGTCTGATATCTTCAATCTTCAGAGTCTGATACTAGCTTCTGACGTTAATAAAGATTGCATCTTCTGATGGCTTGAAATCTTGGTCAGAATATGCTTGACCCATCAGAGCTTCCAAAGTGCTTTTGGTGAATATAAAAATTAACTTGTATATCTGCACACTTGGATCAAATAATCAGTATACCCTAATGTATATTAATACTTTTGTTATCATCAAAACTTAATTGGGTCATATCAGAACCTCTTTTGTTCCTACACACTCAAACGAGACTTTCTTACGAGCGTTGTTGGACCGGAAGTTAGTTCCGTGACCCGATGATTTTCAAAAGGGGTCAATGACTTTGGGAACTTCTTAGAACTCGGAATACAGGTATGTGTGAAGCTTTAGTCCCTACCAAATGACGTGTTCACCCTTGACTCCAACAGTATGGACTTAACCCCACCATGTTTTCATTATGTCTTCACCATGTTTTTGCATTCATACATTCATGCATTCATTCATAAATTTTTTTCCATCCAAACATCGAAGGACTTAAACAAGTTTTTTGAAAACGTTGTAAAAGAAGCACTAGGAGTATAAAACATTTTTAAAATGCATCCATTGCTTAGCCAAATTTTTGAAACAAGTTTTTAACGTTCTCTACAATGTTTACAATTAATTCATAAGTCCTTCGACAAAATAAAACTTTGTACATTTTTGCATCTTCATACATCTTCATACATTTTGCATCTTCATACATTTGCACCTCGACAAAAAACTCATCCGTCTTCCTCCAACAAAACAGGGCTAGCAAGTCTTCTGACACTCATAGGGGTAAACGCAGAAGAAAACACGGAGGTCATGTGCACCAGCAGTTGTCGTAATCCCAGAATACCAGGAATAGATTGGAAAGAACACTTTGAATGGATTAAAAGGTGGAACAGGCATTACAAGATCGCGACAAAATCTAGATATGGGCCGAACAAAACATTCTCCGAAAAACTGCTGAGAAAAATACGTTGTCAAACCCATGCAGTTAGGAGATTGTTATATGGTACTGATGTCATAACCGTCGTGCTAGATGAAGGCTCGGACTATGATGAGGAGTGGTGTGATGAATGCTTCGAGAGGAAATGCGAAGCACACATGAGGGACATATGAACCTTTCCTCTTCCGATAGAAGTACTCATGCAGTCCATCTCAGCGGAGCCAGAAGAGAGTTCATTGCTTCAATAATTTGGCGGGTGTGACCAACCCTGTTAGTAAAGGTATAACAAAGAAGCGTCTCTAAAACAGCGGATCAACAAAGAGACTTGTCCCTAGAATCCCTAGGCCTGCCCTTTGCATTGCAAATTATAATTTCTTGTTTGTCAAATATTTGTTTGCTTTTAAAAAGTTGTACTTATTAATTAATATTTCCAATTCAATGATCATGCATGTTTTTGGAATCCATCCATTCGTATTCACTCTTTTCTTTTGCCTTCACAAAAACGGCAAACACTTTTTTTCCTTTTTTACTTTTTGTGTTAACAAACTTAAGGGGAGAATGATGTAAACAAAAATAAACTGAATTTGCTGATATATGTTTTCATTGGTAAAACCTGGTTGATGATGTAGGGCATTGTTTCACTTCCCCAAACACTGAAGATATAAGGAGTTAATCCGTAGTCAATCATTCATCTTGGCAGTCTAAAAAACCCTTCATCTTAACCAGGGGCAGGGTAGTTGTTCAATTAATTCAGTGATATATCCCAATACCAGAGGATCAATCCATCCAAAATGGAGGAAGTCATGAGAGGACAAAACTCACAGTAACTTGTGGCAGTCACAATCCTCCTACATCAAAAAAAGCCCCCTAAGTAAAAATACTTAGGCAAAAAAATTCAGGGCATCCCGATGGACCACAAAATTCAAAGATTTGGTCCATGCAAAAATAAGGGATTTAAAAGCAAAATGAAAACAAGCTTGTAGAAAAAGAAGTGACTGCCACTTCAAGAATCTCCTCAAAGCTTTGACCAAAGCGTCAACCTCAGACATCATTGTCAAGATCCTCTTGTCAACCAAAGGCGTTCAATGAATTAATTGAATTTAGGATTGGAGACATCAAAGGAGAATGGGTGGGTTAAACACAATTTTTTGAGCCTAACAATCTTTCTTTTCAAAACCGTGAGCCAGACCACGTTATAACCCTTAAAAGACCTAATTGAAGCTAGGTTAACTTTGAAAGCATGTTCAGCAAAATTATTTTTAAACTGACTCCACATGTTTGTTAAATCACCATTGAACAATTTATGTTCTAACACTTTTTCTCACATTTGTGCCAACATTATGGACAAATATCATTCATTTATATACACCACATATGTTCCATATCACGAATGTGGATTTCAAAAAACTTGCATATACATTACATTGAAAATATTTTTCAAAAATGATAACTTTACTTGCAAACATATACTTGACATCCAAGAAATTCAAACAAATGGTTTGGCCAAAGAGGGAACAATTCAAGGCGCTCCTAACTTGGGGCAAGTCATATCAGGATCCTGCCAATCAGGGGCAAATCCTTACATACAGGGGCATACCCTTCAAGGAGTCAAATCAGTGGTCAAGAGCTTTCGCTCTCAGCAAAGGCTGCCGCAGTCAAAGGAAATAATGCCAAAGAAAAAAGAAAATGAAAAAAAACGAAAGCTTGCTAAGTCGAAAACCTGAAAAGGCGGCTTAGGCAAAAATGAGCGTCCCGGTGGATCGAAAACCCGAAAGGGCGGTCCAGGCAAAAATTAGGGACACACAAAAAATATACTCCCGGTGGATCGAAAACCCGAAAGGGCGGTCCAGACAAAAGTTAGGGATTCTCAAAAATCAAAAGAAAAAGGCAAATTGACTGCGGCACATGAGGTCACGACAAATCAAGGTCGACTCAGTTATCCTCTTCAGGCAATTCCTTCAAAAAACTCAAACCACTCGGGCAAAACAAGCTACAGCAGGGGCAAACCCTCTCCATCCTTTCAAAGCTGCTCAAGCAAACTCTGCCACATGCCAACAATCGTTGAAATCAATATGGGTGTCAGAAAATTATGCTAGCCAAACCATCCTAACCTTTCCACAGCCTACCATAAAGGAAACATTTGGAAACATCCATCATCACATACATCATGCATCAATCATATATCCATGCATCACATTGCATCAATTATAACATATCATTCATGCATCTTGCATCAATCCTATATACATCGACCATGCATGCGCACCTGTTACCCAACATTGACAAATATATGGCTAGGTTCTCTCTAAATCTGTCAAAGACCCAAGCTTGGTAATTGACTTGACAACTGTGAATGTCAGAGAAATACTAGATGAACCTTGCCGGGTTGGAAATAGCCATATTGCCGATGATAAAGAACATATTCTCACTGATGGAACGGGGTTTATCTCAGAAGACTTAATGATGGTATGCCCTCACAAATGTTCACAAAGGAACGAACTTGGAGAATACACATGCTAGGGAAGCTTCCCCACCTAAGCCCAATTTTCATTGGCATTTCCCCAGTAAAGCCCAATATCCCTTGGCATTCCATATCCACAAAAGCCCAATATTATTTGGCACTCCATATTCATCAAAAGCCCAATATCTATTGGCACTCCACATCCCAGTAAAGCCCAACACCCGTTGGCACCAACTTAAACCCAATTTACATTGGCACTCGCCAAAGCCCAACATCTGTTGGCACCATCCACATCCCAAACGACATTGGCATTCTTCCAAAGACCATACATGTTTGGCCTTCAACAGTTAAAGGTAAAGTTAAAGAAGACTCAAGCCTTACAAGTAGCCTTCCAAAGGTTGAAAGCATAAATTCGTTGAAGATGGTAACTGCAAGCCAAAAAACCAAATGGATCATATTTGTCTAAATATTTGATCACATTGCTGAGTTATGGAGGAGTTCCAAATGATTTCTTCATGGATGTACTTAAGAGAAATTTAGAAGAGGCATCTTCTTCCCCTCTGATCAACAAAACAACGTGATTCTGTCCTAACAAAATAGCATTTGACAGAAGATGTTGTTTTATCCTTCTTCTTCTCTTCCTTTCCACCATCTTTGGAAACAGAAAGCACGATACAAACAAGGACCAACATGGATCCTTTCTTTTCCACAACTTCCCATAGAGCTTGATAGCCCCTCAAGGACTGGTCTTTGAACCCCATTTTATCCTCGGAGAATTTCACAAAGCAAAATATTGTCATCTCCTAAATGACTTCTGCAATGTTGGGTTACCTCCAGTTCTATTCATCCTATCAGTCTTGTCAGCATATACATACATGCATACATACATCTATTCACATACAACATGTACACTCACATCATTCATACATGATTGCATTTCCCGATGTCTATGAATTCAATTATCTTGGTCGTGTTTATCCCTGAGATTCAAAGTTGGGTGTGTCATTCTCTCAAGTAGATTGTCAGCCATAAGCAGAAAATGTACATCATTTCTCAAATCCCCACTGAGTTCATCCCTCGTGGAAGAAGGTTGCTTCAGTTGGTCCCCTCTCCAATTACATGGATAGGAAGATCCCCAGTCGAGTTCATTCCTCATTAGGTGTAAAGTCTTGTTTGACTATTTCCTCTCCAGCTCATTCCTGGATTGAGTTTGCAAATCCCAAACAACAAGTGACAGTCCCGTTATTGGATAGCTTACATACTGCCGAATATATCTTCAATTTCCCCCAGTGGTGTCATCCCCAGTGTCGTCTGGTCCAGAGATGTCTCCCTTAAGCAAATCCACAAAAAAGAGTAATCCCCAGTGTCGTCTGGTCCAAAGATGTCTCCATCACATTCACATTCCCCAGAGAAGTCTTCTCCGGTACATCTAGTCAAGGGATGTTTTACACAAAATGATGAAGTAGGCATGACTGCCCGATCATAACCATGAGAGAGCACTCGGATTCGATCCACTCACTGTCTCACAATCTTACAAACACAATCATACCTACACTCACATAATCTGGTCATACATATACTTTCATACATTCATGACAAATACAAGCCTCATACATACATTTAACCACACATAGGTCCCCAAGCATACAAATTCCACACAAGTGTCATATCTTCGTACATGCATTCATATTATACAATCATTCACACAATCATGCATACATGTAAGCATTCATGTTTATATACATGCAATTGAAATCATTTGTGCAGGTTTGCATAAACCATCGCGCATCTCACTTCAACATTTCCCCAAGTAGAGTCATCCCCAGTGTTGTCTGTTCCAGAGATATCTCACTTCAGCTATATTACAAAAGATTCATCCCCAGTGTTGTCTGGTCCAGAGATGTCTCACATCAAACACATTCCTACAAAAGAGTCATCCCCAGTGTTGTCTGGTCTAGAGATGTCCCCATTAAACAATTCCCCAAGGAGGTCATGCTCCATCTTTCAAAATTACCTTGATAAACGGTAATGTCCAGTCCATTATCTTTGATAAATAGATAATGTTTCATCTTCCATATTACCTTGATAATCGGTAATGTACAGTTTTATTATCTTGATAAACAGATAATTTTCCCATCTTTTCAAAATTACCTTGATAAACAGGTAATCTTTGGTCATTGTCTTTGATAACCAGATAATGTTCCGTCACCTTGATAACCAGGTCATGTTTCTTTTTTCAAATTACCTTGATAAACAGGTAATCTTTGGTCATTGTCTTTGATAACCAGATAATATTCCATCACCTTGATAACCAGGTCGTGCTTCATCTTTACCGTTGCCTTGATAATCAGGTCATGTTTTATCTTTTCAAATTGCCTTGATAACCGGTAATTTTTTATCATTGTCTTTGATAAACAGATAATGTCTCATTGTTCCATCACCTTGATAAACGGTGAGTTTTTGGGTCTCACTATTCTTTGATAAGCAGATAGTGTTTCGTCTTCCATATTGCCTAGATAACCAGTAATATGTAGTCCATTATCTTTGATAAACAGATAATGCCTTATCTTTCAAATTACCTTGATAATCGGTAATGTCCAGCCTCATTATCTTTGATAAACAGATAATGTTGTATCTTTCAAATCACCTTGATAAATGGTGATATTTTGGGTCTCATTGTCTTGATAAGCAGATAATGTTTTGTCTTTCGTATTACCTAGATAACCGGTAATATGTAGCCCATTATCTTGGATAAACAGATAATGCCTCTTTTTTTTCCTTCACCTTGATAACCAGGTCATGTTCATATTTGCATATTACCTCGATAACCGGTAATCTTTGGTCTCATTGTCTTTGATAATCAGATAATGTTTTCTGTCTTTTCATATCACCTTGATAAACGGTGATATTCTTTCTCATTGTCTTCGATAAACAAATAATGTCAGGTCTCTTCGATATTGCTCTGATAATCAGTAATATCTTCCCCAGTGAACCTATGTATCCCTCAGTGGTCAAAAATGGTATACTTAATATTTAAGTCTCTTCGACCAAATCAAAACCAAATTTTTCTTCAAACAAGATTTTTTCTTCGGTCGAAGAAACTTAAATAGGGGCATCTGTCGTACCCCATTTTTTGACCATTTTTATTTTATTGTTATTTTGGACCCTTTTATTTTTATCTTTGTCTTTGTCTCGTCTTTTCTTGACCAGTCGTTTTATTTTGTCATTTCTGACGAAATTTCGGCAGAGAGGTATATTAAAATACCTCATTTTTGGTTTATTATTACTTTTACTATCTTTATTATTTATTATCTTTTATTATCATTTTTTTTATTTTTGTCCTTTATTAATCTGTTTTTATTTTTATTTTTCTTTTCTTTTTCTTTTTCGTTTTAATTAAGGGGGAGGGGGAAGTCAGGTCAACAGTCAACAACAGTTGACCAAAGTCAACAACCACAAATCAGCCAAATTTTCCACCGCCCCACCACTGTTCAGGATCAGATTACCAAACAAAAACACAATCATTCAAGATCAGAACAACAGCTAGCCATAGCCAGCTGCCCTCCAAACTCAACCATGGCCAAATTCTTCAACCACGGTTAAACAGCTGCAAACCACAAAACCACCAGCACAACAGCCAGTACATCAGAAATTCTCCCTATAAATAGAGAGCCAAAAATCAGAAAGAGAAAAAAGAAAATCAGTGACCACAACATCACTCACAGAAAAATCACAAACACGGAGCAAATCCCAAACCCACAACAAAACCCATCGCCATTTCCCTCAGCCAAACCGGCAACCCAACATCACAAACCCATCACAAAAACCATACCCAACGTTGTAAACAACACACACGCAACAGAACACGAACCCAAAACCCAGATGAAACAGAAACAACACACACGCACGCTGTGAACGTGAACAAAGAAACAGACGCGAAACAGCGAGAGAAAGAAAGTTTTTTGCCAAACTTCTTGGTCCCGATCCGGAGAATTGGTAAGGTTTTGGGTGATTTGGTGTATGGATTCGAAATCAGGGATGAAAAATAGGTGGGTTTGTGTTAAATTTTTGCGATTTGGAGTTTTTACTCCGGCCGACCGCCGCGCCACCACCGCTAACCACCGCCGGAGTCGACTCTGCACGGTGGTGTTCTTCATAGCTGAAGAACAGATTGAGAGAGAATGAGAGAGAGAGAGAGAGAACCGGTTGGGAAAGAAGAGAGAGAAAAGAATTGGGAAAATGAAAGAAAACAAAGGAAAAAACATTTATATATTTTCCAAATTTCTCCAAAGCCCCCCCCTCCCATGGGCCTTTCTCACACGCCCCCATTGGTCTGGGCCTCTCTCCAGCATTGGGCCTCAGCGCCCAGCAATACTATTGGCACCCCCTGCCTCACTGTTTGCACCCCTCTTTCATTTTATTTATTTTTTATCGCTTAAATATTTTTGCCTGCTTATTTTAAATGCATGTTTATTTTCTCGCATATCGTTTTACCTCACATATCATGCATATATACATTTAGGATCAGTTTATTATTTTTAACTGTTAAATGCTATTTAACTTTATCCATTAAATGCACTGGTCTGTATTGTGTGTTTATTATTTATTCGTCAGTTATCTGTCTTTTAATTATTGCTAAGGCACTGGTCTGTATTGTGTGTTTATTAATTATTCGTCATTTATCTGTTTTATTTATTTATTTCTAATTAGAATGTAATTAGGGATAATGTAAACATAAATGAGAATACTGCATTGCATGCATATTTATTTATTCCGCTTTATGTCAAATAATAGCGTAGAAAAATCCAAAGGGAAAGGGGACTTTATTTTTGATCCAACGTCATTAATAAACCCCTCGCGCATAAAAATCATTTTATCACGCTAGTTAAACTTCGCATTTATTTTATCACCTTAGTTTAATTCATCACAGTTTAATTACTTTATCGCTTTCAAACTTTTTTACATCAAAGGATCCAACATCCATTCAGCCTTTTATTTTTTTTTCATCAAACTTTACATTTTTAGCAAAAACCTTGGAACACAAACCAAGTTGCTTCGCGTTTTTTCTTTTATCAAACATCAATCAATCTAATCATACTTTGACATTTTCTTTTTTCAAGTTAAAATCAATCAAACTTCACATTTTTATTCTGTCTATGCCGCTTCGGCTTTTTATCTATAAAACCTCTTTTCAAAACATTTAAAATCAAGCAAACACATCAATCGCTTTTTACCCGAACTACGAGATTTTGATCCTCAGCGGGTACGTAGTGCAAGGGACTTTATGTCTTCCCCATATCAAATAAAAAACAAAAACTTTTTTTTTTCTTTTTTCCTTATCCATTAAAACTTCTTTTTCTTTACTTTCAGTCCTCACTAATATTTAATTTTCTACATTAGGCATTTTATTTACAAATAAGCGAACATTTAGCAATAAAGATAAAACAAGAGGTTCCTGTAGAATACTACAGATACTTAGGGTGCTAGTACCTTCCCTTTGTATAACCAACCCCCGAACCTAGCAATCTCTCACGATTAGGGGTTTTCATTCGATCTTTTCCCCTTTCCCTTTTTGGATAAAATAAAAAAAGCTCGGTGGTGAGTCATGGTTTCACCGCGACAGTATGCTCGGTATTTTGACCATATCTAGAGTTTCGTAACTCGGAATGAGGCGGGACTTGAGGCAAATGAAAGCTAAGATCAAGAGCTACGACTTTCATGAAGAAAAGAAATGCATTTGACTTCTGTATCCTGCGCCGTGCGCAAGATAAGCTGCGCCGTGCACAGCCACGGGACAGCACACCAGAATTTTGTGTTTTTCTATAAATAGGGGCTTCTAGAACTGACCTAGGGGTCGATTTTTAGTGCAAAAATACCAAGGAACGCGTTTTTGAGAGTGCTAGGGCTGGAGATTCATCCTGGAGGAAGATTCAACAACCTTATATCATCTTGATCATATATTCTTTCTTCAAACTTTATGTTATTTATTTAATCATGTGTAACTAAACTTCTAGATTGGATCCTAGGGGATTCTAATTGTTATTATTCTTGAATCATGTAGTCTCATATGACATGTTAATGAATTACGAAGTTAGTTTCAGTCAATTATTCCTTGTTCTTATTGCTTTACATAAATTGATCACTTATGTCATGATTTCAATTGTTTATTTTACTATGAGAATAGGAATAAATCATCGATCTAGGAATAGTTGTTCAATTAACCGTTACTTAAGAGATTTTGAATTGTTAATTGAGAATTCAAAGGTTAAAGTTTCAAAACCTCAATTGATCATAAATCGCCTAAGAGATTAGGGAGTTATGATCAAGGGAGAGGATTACGTTACCAAGAGATTGGGCATAATTACTTTTTTTAATCGAATCGTGAAACTAAAGTTGTAACTTTATTAACATGCATGAACTACCAAGATAATAGTAATTAGATGAACCGAAAAGGTCCAATCGCTCTCTCTCTCTCTCTCTCGTGTTCGAATCCTATTTTCTTGCCGTTATTCTTAAATCCCTAATTTCCAAAAGAAATCCCCCCTTTTTATTTTATGTCGATTTACCTACGTATGATTTCAACAAACCGCGTTTGATTCACTACAATCCATGTGGATACGATCTTAATTTTTACTACTTTGCGGCAATTTAGTACACTTGCTAAATTACCATCAAGTTTTTGGCGCCGTTGCCGGGGATTGTTGATCGAATCAACAAGGCAATTGGACCATACGTAGTGATTTTTACAGTTTTTTTATTTTTTTTATTTTCTGTTTTTAATATTCTTAAAAAAAAATATGTTTTATTTCTTTTATTTTGATTCTGTTAGAGTTTAATTAGGATCTTTAGTTATATTCTGTTTATTTATTTAGTAGATTTTGTTTATTTAAAATATTGATTCGGTAAGATTTTATTAGATTCTATAAAAAAAATATATAAAAAAAAATATTGTTCTCTTCATGTCTTTTTCATTGTGCTTTGCTACTAAAAAAATTCCTCTAAGTTTTGTAGCAATGAATTCAAAATGGATTGATAATATATTGCTTGATTGCGAAGGAATTAGTATCATTTGTTATCAACTCTTTCGACTATCTCATGAGCAAGAATCGGTGAATAGAAGACTAAAGTATTTGAAAGAGATATGTGGATTTTGTGGAGCGAATCATCACAATGAGTATTGTGAGCAGTTTTGTTTAAAGGAAGAAAAACCTGAAGTGATCAACATCAATTATAACTTTCAACTCAAAAAGATTTTGGATGAATTTTTAAGGTCAAATCAAGTTGCATTTGATGGATTTAGAGTTGAATGTAGTAATCTTGTTGAAAAGGCAAATGCGTGTGAGAAGTTGGTTGAGAGTGAGATGGAACATTGTGCTATTGAGGTAGAAGAAGAAGATTTGAAAAACAAGATTAATGATATGAGAAGAGTGAACCATTTTGATATCTATATTACATTTGAGTCTCAACCAATAATGGAGCTTAAGGAGAGAAACCATTTGCCAAAGAAGCATTATTCTTCTCCAAGGTGGGAGAGCCAATTTTCCAAAGCTTTAGTGATTGGAGCATGGGAGCACTTGATTCTCTATGCGAAGTTCGTGGATTTCTTACCAAACAAGCGGAAGAAGAAGGTGAAGGTGGAAAAAACACAAGAAGGGGGGGTTGAATTGTGTTTAAGGAATTTAAAACTTTTCGTTAACTCAAGAGTTTTTGCAGCGGATATGATCAAGTTAAACACAATCAAGCTAAGTGAGAGAGAGAGAAGGAAAGAGACACAAGCAATTTTATATTGGTTCCTCTCATAAAACGAGAGTAGTCCAGTCCCCTTGTACTTCCAAGGGCTTTCACTATAATCTCACTAGATTACAATTGCTCAAGTTCACTAGCAAGAGACTTCTCAGTGCTCTAGTTCACAAACTAAAGACTTCCTTTGCTCAAGTCCATTGACAAGAGACTTCTCAATGCCTAAACGCTAAGCCTAGGACTTTCACTAACTTAATGAATTAAGAGAGTGTGAATAACACTTGATATACTATCAGAGGTGTTTACAAAATACAACTTAGTATATAAGACTTTTATAACACTACATATTTCTAAAGAAAATGCTAAGTGTTTACAGCTTTTGAATTTGACAGAGTTTGTGCACGTTCAGAGGCTGATTAGTCTTATATATTTATCTTCAACTGATCTTCTCCTTTTATAGGCAAATAAAATAGAGTCGTTGAAGATTTCTGTCCGTTGAGGAGTTTGCGTGAATCCATTCTCGTGTGCAGAAAGTTGGTGAGCTTTTCTGCAACAGAGTTTGACTTGCCTTCCGTTTCGGTTAATAACTGTTTTGTTCTCTTTCGACCTGTAGGATAATGTCTATACCATTTGAGGAAATAGTACAGGCATGCCTACTGACTTGACAGTCACCTTTTTACTTTATATCTTTATGCAAGTCAAACCTTGATACTTGAATTCTAGCTTCTTGTAGACTGATCTTCACTAGAGAGATTACCCATAGCTTTGGAGATTGAAGATGTGCATTAAGAGAGAGTCTTCAACTTCTGAGACCACATCTTATGATGTGTCATTCATCTTCTGAGACTGATCTTCTGAACCTCATCAGAGCTTAATCACATGTTGGCTTATGATGATCTTCAGAGCTTCAATTCAGTCCTCCTGTTCAGCTTCTCCTCAACATTGTTCTTAGTGATCATGAATATTTTATATTGTGATCCTGCACACTAGAACAATAATTAGTAACACCAATTGTCATCTTAATACTTTGTTATCATCAAAACTAAATAGAGAGATTAACAAATCAATTTTGTTCCAACAGAAGGATGACATGTTTTTTCTGACATATATGCCACCCTAACTTGGGGTGTTGGACGTCAAGCATCGGGACGTTAAACAAGCGCGTGACCTTTTTGGTCACGGACCGTCAAGCTATTGATGATAAATGAGTGCTGCTTGGGAGGCAACCCAAGGTTTTTATTTACTAATTTCTGCTTTTAGTGTGCCTTGTTTGTGTTTGCAGGTTGAGCAAATGAGTATAGTCGAGACAGTTGCAATTTTCAAGAAAAATCAAAAGTTAGGAAGCATCAGGCATCTGCGCACGGCCCAGGAAAGCTGACGCACGGCGCAACTACGATTTCAACCCACCAGGTAGCCTTAGATCGCTGCGCACGACGCAGGGTACTTGGCGCATGGCGCCGTATTGAGACATTTCTATGAGGCGGACTTTGGCCTCGGTGATAGACGGGATGAGGGCGGATCTTCTCATTAGTGACTCTACAGTTGGTATCTGCTTAATCCCTTGAACTTGAATTTTATTTTGTCTTTTATGAATGTTTATGTCTGTTTGAAAACTCGTGCACTATTGAGATTAGTTTGTTCAGAAAATATGAAGTCTGTTAGGTTAGCATCTATGATTCATGAATGTGTGATTCTTTTGTTTGATTGCTTGTTATATTTGAATGCTATTAGAAAAGCTGAGGAAATTTCTCAAACATTGACCACTCGATAATCTGGCCCAGCCGTGAGAATTCGAGCCTAAACACTTAAATTTTTCTTGTATTGAGAGATTCCACAGCTTAGCTAATTCTCTAGAACTTGCTTTTGTTCTCTTTCTTGATTGATTGCAATGAATTACACACCGAGGCAAGTTGTTTTTACCATGAGCCTTTGAAGCCACCCTTTATAATGATATATCATTCATTAACCCCTTTGAGACGAAAGAAAAATGTTATTGTTTGCTGAACCCAACAATTTTTCAAAACATGAAAAACAAAAAAGGATGATTTTCTTGGAGTTCAGTCACTTAACTGATGAATTGAGCACATTGCTCATCGTTAAGTTTGGGGTTACTTTTGGAATTGGCAACTAATTAAGTTTGGGGTGGCGTACTAGAGAACTACAAAAAAAAATGTGAACACATTAGATGAAAAAGCGAGAGGCAATCCTTCATTAACCTCTCTTGAAAAAAAATGAAATAGAAAACGAAAACGAAAAAAAAAGAGAGAATAAATGTGTTGAAAAATAAAGTTCTCTAGTATGACAATGCTAATTTTAGGGGGGAAAAGAATCAAAAATTCAAATTGTTCTAAAAAAAGGTGACCTTGAAAACTCCAAGTTTTTTTGCTTACCATCCAAAAACATCCACCCTTAAACCTTATCCCCGTTATAACCCCCAAGTCCTCTAAAGGTGTGAATTCATTTGCATGTCGATCGATTGTAGAATGTTTGCAAGCCTATAGTAGAATGACTATGACTGTGTTGATTGAGCGAATTGAACAAATTAAGGAGAGAAAGTGAGGGAGTGAAGCGATTATGTTTGGTCAATATTTGTGAAGAGTTCTTGTTTTCCAAATAATATTCAGTGTGCAAGTAGATTCATGATAGGGATCATATTAGAATGTTTGACTTGATTGACTTTGTTGTCTTTGAATAAAACTGTCGAGATAGTGTCAGGTTCTCCGATAGAAGGAGATATTCCTTGAGGACAAGGAAAAGTTCAAGTTTTGGGTTGTGATGACTTCACGTCATTACTATGTTTTTAACAACAATTCAAGGCATTAATAGGTACTTTTACTATATTTTCCGCATTCAATAAAGAAGAAATTGCATTAATACAAGATTGCTTGGAGTACAAGAAAAAGAATAAAATTGAAGAAAATCAGCACAATTTGCATCATGACGTATGCTCGGTATTTTGATCATATCTAGAGTTTCGTAACTCGGAATAAGACAGGACTTGTGGCAAATGAAAGCTAAGATCAAGAGCTACAACTTTCATGAAGAAAAGAAATGCATTTGACTTATGTATCCTACGCCGTGTGCAAGATAAGCTGCGTCGTGCACAGCCACAGGACAGCACACCAGAATTTTGTGTTTTTCTATAAATACGGGCTTCCAGAACTGACCTAGGGGTCGATTTTTAGTGCAAAAATACCAAGGAACGCGTTTTTGAGTGTGCTAGGGCTGGAGATTCATCCGGGAGGAAGATTCAACAACCTTATATCATCTTGATCGTGTATTCTTTCTTCAAACTTTATGTTATTTATTTAATCATGAGTAACTAAACTTCTAGATTGGATCCTAGGGGATTCTAATTGCTATTATTCTTGAATCATGTAGTCTCATATGACATGTTAATGAATTACGAAGTTAGTTTCAGTTAATTATTTCTTGTTCTTAATGCTTTACATAAATTGATCACTTATGTGATGATTTCAATTGTTTATTTTACTATGAGAATAAAAATAAATCATCGATCTAGGAATAGTTGTTCAATTAACCGTTACTTAAGAGATTTTGAATTGTTAATTGAGAATTCAAAGGTTAAAGTTTCAAAATCTCAATTGATCATAAATCGCCTAAGAGATTAGGGAGTTATGATAAAGGAGAGGATTATGTTACCAAGAGATTGGGCATAATTACTTTTTTTAATCGAATCGTGAAACTAAAGTTGTAACTTTATTAGCATGCATGAACTACCAAGATAATAGTAATTAGATGAACCAAAAAGGTCAAATCGCTCTATCTCTCTCTCTCTCTCTCTCTCGTGTTCGAATCCTATTTTCTTGCCGTTATTCTTAAAACCCTAATTTCCAAAAGAAACCCCCCCTTTTTATTTTATGTCAATTTACCTACGTATGATTTCAACAAACCGTGTTTGATTCACTGTCGTATCCTAAATTTTGCTCACATTATTTACTATCATATTGCTCTGTTGCATTTTCTTTTGAATTTGTGAACTAGCTCATTTGGTTGTGAAAATAGTGTTTAAGGAGTGACGAGTACAAGGTCATGGGTTCGAATCTCGCTCTAGCCACTTTTATTTATTTTCACCTATTTCATGTCATTATCATTATTTCGCTATATTGTTATATATATTTATTACTATTTTTTTATTTTTGTCAAATAATCATAAAAACAAAAAATCATAAAACACCAAGAAAAAGGAAAATAAAAAAAAAGATTAAAAAGGAAAAAGATCTTGACCGAATCTCCTTCATTCACATCTTGTACAAATCCATCCATCTTATACAAATCCCTTCGCTTGTGCAAATCCATTTGATTTATTCAAGTTCGTTCCTAAATTAAATCAACTAAATCCGATTCCTAAACCTAATCCTGACACTATATAAACCCGAGAGGTTACACGTAACGGGGGGGACAAACTCCTAACTCAAACAAAAGAATCCAAAAACAAAAAATAAAATAAAAAATAAAATAAAATAAGAAAGGAAGTACAGAGGCGTAGCCTCTTCTTCTTCAACCAATTTCATCCAAACCATATTCACCACCACCTTCCATCATCACTACACAATCTCCAAACCTTCACCTTCATCCATCACAACATCACTACACCACTTTTATCTATCATCACAATCATCAGTCTCATAAACAACCAACCATCACCACCATAAACCACCATCACAAAACCATCTTCAACCATCCCAAAACCTTCACCACTTCCATTCATAAACCACAACCTCCATCACAAATCAAAAACATCACCATACCAATACCATATCAACACCATACCAAACCATCACAACATCATAAACCACCATAACCAATACAACTAAAACCACACTAATCTTCACCTTCCAAACAACAACACCACCATTTTCAACCTCCAATCACCTCCATCAACCACCATTGTTAAACACTACCAATCACAAAACCAAAACCACCCATAACCCAAAAACAAAGTCTCGCCGCCGAGCCCAGCCACCACCATTGCAAACCACTTCCTCTGCCGTCATTCCCGGAACCACCGTTGTTGACCTCCTTGCTACCGCAAAAATCCGGTTACCGCTGCATCACCGCCGTAGCCGTCAACTAATGCACCAGAATCGTCCCCGACCGATGAATGATGATGAGAAATGCACGAGAGAGGTAGGAAGAAGAAAGTGAAACACGCGTGAATGAAACTGAGGGAGAAGGTACTGACCCGTATCTTTCTTTTTCTTTCTCTTGTTTTTTATTTTTATTATTATTTTATTTTATTAAAGCCATGTGTCAGCATCAAGTTGGCTGAAGATGTGATTAGATCAGGGACATCTGATCTTGATCAAACAGACCTGTTCCCATCCCTTATGGTGCTCCCTGTTTTAGCACCTCACTGGATCACAGACTTGGTTTTGGGCCTCTCTATTAGGCCTAGACCAATTTCCTGAATGCACCCCTATAGTTAAATCCTAATTCTTCCTTTGTTTTTAGTTTAATTTATTCGTTCTGTTAATAAATAACAATAAAACATAATAAAAAAATAATTTTATTCCTGTTAGTCAGATAGCATCAAAAACACTTTTTTTCACAAAATAAAACTCGAACGAAAAAGGGTGACTAATGTATGGCTTTCTGCTCCCCGATTACCCGAACTCCTGACGTATGGCTTGCAGTTCGGATAATCGTCGTTCTTCTAAAAAGATTTTCAAAAATAACTCGAATGAAAAAGGGGTGACTGACGTATGGCTTTCCGCTCCCTGATTATCCGGACTCCTGACATATGGCTCGTAGTTTAGATAATCATCATTCTAAAAAAAAAACACATTTTCCAAATATTAAAAATGATTTTAACCCATCAAACTAATTTTTTGCCCTTGCGCAATCAAATAAAACAAATTTCTTTTTCATAAACAGACAATGTTTGATCCATTCTACTGTAATACAAACAGCGGTTAAGCCTCCATCATGCGAGCATACAAGCAACGTTTAACTACTCGAATGCGACTTAAACATCGTTCCCTAAAATCAACCAACCCACAAATATCTTCTACAAAGAACTTCGTAGCTTTGAGTTTTCCATTGCACTTGGGAATACGTAGGAGCGGGATTCAACAACCGTCAAGCACACTAACAAAAATTAATATTTTTCCCCTTTTGTAAATACTTTAATAATAAAGCAATATGTGAATAAAAGTAAAATGTTAATAGAAAAGCATGCAAACGAATTTTAAAACATTTTTTTTAACCCCATGCTAATAAGAAGGTTCCCGTTGAGTACAACAGATGTGAGAGGTGCTAACACTTTCCCCTGGCATAATCGACTCCCGAACCCGAAAATGATTATGATGACCATCTTTCCATTGCTTTCAAGGTTTTATCGATATTTTCCTTTTCCTTCGGGAATAGATAAATTTCGGTGGCGACTCTGTAGTCATTTCGAGCGTCAATGCGCTCGGGCATTTCTCGCGATGCGACAGCTGGCGACTCTGCTGGGGACTTTTCTCACAAGCGAGTCAAGCCTATCCTTATTAGCTTTAGGGTTTAGTGTTATTTGTTTGTTTGTATGCTTTTCTATGTTTCTTATATTTGTTTTCTATTATTTTTCTCGCTTTTATGGTTTATTCAATTTTATTTGTACATATATATCAACTGTGGGTTGTTACTTGAGTGAAGCTCTATACCCGAGTTTTGAGAAAAACACCTAAGTTAAGATGGTGGTTGCGTAGTGTTGGCCTTCCAGACGTATGTCTTGTAGGGTTGGCATGAAAACCCCGCCTAGAGTAGACCTTCCTGATGGTATTGTTGTCTTGCGAGTATTTGCAATGGCGGCAGTATCGTCTTGTTGGATCCATGACTCTAGGGACCTTTCGACCTTTTCTAGAACCCAATGACCTAAATCAATATGATAATAAACCCAATGACTCCGCCTAAGGGAGACCTTTTGAGATTTCACCATGATTTGACTAGCCTAGTCTCGTGGGGAAGTTTCAAAGTAGGCCAGTGACCTCGGTTTTTACCGTTGAGCAATCAAAAGTCGTAGAACCTATATGTGAGGGGTTGGGTAAGAATAAAATAAAAATAGAACCGGCCTATCATAGGGAGCCTCTATTTAGGCCATGTAATAAATTACTTGTTTCCAATTACCCTGCAAACATGTCCTTAAGGTCACATTCTGACCTTCTCTTGTATCAATATATCATGCCATGACATTAAAACCTTTTTGCATATCTTAAAAAATATCTTTTTGCATATCCATGCATTTTCATGCATTTGCATACATGAACCTACATTTTCAAAACATGAAACTCATCCCTTCCACTTTCGCCCTCCTCCAACCATAATCTTGCTACCCGTTTCCCGACACTCACAAACGAACTTGAAGCATGTCGCCAGAAACTATGGAGGAACTCGACAGATGAGGAAAATTGTTGAAAGAGGGGGTCAACCAGTTGAAGACTCAAATGCACTTGATCATACAAGCCCTATTGAAGGGAGAAAGAAACCCTTTGTGGTACCAACCATAGGCCTACCCAGTGCCTCATATGCCATAACCAGGGGTGATCTCTCTACATCGACAACAACATTTTCAGCAGCAGCAATGGCCCTACCAGCAGAGTAGGTATGCCCGAAATAAGATAACTTTTGAATGGTCACCCCTACCCTGGCAAGTGCAAGAGCATCAAGAAGCATCACTTAAAGGCGGTGGATCAACAATGAGGCTCATCCCTAGAATCATTAGGCTTTTTGTTTCAAGTTGTAGTTTCTTTCTTGCTGAGTATTTGTTTGTTTCTTAAAATTGTACTTTTTGACTAGTAATTTAAATAAAATCAACATGCATGTTTTTGGAATTCATCATTTCGTATTCACTCTTTTCTTCTGCCATCACTCGCCATATACATGTCAACGCTTTTCCATTTTCTCTTCTCACATGTTAACAAACTTGGGAGGAGGATGATGTAAATAAAATAACTGAATTTGCTGATATATGCTTTTATTAGTAAAACCTAGCTGATGATGTAAGACATTGTTTCACTCCCCAAACACTGGAGAAATAAAGAGATAATCCATAGTCAACCCCTTCGAGCCTGAAGTTGGTGTTCTTTCTAAAAAATTAACCCTTAATCTTAACCCGGGGCAGGGTAGTCTTTCAATTAATTCGATGATGCATCTTAATGCAAGAGAATCATTCCATCTAATCACCTCATCAAGAGGTTGAAGCACGTCATCTTCCTCGTCCACATCATCCAACATAGAGGAAGCAATGAATACATGAAATCCACGATAGTCAACATGGCAGTCATAACCTTTCTAAGCCAAAAGCAAAACTTCACAAGAATTGTTTCACAAAAAAAAGCGCCCGCTAAGTAAAAAAGACTTAGGCAAAAGTTAGGGCATCCCGATGGACCACAAATTCAAAAAAAATCGGTACATACAAAAATAAGGGATTAAAAACAAAAATGGAAACAAAGTTGTAGACAAAAGGTAATGACTGTCACCTCAAGAATCTCATCAGTGCTCCGACCTTTGCCATCATCATAACTACCAAAATTCTCTTACCGACTGAACGCATTCGTTGAGTTAATTGAATCTAGGAATGGAGATCATCAAAGGAGAATGGGTGGGTTTAAATAAATTTTGAGCCTTATAATCTTTTTTTCAAAGCCCATGAACCAGGCCACGTTACAACCCTCAAAAGATCTAATTGAAGTTAGGTTCACTATGAAAGCATATTCAGGAAAATTGTGTTAAACTGACTCCACATGTTTGTGAATCACCATTAAAATTTTCTTGTTTTATCTCTCTTTCACACCTTCATACGTGCCAACCTCATGGCCAAGTCTCATTCATTGTACATAACATAACAGTTTCTGATTTCAAAAACTTGCATCGAGGAAATTTCAACAAAAATCTGATCAAAAGTGAACCGGTCCAAGATGCGCTTAACTAGGGGAAAATCAATCACATATGGTTCCTACCAGTCGGGAGCAAACCCTTATGACCAGAGGAAGATCATCTGAAGATCCCACTGATCGGAGACCAAACATTTCAAGAATTGATAAACCTGAGTCATGCTCATAAGCGCCAGTCAATCAGGGGCATACCCTCCGAGTGTTCAAGCACAGGGGCAGTGTGTATTAAGGTCATATAGCCACCATGGACGGAAATGATCTCTCTCTCAGAGAACTCCGACGCAGTCAAAATGTATTATGCCTTAAGAAAAAACGAAATAAAAATGAGCTCGCTAAGTCCAAAACCCAAAAGGGCGGCTTAGGCAATAGACAGTGTCCCGGTGGACTGAAAACCTGAAAGGGCAGTCCAAACAAAAATTAGGGACACCAAAAAGGGAATAAAGCCTGTTAGGCCAAAAACTCGAAAGGGCGGCCTTAGGCAAAAATGGTTATACTCCCGGTGGACTGAAAACTTGAAAGAGCGGTTCATGCAAAAGTTAGGGATTTCCAAAACAAAAGAGGAAAAAAGACTGCGCCACACGAGCTTATGACAGATCGAGTGGAGATCAACCCAGTTATCCTCTTCGAGCAACTCCTTCAAAGACCCAACAGACTCAGGCAAAACAAGATACAATAGGGGCATGTCCTCTCTACCCTTTCAAAGCTGCTCAAACAAATTCTGCTACACACTGGCAACCGTTGAGTTCAACATGGGTGTCGGGAGCTCAAGCTAGCAAACATCCCATAACCTCTGTCGCGGTATTTTTGGATGTCGAGCTATTAATTAGCTTCGAATCGTAATTTAATGTTCCACCACCGATCTTTAATTTTTCCGAGGGAAAGGGGAAAAGTTCGTTAAAACCCTATTTTTGGAGATCATGGTCCGGGGGTTAGTTATACGAAGGGAAGGTACTAGCACCCTAAGTATCTATAGTATCCTATAGGAACCTCTTGTTTTTAATTCATCTAAGCGCTTTAATTTTATTTGCTTTGAAAAAGTGTATAAAAGTTAGGGAGTGTTAGAAAAGAATTTTAAGTGAAGGAAAGAAAATGTTTTTGTTGATTTTCTTGATTTGCAAATAGGTAAAGAAAAATGTTTTTTGTTATTTTTATTGATTTGGGAAGGCTTGAAAGCCTTTTGCACTACGTACCCGAAGGATCAAAACCACCGTAGTTCGGGCTAAAAATTACGAGTAAGTGTGTTTGTTTGATTTTAAAGTTTTGAAAAAGATTTTAAAGATAAAAGCCAAAGTGGCAAAAGAGTGAGGTTGTTTGATTTTAAATTGTAAAGGAAAAGTCTAAACAATTAAAGTTGGTTGATGTTTGCTAGAAAATAAAAGGCGCGTAAAACTTGGTTTGAAATCCAAGTGTTTGTTTTGAGTTTGAGAAAAAAGATCACTTGGTTTGAAGTCCAAAGTTTTTTAAGTAAGAAAAAGTTCAAGTTTGATTGAGAAAAGATCACTTGGTTTGAAGTCCAAGGTTTGTTGAAAAAAAAGCTTCAAGTGTGTAAGAATGCTTGGTTTGAATTCCAAGGTTTTGATTGATTAAAGTTTGATTTAATAAAAGACACTTGGTTTGAAATCCAAGGTTTTTTTTTTTTTTGAGAAAGGAGTTTAAGTGATAAAAATTACTTGGTTTGAATTCCAAGATTTTTTTATTAAGGAAAGAGTTTAAATGAAAAGAGCACTTGGTTTAAAATCCAAGGTTTTAAGAGAAGAAAATGTTTGATTTGAAAAGAACACTTGGTTTAAAATCCAAGGTTTAGAGAAGAAAATGTTTGATTTGAAAAGAAAACTTGGTTTAAAATCCAAGGTTTTAAGAGAAGAAAATGTTTGATTTGAAAAGAACACTTGGTTTAAACTCCAAGGTTTAGAGAAGAAAATGTTTGATTTGAAAAGAACACTTGGTTTAAAATCCAAGTTTTAGAGAACAAAATGATGTTTTGTGTTTCAAGATTTTTGAAAGGAGAATGTTTTGGTATTTTGAAAGAGGTTTTGACCTCATTTTTTGAGAAAGAAATTAGGTAAAGGTTCCGCGCATAGAATGACACTAGCTTAAAATGTCCTAAAAAAATAAACTAAGTGTGAAGACAATCCACAATGATATGTTGATCAAAGTGACGCCTTTTCCCTCGGAATTTTACGAAACGCGCTATTTTGCGGAAAGCGATAAAAAAATAAACATGCATGCTATGCAGTTTCTCATTTATAGGTTTACATTTATTCCTATTTACAAACTATAGCTTTGCAATAAAATAAATATGTCATGAATGCAAGAGAAGAGGATGCAATGCATTTTCACTAATAATTCTTACATTTGAGCCTAGTTACATTCTATGGTCAAAAATAAACAAAAGCAAAATAGAACTAGCTAAAAAAATAATAAAGGCATTAATCACACAATACATCCCAAAATGAATATCAATCCAATTTGCAGTGGGCAAAATTTCTCAGACATAGAGTGTTCAAAGGCCCAAAGCCCATCTCATATCACATTTTCTCATCAATTTGGAGCAGTGTAAAGAGTAGCCTTCAAGATGTTTACTGCAACTCATCTTGGCAAATTGGAAACGGTGAAGATGTCAACTTTTGGTTAGATCCCTGGTGTGGAGAACCTTTAGTGCATTCCTTTGCCATTCCTTCTCAGATGCAGTCTTCGCTGAAAGCTAAAGTAAAAGACTTTATTAAAGACCAATCCTGGAAGATTCCTAACTGTCTGTTGTTGGCGTATCCTGATCTCCAAAATCTTGTTGATAGCATTATCATTCCTTTGTCACCAAAAGATGACAAAATGCTTTGGAAATTATCTCATGATGGTGACCTTTCTCTAAAGGATGCTTACTCCTTCTACAGTCCTGTTGGTCAAGTTGTGAACTGGGGCAAGCTAGTTTGGAATGCTTATATACCTCCTTCAAAATCTATGGTAATTTGGAGATGTTTACAGCATAAACTTCCGACAGATGACAATCTTTCTCTTAGAGGCTGCCTCTTGCCTTCCATGTGTAGCCTTTGTGACTCTAATATTGAAACACACCATCACCTGTTTATGAATTGTCTATTTGGAATTGGCTTGGATCTTGTTTGAATGCTAATTGTCAGTTCAGTGATGTGAATGAAGCTTTCATGTTATGCAACCAGAATTGGTCACCTCTTTGTAACTTGGTCATAGCTGCTGCAATAATAAACTGTGTAAACTTCATTTGGTTTGCTAGGAATCAAAGAAGATTTAATGATAAGAAGATGCATTGGAAATCAGTGATTAACCTTATTATAGCATCAGTTTCTCTGTCAGGTAACAACTCTGGTTTAAAGGCTAAATCTAACATCGCTGAATTTGTGTTATTGCAAAAATTTCATGTAAAGATGAAGCATGGTAATGCTCCCAGAATAAAAGAAGTTTTGTGGCATCCACCTATTTTTAATTGGGTTAAATGCAATTGTGATGGTGCTTCTTTGGGTAATCCAGGTCTTTCTTCTTTTGGAGGTATATTTAGGAACTCTGATGCTTTATTTTTAGGTGCTTTTTCTTTCAACCTTGGAATAAGCTCCTCTTTAAATGCTGAACTTGTTGGTGCTATGATAGCCATTGAAACTGCAGTCAACAAAGGTTGGTCTCAACTTTGGTTAGAATCTGATTCCATGCTTGTGGTGAAGGCCTTCTCTTCTTCAAAGGTTGTACCTTGGGCCTTAAGAAACAGATGGGACAATGGTTTAGCTAGAATATCCAATATGAATTTTTTTGTTTCACATATATATAGAGAGGGAAATCATTGTGCAGATAAATTAGCTAGCTTAGGTTTGACTTTACCTGGCTTTACCTGGTGGAACCAAATCCCTCCTCAGTTAAGAGATGATTTTGGTAGGAATCGACTTGGAATGCCTTTTTATAGATTTTGTTAAGTTTAGCAGTTTTGAGGGTCAGGTTTCATGCCCCCCCTCTTTTTTTGTATTATATTTTCTTTATCAATATATTTTGAGGGCTTGCTCTTGAAGCAAGTCTCTTTCGTTTAAAAAAAAAGAAAAGAATATAAGCTAAACTAATTAATCACACAATACAAATCCCAAAAGCAATGGAAATATAAATAAGCAAGTGAAATTAAATCACACAATACAACAATTTCAAAATATGAGAATGAATTATGATGAATGATGAATTTGAAGTGAAATGAAATTAATTAAGTAAAGTATTGTTGTTATATGGAAAATTTTAAAATTCTACATTATTCTTTTGTTGTAGGTATAATTTTTGTCAAGTAATGCATGCATGGTAGAGTTGTAACTTGCAATTAAACATGTAAACTGAAAGCTTATTTTATATGACATGTAATTAATTAACTTCAATATGAAATTGGAAAGGTCTCATGAATAAAAAGTGAACTTTTCAAAATTCAATACTTTTAATATTCGTTAATTAAATAGAATAAGAAAGAGGAAAAGTTACATAAGAGTATGAGAAGATTTTTTAGAGGTGCCACATTATCACAACTAATGCAAGCTCAAGAGCAACTCAAGGCCGTTTTTATACAATTGACAGTTTTTTCATATATTTTATGTACTAAATTAACTGATTTTATATAATTTAGAAAATACTTATACTTAATTATGTACCTTATGCATTAAAAATTAAACAAAAAGAAATTGTCCAAGAACTAAATTAATAGTTTATTTTATATCAACGTACATAATTAGCCTAAATATATAATTTTAAAGTATCCCTGAAATTAGATGATTTGGACTTCACCACTCTTCAATCTGTTTTGTTCAAAATTTATTTGAAATTGGTTTCAATTCTCTTGTTGATATAAAATATGAATTGGCAAGTGTTACATCAAACATAAATCCAAAGCAATACCACATAAGTATAAAGTACCGCTGAAATTAGCTAACTTGGAATTCACCACTCTTCATATTTTGTTCTAAATTTTAAATTGGTTTCAGTTTGATGTTCACAGATATAACATAGTAGTATTTACATTGTGATGTAATAATTAACTTTTAAATTAAATAGTATAACATGAGTCTCAATAGTTTTCCATTCTAATCATCTATGAATATATTGCAACAATATATCACACAATTTACACAAACTACAATTGCAATATAAGACAAAAAAAAATATAAAATTATATTTAATCCACCATATTACACAGAAAAAAATAATATATTTGGTTTCGTGGGTTAAGACCTGATCAACATCGTTTCTTTTGCAAAAAATAACTAACACAATTTTTAAAAAAAAAATCCATATTGCTTTGCGGCATCAAGTGATGCCACTTAAGAAACCAATAAATTTAAATCAATAAAACCAATATCATCCAAAAACTCACACATACACAACCCCATGCATGGTTTTGTGTTTTATCATTCTATCTGTCATACATATTCATGTTTGGAATTAATTACCGCACTAACCAAAGATTCCAATGAACATAACTTATTTTCAAATTGATTGCAGCTACCATTACATTCCCAACATATTTTTTCCTCCTCCAACGATGTATACTCCTCCCACCATTACATTCCCAACATATTTTTTCCTCCTCCAACGATGTATACTCCTCCCACTATTTTAGAAATAGACTCCACATAAACTGGTGAGATTTAATCAGGACTCATGATTTTATCCAATATGAGAGTGAGTATTGGAAAGAGAATGTTAAAGTGAGTGTTCCTATCAGGAAATAATTATAGTATACAATATATATGAGTGATAGATCACTCATTTCAAAATTGCTTGATCCATACATAGAGTATATACAGTATATAAAATACTAATTACACCACATAAGTAAAAGATACTAAAAGAGAAGGCAACATTTTTGTATCAATACGAATTGTTATGCTAGCAACTGTAACGACCCAATTTTCATTAGTTAGAATTAATTGAGTTATATAGTACGATTTATTTTGCAATTTATTTAATTTGAGGTGATATGTCTTTGGTTATTTATGAGTTTGAATAGGAAGTGTGTGGTAAATAGTAATAGTAGTTGGTGTGTAGTAAAATAGTAGAGAAATAGTAAGAGTAAGTATTGGGCTTAGAAACGTGGGCTTGGGTTAAAGGAATATGACCTAGGTATAAAGAGTTAAATTAGAGAGAGAAACTCATTTTCATCAAGATTGGTGAAGGAAGAAAGAGAAAGAGCAGAGAATAGAAGAGGAAGAGTAGAGAAAAGAGAAGAAGAAATCTAGAGGAAGAAGAAGGACTAGAGAACTCAACAAGCTAAGGTAAGAGAGTTAATTACATTAATCTAGGGTGAGCCTAGAGATGGGGGATTTCTTAAATCCTCATTCACAAACTCTCTACACCCTTTTGGTTTTTGAGTTTTTGGGGGGATTATTTGGGAATGTGTTTACCTTTGTGAAATTATGTTGATTCATGAGTTTTATGATTAACCATGTATGTTAATGAATTTCTATGGTGAGACTTTCTATTTCCTATGGTTGATTGAGTTATTTGGTAAGAAAATGGGTTTATGATAAATGAGCTTTAATCTTGAAATTAAGTTGTATTAAATGCTTTTGAGGCTGAAATAAGTGCTTCCTATCCATATACATGCTTGGTATCTGTGTTATAACTGTTATTGGATTCAAATAAGTGCTTTTGAGTAGGGAAAAGTGATTTTTGGATCAATTTCGTAAAATCCCGTTTTGGAACAAGGAATGGCGCCCCGGCGCAGCCCTATTGCGCCCCGGCGTAGATGCCAGCGAAAACTGAGTTTTCATCCCAGTAAATTGCGCCCCGGTGCAGAGCCTTTGCGCCCCGGCGCAGGAGGCAGAAAATCTGGGTTCTGAATCCCAGTAATTGCGCCCCGGCGCAGAGCCATTGCGCCCCGGCGCAGAAAGCAGACAATCTGGGTCCTGAATCCCAGCCATTGCGCCCCAGCGCAGATCCTTGGCGCCCCGGCGCAGGGTCAGTCAACCCTGTGTCAACTGTTGACTTTTGCGTTGACTTTTGACTTCTGTTGACTTTTTAACCAAAACCTATTTTTCATGATTTTTCGTGTAGAATCCATTTTCGATATTAGTTTTCTGAAATTATGATTAGATATTGCTGTTATAAGTTAAGTGATAAATACTTGTTAATTGAATAATAACTTGTATGTATGAATGTGTTGAGATTTAATATATACTCTGCGAATGAATGTATAACCTTGATAATTATGATGATGAATTGTGATGAGAAGTGTGAAGAAGAATATGGATTATGTTATCCTATTGTTATGATAATGATATGAAATTAGAAAAGATCATGATATGTGGTATATGTACATTCATGGCATGATGTGAGTCAATGGTAACGGAAAAATTATATATTCTATCCAAATGGTAACGGTCAGGGGATATATGTTTATCCTAATGGTAACGGGACAGTTGGTACCACATGCATGTAGTTATGTCTAGGGTGACATGAGATCTGTAATTGACATTAGCTGCATTAGGAAGATGTGCATTATTACGTGATATTTGGTACTTGTCTTAATGATAATTGTGATTCGTTGTTTATGTTAATGTGAAAGTGATTCATGTATTTTTACATAGTTATGATAATGTTTTACATGCCTTGAGTTATATATATTGTATGAGATATATGCTTATCGAGTTGAGTTATGATTATAAATGTAAGTGTACCTTTACTCTTGCATTAATTTCTTGGATTATGTAATCTAACTCTCTGTTTTGTGTATTTGACTGGTTTGGGACCAGATTCTCAGCTTGAGGATCCAGCCCAGGAGTAGGAGCTCGCATGTTGCTTAACACGAACTTAGTTTTGGTGAGGAGCTAGATAGAACTCAACTAGTTCTTTATTCTGGGTTTTGTAATAATTGTCGCTCTGATACATTGTAGCATTGAGTCTTGGGGACGTATGCTTGAACTTATTTATTTTGTATTATGACCTTGCTTTAGTTGAATTATCATTTAAACTATATTGATGTAAGAGCATGATTGAGTTGAGTCATGTTTAGAGCACTTGTAATAAGTGAATGTTATGGATGCTTAATTTGAAATTAGTTCATATGTTATGATTTTCCGCTGCTATTTAATTGATTAACGTGCATGCTTAATGAATGTTATTGTATGTGGCACTCTAATTTCTTGTGTGTATTTAATTTAAGTTAATTATTTCGTATAAGTGGGTTAGGGTGTTACAATTAGTGGTATCAGAGCAAGGTTGATTCATGTCGGATCAAATAGGCTTAGACTACCCGTGTGTGCGACATGTGTAGGGAACACTGTTGGTACTTTTAGTTCTAATCATAAGTTGATTGGTTGGTTATTCAGGTGATGGCTCAAAGGGCGATAGCAGATGCTTTGACTATGATGGCTAATGCATGGCTCAGGATGCGGCCAATAGGAATGCCGATCGAGTTGCTCAAGAAAACCTTAGGGGAAATGAAGATGAATTGAGGTTGGAAAGATTCTTGAAGAATAATCCACAAGTTTTCAAGGGAGGATTTGATCCCGATGGTGCTCAGAAATGGTTGGAAGCAATGGAAAGGATCTTTGGAGCCATGAGGTGCTCGGAAACACAAAAGGTGACTTTGGGGACTTACATGCTTCATGAAGATGCAAGCTATTGGTGGAAAAATGCTAGCCAAAGGATAGGATTTGGCAATGCCGTGATCACTTGGGAGATTTTCAAGAGAGAATTTTTGGTTAAGTACTTCCCGGCGGATATAAGGAATAGGAAAGTGGTTGAGTTCATGGAGTTGAAGCAAGGAAACATGTCCGTGGCGGAATATGCGGCAAAGTTTGAAGAATTGTGTAGGTATAGTCCACATTACAACACAGTTGAGGCGGAAGTGGACAAGTGTGTCAAATTCAAAAATGGGCTGCGTCCTGACATTAAGCAGCTCATTGGTTTCTCGGAGATTCGGAACTTTGCTACCTTGGTGAACAAGAGTAGTATTTGTGATAGGGATGGAAAGCATAAGGTTAACTACTATAAGACGGTGAATGACAAGAAGGGCAAGAATCAAGACCGTGGTAAACCTTATTATGGGAAGGGGAAAAGCAATGTTGGCGGAAGCGGTGGAAAAGGGAAGAATGGTGGTGATAAATGCTTTAAGTGTGGTGTGATTGGCCATCGTTCCTATGAGTGTCCAAGCAAGGGAGATAAGTGCTACCGGTGTGGGAAAGTTGGACATAAAGCCGATACGTGTACTGAGAAGCTTACTTGTTTTAATATTGGTGAAGAGGGTCACAAGAGCACGGTGTGCAAGAAGCCAAAGAAAGTTGTTGGGAAGGTGTTTGCTTTGAGTGGAGAAGGAGCAGATCAAGTGGACAATCTCATTAGAGGTACGTGTTTCATCTATGACACTCCTTTAATTGCGATTATTGATACTGGAGCAACACACTCTTTTATATCTGTTGATTGTGTGAAGCGTCTTAATATTCCTGTTTCTGAAATGTCTGGTCGTATGGAAATAGAAACTCCTGCTAGTGGTTCTATGACTACTCAGTTAGTATGTCTTAAATGTCCTGTAACTGTGTTTGGTAGATCTTTTGGTATGGATTTAGTATGCATCCACCTTAGTAATATAGATGTCATTTTTGGTATGAACTGGTTGATATTTAATCGTATCCGTATTAACTGTTGTGAGAAGACCGTTACGTTTCCGAAATTGTAGGATAATTCACAATTGATGAGTGGGAAGTAAGTAATGGAATCTTTGAAAGAACATGGGGAGATTGTCGCGCCGCGAAAAATGCCCGAGCGTAATGAACGCTCGAATGACTACAGAGTCGCCACCAAAGTTTTTTATTTAAAGGGAAACGTCGATAAAACCCTCAAAGGATGGAAAGGAAAGGTCTTCGCAACCATTTTCGGGTTCGGGAGTTGGTTATGCAAGGGGAAGGTATTAGCACCCCTCACATCCGTTGTACTCAACGGGAACCTCCTAGTTAGTTAAGGGTTTAAAATTCAAAATTTGTTTGCTCGTTTTTATTACTAAAAAAAATGCTTTTATTTACATATTGTATATTTTTTATTATTATTTACAAAGGGGAAAAAAGTTAGTTTTTTATTAGTGTGCTTGACGGTTGTTGGATCCCGCTCCTACGTATTCCCAAGTGCAATGGGAAATTCAAAGCTACGTAGTTCTTTATAAAAAAAATATTTGTGTGTTGGTTGATTTTATTTATAAAAATGATTTGTTTTAATTTGAATTGCACTGAGGCAAGGAAAAAAGTTAATTTGATGAGTTGAGTTGCTTTTAATGTGAAAATGATTTGTGTTTATCTTTTTATTACGCGGGGGGCAGAAGTGGATTTGATTAAAAAAGACGGACTCACGCATGGGGCGATAGTATCCGCTTGAGAAAAAGGTAATTAAGGCGTGCATGGACGCAAAAAGAGTTAATTTTCGTGAGTTGAGATTGATTTCAGTTTGTGGAAGACGAACAACCGGTAGGCAAAGTGTACACTAAGCGTCGATCATTCGAGAGATGAACGGATGTACATCCGCCGTTCTCCTTTTTAATCCAATTTTATTTCTTTCGTATTTTTTGTGTTTTATTATTTTTAATTTTATATTTTTATTAGGTTTGAATTAAATAAACAAGGCAAAAATAATTAAATTAAACTAAAAAAAACATGATCAGACAGGGGGTGCATCCAGTAAAAGATCCAGGCCCAACAGGGGAGCCCAAGTCTCTTTGTGATCCTGTGTGGTGCCAAAACAGGGGGCACCATAAGGGGCTTAGAACAGGGCTGCCTGATCAAGATCAGACGTCCCTGGTCCGATCAGGCTACCAAGCCATCAGAAACTGACACGTGGCATTTAAAGGAAATAATAAAAATAATCAAAACAAAATAAATAAGAGAAAAAGGAAAGAAACAGGGACGCGTACTCATTCCATTTTCATGCAAGCTTCTTCTTCCTCTCGGTCTCTCTCTTTCTCACCGGCCGGAGTCGATTCCGGCGGAAACGGTGGTTCCAGGTTCACGGCCGGAGATGACGGAGGTGAGGGGCTGCGTACGGTGGCCGAAGAGCTGCTCGCGGAGGCACCGGTTCGGATTCGACGGCGGCGAAATCTCTACCTCCCTTCTTTGTTTCGATCCTGTTTATGTTCGTTTGTTTTGTTTTTTTTCAGTGTTTTGGTTTATGGTGGAGAAGATGATTCTTGATTGATTAAGGTTATTGTTGTTGGTGAGGTTAGTGTTAATGGTGGTTAGGAAATTGTCAATGAGGGATATGGTGGTGTTTTGGTTATGAGAAAGGTGATGATTTATGATAGGTTGAAGGAAGCATGTATGGTGTAGGTATGGTTATGGAGGTTTGTGATGATGAAGGTTGTATGGTTGAAGTGTGGTGAAGATGATGATTAGTATGTTAGTAAGAAGAAAATGATGGTGGTGGATTATGTGAAGAAGGAGAAGATTGGTGCAACAACAACAACACGGTTGTTGGTTCCTTTTGTTTTTTGCTTTTTCTTTTTGTGATTTTTGCTTTTTTGATGTTTAGAGATGAGTTTGAATGGATTGGTAGTGGTTTAAGAATGATTTTTTATGAGATGGATTTGGTTATGGATTAGATATGGTTTGAGGTTGATGATTGTTGTGAGTAAAAGAGGTTAGTAGCAATGGTGATGTTAGAGATTGATGAGGAAGAAGAGTGGCGTGGCCACTGTTTTTGTTTTCTTTATTTTTTAGTTTTTTTTTGTTCTTTTGGGACTTGACTTTGGGATATGGTTGTGGTGTGTGTGAGTCCTAATTTTTCCTCCTCCTTTTTTGTGTGAAAGTTTTTGTTATTATAAGCCAAAGAATTAGGTTTAGGTTTTAATGATTGATTGTTTTAAATTTAGAATGTGATTATGTGAATTGAGTATGGTTTATGAGTGAATGAGTATCTTCCTCTTTGAGTTTGATTTGTCTTTAATATGAGATTCTTTCTATTTTGTGCTTGTTGACTTTTGTTTCTTAAGCACTAAGTTAATTTATTTAAATAAAAAAACTAATAAAAAAATGAAAATTAAAATATGATTTTTTTGTGATTTTTGAATAAAGATAAAAATAGAGTTAGAAACAAAAAGAGAAAAAATTGCAAAAAGATGATAAAGGTGAGATTTGAACCCGAGACCTTATACTCACAATCCTTTGTACACTCTCTTCACTACCAAATGAGCTAAGTCACGTATTCGAAATGAAATGCGACGAAAATCAATATGATGAAAAATGGTGGGATCTTAGGTCAAAAATTGGGGTATGACAGATGCCCCTATTTAAGTTTCTTTATCTAAAGATATGAAGATGAAATCTTTGTATCGGCAGGATGAAGAGACTTAAATACAGAAAATAACACAATTTTGGACCTAAGATACCAAAAATGCTCATGATGCAAATGTGAATGCTAGAGGTAAACTACTAACACTGGGGAATTTTTTTTTTTTTTTTGATAGCCATTAACTACCATAGATGCAAAGTGGCTTTGCTGACTGAAAAAGAGACGTTGGCTACTGTCAATGTAAGAGAGTAAGACCAAAGTAAAAGGGGATATTTTCTGTTGTCAATGTAGGAGAACGAGACAAAAGATTAGACATTGTCCGCTGTCAATGTAGGAGAGCAGGACATAAAAGAAAAGGCATTGACCGCTGTCAACGTATGAGAGCAAGGACATAAAAAGGAAAAGACATTGTCCGCTGTCAATGTAGGAGAGCAAGGACATAATAGAAAAAGGCAATGTCTGCTGTCATTGTGGGAGAGCAGGACATGGAAAATAAAGATACGGTCCGCCGTCATTGTAGGAGAGCAAGGACACAAAAGTATAAGCAAATGTCTGCTGTCATTGTGGGAGAGCAAGAACATAAAAAGTAAAGACATTGTCCGCTGTCATTGTGGGAGAGCAAGACATGGAAAATAAAGACATGGTCCGCCGTCATTGTAGGAGAGCAAGGACACAAAGGTAAAAGCAAATGTCTGCTGTCATTGTGGGAGAGCAAGACACAACAATAAAAATATTGTCTGCTATCATTGTAGGAGAGCAAGACATGATAAGGAAAAATATTGTCTGCTATCATTGTAGGAGAGCAAGACATGATAAGGAAAAATATTTGTCTGCTATCATTGTAGGAAAGCAAGACATGATAAGGAAAAATATTTGTCTGCTGTCATTGTAGGAGAGCCGGGCATAACAAAAAATATATGTCTGCTGTCATTGTAGGAGAGCAGGACATAACAAGAAAAAAATATTTGTCTGCTGTCATTGTAGGAGAGCAAGACAGGAAATAAAGACGTTGTGTGCTGTCAATGTAAGAGAGCAAGACACAACAAGAAAAATATTGTCTGCTATCATTGTAGGAGAGCAGGACATAACAAGGAAAAATAATTGTCTGCTGTCATTGTAGGAGAGCAAGACATGTTAAGAAAAGATATTGTCCGCTGTCAATGTAAGAGAGCAGGACATAACAAAAAAAACATTGTCTTGACCAGACACACTGGAGATGACTCTTTTGTGAAATATGTTTGATGGAGACATCTCTGGACCAGACACACTGGGGATGACTCTTTTTGTGAAGTAGTTGAAGAAAGACACAGGATGGTGAATGCAACCATGTAAGAAAGATTTTGTTTGTATGTTGTATGTATGTATGAATGTTTATGTGCATGTAGGTATGAATGTATTATGTATGTATGCATGAAGTATGTATGAATGTGTGTATGAAACTTGTATTTGTATGACAGTGCGACTATACAATAACTGGATGAGACAAGATTGGACAGGTAAGATGGGACGTGGGCTGACATAGCCGTACAACCACTCGACAGTCTTCATTGGAGATAACATCATGGCAGATGAATTAAGCCAACATTGGGGCAAAGGCCCGACACAGTATATCAGCTGATGGTGAAATAAACATTTCTCGGGGATAAAACCCATTAAACAGAAGTCTGGCAGAAATCGCCATTTGCAAACCGAATCAGAGTGCTTTTCTCATAGATGTGCTTCGGCAGTCATGATTTGCTTTGCTTTGCCTCTTTTTTTTTTGCATCCCTAACTTTTGCCTGGATCGCCCTTTCGGGTTTTCAATCCACCGGGAATATATATATCTTTTGTATGCCCCTAATTTTTGCCTGGACTGCCTTTTCGGGTTTTCAATCCACCGGGACGCTCTTTTTTACCTAAGCCGCCTTTTCAGATTTTCGACTTAGCGAGCTTTTTTATTTTTTTCTCTTTTTTTTTTGTAGCAATGACTGTGTTTGTCCTGCAGAATCTATCCGTTCTCGGGATGGACATTGTTGCATGCTTCTATGAATCATGAATTGAGAGAATATGTTGGTAGTTTATGCCCAAAAGACATGAAAAAGTTCTGATTAACAACTTTGAATTCCACTGTTGAAGATACTTTAAATCGGAGGTACTCTGACAACTGAGGTGCCCCAAGTGAGTGAATCCTTGACTTTGAATCTTTGAAGGGTATGCCCCTTGATGTAAGGACTTGCCCCTGATTGGCTGGATCTTGAGGTAACTTGCCCCAAGTTAGGAGCGTTTTGAGTCGATTCGCCCTTGGTTAGACCATTTGCTTGAATTTCCTTGATGCCAAATATGGATTTGCCAACAAAATTGCTTTCTTTTGAAAAGTGTTTTTGATGCAATGCACATGCAAGTTTTGGAATCAGAAAATTTTATAGAAAACACATGCGGTGTGTATAAAAGACAGTTACTAAACAAAAAAGTGGAGTCAGTTTTTTATTAATGATTTTGCTGATTATGCTTTCATAGTGAACCTAGCTTCAATTAGGTCTTTTGAGTGTTATAACGTGGCCTGGTTCATGGTTTTTAAAAAAAAGAGATTAATAGGCTCAAAGTTTTGTTTTAACCCACCCATTCTTCTTTGATGTACTTCATTCCTAAATTCAATTAATTCGGCGGACGCCTTAGTTGACAAGAGAATTTTGGCAATGATGTTTGAGGTTGACGCTCTGGTCGAAGCTTTGATGAGATTCTTGAAGTGGCAATCACTTTTTCATTTACAAGTTTGTTTTCATTTTTTTTAATCCCTTATTTTTGCATGGACCAATTCTTTTGGATTTTATGGCCCATCGGGATGCCCTGAATTTTGCCTAAGCCTTTTTGCTTAGCAGGCTTTTTTTTTTTGATATACGAGAATTGTGACTGCCACAAATTATTATGAGTTTTGTCCACTCACGACCTCTTCCATTATAGATGGGTGAATCCTCTTGCATTGAGGTGTATCATTGAATTAACTGAAAGACTACCCTGCCCCGGTTTAAGATTAAGGGTTTTTTATAGCAAAATGAAACACCAACTTCTGGCTCAAAGGGGTTGACTACGGATTATCTCCTTATTTCTCCAGTGTTTGGGAAAAGAAACAATGCCTTACATCATCAACTAGGTCATACTAATGAAAGCATATATCAGCAATTTTAGTTTACATCATTCTCCCCTCAAGTTTGTTGACAAGAAAAGTGAAATAGAAAAGCATTGCCAGTTGTGATGGCACAAGAAAAGAGTGAATACGAATGAATGGATTCCAAAAAATGCATGCTTATTATTTTTAAAAACATTAATTAAAAGGTGTAATTTTCAAAGCAAACAAATGCTTGGCAAGAAAGAAATTACAATTTGAAAATAAAAGGCCTAGCGATCCTTTGGATGAGTTTCCTTGTTGACCCACCGACTTTCAGGGGGCGCTTGGGAAAAGGGTTTCGTCCTTTGACAAAGAAGGGTGCATGAATCCTGCACTGTGAAAGATCTCATTAATTGTCTTGATAGCAACATTTGGACCAACAGCTTTTGCAGGTGAAGGGGAGAAACCCAACCCTTCATGATGATTGTTCTCCGGCAGGGTCACAACTTGTCCTCAACTTGTGGACAACCCACTTTGAACCACCTTTTGTGCATCCTTCAAGGAAGAAATAGATGTCATATTCTCCTTGGCATTCTTATTGCCTAATGAGAGTCCTTGGAATTGGCTAAGCATCATCTTAACAAATGATGTCTCATGTTTTGTAGCTTGAGGGTTGAGAGGAGGATGAGTTGGTGGTTGATTCTGCGCAACCACTAGCGAAGTTACTACGGCCTCCAACTTTTCCAAATTTGACCGAAGTGTTATCACCTCTTCACGGAGTTCAATGATCTCTTGCTCGACTAAGTCTATTCTCCTTTTTCGGTTTGCACGAGTGTTATAAGTATGAGTAGACTTGTAGTGAATACGTTGGGCCACTTTTCCCTTGACTATGACAGAGAGAGAGAGAGAGAGAGAGAGAGAGAGAGAGAGAGAGAGAAAATATGAGACTCGATTTTGAGACTTATGAATGCAGTATGATGCATGGTATATTATGTAAAAGAGACGGTTTTTATTTTTATTTTCAAAGGACTTTGAGGTGATAAGGCAATTGTGAACATCATGAAGAATAACTTTTCAAAATAAGTCTGATAAAATATATGATGTTTACAATGTCATCCCTCTAAGTCTGTTGGAAATTAATGGAAAAAAGGTTTTTCATGGATGCATGAATGCATGATGCATTATGGGAAAGATGATAGAATAATAGGAGGGCTCCCTAAAGTAGGGTGGTTCTAAGTGTTTTTACCTAATCCACTCACATGTAGGATCTAGGGTTTTTGTTTGTTTAAGGTCGACAATTAAGGTCATGGACCCACATGAGATTTTTCACCAGATTGGGCTAGCCACCTCGTGGTGAGATTTCGTCAGGGTCTCCCTTAGATGAGATTATTGGGTTCTAAAAGGTTCCTAGAGTCATTGACCATGTTCAAAATTTCGCCAAGAGGATGGGCTAGCCAATTCGAGACGAACCTTTTGAACAGATCTACTCTAGGCGGAGTCTTCATATGTCGCCGATTGGGATGTACATCCCATGGGCTCATACTACGCAACATCCTTACTTAAACTTATATTTTTTTTCAAGCCCGGGTGCGGAGCTTCTCTCAAATAGTAAACCCTCACAATTGATATATATACAAATAATATAGAAATAAAGCGTAAAAGCAAAATAGAAAAAAAATAAAATAAAAAGAAAGCAAGCAAGCAAACAATCAAATAAAACTCAACCCTGAAACTAACAGCGATAGGCTTAACTCTCTAAGTTGTCCCCAGCGGAGTCGCCAGCTGTCGCGCCGCGAAAAATGTCCGAGCGTAATGAACGCTCGAATGACTACAGAGTCGCCACCGAAGTTTTTTATTTAAAGGGAAACGTCGATAAAACCCTCAAAGGATGGAAAGGAAAGGTCTTCGCAACCATTTCCGGGTTCGGGAGTTGGTTATGCAAGGGGAAGGTATTAGCACCCCTCACATCCGTTGTACTCAACGGGAACCTCCTAGTTAGTTAAGGGTTTAAAGTTCAAAATTTGTTTGCTCGCTTTTATTACTAAAAAAAATGCTTTTATTTACATATTGTATATTTTTTATTATTATTTACAAAGGGGAAAAAGTTAGTTTTTTATTAGTGTGCTTGACGGTTGTTGGATCCCGCTCCTACGTATTCCCAAGTGCAATGGGAAATTCAAAGCTACGTAGTTCTTTATAAAAAAATATTTGTGTGTTGGTTGATTTTATTTATAAAAATGATTTGTTTTAATTTGAATTGCACTGAGGCAAGGAAAAAAGTTAATTTAATGAGTTGAGTTGCTTTTAATGTGAAAATGATTTGTGTTTATCTTTTTATTACGCGGGGGCAGAAGTGGATTTGATTGAAAAAGACGGACTCGCGCATGGGGCGATAGTATCCGCTTGAGAAAAAGGTAATTAAGGCGTGCATGGACGCAAAAAGAGTTAATTTTCGTGAGTTGAGATTGATTTCAGTTTGTGGAAGACGAACAACCGGTAGGCAAAGTGTACACTAAGCGTCGATCATTCGAGAGATGAACGGATGTACATCCGCCGTTCTCCTTTTTAATCCAATTTTATTTCTTTCGTATTTTTTGTGTTTTATTATTTTTAATTTTATATTTTTATTAGGTTTGAATTAAATAAACAAGGCAAAAATAATTAAATTAAACTAAAAAAAACATGATCAGACAGGGGGTGCATCTAGTAAAAGATCCAGGCCCAACAGGGGAGCCCAAGTCTCTTTGTGATCCTGTGTGGTGCCAAAACAAGGGGCACCATAAGGGGCTTAGAACAGGGCTGCCTGATCAAGATCAGACGTCCCTGGTCCGATCAGGCTACCAAGCCATCAGAAACTGACACGTGGCATTTAAAGGAAATAATAAAAATAATCAAAACAAAATAAATAAGAGAAAAAGGAAAGAAACAGGGACGCGTACTCATTCCATTTTCATGCAAGCTTCTTCTTCCTCTCGGTCTCTCTCTTTCTCACCGGCCGGAGTCGATTCCGGCGGAAGCGGTGGTTCCAGGTTCACGGCCGGAGATGACGAAGGTGAGGGGCTGCGTACGGTGGCCGGAGAGCTGCTCGCGGAGGCACCGGTTCGGATTCGACGGCGGCGAAATCTCTACCTCCCTTCTTTGTTTCGATCCTGTTTATGTTCGTTTGTTTTGTTTTTTTTCAGTGTTTTGGTTTATGGTGGAGAAGATGATTCTTGATTGATTAAGGTTATTGTTGTTGGTGAGGTTAGTGTTAATGGTGGTTAGGAAATTGTTAATGAGGGATATGGTGGTGTTTTGGTTATGAGAAAGGTGATGATTTATGATAGGTTGAAGGAAGCATGTATGGTGTAGGTATGGTTATGGAGGTTTGTGATGATGAAGGTTGTATGGTTGAAGTGTGGTGAAGATGATGATTAGTATGTTAGTAAGAAGAAAATGATGGTGGTGGATTATGTGAAGAAGGAGAAGATTGGTGCAACAACAACAACACGGTTGTTGGTTCCTTTTGTTTTTTGCTTTTTCTTTTTGTGATTTTTGCTTTTTTGATGTTTAGAGATGAGTTTGAGTGGATTGGTAGTGGTTTAAGAATGATTTTTTATGAGATGGATTTGGTTATGGATTAGATATGGTTTGAGGTTGATGATTGTTGTGAGTAAAAGAGGTTAGTAGCAATGGTGATGTTAGAGATTGATGAGGAAGAAGAGTGGCGTGGCCACTGTTTTTGTTTTCTTTATTTTTTAGTTTTTTTTGTTCTTTTGGGACTTGACTTTGGGATATGGTTGTGGTGTGTGTGAGTCCTAATTTTTCCTCCTCCTTTTTTGTGTGAAAGTTTTTGTTATTATAAGCCAAAGAATTAGGTTTAGGTTTTAATGATTGATTGTTTTAAATTTAGAATGTGATTATGTGAATTGAGTATGGTTTATGAGTGAATGAGTATCTTCCTCTTTGAGTTTGATTTGTCTTTAATATGAGATTCTTTCTATTTTGTGCTTGTTGACTTTTGTTTCTTAAGCACTAAGTTAATTTATTTAAATAAAAAAACTAATAAAAAAATGAAAATTAAAATATGATTTTTTTGTGATTTTTGAATAAAGATAAAAATAGAGTTAGAAACAAAAAGAGAAAAAATTGCAAAAAGATGATAAAGGTGAGATTTGAACCCGAGACCTTATACTCACAATCCTTTGTACACTCTCTTCACTACCAAATGAGCTAAGTCGCGTATTCGAAATGAAATGCGACGAAAATCAATATGATGAAAAATGGTGGGATCTTAGGTCAAAAATTGGGGTATGACAGAGATGTTTGCGATGTTTGCATCCTTGAAACTTGAAGGTGAAGTTGGAATAAAAGAGCTACCGATTGTACAAGAGTTTCCTGATGTATTTCCGGAAGATGTGTCTGATATGCCTCCGGAAAGATAAGTAGAGTTTACTATTGATCTGATACCTGGTACTAGTCCTATATCTATGGCACCATATCGGATGTCAGCATCGGAGTTGAATGAGTTAAAGAAACAACTAGAGGAATTGCTTGAGAAGAAATTCATTCGGCCTAGTGTATCACCTTGGGGAGCGCCTGTTTTGTTGGTAAAGAAGAAAGAGGGGAGTATGCTGTTGTGTATTGATTACCGTCAGTTGAACAAGGTAACAAATAAGAATAAGTACCCACTTCTGAGGATTGATGATTTGATGGATCAATTGGTAGGTGCTTGCGTATTCAGTAAGATTGACTTGAGATCAGGATACCATCAGATTAAAGTGAAGGCTGAGGATATACCGAAGACGGCATTTCGAACAAGATATGGTTATTATGAGTATTCGGTTATGCCATTTGGTGTGACCAATGCACCTAGAGTTCTTATGGAATACATGAATCGGATTTTTCACCCATTCTTGGATAAGTTTGTAGTGGTATTCATCGATGACATTTTGATTTATTCGAAGTTCGAGGATGAGCATGCTGAACACTTGAGAATTGTGTTAGAAACGTTGCGAGAAAAGAAGCTTTATGCAAAGTTGTCTAAGTGCGAATTTTGGTTGAAAGAAGTATGTTTTCTTGGTCATGTGATTTCAAGTGGAGGTATAGTTGTAGACCCTGCAAAAGTTGATGCTGTGTTACAATGGGGTACACCTGATCTGTTTCGGAAATAAGAAGTTTTCTTGGATTGGCTGGTTATTATAGAAGATTCATTGAAGGATTTTCTATGTTGGCGTTGCCTTTGACCAAGTTGACTCGGAAGGATCAAGCATTCGTGTGGGATGTAAATTGTGAGAGAAGTTTTCAAGAGCTTAAGAAAAGGTTGACTACTGCACCTGTGTTAATTTTACCTGATGCGAAGGAATCCTTTGTTGTGTATTGTGATGCTTCAAAGATGGGACTTGGAGGTGTGCTTATGCAAAAAGGCCAAGTGGTAGCTTATGCATCAAGACAATTGAAGGTCCATGAGAAAAATTATCCTACCCATGATCTTGAGTTAGCTATAGTTGTGTTTGTGTTAAAAATATGGCGTCATTACTTATATGGTTCAAGATTTGAAGTGTTTAGCGACCACAAGAGTTTGAAGTATTTATTTGATCAAAAGGAGTTGAATATGAGGCAAAGGAGATGGTTAGAGTTCTTGAAAGATTATGACTTTGAATTAAATTATCATCCAGGAAAAGCTAATGTAGTGGCAGATGCTTTGAGTAGGAAGTCACTACATATGTCATCACTTATGATGAAGGAGTTGGATTTAATTGAAGAGTTTAGAGATTTGAGTTTGGTTTGTGAGACGACTCCAAGAAGTGTGAGGTTGGGAATGTTGAAGGTGACTAATAATTTTCTTGAAGAAGTCAAGGAAAGTTAAAAGATGAATACAAAATTGAATGAATTGTTAGTGTTGATGAATAAAGGTAAGGTACCAGATTTTCGTGTGGATGAGAATGGAATCATGAGATGCAATGATAGAATTTGTGTACCTGACATACCCGAACTCAAAAAGAAAATCCTTGAAGAAGGACATCGAAGTGGTTTGAGTATTCACCCGGGAGCTACCAAAATGTATCAAGATCTTAAGAAATTGTTTTAGTGGCCAAGAATGAAGAAAGAAGTTGTAGAATTTGTTTATGCGTGTTTGACTTGCCAAAAATCTAAAGTAGAGCATCAGAAACCGTCTGGTTTGTTACAACAAATGTTTGTACCCGAGTGGAAATGGGATAGTATTGCTATGGATTTTGTGAGTGGATTGCCTAAGACCGCGAAGGGAAATGATTCGATTTGGGTGATTGTGGATAGATTAACCAAATCCGCACATTTTATTGCTTTTAAGACGGGAACCTTGATACCTAAATTAGCGGAGATGTAGGTTGATCAAATTGTGAGACTCCATGGTATTCCTTCAAGTATCGTTTCGGATAGAGATCCAAGATTTACTTCAAGGTTTGAGAAAGTTTGCAAGAAGCGGTTGATACTAAGTTGAGAACGAGTTCCGCTTATCATCCACAAACGGATGGACAGTCGGAAAGGACAATTCAATCTTTAGAAGACTTGCTAAGGGCTTGTGTGTTAGAGAATGGAGGAAGTTGGGACAATTGGTTGTCTTTGATTGAGTTCACCTACAACAATAGTTTTCACTCAAGTATTGGTATGGCACCATTTGAGGCTCTATATGGAAGAAGGTGTAGGACACCATTGTGTTGGTATGAGACGGGAGAGAAAGTAGTGCTTGGACCGGAGATTGTACAAGAAACTACCGAAAAGATTAAGATGATCCAAGAGAAAATGAAGGCAACTCAAAGTAGGCAAAAGAGTTATCATGATAAAAGGAGGAAGGATGTGGAATTCCAAGAGGGAGATCATGTACTTTTAAGAGTTACTTCAACTAAGGGTGTTGGACGTGCTTTGAAGTCTAGGAAGTTGACGTCTAGATTCATTGGACCTTATCAAATTTTGAAGAGAATAGGAAGTGTGGCGTATACGATTGCACTACCACCATCGTTATCAAATTTGCATGATGTGTTCCATGTGTCACAGTTAAGGAAATACATTTCGGACCCGTCACATGTGATTGAGTCGGATGATGTCCAAGTGAGAGAGAATTTGACCGTTGAAACCATACCTTTGAGAATTGAAGGAATGGAAGTAAAGAAGTTGAGAAACAAGGAGATAGCATAGGTGAAAGTTGTGTGGGGAGGACCCGCAGGTGAGAACGCTACTTAGGAGCTATAGAGTAAGATGAGGAGTTCATATCCGGAGTTATTTTCAGGTAAATTTTCGAGGACAAAAATTCTTTAAGGAGGGTAGAGTTGTAACGACCCAATTTTCATTAGTTAGAATTAATTGAGTTATATATGATTTATTTTGCAATTTATTTAATTTGAGGTGATATGTCTTTGGTTATTTATGAGTTTGAATAGGAAGTGTGTGGTAAATAGTAATAGTAGTTGGTGTGTAGTAAAATAGTAGAGAAATAGTAAGAGTAGGTATTGGGCTTAGAAACGTGGGCTTGGGTTAAGGGAATATCACCTAGGTATAAAGAGTTAAATTAGAGAGAGAAACTCATTTTCATCAAGATTGGTGGAGGAAGAAAGAGAAAGAGTAGAGAATAGAAGAGGAAGAGTAGAGAAAAGATAAGAAGAAATCTAGAGGAAGAAGAAGGACCGATTTTTTATGATTTTTCGTGTAGAATCCATTTTCGATATTAGTTTTCAGAAATTATGATTGGATATTGCTGTTATGAGTTAAGTGATAAATACATGTTAATTGAATAATAACTTGTATGTATGAATATGTTGAGATTTAATATATACTCTGCGAATGAATGTATAACCTTGATAATTATGATGATGAATTGTGATGAGAAGTGTGAAGAAGAATATGGATTAAGTTATCTTATTGTTATGATAATGATATGAAATTAGAAAAGATCATCATATGTGGTATATGTACATTCATGGCATGATGTGAGTCAATGGTAACAGGAAAATGATATATTCTATCCAAATGGTAACGGGCAGGGGATATATGTTTATCCTAATGGTAACAGGACAGTTGGTACCACATGCATGTAGTTATGTCTAGGGTGACATGACATCTGTAATTGACATTAGCTGCATTGGGAAGATGTGCATTATTACGTGGTATTTGGTACTTGTCCTAATTGTAGTTCCTCTGAGATTGGCTGCAACATAAGGCTAAAACAACTTGGTCAGAGTGACTTAACTGAAGCACCAATGCTAAAGTAATTAAGTCTAAACCACTTGTGCATATTGAAATGTGCAGATGCAACATGTTGAACAAGATGTCCTAGACATCTTGTCACTGGGTTCAGAGCATGTTAAAGCAACATGTCGAACAAGATGTCCCAAGACACGTGGGTAGGACATCTGAACCCAGTTCAGCTTAAAAGATAATGCTTATCCATTAAGCACGCGTGTTTGTTTAAATTTGAATAAAGCGCGAATCTTTAAGTAACAAGCTGAGATTAGGATTAATGATAAAGTTTGTTATTAATCCTATGTGTTAGATACGATCGGAATCGTATTTAAGTTGTGGATAAAGATTAATTTCTTTATCTTTTGGAGTTTGTTTTTAAACAAGTTTGTTTTAAAACTAACTCTTAATTGTAGTGCATCTGAAAGACTGAAGATAATCCGAAGACTTGCACGCCTATAAATAGAACTCAACATAGAGCTTAAAACTCAACCCACAAGAACTGAAGATTGTGAATTCAAAGCTTTGTGCCTACTGTGCAAAGCATTAGTGGCTCTTAGTATCGTTGTTTGATACTTTGCAGCTTTGTGGCTCTTAGTATTGGTTTTAATACTTTGTAGCTTTGCTGTTGAATGTTGCCATTCAACTATGTCTTTAAACTTTGTAGTTTAAAGTTGTCGTCACTTGGGATTAGTGATTAGAGGGAGTTGGATAGGTTCTCATATTCAGGGGGAGTTAGCCCTTGAGTAGAAGATTGCTAGGATTAAGAAAAGGCATACATGCCAATAGGGTTTTTGGTATGGTTGTAAGACTAAGTATTAATTCGGATTAGTAGTGTTTACTTCCTGGATTGGTATCCCCCAGAGTATGGCTGGTTTGCGCCGAACTGGGTTAACAATTACTGGTGTTCTTTATTGCTTTTATTTACTTCAGTACTGCAATAATATCTGCGATCCTCATAACCAATTGTCGAACCAGTTGTCTGAGACATCTGGACTACAGACACATTGTCCTAGACATTGTGTACGACATCTGTCCTGCCTAGGAACAGAATTACAATTGGCATCAGAGCAAGCACCCTAACCTGCTGGGTGAGCTCCAGGGAGATATATTTTGTTCAAGATGGACAAGAGAGGATCAATCAACAGACCACCAGTCTTGGATGGATCAAATTATGATTATTGGAAAGCAAGAATGGTTGCCTTTCTCAAATCCATGGATCAAAAAGCATGGAGGGCAATTATCACTGGGTGGAATCATCCAATAATCACAGCAGTAGATGGCTCTACAAGTCTAAAATGAGTAGCAGAATGGAGTCCAGAAGAAGAAATTGAGGCCAGTGGCAACTCTAAAGCACTCAATGCCATATTCAATGGTGTTGATGAAAACATGTTCAAGTTAATCAACACTTGTACTGAAGCCAAACAAGCCTGGGAAATTCTTCAAACAGCACATGAAGGAACCTCTAAAGTTCGAATGTCAAAGCTGCAACTTCTCGCCACGAAATTTGAGAACTTAAGAATGGAGGATGAAGAAACTATATCTGAGTTCAACACTAGAATACGAGATATAGCAAACTCAACCTTTGCTCTAGGTGAGTAGATACCTGAAGAAAAGCTAGCCAGAAAAATCCTTAGATCACTGCCTAAGAGATTTAACATGAAGGTGACTGCAATCGAAGAATCTCAAGACTTGAGCACAATGAAAGTTGATGAACTTATTAGCTCATTACAAACTTTTGAGATGTCTCTGGATGATAAACCAGAGAAGAAGATGAAGAACCTGGCTTTTAAATCTGAGGAAAGTCAAACTGATGATGAGCTATCAGAAGCATTAGTTTACCTTACAAAGAATTTCAATAAATCTTTGAGTCAGCTACAAGCCAGGTATAAGCCAAATGTCCCAGACAAAAGGTCCAACATCAAGTCACAGGGCAAGAGCAAGGAGGAGAATACATCTGAGCAAAACAAAGAAGTAAGATGTTTTGAATGTGAAGGATTTGGACACATCAGACCAGAATGTCCAAACTTTCTCAGGAAACAGAAAAAGGGAATGGCAGCTACTTTATCTGATTCTGAGGAAGAAAAGGAAGAAGAACCAACAAATAAAGCCTTTGCTGGAACATTTGAAACTAGCAGCAGCATCAGTAATGAAGATCTCCTACAAGAAGAATTGGATGAGAGATACAACAATCTCACCATTAAATGGGAACAATCTTGTGAACTTATAAGAAGACAAGATAAGGAGATGAAGAAACTATCTCATGAAAAGCAAGCATTAGAGGCTTCTACAGCTGACTTAAAAGAACAAGTCACACTGCTTGCACAAGAAAAGGAGGCACTAGAAGTATCAACAGATGGCTTAAGAGAACAAGTCACCTTGCTTTCACAAGAAAAGGAGGCATCAACAGCTGAATTGAGAAAACAAGTCACATTGCTTTCACAAGAAAAGGAGGCATTAGAAGCATCAACAGCTGTGTTGAAAGAACAAGTCACCTTGTCAAATTCAAAACTCACTGAGATGACAAAATATGTGAGAATGCTAAACAAGGGAACTGACATGCTTGAAGAAGTCCTTGAGCTTGGTAGAAACCCAAGTGACAGGAAGGGATTAGGGTATGACAACTATAGCAACGCTTCTGAGAAGAAAATTCCCCCAAAGATTAACTCTCAGGACCAGATGTCAAACCACATGTCACAACATCCTTCTCAGCACAAGCATAAGAAGACAAAATCCAAACCTCAACAACCTGCTAGACAAAAGAAACAGGTGAAAAAGACTCATCATCTGACTCAACACAAGCAGAAAAGGTTTGAACAGAGGACTCAGCCTCCAGCTCAACAGAAGAAGCACATGCCAGACCACATGTCCCAACATCATGTTCAACATATGTCCCCTCAATACAAAGAATACAATGGACCACTAAAAAGATGTAAACATTGTGGAAAAACTAGGCATTTAATCTCAGAATGCTTATATCTCCATGGCTACCCTCAGAAGCCTAAGTCACCAAGTCAGAACAAAAGGAAGATCCTACCACCAAGGATGAAATACAAAGAAGTTCTGACTAAAGTATGGAAGCCAACGCCACCCCAACAGGCTCATACTTCTCCAAGAATATCTCCATCTAAAAATTGGTATTTTGACAGTGGGTGTTCAAAACACATGACTGAAGATAAAAGATACCTTAGAGAACTAAAGTCTCACTTAAAAGGAAGTGTTACTTTTGGTGATGGAGTCAAAGGTAGAGTCATAGGCATTGGAAAACTAGCTGGTCCAAACACTCCATGCCTAGATGATGTTCTACTAGTAGAAGGTCTCACTGCAAACTTGATTAGCATTAGTCAACTATGTAAACAAGGACTAAAAGTGCACTTCAACAACCATGAATGCACCATTGCTAATGATCAAGAGGTAGTGATGAAAGGGACAAAGTCAAGTGATAAGTGCTATACTTGGACACCTCAAAACAATGGTCCAGAAATAGCTTGCTTGGCTGCCAAGGAAGATATTGACAAGATGTCCCACCAGAAGTCCCAACATCTGTACAATGGACAAGAAGCTGAAGAGATTTTGGTTGGGAGTGTTAGAGTGCCTTTGGGTATTCACACACTCAAAAACGTGTCATAAGCATTATAGAGGTAACGTGCAGAGAAAAGAAACATTAAACATCTGCACGTAAAAAGAGGTAGCCCTAAGTTCTCAATCAAATCTATAAAAGGCTACTAGGACCTCATATGTGACACTACCAAACGTCTCAACATCTTGTCTAACATCCTTCTCAAAAGTCAGAAACTCATTCTTCTCAAGAACCCCCTTCAACAATGTCTCAGCAATCATCTAAAAACAACAACCCAGATGATTCAAAGACGCAAACAGAAGAGGCATCATCTCAAATGCCTAGGGTTTCAGATTTTCGCGTAGATCAACAAGGAATTATCACAAACGCTGTACCAATCAGCATGATTCCTCCAACAGAAGGCGAAATCAAGAAGAAAAAGTCCAAGGATTCAAAGAAGAAGAAGAATCCTAAAAGGACGAAAGCTCATGCAACGGGGAATGACAAAATTCAGGAACAAGAGCCTTCAAAAATTGAATGTCAACCTTCTGAGAGTCAAGAATCACCAAAGAAACCAGAAGGGTCACATGTCAAAACATCCGGTGAAGCACTCACAACAACATCACCTGATGAACATAGTGACAAGACTACTGACTCAAGCTCTCCTTCAACCAAAGAAGTTCCTCAGTCAGAAACTACCACCAACATCTTCTCAGAATCTCATAAAGAAGATCCTAACTTGGATCAACCTATGCCTTCAGAAGAGGATCCAACACCTGATGTCGAACCACATGTTCCAACATCTGGTCACGATCAAGGTCCTGAACAAGAAGTTCAAGATCAAGTAATGGAAGAAGAAGAAGATAAAGATGAGGTTCCCCTGGCCAAGATTCTTCAAGGAATGAAGAAAGATAATCAGCCTCAACAGGTCCTTGAAGAAGAAAACTCAGACGAAAGTGAAGGTATACGAATTAGCATTCCAATCAACAGAAGAGCTAAAACGTATAAGTCTAAGCAAGTGGAGACTCAGGCTACTGCAAAGAAAGGAAAAAGAAAGGCAGAAAATAAAGCTGTTGGTGAGAAAAGGAAGAAGAAACAGGTCGTTACTGTCAGTAACTCTGACACTGATGGTGAACCAGATGTCCTAGACATCACGACCGATGGGAGAAAGAGAATTGGAGGAAGAAGAATTCCTGCAAACATCCCACCAGCACCAATGGATAGAATTTCTTTCCACTTTGAAGAGAGTGCTCAAAGGTGGAGGTTTGTTTACCAGAGAAGAATTGCTCAAGAAAGAGAGCTTAATCAAGAAGCTCTAGAATGCAAGGAGATCATGGAGCTCTTAGAAGCTGCTGAGCTGATGAAGACTGTGAAGAACTTGGGCAACTGCTATGAGATGCTGGTAAAAGAATTCATTGTAAACATCACCAGTGCTTGCAGTGAAGGAAGTGAGGAATTCAGAAAGGTACGAGTCAGAGGTAAAGATGTGAAGTTTTCTCCAACCACCATCAATGAGTATATAGGGAGAAATCCAACCATTGAAGGTGATGAAGCTGAGATAGTCAAGGAGGTAACCAAGGAGATAACTGGAGGGCAAGTAAATGAATGGCCTAAGAAAGGGTTACTATCTACAGGCACCCTTAGTGTGAAGTATGCCATCCTCAACAGAATTGGAGCTGCAAACTGGGCACCTACCAATCATGGTTCTGGGATTACCCTCATGCTAGCAAAGATGATCTTTCTCATAGGAACCAAGAAGAAGATCAACTTTGGTGATCACGTTTTCATTCAAACCATGAAGCATGCTGAAACATATGCAATAAAACTGCCCATTGCCTTTCCCTGCCTAATAACTGGAATGATCCTAAGGAAATATCCATCTATCCTGTACCCTGATGAAGCTCCAACCAAGAAGCCTCAAGTTCTGAGTTTTGACTACAAGCTCTTTGCTGGTACACATGTCCCAGACATCATGTTCCCAAAGATGAAGGAAGCTGCTGAAGCATCAAGCTCTCTGCCAAGGGCAAACAAGAAGGATGTACTTGCTGAATTGATGCAAATATCCAAGACCTTGGGAGAAACCATCAAGACCAGCACAGCAAGAAAACAACATGTGGACAATCTGATCAAGTCCATACAAGATGCTGATGCTGAGGGAGAAGAGAATGATGAAGGTGGAGATGGTGAAGAAGCAGAAGAAGTATGAAGAACAGCAACTGGGTAATATAGGAAAATAAGTACTTTTGTATTTTTCCTTTTAGTTCTGTTCTACTTCCTGTAAGTATTGTGGCCTACCAAATGTCCTAGACATTGGAGGCTTTGACATCCGGCACTTATGCTAGTGCACTTTTTGTAAGTTGTTCCGTTCTATAAATCAATGAATATTTTCCTTTGAACCTTTGACAAATTATGGTAAAAAGGGGGAGAAATAATTGATGCTAAGAACAGCACTTTGGCAAGTAGAATCATTCTCTTGCTTACGGATGTATATGGCAAGCTTTAGAAAAAATTAAAAACTAAAAGCTATGCTTAATAAGTGTGTCCAGAAGCATAATTTAAATGCTCAAATTGAACATCTAAAAGGTCTAGTAAGTCTTGATCACTCTGATTAAGTACTTTTCGCTGCAACTCAAGACTTTGGTTCACTAAGTCACTAGGTATCTCATCTCTAGACTTAGAAAATTTTGTAATGGATCATATGAAGACAAGACTAAGACTGTCTCACACTAGAATATGTTCATCACACATTCAAGATTAAAAGAAGTCTTGAATATTGAAGACACACAAGATTCTGAAGATCAAAGACATTGAAGACCTAAAGATCTCAGAACAGAAGATTGCATCAACAGAGATCAATTTGAAGATTGAAGAATTTGAAGATTGAAGACTGAAGAGTGCACATTCAACAAAGTGGTTTGTGGTTGTTTTAGCCATAATTTGCCAAAGGGGGAGATTGTAGTTCCTCTGAGATTGGCTGCATCATAAGGCTAAAACAACTTGGTCAGAGTGACTTAACTGAAGCACCAATGCTAAAGTAATTAAGTCTAAACCACTTGTGCATATTGAAGATGTGCAGATGCAACATGTTGAACAAGATGTCCTTGACATCTTGTCACTGGGTTCAGAGCATGTCAAAGCAACATGTCGAACAAGATGTCCCAAGACATGTGGGTAGGACATCTGAACCCAGTTCAGCTTAAAAGATAATGTTTATCCATTAAGCACGCGTGTTTGTTTAAATTTGAATAAAGCGCGAATCTTTAAGTAACAAGCTGAGATTAGGATTAATGATAAAGTTTGTTATTAATCCTATGTGTTAGATACGATCGGAATCGTATTTAATTTGTGGATAAAGATTAATTTCTTTATCTTTTGGATTTTGTTTTTAAACAAGTTTGTTTTAAAACTAACTCTTAATTGTAGTGCATCTGAAAGACTGGAGATAATCTGAAGACTTGCACGCCTATAAATAGAACTCAACATAGAGCTTAAAACTCAACCCACAAGAACTGAAGACTGTGAGTTCAAAGCTTTGTGCCTACTGTGCAAAGCATTAGTGGCTCTTAGTATCGTTGTTTGATACTTTGCAGCTTTGTGGCTCTTAGTATTGGTTTTAATACTTTGTAGCTTTGTTGTTGAATGTTGCCATTCAACTAAGTCTTTAAACTTTGTAGTTTAAAGTTGTCGTCACTTGGGATTAGTGATTAGAGGGAGTTGGGTAGGTTCTCATATTCAGGGGGAGTTAGCCCTTGAGTAGAAGATTGCTAGGATTAAGAAAAGGCATACATGCCAATAGGGTTTTTGGTATGGTTGTAAGACTAAGTATTAATTCGGATTAGTAGTGTTCACTTCCTGGATTGGTATCCCCCAGAGTAGGGCTGCTTTGCGCCGAACTGGGTTAACAATTACTGGTGTTCTTTATTGCTTTTATTTACTTCAGTACTTCAATAATATCTGTGATCCTCATAACCAATTGTTGAACCAGTTGTCTGAGACATCTGGACTACAGACACATTGTCCTAGACATTGTGTACGACATCTGTCTTGCCTAGGAACAGAATTACACTAATGATAATTGTGATTCGTTGTTTATGTTAATGTGAAAGTGATTCATGTATTTTTACATAGTTATGATAATGTTTTACATGTCTTGAGTTATATATATTGTATGAAATATATGCTTATCGAGTTGAGTTATGATTATAAATATAAGTGTACCTTTACTCTTGCATTAATTTCTTGGATTATGTAATCTAATTCTCTGTTTTGTGTATTTGACTGGTTTGGGACCAGATTCTCAGCTTGAGGATCCAGCTCAGGAGTAGGAGCTCGCGTGTTGCTTAACACGAACTTAGTTTTGGTGAGGAGCTAGATAAAACTCCACTAGTTCTTTATTCTGGGTTTTGTAATAATTATCGCTCTGATACATTGTAGCATCGAGTCTTGGGGACGTATGCTTGAACTTATTTATTTTGTATTATGACCTTGCTTTAGTTGAATTATCATTTAAACTATGTTGATGTAAGAGCATGATTGAGTTGAGTCATGTTTAGAGCACTTGTAATAAGTGAATGTTATGCATGCTTAATTTAAAATTAGTTCATACGTTATGATTTTCCACTGCTATTTAATTGATTAACGTGCATGCTTAATGAATGTTATTCTATGTGGCACTCTAATTGCTTGTGTGTATTTAATTTAAGTTAATTATTTCGTATAAGTGGGTTAGAGTGTTATAGCAACACCAACAATAGTCCTACTCTTTAAATATGAAGAAAAAGAAAAGACACAATAAAATCACAAAAGTTTCTGAAAATTATCATTCTTCTACTACACTAATAACCCTTCCAATAACCATTCTAAATAGAAATTTGGCATGCTCATACATGTATGAGAGGGATTGTATATAAGGCATATATATATATTATATGTATTAATTAATTCACACAAACGTTTTTTTATTGTGGGATTGAAAAAGTTTGGCACTAATAAAACATTAAAAGAGGTGATTGTGTAGTTCAATGAGATTATTATTGCACTATTGTAATGTGCACTATTGTAACTTTTTTTTTTAAATTGTGGGCAATCAATCAATAGACAATCAAGTTTCTGTAAGAAAAAATTGGAGTTTATTTAGATATGCCACATAGGCACAATGGAGGCCTAAGAATAACTTAAGTTTCCTTTTATAAGTATAAAAGAAAGATGGTATCAAGAAAATTAAATAAATTCAAATAACATTTTTTTAGAGGTACTAACATTTCATTAATTAATATATATTTTTTGTAATGACTAACCAAATGCGGTGTCATTAATATATCTAACACTTGGTCCAGCTTCGAAGTCATGAGTTCCTTGAAACCTTGTATTTGTAATTGGCACCTTCCATCATGAAAGTTGTCTTATCTTTATCTTTTTCGTACATCGGGATCTGGTTATATTTGTGATATTTTGGAATGGCACTCTTGAAGCAACATTATTCGTAGATGTTTCCACTTGTTTCCCTTTGTGTTTGCTTTGATTATAATTCTCTCGTTTTCTCAATAGCCCTCGTTGTTTTTGTTCACTGCTCATTCTTTGTCTTCTATTTCTTTGATATCGTGCCCTTCTTTCTCTTTCATGTTCCCTTGATTGTTGAATTCTTCTATTTTCCATTTTAATGTTGTACCTGAGAAAATATTAAATTTTATCAAACATATGGTTTCGAATAAGAGTTGAATATATATGAATCTGTTAAGAAGTGATATCCAATAATGCCAATAAAAAAAATGAAAGGAACACAAAAGAATTACACCTAAAATAGAAAAAATTGTTAGAACCAAAAGATTTCCTTAAACCCTAGAGTCATTCATGTCAATCATTAAGAAATACGGTACCCATAAGCGGAAGCATACCTGAGTTTGAGTTTGCCATAGCCAGAGAGGTTTGAAAGTCACTGGGATGTGGTCTTCCAACTGTAGAATTCCTTACGAGCTCCTTGATTCTCCTCTGATGGGGATGAAGAGAAAACCTAATAAGCCGCCGCGTTATTCACGTTATTCTCTACAATCGGGGACCATAACCTCTATTTATAACCTAGGGTTATTTCCTAATTCTTTCAATATTCTAATTTGGCCCCTCATCAAATTAGATATTGACTTATGGTCTCTACACAATAAATTTCCTTTCATGATATTTATGCTTTTAGCCATAGACTTATTATTAATTAGACCACTGTAGCTTTGGCTAATTACATAATGGCCCTAATACATGTAATATTACAATTGTGACCCAATATTTCTAACAATCTCCCACTGGTCACATATGTAATCCTACACATGTGTTAGACTTTATGAGCTCAAAATTTGCCATTATATTCCTTAAGCATATCCAAATTATCTCGTCCATTAGTCATGCCAATATATAGAACCAAAATGATTTTCGTTATATCAATCATAACTAAACCCATCAATGATCACCAATAGTGACACAACTAAATGACATAGATCCATCATGAAATGTGTAGCATGAAAATCACATGAAGTTGGTCTGTATATGTCGATTTTCAACTGGTCCTACTTTACTTTAGTGAGATCATTCAATAACTTTATTGTACAAAATGTAAAATGCTGAATATCAAACTTTATTAATTGAAAAAATCCAAAGTCATTGTATGCATACATAATACCAAACATAGAACATAAAATTCATAATTGACTAACTCCCACTAAACCAAAGGCTCCTCTAACGGTAAAACACCCATGCGAGCAGTGTGCTCGTGAAAGACCTTGGGTGGAAGACCTTTTGTGAGAGGATCTGCTATCATGGAGTTTGTCCCCAAGTGTTCTATGGAAATTTGTCCACTTTGTACCCTTTCCTTAACAACTAGGAACTTGATGTCAATGTGTTTTGACATGGCCGAGCTCCTATTATTGTTGGAATATAGGACGGCTGATTTGTTGTCACAATATAACTTAAGTGGTCTTTCAATTCCTTCCACAATCCGCAGCCCAGTGACAAGATTTCTCAGCCAAATCCCATGGTTGGATGCCTCATAACATGCTATAAACTCTGCTGCCATGGTGGATGAAGCTGTAAGAGTTTGCTTGGCACTGCGCCAAGAAACTGCACCACCAGCCAACATGTAGATATAGCCTGAAGTGGATCTTTTACTGTCTTGGCATCCAGCAAAATCTGAGTCAGAGTATCCAGTGATCTCTAACTGGTCTGACCTCCTGTATGTGAGCATATAATCTTTTGTTCTCTTTAAGTACCTCATAACCTTTTTGGCTGCTTTCCAATGATCCATTCCTGGATTGCTCAAATATCTGCCTAACATCCCAACTATGAACGCAATATCCGGACGCGTACAAACTTGGGCATACATCAGACTCCCTACAGCTGATGCGTAAGGAATCTTTTGCATTTCTTGAATTTCTAAGTTTCCTTTTGGGCACTGACTGAGACTAAATTTGTCTCCCTTAGCAATTGGATTATCCCCTGGTTTACATTCCTGCATGCCAAACCTTTTAAGTACCTTTTCGATATAGCTCCTTTGTGATAATCCTAGAATACCTCGAGATCGGTCTCGATGTATCTGGATTCCTAATACAAAGAAGGCGTCACCAAGATCTTTCATTTTGAATCTTCTTGATAGAAATTTCTTAGTTTCGTGCATTATGCCTATATCATTGGCGGCAAGCAGTATGTCATCAACATACAAGACCAGGAAAATGTACTTACTCCCACTGAATTTGTGATACACACAATCTTCAACAAGATTCACCTCAAAACCAAATGAGAGAACTACTTCATGAAACTTGTGGTACCACTGACGAGAAGCCTGTTTTAGTCCATAAATAGATTTTGTCAATTTGCAAACCATATTATTTGAGTCTCCCGACACAAAGTTTTCAGGTTGCACTATATAGATCGTTTCATCAATGTTACCATTGAGGAATGCCGTCTTGACATCCATTTGATGGAGTTCTAGATCATAATGTGCAACAAGAGCCATGATTGTCCTAAAAGAGTCTTTCGAAGAAACCGGAGAGAAAGTCTCTTTAAAGTCAATCCCTTCCTTTTGGGTATAACCCTTGGCCACAAGACGAGCTTTATACCTCTCCACATTACCATTGGAATCCCGCTTGGTCTTAAAAATCCATTTGCAACCAATGGGTTTCACACCTTCTGGTAACGGGACAAGTTCCCAAACTTTATTGTCTTGCATGGACTTATACTCCTCCTTCATTGCTTCAATCCACTTTTCCGAATTGGAATCCTGCATGGCTTAACGGAAGTTGATTGGATCATCTTCCATCGTACCATTATTTTCCTCATGTTCTTGGAGAAATACTATGAAATCATCCGGAATAGCATTTTTCCTTTCTCTAGTTGATCTCCGCAACTGTATTGGTTCTTGTAACACTTGTTCTTGAGGATCTTGAGTTTGTTCTTCATGAACTACCAAATCATCTTGAGTTGGAGGAATTTCAACAATGTCTTGTGGAGGTTCCGTACTTGCTTGATCAAAAGCAACTATATGAACCGGTTCAGGAATTGTTACCGATTCTTCCTCTAAGACAAAGTCTCTAACCTTATTCTTCCCCCAAACTCAATATCCTCAAAGAATGTGGTTGTTCCCGTCTCAAAAATTGAATTTAATTTGGGATCATAAAATTTGTAGCCCCTAGATCTTTCAGAATAGCCAATAAAGTAGCTGCTAACTGTTCGGGAGTCCAATTTCTTTTCATTTGGCTATAAGGCCTTGCCTCAGCTGGACATCCCCACACATGAAAATGTTTTAGACTAGGCTTTCGCCCAGTCCAAAGCTCATAAGGTGTTTTGACAGCTGCCTTTGTTGGTACTCTGTTTAAAATATAAGCTACAGTCTTTAGTGTCTCTCCCAGAGTGACTCTGGCAAGGTAGAATGACAAATCATACTCCTTACCATATCCTTAAGAGTCCGGTTTCGTCTTTCAGCAACACCATTCATGCTAGGTGATCCTGGCATAGTGTACTGTGGGACGATTCCACATTCCTCTAGGTACTTGGCAAAAGGCCCCGGACGTTGTTCACCTGAACCGTCATATCTACCGTAATATTCACCACCACGGTCAGATTTGACTTTCTTAATTCTTTTGCCGAGTTGATTCTCAACTTCAGCCTTAAATGATTTGAACACATCCAATGATTGAGACTTTTCATGTATAAGAAATATGTACGCATATCTAGAATAATCGTCTATGAATGATATAAAATATTGTTGACCATTCCAAGAAGGTGTCGGAAATGGTCCACAAATGTCCGTATGTATCAATTCTAAGACATCCGTAGCTCTATATGCGCCAAATTTCTTTGTTTTGGTCTGTTTGCCTTTAACGCATTCAACACAAACATCAAAGTTTGTTAAGTCAATGGAATCTAAAATTCCATCAGTCACCAGTCGTTCAACTCTATTTTTAGAGATGTGACCTAGACGCTTGTGCCATAATGCTCCTGAATTATTATTATTATTATTATTATCAATTTTACGCTTAGTACCACGTGATTCCACATTCAAGGATTCGCCATAGGCAGCTATTGTGTCAAGCAAATATAGATTATCATGACTCATAAGTGAACCAGTTCCAACAATATTTGAATTAAAAGACAACTTAAACATATTATTCCCAAATGAACACAAATAACCTGATTTGTCCAAATAAGAAATTGAAATTAAATTCCGTCTAAATGACGGTACAACAAAAGTGTCTTTTAAATCCAAATAAAATCCAGTACACAATAATAATCTAAAATGCCCAATAGCTTCCACCTCCACCGACTTGCCATCTCCAACATAGATGTATCTTTCAACATCATTTGGCTTCCGGTAGTTTAGGCAACCCTGCATTGAAACACTGATGTTAGTAGTTGCACCTGAGTCTAACCACCAAGTGTTTCTAGGTACTGAAGCTAAATTGACCTCAGAACAGACCAAAGCAAGAAATGTACCTTTCTTTGCACGCCAAGCGTGATATTTAGGACATTTCTTCTTCACATGTCCAGCTTCCTTGCAAAAGAAACAATTATCTTCCTGTTTTTGTTTCTTTTGTGCTGGGACACTTGCAGCTTCATTCTTGGGCTCATGAGTTATTTTTCTTTTGCTTTTGTCTTTAGAGGTGCTAGCAAAATGAGCACTTTATGTCTTATCACGTTTCATCCTTTCCTCTTCTTGCACACAAAATGAAATGAGCTCATTAAGAGACTACTTCTCCTTCTGACAGTTATAAGAAATCTTAAACTGGCCAAACTGTGAAGGAAGAGAAAGTAATACTAAATGAATGAGCAAGTCTTCCGACAGCTCAAGCTTTAGTGCCTTAAGTTTTGAAACAATGTTAGACATGCTCATAATGTATTCCCTTATATTTCCTTTGCCTTGATACTTCATGGAAATCAAGTTCTGAAGAAGAGTACTTGTTTCCGCCCTATCGCTTTTCTTAAAGCGCTTTTCAATCTCAGCAAGGAAATCTTTAGCATTAGTTATATCTTCCGATATAGTACCTCTAAAGACCTCAGGAATGCCGCGCTTAATGATCATGAGACACATGCGATTGGAGCGATCCCACTTCTCATATTCTTTCACCTGATCAGGGGTAGAAGAATCCGTAGGAGAAGTAGGTTGCTCCTTCCTTAATGCAAGGTCAAGATCCATGCAGCCAAGAACAATTTCTATGTTCTCTTTCCAATCCTTGAAATTTGCCCCATTAAGGACCGGAACCGAATTCAGATTAGCAGATATTGAAGCAATTGTAGCTGAAAAGAACAAAAATTAAACATTTAAATATACTCACATAAAAGAAAACTGAATTATCAATTTATTCAAATAAGGCTTAATTCATACTTTGGTCCCTTATGTTTATTTTAGCGCTCAATTTGGTCCCTTATGTTTTAAAATGCTCACGTTAGTCCCTTATGTTTCTCACGTTACTATTAAATGGTCCCTTCCGTAAATAAAAAAATAAACGGCGTTTCATTTTGCCAGGTGGCCAACGGAATTAGGCTTAATTCATACTTTGGTCCCTTATGTTTATTTTAGCGCTCAATTTGGTCCCTTATGTTTTAAAACGCTCACGTTAGTCCCTTATGTTTCTCACGTTAGTCCCTTATGTTTTAAAACCAAATGCATAGAAATTGACAGAAAATTACCAAATACCTTATAATTCGTACATCCCCAAAATGTTCGACCATAATTTTTGGGTGTCTTTGCAATTCGGAGAACACAGTACAATTTACATCTGCAAACAGGAGTTGCGAGTGTCCATCGTCCTCCAACAACATTCATTTAATTTTGTTGCGAATTGGACGAAAATTGACGAACTCGAGTTGTTCCAATACTACTTGAAGAGTTGTTAGTCCCCATTGAATCAGACCTCAACATGGTGGTGAAGAAGAAGAAGAAGAGCAGGCGACGAAGGAGAGGAATGAAAATGAAACCCTAGCTAATTTCCATTCACCCCCAATTCTTAATTAAGTTAATTTAGTTTTTTTTTTAAAAAAAAAAATTCCAATTAATCTGAGTAAAAATCATCCATGTGGCGTCCAATTTGGCTTTCCGTTGGCCACCTGGCAAAAAGAAACGCCGTTTATAAAATTTTTGACGGAAGGGACGATTTAATAGTAACGTGAGAAAACATAAGGGACCAAATTGAGCGCTAAAATAAACATAAGGGACCAAAGTATGAATTAAGCCTAATTCCGTTGGCCACCTGGCAAAATGAAACGCCGTTTATTTTTTTTTTGACGGAAGGGACCATTTAATAGTAACGTGAGAAACATAAGGGACTAACGTGAGCGTTTTAAAACTTAAGGGATCAAATTGAGCGCTAAAATAAACATGAGGGACCAAAGTATGAATTAAGCCTTCAAATAAAGACATAACCCATCTCAAGATACCTAGTGCACCATCAATATTGAGTCTTTTGACACTAATATTAACTGCTAGTGGTACTCTTGGCGTAGTAATCAAACACTGATAATAAGAACGTATCAAATAATGAATTTTCCTTTTGGCCAATTTATTATTCACACGTAAGAAACCGAATAATTATCACGCGTTTATCACCACAGGTGCACTTATAATTCTGTCAAATAGTTACCTTCCTTTAGGCCGATTAATATTCACATGAGTTATAAGCACACAACCTTAATCTTTTATATTTCAAAATAAATTAATTTCCACAAAAGAGGTTACTTTGGCAACATAGTGTTTCAATCAATTAATCTCAAAATATATATCTCTAAAGTGTCTAGTATTTGAATTCAAAAATTGATTAACCGAAGTCTGTAACCATAGTTTGCAAGTATAATTTGCAATTTTCCAGAGAAAAAAAAATTGGCTTTTGATCATATACACTTAACTCAAAAAAACATAAGTTCAAATTGTATTGCTTTTAAAACAACATTAAACTAGAATTCTGAGTTGAAACAAGATTAAACCAAAACCACATGTATATGAATCAAAGGATAAACTGAAGTATAATAATCAAAATATTGTTTCATTCTTAAACAAAAGAAACCAAAACAATTATAATAGACCGTATATCAATAGAGCAATTACACTACCATACATAAATTAAACTAAATTGGCACTGAGTTTGCAATATTGATTTAAACGTGAACATACACATACAAAAGTGCAAACCAAAATAGAAGGTCATGAATGTCTATAAGGAACTCAAACATATATTTCCACCGAAAAACAATTACTAGAAACGTATATGACGGCAGAACAAAATATTTTGAAACCATACAGATATATTATGAATAAACAATACACCAAACCTTAAATCAAAAACATTATTATAGCATGAAACGCCGACAAACAATAGACCAAGTCTTTCAATGTGTAATCAAAACATAGAAACCGAAACTGTATATTAATATTGACAAAATTGATGCCGATAAAACAAATCATGATGGCTAAACCGAAATCGAAACAACCAATATCAATATATTATATGAACATGAATCGAAAAGCCATTACGATCGAAAATTTCTAAATGATTAAACATGAGTGCTCTGATACCAATTGTTAGAACCAAAAGATTTCCTTAAACCCTAGAGTCATTCATGTCAATCATTAAGAAATACGGTAGCCATAAGCGGAAGCATACCTGAGTTTGAGTTTGCCATAGCCAGAGAGGTTTGAAAGTCACTGGGATGTGGTCTTCCAACTGTAGAATTCCTTACGAGCTCCTTGATTCTCCTCTGATGGGGATGAAGAGAAAACCTAATGAGCCGCCGCGTTATTCACGTTATTCTCTACAATCGGAGACCATAACCTCTATTTATAACCTAGGGTTATTTCCTAATTCTTTCAATATTCTAATTTGGCCCCTCATCAAATTAGATATTGACTTATGGTCTCTACACAATAAATTTCCTTTCATGATATTTATGTTTTTAGCCATAGACTTATTATTAATTAGACCACTGTAGCTTTGGCTAATTACATAATGGCCCTAATACATGTAATATTACAATTGTGACCCAATATTTCTAACAAAAATATTTGCTTAAAACTTACACATAAAATTGTACACAATCTTGCGATGAAAGTCATCAATCTAAGTCAAAAAATAATTTAACTATGAGTGAAGTCGAATGCAAATAAACCAATGCCTAAATTCAACTATGGAATTGTGATAGTAGAAGACAACAAATTGTGTGTGGAAGGCTATAACCATACTGCTATTCAATTCTATACATAAATTACCAATTTGCTTGATGTTAGTTTTTTAAAAATTAAATGAAAATTATATGTTTCTGGTTACTAAAATTCAAGTGAGAAAGTCGCTAACAGACCTTTAATTTATTTGTACCAAATCTTGAATCAGATGCAACCAAACCACGGTTCCCAAACCTTATCATTTGTTGTCGGTTGATGCACTTTGATTGAAGATTTGTATGAGGAAAGATTGATAGTATTAATAGGAGAATTTGATGGTGATGGAACATGGGTACCATATAGATATATGTAACAGTCCGGCGGAGTCACACAGATACATCCCCGGCACCTGTTACCTCACGGCCTTCTCCACCCCCCTTGTGAAGTTTTTGCCCTCGTGGTGAATCGAACCATATACCTGGAGCATAAGTACATATTTAATGCATTCACCACTACCAATTGAGCTACTAGTAGATGAATCGAAAATCAACTTTTGTGTGAAAGTTATTTTTCAACATATACAAATATTTGAATAGAGTGAATGACAAAAGTGACAATAAAAAAAGTTTACACCAAGAGGGATATTCTCTTTATATATTGGTATAGATGTACTCTTAATAATATAATAAAGCTGATGACTATCAAATTTAATGAATTACCCTATTATAAAAAAAAAAAATGAATTACCCTAAATATTTCTAATCAAATAGCTAATTTAATGGTCCTAAAACATTACGGGATAAATGTTGACCACTACTAATCACTACTAATACATAAAAATCATTTTAACAATAGTTTCACTTATATTTTAACAATATTTTATAACAAATTTTTAAATGTTTTATTCTAAATAAATTTTCTAACTGATCTATTTCTTATATGATAAAATTTATTACTATCAAATTTACTAATTTGTTCTTATAAAAAAATAGAAACAAAAGATTATAGAAAGTTTAGGCATAAAAAAAGAAAGTTTTGTAAAGAAAAAAAAAAACTACTACAAAATATATTAAAAGTAATTGCTACCAAATTACTTAATTTTTCCTCATCCATCAATTTTAATAATATTTCATATTTTCGACCATTAATGTAATTTTACTCGAATAGTAATTTTTATTTGTCGAAGAAATTTACACATAAAATATGAACCACACAATATAATAACATCAAGTTGAGCAAATATACACATAAAAGTGGAATCGGAGAATACTTAATTTTTTCACACCTTGAAAAAGGTGAAATTCCATCCACTAGGTTTACTTGACCCAAAATAATAATATAATTTATTTAAAATACACACGGGATAATGACTTTAATAAAATAAATTTATTGATTTAACAAATTTTACAAGAACACAATAATTTCACTTATATTTTAATAATTTTTTAAATATTTTATTTTAAATAAATTTTCTACCTGAATATAATAATAAATTTAAATATCAAATAAAAATCAATGACCCAAACCGCCAAAAACTAATGCATCTTGAATTTGCTTAAATGGCGCCGTTTTAGATTATTTACGTTAGGAACAGGTTGAACAGTATGCAAGCTCTGTATCTAAGTATTCTCCATTTAGAAATTATTACAATGAAAAAAATATTCCAATAAACTAAAATAAATTTAATTAATTTTATAGAAACTGATAATATATATTTTTTGACCAAAGAAGTTAATAATATATTTATCGTCTTAAAAAATAAAAATAATAAGTTTTTTTAGGGAATAAATATAATAAGTTAATAATATATTTTTCTGGTGCTTCTGTGAGTAAGATGCAGGTTGTTCTGTTCTAATCAAATACCATGTCCTCAGCAGTTCTTGGGCGGTGGTGGTGGATCTCTATGTGGTGAGTGTTGTCGTTCTTCGTCCTCACTATGTCGGTCTTGATCTGTGATTTCATTTCAGATCTGTTGAGATCTGCACTTTTCTTGTCTGTTGCTTCGCCGCTGCTGCCGCTGTGCCGGTTGACATGGGATTGTTTGGAAGTTGGTTCTAGTCTAGTCCTTGTTGATTGAACTCAGACGGTGTGGCCAGAAATGGCTGTGAATTTGTTGTTTTCTCATAGCAAATTGTGGTGCGTGGGTTTTTACCGTGTTGGCGGTAGGCCCGTTTGCCGTCTTAAAAATCAGAGTATGATGTTTGTCGGCCTACACACGTCTTTTTTTGCAATTCGGTTTCGCGCCTTTTTGTGGGTTCGCTGGATTGTGCTTGTGTTGTGTAGCGATATGTTTCATATTGTGATTTTGTGGTTTCGTAGCCTTTAGAGATGTTTTGTTTTGCCTCTTCGGGTTGTTTGTTTTTACTTACTGAGTTTAGACTTTATGTCCCCTCAGTTTTTATAATTTTCCTTTTATTTTAATCTACTTAGGGTGTCGCAGTTTCTTCTGCACCCCATTTGCTAAAAAAAAAAAAAATTATAGAGGTCAACTTTTTTTCTTTTCTTACATAATAATCAATACATAATTTTTTTTTTAATACTAACAAAATAATCAAATGGCATGTCATATTTTATTTGAAGAAGAGTGTTAATAACATAATCTTTTTAACCATCTTTTTAACACTTAGTCTTTTATTGGATAAAATTTATAATAAGTCCCACGACACGATAATAGCTTAACTAGGGTGACTCCATGTTTAGATAGTTTATGTATCTTTATCAACATTTTAACATGTATTCAAATTTTAAGGGGGTGTATTGGATTAGGATTTTAAAGAATTTTAAAAGGCTTTTTTTTTATAAAAAAAATCAGCTGTTATTCAATCAAGACTCTTATAAAATCTAAATAAATCTAGTGGTATTCAATTAAGACAAACATGATTTTTTTTCAAGGCAATAAAATCCATTGTTATTCGATTGAGATTTGTCAAGACTTATAAAATGTCTCTTGGTATTCAAAAATTCATAGATTTTAGTGGATTCTTGTATGTAATGGATTTTGTGAGACTTTTTAGTTAAAAATGCACTTGATAGACTTTTCCAACAATCTCACCAAAAGTCTTGAGACTTTTTTGAACTCTTCAAGACTTTTTACTTTCATCATCACCGTATCAAGTTATTACTTTCGCAGTTCATCATCACTGCACCTGGTTTTTTCTTCTTCTTTTCTTTGTTCACTTATTCAACAATCTCACCAAAAGCCTTGAGACTTTTTCAAACTCTCCAAGACAAACTTTCATCATCACTATACCAGCAAAAAAAAAATATCTTCTTCTTTACCTATCAAATATGTTTTTTTGCAATTTTTTTTAACAAATTCTACATTGTTTTTACAAACTTTTGATTCATTACAACTTTTGTACAATTCTTTTTTTTTTTTTTACGACGTAAATTTTGTTTCTTCAATTTTTTTTTTTTTTTTTTTACGGCAAACAATTTTTTTTTCTTCACATTCATCTGCTTCTGTTTCTCATCAATGGTGGTGGTGGTAACATTTTCATTTTATTGGTGATTCAAACATATATGTAAAAAAAAACATAGAATTTTCTATCGTAAGTTTTTTTTTTTAAATATTTGGATTCCCAAAAAAATATAATTTCTTTTATTAAAATGGCTTAAATATGCAAAAGGTCCCTGCATTTAGGGGTCATTTGAGTTTTAGTCCCTTCTTTTTAAAAAAAATTTGTTTTGCCACTGCACTTTCAGTCAACTTTAAAAAAGGTCCTTGGTTTGAAAAGCAGGTATTAAAACTCAAATGACCCCTAAGTGCAGGGACCTTTTGCATATTTAAGCCTATTAAAATTTATTGATTCTTTTAAAATTGACTTAATATACAAAAGTTTCCTAATATATAAAGTATTATGAAATCTTGATTGTAAAATATCTTTTGAAAAAATCTCTCAAAATCCATTCAAATCATGTGTTAAAAATCTTGATTGTAAAAAAGTCTTGTAAAAAAATCTTTAAAATCTCAGAAAATCAATATAGTCTAACAAATCTCATAAAATCATCAAATTTTTTTTTGTCAAAATTGTCTGATAAAATTTCAATCCAATACACCCCCTTAATTTTAAATGAAATGCATTAAGCTTGATTTCATAAAAGGGATAATGGATTATAACCTAATGGGTCTAGAGGCTAAAGAAAACCCAATTAAACAAATAGTAAAAATAAACCCAATTAACTATATAAATTGGAAATTGCTCATCATCCCACTTCTCAAATCCATATCACCGATTCTCTCACTCACACTCTCTCCCATTCTCTCTCTCTCTCTCTCTCTCTGAACCAACCCAAACCACATCAATCTAACCCAAACCCATTCTGTGTTCCTTTGATAATGGATATCCCTATCGTCAATCGCATCCATGAACTCCGTGAGAAATCCGACCGAATCAAATCCATAGAAGCATCACAACGTATGGGAAATAAAATCAACAAAAGAGAACATAAACTTCTCCATTCAAAAGCTTTGGTTAACGCTCGCCTTGATGAATTGGTGAAGCTTCGTCAACGTTTTTGTGCAACCCTATCTGAGAATTCCGATTCTGAATCAGAGAATTCCGAATCAGAATCCGAGAATTCCTCCGAAACCCTAACCGAGGATTACGCTGACATCCTATGTGATACATACTTTGTACCCAACAAAGCTAAGGATACACATCTAGTACAGACCCATTTTCTTGATGTTATTTTGAATTTGCTTTGGTTTGCTTCACCTTCCGATAAACGCCCGAATGATTCCTATCAAATGATGCTTCAGCGTCGACGTTACATGCCTTTTGATTATCTTGCTGATGAAGCAATGGATCAGCTTACTGAGAAGGATTTAGACCTCATCCTTGTTTCGGTTTCGGGACTTGAAGATTCCACCGTTGAGGAGCATAAGGCAAATGCGATGAAATTCTATCAGCGTGCTAAGTTGAGGGTTAAGCAACAAGACCCTTATTACCCCAATGCTCATGGTAGATAATATACTTTCTTTTTTTTTTTTTTAAAAAAAAAAACATTTTTTATTTTATTTTTAACTTCTTTTGTTGGTGTAGATCCTTCTTCGATGAGGGAGAAGTTGGAGAAGATTATTTGTATATTGGATGATTATAAGCGCAAGGTATAATGCATGTCAGATCCTTTAATTGCATTTGGGTTCATGTTCTAGCATTTTGAATTTATGTTGTATAGGAAGTTGAGAGACTTGGCCAGCTTAAAGCAAGGCGGATGAAGGAAATTGATTTCAAGAAGCAAGCAGAAGTCGAAGAGACATTAGCCCATGCTCATATAGAAACAGATACAGATGTTGCAACAGAGACCATCATGACGAAGGGCCACGTTGACTGTAAATGGGTAATTATAATCTTCCCTGTGCATTTTTTGTGTTTGTGTGGTTGGACGTCCGCAGTTTTGGTGTGAGAAGTGAATCAAGACATTTCTTTCATGTTAGATAAACTTATAATCCTTTGAACTGGGTTAATTTGAATTTGCCTTTCTTCTATACCCTATCAGTATAACTGATTTCCTATTTGATAGTGTGTTGCCCTATTTCCCGAATTACTAAGTTTTAGCTTTAGCTTCACTGCAAGTTTGATCATTGCATTAAATTGTTGCATTAGCTTCCCCATTTGGAGATAATCATTTTACCTTCTAACACAACCATGGAAAATAGGATGAGTACAGCAAATGAAGAGTTACTTTTGTCTATGTTTGCTCGCTACTTGTTCTCTTTATTTGTGTTGGGTTATCCTAGTCAAGAGGGCTGGATACTAGAATCAATATACCTCCATGAATCAATATTTTTCCCAAACATGCTTTTGATTGATATTTGGACAAAATTGCGAGGGACAAAAATGGTCCTGTGTTCTGTAAGTTTATTTAGGCGTTAAGTGGTTGGATAGCTAGATAAAAGAGGGTTGGCTTATTTTGAACATGTTTCACTGCTTGACACGAGAGCAGAAGTGAACAATTATATGTATGTCATTTTTTAGCTACATGGTTGTGGGCTACATATGAAATGACACAGGATTATAGTATAGCACAGAAATGACACAGGATTATAGTATACCACATGCATTGTTTGGTTTCATGTAATAATGCACTAATCTTTTGGTAGGTTTCGTTTAGCATGCTAGCGGGTTCATGTTTTAGCATTTGGAATTTTGCCTCGTAACGTTATTATGTTATCCTTATTCATTGTAAATGCTGACGTTTTTAGAAGGTTATTCTTGCTTAGTCCTCCCCTCTCTCATCAGCTCAACCTCCAAGTCTGTTAGTGGATTAATAAGGTTATTATGTTATTATTTTTCATTGTAGGAAACATGTGACGAGGTTTGTGAGATACTTCTTCAGTTAGTGCAGGGGTGTTTGGATGTATGCAAGAAAGAGGTTGATCCTGCTTCAAAGTCGAGGGCGCATCTACTTGAAGCATTGTTCGATGCTGAGTTTCGAGGTCATCGGTTCCATCATATTCTTTTGGTATGATATTATGTTGTGTACTGTTATGGGGATGACCTTGTTGGGATTTTTTTATTCGTCTGAGAAATTGCTTGCTGACATGTGTATGTGGTCGTGTTATTGAGAGTTTTTGCTATTACCTTTCTTTTATTTGTATGTATACATTGCGACATAAACTATTTTGGTACAAAACAATGTCTATGATTCTAACAGTGTTGCACTTCTCATCAACACTTTCCCTTATTAGTTATTCATCCTATTCCTATTCAACTCCTCTTAAATTTGAGATACTTCACTCATTCTGCCTTTCACCTTTCACCATGGTTGCTCATAACTACGGCTTTTGAGTTTTGACTATGCACTTTGTTTTCATTATTTCTCTTGTTTAAGATGTTGCTTTTAGCTTTAGAACGAGTCCAAAACCATGGTTGCTCATAACCACGGCTTTTGAGTTTTGACTATGCACTTTGTTTTCATTATTTCTCTTGTTTAGGAGTTGCTTTTAGCTTTAGAACGAGTCCAAAACCAACACTGAATAGGAAAAGGAAACTTCATGTAAATATGTAATAAAGGTTTCTGATCACCAACACAGAAAGCGTAGTTTAGTTGCTGTTATTGATTTGGATTCTCTTTTGCAACCTAACTCTGTGGATCTTGTATCTTGTGAGTTTAGTGTGTTAAGACTTCAAAACAACAGTGAATAAGAATTGGAATTTTGTAAATTGTCAATGAGAGTTGTTAGTTGTTTTGTTTTGCTCGACCTTGTATTTTTCTTATTTTCAATGTTGAAGAGGGGGAATTGCATCTCTATATTTTCAATGTTGAAGAGGGGAATTGCATCTCTTTCACTATATCCTGAGCTGTTATTTTGTCTTTGTTTGCTCGCTACTTCTTGTTCTCTTTATTTGTGTTGGGTGATCCTATGACACGAGGGCTGGATACTAGAATCAATAGACCTCCATGAATCAAAATTGTTCCCAAACATGTTTTTGATTGATACTTGGACAAAATTGCGAGGGGCAAAGTGGTCCTTCAATTGCGTTCTGTAAGTTTATTTAACCGTAAAGTGGTTGGATAGCTAGATAAAAGAGGGTTGGTTTATTTCGAACTTGTTTTATTACTTGACACGAGAGCAAAAGTGAACAATTATATCTAAGTCGTTTTTTAGCTACATGGTTGTGGCCTATATATGAAATTACACAAGATTATAGTATAGCATATCCACTGTTTGGTTTCTTGTAAATGCACTAATCTGTTGGTAGGTTTCATTTAACATGCTAGCAGAGCGGGTTCACGTTCTAGCATTAGGAATTTTGTCTTGTAACGTTATTATGTTTTTATTTTATTTTTCATTTATTGTAGATGCAAATTTTAGTAGAAGGTTATTCTATTTTAGTCCTCGCCTCTCTCATCAGCCCAACCTACATGTCTGATTGTAGGTTAATAAGGTTATTATGTTATTTTTATTCATTGTAGGAAATATGGGACGAGGTTAGTGAGAGCGACGGGGAATGGGACAAGGTGCTTCTTGAGTTAGAGCAGGAGTGTTTGGATGTATACAAGAGAAAAAAGGTTGAGCATGCTTCAAAGTCGAGGACACAGCTACTTCAAGCATTGTCTGATTCTAAGCTTAAGCTTTCTACTCTTCTACCAGCTCTTGGAGGAAAGAACTTTGCTGGAATTGTTCGTAACTACTTAGCTTTGTTCTTTCGCCAGAAGCACACTACACAATTACTGCTTATATATGTTTACGATGCATTAAAATAATAAAGTCGCAGATTAATTTACTATGCTCATCTTTTATTCTTTTGCAGCCTTGTAATACTTCTGGAACTATCAAGGAACAGCTTGCAGCTATATCACCAGCACTTGAACAGCTATGGCAACTAAAGGAACAAAGAATAAAGGATATCTTAGATGTACAGTCACAGATCCTAAAATTACGTGGAGAGATAACTGGGTGCTTGAACCTTAATGATGTACCTGCAGTTGATGAGTCTGACCTGACCCTGAAGAAGCTTGAAGAATATCAGTCTGAGCTTCAGGAACTTCAAAAGGAAAAGGTAATTTGGTTGTCGTGTCCAATATTATGAGTTATTCTCAGATTTGAAAACTCCAATTGATTTCATTCACTTAACAGCGCATTGAGAGTTTTGTTGCTTTGCTTTGTTTGGCAGAGTGACAGGTTTCAAAAGGTTTCCGAATTTGTGAGTACTGTGCATAATCTATGTGCTGTCCTTGGTAATGGTATGGACGTAATGGAGGTTCATTCAGACCTGAATGATTATACTGAGATGGGTAATCCTCAGCTCATTGATTATTTGATTATCATTTTCATATACAGAGCCTTGTTACTTGGTTGTTTTTTCCATAACGGTACTTGTTAAAGTTGTATATGTGCATTTCTTTTCTTACTGCTTACAGATGATGATGAAAATGGCTATACAACACATCATTCATACAGTGGCTCTTCAGATGTTGGTAAAACAATTGATGAAGAAGGTAAATGATTTTCCAAATATGTAACTGATTGTAAATCTTGTGTACTGTTGTTCACTTCAGAATTCAGCAATGATTTTGGATATAAGTTATATCCTGCATACAAAATTAATTGGGCAAAAAATCAAACTCCAAAAATTAATGTTTAAAATTTTGGAAATGAATTCTGTTCTGGCTCCTTTTGACAATCATATATAATCCTCGGTCATATTTTGTTGGCAGGCTTATCAAATGTTCTTATATAGTGACATGCTTATCAAATGTTCTTGGGTCTTGCTGACTTAGGGCACATGATAAGGAATTCAAAAGTATAAATTTTGTTGCATTGAAAATAGCAGTTTTTGTACTTAAGAAATTGATTATACAACTTTTGAGTTAGTTAGAGTTTTGTTCTATGTAGATCATAAGAAAGGAGGCATGTACCTCTGCAATGTTTTGCATCATTACATTATTTTTTAGTTGTTAATCGCTCATAACTTTAGACTAATTGTTTAGGTCAAACACACAATATTGCTGGAATTCTGTTTTTTCGTCAAGCCAGGTGACTATCTTTCTCCTTGCTTCTGCAAAGTGACTTTTAACTTCAATTTATTTAAAAAATCGATTGAATTAATTAAACGTATCACTTTTTCAGGAATTGCCTTTCATATGAGCAATACAGTGCATTTCTTGCTACCATAAAGAAATTCATTGCTAAGAAACAAACAAGAGAGGTAAATAAATATTGAACTGAAGTACGAGATTTTTTGAAATGTTTCCAAGCTGTTAATCATTGTTCCAATTGTTTTGTGCTCTTTTAGGATTTTTTGGAAAATGCAGATAAGATATTTGGGTCAGATAACAAAGATCTTTACCTATCTTTTCGAGGATTGCTTAACCGGAATGTACGCCATTGTTTGTAATTGTGAGTTGGTAAGTAAATCATTGATAACTTTTTTTAGTTTTATAGGATTTGAGGGATACACTCAATTTTCAAAAATTCTTTTATGATAAAGTGTTTGCTATTCAATTTTGATTACAACTATAGAGACTTATGTATGAAACATTTTTTAAAAATAAAATATTCTTCCCAGTAAATTTATAGAAATGTATTTGGATACGTGAATATGTTTTAATCTGTTTTATGGAAATGCAATCACACTATATGTTAATAACATTGTTACTTATTGTACATTTCATTTTACTGACTGATGGTTCCCAGTCTCAGTTATGGTTAATACTAAGTTCTTGTATATAACGACTCTTCCATCTAGTTAACCGCGGATATATATTTTTTATATTATGAAGATCACTTGCAGTGATTAATTGTTGTTTAATTGACTATTTTGTAGGTTCCTGATCCAACTCAGCATTCTTGGGCTGATGTTTAGGTAAAAGGGTGATGTTAACCGAAAAGTGGCAGGCAGGCAGGCAGGCATAAATCAAAACACTTGCCTATAACTAAAAAAATAACATATTGTTAGGCATAGGAATAGGCTAGGCCGGCCTAGCCAAGGTCAGGTTAGGCCATGCTTTTTTATTTTTAAATAGAGAAACTTTATGCATTTTTAGAAGCCTATTTAGCTAAAAAGGTACGGTCACGAGCCATAAAAAAAGCTTTTAAAGCCTAAAGTCACATCATGCAAAACTTAATAAGAATTCCAAGACGACAACATCATGTTTATACTACATTTGGTTTGTTTTTTGTTTTTATTTTCAATTGCAAAACAAATTAATTTGGAACTTTTATTTATTTATATGGTTTTATGAATGTGGTTAGGACCAACTGATTTGTAAAATATGGTTTTATGAATGTGGTTAGGAGCAGCTGATTTGTAAAAACAAAATTGTGCAATATTACTAAGAAAATTGCTTTTCCCACAACAAGTTTTGCAAACAAAAAAAAAATGAAAATTACCATTTTATCCCCTAACTGTAGTTATATATAGTTCGGTCTTTCCAATGGTAGTTAACTACAGTTCGGTCATTTGCAAACTGCAGTTAACTACCGTTGCGATCTAAACATAATCCAGACATCAACAAACAATAATGTTCTCAAAGTTTGTTATAAGCACAAAAAATGAATTCTATGTAAAAAACCACACAAAAAAGCACATAAGAAAATGCATCTGAGTTGTATACATATAACAAATCTAGGTGTAAATCTCTACACTCTACTTGAATTTGTAGGATCTGATCAACTTAATTAGTCTTTTAGTCTCTTTTTTAGATTTACTAGAGATCGCTGAGTTAGAATTCAACCCTATGAACACAACATCGTTAAATCTTTTGAAAGAAAATTTTGCTACACATTACACGTAGAGAATATCCAATTCACACAAAAAATAATAATCCCTGTTTTCAATAAATAAAATTACAAAATATTAATCACGTTCGATTGTCTTTCTAGATCTATTATTAATTAAAAAATGATTATTTATAAATAATCTAAAAGTTGCTTTAAATAATAAGCAGTTTTGTGTAGCTTTCGTGAAAATCATTTTTGATAATTGCTTAAATTTTTGGCATAATTAAATCTGTGGTCCCTTAACTTAATTTCCAATAATGATTTGGCCCTTTCTCTTTTTTTCACAACATTTCGGTCCTTTGCAAATGAATTTCCAAGCTTTAAATTTAATATTCATATGAAAACATGTGTAAAGGACCAAAGATTTGAAGACTAGAAGCTCATATGAAAATAAAACCATAAATTTCAAGGTTGAAAATTGATATGCAAATATACCAAAATGACATGAAAAAATAAATGATTAAATTGTTACAAAAAATTAAGTTAAGTGATCGCAGAAACAATTTTGCCCAATTTTTTTTACAATCACATATACCAATATTTTTCTTCATTAACGAATATTTTTCTTAATAAGATTCAATTTAACGAAAATTTTATATGTATATCGAGTCATAGAACCAAGTCATCTGATTTAATTTGATTCAATCATGCACTTTAACCATTGTCCAGTGGTCTGACAATTAATCCAATGACACAGTACCCTTGGTGAGTCGATGACTGATCCAGTTTTTAAAACTATGGTTGTAACGGATCACGGCCATTCGATTTCAAATCGATAGTCAAGATGGTTTATAAATAATTATAATGATGTATGATTTGAATTTTTAGCCCAAATCAACGGTCAAGATCTCCTACTACGTGGAATTGTGTGAATCTGCTACCTGCGGCAATCCGAGTCCAATATATAGCTGGCCAAATTCTTGGTCACTAAAAGCTCATCCGCTTCTAAAGCTTCAAACATCCATAATTATTGTCTGCTATTCATTTCTTTGTTCTCTCATTCTAATATTCATTTTCACATCTCAATTCTCAACTCACTACAGCTACCACTAACACTGCAAACAAATTCCAATACTTCTGTGATCAAGATGACGATGGTGGAAACTACACAACAAACAACACATACCACACAAACGTTAACGCCCTTCAATCCACTCTCACTTCCAACAAAGAAATCAACTACGGTTTCTATAATTCATCTTATGGCATAAACATTGACAAAGTAAACGCTATTGGACTATGTAGAGGAGATGTCAAACTCAATGATTGTCAAAATTGCCTCAAAAACTCAACTGTTCTTCTAACACAACATTGTCAAAACCGTAAAGAAGCAATTAGATGGTACGATGATGAAAAATGCATGTTGCGTTACTCATTCCGTTCAATATTTGGTCTCAATGAAATACAAACAACGCAATAAATGAAGATGAGTTTAATAAAGTGGTGAAAAAATTGTTGGATAGTTTAAGAAACAGAGCTGCATCAGGGGACAGTGACCTTAAATATGCTGTAGGAGGAAGTGACCAGATTGGTCCAGATAATAACCAAACCATATATGGTCATGTTCAATGCACACCTGATTTGTCTTGAACTTTGTGTGATGATTGTTTAGTTCAATCTATCAAAGAAATCCCAATATATTGTAATAATAGGATAGGTGCCAGAATTTTTAGACCCAGTTGTAATTTGAGATATGAAACCAATTCACTCTTCAATCAACCAACATCATCAGATTCACCCTCACCGTCACCTGTGCCTGTTGTAACACCCTCAAACCCCACATGCAATACTTAATAATAAATCAACAGATAAATACAAGGTTCAAGGTGTCACGTCTTCAATAACTCAAAATCATGCATAAATTATAATCATTTTCATAAAACATCACAGCGGAAATCACAAATTAAAAGAACATTAAACATGGTCTCAACATCTCAAGATACATAATCATATAATCATCAAAGTCTCCTCAAAATAAATAATCCAACAGATGAATAAATAAAATCCCGACAAAGTCCTAATCAGAGTATACAACTAATAAAATGCACCTAATTATTGTTGGCGCAGCATACACACAAATTGTTGTTTCTGATTGTTGAAGCTGATGAAGCTTCTGAAGAAATGAATCAGACCCACACATACAAGCTTCTGAAGAAATCAGACACACACACACACACACACACTCTGTTTCTGAAAATTATTGAATGAGAGAGAGAAGGAAGAAGATAGAGTTTGTTGCAATCTCATTCATTAGATATGAAAACACAAAGTGATTACAACTTATTTATATAGGCTGTTACTTACAACACAAGTAACCGCACAAGTAACTAACTACCTTCCTAACCACACATTGGTTAAGACTATAACTAACACAACAGTTATGTAACTAACTATTAACAATTCAGTTATGGATTAAAACATCAATACACCTCCCTTAATCTATAACCTATACAAACAAAAATAACAAACACACATAACTTGCTGAGCAAGTGACACACTTGAGTCTTCAAATTCTCATCTTCAGTGCCTCTGAACCTTCAGAGCCTCTGACACTTGAACCTCCTTCAGCGCCTTTGAACCTTTAGAGCTTCTGACACTTGAGCCTCCTGACCCTCACTCTACAGAGCCTCTGATCCTTCAGAGCTTGATACTTCTACAGATACAATGCCTAATTTATCTCTTAGGACTTCAAATCTATCCAATTTAACAACTTTAGTCAAGCCATCTGCTAGCTGATTCTGAGTTGGACAGTGTACCACCTCAATCTTCCCATTCACAACTTGTTCTCGAATGAAGTGAAACCTTGTCTCTATATGCTTAGATCTTCCATGTGCCACTGGATTCTTTGCCAAATTGATTACAGACCTATTATCAATTAACAGCTGCAGAGGTTTCTTCAAGTCACACTCTAACTCCTTCATTAGAGACTCTAGCCACACTAGTTGACACGCTGCATAAGTACTTGCTATGTATTCTGCTTCACATGAAGAAAGAGCAGTCACTGGTTGTTTCTTAGATGCCCAACAGATAGCAGTTCCATTGAGCATGCATACATAGCCTAATGTACTTCTTTTGTCAACCCTATCACCACATCAATCTGAGTCTGTATAGCCAATAAGCTCCACTTGAGCTTCAGAACCTTGAGATGAAAACAACAAACCATATTTGATAGTGCCCTTTACGTACCTCATCACTCTCTTGGCAACTATCAAATGTGATTTTCTAGGTGAATTCATGAGTCTACTAATGACACCAACTGCAAAGCAAATATCAGGCATGCTATTGCATAGATATCTTAGAGATCATATCATCTGCTTGAACATGGTTGAGTCAACCACCCCTTCATCACCGCACTCTTCTAACTTTGAGTTAGTATCAGATGGATTTGAGACTGAATTGCACTCATTCATCTCAAATCTATCAAGAACTTCCCGAGCATACTTATGCTGGTGCATCATCATACCTTTACTGGTTCTTACAAACTCTATTCCTAAGAAGTAGGACAACTTTCCCAAATCAGTCATTTCAAACTCTTTGCTCATTGTGAGTTTGAATTTCTCTATCTCATTTGAGTCACTGCCAGTTACTAACAAATCATCACCTTCATTACTAACTGCACTATCTGGTAACACTTCACAATCTGCAAGCCTACTAGGCATTTGTCTAGCTCTCTGTGGCCTAGCTGGTGCTGGTGTCTCATTTTCTTCATTGTTGACTAGCTGATTGCCTTCAACTTCGTTCCCACTACTCTCATCTTCAAACCAACCTCCTTGTTTAATGTTGACAACACTCTGACTATGATAAATTTTGCACTTCTGACCATTGTCTCAATCCCATGCCTCTAACTCAATCACTTTCACATCTCTGCTGAGAACAACTTTGTTGGTGATGGGATTGAATAACTTGTACGCACCAGTGCAGTGATAGCCAATGAAAATCATAGCTTCACTCTTGTCATCCAACTTACTTCTATTCACATCAGGCACATGTTTGTAACATAGAGATCCAAACACCTTTAAGTGCTTCACACTTAGTTTTCTTCCACTCCAAGCTTCCCCAGGCACCTTCAATTCTAGCTTCTTGGTTGGACATTTGTTCAGAATATACACAGCAGTGCTAACTGCTTCACCTCATAACTTGTGTGGCATTTTCTTCTGCTTTAACATGCTTCTGGCCATGTCTAGAATGATTCTATTTCTTCTCTCTGCTAAACCATTGTGTTGAGGTGTATAAGGTGCAGTAACTTCATGCACAATGCCCTCATTTACACAAAAAGCTTCAAACTCCTTAGATGTATATTCACCACCCCCATCAGTTCTAAGCATCTTAATTGATTTTTCACTCTCCTTCTCAACTACGACCTTGAACCTTTTGAATACATCTAAGGCTTCACTCTTCAGCTTAATTGTGTACAACCAGATCATTCTTGTGAACTCATCAACAAAAGTAATAAAATACTTGTTGCCAGCTAGTGTTGCATTTTCAAATGGACCACATATGTCTGAGTGCACAACACCTAATGGACTGTGAGATCTCATTGGTAAATCAAACACAAATGGCGATCTGCTTTGCTTTCCCTTCAAACACATTTCACAAGCTCTTGCACAATTTTCAAAAACAGGCAGACCATACACCAACTCTTTAGAACCTAACTGACTCAAACTTCTAAAATTCAAGTGGCCATACCTCATGTGCCATAACCAATCAGCATCATCTTGTGTAGTAATTGACATACACATCATCTTTCCATAAGGAATGATGCACTTGTAGGTTCTATTCTTTGACAGGCTTGAGCTCAGCACTTGTCTCTTGTCAGCATCAAACAGCTTCAATGAATCCCTATCAATCTTTATTGAGAATCCCTTCTCCACTAACTGTCCAATGCTCAAAAGATTGCAGCTCATTCCTGGCACATACAAAACATTCTCTATCACTACTTTCTTGCCACCACTTCTTCTGATTAACACATTGCCAATACCTTTAGAAGCAAGGCTTCTACTGTCAGCTAGCTTCACATTGGTCTTCTTGCTCGTGTCAAGATTTGTTAGCCACTCCTTGTTTCCAGTCATGTGGTTAGAGCACCCTGAGTCTAAGTACCACTCTTGACTGGTTGAATCACTTTCACAGGTAGTAGCCACTTTGAGCCATATTAGCTTTTTCATCAGTCTTGGTACTCTTCTTGCCTGTGCCAGATCTACACTCATCAGCAAAATGGCCATATTTCTCACAATTATAGCACTTAATCTTGCTCTTGTCAAATCTTTTCTTTTGACTGTTCACAGAGCCTTCTCCTTTACAGGATTCAGCTTTGTCATCAGTCTTGCCCTTGTTCTTGAGCCACTTCTCTTTGCCCTACTTCCACTTTTTCTTGTCTTTACCACCAGGTTTAGATTGAACTTGCAATGCTTGTTGCATAGTTCTTTCAGCACCTCTTTCAATGACAAGAAGCTCGTGTGCCTCTAGAGAGCTTTGTAAATATTCCATTCTCATAGTGCTAATGTCCTTTGATTCTTGAATTGCTACCACTATGAAATCGAATTTAGAAGTCAGGGTTCTCATTACCTTCTCATTTATTTGCTGATCAGTGAACACTTCACCACAAGTCTTCATTTGATTCACCATGATCATCAATTTTGAGAAATAATCTGCTATCTTTTGATCTTCTTCCATCAGCATCAGTTAATACTTTCTTCTCAGAGATTGAAGCTTGACTTGTTTCACTTTGTCACCACCATCATAGTACTTAGCCAAGATATCCCAGGCTTCTTTAGACTTTGTTACCTTTGAGATTCTTTCAAAATTCTGATAATCAACATATTGTTGAATGTAGAACAATGTCTTGTAGTCTTTCTTCTTCACCTCTTTGAATGCATTTTTCTGTGCATCAGTGGCATTCACTGCAAGATCATCATAACCGTTTTCCACTATCTCAAGCACTTATTGAGCACCAAACAGTGATTTCATCATTGCACTCCACCTATCCCAGTTTTTCCCATCAAGAACTATTAAATTCGATGGAGATTCGTTTGAATTCATGATTCTTGATGCAAGATTCTGCAAGATTCACAATCTTTCACTTGTTGTTTCTCTTCCACAATCTCAACCGAGCTCTAGATACCAATTGTTGGCGCAGCATACACAAATTGTTGTTTCTGATTGTTGAAGCTGATGAAGCTTCTGAAGAAATGAATCAGACCCATACACACAAGCTTCTGAAGAAATCAGACACACACACACACACACACACTCTGTTTCTGAAAATTATTGAATGAGAGAGAGAAGGAAGAAGATAAAGTTTGTTGCAATCTCATTCATTAGATATGAAAACACAAAGTGATTACAACTTATTTATATAGGCTGTTACTTACAACACAAGTAACCGCACAAGTAACTAACTACCTTCCTAACCACACATTGGTTAAGACTCTAACTAACACAACATTTATGTAACTAACTATTAACAATTCAATTATGGATTAACACATCAATAATTATATCCTTGACCTCAAAATAATTAATAGAACAAATGAGATTACAAAAACAATGGCAATTTGATACGTTAAAGTCGAATCCATCGATAAAGACTAACTACTATGACTAATTTTTACATTTAATAATAATTACCTTATACGGTACCTTGACCGTCTCTCCTGCTATTGCAGAAGAGAAGGTTATTGGTCTTTCACTACAAAATGCAACTTTTTTGGAGGAAATAAAGAGAACTCCCGCAATAGGACTAGCTGTTGTGTATAAATAGCATTGTGAATCCTTCAAAACTTTCTCTCCTTCTTGCATACCAAAAACATTCTTGAAAATGTTCCCTCTCCCACCTTCTTGTATTATCCTTACACCCAAACTCTATTGATGTGTTAATCCATAACTGAATTGTTAATAGTTAGTTACATAACTGTTGTGTTAGAGTCTTAACCAATGTGTGGTTAAGAAGGTAGTTAGTTACTTGTGCGGTTACTTGTGTTGTAAGTAACAGCCTATAAATAAGTTGTAATCATTTTGTGTTTTCATATCTAATGAATGAGATTACAACAAACTTTATCTTCTTCCTTCTCTCTCATTCAATAATTTTCAGAAACAGAGTGTGTGTGTGTGTGATTTCTTCATCAGCTTCAACAATCAGAAACAACAATTTGTGTGTATGCTGCACCAACAATTGGTATCAGAGCCTGGTTGAGATCGTGGAAGAGAAACAACAAGTGAAACATTGTGAATCTTGCAGAATCTTGCATCAAGAATCATGAATTCAAACTGATCTCCATCGAATTTGACAGTTCTTTATAGGAAAAATTGGGATAGGTGGAGTGCAAATTATGAAATCACTGTTTGGTGCTTGAGATAGTGGAAAACGGTTATGATGATCTTGCAGTGAATGCCGCTGATGCAGAGAGAAATGCATTCAAAGAGGTGAAGAAGAAGGACTTCAAGGCATTGTTCTACATTCAACAATATGTTGATTCTCAGAATTTTGAAAGAATCTCAAAGGTAACTGTGGCACCGTGGAAAAATCACGCACGAAAATTCGTTCGAAAACGCAGAGTCGCCACCGAACTTTTATTCATTCCCGTGAGAAAAGAAAAATATCGATAAAACCTTAAAAAAAACACTCAATGGAAAGATGGTCGTCGCAACCATTTTCAGGTTCGGGAGTCGATTATGCAAGGGGAAGATATTAGCACCCCTCGCATCCGTTGTACTCAACGGGAACCTTCTTTTTAGCTTTAGGGTAAAAAATGTTTTTGAATTTTGCTCGCATGTTTTTTTGTTAATAAATAAATAAAGTAAATAAAAGGGGGAAAATGTTAGTTTTATATTATAGTGCCTGACGGTTGTTGGATTCCGCTCCGACGTATTCCCAAGTGCAATGGGAAATCAAGGCTACGTCGTTCTTTAAAAAAGGATTTGCGGGTTAATTGATTTTTATTTTAAAAAAGGAAAAGTTTTGATTTGATTTTTTGAGAACAATGTTTAAAATCGCATTCTAGTGGTTAAACGTATACTTGTATGCTCGCGCGTGGGAGACTTTTAAGCGTTGTTTGTATCACGTTAGAATGGATAAAATATCGTTCGTTTTTTGAAAGAAAATTTGTTTGAAAAGAAAATTGTTTTGGTTGCGCGAAAAGGCAACGGTTGATCTGAAAAAAGGTTTGACTAGACTGCACAAAGGCAAAAATTGATGCAAAAAAGGGTTGTTTTTTTTTATGCCCTTAAAAAGGATATTTGAAAAAAAGTGTGAACAAGGGTAGTTGACAAAGGATCAGAGTACTGAATTTATTACTGGTTATTATTAGACTGAATTTAAAATGAACAATTGGTTAATGGTTATTTAAGACTGAAATTTAAATGTGAACAACTGGTTAATATTTATTTAGACTGAATTTAAATGACTGAATTTAAAGGTTTAGCTACTTGATTAATGGTTATTTAAGACTGAAAATTAAAAATGAACAACTGGTTAATGGTTATTTAGAATGAATTTAAATGACTGAAATTAAATGATAGGGTTATTGCTGAATTTAAATGACTGAAATTAATGACTGAAATTAAATGTTAGGGTTAATGCTGAATTTAAATGACTGAAATTAAATGTTAGGAGAATAAATTGTTAGTTAAAATAAATAAAAAGTAAAAAACCCCATGGGTGTATTAGCAAGACAGGGAGGTGTGGAGAGAAAATCTGGGCGTGAGGCCCAACTGTCAGCAGAGGAGGTCCAAAGGGCTTTGGGGGGCTTAGGAAGTAAGGCAGGGGGTGTGAGAAGTAAACAGTGGAAAATATATATAGGTTTTGGTTTTAAAAAAAATTCATTTTTTCTCTTCTTCCTCGCTCTTTACTCTCACCGGCTCTGTTCTCTCTCTTTGGTCTCTTTCTTCTCCGGCCGGTGGCCGCCAGGCCAGACGGCGGCCGCCAGGCCAGACGGCGGCGCCACCGCGCCGGAGTTCTAAACTAAGCCCAAATAAAAAATAAATCCGATCAAAACCTTCGTTTTCTTACTCTAAACACCAATCCAATCCTTAAATCCCAAAATACCAACTCAAACCGAGTAGATCTGGTTTGAAAGTTTTAAATTTTTTTCTTACTTTTTTCTGGTTTATGTTTCGTTTCTGAGTCTGTTTCCTTGTTTTGTTTTCTGTGTTGTGTGCGTGTTTGGTTTAGAAATTTGACTGGTTCTGTTTGTTTTTTGATTTGTTGGTGACGATCTTTGGTTCTGGTGTTTGAATGTTTCTGTTCTAGTGTATTGGTTTGGATTTTTGTTACTGATATTTTGGGTTGGTTTGAATGTTAATGGCGTTTTTGTGTTCTCAGTGATTTTTTTTGTACCGTTATGAAATTCCGTTCATCTCTATTTATAGGCTAACGGAGCTCTGCCTATTATCCACTGGGTTTTAGAATGCGGGCTGGATAATAGCCTGATCTGACCTTATTTTGGCTGACCGGAAAAAAAGGTGAGGTGGTTCTGTTGTGCTATTGTGTTGAATGTTGGTCAACAGAAGCTGAGGCGGTTTGAATTTGCTATGTGACTGTGTTGCTGACTTGTTGACTTTCCCCCTCCCACAATTTAAATTTTTAAAAAATAAATAAGACAAAGAAATAAAAATACAAAAATAAAAATAAAAAAAACAGAGAAGAAAATAAAAATACGAAAATTAATAAATATAAATAATAATGATAATAAAATAAAAAATAGAAATAATAATAATAATGGTAAAATATAATGATAATAAATAATAAATAATAATGATAAGTGATAATAATAATAATGATAATAACATTAATAGACTGAAATGATAAAATTGAAAACAAATGGACAAAAAGGAGGGGGGAAAGTTGACCTAAAAAAATGAGGTATTTTAAAATACCTCTCTGCCGAAATTTCGTCAAAAACGACGAAAAATGACTGGTCAAAAAGACGCAAAAGAAAATGGTCAAAATTTAGGGTATGACAGCTGCCCCTATTTAAATATCTTTGATCAAGAAAGCTGAGTGACGTCAGTCCCTGATTTCTGATGATAAAAGATAATTAAATATAAGAAGACCCCAAATTTTGTCCGGAGATGCGAGGAAGGATATGAAGATCGTGGCCTCGAAAGGTGCTCAGACTTCACTGGGAAGACAAATGATCGTCGCCTCGAAAGGTGCTTAGATCGATAAGATAAATGATCGTCGCCTCGAAAGGTGCTTAGACTGATATTTAAAAGATCGTCGCCTCGAAAGGTGCTTAGATCGACAAGTCGTCGCCCCGAAGGGTGCTTAGACTGAAATTTAAAAGATCGACGTCTCGAAAGGTGCTTAGATCGACAAGTCGTCGCCCCGAAGGGTGCTTAGACTGAAATTCAAAAGATCGTCGCCTCGAAAGGTGCTTAGATCGACAAGTCGTCGCCCCGAAGGGTGCTTAGACTGAAATTTAAAAGATCGTCACCTCGAAAAGTGCTTAGATCGACAAGTCGTCGTCCCGAAGGGTGCATAAACTGAAATATAAAAGACAGTCGCCTCGAAAGGTGCTTAGATCGACAAGTCGTCGCCCCGAAGGGTGCTTAGACTGAAATTTAAAAGATTTGCTGGGGATATGAGAGGTTGACACCTACTCATGGACTTGAAACAGCGTATAAGATGACTGTTAGTTGGGGATGTCTCCAGAAAAAGTTTACTTGAGTGTAACTTTGCTGGGGAACAAAAGTCAAAGGAAACCTTATAGGGAAAAGTTACCTATTGGGGAAGTCGATGGACGTTTCTTGTTTGAGATAAAAGGATCCCTGGGTAAGGATGATAGCTTTTCCGCATGCCATGTATGCATGTTATGATTTGAAATGCGTGTACATGAAATGTATGCATGGAATGATATATTGGCAGAGATTTTTCGTTTATCTTCTTTTCGAAGTAGCCAATTCGGAGTTGAATGTAACACTAATGCAAGCTATGCAAAATGCATTATGGATGCATGAAATGTCATCAGAGGCTGGACTTGGGGATGACCATGACCGTTGGACTCGGTTGAATGCCAATTGGCTTTGAGTGTAGTGGGTCAATGGAAATTGATCTTTTGAGTACCAATGAAAAATTGGACTTAGGATGTCATGGTGTATTGAATATTTGATGTGGGAGGAATGCTAATGAGTATTGGGCTTTGGAGAACGGGAGAGATCAATAGTTCCCATCATGTAGAAACAATCTTCTAAGTATCGTTTCCCTTTTCTAAGCTTGCTATTTTTCCGCTTTTACAAGTATAGTCAGGTAATACTTGTAGAAATGATTCATCAGGAGGGATCCCACATAAAATCATTGCTGCAGCGTTGTGTTCATCCATGTCCATGGTTGACAGAAGCTCTGAGGGCAGTACGCTTTTGGTATAGATATGGTCTGCTTCTTCTGAATTTCTCTTAAGTATATCTATGAAGAATTCATTTGGAACTCCTCCGTAACTCAGCCATGCTATCAAATATTTAGATAAATATGATCTATTTGGTTTTTGGCTTGTAGTTACTACCTCCAACGAATTTATGCTTTCAACTTTTGAAAGGCCACTTGTAAGGCTCGAGTCTTCTTTATCTTTAACTTTAACCATTGAAGGCCGAACATGTATGGTCTTTGGAGGAATGTCAATGTCAATTGGGCTTTGGATGGTGCCAACGAAAATTGGGTTTAAAAGGATGCCGAAGATGATTGATTGATGAAACCCCGAGCTTGGACATTGGACGCAAATTTGAAAACCAAGGATAATCTTTAACCATTTAAAAGTAAGAATTGTTCCCTGAAAAACTTTTTATGTTTGAAAATTTTCGTGTTTTAATGCATTATCAAATAAATCAACATTTATGAATAAGCATAAAATGAGAGGAAATCAAAGAGATTTTATTGATTGGTTGTTGACCCATGGATGGGCAGTAGTATACAAGGATGTAATTCCTATAAGAGAAAATTACTTGACAAAGATAAAAAAAATGGCAATAGAAATAAATGAAGACATCACACATGCTATCCTCCCTATGACTTCAAAATTACAAGACCGTTGCCTCCGAAGTCAATGATTAGACTGATTCTTCCCTCCTGAGCTTTTGTTGTGAGACCGGCATTTGGAGTTACTTACCTTTTTTCTTTTTGATAAATCCCTAATTTTCGCCTGGACTATTTTTTTTTTTTTTTTTTCAGTCCATCGGGAGTGTACCCTTTTTTGCCTAGGTTGCCCTTTCGGGTATTCAACCTACCGGGTTTTGTTTCCTTTTTTGGTGCCCCTAATTTTTGCCTGGACCGCTCTTTCGGTTTTTCAGTCCACCGGGACGCTCTCTATTGCCTAAGTCGCCCTTTCGGGTTTTCGACTTAGCGAGCTTTTATTTTGTATTTCTTTTTTTCTAGGCATAGTATTTCTTGACTGCGTCAGCGTTCACTGAAAGTGGGAACTCCTCTTCGTCCATGGTGGTGATGATTAAAGCACCGCCTGAGAAAGCTTTTTTTCACAACATACGACCCTTCATAGTTAGGTGTCCATTTTCCACGTGGATCTTTATGAATAGGAAGTATCTTCTTCAACAGTAGATCTCCAGCTTGGAACTCTCGAGGACGAACCTTCTTGTCGAAAGCCTTTTTGATCCTCTTTTGATATAACTGGCCATGGCACAATGCCGTTAGGCGCTTTTCTTCGATGAGGTTTAGTTGGTCGAACATCGTTTGAACCCATTCAGCTTCTTCCAACTTGGTTTCCATCAAGACTCTTAATGAAGGGATTTCTACTTCAATCGAAAGTACTGCCTCCATGCCGTATACCAAGTAAAATGGAGTTGCCCCGGTAGAAGTGCGAACCGTCGTTCTATAGCCGTGCAAGGCGTAAGGAAGCATTTCGTGCCAGTCTTTGTAGGTTTGTACCATCTTTTGAATGATTTTCTTGATGTTTTTGTTGGCTGCTTCTGCGGCGCCGTTCATCTTTGGTCGGTAAGGTGATGACTTGTGGTGTTCAATCTTGAAGTCTTCGCACAATTCTTTCACTGTCTTGTTGTTTAGATTTGACCCATTGTCCGTGATAATCTTGTTGGGAATACCATATCGGCAGATTATCTCCTTTTTTATGAATCGGGCTACCACTTGTTTTGTTACATTTGCATAAGAGACAGCTTCAACCCATTTGGTGAAATAATCGATAGCAACTAAGATGAACCGGTGTCCATTATAGGCCTTTGGTTCGATCATTCCGATCATGTCTATTCCCCACATAGAGAAAGGCCATGGTGCTGTTAAGACGTTCAAAGGAGTTGGTAGTACATGTACTTTATCGGCGTAGATTTGGCATTTGTGGCATGTCTTGACTTAATGGAAACAGTCGGCTTTCATGGTTGACCAGTAGTATCCTGCCCTTAGGATTTTCTTTGCCATGGCGTGCCCATTGACATGGGTTCCAAAAGATCCTTCATGAATTTCGGTGATAAGGAGGTCCGTTTCTCTCTTGTCTACGCATCAGAGCAAAACCATGTCATGATTTCTCTTGTAGAGTACTTCCCCGTTTAAGAAGAACTGCGCTGCCAACCTCCTCATAGTTTTCTTGTCAATGAACGAGGCGTTTTCTGGGTATTCTTGCTTTGCCAGATACCGCTTGATGTCGTAAAACCAAGGCTTATCACCAAGTCCTACTTCTGCCACCGTGCATATTGCTGGCTCATCTCTTCGTTCGACCTTGATGAGGGGAGCTTCATTGTGGAAGTTCACTTTGTACATTGCTGATAATGTAGCCAAAACGTCTGCTACTTGATTCTCTTCCCTAGGGAAATGATGAAAAGTGATTTCATCGAAGTGCTTTGCCAACTCCATGACGTAAGCCCGGTATGGGATCAATTTGGGATGTCGTGTTTCCCATTCCCCTTTTACTTGGCAGATGACCAATGCTGAATCTCCATATACTTCTAAGATTTTGACCCTCAAGTCGATTGCTGCCTCGAGACCCACGATGCACGCTTCATACTCCGCTATATTATTTGTGCAATCGAAGCATAATCTTGCGGCGAGAGGAGTATATCCATTTCTTGGTGATATTAGAACAGCTCCAATCCCATGCCCTATAGCATTTGAAGCTCCGTCAGAGGCAAGTTTCCACCGTGCGCCTGGCTCGGGTCCTTCGTCATCCCCTATGGGTTCTTTGTAGTTCAAGACCATGATGTCTTCATCTGGGAAGTCAAATGGTATAGTCTGATATTCGTCCAATGGTTGGTAGGCAAGATGCTCAGACAACACACTCCCTTTGATTGTCTTTCGAGTGACATATTGGATGTCGTATTCGGATAATAGCATTTGCCAACGCACAATCTTCCCCGTGAGTGTTGGTTTCTCAAAGATGTACTTGATGAGATCCATCTTTGATATCAGCATAGTGGTGTGGGTTAACATGTATTGCCTTAGACGTCGGGCAGCCCATGCTAATGCACAACAAGTTTTCTCGAGTGTTGTGTATCTTGATTCACACTCGGTGAACTTCTTGCTTAGAAAGTAGATGGCATGCTCTTTCCTTCCCGCTTCATCATGTTGCCCCAGCACACAACCCATTGATCCTTCTAGTACTGTCAGATACATAAGTAGAGGCCTTCCAGGAACTGCAGGTGCCAAGATTGGTGGTTCTTGTAAGTACTCTTTAATCTTGTCAAACGCCTTTTGGCAGTCTTCATTCCATTCAATGGCTTGATCTTTTCTTAGCAGTTTGAAGATAGGTTCACAGGTGGCAGTAAGATGTGAGATGAATCGGGCAATATAGTTTAATCTCCCAAAAAATCCACGCACTTCTTTCTCAGTCCTTGGTGCAGGCATATTTTGTATGGCTTTAAATTTGTCGGGATCTACTTCAATTCCCTTTTGATTGACAATGAATCCCAATAACTTTCCCGATCTGACACCAAAGGTGCACTTGTCGGGGTTCAGCCGTAACTTGAATTTTCTTAAGCGGGCAAAAAGTTTTGCCAGATGGACCAAATGGTCTTCCTCCTCTTGAGATTTGGTAATCATGTCATCAACATACACCTCTATCTCTTTGTGGATCATGTCATGGAAAAGAGTCACCATTGCTCATTGATATGTTGCCCCGGTATTTTTCAAACCGAAAGGCATGACTTTGTAGCAAAAGGTGCCCCATGGGGTAATGAATGTGGTCTTTTCCATGTCTTCTGGAGCCATTTTGATTTGATTGTCCCCTGAAAAGCCATCCATAAAGGAAAAAACTGAATAATGAGTTGTGTTGTCTACCAAAACGTCAATGTGAGGTAGAGGGAAGTCATCCTTTGGCCTTGCCCAGTTCAAGTCTCGATAGTCCACACACATTCGGACTTTGTCGTCTTTCTTCGGGACTGGCACTATGTTAGCTACCCATTGTGGATACTTGGCAACTGCTAAAAACCCTGCGTCAAATTGCTTCTTAACCTCTTCTCTGATCTTAAGAGCCATGTCGGGCCTTGTTCTTCTCGGCTTTTGCTTCACCGGCGGGCACTCGGGTCTAAGTGGTAGCCTATGCACGACTATGTTGGTGTCCAACCCTGGCATATCTTGATATGACCAAGCGAACACATCTACGTACTCTTGTAGCAGACTGACCAAACTTCTTTTTATATCTTCTTGCAAAGAGGCTCCTATTTTTATCCCTTTCTTATCCTCGTTAGTCCCCAAGTTGATCACTTCTATAGGCTCTTGGTATGGCTGAATCTCTTTCTGTTCTTGTTCCAAGAGACGGGCTAGCCCTTCGCGAAGCTCGTAGTCGTCTTCATCGCCTTCTTCGGCTTGGTTGATTGGAAGTTCGAAGTCAATAGGGATTATAGCGGTGTTGGTTTCAATGGGCTTGCTGGTGGATCTGCATGAGGATGGTTTTATTTTTTTAGAATGATTGAAATGTTGTCATTTTAAAGAAAAGAAATGAAAGAGAATAAGTTTGATGTGCAAGAAAAATGCATTTTTATTGATAAACTTTAAAACACGAGGGGTGCCCTACAAAAGTAAACCAATTGCCTTGGGCAGAGCAAATGTTGTTATCTTTTCAAGGAAAACAAGTAAATTACTTAAAAATAACTTCGGGAATCTCCCAGGCTTTCCAATTGCAGAGGGCTTCATCTGGAGCACACTGGCGCACCAAGTTGGACATATCTTCCTTTTTATCTTCTATCATTGCTACATGGCCCTCGTAGCTGAAACCAGCGCTATGGAATATTTCTTGTAAGGTGCCCACTTTGTTTTGGGGAGCACCTGGCATTTTTTTTGTTGGTTGGCATCCTAGCCCGAAGCGATCTTTCTTCCTACAAACCTCTGACACCTTGCCACATCCCGATGGAACTCCTTCTTCCAAAGCGTCTTTCATAGCTTTCCAGGAAGTCATGGCCAAACCGCCTTGCTTGCTGGATTTGCGCTTTGTTTTTAAAGTAACAATACTTGCTACTTCCAGCACTTGGAAAGGGACTTCAATAGCCTCCTCGTCCACTTCTATATATCGGAAAGAGGAAAGATGGTTCACCCTCATATCTTCTTGCCCTGACACGATGATCATCTTATCATCGATTATGAATTTAAGCTTTTGGTGCAGAGTAGAAGTGACTGCTCCGGCAGCATGAATCCACGGTCTTCCAAGTAGGCATCTATAAGCAGGGCTGATGTCCATAACTTGAAAGGTGATAGTGAAAATCTGGGGACCAATCAGAATTGGTAAATCTACTTCTCCGATGACTGCTCTTCTGGACCCATCGAAAGCTTTCACAATTAGCGAACTTGGTCTCAGAGGCACCCCCATATTTGCCAGCTTGGCCAAGGTCTCCTTAGGCATGACATTTAAGGATGACCCGGTGTCTACCAGTACTTTGGAAAGAATGTTATCTGCACACTTGACTGATATGTGCAAAGCCTTATTATGGTCTTGCCCCTCAGAAGGCAACTCGCTTTCATTAAACTCTAAGTATCGGCTTGTCGTGATGTTAGCGACCACTCCATCAAATTGCTCTACTGTGATGTCTTTCGTTACATGGGCATCATTGAGGATTTTTAACAATGCTTCCCGATGAGCCTTGGAACTCAATAAGAGTGATAGAATGGAAATTTTTGAGGGGGTTTGTCTCAATTGATCGATGATTTTGTAGTCACTTTTTCTGATAATCTTCAGAAATTCCTCAGCCTCTTCTTCAGGTATGGCCCTTTTTGATGGCCCTATCCCAGCTCCAACCTCTTCAACATTTTTCCTTTAACGGGTTCCACCATTAAACCTGCAGTGTTTTTGCCAGCTTGATCTGAGGAGAAAATTCTTCCACTTCTGGTCATACCTCCTATCCCGGCAATGTTATCAATGGTAGGTTCTATGTCGGTGATGGGTTCCTCTCCAACAGATACGGTGGGCAGGTAATTCCATGGCACCTCCTTGGTGCTTTTGAAGTAAAAAGGCGCAGGTGCGCGGAATATCATTGGGTCTATCTTACCTACAGGAATTTGGATTTCCACCCTTTGGTAAGGAATTTCAAAAAGTGTGGGATCCTGAGATTCTACCATATCAATATTGGCGTCCCTCCTTGAGTAACCGACTTGGACCAGACCTTGGTCCATTAGTTTTTGGAGGCTTTCTTTCACGCCTTGGCAATTATCAGGGTTTATTGAGCAGGTTCTACAATTGGAGTGTAGTTCCTCAAACTGCTTGAAATTAATCAAACTTTTTCTTATTACTGACAAATGGGTTTTTATCCTTGACACCTCCCTTAATAACTTCAGCTCTTCCACTTCTTTAATAGCATTTACTGATGAACTTGCATGACCCGGCGGAGGATTGGTTTTTACATTTGGGCCCTCTTCTTTGAAAGATATCAGCTTTCGATCGAGAAGCTCTTGAACTTTGTACTTGAAAGTCTTGCAGCTTTCGATGTTATGCCCGGGAAAACCAGCATGGTATTCACATCGAGCGTCAGCATCATAAAATGGTGGATAGGGCGGCGTTAAGGGGGCCAAAGGTTTGGGCTCTACCATACCTTTTTGGAGTAGATATGGCAGAATCTGTCCATATGGCATTGGTAATGGATCAAAACGCACCGTCTTTCTTTCAAAATTTCCTCGAGGCCCAGCTTGGTTCCATGGTGGATACTTGTTTTGCTGAGGTTGGTCTTGTGGAGGCACTACCAATGGCTGTTGAGGCGGGCGCATTGGGTAGGCCGGTCGTTGGTATTGTCCCTGAGCTGCAGCTGCCATATAAGGATACTGAGGGTACGGTAGCTGAGTTGTGGGCCCTTGTGCTGATCCTACTGCAATGGCATTAGTTTCACCCTCTTTCTTCCTTTGGCCAGTGCCAAAGAACTTCCTTGCCCCAGCTTGGGCATTAGGAGCTCCTTGTATCTTTCCGTTTTTGATTCCTTCCTCTACACGTTCTCCAATTATAACTATATCAGCAAAGCCAGATGAAACACTCCCTATCATCTTTTCGTAATACGGCCCATGCAAGGTACTCATGAAGGTGTCAACCAATTCTTTCTCCAAGAGTGGTGGTTGTACTTGAGCGGCCACTTCCCTCCACCTTTGAGCATACTCTTTAAACAACTCACCGCTCTTCTGTGACAAGCCTTGTAGCTGCATCCGGTTAGGAGCCACGTTCAAGTTGTACTTGTACTGGGTTAAGAAGGCTTCAACAAGGTCCTTCCACGTTTGAATCTGAGTTCTCTCCAACCGCATGTACCAATCGAGAGATGCCCCACTTAGGTTATCTTGAAAGATGTAGATCATGAGCTTTTCGTTGGTTATATGCGCAGCCATCTTTGTACAAAATCTCTTTAAATGGATCTTTGGGCATTAGAGGCCCTTGTATATTTCGAAGTCCGGTGTTTTGAATTTTGGAGGAACAATCACATCCGGGACTAAACACATCTCTAGGGCATCAATCCCGAACGTGCTAAAACCTTCAATAGCCTTCAATCTTTCCTCCAAAGCTTTGTACTTTTGCGCGGACTAAACCTCGGGGTGAGCGACGACAGGAGTTAATTGGTTTGGCAGAGGACAAACAGATGGAGCACCTTCAGTTACATGAAGAGGGTGGGTGTTTTCGTTTTGGCCAGTCGTGGCTTCTTGCGTAGGAGGATTTGCGTTTACAGCTGGTATTGTGAGCGTCACTGGTGGAGGCTGAGATGGTCCACCACTTTCTGTGGGAGGGGTATAATTAGGAGGCAAACCATATGGGGGCCATGTTGTATCTGTTTCATTTACAACTGGTTGAAGATTTCTTTCTTTGTTGGTCATAGCTTGCATGAACTCCAGCATTTGGTCCATCTTTTCTTTCATGCCATCGAAATCTTCCCTAAGTGCAGCGTTATTTTGCCTCAGCTGTTCCACTTCATCCATATTTCTTTGATAGTTGGCACGTGTTCCGTGTGCGTGCGAGGGAGCGGGCTCTTTGACCACACGTTTTCTGGGTTTCTTGGCTATGATGAATTATTCCCCTGAAGTTTGGAAAGGGAGTGAAATGAGTTTTTTTTTTTTAAGTGTATGAAGATGCATGCAATGTGCGAAAATGTATGCAATGTATGAAGATGTATGCGAATGCATGAAAAATATTTGATTGATTTTTTTTCCGGGATTTAAATAAGAGGCACAGTTATTATAAGCAATTTAGAAATGATAAAGGTGAACACTTATATATTTTTTTTTGAAACTCAACACTCATTTTATTGCTTTTTTTTTTTTTTCAGAACAAGAATACAAGGTATTATTCGGCCAATCTTTTCTTGGCGATGTTTACTGCTTTTTTATAGAACTCTAAAATACCCTTGCAATATTTCATGAACTCTTTGATATCCTCGGGGACATCGTAGTAGGACAAGGCTACTTTTTCATGGGTACAATGAACTAAGAAGATATGGAATTGATGGCTACAATGAGTGCAGAAACAAGAGGAAATATGAGTGAAGGGATTAGAGAGAGGATAAGGAATGATGTGCATGCAAAAATAAGGCTTAATACCACTAGTTATTCACGGGTACATGAAACAAGAGGAGTCGGAATTTGACAGTTTCTTGCGCGGGAAACATAGAGAGGTTTTTTGCGGGAAACGGTAGAACTATAAAGGAAGAGATAAAATAGGAAGAGGAATGCACGAATAAAGAGAGAAAATGCAGTTATGAGTAAGAGTGGATGATGTGGAAAACTTATACAAGTGTTGTTTTTTTGATTGGGGAACAACAAAAACTGCACTTAAGAAACTGCATAAGTTTTGTCCAAATTAAAAAATGTTGTTTCATCATATGCATCCATGATATCTTTCTTCTCCAACCTTCTTCATCCCCAAATTTCAATAGCCATTTTATTTCTACATAAAATCAAAATCAACCTTCTTTATCCCCAAATTCCAACAACCCATTTATTCTCCTGCATTTTATTTGCCACCTACTATAAAATCAAAAGGCCATTGTTAATCTTAAACAAATCAAAGTTTCCTCCATATATGAATAAATCAAAAGGCCACTGTAACAAAAATAAAACGCAGATCTGGAGACAAAAGACCATTGTGAGATAAAAGCTAGGTCCAAAAAACGCAGAAAATCAACCATTCCCGTTGCAAGCTATCTTAGTATTTCCATAATTACACAAATTTACAGTGATGGATTTTTTTTTTGCGATGAATTTGAGTTGTTTTTTTGTTGATTTTGTTGTCTATCTGTTGTTGTTGTTGCTGATTAGATGTTGATTTTTTTTTTTTTTGCACTGAGTTGTTCTCCGTCGTGGATCTCCTTATCATCCTCAACAAAACCCCTAAGTTCACCGGCGATCACCGTGCCAGAAATCGTATCCGCCGTGCCTTATTTGTTTATGGGTTTCGTCTGTTGTTGATGTTGGTGATGGTGGGAAGATGATGATGTTTTGGATGGAGTGATGTTGGTGATGGTAGGAAGATGATGATGTTTTGGATGGAGTGATGTTGGTGATGGTGGGAAGATGATGATGTTTCGATGATGTTTCATCTCTTGACTCTAAGCTTTTTTTTTTCAGATTTTTTTTTTAAATAAAAATGATTTGGAATGATTTTAACAGTGAAAATAAATAAAAATTAAAAAAAATCTACATATGCATGTCACGTCATCGAAAACAAAGATTTCATGTCCAGTTGGCTGCTCGGGGGGTAAATGAAGGAATCTTCATTTTGCGAGGTTTGTTTTGGAAAAAAAAAAATTAGACAGGGGATAAATCAAAACTCACCTATTTTGCAGGGGATAAATGACTATTATCCCTTTCAATATTTAAATATTTTGGGTTGCTATTATCCCTGAATTGTGTAAGTGACAGACATACCATATCGGTGTGACGTTATCCAACATGATCATTTTGTGATAGAGAAATAATTGAATATTTATTTATAATATTTTCAAACTTTTAATTCCACTATTATTCTCTATCAAGTGGAAGAATCTTTACTATGTATTATGTAACGTGATGGACATACCCTATCGGTATGACATTACTTAACATAATATCATTTGTGAAGAAAATTCTACATGCCAATTATAACTATAGCTCAAAAACAAATATATTTATTTGTTTCATAATTCTAAACATAAAACTATCGTAGAGACTTATATTGAGGATATTAATTATAGTTTTTTCTTATAAATTATCATATACTTTCATATCATTATATATTATTGATTTTCTTCAACATTTTTGGAAGCTTATGACTATTTTCTCGTATATCCTCAATAATAATAATAATTATAAAATATAAGTCTCGTGTATTTCCGCTGCGTATAACCAGTGGCGGTGCTCGGACCCTGGTTCAGGGGGTGCAAATTTTTTATCAACATTTAAATAATTAATTATATATAAAATTTTATACGTATGTTTGTTAATTGTTTGTTGCGCGATTTCATATTTTTAAATCGTCAAATAATCAACTTGTTATCTATATTGTTGAACAAATCTCTTTCGACATAAATATTGATTACATTAGAAATATATCAAATAAAAAAAAATCAAATCGGTGCATAAATATTGATATGGTAACAACATAAATACATAATCAAGTGGATAGTTTTCTCATTGCTCGATTTACAGACCAATAATATGATATTAGCTTCATGAAAACATTGATTTTTACATGGCTAAAATTGAAACAAATTTGTGGATGGATTAGCTAGAAACCCTAAAACAGAAATCCAAATATGCATTTCGACCAAATTACAAACTAGAAACAAGCAACCAACGAAACACACAAATATGTTATTAGAACGGCTAGTTGAATAATTCATCAACCAATATATCACTATTAAAATTATATATAAAAAAAATTCCAAATTTTAAGACCCTAAACTATAGATTTTTTTTATTGATTACCTTAGTGTTGTTTCAAGATTGTTTGATGATTTATCACTATTTTACGTATTTGGTTTGATGTTTTGTTTGAGAGAAATTGGAACAAAAAAAATGAAAATAGTAAAAAGTGTTTTGGATCTTTAAGTGGTGCAAAACAAAAAAACCAGGGAGTACAAAATGCATAAAAATATAGGATTATTAGTGAAAATTTTAAAATATCCCTCACGTACACACAGCACCGCCGCTAAATATAATTAAGGAGTACTAATATATTAGTAGTATAATATAATAATGTAGTAGACTATTAGACTTCATGTAAGAATTGGCAACCATATATGTAGCACCGTAGTAGACTTTACTAGATGCGGTGTCATGCAGCAGTGTAGTGCAGACAGAAATTGAGCAAAGCTGGTGCAAAGAATAAATTTGAGGGGGTTCATGTATCAAAATAATAGCATTATTAGCCTAAAATTAAAAAATCCAGGGGGTTCACATGCACCCCCTCATACCAATGTGGCACCGCCACTGCGTATAACCTAACTGTTTCTCAAATGTGTGTCTATAATTGTAGCATTTGAGTTCTTTTGAGTAAGTTATTAAACATTTTACATGTACAATCTCATATCATATTTTATACTAGAGACTTAATCTCACTCATATGATGATAAATCTTTTAAATATATAATCATCATACTCTTGTTATATGAAGATTTTGTGTTATAAATTATTAAGTATAAACTTGCATTCTCCTTAATTCTAAATGCAAAATATCAGGTTAACCATGAAATCCATATCTTGATAAAATCTGCCATTGAAAAGTTATTTATATATTGGATTTCATATTATCGTTGAGTTACCACTTGTATTAATAATTCTGCTATATTCATGTGCAAAATATATGGCTGAGTTTGTGAAACTCTATTAGTGAAATAAAATAACATGTATAACCACATATATAGATAATTTTGCACTAGCAATTAAGTATCCCACTATTGAATTATATTATATCATTAGAGTATTTTAAATACTAGTTGGCTCTAATGAAAATCTCACTCTTGTTTGTATATGTGAGATTAGTGGGAGTGTGTACACAATGTTATTATTTGTGAGCTCTAATCAAAATCCCAATTTGTTTATATTTATATATATGTGGGATAAATGAAAATGTGTACACTATAAAACTTTAAAAATTATCATTGCCATAATTTTGTGCACACTATAAAATTATGGCATAGCTTAAGAGACTTTAAATTTTATCTCATTCTGTTATACTGAGATATATATAAAAATTCGTTAATCTCAGTAAGCATCATTAATAGATGCTTAAGTCAATTTTGTTGGAAAATGCACAATAATCTCTTAGCATGCAAATATATTGTGCTTCTCTTTTACGAACATTACATAAGGTCATAAATAATAAGTACAATGTATAATACCAATACTCCTATCAAGTATGATATTGTGTTCTTAAAGTACTTATAAACTGTATAATCATAATATTGTTCATTGTTGACATTCTTGTGACCACATTAATCCATATCTTATTTTTCTTTAAATAAGTGTTTGTGTTAATTCAATTGGAGATTCTCCAGTCTCCTATTTCTTTATGGATTTTCACAGTCACATTTTTTTCTAAAACTTAGATTAATTGAATGTCAAACATTGTCGAACATTTATTGATTTTAACTAAAAGTAATTATTCTCTTAATAGGCTATCCCTATAAGTAATTACTTTTATTAGACCTATGTGGATATTCTATGACTTTTATAAAATTAAAAACTCATTGGCAGAGCCACTAACTCATAATGATTTGATTAAGTCTTTTATATTTTGGGTTAATTAGTGGGAGTTTTGTCATAACATTTTCATATGCTTGGGCCATTCTTCAATAACATATTTTCTCATTTGAAATATGTTACTCTAAATTCACCATTCTAATATAAATGTATGTCTTTGACTTGTATGATATGCTTTCCCGATCGGATTCATTTTCTGCAATGTTGAAGTTTACTTTTGTTTGGTAAACAAGTGGTTTGACCACAATTGAAATTCTAGTATTAAAATTTAAATTATCTTACTAATTGATGATTGTCATCCAAGTGGGAGAATGTTGGATTAATTATTTAATTAATCAATTATGGATTGACAATAATCAATTATTAAGAATTATTATTAATATAAATTATGGTCTATTATTATTAAGCACTTATTGATGAATTATTTGATTGAGCTTTTGTCTCTTAATGGACCGTGATGGGTTGTGTCATTCAGTTAAGCTCAATGAGAGGTCCCTGCCCTCAACCATTCGTCTATATAATTGTTATCCCATCAGACAGTTAACACATGATGAAAACCTAATTCTGAATGCCAATAGTGATGAGGGTAGTTATCCCTCTCATGTTTGCTCCTGTCACCGCTCTCTATAAAAGGTACGCTGTTCTTGATTCAATGTCATACAAAATATGCTATAATTTGTGTCTATTGATCCCTAACTATTTTATTAAATTTCCTTCAAAGTCTTGGGCAAATATTCGAGCTCTAGAGGCAATTTGATCCTTTTTGAGTTGTTGTCTTGTTTAAGGATTAATTGTCATAAACATATGTGGCATTTGTGCTTAATTGTAAAATTGGTCACATTTCTTTTATTTACCTTGGTCTTCTGATTGGCGGGAATCCTCCTTTTGGTCTCCTCTGGTTGATAAAATTCGGAAAAAAACTCTTAGGTTGGAAGAGTAAAAATATGTACATGATCCCGATTTATTTTCTTTCCTTCTTATGTGTTCCTACAGGTATTGTTTCTTCAATTGCATCCTTATTTAAATATTTTTTATGAGGGGGGGAGGGGGGGAGCTTAAGATTCATTGAATTCATTGGGATAAGGTGTGTTTAGACAGGGAGAATGGTGGATTGGGAGTGAGGAGGTTGAGTTAATTTAACTTGTCGGTTGCTTGGGAAGTGGTGGCGGAGGATGTTTGTTGAAAGGGCGGTTTGTGGTTCAAGGTGTTAGCTACGAAGAATGGGGGTGGAGGATAGTTTTATTTTAGGCGGGGAAATAAGGCCTCAGTATGGTGGGAGAATTTTGTTAGAGCTAGGGAAGGGAGATGTATGCTTGTTGGGAGATGGTTTATTGATAACGTTTGTAGAGAAGTTTGGGATGAGTAGAGTTCGTCGTTTTAGAAGGATGACCGGTTAGTGGGGATCCTTTAAAGTAAGATTTGGTAGACTTTTTGCTTTATTTGAGCATAAGGAAGTATCAATAGCATAGATGAAGAGATTGGGTTGGGGAGTAGGAGGGGGTGGGTGGAGGTGGCGACAGGTGGAGGAGAATTTGGTGCAGGCGTGTCATCTTTTGTTGTTGAATGTTGTTTTACAACTACATGTGGCTGACAGATGGCGTTGGAATCTGGATCTTACTAACGCTTATACGGTTAGTGAAGCTTATTATTGACCGACTCATTAGGATTATGTAGAATCAACAACTTGCTATGAGGTAATTTGAAACAAGATGATTCTTATTAAAGTTTCTCTCTGTGTGGCGGTTGTTTAGCAATCGATTGACGACTAAAGATAATTTATTGAGACATGGGGTCCTAAATGCGCAATCAATATTGTGTATAGGTGGATGCGGTAAATTTGAAACTGGTAATCATTTGTTTTTTGAATGTGATTCTTTTGGCACTATTTGGTACGAGGTGCTTCATTGGTTTGAAATTTCTTTGGTACTTTCCATTGGAGATGTTCCTCATACAACTCAATTTAGTGGCTCATATTTGTTTGGGAAGGATGTTGGTTTGGTTTCTAATCTTGTTTGCGTGTTGTTGGTCAATTTGGAAAGCGTGTAATGATCGCTTATTCAAGAACAAAGTGATTTCTATTGAGACTTTGATTGGTAAGATTAAAGTCTTGCATTGGTGTTGGTGGTGGAAAAAAGGATGGGTTTTTGATCTTCACCATTGATGGATAAATCCTTTAGCATGTTTAAGTTTTAATATGTAGGATTTTATGAATGTTGATTTTGAGGTTATCATCCAAACTATTTCTTGTACTTGATTATTTAGCACATTTTGTGCGTTTTAATATAATTTTCTTTAATCTCTTAAAAAAAATTAAATATATATTTTTGACAATTAATAATTAAATATTTTAGAATAACAATTTCATAATTTTCTCTTTTCAGTGTAACACGAAAATTTCAACCTCTATTTATACTTTTCATGTATAATTTTTTAAAAGGCAAATGATAAATGTTTCAATAGCTTTTATAATTAAAACCATTTTGTAACATAAAGTTTAATGAACAAAAAATACATGCTTTGCTAGAATGCCAAAAAAACACTCTAGTTTACCACATGCTGAAGTCACATAGATGCAGAGCCAGTGGCGGTACCGGGGGTGGCTGTGGGTGGCCACGGCCACCCCCGGAAAAATAGGAAATTACTAGTATGTCCTTGGTAGTTTCATAAATTACAAATACAAATTGTATATATATTTCTTTGGGCATTATATGATCAATTGTTAAGACTGGCTGAACTGGTAAAAGAGGTGCCCAAGTACCTAGAGGTCTTGAGTTCAATACTTGGTGGTGGGTGCTTTTTATTTTTATTTTTTCTTAAAAAGAACTAGTTTTATATTTGGTGACAAAACTCTCTCAAGCCAGCAAGGGGATTCTTCTTTAAAACTTAATTTTCATTTTGTATATATCAATACAAAAATGCCAATAGTCCATAATTTTTATTAAAAAAAAACAACTATTTTCAATTAAAAACATGGATTTTTTTTTGGTATATGTGTAATAATAATAAAACATATGATTTTGTAATGATAAATTTGTGTGAGTATTAGTTCAAAGTCAATTATTGATTATTTCAAGTCAGTTGACACAATATTATTTTAAAATATGTAATTTCTTTTGAATGACTTTAAAGTATGTAATAAGATTTTGTGCTGAGGGGTCTACTTTGTTCTTGTGCTTTTATATATATATATACCAGTTTAGCTTGTTCAAAAAAAAAAGATTTCGTGATAATTAAATTTTTATACACAATATAATTTTCATATTTAATTTCTATACAATAATTTTTTTAGTGGCCCCCCAAAAAAAAATTCCCAGTTCCACCACTGTGCAGAGCTACAATGAAACCAAAATAATCCATCAGAAATTCAATGCAAGTTCTCCCACGTGCCAAGAAATATGGACAATTCACCGGAACTAGGTTTGCCACTATAACCACAATACACAGTTTTTCGCTGTAATTAATCACAACTATTTATTTAAGATTAAATAGTCTAAAATACATATCAAATTTAACATTATTCATGAATCTCGACTTTTGATCAAACTCTAACGATTGACAATACTAACTATGTCACACAATCAGAGGCGGTACCAGGGGGTGGCTGAGGGTGGCCGCGGCCACCCCCAAAAAATAAGAAATGCCTAGAGTACCCTTGGTAGTTTTATAAAATTATAAATATATATTATATATATTTGTTTGTGAGTAAGATCATCAAAAAGGAAGGCTAGCCGAGTGGTTTAATCACTATCTTTCTCCCAAAAGGTTCTGCGTTTGAATCCGGCTGACAGCATATATTTTATTTTTTTAGCCATTAAAGGATATTTTCTTTAGAAAAGTTAATTTTCATGTGTTTAACAATATCAAAAATGCACTTTGTCAAAAAAAAAAAAAACAATATAAAAAATGCACAATTTTCTTTTCTTTTTCTTCTAAAAAAACCACACAACTATTTTAAAAAGTAAATTTTCATATGTATTTATCAATATAAAAAATGCAAAATTTCTATTTTTTCCTTCTAAAAATACAACTATTTTCAATAGATTTTCTCTTTTAGTATGTGTAATACACTAATAAAATAAAAAAATTCTAAAAATCAACTTTGTGTGAGTATTAATTAAAAGTCAATTATTGATTATTTCAAGTTATTTATTACACATATAATATTATTTTAACCCATAAAAAAATAGAGTATTATTTTAAAGTTTGTACGTATTTTATTTACTATAACTTTTCTACCGGCCCCCCGGGAAAAAAAATCCCAGTTCCGCCACTGCACACAATTACTACGAGAAAATCCAATCCTCAATTCATCACAACAAAAAACTTGAAAATATTAGTCAACAAAACCAGCACCAAAAAGGACCACCTCTTAACACCACTGACAGCCGAACCCCTCCACATAAAATAGATAAGGATTTGGTCAAAACAATACTAATAAACAATAATTGTGGGCCTAAGCCCAAACGCAAGATAAGGTATAAGAAATGAGATTTTTTTTTGTTACCTTACCTATATTTTTGCGCGCCCTACGAATTTATCAAAATATCCCTGTCTGTTATTTAGGTAGCGGATACACCTCAAAGATACTCTATCAAATTTTATTTTTATAACGTCCATTATTTAAATAGCATACGATATTTATAAAAATTTCTTTTTTTTTTATAATGTATGCTACTTAAATAGCAGAAGGGTAAATACGTAGGACGCACGAGAAGTAAGTAGGACGGCAAAATAAAATATCATAAGAAAATTGTTAACACTAACACAAGACCATCAAATCCTATATCATATACTTCAAAAACTTTATACCAATTTTCAATCAACCAAGCAAACCATGTTACCTCTAACATTAGCTATTCCTTCCATACTCTTTCTAATATTCATTTTTATTCTATTACATCCAAAACATCATCAACATAAGAAGAGACATCCACCTGGCCCTAAACCTTTGCCAATTATTGGCAACCTTCACATTCTTGGAAAACTCCCACATCGTACCCTTCAATCCCTTGCCCAAAAATATGGATCAATCATGTTGTTAAAACTAGGAAAAATTCCAACAATTGTAGTTTCATCCCCCAAATCAGCTGAACAATTTCTCAAAACTCATGACACTATTTTTTGTAGTAGACCAAAACTTCAACTCTCCGAACACATGTGGTACGGAGGAAAAGGGTTGGGCTTAGCTCCATATGGGCCGTATTGGCGTAATATGAGAAAACTTTGTACTTTGCATCTTTTGAGTGGTTCGAAAGTTGAGATGTTCGCGCCTCTGAGAAGTGAGGAATTAAAGATTATGTTAAAGTCGGTTGAGAAAGCTGCAACTTTAGGTGAAGTTGTGAATCTAAGTGAGATGATTGGTGAGGTTGTAGCGAATATTACTTATAAGATGGTTTTGGGATGTAATAAGGATAGTGATTTGGATTTGAAGGGACTTATTCGTGAAACAATGAACTTGGCTGGAAGTTTTAATTTGACAGATTTTTTGCCTTGGCTAAGCATATTTGATCTTCAGGTATGTATTAATATCTTAATAATATTAACTTCTTGCTGTATATATGTAGTAAATTAACTTTGTATTTCCATAGCTTTTATTATTATTTTCATGTTTGATCATGCCATATTTTTCTTACAATTTGTCTTAATTAAGAACTGGTCATTTGATTGTGACTTTTAATGTTGAGTTGTAGTTAAATAATGTGATGATGTGAGTAAAGTATAGGACAAAAAACACTTTTGATCGGGCTTCATGCCCTCTTTGTGAAAAAAAAAAAAAAACACTTTTGATCACTGTTGGAGCAATTGAGAGAATGAGAGAAAAGGAATTGAATTGAAAGAAAGAATAGAGAAAAAAGATAAGTTGTTATTCATCCACTAGGGGCAAAGGTATTTATATACAAAAGAGGCTTGCTTTACTACCAAGCAATTGTAACTAACTACCTAGGATGAAATCAAAAATCTAACTGACTAACTAACTATCTATCAGAATCTCAGCGTTCAGAACCTGCGTGTTCAGAACCTGAGTCTTCAGAACCTGAGAACATGAGCTTCTCAGCTTCTGACTTCTTGACCTGTTTAGAGCTTCTGAGCCTAGAGCTCAGCTTCTGACTCCCTGAGCTTCTGGAGCTCAGCTTCTGATACTTCATTTTCTGAAAACATGGATTACACTTTAACACACCTCCTAATGCATGTTTTCCAACGAGTACATTCCTATTGGCTTCTTCAAGCACAGTTGTCACACCAGATGCTGCAACATCTCTGTGTACAACATTACCACTCCAGTTCCAACTCTTAGCTTTATCAAACTGCTCATCTCTACATTTAACCATCTTGTTTCTTGTTGGAGAATACAGTTTATAAGCCCCAGCTGAGTGATAATCAAGGAAAATCGTTGCTTGATTTCTGCCTTCTAATTTCCTTCTAAAATGTGTTGGCACATGCCTTAAACATAGTGACCCAAACACCTTAAAGTGACCTACACTAGGCCTCACACCAGTCCACGGTCTCACACCAGCCCATGCTTCATTTGGTGTCTTGTCCAGAACCTTCTTTGATGACTTGGCTGTGCAACTCTCTTTGCACAGTTGCTTCTGAACTTCAATCTGAGGAAGATCCTTCACTATCTTTTTCAAATTTAACAAGTTCAAACTCCTGAAATGAAAATGGCCATATCTATGATGCCAAATCCAGTTCTGACTTTCATTCACAGTTGGAACAGAGCACTGATGTTCCAACTTGTTGGTCGACATTCTAAGGGTTTTGTTGTTGGACATTGGAGCTTTCAGGATCTCTCTATCCTTTGCATCAACTAGCTTCAGCTCCTTATCTTGCATTTTCACTGAGTAGTTCTTCTCTAGTAATTGACCCATGCTTGTCAAATTACTCTCCATTGAGGGAACATACAACTCATCCGTGATAATAGCTTCTTGTCCATCCTTTCTCTTCACCAAGATACTTTCAATCCCTTCAGAGACCACTTGACTGCTACCAGCAGTTACAGATTTGCATTCATCTCCAATGACTTTGAATTGAGTCTTGTAGGTCCTATTCTTGTTCTGAGCTGTCTTAAGGAACAATCTCTTCTTTGAGTCAAAGAGTTGTAGTGTCTCATCTTCAATCACTACCTTGAAACCCTTTGAAACCAATTTCCCTACACTCAACAGATTGCACTGTATTCCAGGCACATAGAGAACCTTTTCAATCACAGCTTTCTTACCATTTGACATCTGAATCCTAACATTCCCTATACCTTCAGCTTTGATGGATTCATTGTTGGCAAGCTTGATCTTTGTACTGAGACACTCATCAAAGTCAATCAAAATGCTTCTGTTACCAGTCATATGATTAGAACATCCTGAGTCAAAGTACCACACATCTGACTTGTCTGTGTCAGAATCTGTGACTGCCATCAGAAGCGCGTTATCAGAATCACTACCACCTTCATCTGCATATTGGGCTTCCTCTTTATCTGAATCTTTATTCTCAGGACAGTTCCTTGCATAATGACCGAACTTATCGCAACAATAGCACTGTACTTCCTTCATATTTACCTTTTTCTTTGAATTCTTGCTTGAATTCTCAGAATCTTCTTTCTTCTTTTTCCACTTATCTTTTCCTTTCTTGTTCTGAGTCTTGGCCTGTAATGCTTGTTCCACTGCCTTGTTTGAACTCCTCTGCTTAACCCTTAGCTCATGAGCTTCTAAGGATGCTTGCAGCTCTTCAATCTTCATAGTTGCCAAATCCTTTGATTCTTCAATAGCAACCACTATGTGATCAAATTTCTCAGTCAAGGTCCTCAAGATTTTCTCAATCTTGACCTTATCAGTCATTGCTTCTCCACAAGACTTCATCAAATTTGTCAAGGTCAGCATTCTCGTCAAATACTCAGAGATTGTTTCTTGTTCATTCATCTGCATCATCTCATATTGCCTTCTCAAAGCTTGAAGCTTGATACCCTTCAATTTCTCATCACCACCATAGATTTTCTTCAATGTGTCCCAAGCTCCCTTTGAGGTTTCTTCTTCTATTATCTTCTCAAAGATATTAGAATCCACGCATTGATGAATGATGAACAAGCCTTTAGCATCTTTCTTTTTCAATTCTTTGTGTCGAGTTCTTGCTGCTTCATTAGCATCTGCAGCCAATTCTTCTACTCCATCAGTTACAATTTCAAGAACATCTTGAAATCTGAAAATCACTTTCATTTGTGCACACCAACGATCATAGTTTTCGCCTTTGAAAACTGGAAGATTTGCTGGGAATTGCGTGGAGGTTGTACCATTGTTTGCCATGATTCTTGATCAAGGAATCAAACGAAAACGATGAATACGAACCGGGCTCTGTTATACCAATTTGTTGGAGCAATTGAGAGAATGAGAGAAAAGGAATTGAATTGAAAGAAAGAATAGAGAAAAAAGATAAGTTGTTATTCATCCACTAGGGGCAAAGGTATTTATATACAAAAGAGGCTTGCTTTACTACCAAGCAATTGTAACTAACTACCTAGGATGAAATCAAAAATCTAACTGACTAACTAACTATCTATCAGAATCTCAGCGTTCAGAACCTGCGTGTTCAGAACCTGAGTCTTCAGAACCTGAGAATATGAGCTTCTCAGCTTCTGACTTCTTGACCTGTTTAGAGCTTCTGAGCCTAGAGCTCAGCTTCTGACTCCCTGAGCTTCTGGAGCTCAGCTTCTGATACTTCATTTTCTGAAAACATGGATTACACTTTAACAATCACTTTATAGAGTTAGGCTTTTTGTTTTTAGTCTCTGCATTTTGTCAGACTTCTAAAAACAGTCCTTATATTTTTTATTATATTTTTAGTCCTCACATTTTTTACGTTTCTAACATTGGTCCTTACTATGAAATTTTGGTTGATTAGATAGATGGAAAAAACCACATAGATGCCACACAGATTTATTTAATGACGTGGACGCATAAAGAGTAAGAATTAAATGAGTCTTTGTGACATTTATGTGGCATTTTCCGTCTGTCCAACCAAAATTTCACATTAGAAACCAATGTTGGAAACAACAAAAAAGTGGGGGGCTAAAAATATAATATAAAAAATACAGGAACCATTTTTAGAAGTCTGCCCAAATGTAAGGACTTGAAAGATATTTAACCCTTTAAAAAAAAAGGAATTGAAGACTACTACAAATAAAAATATATGAAATTTATAATACTCCTTTAAAACTGATAAATAATTAAGTAATGTTTAAGAGGTCAATCTTTAATAAGTTTATGGGTGTAAAGAAGGCTGCAGAATTCTCTTTCTCTTTATGTTTCATCAAATTGTAATAAGTTAAAATCAATGACTTTTCGTCTAAAAAATCATAGTTTTTTCTATTGAAAAAACGAGAAACAATGTTTTTTAATGTAGAAAAATATAAACTAGTAATTGGTAGAAGTCATGTAGGCAGTTGGCATAATAATTAATGGTGTATAATCATTCGTTGGAATTCTTGCACGCATGGTTCATAATATTTAGTAATTCTCTTAAAATAATTAAGTTTTCACATATTCTTTTCACGAGAGGTAATCATGTATATTGATTTCATTATGTTATGATAACTTTGAATTATTATATGTCGTTGAAAAATTCTTAAGGTAATCATGTAATGACCAGGGACTAACAAGTCGAATGAAGAAAATAAACAAGGAATTTGACCAAATTGTGGAGAAGATAATCAAAGATCATGAACATGACATGATAAAAGACCCTCACCATAAGGATTTTATCGATGTGTTACTATCATTAATGGATCAACCAATGGATCCTAATGATGAAGAACAAGAACATGTCATTGATAGAACTAATATCAAAGCTATTATATTAGACATGATTGCTGCATCATTAGACTCATCTTCAACAACAATTGAATGGGCCATGTCCGAACTCTTAAGGAATCCAAATGTGATGAAGAACCTTCAAAATGAGCTAGAAAATGTGGTAGGTTTGAATAATAAGGTAAAAGAAAATGACTTTGAAAAATTACCTTATCTTAATATGGTATTAAAGGAGACATTTAGATTACATCCATCTGGACCATTGCTAACACCTCGTGAGTGTCTAAAAGATGTTACAATTGATGGTTACTATATAAAGAAAAATTCTAGGATAATAATAAATGCTTGGGCATTAGGGAGAGATTCTGAATTTTGGACGAATAATTGTGACACGTTTTATCCGGAGAGATTTGTGACCAGTAATGTAGATTTTCGAGGACATGATTTTCAACTCATACCATTTGGTTCGGGTCGTAGAGGGTGTCCTGGAATTCAATTGGGCCTAAATACTGTTAACCTTGTTGTGGCCCAATTGGTACATTGCTTTGATTGGGAACTTCCATTTGGTATGTCTCCTAGTGACTTGGATATGACCGAGAAATTTGGACTCTCAATGCCAAGATGTAATCCCTTGCTAGCTGTGCCGACAACTCGAATACAAAATTTTGATATATAGTTAGAAAAAAGATATTAAATTTAAATATATCTGATTTATAATATAACTAAAATAAAGGTCTCGTTGTAATAAAATTGTATAATGGTTGTGTAGAGGACCGAGTTTTAGTTTAATATTGAACCAATGATGTGTATAAGAGACCGATTTTGATGTTTTATTTTTTTTATTATTATGTATTTCAAATTATTTTAGATATATATAATCATTATAGATATGTTGAGTGTTTTGAATACGTAAGAATGTTAGTTTTGATTCATTTGCATCTGAAATTTTGCTTAATTGAAAGCCAATATATAGAGCAACCTGACACACACACACACACACTCATGCATGACGATAACATTAGGGATTTTAGTTAGGGAAATGATAAGTATAGCGACAGAAAACATCACGACTAAGTGTAATTACTACTTATCACCCAATACCTGGCTGATTTCCACTAAATGACAGCAGCAAAATGAAAACAATACACGTCGTGAAAATTCACGAATTCTAATTTCGCTGCATATAGCAGCGCTCAGTTAGTTAAATGGAGTAAATGCGTCTCATAGTTTTTGTTTAATTTCTGAGATCATTTATAGTTAAGGTCATTAATTTGTACTCTAAGCGGTTTGATTATAAATCAAAGACCAAAATTTAATATAGTCGTCCGATTTGAAATCAGTGGTGTGACAGTGGCAAACTGTGTTATTATTAACAACAATTGTGTTTAATATTTATGTTTGCCATCATAAAAAAGAGGGAGATTGTTGGAACAAAATCACCTTTGTTAATCTCTTTTAGAGTTTTGATGATAACAGAATGTTAAAAGTACAAAATAAGTGAACAAACATACACTAACAATCAGACTCTGAACATTGAAAGTGCTGAAACTTTGTCAAATTCAAAAGCTATAAACACTTAGATTTCTTATCACTGCATCTTAAAAATCTGAAGTTTACTTCTTGAGTCTCTGTTGTATTTTGTGTACACATATGATTGTATATCAAGTGTACAAAATAAACTTTCTTAAATTCATTTAAGTTGGCGGAAGTCTCTTGCTTTTATGTTTGAGCATAGGAAGTCTTTTACTTGTGTGCTTGAGCAACTAGATGTCTCTTGCTTGTGTGCTTGAACATTTGTAATCAATAGTGATTATAGTGAAATTCCTTGAAAATGCAAGGGACGGGACTACTATCATTTGTGAGATGAACTATTATAAAATTGCTTGTGTTATTTTCTCTTTTCTCTATGTGTTTATTATCCGCCGCTTAAATTCTTTGAAAAACCAATTACTTAGAATTTTTTTAGGAAAAACATAATTCAACCCCCCGGGTATTGCCAGACGATGTTCGTACCAAGATAGTTGTTATTAAACCCCTATCCACAAAGTTATGTTCAAATTTTTCAAATTGGAGTGTTTCTACGGATGGTAAATTTTTTCTTAGCTCGGCCTACTTGCATGTATTAAGAGACTGTGAAGAAGCAATGGAATTTTGGTCCTCTATTATCAAACCAGATAATCGGGCGAAATTCTTTAGCTTTGTCTAATGTCTTGGCTTGAATGGACCCGTGGTAATGAAGATATTGGAAATACACTATTGAGTTGAGTGACTTTTTTGGCGTCTCTATCGATGCTTTGTAGAAGGATCGTAACGAATTAGTGTTTAATCACTACTCCAATCTTCAACAAAATTTGCTTCTTCATATATCTAATCAAGTGCAAATGGTACTCCCTCCGTTCATTTTTCTTTGTCGTTTTAGAAAAAAATTGTTTCAAATTGTTTGTCGTTTTGATAATTTAAGGTTATATTTTGTCTATTATACCCTCCTTCCTAATACTTATTTTGACTAAAATTTATATAATCTTTTTATTGTATTTTTTTTACTAAACTTATTCATCTAATCTTTTTATTGTATCTTTTATTTTTTTTACTAAACTTCTTCAAATACTTTTTTATTGTTTTCTTCCTTTTTTTTCTTGCATGTTTATTGAAAATCTTGTTACACAACATTAAGAAACTTAAAATGATTTCAACTTAAAAATACGAGAATTTACAGAACACATGAACTTTTGAAACACTCTACTTTAAAAATAAAAATGTGACTACAACCTAGTCACAATAAGTACTATTCCATGCATAAATTTAATTTTATTGATTCTATTCATATCCTGCTCGTTTTGAAGATTGCATGCATGCCCAACAACTCAAAGTATATCTTGTCAAAAAACTATTTTTTTTTAGACTTAAATGCATTTTTGGTCCCCCTATTTTGATATTTTTGCAATTTCGGTCCCCCTATTTTAAAAACCAGCTTTTTGGTCCCCCTATTTTAAAAGTCAACATTTTTTTTAAGTCCCCCTACCATTTAGTGATGTGGCAGTGCAATTTTGGCAAGGATGATTGGAAAAAAAAATTCATGTCATTATTTTTTTTCATTATCATTTATTTGAAACTAATAAAATAAACACAAATAATTATAAGTGTTCTAAATTAAGCCTCAATTCCCTTCCTCATCTTCTATAATTGTTCACCAATCTTTGTTGAAGCTTCATCATTCATCCTTGATTTTTCACCTTCGTTACGAATTCAACATTAAAATCCAATTTCAAACCCATCTCATCAACAACAATATGATAATCACTATGCCTCTTAAACAAAAAAGTCATAACAAATTCAACGCGCTTTTATCAGGTAGCTATTGATTGTTCTTCATTTGAAGAATCAAGGATGAAAGATGAAGTTTCAATGAAGATTGATAGACAATTGTAGAAGTTGAAGAAAGGAATTGGGGCTTAATTTAGGGTTCTTCATTTTTATAAGATAATTCTCAGATTTGCTTTAACAAAAATAATTATGTTTTTATTTTAATTTAGGCTTAAATGCATTTTTGGTCCTCCTATTTTGATATTTTTGAAGTTTTAGTCCCCCTATTTTTAAAACCAACTTTTTGGTCCCCCTATTAACAAAATCAACTTATTTTTATAATCCCCCTCCTATTTTATTGATATGGCACACTAATTGCTGATGTAGTGATGATGTGGCGAAAAAAAATTCCTTATAATATAAATAAATAATAAATATGATAATTGTTTTTTCAGTAAAGTCATCTTCACCATTTTCTTCTACCCGTTCATCTTCTTCTACCACCCATTCACCTTTCTCACCTTCACCTCCAACTACCACCCACCTTCTTCCACAACCAATTCACTTTACAGCGCCGCTTCGTCTTCTTCGAACTCTATTTCTCCTTCGACTTCTTCGAACTCATCGCTGACATAGTCCTATCAGAACTTTCCTTCGCAATTCGTCATCTCCTAGCACCGTCTTCATCAACTCGTCCAACCTAGATCTTTTATTGGACTGAATTTTGATTTTGATTATACCTTATTTGGAATTTGCAGATCTCTTAATTTTTTGGGTTTTGTTGAGCCATTAACTTTTGAACCATCAATTTTATTTCTGGGTTTATGTTGTTGTGTTTTGATTGGTTTATTGTTGTTGTTGGACTTTGAGTGGTGATTGAATTTTGTTGTGTTTCTCATTTGTTAAATTTATGAATTTGTTGTTGTTGATTTTCTGGTAAAGCCAAAGTTGTTGTTGTTGTTTCAGACGAGATTAGTATCATGCGAGAGATGATAGAAAATTTGGTTTAAGGAGGAAGTGATATGCAGGTTTTGATGTTGAGTGCATATAGAAGGATTTGTGTTCCAATGGCTATGATGATGAAGAACTTGCTGTTTGTGTTGTTGATGATGAAGGCAAATTTTTTTTAATAAAAAATAAAACGTGAAAGTTTTTTTCAATTGATTTTTAATATATAAATAAAATTTATAATAAAATTAATTAAAATAGTAATGACATGGAAATTAGTTTTTCCAACTCATTAATGCCAAATCAGTGTCACATCAATAAAATAGGAGGGAGACTAAAAAAAATAAGTTGATTTTGTTAATAGGGGGACCAAAAAGTTGGTTTTAGAAATAGGGGGACTAAAACTTCAAAAATATCAAAATAGGGGAACCAAAAGTGCATTTAAGCCTTTTTATTAGTTTCAAATAAATGATAATAAAAAAATAATGACATGGAATATTTTTTTTTGCAATCATCCTTGCCACGTCAGCAATTGCACTGCCACATCACTAAAATGAGAGGGGGACTTAAAAAAAATGTTGACTTTTAAAATAGGGGGACCAAAAAGTTGGTTTTTAAAATAGGGGGACAAAAAATGCATTTAAGCCTTTTTTTTAAAAGGCAAAAAAATAATTGTTTGTTACGATCCTCCTTTAATTTTTTTGGTGGTTTTAATTTTTTGGAAAGAGAAAGTGTGTGCAAAATAGTAGGAATTTTTTGGTGAATTAAAATTAGAGTATAATATATTCCAAAAAAAGGGTATAATAGAAAAATAAGGTGAAAGAAGAAAAAGGAACGGATCGAGTAGTTGATAGTATTACTAAACCAGCGACTTATATGGAAAGTTCTGGGTCCATCATTCCAATCAGATTGGAGCCCCCCCACCTATAGACACTCTTAAGTTTAATGTAGATGAAGCGCATAGTAAAATGAATGGTTTCTCAACTTGTGGCAGATTACTTAGAGACTCTCAGGGTGATCTTATTCATGATTTTTATTACAACCTTGGCCACAATAATTCCCTGAGTGTTGAGATGTTGAGTTTAATGGATAAGCACAAGCTCTTCTAGAATTTATTTACTATTGTAAAGGATCATTATCATGCTGTCATAGTTATCCCAAGAAATATGCTTATGACAGTTGGTACAAATCACAGGAGTTGATTCATTATCATGTTGATTCATTCCTTCCTTATTTAGCATATTACCTTAATTGTAAATAATTGTATACATTTAATTTCATTTAATTGTATGTCTATACATTCATCTATATAATGGCTGCAAGATCAATAGAAAAATCACACAATTACAATTACCTTTTATGGTATTCAGGGCACTAAAGCTTCACAGCAAGATTTTTTTCGATCCAACTTTTTTTTTCCTTTCATTGCCATGGCTTTTGTTCCTGCCTCTGATGACAAAATCATTGTTTTGAATGCTAACTCACAGTTGCATATCAAACTGGATGGTGATAACTTTCCAACATGGAGAATTCAATTTTTAGCTTTGCTGACAGGATATAATCTTATTGGTTATGTTGATGGCTTGGGACACTCTCTCAACCATGTACGCCAACAGATCGAGAGTTTGGGTGATGGCCCTCAAGCACAAAATCTCGACCTTTGTCAAAGGCACTCAAACCATGGCAACCTACCTTCAAGGTATTAAAGCAATTTCAGATGAACTGTCCATCATTGATCACCCTCTTGATGAAACTGATTTAGTCATTCATACACTCAACGGACTCGGCAAAGAATACAATGACATCGCTGCTGTTCTTCGTAGTAGAGAAAGTCCAATTCAATTTGCTGAGCTTCATGAGAAACTCATGGACTATGAAACTGTCCAGAATCGTGACCAATCTGATGACTCCATTGTAGCAACTGCAAACAATGTGTCCCGCAACAAAGGCTAACTTCAAAAGGGAAATTTCAACACCTATTCTCAGTCACCACAAGCTGTTGAGAATAAAGTGGTCTGCCAATACTGCGACAAACCGGGACATATTGCCCGCAACTGCTTCAAAATTAAAGGATATCCCAAGAGAAATGGCCACAAACCAGTTGCAAATGTAGCAACTCATCCACAAGCCCGACAGAATTCAAGCTGGATCATGGACACTGGTGCTTCTCACCACATCACTCAAGATCTACAGCAACTGACTTTGGCAAATCCTTATTCGGGCTCTGACAAAGTAACCATCGGTGATGGCTCAGGTTTGAAAATTACTCACACTGGTCACACATCTTTTCACACACACACAAAACCACTTCATCTAAAACAAGTGTTATGTGTCCCAAACATTCAGTCAAATTTATTATCTGTTTCCAAACTTTGTCAATCTAACAACTGCTCAATTGATTTTTTTCCTGATTGTTTTCTTGTGAAGGATTTTATCTCGGGTCAGGTGCTGATGCAAGGACCACTTAAACAAGACCTATACCACTTGCCCAACCCGTCCATCATCCACAACTCCCCTCAAGCTCTCAACACCAGCATCCAGTCTTCCACCACTTGGCATCATAAACTTGGGCATCCCTCCTCCAAAATAATGAATCATCTGGCAGCTAGTAGTCTTATTCCAATAAAGTGTCCCACATCTCATGAATGTAGCTCTTGTTATTGTGCTAAAAGTCACAAACTTCCATTCTCAAATCACCATATAACAAGTAACAAACCATTAGAGCTCATTTATTCTGATGTATGGGGACCAGCTCCAATTAAATCTTTAGATGGTTACTCATATTATGTAATCTTTGTTGATCATTTCTCAAAATATGTATGGTTATATCCAATGAAAAATAAGTCAGATGTATTCACTATTTTTATTCAATTTAAGTCTATTGTCGAAAAATATTTTGGCTTGCCTATTGTCTCTTTCTTCTCTGATAATGGTGGTGAATTCATTAAATTAAAATCTTTCTTAGCCAACCATGGCATTTCACACTTCACCACACCTCCTCACACTCCTGAGGTAAATGGTACAGCTGAAAGACATCATAGACACATTGTCGAAACAGGTCGTGCCCTCCTTCATCATGCCAAACTACCTTCTCAATTATGGTCATTTGCTTTTACCACCGCTCCCTTCTAAATCAACAGGCTACCAACTCCCACAATCAAAATGAGAACACCTTATGAAGTCTTGTTTCAAAAAAATCATGACTACAACAAACTTCATTCATTTGGTTTTCTGTGTTTTCCTTGGTTAAGACCCTATACTAAAAATAAACTCCAACCACGATCTCTCCCTTGCATTTTCGTAAGCTACTCAACATCTCAATATGCATTCTTATGCCTTGAGCCTACAACCAATAGAATTTATGTTTCAAGACATGTTAATTTTATTGAGGATAGTTTCCCATTTCAATCCTTAAGCTCCCCCTCCAAACAAATTCCACCTGGTACAACTAATGACACCCTTGTTCACACCATCATTCCAATATTACAAAATAACATCCATGTTGAACCCATTGCCACTAATAGTCCAGAACCTGTTATCACAAGCAACCATGAACCTGCTACCATAAACAACCTTGAACCAACAATCACAAATAATTCTACCTCTACATCTGTCCAAACTGAAGTGGTCCATGCAACAACAACTGATCAGACTTCAAATCCTGCTCAAGGATCTCAATCAGGTTATAGCTCTGCTGCAGCCACTGCTAAAAATCCTAGCTCTTCCACCTCTTCTTGCACTAATAAAATTGTTACTAGGTCCCAAAATAATATTTTCAAACCAAAGAAAATTTTCACAGCTACCAAACACAATCTTCCTGAGAACCTTGAGCCATCTACCATATCTAGAGCACTCAAAATTCCACATTGGAGCAAGGCATGTTCAGAGGAGTTTGATGCATTAATGAACAATGGTACATGGACCTTGGTGCCAAGAAATGAGTCAAACAACTTAGTAGGCTGTAAATGGTTGTTCAGAATCAAAAGAAATCCGGATGGTAGTATTGCTAGATACAAGGCAAGACTAGTAGCAAAAGGGTACACTCAATTACCCGGACTTGACTACAAGGAAACATTTGCACCTGTTGTCAAACCACAAACCATCAAAGTTGTACTCACTATTGCATTGGCTCGGGGCTGGTCACTACATCAAATGGATGTTAATAATGCTTTCTTGCAGGGAAATTTATTCGAAATTGTTTATATGCAGCAACCACTAGGTTTTGTCCATGCTGAATTTCCCACACATGTGTGCAAATTAAAGAAGGCAATCTATGGATTGAAACAAGCACCAAGAGCTTGGCATGATTCCTTGAAGTCATTTGTTGTTGCCTATGGTTTTAAAACTAGCTTGACTGACCCCTCTCTATTTATCTATGACAAAGAAAATGTGTAGGCATATCTATTGGTTTATGTTGATGACTTATTGCTCACAGGTAGTACATCACAGTTTCTGCACCAATTTATGTCTGAGTTGTCAAACAGATTCTCCATCAAACAACTTGGTTTTCCACACTATTTTCTTGGTATTGAACTCATTCCCTCTAAAGATGGATTGCTTCTCTCGCAGCATGGCTATATTCGGGAATTATTAGAGAAATTTCATATGTCCGGAGCGAAACCAACAGCCACACCTTTATGCACAATCACTCCTCTGAAACTTCTTGATGGTTCAGCCCCTGGAGACTCCAAAGTGTTTCGTAGCATCATCGGAGCTTTACAGTATGCCACTTTAACTCGGCCAGACATCTCTTTCTCCATAAATAAATTATCTCAATTCATGCACCAACCAACTGAAATTCACTTTCAACAGCTAAAGAGGGTTCTAAGGTATCTTAAATTCACACTCAATCATGGGTTGATGCTTAAGAAACCCGTTCATCTTCAACTACAAGCTTATAGTGATGCAGATTGGGGAGGTAACATTGATGACAAAACATCCACTTCAGCCTTCATTATCTACCTTGGTGGTAACCCAGTTTCTTGGCTATCAAAACGACAAAAGACAGTGGCAAGGTCGTCTACAGAAGCAGAATATAGGTCCGTGGCAAATACAGCGGCTGAAATCATGTGGTTACTCAATCTCTTAGGCGAGCTTGGCTTGAAGTCACAACTTCCTTCGCTCTTTTGTGACAACATTGGGACCACGTATCTATGTGCCAATCCAGTTTTTCATTCAAGGATGAAACATATTGCACTTGACTACCATTTTGTTAGACAACTTGTTCAAATGGGCAAACTTCGAGTGGCACACATCTCCACTAGAGATCAGTTGGCGGATATCCTAACAAAACCGCTTTCAAGAGCCAGATTCTCTCTTCTTAGAGACAAAATTGGTATCACTAATGGCGACCCAATTTTGCGGGGGCATAATGGATAAGCACAAGCTCTTCTAGAATTTATTTACTATTGTCAAGGATCATTATCATGCTGTCATAGTTATCCCAAGAAATATGCTTATGACAATTGGTACAAATCCCAGGAGTTGATTCATTATCATGTTGATTCATTCCTTCCTTATTTAGCATATTACCTTAATTGTAAATAATTGTATACATTTAGTTTCATTTAATTGTATGTCTATACATTCAGCTATATAATGGCTGCAACATCAATAGAAAAATCACACAATTACAATTACCTTTTAGAGTTTAGTTCATGTTATGTCTATTGCTTGTCATCTTCACCGTATCATTTTTGAAACAGACTATATCCTTGCTGTAGTCGATGTTCTCAATCGTTCTAGCACCAAGTAAACATATTTATAGGGACAAAAATAGGAACAAAATTTTTAATTAATTTAAAATACTCCCTCTGGTTTCGAATATAAACAAAAAAACAAAAAAATTGAAAGTCTCAAATATAATAAAAATTTACTACATTTATTATAAACCTATAATCATTACACTGTTTTGTGCGGTTTCCAACATAACTTTACTCCACTCCACCAATCCATACAACTACTAATATCATAAACAAGCCCAAAGACAAGGGTAAAATTGGAAATTGAATAATTTTTCTCATCATTTAATACACTTTATCTATTTCCGTGAAGGGTGTGTTTTTTTAAAAAAAATGTTTTTTGCTTACATTATATACACGGAGTATATAAATATTCTAAAATGAAATTACAATATAAGACAACAGAAGAATGATATAAAACGTAAATCCATATTTTTTATTATTCGGTAAACATAAATTCATTTTTTTGTAATCAGTAACATAAATTCATATAAAATAAAAGAAGCACTATAAAAAAAAGAAAAAAAGACTACTACAAAGTAAATAGATAAGAAATCACATGGACCAAAATAAAACTAGCAGGGTAGGCTACTTACATTTAAGGACTTTGGTTAATGAAACTGAAATCATTAAAAAAAAATTGGTTGGAGAGTCACTACAAGAAATCTGGTCAGTTGTCAGAGATATTTTGACAGGGGCACACACCCGTTAGAAAGTAATGCTTTTTGCCAGGGGTTTATCCCTGGGAAAGTGGAAACCAGGAGTTTTAATATTTTGATGATTTGTCAGGGGTATTGTCAGGGGTATAACTATACCTCTGGGAAACATGTAGGCGGGAAATAAAACAGAGTTGAGAGGGAAAAAATGTAGGTTTTAAAATTAAAGTGTCGGTGCAACATCGGTGTTTAAATAAATATCACACTGTTTTTTTTTTCTTTCTAAGTTCTTTTTTAACTGTAAAATTTAACTTTTATTGTTTTGATTGTTTAGAAAATAATTTTTAGTAATAAATTAATATTATATTTTAATGGTGAATAGAAAAGACGTAATTGTTAAATAATATGCCTGAAAATAGTCAATCTTAATTATAAAAAAAAAAAATAGTCAATCTTAAAAAGAAACGATATTGTTTGATTCCAATGCTACAAACAAGCTCCAAAAAATCTTACATTACTTTTACTTATAAATGAACATTGATACACAAAACACTCCAAACAATCATAATTTTTTTTGTTGGATATCCTTGATTTTGTGCCATGTCTTAATCTATTTCAATTCTTTTTAAAATTCGACTACGTCTTGATTGCAGGGATCCGACTAAGGATTCAAACGATAGGTTGGCATAGCTAATAAGGGTTGACTTTTCGGCATAGAGAGTTCAAATTTTTCAGACATATCTAAATCATCTAGAGACATACCATCTGGAAGTTCCCAATTGAAACAATGCATTAACTGAGCCACAATCAATTTCGAAGTCCTTAATCCCATTTCAATTCCAGGACAACGTCTTCGACCTGAACTAAATGGTAAGAGTTGAAAATCATGTCCATAAACATCTATGATGCCATCTTCAAATCTCTCTGGACAAAACAACTCGGCATTATCCGACCAAACCTTAGTATCTCTTCCTATTGTCCATGCATTTATTAAAATTGTTGTATTTTTCTTTATGTAATAACCATCAACAATCACATCTTGAAGACACTGATGTGGTATTAACAAAGGTCCAACAGGATACAACCTAAAGGTCTCTTTCATTACCATAGACAAGTAAGGCAAATATTTCAAGTGTGTCTCTTCCACTTGTCTATTCATTCCAACCACATTTTCTAGCTCATGTTGAAGCTTCTTCATTGCATTAGGATGCTTTAGGAGTAGTGAAAGTGCCCAATCAGTTACAACAGATGTTGTGTCTATAGTTGCTGAAATCATGTCCAATATAAGAGCCTTGATGTTGGTTCTGTCAATGTCATAATTTTTGTCTTTGGAATCATTTGGTTGGTTCATGAGTGATAACAATGTATCTACAAAATCTTTGTTGTGATGACCTTTTTGTTCTTTAATTGATGGATTCTCGTGCTCTTTGATTATGAGCTCCAACAATTCGTCAAGTTGCTTCCTTGTTTTCTTACATCCTCTTTTTATTCCCTAATAATCCATGAGTTGAATTAGCAATTAATGGACCAATTTAATTAAGCTTAACACCATTAGTTAGTTTCAATATTCATAAATTGGTAGTAAATTTATGTTTCGTCATTGAAGTTATAATGGAAAACATAAACTAAAACATTAGTAAGATTAAAAACAATTTAATGTTCACTTTATGATTAAATACAACTGCCGGTAATTTGGACCAAAGTTTTTTTTTAGGCTAAATTGTATTTTTAGCCCCTTATCTTAACTTTCGATTTTAATTTGGTCTCGTACGTTTAAAATGTTTTAAGTTAAATATCCTTTATGTTGCAAACGTTATATGTAATTAATTCTTTTAGTCAAATTTTTGTTTAAATCGTTCAGATGGCTAACATAGTCATATATGTGGATAATTTAGGAGGGTCCGACATAGAAATTTTAGATGGAATCAGCCCAAAATTAGACGGAAAAGATGAACTTTAATTGACATCAATAATACAAGAGGCCAACTGAAAACTTTTTAAACGTATGCGATCAACTTAAAATAAAAAATAAACACAAGTGTTGGCGGAACTAAGGGTGGGCTGAGGTGGGCCACGAATCACCCACACCCTAATTTTTTTATTTTTTTATGATGAGTACAATAATAGTTTGCGTATATTATAAATGATTTTAAGTCACTTGTTATACATATTAGTATAAATATTAGTTTTGAGTCTATTATTGACAATTGTATGTCACTAGGTATAACACTATTGGTATTATTTTAGTTCATAGTTTATTATTCATGATTTCAAGTTACTTAATATACGTAAATTATTATTGATTAAAATTAACAATTAAACTTTAAATATGAAATGATAAAAATTTTTTAACTATTATTTAATTTGTTCAAGTAAGATAATAGAGGTTAATAATTAGAATAAAAAGTAAAAAGTTATTTCGCCACATCATCCACTTAAAGCCAAACGGTGGTTCGCATCCCATCGTCGATCTGTGTAATCGTTTGGTTATTGGTACTCACGGTCTTTTGATTCTTTGGCTGTTTTCAAGTTTGGTGAGATTTGCAGGTTCACTGATATAAGTTTGCCTCCACCGCACCATTGCAATTTTATTATCCCGATAAGTTTGTCTCCACCGCACTGTCTGGCAGACTCGAAATAGTCGCTTTGTTTGCTATTCGTAGTGAGTTGGTGGTATATGGACAAATTTCCATATTGGCGGACGGTTGATTCGCCAATTTTTAGACATTGATTGGTGCTCGAAGTCGTTCACTAATAATTTTTATGTGTGATAGCTTAGTATGATCAATTAGAGCCCACTTGTGTTGGTTTATCTATGTGTATCACCTATTTGGGTTGACATGCACTTTTGTATGATTTTATTGGGTCAGATTGTATGTCACCCTAGTTTATATTTTTTCTGTAATTTTTTTATGTTATATAATATTATGAGAATATGGTAGACAATGAGGGTCTTTGGATGTGCCAACCTACTTGGTATTTCTAACGATCCTTTGATGTCTACTATTACATTAACTTATCTATTAAAAAAAAAAACTTAATGAATTAGCTTTTCAAAATAAACTATAAGCTAGTATAAATAAGCTATAAGTTCATGAAAAAAAATATTACCAAATATAATTTTTCTGCAATAGAGCTTATTAGCTATGAGCTATATATAAGTTTAAAATTTAGGCTCCGTTTGGCCCGGCTTATTTTTTACTTTTTATTTTAGCTTAAACGAAATAAAGAAATATAAAATTATATTTGACACTATTTCTCCTTAAAAGTATTAGAGAAATAAAGTAAAGAAGTAAAAAATAAAAAAAAATAAAGTCAAACACAATTTTTTTCTTCTTTACTATTTTTAAGGAGAAGAAAAAAAGAGGAAAATAAGCCGGGCCAAACGGGGCCTTAGTATTGCCAAATAAAGTATTTATACATTTTACGACTTATATTTTAATGACTAATATAATTTTTGTATTTAATTTCTATATTATAATTATTTTAATGGTCCACCAAACGAGAATGAGCCGGGCTCATAAATTTTTACGAATTTCAACAAATAGAAAAATGTTCATTGAAATATATTGTATATATCATACCTGGAGATCAAACGGACGTAACCAAGGTAGATAATCACCCAAATTAAACATTCCAACCAATGTAAATTCGTCGTGAACAAGCTCTTTAAAATCGAACTTATTATCTTTGCTTCGACCCAATATCATTTTGTAATTGATATTCTCAATAAGCTCAGCCACAATCTTGCTAACATCAACAACCTCATGTAATGTTGCTGATTTTCTTAATGACTTGATCAAAAATCCAACCTCTTCCTTTCTCAAAGGAGCAAACATTTCAACTTTTGAAGTATGCAATAATTGTGTGTTGCACAATTTCCTCATATTGCGCCAATAGTCCCCATATTCGGTGAAAACTAAGCCCTTTCTACCATATGATAAATAACTTGAAGCAAAAGTGTTGGGCCTATTACAGAAAATACTATCATGGGTCTTGAGGAATAGTTCAGCAATTTGAGGTGATGAAACTACAATGGTTTGGACTTGTCCTAATTTCAATGACATTATAGGTCCATATTTTTGTGAAAGGGATTGAAGGGTACGATGTGGAAGTTTTCCTAGCATGTGAAGGTTACCAATAATTGGCAATGGTTTTGGACCCGGTGGATATTTCCTACCATTTCTTTTATGGAATTTTGAGTGAAGAAATATAGAAACCAATAGAATGAGTATGAATGTAAGAAAGAGAAATTCAGGGATTACTAGTGTTTGAGGTAACATTTTTGTTTGAAAGAAAAATGTGAGTTTCACCTTTTGTTATGAAGATGTGATCTTATCCACTGAAGGGTCATGTTCTAAGCCCAACCCTCTCGTCTTAGGGTAGGATATCCAGAAACCTTAAATCACGGGAACTTCCCCTTTTTTTTTTCGAACACTTGGAATTCAAGTCTCTAGTCGTACACTTCTTCTCCAAAGACGAGGGATGTACTTAACTATAGCTAGCATGAAAGCACATGAAAGAACATGAATTAAGGGGATGAGAGTCTCTCAAATGAGAGACTCCCAAGTGAGAAAGAAGAAGCTCCCAAATTAAACATAAGAGTTGGTTATGTTTGATGCAAAATGGACACTCGTGAGTATAGTATTTATATAGAATATCTCCTTTGCCTTCATTTTTTTCCTAATCTTTTCTTTGCAACCTGTTGAACTTGAGGTATTTAAGGGGAAGAATTGGGGAAAATAATAAGAAAATATAAATATTATTCATAACGATGTTAATGGAATATTTACATTGAATATTTACATACGAAATAGTATGATAATACTTAGTATTTATAGCCAAGTGAATATATTTAAATCTAAACTAAATCACTAAATTCTAGCTTAGAATAAACAAACCTAATCATTGAGATATTTTCTCAACAAACTATACATAAAACTTAAGCATATTTTAAGATATATTTTCTATTCCAACACTCCCCCTCAAGCTAAAGCTTACTAAGCTTTAAGCTTGTTACAAAATTAACCCTGAAAATAAGTTAAATCCCTTTGATAGCATACCCCAAATTAAAGTGTACCTTTTTCCATAATCTCTAACAAATACACTAAAATACATTAATTAATTCTCGCTCTTAAAGGATAAAATTGTAAAAGCAATATCAATTATCAATAAATTTTAATACCATAATCAACTTTCTTAATCTCCATGTTTTTCTCAAAGGGCCCTTATATTTAGAGACAGATGTAGTATGTGAAAATAATTTTATGAAAGTAAATTGACTACAAACTCATTTGAGAACTAAATTAGATACTCGGAAACAAATTTAAAGATCAAAATGACAAATAAAATTAAGAGATATTTATAAATATATTTGTAGTTTTTATTTTTTATATTTGGCTTTCACCACCAGTTTAATCTGGTTCGGAGGTCACTTTTGGCATCAAGTAGTTTCAGTCACCTCCCGATTGCAGTTGCGGAGGATCAGACTGTTGTCCTCTCTAGCCAAATTTTATTTTACTGTTTTTTACAATTATATGAAATTATCTCACAATGATAATTTTGTCATTGTGAAATAAAATTAAATATATAAATATATTCTTTTAATAAAAAATTTATTTGTTTTATAAAAATGATTTTTCATTTAAATAAGCATGTATTGCATGTATTTTATTATGTCAATAACTCAATATCAAGTGTGCACCAAACACATGATATGGTAGTAATATGATATCATATTTCTTATCATGTACACACCAAACATATAATAGGATATATATTTATCCTGTCACTATTTTATGATATCTTTATCCAACTTTTTATCATATTCTATTTATATTCTATCCTACTCACCAAACATGCGGTAAGAGATTAATATGAAATTCTAATATCTCAAATAAGCATACATTACAATCAACTTCTAAAATAATATTTTATGAAGCCGCATGTTCCACGAGTTGTACTATGATTTGTAAAAGTAAAGTCGCAACAATTTATATGTACCAAAAATAAGTCACAACAATTATTGCCACATTTGTACGGATAAAGATAGGGTGATCCTTTGGTGGTAGATATGATTGGATGCAAATCTTTGTTCCTAAATTAATCCTATTGTTTTTTAAATGAATTACAGTGGTCTGATATCTTGAAAGCATTTCTACAAGCAAAGTGGTGTCATGATCAACAATGCGTGGGTGTTTGGGATCTGAATTCACTGTTATAACTGTTTCATACAGTAACACACAGTAAGGATCTTTACTATATAATTTTGATTGAACGACTGTTGTATAATCAGACAAATTTTATTTTATTTAATCACAATCATTCATTATAATCAGACAGTCAAAAATAATTATTGCATTACGTAGTAACTGTATTAAATTCAAACCCTATTTTCTGCTAAATCCTAGCATAACAAAGTTGGGATTTGAGTTCTTGAAATTTGAAAAATTGTCATATGTTGTAAAAGAGATTGATTTCGGTCTGGCAAGTGAATCAGTCAGTCGTCGGGTAATAATTCACACTCTAGGTGTCTAGAATGAGTTCGTATCCACATGGATTTTGTCAAGTGCTACAAGTTTTATCTAAGTTAGTTTGCATTTGCTTTGGTTTTTGAAAATGTTTTGTTTGAAAATATAAGCATAATGCTTGTGTAGAAAAAGAAAAAATAGTGATTCAGAAGCGTGAGGTAGGTTAGATAGATCGATTCCCTCCCCTAATCCTGCTTGGTATATGGTGCATAATACAACTCTCTTAGAACTTCCATTTGTTCGACGATTAATGATCTTTAATGGTAATATTATTATACTACCCTAAATACGTATAAGTTTCTATTGACCTACCTATAACTAGCGCACCCACGACTTCCTAATTTCATGTTGCCACGTAACCCAATTAAAGTGCCGAGTGAACCTATACATAGTCATGATCGTGCAATTAACCTTTGCCACTGACCACTAGCAGTCTCTGATGTTTCCATCTCTCCTAGTTCATGCACTAGCAGTATCGGATGTTTCCGTCTCTCGGACGCGAGCCCTGTTATTTATTGTTCGGAACTAATCCTAACAATGTTTTCCCAATATCCGGCCAGACGTTGAAAATAAGGAATTAAAGTGTAATTAATAGAACGCAATTCATTCCAAAATTATAAAAATTATAACTTATCGACCAGAATATATGTTCCAAGCATTCATGGGGGAGTCCATCTCTCCACTTATCCTAAATGTTTCTAGCTACTAATTGACATAATAAATATTACAAGAATAAAACTATGCATACCAATGACGTAGATGACTTGATGAGGAAGTTACCTTTCCCGTTGAAGGGGGAAAGTTCTTCCCATAGAGAGCTTTGCTTCCCTCCTCCTTGAATACTTAATAGTACTCTAGGTTGCTGAATTTCTGAATGAATAAAAGTGAAGAATGAGAGCTCTATTTATAGTTTTTCATAATGGGTTTCGCTTGCCATCGTTGCCACGATGGAGCAGATATGCTTCAAAAATATAACAGATTCGTTGCGTTTACTTGGGCGCTAAGTCGGTTCCTATCGTGGCACGATGAGAGTCATCATGGCCACGATGACAGCGCTGTGCATATCCATTTTTTGCTCTCTTTTTGACATTTTCTTGTATTCTTGTCTTCTTTTGCAAATAGCTTCATATATCTTCAAATTTTTATTTGATTTTAATCTTCAATTAAAGTTCTAAACTAACTACTAAATAAATACTGAAAATACTATATAAATTTTTATCATCAGAGACCATCTATAATATTACAACATTGCAATGATTTGGCTTACCTACTTCATTGGTAATTTCCTTTGTGCCTTACTTTAACGATACATTGTCATATCATAATACTAAAAAAAAAGGTTAAACTAAATTTGTCAATTTATTCTCTAACCTTTTTATATGAGAATAAGTTAATTCCTCTGTTATAATAAGTTAAAATTAATAGATCGGTAGATTAATTTGTTTTCCATAATAAAATGTTAAAGGAATAATTTGAATTTTTCTGTTAGACACAAAATTAACTACAAATAAATTGTGAAAGATAAAATTGAATCTTTATTTATAGTATAATAATTATAATTGATTGTACCAAAAAAATTAATAAATAATTGATCTTGATTGTTTTTAAATTAAGTTTTTCAATAAATTTATATTATATTTTACTAATGGTGAAGGTGAATTTTTCTTTAATGGTGAATTAAAATGACTTAATAGTTAAAAAATGTGCCGATTAATATTATATAATATAATATATTAAATAAAAAATGTGTCATTTAATATAATATTAATCTAAAATAGTCAATCTTAGAAGAAACAATAATAATATTGTTTGATAATTTGATTCCAATACTACAAACAAGTTCCACAAAATCTTCCATTACTTCTCCTTTATTTATAAAGCAAAAAGAAGTTTACATCATACTTATAAATTATAAATGAACATTGATATACAAACCACACACAACAATCATTCTTATATATTTTTTTATTTTATCGTTGGATATCCATTATTTTGCTCATCACTTCAAACTATTTATATTCTTTATAAACTTCGATTAAGTCTTGATTACAGGAATCAATATTCGACTAAGAAATCAAACGATAGGTAGGCACAGCTAACAAGGGTTGACTTTTCGGCATTGTGAGTTCATATTTTTCAGACATGTTTAAATCATCTAGGGACATACCACTTGGAAGCTCCCAATTGAAGCAATGTATTAGCTGAGCCACAACTAATTTTGTAGTAGTTAATCCCATTTCCATTCCCGGACAACGTCTTCGACCTGAACTAAATGGTAAGAGTTGATAATCTTGTCCGCGAACGTCTACATTATTCTCTTCAAATCTCTCCGGAGAAAACATCTCAGCATTATCTGACCAAATCTTAGTATCTCTTCCAATTGTCCATATATTTATTAAAATTGTTGTATTTTTCTTTATGTGATAACCATCCATAACAACATCTTGAACACACTCGTGAGGTGCTAATAAAGGTCCAACAGGGAACAACCTAAAGGTCTCTTTCACAACCATAGACAAATAAGGTAAATTTTCCAAGTGGGACTCTTCTACTTGTCTATTCATTCCAACAACATTTTCTAGCTCATGTTGAAGTCTCTTCATTGTATTAGGATGCTTTAGGAGTAGTGAAAGTGCCCATGTAGTTACAACAGAGGTTGTGTCTATTGCTCCTGAAATCAAGTCTAGTATAAGAGCCTTGATGTTTGTTCTATCAATGTCATATTTTTTGTCTTTGGAATCAATTGGTTGGTTCATGAGTGATAACAATATGTCTACAAAATCTTTGTTGTGATGACCTTTTTGTTCTTCAATTGATGGATTCTCGTGCTCTTTTATTATATGCTCCAACAATTCGTCACATTTCTTCCATGTTTTCTTACACTGTCTTTCTATTCCCTAATAATCCATGAATTTAATTAGCAATTTTATTTATGATTTTTTAATGCCTACTAGTTTTTTTTTTCAATCCTGCAAATTTAAAAACTACTTCTTTTGACTTTTCCTTTTGTCATCCTATGAATTACTCGCGCGCCCTAAGAAATGACCAAAATATCCTTTAAGTCACGGATGTAGAAAAAATGAGTAATTTTGGAAAATAATATCCGCTACTTAAGTCACGAATGTTATAATTGATAAGGAATTTTGAGGGTGGCCGTATCACAAGTCATGGAGAGGGGTATTTTAGTCATTTCGTAGGGCGCGCCACAGAAATCTAGGGTGGCAAAAGTAATAGCCCAATAAGCTAATATTAGAGATTAAAAACAACAATTTTTAAATTTGTAGAGACTAAAATAAATAAAACAATTACAGGAAGTAAAACATGCTATAATAGCAACGACTAAAATTATATTTAAACCATATTTTTTGTATTGTTATTATTATATTTTCTTTTGACACATTATTATTATTATTATTATTATTATTATTATTATTATTGTTATTATTATATTAGAATTTATACTTTTGATTAAATTATTTGTTGAAGAAAAAAAGCAGTATATTAAAAAATAGTTTTTAAATATAACTACTGCTTTTGATTAAAAACTACTGCTTTTTGTCTAACCAATACTAATTTTATACAATCAAATTCCATAGAAAGTCATGTTAAATACCAAACTAGATATCAGTCTCATTCGTCTATTAGTTTATTACATAATATATACATAAGTCAAATTACTTATTTTAAATATGTCCAAATAAAAAAATTGACTTTTAAGTAGGTTAATATACCAACTAGGTTTTGAATAAGATCAGTAGAGAATCTTATATTCATTAGCTACCGGATTAAATTCTTCAAAGATAATATAAAAAAGCATTTTTTTTTTTCAATAACACATTTCTTTCTTAAGATGTAGGTCTAAATGAGTACTGATTTATAATACTTCTTAAAACTCAAATATAAGTAGTACAAATAATTTTTACCATGGATCAAAATTTGAAGTCTTAGGGTCCGTTTGGTTCGAAGTTTTTGGAGGGGAGGGGAGGGGAGGGAATATTTTAAATTTTTATGTTTGGTTCAATTTTTTAACGAGGGGAGGGGAGGGAAGGGGAGAAGTAATTTACTTTTTTACTCTTAACCTTATAAACTCAAAATAAGGATTAAATTATAATGGATATATTTCGTCAAAAAAAAAATCTAATGGATATATAACAAAAAAAAAAATCTAATGAGTAGAAAATCTAATTTTTTTTTCTGTTGTAAAAAAATAAAACGTAGAATTTTAGTATTCCAACAAGGATAATTTTGAATTTTAATAAAAAAATGAGGGTAATTTTGTCAACACAATAAATTATGTTTTACCTCGCCCCCCCTCCTTAAAAATCCCTCCCCTCACCTCCCCTCCCCTCCCTTCCTTCTCAGTTGAACCAAACGGACCCTTAGATTTAAATAAATCGTATTTTTTATTTCTCATTCTCGAATTTCTCCTAATTTATGTTTATGTATTTTCTAAACATTTAAGATACACATTTTTTTGACTAAATTTGGTTGGCATACTAAATAGTTTAAAATTAAGTTTTCCTTAAAAACAACAGTCAAAAAAAAAATTATTATTAATTCAAGTGAATCTCAATTAAATTTAGTAGGATCTCTATGAATTTAAAACTAATTAATTGAAAAATGTTCATAAGAATATTATGTTAGAAAGTACTATTTGTTAAAAAAAAATTATATAGGTCCATATCATACCCGAAAACTAAAAAAATATCATACCTGAAGATCAAATGGGCGTAGCCAAGGTAGATAATCAACGAGATTAAACTTTCCAATCAATTCAATTTCTTTATGAACAAGACCTTTTAAGTCGAATCTATCATCTTTGCTTCGACCCAGTATTATTTTATATGTGATATTCTCAATAAGCTCAGCTACAACCTTGCTAACATCAACAATTTCATGTAATAAAGCTGATTTTCTTAATGACTTAATCAACAATCCAACTTCTTGTTTTCTCAAAGGAGCAAACATTTCAACTTTTGAAGCATGCAATAATTGAATGTGACACAATTTCCTCATGTTGCGCCAATAGTCCCCATAATCGGTAAAAAGTATGCCCTTTTTACCATATGATAAATAATGTGAAGCAAAATTTTTGGGCCTATTAGAGAAAATAATATCATGGGTCTTGAGAAATAATTCAGCTTTTTGAGGTGATGAAATTACAATGGTTTGTACTTGTCCTAATTTCAAGGACATTATGGGTCCATATTTTTTAGCAAGGGATTGAAGGGTACGATGTGGAAGTTTCCTTAGCATGTGAAGGTTACCAATAATTGGCAATGGTTTTGGACCCGGTGGATATTTCCTACCATTTTTTTTATGCAATTTTGATTGAAGAAATATAGTAGCTAATAGAATGAGTATGAATGTAAGAAAGAGAAGTTCAGGGTTAACTAGTATTTGTGGTAACATTTTTGTTTGATGAAGAATGGATACTCAGTTTGATATTTATAGATAATATATATGTCACTAAAAGTCTATGGTAGGGCTTAAGTTTAGTTTCTTGCAGATATGTTTTGCGTCTGACTATAACATTTTTGTTTTGATATAATAATCATGTTTCACCAACAATGAATTAGTCTAGTAATGGTTTTAATTCCTTTAAATATATGTTTAGGGATTTGATTTATGGTTTATATGGAGATGGAAAAACTCACCTTGTATACTCCACGTATGATAGCCAAATAATAATAATAAAAAAAAAAAAAAATCTTGCGCTTTTTCATCTAATTACTTAAAACTGGTAATGTGTTGTAATCGTAGTTGTTAGCCTTTTCATATGAGAACTCTTGCACTTGTTTAGCAACAAGTACAAAACCCAATAGAAATCTTGACCAAGGATGTGAAACCCAACTTGTATTATTCCTACTGGCCGGTTTATAGAATGCAACAACTTTTCTTCACTCCACCATCACATTGCTGTTCCAAACAAACACTTTTGTTTAAACTTAAATTTTACCAAACATCAATTGAGTCTCCAAGTATGCAAAATGACAATCGAATTTTCTTTTTTTTTAAGAATATATATATATAGGTTTTAGGATTTGCAAAATCGATATCGAACTTCAGTTTTGCGATTTAAGAAATTAGAAAATGAAAAGGTTTTTCATTGTTTACAGTGTTAGGATTAATGTGAAAGTGAAAGATGGAGTATCACGTGCTTCCTTCCATTTCTATTTATTTTTTTGTTGTTTTTGTTAATTATTAGGTGGCAAAAGAAGCTGATGTGGCAGCTGAGTCACTTAAGTGACTTGCCACATCAGCGTTGACTTTGTCAAAATTGACCTTCTGCAAAAGGGGTAAAGATAGGGGGCCGAAACTGCTATTTTGAAATTTAGAGTGCCAAAATTACAACTTACTAAAATATAGGGGGTCAAAAGTGCAATTTAGCCTAATAATAATAATAATAATAATCACGTTTTATTTATGGATCTCACTAAGAATTTGAATTTTATGTACAGCTATTCATATTTTATTCATCCAATTTGAAATTAATGGTGGTCGTGACGTGATGGTTTGCGGTTGATTTTGCTAGTGCATAATTAATATTGTTTGATATTTAATTAGGAAAATGCTAATAAAGTAAAAATCATCTTGGAATTTGTATAGTCAAAATCTCAAAAGTGCATAAAGTGTTATTTTCTATACAAACTTACTTTTTTTTGTTACCTTAACTAATGCTCCGGAGCATTAGTTAGTAAGACTCATTTAATTATGTATAAAAGTGTGTAACTGTGTAATTTCATTAGCCGGCAATCTGATTGTTGGAGCCACACAATGATGATAGGGTTTAAATTTTGAATTCCTTGGATATTTTTTAGCCATTAAGGCTATGTTTGGATCACAAAAGAAAGTGAGTGGAAAGAAAGTGGAAGGAAAGAAAATAGAAAGAAAGAAAGTAAATGGAAACTGGAGTGATTTTATAGTCGTTTGGTATAAGAGAAAGTGAAAGAAAAGAAAGCTAAAAAGTAAGAGAGAGAAAAGAAGTATATTTTTTTTTTTGACGGAAGAAAAGAAGTATATTTATACAATGACAAAAATAACTCTAACATTAATCTTATGATTTTTTATTTTATATTTTATCAATTAACTTTAATTATTATTTTTTGGCTAACATGATATCGGCACGGGTTTTCCACCATTGTTTACTATCAAAGAATTTTTAGAGCATACAAGGTGAGTGATTTTTTCTCTCCAAACCATTTTTTTTTCATGCACAAGAGACAAAAATTAAACATCTAACCACTTATCTAAGATCTTAAAATGTTTTACTATTTGGACTAATTTATTATTATTAACAACTTTAAGTAAATTTTAAATAAAACTTTTTATAATTTTGTTAAATAAAATTGCAATTTTTTTTATTTAATTAAGAGTTTTTAACGGAAGAAAAACTGAGGCGATGACTCTATCATAAAAAATACTCCTATACAAAGCATTGCAGATTAAAATTATTTATTGACTTGCATTTGTTATTGTTGTGAAACATTACATAGTCGTGTAAAAATAACCACATACTCCAAAAGTATATTATTAATAACATTAAACCAGGGTACTTTTGTCTTTTCCAGCAACACATGTGCTATTCTTCCACTTTCCGTCCAGTCTTGCGCGGATAAGAATTATATGTGGGTCCCATCTGATATTTTCTTTCCTCCCTTTTTGTAGTGGTTCCAAACAAGGGTAGGTGGATCTATCCACTCACTTTCTTTCCTTCCTCTAATCTTTCCTCAAAACCAAACACAGTGTAAAATGATACAGGCTAGCGTGAGCAAGCTGAGCATATCTCTCACTATAGGCAACTCAAATAATAAATTTGAGTCGTTTAATCACTAAAATGTACAATACACCATTCCACATTATAATTTTGCATCTTCATTCTTTCTCCTCTTCTTCTCTATCTCTTAGCTTCTTCGACCTTCATCTTTATGACCGTCACTCACCAAGGCTGGTCCTGACTATTCGAAGGACCGGTTTAAATATTAAAATGGACACTTAATAAAAAATATTAAAAATTTGAAAAGAATTTTCCTTATTTAAATTATTATTTTTTTACTTGATAAGGATTTTTTTTTATTAAATATACGATATTTTATGAACATTGATAATATATAATAATTATTATCGAGCCTCAAAATTAATCTATTGAGTACATCTGATATTTTATAAACACTAACAATATATAACTATCATTATAAGACATCAAAATTTTGAGCTGAGGCCCTCAAAACTTTGAGGGCCGATGCCATCGCTCACCCTGCACCCCTATGGAGGCCGGGCCTGTCACTCAAGCCAAAGACTCTCTCCTCTAATTATGTTAAAATCAGGTTTTCTTTGCTAAAAAATAATTGATATTCGATAAGTTAGCTTATAGCAGATGAGTTTATAGCGAATAACTTATAATTTAGTTTTTAGATTATAGCAAATACGCTAGCTGTAACCGATTGAATTTGTAGTATTTGATAAAATTAATGATTAAACTAGTTTATAAATATGAAAAGACATAAAAAAGACATGCTTATTAATATTTAATTTTTTTCAAATAAGATAGTAGGGGTAAATTAGAAGAAAAAAAATGATAAGCTATAAGCTCATAAGCTACTTGAAAAATAAACAATAAATTAGTAAAATAAGTTATAAATTTTTTTTAAAAGAGTTACCAAAAGGCTTTTTAGCCAAATAAACTTATAAGTTAGAAGTAACTGTTAGATAATATCACTTATTACCTATTGTGAAGCAATCTTAACCAAGAAGAAAGTTACTAAGTTAGTTTACTTGGTCACCAAGATAACTTGGTCATGTTGGTCAAATCTTGGTCACCAAGTTTTATTACTTAGCTAGCAAGATTATTTGGTCATGAAGGAAGTTACTTGGGCAAGAAGGAAGTTACTTGGCCATGAAGTAAACTTGGGCACCAAGATATTCAAGACCAAGCTCACACCTATAAATAGGAGGTGCTGGTGAAGATTGAAATCATTCCAACATTGAGAGAAAAACATTACAACCTTGAGAGAGTTTCAAGAGAATTAGAGAGATTTCTAGTTAGTGAAATTCTTGGGTATAATTGGGAGTTGGGTAGTGAGAGATATTGAGTGTTTGTAAACACTTTGTGTAAATTTCCTTTTTCAATAGAAAGGTCTGCAGCAGTCCGGAGACGTAGACATATTTGTCCGAACTCCGTTATCAATCTTTGTGTGTTTATTATTCCGCATTTATCGCTTTTCATTAATCTGACTTTAGGGAAATTCGGCGTAGTTTCCTAACAACTGGTATCAAGAGCTTTGGTTCGTTGTCAACGATCCTAAGGTAGTCAGATTCAAGTGGGAGTGATGGCTGCAGACGAAGGAAAGGTGAAAATTGAAAAGTTCGACCGTGCGGACTTCGGCTTTTGGAAGATGCAAATAGAGGATTATTTGTATCAGAAAAAGCTCTATCAACCTCTCACAGGAAAGAAACCAACCGAAATGAAAGATGATGAGTGGAAGCTTCTCGACAGACAAGCTCTCGGTGTTATCCGATTGTCGTTGTCTCGTAACGTTGCATTTAACATTGCAAAGGAAAAAACTACTGCGAGTCTTATGGCAGCTCTTACTAGCATGTATGAAAAGCCATCAACATCAAATAAAGTTCATTTGATGAGGCGGTTGTTTACGTTACGGATGGCAGAAGGCACTTCAGCTGCTCAACATCTCAATGAACTCAACATCGTGACAACACAGTTGAGCTCAGTTGGAATCGAGTTTGACGATGAAGTACGAGCTTTGATACTTTTGTCTTCCCTACCAGATAGTTGGAGTGCTACTGTCACTGCTGTGAGTAGCTCATCGGGAAGTACAAAGTTGAAGTTTAATGATGTTCGTGATCTGGTTCTCAGTGAAGAGATCCGACGAAGAGAGTTGGGTGAATCTTCATCCTCTTCAGTATTGCATACAGAGTCAAGAGGAAGAAATTCAACTAGAGGAAATGGACGCGGTAAATCAAAGGACAGGCGGTCCAAATCCAAAAATCATCGTAGCTCCAATAGCTCGAAATCTATCGAGTGTTGGAATTGTGGAAAGATGGGGCACTTCAAAAATCAGTGCAAGAGTCCACCAAAGAACAAGGAGGCGAAGGACGAGGCCAACGTTGCTTCCACCTTAGGAGAAGATGATGCTTTAATATGCTCTTTGGAGAGCAAGGAAGAGTCTTGGGTGTTAGACTCGGGAGCATCCTTTCATGCTACTTCACAGAAAAAATTATTCGAGAATTATGTCCCAGGTAACCTTGGTAAAGTTTATCTTGGTAATGAGCAATCTTGTGAGATTGTGGGCAAAGGTGAAGTGAGGATTAATTTGAGTGGGTCTGTATGGGAATTGAAAAATATCAGACATATTCCCGACCTAACAAAGAACTTAATCTCAGTAGGCCAGTTGGCCAGTGAGGGATACACGACAGTATTCCAGGGTGATGATTGGAAGATTTCAAAGGGTGCGATGACGATTGCTCGAGGTAAAAAGAGTGGTACTCTTTACAAGACAGCAAGAACATGCCATTTGATTGCAATTGCAGCAAATGAAAATCCCAATCTATGGCACCAGAGATTAGGCCATATGAGTGAAAAAGGGATGAAGATAATGCACTCAAAGGGAAAACTTCCAAGTCTTCGGTCAACAGAAATTGACATATGTGAAGACTGCATATTTGGAAAGCAGAAAAGAGTCAGCTTTCAGAGAAGTGGAAGAACCCCAAAGAAAGATAAGCTTGAGCTTGTTCACTCTGACGTTTGGGGTCCAACAACTGTATCATCCATTGGTGGAAAGAATTACTTCGTGACTTTTATCGATGATCACTCTAGAAAGGTATGGATATACTTTTTAAAACATAAGTTAGAAGTATTTGAGGCTTTCAAGAAGTGGAAAGCCATGGTAGAAAATGAAACAGGGTTGAAGATCAAAAAGCTCAGAACCGACAATGGTGGTGAATATGAAGACACCAAATTCAAGAAGTTTTGCTATGAGAACGGTATCAGAATGGAGAGAACCGTTCCAGGTACGCCTCAACACAACGGTGTAGCTGAGCGTATGAACCGAACGTTGACAGAAAGAGCCAAAAGCTTACATATGCAGTCAGGCCTACCAAAGCAGTTTTGGGCAGAAGCAGTCAACACAGCAGCTTACTTGATCAACCGAGGTCCATCGGTACCATTGGAGCATAAAATACCAGAAGAGGTATGGAGTGGAAAAGAGGTAAAACTCTCACATCTTAGAGTTTTCGGTTGTGTAGCATACGTGCATATTAGTGATCAAGGTAGAAATAAACTTGATCCTAAATCTAAGAAGTGCACTTTCATCGGTTATGGTGAGGATGAGTTCGGCTACCGTCTTTGGGATGACGAAAACAAAAAGATGATCCGCAGTAGAGATGTGATCTTCAATTAGAGAGTGATGTACAAGGATAGGCATAACACAACCACTAAAGATTCAGATGTTCGCGAGCCTGTTTATGCGGAACTAGATGATGTTCCTGAAAGTCCTCAATCTGAGGAATTATCTGAATCAAGCAGCGGAGAACAACCTCCTTCATTGAGAAGGTCTTCTCGACCTCATGTTCCCAACAGAAGATACATGGATTACATGTTGTTGACTGATGGAGGAGAGCCTGAAGACTATGCAGAGGCATGTCAGACGCCAGATGCTAGCAAGTGGGAGTTTGCCATGAAAGACGAGATGAAGTCTTTAATATCCAATCAAACATGGGAACTAGTTGAGTTACCTATGGGGAAAAAGGCACTTCACAACAAATGGGTGTATCGAGTAAAGGAGGATCATGATGGTTCCAAGAGATACAAAGCCCGACTAGTGGTCAAGGGATTCCAGCAAAAGGAAGGAGTTGACTACACAGAGATTTTTGCTCCGGTTGTGAAGCTCAATACTATCAGGTCAGTGTTAAGTATTGTTGCCAGTGAAGAGCTTTTTCTTGAGAAATTAGACGTGAAGACTGCGTTTCTTCACGGAGACTTAGACGAGGAAATATACATGTATCAACCTGAAGTATTCCTAGAAAAAGGGAATGAGAACAAGGTATGCAGATTAAAGAAGAGCTTGTATGGCCTGAAATAAGCTCCAAGACAGTGGTATAAGAAGTTTGAAAGCTTCATGCACAAGGAAGGTTTCCAGAAGTGCAATGATGATCACTGTTGCTTCTTCAAGAGATATAATTCCAGTTATATCATTTTGCTACTTTATGTCGATGATATGTTAGTAGCAGGTTCAGATATGGACGAGATCAGAAACTTGAAGATGCAGTTGTCAAAGGAATTTGACATGAAGGACTTGGGTCCTGCAAAGAAGATCCTTGGAATGCAAATAACGAGAGATAAGGAAAATGGAGTTTTACAGTTATCTCAGGCAAAGTACATTAATCGTGTTTTGCAAAGATTCAACATGGGCAACGCTAAACCGGTTAGTACACCTTTGGCAAGTCATTTTCGCTTATCCAAGGAACAATCACCTCAGACAGAGGAGGAGAAAGAACTGATGGCTAAGACTCCATATGCTTCGGCCATAGGAAGTTTGATGTACACAATGGTCTGTACGAGGCCAGACATTGGCTATGCAGTGGGAGTTGTTAGCAGGTTTATGTCAAATCCAGGTAAAGCTCATTGGGAAGCAGTTAAGTGGATTTTGAGGTATCTACGAGGCACCACTAAGAAGTGTTTGTACTTCGGTAAAGGAGAAATTAAAGTACAAGGCTATGTAGATGCAGACTTTGCAGGTGAGGTCGATCACCGAAGAAGTACTACTGGTTACATATTCACTGTTGGTACTACAGCAGTTAGTTGGATGTCGCGGATACAAAAGATTGTTGCTATATCCACTACAGAGGCTGAGTATGTTGCAGTAACTGAAGCCAGCAAAGAGTTGATATGGCTTCAAGGGTTGTTGACAGAGTTGGGTTTTATCCAGAAGCAGAATTCCTTGTATAGTGACAGTCAAAGTGCAATACATCTTGCAAAGAATTCGGCATTTCATTCAAGGACAAAGCACATTGATCTTCGTTATCACTTCATCAGGTCTCTTCTTGAGGATGAGGTACTAACACTGAAGAAGATTGAAGGAAGAAAAAACCCAGCAGACATGTTGACAAAGGTGGTAACCATTGACAAACTGAAGTTGTGCTCAACTTCAGTAGGTCTGCTAGAGTAACAGACCAGAGAAGGCTGTTGCATGATCAAGGTGTGAAGACCGATTGAAATCAGTCTTCAAGTGGGAGATTGTTAGATAATATCACTTATTACCTATTGTGAAGCAATCTTAACCAAGAAGAAAGTTACTAAGTTAGTTTACTTGGTCACAAAGATAACTTGGTCATGTTGGTCAAATCTTGGTCACCAAGTTTTATTACTTAGCTAGCAAGATTATTTGGTCATGAAGGAAGTTACTTGGGCAAGAAGGAAGTTACTTGGCCATGAAGTAAACTTGGGCACCAAGATATTCAAGACCAAGCTCACACCTATAAATAGGAGGTGGTGGTGAATATTGAAATCATTCCAACATTGAGAGAAAAACATTACAACCTTGAGAGAGTTTCAAGAGAATTAGAGAGATTTCTAGTTAGTGAAATTCTTGGGTGTAATTGGGAGTTGGGTAGTGAGAGATATTGAGTGTTTGTAAACACTTTGTGTAAATTTCCTTTTTCAATAGAAAGGTCTGCAGCAACCCGGAGACGTAGGCATATTTGGCCGAACTCCGTTATCAATCTTTGTGTTTTATTATTCCGCATTTATCGCTTTTCATTAATCTGACTTTAGGGAAATTCGGCGTAGTTTCCTAACAGTAACTACTTCGGTCTCATATATAAGCAATTTTTCACTTTTTAGGTTATTCTATATTATAGACTAAATATATTTGTTATTGAATAAATCTAAAAAAATGAAAAGTTAGACCGGAGTGAGTAGTTTACCTGTCTTCTAAACAAAGGTTACAAAGCCCAAAAATCTACTAAAATTTCAAAGAAAACATCCACACTAAAAAGGGAACGGCGCTGTTGTGAAATCAAAATCACTTGCTTTGCAACTCAAAGACAATGTTCTTGATTTTCTGGAGATTAAAAATGGTCATGCTCTCAGTTTTGTTAATTTAAAATCAATTCTCTGTTCTTTTTTATTTGAATGAGTTTTAATTTTAATTTCTTATTTTTTTTATTTGGTTTGCATTTGGATATTTGTTCCTTTTAGATGTAGAATTTTCTATTAGGAGAAGCTTTCGATTGTATATGATTTGGAGGAGTGCAATTTAGTTCTCTCTGCCAGTGATGGAATTAGGCTACTTTCTTATGTTTTAGATAGAAGAGGACAAAAGAAAATGGTGGTGGTGGAGAAACCAGAAGCACAAAGAATGTATTTATTAAGTTAAAATATTATGATATATGCAGTGTACAATAATAAGCTATTTAATCTAATGGTAATTTTTTACTTGCCCACGGTGAGAGATATGAGACGCTTGCCCACCGTAGAAGCCGCCCTAAATAATACGCTAGATTCTAATGGTAATTTTTTACTTCTGTACATTTGGCAAAATAGGTTGTTTCGTGGTACCTGTACAGAAATTAACGGTTTTTAAAAAAAATGGACGGAAATAACCAAATTGACTGATGAAGATATCGATAAGGACCAAAGTGGAACTTATTTTCTTTAAGGGACCAAAGTGAAACCAAAAAAATCTTTAAAGACCTACAGACTAATTAAGCCTATAATTTATTATATTAAGTTTATAAGCTTGTTTCGTAACTGCACTAGCAAATTTTTTTAATATACTTTAGTATAGTTTATTATATTAGCTTTAGAGCTGTTTTGTAAAAAGATTTTTCTACTAGATTATAGCTTTTTTTTAGATAATATTTTAAATAGCGTTTGAGCTTATAGTTTTTTTACTTTTTATTCCAATTTTAATCTTATTATTTTAATTTCTTTATCTTTTTAATAAAAAACTATCTATTCAAAAAAATAACTATCCACCCACATAAAATAATCATGGACTTTTATGTTGTTTTTTAATTACAACAACAAAATTTACCAAATATTTAAATTTTATTCTACTAGTTTTTCAGCTACCAGCTAAAAGCTAGCTTATCAGCTAACTTTTAAACTATCATCTGGCTTATAACTTAATTTTACCAAACAGAGCCTAACTCGAGGAGGAAACTGTTGGAACAAAGTGGGTCTGACAATGATCTACTAGTGGAAATGAATTTTGATGATAACAAAGTATTAAAATTACAATTGGTGTTACTAATAATTGTTCTAGTGTGCAGAATCATAAGTTAAAATTCATGCAAAAACACTAGTAAAAAAAGCAGAGAAACCAAGCTAAGAAGCTCTGATAGTCATCCGAAGATCATTAGAAGCTAAGGCTTCAAGCTCTGAAGAAATGGTTCTGAAGCATACAAGGTAGACTCTGAAGTCTATCAGAAGCTGACAAACAAGATCAAATGATTGGAGAATAATCATAGAAATGGTTTTGTCACGTCTGGTAAAGAAATATTCGTTGTTACAACGTTAACTTTATCCATAAGTGGAGCGTATGGAAGGATTGTACTATTGTACTATTATTACTCAAAATGGTTGAGGAATTTTCAAACGCGTGAGGTAGTGGAATTGTAATTCTTTCTTTAGAAGGCAATTCACAGCTCACAAAATAGTATAATCAACAACTGACATGTTATCTCTCTGCAAAGGTCATCTCCAATTGATCCTCTACAAATAGAAGACCTCATTGGAAGAAAATGACTACGTTTCTATCACACACGCAAGGCTCTGAAACATTCTGACACTTAAGAAAAATCTGTCATTCTTTCTATTTTTTATTCTTTGTATCTTAGAATTAGAAAGTGAGTCTTGTGATTTGAGTTGTATTTTGTAAACACCTCTCATAGTATATCAAGGGTGTGATAATCATTTTTTCATATCTTTGTAAGTTTGAGAAGTATCTTGCTAGTGAGCTTGAGTAATTGTAATCTAGTGAGATTATAGTGAAATCCCTTGGAAATGCAAGGGGACTGGAGTACTCTCAATTTGTGAGGGAAACCAGTAAAATTGCTTGTTTCTTTTCTCTCTCTCTCTCTCTCTCTCTACTTGTCTTGATTGTGTTTGTTTTGATTCTATCCGCTGCAAAACTCTTAGTGTTTGAGAAAAAGTTTTTAATTCCTAAAACACAATTCAACCCTCCTTCTTGTGTTTTTCCACACCTTCACAAACCAATTTGAATGACTCATTTTAGATTATTTTGTGTTATATATTGAGATATGACTTTATCTGACATGAAAGAGTGGTTCAAGTGGTGCATGATGCAAAAGTCATGAATAAAATTATAACGAATATAAATTTTACAAAATTACTGTTTGGTTGGAAGTTTATATCATATAGATATTCATAAATCATTTTTAAAGAAATTGAAAATCATTTGATATGTTACTGAGACTTATCAAGATTAACGGTATGTTGAGATTTGCAGGATTCACTACAAGAAAAGTTGTATATACCCAGGGCTTTTTTACCCAGGGCTCTTTTCCGTGGGTATTACCCATGGCTTATCCATGGGTAAGGTAAAAATAAGAAAATTATTCCTTTACATCCAATTTTTTTCAGGAAAATTCAGTTACCCACGGTATATCCGTATATAAGCAAACAATATAACTTTTAATACCCACGGCATATCCATATGTAACGGTTCCCACGGCATAGCCGCCTGTAAGGGTGAAAATAAATTTCCTCTACCCACGGCATTTTCGTCTATATGTATAAAATGTAATTATAATTATTCTTTATCTAATACTTTTAACTTTACCTTTCCATTCTCATTTCACTTTTCTTATTTGTTTCTGAGCGTGAGAGACACCAAGAGACCATCTCCGACGCACACCTCATCTCCGACAACTATCTATGCTACATGCCTCTCTGCTGAAACCCTAGCTTCACTTTCACATACCCATTTTTATCCACACTGCCTCTTTATTCATTCCATTCCAATCTTTGCCGCAAAACCCTTTTCTTCGTAACTCATCAATATCCACTCTCATTTCTACACTGTAAGTAATGCTCTAATTCTCAATTTCAATGTTTTTATTTTCTTCGTGATTCTGTTTTTGCTACCCAATTGAGTAAAAATATGGTTTTTATATTTTTGTTTGTATTTTAATTTTTGAATTTCATTTTGGGTTTTCAGAAGCATCAGTGATTCAACAGGTGAGGTCCATTTCAGATGATGAAAGAGAGGAGAAGGAGTTGGATCTCTCTTCTTCTGAAGTTGTCACTAAATACAAAATTGCAGCTGAGATAATTAACAGGATGTTCGTCACTCTATCACTGTATTTTTTTTTTTATTATCAATTCTATATAGGTTTTTGATGCATAAATTTGTTGAATTTAGCTAAGGTTCATAATTTTTTATTTTATTTTCATTTTTCGATTAATTTAAGGTTTCATGTTTTTGTTTCTGTTTCAATGTATACAATTTTACATATTTTTTGCAGAAGCTTTGAAGTTAGTTATTTCGGAATGTAAACCGAAGGCTAATATTGTGGACATTTGTGAGAAAGGAGATTCATTTATCAGAGAGTAAGCTTATATTGTATTTGGCATTTTGTGTGTGTTTTTGTGATTGCTATGATAGTTTTTTTTAATATTATATGAGGCTTTTAGCTTATGATGTTTTGTTTTGTTTTGTTGGTGTGAAGGCAAACCAGTAATGTGTACAAGAATGCGAAGAAGAAGAAGATAGAGAGTTGTTGCTTTCCCGACTTGCATATCTGTTAACAGCACAATTTGCCATTTTTCGCCTCTAGCAAGTGATGAAACAGTGTTGGAAGAAGGCAACATAGTGAAAATGTAAGATTTTAGAGCATAGTTTTGTAATATATGATATTAGAATTGATCTAGCAGTTTTGGCTGTTATTTCAAAGTTGGTAATGATCTATTTTTTCTATGGTTGTGCGTGATTTGGCATGTCATATAGATGGATTCATTGCTGCAGTGGCTCACACCAATGTTCTTCAGGAAGGTCCAGTTACTGGACGGGCAGCTGATGTTATCGCTGCTGCAAGCACTGCTGCTGAAGTGGCCTTGAGACTTGTAAGGCCAGGAAAGAAGGTAATCAATTGTAAGATTTTTCCCTCCTTTAGTTGCATTTTTATAATGAACTGATTTTGGGTTTCTAAATGTGTTTCTGAAGTAGCACATAATATGAAGTGAATGAGTTTCCACTTGATCTTTCCTTTGGTGAGTTCATATTGATTGACTAACCCAAACATCTAAGGTACATGCATTATGTTGTAGCCAAATTGGTAAATAAGTGTTAAGTAGCATAGTTTATTAGCATATTTTTTCTGAATATTGTTTCTTTTTATGTAATTTGGTTGGCATGTTCATTTTGACTATTCTTGACATTTTGTTACTGTAACTTTTCCACTATGATTACAAGACTTAATTCCATAATTTTTGGTCTTATTATCTTTAGGTATATTGTTGGGTCATTAAACTTATTTGGATTTTTGTTTATATATTTTATAGATGTCTCATAAAGAAAAGATTTGGACCATGCCTCAAATGAGATGGCTGCACAAATTGCATCAATTCAGGGCCAACAAAGACAACAAAGGTGAGGCTTGAATTGAGACGAACATATGCATGAGAGGAATTATATGCAAGCTTATTTTGATACTTGTAGTGTCACTTTGCATTTTTTTGCTATGACTGCTGATTTTTTTGCTATGACTAATGATCTTTAGTGTTTTTTGTTGGTTAGGAGCTGCTGTTGTTGGGTGTTGTTTTTCTGTTCTGCTGCTTGTTTTGTGATTGCCCTGTTATTTGTTTTGTCTGCTGATGTGCGTATTGGCCTGTTACTTTGTTGCCTTCTGTTTTGCTTAGGGAGTTTTTGGTGTGGGTTCTTGTGTTGTGATTTGGCTCTAGGTGTTGTTGGCCTAAGTGGGTTCCCTGTACTGTATGGACTTTATTGTTTGTATTTCTCTTGTTTGGCTTACAAGTACTCCTTGTGCTTTGTTTTGCCTCTTAATAAAATTTTAGCTGTTAAAAAAAAAAAAAAGCTTTTTATATGTTTTAGCTTTCTGTTTAAAGTTATTTAGGGATTTATTAGTGGTACTAATGGTCATTGGAAAATAGTAAACATTTATTTTATTTTTTTTATAAAATCGACTTAACCCATGGCAATGCCGTGGGTAATGTTTACTCATAGCTTTTCCGTGGATAACTACCCACTGCCAAGTCCTCAATAATACCATGGGATAGGCCGTGGGTAACGTTACCCACGGCATTTTTACCGGTAATTAGTTACCAACGAGGCTTTTTCCCACGACACGAGGCCATGGGTATTCCGTGGGTAAATTACATTTACCTGTGGTGATGCCGTGGGTAATAGCAAAAATGGCCATGGGTAGAGCCCATTTTTCTTGTAGTGATTCTTTTTGAGTCTCTGTTGGTGTCCAAATATGCTGAGATATGTAGGTTTCTTATGTCTGGTTGACCTCTACCGCATCGGTGTTGACTGTTTTGAGGCGGTATGCAAGTTGAGACTAATCTGCCTAGTTCTCTTTCTACCGGTGTCCACCGATTTTTGACTCAAGGAGCTGCTTTTTGGATAATGATGGGCCGACCACTTTTGATTTGAGTTCGGGAGTTAGTGTCCAAGGGTAGGGTTGAGTTGGTGTCTTCTTTGGTGGTTTGATAGCAGATGAGTGTCTTTCTAAGTATGGGCTTAGATGTAAACCTCTATTAGGTAGTGTTTGTTTTGGTAGTTCATTGGTGTTCCGTATATATACGGCGCATTTGTTTTGTAGCTCCTTATTTACGGGTCTCTGTTCGTCTTGTGCAGAGACCTAATTATTATTAATAATATATTTGACGTTCAAAAATAAATATTAACGATATTTATTAAACCATTAATCTTGATGGGTCTAAATAACATATCAAATGATTTTCAATTATGTTAAATTTTTTAATTATTGATCTATATGATATAAAATTTTAATCCAACGGTGAATTTTGTAAAATTTGTATTCCTTAAAATGTTATACATGACTTGTGCACCAAACATCACTTGAACCACCATTTCATATTAGACATGGCCGATTTATTAAAAACATTAATAATAAGTTCACGTCTGGTACGTAGTTAATTACTCCTCCTAAAATTGCAAACATCGTCATTTTAATTTCTCCGATATATTTTTCGAAATAGAAAACAATCGTCTAAAATTAGAGAGAGAGAGAGATTGCTAATCCATTGTACGATTTTTTTTACCGAGGGTTCGAATCCCTCTCTTTCCTTGATGATTGGACATTTTTTTTTTTTTTGGTTAATTGGTCTTTACCCCCCCTGCTAAGTGAGCGTGTTTTGCGTTACCCCCCTGCTAAAAATTTCTTGAAGATTGCCCCCTTGCAAAGTTTTTTTTGTTGGTTTCCTTCCTTGAGTGCACTTTTTACATCGGTTATTTTGTTCAACCGATTTAAAAAGTTATGTTTTTTAAATCGGTTATTTTGTTCAACCGATTTAAAAAGTTAAAATTTCTTGCATCCAAGAGAGGAAAAGGGGAGAAACCAAAAAAAAAAACTTTGCAAGGGGGCAATCTTCAAGAAATTTTTAGCAGGGGGTAACGCAAAACACGTCCACTTAGCAGGGGGTAAAGACCTATTAACCCTTTTTTTTTTTATTCCCTTTTTTTCTAGTAGAGAGAGGTGAAAAAGGAGATTATTGTTGTTATTGTTGCAAATGTTCACCCGTCTCTCACTCCCTCTCCATCTCTCTCTTTCCAAATTAAATCAAAATGCCTTCGATGAAGTAACATTAGTAATTAGTCCATATAAGATTTTCAGGTGGTTATTTGTTATATCGAAATTTTTATGTAAAAAATAGAGTTTTGCTAACATACACCTATTTATTTTGTAGAAAGTATATATTAGCAAGTTAGAACTAAAAAGTAGTTAAATATACGTTGAGGTGCATGTTGTTAAAACATTCATTCTAAAAAATAATTGTGTGCAACTTAGCAACTCCTATAGGTATTTACTATATTATATCTATTTATTTTTTAGAAGGTGTATGTTAGCAATAAATAACTAAAAAGTAATAAAATATACCCTAAGGTGCATGCTTTGATATGTTATAGAAACCCGCCAAAATTAACAGTTTATTCAATTTTATTGAACACCGTTAAACTTATCCAAATCGATTTTATAAACTTTCAATTCAACGGTGAATTTTATAAAATTTATATTCATTAAAATATAATTGAACAGTGTAATATTACTCAAATGTTATACCGATATGGATTAATTAGTTAGGTCAGATCTATTCTATTTTGAAAGAAGAGTGTGTGATGTACATGCGCAGGGGCGGAGGGAGAGGGGGGACAGGGGGTGGCTATGGTCCCCCCCACCTCTTTGATATTTTTTTTTATAATACTACTAATAATTAATATAATATCTTCGGTTCTTTTTATAAGTGACATTAATTGAGTTAATAAAAGTTGATGATATATATGTGTATATATATATATATATATATATATATATATATATTGAATTTTTATCTTTTATTGTAAAAAAATGTGCAAGCATGAGGTATGTTTGGAGTCAACTTTGTCATAGACATTTTTTGGAAATGAGGCTCTTGGGTTAATGTGTTTATGTTTGGTTAGTAAGTGTGGTTCCTTGTTTTTGTTAACCATTTTGGTGTGTGAAGCTTGCGTATTGTTTTATTCATAGTACTAGAACTAGTTTACAGTGTTAAAATGGACTTTGTATTGGTTTTAATTTTAACTTGTAACATAAAAATGTGGTGTAATTTGCCTTACCTTTAGTGTAAAATGGACTAAATTATAGTTTTTTAGACTTAGCCCCCCCTATGTTTAATTCCTGGCTCCGCCCCTGTACATGCGCACCTTAATTTTATCCATTTGTCTTTCTCTATTGACTTTGTGGGATGTAATTTTTTCTTGTTTTTTGAATTTCTCGTGTGTAATTTTTTCTTTTTATGAATATTTCATGTTGTTCAATTAGTACTACAATGGAGACCAAAAAAAACTTAAAACTTTTTTGAATTGTTGTTTTTTTAGCTTCAAATATCTTTTATCTATATATTTCATTCATAAAAATTAAACAATTTTTTTCGATCAAGAACTTATTCAAAATCTGTTTGACATAACTTCTCTTTTTATTAAATAAAAAAGTTTGAAATAAACTAAGTCAAACGGTACTATCCTAAAAGAAAAGTGTATTAGGTCGGCCGGGTTAAATGTCTTGCACTCAGTTATGCGTGGTTAAATATTGAATGATTAAACTTTTAATATCACAACTACCGATTGAAATAAATAACACACGGTTTTGTCATGCACATGTGCTTGTGCACCTTCCGTCATTTTCCTCTATTGACTTTGTGTGTTGCAATTTTTTTTTTCATTTTTGAATAATTTATCAAAAACTCCAAAAAAAAAAAATTAAAGTAAACTTCCTACCAAATATAAAGTAAATTTTTTTTTTAATTTACTCATACAATCGGTGCCAAATTTTAGATTACTTGTTGCCACTTACTTTCTTATTATAAATTGTTCGTGCTTACTCTTTCTTGTCTCTTTATAATTATGTTTAATTTGTTAACAACGTTGTTAGATGTGTTGATTTGATGTTGTATTGGTGTTTGATTTATCACATATGTTTGGTTTTCTTTTTTCACTACTAGAAAAAGTTGAAATACCGACGGAATTTAGAGACGGAATATATTTCTTCTCTAATAGAGATGAAATTAGAGACAGAAAAAGCAGTTAGAGACAAATATATTTATTTTAGAGACAAATATTTTCATTTTAGAGATAGATTTTGTCCGTCTCTAATAGTTCAGAGACGAGGAAATTACCGACGACATCAAATCCGTCTCTAGCATGCTTAGTGACAGAATATTTGCATTTTAGAGACAGATTTTGTCCATCGGTATTTAAAAGTTTTCTAGTAGTGTTTTCAAAAATTTGTTTGTTTCCATTTTTTAAAATTAATATTAACACATTTCTTTGTAATAAAGTGTCAAAATGAAAATAAAATAAAAGACAAAAAAACAAACTTTTTGTTTGATGGGGCGGCCCGCCAACTCGTTTGTCCACAAGTAAACGAGGCGGACTATGATTTTAGACTCGGCCATTTAAATTAGCTTGGCTCGTCCCGCTTTTTGACGGACTTAAGCAGGTCGAGCCTAAACGGAGCGGACATGCCGGTTTGCCACCCCAAGATTTTCAAATAAAAAATATATCCCATCAAATTTCCCAACACAAAAATACAAACAAAAAAAAACCGCAATACAGCCTCTATTTCTAATGATGATTCAATACAATAGAGACTAATCAAAGCATAATGTAGCAGTCACGAGAGAAGACAAAAAACATATACTATTGAGTTACCTATATACTTGACATTTTAACAAGATGATGATGACAAATACAACTATCAAATAAAATTTTGTTTCCTTTTATTTGCTCTCCTATTCTTCTTTTCATTTTTTTGTGCTCTCCTTTTCTCCTTGAAAAGATGGTTATTTATTAAAATTTTGTCGATTCAAAAAAAAAAAATACAACTATCAAATAACAAGATGATGGCAAAATACAAGATGATGCCAATTATCCAGATATAGTGAAATATATATATCGAAAGAGAATATTGAAATGAAGTATATGTGTGGATCTTAACCTTAAGGTCGGAAATAAGTAAACTAATTAACCTACTTGCTCTTCTTCTATAAATGGTACAATTTCAAAATAGGAGAGTTCCTAGACAAAAGCCAAGAATATATGTACAGATAAAAGCATGAAGTCATGAAATTGGACATATGTTGGGTTTCTAAAGGGAACTCCTAAAAAAACCTAGATCAAGACAAACATTTGTACAAAATTTTAGGAATTAGGAGATAAGTTATGTTTAAACATTATATCCAACATTTTCATTTTCTGCCAAGTAACGATATAAATATTACGTTATATGAAGAAAAAAAATTAGTAAAAATTTTCAACAGGAAACAATCATAGTTCTCCTCCTATATATTTTTACGCGTTAAAAGGGAGAGTTTGGCCTTCGAGTCCCACCGGCCAGTTTTACAGGCTAAGGCTTTCCAACATGCTTCCAACCAAGCAATTCAGCAGCACTGGAACGTCCCATTTTTCAACTCCTAAACGGAAGGCTGGTAGATTATTCTTCGATTAGTCATAGCGTACCCAATAATTATGACACAAAAAGTCCCTCATCGATTAACATATCGCATCCAACCATTGTAAATAAACACACCGGTAGGTACGCTATGGCTAATCGACGAAGGACTATGTGCCCATTTACACACCAAATGACCAAAATTAACTAAAATTACTAAAAGAAGAAAAAAGCATAGAAGAGAGGTGGGGGAGGTGTGAGCCTCTGCATGAACCGATTTTTCCATTTATAGCCAATTTGGCCGCACCTGTGGCCAATAAAAATTGGCCATGTAGCATGCCTTTGATTGAAACAGAAGTTACTGATCACCAATGAATTTGTTATTTATGGCACGGACAGCCGGTGCAAATTACTCATTTTTCCTTCATCCGTTACTTAAGCCACGGAATGATGTTTTGGTCATTTCGTAGGGGGCGCGAGTAACCCATATGGTGGCAAAAGTAAATTTCTCAAATCAAAATTTATCTTTAGGCCCCTCAATATGATCTAAGGCCTCTCAACATGCTTTGAAAATTTTGCGGGCCTTAGAGCATATTGAGTGGCCTAAAGAGAATTTTTCTTTTCAAATAGAAACCTAGGTTGTAAATGAATCTTTTCATTAATATAATTTTGCATTGTTTAAAAAAATAACGGTTAATAGGGTGTTTATCTCTTGTAATATGGGCGAGTTTTGATTTACCCTCTGTAATATTTTTTTATTTGTTTTACCCCCTCATGGAATATATTGACTTAAGATTCCATATAAGTGATGACGTGGCATGACTAATGAGGGGGTAAACCAAAATTCACTAACATTGCAAGGGGCTAAATAACGGAATCTTAAGTCAACATATTCTATGACGAGGTAAATGATAGAATCTTCACATTGCAAGGGTGTAATTGAAAGAAAAAAAATATAGGGGAAAAACACTATTTACCCAAAAAATAATGAATTGAAATGACTTAATTGTTAACTAATGTGTCTGTTAATATAATATTAAATAAAAGAAACGTGTCCCTCTGAGTTTAGTTTAATAGGTTGGAATATTGCATTATATATATAGGAACGAGGTTCGAACCTTGGATGAAATTTCTAGCCACTGTTTAAGTAAAAAAAAAAAAATCCTCTGAGACAATTTGAAGTAAAAAAAAAAAAACCCTTTCAAGCAATTCAAAATAGTAAATCTTAAGTAGAAACAATATTGTTTGATTCCAATGCTACAACCACGCTCCGAAAAATGTTATTCCATCCGTCCCAAAATATAAGCAAAAATGAGTCAAAGAAATTTGAAGTATTTGGTTAAAGATTTGGACCAAATACATTCACATTTATTAACAAAATTTTGCTTATATTTTAGGATGGAGAGAGTATATTACTTTTCATTTATATAAAGAAAAAAAGTTTACATCTAATAAATAAACATTGACATTGACAAAAAAATAAAAATAAACATTAATTGACTTAAAAAACACTCACAACAATCATTCATAAATTTATTTATTGTTGGAACTCCTTTAGTTTTCCCATGACTTCAAACTAATTAAATTCTTTTCAAAGTTTGAGCAACTCTAGATTTTCATGGAAACCATATCTGACTAAGAAACCAAACGATATGTTGGCACAGCTAATAAGGGTAGATTTTTTGGCATAGTGAGTTCAAATTTTTCAGACATATCTAAATCATTTGGAGACATACCATCTGGAAGCTCCCAATTAAAGCAATGCATTAGCTGAGCTACAACCAATTTTGAAGTAATTAATCCCATTTGAAGTCCAGGACAACCTCTTCGACCTGAACCAAATGGTAAGAGTTGAAAGTCATGTCCACGAATGTCTATATTACCATCTTCAAATCTCTCTGGACAAAACATCTCGGCATTTTCTGACCAAACTTTCGTGTCTCTCCCTATTGTCCATGTATTTATTAAAATTCTTGTATTTTTCTTTATGTAATAACCATCAACAACCACATCTTCAAGACACTCATGTGGTACTAACAAAGGTCCAACAGGACACAACCTAAAGGTTTCTTTCTTAACCATAGACAAGTAAGGCAAATTTTCCAAGTGGCTCTCTTCCACTTGTCTATTCATTCCAACCACATTTTCTAGCTCATGTTGAAGCTTCTTCATTGCATTAGGATGCTTTAGGAGTTGTGAAAGTGCCCAATCAGTTACAACAAATGTTGTGTCTATTGCAGCTGAAATCATGTCCAGTATAAGAGCCTTGATGTTGGTTCTATCAATGTCATATTTTTTATCTTTAGAATCAATTGGTTGGTTCATGACTGATAACAATATGTCTACAAAATCTTTGTTGTGATGACATTTTTGTTCTTCAATTGATGGATTCTCGTGCTCTTTTATTATGTGCTCCAACAATTCGTCACATTTCTTCCATGTTTTCTTACATTGTCTTTCTATTCCCTAATAATTATAAATTGGTATTCATGTAGTTAGTTTCAATATTCATAAATTGGTATAGTATATTCACGAATCATCATTGAAGTTATAATGAAAAACTTGCACTAAAACGTTAAGATTGAATACAATTTATTTTTTTTGTTATCATGTTATTGATATAAAGTTTCTACCGCCGTCAGCGACGAATTTTCTCCATACACATGAGCCAAGAATTAAACCTCTAACCGCATTGTTGGTAGATTAAATACAATTTAATGTACATTAAGTTCATAGCTATTCATTGGCAATAGTACTATTTTTTTTTAGGCTTAATTCTATGTTTAGTCCCTTACATTAATTTTAGATTTTAACTTGGTCGTTTAAGTTGATCTTTTATGTTACAAATGTTATAATAATTAGTTTTTGGATTAAGTATGTTTTTGGTCCCTACAATATGACCTTCCAAGTCTAATTCTTACTTAATTTTTATTAAATTTTTAGTCTGTGGAAAATTATACCACTTAGTTTTGGTCCCTAATGTTAAGTCAACGTGTATTATTGAATAATATTTTGCCATTATATTTAGAACATTATAAAAAGTTACTCCACAAAAAACAGACTCAAAATTTGATTTATAGGTCATGATTTTAATTAATTTTATCTTGAACTACCACTGTTTAAAAAGTTCATATTTAATTCATCTCATGTCAAAAAATTTCAAATTTTTAGTATATGAACTTTATATGATATTTTGAACATACATACAAAAAACATTAAAAAAATTAAGAACTTAATGATAATTAAACAAATTTAGTTTATGTAGGGACTAAAATTATGTGGAAGAAAAAATTTATAGCGACTAAAAATATAATTAAAACTAAGTAAGGAATGAAGTTATAAGATCTGAATTGTATGGGGACCGAAAACATATTTAACCCTTAGTTTTTTAATCAATTTTCGTTTAAACCATTTACATGGTTATTAGAGTCACATATGTAGATAACTTAATTAGAAAAGAGTGTCACGTAGAATTTTTAGACCGAACTAACCGAAAATTTAATGAAAAAAACAAACTTTTATTGACCTTAATAACGTAAAAGATCACACCTTAAAACTTTTTAAATTAATATAATCAACTTAAAATTTAAAATAAATATAAAGTATCAAACATGCAATTTAATATTAATTTAACATTTTTTTAAAATGCACGAAAACTATTAAAGGGTCTTATCAAATAGAGATGATCACTGATGACAGGAATTTCTATGGTATTTTTAGTATTAGTATTAGTAGTAAAATGACCAAGACAGACCCAAATACGATGGAACACCTACAAAAGCAGGAAAAAACATCAAGACAGGGTCCAAAATGTCAAAAGACAAGAAAAAGCCCAAAAAGTGAAGAAATTGAGCATTCCATCGCAGCACGATGACTCCCATCGTGCCACGATGGAAGCAGCTTGTTTGCCAAGAAAACAGAAGAAATAAATCTGAAGAAAATCTTCCATCGCAGTACGATGCATCACAACGCAGTACGATAGAGTAACTTGGCGCCCAAGCTGATGAAATGCACATGATCAGTTATAAAATTGAACTGAATCTTCACATCGCAGTACGATGTGCTCATCGCAGTGCGATGCCTTGCTGAGGCCCATTACGAAAACTATAAATAGAGCCTCTCATTCATTGTTAAAATCATTCAGAAATAGTAGAACACTCTCTACTATATGGAGAGGTTCAGAGGAGCTCTATTGGGCATAGTTTTCTCTCCTTACGGGAAAACTAACTCAGCAAGGTATGTTTTCTTTAGGCTTTTATGTTTAGGTTATAATTTCTTTATTGTAATTTAAATATGTAGTCTTTTGTAATAGATGCCTTAAGTTGTGGTGGAGAAGATGAACTCCCCAATGAATATTTGGAGTCTGTGACTGAGTCTAAGTTATAATAAATGATATTTAAGTATTATGTTTGTTATTTACTTTCATGCACTTTAATAACGTTTCTCGTAATCTGGCCGGATACGCGGGAGCGCCCATAGAATTGATATTAGGTTTTTAACTTAATATGGTCCGGAACTAGTAGTAAATAATGTTAGGTGTATAGAGACGGTAACGTCCTGAACTAGTCGTGAATGAGCGGTTAGAGGAGGAATCATGAACTAGGTGTGAACTGAGCACTTAGATGATGAATAGCCCGATACTAGGATCTAGAGGTTAATTGGTGAAGATAATAATGCATGTTTATAAACAACTCACTTAGTAATTAGGGTATGTGACACATCGAGGTTAGGCTCTCGTAGGTACCTTAGTTATGAACGTAGGGAAACTTTAATAGACATAGTGTAACAGTAAGGTGTTACTACAACAAGGAAAAGTCACCGCCGAACATTAATCTGAATAACTATGTTATACATCGGTCATGCCAAATATGAAGAAGGGAGAGAGTCCAACCACCATACATATCCTCTATATTTCTTGAATCTATATTTATACATTCTGTTATTTATTTTATCGCAAGCATTACGCTACTTTTTATAAAATCTTTTTCCAAAAACCCAAAGCGAATGCAAACTATCCGAACTTAAATAACGCTAGTGAAGCTTCGGCACGATCCCTATGGATTCGAACTCATTCTAGACACCTAGAATGTGAATTATTACTCGATGACAGACTGATGCACTTGCCAGGCCGTAGTCAGTCACCTAGTACTCTTTTTTATGAAGTAACTTATTGAACATAATTTTACCTCCGTGAGTACTAGGTCCATTTTTATAAGAGCTACTAGGTGAGTACTAGGTGACCATCTCTATTTGATAAGACCCGTTAATAGTTTAAGAAAAGAAAACTATGTGAGTACTAGGTGACCATCTCTATTTTAATGCACGAAAACTTTTAAATTAATTTTACTCATTTGATTAAAAAATTCCTTCTCCGTTCCTTTTTATAAGAGCTAGTTTGACAAATTTTTTATCCCTTTTTATAAGATCCTTTTGCAATTATCAATAACATTGATTGATTTTTTTCCAAAATTATTCTTATTTACTTTACATATTTTTTTGAATTGCATTTAATTCTTCTTTGTAAGGGGATAAATTAATTATAAGAGAGTCATTATTAAGGATAAACATGTAAAATCAATATAATTTGTCAACCAATTTAATACTAAAACCAATTTTCTTAAAACCAATTTGTCAATCAATTTTATCAAACTAGCTCTTATAAATAGGGACGGGGGTATAATATATTAAAAAATATATTATTTAGAGAATTGATATCATATATATGTCTAACCTGGAGATCAAACGGACGCAACCAAGGTAGAAAATCAGCCAGATTAAACATTCCAATCAATGTCATTTCCTCATGAACAAGCCCTTTTAAATCAAACTTATCATCTTTGCTTCGACCCAATATCATTTTGTAAGTGATATTCTCGATAAGTTCAGCCACAACCTTGCTAACATCAACAACCTCATGTAATATTGCTGATTTTCTTAATGACTTAATCAACAATCCAACTTCTTCCTTTCTCAAAGGAGCAAACATTTCAACTTTTGAAGTATGCAATAATTGAATGTTACTAAATTTCCTCATATTGCGCCAATAGTCCCCATAATCAGTGAAAACTATACCCTTTGTACCATATGATAAATAACTTGAAGCAAAAGACTTGGGCCTATTAGAAAAAACACTATCATGGGTCTTGAGGAAGAGTTCAGCAATTTGAGGTGATGAAACTATAATGGTTTGGACTTGTCCTAATTTCAATGACATTATGGGTCCATATTTTTGTGAAAGGGATTGAAGGGTACGATGTGGAAGTTTTCCTAGCATGTGAAGGTTACCAATAATTGGCAATGGTTTTGGACCTGGTGGATATTTCCTACCATTTTTTTTATGCAATTTTGAGTGAAGAAATATAGTTACCAATAGAGTGAGTATGAATGTAAGAAAGATAAATTCAGGGATAACTAGTGTTTGAGGTAACATTTTTGTTCGAAAGAAAAATGTGATCTTCGCGCCTAACACTTGGAATTCAAATCTCTAGAATTACGCGTCTTCTCCGAGTGATGAGGGATGTACTTAATGTAAGATCCAAGATTTCACTGTACAATTTTCATAAGGAACTTTAGTGTCGGCTAAGTTTTTAGGGTTTTTGGTGAAGCGGTTTCGTGAGTATTGTCGCGTTAATGGAATTTTTGCTGTATTTGAGCCTGTTTTGTGCTCGTGCGCTGGAAAGGCACAGACTTTCGGGTCGTGATCCTCTTTTAAGTATGAGGAGATTTCTGTGAAGTCAGAATGACGAGATTTGAATTATTCTTGTTTTTGGAAAAACGAGTAGGATTTTACCCGCTGATGGAAAATCTTACTGCGTCTGTTTTAAGTGAGGTTTCGGATGGAAGTTTCATATATCTGCGTGAGTTAGGATATGTCCTGAGATTAATTTTCCAAGGTGTGGAAGAAAATTACAGTCGCGGAAAAAGATTCGGCGATAAGTTTTGGAAATGTTAAACGTTAGACGTTCTTTCCGTAGGTTTTATGTTTTTGTGATTTACGTCCGTCGCGTCGCGCGAGAGCTGAACACGTGACTTGTTTTGGAAGAGTTGCTAATATCTTGTGATTTCTCATAAAGCAAATTGATCCAATGGCTAGGGTTTAAGGTTGGACTTTTGACTTTGATCCAATGGTGGATTGGCTATCAAGAGCCTTTGACATAGTAAGGAGGTTTAGTGACTTGTGGACTTGAGAAAATCACAAACTTCACTCCTTTTCTTTCTCTCTTTCACGTGAACTCCATTACTTTCTCCTAACCTTCACTAAATTTTCCATTCCTCACCATTTGTGTCCATTTCAAGCTTGGGAGCTTTGTGGAATTGTTATAGAGAATCACTTTCTTAAGGTAACCACTCTTTTCCTTCCCTTTTTGGTTGGTTAAAACTCTTAGGGTTATGAGTTTAGATTATGTTCATGAGATGGAAAGGTTAGGAATTGATTCTTGTTTCATGAATGTTGTTCATGAGGTTTAGAGAAGCATGTGTAGGCTTTGTTATTTTGTTTTCCATGAGTTGGTGAAAAATCTCATGAGAAAAGTTAGGGTTTTGGTTGGTGTATGTATTGATCAATAACATGTGGTTAAGTTGTAAGGTTTTGAAAAGAAAAGTTGTCTTTGAACCTTTGGGCAAAAGGGAAATGCGTTGTATGGTTTTGTTTTAGAAAATACGATGAAAAATATTTTGGGGTTTATGAAAATATTTCCTAAGTGTTTTGAGTAGTGTTTTTGGGGTCAAAGTGGTTTAAAACTCTTGTGACATGTGGAGTTGCTTTTTCCTTTGAAAACATGTTTGAAAATGATTACCGGACGGTTAAGGCCCGTAATAAAACTTGTGCTTGGATTTGGTTTTGATTTTGGAAATGAAAATCAAATAACTTGCACTCGAAGCAACCAACAAGCTTTCGGAAATGAATTGCTTGCTTATGAAAATGGTTTGCTTTTGTACCTTGAAAAAGTGTTGGGAACTAATAGAATCAAACTAGGCTTGGTTGGAAAAAGGTGGTGTGAGTTGCTGTCTTTTGCTGTCATGACAGGTGCAACTCGCTGAGCGAGTGTTTACTCGCCAGGGCGAGTCTCACAGGTCATGACAACTCGCCAGGGCGAGCTCCAAAGCGAGTAAGACCAGTCCTCACTGCCTTCGCTCGCCACCAACTCGCCAGGGCGAGCTCTGGGACCTAAAATTTTGGATTCTGATTTCTAAACTTGGTTTTTAACTTTCTAATCCCTTTTTATTAATTTATGGAAGTGGTGGGGATTGGAAACGAGTTTTTCGGGTACTCGGAAAGTACGTAGCTTATAACGCAAGAAAACGGCCATTTTGCATTTCAAATTATTTAAGACTTTGGCCTATTGTTTTGGGTCCTAAAAATAGTCCAAATAACTCATGGGGGTTGATCAATACGGTAGTTTTTGGTATAGTATCCGAAAGAGTAGTTTTACCTTAGAAAGCCTTTGGTTTGTGGGGTTTTAGAGTCCAATTCATTGAGGATTGATTGGATATGGTTTTGATTGAATACTTTGCTTGTCGAAGCACCTTATGGTAATGAGTTCTTTTGCATATTTGAATGCCGGCTCATTGAAAAATATTATATGCGCACTCTGAGTGTTAGTTGAAAAAGAACAAAAAAAAAAATATACTGCATTTTCAGGCCTTTGAAAAACGGGTTGTTACAATTGGTATCAGAGCACGGCTTTAAATCTTCAAAGGGAAAGTGTATACTTGAGTCGTTAGTCCTGAGTCGGTTAGAACGTAACTAGTGTTGATGTTAGTTCTAGTGTTTGTTCTGTGTCAGGTTATGAGTTAGTAACCGTTGAGCGAGTTATTCTGTTAGGATTCAGAATTGTTTGATTAAGGATCTAATCAAAAGGATTGGTATGTACAGGAAAAAGATGCCGCCAAGAAGGGCGAATCCCGTTCCTGTAATACCAGAGGTTGATGTGAATCAGATGGCTTATGCCATGCATACAATGGCAGCGGCTGTGACTGCTCAGAGCCATGCTAAGGCGCAGAGTGTTTACCCCGATTTTTAGTAAACAACCGCTAGTCTAATTATTACAAGAAGGATCAACTAGTGAATCCTGGGACATATGGATTGTGCGGAAGATAGTGAAAACATATTCATATCTTTGGGTTAAATCGGATAAGTTGATAAAAAGTAAACAGCATTTGACGAAGTCAAATGGTTTAGTTTAAAGTAAAATGCTTCAAAGTTTAAATTTGCAGAAAACTTGTAAATGAATTGCAAATAAAGTTTAAAGAAAAGACTTTGAAAAAGGTAAAGCATGCAATGAAATAAATTGCAGAATGTTTAAAGTTGCAGAATGTTTAAAGTTGCAGAAAAGCTTTAAATTTGCAGAAAGCTTAAATGACAAATTTTAAAGGAAAACAAGTAATCAGTACTTGAAAAGTAAATTGCATTTGACAATGTAAAAATGTTTACAAAGATTGGTACACAGATTCGTACATGTTCCTTTCGGCATTCATTTCGCTCGTTGACATGGGTACTCTGAATATTCTAGGAATTTGCATGTGAATTGTGAACCCGTTTCTCCTATGAGAAACTAATATTTATAGACAAACTAACATAACTGCTATAAAACTACAATTTGCCTAACTATGCTCCACGTGTCTTCTGAATTTGAATTCCTTGGACACCTGGCGAACCCTTCAAACGTTACTCACTTTTGAATATTTCGCTAAGTCCAGAGTACGCTTCTTTAGTTCTGCACAGTACGTTAGACAAACGAACATACACACGTACATATATATACATATATATAATTTTCGACCATTACCAATTAGTGTCGAAAATATGCTTTTACACAAATAATATCTTGTCGAACTCGACAAGCTTATTCAGACAACACACGTTCTGTCGAATTCGACAGAACTCTAGGCTTTGACAAGCAACTTTGCACATTAAAAGTCTTTGATGTCAAATGCCTTGATTTTCTCTTGATTTATTGCCAGAATCAGTTTCCAAGAGAATATTAAAAGGCAATAATATACATTAAATGAGATTTCATCATCTCATTCCAATTCATTAATGCCTGTCGAAAATACAGGCTAACAAATTGCCCCCTCAAAAATGCCAATTTCGACTGCATGTCGAGTACGAAAGAAAGAAATGGCAGTTTTGAAAATACTCACCTTTTCCAATTCTGCACGTTTATCAAAGACGGCGTAAACGTCACATCAAGTTATTGTTAATCATGACAATATTTATAACTGTCACCTCAATCCCCACAAACCATGATTTCCAACTTTTTAGTTCCATAGTGGGACACGTGGCAGAATGTGAACAACTGAGATGGAAGAGTGGTGATGTTTCAGTTACCAGATTCATGCAAACTTGGAGTGCCTATAAGTAGCAAACGTATTCCACACTTTCACTTTTCTGAAACTTCAACTCTTTACTTTCTCTCTAAAGAACAGAGTTCTACGTATTCCTTCATGAACCCACATCAAACAATCTTCAAATCGTGCATTGTTCTTGCGAATCTGAGAAATCTAAACCAGTGATTGCAATCGTCCAACATTTCCGTTCATCATCATTGTTTTCTCTCTTGGATTTGAGCAAGAAACGAGTTGAATCTAGTGATTTTGGCGTTCTGCTCACTGTTTAACTGTTCATCTTCATCACCAAACTCAAGGACATCAAGAACACGAAGAACAACAATGGCTGCTTCTTCTTCCTCCAGAAACGTGATGATTTACGCTGTTGATGATAAAGACCTGATCATCATTGATGATTCAGAGTTCGTGTCGGAACCGGATATGACCTCCGTCGAAGACACTCTATGGGGAGAGGAATTGATGATTCCTCACAAGCTTGGAGGTCGAACTTTTGCTTTCGCAGGGCCTCTTCCTTCACCCGACAACTTCAATGAGGATGTAAGTAACATCTTTCCTCTCAATGTTACTTGTGAACCCAAAATATTTGTCAACTCTGTCTTCGACATGAGTTTCTTTGAAACGGGCCATAGGGCTTTTAGATCTGCACCCGTAGTTAGTGAGGGTTATTTGAAATGGCTTAACAAGGTTGAAAAACACTATGCCACTTTATGGAAAGAGAGTGGTATATTCGACTTAATTCAATTGTCGAGAGAGGGACCTAGGTACAACGCAGAAATGCTCATAGCTGCCCTTCATTTTTGGGAAAATTCTACCAACACCTTTCACTTTAAAGCAGGAATGATGACCCCGACCTTATTCGACGTTGCTGCCATTACTGGCCTAAGACCAACAGGACCTACATTCGACCCCAAGTACACCACCCCCAATCACCAATTTGACTTCAAAGTTTTATCCTTCTCAGGATTCCTCAAAACTTTTCATGATCTTAGCAGCGATGATGTTTCTCATGAAGAACACATTGCTTTCTTAACTTATTGGTTATCACACTTTGTTTTGTGCACTGGTTCACTTCAAGTGGTGAAGAGACTTGTTCCTCTCGCCATCATGCTTCACCAAGGATTAGATGTAGCCTTAGGAAGGTTCATCTTAGCTTCCCTTTATGACTCTTTGGGGCAAGCTAGTGATATGCTCAAGAAGATTGAGAAAGGATCACAACTCGCTTTCTCTGGACCTGTCTGGCTTCTGCAACTTTGGCTGAATGCCACATTTGAGTCAAACTTCAAACTCTTTCTTCCCTCTCATATGGAACCATCTGTTGCTTCTCGACAATCAGAAGGCGCTAGGTTGGCCTTATTGAGATATAGAGAGACAAACTTGTCCACTCGCCAACTCTTCCTTCACTACTTCAAGACTCTCCTTGAGTTTGACGAAATTACTCCAAAGAATACTCCATTCGTCAAAAGGACTGTCGGGCCTGATTGGTTTAAAAGGTCATTCCCTGCAACCAATCCAAAAGAAGAGGAGGATACGAACAACATTTGGACCATGTTCTTGAACCCTACCATCTTATCCTCCATACAAGGAGTTGAAAGAAGGCATTTAGGCTTGGTTGGATACCAGCCTAACTTAGTTGCTCGCCAATTTGGCCTTAGTCAATTCAGGCCAAAAAGTTTATTCAAGAACAAAGATGACATTGTCTTGGGTAATTCTGGAATGTCTGTCGAATATTTTGAGCGACGTTTGAAGCTCGCTGAGGAAAGAAGACCCTATAAGCTCACACCTATTGCCTTTGGAATTTCTCACCTATGTACTTTTGAGTTCGCCACCTAGTGGAGTTTGCATTATGAGAAGCATGCCAAGCAAAGTGATGAAGTGCTTCTGCAAGCAATAGAGGCTGGGTTCGACGCTCTTCAACAAAAGACTCCCAAAGGCAAAGGTAACCTTGAGTTGTTGAACAAAATAATTTTTTATAGTGTTTACAGTTTCTTAACCTTTTGCTGACGTGAATTCTTTTCATGTTCCGACACCAGGTGCTTCTAAAACCAAAGATGTCAATACTTCGACAGACACCACTACTCCTGCTGCAACTCAAAAGAAGACACTTCCCAATACTGGGGCCAAGGTACTAAGTCTTAAAAAATTTTTTTTTTAACTTAGCATTATTTTTCTTCTTAGTTTTCACAGCCATATTCTTAATCTTTTCGACTTTTAACTGCAGTTTCGCAAGAGAAATCTAATGGCGTCGAGTGAGGCTGGAGGGCCTACCAAACAGAAAAAGCAAAAAGCTCTCACCATCAATGAACCAACAGTAAGCTGACTTCGACATTTCTTTTAAGTTTGTTTTAGCTTCAACTAAAATCTTGTTTTAGCAAATATTTATTTCCTTTTCAGCCTGCTGGTACTATCAATCCAACTGCTGCTGCCCCTAGTGGAGAAGGCCAAAGAGACAAAGGAAAGGCCAGTGTCGAAACTAGTGAGGCGAGCATGCCCCCAAACCCAAAGAAAAAGATTGAAAAGAAGAAGAAAAAGAAGGTCAAGTCTGATCCTAAACCTTCTGCAGGGACAGAAAAGGATGTTGAAATCCCAGTTTCCGATCCTTCTGTTGAGGATCAACCAAACACCAACGTCGAAACTCCTTCGACTGGAGGTCCCATACGGGAAAAAATAAACCCAAGTTTGCAAGACCCTGGTGCTCAGGTAAAATTTCCTTGTCTTTTAGACCTCCCCACATGTACATTCTTTTATGGCTTTCCGACTCTAATTCATTTTGTTTTTGAATAGGGTGGTAATGAAGAGAACAGCACTACACCTGTTAACAATGAGGAAAATTCGGCCCAAGACGTTGGCACCAATCGCGTCGAGGTCGATTTAACTGGAAATAGCCAAAGTCAAGAGAATGAAGAAATTCCCACCAATAATCCTGAACCTGAGAAAACCATAACTGTGCAACTCACTGAATCTACCCATTCATCAGAAAACACTGATGTCGAGAAGGAGACTGACGCTGACGACGATATTATGCCTGAAGCCACTGAAGGAGGCTCTGACATTCTTCCTGTCTCTTCGACATCAAAGTTATCTGCTGACGTTGGAATGTCAGAAATGGAGTTCATCGCTATGAAGGGTTCTGATCCTGCTGCAGCACTAAAGATGCTTCTATCAAGCAAAGGCAACAAAGACCAAAGCAAGGGTGCTTCCCATCACAGCAGTTCGACAGCTTCTGATACAGAAATCAGTTCAACAGTGAGGCAGGATTCTTTGCTCCTCAAATTGCACGCAGACTACATCAATCAGGATGTCTTTGCCTTGATTGAGGCAAACCCTAGCAGTGCATTTTCTCACTTGGGCTTCTTGAAAAAGCTCCATAATCCTTTGACAGATGAGGCCACACTTAGTAAGGTTATTCAACTTGAAAACCTCATTGATGGTTTTACTCAAGCCATTCAAAGGAAGAAAATGAATGCCATGAAGCTGGAAGCTCAAACCCATGCTCACGCTGCATTGGTCGAAAAGGCCAAGACTGCTCAGGCTAATGTCGAACGCTTTGAGAAGGAGATCGAGTCGAATGCTGAGCTGACTGAATACAACCAGAACATTGCTGCTTGGGAGGGTGAGATTGCAGAATTTCACTTGAAGATTCAGAGTTTCAATGCTAAGATTGATGCAGAGAAAATCAAACGTGACGAAGCAAAGGCCAATCTTACTACTGCTGTTAAAGCCTGGATTGACAAAGAGGCTAATGAGGGCATCAAATCCTTTAGTGCTTCAGCGGCAGTGGAAGAAGAGATTCAGAATCTGGAGAAGTCAAGCAAGGTTCTCGACAAAGAGGTTTCTTCGTTCAAGAGTTTGTATGAAGATTTGAAGAAAAATTTTAACTTGTAATAATTTTAGTTTTACCTTTGAACAATTTGTCGAAGTTTTTTGGTTTGTAATTTGACAATGCCCATTTTGTGGCGAACAACTTTATGATCACCATTGTTTATCATATCTTAAATTTTATTCTTCGCTAATTTTTATTTCTTGCAACGCTGGTTTATACTTCTTCAAGTATTTACCATTTATAATTAACGAACGTTGTTCTTCTGTTAATTCTTCAATTTCGTAAGCACCATTTGAAAAAACTTGAACAACCTTAAAAGGGCCTTCCCAATTTGGGGACCATTTGCCTAAGACTCTATCTTTTTTATCCATTGGCAAAATAACTTTCCAAACCAAATTTCCAACACTAAAGGTTTTAGATTTAACCTTTTTGTTATAAGCTCTAGCAACTCTTTCTTTCTGTCGAGTTAACATCTCTAAAGCTTTTATTCTCTCTTCATCTAAATCAACTAGTTCGTCTAACATCATATCCCAGTAATGATCTCTTGGGATTTCTTCCTGCCTTTGGATTCTAACTGATTGCAGGTGTATTTCGACTGGCAAGACTGCATCATGCCCATATGTTAGTCGAAAAGGTGTAGTGTTAGTTGATTCCTTTGGAGAATTTCTGCATGCCCATAGGACTTGATCTAAAGTCTTATTCCAATTTCTGGGCCTTTGGGCAATATGTTTTTTAATCAGACCAATTATGATCTTATTAGCAGCTTCTACCTGACCATTTGCTTGGGCATAATATGGTGTAGAGGTTAAGAGTTTAAAACCAGTTTGTTGAGCAAATTCAACCATTTTTCGTCCAGTGAAAACTGAACCTTGATCTGTAGTAATAGACTCAGGTATACCAAATCTATAAATAATGTGACTTTGTATAAAACTAATCACTGCTTCTTGGTCAACATTTGGTAATGGAATTGCTTCTATCCATTTAGTAAAATAATCTATACCAACCAAAATATAACGTTGGTTTCTAGACGAACTTGGTTTAATTTCACCAATTAAATCTAAAGCCCATCCTCTAAAAGGCCAAGGTTTTACTATTGAATGGAGTTCACTTGCAGGTACGTGTTGTATACCTGAATGCCTTTGGCATTCTTGACAGCCTTTAGCAAATTCTATACAATCCTTTAAGATTGTTGGCCAATACACACCTTGTCGAAACAACAACCATTTCATTTTATGGCCTGCCTGATGGGATCCACATGCACCACTATGCACGTCAGATATAGCCAAATAGGCTTCTGTTTCACTTAAACATTTTAGCAAAACTCCCTCAGGTGTTTTCTTCATTAGTTCATTTCCAATGATGACATAACTCAAGGCTCTATATTTTATTTTTCTATTGGTCGTTCCATTTGGATCTCGCAAATATTCAACAAGTTGTTTTCTCCAATCATTATCAGATAAATTGTCAATGGCAAAAATTTCAAAAATTTCTGAATTTTCGTCAGAGTTATAGGTGGTATCTTGACCATTATCTTGTGGTACATCTGCCCCCACAAGTTTTGGCATTGACAATTCCATAGAAGGAGGTTGATCAACAATGAGTTTATCTTTAATCTCAATCAACTCCTCTAGTTTTTCACTAGAAATTTTATAACCAGAAGCTATTTGATCCAAATCATTGGCTTCTTGATTTTCTATGCGAGGTACATGTTCAAAAATAACTTGGTCGAAACGTTTTAACAAAGAAATTGCTATGACAAAATATTTCATCAAGTGCTCTTTTATGCACTTATATTCCTTTGTCAATTGTTTCAACACCAATTCTGAATCGCCTCTGATCAAAATATTTCTTGCCCCCAAGTCCAGTAAAATTTCTAAGCCTGTTATCAAAGCCTCATATTCTGCTTCGTTATTTGAGCAGAACCCGTTAATTTTATATTTGAACTTGGTGGGAATTCTGGAGGGAGAAATGATTAAAATCCCAATTCCAACTCCATGTTTATGTTTAGAACCATCAAAATATAATTTCCAAGGTTCTGAATCTACATAGTTTTGTGGAGTTTCTAATGCAGAATGATCTGCTATAAAATCAGCCACAATTTGGCCTTTAACTGCCTTTAAAGGTTTATAAGTTAATGAATATTCTGTTAAGGCTAAGGCCCATTTTCCAATTCGACTATGCAGAATAGGTTTGGATAACATATGTTTGATGATATCACAATGAGAATAAACAAAAACATCAACAGGCTTTATATAATGCTTGAGTTTCATACAAGAAAAATACAAACATAAGCATAATTTTTCAATACTACTATATCTAGTTTCAGCATCATTTAAAACCCTACTTAAGTAATAAATGGCTCTTTCTTCACCATTTTCATCTTCTTGGGCAAGCATGCTACCCAACGTCGAATCTGATGCTGAAATATACAACTTCATGAATTTGTTCCTTATTGGGGGCATTAACATTGGTGGCTTTGACAAATAACTCTTGATTTCGTCAAAAGCTTGTTGTTGCTCTTGCCCCCAAGTGAAAACGCTTTCTTTCTTGAGTCGAAGCAGTGGTGAGAATGGTTGAGCTTTACCACTTAAGTTTGAAATAAATCTTCTCAAGAAATTGATTTTCCCAAGTAAGGACTGAAGTTTCTTTTTTGTAGTTGGAGATTTGGTCTCCATAATAGCCTTCGTTTTGTTTTGATTTATTTCAATGCCCTTTTTGTGCACAACAAACCCAAGGAAATCTCCTGCATTAACACAAAAAGCACATTTTAATGGATTCATTTTTAATCCATATTTCCTCATCTTTTCAAAAGATTTTCTCAAATGATCTAGATGATCTTCATTTGATGAGGATTTGACAACTATGTCGTCAATATACACTTGCATGAACGCATCTATGTATTCATGAAAAATTAAATTCATTGCTCTTTGATAAGTAGCCCCGGCATTTTTTAGACCAAAGGGCATCACTACCCATTCATATGTGCCTAATGCCCCTGGGCATCTAAAGGCAGTTTTGGGTACATCATTTTCAGCAATGAAAATTTGGTTATATCCAGAATAACCATCCAACATACTTAAATATTCAAATCCGGCTGCAGAATCAATTAACATTTCTGCCACAGGCATAGGATATTCATCTTTTGGTGTAACATTATTTAAGTCTCTAAAGTCTATGCATACTCTAAGAGAACCATTTTTCTTAATCACTGGCACTATATTTGCTAACCATTCGACATACCTTGCAGTTCTGATAAATTTGCTCCTCAGCAGCCTCTCAATTTCTTCTTTGATCTTTGACATTATTTCTGGTGCGAACCTTCTAGGTAATTGTTTCACTGGTTTTTTATCTGGTCGAACTGGGAGTTCATGTTCCACCAATTTTCTGCTCAAACCTGGCATTTCATTATAATCCCAAGCAAAACAATCTTTAAATTCCAACAGAAGTTGCACCACTTTTGCCTTCAGATCTGGAGGAATGTTTGCACTAATATATGTTGGTCTTTTTGTCAGACCATCTCCAAGGTCAATTTCCTGCAAAGGGTCTTGTGCTTGCATCTTGTGACTTTGACTGATTGGATCTTTTTCAAATCCTAAGGGTTCGTCATCATAGATGCAATCCAATTTTTGCAATTCTGGCTTATTTTTGCCAAGTTTTATATCGTTGGCTGCAATAGCCATATTTTCTGATAACGAATTGGCTTCCAAAGCCATTTTGATTCTGTTTTCAGCCATGTAGGCCGTAATCTTTGCCCATGTTTGGGACTCAGACATAGTAATCCTCTTTGACATCCCACCCAGTTGGGCAGTTGTGGCCTTCATACTCGCCATCCTCGCTGTTTCCATCTTCTCTCTCCCACAAGAAACCATGTGTGGGATCCAGTTTGATTGCATGGTGACCATTTCCTGCTAGGCGATATGCAAAGTCTTTCTCAGTGCATGGTGCAATTGTCGCCAATTTCTTGTCGAAGGAGTGCTTCGTCAGATGATGGACTTCAGTCTTGAAGTAGCTTTGATCTGCTTCAACATTTTCGACTACTCCATCTTCTCGCCATATAATGAGGCGCTGGTGCAGGGTAGATGGAACTGCCCCCACTCCATGAATCCACTCTCGACCTAGAAGTAGATTGTAATTTGCCTTAGAGGCCACAACCAAGAACAAGGTTGGCCTTATAGTGCTTCCGACAACCACATCCAACTGGATTGCTCCTAAAGAGAAACCAGTCTCGCCCTCATAGTTTGACAGAACTATGTTGTGAGGATGAAGATCCACCAAAGATTTGCCAATCTTTCTTAGCAGAAATTCTGGCATGAGGTTAACAGCGGCACCACCATCTATTAGTACTTTGTTGATTCCGACATTATTCACCTTCGCCTGAATGAAGAGAGGCTTCAAGTGACTTTTCATGCCTTCATCTGGCCTTTCAAATGTGGCCATTTGGTCCTCCAGAGCACCATTGCTTGTGACATAGTAACAGACTGGCCTATGAAGGGCCATTTGCATTCCAGATTCTTCTTCTTCATCTGTTATTTCAGAACAGACGTCGAACTCCCTTGGCAGAATGGACACAACATTTACTATTATGTCGAGATCGGGTTCATAATCTAAAAAGTCATCTGCTTCCATGTGGTCGTCTTCGACGTTGTTAGTAGTTGAAGACTCAGCTTTTGGTTCTCCTAACCTTTCTTTCATTGGCTTCTTAGCCAATTGCATAGGCTTCTCCTCATTACCATTAGTAGTAACTTGTGATTTTTGAGCAGCCACTCTTTTCTGGCGTTGATATCTACGCCATTGGGATCTTGTCATGGGATTTTTCCCTTTGTAATTATTCCTGTAATCATACTTCCTTGATTCAGGATCTTTTTTGGGATTGTTGTTACTGGAGTTCCCTTTCTCCATATTCCTTTGACCATAGCCCATATCCTTTCCATGGACCCATTGGTTGACAGGTGTCCTGTTTGAGGGGACAAATGATTTTTGTGGTCCCAACCTCTGATGTACAGGTGCCTGTTGGCTATTCAGGACATTGGAATAAGTTGGCCTTTGACTTGGCCAATTGTTTCTGTTCTGACTGTGAGGCAAAAACTTGTTAAGGCCTGCAGCAGCCTTCTTGTCGAACATGGCACTACAATGAGGACACAGTGTAGCTTCGCCATCATTTTCCTTGCAGCGTTGAAGGAAATCTAGTAGAGTTTCTCCAGCTTGTGGATATACTTCCTCCACTTTGTTTTCATACTCCTCCTCAGGAATGGAAACCAATTGCCCTCCTTCAGTGAGGTTCAATGCTTCTATCATTAGGCACTCAAAGGGCTCTGTGTAGGCAGCATCGGCAATCTGCAATGGATTCTCGTCCACCTGCTGTTTGGATTTTGGCTTTTCGCCAAATTTGAGTCTTCCCTCCTGTAGGGCTTTCTGGACCAGATCCCTGAAAAGAACACATTGTGAGGTTTTATGACCCAAGAAATTATGGTATTTACAAAAACCTCTTTTATTACGTTGTTCCAAAGGTGGAATTTTCAAACCCTTTGGTACAATTATTTGGCCATCAGCAACCAATAAGTCAAAAATTTCATCACACTTAGTAATGTCAAAAGTATATGTCTTAGAAACAAATCTATCATTTTTTGGTTCGACGGGATTTTTCCCATTTGATGGTCTTAACATTTTACAAGTATAGGGAGGTCCTGGTTTCAATTCAGCAATATTAACGTCATTGTTTTCCATGTACTCCTGATCATCGTCGAACTCATTTTCACTTTCATAAGTTTCTATGTATGCCACTTTTTCTTTTTTGTGGAACTTAGAATTTCTGACTTTTTCAGCCCTGAGGCGTTCGACCTGTCGAACACGATCTGCTAATTGGGCCATATCTCTTAAATGTTGAGTATCTAATTTTTTCCTAATGGAATAGTCAAGGCCACCAGCAGCCATTTCAACCAATTCATGTTCAGGAACTTGAGTAAAGCACCTTGCCTTAAGGAGGCGAAACCTGTTTAGATAGTCATCAATGGCTTCTGAGGTTTTGCGCTTCATACTGGCTAATTCTTTGAGACTAATCCTAGATTGTCCCATGTAAAATTGTTCATGAAATAGCCTTTCTAATTGAGTCCAGGTATGAATTGAATGAGGGGGAAGTGTGGTAAACCACGTAAAGGCATTTTTAGTGAGGGAATTGGGAAAAAACTTCATTTTTAAATCTTCATTATTTGCCAAATTCCCTGCCTCTGCCAAATATCTGGCAATGTGTTCGACAGTAGACTCATTAGTATCACCAGCAAATTTTGTGAATTTGGGAATTTTCCATCCCCTTGGCAATTCTGCCTGCAATACATATTCAGACAAGGCTGACACAAAATTTGGCCTATGCAACCCTATATTCAAACCATTCTGGGCCAAGATATTTTCCACCAAATTGGCCAAGTTATTTTGCCCTGCAACATTTTCTTGTCGAACATTCCTAAGAACATTATCAGCATCTTGGTTTCTATTAACCAGAATTACTTCCGGTTCTGGCTGCTCTCTCTCAATGCGCACGGGTTGGGCTTGGACTTCTGTTTGAGTCTCCGGGTTTGCACGAGGAACTCTTTGGTTATTTGGAGCATCAGGAGCACCAAAAAAGTCTGCCATCCTTCCCATTTGATTGGCTAACAACAAATAATTGTCATTGGCTGTTTGTAACACAGGATTGAAGATTGTGCCAATCTGTTGGGTCAACGCGTTCACCATGTCATGGTTACTTTCGTCCATTTGTTGCCTAAGTACATTCATAGAATTATTTGTCAAGTTCAGAGAATTTCCCCTATTTCCCATCGCTGAAGATGAGGGAGAACTTTCTATCGAAGGCCAATTATACAGGCTTGCCATCGTCGTTGTTGGCATTCCAAATTGTGGGTTTCTGGGCAACCATGGGGGTCGTGACGGTGTTCCACCAACTTGACTACCGTCTGTGTACCCATGCATGTGTGATACATTCGTTGGCATGGATGATACATTCATTTGTGTCATCATTGCACCATTCGTATTTGGAGGAACAAACCCTCCTGCCATACTTGAAGTAGTGGCAGACATTGTTGATCCACTGGCGCTTGCACCAACGGTTCCGGAATTTATCATAGGGTTTGTACCCCCACCATTAGGATTATTGCTTGGGATACTTTCAGAAGTTGTAAAATTCAGGGCAGGATTTGTTGACCCACCAGTAGGATTGGCGCCAGGATTGCCAGATACTGGTTGATTTGGTTGTCCTGTCGAATTTGGAACAGGATTGGTTTCTGCCCCATTATTGTTATTATTATTATTATTGTTAGGGTTAGGATTGTTTGGTGGTCTCACCATTCTGGAACGAGGACGCTTTGGTATATTTGAAAAAACTGGAAGGGACTTACCACTCCTCAAATGCATATACAAATATACACACAATCAAAGTACAAACACCAAACAACAAATTTTGTAAGAAAATTTTTCAAAAACCACTAAATAAAAATACACAATCCAGATGTCCCACTGGGCGTGCCAATTTGTTTACCCCGATTTTTAGTAAACAACCGCTAGTCTAATTATTACAAGAAGGATCAACTAGTGAATCCTGGGACATATGGATTGTGCGGAAGATAGTGAAAACATATTCATATCTTTGGGTTAAATCGGATAAGTTGATAAAAAGTAAACAGCATTTGACGAAGTCAAATGGTTTAGTTTAAAGTAAAATGCTTCAAAGTTTAAATTTGCAGAAAACTTGTAAATGAATTGCAAATAAAGTTTAAAGAAAAGACTTTGAAAAAGGTAAAGCATGCAATGAAATAAATTGCAGAATGTTTAAAGTTGCAGAAAAGCTTTAAATTTGCAGAAAGCTTAAATGACAAATTTTAAAGGAAAACAAGTAATCAGTACTTGAAAAGTAAATTGCATTTGACAATGTAAAAATATTTACAAAGATTGGTACACAGATTCGTACATGTTCCTTTCGGCATTCATTTCGCTCGTTGACATGGGTACTCTGAATATTCTAGGAATTTGCATGTGAATTGTGAACCCGTTTCTCCTATGAGAAACTAATATTTATAGACAAACTAACATAACTGCTATAAAACTACAATTTGCCTAACTATGCTCCACGTGTCTTCTGAATTTGAATTCCTTGGACACCTGGCGAACCCTTCAAATGTTACTCACTTTTGAATATTTCGCTAAGTCCAGAGTACGTTTCTTTAGTTCTGCACAGTACGTTAGACAAACGAACATACACACGTACATATATATACATATATATAATTTTCGACCATTACCAGTTAGTGTCGAAAATATGCTTTTACACAAATAATATCTTGTCGAACTCGACAAGCTTATTCAGACAACACACGTTCTGTCGAATTCGACAGAACTCTAGGCTTTGACAAGCAACTTTGCACATTAAAAGTCTTTGATGTCAAATGCCTTGATTTTCTCTTGATTTATTGCCAGAATCAGTTTCCAAGAGAATATTAAAAGGCAATAATATACATTAAATGAGATTTCATCATCTCATTCCAATTCATTAATGCCTGTCGAAAATACAGGCTAACACAGAGGGATTTGGAAAAACGTGAGAGGGAGATCATTGCTGCTGGATTTAGGCTTCTCACCAGTTTCAACCATCAGGCTCCTCCTAAGTTTATTGGGGAGGGAGGTCCTGATACTGCGGATTTGTGGCTCCAGGCGATTGAGAGGATCTTTGGGGCAATCCTTTGCCCGGAAGGAGAAAAGGTAACCTTGGCTACCTATCAGTTGCAGGGTAGTTCTGAATACTGGTGGGGAAACCTTGGCTCATTATGGAGGCCGCCTATGAGGAAATAAATTGGGAGAACTTCAAGAGGAGGTTTTTAGCCAAGTACTTTCCCGAGACTGCTAGGAAAAGGTATGGGGAGGAATTCCTGCAGCTACGTCGGGGGGGCATGAATGTTGAGGCTTATGCCAAGAAATTTGAATCACTATCCCGCTACTTCCGCTTCTTTAGGGATGGGATAGATGAGAATTATATGTGCCGTCGGTTTCAGGATGGACTGAGGTATGAACTGCAAGATGCAGTGGTGCCATTGGGCATTCGACAATTTCAGGTCTTGGTAGAGAAGTGTCAAGAGGTTGAGGATATGAGAAACAAGCGGGTGAACCGCCAAGGTGGATTTAGTGCAGGAGGACCTAGTAATTCAAGTGGTCAGAATTAGAGTTCGAGTCAGAATCAGAGGAGGCAGGGGAATAAGCCTTATAACCGTTCCCAGGATAATCAAGGACCAACTCGCTCTGTGAACCAAGGGACTCAAGGGAGTCAGGGTGGATGGAAGCGAACTTGTTACAACTGTGGACAAGAGGGTCATTTTGCTAATGAGTGTGGGGTTTCGAAACCAAAGGAAGGAACCGTTTGTTTCAACTGTCGGAAACCGGGTCATTTTGCTAGGGATTGCAAAGCCCCAAAGGTCGGGTCGTCGGCGGATGTTGCACAAGGAGCTCGACCCGCTGCTAGAGGAGGTGCCTACTGTATGGGCACGGGAGTGAGCGGTCAGACTGGTAAGGCCATACAGCGGGATTGCCAGATTGCAGGTAAGACTCACTGCATTGATTTTGTTGGGGCAACCCACTCTTACATGTCTTGGTGTGCGTTTTGCTAGGAATTGTTTGTTTGTCTTTGCTTTTGTTTCGAATGTTCTACTAGGTAAAGGACTTAGTAGTGGTTATAGCACGTTGCCCTGTTAGTAGTAAGTTGGAATTACGTGTGTCACGCGTCAAGGGTCAGTGGACCTAGTGTCGTTGATAACGAGTATGCGAATAGTGGATACCTTAAGGGTTGAGGTAAGTGCGTGGGATCTAGTAGATCGTTGAGTTAGCCGCGAAGGAATGTTAGTCGTTGGGAAAGAGTCGCTGAGAATGAGTAAGAGAAAATCACATGATGATGTGACTTATGTCAATAGAGGATTGGCGGAAAGAATTGCCTCACACCTAGATGGAAAATCATGGTTGTGCGGGTATAGTACGGATTCAAAAGCACCACCTGAATGGATGTCATGACGGTGCGTGAGTTGTAAGTGGAAATAAGAAGGATAAGAGTTGTCTCATGACAAGTTGATGAAAGTTAGTAGAGCTTTGGTTCATTGTAGTGGTTACAATGAAGAGAGGCGTGGTATGATGGAAATACGATGTGAAGAAGATGTGCGCCGACGATGGTAGTAGACGAGGATAAGCGTTTTGTTTAAGGCACGCGAGATTTATCTAAGTGTCGTTTGGAAGTAATATGAACGCATAGGAAGCCGATTCTGGGAATTGGGGATTTGGATAAAGGAGTCCAAGAGAAGTAGATGGTATAGTTTGGCAAGTGTCAAGACTATGAGGAGTGTAATCGCCAACTGGAGGTTGGGATTGTTTTATGTAAGTCGTGTTTGGAATGAGACTCGTGGGTGAGCATACGGTTTCGGCGTATTCATTGAGTTGCGGACTCATGGATATTGGTAAGGTGTGAAGTTCTTCCTAAGAGGAGATAACTTGCTCGGAATGTAATGGTTTGGGTGGTACTTGCCGTAGTGGCACGGTACTACTAGTGGATGATACTCCACGGGTGCTTCAAGAAAGGAAGCATGATGGCTTAAGCTACGTGTCTTGAGCGTTGTGTCTTGCGATTTCGACGTGTATTCGTAAGAGATTGAGGGAAACGTGTGGGACCATGGTGCCTCGGAGGACCTTGAGCACAAGTGGAATGAAGTATCACTTAAGTTGGGTAAAGATGGTCTAAACCACCATCAGGATTGTCGACTGTCTATTGACAAATTGAGGGACTGGCCGTCCTTAATTTATTGTTGATGATAGACGGGAATCGTGTTGACTGGAATTGACTAGTTTTGCTAGCTTTTGTGATGCACAGAGAACTTCAGTGTTTCTTTTTGGAGGGTAGCCACTCACAACTTCGCGTGAACCTAGGGAAATTGGCTATGTCGCGGAGGCAAAAGAGGTGACTTGGAAATTTTTGTTTGTGGGCACGAGGATCTTTGGGAACTAGAGGTTGTGAACCTCTGTTGTGAGGTTAATTTTTGAGTGGTGAACTCGTTGAGAGTTGTGGTTGGTGCACGGTTGTGCCAGTGTGTTGGTGAGAATATCTGTGGGACTTCACCCGGTGTTAGCATCTTTGTGGCTACACCTAATCCTGAGGGATTTTGTTGTGTTGGTTTTAGTAATGACTAGTTGAGTCGTCATCCTTAACTTTAGTTTCGAGGACGAAACTTCTTTTTGGAGGGTAGTAATGTAAGACCCAAGATTTCACTGTACAATTTTCATAAGGAACTTTAGTGTCGGCTAAGTTTTTAGGGTTTTTGGTGAAGCGGTTTCGTGAGTATTGTTGCGTTAATGGAATTTTTGCTGTATTTGAGCCTGTTTTGTGCTCGTGCGCTGGAAAGGCACATACTTTTGGGTCGTGATCCTCTTTTAAGTATGAGGAGATTTCTGTGAAGTCAGAATGACGAGATTTGGATTATTCTTGTTTTTGGAAAAACGAGTAGGATTTTACCCGCTGATGGAAAATCTTACTGCGTCTGTTTTAAGTGAGGTTTCGGATGGAAGTTTCATATATCTGCGTGAGTTAGGATATGTCCGGAGATTAATTTTCCAAGGTGTGGAAGAAAATTACAGTCGCGGAAAAAGATTCGGCGATAAGTTTTGGAAATGTTAAACGTTAGACGTTCTTTCCGTAAGTTTTATGTTTTTGTGGTTTACGTCCGTCGCGTCGCGCGAGAGCTGAGCATGTGACTTGTTTTGGAAGAGTTGCTAATATCTTGTGATTTCTCATAAAGCAAATTGATCCAATGGCTAGGGTTTAAGCTTGGACTTTTAACTTTGATCCAATGGTGGATTGGCTATCAAGAGCCTTTGACATAGTAAGGAGGTTTAGTGACTTGTGGACTTGAGAAAATCACAAACTTCACTCCTTTTCTTTCTCTCTTTCACGTGAACTCCATTACTTTCTCCTAACCTTCACTAAATTTTCCATTCCTCACCATTTGTGTCCATTTCAAGCTTGGGAGCTTTGTGGAATTGTTATAGAGAATCACTTTCTTAAGGTAACCACTCTTTTCCTTCCCTTTTTGGTTGGTTAAAACTCTTAGGGTTATGAGTTTAGATTATGTTCATGAGATGGAAAGGTTAGGAATTGATTCTTGTTTCATGAATGTTGTTCATGAGGTTTAGAGAAGCATGTGTAGGCTTTGTTATTTTGTTTTCCACGAGTTGGTGAAAAATCTCATGAGAAAAGTTAGGGTTTTGGTTGGTTTATATATTGATCAATAACATGTGGTTAAGTTGTAAGGTTTTGAAAAGAAAAGTTGTCTTTGAACCTTTGGGCAAAAGGGAAATGCGTTGTATGGTTTTGTTTTAGAAAATACGATGAAAAATATATTGGGGTTTATGAAAATATTTCCTAAGTGTTTTGAGTAGTGTTTTTGGGGTCAAAGTGGTTTAAAACTCTTGTGACATGTGGAGTTGCTTTTTCCTTTGAAAACATGTTTGAAAATGATTACCGGACGGTTAAGGCCCGTAATAAAACTTGTGCTTGGATTTGGTTTTGATTTTGGAAATGAAAATCAAATAACTTGCACTCGAAGCAACCAACAAGCTTTCGGAAATGAATTGCTTGCTTATGAAAATGGTTTGCTTTTGTACCTTGAAAAAGTGTTGGGAACTAATAGAATCAAACTAGGCTTGGTTGGAAAAAGGTGGTGTGAGTTGCTGTCTTTTGCTGTCATGACAGGTGCAACTCGCTGAGCGAGTGTTTACTCGCCAGGGCGAGTGTCACAGGTCATGACAACTCGCCAGGGCGAGCTCCAGAGCGAGTAAGACCAGTCTTCACTGCCTTCGCTCGCCACCAACTCGCAGGGCGAGCTCTGGGACCTAAAATTTTGGATTCTGATTTCTAAACTTGGTTTTTAACTTTCTAATCCCTTTTTATTAATTTATGGAAGTGGTGGGGATTGGAAACGAGTTTTTCGGGTACTCGGAAAGTACGTAGCTTATAACGCAAGAAAACGGCCATTTTGCATTTCAAATTATTTAAGACTTTGGCCTATTGTTTTGGGTCCTAAAAATAGTACAAATAACTCATGGGGGTTGATCAATACGATAGTTTTTGGTATAGTATCCGAAAGAGTAGTTTTACCTTAGAAAGCCTTTGGTTTGTGGGGTTTTAGAGTCCAATTCATTGAGGATTGATTGGATATGGTTTTGATTGAATACTTTGCTTGTCGAAGCACCTTATGGTAATGAGTTCTTTTGCATATTTGAATGCCGGCTCATTGAAAAATATTTTATGCGCACTCTGAGTGTTAGTTGAAAAAGAACAAAAAAAAAAAATATACTGCCTTTTCAGGCCTTTGAAAAACGGGTTGTTACACTTAACTATAGCTAGCATGAAAGAACATGGATTAAGGAGATGAGAGTCTCTCAAATGAGACACTCCCAAGTGAGAAAGAAGAAGCTCCAAAATTAAACATAAGAATTGATTATATTTGATGCAAATTAAATGGAGACTCGTGAGTATTTATATAGAATATCTCCTTTGCAATCATTTTTTCATAATCTGTCCTTTTCCAATCATTTGATTAAGGTCTGTCTATCATTTGGCTAAAGTATTATAGTGGACATTTTACACTATAAAGTGATTAAGTGAAAGTTTCCGTCGGCTTAACTAAGTTAATAGAGACATTATATTATATATGTAAGAGTTGAAGTTCGAACTTCGGACACTCCACTTATTCACTTTAAAAGTGGAATTCTAGACACTAAACTATTTAACAAACAATGAATTAAAGTGCTTTTATTAATTAAAGTATGCTTATTATGTAGGAAAATGTTAACATGTGCCCTTGAGGGTACGATGTGGAAGTTTCCCTAGCATGTGAAGGTTACCAATAATTGGCAATGGTTTTGGACCCGGTGGATATTTTCTACCATTTTTTTTATGCAATTTTGAGTGAAGAAATATAGTAACCAATAGAATGAGTATGAATGTAAGAAATAGAAATTCAGGGATAACTAGTGTTTGAGGTAACATTTTTGTCCGAAAGAGAAAAGCAATCTTCACGCGCCTAACGCCTGTGGATTCTAAGTCTCTAGTCGTATGCTTCTTCTCCGAGTGACGAGAGATGTGTTGTCACTACCAACTGAACATAGATTAAGGAGATGAGAGTCTCTCAAATGAGACACTCTCAAGTGAGAAAGAAGAAGTTCCAAAATTAAACATAAGAATTGCTTAAGTTTGATGCAAAAGTGGAGATTCGTGAGTATAGTATTTATATAGAATATCTCCTTTGCAATTGCAAATCATTAAATTAAGGTCTATAAATCATTGGCCTATAGTTTACCTTCAAACTGAAAATATGTCTCAGTTATGCAACTTTTGCTTATAATTTTTTTTAGGTAGTTTGGTGGACAATATTTTACGTGAATTTAACTCAGTTAGTAGGAACGTTATATTATATTATATATAGAAATCGAAAGTTTGAATTTTGAATACTCCACTTATTTACATGAAAATAGTATATTGACAAAATTACACTGCAAGTCTTTTATCGTATTTTTTTGTAATATTTTGGTTTTTATCGTTTATTTGTAAACTTTGGTCATTTATCTTATTTATATGTAACACTTTGGTCATTTATTTTTTATTTGTAGCACGTTGGTCCTTTATATTTTATAACATTCACATATAAACCATTTTTCTCATTTTTTCTTTAATTAATAAAATGCTGAATTTTATTTTTTAAAATATCTTTTTATTAAAATTAAATAAAACTCGTAATTTTGATGAATATGTTCATCATCTTTATCAATTCTTTCATATTTTCATCTTCTTTAAAGGACTAATGTATTATAAATAAAAGATAAAAAACCAGAATATTACAAAAAATAAAGGACCAGAGTGTTACAAATAAAATATAAATAACCAAAGTGATATAAAAAAATAAGATAAAAAACTTGCAGTATAATTTGTGATAGTATAATCTGTTATCACATTTTATTTACATTAACTAGACAAATACAAATAGTTAATAGATCTTTAGGTCCCTGTATGTTCTCGAATTTTTGGTTTTAGTCCCTGTATTTTGTTTTGTTGCAAATAAGTCCCTGAATGTATAAATTTTTTTGGTTTTAGTCCCTAAAGTCAAAATCCGCAGGAAAATTTGCAGTTTTTGTGGAGATTTTTCTTCAGATTTTCCTGCGGATTTTGACTTTAGGGACTAAAACCAAAAAAAATTGTACATTGAGGGACTTATTTGCAACAAAACAAGATACAGGGACTAAAACCAAAAATTCACGAACATACAGGGACCAAAAGATCTATTAAGCCTAGTATAATCTACGATCACATTTTATTTCTTATAATCATAAATATTACGTTTAATCAACATTTTCGTCCCTGTAAGTTCGCGATTTTTTGGTTTTAGTCCCCGTATCTTTTTTTGTTGCAAATTAGTCTCTGTATGTTCAAATCTTTTGGTTTTAGTCCCTTAAAACTAAAATCTGCAGGAAAATCTGCAGGAAACCAGCGAATTTTCCTACAGATTTTCCTGCAGATTTTAGCTTTAGGAACTAAAATTAAAAAGATTTGCACATGCAGAGACTAATTTGCAACAAAAAAAGATACAGGGACTAAAACCAAAAATTTATGAACTTACAGGGACGAAAATGATGTTTAAGCCTAAATATTATCTTCATAGTATATTTTTTTTTTTGGCAAAATCTTCATAGTATATTATATTATATTATAATGACAAATACAAATAGTACAATTTATGATCACGTTTTATTTCTTATAATCATAACCTATGAAGCCCCGATACGCGACACGATACGGATACGATACGATACCGATACGCTGATACGTGAAAATTTTAAAAAATTCATATCCGATACTGGCGCGATACGTTATTTAAAAATTAATTTTAAAATTAAATATATAAATGCACAATAATATTAATAATGATAATTTTTTTTTGAAAGACAAAAAATTATTATAATTATTATAATTATAAACGCCAATAGTTCATTGTACAAAGAGTACACACAAGCTAATTAGCTTGCACAAGAGCAAAACAATTTGAGGCTCAACATACAAGGGCTCATCAGTTCTAACTAAAGACATATAATAGCTCAAAAAACATATAATAGTCATGACATCAAGCCTCTTCAACAAGTTCATCTTGTAGCAATATCAAACAATTATATAGGTCCTGCAACTGACCAATTAAAAGCATAAAGCATTCATTCTTATACTAGAATTTTGGGACAAGCCCAAATACTTAAACAACCTGTTATATAGTAGGACACCATAGTGACTTCAGAACAGTGACAAAGACAAAAAATACTAATTATAATAAATTAAAATCATTAATACTAAGTTAAGTATTTGTGTTTCATTAATATTGTCCTAAAAAATAATGATCACCATTACATTTTAAGTTATACATCTTAAGTTAAATATTATACAACATCATTAGTACTATCCAAAAAAAGACATTGTTAGTTACCCGTGTAGCAACATAATAGTTTGACATTCACTAGGAAACACAGATTCTATCGGATATTATTTTTTATTTAAAAATAAATATTTAACCGATACTTTTCCGATACGAGTATCGGGAAGTATCGGACGCGTATCGGATATTATTTTTTTATTTAAAAATAAAGATTTAACTGATACTCTTCCGATACGAGTATCGGGACGTATCGAAAGAGTATCGGTATCGGGTGCGTATCGGACACGATACTTCACCAATTTTAGAGTATCGGGGCTTCAGAGATCATAACTATCTTCTAGGTATATTATATTTTTATATTATATATTATAATATCTGGAAAACAAATATATAATGAATTTCTAAGATTGTCATTGCTGTCACCACAAGCTGTCACATATTTTCTACCAGCTACTGCGCAGATTTTTCTCCTTGTTTTTCTCTTGTACTCACACGTTACTTAATAAAATAACGGTTGTTTCACGCAGAGAATTCTCTCAAAACAATTAATAAGTTTAGTAAAGAGGACCGCATAATACTCCCTCCGTCTTATATATAAGTAATAAAATAAAAAAATTGAAAGTCTCAAATACAAGTAATCTTTAATCATTATAATAAATGTCATTTTTTTAAATATATTTCTACTTTTTTCACATTCTCATATTTTTAACGGTTTTCAAGTCAAAAGATAGGAGTAAAATTAGAAAATTATATGACTTAAATATATTTAGACATTTTTCTTAAAGGAGTAATTTTTTTGTAAATTTGCTTATATATGAGACCGGAGGGAGTATTGCACAACTGTGAAATAATATGCCTCGCAATTGTAATTGATCATACACACTTTTTTATGTGTTATGATTCTTTCCTTCACATTACAAAGGGAGATATGAGAGAAAATAGAAAATTGAAGGGTAAAAATGAGAAATAAAGAGAGGGCATCTCCGACCACAACCATGCGTCGAATGCATGATGGTATTGGATTTTAAAATTTTGAGGCCCTAAAATAATAATTATATATTGTCAATGACGAGTTTTTTGTATTGCTTAGATTTTCCAAAAATGCTTTTAATAACGAGACAGCGATGAATTTTTTGGATTCTTGATTGTTCATATTTTGAGTTTTGGCTTAGTTCTCCCAAGCTTTTCTCTTGTTTCTTTCTATTTGTGACCCATTTAAATTGTCTTACATTTAAATGGGTTAATGCTACGGTGAACCACCTTCACAAGTGGTCCACTGTGGACAAGTGATCATTACTATTATAACGAATACAAATTTTACAAAATTCGCTGTTAGATTGAAAGTTTGTATCATATAGATTATTCATACAAATTATTAGAAAAATTGAAAATCATTTGATATGTTAATGAAATCTATATATCAAGTTTAACGGTATTTAATAAAAACTCATAAACTGTTAATCTTAATGAGTCTCAATAACATATCAAATGATTTTCAATTTTTCTAAAATTTTTATAGATGATCTATATGAAACAAACTTTCAATCCAACGGTGGATTTTGTAAAATTCGTATTCGTTATAGTGTTATTCATAACGTGTCCACCATGAACCACTTGATGAAGTGGTCCATTTTAGAATTTACCACGAAAATGATATCTTAATATATAATAAGTGGATTTTTATAAATTATCTTTTGTTTTGAATTACAATAATTTTGGTAAAAAATTTCTACCGCCAATAACAGTAATTAATCTCTATCAGAGAATCTGTGGAGCACATAAGATGAGTTCTCCACTTCCAAAATTTCTCAATAGTAATGAATCAGAATCAAATCTATGACCAAATACTTAAAATGACCAAACACACTTATTATTTAGAATATAAACTATCTTTATATATAAAAAATTGCACATATCTTTACAATCTTATAAATAATACAATCTTGTGATTAAAAAAAGTTGATCGACTGTCATTAATTAAGCTTTACTTATAACAATCGCGGTCACGTGTTAATATTATATACTAGTAATGTTAAATATTTTGTCCGTCCTACAAAGATTCTCTTTTATCAAAACTACCCTATAAAGATCTTATAAATCTATTAAAATATTAAAGTTAATATGAAAATGTTAATATGAATTGTAAAGTATAGGGAAATAATTGTCTATTTATAATATTTTAACTCAATAAATTATTAAAATAATTAACTACACTCATATTTTTTTAATGCGTGGCTATTTTCTTATTATGTTTACATGAGTCTATATTTCTACGATCATATATAAATACGTGTGCCTACTTTTTTTTTAATTTTTACGAAAATTTATATTTTTATTCATATATTAATATGTGTGTTTACTTTTTTATAATTTGCATGCGAACCATTATTTCCACTCATATATTAATATGTGTGCCTACTTTTTTATATTTCTACACGGATCTATATTTCTACTCATATATAACTTACGTGTGTCTACTTTTTTTATAATTTCTATGTGAAACTATATTTCTACTCATATATTAATATGCATGTCTATTTTTTTATAATTTCTACGGGGAACTATATTTTTACTCATATATTAATTAATACGTGTGTTTAATTTTTATAATTTCTATGGGACCTATATGTCTACTCATATATTAATATATATCAAGACGCATGCCTTTTTTATAATTTCTACAGTACCTATATTTCTAATCATATATATATTAATATGTGTGCCTATTTTTTTTATAATTTCTACGAGGATCTATATTCTACTCATATATAAATACGCGTGTTTATTTTTTTATAATTTCTAAGGTGGGTCAATATTTCTATATATTAATTAATACAAGTGCCTATTTTGTATAGTGTCTATTTTGTATGACACATATATAAGAAATTGCTATTATATATTAAAATGATAAATATCTCAAAAAGTTCAATGTTATGAAACTGATACATATGATAAATATTACAATTATAATTGTTATACACGGGACAACAATCTAGCACTAGAGAGTACAAGTTCAATGTTATTTATATGTGAACAAATTGTCACTGATAAATATTACAATTATAAATGTCATACATGGGAGAACAATCTTTGCACTAGCAAGTAATTTTATAACGGGAATAATTTCGCACTATACAATATTCAACCAATTATAATTTACTTTACTAATTTTTTTTTGAATTCTTAATAGAAAAAGTGTAAATCAAAATTAAATTATATAATAAAACATTAATCGTTAAGAAATTATCACCCTATTGTAAAAATAATTGCGGCAACGCCGCAATCTGTATCTTTTTTGTTGTGGCAAGTTTGAGGTAAGAAGTCTCACACATTGCTTAGAAAAGTGGAGGTTGAACACTTTATAATTGAGAAGACTCGTAAACCTAACGCCTTAAGGTTAGTTAAAATGTAGTGTCAAATTCACTTGTATAGTTGTTGTTAAACTTAATGCGGATGATCCCCCTGGTTGTCCCCTCGTGATCCAACAGTGATATCAGAGCCGATGGTTCGACAAAAGGTTCAACGGCCTCCTTGTATCAAAAATTTTCCTGACAAAGGTGGTCAGGCGGCAAGTCCGTTGAGCAGCAGCAACTGTTGTGCAGGTGTGTGTGGTGGAAAAAGCTTCCGCTTGAGGGGGATCAAATGTGATGTCAAACTCACTTGTATAGTTTAGCTGTTTCTTAAACTCAATGTGAATGATCCCTTGCCCCTCGTGACCCAACATTTATAATTTATATAATATAATATAATAAAAATTCTTTCAAACACAATTAAATAAATAAGGTTGCTAACAGTAATAAGTGTTAGGCTTAAACATCATTTTCGTCCCTGTAAGTTCATGAATTTTTTGTTTTAGTCCCTGTATCTTTTTTTGTTGCAAATTAGTCTCTGCATGTGCAAATCTTTTTTATTTTAGTCCCTAAAGCTAAAATTTGCAGGAAAATTTGTTGGTTTCATGTGGATTTTTCTGCGGATTTTAGTTTTAAGGGACTAAAACCAAAAGATTTAAACATACAGGGACTATTTGCAACAAAAACATATACATGGACTAAAATAAAAAAATCACGAACTTACAGGGACTAAAATGATGATTAAGCCATAAGTGTTATTTCGTTAAAAAAACAAAAATATATACCAAGTAAATGTTTTAAAATTAATGGTTAATTTTTTTGTATTAATTTTTTGATTCTCAAAGAAAGAAAATTCTGATAATCCAGAGTTTAAACATAAAATAAATAAATTATGATCAATTGTTCTCATAAAAAATCAGGCTCAAATTCTCTCGAATAATTCGTTCATAAAAAGAGTTTATTAATCAATTGAACTCAAGTTAAAAAATCTATATTGACGATTAAAAAAAAAAAAAAAAACCATTGTACCATAAAAATAAGGAAAAACAATTTCAAATTTTTACAAAATTAAATACACTTTTTCAACTTATATTTTATTTTTCATTTTTTTTTTGTCTTAGATGAAGTGGTAATCCACTGAAATTAAACTCACACACAACTGTGAGGACCCGGGTTCGAACCCGGGTCATGACGTCCGGCCTAGCAATTTCGGCATTTGCCAGTTGAGCTAGGACTTTTAGACTATTTTTCATTTTTTTAAATTGTGCTACTCTGTATAAATAACTATCGAGTTGGGATTGGATCACATTTTGTATTTTTTCCTTATAATTCTGGATGAAGTACACGGCAAGGTTCTGTTGCCATATTTTTCACTGCCTCCAAGGTTTTCATTTCTCTTTTATTATTTATGAAGAATATTAACATGTTAAGAAGATAATGTAGTAGGAATATTTTATTAAAATTTGTATATTCAACTCTTTAAATATTAAATATTTAATAACATTTTTCATCTTAAATTTCTACTTTTAGATAGAGCACAATGGACATGTTAACATGAGTCATGACTAAGGATGTAATTGGACTGGTTTGGATCGGTTTTTGGTGAATTCAATGTCCAAATCAATGAATTCTCGATTGGTTTGGGTTCTGATATTTTTCAAAAAAGAATCCGAACCAAACTAATTGGTTTGGTTCGGATACTTTAATCGATTTGCTGCGCTTTTTATTTCCAATATATTTCCTGCTATTATTTTCTATCTGATATATTTCTTGCTATAACTTTTTCAATCACACATAACATTAATGTAATCAAATATTACCATACACCATACATTATACATAAAAGAAAATGCAATGGTTTTCAAACACATTTCAATTCAAACAAAGTTGACGAAATATAATCCATAGATTTTCAAATACAAAATACAATTCATAAGTGGAATTCCCCATCAAATACAAAATACAACCATATAAAAAATTTAAGTTCCTAAGTTCAACATCAAGTATGTTAGGTTTTAGGGTTGTTGGCTTCATTTGCTAAAATAAGCCTTTGTCCAAGATGTGGAGCCTGATGTGCCCACATCATGGTCCATACCTAGACGCCCTAAACAAACGCGCTTTCTGTTATTTTCACGTGTGATCTTTTAAAAGATTTGGTTTGAAAGAAACAAACTCACGCATACTTGCGCGCCAAGGAAAGGGCTGAAAGATTCAAAGATATTTTAAAGATGGCCAACTTTTGATCAAAAGATTTAAAACAAATAAATCTTGATAAAGATCAAATTTATCTCAAGAGAAATTACGATGGCCCAGCTGTCAATTCAAGGATCCAAGCCCATGAAGCTCGTTTTACATAAAAGAAGACTGAAGACCTAGTTTAATCATGAAAAAATCTATTGTTCACAAATTGAGTCTTTAAGTTTTTAAGTCTTTTATTATTGTTCATTGTTCATTGTGAGCCTTCTCTTGAATCATGTCTGATACAAGTGCAAGGACTATTTAGTTGAGTTGTAAACTCTTGTGAATCGTTCCAAAGCTTTGAAGTGCGAAATTGATTCTTTGTCTAAGAGTGTGTCTCCATTATTGAGTTTGTCAGTAATTGAAAAATCCTCACAGTTGTGAGGTTGAGGGGGAGTGAGCAGAGGTTCTCATAATTAGGAGTTCCTAAGTAGAATTAGCACGGGTAGTGTTTAAGTGATAAGTCGTAAACGGGGTTTACTAGGGCTTTGAATTAAAACTATCATAGTGGATTCCTTCCTGGATTAGTATCTCCCAGAGTAGGTTGCGTTGTGCACTGAACTGGGTTAACAAACTCATTGTGTTATTTACTTTCTGCACGTTATTATTTATCTTGTTCATCAAGTTACAGTATTTCCATGATATTGGCACATTAGGTATCACATCATACATAATCCTAAAGTTCCCACATCGTGTTGCACATTTGTCACTTGCTACCAGAATTTCAAAGTAAAAAAGTAAATTAAAATAAAATTTCAATTTTTTCCCACTTGAATCGGCAATGCACCATCATGCAATAAATAAATTGAAATATATATACATAGTTAGATTATAAAACATGAAATTTATTTTTAATTTGAACATTGAAACGGTATATGCATGTATATGTAGAATTTATAACATTAAATAGAATCTGAATCCGAGAATTCCCCCGAGACTCTATCCGAGGCCGAGGATTACGTAATTAAGAGATGAAATTAAGAATATGTCTAAGGATGAAATTTTAAAAGATTCTGTTGCCATGTGTGATTTTGAAGAAGCTTCATGGTAATACTAAGTTTATTTTGTCTATGTCATTTGTATGGTGCATTTGTTAATAACTTATATTAATGAGTTACCGATATGGGGTTCTACTGGCATTGCGTTCCTATATGGCAAAATGAGCCTATTGTCTTCCATGCCTCCATTTTTAGATAAATTATTAGAAATGGTGTTTTTACTTTAAACACTAGGTTGCGCCATACGACTAGAAAACATGTACCTTTTGTTTCTTTTGAAAGCTTACATAAGGATTTTAACCATGAAAATTCAGAGAATACTTTTTTAAATGCTGTTGCAAGTTGCATAGCAGAAGACTAGAAAGAGAAGTTTCAGTTCGAATGTTACTAATTTTCAGTCTCGGGTTCGGGGCGTTATAATTGGTATCAGAGCCTGGTTGGTCCAATCCGGCCAGGTGGGTTATGTGTCAATCAGAGCAGGTCTGTCCAGTCAGATCAAATGGGCGTAGTGTCAGTGTCGTGTCTAACTTGTGTTTTCTCTATTTAGATACATCTGCACCTTAGTCACTTTTTAAATATCTTGTCACATGAGTTATAACATGTTTGATTATGTTTTATGAATTTTGTTGTTATTGTTTGTTGGCATGTTAATTGCTTGATTTTTTTCTCATATGACTATTGTCTCTAATTTTTATTTAGTGGTGTGAGTAGACTAGTTTGTCTTCTAGAAAACCTTAGACAATTTTCGAGGGCGAAAATTTTTAAAGGGGGGAAGAATTGTAACACCCCAAAATTTAGAAATAGTTATTTATTTAGAATATAGTTTATTTAAGTGATTATGTGATAAGTAGATTATTTGATAAGTTAGAATTTATTTAATTTAGTGAGAACGGAAGAATTATTTGGAAAAATATAATTAATTAGGATATAATTTAGAATCACATTTTAGAGATATAATTTTGAGATATATTATAGGAATATATTATGAAAATAAAAGATGTAGATTTTTATGAAAAATAAGATGAGAGTTTTTAGGAAAAATATACTATGGAAACAAATCCGATAAGGATATCTTTTAGGAAAAGAAACCTAATTAATTGCTTATAAATAGGCTAAAGTGAGAGAAGAAATTAGGAGAGCAAAATCAAATAGCAACGTGGGAAAACCTTGGAGAGCTAGGGCATAGCACGAGGGATCACCAACCATAAATCATTAAAGAATTTCTGCATAATCGAGGTAAGGGGGGAGATTGTTCATGCATAGGGGAAGTGTTAACCATAAGAGTAGTCGAGGGGACCTTGCCTTCCTTCCTTTTTCCCTTTCTTTTGATGTATTCTGAGTTATCTATGATTCTTGCTTTAATTGTTATTTTTCAACATGAAAATTTGTATCTATTATATCTCTAACATGTTCGTATGATGGTACATATTCTTTAACTATATATATGTGAGTCTGTTTGACCAAAATTTGTTTAACCATGTGTCTGGATTATATTGATTCAAGATAATTATAATTGAATAGTCTAAATTTGCAAACATCAAGAGGCACACCACGAAATCGTTGTCGAAGCCTTCTATCCTTTGAAATTGTTATCGGTTCTTATTAGCGTTTGAACTAGGAAATTGCTTTCTGTTCCTTGATTCTTTTTTTGTTAAAATTTTGTATATGTGATATATGAAATAATTAGTCTTAATTAATATAGGCCAGGTACGATGCATAACTTCATGTGCTTGTTTTTGAAATTGTTTCACAAGTTTATACTGGACAATCATTCTTTTGTTGATTAAGCTTGTAAGTAAGAGTCTTTCCAATTAATAAGCAGTGATACAAATTGAAGATTTGAGAGTAGTCCTATTATTAGTATGTGACTATATTATTGAGTGCTATATTGACTAATTTAGAATTGCTATTATTTGGTATTGAGTTAAATTGATGTTGAGTGTAATTAGTGTCGAATTAATTGGTGTTTAACTTATTTGGTGTTGTTTTAATTGGTGATGTTTATTAAATATAATTAGTGTTGTTGTTTGGTGTTGTGGTGGCCGTTAAGTCACCGTTTGTCGTGTTGCTATGAGATATTACGTTGAGAAATTACGTTGAAAAATTATGTTGAGAATTTTATTGAGAAATTATGTTGGGAAAATTACGTTGAGAACTATGTCGAGAATACACTTTAATTACGTTGAGAAACTATGAATTTAAATGTTGAGTATTGTTGTAGTGTCGAGGAACTATTTGTTAATACATGTGATATGTTTGATCGTCCCAAAGGACGATATTTTGTTTTTATGTTTTCCCTATTCTTGTGTGTTAATACATCGATGCCTTGTGTGAATATATTCCTACCCTTTGCTTTTTGTCTTGTCTGGTTTGGCCCTGCGATTGTGAAATCGCAGTATCTACAGGTTGTCGAGTTTTGAGTTCAAGTCAAGGGAAGCCCGCTCTGATTGTGACACTTGGGAAGAAGTCTTAGAGTCTAGGATGTTTTGCTACTCTATTTTTAAAGCTAGTGTATTTTATTATAAAAGAAGTTACTATGTTTCACCTTTATAATAATTTTTAAATAATTTTGATATTGAGTATAATTTTCTAATTCTTTTATCCGCTGCGTGATGTCTCCTAAAGTGAATTTTCGAAAATACATCTTGAAAATTAAGTTATTATTAGTCTCGGGTTCGGGGCGTTATAATTGGTATCAGAGCCTGGTTGGTCCAATCCGGCCGGGTGGGTTATGTGTCAATCAGAGCAGATATGTCCAGTCAGACCAAATAGGCGTAGTGTCAGTGTCGTGTCTACCTTGTGTTTTCTCTATTTAGATACACCTTCACCTTAGTCACTTTTTAAATATCTTGTCACATGAGTTATAACATGTTTGATTATGTTTTATGAATTTTGCTGTTATTGTTTGTTGGCATGTTAATTGCTTGATTTTTTCTCATATGACTATTGTCTCTAATTTTTATTTAGTGGTGTGAGTAGACTAGTTTGTCTTCTAGAAAACCTTAGACAATTTTCGAGGGCGGAAATTTTTAAAGGGGGGAAGAATTGTAACACCCCAAAATTTAGAAATAGTCATTTATTTAGAATATAGTTTATTTAAGTGATTATATGATAAGTAGATTATTTGATAAGTTAGAATTTATTTAATTTAGTGAGAACGAAAGAATTATTTGGAAAAATATAATTAATTAGGATATAATTTAGAATCACATTTTAGAGATATAATTTTGAGATATATTATAGGAATATATTATGAAAATAAAAGATGCAGATTTTTATGAAAAATAAGATGAGAGTTTTTAGGAAAAATATACTATGGAAACAAATCCGATAAGGATATCTTTTTGGAAAAGAAACCTAATTAATTGCTTATAAATAGGCTAAAGTGAGAGAAGAAATTAGGAGAGCAAAATCAAATAGCAACGTGGGAAAACCTTGGAGAGCTAGGGCATAGCACGAGGGATCACCGACCATAAATCATTAAAGAATTTCTGCATAATCGAGGTAAGGGGGGAGATTGTTATGCATAGGGGTAGTGTTAACCATAAGAGTAGTCGAGGGGACCTTGCCCTCCTTCCTTTTTCCCTTTCTTTTGATGTATTCTGAGTTATCTATGATTCTTGCTTTAATTGTTATTTTTCAACATGAAAATTTGTATCTATTATATCTCTAACATGTTCGTATGATGGTACATATTCTTTAACTATATATATGTGAGTCTGTTTGACCAAAATTTGTTTAACCATGTGTCTGGATTATATTGATTCAAGATAATTATAATTGAATAGTCTAAATTTGCAAACATCAAGAGGCACACCACGAAATCGTTGTCGAAGCCTTCTATCCTTTGAAATTGTTATCGGTTCTTATTAGCCTTTGAACTAGGAAATTGCTTTCTGTTCCTTGATTCTTTTTTTGTTAAAATTTTGTATATATATGAAATAATTAGTCTTAATTAATATAGGCCAGGTACGATGCATAACTTCATGTGCTTGTTTTTGAAATTGTTTCACAAGTTTATACTGGACAATCATTCTTTTGTTGATTAAGCTTGTAAGTAAGAGTCTTTCCAATTAATAAGTAGTGATACAAATTGAAGATTTGAGAGTAGTCCTATTATTAGTATGTGACTATATTATTGAGTGCTATATTGACTAATTTAGAATTGCTATTATTTGGTATTGAGTTAAATTGATGTTGAGTGTAATTAGTGTCGAATTAATTGGTGTTTAACTTATTTGGTGTTGTTTTAATTGGTGATGTTTATTAAATATAATTAGTGTTGTTGTTTGGTGTTGTGGTGGCCGTTAAGTCACCGTTTGTCGTGTTGCTATGAGATATTACGTTGAGAAATCATGTTGAGAATTTTATTGAGAAATTATGTTGGGAAAATTACGTTGAGAACTATGTCGAGAATACACTTTAATTACGTTGAGAAACTATGAATTTAAATGTTGAGTATTGTTGTAGTGTCGAGGAACTATTTGTTAATACATGTGATATGTTTGATCGTCCCAAAGGACGATATTTTGTTTTTATGTTTTCCCTATTCTTGTGTGTTAATACATCGATGCCTTGTGTGAATATATTCCTACCCTTTGCTTTTTGTCTTGTCTGGTTTGGCCCTGCGATTGTGAAATCGCAGTATCTACAGGTTGTCGAGTTTTGAGTTCAAGTCAAGGGAAGCCCGCTCTGATTGTGACACTTGGGAAGAAGTCTTAGAGTCTAGGATGTTTTGCTACTCTATTTTTAAAGCTAGTGTATTTTATTATAAAAGAAGTTACTATGTTTCACCTTTATAATAATTTTTAAATAATTTTGATATTGAGTATAATTTTCTAATTCTTTTATCCGCTGCGTGATGTCTCCTCAAGTGAATTTTCGAAAATACATCTTGAAAATTAAGTTATTATTAGTCTCGGGTTCGGGGCGTTATAATTGGTATCAGAGCCTGGTTGGTCCAATCCGGCCGGGTGGGTTATGTGTCAATCAGAGCAGGTATGTCCAGTCAGACCAAATAGGCGTAGTGTCAGTGTCGTGTCTACCTTGTGTTTTCTCTATTTAGATACACCTTCACCTTAGTCACTTTTTAAATATCTTGTCACATGAGTTATAACATGTTTGATTATGTTTTATGAATTTTGCTGTTATTGTTTGTTGGCATGTTAATTGCTTGATTTTTTCTCATATGACTATTGTCTCTAATTTTTATTTAGTGGTGTGAGTAGACTAGTTTGTCTTCTAGAAAACCTTAGACAATTTTCGAGGGCGGAAATTTTTAAAGGGGGGAAGAATTGTAACACCCCAAAATTTAGAAATAGTCATTTATTTAGAATATAGTTTATTTAAGTGATTATATGATAAGTAGATTATTTGATAAGTTAGAATTTATTTAATTTAGTGAGAACGAAAGAATTATTTGGAAAAATATAATTAATTAGGATATAATTTAGAATCACATTTTAGAGATATAATTTTGAGATATATTATAGGAATATATTATGAAAATAAAAGATGCAGATTTTTATGAAAAATAAGATGAGAGTTTTTAGGAAAAATATACTATGGAAACAAATCCGATAAGGATATCTTTTTGGAAAAGAAACCTAATTAATTGCTTATAAATAGGCTAAAGTGAGAGAAGAAATTAGGAGAGCAAAATCAAATAGCAACGTGGGAAAACCTTGGAGAGCTAGGGCATAGCACGAGGGATCACCGACCATAAATCATTAAAGAATTTCTGCATAATCGAGGTAAGGGGGGAGATTGTTATGCATAGGGGTAGTGTTAACCATAAGAGTAGTCGAGGGGACCTTGCCCTCCTTCCTTTTTCCCTTTCTTTTGATGTATTCTGAGTTATCTATGATTCTTGCTTTAATTGTTATTTTTCAACATGAAAATTTGTATCTATTATATCTCTAACATGTTCGTATGATGGTACATATTCTTTAACTATATATATGTGAGTCTGTTTGACCAAAATTTGTTTAACCATGTGTCTGGATTATATTGATTCAAGATAATTATAATTGAATAGTCTAAATTTGCAAACATCAAGAGGCACACCACGAAATCGTTGTCGAAGCCTTCTATCCTTTGAAATTGTTATCGGTTCTTATTAGCCTTTGAACTAGGAAATTGCTTTCTGTTCCTTGATTCTTTTTTTGTTAAAATTTTGTATATATATGAAATAATTAGTCTTAATTAATATAGGCCAGGTACGATGCATAACTTCATGTGCTTGTTTTTGAAATTGTTTTTCAAGTTTATACTGGACAATCATTCTTTTGTTGATTAAGCTTGTAAGTAAGAGTCTTTCCAATTAATAAGTAGTGATACAAATTGAAGATTTGAGAGTAGTCCTATTATTAGTATGTGACTATATTATTGAGTGCTATATTGACTAATTTAGAATTGCTATTATTTGGTATTGAGTTAAATTGATGTTGAGTGTAATTAGTGTCGAATTAATTGGTGTTTAACTTATTTGGTGTTGTTTTAATTGGTGATGTTTATTAAATATAATTAGTGTTGTTGTTTGGTGTTGTGGTGGCCGTTAAGTCACCGTTTGTCGTGTTGCTATGAGATATTACGTTGAGAAATCATGTTGAGAATTTTATTGAGAAATTATGTTGGGAAAATTACGTTGAGAACTATGTCGAGAATACACTTTAATTACGTTGAGAAACTATGAATTTAAATGTTGAGTATTGTTGTAGTGTCGAGGAACTATTTGTTAATACATGTGATATGTTTGATCGTCCCAAAGGACGATATTTTGTTTTTATGTTTTCCCTATTCTTGTGTGTTAATACACCGATGCCTTGTGTGAATATATTCCCACCCTTTGCTTTTTGTCTTGTCTGGTTTGGCCCTGCGATTGTGAAATTGCAGTATCTACCGGTTGTCGAGTTTTAAGTTCAAGTCAAGGGAAGCCCGCTCTGATTGTGACACTTGGGAAGAAGTCTTAGAGTCTAGGATGTTTTGCTACTCTATTTTTAAAGCTAGTGTATTTTATTATAAAAGAAGTTACTATGTTTCACCTTTATAATAATTTTTAAATAATTTTGATATTGAGTATAATTTTCTAATTCTTTTATCCGCTGCGTGATGTCTCCTAAAGTGAATTTTCGAAAATACATCTTGAAAATTAAGTTATTATTAGTCTCGGGTTCGGGGCGTTATAATTGGTATCAGAGCCTGGTTGGTCCAATCCGGCCGGGTGGGTTATGTGTCAATCAGAGCAGGTCTGTCCAGTCAGACCAAATAGGCGTAGTGTCAGTGTCGTGTCTACCTTGTGTTTTCTCTATTTAGATACACCTTCACCTTAGTCACTTTTTAAATATCTTGTCACATGAGTTATAACATGTTTGATTATGTTTTATGAATTTTGCTGTTATTGTTTGTTGGCATGTTAATTGCTTGATTTTTTCTCATATGACTATTGTCTCTAATTTTTATTTAGTGGTGTGAGTAGACTAGTTTGTCTTCTAGAAAACCTTAGACAAATTTCGAGGGCGTTATATATCCTAACCCTAACATGCTCTATATCACGCTGCACATCTGTGACTTTCTACCGGAATTTCAATTGGCATCAGAACAGGCACCCTGTTCTGTTTTAGGGTGAGCTCCAGGGAAGATGCTTTCTAGAACCATGGACAAGGATGAAACTTTGGTCAGAAAACCACCTCTTCTGGATGGCACTAACTATGACCACTGGAAGTCACGCATGGCTGCCTTCCTAAAATCCATTGACAGTAGAACTTGGAAAGCAGAAGAATGGACTACAACAGAAGATACACTTGCTCTTGGCAACAATAAAGTTTTGAATGCCCTATTCAATGCAGTGGACAAGAACATGTTCAGACTCATCAAACAATGTACTGTTGCCAAAGAAGCTTGGGAAATACTCAACACAACCCATGAAGGGACCTCCAAGGTAAAAAGTTCAAGACTTCAACTTCTCCACTCAAAATTTGAAAATCTCAGAATGAAGGAGGAAGAGGCCATTTATGACTTTCACATGAATGTCCTTGAAAATTGGTAAGGAAAATTCTTAGATCTCTACCTAAGAGGTTTGACATGAAGGTCACAACAATTGAAGAAGCTCAAGACATTGCTAGCATGAAAGTAGAAGAAGTTGTAGGTTCTCGTCAAACCTTTGAGATGAACTTCAGTGATAAAATTGAGAAGAAAGGAAAAAATATAGCCTTTACCTCCAACACTGATAGTGAGGAAGTTGATGATGACCTTGACACTAGAGAAGATCTCTCAGAAGACATAGTGTTACTTGGAAGACAATTTAACAAGATCCTGAAGAGAGTAGATAGAAGACCAAGGAGGAATGTGCAGCGCATCCAGACTGACATCAGCAAACAAGGAAACACCTCAGCAAAAACCAAGGCAGATGACAAGACAAATCAAAGCAAAGGTGTTCAGTGCTATGAATGTGAAGGTTATGGTCACATTAAAACTGAATGTGCCAACTATCTAAAGAAATAGAAAAAGGGTCTGGCAGGGACTTGGTCTGATGAAGATAACTCTGAGAATGAGTTGGAAAGTGTAGCTGCAAATCTTGTAAGTGCAATGACTGGTGTGTGCTTTTCTGATAATGACTCATGTGATGGTGAACTCACCTATGAAGAACTAGCTTCTGCTTACAAAGATCTATGCATCAGAAGTGAGGAATTGTGCAGAAAAAGTTGTAGAACAAAAGGCTCACATTGATCAACTCAAGTTTGTAAAGAAGAAGCTACAAGCCAAAGCTACTAGTCTACATGATGAAGTCAAGCTATTGTCTTCTAATTTAGAAAACATGACCAAGTCATTTAAGATGCTCAGCCCTGGAACAAAGAAACTTGATAAAATCCTCAGCATCAGAAATCATACAAATGACTCAACAGGAATTGGTTATGGGAAAACTTACAACAGCAAAAGCCCAAAATCAAACTTTGTTCCAGCACAAAACAGATCTGACCTTGAAGAGATGTTGCCACATCCTGCACCACATCAGAGACATGTACAAAAGAAAAAGTTCACTTCATTGAAGTGTCACTATTGTGGCAAGAATGGTCATATCAAATCCTTCTGTTATAAGCTCCATGGATATCCTGAGAAGAAATCTCAACCCAGAGCTTATCATGCAAAGGCCAGAACCAAGAAAGAGTGGAAGCCAAAAGACAAAGTAGTTGCTCATATAGCTCACACATCCTTTAGAGCTTCATCAAAATAAGACTGGTACTTTGATAGTGGCTGCTCCAGGCATATGATAGGGGTAGAAAAATTCTTAAAAGACCTAAAGTCATATACCACCAGCTATGTGACCTTTGGTGATGGAGCTAAATGAGATATCAAGGGAATTGGGAAGCTACATAGTAGTGGTCTACCAAAACTTGATAATGTTTTGCTTGTTAAAGGGTTAAAGGCAAACTTGATCAGCATTAGCCAACTATGTGATCAAGGGCTTAAAGTTAATTTTACAAAGAATGAGTGCCTTGTAACCACTAACAAAGGAGAACTACTGATGAAAGGAGCAAGGTCAAAAAACAACTGCTACTTGTGGGTTCCTCAAGAAACAACTCATTCTACTACATGTCTTGTAAGTCAAGAAGATGAAGCAAAGCTATGGCACCAAAGGCTTAGGCATTTACACTTGAGAGGAATGAAGAAACTCATCTCCAAAGAAGCTATCATAGGTCTATCAAAGCTTACTATTGAAGAAAAGAGTATATGTGGAGAATGTCAGATAGGCAAGCAAATCCAGATGTCACGCCCAATGTTGCCACATCAGGGAACATCTAAAGTATTAGAACTCCTCCATATGGATTTGATGGGACCTATGCAAGTTGAAAGTCTTGGTGGAAGAAGGTATGCCTTTGTTGTAGTGGATGATTTTTCAAGATACACTTGGATAAGCTTCATCAGAGAAAAATCAGACACATTTGAAGAGTTCAAAGATCTATGCAATAGACTTCAAAGGGAGAAAGACAGCTCAATCATCAGAATTAGAAGTGATCATAGCAAGGAATTTGAAAACTCAAGATTTTCTGAGTTCTGCTCAACTAAAGGAATAGCACATGAGTTCTCCTCTCCCAATCACACCACAACAGAATGGTGTTGTTGAAAGGAAGAACAGAACCATACAAGAAGCAGCAAGGGTCATGTTACATGCAAAGAATCTACCTTACTACTTCTGGGCAGAGGCAATGAGCACAACATGCTATGTTCACAACCGTGTCATTTTAAGAACAAGTACCTCTACCAATTTGTATGAAATCTGGAAAGGAAGAAAACCCAATGTCAAATACTTCCATGTCTTTGGAAGCAAGTGTTATATTTTGGCTGCCAAAGAACAAAGAAGAAAGCTGGACCCCAAGAGTGATGAAGGAATTTTTCTTGGTTACTCTACAAACAGAAGAGCCTACAGAGTCTTTAACAACAGAACCAAGACAATGATGGAATCAATAAATGTTGTCATCAATGACTGTTCTGATGAGAAAGTGCATGATGTGGATTCTGATGTGGTCACATCGGACCCCTTACCTGAAGACTCTGAAGCTGAAGAAAATCCTGAGAAAGCAGATCAAGAGTTAGATAAAGGTCAGACAAGCAAGGGTCCTTCAATTAGAGTTCAGAAGAATCATCCCAAAGAACGCATCATAGGAAATCCAGAATTACCAGTCATTACTAGGTCAAGGGAGGTAATCTCTAATGCTTGCTTTATATCCACTATAGAACCAAAGAATGTTAAGGAAGCCTTGATAGATGAATGTTGGATTAATGCAATGCAAGAAGAGTTGAATGAGTTCAAGAGGAATGAAGTGTGGGACTTAGTTCCAAGACCTGATGGGGTCAACATCATTGGCACCAAGTGGGTTTATAGAAACAAGTCTGATGAAAGTGGTGTTGTCACAAGGAATAAGGCTAGGCTTGTGGCACAAGGTTATTCTCATATTGAAGGAGTAGATTTTGATGAAACATTTGCTTTAGTAACTCGTCTTGAGTCTATCAGATTACTTCTAAGAGTGGCATGTATCTTGAAGTTCAAACTGTTCCAAATGGATGTGAAGAGTGCATTCCTCAATGGGTGCTTGAATGAAGAAGTTTATGTAGAACAGCCAAAGGGATTTGTTGATCCTAATCTCCCAGATCATGTCTACAGATTGAAGAAAGCTCTGTATGGGTTGAAGCAAGCTCATAGGGCTTGGTATGAAAGGTTAACCAAGTTTCTTCTACAGCAAGGTTACAGAAAAGGTGAAACAGACAAGACTTTGTTTGTGAGAGAAGAAAAAAGAAAGCTCATGATTGCACAAATTTATGTAGATGACATTGTATTTGGAGGAATGTCAGATGCTTTGGTGAAACAGTTTGTGAATCAAATGCAATCTGAATTTGAGATGAGCCTAGTAGGTGAACTAACCTATTTTCTTGGTCTGCAAGTAAAGCAAATGGAAGACACAATTTTCATCTCACAAAGCAAATATGCCAAGAACATTGTGAAGAAATTTGGAATGGAGAATGCAACACACAAGAGAACTCCTGCAACAACTCATCTTAAACTTACCAAAGATGAAAAAGGTGTCAGTGTTGATCAAGCCTATACAGAAGCATAATTGGCAGTCTACTTTATCTCACAGCAAGTAGGCCTGATATTTCCTTTGCAGTTGGTGTATGTGCTAGATACCAAGCTGAGCCTAAGATAAGTCATCTCACACAAGTCAAGAGAATTCTGAAGTAGGTGAATGACATAAGTGACTATGGTATTATGTATTCTCATGGTGAAGGCTCAAGGTTGATAGGCTATTGTGATGCTGATTGGACAGGCAGTGCAGATGATAGAAAGAGTACCTCAGGTGGATGTTTCTTTCTAGGCAACAACCTAATATCATGGTTTAGCAAGAAACAAAATTGTGTAGTTCTTTCCACAGCTGAGGCTGAATACATTGCAGCAGGAAGCAGTTGTTCCCAGATGCTTTGGATGAAGCAGATGTTGAGTGGGTACAATGTGGAGCAAGATGTGCTCACATTATACTGTGACAATCTGAGTGCTATAAATATTTCCAAAAATTCTATCCAACTGAATAGGACTAAGCACATTGATATTCGTCACCATTTTATTAGAGATTTAGTGGAAGAAAATGTTGTGACTCTAGATCATGTTGCCACAGAAAATCAACTAGCTGACATATTTACAAAGGCTTTTGATGCAAGTAAGTTTGAGACATTAAGAGGCAAACTTGGTATTTGCCTTCTTGATGATCAATAGAACTAATGCTATTTAAGCGTGCAACGGATACCTGCATTTCCCTCCATTTATTTGTGCATGCAATCCAAAGACAATCATCACAAGATTTTCTCAACGGTCATCACTCCCTATATCAAGGTTATCCCATCTTTCATGCAAACCCTTCAACAACTCACTCATCATTTTCGTATCACTCTCTCTGCAATCAAACACTATTTGCTCTCATCTCTCTAGTTCACAACTCATCCCACAAAATCAACATCACCATGTCTACTGCTACATCTCAACAAAACTCTGTCCCATCATCACCAAAACCTAATCAAGAAATTGATTCAGCTACGATCATCACTGATGCAGTCCCTGTATCAATGGTTTCTCCAACAAGCATCACGAAAAAGAGGACTTCGTGATCAAAGAAGAAAACTGCTAATGTTACAGAAGAAGTAGTTGTATTTCCTCCTCCCTCTGCTGAGAAATCAAAGAAGAAAAAGAAGAACAAGAAATCAAAGATTGAGACACCAAAGATTGCTCACACACAATAGAAAGTCTCTATCTTAATCCTATTGGTGATAAACCTGAAGCATCTGAGAAGATTGGTGATGAAGTCCAAGGTGATCCTACTCAAACCTTGGAGATGCTCAGCAAAATTGCTGCTAAGAAGATCACAGAGGAAAAACGCCGCATCATTACTCAGAAGATCATTGATGATGTCCTAAGGGAAATCAATGACTCTGATGTTGTGCCAGATGTTGACACATCTTTGGCACAAGAAGAGCAAGATACAGGAAAAGATCCTGTAGAAGATCAAGCTGTAGTGGAGAAGCAAGTCTCCAATGAAGAAGATCCAAAGGATGACACTCAGTTGGATAAGATTGAAGAGGCCAAGAATTCTGAAGAAGAAGAAGAAGAAGGCTCCAAAGCTTCTGATCAAGATGCTGGTGGAGAAAAGGTTGTTGTAGATGCAGAAACCTATGACTTGGATCTATCTCTGAAACAAGTTGCTGAAGACAGCATTGCTAGAAGGACAAGAAGTGGAAAGGTCTCTGCTGCTGATAGGGCACCCTCAAAGGAAGACATAAAGAAGAGTGCAGCTAAGCTAGTCAAATATGGCCCTAGCAAAAGTACCAGCAATGTTGTAACTCAGACAGAGAAGAAGAAGAAGACTCTGAAAAGAAAAGAGCCATCATCAAGTGACTCTGAATTCGATTGGGAGAAGGATGTGCCCCACATCAGTGAGTCTGAGGCAGAAGATCAGGATGTAGAGCCAAATGTGGTCCACATTGGAGCTTCTGAGAAGAAGTCTGTTGGAAAGAAGAAGATTCCACAAGGAATTCCTGATGTTCCTATTGACAACATCTCCTTTCATTCACTGGAGAATGTTGCTAGATGGAAGTTTGTGGTAAGTAGAAGACTGGCGCTGGAGAGAGAGAGCTTAGCAAGGAAGCTCTACAATGTAAGGAAGTCATGAAGCTGATCAAGCATGCTGGCTTGATGAATACTGTTTCTAGGTTAGGTAACTGCTATGAGAAGCTGGTTAAAGAGTTTCTTGTCAACATCCCAGCTGAGTGTGACAACCCTCTGAGCAAGGAGTGCCAGAAGGTCCTTGTAAGAGGAAAAGAGATCACATTTTCTCCTGACATCATCAACACTTATCTAGGCAGGAGTGAAGAACCTTATGGTGACCTGGAAGTTACTGATGATGCTATCTGCAAGAGCATCACTGGAGGCAAGGTCAAGCAGTGGCCTAAGAAAGGAAAGCTACCTGCAAGTAAACTTACTCCCATGTTCACAATCCTCAATAGAATTGCTGCTGCAAATTGGGTGCCTACAACGCACAACTATAAGGTTGCAACAAGTTTGGCTAGGTTCATCTACCCTGTAGGTAACAAAATTAATTTTGATTTTGGTACTTATATTTTTGAGCAAACTATTAAGCATGCCAAAACCCTAGTTGTTAAGTTGCCTATAGCGTTTCCCTCTCTACTGTGTGGTATAATTGTAAGCCAGAGATCTGATGTTCTGGTCAAAGAGGATATGGCTTGTAGAAGAGACTCTGCTATCTCTTTTAGTGCTCAAGATCTGGATGTGGACTCAAATGTGAGCACATCGGCTACAGGTGCTATGAGTAGAAAAGACATGATTGCTACTCTAAGGGACACCTGCAAAGCCTTAGAAGAAAAGAAGCTTAGGTTGGAAGTTGTGATAGCAGGTTTGGAGCTAGAGGAAGAGCAGGATCAGCATGAGGTAAATGTTAAATATGATGAAGAGGCCGGTGATCCTACAGCTAACGATACTGATGGGAGTGCTGATTTTTTAATTTTTGTAATTCAGATTTCCCCGGTATCATTTGTTTTTAAGCATTGCTTTTGTTTTTCCTGCTTTTATGTTTTGCACCTTGAAGTGCCTACTTTGTAATTTGCACAATTAATGGCCCCAGCATTTTGATTACTCTTTCTGATCTTAACTTTTTGTCAATATTATGGCTAAAAAGGGGGAGAAAAGATAAGTAGTATATCTAGAGGAGTAAGGCATAAGGTAGTGCAATATGTGCTCTGGTACATGATGTGATACCAGATGTGTGCACATCATTGAAGACAAAATGTGCTTGTATGTTGCACATCTTGTGAAGACTTTGAAGACCAGACGAATGAAGACTGATCCTTTGAAGACTGCTGAAGATGGTGCTTGTATTTAGGGGGAGTAAATTATTTCTGAAGATGCTGAAGATGCTTCCCCCTTTTCGTGTGTGCATGATTCATCAACATGCTTGTATGTTGAGAGTTTTATTCATCAACATGCTGCAAGCCTCTTATGTTCTAATAATTCTCTCCAAAGTTTAGTTGGCTGACTCAAAGGTTATTTTAGCCAAAAATTGCCAACGGGGGAGATTGTTAGGTTTTTCAACCTGTGAGGTTGTTTTAGTTTTAGGGTGTTGGCTTCGTTTGCTAAAATAAGCCTTTGGTCCAGATGTGGAGTCTGATGTTCTCACATCTGGGACTTGACCTGAACGCCCTAAAATAACACGCTTTTAGTTATTTTGCGTGTGATCTTTGAAAAAGATTTGTTTTGAAACAAACACACTCACGCTAGCTTGCGCGCCAAGGAACGAGCTGAAAGATTGAAAAAGAATTAGAAAGATTTAAAAGATGGCCAGTTTGTTACTAGAAGATTTAAAAAGATTTAAAACAAATAAATCTTTTCAAAAGATTGAGTTTGTTTCTTGGAGATCACGAAGGCCAGCTATCAAATCAGGGATCCAAGTCCATGAAGCTCGTTCTATACAAAGGAAGAACTGAAGACCTATTTCATTTGACTAAAACATATTCTTAAAGAGTGGTCTTTAGGTTTTAGTTCTTTTGTTCCTTTTTCTAGTTTCCATTGAAACAAAGAATAGGACTGTTTTGCTCTTAAGCTTTTAAGCATAGAGCTGTTGTGAATCACTCAAAGCTTTGAAACACGAGTTGGTTCTTTAGGTTAGGAGTGCTTCTTCATCTTTGAGTTTGTTATTGAGTTTAAAATCCTTGCGGTTTGTAAGGTGGATGGGGAGTGAGCAGAGGTTCTCATACTAAGGAGTTCTTAAGTAGAATTAGCACGGGTAGTGTTTAAGTGATAAGTTGTAAATGAGGCGTTTGCAGAGACTTTTAATTAAAACTATCATAGTGGATTCCTCCCTGGATTGGTATCCCCCAGACGTAGGTTGCTGAAGGCGCTGAACTGGGTAAACAAACTCATTGTGTTATTTATCTTCTGCACTTTATTTTCCTTGTTTATCAATATTCTTGATGTTATTTTGACTTTGCTTTGGTTTGCTTCACCTTCCGATAAACGCCCGAATGATTCCTTTCAAATGATGCTTCAACGTCGACGTTATATGCCTTATGGTTATCTTGCTGATGAAGCAATGGATCATCTTACTGAGAAGGATTTAGACCTCATCCTTGTTTCGGTTTCGGGACTTGAAGATTCCACCGTTGAGGAGCATAAGGCAAATGCGATGAAATTCTATCAGCGTGCTAAATTGAGGGTTAAGCAAAAAGACCCTTATTACCCCAATGCTCATGGTAGATAATATACTTTTCTTTTTAAAAAAAAATTATTTTTAACTTCTTTTGTTGGTGTAGATCCTTCTTCGATGAGGGAGAAGTTGGAGAAGATTATTTGTAGATTGGATGATGATTATAAGCTTGCATTTGGGTTCATGTTCTAGCATTTAGAATTTTGTCTCGTAACATTATATAGGAAGGCTAGGAGACTTTTGTACTCCTCATGCCATAGTGTTTAAATTGTTCTCTAGTCTGTCTTTGTTCTCATGAATTATAATTGTTCACATACATGTTTTTGATTGATACTTACTTGGACAAAATTGCGAGGGGTAAAGTGTTCTTGTGTTCTGTAAGTTTGTTTAGGCGTTAAGTGTTTGGATAGCTAGATAGAAGAGGGTTGGCTTATTTTCAACATGTTTCACTACTTAACACGAGAACAGAAGTGAACAATATTACTTGTATGTCATTTTTTAGCTACATGGTTTAGGGCTACATGAGTACATGACACAAGATTATATATAGTATAGCAAGAAATTAAATCCGGAGGAAAATTCACAAGTTTCTTGCGGATTTTAGTTTTAGGGACTAAAACCAAAATATCTGAACATACAGGGATGAATTCGCAAGAAAAAAAGATACAGTAACTAAAACCAAAAAATCACGAATTTACAGGGACGAAAATTATATTTAAGCCAAAAAACCGATTGAATTAATTAAACGTATCACTTTTTGAGGAGTTGCCTTTCATATGAGCAATACAGTGCATTTCTTGCTACCATAAAGAAATTCATTGCTAAGAAACAAACAAGAGAGGTAAATAAATAAATATTGAACTGAAGTACGTGATTTTTTGAATTGTTTCCAAGCTGTTAATCAATATTGTTCCAACTGTTTTGTGCTCTTTTAGGAAACTTTGGAAAATGCAGATAAGATATTTGGGTCAGATAACAAAGATCTTTACCTATCTTTTCAAGGATTGCTTAACCGGAATGTACGCCATTGTTTGTAATTGTGTGAGTTGGTAAGTAAATTATTGATTACTTATTTTAGTTTTATAGGATTTGAGGGATACATCAATTTTCAAAAATTCTTTTATGATGAAGTGTTTGATATTCAATTTTGATTACAACTATAGAGATTTTTTTGGGAAAAAAAGATTCCGATTTTTTCCGGAAAAAAGTTCTGATTTTTTCTGGAAAAAAATTTCCGATTTTTTTGAGAAAAAAAATTATCGATTTTCTCGGGAGAAATTTTTCTGGTCTTTTTTCCGATTATATTTTTAAGAAAAAAGTTCCCATTTTTTTTGGGAAATTATTAAATATTTTTCTTTTTAAAAAAAAAAAAATATAGTTCATAAATTCAAACTGGTTTTGAACCGGTTATAAACTGAATTGTAACTGTTTTTAAAAAGTGTTTCAGTTCAAAACTGTATTAAATGGTTCAGTTTAAAATATAGTTCAGTGCAGTTCGAACCACGGTTTGGTTCAGTTAACTGGATTTTTGAACACCCCTACTAGTGGTCCTTTATCTTATTTATTTGTAACATTTTGGTCATTTATCTTTTATTTGTAACGAATAGGTCCTTTATCTTTTATTTTTCCCATATAGATCATTTATCTTTTATAATTTGCTCATATAAACCCTTGTCCTTTTTTTTTTTAAATAAAAAAATGCTGATATTTATTTTTTAGTTTTTAAAAATATTTCATTTATTAAAAAATTAAAAATCAAGAAAAATGAAGAACACCTTCATCATCTTCATCATTTTTCATAAATCTTTTTTATCATCTTCCATGAATTAAAAAAATATTTACTTAAATTTATCTCTAAATATCATAAATCTATGGTATGCTTATTTTCAATCTTCTTATAAACACAAAAATCAAAACCACTAAATCCTTAATAAACCCTAAACAAAATAAAAATGCAATAATTTATTTTGCATCTTCTAAATTTCGTGCTCGGCCAAGAAGATCAACCAATCATCCATAATTCTCCATGTTTGGCTTCAAATGATAAGTATGTCTCATCAATTCAAATACCCATTTCCCTTCATCTACAAAACCTCCATCAGAACATGCACCAAGAACACCAAGGAAGGTAACAGTGACAACATTAGGTTGAAGCCCACTTTCCAGCATCCAGGTATACTCCTAAAAGTGCATTCCTCTCAAATCTATTTTAATTTGTTTAGGATTTATTGAGAATTTGGGAGTTTGATTTTTGTGTTTAAGATTGAAAATAAACATAACATAGATTTATGATATTTGGAGGTAAATTTGAGTAAATATTTTTTTAATTCAAGGAAAATGATGAAGAAGATTCATGAAAAATGATGAAGATGATGAATGTGTTCTTCATTTTTCTTGATTTTTAATTTTTTTAATAAATAAAATAATTTTAAAAACTAAAAAAATAAATATCAGCATTTTTTTAATTAAAAAAATGAGACGAGGGTTTATATGAGCAAATTATAAAAGATAAAGGATCTATATGGGAAAAATAAAAGATAAAGGACTAAAGTGTTACAAATCAATAAGATAAAGGACCTGTTCGTTACAAATAAAAGATAAAGGACCAAAATATTACAAATAAATAAGATAAAGGACCACTAGTGTAATTTTGCCTATTTTTTATATTATGAAGATCACTTGAAGCACGGACGCCTCTAGGAGGTGGCGTGTCGCGGTGTCCGACATGCGTCGGTGTCTGATACTTGTATGACTTTCGTACGACACTTGTCAGAATAGTCAAACAAGTTTCACCAAAAAAATAATTTCTTTTCTTTGCTTTGACACTCTAAAAAAATTAAATATATATTGAAACAATGTTATCAATGAAGAATTAAAGATATTAATTTTAATTAAAATATTTTTAATTTTTTAATATTAAATTGATAAATAAAATCAAATGTTATCGTATATATAGCAGTGTCAGTGTCCTATGTTTTTTATATTATCGGTGTCGGAGTGTCCGTATCGTGTCGTGGTGTCCGTGTCAGAGTCTGTGCTTCATAGTTTGCGGTGATTAATTGTTGTTTAATTGACTATCTTGTAGGTTCCTGATCCAACTCAGCATTCTTGGGCTGATGTTTCACTCATTTCTCTTTGATTTTCTGAATCAAAATCTTACTAAGCACTGATCTAGCCATTGAATTTGAGAATCCATACATTTAATCTAGGATTTTCATTTTCTGAATATTTGTTGCATGCTGTGTATATAAAAAATCTTGTGATTTTCTGAATGGCATGGACAAAATGCTGAATTTTGAGATATTTTGGTTTATTACTTGTTTGTACTGTGTAATCTGAATTCTAGACGAATCTCTGAATATTTGCTTAGAGATATTCAAATGCAGAGAATGGTCGAATGTCTGTTGGAGCACGGTTGGTGAAAAAAATAAGTTGTATTCAAACTAAAACAAACTTCTTATGGTGTTGCTATTAAGACCACTCCATTCCTCAGGAACTATAATTTTGGAACATTAAATTACTGCAGCTTTCCCACTCCCTTTTATTTTTAACTACCCAATTCCTTGTTTGGTTCTTGCCCCTGTTTTGACTTTACTTGTCATTTTTAACGGTGTAATGAACCAGGTACATCTCTACCACATGTTAATTAATTGGGTTAATAGGTCTTTACCTTCCTGCTAAGTGGACGTGTTTTGCGTTACCCCCTGCTAAAAATTTCTTGAAGATTGCCCCCGTGCAAAGTTTTTTTTTTTGGTTTCCCCCCTTTTCCTCTCTTGGATGCAAGAAATTTTAACTTTTTAAATCGGTTGAATAAAATAACCGATTTAAAAAACATAATTTTTTAAATCGGTTGAACAAAATAACCAATGTAAAAAGTGCACTCAAGGGGGGAAACCAAAAAAAAAAACTTTGCAAGGGGGCAATCTTCAAGAAATTTTTAGCAGGGGGTAACGCAAAACATGCTCACTTAGCAGGGGGGTAAAGACCTATTAACCCTATTTTTTATGTGTTTCTTATGTATAATTTAAATAGAAGATGATTTTTTTAAAATCATTTTATATATATTTTATTCACTACAAGAATTCTCTTCATTTCCCACAAAAATATTGGTAGGAAAGGAGCCCAATTTCGTAGGAATGGTAGCATTTCCTACCACAGTTCCTACCAAATGGGTTGTAGGTATGAAGGCTGTTATTCCTATGCATTGCCTACGAATATTCGTAGGAACCGTGTGTCATGTGTCAGTACAGTTCCTACCAAACTTTCGTAGGAAACGTTTTTTATATTTAAAAAAATAAAAAATAGATTTCAGAATGCAAATGGCGCCAAAAATGAAATTTGAATTTTACCCCCAAAATATTCAAATTTTCAGAACGAAATTTGAATTTTCCGCTAAAAAAATTCAAAACTTTTGCCAAAATATTTCCTACGAAATTTTCGTAGGAAAGGTAAAAAAAAATATTAAAAAAAATAATGGCTCCAAAAATTCAAATCTCCAGAAACTAAAATTTTCATTTTTGCGCCAAAAAATAAAAATTTCTACCAAAATATTAATATTGCACCAAAAATTTATAATTTTGACCAAAATATTAATATTGCACTAAAAAATATCAAATTTTTAAAATAGAATTGAAATTTCAACCAAAAATTTTAAATTTTTGCAAAAAATATGAAATTTTAAATTAGCAACAAAGAAAAATTAACCAACGAAAATTTGAAAGAGAACTAAAAAATTATCTTGTGAGAAATTTATGTTGAGTTAAAAGTGATAAATAGAAAATATTTTTGAAGTGGTAGAATTGAAGAATAAGAAATAAAATGTAAGATGAAAGAAAGAAAGAAAATATAAAGATGTGTTGAATAAGATAATGTGTAGAAAAAGAGGGTTGAATGAATGTTGAAGGAAAAATTAATGAATGTGTTGAAAAAAATAAAGAATAGATGTTGAAATAGAAGTTTTTTAGATGTTTAGATGAAAGTGTTGAAAGATGAAAGTGTGTTGAAGAAAGAATGAAAGATTTTTAGATGTTTGAATGAAAGTGTTGAAAGATGAAAGTGAGAAATGAAAGTGTGTTAAAAAAAGAATGAAAGTTTTTTAGATGTTTGAATGAAAGTGTTGAAAGGATGAAAGTGGAAAAGATGAATGGGTTGAAGAAAAGTGAGAAGATGAAAGTGTTGAAAGAATTTGTTGAAAAGAATTTGAAGTGAGAAGATGAAGAGTGAAAAAAATTGGAGTGTAAAGTGTGTTATATATAGAGTAAAAGGTGACTTTTCATTTTCACGTAACTTTTTAAAGTTGGATTGCATTTCCTACGAATTTTCCTACAAATCTTTCGTAGGAAACGTATTTTCAAACTTCCCCCCAAAAATTTTCGTGTTTATTCCCCAGGAAATATTTTCCCACTCAAAATTTCATTTTTGGCATAAAAATTTCGAAATTAATTTATATAATTAAACAAATTCAATATAAAAGTTAAAAATAATCACATTTGTAAAGAAAATACTTGTACCAAAAAAAAAATACATGATGTTGAAATCAAAGTTAAATGGATTCAAATTTAAAATGTGAAGTAAAAATTGTCGATATTCAAATATTATTATTACAAAACATTCAAATAACGATTACATGACAATAATATAAATAACTAATTTCAATCGTCGACATCCTCACTATCAGACTCATTTGAGGTCTCATTATCAATAGAGTTAGTTTGGTCATTTGGAGCATTCCTGGACGAAGAAGCCATTATTTGCTAAAATACTCATCCATTTGTCTTCTTTGCTCATCCATTGCTATTCTAAATTGTTCGTTTATCATCGCTCTTCTATCTTCAGCTTCTCTATCAAGGCGGTCCAACCTATCCTGCATCTGCGGGCTTGTTACCTCGGTGCGTTGTAAAATTCACACTCCTCTAGCGCACCATCATTTGTACCGAACTCATTGTCGTAAAACAACATGCACCCTTGAACACAACAATCAATCTTTTCAACTTTCAATCCCTACTTCGAGACCAACCTCTCCGCATCGTAATAACTTGTCGGCATGTTGTCTTTTACAGGCGTTGCATCCAACATCATCTTTGAGAAGAACTCCAAGCAATCTTCAGGCACGTTCCAATTTGACTTGGCGGCTAAAAGCCTCACACACATGGATAACTTTGAGCCAGACACCCCTTCAAACAACAGTTTATTTACTTCATTCATCATTGCATAAAACTCCAGGGTTTTTTCGTTCGGGATTATTTCCTCTTCGCCGCCCCCTTCGTAAGACAGGTTCACCTCGAGAGCGTCACCAACCATATCTTGCATCTGGCCAAAAATTTCACATTCCTCTCGCGCTCCACTGCTCGAGCGTTCGTATTAACACCAAACTATGTATTAATATTCGACGGCTCTTTTTCACCATGATGACTCCACACATAATAATCATTCATAAATCCAACCTTCTCTAGATGAGCTATGACATATTCTGGACTCTGAATCAACTGACATGAACATTTAATACACGAACATCTTATCCCTCCCTCACTTTTAACAATTTATTGCAATATCGCGTAAGTAACAAATTCTTCAACTCCATTCTTAAAACGCGCTTTAATTGTCCTTCCACCTGAATATTTTCTATCATATATCCAACTTCGATGACATAGATATTGATCCATCTATTGCGTATATAATTGACATTAATTGAAATTAGTTAGTTTATATTTTTTATTTGTCACTCACGTGTAAATATCTAACACGTCTTTAACATTTATTCAAATTAGTTTATTTTTTTATTCGTCGTACGAATTACGTGTAAAAATCTAACACGTTATATTTTTACTAATAAACTATAATTTTTTTTAAACCACTAAAAGATTTTTATTAAGTATATACCTTAAAAAAATCATTTTTACTAACTAATATAATAACATTTATTTTTACTAACTAATATTTAATTTTATTTTAATCTAAAACTATAATATAATAACGTATTTATTAATAAATATATCTACCAACATTTCTATTACTAATGATAATATCTTTTTTAACTAACAATTTAATAATATATAATTAAATATATTAACGATTAAAATTGTGCATTGATAAATATGACAGTTATAAAATAAGTCATTTATTTTGGGACACAGTGAGTATAGAAACAAACAATGTTCGAAGAAGAAATATATATAGGCGCAGCATATAGGCGTTGCCTGATGGACAAAAATTTCTGACAATTACGTTTCCTACTAAACTTTCGTAGGAACTGTTTTTTAAAATAAATAAAAAAAGCGGTCTCCTGCGGTTAAAGCTGTGTGCCAGAGATTCAACGGTCAAATGACCAATCCTACCAAGTATTTCGTAGGAAACGTGCCTAGAAAGGTGTGCAAGTTTAGTTTTTTACATAAATTCGTTTCCTACCAAATTTTTGTAGGAAATGCATTTCATTTCCTACCAAGTTAAATTTCGTAGGAAATGTTCGTAGGAAATAGAAGAAATTCTTGTAGTGATTAGATTCTATTTTTAATATTCATACAGAGCTTTCAAATGGTCGGGTCTGACTATATTATAAAGAAGTTGATGTGTCTGTTATTTACACTATGTGAATGGAACAATGCGCGTTTAACGTATCGTAAATGTACATCTATCAAACCCTAAATGTGGTCTACTGAAGAAGAATACCCCCTAGTCACTATTATAAACAAAAAACAACTTTTTAGATTCATTAAAAAATTGATATATTTAATCTATAATCTCTGTACATTTTCCATGCAGTGAAATCTGAACCATTTCTTTTATTTTTATATATGCAATTTTGATTTTAGAAAACAAATGAGTGGCTTGGATTGCACAGGATGTCCTCAATTATTGGAGAGGATCTTTTCTCGTCTGTAAATAACTTCTTACAGACATCTAACTCAAAAAATCGCAGGATATATTTGGCCTAACATTTCATAAAGTGGGTGACTTTTTAGCTAATGTTTTAGTGGTTCCTTTTCTCTTAATCAACTCATGCTTCTGACACTATAAATACGAGTCTTTGAGTCAACACTCTAATCTAGAAGATGAAGAATAGAGTTTGATAAAGATCAAAGAGTGATTCATCTAGTAGACCAATTCCTCTTCATTACAATTGTCTGGATCCAGGTTTTACAAATAATCTCAATTGATTGTTTTATTGGTCCTCAACTACAAGAATCACAATTATTACTTTTTAATTGATTTAAATAAATATTACATGCATCATACACAAATCATAATCTCATATATATATGTATAGTATGATCCAGAAAATGTCTTAACAATACCCTAATTTATTTTACAAAGTACTAGTACATCTTCAAACTTTATTATACTCAAATATAATGTCATCAACATTTGGTTAATGGATTAACCAATTCTTGGAATCTCAACGACCTTATTAGATTCATCAACAAACAATCGAACTCTTTGGTACCTTAAATCAAAACTAATAAAAGAGCCTTGAGGCACCACTTTAATATCAGCCCCAGCCAACTCTTCCTTTATTTTCTTCTTAGCTTCTTCAGCAGTGACACCAACTAACTCAGACCAACTTGTTTTTGTAGGGTTATTAGTCCTTAGAAGTTGGTTGCATCTCCCTGCAACAGCAAATATATATTGGTAACACTTTTAGTTTGGGTAAAATATAGATATCATCATATAATTTTATGACACCTGAATTTTTAAAACTATTTTTTATTTATTTTAAATATGTGACATTTTAAATAAAGTACATGGCTCACAAAATATCGATAAAATTTTATAAACTAAAATAGTAAATTATTTTTCATCTCATTTTTTATGTAAAACTCATATTTTTAAATTTTTTTATGAAAAACCAAAATATTCCTTTCAAACAAACAACCAATATATAAATCAAGGTCTTCTTCTCCTGTAACCGTAGGGACTAAACTTTCAAATTCAAACTAATTGAGATTCATTTAAGTATTAATCTCTTTTAATAATTTTCTTTCCATATGAACTGGTCAGAGATCAAACTTTGAACCAAATAATTAAGAGACTCAAATATTTATCGCTTGGATTACATATTGTTGGTGTCATTTTGGCATATTGAAACTACATCTGACTGAAATTAATTTGGCTTTGCATCAATGAAACTGAAAAAGAGAAAAACTAGAACTTACTTGGCAAGGGTTCATCTGGCTGCTCCTGAGGAGGATTAGTTCCATGTCCTTGATTTTCCTCTGCCATAAATACCAAACTACAGAAAACTTCAAAATAGAGGATCTTTTGCTGATCTATGAAGAGAATGAAAGTTTTCACAGAATGAAAGTTGATTCTGAAATGGAACCTTTTTGGACATTTAATTAATTCAATTAATTTTCTGTCAAAAAATAATAATTTAATGAATTTGGTCAAAAAACATTGATTTAACTAATGAGACAAAAAAAGCTGATTTTCCCAATGCCATGTGCCTCAATTTGGTAATGTTACATAAGCTAACTTTGGACTATATGGTATATAATAAATGCATAAGAATAATCCACTAGATTTGATCTAGTAGTGAGGGGTTTGGATAGTATGCAGGGGCGGCTGGAGCACATGTGCCAAATGTGCGACGGCACAGGGCCTCCAAATTTTTGGAAATTTTAGGGCCTCTAAATTTTGAGGTCCTCCTATTCTTTTTTCTTTCTTTTTTTATTTTCACCATGAATTTAATCTGGTTTGGGGGTCAGCTCTGGCATCAAGTGGTTCCAGCCCCCTCCCGATCGCAGCTGCGGGGGATCGAATCGTGGTCTCCCTACCAAATTCAGCGTCAATCACCACTGAATCAACTAACAATTGATAAGATCCTCCTACATTAGTAGTTATATATATTTAATCTTCATTAAATATTATGATGTGCATCGATAAATTAGTGGTAGATTGTGATATTTGTGTTGCAAGATCTTTGGTTCAAATTTCAACATTGTAATTTTTTTGGCATAATTTTAGCTTTAATCATTTCTTCATTGGTGTATGTCTTTTTTTATATATTTTATGAAATAATAATCATTTACCATTTAAATTGAGAATGATTATTTTAAAAAAATTAAGCTTTTTTACTATGGGCCTATTTTTAATATTTAAGCCGAGCCTCCAAATAATCGGAGCCGGCAATACTTGCTTATCAAACTTTTTTTTATATAAGTGAAAAATTGATTAGTTTTAGTGTTATTGATGTTATATATTTATAATTTAAATCGATGATAATTCTTTTGAATTTTTTGTATTTTTTCTTTTATTAGATCTTATTTTTAATAATTCTACCAGGCCTCCGAAAACCTATTTTGATAATTTCACAGGGCCTCCAAAAAGTCGGAGACGCCCCTGATAGTATGTATGGAGTTCTAGCATAAGAATGCTGAGAGCACTAACAATTGTATATGCCATCTTTGAAAGGAAATTCAACAACATGAACATACAATGTCTGGTACAATATCAACTCCCTAGCTTTCTTAAGTTCTTGATACAGAGCTGTTTCATTGCTTCTGATTACTATTTCATCCAGCTTCATTTTTCAAAGTAAAATATATTTCATGATTGAAAATCTTTTATTTGAAAGAACCCCTCCAAATCATTATTTTCTAGGAACTCTGTCCCTTTTGACGGTTCATATAACCATGCTTCAACACTAATTCACCAATGAAATTTATAGTAAATGATGTCAATAATTTAAACCATTTTTATAAATATGTAGAATGAGTAGAAATTGAAAATGAAAAATGACATGAAATGGTTTTTGATTGATTTTGGGTTAATGCAACATTGAAATTAGAAACCACAGAAGTTGTAAGTATGCAACACAAATTATGATCAACTATATGTTTGAGGCAGGCACCGTTTCTGTTTCTGTTTGCAGAATGTTATTAAGTATCAACCAGAAGGAACTTGATTAAAGCATGGTGCAAGGACAATAAGAAAATAGTTTAATTACATTACTTCATCATTCTACTTACACATATTTTTTATTTGTTGTAATTGTGTTATGAAAGAAAGAAATCAATCACTCACTTATTCAAATGAGGGACCTGCAAGGCTGCGACAGGATCCTGTGCGAGCTTCATGGCAGTGGAATGAGTATGTCATGGGCACAGTCAGAACCTTCAAGTTGGACGAGAGCAGAGTAGTGGACAATGAGAGTATGGTTTCAAGTCTCCTGTAAGAAAGATATCAGAAACACATTTGCTAATGTTTGATAGATATATAAAAAGACGAGTGTAGTGCACTTGCCCGCATTAACATCTCATTTTCTTCTACTCAATAAACTCAATCTCTTCATAAGCCAACAACATCCTCTGGAAAGCTCCGGAGAAGGAAGATTGGTGAACTAATTAAGCCTTCTTCTTGAATCTTCTTAGATTTCATTGATAAACCCGAGTTTTTCCAAAATGCGTTATGTTGTTGATTGCGCTTCTGTTTATTTTTTCTTCTTTAGCCCTGTTATTTCCGAATAACTGGTATCAGAGCCTTTTGGTTTGATTCAGGGAGGAGGGAGTTCCGCTGTAAAGTTTTAAGCTAGAGAAAATTGGTGGAAGAATCATGTTTGACTTGTGGAAAATCAAGTCAAGGATGTGTTGATGCAATCAGGGTTACATAAGGTCAGCCTGGAGAGGCGGTGGAATAATACTCGGGTTACGACTGAAACAACAACTTTATCATGATGATGTGAAGGTGTTTCGTGTTTGAAGAATGAATACTTTGAATTCCTAGAGCTAGTTGAAGTTGGTGTGGTTTTATCGAATTCACAACAATTGGCGCCTTCCGTGGGGCAAAGGATTGAACGAATTAAGGCACCATGGGTTCAAAGTGGATATTGAGGGAGTTTTTGGAAACAATTTTGAATTGTGGAAAGTGAAGATGGAAGTAATTTTAATATTCGGGATTATGGATAAAACATGAAGTGTTGTCATCCAGTGCCTCGAAGGTAAAAAGCTAAAGGAGATTGTGATGAAGGTCAGCCTGGGGAGGCGGTGGTAATAACACATGGGTTGTACTTGCTTGGCGCTCTCCGTCAATCCACAAAGGGATGTGACTCATTGTATGCCAACGCTCTCCTCCCTCCTTTTTGTACTTCTCCCTAATTAATGGACATCCACTAATGTTCAATTCAGAAATGGAGCCGAGTTGTAGAGTCTCCTCTGGCAAGCTCTCAAGACTAGGGCAGTTGAAAATCCATAGGCGATTGAGAGAATTGAGGTGGAGAAAACCCTTGTTGTTCGTTATTCTTAGCTTTGAACAATTTCTTAGATGAAGCCACTTCAGAGTTGGTGGCAGCAGATTCTCCTCTGGGAATGACTCCACATTTTCAAACTCATCACTAACTGTAAATTCTTTCAAAGAATTGAGTTGGAACAAACCCCACTCCTCTCATGAAGCAATCAGTTTTGGGCAATTCCATATTTCAAGGACAAACAAGTTGGAAGGCAACCCTCCCCTTGGAAATGATTCCAACTGTGGGAAATCGTACAAATGGAGAAATTGAAGATTGGTGAAGAGATGTAGTGAAAAAGGCAAGGAGGAGGAGGAGTCACATCCTGTTATTGAAAGAGAACGAAGAGAATTATAGCAACGCAGATCTAAAGAGGGATGTTTTACAAAGCCTCTTAAATCAACCTCCAACTTTTCAAGAACGGTACAATTTACTAAATATTCCTCCTCCGAGAACTCCGTATACCGATTTTCACAAAGGACAAAGTTTTTCAACCCAGTGAACAATCCATTTACCAAAATTCGATCACATTTCTGTAGATGCAACTCTATCATACTATCACCTTTGGGAATTGATGCCTCCAACATTTTACAATCATCAATCTTCAATTTTTGTAAAGAAGGAAAGTGTTGAGGTAGGGGGGCCCTTTTCAAATTGGGACAATCTCTTATATAAACCTCTTTCAGCAAAGGAGATCCTTCAAGACATAAACATTCCTCCAACTTGTTGCAATCACTTATCTCCAACATTCCTCACTTATCTCTTATATAAACCTCAATTCAGGACATTCTCTTATACAAAGCTTTTTCAGCAAAGGAAACCCTTCAAGACATAGCCATTCCTCCCAATTGTCCATCTTCTCAAATTCCAAAAATTCAAGGGACCTGAATGGAAGAAGACTTGTTGAATTATTATTGTCATAAAACTCTTCGCCGATGGTCTTTATTTCATCACAATGTGAAATGGAAAGTTCCTTGAGACAAGGAAGTTGACCAAGTGGCGGCAATTCAAAACATAGTCCACAGTTCTTCAATTTAAGAGATACTAAGTTGGGTAAATGATAACCCCTTAGCCAATTTGGAAAGCAATTGCCAATATAGTCTTTAACAGTGAGCCTCTTCAAGTTGCTATTTGGTTGAAGGACCTCCGAGACATCCAATGCTCCTCCATTGTTATTCAATTTGAAATTGACACTATAATTCAAATTTAATTCTTCTAGATTCTTTTTATCTTTCATATTTGCTTCTGCAGCATCTGTGGGATTACTGACATGTTCTAATCCTGAAATAAAAAGTTTACCTTGAAGATGATTGAGATTATTCATCTCCTTAATATCAGATCCACACTTCTCTCCCACAACAAAATGACTCAGCGTTTGAATGTGGTTTAGCATCCCTATCTTCTTTGGCATCTTCTTTATATCAGTTCCTTCCAGATAAAGATGACGTAAACAAACAAGTTTGTGAAAATCTAATGGGAGTTCAGTCAATTTAGAACACTCTTCCAATATTAGAGTCTCTAAATTATAGAGATCACAAATAGAATCAGGCAAGCTTTTAATCTTTGTTCTTGTAAAGTCTAGATAGCGTAAAAGCTTTAAATTGCCTATCTTATTTGCCAGCTCAGTGAGTTCACAACCACAAAAAGACAACATCCGCAAATATTTTAGTTTTGAAAATATATAACATTGCAAGTCGTTGCTTATCATGGTGTGTTTACGTTGCCTTACCAACAGGCTGCGTAATCCTTTAATCTTACAAATTTGCTTTGTCATTCTAGCATCATCTTTCAAATCAAGAGAGCACCAAATGTGACGTGTCCTTTCACATATATCTTGCACCTTATCACCCTCATCAATTTGTAAGCAAAACTTTAGGGACTCTGATTTTGCCAAATCATTGACAAGATCATGCATGACAAAACTGCTATTACGCTCAAAATATGGTGATTGTTGGAAAAATGAAATTGACACTAGATCATCGAATAACTCATTACCTAACTCTTCTTCACTTTGGTCTCTTCTGCAACACTTCAGCAAACCTTCTGCCATCCAAAGATTGATTAATCGGTTCTTCTTAAACTCATTACCTAACTCTTCTTATTGTTCCATATTCCCCAAGGGTTGTTGGTTTAAGAAGAGTTACCAACTTTTAGCCTTACCAACTTTTTACCCATCTTCATCATCTTACTCACCTAGAGCTATTAGGCCATCATTAAACTCCAAATTAGTTTCTCCACTAACCTTTGCATTAAACACTCCATCAGCATTAAATAACCAAAAACTACCTTTTTATACCCCTCCAGATTCATTATCTTGTCCCTTCATAGAAAAGGATTATAAAAATATTCTTTTCCTGGTTGAACCCGAATATAATTCTGAAGGCTCATTACTACAAATTACTTCAAAAATTTTCGCTTCAGGATTCCATTACTTACCCTCAAGTCCAGAAAAGACTCGATTATTTTATGAGTTTATTTTAGTGGATACTGAATCCATTGATATAACTCACACTTTTGATAAGAATGATAAAAACAAAATTATTTTCTCTAAGTTTAAAATTTTAAAGATATTATCTCCTTCAGACTGGAAGGCTCATCCTTCTTCTACAAAAACCTTCTCTAGACGGTTCTCGCCTCAACACTATTCCTATTTCGATTATATGGATGCCTGGAACAATATGTTGTATTATCAACCTTTTGACCATTCTTGGTTCATTTGGTTTAAAAAAGATTTCCCTCTTAAATTCCCTTTATGGTTCGTTAAATGGTTTCATGAATGGGGGCCAGATGTTAGCATTTACCCAGACTTTGCCGCTCAAGCCTTTGAGAATTTTAGCAAAGAAATTAAGTTTCCGGATCATTTAAAAATATTAATCTTCCATGCTTCATTTGGAATTTCTTGGATTACTTCCTGGACCTTTAAAAAAGAATTATCAGTGCCAGATAGTAATATTTTTTGGATTATCAGATGTATCAAAGTTAAATGGTGGAATAAGTTTAATCCAGATTTTATTAAAAATCAAGTCTTACAAATCTGGTTTACTAAACATCCCAATTATCTCATTAAAGGTTTAGATACTGAAAAAGAAAGTGAATTCCTGGCCGAAAAATCAAAATTTCTGGCTGATTTATCGTCTTCTTCCAGCAAGAAAGAATTATTGAAGAAATTACAAGCTGCCATTTCAGAATCAGATATTAACAATGATGATGATTCTGTTTAATCATCTCAAAGTTTAACTCCTAATAATGGAGATGACTGTTATGGAACAATAGATCTTCAAGATTAAGCAATTATTGCAGCTGACAGCATTATTAGAATTATGGCCGACAAGATTATTTTGGAATCTTTACTTTAGTTAAAGTTAGTGTTATGGCAAGCAATATTATTGTCTTCTTTTGACCATTATGTAAAGTTAGTTTGTTGGTATTAAACTTTATCAATATGTAATTATTTGGGTGTAACTGACAGCTGTCAGTACCATAGTCTAGGAGCTTCCTTCTCATCTATAAAAGGAAGTGTAGTTTATGTTAAGGATCATCGAAAAATTCTCTGAGGATAACAATCTGAAGAATTCTAGAGATCCTATACCTTGTAAGCATTTTCATATTTGAATAAAAATGTTTTATTATAATTTCTTCTTTCTTGTATTAACTTTTCAAATTATATTTTATAAAACAACTGATTTGGATTTATTTCTTGATGATCTTCCCACTTTTGATCATAATACATTATGGCTTATGTTTTGCTTTGTACAAACATTATATAATTATGATCCAGCATTTATGGTATCAGAGCCTCGAAAGAGGTCTCGTAGAGATTAAAGTTTCTTTAAAGTTTTTAGTAAACTAAATTTACTTATTATTTTCAAGTTTATATTTTCTATTTCTAGCGTTGGTAAGCCCGGATAGTTGTGTTGGTAAGCCCTTTGAAAACCCCAGGAGAGGAGTTAGGTGGTGTTCCTGCAACCCTTTGAGTCCGTTGGTGTTCCCGTTAGGAAAAAGAAAATACAAATAAGAAAATAAGAAGTATGTCTAGAATACTTAGAACTTTAAGTGAACTAGGATCTTCTAGGAGAGAGCGTGCCATAGTTACTTCTGGATTATCACCCCAAGAATTAGAAGCTAGAAGTGACCAAGATAGATATCAAAACCATGAATTAGAAATAGCTGAAATTGAAAATAAATTACAGAATTGGAAACTACCTGAAATTAGTTATAAAGAAATTTATAAATCAAGTATGTTTGAAAACTTTAAAGCACATAGTATTACTCAGACTATAGAATCATCTAAATCTATAACTCATCAACGTGAAACTATTAATCTATTAAATGAAAAACTAATAGAAGAACATATAAAACAAGGCTTTCATTATATTCATTTAGGATTAATTCAAGTTGCAGTTAAACCTTTACATAAATTGGGATTAAATACTCCAATATTACTAGTATTAAGAGATAGTAGAATTAAGACTTTTCCTGAATCAATAATAGCTATACTTGAATCAAATCTAAATGATGGACCAGTTTATTTTAATTGTTATCCAAACTATTCCATGAATTTAGAAGATAGTTATACACCTACCTCATTAGTAATTAATATTCAATGTTTGGATGGCTTATTTAATGAAGGAGTTGCCAATATAGATATATGTCATAGAATCAAATATAAAGTTTCAAATATTAATTACAATTTTAAGGCAATTAGAAGTTCACCAAAAAATGAGACAATTATTGTTGAAGCTAATTTAAGACGATCAAATATTACTACACCAAAAAGATTAAAAGCTTCTGATTTAAGAGAAAAATTACCAGAAGAATGGGTATTACAAAATATTATGCCTCCCCCAAAATTAGAATCTAGACAACCTAGACAGTTTATATTAGAAAATGATGGTAGTATTAGGATAAGAATGAATAGGAGTCAATCCATGAGGATTGAAGAACCTATTAGTAGTAGAGCTAGTACAAGCTCTAGGAAATCTATAGATTCAACCATTAATATTAATTTAGCAGGAGTTTATTTTACTCCCAATATTCCTCAACCTATATATGAAACTGAGGATAGAAATAGTTCTCCTCCTATGTCTCCCACTGCTTCACAAATCCTAAATGTTATAGAATTAGAAGAAGAATTTGAAATAGATAAACTTTGGATTAGAAAAGATTTTGAAGCAAATTATAATAAAGAAAAAAGAGATTGGTATTTTGCTACTTTTGCAAAAATCCAAACTGATTATTATCTTAAAAAAATTTATGATTATATTAAAAAGAAAAGAATTAATGTTTATTTCTTCAATTGGTTTGAAGAATATTGTATAGAACAAAATATAATTAATCTTTTCATAAAAGAAAATTATTTGAATGTTACTACAAAAAATACTAAAAAATGGATAACATTAACTGATAAAACTGTTGAATGAGTTCATCCTCCTTTGGAAGCTATTAAAATAGAAAGTCATAATGTATCAATAGAAGCTTATCCCTTGAAATCACCAGCAAATACGGATATAGGGAAAGTTCAGTCTCAGCTGAATTTCTCTAATACAATATTAACCACTATAGCTGATCAATTAGATAGAGTAGAGACTCAAATGTCTCATACTCCTCCTATAAATAAAAAGATAGAATCTTATAAGGATTTTCCTTTAGATCCACAAAGACCTATATATAAATTAATTAATGTTCCTGAAAAAGATTTAAGTGAAGTTAAATTAGGGCCTAGAAAAGATGAATTAGTAGATAATATAATGAAAAAATTATCTGATTTGTCTATTAATGGAAAAGCAAAAGCACAAGTTAATGTATTAACAAATGATGAAAATAATTCTGAAATTAATAGAATAACAAAACACATGGACTATCAAGGAAGAACTAGAAATTATTATCCTAGACCTAGTTTTCCAGATCTTCAATTCGAAGAAGCTAGAGACATGGTGGCTAGCTCTTACAATGGTAGTTCAATTATAGAATGGAACATAGATGGTCATAGTGAACAAAACATTTTGAATACTATTCAAGAAATGACCATGGCAGCTACTGCTTTTAAATCTATAGGTGAAAATAAAGATAAAAAAGCTGCTATATTAATAATCACCGGTTTTACTGGACAATTAAAAGGATGGTGGGATAATATAATTAGTCCTGATGAAAAACATGCTATTTTAGAAGCTAAAAAATTAGATCCAATCACAGGTATTTTAGGAGACGAAGATGCTGTAAATACTTTATTATATACAATTACTAAACATTTTGTAGGAGATCCAGCTCAAATACAGGATAGAGCTGCAGATCAACTAGCAAATCTTTATTGTCCTACAATGAGTGATTATCGTTGGTATAAAGATATGTTTTTATCAAAACTATGTAATAGACCTGATGGTGGTGCTGATTATTGGAAAGAAAGATTTATAGCAGGATTACCTAGATTATTAGCAGAAAAGGTTAGAATGGCTATTAAAGCTAAAAGTAATGGGGTAATTCCTTACTCTATTTTAACCTTCGGACAAATCTCTAGTCAGATTATAGAAACAGGAATAGGAATTTGTACAGATTTTAAAATTCAAAACAAAATTAAATCTGAAGTAACTCAAAGTAAAAAAGAATTAGGTTCATTTTGTGAGCAATTCGGAATAGAACCCATTAGAGCACCTAGTAAAAAGGCTAAGAAAAATTACAAGAAAAGCTCTAATAATTATAAGACTTATAAAAAACGAAGGAATTATTCTAAAAACCATGAAGAAACCTCAAGAGAAAAACCAAATAAAAAATACAAAAGGAAAAATAAAACATCTCAGAAAACTAGTAATTCTGATATAAAGTGTTTTAAATGTGGTCGATTTGGTCATTACGCTAAGACTTGTCGAGTTAAAAAACGAATTAATGAAATTAGTAATTTAGACATTAGTGATACTTTAAAGGAGAATCTTATTAATATATTAAAAGACATTATGTTAAATGAAGTTTCGTCCAACAATTCTGAAGAATCTTCTTATGAAGAAGATGACATTAATCAAGTTCTAACTAATTCTGAATCAGATGACTCTGACGAAGAAGATAAAGATTATTGTTTAGAAGCAAAGTTATGTACTTGTGATAAATGTATTAGAGGAATAAATATGATTACTAGTGATCAGGCTACTACCCTAATAACTATATTAAAAGAAATGCCTGAATCTTCGCAGAAAGAAGAATTTATGTTACAAATTAAAAATATGATAGATCGTGAAGAAAAGAAAAAGAATACAGTTCAGAAAATAGAATTTAAAGAAATCATGAATAGATTTAAACCTATTGTTACTCCACCAATAACTATTAAAGATTTACAAAATGAAATCTCTCTTATGAAACAAGAAATAGATTTATTAAAAGTGAAAGATTTAGAATTAGAATTTAAGTATTTAGAATTAAAAGGAAAACAAATTATAAATAATGAAGTTGGAACTTCAAATATTAGGCAAGATATGGATGATCCTCCCTATATTGCCACTCTAAATAGAATGATTACTCATAAATAGCTTTGTCCAATTACTTTGATTGTTAAAGATCAACGATTTGATTTAGTAGCGTTAATAGATTCTGGTGCAGACATGAACTGTATTCAAGAAGGATTAATACCTACAAAATTTTATGAAAAAACTTTACAAGGATTAAGTGGTGCAGGAGGTCATAAATTACAAGTTCAGTATAAATTAACAGATGCAAAGATCTGTAAAGATCATGTTTGTTACAAAACTCATTTTTTATTAGTAAAAAATATACATCAGCATATTATATTAGGTACACCTTTTTTATCATTATTATATCCTTTCACTGTTTCTCATGAGGCTATAACTTCAAAAGCCCTGGGAAAAGAAGTTAGTTTTCGATTTTTCGAAGCACCAAGAATTAAAGATTTAAATACTGTACAAAATATTTCTACTATTAATTTAATTTCCCAAAAGAAAAAACATATTAATATGTTGAATAAAGAAATTCAATATAAAAGAATAGAAAGCCAATTAGAATCTAAAATAATAAAAGAAAAAATTATTTTATTACAACAACGTTTTGAAAAAGAAATATGCTCAGAACATCCTAATGCTTTTTGGGATAGAAAGAAGCATATTGTATCATTACCATATGAACCTGATTTTAATGAAAGGTCTATACCAACAAAGGCAAGACCAATTCAGATGAATCAACAATATTTAGAATATTGTAAAAAAGAAATTAAAGATTATTTAGATAAAAAATTAATTAGGCCAAGTAAATCTCCTTGGAGTTGTACAGGATTTTATGTTAATAATCCAGGAGAATTAGAAAGAGGTGCTCCCAGATTAGTTATTAATTATAAACCCTTAAATAAAGTGCTTCAATGGATTAGATATCCCATTCCTAATAAAAAAGATTTAATAGGAAGATTATCTATTTCTATTATATTTTCTAAATTTGATCTAAAGTCAGGATATTATCAAATTCAATTAGAAGAAAAAGATAAATATAAAACTGCTTTTGTAGTTCCTTTTGGACATTATGAATGGAATGTAATGCCACTGGGATTAAAGAATGCTCCAAGCGAGTTTCAACATATTATGAATGATATACTAAATGATTATCAAGATTTTTCTATTGTTTATTTAGACGATATATTAGTCTTTTCTAAAACTCTAAATCAACACTTTGAACATTTAGAAAAATTCTTTGAAATTATTCAAAATAATGGATTAGTATTATCAGCTAGAAAAATGAAATTATTTCAAGTAAATGTTAGATTTTTAGGATTTAATATATATCAAGGAACAATTACTCCTATTAGTAGAGCAATAGAATTTGGTGATAAATTTCCAGATGAATTAAAAGATAAAACTCAATTACAAAGATTTTTAGGATGTGTTAATTATGTTGCAGATTTTATCCCAAATATTAGAATTATCTGTTTACCTTTGTTTAAAAGGCTTAAGAAGGATCCTCCCCCATGGGATGAAACTATGAGTCAGAGTATTAGACAAATTAAGCAACTAATTAAAAGACTACCCTGCTTAGGAATCCCAGATCCCCAAGCCTTCCTTATAGTGGAAACTGATTCCTCTGATTTAGGATTTGGAGGAATATTAAAACAAAAATTACCTGAGTCATCTATAGAACAAGTTGTCAGATATTATTCTGGAACCTGGAATCCGGCACAACTAAATTACAGTACTATTAAAAAAGAAGTTTTAGCTATTGTTTTATGTATTACCAAATTTCAAGATGATTTATTTCCCAAAAGATTTTTAGTAAGATCTGATTGTAAAGCAGCAAAAGAAGTTTTGCAAAAGGATGTTAAAAATTTAGTTTCTAAACATATTTTTGCTAGATGGCAAGCTTTGTTATCATGTTTTGATTTTGATATAGAACATATTAAAGGAGAAAAGAATTCTCTACCAGATTTTCTTACCAGAGAATTTTTACAGGGAAAAGGTAAAAATGAGCAAAAAAGATAATTATGGCCCTCCTCTCGAGGAGTCATCAAAAAGAGCTATTACAGCAAAACAGGTATTACAAACCCCAGCTTCGTCTACTTCTTTACAGGCCAAATTTACTCCATTAACCCCTTTAGCCTTACCAACTTTTTACCCATCTTCATCATCTTACTCACCTAGAGCTATTAGGCCATCATTAAATTCCAAATTAGTTTCTCCACTAACCTTTGCATTAAACACTCCATCAGCATTAAATAACCAAAAACTACCTTTTTATACCCCTCCAGATTCATTATCTTGTCCCTTCATAGAAAAGGATTATAAAAAGATTCTTTTCCTGGTTGAACCCGAATATAATTCTGAAGGCTCATGACCACAAATTACTTCAAAATTTTTCCCTTCAGGATTCCATTACTTACCCTCAAGTCCAGAAAAGACTCGATTATTTTATGAGTTTATTTTAGTGGACACTGAATCCATTGATATAACTCACACTTTTGATAAGAATGATAAAAACAAAATTATTTTCTCTAATTTTAAAATTTTAAAGATATTATCTCCTTCAGACTGGAAGGCTCATCCTTCTTCTACAAAAACCTTCTCTAGACGGTTCTCGCCTCAACACTATTCCTATTTCGATTATATGGATGCCTGGAACAATATGTTGTATTATCAACCTTTTGACCATTCTTGGTTCATTTGGTTTAAAAAAGATTTCCCTCTTAAATTCCCTTTATGGTTCGTTAAATGGTCCCTATTTCTAGCGTTGGTAAGCCCGGATAGTTGTGTTGGTAAGCCCTTTGAAAACCCCAGGAGAGGAGTTAGGTGGTGTTCCTGCAACCCTTTGAGTCCGTTGGTGTTCCCGTTAGGAAAAAGAAAATACAAATAAGAAAATAAGAAGTATGTCTAGAATACTTAGAACTTTAAGTGAACTAGGATCTTCTAGGAGAGAGCGTGCCATAGTTACTTCTGGATTATCACCCCAAGAATTAGAAGCTAGAAGTGACCAAGATAGATATCAAAACCATGAATTAGAAATAGCTGAAATTGAAAATAAATTACAGAATTGGAAACTACCTGAAATTAGTTATAAAGAAATTTATAAATCAAGTATGTTTGAAAACTTTAAAGCACATAGTATTACTCAGACTATAAAATCATCTAAATCTATAACTCATCAACGTGAAACTATTAATCTATTAAATGAAAAACTAATAGAAGAACATATAAAACAAGGCTTTCATTATATTCATTTAGGATTAATTCAAGTTGCAGTTAAACCTTTACATAAATTGGGATTAAATACTCCAATATTACTAGTATTAAGAGATAGTAGAATTAAGACTTTTCCTGAATCAATAATAGCTATACTTGAATCAAATCTAAATGATGGACCAGTTTATTTTAATTGTTATCCAAACTATTCCATGAATTTAGAAGATAGTTATACACCTACCTCATTAGTAATTAATATTCAATGTTTGGATGGCTTATTTAATGAAGGAGTTGCCAATATAGATATATGTCATAGAATCAAATATAAAGTTTCAAATATTAATTACAATTTTAAGGCAATTAGAAGTTCACCAAAAAATGAGACAATTATTGTTGAAGCTAATTTAAGACGATCAAATATTACTACACCAAAAAGATTAAAAGCTTCTGATTTAAGAGAAAAATTACCAGAAGAATGGGTATTACAAAATATTATGCCTCCCCCAAAATTAGAATCTAGACAACCTAGACAGTTTATATTAGAAAATGATGGTAGTATTAGGATAAGAATGAATAGGAGTCAATCCATGAGGATTGAAGAACCTATTAGTAGTAGAGCTAGTACAAGCTCTAGGAAATCTATAGATTCAACCATTAATATTAATTTAGCAGGAGTTTATTTTACTCCCAATATTCCTCAACCTATATATGAAACTGAGGATAGAAATAGTTCTCCTCCTATGTCTCCCACTGCTTCACAAATCGTAAATGTTATAGAATTAGAAGAAGAATTTGAAATAGATAAACTTTGGATTAGAAAAGATTTTGAAGCAAATTATAATAAAGAAAAAAGAGATTGGTATTTTGCTACTTTTGCAAAAATCCAAACTGATTATTATCTTAAAAAATTTTATGATTATATTAAAAAGAAAAGAATTAATGTTTACTTCTTCAATTGGTTTGAAGAATATTGTATAGAACAAAATATAATTAATCCTTTCATAAAAGAAAATTATTTGAATGTTACTACAAAAAATACTAAAAAATGGATAACATTAACTGATAAAACTGTTGAATGAGTTCATCCTCCTTTGGAAGCTATTAAAATAGAAAGTCATAATGTATCAATAGAAGCTTATCCCTTGAAATCACCAGCAAATACGGATATAGGGAAAGTTCAGTCTCAGCTGAATTTCTCTAATACAATATTAAGCACTATAGCTGATCAATTAGATAGAGTAGAGACTCAAATGTCTCATACTCCTCCTATAAATAAAAAGATAGAATCTTATAAGGATTTTCCTTTAGATCCACAAAGACCTATATATAAATTAATTAATGTTCCTGAAAAAGATTTAAGTGAAGTTAAATTAGGGCCTAGAAAAGATGAATTAGTAGATAATATAATGAGAAAATTATCTGATTTGTCTATTAATGGAAAAGCAAAAGCACAAGTTAATGTATTAACAAATGATGAAAATAATTCTGAAATTAATAGAATAACAAAACACATGGGCTATCAAGGAAGAACTAGAAATTATTATCCTAGACCTAGTTTTCCAGATCTTCAATTCGAAGAAGCTAGAGACATGGTGGCTAGCTCTTACAATGGTAGTTCAATTATAGAATGGAACATAGAAGGTCATAGTGAACAAAACATTTTGAATACTATTCAAGAAATGACCATGGCAGCTACTGCTTTTAAATCTATAGGTGAAAATACAGATAAAAAAGCTGCTATATTAATAATCACCGGTTTTACTGGACAATTAAAAGGATGGTGGGATAATATAATTAGTCCTGATGAAAAACATGCTATTTTAGAAGCTAAAAAATTAGATCCAATCACAGGCATTTTAGGAGACGAAGATGCTGTAAATACTTTATTATATACAATTACTAAACATTTTGTAAGAGATCCAGCTCAAATACAGGATAGAGCTGCAGATCAACTAGCAAATCTTTATTGTCCTACAATGAGTGATTATCGTTGGTATAAAGATATGTTTTTATCAAAACTATGTAATAGACCTGATGGTGGTGCTGATTATTGGAAAGAAAGATTTATAGCAGGATTACCTAGATTATTAGCAGAAAAGGTTAGAATGGCTATTAAAGCTAAAAGTAATGGGGTAATTCCTTACTCTATTTTAACCTTCGGACAAATCTCTAGTCAGATTATAGAAACAGGAATAGGAATTTGTACAGATTTTAAAATTCAAAACAAAATTAAATCTGAAGTAACTCAAAGTAAAAAAGAATTAGGTTCATTTTGTGAGCAATTCGGAATAGAACCCATTAGAGCACCTAGTAAAAAGGCTAAGAAAAATTACAAGAAAAGCTCTAATAATTATAAGACTTGTAAAAAACGAAGGAATTATTCTAAAAACCATGAAGAAACCTCAAGAGAAAAACCAAATAAAAAATACAAAAGGAAAAATAAAACATCTCAGAAAACTAGTAATTCTAATATAAAGTGTTTTAAATGTGGTCGATTTGGTCATTAGGCTAAGACTTGTCGAGTTAAAAAACGAATTAATGAAATTAGTAATTTAGACATTAGTGATACTTTAAAGGAGAATCTTATTAATATATTAAAAGACATTATGTTAAATGAAGTTTCGTCCAACAATTCTGAAGAATCTTCTTATGAAGAAGATGACATTAATCAAGTTCTAACTAATTCTGAATCAGATGACTCTGACGAAGAAGATAAAGATTATTGTTTAGAAGCAAAGTTATGTACTTGTGATAAATGTATTAGAGGAATAAATATGATTACTAGTGATCAGGCTACTACCCTAATAACTATATTAAAAGAAATGCCTGAATCTTCGCAGAAAGAAGAATTTATGTTACAAATTAAAAATATGATAGATCGTGAAGAAAAGAAAAAGAATACAGTTCAGAAAATAGAATTTAAAGAAATCATGAATAGATTTAAACCTATTGTTACTCCACCAATAACTATTAAAGATTTATAAAATGAAATCTCTCTTATGAAACAAGAAATAGATTTATTAAAAGTGAAAGATTTAGAATTAGAATTTAAGTATTTAGAATTAAAAGGAAAACAAATTATAAATAATGAAGTTGGAACTTCAAATATTAGGCAAGATATGGATGATCCTCCCTATATTGCCACTCTAAATAGAATGATTACTCATAAATAGCTTTGTCCAATTACTTTGATTGTTAAAGATCAACGATTTGATTTAGTAGCGTTAATAGATTCTGGTGCAGACATGAACTGTATTCAAGAAGGATTAATACCTACAAAATTTTATGAAAAAACTTTACAAGGATTAAGTGGTGCAGGAGGTCATAAATTACAAGTTCAGTATAAATTAACAGATGCAAAGATCTGTAAAGATCATGTTTGTTACAAAACTCATTTTTTATTAGTAAAAAATATACATCAGCATATTATATTAGGTACACCTTTTTTATCATTATTATATCCTTTCACTGTTTCTCATGAGGCTATAACTTCAAAAGCCCTGGGAAAAGAAGTTAGTTTTCGATTTTTCGAAGCACCAAGAATTAAAGATTTAAATACTGTACAAAATATTTCTACTATTAATTTAATTTCCCAAAAGAAAAAACATATTAATATGTTGAATAAAGAAATTCAATATAAAAGAATAGAAAGCCAATTAGAATCTAAAATAATAAAAGAAAAAATTATTTTATTACAACAACGTTTTGAAAAAGAAATATGCTCAGAACATCCTAATGCTTTTTGGGATAGAAAGAAGCATATTGTATCATTACCATATGAACCTGATTTTAATGAAAGGTCTATACCAACAAAGGCAAGACCAATTCAGATGAATCAACAATATTTAGAATATTGTAAAAAAGAAATTAAAGATTATTTAGATAAAAAATTAATTAGGCCAAGTAAATCTCCTTGGAGTTGTACAGGATTTTATGTTAATAATCCAGGAGAATTAGAAAGAGGTGCTCCCAGATTAGTTATTAATTATAAACCCTTAAATAAAGTGCTTCAATGGATTAGATATCCCATTCCTAATAAAAAAGATTTAATAGGAAGATTATCTATTTCTATTATATTTTCTAAATTTGATCTAAAGTCAGGATATTATCAAATTCAATTAGAAGAAAAAGATAAATATAAAACTGCTTTTGTAGTTCCTTTTGGACATTATGAATGGAATGTAATGCCACTGGGATTAAAGAATGCTCCAAGCGAGTTTCAACATATTATGAATGATATACTAAATGATTATCAAGATTTTTCTATTGTTTATTTAGACGATATATTAGTCTTTTCTAAAACTCTAAATCAACACTTTGAACATTTAGAAAAATTCTTTGAAATTATTCAAAATAATGGATTAGTATTATCAGCTAGAAAAATGAAATTATTTCAAGTAAATGTTAGATTTTTAGGATTTAATATATATCAAGGAACAATTATGTAACAACCCGTTTTTCAAAGGCCAAAAGGCAATATATTTTTTTTCTTTTTCAACTAACACTCAGAGTGCGCATAGAATATTTTTCAATGAGCCGGCATTCAAATATACAAAAGAACTCATTACCATAAGGTGCTTCGACAAGCAAAGTGTATTCCTGAATAATTACAATCCAAGTCTAAGTATTCAAATACTTACAACAAAACAAGTTAGAATCCTATGCCTAAACCCAAAAAGCACGGTGTACAACCCACACCGGCGCATAGTCTAACTAAGCTAAAGCTCCAACGTCTCACTGGGGCCTGGAACAGCCACCGTCGTCACCACGACCTAACCCATCATCTGGGTGGGATCAGCCCGCAAATGAAAGAAAGGGTCACCACAAAATAAAAGTATATATATATATAACCGGTGCGAAAGATTGTACACATAACAATAATTCCACAAACACAAGAGAAAGCTCTTAACCACCAAAACAACTCCCACCAACGGGTTCATATAAGCAATGCACACATAGCCTATAATGCAACCTCTACAATGTGTGGTACTAACCCTAGCTACCACAATGCATGAGTTCCGGAATCGTAGGTCCAACCCACTAAAGCCACAAGGGCAGGTGATGCCACACAGACGCTATCACCAGGTGAAAATAGCCACACAGATGCTACCAGCCACACAGATGTTGTCGCCTGGTGATGCCACACAGACGCTATCACCAGGTGAAAATAGCCACACAGATGCTACCAGCCACACAGATGCTGTCAGCCACACAGATGCTGTCACCAGGCGAAAATAGCCACACAGATGCTACCAGCCACACAGATGTTGTCGCCAACTATGAAATGCATGAGCATACTTTCTAATTAAGCATATATAGGGCAGTCACACAGACACAGCCCCGGCGGAGTCACACAGACACATCCACCCGTGTAGTCCCAGCTGACTTACACGTTCCATACATGCTCATGCAACAATTACATATCACACAGATATATGTAAACCAAACACAACGACATACATACATTTCCAATCATATGTATTCCAACAACCTGTTCATACATATATTCTCATAATCATATGTAAACAGCGCAAGTATTTTAAACACGTTCTCATCACGAGAATACATCAACCAGACATGCCAAACACACAACAAAGCATTACAGCAGAAATCCAAGCATGTCATAACTAGTTGAAAAGACGGAAATAAAGTGGAGCCCTTACCTCGGCAAGCTTCCGTTAACCTTTCTCGCGAAATTCTACAACTCGCGCTTCCTAAAATTAAGCAGCGTACAATCAATAAAATACTCCCAACGTATCCTATCGAAACGAAACTTGTTCTCTAAAAACTAGGGGGGTTTAAGGTACTTTCTCACACTCTCGGATAGTGATTACGAGTCCTCCCCATAGTGATTAAAAATTCACGAAGTTAATTGCACTATTTCTCGCTACGCGAAAATATTTTCGTTTCAAAACAAACTAAGAAACACTTTGATTCCTAACTCCAAGGCAATCAATTTTCACATACTAAAACCATTTGAAAACAACCCAAAACTCTTTGAAAATTTTCACAAAAATAAAAGTTTACTTGCGCCACAAGTTACAAGTTTTTCCTTTCAAATAAAATGGTCATAACTCATTCAATCTTTATCCAATCGAGACGAGCCATACGCCGAAATCTTCGTCTCGAAAAGACGGATCAAATAGTTAAGTTTTCAGGTCACAAAAACAATTTTAAAAGGACGAAAATACCCCTGTCCGTTTCGGCCAGAATCCAAAAACAAAGGTAGTTCAAACATTTTTCATTGCACAACCATGGCATTGATCACTTAGTTCCCAAAATCATTTATTTGAACAACAATTACTTTTCAAAACACAAACTAAAATTCATAAAAGTTTTCTCTTGAACTCTCAAGAACAAATTTCTTGTTTTTCAAAACAAAACTATTTTTCACACATCCATTTCTCTAAAAGTCTTGACACAATTCATTAAACACAAAAGCTAAAACAATTTTCCATGTTCTTGATCAATTAGAATTTTCTCCAAAACCCTAATCCAAAAATCTCATCTAGCCATGGAAATCAAAACAACTAAGCCTAAACATCCTAGATATTCACTCATGAACAACTTTCATAGAACAAAAATCAACTATAAACAAGTTCTAAGAATTTTCATCTCATGAATCATAAACCAAAACCTATCAAACTCCAAGAGTTTGTCCAACTAAGAGATGAAAGAAGTCTAGTTACCTTAGAGGAGATGATTCCTTGCAAATTCTAAGATCCAACAAGACAAGAATGAGTGGATTTGGTGAAGAAATGCAAAATCAACAATGGTGGAAAAGGGTGGATGAAGGTCACGGCCAAGGAGAGAAAGAGGAGTGAAATGTTGTGATTTTTCTAAGTCACAATGAGACCAAAAGTCTCCTTAAGTAATGGTCTTGCTACTTGTGAGCCATTGGATCAAATAGTGTTAATTTGCTAAGATTCAAATCTAGCCATTGGATCAATCCAAGTCTATCCTCACAAGATATTTCCCACAACCTCTTACAACAAAACGCACGCTCAGTTCTCGCGCATCGCGACGAACGAAACTCGCAAAAACAGAAAACCTACAGAAAGAACGTCTATCGTTTTTCCATTCCAAAACTTATCGCCGAATCTTTTTCCGCGACTGTAATTTTCTTCCATACCTTAGAAAATTAATCTCAGGACATATCCTAACTCACGCAGATATATGAAACTCCCATCCGAAACCTCACTTAAAACAGACGCAGTAAGATTTTCCATCAGCGGGTAAAATCCTACTCGTTTTTCCAAAAACAAGAATAATCGAAAACTCGTCATTCTGACTTCACAGAAATCTCCTCATACTTAAAAGAGGACTACGACCCAAAAGTCTGTGTCTTTCCAGCGCTTGAGCACAAAACAGGCTCCGTTTCAGCAAAAATCTCATTTTTACGACGATACACACAAAACCGTTCTACTAAAAACCCTAAAACTTAGCCGTCGCTAAAGTTCCTTAGGAAAACTGTACAGTGAAATCTTGGGTCTTACAAATTACTCCTATTAGTAGAGCAATAGAATTTGGTGATAAATTTCCAGATGAATTAAAAGATAAAACTCAATTACAAAGATTTTTAGGATGTGTTAATTATGTTGCAGATTTTATCCCAAATATTAGAATTATCTGTTTACCTTTGTTTAAAAGGCTTAAGAAGGATCCTCCCCCATGGGATGAAACTATGAGTCATAGTATTAGACAAATTAAGCAACTAATTAAAAGACTACCCTGCTTAGGAATCCCAGATCCCCAAGCCTTCCTTATAGTGGAAACTGATTCCTCTGATTTAGGATTTGGAGGAATATTAAAACAAAAATTACCTGAGTCATCTATAGAACAAGTTGTCAGATATTATTCTGGAACCTGGAATCCGGCACAACTAAATTACAGTACTATTAAAAAAGAAGTTTTAGCTATTGTTTTATGTATTACCAAATTTCAAGATGATTTATTTTCCAAAAGATTTTTAGTAAGATCTGATTGTAAAGCAGCAAAAGAAGTTTTGCAAAAGGATGTTAAAAATTTAGTTTCTAAACATATTTTTGCTAGATGGCAAGCTTTGTTATCATGTTTTGATTTTGATATAGAACATATTAAAGGAGAAAAGAATTCTCTACCACATTTCTTACCAGAGAATTTTTACAGGGAAAAGGTAAAAATGAGCAAAAAAGATAATTATGGCCCTCCTCTCGAGGAGTCATCAAAAAGAGCTATTACAGCAAAACAGGTATTACAAACCCCAGCTTCGTCGACTTCTTTACAGGCCAAATTTACTCCATTAACCCCTTTAGCCTTACCAACTTTTTATCCATCTTCATCATCTTACTCACCTAGAGCTATTAGGCCATCATTAAATTCCAAATTAGTTTCTCCACTAACCTTTGCATTAAACACTCCATCAGCATTAAATAACCAAAAACTACCTTTTTATACCCCTCCAGATTCATTATCTTGTCCCTTCATAGAAAAGGATTATAAAAAGATTCTGAAGGCTCATTACTACAAATTACTTCAAAATTTTTCCCTTCAGGATTCCATTACTTACCCTCAAGTCCAGAAAAGACTCAATTATTTTATGAGTTTATTTTAGTGGATACTGAATCCATTGATATAACTCACACTTTTGATAAGAATGATAAAAACAAAATTATTTTCTCTAAGTTTAAAATTTTAAAGATATTATCTCCTTCAGACTGGAAGGCTCATCCTTCTTCTACAAAAACCTTCTCTAGACGGTTCTCGCCTCAACACTATTCCTATTTCGATTATATGGATGCTTGGAACAATATGTTGTATTATCAACCTTTTGACCATTCTTGGTTCATTTGGTTTAAAAAAGATTTCCCTCTTAAATTCCCTTTATGGTTCGTTAAATGGTTTCATGAATGGGGGCCAGATGTTAGCATTTACCCAGACTTTGCCGCTCAAGCCTTTGAGAATTTTAGCAAAGAAATTAAGTTTCCGGATCATTTAAAAATATTAATCTTCCATGCTTCATTTGGAATTTCTTGGATTACTTCCTGGACCTTTAAAAAAGAATTATCAGTGCCAGATAGTAATATTTTTTGGATTATCAGATGTATCAAAGTTAAATGGTGGAATAAGTTTAATCCAGATTTTATTAAAAATCAAGTCTTACAAATCTGGTTTACTAAACATCCCAATTATCTCATTAAAGGTTTAGATACAGAAAAAGAAAGTGAATTCCTGGCCGAAAAATCAAAATTTCTGGCTGATTTATCGTCTTCTTCCAGCAAGAAAGAATTATTGAAGAAATTACAAGCTGCCATTTCAGAATCAGATATTAACAATGATGATGATTCTGTTGAATCATCTCAAAGTTTAACTCCTAATAATGGAGATGACTGTTATGGAACAATAGATCTTCAAGATTAAGCAATTATTGCAGCAGACAGCATTATTAGAATTATGGCCGACAAGATTATTTTGGAATCTTTACTTTAGTTAAAGTTAGTGTTATGGCAAGCAATATTATTGTCTTCTTTTGACCATTATGTAAAGTTAGTTTGTTGGTATTAAACTTTATCAATATGTAATTATTTGGGTGTAACTGACAGCAATCAGTACCATAGTCTAGGAGCTTCCTTCTCATCTATAAAAGGAAGTGTAGTTTATGTTAAGGATCATCGAAAAATCCTTTGAAGTTTAATATATTAAAAGACATTAACCCCTTTAGCCTTACCAACTTTTTACCCATCTTCATCATCTTACTCACCTAGAGCTATTAGGCCGTCATTAAATTCCAAATTAGTTTCTCCACTAACCTTTGCATTAAACACTCCATCAGCATTAAATAACCAAAAACTACCTTTTTATACCCCTCCAGATTCATTATCTTGTCCCTTCATAGAAAAGGATTATAAAAAGATTCTTTTCCTGGTTGAACCCGAATATAATTCTGAAGGCTCATTACTACAAATTACTTCAAAATTTTTCCCCTCAGGATTCCATTACTTACCCTCAAGTCCAGAAAAGACTCGATTATTTTATGAGTTTATTTTAGTGGATACTGAATCCATTGATATAACTCACACTTTTGATAAGAATGATAAAAACAAAATTATTTTCTCTAAGTTTAAAATTTTAAAGATATTATCTCCTTCAGACTGGAAGGCTCATCCTTCTTCTACAAAAACCTTCTCTAGACGGTTCTCGCCTCAACACTATTCCTATTTCGATTATATGGATGCCTGGAACAATATGTTGTATTATCAACCTTTTGACCATTCTTGGTTCATTTGGTTTAAAAAAGATTTCCCTCTTAAATTCCCTTTATGGTTCGTTAAATGGTTTCATGAATGGGGGCCAAATGTTAGCATTTACCCAGACTTTGCCGCTCAAGCCTTTGAGAATTTTAGCAAAGAAATTAAGTTTCCGGATCATTTAAAACTATTAATCTTCCATGCTTCATTTGGAATTTCTTGGATTACTTCCTGGACCTTTAAAAAAGAATTATCAGTGCCAAATAGTAATATTTTTTGGATTATCAGATGTATCAAAGTTAAATGGTGGAATAAGTTTAATCCAGATTTTATTAAAAATCAAGTCTTACAAATCTGGTTTACTAAACATCCCAATTATCTCATTAAAGGTTTAGATACTGAAAAAGAAAGTGAATTCCTGGCCGAAAAATCAAAATTTCTGGCTGATTTATCGTCTTCTTCCAGCAAGAAAGAATTATTGAAGAAATTACAAGCTGCCATTTCAGAATCAGATATTAACAATGATGATGATTCTGTTGAATCATCTCAAAGTTTAACTCCTAATAATGGAGATGACTGTTATGGAACAATAGATCTTCAAGATTAAGCAATTATTGCAGCAGACAGCATTATTAGAATTATGGCCGACAAGATTATTTTGGAATCTTTACTTTAGTTAAAGTTAGTGTTATGGCAAGCAATATTATTGTCTTCTTTTGACCATTATGTAAAGTTAGTTTGTTGGTATTAAACTTTATCAATATGTAATTATTTGGGCGTAACTGACAGCTGTCAGTACCATAGTCTAGGAGCTTCCTTCTCATCTATAAAAGGAAGTGTAGTTTATGTTAAGGATCATCGAAAAATTCTCTGAGGATAACAATCTGAAGAATTCTAGAGATCCTATACCTTGTAAGCATTTTCATATTTGAATAAAAATGTTTTATTATAATTTCTTCTTTCTTGTATTAACTTTTCAAATTATATTTTATAAAACAACTGATTTGGATTTATTTCTTGATGATCTTCCCACTTTTGATAATAATTATATAATGTTTGTACAAAGCAAAACATAAGCCATAATGTATTATGATCAAAAGTGGGGATATTAAATTTATCTTTGGATATGGTTATAGTCCACCTCCATATCCATGGAATTTGAAATTTAATAAAGAATAAACAGGGACATTGTCCTGTAATAAATTTACTGGAAGCTACCTTTGATATTAAAGGGCTGTTATCACACCACGGAGTATATAATTCCGCAATTTCCTTAGGTAAAATTTCCAAGGAAGGACCAAATTTGATCCACCATTCAAAAAACCAATTTGGTATGGGTTTGTCCACAATTTCTGGATTCACCGAGAAAAACCAAGAATGTTTGTTTTTCGGATTTTGATAATAAAAAGCTTGGGTAAAAGCATGGATATAATCCCAATAGTTAAAGTAAATATATTTATCCTCAGCAATTTTTATTGCTTTTTCTCCATTTGGATTCAGACCCCATTCTCTGGGTAATAAAATTTTATTTATATGACATTTGCTAAAGTTTATAAAACTTTCTGGGTTATTATTTTGGTAATAATGAGTTATAGCTACTGATTCAGTAACTGTTAGTAAAATTTCTAAATTTGGCCTTGATTTGCCATAGAGTCCAGCGTATCCTCTGGATTCTAGATATCTTGTTTTGATTGACCACCCATCATTATGGGTTAATGACAAATCTTCGTCATCAATGTAAATTATTTTTTCTGTGACAGGGTTTTCAAAATATTCGAATGCCTGTTCCTGGGTTTCATTAACCGTCATATCCTTGTAAGATATTATCTTACCTGAGGATGAAGATGAAGAAGGTTTTTCTTCCTTCTTAGGTGGGGCAGGCAATTGCCTGAGTTTTCCCACTGTGGTCCAATCCCCTATTAGAGGAATGTTAGACTCCTGGTGAGGCAACATATTGTTACCCCCTCTTCCTCTGCCAACACCACGGCCAAAACCGCGGCCTCTTCCCCTATAAGGGGTTGTCATCACCCTGCAAAAATTCACGGGTTAAGTAGTCAGCAAGAGAATTATTTTCTCCTTTAATATATTGGATGTCAAATTCAAAAGCAGATAGTTGAGCCTGCCAACTAGCAAAAATATGTTTTGCTACAAGGTTTTTAACATCCTTTTCTATTATTGATTTAGCAGAGCTACAATCAATCCTTAAAAGAAATTTTTGATTTAATAAATCACTCTGAAATTTAGAAATACATTTTATAATGGAAAGCATTTCTTTCTTAATAGTCGAATATTTCGACTGAGTTTGGTTCCATTTACCAGAGGTAAATCTAACCAAAACCTCTTTATTAGTTTCAGGAATAACTTGTTTTAATATTCCTCCATAACCAATATTGGAAGCATCAGTTTCCACAATTTTAAAAAACTTAGGATTTGCCAGAGATAAGCATGGAAGACATTTAACCCTGGTCTTAATTCTCTGGACTGCTCTAGTATGATCATTTGTCCATGGTCCAGGCTTATTTTTAAGCCTATTATAAAGGATGGCAGTATCACTGGATAAATTTTTATAATAGTCTGAAATATAATTCAAACTTCCTAAAAATCTTTGTAATTGAGTTTTGTCTAATATAATATCAGGGAATTTTGAAGCAAATTCAATGCTTCTTTCAATAGGAATAATAGTCCCTTGGTCAATCATATGACCTAAAAATCTAACTTTAGTTTGAAATATTTTCATTTTAGTAGCTGATAAAACTAAACCATTATGTTTAATAACATTTTTGAATATTTTCAAATGTTTTATATGTTGGTTAATTGTTTTAGAAAATACTAAAACATCATCAATATAAACTATTATAAATTCAGAATATGGATTAAAAATATCATTCATTATCTTCTGAAATTCAGAAGGAGCATTTTTTAAACCAAAAGGAAGGACATTCCATTCGAACTGTCCAAAAGGTACAGTAAAAGCTGTTTTGTACCTATCATTTTCAGAGATCTGGATTTGCCAGTATCCTGATTTCCTATCAAATTTTGAAAAAATTAAAGAATCATTTAATCTATCTAATAAATCTTTTTTATTAGGAATTGGATATCTAATCCATTTTAAAACCTTATTAAGGGGTTTATAATTGATTACCAACCTAGGAACGCCTCTTTCCTTCTCAGCAGCCTTATTAACATAAAAAGCAGTACAACTCCAAGGAGACTTAGAGTGTCTAATTAAACCTTTGTCTAAAAGAGATTGTATTTCTTTTTTACATAAATTCAAGTAATCATTGTTCATCTGAGCTGGCCTAGCTCTAGTAGGGATCTGACTTTCATTAAAGTCATCTATATAGGGTAGAGAAACAACATGTTTCTTCCTATCCCAAAAAGCATTTGGAAGATCATTACAGATTTCCGTAGTAAATTCTTGTTCTAAAGACTTAATTTTCTTTTTAATATCATAATTTTCAAGCTGCTCATTTATATTAAGCAAACTAATTTCTTCTTTTAAAAAACATAATTGTTTTTCTTTTTTCAAAAGAATATCTTTTACTTCATTTAACATCCTAGTTTGCGGATCTGTTATGAATTCAAAAATAATTTTTTGATCCTTTATGAAAGTAGTAATACCCTTTTGATCAATATTAACAATAGGCATAATATTATGCAAAAAAGGAGTACCTAATATAATTCTATGAGTTAAATTTTTAACTAAGATAAAATGGGTTGGTAAACAAATATTCTTGTTACAAATATAGGTATTAGATAATTTATAATTGACTTGGAGTTTATCACCTCCTGCCTGAGTCAGGGATTGGGTAGTTTTAACAAAATATTTTGTTGGGATTATCCCTTCCTGGATGCAGTTAAGATCTGCACCACTATCAACGAGGGCAACTTCGTCCTCAAGAATAAAACTTTTGTTAATAACTAGAGTTATTTTCACAAACCATTTTTGTGATGTAACCCTTTCAAGAAGGCTAAGATAGCTATTGCTAGATGATGGATTGTCATTATCAGAAACAATATTTTCTATTTTGTTAGAATTTTCCAATAAACAAATTCTTCTAGCTAAAACATCATTGTTTTTCTTGATATAAGAAATTTCAGATTTTAAGAGATTTATTTCTCGTTTTAAATCATTTATAGAAACAGGAGTTTCACGTTCATTAGATTGACGGAACCTAGATAAAACTTCGCTAAGCTGATAAGGGGCTTCTTTAATTAAAGGAGTTTTTTCCCTAGAATTATCCCTTATTAAGATTTCTATCATTTTCCTTCTCAGATTATCATCTGGGATAGATTCTAAAGCTTTTAAAGCTTCATCCTGTTCACTGGTTAAAACATTTAAACCATTCATCTCTACTATGGATTTCCAATAGCTTAATTCATTACATTGACAATTATTATCACTATTATTACCATCAAATGTATCTGAAGAGGAGCTATAGCTAACATCATCTTCAGAGGTTTCAATATCAGATTCAGAATTAATAAGTAGAACCTTTTCTAATTGGTTTCTAAGTTCTTCATCCTCAATTTCATTTAGGGCTTTTTTAGTCCTACACTGGTTAGCATAATGGCCAACCTTTCCACATTTGTGGCAAGTTATGTCAAGCTTTTTAGCTTTTCTTTTTCTGCTAAAGCTAGGAGTATAATCCTTAGGTTTTGGTTTAGAATAATTCTTTCTACGTTTTTTCCTATACGGATACTTATAAGTATCTAGGGAATCTTTTCTTCTACCTTTATAAGGTCTAGATTTATCTATTCTACCCTTCTTCCTGCTTTCAGGAGGTTTTTCTAAATCAAAAGCAAATTGCTCGCAAAATTCACCTATTTGGTGTTTTTCAGTTAATTTTTGTTTCTTAAGTTGATTTTTAAGTTTTATGTCATTACATAAAGCTAAGCCTTCATTAATACATGTACTAATAATTTGGCCATAAGTTAAATCAGAATAATTAATATTTATTCCATCATTATTATTTCTAAGAGTTTGTCTTATTCTCTCAGCAAAAAGATGAGGTAAACCATCTACGAATTTTGATTTCCAATGCATAGAATTGGGGTTTTTTAATTGAAAAACTCTGGATAAAAATGTATCCTTATACCACCTAAAATGAGTTAAAGATGGGCATCTAAGATTTTGCAATAATGTTTGCAATTTCTCAGCAATGGGTATATTTGTTCCTACAAAATATTGTAGAATAGAGAGGCACAGTGTATAAACTGCATCTTCCTCTCCAGTAGTAGTGATAGCAGTATTATTGCTTGATCCTTCAACTTTTATAAGCTTTTTATGAGAAAGAATTTCTTTCTTCTGAACATCAGTGAGATAATGATCCCACCAGCCTCTTAATTGGCCAACAAATCCAGTTGTTATAAACGACGCTATAGAGCTATCAAAATTGCCCTGCTGTTTACAAACAGACGAATACATAATTATTCTATGTATCGTATCAATGATTTGTTTATCATTTAAGCCATCAATATTCCATTCATAAATGGCCTTTCCAGAATAAGAATTCTGAAAAGGTTCAGTTTCTTCAAAGAGTAAATCTTGAGGCGAAGGCCTCTTATAATAATATTTTTCTACTGGCTTAGGAGCATAAATAGGATTTATTTGTGCAACATGATCATTAATATCATGATTAGCAAACATTTCTGCTAACTGGTCAATATCCTCTATATCAGAGGTGTCAGACATATTTTTCTGAGATAAGACATTTAAGCGAAGTTGCTTAAGTTTTTCTTCTAAAACATGCACAAATTCATCGTTATTGGATTTTAATTTAAATCCTTCCACCGCTATAGGTGGTTGTATGATAGGGACATCTTTATTAATAATAATAGCTGAAGATTCACTCTCAATTTTATTCTTATCTAACTGATTTAGAATTAAATCTTGTCTAGCCAACTGCTCTTCAAAGAGTCTTTTTAAATCAGTAATTTCTTTTTCTAGGGACATAAATTGGTCACCTAGACAAATAAGGAAAGTATTAGTATAATTTTGAGATTTAATTATCGAATTTAGTTCTTTGAGAGTAATATAATTACTTTCAACCGTCTGACTCTGAAGGTTTAAATAAGCTGTGGCTTCAACATTTTTTCCTAAACTTATAGTCTGTTCAGGAGGGAAAGGAGAAGTTATGATCTCTCCAATATGTGTATTCCAATTTTTATTTTGTAAAACCATAATTTCACTTTTAACTTTGTTGTGAAAATATTTAACAAACCATTTTACAAAAGGAACATAGCTTTGTATTTCAGATAAATAATCATAATATTTATCTTTCACCTCTTTTAATTCAAAATCTTTGAATTTTTTGAAATACCATTTTCTGAAATCTTTATATCTATCTTGGTTAAACTCATCATTGATGAGTTGCCTCCAACTACTTCCTGGGGAAAGATCCATCATAAATGGAAACTCATTTCGGATTGGGTAGGAGATTCCCTACTCTGAGAAATATTCTTTTGATATATTCCTTGAGGAATTTTATTTTCACTTATACGAATATTTTCAACGGATTCAATATCTTCTCTTATTTGAGAAGTAGAGGCTCTAGAAAGTTCTATAGGGGCAGTATGGAACTCGCTCATAGAATACCTAGATGACATAGTTCTTGGAATAGATGACATAGATCTAGGAATTTTAATACTCCTCTGAGGGGTAAATCTTATTTCAATATCTCCCTCAGTAGTTTGGGAAATTTGATCTGTATCCGTATTTATTATAGGATCGGGATCAACTTCTTGAGGTAATGTCCAAGCTTCAGGAAAATTTATTTCATTCCATTTTATTAACCTATTTGTTGCAATATTAGAAGTTAATAAATTAGTTTGGACTAAGGTTGTAGTTCCAGGAAACGATATTTGTTTCGCCTTGGGATTAAGAGTATTTAAGACTCTGTAATAAACCCTATAGCATATTGCTATTATTTCACTACCAGTTTTATAATTATAACCATTGGTGTGAATAGTTAATTGCATAGCATCACTTAGATGCTTATCAGTTAAAGATAAACTTAAATTAGGTGAAACATCAAAATATACTGGTCCATGACACAGACTCGTTTCGATTAAAGCAGCTAGAGAAGGTTTAAAATCTTTACACCTACCATCTCTAACATAAGCAATTATACTAAAACAATCGGGTGTATAATTTGAAAGATTAACTTTTGTTAACAAAGAAATAGATTAGTGAATGATTTAATTATTAATATTTCATTAATTAGATTACAAATATAAATAATTTTTTAAATTGAAATCGAAGTTTTTGACGAGTTTTTATATAATTTCATGACTTCCGGTCACTGTTATCAGGTTGTACTAGTATGTTAGCCTGTACCGTGCACGAGATTATTTTATTTTCTTTTTTAATATTATTTGTGTCTTTATTTTAACATATTATTTGAGCATTTAGTTAAAAATGTTAAGATAAAATTGAGTTAAATTTTGCATGATATATGTTTAAGAATGTTATAAGATAGAGTGGGATGAAGAATATTATTTCGTTTCCCGTTCTACACTATTAAGACATAGATTCTTTCTCTTATCTTCATCCCCGGGACTATATAGCGACCTTTTAAATATAAAATAATTATAAACTTCATTCTCAAATGATAATTTAATTAGTACGTCTAAGTGCATTTTTAATAATGATGTCGAAAGTGTTCCATGTTTCTCATTCTACACCAATGAGAGATTATCTCTCTCTCTCTCTCTGTCTCTCTCTCTCTCTCTCACTATTTATAGATTTCTCCCACAAGATAATTTTCATTTTTTAATAATATTTATTTGCTTATGTTTTTTTTTCTTTTGAAGGTTGTCTATGTCATTTTTCATTTTATATTATTTTGAATGTTGGTTATATTTTTCTTTCAATTATTTATAAGATTGATTTTATTTAATTTACTTGAGTATAAAAATACGATATATGATTAAGGATGCTTAAAGGGGCATAGTGGGGTGGAAAGTACTCCCTCATTCCCCATTCAATTCAACAACACTATGAGATTCTCCCTCCTTCCCTCGTTCTCACGTCTCTATAGGGACTCCATCAATAAAAAATAATTGTAAATTTTATACTATTTCTCAAACTTTTTTTTGTCATTGTACCACAAAGAAGCAATTTTCACGTGTGAACGTCAAATTGAAAAATCTATGGATCTACTCACATTGATAAATTAGCATCCCAAAAATGGTTTGAATGAAGGTTTATAGAAAGCTTAAAATTGAAATTATAAAAAAATCTGTCGGTTATAAAAAATTAAAATTATACTAATTTATTTTAGGTTTCAATTCCAATCGATTTTTTCAGTTGGATGTAATATAGTGAAAGTCCGATGAACACAAAATATGGAAAAACTCCTATAGTCGGAATTCAAATTTTAATTAGTCAATGTATATTTTTAATACTGGAGTGAGAAGTGTTTTCCGTTTTCTCATTATATACCATTGAGAGATTCTCTCTCTCTCTCTCTTTCTCTCTCTCTATTTCTATCTCTCTCCCATCTCCGTTACAGACTCTACAGGGACTCCATCAATAAAAATAGTTGATAATTATATATTATTTTTAGGGTAAATAGGTCTTTACCCCCTGCAAAGTAGGCGAGTTTTGCTTTACCCCCTGCAAAAAAATTCCTTTAAGATTCCCCCCTTGCAAAGTAAATTTTTTTGGGTCCCCCCTTTGGTGCAAAATAACCGATTTAAAATATACTTTTTAAATCGGTTGAACAGAATAACCGATTTAAAACACTGCACTTTTTAATCGGTTGAACAAAATAACCGATTTAAAAAGTGCATCCAAGGGGGGACCCAAAAAAATTTACTTTGCAAGGGGGAAATCTTAAAGGAATTATTTGCAGGGGGTAAAACAAAACTCGCTTACTTTGCAGGGGGGTAAAGACCTATATATTTGCAGGGGGTAAAGACCTATATACCCTTATTTTTATAATGAATTAATAAAATTCTTGTGATCATTTATCACTATCTTTTACATACATTTTTCTTCATGACGAACCATTTTCACAATGCTAAATAAAATTTTGAGAGATCCTCTCTCTACTGATGCCTAAAATTTTGAGAGACGCTAAATACATTTTCTTGGATGGGAAGTGCTTCCCGTTTTCCATTCTACACTACTGAGAGATCCTCTCTCTCTCTCTCTCTCTCTCTCTCTCTCTCTCTCTCTCTCTCTCTCTCTCTCTCTCTCTCTCTCTCTCTCTCTCTCTCTCTCTCTCTCCTCTCTCTCTCTCTCTCTCTCTCTCTCTCTCTCTCTCTCTCTCTCTCTCTCTCTCTCTCTCTCTCTCTCTCTCTCTCTCTCTCTCTCTCTCTCTCTCTCTCTCTCTCTCTCTCTCTCTCTCTCTCTCTCTCTCTCTCTCTCTCTCTCTCTCTCTCTCTCTCTCATCCTCTCTCTCTCTCTCTCTCTCTCTCTCTCTCTCTCTCTCTCTCTCTTCTCTCATCTCTCTCTCTCTCTCTCTCTCCTGCCTCCGTTACAGAACTCTATAGGGCTCTATCAACAAAAAAGTTGTTAATTCTATATTTTTTTTAATGAATATCAATAAATTCCAGTGTCCAGTTCTCACTATCTTCTATACACTTTTCATCATGGGGATCGTGTTTCATCGTTTTAGATAAAATTTTGAATAAGTAATCTCCATGATAAAATTTAGTGTTATGCACACACTTTAAAATTTATGTGCAATTTTCATCATATTTTTCATCATCTTTATTTATTTTATTCAAGTATTTGCAGCAGACTCCCAATACAAAATCTAGCAGAAAATGCTCTTATCTTCTAAATTAATACAAGAGGTAATATCATAAACTACGGTGAAAGTTATAAGGCTATCAGACATATCTTTTGGAAAATAGACAAAACATATGTAACTTTGTCGGCCACACGATTGGTGTTGCAACTCATAACTCATTAGTTTAGCGAGCAAACAAAAAATTGAGAATAAGGGAGCTCTCTACGATGAAACTCACACATTAAACATGTATAGAAGTTAAATGTTACTCCCCCTCCTCCGTTTCTGTTTTTTTTAGTCTTTTTAGAATAGTAACACTAAATTCAGGAAGTGTATTTTTACATTTTATCTTCATATTATAATCTCGTTTTAATCCACCAATAAATTTCTATTTTTCACACACTTTCTCTTTTCAATAAATTTAATATATTAAGTACAAAAAAAATGTTATGTACCAAAAAATTTTAAAAAAAAAGATTTAATTTTCCAAATATATATCATTAATTAGTTTTATTGAAAAATATAAGAGCAATTGACAAAGGGTATAATTGATAAATCTATCCTTAAAATACAAAACGACTAACAAAAAAAACGCTAAATCTAACGACAAAAGACTAACAAAAAAGAACGGAGGAGTTTTGATTTAGGGTGCGTTTGATTCACAAAACAACAAGTAATGGATAGAACGGTACATGACAGAACAAGATAGTACAAAACATGACAAAACTGTACCCGGGAGATATAAAGCGATAATATTTTTTATATTCGAAAATAAAATAGGTATTTTTTCGTATTTTTTATACTTGTACTATGGACAAAAAATTGTGTTATGAGGGACAAAAATTCCTATTTTTGTCTTGTCCCGCACTAGTTATTTTGTTTTGTCCGATAACCAATTTCTAAATCAAACGAAGTACAATAAAAATTGTCCAACCTCCTATTTTTTACCAGTTCAAACACACTTTTAAATTTGCATCTCAGTATATAAAATAACCAAATTATTTTTACTATCTAAACAGTACTTATGAGATACTTAAACTCGGTATATCAAAATTGTCAAAAAAAAAAAAAACTCGGCATATCAAATCATCTACAAAATTTGTTTAATTATTCTTAAATTGTTAAAAAATTTAAACGATTTTTCCAACTATTTGTTTAATAATTTACTTTTTTACCAATAATTAACTTTATCAAAATGATTATGTGTTAATCATTATCATAAATTTGAAGTAGAAGACATAAATTTTGGAGTGATATATACAAATAGTTTTTTTTGTGTATGTGTGTGTTTGAGACATAATATTAATAAGATAATATAATTGAAAAATAACAATTAATATGACATAAAGTTGAAAGTAACACTCGTTTTTGTACAAATTTATCTCTTATTGTGGGACAAATAGTGTCACATAATTTGAAAGATTAACTTTTGTTAATAAAGGAAGAGATTACCTGAAATTAGTGTGAGAACAAATAAACTGAGATCTTTATCAGAAAAACACAAACTAAGATCTGCAAAGGAAAGAGAGCGATTGAGAGAGTATAAAAAATTAGAGAAATATTTATAGGTAATATAGAATGTCAAATATGAAATTTGAGTGCTACCAACAGAAGCTATATGAGTAAACCGTGTTTACTAATATTTAGAGAAGATAAATTACTTGAATAAATTGTGTGGATCAAACAAAGAAACGAAATGAAGCTGTAGAGAGATCTCCTTAGAGGAAGCACAAGAACATATAATATATATCAAAGATGAAGTTTCATATCATATGGTATGGATGAGTAAATTTTGTTTTATTTTAGACACAAAGATGAGTGAACTAAGAAGTGGTTATGAATATATACGCGTCTTACGTCCCATCACTTGCAAGGAAATTGAGCGAGAGTTGTCAAAATGGGTCTAGACCTGAAGTTATCTAGGCCGAGAAGTTAGTTTTGAGAGAATCTAAGGAAATTGACAGCACTATGTGATTCATCATCTTCTTGTCTTTTGGTTGAATTATTTGTTTTTTGTCGGTGTTTTACGGAGATTTTCTTCTTATTTTTGTTTCTTACAAAGTAAATTATAAATTAGGTAACTTCTCAGCTTAGATAACTTCAAAGCTAATGGGCCGGTCTAGGCACATTTTGACAGCTCTTGGTGAGTAAAATTAGAATTCACCACTAGGTAAATCTCGAGAATGGATTTTCTCCTTGAAAAAAAATTAAGAAAATAATGTAAGCATCTAAACTATTGATCAAAAATATGTAATAATATTTTAATTAAAATAAATGAAAAAAATTGACTAATAGTTAAAATATAATAATTGAGAAAAATTTTAATTTTTTTTTGAGAGAATTCATTTTCGCATATCTCTATTGTACAGCTTGGCCCACAATAATTTACATGAATGGCGACTACTGTAACTAGATCCACATAATTGTGTGTTGGATGTGAGGTTGAATCACCACTTTCACATTTTTTATGTGTAAGAGTTATTCACATGTATTATACTTTATTATAACCAAAAAAAAAAAAGACATCAGCACATGCAAAAAGTCGAAATAGATGCTCCACTAATCAACTTTAAAGTCTTTGTTTTTTTCTTAACAGCAAAAGTATTATTAATAATACAACCGATCTCTGCACAAAATGAACAGAGATCGGAAAAGCGGAACTATAAAATAAAGGTGTCGGATGATACTTTAAAGTCTTTGTATTTCAGACTACTCATCATATTCATATGGCCGGATGACTGAATTTTTTATTTTTATTTTTTGATGCAAAGATGACTAAAAGAAGTGGTAAATGAATGACGAGACATTCTTACATAGGCACAATGATATAGACATAAGATTTAGGTACACATATACCAATTATAAAAATTAAAAGAAAAATAAAATAGTTACGTCAATTAATATAACTTTAAGGGTAAAATATGTTTTCAGTCCCTACTTTTATAGTGAGTTTTGGTTTTCGTCCCTATAAAATAAAATCGCTTGTTTTCATCCTTACAAAAAAAATTCTTTTGTTTTTAATCCCTAATGGGCAAAATTTTGACATTTTTTAACATAATATATAAACTTATATATGTTTACCATGATATATATAGACATAATATAGGTCATTTTGGACATAACAATTTCATAACATTGACATTAACATGTCAAAATTTTGCTCATTAGGGACCAAAAACAAAAGAAAATTTTTTATAAGGATGAAAACAAGCGATTTTATTTTCCAGGGACGAAAAGCAAAACTCATTATAAAAATAAGGACTGAAAACATATTTTACCCTACCTTTAATAATTTGTTCTTTATTTTTTTATTGCTTATGTGAGTGTGCCTAAAAATAATCTATTTGTGTTTGTGCCCATGTTAGTATTTCTCATGAATGATATCTCGGTGAGTAACTTCCCAATAATAATTTGTGTCAGCTCTAGTTTTTTATTGTGAATTTTTTTTCTCTTTTTTTGTAAGTTAATTCTCCTTCGTTCATCGAAGAGGAGTAGATTTAGATTATTTTTGACCTAGAATCATCCTTTTATATTATTGTCCATTCTTTAATATAATAAATAAGTGATTTTTCACTTGTGTTTTATCGTGATTTCGTCGTCTGAGTGCGACGTTTTGTTGTTTGTTGTCTTGTGCGACGCTATTTGATTTTTCGTATTGTTGCAGTGTTTGTTTGATTCTTAATGAAACATCGGCTTCGGTCAATTACAGATTCAAACAATGATTTGGACATCAACATTGCAGATCCGGAGACATGAATATTCCGGTCACTTTAATTTTATCGTATTAGTTGTAGTATGCATTTTGCTGTTGTATGCTACTAATTTGAATGTTGTGAGTTTGTTCGTAGATTCATTCTTTATGTTTTTAGTGATGTTGAATATATGATTGGATTTGATCTATTCCATCAATTTAAATAAATAAATATTATTTTGTTTCTGTAAAAAATAAATATAAAACCTACCCAATATTAATATACGTAATACGCACCTTCGCATCACTTGCAACTCGCAAGGAAATTGAGTGATGAGCAACTCGGTACAATTAGATTGGTGATGAAGAGAAGCAGACACCAGCACATGAAAAAAGTCTAAATAAATGTCCCACCAATCAACTTTATAGTCTTTGAATAGAATCAACTTTAAAGTCTCTATTTCAGACTAATTTGAATAGAAACTGTTCACGTATGTAAACACAAATGAGTTATAACAGGTGAACTGCTCTAGGGATTCTTAGAGCACTTCAGAAAATGACTTAGTTCAAAATATCTTGTTTACAATATATTAAACCTGACCTTCCTTTTCCTTCTAAGTGCCTCCTTTTATAGTCCACAATTCATTGGCTTAATGGGTCTTTCACAAGATTTGAATGTCTAGGCCCAATAAGCTATAACTCTGATATTCATTGGTAGCTCGTCCGTACAGGACACGTGGAGCTAAAGCACATGTGACCTACGTCACTCGTCCGTGCAGATCACGTGGAGCTAGAGCTCGCCTAACTCAAGTCACTATCACTACTAGAAAACAAGCGTTTAGCAACTGATTTAGCGACCAATTTTCATCAAAATCGGTTGCTAATTCATTTAGCAACCGATTTAGCAACCAATTAAAATCAGTAGCAAAAACCTTGGTCGCTGATCTATAGTGACCAAATTAGCAACCGATTTTGTAGCAACCGATTAGCAACTAAATTTTGAGACCGAATTAGCAACCAATATCAGCAACCAATTAAGAGACTAAATTGAAAGAACAATTTAGAGACAAATTGTTCGACGCATTGTCGACGCTATTAGCAACTGATTTAGTGACCACCTTATTTAATTTTAAAACAAGTCGGTCGCTAAGTCGGTTGCTAATTTCGATATTTTTTTTTAAATAAAAAAAAATTGTAGCCCATGTAATATATATACACACACACACAACAAACTTAAATATAACAAAATACATTAGTAAATTATATTCTTATAAAGATATGTTTAATCAAGATTATATCGAAAATAAATCTCCTATAGAAAATAAATTAAAGTTTTATGTATCGGCTATTACATTAAATCTATATCTAGAATAACTTAGCATAGTATTAAACAATGCGTTAACTAATGCTTTTTTCTTCAAAGTCAATATTACAAAATAAATCTCTTATAGAAAATAAATAAAAGCTTCGGTTCATCAAGACTTTACATCATGTATCATACTAGAAGTCTCTTATCCACATGCTCCATGATATACATTCCTGGTACTATGACTACACTTACCTGCACAAAAGTTGAGGCATTCAATAGTTAATTTTTAATCAATAGTCTATAATAAAAAAAAAAGAGCCCCAAAATACACTAGAAGAAAAAGCCCCCATCAAGACTTTTGGACAATTGATGTATACAAATTCTCTTTCACCATAATCACAACCCTCACATGGAACGAACAGTGGAGAACAATGGTGATCATTATATAGAAGTGTAGAACAGAGTTAAAAGACTTACTTCATTTGACAATTTGTTCCACCCATTAAATTTTTTTGTAGTGTCTAAAGAACACATAAGATCAGGCTTCAAGCTTCCAAGCTGCACTTTGTCATAGTCACTATGCCCTTGGTTCTGCATCTATCCATTCTTTCCAGAAACCTCTAAAATATTTGATAATAAGGTAATACTGAATATAAGAACATACTTAAAGTAGAAGAATTTATCAATAGATAACTAACTTCATTTTTGTCAAATATATATATATAGGAGACTAATCCTTTTTCCATACTAATAACAACATTTTAGTTCATATTAAAGGAGATAATAATCTTTATAACATTAGAAAAAGTGAGATAATGAGATACCAATAGATAACTAACTTCACCAGTGTTAGTAAATTTAGACTCCCCAGTAGCATTTGAATCAACTGGCACGGCCAATTGTTTTATGTCACACACCTTATGCACAATTTCAGATTTAGCCTGCATTGATGAGGCATTGTTTTCAGTTGATAACTACTTAATTACCGAGCCTCAATGGAAAAATTAATACAGTGGAAAACACTAAAAACCAAAAAATTAATGCAATTCCAGAGAATTAAGAAAATATGGTACCTGAAGGGCATGCCATGATTTCCAGGAAATGATAATCATATTTCCCTGTTTTAAGTTTTCGTACAATGTTTTGTAAGTTTCGGAAATCATAACAGAGAGCAAATTTCAACACTGTTTCTCCCTCAACCTGCATAGACAATATGATTTAGAACAGTAACTACTAATCAGGAGTAATACTCGACTCCCCGAAATAAAATTCAAACACTCTTTGATTAAAAAAAAACATGAATCTATATTGTTGGATAAAAGATGTGTCTCAATTGTATCATGGACCAGATATAGCCTAACAAGTAACAACCCAATAGTGTATCATATTGTAAGCTGGAATAGGATAACCCAAAATAGGATGAAATATCTAAATAACAAATAGTAAAAACTAACCCCTGCTTACAAACCCTGATTTTAGAATCAAAACACTAATAAATATAATAACAAAACTAGTAGCCCGACCTTAACAACAATAGGATGTCACTTATTAAATATATAGAAGATATATCCAGAGAAACAAACTCTAGCTATACTGGATAGCAAGACCTTAATTCAAGTTATACTCAAAACGGGATGCACCGTATCAATTCAAATTCGCATCGTGAAACAATCATAAATCCAAAATCATATTTTGTTTCAACAAAATTTTAATTGAAGCAAATTAGGGTTCTAAATCATATAAAAACAAAAACAACACAAATCAGCTAGAACGAACAATCTGTGATTGCAAAACTGAGAACAAGGAGCAAAACTCACCGTGACGGAACAAGACTAGGGTTTCGTTTCTTTGCAGTTTTGATTTCTACTTTTCGTTTCTTTCTTTCTCACGTTGTTTTGTACTTTTCGGATCTATGAAGAACGATTCAGTTTGTGAGAAAATATTTGATTAAATGTTTATCAGAAAAGTTTGTGAAAGAAGAAAATTTGAACATTAACAAGTTTCGGAAAATTTAAGCAATGGTACTATTTTCATTATTTTGACCAAAGTGTGAATCCTTATTTAAGGAAAAAATATTAAAGGGTAGAAAAAGATTATTTTTTTTGAGTTTAATTGATATGCACAGACGGTGTAAAATAATTTTACACGGTCATCCAATAAGAAACCATCAATCTTCCATGTCATATGAAGAAAGTGGGGTAAAGTGGGGTGACGTGGCGGAATACATGGTTGTCATTGGTTGATAGTGTAAAATTATTTTACACTGTCGGTGCATACAAATTAAATATCCAATTTTTTTTACTGATTTGTAGAAAAAAACAAATATTTGTGACGGATTTATTGAACGCTAATTATCGGTCTCCAATTCGGTCTCTATAGCAACCGATATAACGACCGAAAAGTTTTTGGATTTGAACTTCAAATAATAGTGTCTAATTCAGTCTCTATAGCGACCGATTTAATGGTTGCTAATTATCGGTCTCTAATTCGGTCTCTATAATTAAGTAGCAACCGATATAGCGACCATTTTTTTTTACTTTAATGATAAAAAAAATCGGTCTCTAATTTGGTCTCTAAAGCGACCGAAAAATTTCGGTCTCTAAATCGGTTGCTAAACGCTTGTTTTCTAGTAGTGTATGTTCGTACATGATGCGTGGAAGACTAAGGATGGAGCTCTGCATGACCACACTGAGCTTGTCGAGATGAAGGTTGGGCTTAACATGACATGGATGATCCAACTGAGTTACACATGTTGAAGTTTGATCTTATGGTTGAGTTGAGCTAGTCATGTTGAATGATGAGCTCATGGTAGAGCTGAGCTGACCAAGTTGAAGGGGAAGCTCATGACCGAGCTGAGCTTAGCATGCTGAAGGATGGGCTGAGCATAGCATGCTGAAGGTGGATCTCATGGTCGAGCTGAGCTAACCAAGCTGAATGGGAAGCTCATGACCGAGCTGAGCTTAACATGTTAGACTACTTGGCGATCACTTAGAGGGGGCTGAATAAGTGACTCTTTCTACACAATGAGTTTTTCAAAATATTTTCGAGTACGCGGAAGCCCACCGGATCGGTAGTCTACTTTGCACCCTTCGATCAAAGGAAAGGTAGTATAAGCCTTGGAGCGTTTAATGATAAATTGAATTAGGTTATGTATTGCAATCAAATTACTAAGATAAACCACACAAGTTCCAACAATTCAAGTTATACACAATCACAATTCAAGACAAGTTCAATTGAATTTTGATGAACACTTACGATCACAAAATTCAATTGATCAATTAATGATAATTCGAAAAGTAAAGAGTGTAAGGAAAGAAGAACGCAAACAGTTGATTAGGGAGTTCCCGCAGCTTTCGTATCGTCCTCGCGGTCGGCCGGGTACGTCTCCCCCCAAATTAAATCGTCAAACGGACAATTTAAGCGATTTTATTAAAAACGCTTTAGTGCACAATTTACAAAGACTCGAATAACCCTATATTGAATCTAATGCAAATTGAGCGATACAACCTCAACACCTCGCGAAGCTTCTACCTCTGATTCCAACGTTCCAATCGTGCGCCGTCTTCGAACCGAAAACCCCCGCAACGAACGTCCAGCTGATTACCTCGCTTCCTCGATGTTGAACCTTCAAGATATCGCACAATCTTGAACCCTTGATGAGAACCCAAACCTCCAACGCAATTCAACCCGATCGCAATTCTGATTCACCGCGAATTGCACCGAACGTTATCCACCAAATCAACTAAGAACCCTTGATTGATCCCATACTCAATCTCAAATTGGAAGTGATTTGATAGAAGATGATGAACTTGTGTTGAATAAGTCTTTGATCCAAAATCTCTCTCAAATTTTGATCAAATGTGTTTTTCAGATGGATTCTCGTGATTACAACAAAAACTCATATTGCTATTTATAGAGAAAATAGAATTGAGCAAATTTAGGCAAAACAGAACAGACTTGTATCGATACATATGAAGGTTTGTATCGATACAAACCCTTTGACCAGCGTTCAAATGTGAAAATTTGACCTATGTATCGATACAAACACGTCTGTGTATCGATACATACATCAGTTTCTTGAAATCTTGACTGATATGTATCGAAGCATGCAAGCATGATTCGATACATCATGCACTCTCTGGTTTTCTGAGAGATATAGGTGTGTATCGATACATGCAAGCATGATTCGATACACAAGAGACTCTCTGCCCCTGAGACACCAGTTTTGTATCGATACAAACGAAGTATGTATCGATACAAAATGCACAAAATCAGTCTGAAGTAGTTTCAGGACATTTGTATCGATACAAGTGATTATGTATCGATAGAAAATACCTTAAAATCAATTTTTCAAAGTTTAAAAATAGTTTTTCACTGTCAAGTCATTTCTAATGTTGCCAAAATATGTTCCACTCTATTTTCATGTGTTTTGACAATTATTAAAACAAGGGAATGAACTGGTGCGCTTACATTCTCCCCCTTTTTGATAATTGTCAAAACTTTGCATTAGCTAAACTAAGCCTATACCTAATATGCAATAAAATAGCAATATGTATACAGACGCAATTACATCAAGGCTAACCATAAGCACGCTCCCCCTGAGTTGATGCCATAATGCGTTTGATATGTTGATAATCAAGAATTCTTTCCTTAGCTTGTGCAATCCAAATCTCTCCCCCTTTGACAATATCAAGAAGAGAACTCATTAGAAGTATCAAGTCCAAAACGTTTTTATCATGGTCATATCGTGCACTTACATTTGTCGAAATGCACTTTATGATGAATATCCTAATCAATATAAATACGTACAAGATATGCAAGTATAATCCAATGGCGAAAAACCAAATATCATGACAAATATGAAATGTAGAACAACAAACCAAGTCCAAAGCATGAATATTGTAACAACATCGTCATTATAAAGAATTAACATATCAAAATACGGGACGAAATAAACAAACCATGCAACTAATGCATAAACATAACCAATAATCCATACAAACAAGATTATCCAAAATATAGAGTCATACAAACCAAAATGTAATGTTGTCCAAAACATGACAACATAAGAAATTATCCGTACAACCAAATCGAAATAATGAAAGTCATAAGAAATAACTAAAATAAAATTGTTTTTAAAAAAAAATTTATGACTTCCAAATAACATGTATTTATTAAACACATATAATCAACAAGGTACACACTTATGCATGTGATCAAAACACTATCAAAGCATATCATAACATGAGAACACATGTTAAACCATAAAATGCATGATAAGATATTCACATAGATGAATTTAAAGTACCAAGATGAATCATACGTAATTGATTGTATGTGTATGTATGCACAATAAGTCACACATAAGAATAGAACAAACATATACAAAACAAGTATGGACTTAATATGGTGTTTGTAATGATCTTTGTCAAATCCCCATTTTAAACATATGAGTCTCAAAAACTTATAAATACTTTTGAGCAAAATTCTTGGAAATGGAGGATTAGACAACTATCAATACAAACTTCATATTAAGATGAAAAGGTATATGTATATGAAACCAATGTACAAATGCTAAGTAAAAAAAAAATATAAAAGCAAAGATAGAGAATAGAATCTTCCCTTAAGTGTTAGATGTAGGAAGTGATCAATTTCCATAACCTTGCAAATGTCGAGTGGAAGCTTTTCTCATCACTTTACTTCTTCATATGTCTTGAACTTCATTGTTGTCGGTGTCTCTCGTCAATGGTTCAAGACGTTTTCCCTACAAACTTAGACATTTGAAATAGGTCCCCAACTCATGTTGGGTCCTAGGTGGTTAGTAACAAAACTATTGCTTGATTTAGGTATCCATTGCATTTTTCCTTTTGGTACTAAAGTTTTTCGAGCTTGGCACTTGGCAATAGTATGACCCTTATCACAACAATAGTGACACACGATGTTTGGATTACATTTCTTATGACTCTTTTCAACAAACTTATACTTTTTATTTTTAGGTTTCAAAGGTTTGTTGAACTTAGTCAAATCAACCGAATATGTAATCTCCGGTTTAGGTGGTTCTTTTAGCTTATCTTGTAACTTTCGCAAGTCTCTATATAAGTAAAAGCATCCATCACATCCGGTCCTATCGTTACCATAACTATCAAAAGTCGCAAGAGGTTTTTGAATCATAGACTCTTTGAGGGCTTTCAACTCAAGCTCCGTTTCCGAAACTTTTGCCTCAAGGTATTTATTAACTTGCATTAAACCTTTTAGTCGTTGAAAAGCCTCTTTAGTTTCTTTGTGTAACTTTTCAAAAGCGACTTGCAACTCATGATATTCCAAAAGCGTATATGAGTTAGAGGGATTTTGATTTACCTTTTTGGGAGCAAGTTTCTTGCGATCATAGGATGTCAAGCACACATTTGCCAATACATCTTCACCACTTGAGCTAGAGCTTGATGATGAAGAGGAAGATGAGCTTCCGCTTTCCCATGCAACATAGGCTTTCTTACCTTTGCCTTTGCTCCTTCCTTTGAATGATGATGACTCCTTCTCTTTTCTCTTGAGCTTGGGGCAATCCGGCTTGAAGTGACCAACTTGGCCGCACTCATAGCATATTCCCTTTTTGGAGTTCCTAGCACCTTCATTCTTCCGGCGGTAACCACTATCTTTCCGAAACTTCTTAAGATTGTCATCGGAATGTCTTATCCCATTCTTTCTCACATATCTATTATAGCGTCGAACGAAGAGCCCCATTTCCTCATCATCGGAATCGTCTTCGCTTGAGCTACTCTCTACTTGCTCAACCTTTTTGGACTTGGATTTGGAGGCCTTTAGAGCAATGGACCTCTTATCCTTTTCTTTTTCCTTTTCGTTGTGTTTCACCTTTTTCTCACCTTTCTCATGCTTTTCCAACAAATTAAGCACTTGTTCATGTTCCGTTAGCTTACCAAATAAGGTTGTGAGACTCAAAGTTGTAAGATCATTCGCTTCTTTGATTGCGGTGACCTTTGGTTGCCATGACCTGTTAAGACATCTCAAAATCTTATTAGTAGCATCTTGATTTGTGATTGGTTTACCTAGACCATGTAACTTGTTGGTAATTTTTACAAATCTTTGTTGCATATCCGCAATGGTTTCACCATCTTGCATATGAAACAATTCGAACTCTTGAGTTAAGGTGTTTATCTTGGATATTTTGACTTCATTAGTACCCTCAAAATGAGTAACTAATGTATCCCACATTTCTTTGGCCGTTGAACAATGCGACACATGATAAAATTGTTCAATCCCAAGGGATGAAATAAGTATGTTTTGTGCCTTTGCATCGTAATTGACCTTTTTCTTATCATCCTCCGTCCATTGTGCCATAGGCTTATGGGTGACAATGCCATTAGGATCGGTGTTTGTCGGAACAAACGGATCGTTCTCAATAGCATTCCACACTTCACCATCAAAAGAATTGATGTGTATGCGCATACTACTTTTCCAATAATCCAAATGGTCTCCATTGAATATAGGAGCCCTATTATAAGCCCCTTTGGGTGCAAACGCCATGTTTTCTAATAATAGGCACAAATTACTCGGTTTAATCGTTTAAAATCGAACCGGGCTCTTGATGCCACTTGTTAGACTACTTGGCGATCACTTAGAGGGGGGTGAATAAGTGACTCTTTCTACACAATGAGTTTTTCAAAATATTTTCGAGTATGCGGAAGCCCACCGGATCGGTAGTCTACTTTGCACCCTTCGATCAAAGGAAAGGTAGTATAAGCCTTGGAGCGTTTAATGATAAATTGAATTAGGTTATGTATTGCAATCAAATTACTAAGATAAACCACACAAGTTCCAACAATTCAAGTTATACACAATCACAATTCAAGACAAGTTCAATTGAATTTTGATGAACACTTACGATCACAAAATTCAATTGATCAATTAATGATAATTCGAAAAGTAAAGAGTGTAAGGAAAGAAGAACGCAAACAGTTGATTAGGGAGTTCCCGCAGCTTTCGTGTCGTCCTCGCGGTCGGCCGGGTACGTCTCCCCCCAAATCGTCAAACGGACGATTTGAGCGATTTTATTAAAAACGCTTTAGTGCACAATTTACAAAGACTCGAATAACCCTATATTGAATCTAATGCAAATTGAGCGATACAACCTCAACACCTCGCGAAGCTTCTACCTCTGATTCCAACGTTCCAATCTTGCGCCGTCTTCGAACCGAAAACCCCCGCAACGAACGTCCAGCTGATTACCTCGCTTCCTCGATGTTGAACCTTCAAGATATCGCATAATCTTGAACCCTTGATGAGAACCCAAACCTCCAACGCAATTCAACCCGATCGCAATTCTGATTCACCGCGAATTGCACCGAACGTTATCCACCAAATCAACTAAGAACCCTTGATTGATCCCATACTCAATCTCAAATTGGAAGTGATTTGATAGAAGATGATGAACTTGTGTTGAATAAGTCTTTGATCCAAAATCTCTCTCAAATTTTGATCAAATGTGTTTTTCAGATGGATTCTCATGATTACAACAAAAACTCATATTGCTATTTATAGAGAAAATAGAATTGAGCAAATTTAGGCAAAACAGAACAGACTTGTATCGATACATATGAAGGTTTGTATCGATACAAACCCTTTGACCAGCGTTCAAATGTGAAAATTTGACCTATGTATCGATACAAACACGTCTGTGTATCGATACATACATCAGTTTCTTGAAATCTTGACTGATATGTATCGAAGCATGCAAGCATGATTCGATACATCATGCACTCTCTGGTTTTCTGAGAGATATAGGTGTGTATCGATACATGCAAGCATGATTCGATACACAAGAGACTCTCTGCCCCTGAGACACCAGTTTTGTATCGATACAAACGAAGTATGTATCGATACAAAATGCACAAAATCAGTCTGAAGTAGTTTCAGGACATTTGTATCGATACAAGTGATTATGTATCGATACAAAATACCTTAAAATCAATTTTTCAAAGTTTAAAAATAGTTTTTCACTGTCAAGTCATTTCTAATGTTGCCAAAATATGTTCCACTCTATTTTCATGTGTTTTGACAATTATTAAAACAAGGGAATGAACTGGTGCACTTACATAACATGCTGAACGAAGAGCTCCTTCGCGAGCTAGGCTGGACATGCTTAAGGAGGAGCTCATGGTCAAGTTGAGCTGACCAAGCTGAAGGGGAAGCTTATGACCAAGCTGAGCTTGACATGCTGAAGGAAGAGCTCGTGGTCGAGCTTAGCTGGACCAGCTTAAGAATAAGCTCGTGGTCGAGCTGAGCTGGACATGCTTAAGGTTGGGTTTAACTGAGCTTGTAGAGAGAGGGGCTTTTGCTTGAGCTGAGCTGGACATACGATGACATGAATGATCAAAGTATAATAGAGTTCACATGGTATGGTCCTCCATACCAGTCCAGAAACAAATTCATTAAAAAATTATTAAAAAATTATAGTTATGAAATTATGAAAAATTAATTAAGTCTTTTAATTTTTCTTGGGTAGATAAGTCATTAAACATTATATGATAGTACAGTTGATTTTTATAATATTGGTAATTAATTCAAACTGTGACTACCACAATGATTAATTCACACATTCTTAGATCATTAGTAATAGAGCTATGTTATTTGTACAATTATATTTTGACAACTTTTTGGGACAACTAAAAATACAAGGCAATATAGGCATTAACACAAAAATCAAGACAACTAAAAAATTATTAAAAAAATTAAAATGACTTTTGCATGAGAGGGTTGTCAACTAAGTTGTCCCAAATGAGTGTCAAAATATCATTTCTCTTAATAATATTTGTGTAATAATATTTGTGATTAATTCAAACTGTGAGGACCGCAATTAATTCAGACATTCTTAGATCATTAGTAACAAAACTTGTGATCCATCTGCCCGTTTCCATCAAACTTGTTCCCAAAAGGTTGAAGTTAGGAGTAGCTTCTTTCCATGTCCATTCAACTAACACTTGATGAATGTCCTTAAAATTTATTGTATCAAAGTACATAAGAGATATAAGTATGTCAATAGAGAGCTATGCAACTGTAAAAATTGCAAGAATTTTAAGCACCATAAGAAATTTGATTGCATCATGGTACAAAGACAACTAGAAAACCAAATTTCTTCCCTTCTACAGTATGGTCTAAAAAAAAAACAAAATCAAAAGTAAGGTCAAAAAAACATAACCAAAATCAAACTATTGATACCATTTGGGGAAGGGAGAAACAAAAATCTTTGGGCCTGTTTGAAACACTTCTCTAATTCTCTTTTTTAGTTTTTAAAAACTGGAAAATAAAAAACCTGTTTGATTAACAAGTTTTCATATATAGGTTTTGAAAAGTGTTTTGGGTTTTTCAGTTTTGGGAAGTAAAAAAGTGAAAGAGGTCAAAGTTGTTTTGCTTTTCACATTTCAATTTTTATTTTCAGTGTACAAAACAGAAAACACACGGATAACTACAAATTTTCATTAATGGCACATTTGTAATTTTTCTGACTTTGTTATATTTGAAAGTTTGTGTATGTTAATTATGTTCATTTTAATTGAAAAATGGTAGTTGGCTAGTTCTATTGTTTCGTATTAAACTAGGATGATGACCCGTGCACTGCACGGTATATTTTGATTAAATTTTGAATTGAAAATGAATTGCTATATATGAAAAGAAAACCAACCACATAATATTTAAGGATATATAACCAAAACTAAGTCAGATGCACTTAGGTAAAGTTGACCTGAATGTCTAGTTAATTCACACCTTTATTGCATCAGGTACTTTTGTTGAAGAAATTGTTGTCCACATCTTACTATTGATAGTTTTATATCTTATATATATACTTAAGCAGTTATAAAATTGGCTTTACATATATGCAGTAAACTTATTTATCCATCCAACAAAGACCTCTCTAATTTTATCAAGTAGTGTTTGTAACGAAAACTGGGAGTTAGCAAGCAATTATGACAAGTACAATATTTAATAAAAGGAATATCCAACTGAGAAATTGGTAACATTAAGCATGAGGGAAATTAATGGAAATTGTTCGAATAAATCACAGTTCAAGACCCAGAACCACGAAATATATATATAGGGTATACAACATAAGGCAAATTCAAATATCATAAATTACATAAGTTCCAATGGTACATCCTAATAATAACACCTCTAAGATTTTTTCATTTCTATCCTAACGTTTAGAACACAAGGATACACTACAAAAAATGGTCCATTTTGCGGGGGTTTTAAACCTCCGCAGATTGTTTAGCGGGAGTTTTAAAAACTGCCGTTTAATCGATTCCCATAAATTACCTGCGGGGGTTTTGGGTAACTGCTGGTATCTAGCTAGTAACCCCCGCAAAATAGCGGCGGTTTTCTTGAGGAGGTTTAAAACCCCCGCAAAATAGAAAAATATTTAAAAAAAATAAAATCATAATACTGAAACTTTCATTAATAAAAATATAGCAATATTAAACAAAATTTATAATAGCTATAATTAAATCTCATATAAAAGCTACAAATCATATAAAATGGGCAAGAAGAAAAAAATCCATATGAGAACTAAAATTGACATTTTCACAACAATGAAATCAATTCCAAAGCTACACATCAAATAACTCTAAAAAAATAAGATTCATAGTAACTACATAACAGATTCATAAATTCATAACTACACATCAAATTACAACTAAATAATCAGACACATGTACTCAACTATAAAAGATTCATAAAAGCTTCAGCTACCTAATGCTTCCATAAGGAGGAAAAAAAAAGATTATACGAACAAAGTTTCATACGAAAAGGGAAGATAAATATAACATAAACAGTTATATTATATGTTAGTTTGATAACAAGGCCTCATGGAAGAAGATTGCATAGAAAAAAGGTCAAGAATACTTACTAACATCACTTCCAATAGCACAAGCCCAAAGAACTCTCATAGACCACTTGTCCATATATTACTCCTCTGGTTCCCATGGTATGCAGCAAGGAGCAGCAACTTTAATCTGAAATCAAGTGTTAGGAATAGGATCCTTTCTTTGAGTAAGAAAGAATTCTCATAATAGAATAATATTGAGTAATCAAAAGAATGAAGATTGCAAAAGAGATACTAAACTTTTTTATTTTACAGCAACAAGAAAAAACTCAATTATTCAAAGTTATCCCCTCCGCCTCCGCTATTCCAACTGAGGGTTATTTAATAACTACCTAACAAACTAATTAACTAACTAACTTCTCTAAAATATCGAGGTATTTAGTGCTTTGACATCCAAAGTATTGAGGTATTTTACAAGAAATATCACCTCTACAGTGTGAATTGCTTTTCTGACTTTGTCAATTGTTCAAATGCCATACCAATTACATAACCATCCTACAACAAATAAAAACAAAAATCAGTCCTTTACTTGAGATATCAATCAGTACAAGAAATACTAATCAATGGCAAAATCAGTCTTTTTCATGTCTAAATATCACAGAATGGACGAGAAGAATCAAGGTATACTCACTCATTAGGCTTCAAAACAACTACTGAACCTGGCTAATATCTTTTTTGTAACAAAATATGACGATGAACAAGAAAATGAGAAATATAAACCTGAACCAACGGGATGTCACCAAGGTTGTCAGAATCGGGATTTTACTTTGAATCGAATGAGCTTAGTAAGATCGAAAAATCGTAAATCGCAACCAAAACCGGTGGATTCTACTCAAATCGATTTGTTGAATCGAAAGGGGAAATCAAGATCGCATAATCGAAAATCGCAATCAAAATCGATGGATTCAACTCATAATAATAACTATATATTATCAAGTGCAAGTACTCAAAGTTTAAAATCATAAAACAACCAAGTCCCAAATCTTAAATATAAAAGTACTCAAGCCGGGTCGTCTTTACCCATTCCAAAATTACCCAAAAAAAAACCCGAAAATCGGTGGAATCCATATAAAATCCTGGATTTTGCTGCGATTTAGCGATTTTGTGCGATTTTATTGGGATTTTGCTCTATTTTAGGATTCTACTCAAAATCCAAATAGTTTAGGCTGATCAAAATCGCAAAATCCATGGATTTTACGATTTTAATCCCGATTCTGACAACAATGGATGTCACCACCCTAGTCTTTTGGCATCAAACCAATTGAAGAAAGCTCTTGCATAACTCGGATTTGGATTTGCTCCACTTTATCTATCTATTTCAAATAAATAATTGTGTCAATAATTCCTCATGCCATCACCAAGTAAATCATAACAGTGCTGTCAAACAGAGGCTACAACGAAATCAACTTACTCATTCTCTATTGAAAATGAGTAATTAACATAATTTTTTAGTCCCTAAGCAAATTAGTGGGCATATACACATCATGGCATGTTCAAATTGCCAAAATTGCAAACAGCAATTGACCTTTGACATGCAGTGTTATATGTAAAACCCCCTAAATTGCCAACTTCATTGTTATAAAAACTCAGAAAAGTCTTGAAGTCATACCACCGAGATTTTTACCCCGACTTGCTTGAGCATCAGCTTCAGCGTTATAACCCTTAAAACATTAAAAAACAGGCATTCGTTAGAAATTGTAATTTAGAATTTGATCGAGAGGTAAATAAAGTGTGACTAAAAGTTGTTCACAAATAATTATTAATTACAATAATAGAAATTGTAAACGTCGGTGGAAATTTTGTATCTATATCATCATAACTCAAAAAAAAACACTAAAACTTTACCTAATTATTTAAATAATTAAGTTATTTGATTGGTAATTAAATAAGGCTAAAGTTATAAGACAAAGAAATTACATGAATAGTAAAATTGAAAGAGAAAATGTGACACCAATTAGTTCAAAATTAATTAAAAAAAAGGACGAACTGATGTTGATATTAATAACATAAAAGACTAATTTGAAACTTTTAAAATATAGAGGACCAATTTAAAACCTAAAATAAAGATAAGAGATCAAATATGCAATTAAGTCTTTATATTATAAAACAATTCTTGAAATTTTTATTACCAAATAGATTTTCTTTCTAAAACCATTTTTAAAATTAGATTATCAAACAAGTTTTTGGATTTTCTTATTTCGAAAACAATTTTAAAAAGCTAGATTACCAAACAGGTTTTTATTTTATTCTCTTCTTAAAAACAGTTTTTTAAAACCAATTTATAAAACACTTTTTTAAAAATAAAAAACAAAACTGATTCAAACAAGCCCGAAGGGCCTGTTTGATTCACTTTTCAAAAACAATTTTTTAGTTTTTTAAAATTAAAAACTAAAAAATTTGATTGGTAATTCAATTTTACAAAAGTGATTTCAAAAACTGTTTTTTGTTTATCAGTTTTTAAAACTAAAAAAATAAAATAGGTTCAAGAAATTTTATTTTTCTCTTCTTAAAAATAGTTTTCTAAAACAGTTCTATAAAACACATTTTAAAAACTAAAAACTAGAACTCATTCAAACAGGCCCTTAAATAACTCCAAATTTTCAAAACAATGAAAAAAGGTGGTGTTTTTAGGAAAAAGGGTGATGTTAACCAAAAAGTGGCAGGCAATCATAAATCAAAACAGTTGCATATAACTAAAAAAAATATTGTTAGGCATGGAATAGGCCAAGCCGGCGTAGCCAAGGTCAGGTTCAGCCATGCTTTTTTATTTTTAAATAAAGAAAGTTTATGTATTTTTAGAAGTCTATTTAGCTAAAAAGGTCAGATCATGAGCCATAAAAAAGCTTCTAAAGTCTAAAGTCAGTCATGCAAAACTTATTAAGAATTCCAAGATGAAAACATCATGTTTATACTACATTTGGTTTGTTTTTGGTTTTTATTTTCAATTGCAAAACAAATTAATTTGGAACTTTTATTTATTTTTATGGTTTTATGAATGTGGTTAGGACCAACTGATTTGTAAAATATGGTTTTATGAATGTGGTTAGGAGCAGCTGATTTGTAAAAACAAAATTGTGCAATATTACTAAGAAAATTGATTTTCCCACATCAAGTTTTGCAAAAAAATAAATAAATGAAAATTACCATTTTATCCCCTAACTGTAGCTATATATAGTTCGGTCTTTCCAATGGTAGTTAACTATGGTTCGGTCATTTTCAAACTGCAGTTAATTACCGTTGCAATCTAAACATAATCCAAACACATCAACAACAATAATGTTCTCAAAGTTTCTTATAAGCACAAAAAATGAATTTTATGTAAAGAACCACACAAAAAAACACATAAGAAAATGCATCTGAGTTTTATACATATAACAAATCTAGGAGTAAATCTCTACACTCTACTTGAATTTGTAGGAGGATCTGATCAACTTAATTAGTCTTTTAGTCTCTTTTTTAGATTTACTAGTGGTTGCTGAGTTAGAATTCAACCCTATGAACACAATGCTCTTAAATCTTTTGAAAGAAAGTTTTGCTACACATTACACGTACAAAATATCCAATTCACACAAAAAATAATAATCCCTGTTTTCGATATATAAAATTACAAAATATTAATCACGTTCGATCGTCTTTCTAGATCTATTATCAATAAAAAAAATTATTATTTATAAAAATGTAAAAATTGCTTTAAATAATAAACAACTTTGTGTAGCTTTCGTGAAAATCATTTTTTATAATTGATTTTTTTTAAATAACTATTGTCGTAAACAAACATAATTGTTTTTGCATTTTTCGAAAACCTCAAAAAAAAAATATATAAATTTTTCATAGTTGTAATTGCTTGACAACTTAAATTTTTGGCATAATTATATTTGTGGTCCTTAACTTAATTTCCAATAATGATTGGCCCTTTCTCTTTTTTTTCACAACATTTCGGTCCTTTGCAAATGAATTTCCAAGCTTTAAATTTAATATTCATATGAAAACATGCGTAAAGGACCAAAGATTTGAAGACTAGAAGCTCATATGAAAATAAAACCATAAATTTCAAGGTTGAAAATTGATATGCAAATATAACAAAATGACATGAAAAATAAATGATTAAATCGTTACAAAAAATTGAGTTAAGTGATCGCAGAAACAATTTTGCCCAATTTTTTGTACAATCTCATATACCAATAATAGGTCTTTACTCCCCTGCAAAGTAGGCGAATTTTGCTTTATCCTCCTATAATTATTTTTTTTGAGATTACCCCCCTGCAAAATTTATTTTTTTGATTTACCCATTTGGATGCACTTTTTAAATCGGTTATTTTGTTCAACCGATTTAAAAAGTGTTGTTTTTTAAATCGGTTATTCGTTTTTTTTTTGCCTGCCACGTCAGCAAAATGAGGGTAAATCAAAAAAAAATTGCAGGAGGTAATCTAAAAAAAAATTACAGGGGGTAACGCAAAACCCGCCTACTTTGCAGGGGATAAAAGACTATTAACCATTTTCTTTATTAACGAATATTTTTCTTAATAAGATTCAATTTAAAGAAAATTTTATACGTATATCGAGTCATAGAACCAAGTCATCTGATTTAATTTGATTCAATCATGTGCTTCAACCATTATCCAGTGGTATGACCATTAATCCAGTGACACAGTACCCTTGGTGAGTCGATGATCGATCCAGTTTTTAAAACTATGGTTGTAACGGATCACGGCCATTTGATTTCAAATCAATAGTCAAGATGGTTTATAAATAATTATACTGATGTATGATTTGAATTTTTAGCCCAAATCAACGGTCAAGATCTCCTACTACGTGGAATTGTGTGAATCTGCTACCTGCGGCAATCCGAGTACAATATATAGCTGGCCAAATTCTTGGTCACTAAAAGCTCATCCACTTCTAAAGCTTCAAACATCCATAATTATTGTCTGCTATTCATTTCTTTGTTCTCTCCTAATATTCACTTTCACTTCTCAATTCTCAACTCACTACAACTACCACTAACACTGCAAACAAATTCCAATACTTGTGTGATCAAGATAACGATGGTGGTAAGGTAACTACAGAACAAACAACACATACCACACAAACCTTAACACCCTTCTATCCACTCTCACTTCCAACAAAGAAATCAACTACGGTTTCTATAATTCATCTTATGGCATAAACATTGACAAAGTAAACGCTATTGGACTATATGTACAAGGTGGTTAAAATCGCGATTTAAAACGTAAAACTATAGATTTTATGTTTTTAGGTAGTGATTTCGAGTTAAATCATGGGTAGAATCATTTTATGGTAAAATCGTGATTTAGAACGATTTTAAACGATTTAAATCGTAGTAAAATCTCTGAAATCGTGTAAAATCGTAGTAAAATCGTTGGTTTTAACTATTTGAGACTATTTTATCTTTTTTTCAAAAAAAAATTGACAATTTTTTTCAAAAAATCCAATTTTTATGAATATTACATTTTACTAGTAGATAACCCGTCCTATCGGACGGGTCGAAACGATACGCTATTTTTTTTTTTTATAGTTACGATTTTTTTAAGTTAGAACTTCATTTTCAACATATTTAATATTTGGAAATTTGGTATCAGTTTTTTAGTTTCACATGCTATGGATATTTAAAACCAAGATAACGATGGTGGTAAGGTAACTACAGAACAAACAACACATACCACACAAACCTTAACACCCTTCTATCCACTCTCACTTCCAACAAAGAAATCAACTACGGTTTCTATAATTCATCTTATGGCATAAACATTGACAAAGTAAACGCTATTGGACTATATGTACAAGGTGGTTAAAATCGCGATTTAAAACGTAAAACTATAGATTTTATGTTTTTAGGTAGTGATTTCGAGTTAAATCATGGGTAGAATCATTTTATGGTAAAATCGTGATTTAGAACGATTTTAAACGATTTAAATCGTAGTAAAATCTCTGAAATCGTGTAAAATCGTAGTAAAATCGTTGGTTTTAACTATTTGAGACTATTTTATCTTTTTTTCAAAAAAAATTGACAATTTTTTTCAAAAAATCCAATTTTTATGAATATTACATTTTACTAGTAGATAACCCGTCCTATCGGACGGGTCGAAACGATACGCTATTTTTTTTTTTTATAGTTACGATTTTTTTAAGTTAGAACTTCATTTTCAACATATTTAATATTTGGAAATTTGGTATCAGTTTTTTAGTTTCACATGCTATGGATATTTATTTAAAGTTAAGTTGTAATCAAAATATAGTAATAAGTTGTTATGAGTTATATGAATCAGTAGCATACTTTGTCCCATGTATAATTTATTTAATATATATGGTAGTTATTTTAAAATTATCATCAGTTCTATAAATGAGTAGTATAATTTGGTCCACGTATGAATCAATGATATATTTCCCGTATTAGTACATATTTCCCTTTTTGTCAATTTTATGAATCAATAACATAATTTGTCCCATATCCGATTTATTCAATATAAATGATAATTATTTTGAAATTGATATCAATTCTATGTATTAGTAGTATAATTTGTCTCATGTATGATTTACTTATTATATATAATCGTTATTTTGAAATTGTTATGAGTTATATAAATCAACAGCATACCTTATCCCATGTAAAATCAGTAGTTATATAAAATTGTAAGGAGTTATATGAATCAGTAACATTATTTGTCCCATATGCATATATGATTTATTTAGTATATATGATAGTTATTTTGAAATTGCCATGAGTTATACGAATCAATAGCATACTCTCTCCTTCTTTCTATGTAATTTGCACTTTTGTTTACAGCAATCTTCAGTTCTTTATTTTCATTGTCTTCTCTGAAACAATGTTTAGATCAATTTTAAGTTTTTATTTTCCTTTTTGTAGATCTGAAAAAATAAAAAATAAAATAAAGAATTAGCAAGATATTAAAAAAAGTTACAAAAACCTCAACATTATTCATTGAAGTGAAAATTAAAATACACTATGAATAAAAGAGTTTCATCTTGTAGTAACTCACCTTTTGTTTTGTTTTTCTTCGATTTGTTTTTAATCTGTGTCTTTTGCTTGTTAGTTATGATTTTTGTATAAAAGAGTTTCATCTTGTAGTAACTCACCTTTTGCTTCTTCCGTGTTGTCCATCATCATTTTATTTTTGTGTTCTTTGTTCTTTTTATGTGTTTCATTTGTTTATGTTCTTCTTTCTTCAAAACATAGCCTTGTAGCATTCTGAAAAATATAATAACATAAGATTGTTAGTAAAAGATCTCCCTTTTTGTGGTATCTTAAAACTTAGAAAAATAATTAACAAAACATAAAACATTAGAAACAATAAAAAAAACAATGAACAAAACATAAAGTGTTAGGAACAATAAGAAGAAAACATCAGCAGTAGTAGAAAGAAAGAAAAAAAGCAGAAAAATAAAGATGAATGTGAGAGAGAAAATTGTGAAGAGAATGAGAAGAAAGAAAAGAGAAATGTAAGAGTTAAAAAGAGAGTAGGTGAGTTTGAGAGGGAAAATAAAAATTTGAATAAAAGATATTTCAAATTTGATTTGAGGATTGAATCAGACATTGGGAATCCAAAAATGTTATGAAAGTGACTTCTTCACATGTGATATTGCAAATTGACCATTCATTTGCAACTGCCATAGTACAATTAAAACAAATGGCTTAGACGGCTTGGTTGAAAAAGTTACTTTTACTCTCACAAGCAATACATTTGGCTCATATGGCTTGGTTACAATGGCCAATTGAGTATACTTTTAGTTCAGTTACTAAATATTTGGACATCATTTGCCCTCATTTTTGCCAAGTTTGTGACCATTTGAAGCAAGGGCATTTTAAACTTTTCCAAGTACAATGAAATTCTTATATTGTATTGGATTATGGTGATTTTGTATATTTTAGCTTTAAAATTTTAAATTATTAATAAATTATAGTATTATATAAGTATATATACATGTCATGTATATAAAATTAATATAACTTTAATGAGGTAAAATCGACGATTTTATATTTCGATTTTACCTAGACAAAAAGAGTCAAGGTAAAATCTCGATTCTGACAACCTTGTATATGTAGAGGAGATGTCAAACTCAATGATTGTCAAAATTGCCTAAAAAACTCAACTGTTCTTCTAACACAACATTGTCAAAACCGTAAAGAAGAAATTGGATGGTACGATGATGAAAAATGCATGTATGTTGCGTTACTCAAACCGTTGAATATTTGGTCTGAATGAAATTGAATCTGCCTATTTTGTTTGGAATACAAACAACGCAATAAATGAAGATGAGTTTAATAAAGTGGTGAAAAAATTGTTGGATAGTTTAAGAAACAGAGTTGCATCAGGGGACAGTGACCTTAACTATGCTTTAGGAAGTGACCTTAAAGATTGGTCCAAATAATAACCAAACCATATTTGTCTAGAATTTTGTGTGATGATTGTTTAGTTCAATCTATCAAAGAAATCTCAATATGTTGTAATAATAGGATAGTGCTAGAATTGTTAGACTCAGTTGTAATTTGAGATATGAAACCAATTCACTCTTCTATCAACCAACATCATTAGATTCACCCTCACCAAACCCCACATGCAATACTTAATAATAAATCAACAGATAAATACAAGGTTCAAGGTGTCACGTCTTCAATAACTCAATAAAACATCGCAGCGAAAATCACAAAGTAAAAGAACATTAAGGCTTTGTTTGGTTCAAATGAGGGGAGGGGAGGGGAGGGATTTTAATGAGGGGGAGGGGAGGGGAGTGGAGGGGAGGGGAGGTGAGGTAGTTTAATTAAATATATGTTTGGTTCAAAAGAGGGGAGGGGAGGGGAAGTGAAGTATTTTAATTAAATATATGTTTGGTTCACAAGGGGAGGGGAGGTATTTTACAAATAATTTACTTTTTTACTCTTAAAATCTTAAAAACTAATATCTCTTTATTATTACATCAAAACAAATAACACATACTTTTCAAAAAAAAATATTACCACACAAAAGAAACTCACTTTCACACCAAAAAATTCATTACATACCACTTAAACAACAACTTTGATTCAATAAATCTATCATGGTATTTTGGTTTGTTCAAAAAAAAAAAAACTTTGATTCAATAAAACACGGAATAAAATATTCAAACTAAGTACATTGCACTAGAGCTGTCAAAACGGACGGCCCGGCCCATTCGGGCTTCGGGCTACATCGGGCCGGGCTAAAAAGCCCGGATAAAAACGGGTTGGGAAAAGTATGGCCCGAGCCCGGCCCGGTACGGGCTTTCGGGCCAGCCCACTTTTTTCCTTTTTTTTATTTAAAAAAAGCTACTTAGTTAACTGAGGTATTCTATTCTCATTCTGCATGCTATATTTACTATGCATGCTGATGCTGCTACTAAATAGCAAGTACACAACCTGTATTTGTTATCTATTCTGAGTGCTACTAATTAATTAAACAACCTGACAATATATTATGCAAAAAATTAATAATAGAACATTTGAAATGGACACAAAAATAATTAAACAACCTGTCTTTGATATAATAAATTTAAATGGACATCAAAATAATAGAACATTTGAAAAATTAATAATACAAAACATAGTAATTTCAAATTCCTACAAATCCACCAAACAAATCCACCAAAATAAGTTTAAAACAAGTCATCTTAGTGACTCAGTCAATGTTCACATATTCCACACTGTTGGATTCTTGTACACTTCCATGAGTTTCATCATCTTTATCAATGTTATCGACATCATCAAGTTCTACAAAATAAAATAAAAAAATTGGTTGTTAAACATAAAGATATAATTTTTTGTGGTTAATTAAACATTTGAAAAATAATAGAACTTTAATAAGCTTACCTTGAAACCCATATAACCAACTGCGTGCGCACAAGAGAGCTTGAACTGATTCAACTTTCATGGAACTTCGATACTTAGTTAGAACTCGAGCACCAATGCTAAACGCAGATTCTGAAGCCACCGTGGTTATTGGAATACTCAATATATCACGAGCTATCCTTGCAAGAGTTAGACTTTTACGACTTCTTTCCTTCCAATAAGCCAAAATATCAAAACAAGCCGATGAAGGCATCCTCAACCTTACGTGGTTTCTCATCTTGATTAGCCTCCTTAGCCTTACGCTTTGTTTTCTTTTTTGCTTTAGAAGCCACTTCTTCGCTCAATTCTGCATTTTGAAGTGGAACTTCCCTATCCCTAGCTTGACTAACATTATCCTCTTCCTCATAATCCGATGTTTCAGGACTGTTGTTAATAATTTCCATATTGCAAGAAGCACACTACACAATTATATAAAATCAATTATACAAATAGTAATTTCCATCTCTTTGTTACTAAGTTACTAATCAATTATACAAATATGTCAGTTAAAGAAAATCTCAGTTTCGAAACACACTGTAAAGATCAAAACTTAACATGTGAAAACATATATGTCTGCTTTGATACTAAAGTTTATGTGATATTAATAAATCAAATGAAATCTAAAAAGAAAATTTGTAATCATGAGAGAACCAACTTGACCCTACTGGTAGAGCTGTCAAAATGAGCCGGCCCGAATGGGCCGGCCCGAACGGCCCGAATTTTTTCCGGGCTTGGGCCTTAAAATTCTAGCCCGAATTAACATCCGGGCTTTTTGACAGCTCTACCTACTGGCATTGCACTCACTTCAACCTACACATTAATATGTCACCATTTTAGATATTTAATTTTAGATATTTAATTCGGGCTAGCCCATATTTTTTGCGGGTTTCATCAGGCCGGGCTAAAAAGCCCGGATGTTAATTCGGGCTAGAATTTTAAGACCCAAGCCCGGGAAAAATTCGGGCCGTTCGGGCCGGCCCATTCGGGCCGGCCCATTTTGACAGCTCTACATTGCACAACCTTTATTAACATTTTTTTTCACAAAAAATAAATTTAACATAAACATATAGTAAAATAATAATTTAACAAAAGCAAATAGTAGCTATATATATAAACACAAGCAAGCCACATATATACAAAAAATATGAAATAGTAGTATAATATGATATAGCATATGAAACAATAAAAGGTTGTGCGATGGAACATATAACATATGATATAGGCATATAGCATACGACGTCAAAGAAAACGAAGAACAGTAGCTTGAATTAACAAAAGAACAATACGTACACAGTAGCAACGGTGTTTTTAACCTAATCATAAATATTGTAATAAGGGTAGTATTGGAATTTTAAAATATATTGAGGATAATCTTGTCAGTTTAATAAAATTAAAAAGAGCTTCCCTCCCCTCCCCTCCAAATCCCTCCAATTTGGGGGGAAGCAAAAATTGGCTTTTGGAGGTGTTTTGCTCCCCTCCTCTCCCCTCACCTCCCCTCCTAAAAATTGAACCAAACACAATTATTTAAAAATATTCCCTCCCCTCCCCTCCCCTCCCCTCCCCTCCCCTCCAAAACCCTCAAACCAAACACACCCTAAACATTGTCTCAACATCTCAAGATACATAATCATCATTCATCAAAGTCTCCTCAAAATAAATAATCCAACAGATGAATAAATAAAATCCCGACAAAGTCCTAATCAGAGTCTACAACTAGATATCCTCAGGTACTCACGTCCAAAACTCATCCTCAATCCTGCACGTCTACATCATCATAGTTAAATCACACATCTTCCACATACTGTACACAATTACTTCAAACATCTTCATATAAAATTATATAGTCAAGCAAGCATCTTTCACATAATCACATATAGTCAAATGCACATATATAATCGCATTATATAGCAATTATTCACATATTCAACAATTCAATATCTCAAGTAATATTCTCATGTAAATAAGCATAACAATTCTCAAGCCAAAACGCCAAGATATATCAAGTATTTCAATCATCACCTCATCACCAAAACAATTCACATTGTTCACGATTCAATCATCATCATTGCAAGTGCACAAACATCACCAAATATTCACATAGTCATGTACACTTAATCACATAATCAAATACATGACTCTCATATCAATTCTTATGCATGCAATGCTCTAGACACGACTCTACATACATGTGGTACCAATTTGGATATCGGAGGTCTGTTACCGAGTGATCCCTCATATGGAATAGCGTCGTCCTAAATCATAATCCGTTTTCGGATTAATCACCATCTACCTAATAACTCATCTGGAATAGCGTCGTCCTAAATCATAATCCGTTTCCGGATTAATCACCATCTATCCAATAACTCATGAATGCATGGACATGTACAAACTCGATAATGCACACCAAGACTCATCATCATCATACAACTCATCATCATCATAATATCACACCGTTTCCGGATTAATCACCAAGACTCATCATTATACAATTTACACCATTATATAATATCACACCATCATCACATTTTTGCATTATGAAATCAACACATCCATACATCAACAACTCATCATCATCATAATATCACACCAACATTCATCATTTTTGCTCTGAAAGTGTAACACTGGGGGCGGACTTTATATTTTAATTTAGTTGTACGTTTTTAACTCATCAGACCTAAAATGATGTTTATCTTGTTGAAGTTGTTATTCATTAGAATTTATGAAACTATTATTTGAAGTTTTAATCAATTTCGCTGTATGTTTTTAAATTATTAAAGATTGTTTTTGGTCGTAGACGTGTGACACCCTATGTGGCACATAAGCGACGAACTTAAAATTTAAAATAAACATAAATGACCAAATGTGCAATTAAGCCTAATATTTATAATACTTTTATTTAAAATATCAGTCGGAGTTTTAGGGTGTTACAAAAAACATGTCTTTCAGTGAGAGCTGCAAATTATGTATATACAGACATAGGGAACAAGTGATCCAAGACGGGTGAGAACGGTCGAAGGGATGAACCAAACGGGAGAAGATCTCGAACCTGCACGCGAAGAGAAACCATCTTTAAGGTTTTTTTTGCTCGAATAATAGAAGACCAAGTTAGAGAGCCACTCGAAAGGTTGCTAGATAGGAAGAAATTTTGCCCAACGATATATTTGATAGAGAGGAGGTCAACCCAAATCTTACTTGAAGATTGCACCATATCCCAAACAAGTTTTCCCAAAAGATAGATATTTGCTTCCCTTGTCAATCGGATACCCAAACTACCATACTGCTTAGGACGAGCAATGATGAAATTGCGAGTGGTTTGATCAATGATGTCACAAATGCTTTAAGGAAGCCAAGCAATTTGCATGTAGTAGGAAGGGATGGAAGTGAGCATGGATGTAGCTAGCGTCAAACGACCTGGTTTGTTTAACAGTCTGTTTTTCCAAAAAGCAATCCGCAGCTGTATTTTATCAATAATAAAATGGAAATCATTTCTCTTAGCTCTCTTTGAGGAAAGCCCAAATATCTGTCTAAATTTGAAGTGCTCCTAATGCGATAGATAGATATAAGGTTGTTGATGCATAGTGTGTTCCACATAATCATTTGGTCCCAGATTCAATTCTCAGCCGTTGTGTATAGGAAACCATTTGTTGGTTATAGTCAACCCTTTAAATGGATCTCAATTACTGATGTCAACGGATGCTCACGAGTGCGGGTTTCACACTACCCAAATCCACACCCGAACCCAAACCTAAAGTCTATTTAGATGGCAAATTAACATCCACGTGTTGAGACAAAATCCACTTTTGATGTTTTAAAGATAACAAACATCTTTAACTAAATTCCAAATTGATTCTGAACATTTTGTTGTCTAACAAGTGTTTTTGAGTGGTTATAAGCTAAAACAGATCCAAAGAAACAAATGCTAAAAGTTTGACAAAAAATCATGAATCAAGATCAATCTGAGATCGTTCTGACAGACAGAAAGTCACTATTCAAACTAATCAATTACTTGTCATTAAGTCCAGAACAAATAAGCACTTTTTCCTTGGAATATAGAATCAAATCTATACAGGACTTCACCTACATTGAACAAGGAATTTATTGTCAATGATAAAGCTTTAAATCATAAGACTTACCACTTTTAGCTTTTGGGAAAAGCCAAAGATTTGCTAAGCACATGGCCTCATAAGTTGAAACTGATATCATGCTTTCTACTCAAATCTATACAGGACTTCACCTACATTGAACAAGGAATTTATTGTCAATGATAAAGCTTTAAATCATAAGACTTACCACTTTTAGCTTTTGGGAAAAGCCAAAGATTTGCTAAGCACATGGCCTCATAAGTTGAAACTGATATCATGCTTTCTACTCAAAATACCTAGACCAATCACAACATCACAGCAAAGCTTTAACTCATGGTTAAGGATGTACTTGAAACCAAGACAAAAGAAAGCATTCTTTAAAAGGAAACTAGGCAAGTACAACTAGACCTTATCCTTGAAGTACATATCCAGCTGCAAATCTTCCAGCAACTACAGCTGTGCACAAATCTATAATTACAGCTCTTAAATGGATAAGGATCAAGAAGAAAACATAGGCCACGCTCCAGCTCAAATTTAAGAATGATTCAAGACTGATTCAAGAATGAACAGTAACAGATTAGCACACAGATTTTGCAAAACTGCTCCAACTGTCATGTGTACTTTCTGAACAGATCAAACGGCTATTTTGTGTACTTTAAACTTGGGAAACAAGCATACTACAACAAGGAACAACTCACACAGCTATAAGCCAAAGATTCAGATCTACACCTTGCATTTTTTAAGCAAGAATGAATTGAGATTATGCAGAGATCTTAAGACCTATGCTAAAGATCTAGCTTGAAGATATAACCTGAGTGTAACGGCTATTTTTAGGCTCCAACGGATACACCCTCCACTCAAGGCCAAGCACTAATCTGCCTCTATAAAAGGAACAAAGAATCAAGCCTTCCATCATCAATTAAAAAGAAAAAAGCAATCACCAAGCATTTACAAAATTCTCTCATACAGATCTGGTTGTATTAATTTTAATCATTCTCATTCTCTGTTAAGTCATTCAAAAGGATTAAGAAAATCCAACTCTTAGAATAGAGAACTCACTGTTTTAAGCTTCTCACTTTGTGTTGAGATTTGTAAAAGCTTAGAACCAAATCTTTACTAAATCTGTGATCTCAAGTCAATAGGTATTTATTGATTGAGTGCTTAGTCAGGTGTGACTAAGGTAATATCAAGCTGTAAGTGCTTGGAAGAAATTGGTCTTAGGTCTAGATCAAGGTTTGAAATCTGTGTAATCTTGGATCTGTAAAATCAGAAGATGATAGTGGATAAACTCACAGGTGGTGGGGACTGGACGTAACCCAAGATTTAAGGGTGAACCAGTATAAAATCTTTGGTGTTATTTCTCTTACTCTCTTACTCCTTAATTTCAAACTGTTTTGATCAAAACTGTATTTTAAGATCATTCTCAGATTGATCTTAAAACTCTGCTATTCTTTTTATCTTTCATTAATATAGTCTGATCCATAGTAAAGTAAAATTTTTAAAGGTACACAATTCAAACCCCCTTTCTTGTGTAAAACTTTGCTACTTCACCACGCCCACATACTTCGATTTACCTAAAATTAGAGAGATTGAATTTTATCTTATATTTTGATGCAAGAGATTGAATTATTAAATACCTAAAATTGTGTTTGTAGTTCATAATTGGTTATTGCTAGGATGCTTCCTTGCTCACTTTCTGCACACGTTTTCTCCCGCTCACAATTTGACCGATTCTAGTCTTTTTGTAAGACTTTCTGCGACACTACACTTCTGTGACACCTAAGTTGTCATCATCCTCATTGTTCTTCCCTCTCTTCTTCTTCATCTTCCACTTCTAATCTTAACAATAATTGAAATATGGAAGATGATGAATCACCGCAACTCAAAAGTGTTGTTATAATTTCCCTTCCACCTTCAAATAACCCTTCTTTAGGTAAAAAAATCACTGCTTTTACTTTCTATAACCCTTTTTCTCGACAACCTCAATCCCAACAACAACAACCTCAAAACAATGATGTTTCATTCCAATCCTACCCATCAAATCCTCAAAATCTGTTTTCATTCAGAAGACTCTTTAACAGTGCCCCAATAAAGTTTTTCACTTTTTTTGGGGTTTTTCTCTTTGCCCTTTTTCTCTATGGTTCTCTTTATTCAACTGAAACAACACTTGAACTACTTCGTCTTAAGAATGATAATGATGGTGATAATGAACCTAGTTCCTTTCTATTTCCATTGTTTCCAAAACATGGTGTTGTTGGTCAGAGGGATTTGAAGCTTAAATTGGGGAAGATTGTTGATGTTAAAAGAAGAAACTTTGTTGCTTCTAATTCTAGGGTAGTGGCTGTTGACTCATCATCTACTGTTTTTCCAATCAGTGGCAATGTTTTTCCAGATGGGTATGTTAAAAATTGTTGCTTTTGCTTATTTGACTTAATTTGGATTAAGGAATTCTTTTTGTTGAGCGATTATAGGATTATGTTGATTAAATCACGCGAATTATGAAAGTTTCGTTTTTTAGGAGAGAATTAAGAAAGTTGATTCTATTTATTGGTTTAGCGGCTTAGCTTATTGCCCGTCTACCTTTTGTTTAAGTGTAATTATCTTATATATAATAGAAAAGGATAGTACTTATTGGTAGGAATTGCACTTGGTACCACGAGGTTTACAACACTGACACACTTTTTGCACCGACTACTTGCGCTAGACTCTAGTGGTGATTAAGAAAGTTGATAGTATTATTAAGCGAAAATTGAGAGAAAAGGGGACATGCATTGTTAGTGTAAACTAGTCATTTATTGTTCTTATTGGTTATACAAAATTGAGAAAAGGAGACATGCATTGTCTGCGTAAACTAGTTTTGCACGAACTCTGATGAGCACCCGACATTTCGCACTTATTTTTAAATATAGTCACAAAGTGGACTTACGTGGCAATATCATGAATTCTCATTTAAAGGGTGTCTTATGAAAGGGGACACTTTTTTTTCCTAAATAGTTCTATATTTAGGGACGGAGGTAGTACATAAGTTTTGCCTTAGAGCGACATTTTTCTTTTCTACAGTTACCGGCAAAGTAGTGCATTGAGATAAATACTCAATTATATATACAAACAGCCAAGTTTTAAGCCACTAGGATTGAGCTCATACTCATAGGTTCAAATCAAATCCACTAGAAAGTTTTTGCTTTGATTTCTATTATATAGAAATTTTTCGGTGGAGGGGCATCAATGCAGCCACATTACATTAGCAGTATTTTTTCACAATGATTCATAATTTCAGTAATCATACTATGGCTGCAGCCACAACTTATAATAATGTTGTTAAATATAGTCCTAGGACTAAGATACTTCAACTATATGATAAACTAGGAAGTACTGGTGTGTGGCTAATTTCCTACATTGCATAGACATCAGTATGATGGCTTACCAACATGTTCTTCAATGCAGGTTGTATTACACGCATTTACGTGTCGGTAATCCTCCAAAACGTTATTTTGTTGATGTGGATACTGGGAGTGACTTAACTTGGATTCAGTGTGATGCTCCATGCAGAAGTTGTGCAAAGGTAATATCCGAGTCTGACCTATTACCTCACAAGTATCTGGATTTTCTTATTATTTATATCAATCCACCGTTATTCATCACGCTTTCACTATTATCATGTGATTCCACACACACACACAGACACACACTAATGAATCCATATAATTGATACAGGGAGCAAATGCGCCATACAAGCCAACAAGATCCAATATAGTGCCATCTATAGACTCTCTCTGCTTGGAAGTTCAAAAGAATGAATATCATGAAAGTTTCCAACAGTGTGACTACGAAGTTAAATACGCAGACCATAGTTCTTCCTTAGGAGTTCTTATTAAAGATGAGCTTCATCTTATGACCACTAATGGAACCAAAACCAAGTTAAATTTTGTTTTCGGGTATGAATCATATTTTTTTTACTTTTTTCCTTTCTTTAAGGCAATATATTCGATAACAGTGCTGATTCAGTTTACACAATGTATTTGTCATAAGGTGTGGATATGATCAAGAGGGCTCTCTTTTGAACTCGTTGGCAAAAACAGATGGAATCATGGGACTGAGCAGGGGGAAAGTTGGCCTACCTTATCAGTTGGCAAGTAAAGGGATTATTAAGAACGTCGTTGGTCATTGCTTAGGTAATGACGGAGTTGGTGGCGGATACATGTTCTTAGGTGATGATTTTGTACCTTATTGGGGTATGACTTGGGTGCCTATGGTCCAGACTACGTAAGTACGATTTTCTCGTCAATGTGCTTCTGTTCTTTCCCTTTTATGTAGTAACTTGGTTGTTTCGTTTGAGAATGCCATCGTTGATTCTTAAACCTGATGTTGTATGTTGTTTTTGTCTGAGATTTTCTCGTCAATCTACTTTTTATTTTTTGTTTGGAGCATCTGTTATTTGTTGTTCTCTGATGTTTCTTCTGATTCTTCTATAATTCATTTGTCATATTCTCTATTCTATGCAGAGATTTATACCAAACTGAGATTCTTGGAGTAAACTATAGAAATCGTAGACTCGGTTTTGAAGGACACATCAAAGTAGGAAAGGTGGTTTTCGATAGTGGCAGTTCTTATACCTATTTTCCCAAAGAGGCGTACCAGGACCTTATTGCTTCTGTAAGTTTTTTACATCTAAGGAAAATTATGTACTCTTTTTAGTCCAATGTTGAATATGAATTCATTATTATGCATACAATGATGCAGCTTAAAGAAGTTTCTGGGTTAGGACTCATTCAAGATGATTCTGATACAACTTTGCCGATTTGTTGGCAAGCTAATTTCCCAATCAGGTAAGAGAAATCACTCAAAAACAACTTATGACATGTTCATAAGTTGTTTTCAACTCATTTTCATAAGCTCTCTAGGATAACTTATAAAAACAACTTAATAGTTTATTTATATGAAAACAGTTCGACTTTATTTTATCTTTTGATATAGAAATAGCTTATACATAAGAATTTATAAGACAAATGCTTATAATACTATAGGCGCTTAATTAAGTTGTTTATCCAAACAGTGTAAGATTGTTTTAAAATCCATGTTATATGCATGCAGATCTGTCAAAGATGTCAAGGATTACTTCAAGACATTAACACTACGTTTCGGAAACAAGTGGTGGATTTTGTCCACATTGTTTCGGATACCGCCGGAGGGTTACTTGATCATTAGTGTAATCATCTTCTTCTAATACAAACTTTTATTTCCATTTCTAACTTGATTTTGTTTTTGGAAAGCCTTCTAAATTCTAATAGACTTCTTTTCCTGCAGAACAAAGGCAATGTTTGCTTATCTATTCTTGATGGTAGCAATGTAAATGATGGATCCACAATTATACTTGGAGGTACTTTCACCTTTCACACTCTCAAGAAAAACTTTATTATGAAACTTTTCCTGCTAGTTTTTCCATTTATTTTTTGTTCATTTTTCCTAACTTATTATGCTTTATGCACTATTTTTTGGTGTGTTGTTATAAATAACTCAACTAGGATTAGGCCATTAAGTGTTATTGAGGTTCTGTCACTTTTCACTAGTTATTTCAGATTTAACTTTGGAACTTATATGATTGTTTATTCATATCTGTTAGTGTTACTAACTTTTGCTATCTTCGAATTCTGACTGCAATAATCATTGACCAGACTTTGCTTACTTCCTGAGTGAAATTTGCACTCACTCCGTGACAAAATATAAGCAAAATTCACCGTTTTAGGTTCATTGCATAATTAATGCATCTGGTCATGGAAGGAGTATTATTAGGGCTCGCTTCTCTAGGGAACTGGAGAATTAAAACAAAAATAAAACCCTATATATTTGTACTAACATAGTAAAGAGAAGACTAAATGAAAATGTGGATGCAATGATTATTTTGAAAACACTTGATGCATATGACAATATGAAATATTATTAGGAAGGTTGATCATAATTATTCAAATTTTACTTTGACAACATTCTATATTTTTCTTAATTTTTTAATTATTTTGCTCACCTTATTTTCTAATATGTGACATTTTCTGGATTCAAATTTGTGACATCTTTGTCTTTTATACTCTTTTGTTAAGCTTGGTTAATGAAACATTGTTCCTTAAATTGATTATGATGAAATTTGATCTTTGCAGATATTTCATTGCGAGGATATTTGGTTGTGTATGACAATGTGAACAAGAATATTGGTTGGGAGCAAACCAAATGTAGCATGCCAAGTAGAATATTGAAGAAGACTCACAATTTCTTAAGTGATAGTATATTATGATTCTCACCAAAATCTTAGATGCCATTCAGGGGTAAAATAGTCTATGTATAGGTATAGCCAAAATATAGGAATTTGGAGTAATAATCATGTTATTATTATTTCATTTTATTTTTTAGTTTCAAATAGTCTAGTAGCAAAACTCAATGTATATGGAGAGAATAAGAGTATGGCGGATTCATCAAATATTGGTTCTACGTTTTAACCTCTTCAAATCATTTTTGGTTACTCAAACATGATTTGGCCACAAATTTGTTATGTTTGTTTTTCATATCGGAGAGGGATACTTGTAAGCACTCCGGCGCTTATGTTAGTAAATTCGTGAAGTGTGAGGCTAGAGAATAAATAACATACCCGAGTTCTTCATTGGGAATGTGTGTATATATACAAGGTTGTCATAATCGAGATTTTACCTTAACTCTTTTTGCCTAGGTAAAATCGAAACGTAAAATCGTCGATTTTACCTCATATTAAAATAATATTAATTTTATATACATAATATATATATATATACTTATATAATACTATAATGCATTAATAATTTAAAATTTCAAAGCTAAAATATACTAAATCACCATAATAAAATGTAATATTCATAAAAATTGGGTTTTTTTTAAAGAAATTGTCAATTTTTTTTTTTTTTAAAAAAGGTAAAATCGTCACAAAGAGTTAAAACCAAGGATTTTACACGATTTTGCTACGATTTTACACGATTTTAGAGATTTTACTACGAGTTAAATCGTGTAAAATCGTTCCAGATCACGATTTTACCAGAAAACGATTCTACAAGTGATTTAACTCGTTTTTGCTACCTAGAAACATAAAAACTATGGTTTTTACGTTTTAAATCGTGATTTTAACAACCTTGTATAAATAGGCTCCTAGCACGAAGTAAAAATAATTGATGAAAGGAAAATAGTGTGTTTGTGTATGAGAGAGAGAGAGAGAGAGAGATAGTGTATGTTAAAACCCATTATAATAATTTACATGTCTGAAAGTAATTTTGATCTAAAGTATCTAAACAATATTTTTTATATAATTCACTTTTACTTTTCAAGTATCGAAATATAATTTTTTTTACACTCAAATCACCTTAAATTAAAATTAATTGTACAAAATTAAATTTTTTCACCAAATTAGAACCAATCACACATTAATCTTTTGTTTGATCATGGCACAAGTTTAGGAAAACCGCGTCGACAGACTGTTCTAAGGATAAAGCAACCCAAATAAGGGCTATAGACCACAATATTTGGGCAAATTTTTTTTTAAAAAAAATCAATTTAATTATAAATATATAATATGATAAATTGTCTATGGAAGATTGTTTAGCTCAATTGATTTTGATGAAAGCCTCATCTTTTAGAACATGAGTTTCGAATCATGGATTTAGTATAACTGGTAGGGTGGCAGAAATAAATCTCATTCGCAAATATCATTTCTTTTTCTTCCATATTTCATATTCTCTCTCATTTTTATACTTCGGAATACATGAAATTAATATTTTAATTCTATGGTACTCACTTTTGAGGTACCTTAATTAAATAACTTTGACTAAATTTGTTGAACCCAAAATCTTACATGACATATCAAATCAATATTTTTTTTGTTAAGAAACTTCTATAATACTCCTATTAAAGATATTCTTAAAGCAAGATGTCTCAAGACGTATGAATGAAGTTTCGATCTTACGGAGGATCAATAGACAATTAACCACTTTTATAAAAGGGTGTCCAGCCAATTGAACTAAACTCACATGACATCACAAAATATTTAAAATAATTTAAAAAAATAAAAAATATTTATTTATTTTTATATATGAAACTAGAGAGAATTCCATATCTGCATTTTAAAACCCTAATTTTAAAGTGTCTAACTTAAGTGATTTTTTTTCTTTTTTTTTTAAGTGATTGGTGTGCAGGCAAAGTGCGTGACTATTGTACTTGACTATTTGTAAGTACACACACATACACACCCCCGTACCGAGTTACCATTGTCATGAACCAAACCAAAACCGGAGGAAAAAAAAAAAAAAAAAAACCATAAACCATGCATTCAGTTTCCGATACCGAGTCGCAACAACCGATTGATATTGAAATGACAGAACCACCACAACCCCAAAACGACGCCGTAACAATGTCACCGGAAAATCCAAACATTACAAACCCTCAAAATTCCTCCGATTCTTCCTCCGAACAACAACAACAACAACAACAAAATTCAATTTCAACAACTACCCAACAACAGCAAGATCCAAACCCTACTTTACCTCGAAAACGACGTCGTCGAAAGAAATTCTTCACAGAATTAACTTCAACAACTTCGCTATCGAAGAATCGCAAAAACGATGTTGCTAAAGACTGTGATGACGAAGCCCTAATTGCAATTTCAGTAGGGTTTCCTTCTGATTCATTAACGGAGGAAGAAATTGAAGCGAATGTGGTTAGAACAATTGGTGGTTCTGAGCAATCGAATTACATTATTGTTCGGAATCATATTTTGGCGCGGTGGCGATCAAATGTTAATGTTTGGTTGACTTATGATCATGCTCTGAAGTCGATTCGATCGGAACATAAGGCTTTGGTTGAAGTTGCTTATAGGTTTTTGATTGAGCATGGTTATATTAATTTTGGATTATCGCCGGAGATTAAATCGATGAAGTTTCGATCTTTTGATGGAATTGAGAGAGGGAGTGTGATTGTTATTGGTGCTGGATTGGCGGGTTTGGTTGCCGCGAGACAATTGGTGTTTTTAGGGTTTAAAGTTTGTATCTTGGAAGGTAGGATGAGACCGGGTGGGAGAGTAAAGACGAAGAAGATGTTCGGCGGTGATGATGGTGTTGAAGGACTTGAAGCTGCAGCTGATTTGGGTGGTAGTGTTCTTACCGGTGTTAATGGGAACCCTCTTGGTGTTCTTGCTAGACAATTAGATTTGCCGCTTCATAAGGTTAGGGATATTTGTCCTCTTTATATGCCTGATGGAAAATGTGTTGATTCTGAGGTTGATTCTAGGGTTGAGGTTTTGTTTAATAAATTGTTAGAGAGGGTTTGTAAGCTTAGACAGGCTATAATTGAAGAGGTTAAGAGTGTCGATGCTCCTTTAGGGACAGCGTTGGAGGCATTTCGGAGGGTTTATAAGGTTGCTGAGGATAAAGAAGAGAGGATGTTGTTGAATTGGCATCTTGCTAATTTGGAGTATGCAAATGCTACTCTTATGTCTAATTTGTCGATGGCTTATTGGGATCAGGATGATCCTTATGAGATGGGTGGTGATCATTGTTTCATTCCTGGAGGGAACGAGACATTTGTTCGCGCGTTGGCTGAGGATCTTCCGATTTTCTATGGGAGGACAGTGGAGTGTATTAAGTATGGAAGTGATGGGGTGTTGGTGTGTACCGATGGGCAGCATTTTCGCGGCGACATGGTGCTTTGTACTGTGCCTTTAGGGGTTCTTAAGAAGGGGTCGATTCAGTTTATCCCTGATCTTCCTCAGAGGAAGAAAGATGCAATTCATAGATTAGGGTTTGGATTGTTGAATAAGGTTGTGATGTTGTTTCCGACTAATTTCTGGGGTGGGAACATTGATACGTTCGGTCACTTGACGGAGGACTTGAGTATGAGGGGTGAGTTTTTTCTGTTCTATAGCTACGCTTCTGTGTCTGGAGGCCCGCTTCTCGTGGCTCTTGTTGCCGGCGAAGCTGCTCTTAGGTTTGAGATGATGTCGCCGTTGGAGTCTGTCAAAAGGGTGATGGAAGTTTTGAGGGATATTTTTCATCCGAAGGGGATTGTTGTTCCAGATCCCATTCAGGCAGTCTGCACTCGATGGGGAAAAGATCAGTTCGCTTACGGTTCTTATTCTTATGTTGCTGTTGGATCTTCAGGAGATGATTACGATATACTTTCGGAGAGTGTTGGAGATGGAAGGGTGTTCTTTGCTGGAGAAGCAACTAGCAAACAGTATCCTGCAACAATGCATGGAGCATTTCTTAGTGGAATGAGAGAGGCTGCAAACATTTTGAGAGTAGCAAAGAGGAAGTCTAAAAGTTCAACGCAATTCAACACAACAAAAAACATCGATGAGGAGAATGATGATCTGAATAAACTATTTGCGAAACCTGACCTGAGTTTCGGAAGCTTCTCTGCATTGTTTCATCCAAACCCAAATAATGATCTTGAATCTAGTTCAATATTAAGGGTTAAAATTGGAGGAGCTTTATCAGATTCAACTAGTCTTTATCTTTATGCACTGCTTTCAATGAAGCAGGTCATTGAGTTGAGTCAAGTAGAAGGGGACCTGAACCGGATGAGAAAATTAAGTCGCGATTTCGGGGTCAGTTTAGTTGGGAAGAAGGGTTTATGTAGCACTGCTGAATCCCTTATTGCCAACATAAAGTTGTGCAGACATGAGCTTAATGAAGCAGAAAATGGTCCTGTCCATGGGAAGGAAAGTTCTTAGTAGTACCATGGAAGAATAGAACCTCCTGTCTCCAGTTAACTGTATTTAAATTTTCAACTAGCCCTAATTAAATTACTATTAATTTTTTATTTTCTCATCACTACTGTTGGCCATTTTTCTTTAATGATTTTCCATACTGAACTATAATTGACTTCTCACTGATGTATTATATTCTTTTATGATTAATATTTGAATGTAGAAATGTTGATGCTAACTTTGTTAATTACCACTGTACCAACAAAAAAAGAAACTTTATTTTAAAAAAATTAAACACACTTAACTTATTTCATTATTATTAAATTCAATAAAAGAATACAAAGAGGAGCATCGTCAAAAACATGGCGACTAGCATAAGAAAAGACTGTTCTAGCTAGCTTATGAGCAATCAAATTCGCTTCCGGCCTGACAAATTTTACCTGAAAGTTATCAAATGTGATTATCATCAAATGTGATTATCAATACTCTTGAGAATTTGTTGAAGTCTTGGTCATCTACCAAATACAGGGCAGAGGAGTATACTCCTTCCGGCCTTATTTATAAATAAAGTTTTTTTTAGGTTCATTGGAGTTGTAATGTATCTAGTCTATATTTAAGCTAGATACATTAATTATTGAATGAACCAAAAAAGTAACTTTTGCTTATAAATAAGGCCTAAGACATTAACACAAATATGATTATCAAAAAAAGGAAAGAAAATGAAGAGTTGAGTTTCAATTTGTTCACTCTTAGTGCAATTTATCAAATATGATTATCACTCCAGTGTAATTCTTTGAAGTGAATGCTACTCTTTTGTGTTTTTTTTTTTTTTGACGAAATGCTACTCTTTTGTTGGTTATACCTTCAATAGATTTTAGTAAACAGTGCCACTTTTACTTTTGCATTTATACAAAAAGGTATTTATATAGTATACCTTGTTTTATTATTTTGTTCCCAAAGGTAAATTGTCATTAACAGGAATGTGAACACCATCGCACACATCTAACATGTCTGCACATTATAATATTTTAATTTTACTCAAACTAGCTCAAGAGATTTCAATAAAAGTGATGGAGAAAATACAATAAAATAACTGCAAGGATCATAACACAAGATATAAACGTTCTAACTAAAGAGTGAGCACAACTATTAATATAAAGAATACTATATAACAACTATAGCAAAGCTAAATTGTTTAACATTTTATTTCAATTTCCATTTTACAATTATATCATATAGTTTAAACTTTCTTAGCTTCTCTCATGGCAGCAAGTAGCAGGTTCAATTTTCATTATTTTATATTAATGTTCTTAATTTCAATTTAAATTTTCAACATCTATTACTTATCTTATATAGTAGTAATATAGTTTTTAATCTTTTTTAAATATAAACTTCAGTTCCGAAGAAATCGACCCTGATTATGTGGAATACTTATCCAATCATTTCATAGATGAAGATGATGCTGTTCCTTTTTGGGAATATCAGATTCCTGCCAAATTTGAAAAAAATTTGGTACTTTTCATTTCTCTTCATTTTCCCCTAATTTTCTTATTGTTATTCATTATTAATAATAACATTAATTTTTTTATTAACAAAATTTACTAACAAATTTTTGTAGGCTATTCCTGAAATTGTATGCTAACCTATTTGTTGATCCTAATCAAACTGAAATCATCATTCTTGGCAATGGAAACAATCAACGTTATTCCTGCAAATTACACTTTTCAAAAACAAAACCCAACAAAATTTCAATTGGCAAAGGCCGGAGGAACTATGTCAAGGCTAATGATCTGAAACCATATGATACTTTAATGTTTGTTTTAGACAAATCTCCTAATTTTTTTTTTGGCTTTCACCACCAGTTTAATCTGGTTCGGGGGTCAGTTCTGGCATCAAGTGGTTTCAGCCCCCTCCCGATCGCAGTTGCGGGGATCGAACCGTGGTCCTCCCTACCAAGTTCAGCGCCAATCACCACTAAACCAACTAACGATTGGTCAAATCTCCTAATTTTGTACATGTTTCAATTGTAGACAAAAATTAGATATATTTATTTTACTATTAATAAATTTTTTTGTTTTCATCCACTATTATTGAAACATGTAAAAACAAATTGGTACTTCAATATACAATGCATTAAATAAATTAGTAAGTAATATATAATTTCTTAATCAATTTGTCACTTTAACAATAATAGTGGATGAAAGTATAAAAATTTATTAATAGTAAAACAAACACATCTAACTTTTATCTACAATTGAAATTTGTACAGAATTAGGAGGTTTGTCTAAAACATACATTAAAGTATTATATGGTTTCAAATCATTAGCCTTGACATAGTTCCTCCATCATTTGCCAATTGAAATTTTGTTGGGTTTTGTTTTTGAAAAGTGTAATTTGTAGAAATAATGTTGATTGTTTCCATCGTCAAGAATGATGATTTCAGTTTGATTAGGATCAACAAATAAGTTAGCATACATTTCAGGAATATCCTACAAAAGTTTGTTTTTAAATTTTGTTAATAAAAAAAATGAATGTTATTATTAATAATAATGAATAACAATAAATAAAATTAGGGGAAAATGAAGAGAAATGAAAAGTACCATTTTTTTTTCAAATTTGGCAGCAATCCGATATTCCCAAAAAGGAACAGCATCATCTTCATCTATGAAATGATTTGATAAGTATTCGGCATAATCGGAGTCGATTTCTTCGAAACTGAAGTTTATATTTCAAAATTTCAAAAAGATTAAAACTATATTACTATATAAGATAAGTAATAGATGTTGAAAATTTAACTTGAAATCAAGAACATTAATGTAAAATAATGAAGATCGAACATGTTATATGCTGCCATGAGAGAAGCAAAGAAAGTTTAAACTATATGATATAATTGTAAAATGGAAATTGAAATGAAATGTGAAACAATTTAGCTTTGCTACGGTTGTTATATAGTACTGTATTGTTGATGTTAAAACTGACAAAATGAAAAAATAAATGATATTAAATTAATGGTTTATAAGTTATGCTTAACTGGCAAAATTGAATTAATTTTAATATATTTGTCAGTTTTGTAATAAGCAGGCTTTGTCTTTTATTGATATATTTACTTCTCAAAAGAATCTGAAGAATCTCCTTCTACTTAGGGAAGATGTAAGATTTTGTTGTTGGCAAGTGATGATGTTACTTGTCTTGCCAATGGTATGTATGTTTGTAAAAAGCATGTGACAAAAGAACAAAATATAGTACATTATGAAAAGCAAAAGCATACATATCCAAAATGTAAAGTTAAAGTTAAAGCACATACATTTCCAACATACAAATATTGATTGTACATTGAAAAGAAAACTTCAGGAGATGATTCCGTTCCGGCAGTCTGTACTCGCTTACGGATCTTATGAGCAATCAAATTCGCTTCCGGCTTGACAAATTTTACCTCAAAGTTATCAAATGTGATTATCAATTCTCTTGAGAATTTGTTGAAGTCTTAGTCATCTAGAGGAGTATATATGTTATCAAAAAAGAAAAGAAAATGAAGAGTTGAGTTTCAATTCGTTCGCTCTGAGTGCAATTTATCAAATATGATTATCACTCCAATGTAATTCTTTGAAGTGAATGTTACTCTTTTGTTGGTTATACCTTCAGTAGATTTTAGTAAACAGTGCCTCTTTCATTTTTGCATTTATATAAAAAGGTATTTATATAGTATACCTTGTTTTATTATTTTTTTTCCCAAAGGTAAATGTCATTATTCTTCCTTTCCAAGATGAACTATTCAAACAGGAATCTGAACCATTGCACCATCGCACAAGAGATTTTGATAAAAGTGATGGAGAAAATACAATAAAATTGCAACGAAAATAACTTCAAGGATCATAACACAAGATATAAACGTTCTAACTAAAGAGTGAGCACAACTATTAGTTGAACGCAACAACTTGGTAGTTGTATACATCTAATAATAATCGACATGCATTCACCAAAGATCCATATTTTGTAAAATATGATTTAACACTGAGAACGTCAATGAAAAATAAAGTAGGTGCTAGACTTAGGGAGTGGGGGCCACGTTCAAAGTGGGACACTCCCTACGAAAAACTTTTTCACAAAATCTTAAGCCAACTTTGGCTGTGGAGCGTTTTGAGAGCAATTCTCAACCCACAGCATGCCACGTGGACCCTCAATTGGGGATAAATAGTTCTATGCCACTTGGACCCTCAATTGGGGATAAATAGTTCTTTTAAGGCATAGTATAGAATCCTCTTATCTAATGTGTGCTGATATCTTTAGTAGATTTTAGTAAACAGTGCCTCTTTCATTTTTGCATTTATATAAAAAGGTATTTATATAGTATACCTTGTTTTATTTTTATTTTTATTTTTCCCAAAGGTAAATGTCATTATTCTTCCTTTCCAAGGTGAACTATGCAAACAGGAATGTGAACCATCGCACAAGAGATTTCGATAAAAGTGATGGAGAAAATACAATAAAATTGTAACGAAAATAACTGCAAAGATCATAACACAAGATATAAACGTTCTAACTAAAGAGTGAGCACAACTATTGGCTGAACGCAACAACTTGGTAGTTGTATACATCTAATAATAATCGACATGCATTCACCAAAGATCCATATTTTGTAAAATATGATTTAACACTGAGAACGTCATCAGCTACTTACTCAAAAATAACGTGAGAGCCCAAAGGAAGATGACCACTGAATTGCTAGTACAAAAAAGTGCTTATAAAAAGAAAGGAGGAAGTATCTTTCAGATCTGACAGCATCAGCATGGATAACTATAGTAGCACAAACAAGGATTATACATAATGTTCACAATTGTTAAACATAAAATTAGTGATTGTACGTCAAAAATCAACCCATTTCTGGACAAAGTGTTTATAACTACAAAAAAACCTGGTAGCATAGATATATCAGATAGAAAGAAAGCATAGCAGGATCTCAACAATGATATGTAATACAAATGATTAAGCAAGTTGGCTTGAGGCCAATTACATAAGAAATTGAAAATATTACAAGTAAAAAATAACTAAAGACAATATGCAGATTGATCTAGCTGGACATCTTCACTTGATCACTAGATTGTAGAGCTTGAGAGGCGAAAAACCGCACATCAACATCTGGATCCTCACTGAGCTCAACCAGACATGGTTTGATGGTACTCTCCACAACCTTCATAGATCAAACGGCATACTTAGTTGAGACAAAAAAAAATGTTGCATTCGGACAGTGACCTACTAAACAATAATACTTTCCACAGACAAAAATTACATAAACCAAGAGCTCAATGTTTCTGATATTATTGCTAGACCTTTTAAATAAGTTTAAAGAAAATTTGAGCAAACATAGGAAGTGCATTAAAGATGAAACCTAAAATTGAAGTTACTTACAGATTCCTCAACAATTGGAATGAGAGACTGCAATACTTTGGCAACATTGAATTTGATATTGGGTACCCTGCAAGACATACAATCAGCACTTGCTCAAATGAAGACATGCAAAGTGAGGAAGACTGCAATTTTACCTATCTTTTGCTGCATTAACGACTAGAGGCAGCAGGTTTGTGGAAGTGATTTCCGAGCCCAGAACTGGAGCTAACAGAGAAATTGCATGTAGAATCGTCATTCGATACAGATAATGTGGATCATTAATCATGTCCAAAACCTGCAAAGATACTTGTGTGTTTAGCTTAATAGGGAACAACACACCAATCATAGATAACACAAGCATTTGGGCGTATTTTTTTGAAATACCTTACAATCGTAAGATAAGTGTTTACTATAACATAAGAAAATCTGATATAAATTTATTCAAATTTCAACACATGCCTTAAATAACTGCTTTTGTATATTACGACCTCTTCTCCATTTTTTATTTCACAATTCTTTCCTCTTTACATTCTTTAAAATTCATTTTTACAAAATTAGACTCATTTTATAATTTTTTGGTTTCTATGTGTTTGGCAATAGTTGATTATGGACTTCATACCAAAAGGCGAAACAAGGCAAAGATGGCAAAGCCTAAACAATCAAGAATTATTAAATGAATCAAAAAACCCAAACTCTTTGCATTATTTTTTCAATTTAACCAAGTTTTTTCATGGCAGGGGCAAATAAAAATTGGGTGATCCAGAGGCCCTACAAGTTTGAGAACATTTTCAAAGCATTGGTTTAGAGGATCCTTTTCCATAGTTTAAGCCTTAAGGTAAAATGCTGATGTACATCAAGCAATTAAGTCATACTTCATATGGTAAAAATACCTGGGGAATAATGTGCTGCATTGCCCATTCTGGTCCAAATTCTTCTGCTAAGCGTTTGACATTATTGGCAGCTGCATCCCGGATTGAGTATACCTACAACCATAACCAATATAGTTCAAGTCAATATGATGCCTTTAATGTAAATATAAAAAGTTTAGTAGCTTTGCAGACCTTGTCCTTTAGCCATTGCATACAAAGAGCTCCAAGCTTATCATCAAAAAAGCCAACACCCAACTGACTTGCTAACAATGGTATATATTCTATGATTGCAAGTCTAACTCTCCAGTGTCTGTCCTCAGCAAGCTCAACAATAGCTGGTAATAGCGACTGAGATAAGAGGTCAATACCAATAACCTGCAAGAAACACATGAACATAGCTTCAAGAGAGAGAATATATGAAAAATAATAGCATTTGAGATGTACATTGCCAATCTAAAAGAATATCAATTTTAAGCCACAAACCTGGTTCACTTGATCAAGCTTGCTGATAATATTTAGCCTGACATCAGGAAACTCATCTTTCAAAAGAGAGAGGAAAATCGGGAGAAGCTGCTCAATTGTTGCATCCTGCAATAACCACAAGAAGATATTAAAAGAAAGAACACACATATATCCTCTCCAGTACAACCTATGTGCTTAGAATCATAGAGGTCACACCTTCCCCAAGACTGGTGCCATTCCCATTATAACTGAAGCCAATGCAGAGCGAACATGTTGAGATGAATCTGTCGATAATTCCTGTATATAGCAAACTTGGTCAGCTAACCACCAAAAATACCATAAATGTTAACCTGGAAAAACCGCAAGTTTTTTATGGTAATCGATACCTTTACACATGGTAGAATATGCTGAATGGCTAGTTCAGGACTTAATATGCGGGAGAACTTAGTCACTTTCCCAGCAGCAGCAATACGTACTTCAGCTTCATTATCACGCAGCAGCCGAACATAAGCAGGAACCAATTCCGTCCTAAAAATGCAATACAAAAAGTCAATTAGAATCAGAGAAACAAGCAATTTTAAATCATGCCATGGATCATGAAGAAATTAATATGCAGTTATAACTTATACATTTGATCAAGAAGCATTAGTTTTTTTACCAACTGAAGAATGTCCCATTATTTCATATAAACTTCAGAAACAGATTTTCAGAAAGCATCAGTAGATAAATGCATGCAGGAAAGTCACGACAAAACAATTCAATAAAATGGATAAGAAAGATTACTTGGTGGAATCAGGACCAACAGCTTCGCAGAGCTCATAGAGTTGATTGGCAACCATGTAACGAACACGCCATGACTTATCCTGCACAATAAGTTTTTCAACTATGTAATGAAGTGTGTAGAACATCATTCTAGACACAACACAAGCCAGCAAAAACGTTTTTTGTTTTTCTTATTAAAAACACCTAGATTTCCTTAAATTAAAATGAAAAAAAGGACGACCAACTAAAGTGACGATGGAAGAGAATACACCCAAGGTTTAAACTCATTCAACTGTTGAATAGCTCCAAATGCAGTAGTTACTCATTACAACTTACGCACGATTAACATCTACCACACAACACGAGGAGGAATGTTGAGGGTGATGTCTTTTGCACTACACTACTGTATGACTAGCCTATTTTACTGAATATTAATGCATTCACACCCACAGCGGTTACAGTTTTCTCGTGTTTCACACTACACATTTTTTCCTAATCTTTATTAGTGTATGACCACTCGTCCATAAAAAAATTCTCAGTCAAGCAAAAATTAGTGTATGCTCTGGTTGTTCCTTTCTGGCCCAATATACCATGAAGCAACGTCAGAAGCTATACTAGAAAGATACATCTCTGAGAGTATAAACACAAATATCATACAATGTTCATGTGAAACTGTGAAAGGGTGCCCGTGCCTAAAGCTATGCTAACACAGTTGCAGACAGGAAGCTTGAAAGAGATGTAGCTCAACCGTAGACCTCTTGTAATTGTTGAACAAAATTGTTTTTTATTCCACTTTAGTAAATTAAATGTTAGTAAATCCACAAGTCAGACAATACAAAAGGCACATATTCCCACATAATATTAGTAGTGCTCAATATACCTGAGAAAAATTGACTATAACAGGAAGAATATGTGCCACACAATCTTGAGGCTCCAACAACTTTCCAAGAGCCGCACAACCCTCAACAGCAAGAAGCCGAACAGAATCTTGATCTACAAGAAAAAAGAGTCAAGAAGTTCTTAGTATATATTTATACACCCAGTAGATTACTTCAAAACATTGTACTATCTAATAAATGAGCATGACAAACAAAAACTATTTTTACTTAACAAATTAATTGGTCAGTGAAATATACTGATAAATTGACAATGTCTTCAGTTTCTAATAAGGAAAATAAATAAGCTTCAAGATTAAAAGAACCTTAAAACATTCATCTCAACCACAAATGATGTGTAGCTTTTGAGGGTATATAATCTTGAAAATCATTGTACAAATAAAATTTAACAGAATGGCAATTTTTTAATAAGCTTATAGGCAAAAATAACATAAATACCCCCTTGAGAATTTACTTCATTTAGTTAAAGTTCCAATTGTTTACCTCACTGGAATTAAAAATATATGTGCAGTACTCCCTTATAAAAAAATACAAAAAAAAAACCTCCCTTATATAAAATATCGACAACAGAGAAAGTTCATCAAAGTCTGCAAAAATGATAAGTGTTGTTGAGGACAGTAACAGTTGAAGCCTACTGGATACTGATAATTTAGGTACTTTGATGAATATGAATATTTCTTGTATTTTTGGTACTTTCGTGAATAACTTTCAAAGTCACACTACACATGACCTGGTTGAAAACTTATCAATGACTCAAAATGTTTACATTTTTAATGAAATGCCAATCTTCCTTTCTCTCATGATTCCCTTGTCAATTTTCTGAACTTAAATAGACCTAATTAGACCTACATGAAGTGGTCACAATCAAACATGGAATTATATTACCCAATTTGCATAAGTCCTAGATGAAAAAGACATTTTAGAACATCATTCACAACCATAGAATAATTACTTGTGTAAAAAATATTGAACTAAACATACAGGTATATTATATTCAGTGATCAAGTCATCATTATGCTTTGCCTATTTTCGTTTAACAGACCTACAAAGTGGTGAAGGAATTAGTCATATCAACTTCACATACCATCCTGTGTGAGATCATCAAACACAGACATGATGTCGGTTTTCAAGTGAGCAGCTTCAACAGTAGCAGCAAATTTTCCCAGGTTGGTAGCAGCAGATCTCCTAACCATAGGCATATCATCTTGACACAACTGCCCATATATGGTTCTCAGTTCAGTTTTCAACGCCTCCGGTGCACTAGGGTAAGCAATATGAAACAAGCCGCACGAAGAAACCCGGGCAGTGAACCATTCCCCAGAAGCCAGCCTCTATACATTTGATATCACAACAAAACAAACAAATTGATAAATGCAATGAATCACAATCAGCTCAGGGTTTATAATATGATAACACTCACGGTTTTAAACAATGTTGTCAATAGTTAATCGCAGAAAATAACAATTTGTTCAAATTCCACTATGCTATAGTACTATAGTGTCGCTATAGCCTCTAGTTGACAGCACTTAGAGAATCTTCAATGCTATAATTCAAATATTGTTCTTAAGTTGGTTTGAGTAGGACACATTCTGCCAACTCAACTTTAAGAACAATTATCATATGTTTATCTCCAATACTAAAAAATAATAACACAAATGGAGCCCACCTACTAAATTTTAACCCCATTTCATGACTCATCAGACTCTCACACATAAGTGTTGGAAAAAATAATTGTATGTTATTAAGAATAACGTGTCAGATGTTCTAACATGGCAACCTTTCTCCAATATGGCATAAACATAGATGTGACCCAATTCTTAAAACAATTTTTGTGTTCTTAAATTTAAAGAACCAAGCACTGAAAATGCTCTTAGTACTAAATTTGTTCAAATTTAACTACGCTATAGCACTACTACTGCCGCTATTTGACAACAAATTGCAGTATAAATACATAAAAATTTTCTCTAAGCATGCTCTAATGTGGTGATATACCTGAAAACACACTAACTACACGTTATATCAATACTATAGCCAATATTTGACAACCGTGATTGTAAATTGCAGTCTGCAACCACAACTATAGTATCAATATATGTAAACGGTTTTTGACATCCCAATAACCGAATCAGGACCATAATGTGGTCGCAAGAATCACATTTGTCTGCAATTTTCTATTTTTCTACCGTATCATGGATCAATTTTAACATAACCTAACAACAACTGCAATTTAAAACCTAGATAACACTGATAAATCACTATACAATAAATATAATAGAATTAAGTTATGCACTACCTTAACTAAAGGAATGAAGTGATCAACCAAGTCTTGTTCCCTCATCTGAGCACCAATTCTACAAAGTGATTCCACCGATTTATCCCTAACACAAGTTTCTTCAACAGTACAAAGAGTTTCCAAAGGCGGAAGCAAAACGCTAGCATGTTCCACACCACCAACATAAGGAACAAAAACTCCCAATTCCTCTGCCGTAGCAAGAAGCACCTCATCATCATCGTCGTTATTCTCGCTCAGAAAAGGAATCAGTTCTTTCCTTGTTCTCTCTTCTCCCAACGCACGCGCAATCGTTGAAAGACGACGGATCGAGTTCAACCGGAGTTGAATGTCTTCATTCTTCAATTCGTCGATTAGAACAGCAATTGGATATAAAGGTTGATCTACCATAGCCATATCGATCTGAATCTATCAGAATCTACGATTCGCTCGATTTCAAACGCAAATCGATTACAAAATTAAATGAAATTACACAAAAATTTACGAAATCTTCAATGCGATGCTTGATCTGAAATTGTGAAGAAATTGAGCGTGATTCAGGATAAATTATTTAAAAATTGATTAAAAATTATAAAAAATGAAAAAGAAAAAAGAAAATGAAAACGGAAGAGGAAGAGGATGAAGAAGTGATGTTGAACCTGAAAGAGTGGAGCGGAAATGGATCGGATCTGAAGTTTGGATATAGAGAGAAAATTTGTGTTAGAATTTTCTCGAGAAAATCACCATTTCTTTTCTTTGAAGGTGTAAACAATTACTTTTTGCTTTGTTTGTTGTTTGGGTGGAGATTTTTCAAATCGAGTTTCTTGGACCTAAAATTATTGTACCCGACCCATAAACAAATACGGGTTTTACTTTTTAGATATATATATATATATGATGAAATAAAATAAGGGTCATGTTAACTTGTGCCCTAGTGGCACATGATAAGGTATATTTATATGGAAATTTTGTATTTAATAAGTTAAAAAATTTAATGCATCAAAAGTAAAAACACATAAAATTCCAAAACATAATTTCTATATTTGTGTTCTTATCATGTGTCTTAAGGGCACAAGTTAACATTCTCCATAAAATAAACTTGAATGTTTATAAATTTTAATTCAGCCGATAAAAATGTCAAAATTATTGGACCGGATATCATGATTGAGGTGTAAATTTCGGTTATTTCACTGTGAGTTTATAATGACTTGTAATTTTATCGTTTGGCCTGATTATTTTAGACTTAGAAGCTATCTGAAAGTTTTAAAAAAAAAGTGTTTTTAGAAGAAAAAAAATTAAAGTTGTTTGGTAATTGTTTTTTAACTTCAAAAGTCTTTAATCTATGTATTTTACTCATAAAAATTAAGCAAAATTTTCTATGAAGAACTTATTGAAAATCTATTTGGTCTATCTTTTCCTTTCATTGAGTAAAAAAGTTTCAAATAAGTTATGTCAAACGGTACCTAAGGGTCCGTTTTAATTAGTTTACTTGTAAGTTTATACAAAACAGTTTATGCAAATAGATAAAGTTTTATGTTGATGTATAACTTTCCACTAATGAAAATTATATTTTTATAAGCTATTTTTTCATAAACTACCTTAACAAACTTATAATAATACATAAAAACTTTTTTATTTGCACAAGCTCAAAAATAAGCTAATCCAAATGGACCTTAAATCTTAAAAGATATTATTTTAATACATTTTTAGTGTAATTTTTTCATAGACGGTATTTATGAATTGCGGGGTCTTAGTTAAAATTCAAATAAAAATGTTCAATCTAGTAATATCAATGTTTTCAGAGTTGATATTTATGAATTGGTCAAGTGAGTTGTAGCAAAAAAAAATCTGATTAATTGGGCGCAAATGGTTAATGAGTTCTTCTTAAGATAGATTGCTCAGGAGAATCCGAATTCGATTCATTGTATAAATAATTTTTGGGCAAACTTTATTTATCTCACGGTCGAACCGTAGATTATTAGGATCATTTCTCCTTCTAACTAAAGAGTTAATATTAAAAATAAAATACAACTAATCATGATATATGAGTGATTAATCTTTGTAAGAGAATTTATATGATACATAAAATAAGATGAATTCTCCCCTCTTAAGTGAATTTTTTTCATATGTAAAAACTATAATAATTTAAATGATCTTATCTTACAATTATAATTGACTGACACTATAAAAACTCTTTACATATGAATTAAAATGTTTTGTGAAATTGTTTTATAGCTAAAAACATATAATACAATTTGTAATATATAATAATTTACCATCATGGCAAAATAATTTTTGATTCCTAGAATTAGTCATTTGAAAGATAGCTCAACACTGACAAAAAAAATAAAAAAATCTGATATATGTATTGGGAGGGTTAATCTAATACCAAACCCAAATAGCTAAGTTATAGAATATCTTGCAAACGTTGAATTAGAAAAATAATAACAATCCAAAAAAAAAATACTACCTCCATTGTAAGTAGTACTATTAGCTTCAACTTTTATTTAAATTATGTTCACAATTAAATTATCTTCACAAGTATATTACAATGCACAAAAATTTCTATACTATTAATCAATAGTAAATTATAAAACTACTCTTTTTAAGTTATAGTAAACAAAAGTATTTTAGGAAAATTAAGAAATGCAGCTTGAAGAAATGTTCAGAAGAATTAGTAATGCATGTTTTTATTTTGGGACACCAAAATTTTCATAAGACATGTTACAAGTGTTAAGTGTATATGTCAAATATCAATCCTTAGATTTGTAACAATTAAACAATCTGATCCAACCAGATGTTACAGGTTCTTGTTGTTGCTCAAGAGGGTCCTTAAACTTTGCTTTCTCACCTAATTCTTCAAAAGAATCAACAAGGTTATGTAGTCTTGCCACAAATTCAATCAAAAGTGATGTGAATGTTGCCAAAGTTAATGAACTTGCATTTTCATAGGTTTTCGATACTTCCACTTTCGTCTTTAGATCAGTTTGAAATGAAAAATGTGCAGGCATAGATGTTTGTTTCCTAAGCATGTTTTCATCGGTATCAACAATTGCAGGTTTAAGTATGTTGTCGGGTGCAACAAGATTCTCTTCACAACTTTTTGGAAAACTAACTGATCCTAAATCAAGTGCAGCTTCACTTAGTGACTTGCACTGTAAGAAATGTCTTTCTTCGTCCATTTGTAAGAGGCCTCGAGAACCATTCTCGTTTCTTGGCATGTTACCGGTTCCACACAGCTCTGCATTTTCATGAAAATAAAAAAATTTGTCGATCTTTTGTTGTAACTCTTCTGCTGCTTCGTGTACTTCGAAAAGAATGTCTTCTTCGCCTAGTTTCTCCATCTTTTTAACTTTGTTACCTAGTTCACGTAGGACTCTAGCTGCTTCGGAACCTACCTTCTTAAGCTCCTTGCAGAAAACTTGTCTCTTGTCGGCTGGAGCCTATATTTGTCAAAAGGTGCGGTTTAGTACATGTGTATTTACATATGTTGAAAAATAACAAAGATGTGTGTTTCGTTTGAGAAATTTAAATACTAATCTAGTGATGGAGACGCAGTGTTGTCAAATAGCAGATATAGTGGCGCTATAGCGTAGCAGAATTTTATCAAACTGCTATTATTCCAGATATGTGATTTAGTACTAACTGTTGTCACTAATGCAGTACTACAGCACTGTAGCATAGCAGATTTTGAACAAACCTCTAATTTCTGCAATATGAATAAGAAACCATAACATCGCATGTAGAAGCAACAATTGGTGCAAGCTTCAAGAATTCCGCACGGTAGAATAATTTATCATAAATCTGTCGTTTACAATCAGAAGGAACTTCTCGATAAATTCAAATGGTTATATATGAAGGTTTTGTCACATTCAAGAATCAAATACAACAATTGAACAAATAGTCATTTCTCGAAATATATATCAACTATGTAGTACAAGGTTGTCAAAATCGGGATCCCACTAAAGATCGCTGGGGTATAGAAAAAGCGTAAATCGTAGGATCGTAATAAAGATCGTAAGATCCCACAAATTCATAAACTATTAGGATCGTAACGAAGATCGTAAAAAATATTATGATAGAAATATAACACTAGAACATAAAAACTTCATTAATTTAACCATTAAGTCACAAACATAAAAACTTAGACTCTTAAACATAATTCTTAAACATAAAAACCTTGATAACAGTAACTAGAACAGAGACATAGACTCTTAAAATTAATAACTTAGACTCGTAAACATGAAAACTTAATAACTTAGACTTAGACTCTTAAACTTAAATTGAATGAGAATAGATGAAGAGAATTTCTGAACTGGTTTGGAGTTGGTTTGTGAATAGTAGAAGTGATGAGTATTAACACTTCGGATTAAAGGCATCCTGGTATCCGACACGTGTGTGTGTGTGCGCATCAAACACCAACACGACACTGTAATTACACTTAATCACTTACATTTTCTAAAGTAATTATCGGTGTCTGCATGCTAGTTAGTGTTAGTGTCGTGTCAGGTGTCCATGTGTGACTCAGTATTTCATAAGTATTTCAATAACTTATCAACTACTGTTCAAACCAGAATTTTATATGGCAAAATTTGAAGTAAGATTCCAAAGCTAAAATGTAACAGAAAAGCTGCTATATAAGAAGTACCTGAATTTCAGAAAGTATACATCCATGCATAGCCATGACCATAAATGCACAATGTCTGAGTGCTCCACTTACTTTAACATAATTTTTCCATGGATATCTAAACATCTTGTAACGACCGTGAGGTGGCTCCCAGATAGCAAAACTCATCTTCAATCAACATTACGCAAACACAACGACGAGTCAGAAATATGAACATTTTTTTCTTCTTCTTAAAACAGACAGAAAATTTAAGTAGTTGAAGATAATACCAATGCATCTTCTGTGCTTGTAGATTCAACAGCTGATCTGTATCCACTGTAAACTACATCATCAGAAGCTTGGTATGTAAGGATTTTCGAAGCCACCCTCTCGTATTCAATACAGTTAAGATAGTTATTCACAACACCTGAAAAGAAACTTAAACAAAGAGCTATTCAACACAAGAAATAAGGTTATGTAGCAGCAAACCTAAATGTTAATTAAGATTAAGCGCATAATGCTTATGCTAGCGAACTTATAGAAATAAGTTCAAAACAACTTATAGAATTAAGTTCACAAACTATCCGGACGAACTTATAGAAATAAACTGAAAACAACTTATGTTATAGACATGTCATAAGTTGTTTCCATAAGCTCTCGAGAACAATTTCACAAGTGTTTACATCAGTAGATAAGCTTATAAAGTTATAAGTCAATCCAAACAGTCTTTAAATGTTGTAAATGTTAATAAGCAAGAAAAATTATTGTACTCAACCTTCTAATGATGTTGCAACACCCATGAAATTTTGCGCGACGTAGATCCTCACCGGCCCATATTGGATATATGCACACATTAACAACAATAGATACAGTAGCACCAATGGCAATGAGTAAAAATCTATCTGTAGCTGTCTGAATAAATTCTCCGGTTTGATATCCAGATACGATAACATAACAATAGGTGATCGTGAACATGCGAAAACCGTATTCATAAGCCCTCATTGTCGGGTATAGTTTTACATACGTCGCACAAAATCCTACCAATCACATATCATATTATCAGAAGAAGAAAAAAAAGGTGTAAGCCGAAAAAGGAGATTAGATGAAAGTGATTAAAAAATCAGACCTACAATGAAGATGCTGACCATCATTACAATTTTTTCCCATTCTCCAGCTAATTTTGGTAGCATTGCTAATGCCAAAGCAAGTCCTCCAGCTGATAAAGTCCCTATTCCTCTGTTTAGACTTCTACTTAGTGTTGCTCCTGCATGAATACATTGTAAACAATTTTATTGTATATAAGTGAGAAGTTTATATACATAAAGGCTCTGTTCGGTAAAAAATAGCGGATAGCTGATAAGCTAGCTTATAGCGGATGAGCTTATAGCGAATAAGCTAGCTGATTGAATTTGTAGTGTTTGGTAAAATTAGCGGTTGGACTAGCTTATAAGTATTAAATGACATAAAAATGATATGTTTAATTAATATTTAATTATTTTCAAGTAAGATGATAGGGGTAAAATTGGAAGAAAAAATAATAAGCTATAAGCTCATAAGCTACTTGAAAATAAGCTATAAGCTAGTAAAATAACCTATAAGCTATTTTTTAAAAAATGATATCAAACAGAGTTTTTAACTTATAAGCTATAAGCTAGCTTATTTGGTTTACCAAAGAGCCAAATAAAGTCAGTTTGTGAGGTAAGAATTTCTATATTGAAGCATTGTCTTGGTTTTTATGGTAGATAATAAGCCAATATTATCTACCATACAAAAAAACTAATATTAAATTGATGATACATAACCTTAAATAAGGTACTTGAATTGTTTTTTGATACCCACGCCGTCACGTTATGGTTGCAAGAAAAAATAAGGTACAGATTATTAGTCAATAAAACTTAGTTAGTTACATCTATTAAAGATCATCTTATACAATTGACTTAAATAAGCAAAACTGCAAAAGTGACTTTGGAACATGCAGCATAAATATGGTTTTTTTAACACGAATTAAATACCGTGAAATAGAAAGAGTTCTAAATTATAGCTTATCAACACAAGTATCAACAATTCAATAAAATGCTTCAAAAAAAATCAATAAAAAACACTTCTATGTCCCATCCCACCCATTGTCAAATTTTGTAATAAAATTTCTTGCCCTTAATTCTTCATGACACGAGAAAGTATGACATTATTGTACTATTAACATTTTTATCCACCATGTATGACATTATTGAAGTTATTAGTTTCATCCTCTATTTATTTATTTATTTATTTATATTTATTTATTTTTAACCATTCATCCTCTATTTATTAAATCATAAAAGTTAACATCAGTTTACTTTTCATACTGATTAATTAACAACTCAATTTAGGTTCCGTTTGACCCAGTTTTTTTTTGCTTTTTATTCTCTTAAGAATGAGAAGTTGGACCAAACACAATTTTAATAAAGCTCTTAGCCATAAAAAACAGCTTTTCTTTAATGTGTAAAATTGAATCAAAAGAGCTTCTAAGAGAAGAGGTTGAAACCTACTTTTGAGAAAAAATTCGGAGCTTTTTTGTTATTATCTTTAGTAAATTTAGTTTAATCTTTTCTTAAGTTTCATATTAATCTTTAATTTGTTATTATCTTTTTTTTAAAAAAACATATATATTTTCCCAAATAACTTTGAAGTTAAAAAAAAACAATTATCAAACAACTTTATCTTTTTTCTGAAAAGCTATTATTTCCACTTTTAACTTTTAGATAGTTTCTAAAACCTAAAAAAGTCAGGCCAAACGGACCTTTTGTCTCTAAATCACATGTAACACTTATTATTATTAATTTATTATTATTATTTTTTGAAGCAATCTCTATTATATACATTACGAGATTCCTACGGAGCTCTCTCGTGCATTCTCAAGAAAAAAATCCTACGTGGCATCATTATAGAGATTCTACTTATGCGGAGCTTTTAGCACGAGGTCTGTGGTTCGAATCTCATTGACAACAATAATTCAATTTTTATAATATTATATGGAATTCTACCTTTTTTTTAGAGAAAACTACTTTATTATTAGTATAAGGTCTGTTGTTCGAATCTCATTGACAACAATAATCTAATTTTTTTAATTTTTTTGTTGGTTGTGTTTTATAATATTTTATTGTTATGGAAAGTTACTATCCTTTTTTTTAAAAAAAAAAACCATATTGTTTGAAAAAAAATGGTTGGATATATACAAATAAACTATAACGTCTCTCTTTTTTTGTTTTTTGACTCAAGCTTTTTTTTTTATCTTTTTTTTTACCGAGATTTTATTATTTTTTGTCATTCAATTAGAGATTCTCTAATATTTATTTATTGTAAAAACTTTATTTTTCTTTGTAGAATCTTCGATATTATATCTTTTTTATGTAGAAAACTTTATTTTTTTGCGGGGACTGATATTTTTTATTTTAGAAATTCTAATATTATTACATAGGTGAAATTCAATTAAATTTTTTCCAATAATTTTTTTTTGTAGAAATTCAAATATTATGTTTTAATTAATAATATATATTATATTTTTAATGACGACAAGTTTATTTAATCCATTAAATATTATATATTTTCTATGTAAAAACTATGTTAACAATTCGACTAAAATTTGATTGGAGATGTATTTATTATCCAATCATTCAATTACATGTTATATTTATATATATATATATATATATATATATATATATAGAGAGAGAGAGAGAGAGAGAGAGAGAGAGAGAGAGAGAGAGATATAAAGAGAATCTCTAAAATAATGTAGAATAGGAAATAGAGAGCACTTCACACCACACTATTAAAATTATACCTTGACTAAATATCTCTAAATTTTATCTAACACGATAAAAAGTGATCCTTATAATCAAAAACGTTCGTAGATAATAGTGAGAACTAAATACGAAAATTTTATTGATATTCATTAAAAAATAATAAAGAATTAACAACTATTTTTTGTTCATGGAGTGGCTAGAGTCCTGTAACGGACACATTGAATAATGAAAATTTGAATTCCAAGTGTGGATCCATATTTTTATATTTTATCTAGGGGATTACTTATTCAAAATTTTATCTAACACGATGAAAGTGATTCCCATGATGAAAAATTTGTGTATATGATAATGAAAACTGAGTATGTGGATTTTATTGATATATATATATATATATATATATATATATATATATATATATAGAGAGAGAGAGAGAGAGAGAGAGGGAGAGAGAGAAATTTATTAGTGTTGGAGAAATAAGAAACGGGAAAAACTTCTAACCCCCACTTTTAAAAATCCATATTGACGAATTAAAATTTTAATTTCGACGGTAGGAGTTATTCATATTTTTATATTTTATCATGGTGATTACTTATTCAAAATTTTATCTAGCACGATGAAACATGGTCTTCATGATGAAAAGTGAATGTATATGATAGTGACAACTGAGCACGAGAATTTTATTTATATTTATTAAAAAATATATAGAATTAACAACTTTTTTTGTTGATAAGGCTCTATAGATCTGTAATAGAGGCGATAGAGAGATATAAATAGAGAGAGAGAGAGAGGGAGAGAGAGAGAGAGAGAGAGAGAGAGAGAGAGAATCTTTCAGTTGTGTAGAATGGAAAACGGGAAACACTTCCCACCCGACTATTAAAAATACCATTTACTAATTAAAATTTGAATTCTGACTGCGGAGCATATCCATATTTTCATATTTCATATTTTATCACGAGGATCCCTTATTCAAAATTTTATTTAGCACGATGAAAATTAGTTCGCCATGAAGAAAAGTGTATGTAGAAGATAGTGATAAATTAATGAGCACAATAATTTTATTGATATTCATTATAAAAATAATATAGAATTAACAACTATTTGTTGTTGATGAAACGGAGATGAGAGAGAGATAGAAATAAACAATGGAAAACGGGAAACATTTATCATTCTACTATTAAAAATATACATTGACTAATTAAAATTAAAATTCCGACTACGGGAGTTTTTTTTTTTATATTTTGTGTTTATCAGGCTTTCACTATATTACATCCAACTGAAAAAATCTATGGGAATTGAAACCAAAAATAAATTAATATAATTTTAATTTTTTTTATAATCAATGGATGTTTTTATAATTCTAATTTTAAGCTTTCCATAAACCTTCGTTCAAATTTTTTTCGGAATGCTAATTTATCAATGTGAGTGGAGATTCATATATAAATTTTTCCATTTTACGCTCACACGTGAAAATTGCTTCTTTGTGGACAATGATAAAAAAAAGTTTGAGAATGAGAACATGATCAAAATATGTTAATATTCATTTGAAAAATAATATAAAATTTATAATTATTTTTTGTTGACGGAGTCCCTGTAGAGATGTGAGAGAGGGAGGAATAGAGAATCTCATAGTGTTGTTGAACGGGGAATGAAGGAGTATTTCCCACCCCACTATATATATGCCCATGTAACATATTTAAATTAAGAGTTTAATTGTTATGCACTGTCAGTGTAAAATTATTTTACACATGCAACCAATAAGAGTGATTTAAACTTCCATGTCATATAAAGATAGTGGAGTGAAGTGGGGTGATGTGGCGGAATACATGGTTGTTATTGGTTGATAGTGTAAAATTATTTTACACTGTCAGTGCATACAAATTAAATCCTTAAATTAAACATATAGACAACATTCAAAATAATATAAAATGAAAAATGACATAGACAACATGCAAAAGGAAAAACGAACATAAGCAAATAAATATTATTAAAAAATGAAAATTATCCTATGGGAGAGATGTCGAAATAGTGTGAGAGAAAGAGAGAGAGAGAGAGAGAGAGAGAGAGAGAGATAGAACTTTCACGGGTGTAGAATGAGAAACTTGGAACACTTTCGACCCCACTATTAAAAATGTACCTAGACTAATTAAATTTTCAGAACAAAGTTTATAATTATTTTATATTTAAAGCGTCACTATATAGTCCCGTGGATGAAAATGAGAGAAATAATCTATCTATCAACAGTGTAGAACGGGAAGCGTAATAATATTCTTCATCTCGCTCTATTTTATATCATCTTTAAACCTATATAATTCAAAAATTATTTCAATTTTTATCATAGAATTTAAAATCAAATTACTCAAATTATATTACAAAATAAACATATAAATAATATTAAAAAAGAAAATTATCCCGTGCACGGCACGGGCTAACATACTAGTTATTATTATTATTAAAAATTGTTGAGATCAGAGAGTAAATAATTGAGATCTCTGTTGCAGGTTGTTTTTAAGTGACAAGCTGGAGGAGGACTGAAACAAAGAGATCTCTGCGCAGGTGTTGTTGCTTGCGATATGGAATGCAGGGAGTATTTAATACTATTAGTATTACTTTTTTTAAAAATACATCAATTTTTTATTGACACAAAATTCTTTTGTATTATTAAAAACTAGTACTCGGAGCATGATTGTTTCTCACGACTATTTGAAAACTCTACTCGAATATTAAAAATGAGTTCCTGATAAAAAAACACAAAAAGAAAATTAACAAATTATTACAGTATCTATTTAAATTATAAATAATATAAAAATAATTATCAATTAAATAACATAAAAAATATCTGTTATTAATTTTAATTTAATTTGAAATGGTTAGAATTTGATCGATTAGTAAATAAAGTCTTACGAATAAACAGTTAACTAATTATCACTTTTTTTCTTAAAATTTATCAAATCTTTCTTAAAAAGTACTGTATTTTGAAATTTTAAATATTTAAGTTATAAATTTAATAATTTTATGTTAATTTTAAAATCTTACAAAATCACGATAATTCAACAAAATATTTTTAAATCTTAAAAGAAAAAAATAAATAATTCAATATATTTTTATTCTCTACAAAATTTCTTTCAAAATATTACACTTTTTAAAAATATTTCACAAAAAATAGATATTTTTAATCCTACAAAACAGTCCCTATATAATATAAATAGGATTAAAAGTGAATAAACATTGCTCTAGAAATCTCCGAATTGTTGGGTCACTATGAGGGGGTAGCTGGGAGATCATTCACATTTGGCTTAAGAACAACGTCACAAGTGAGTTGGACACCACACTTTAACCAAAAAAACCTTAAAGCGTTAGAGTTTATGAGTCATCTGACTTATAAAGTGTTTAACCTCTACTTTTCTAAGCAACGTGAGACTTCTCACCTCACACTTGCCACAACACGAATAAATACGCCATAAATAATAAATAAATGTAAATTGTTAGAAACAGATGTTTTCAATTTACAAAAAAAAAAATTTAAAAACAACACTGATGAGATTAATGGCTGAGTCGTAGATCAATACGCTTTCTTTAAGACGTTTCACGGAACTACTCGAAATTGTGCAGTGTAGTTCTAAACAACCGTGAAGTCTCCAGGATAAAATAGTCAATGTAATTAAATACGATTTTCAACTGCACAGAAGAAAACGGACAGAAAGACACCTTCCCATGGTTTAAAAAAACAGTCGAATAATTGATATACGAATATCAACTCTAAGTGGCAACAACCACTCTCAAAAACAACAAGAACAAAAATTAAATTTTACTGAAGAAAGTATTTGTGAGAGAAGAAGAATGAATGAGTAGAATAATTTTTTTCATGAAGAAAATTTTGAAGAAAAAAAAAAACTGAAGCAGTATTTATAGAGCAATAAAATGAACTATTGAGGAGGAATCAGTGGGAGCTTTCTAGGCACTCAGTTATTGACTGAGTTGGAGCAATAACGGTTACATTCCGTGCAGCACAAAAAAAATGTGCGAAAATCGCAAATGGTACAACATGCAATAGCAAAAATTAATTATTTTTTAACTTCTAAGTAATAAAAAATTAATATATCACCAAACCTAAATCCGGCCCGAGCCGGCCGAATCAGCGACGTGTGCGTGTGTGTGATTTTCGAGACAATGCATGTGTGGTCTACTGTTTAAAAAGCAGGGTACCCCTTGGGGCACACCCTAAGAGGCCACAATTCTATATATAAACACTTCTAAGAGTTATGTTCTCCCCAATGTGGGAGTTAGAAATGATTTTTTTCAATTCACACAACACTTAGTTCTACATTTGTGTTTATTTCTTATACCAAGTTTTTCTCCAATAATTCACGTCATGTTCCAACAGTAACTAAGAAAAAAAAGTCTCTAAGTTGGTAGAGAGAGACATCGCATTATTCAAAAACATTTATATGAGATGATACATATATCATCTGATTTAATCAAAGTTTTAGATTCGATCTCTTACTTGAGCATGAAATAGTGTTAAAACTCTTAAAAAAAGTTTGTTACTCATTTAAGTATCACAAGATTCAAGCGATTAATATCTGCAATTGTGTATAGATTAATTTACTTAAAAAAAACAAACAAAATAAGTGTAAAATAAAAACAAATAACAAGGAGTAGTAGTGTTAGTTACCTATGTTGAATTGGAAGATGAGAACAACAGTGAGAATAGCCCAAAGAGAATATTTCTCAACATCTTGAAATGGTTGTTTAAGAAAACTCAACAAAGAAATAATAAAAAGAGCAATACCCATTTTAACTGCAAAAACAACTTCCCTTGGATCAGAATGACCCATACCCCACACTCTCAAACCCACGCGCTTTATTTTCTTCCAAAACTTCACCATCCAATCGAACCATGCCCACATTGATCAATACTCCGTTGTGCATCATGAACCATGCCCACAAGCCACTTTCCTAAAACATTAAAGAAAGAAAAAATCCCCATAGAAATTTAACAAAATATATTGAAAATTTTATAATTAATATAAAAATGCATATAAGGATAGTTTTGTCCTTTTATAAATTAAACAAATCTATTTCTCTCTTCTCTCTTATACCAATCAACACATCAAATGTTGTTTGTCCTTCTCTTCATTTAATTTTGTTAAAGGAAATATTCATTTAGTTTCTTTTTTTATAAAAAAGAGTACTACCTCCATTGTAGGAGTACTACCTTCAACTTTGATTTAAATTATCTTCATAGTAGCACTGTTAAAAAATTACCCTTTTTAAGTTATATATAGTAAACCAAAAAGTATTTTAGGAAAATTAAGAACTGCAGCTTGAAGAAATGTTCAGAAGAATTAGTAATGCATATTTTGAATTTGGGACACCAAGATTTAGATCTGTCCATGATATACATGTTACAAGTGTTAAGTTTATATGTCAATCTTTGGATTTGAAACAATTAAACAACTTAGTCCAACCAGAAGTTACAGGTACTTGTTGCTGCTCAAGAGGGTCCTTAAACTTTGCTTTCTCACCTAATTCTTCAAAAGAATCAACAAGGTTCTGTAGCCTTGCCACAAATTCAATCAAAAGTGATGTAAATGTTGCCAAAGTTAATGAACTAGCACTTTCATAGGTTTTTGATGGTTCATCTTTTGGCACTGGATCAGCTTGAAATGAAAAATGTGCAGGCCAGGATGATTGTTTCTGAAACATGTTTTCATCAGTAACGACGTTCGCAGGTTTAATGATGTTGTCGGGTGCAACAACACTTTCTTCCCAACTTTTTGGAACATTGACTGATCTTAGATCAAGCACAGCTTCACTTAGTGACTTGTACTGTAAGAAATGTCTTTCTTCGTCCATTTGTAAGAGGTCTTGAGAAACATTCTCGTTTCTTGGCCTGTTACCGATTTCCCACAGCTCTGCATTTACAAGAAGGAAGGATTTTTTGTCGATCTTCATCTGTAATTCTTCTGCTGCTTCATGTACATCGAAAAGAATATCTTCTTCGCCTAGTTTCTCCATGTTTTTAACTTTGTTACCTAGTTCACGTAGGACTCTAGCTGCTTCGGAACCTACCTTCTTAAGCTCATTGCGGAAAACTTGTCTCTTGTCGGCTGGAGCCTATATTTGTCAAAAAGGTGCGGTTTAGTACATGTGTATTTACATATGTTGAAAAATAACAAAGATGCGTGTTTCGTTTGAGAAATTTAAATACTAATCTAGTGATGGAAAGGCAGTGTTGTCAAATAGTGGATATAGCAGCACTACAGCGTAGCAGAATTTTATCAAACTGCTATTATTCTGCAATACTTGATTTATTACCAAGCGTTGTCAAATAGTGACTACTGCAGCAATATAGTGTTGTAGCGTAGCGAAATTCAAACAAACCGAAATACGAACATAGATAAGCCAACTTATAATGATATGTTTGAGAGTCCTATTACAAACTACTATCACAATCATATACAGGAAATCATTAAGATATTAAGAATGTTCTTGAGTTTGATGTGACGGGGTTCAAACTTCGATGGGGTAGAGGATAACAAAACAGGGAAGCTTAGGTTTTGGCATGGCCAAATAGTTTACCCCAAATCTGTGGTTTACAATCATTAGGAAGTTTTCAATAAAGCTAAATAGTTAAATTTGATCGTTCATATCAGTCTAGACGGAAGCTTTCTTACATTCCAAGAATCAAATACAACAATTGAACAAATAGTCATTTCTGGAAACATGTATCAACTATGTAGTACCGACAATTCGGATTAAAGGTGTGTCCGGTATCCGACAAGGGTCTATGTCAAACACATATAGTTATATTCAATCACTTCCATTTTCTTAAGTTATTATCGGTGTCTACTCAGTGCTTTATAAGTACTATTTCAATAACTTATTAGTTACTGTTCACAAAAGCCACTCTCCTAAAACATTAAAGAAAGAAAAAATCCAAACACAAAATTTGAAGTCTCTACTATGTAACAGAAAAGCTAGCCACATAAGAAGTACCTGAATTTCAGAAAGTATACATCCATGCATAGCCATGACCATAAATGCACAATGTCTGAGTGCTCCACTTACTTTAACATAATTTTTCCATGGATATCTAAACATCTTGTAACGACCATGAGGTGGCTCCCAGATAGCAAAACTCATCTTCAATCAACATTACGCAAACACAACGACGAGTCAGAAATATGAACATTTTTTTTCTTCATAAAACAGACAGAAAGCTTAAGTAGGTGAAGATATTACCAATGCATCCTCTGTGCTTGTAGATTCTACAGCTGATCTGTATCCACTGTATACTACATCATCAGAAGCTTGATATGTAAGAATTTTCGAAGGCACCCTCTCATATTCAATACAGTTAAGGTAGTTATTCACAACACCTGAAAAGAAACTTAAACAAAGCTTTTCAATAAAGGAAAAAAAGTTATGAAGCTGCAACACTAAATGTTAGAGTAGTTGGTTATTACAAATTAAGGCTTTGTTGAGATAAACAGCTGAATTAAGCACTTATGCTATAAGTGGTTATATATAAGCTATTTCTATAACAAGATAATATAAAGTCAAACAGTTTTCACAAGTTATTGTGACGAACTTATAGAAATATGCTGAAAACAACTTATAGACATGTCATAAGTCATTTTCATAAGCTCTCCCAAACAGACTTTAGCTGTTGGAAATTTTAATAAGAAAAGTTACTGTACTCGACCTTCTAATGATGCTGCAACACCCGTGAAATTTTTAGCGACAAGATTATGTAGATCCTCGCCGGCCCAGATTGGATATATGCACACATTTACACCAACAGATACAGCAGCACCAAGAGCAATTAGCAAAAATCTATTTATAGCCGTATGAACAAATTCGCCGGTTCGATATCCAGATACCAGAACATAACAATAGGTGATCAAGAACACGCGGAAACCGTATTCATAAGCCTTCATTGTTGGGTATAGTTTTGCATATGTGGCACAAAATCCTATCAATCACATATCATATTATCAGAAAACAAGGCGTACGCCAAAGGAAAAATGAGATCAGATGAAAGTGATTAAAAAATCAGACCTGCGATGAAGATGCTAACCATTATTACAATTTCTTCCCATTCTCCAGCTAATTTTGATAGCATTCCGAATGCTAAAGCAAGTCCTCCAGCTGATAAAGTTCCTAATCCTCTGTTAAGACCTTTGCTTAGTGTTGCTCCTGCATGAATACATTGCGATTAAATATGAGTGAAAGGTTTATTACTTATGTTTGTGTTGACCCAATGGAAAGCATAATGAAATTTTTTATGGTTTTGGACCTAAATCCTGTAAAATAAAACTGGTTTGTAAGGTGAGGATTGTTTATGCTTTACTTTAAGCATTGTCTAAGTTTTATACGTTTTATTTAAGTCATATGTCGGAATTGCCATATGGTGGCTCAGTAACATTCTACAATAGATTCTAATCTCACTTTAAATTTTAGGTCTAACTCAACCAAACAAGATCGGCATTTTGTATCCTGACTGTGTAAACTTTACAAGTTCTATTTAAGTCATATCTGTAGTCAAAGTAGGTCATGATTTTTTCTTGATAAAAGTGTACTTTAAGTCAACTATTTATGTTCAAAGTTTTCAATTTAGTAGTACTAAAAGACAAAGTATATGAACATTATACAATTCACTTAAATAAGCAAAGCAATGACTTTAGAACATGTATTATATATAACCTTTCATTATCACAAATTGAAATATTAAATTGGAAGTATTCGATCCTCATTAATTTATCAAACAAACATTAACATACTAATATTAGTAAGTATCCCCAGAATTCAATATCCTATAGTCAACTATTTAAATCAAATTTCTTCCCTTTTTTCATGGAAGACATTCCTGCAGTGTTAATTCCATCCTTTATTTATTTAATCTACTGTGTTAACCTTAAAAGTTAACATCAGTTTACTTTCCTAGTGGTTAATTAAAAAATATCACTCTTAGTCAAAAAAATAATAAAAAATATCACTCTTAGTCAAAAAAATTAAAAAATAACTCAATTTAATCTCTAAATCACATGTTTTATATTTTCTTTTGTAGAATCACTTGTTTTAAATTTTGATTTTTACATATTTGCATTATTATTGTTCTCACATTAATTTTTTTTATTTACTAGCACTACAATAAAAAGGACTAAATAAATATATAGATCTAGTAAAAAAAATAATATTCACTCCGTACTATAAAAAAGTTTTACACGATCATCCAATAAAAAACTATCAATTTTCCATGTCATATAAAAAAAAAAAAGTGGAGTGTTGTGGCGGAAAACATAATTGTGATTGTTTGACAGCGTAAAATCAGTACATATTCCTTTTTCTCATATTTCTATGTCCTCAAATAATATATCAATGACATATTAATTATTTTCCCCACTAACATACTCTTTTTTATTTTATATCAACCTAACAGCTAGAAATTATTCTTTTTCTTTTTCAAATAGCCTAACCGCTAGAAATTTCATCAATTAACCGTGAATAAATGGATGTCGGATGTTCCAATCTCGGCTCTATATAAAATGTGATGTCCCACTCCCGTTCCTAACAAATGAGCTAAATTCACGGGGCTAAATTCACAGGACACCTATCTAATTACTCTACTAACTACAAAAATTAAATCAACACAACTAAATATACAAAAAATATAAAAAAAAAATAATCAACAATTAACGGTGGTATTTTTTAAAAGAATTTCCCAAATAAGAAACATGATAGAAAAATAGTAAAAGATAGTGTGTTACTTACCTATACTGAATTCGAAGACGACGACAACAGTAAGAATAGCCCAAACAGAATATCTACCAATATCTGGAAACGGTTGCTTAAGAAAAATCAACAAAGACATAATAATCAAAGCAACACCCATTTTAGCAGAAAAAATAATCTTCCTTGGATCAGAATGACCCATATCCCACGCTCTTATAGCCACGCGCTTCACTTTCTTCATAAAATCCACGATCCAATCAGAAAAACCCCTAAATGAACAACACTTTCTTTTCCATTTCCCCGTAAAGAAATCTTCATCGTCGGATTCTAATAACGGTATTCCGATTTGAGAATAACCGCCACCACCGCCACCTTTCATTGATAACAGTTTCTCTTTTCTTTCCAAGAAACTGTGACGGAAGGATCCTAATTTTGGTACTCTTTGTGATGATGCCATCATGATGAGTGAAATCTTGGAAAGTTTGTTTTGAGTTTTAAAGATTGGATTTAGATTAGAAGATGATGATGATGAGTTGATGATTGTGAACGGCGTAAGAATGAAGGAATATAGATAGAGAGAGTACTGTGTGGTGTGGTGTGTTGAGTTGAATTGAAAGTGGGAAGCAAAAAGACTGTTGGTTGATCTAGTTGCCTTTCGTCGTGCACACCATTATTCGCTTACTATAAATACTCATTTGCATCGGTAACAAATTATAAGTAGTTTTAATTATTACATAAAAATGTAATTAATTTTGTATGAAAAAAATAAATTATTATTAATTTTTTATAAAATTGTCTTAATCTACTTTTATAATTTGATCCGGAAATAGTATGGTTTTTTTTTTTTTTTTTGGAAAATCTCACTTCATTTTATAAAATTTAATACAAGAAATAAAAATGATTCCAAAATTTTGTAAGAAAAAAGAAAAAACAATTCAAAATACTTACTTATTCAACTTTAATGTAATACTTTCCGACTATAGGAAAATTTTAATATAGACAAATTCTTCAAGTGGTTAAGGTGGACCAGTCATGAATAACATTATAACAAATATATATTTTATAAAATTTATCGTTGGATTGAAAATTTATCCGTATAGATCATCCGTAAATTCTTTTAGAAAAATTATAACATTGTAACATCATCCATAAATTTATTCTTAGATCATCCGTAACATTATAGATCATCGTATAGATCATCCGTAAATTTATTCTTAGATCATCCGTAAAATCTAACATTATAACAAACATGTATAGATCATCCGTGAATTTTCTTAGAAAAATTGAAAATAATTTGATATGTTATTGAGACACATTAAAATTAACGGTTTATAAGTTTTTATTAAATACTGTTAATTTTAATATGTCTTAATTCAACGGTAAATTTTGTCAAATTCGTATTCATTATAATATTATTAATCAATTGTCCACGGTAAACCACTTATGAAGGTGGTCTACCGTAGCAATTGCCTACAACTATAACATATGAGTATGATCATTACTATTTTTACGGTTTTCAAATAAGTATGAATACTAACGGCATCAAGTAAAAATCACTTTTTTTTTTCTCTTTAATTATTACATTTTTCTTAAACCGTGCGAAATGGTCAAATATATCATTTAAAATGGGACAGATTGGTCCAATAGTATTAGCGCTAGACTTGGTAGAGAGGATCACGGTTTGATCATCCGTAAGTACAATTAAGAGAGGACTGAAACCAATTGATGTCAGAACAGACCCCAAACCAGATTAGATGGTTCAGGAATGAATTAAACTAGTTTATAAACTTGTTTAGAAAAAAAATAGATGTGTTTAGTAATAAGTTTTTTTAACTAACTTATAGTTTTTCTTGAGATGCTATTTTAAATTGCGTTTGAGCTTATAATTTTTTTATTTCCTTCAATTTTTATCCTTATAAGTTATAACTACCATTCAAATTCTAACTATTCACTCACGCAGCAAATTTATTAAAGCTATTTTTTTTGTCAAACATAGCCTAATAAGATAATAACATAGATAAAAATAGAATAAGATAGAGACAAATAGATAATAAATTACATAAAAAAATAAAATAAGATAGAGATACTAGTATGACATAAGAAATTAGATAAATTTGGAATAAGTAGTAAACATAAAAAATAATTATTTATTCATTTTTATTCGATTGATAGATAAAATGATAAATCATTAGAAACTCACATATACAAAGTGAAAGGTTGGGGATAGAACTCTATTCATGCCGCTTAATCAAGCAATTTTGACACTTTCGTTGTTGAGCTAGAGTCCAAAGAGAATCAATATGTAAATCACAAAACTATTCTTACAAAATAATCATATTTAATAATATAATTTTCTTCATAAAAATTGTATGGAGATGTTGGCAGTGGATGGGCCAATCGAAGAACATGACGGAGATGAACGTGACGTAAATTTGAGCGGCGGAAATGAGCATATTTTGAGCAATGTCGACGGCAATGACAGAGATGAATGGAAATAAGAAACGCATAAGATTTTTAATGTATTGAAAATTTAATTTATTTTAAAGGTATTTTGGTCAATCTGGGGTGTAACTAGATTTTTTACGAGTGAGAGTAGAAATTTTCATTAGAATATAGTAACCTCTGAATTCATCAAGTCGAGATTTCTTCTCAACATGTGTCAAATAAGGGCAACTCAAATAAAATGTTGATTTGTGTTCCTTGAGGAAAATATGCTTGAACAATAATGAATTGAGTTGTGGACTCTTTTAGGAAGAGGCACAGCACATATTTTTAATGTGATTGTAATATAGTCACTAGCACCAAATGAAAGAGGGCAAGGTAGTTTTAAATTTTAATTATATACTAAAGTGAGTAAAATTACATACTAATGTAGTTTAAAGTTTTAAACACAAGAAAATTGTTTACTCGGCTCAACCTAAATTGATTTATATTTGGAGAATGCAGTAGTTCTATGATTGACCATCAATATATAAATCTTTACAAGAAATTTAAAAAAGTTACAAGATATTAGTTTCAAACCCTAATTTCTACCTCATTTGTCTTCCTTATCTAAACTCCCAAGAACATTAGTGAAAAGAGAGAAAACTTAAATCTCTTTGCGGCCTTGCCCAAGGTATTTTGAATTTGTTTTTCAACCTTAATTTCTCACACAAAAGATTTCACTATTTAATTGTTTCCTTAAGAATCCCCTCTTTTGATAAATAATATAAATAGCCAAAAACCCGTGCATGTTTCAAATCATAATCGTTAATTATTTTCTCTTATTCGAATATACTAGCAAAATATAATACCTACAAAAAATCACACATCATTTGAATCACATAAGGTATGATTTGAACCATATTAAGGTGCCACTATTATTTCTCTCAAAGTAACAACATAGTTGTATTGACATAAATCCATTCAACCACCAAAAGCACACAGAAGTTGGGACCTAACATGACAATGAGTTTCAATATCATGGTCATGAGTAGTGTAAGCAATATATTTGAGAAAAGTATCACTTGGTACACAACACTACAAGCATCAATCATACCTGAAGGGTGGAGTAAGATGTTGTAATATTTTATGATTGTGGTGCTAAAGATCCTATTTACTAGCAAGGTTGTGAGCAAGTATTACTAAGCCATTTCCTATTTCCCCAATCAAGGAAATGCTAAAGATTGAACACCTTGGGGGGGTTCATGAATGACAAATCTTTGATCTCCTTGTGAAGACTTTGCACTTTCCTTGGAAACTCAACCATTTCCAAAGGTGTTAGTGATCGAAATGGAGATGAAGGACGTGAATTTAATGGTGATACTATTGACGGAAACACAACAGAGCGTTGTGGTGGACTATTGGTCTGCTAGGATCAAAACATACGAATTGCAACATCGTAGTCTTCAACATGCGATTGCTCGGTGTCATTGTCACAAGACATGAGTTGAATCAGTGAATTTCTCTTGGTTTGTGACTACATGTTTCTTTGGTCATTGGGTTTGTTGCTCACTGAAGAGCATACACGATTTTAGGTAGATAACATATTGCAATATATTTAGGGTTGATGGTTTATGAGAAAATTCCTTATCAACTTCCTCATTCATGTCTATCGCTTTGAATCAAATTCCCTTATGCTTCAATGCACGATCTTGAGTAAAAGGCTCATCACATACCAAACAAAAACTCATTCCCATCTTCTCTTCCACTTCGAGTGCACTCAAAATTATCACAGACTTGTGCTTAGTAGCCATCATGCCATCATATCGAAGGCTCGAGATACCAATTGAGACGAGAAATTGGATTGTAGAAACGAATAAATAAAACGCAAAGTCTCAAAGTAGGAATTCTAATAATTTGAAATAGAATATGTTACAATTGAGATATTATATAAACATAGTATTGAAAAGAGGTTTTGAGAGAAGCTATTTGTTGAAATGTTCGATTGATTGTTACCGAAAAAAAAAATTTGATTGATTGTTTTCCAAATGAGGCACAATTCATATCAATACAATCATCAATGCTAAAACAATAAAATGACAAAAGTTAAACTATTACTATTTAAAATAAACTATTAAACAATTACTTAATTCCTGTAACAGATAAATAAATAGTGATGGAGTGATTTCTCTGCATAATTGTGGTACACCCAAAATCCCAAATTTGGTCCCTAGACATTTTCAAAATTTGCAAATTGGTTCTTATAATATTTAACCAAAGAAATTACAAATAAGTCTTTCATAACTTACATGTACACTAATAAAATACCCAACAAGTACTAGGTCTGGTGACGGGTACGACATCTATAATTGACGGAATTCAACGCGTGCTGTCTGTGATGCCCGTTCCATACGTAACAAGTCTTGTGAAATGCCTAACAGCACAGCTGCATCCAATTTCTTAGAACAAAAACCAACTTTAAAAGTAAGAGTCTTTAAAGATGAGGAATTTGCAAGTATGAACCGTATCAAACACATTGCATATTTTAAGCCGGTACCAACACAGATATTCACCGTCTGAAGTTGACTAAGGCAACAACTATTGTGATGACTCTACGTCATTACATGTCCTGAGGCAAATTCTAAGGCATATTTTGGTGTTAGTTACTGTATTTTTAGTTAAATTTCGCATAAATAAAAGCAAATTGCAACAAGTCTCAGAAGTCGGAATCGCAAGCAAGAACCACTAATCTGCCACCTGCGCGCGGCTCAGGGTGACCTGAGCGCGGCGCAGCCCCGCGAACATGACCTATTAATTCTGATTTTTATGTCAGAACAGGGGTTAGAAAAATTGACGGCGAAAAGATACAATTGCAGACGAGTTCAGAGCTTCAAAAGGGCGGATTTCATCGTGGAAACACATCCAATCCATTCTTGTAATGAATTCTTTCTACTTGATTGTTGTAATTTCTATTTCAACTATGTCTAGCTAAATTTTCTATGATTGGATCCTAGGGGATTCTAGTTGTTTTTAATCTTGAATCATGTAGTTTCATTTGACTTATCAATTAAATTACGAAGTTAGTTCCAATCGTTTATTCCTTATGCTTAATGCTTTTCATGATTTGGCCAATTGTGTAATGAATCAAATTGGGTGTTTACTAAGACATTAGAGGCAATCAATCGATCTAGGAATAACCGTTCAATTAATTATCGCTTTAGAAATATTGGGTTGTTAGTTGAGAATTCTAGATTAAAGGACGAAAACCTTAATCGATTATAGATCATCCTAAGACATTAGAGATTGATAATCGATTGAGAGGAATATGTACCAAGACATTGGACATATTTACTATTTTTAATCGAATCGTGGAATTAAACTTGTAATTTGTTGATAAGCATGAACTACCGAGATGAAAACAATTAGATGAACTAAAGTGATCCAATCGCCTTTCGTCATTGAATTTTACGAACGTTGAAATTCTTCTTTGTTTATGTTAAGAAATTCCAATCTGAAAAACTCCCCCAGTTCTATTTAATTATTTAGTTACGTACGTATTATTCTATTGTTCTAGTCTGATTCGGAACAATCCCTGTGGAAACGATAATAAAAATTAACTTACTTTTGTACTTCAACATATTGCATTCGAACTCCTCCGGCTGGTCTGCGTCTTGTTTACCATAACAGTAACGACTCTAAAAAAAAGGAAAAAAAGAGTCAAAATATAACAATAGAAAGACAAGCTAAGAAAGCATAGGGTATTCATGGTCACCTGGATATCAAGTTCCACCAGGTCAAAAGCACTTTTGAGTACATTAACAATATACGAAACTTCTCCTCTTTCTCTCAAATTCACAGCTAATAATTGCAAATACTTTAAGCTTATTAGCTGTGTTGGGGGAATGATATCTGTACAGAGCATCTGTGTATACAACACAACAAAGCTATTAGATATATTTGGAGTACAACCCTTTACTGTGTAATTAACACAACTTTCAATGTAAATAGTGGAAATATTAGATTGAACCATCAATAAAATGCAACATAGCTTTTCTTTCAAATTTACAATAAAAGATAAGTTAAAAGATCAAACTGTGAGGGCAGCCTAGATAGAAGTGATTTTAAAACAAACTTTTATTGAACTTTGGTTTTTAATTTTGCAGCAAAACTTGGTCTTTACTTTGAGTTAATTTTGTCTAGAACTTCCACGTGACACCTTTCTAAGTTGTCCAGGTACTCAAATCTGTTAGTCACGTGGACGATTTAAATAGAAATTTGACTAAAAGGACTAACTTTTTTTTTTTACTCAAATTTGTTAGTCACGTGGACGATTTAAATAGAAATTTGACTAAAAGGACTAACTTGAAACTTTTAAACGTAAGAGACCAAATTGAAACTTAAAATAAACTTAAGGGGACAAAATATGCAATTAAAACTATATTATATTACACTAATGCTACCTGTTTAAAATTATCTGAAATTTCAACGACTGTCGACAATATTCTTTGAATGTAAAAAATCACAACTCTCCTAATCTTTACAGCTAAAAAAATGACATGATTGACGTCAATTCCATATGAGTCACATTTTTATTTTCAGCCGTAAAAGTATAGATGATGATCAACTTATACTTCCAAACAACAATATATATCATCATTAAAATTTTAAATATTTTTCAACTACTGATCCACCATGGACCACTTGTAGTAATGGTCCATATTAGAATTTTTCCCATATATTATACTTCTACTGAACTTGGGTATTATACTTTTATTGAACTTTTATTTATTTATAACATGATTTTTTCGAAAGGGGTGTAAGTCAAATTGAAATTGGAATATTAAAAGTAACATTGTTCTATTTAACTTACACCCCTTGTGAAAAAACCATGCCATGCAGAGTTGTGTAACTAGAAGAACAAGTGCAAAAGTCAACAGAATATTATGCTCTTCTTTTGTCAGATCAAATTTACCGAAACAGAACCATAATAAATAAATAGACTAATATTAGAGATGTTGTTTCCTAACCTCGCTGTAATATGCTCCTATTGTAAGCCTCTGAATTTTTGGCAAACTTTTGATCAAACCAGAAACCCTTTCAAGATATATCCTGATTCTAAGATCAATCAGATTCTTTGCTTTTTTGAGACAAACTGACTCCGTATCTCCAAACAATTTTATGCTGAGCTTTTCAAGTAATGGACAGCCAGAAATAAGATTCTGAAGTGCACCAAACTCATATGTATTATGTTCTAAATAAAGGTCCAACAAATTTTATAAGCCACAAAAATTAGGTGGAACCGACAAGTTAAATCCAGAACATCGAAACTGAGTCAGTTCTTGGCATTTTAATGTAAAATGGTGAATTGTTCTGAAGCTCAAGATCTTTAATGCCCCTTCTTGACAAGAACAGAATCCACATATTGAGGTATTCAGTTGTGATTGTGAAAAGGAATGAACGAGCGATTTCAAGACTAAACCTATATATCGGCCCATTGTGAAGGAAAAGAATGTTTGTGATAATTCTTGAAATCTCAAGGTCAGGGTCATCGAGATCCTTGAACCTATTGAAAAAGTTATCGCAAAACTCAAGTTCTGGAACTGACATCCACATAAACCTCCACTTTTTAGACAGAATACTGGTACAAACTAGCTCTGAGATGTTCAAGTGTTTTAGGATGCCATCAATGACATTACCTGGTAAATTACTTATTCGATCAATATCATCACTACGATTGGCCTTCTTGGTGGACTGAGACATACGCAAGCTACAAATTCAAGTAAAAGAGTAAATATTATTATGAAGAAAAAAAAGGTTAAAATCAATTAATTTTAACTCACTTTCATCCAATGCTAACATTTTCACCCGATGTAAGACTTCTTACTCACACGGAGAGTGCCTAATATCTCCCAATATTCACACTACATTCCAGCCTTTTCCCGAAAATATTTTTTGGTTACCCATCTTATAGGTACAAAATCCACCACCGTTTAGTGATGACTAATCACCGTCAGAAAACTACACAAAGTGGATTCTCCCCTCCAACCTAATTTTCACCGTATGCAAGAGTCAGACATTGAATCTCTAACATCGAATCCCTTCCGGTAATTACATTTCTACTAAATGACACACCCACAGCCCTCACTACTGATTCCCATTAACACCACCCTTATGATAAGTGTTCATTAAAATCTATTAAAAAATAAAAATAAAAAAATGAACCTTTACACTACTGAGTTGATACTTGAAGATTATATGAAATGAAATCTAAATGGATGAAATCTAATTTCTAAGCCAATGCCCTAAACATAGTTAATCAATTCTTACCATGAATGAAAAGAAACGATAAGTAAATGGAACTTGTGATTAGAAAGACTTACAGTTGAGAGTGAACCTACTGTGACGACTGGTGGCGACGGCGCGTTGCTTGCCGTCCTTTCGGCGCGTTGCTTGTAATTTTATGAATGTTTAAAAAATGTCTCTGACTCCATTAAATATTACTCATATTAGTTCTTCAAAAAATATCGTAGAGACTAAATTGAGAATAAATAGATTAATTTAAAGACCAAATTGACATTGAGTTGTAAAATACAAGGACTTAATTGATAGTAATTGGTTAAATATAAGGATTAATTTAACAGTTTAATAAAATAATGGACCTTTTTGAAATATTTATAAAGTTAGGAACCTATTTAAGAATCTTTCATAAAGTTAAAGACTAATTTAGTAGTTTACTCATTAAATTCGAATAACAAACTAGCTCTTCAATTTATAAATTGAAATAAAATAAGAAACACTAAGATTCCTTATACTCTACCAACCTCCTTACAGGTCCTAATGTCAAGTATCATGTCCACGTAATGTTGATCCATGATATAAAGGAGTTACTTTCTTACAACAATATTTTCCTTTGTCACATCCTTAGAGAGAGAAATCAATGCGCAAATTTCTTCGCAAAACTCAGAGCCTCCTCAGATGCGGCATTCTTGATCTTCTAAGAAGTGGCGCGGCTGGAAAAAAATTTCGTAGGAAATAGTCTTTGTCTTTGTTTTTTTTTTCTCTTTCAACTTAGCTTTATAAACAAAAAAAATTATTAATTGAAATTACAATGCAGTGTTTTCTTTAAAGAAAAATTACAATGCAGTATTTGGCTTAGCTTATTTTATATATTTTTTTTCTTCATAAAAAGAATAGAAACCGACCCAAACAAGAAAATGTGAATAAAAGGTACTTATATAAAAGGTGTAAATAGTTACTTTATAAATGCATGCATAGTTTATTTTTCTTGGTTTACGACTGCCTGTTTCTCTAGTTGTGCTTCATTGCTCACCGAAGATCATACACAATTTTGGCTAGATAGCAAATTGCAATTTAGGGTTGATGTTATCTATGAAAATCCCTATCAACTTCATCCATCTATCACTTTGAATCATATTCCCTTATGCTTCAATGCATGATCTAGAGTAAATGACTCGTCGCATACCAAACATGAACTATTTCCACTTTCTGTACCACTTCGAGAGCACTCAAAATTTTCACAGACATGTGTTTAGCAACCATCACGCCATCAAATCAAAGGCTCGAAATACCAATTGAGATGAGAAATTGGATTCTAGAAACGAACCAATAAAACTCACAGTCTTAGAGTAGGGATTCTAATAATTTGAAATAGAATCTAATAGATATTATACATAGTATTGAATAAGAGTTTTTGAGAGAAGAAACTATTTGTTTAAATGTTTGATTGATTGATTTCCAAGAGGCACAATGCCTATGAATACAATCATCAATGCTAAAAGAGTAAAATGACGTAAGCTAAACTATTAAACAGTTACTTAATTCCTATAACAGATAAATAGTGATGAAGTGGTTTCTCTTCATAATTATGGTACACCCGAAATCCCGAATTGGGTCCCTAATCATCTTCAAGGTCATCTTCAAGGTCATCTTTAGGAATTGTTGTACTGAATTCAACGCGTGCTCTTTGTGATGCTCGTTCCATACGTAACAAGTCTCGTGAAATGCTTAACAATACAGTTGCATCCGATGTCGAATATGAAAACGAAAGAGTCTCTAAAGATGAGGAATTTTCAAGTATAAACCTTATCAAACTCATTGCAAATTTCAAGCCGGTACCAACATAGATTTTCACTTTCTGAAGTTGACTAAGGCAATAACTATTACATTCGAACTCCTGCGGTAGGTCTGCTGGCTCTTGTTCACCATGATGGTAACGACCCTAAAAATATAAAGAATAAGAGTCAAAATATAACAATAAAAAGACAAGCTAAGAAAGCATAGGGTATTCATGGTCATTCACCATGATAAGAAGCTCCACCAGGTTAGAAGCACTTTTGAGTACACTATCAATATACAAAATTTCTTCTCTTTCATTCAACTCCACAGGAAATAATTTCAAATACTTTAAGCTTATTAGCTGTGTTGGAGGAATGATATCTGTACAGAGCTATTAGATATACAAACAACAAAGCTATTAGATATATTTGCAGTACAACCCTTGAGTGTAATTTGTTGGATATTGCCTTGAAAATGATGCTGTTGCAGGAAGCTGGTGTGCCTTGGTGAGGGCTCAACAGGCAGCAGGCAGCAGGGCGCCAGGGCGCAGTGGTGTCGGATGCTGGCGCCAGGGCGCAGACACGCGTATATATGATGCTGTTTTGCGTTTTCAGGGCTCAGAATGTGTTTTTTAGGATTTCTAAGGCCAACATACGCACTAGGGTTAATAGAGAACATCTTGGGAAGACTCTAGGGTTGGGAGAAACATGCTATCACCTTGGAAACACTTGTTGATTGAATCTCTTGGTCACGGGGAGAGATTCGGGTAAAGGGTATAATTAGGAAAACTCTAATCCTTGTAACTCTTTGAGAATCTCATTGTAATCAAGTGTTCTATCGATAGTGGAACGGAGAGGCTGCTCTCTCCCCCAGATTAGGTTCATTAACACCGAACTGGGTAAACAATTTGTCTGTGTTCTTTACCGCTTTCACTGTTTATTCTTGTTCGTGATTATTATTGTCTGTTCTCAATTTGTGGTTGCTTTAATCGTTTGCTCCACACACTAAAAGTTATTGGTGTGATATCAACCGAATTCACAACATAATTAACACAACTTTCAATATAAATAGTGGAAATATTAGATTGAACCATCAATAAAACACAACATTGCTTCTAAGAGATAATATCAAATAAAACACAATAGTGGAAATATCAAATCTACCGAAACAGAACCATAATAAATAAATAAATAGACTAATATTAGAGATGTTGTTTCCTAACCTTGTCGATATATGAATGTATTAAAAGCTTCTGAATTTTTGGCAGGCTTTTGATCAAACCAGATACCGCTTCCTGATCTATCGTGATACTAAGATCAATCAGATTCTTTGCTTTTTTGAGACAAACTGGCTTCATATCTCCAGACAATTTTATCGAGAGGTTTTCAAGTAATGGACAGCCAGAAATAAGATTCTGAAGTGCACCAAACTCATATGCATTATATTCTAAATAAAGGTCCAACAATTTTTTTAAGCCACAGAAATCAGGTGGAAGTGACAAGTTAAATCCAGAACATCGAAAGTAAGTCAGATCTTGACAAGAGAAGATGTCAGATGGCATTTTATTATAGTACAATGGTGAATAGTTCAGAAGCTCAAGATCTTTAATGCCCCTTCTTGACAAAAACGGAAGCCACTTACTAAGGTATTCAGTTGTGATTGTGAAATCGAATAAATAAGGGATTTTAAGACTAATCCTATGTATCGGCCCATTGTGAAAGGAAAGAACTTCCGTAATGATTCTTGAAATCTCAGGGTCAGGGTCATCAAGATCCCTGAACCTATTGAAAAAGTTATAGCAAAACTCAAGTTCCGGGACTGACTTCCACATATACCTCCACTTTGTAGACAGAATACTGGTACGAACTAGCTCTGGGATCTTCAAGTGTTTTAGGATACCATCAATGACATTACCTGGTAAGTCACTGATTCGATCAATGTGATCAACACAATTAGCCATCTTGATGGATTGAGTCATAAGTGAGCTGCAAAATTCACGTGAAAGAGTAAATATTGTTATGAAGAAAGAAAAAAAAGTTAATGTACATTAATTATATGCACACATATTCAACTATGGAATGTGATCCCCCTATTTAGTTTTCCGATTTACGAAGGTGCAGATTCAAATTTAAATCACATGGGCTTACGGTTTTCTTTGCATATTTCTCCTTTTTCTGTTAGATTTACTTGAAATGTCTGCATAGATTTACTTGAAATGTTACTATAGAACTTTGCTCATAAAGTTTAAGAAATGACTGAAGACCAAATTTAAAAGACTAAAAAGAACTAAAGTCAAAATAAATAACCAGATAATCAAAATCATGGTTTAAGTTGGCATGTTTGAAAAAAAAAATCACATCAACGAATCAATCACATAAGAATTGAGAAGAGCAAGTGAGTGTTCTCATCTGACTTGACTTCAAAATACTCGAATCATAATATAAAGACTTGAGTGTACTTTATATGCATATATACGCTTAAGAAACCAACAGAAATCCAATAATAAAATAGAACACAAATCCTGGGTGTGTGAAATATAGTAATGCTAAAATAGAGACTTAGTGTTGGGTCACAAGGAGAGCCTAAAATTTTGAAGTCATTACATTAGGCTAAGAGTAACCACACAGGCGGTTTAGACATCATATCTTCGTCCAAAACCTTTTAAGAAATTTGGTATACATTGTTCAATGCTCACATTTTCATCCAATGTAAGACTTCTTACTCACACTTGGAGAGTGCCTAATATCTCCCAATAGTCACACCAAAGTCTACCACTGTTTAGTGATAACTAATCACCGTCGGAGAACTTCCGAGTAGGGGTGTCAATATTATCCGTTTATCCGTTATCCATCCAATCCATTCATTAATTTATCCATCCAATCCATCCATAAGAAAAATAATTAGTTAATGGATTGGATTGGATCCGTCCATTTAAATAAATGGATGGATTCAATCCATCCGCTATAATTTTTAAATCCAATGGATCATTGACTATTATCAACTTTAAATCCAATGGATAACCACTTTTTAAAAAAATAAAAATAAAAGAAACAAACAATTCCAAAAAAATATATATTAATAAATAAAAATTAAACTTGTTAATCATTTTTAGAGATGGATCATTAACAATTTTCTTTAATCAAATTCATCGTTACATAGTATTTATTTATTTATTTGTTTATATATTTTTTGAATTTTTTTTATAGTACAATAAAATTATATAAAAATAAAACATAACTAATTTATTGTCAAAAAGTATAACAAATTTTAGAACAAACCAATAAATAAAAACTATTTTTTAAAATTAATAACATAATTAAAAAAGGAAAGAAAAAAAACTGGAAATTTTTTTTTAAAAAAAATCCAGTTTTTTTTTAAAATATAAATAATTCAATATTTAAATTAATATAAAAATAATATTTGAATATAATATAATATAATAATTTTATGAAAATATATTAAAATATTCTTTGGTGGTCAACGGCCGGAGCCACCGGTCGACGCCGGACCTCCGCCGGCCGGCCGCCGGACCGCCGCCGCCGACCACCGTGGTTCGCCGGAAAATCCGGGGTCCGCCGCCGTCCACCACCACCGGCGCCGGTGCTCCGCCGTGGGCCGGCGGTGGCCCGGCCACCATCCACCACCACCACCTAATATAATTATTTATTTATTTATTAAAATATTATTATTTAGATTGTTTGGAGAAAGTTAAAAAAAATTGTTTGGGCTCATGGGCTTAGGGAAGAAAAATTTTTGATTGGGCTCACTAAAATATTTTTGGCCATAATAAAACAATTGATTTGGCTTGTTTTTACACTATTTGAAAAAATAAATCTATTTTATTAATTATTTAATATGTTTTTAGAAAATAAAAAAATTAATTTAATTTAGTTGATGGATTGGATGGATATCCATCCATTTAAAACTCATAATGGATGGATTGGATTGGATTTTATCTCTAATGGATGGATTGGATTGGATTCTTTTGATAAAATTTTGATGGATTGTTAATGGATAAATGGATTATTTTGATCCATCCATTAACAATCCAATCCAAATCCATCCAATCCATCCATTTTGACACCCCTACTTCCGAGGCACACAGAGCGGATTCTCTGACCTCAAAACTAATTTTCTCCATGTCTAAGAGTCAGAGATCGAACTCTGACCACTTATTTAAGGGTATAAATCCCCCGACACTTGAACCAATTCATTGTTGATATTTTTTTCGTAATTTTATTTCAATCGAATGACACACCACAGCCCTCACTAATACTATAATTAACACTACCCTTATGATAAGTGTTTATTTAGATCTAATAAAAAATTAACTTTTGTCAAGAATAATTTGTAAGACCTAATGCCCTAAACTAACCATAGTTAATCGATTGTTGCATGTATGAAAAGAAATGATAAGTAAATGGAAGAGTTGCTATTTGTGATTGGAAAGACTTACAGTTGAGAGAGTGAATGCAACGACTGGTGTGTGTGGTGGCTAGGCTACGGAAAGAAAATTGTGGAGTGTGTAGAAATGGGAGGTGCTTTACCTTAGAAAGAGTGAATGTGACGAGGAAGAACGAAATACTTTGTTTATAGTACTAGCTTTTGGTGTTGCCTTAGCTTGCTAGGCACACCTTGCTTTTAAAAAAAAAAAAAAAGAGTACTAACTTTGGTTATTGTGATTATTTGGATGGGATGGGACAATGGAAGAAGTGAAAAGACTTTGAGGGTCGAAAGTAAGACCATTTACAATGGTATCAAAATTCAACACCAACTTTTTTAATTTTCAACACTCCATATCATTTTCTCTTTCTTCCACCTACTTATTCAACACCCATTTAATTTTTATCCTCTCCAATAGTTTTCATTCAACACTCTACCCCACCACTTTTTATTTCATATTCTTATTTAAATTTTTATTTTTATGATTACATAAAAATAAAATTATCGATTAAAATTAAATTAAAATTATACGATACAAATCATCGATTAAAATTAAATTAAACTCCCGATTACAATTATAATAAAACAAAATTTTGAAAATTGTTTTGATTATTAGAAGAATTTTGGGTGTTGAAATGATTATTGGGATCCATTTCACTAAACAAAGACTAAAACTTAAAAATAAACACTAATAAAAAGATAATAATAAAATTAAGAGAGTGAAAATTTTGGTTTGTTTTTTCTGTGTCCAAATCAAATGAACTAAGTCTCTATTTATAGACAAAAAAAAAATCATGAATTTTGGTATAAAAATAAAAAAATAAAAAATTAATTTGCAATAAAATAATTGACTTTAACGATAAAATAAAATAAAAATCCCGCTGGCCAATCACATGCTGCCATGTGTCAAATAAAAAAAATGAATTCAAATAATAAAGTATATAAATAAGGTACTAGTTTCTTCTTATTTGGCTATTACATAAAGCAAAAAATCATAAAACATATATGGAAAATGAATTCAAATATTCACCACCACCACCACCAACATCATTGCTGCCAAAAAATACTAAAGAAAAATGAGAGACGATCGCGAATACATCAATTGACAAACGGGACCATATCATTGGTGAAGGATAGAAAAAATGTTAATAAAGGAGGAAACACTTCAAACGTCTCCAGGGTCAGCCCTGAGGCAGTGAAAGCAAACCCATAGTCCAGGACCTCAAAATTTATGGGGCCTCAATTTTTTTTTTCACGCTCATCATATCAAACATAGATCAGTGGCTAGCACCTTGTTCCTTCTTCCACGAGGATGCAGTCGTTTTCTTTTTTGGTTTTCTCTTATTTTAAGAGAATAGAAAAGTCAAAGAAATAGTGATGAACAACAACAATATGTATCCATTCATATTAAACATTACACTACATAAATTATTTCAAAATTGTGTTTCTTTTTATAAAATAATGTTTTTTTTCTATAACTTATAAATAAGTTCACTACTTTATTTTATTTAAAAAAAACTACATTTTATTATTTCTTTGAAAATAAAGAATTAATTTATAAAGTTAAGTTGTAATTATTATCAAAAACACTATCAATTTTTAATGATATTAGCTTGAAGGTGTATTTTGTTATTATTGATTTGAAAATGAATATTTTTTTACATTTTTTTTAGCAGGACATTATTGATGTTGTTTACATTTTAAATAAACGATTACTCTTTTTTAAAAATTATCGGTTCATTTTTAATGATATATTGTCTAATTTTTTAGTTATCGGTTCAATTTCAACCCTGTGGAATGACATTTTTTTTATGTTAGTTACACGGATAAATAATTATTTTTAATGTTGTTGATACTGATTACAATTTAAATAAATGATGTTCTTTTTTTAAAAAAAATATTAGGGGTCCATTTTTATTATTTGTCCCGGACCTCTAAAATCACGGGACCGGCCGTGAATTTCTCCTCAGTGAAGGAGGAGACTAGGAGAATGAGAGTTCTTTGATATTTTTAGTTTTAAATGTGTACAGTCATAACCAATAGAAAAAGCGTTTAACTACGACTAAAAAAAGGTTTGGAGAATTTGTGTCCACAAGTCTATATGACTTTGTATGCATGAGTGAGTCTAACCGAGTCTATCTAAATCTATTAAAAACCGATTTTATATGAGTTCACTTGTTTTTACTTCCTAACTCGTAAACTCGTTTGAATCTATTCACGAGTTTGACAATTATGCTCCAAATATTATTACTAGTAAGACATGTAAAAAGTAAGTGTCGAATATCCTCTTCATACTCATTACAAAGTGCACAAACAGCATTACAATTCATCCGTCTCCCATACAGAGCAACACGAGTAGGAACACACCGGGTCAACAAATGCAAGAGAAAATATTTTACTCAAGTACTGGTAACATGTATTATATATGATTAATGTCAAAATTAATTTCAATATAAACATCTTTATTCGAGTTTAAATACAATATATTTGGTTTTGCGGTAAGAAAAAATAATTTTGATAGAATTGATTGTATAAAATTGATTCTGGCCAAAATTGATTTTAAGTTAAAGTGGTTTATATTTGGATATATTCATACAAAAGTAAGTTGAACAAAAAAATTGAGTGTAAAAATCAATTCTAGAATCAGAAACTATGATTTCTAGCTTCAAGTTGAATCAATTCTGGAGCCAGAATCATTCTACTTTTAAGAAACCAAACAAGTCAGAATCAATTATACACGTCCAAAATCAATTTTAGTTTTAAATAATTTTAGTTAGCAATTGGTCTCCAACAAAAAAATCAAATGAAATATACACCATATATGTGTCATATTATTTATGATAATTTATGTCTTATCAATAACAAAAGGCAAATGAAATAGTGTCCCCTTAATATTTTTAACCTTTAAATAATAAGGTTTTATAAAAAAGAATATGAAAATGTATGAAGTCAACATATTAAGAATTAAAATGTTCAACTTTTAGAATAAATTATTCCTTTAAAAGAAATCCTTAAAGACTGTTCGGAGCACCATTCAGCAAAATCCATAACAAAAAATCACATGCAATAAAACTAGGGTTATGCTAACTAGTTAAGAAATAAAAAAAAAAAAATATTTTTTTATACTTTAAAAATATTAACTGTACAAACTGCGAGATAAATTTACTATATTAAAATTTGTTAACTAATATATCAGGTACACTATTTAATATTTTTTATAAAACTATGTTGTCGACTTAACTATTGGCTTAGCTATAACACCAGTGTAAGTAACTGAATGAAGCCTTATCTTCTTATCCATTAAATTAAATCATTAATTCCACTTTACTTACCATTCACAAAAGTTCTGCTCTCCAAAACCACAAACCCACACACACCCCGCACGTGTCATCTCATTAACCACAACACGACAAAATAGTTGTCGGTTTCCATTAATCACCACCACGTAACCTTGTACGTGGCGATTCAACGTTGACACGTGTCAGATTTCAAAAAAATCAAATCCAAAACCACCGACCCCATCTTTAGATATTTTTATCATGTCCTATACTTCGATTCACCTATAAAAACACAAACATGTTCCAGTACCTTAACCACATCAAAATTCAAAACAATATCATTACATTACTACAAAAAAAAAAACAATCTCAAAAACCAACAATTTATTTTTGTTTGTGAAGAAGAATCATAGTAACAATGTCTCAATATCAACAAGGTGGACATGGTGATCAAGCACGTAGGGTTGATGAATATGGAAACCCAGTGAGTCAACAAGTTGATCAATATGGTAATCCAATTAGTAGTGCTGGTCATGGTCAACAACAACAACATCATGGTATTGGTGGAGTTGATCAAACTACTGGATATGGCACCCACACAGGTACTACATTGATAATTAGTTAATGATATACATTGATAAAGAGTTAAATTTGTTAATTATATACATTTTTTTTATAATTACTCTTCAATATTTTTTGAAATTTTTTTGACCTTTATTCGCTGGATTTCACTATTGGGTGGGTAAAATTTTTGGTCGGACATAGGTCAAATCCATTTTTGGAGTACTTTTATGAAAATTTAATTAATGTGCTTTGAATTTTGAAAATTATCTTATAAAATGGAATAACAAAATTCCAAAAAATAGTTTTATACTATTAACTAATAAAAATTATCATTTTTCCATATTATATCGGAAAAGTGAGGTGAGTTTTTTTTGTCAAGTAACTTAGTACCTAGAAATTCCAATTTTAAGGTGATAAGTGAAATAATTGAGGTTCGAATTTTGGCCCCCTGCATATATAACGCAATTGTCCTATCAATTGAGCTAAGTTCATGGGACTTATTTTTCTTATTTATAAAAGTGATATTTTTCTTACAAATTTTTTTGAATTAATTAGTATAATTAACTTTTATATGTGATTAATATAGGTGGTGTAGGTGGTTATGGAACAAACACTGATTATGGAAGCACCAACACTGGAAGTGGTTATGGAAGTACCAATGTTGGTGGAACTGGAACAGAGTATGGAACAGGAACAGGAACAGGAGTAGGATATGGAACAACTGGAAACCAGCAACAATATGGAGACAGAGGAATTGTGGATAAAATCAAGGAGAAGATTCCTGGTACCGGAACAGGAACAGGATATGGAACAGGAGCAGGATATGGCGGAACCGGAAGCACTGAGTATGGTCATCAACACCATGGTGAGAAAGGAATGGTTGATAAGATTAAGGAGAAGATTCCTGGTACTGGAACAGGAACAACAGGACATGGAACAACCGGTTATGGTGCTACCGGCGGTGGTGGAACTGGAAGCACTGAGTATGGTCATCAACACCATGGTGAAAAAGGAATGGTTGATAAGATTAAGGAGAAGATTCCTGGTACTGGAACAGGAACAACAGGACATGGAACAACAGGAACAGGGTATGGAACAGGGACAGGAACAACTGGTTATGGAGCTAGTGGTGGTCATGATCATCATGGAGATCAGCAACAACATGGAGAGAAGAAAGGAATTATGGATAAGATTAAGGAGAAGCTACCTGGTACTGGATCATGTACTGGACACTAAATCATCATCATGATTAATATCTATGTATGGATGGATACATGCATATATGATATGATATTATGATTAATAATAAATGTGTATTGGTGTATTTTTAACTTTTGGTTTGTGTAATTTGCTACATGTGTAATGTACCTTATCATGTCATGTAAAAGGTATATATGAGTTGAATATATGGATTAATAAAATATCCATGTTATATTAGTATAGTATTATATCATAGGGGAATATGTGAATGTACTTTCTTTGTTTTGAGAGGGTGCTTCACTTTGTTATTTGAATAAAAGTTAAAATTTTTAACAATGATTAATTTCTTTTTTAGTGTTTTTACTTTTTTTTATCTTATTTAAAAATAATGGTTATTTTAGAGATTATTATATTCTTTTTAATGAGATTAATTATGGGTTGGTTGATGATGAGTGTAGATAGAAGATGAATTAGTTGACACCTAATAAATTAATGGATTAAATTAGAAATTAGTAAATTGGAAGTTTTTTTTTTTTTTTGACAAATAGTAAATTGGAAGTTGAATTAACCAAGAAATTGTTTTTAATTTTTAATTAAAAACGAATTGTTCAAGAGGATTGAGTTTGATTTTTTTGGTCGTAATAATTTTTTGTTTGATTTTTTTTTCTCCTATTAAATTTCACATAAATATGAAATTATAAGCTAATCACTAGCTGTATGTAAATTTTAAAATTCCTTTCAAAATTGGTCTTTCACACATTGAGCCAAAACTTAGCACAAAGAAAATTGAATAACAATTCCTATTTCTAAGAACATAACATAATTCAAAAAAGGCTTAAAGCCATGAACAACTAAGATCTATGTTTCCAAGTATGTTAAATACACTTTTAAAAACAAATGGAATTATAAAATAGGAAAATTATGACTCAAATTAAATGATCGATTATACTCTGATTCTAAATATAAGAGACCGTTGATGTGTAGCGAACTCCATGGTTGAGAGGAGGCATATCTCTCTTTGTTTCTATCAAGCGGCCAAACATGTTCCTTTCAATTGGTTTTTGGGGGCTAGTAATTGGTTTCTGATCTTCAATATTTTCATCATTGTTTTCAGTCAAATCTTGTATGTCCAATATTTCAACTCTTCTATTGGTCTTTTTCTTTATCTTGATTGCAACATCTTGAGGGATGAAACTGCCACATACAATTACTCTTGTTTGCTTCTTCTCTAGGAAATGGCTCTCCAACTCTAGAAGCAATTAAAACCATAGAGAAATAAATAAAGCTATATAGTGTACATAATTCTCAATTTCAAAACTATGCATGGAAAAGATGATTACTTGATTAGTGTTAAGAAAATGATACTAGAAAAAAAGAATTGGCGCACACAAAATTCTCAAGCTGCTCAAAAATTTAAATTAGGGATTGTTTATAAATGAGTGAAATACCAAATACCCCTCTGAAATTTCAAAATTCGTCAAATACCCTCATGAAATTTGGAAATAGACAAATATTCTCCTGAAATTGTAAAATGTCAATCAAATACCTCATTCGTCTCTTAACTCTGTCTATTTTGATGAAGTGGACGTTAACTGAGCATGTGGCAACCGCCAGTAAAACTCCAAAAACACATAAAAAACCAATATTGTGCGAAGTCCGGTACAACGAATCCGAGAAACTGAACCCAGAAACAGAGTCACGGTGAAACTAGTGGTGAATAAATTAGGGTTTTGGATCAATTTGGGGGTTTGCTTTTCTGGATTTTGCTTAAGTTGTGGTAGATTTTTTTGCTATTGAAGGAGTATTGAGTGTTGTTGTTGATTAAGGTTCATGTCATCAATATAGATGGAGTTAACGGACGAATGAGGTATTTGATTGATGTTTTATAATTTCAGGGGGCTATTTTCCTATTTCTAAATTTTAGAAGGGGTATTTGACGAATTTTAAAATTTCAGGGGGGTATTTGACATTTCACTCGTTTATAAATATAACACACTTATTTACTCACCAATTTACTTGTACAAATGACAAAACTATAACGGCATTACTCAAAATTCAAAATGGATCATACATCAGAAATATGGTATCATACAATTAAAGTCAGAATATTGGGACTCAGGTAGAGGTCAAACATATGTCAAACTCGAGGTCTAATAATAGACCATATAGTCCCTTACTCTTAATGTGGGGCAATTTTCATGGTACACCAAAAAAATTCATATTGTTTTCAAGATGGACTATACTTCAAAAAAGTGGTGCAACAGACTTGAGGTCGAAACAAATATCATGAAAATTAAAGAAAAAGTAATATTTGTTCTAATTAAAAACAGGCATGAATGAAAAGGATTGTTTTACATAAAAATATACAAAAAAATAATAATTAAAGAAAAAAATGTGTTACCAATTGATAAAATTAGAGTGATTTCATTTTTCTTAATTAGTCTTGAACTTAAATTTAATTATTTGCTTATAGTACTTTGATATCAATTATGTCTAACCTGGCATTTCAAGAAGGGCTCTCTTCACTTTTCTGTAACAACCATTGCAGTCAATATTGATCCTCATCACCATACAAAAATGCTGCCATATAACAAAAGAAAAATGATTCAAAATTTGGTATTTATGAAAAACTTGAGAAAGAGACAAAACATAGTTATTAAGAGCTTGCCTTCACTGTCATGAAATCAATGAAATAAGAGGAACACAGAGAGAGAGAGAGAGAGAGAGAGAGAGAGAGAGAGTTCAAATCCAAATTAATCAGCTATCAAAAGATTAAAAGTTGTGGATCTTAAAACTTTGAGAGCTAAAAAGGTTTATGATTATGAGCTGTTTAGCATTTTCATATGATAAAAATGATTCTTCTTTAATTTGTAGAATCTTATTCTATTTAAAACAAGTTATTATGCCATGGAATGCAATGTAGCGTTGTTCCTCACATTATTCTTGGTTTCTTTGTTCCTAGTTTGTGCCTGCCACTACATAAACAAAGAAAGAACATGCTTTTTCTTTTGAAAAGTTCTTAATCTTGTGCAAGAATGAAGTGTTCTGCTTGTGCTTGCAAATATTTTGATGAAGAATGTTAACATGTGCACGTGTATGTGTGCTAATGGTAAGTTTTGAATTTTGATGTCTAGGTCGACACTCTATAATGTCATCACAAGAATGGATTAGAGATAAATTCAAGAAGAAAAATGTTATTTAAACACAATTTTCTAACAAAAATACGATAAAGTTACACTTTTTTCTTTTTTTTAATATATTTGCACGCTTTAGTATCTGTGCGTTGAGTGAAGAGAGTATAATGTTGTATTTTTGTTCGACCTTGTTGTGTTCATATAACATATTTCATTTAAAAAAGGTCGGCGTGTGAAAAAGAAAAGTGTTAGTTAATCCATCATCAAGTAAGCACCGATATATATAATCCAAAAAGAAAATTCGAGAACAAACAAAGTCAATAAATACAAGTGAAGTTGGCAGACTGACACCAATGGGTGTCAATCTACCGTTAGCGCATTTGTACTGAGAATCAGTAACTTTGTGTTTATGGTGATTTTCAATATAAGAAAAAGTCAATTAAATAAAAAACACAAATGAATATTTAATTAATATGACTGTAGAATGCGAACAAGTTATGTGGAATTTTATGCGTGTGAATGATAGTTTTGAAACTATTGATGAAACTAGGTCAAATTTTAAAGGTGAAATTGTTCGAAAAGTTATTGTCAATTGATTAGACTTAAATTCAATTAATTTAAGTCTAATCAATTGCAGGAATGACTTAAAAGGTAAAATGGTGTGAATTAAAGTGCTCAAATTTAAATGACTTGAAGTAAATGTGCAGGAATAAAATGCTTGCAATTGAATAATAACAAGTAAATTGAAATGTCGACCGAATTGAAATGTTGAACTTCATCATAACTTGATAATTTTGATGTTATTCATGGTTACACACACTTTGATGTTTATACTAATAATTTAAAGATCATTTAAAGATAAATAAAATCTGAATAGTAATTATTTCAATTAAAATTTAAACTTTAAATATTTCAAAAAAAAATCTTCTTTAACTTAAATTCATTAAACACTTGGGTCCAACCACTTGTTTTGTTCATGTATTACATATGAACAAACAAAATTACATGATAATTTAATTATTTTTTTTTTTGCAAATGGTGCATATAATTGATAAAACTCACACCTTGTACATGTAAGAACTCAAAAAAAAATCTAACTTTGCTACTTAAACAGATTACTAAACATTTCTCTCTTCACACACTATCACACAAACATAATGGCTTCTCCTACTCACTGCAATCTAGTTTCTCTTTTCTGTCACATTTTTTCTCAAATTCAAGAATAGCTCCATGCAAATCAAATACAAATCCCAACTCTTAGTAACCTTCAAGTCAATAAATTAGTTTGACCAGGTTCAGTGGCGGAGCTAAACGAAAACATTGGGGGGCCGCAACGGTACTAAAAAAAATATGGGAGTTAAAAATATATATATCGTATAAAGTTTAAGGAAAAATAAATTTATAGATAATTATATAAAATTTAAGAAAAACTAAAATAACTTAATATATTATTAAGATCGATTAAAATTAACAGTGTGAAATAAAAATGCAATAATAATAATTTTACTACGATTAATGTTCTTTTTCTATGAAAAAAATGAATAAAAAGGAAAATATGCAGCCAAGACTAAGAGGACTTGAAGCCATGTCCTCTAAGCCTTTGCGCCAAACCCCACCACTTGGGTAAACAGAATCAAGTGCTAACTATAAACGCTCACAGCTATATATAACAGAATATATATAAAAAATGAAAAAAAAAACTGGGGCGGGCCATGGCCCTGTCCAGCCCATTAAGGGCTCCACCCCTGACCAGGTTAAGAAAATAATTACATTTTACGGTATTTTTTTTGTAGGAGACGTTCAAATCCAAACCGATCCAAATAAAAAATATATCGATCGTGAACAACCAAAAACCACAAAAAACTTAATATTTTTAAAAGTGTTTCAATGTCTTTTTGTGAAAATCAAACCCGATCCAAATCAAGCTGAATATTTTTTTATAGGATTTTGGATTGATTTTTCAAAACCGATCCAAATCAAACCGCATACATATATTTTAATACTTATTTATCTTTTTATTAGTATGATATATTGCATTAATCTATTTTTTTTGTTGATACAAGGTGCTTAAAGCATTTCATTAATAATAAGTTGTTCAATACAATGAGGTACATCAATATAAATGGTGGGACTAGCAGAGAAAGGGGCAACCCGTGCGAGCGCATGAGCTACCTCATTAGCTTGTCGCCTGTTAAACTCAACCCGAGAGTTTGTGAAGAAAGATGTGAAAAGTCTTCTAGCGGTCGACAACACTTGACCAAATTCCGAGACATCCGGCGACTGTTTGTGGAAAGCATCTGTGACAGTTTTGGAGTCTAAAGCAAAGTCAACATTATCCATAGCCATATCACGTAGCCACTGGAGAGCATATAGCAACCCCATGGCCTCACCCAGAGGAACCGAACATTTGGGGGAGAAATTAAGTGTTTTGGCCAAAACAAACATACCTTCTGTATCCCGAATACACATACCAATACTTGTCCTGCTGAGAGAGTCAGAAAAGGAAATATTGCATTAACCTATTATTATTTGTTGGTTTTAATTTTTTTAATATTACTTATTAGTTTAATTTAATTTTTTTATACTATCTTATATGATTCAAATATAATTGATAATTTGAGTTAAAAAAATATATAATCGATAATTGTCATTTCGAAATATTAAATTTTAATATATTATATATTATATTTTACATCAAACTTATTATTTATAGTGCTTTTATAATATTAATATTTAATAAAAAAATTACAATTAATTTGTAATTTGGACATCCAAAAATCTATCCAAATTAAATCGCATAAAATTGGATCAGATCGAATTTTTTTAATTTGTCATCCAAAACAGAACCGAACTGCAAATAAATTTATTCTTAAATCGGATAAGTTTTTGCCTCAAAACCAATCCAAACCGAATCACGAACACCCCTAATTTTTTGTGTAAGACTCATTTTTTAAAATAATCACATTCTAAAATTTTTTATCCGTTTGTTGCAAATTTTTAAAAATTGAGAATCTAAAAAAAGAAAACAAAAATTTAACCAAAAAACCAATTCAAATAAAACCCTACACATGCACTTAGAACTAAAAGTCAATACTAGCATAAGGCAAAAAATAAGGCACATTAGTTTAACAAAAAAAAACTAACAAAGTGTTTAAGCAAATGATTTCTTCTTCACTAGCATCAACCTTAATTATCATTGTTGTGACCACCATTAATGTCAAATCCACCCATCTGTTTCTCCACGTATCTCTCTTCTTCTCATCTCAACTAGCTTCCTCCAATGCCTGATTTTCCTTCTCTCTCTTCTCCACAACAGCGACAACTATATGCTCAAATTTACCTCCTTTCCGGTAGCAATTTTGGCTCCTCTTCAAATTTATTGTTCACAGCTGTAGCAGCTGCACATCGTCGTCTTGTTCTAGTTGCAATTGCCTCCACTTCAACCGGACTTCCTCCATATTGTCCAAGAGTTCATCAATATTCTCCATATTGTCCAAGAGTTCATCAATATTCTCCTCAACTTTGTCTCTCACCACTACAAGAAAATAAGCACTTTGCGACTGTCAAAATTGCGGTTTGCGACGGTTGGAACTGTCGCAATTGTACATCTGCGACAGTTTTCAAACCGTCGATGATTTCTATATCGCAACAGCACTTTGCCACAGTTCTTAAAACCGTCGTTGCAACTGTCGCAATTGTTGTTGCAACGGTTTCAAAACTGTCCCTATGTTTCCCCCACATAATACTGTATTTAACAGCAGGAGTTGCAACGGTTTCAAAACCGTCGCAAGTTTTTTTTTTTTTAAAAATTAATTTAAAATACTTTTCATTTATTTTAATGGCTTATTAAATAAGTGTTTCAATACCTAGACAAGAGTAAGAAAATTAAAATACACAAGTATATAAATATAAAAAACTTAATCTCATTCATATAATTCATTCAAAAATGGCAATATCCATACATTAAAAGTTCACAAAATATCTAAATATTTCCTAGTAGGTGATATTGCTTCATGATCCTTAATTAGTGCTAGTTAGACTCGCTTAAGAAGGACCGCCTAACATCTCTTAGCCATTCTATGTTTGTTGCCTGAAAAAACATACAAGACAATGATTAGCAATATCCATGTACTCATTAGCACTCAACTAAAAAGCATCGACAATCTTCAAAATGAACTACAAATAATCGTATATTGATCAACCACCTATAATCATGTTTCTGTAAACAAACACCTAAAGCTAAAAATTGTTGGTAATCAAACAATAATAATCATAAAAATTGTTGGAAATTAAACAATAACAATAAATCAATAATAATCATTTGAATGTATACAATAAATGTGCAGAAAATATAAGTCAAATGAGCCAAATATAAATATTACAAAATAAAGTCCACATAATAATTATATCAGGATGCAAGAGATTCAGTCATTTCAACCATTTGTTCATATCCTTGAACATATATAATTGGTTAAAACATCAGTCTAGAGTAGAGAGAAAATGGAGAAAGTGATCACCTTACATAAATGGGGCTGGGAAATGCTAATTTCTTTGACCATGTACCTAAGCATCAGTTGAAAGAAACGATCAAAAAGGGTTGATGGTGGTTTATGAGAATGACCTTGCTTAATTAAAGATAAAAAACAATAAAGATAAGAAAAAGAAAGTACCAAATTCCAATATACCAATATAAATACACCTATGAATCTAAGAAAAAATTTAAATCCACCAACTTCATCGACTTTAAATCAAAGAAATTCACCTAGCTAAAACATATACAAATGATTGTATTAATAGTAAAAAATCTACCTATACATAGATTCAAAAAGATTCAAATATACTAAATACTAATCTAGCATAAAGGAAGGCATTTTGGTACAACTGCTGAAATTTTATTGCATGTTTATACTACTTCATTTCTAAAAGCATAATCAATACCATTTTATCCACCATGAGAAAATTTGCATCTATATAACAAGACTCAAGAGGACAAACCAAGTGATAGTATCAATGTTTCTGAAGCTGCTTGAGTAGTGAACAAGGAAAAGTTATAGAGAAAACAAGAGCTAGGTGGAAAAGAAACACACTAGAAATCAAAAGCTAACCCCCAACAACAATAAACAAAGCACACAAAGGATGCACCTAGAGTTCCCATGTGGCAGGGAGCATCCAACACCTAACCTCCATCACAACACAAACACACAAGAGATCGGAAAAACCAGAAACAAAGTCCTAAAAAGAATAAAAAATTGAAGCTTAGATCATTTCAACATTGGCCATAATAGTGTCACTAAGAAAACTAAACCAGAGAATATTTACCTTGACATATACACTCTCATAAGGCAAATGGGATTTAACTAAAAACTTAAGGATTTAAAGGTAGAGTTTGGTAGCAAATAATGGGGCTGATAAGTAACTTACAAAGAAGCAGGTGTTATTTAAGTGAGCTGGGTTGGGATGTCTTCCTTTCATTAAGCAGCCACCACATCAGGTTCATCCACTAATTGCAGCCATCAAAATACACACACACAATACAGTGAAAACTTACCATATGTAACTAAGCAAAATGCAACTAACCAAAAGTTAAAACTATAAAAAAATTGAAATTTGAAAAGATATCTGCAAAACACTTACCAAAAGAAAAATTATATAATCCAAATTAGGATCAAGACCACCTTCCAAAATAAAAAGATACCTGCAAAACACTTCACAAAATGAAAAAATTAGATACGGTAGAATTAAAGCTTTATCAGTAAACAAGCATTATAAGAATGTATACTAATAAACCTAATAAATTAGCATCTAACAAAGTGAAAATATAAAAACTTTAACAAACTACAAACACTGCCAGTTCCCTACACCACTAGAACCTAATAGAAGTAAAAGGCATTGCAATAGTAGTTTGAAACACAAACATTGCCAGTGCCCTGCACCACTACCACTACTTCCAAGAAACTATACGCACCACTAAACACAAACTACTACAAAACAACATCAAACAAAAGCTGGAACTAAAAACTACAAGTCCCAAAAACCATCACCTTACCCAAACCAACAACAGATACACAACCACAAACAAGAGAACCAAAAACCATACTTAAGGGCCAAAAGACTAGATGCCAGGAAACCCAAATCAAAGCATGCTTTCACCAATAACATAAAATCAGAATCCAATCACACAAGAACTAAGCAAGAAAGCACATAAAAACCAGTACCAGAGGCAAAAAAAAACCAACAGCAACAACCGGAAAAAACCAAACCAATCTGCACACCAGCTTATCTGAACCAAAACCAAACTAATTCATCTACAAACAAAAGAAAACAATGCACTGTGAGTTAAACATTAAAGAATGAAATTGTGAAATATAGTGAATTAACAAAAAGCCATAATGTGCATAAGAATGGAGAAACTAACAAATTTTGGGTTATGTTATGGAGAAATCACAGAGGAAGCCCCAATTGATAGACTTTACTTCCATAAATCATTCACATCAGTAAATAGAACATCGAGAAACATGAAAATCAAACATCAACAAAAGAAAAAATTGAAAGACTTTGTTCTCTAATATTGTTAACCTCAATCCTTAAAATACCTAATATTTCAACGCAGAGATATATTTAAAGGGGAAAATAGAGGAGACAAAAGCAGGAATAGGTTTTTTCGATTCTTACCAACTAGAGAGAAGCACATAGAAAGATGACGATTGAGAGTGACAGATCAGCGGACGGAGAACAAACAAGTCACGACACAAGATCTGTGAAGAACGATAGAGATGTGAGGCTCATATGAAATCAATACTTTGCTCAACAAGAGACCAACGAACTTGAGATGAAAACAACGAACTCTGCACAACAAGAGAACGAACGAGAAGGTTCGTCACTTGCCAGAGAATGAGAAGCTTTGTCAGAGATTTAAGGATTAGTGATTGGAATTGAATGATGAACGAGTTAGGGGTTTGGATTTGGAAGGGGTTAGGGATGTGAAACTTAGTTACGGATTTGTAGTTGCAGGAGTGGTTGTGATTGTCGGAACGCAAATGAAAGACCGGCGATGAAGGAAAACGGTGATGCGGCAATGAAAGGGTTTTTACGTTTCAGAAGTATTTTGCCTTTTAGAAGTGTGTTTTGCTTCGTTTGTCTGGAAGTTCAATTTTTTTTTTTTGGGATTCAATATTTTTTGGTAGTAAAGGATTCTATTTTCATTAGGCGCTAAAGTGAAAAATTTCCCCCCTTTAGGCACAAAACACTGCGACAGTTGTCTAAACTGTTGCATAAACCGTCGCAAACTTCATAAAATAAAGCACACTGCGACAGTTATCTTCAAAGGTCGCAATTGAAATGTCGCAAAGTGACAATTTTCTTGTAGTGCACTCGCCTAATAGCGGGCATAGCAGGCGATTCTAACACAAATGGTGTTATCCATACTCTGAAAATGACAAAAGCACGGGAGTTAAAAGATATGTGGAAGATATGAACAAAACTCAATACCGTAATGGGGGATATTTATAATGAAATGGCGATGCGCACGAAGGAGAGCAGTGGGCGGTTACCCACCACGATCACCACGATCATAGCGACCAACACTATCACCACTTCGCCTCTTTGAGCCTCGTGCTTGGGGGGCTGTGGACTGGGCAGAGGCCCAAAAATAAATGGTATAGGCCCAATGATCAAATGGCCCAATTGTACAACTCACTAAATTCAAATAAACAAGCTTGGCGGTAAAGAAAAGCAGAGGCGACACGCCACAGAGATGGCGCCCTCGCCTCAGGTATAACTACTCCTATGAGGACCTAGCATGTACATCTCCACGTATACGGAGGTGACCACCCCCTATCGCCATGATCACCACCGAGACAGGAGCATAACCACCCATCACCACCACGTGGGAGAGGGAGGAGGAAGAAGAAACCGCCCCGATCATGGGGTATCCATGATCGTGATACTCCATAACTGTTACCTATAGAAATCTATAAATAGGAGCTTATGTTTCATTGTAAAAGGATCCCCAATTTTTCTTGTATACTCAAGTTATTCATATCAACTATTGAAAGATGGACAAATTTTTCATCATTTAAGGAGTTACTCATTTCTCACATACGATCCAATTATTTATCACCCCCCTTATTTGTTCACCAGAACAATATGTTATATTTTACATCAAACCTATTATTTATAGTGCTTTTATAATATTAATATTTAATAAAAAAAAATTACCATTTGTAATTTGGACATCCAAAAATCTATCCAAATTAAATCGCATAAAATTGGATCAGATCGAATTTTTTTAATTTGTCATCCAAAATTGAACCGAACTGCAAATAAATTTATTCTTAAATCGGATGAGTTTTTGCCTCAAAACTAATCCAAACCGAATTACGAACACTCCTATTTTTTTTTGTGTAAAACTCATTTTTTTAAATAATCACATTTTGAAATTTTTATCCGTTTGTTGCAAATTTTTAAAAATTGAGAATCTGAAAAAAGAAAACAAAAATCTAACCAAAAAACCAATTCAAATAAAACCCTACACATGCACTTAGAACTAAAAGTCAATACTAGCATAAGGGCAAAAAAATAAGGCACATTAGTTTAACAAAAAAAAAAACTAACAAAGTGTTTAAGCAAATGATTTCTTCTTCACTAGCATCAACCTTAATTATCATTGTTGTGACCACCATTGTCAAATCCACCCATCTGTTTCTCCCGTATCTCTCTTCCTTCTCATCTCCACTAGCTTCTTCCAATGCCTGATTTTCCTTCTCTCTCTTCTCCACAACAGCGACAACTATATGCTCAAATTTACCTCCTTTCCGGTTGCAATTGGCTCCACTTCAACCGGACTTTCCACATGGTCGTTGTATTTTTGGTGGCCAACCCCGACGCTCTCCACTATGCAATACCAACATCGTTCAAATTACATCATCAAGAAACCATAAAAATGATAATCGAAAGTTAAACATTACAGCTTCATGCAAATGTTGTTTATTTTCTCGATAAAAAACTATATATCCACCTCAACAAAATGTTAATCAAAATTATTTTGGCCATTCTTGAAAATATTAGTAATTTTCATTGTTGTAAAAAAATATTAACTTATACCCCTATAATTTATACTTTTTTAAAAATAGTCCTTAATGTGTTTTTTAACTGAAAAATGCTATGTGACCAATTTTTACTGATATATTATGTGGGCAAGGGATATTATGCATAAGCCTTATACTTATGCACGCTGCATAAGTAAACCAGAGCCATCAGATGCGCCTGACACGTGTTATAATCACGGACTGCTTGAAAAAATAAACCCCAGCCTTCAGATTCAGCTACACGTGTAATGATCTCAGACATGGCCAGGAGCTAACGGATTCCGTCAAACGAGATAACGGATTTCTTCACAGGAGCTAAGCAATCATCATCGTCGTTCTCCGTCGATCTCCGTCGCCGAGATCATCTTCACTGCCACCGATTGCTTCATTTGGCGAAAGCATCATCATCGGAATCATAATCATTGGTGGATGATAACACAGTCAGAACTCAGAACTCAGTCATCACATTCTATTGGGAGGTTGGTTCATGAGCTTTATTTTTACTGATTTATTTGATTTTCATCTATATTATACTGATTTTACTGATTTGCATGAACCAATTACTGATTTTGGTTCATGGATATTAATTGCTGCTCAAACTACATATGTGTTAACCTAGAATTGGATTTAGGGGAAATCATATGCTAAAATTGTTTTGTTTAGTTTGGTTGTTTTGAAAAAGTGTTGATTAGTAACTTTTTCTGATAATTGGTTGTTTTGAAAAAGTGTTGATTAGTAACTTTTGCTGATAATTGGTTATTTTGAAAAAGTATAATTATACACTTTTAGTGTATTGAAACCAAATTAGCCTTCTTATGGTTTCAATGAGTTTCTTTATTTTTTCTGATGTGATTGCCTTGAGTAACAGATATGTGTCATCACCACATATTTGAGTTTAACTTCATCACCAGATGTTTTGAAACATTAAGGCTTGTTTTTTTGAGGCAAATGTTAAGGCTTAACATAAATAAGTTGAAGTGTTGTACCCATTTTCACCGCGTGAAAAGAAAAATGTTGTGTTAAAATGAAATGGCATTAAAGGCTTTAAATTAGAAAGAGACAAATTGTAGTTATCTTTTTTATTTGCCATAAGATGGACAATTTGTTATTTGAAGCAACAATGTATGAATGTGTTGTTTTAAATCCTTCTTTGCTTTTAGTTTGGAAGCTTGAATGATTAAGTAGATTCAGGACAATATGAAGCTATGATGCAGGAACATTTTGATAAAGAAAATTTGAGGTGTTAAGCATAAGAATCATGAATTACTTTCACTAACAGTAACATATACTAACTGTGTCAAGTCAATTGAACATATTAACCGGACGAGGACGAACAACGTTCTTGGCTAATGAATTTTATCAAGTCTTCTAGGATGTTGTTTTATACTTCAGTTCTAATGATACTTGAATTTAGGTATGTTATATGCACAATTGATGCTATTTACTAGCCGGATGAAAACTAACGATGGTTTTGTATCCAATCTGTACCTGAAGTTACTTTTCCTTCCTCACAATATTTGAAGTCTCATTTAGTGAATGTAGCAAAAAAAAAATAGATGCTTGAATAAGAGGCTTATATTATACGGCACAGATTAATGGTTCGGTAAAAGGAGGAAATCCATGGTTACCATAAGCTAATAATTTGGTGAAGAAACAGAATTTTGGTCTGTTACTAGTATCAAAGATCTAGTAGGAACCAAACCTGATGTAGAATTCTGAGAGTGAGCTAGAAATGATTTATTCCAATCTTAATGATGACTTTTAGGAAAAGGGAAAGTGCAAAGACAGGAACATTATCATAAAGGGATTTTCAGGAGTAAGCAAATTAGCTCATTTAGGGAATGCCACGTTTACAACAACTTTAATAATCGAATCAAATATTTTACAAAAATTTATACAAATCCTGTACACAAGTGAAGAATGAAGAGCTAAGAAGACATCTATCCGTATCTCAGCTAATTCTACAAACTAAATTTCTTCATACATACACAAACTAAAATTCTGATTGGAACTAAAATTCTGCTTGAGACTAATAAATTGGTTACAAGCAGCTTGTATGTATAATGTTGATGGTTTAGTTCTTTTTCATTATACTTTGGTTTAATTCTGCTTGATACTAATAAATCATGATTGTGTCATAGTTGTACTCATTCCTTTGTTATTGACTGGTAGTACTGACAACCACTATTCTGAATTTTGGTGTATAATTGACAATTTTGTTATGACAGACTATTGATCACATAATTGGTGGGCAATCGAGTGTTTGATTTTCAGCACTGCACTAGTGAGTAACTCCAAGAAAAACTCTCCAACTACAGGATTAAGAAGTCAAGGTGAAACCTTTATCCTTATAGTTGAGTGGTTTTAAATTATATGCAACCATTATCATTTTTAAATGGTTTCCATAAGTTATACAGTGAAACCATTAATATTGTGAAATGGTTTCAAGAACAACGATTGGCTATGTAAATCGTATTTTAGGTATACTACTGTATGGATGTTACTTTTCTTGTTGTTTCAGTTGATATCTTACTTTTAAATTATCTTTTTTTACAGGGATTGTTGCTGTTGTCAATGGATTTGATGTCTAGTTCATCTGAAATTGGCCCATTGCCTGTTGTTGTTTCCTCTGAGCCATTGGCTGTTGTTGATAGCTTTGGGCCATTGGCTGTTGTTGATAGCTCTGAAACATGTGCTGATAAAAAAGAATATTGGGAGTCTCTTGTTTTTAATTCTATTGAAGAGGTTGAAAAGTTTTATGGTGATTATGCATTTAATAATGGGTTTTCAATTCGGACTATGTTGAAATCAAAAAAGAATTCACAGAATAAGCCATCCGATAAAGTACATTATCTACGCTATGTTTGTAACAAACAAGGTTACAAGAAAGGAAGTTTGCTTGATCCGAAGAACAAACCAACATCAGATAGTCCGGTTGTTGTTGAATTTGAGAAAGTTAAAGAAAAAGCCGAGGAAAGGATTGGTTGTACAGCTGGTATTTTTTTGAAGTTGGATGAAACTCTGAATGCATATAAGATATACAAATGGGATGTGCCTCATTGTCACCCGTTACATAAAGCGGAGCATGGACGTTTTTTGAGATCATTTAGAGTAGTCAATGAAGTGCAAGGACAGTTAGCTGTAATCAATTCCAAAGCTGGAATGTCCATGAGAACTTCTTATGAAGTAATGGGTCAGGGAGTTGGAGGCACAGATAATCTCCCTTTTCGATTTTCGGATTTAAAGAATTATCTGATGACGAAACGTCAGAAAGAGATGTTTGTTGGTGAAGCAACTGTGATTCAGGAATTTTTTAGGAATGAAGCGCTCTCGAAACCATCCTTTTATTATGATATCCAAGTTGATGCTGCGGAAGATATAGCTAGTATTTTTTGGGCAGATGGGATTATGCAGCTTGATTATGCTTTATTTGGTGATGTTATCAGCTTTGATACGACCTACCGAACCAACAATCAGTATCGCCCATTAGGTTTGTTTTCTGAACTTCTTTCATATGGTTTTTAATTTGTTTTTTGGACTTCTCTCATATTGAAACCATTTAACAAAAACAATGGTTTCTTCCTGTAACATGTTGAAACCATTAAACATTAGTAATGGTTTCCAGAAAAATAGTATATAAAATAGTAGTTCCATCATTATTGTCATCTAACTAAAATTGTACTTTAAGATATAACTACCATTCTGATGTTATCAGAGGGTGTTTTTCCTAAATGCAAATTTGTTATTTATAATTTTTAATGTAGGCCATTGGTAAACCATTTAAGTATAGTAATGGTTGCATTGTATAACATATTGAAACCATTTAACAACACTAATGGTTTTGTGATAATGTAATTTTTATATATGCTGTTTCTTTGTTTCTGAGTTGGTTTATTTCCATTTTCAGCTGCATTCATGGGCTTTGATAATCATCGTAAGAGTGTGTTGTTTGGTGCTGCCCTACTATATGATGAGACCGCAGCTACTTTTGATTGGTTGTTCACAACTTTTTTGAGGTGTATGGCAAATAAGAAACCAAAGACAATATATACAGACCAAGCTACTGCGTTGTTGAAGTCAGTGCCAAACATTTTTGAAGGTGTTTTTCATGGACTTTGCTCATGGCATATGTCAGAGAATGCAAAGAAAAACCTTGGGTCCCGCGCAAACAGTGCTTTTTTTGATGAGTTAAATATCTTGATTTCAAGTGTAGACAATGAAGCTGATTTTGATTACAATTGGGATCACATGATGAAAAATTGTTTTGATGGAAGGCCAACTTCAGACTTTAGTTGGCTTGTTCAAACTCACAAGAATCGTATGCATTGGTCTTCAGCTTGGGTGAAGTCACATTTTACGGCCGGTTTGAAAACGACTCAATTAAGTGAGTCTTTCAATGCTTTTCTCCGTGGATTTCTGCAGCCAGACCATTCACTTGTTCGATTCTTTAGTCACTTTAACATGATGGTTCAGAGAATGAGGGATAACCATGCTGAGTTTGACTTCAAGGCTGCAAATACTAGAACAAAAAACAATTATCCAAACAGTCAGCTGATGCGGTCTGTGGTAAACAAGTACACACCATCTAGCTTTGCATTCATTCATAGGCAGTATGATCTTTCGTTCAAATACTATTATGAAGAGGACACAACTCAAGTGTCTCCCTTCAATAAGGTTTTCAAAGTTTTTACCATTGAACAGGTTTATGAACCTGATGAAGTAGTTGCTACTAATTATGATGATGTTGGTAATGAAGTAGTTGGGCTTTCAAATCATGATGTCTTGGATGAAGTAATTAATGAAAATCTTTCCGCAACTTCTGAAGATCATGTTCGTCTTGATGAAAGGGTTGTGACAATTGATACCGAGAAAAAAAGAATGAGCTGTACATGTCGTATGTTTGAGAACAGAGGTTTTTTATGTCGTCATGTTTTCAGAATCTTAGAGTTTTTAGGTGGTTCTGTCCAATACCATGGTTTGAAAACAATACCTGCGGAATATGTTTTAAAGCGTTGGTGTAGAGATGCGCGTCAGTCGTTTGATAAGCTGAATTCCACTGTCAATGTTGCCACTGAAGCTATGACTCAAGCACAACGATATCAACAGATTTGTGCTGTTACAGTTCAGCTGTCTACACGTGTTTCCGTAGATCCCGAGGCTTCTCAAATTTTTCTTAATGGTGTTCTTGAAGCTGGGAAAAAGGCAGAGGAGTTGCTTATGCGTAAAGGTATTGATATTGGCCCATCGTCCGGGACGCCATCTAAATCTTCCAATACAGCTGCTGCTAGTGAACCATCTGATGGGGTAAAGTCCACTGCTCCAAAATTCAAAGCAAGATCAAATCCAATTAGATCAAAGAAGCGACTTAAATCTGATTATGAATTGTCTAGAGATAGGCAAGAGAGGCGAGAGAGGCAAAAACTCATTATTCAGCGGAAGAATCAAATGAGAGATGATGAGGCTCAAAAGGGAAAAGAGGCTACTGATTGATATATTTGCATTTTTAAATTTTTTTTTTTATGGTATAACTTTGTAGTAGAGTCTGTTACAAGTACATTAGTTATGAATTAATCGTACTCGGTCATTTGATGTTTTTTTGTTACACATAAGATATTGATGGTTAGACATATATTTTATTATTTGACTCTTTGACATAATCTAAGTCACATCACAGTTTCAAATAGAATGGTTATATGTATGTATATATATATATATATATGGTTTTTTATATTCCTAATAGTTTCCTGAAACCATTAAGTACATCAATTGGTTTTCAGATGTTATACAGTGAAACCATTGTTATTGTTGAATGGTTATATATATATATATATATATATATATATATATATATATATATATATATATATATATATATATATATATATATATATATATATATATATATATATATATATGGTTATTTATATTCCTAATAGTTTCCTGAAACCATTAAGTACATCAATTGGTTTTCAGATGTTATACAGTGAAACCATTGTTATTGTTGAATGGTTTAAAGGACATAAATGTGATAATGTAAGATATTGATGATTAGACATATTTTTTATACTCATATCAAAATTTTGATACAGTGAAACCATTTAGTACATTAAATGGTTTCCAGATGTCATACAGTGAAACCATTGTTATTGTTGAATGGTTTCAAGGACAATTGTCGATGTAAATGATGTTCCTTTACAGGGGGTTTGTTGTTTTGTAATGAATTTGACTATATTTGAGTGTACTTCTAACTGGATTGTACTTTGTCTTCACATACCACACTAGTGAACCCATGATGGTTATGGTTTCATTAATTGTTTTGTAATATTGTAAGATATTGATTATTAGACATAATTTAACATAAGAGATATACTTTGGAAAGATGAGTATTGATGATTAGACATATATTTTATTTTTAACTTGATGACAAATAGGTTGAACCTATATGGTTTGTACAAGATTGGAAGTCCTATGTTCCAATTAACTGTAATAAATGCATATAAAGCTTTAGAACTAATGCATAAAACAATCCATAAAACAATCCATAAATGCATATAAAGTCAATAAAATAAAATAAAAAGATCCATAAAACAATCCAGTGGTTTGTAAAAAAAAAACATTAAACCAATCCATAAATCCATAGGAAGTCAATAAAATAAAAAAGTCAAATTTAGAACTGATGCATAAATTCTCAGTTTTGCATAAAGTCAATAAATTCTTCAACCAAAGATCCATGTTTTTAGTTGTTAGTTTTCCAAGCTTTGCTGCATGGTATTTTCTTGCTTTATCCTCCACCTCATTTCTTCTGCTATTGCTTGTGTCACCCATTATTGTTGAACAAATGTCAATCCTGAGATCCATCATCCTTGCAACCTTCTGCTTTTTTGGCATTCTCTTCCAACCTTTGAAAGAATCCATTTGTGTGTTGTCACCTGCCCATTCAGCAAGGAATTTCATGCAGAAGATTCCACAGTTGCATTTATCAATTTGATTAGGCATCTTTGGTGAATGCCACTGAAATGATGTAAACTTGAAGGGCATTGCGATCCTTTTTCGCCTATACATTTCTGTCACAAATACTTCCACCTCGCTTAGCCAGACATCAAACATATGCTTGTATACAGTGGGTGCACCATTCTTTGTGTACAGATTTTCTCCATTCAAGCTATTGAGGAATTCAAATTTGTTGTCCTTCAAGTTCACCACAAAGCACACATAATGACTCCCCGGGTCCCCCATTAAAGTCGGTGCCATGATCTGCAGTTCCAATGGGAAAAGCATTAGAATATGTATGCATTTTCAAAGAAAACCATTATGTACATCAAATGGTTTTGTAAGAGAAGTTACTGAAACCATTATCTGTACAAAATGGTTTCACACATACAACACCAATAATATTTCAAAGTATTACTGCAGATCCAAGCATGCACTAAAATTAAACACCATATGAACTGAAACTTACATATTCTAGGCTGTTAAGGTCAATGGTCTGCCAATCAATGTAATTGAATTTGCTTAGCCTCTCAATGAATCTTCCGAATGCAGCTGGGTTATTTTTGTCAAAAGCACCAGGTTTTTCCAGGTCAGCCTGTTTATGTAAGAACAAATCAGTAAAATCAGTAAAGTATTATTCAGCTTAATTAATAAAGGAAACCATTAAAATTTTTGGAATATAATGCATACATAGTTAACCATGGGTGTAACCAGTCTTGTCATCTCGTGTCTTTGCTGATTCCAGTTTAAGCAGTTGACCCAGGCGTTGATCACAAAGCATGACACCCATTCGTCTTGTTGTAGTGACCATAAGTGTCTCCTTTCCAGTGAATACTTATGAGCTTTGTTATCACAGCAGTACAGAAGCTCATACCTGTTCAATTATGAAGTAATTTAGTAGATGTAGTATTACAAAGTTGATTTCATCAAGCAGTATGCAGATAACAAATATATATGCAGTTTTAGATAAAACCATTTTTATCATGAAATGGTTTGTTTAGGTAAACTTCTGAAACCATTTATCATGCAAAATGGTTTTAACACACAACCAGTTAAGATAAAAAATCATAGTTCAAAAGAACAGCATAAAAACCAAATAAAACAACCATTTTGGCACAAAAATCAATATAAACATAATCAATACTCATCAGACTTACAGTAAGCTAAATATGAAATTGTTTTCACTTACTCAGAAAGGTTCGAATCCGGACTCCAAGCATATGATGATAAGATTTTCTGCAACTCAGATGCATTAGACTCGTGCACAGCGTCATCATATGGGCTTGCTAGGTACTTCGATTTCTTCACGGCCCGTCGACGCTCCGGGTATGTGGTATCTGAATAAAGCATGTTATGCTTCTTCCTTTTCTTTGTTGTGATATTGTCCAAGTCAATTATTTGGTCTGGCAACACTGACTTCAATGGAGTTGCACTGTGAAATAATGATACATGATATTGTTATTGTACAAAATTTAATTAATCAATAATAAAGTGCAATTATGACATTGTTTCTTACTCTATAACAATGTTTGGGTCACATTGTGTAGGCTCCACCCCATGCTTAACATTAGGATCTGGTACTAACACAAGTGCAAGGCTTTGTTTGGGTTCTTTCTCCGTTGAATCATTATTAAAAAACTCGGGGTACTTCAAAATTGTTTTTTGTGTTGTTTCCTGTGTGGCTTGAAGTGGATTTTCTGAATTATTTACATTGGATCTGAAACCATGAAAAAGCATTTTAGGTTTTACACATCATGTAAAATCATTGACAAACATTCTAAAAGTTATGGTTTAAGAAAGTTCTTTAAAACCCTTAGTTTGTTATTATAGTTTAAATAGCATAAAATGAAAATCATTTCTTACGCTGCATTTGAAGGTCCAAAAAACTCGGGAAATTTCAGGATAGTTTCCTGTGTCGATGATATTCCCACATTACAGGCTGCTTTCACTGAATCGTCAATCATATTCGCATCAATCTCAACCTCTTCGTCAGTGTCATTTTCCTCATTACTGTTGGTATCATGATCTTTATTAAACCTGAAACCATTATTCCGTTGTAAAATAAACATAGCATAAAACTTAAAAACTGTTTTTTAGTAATACTTTCTGAAACCATTGGATCTGAAACCGTCAAAGAACATTGTAGGTTTTTGAAATCATGTATCAAAATAATTGACAATCATTTTAAAAGTTATGGTTTAAGAAAGTTTTTTAAAACCATTAGTTTGTTATTATAGTCTACATATTATAAATGAAAAAGCATTTCTTACGCTGCATTTGAAGGTCCAAAATATTCGGGAAATTCCAATATAGTTTCCTGTGTCAATGACATTCCCACGTTACATGCTTCTTCATTAATCATCTTCGCATCAATCTCAACTTCTTCAACATTGTCATTCTCATCATTACTTTTGGTATCATCATCTCCATTAAACCTGAAACCATTAATCCCTTGTAAAATAAACATAGCATAAGACTTAAAAATGCTATTATAGTACTACTGTCTGAAACCATTTTACTAGCAAAATTGTTTAAAAGTACAACTCTTTGAAACCATTCTACAAGCAAAATGGTTCTAGAGAGCAACTTTATAAAACCATTTAACAAGCAAAATGGTTTTACATCATGTTATGCATTGAAACTTAATGCAGTACCTATTTTCTGCTTGAGTGCTTGGGTTTGGTTTTGATGGTTCACCCTGAGCCTGTCCAGCATTAAAAGAGCTCATATCACCAGTTTTTGATATTTTCTCCACCTCACAACTACTTAAACTTTGTTTCTTTTTAGTGTCAGGTACTTCTACCACCTTCTCAGTACCTGAATTCTTGTTATCATCCTGTTCAGCTTCATTGGTTGTGCTCGTTTCTCCTGAATCTGCATCATTCAAGTGAGGCAAATTCTTCGGAGACTTTTCAGTACTTGAAGTATCAGTCTCTTCACCTTCAGATTTGTGTGCTTTGTCAATTGGTGTTGGTTCTAATTTTCCAGAAGTTGAAGCATTTGCCTCACCTATTCTTCTTTGCAAGGTTTTTGCAGCAGTACTGTAGACGTCTATGCAACCCCTACAATAATTAAGATGCTCCTCTGCCTGCAATTGTTTATAAAAAAAATACCAATACAATTAGAGACAACCGTACAGCAAAATATCAACCATTATATATATTTATATTTGTATGACACAAAGGATGATAACTGGAAAAGCAATAAGTATAATTAACTTACATAGAAAAGCTTAGTAAATGGTTTCTACATTATTTGAATATCATTAATTTTCTCTCACCTTAGATAGTGGACATGTGTCTGCATCAAAACAAATTACAACTGGGACATCTTCGGTGCTATTCAGTCTCTTGACCCCAGCGGTCAAACCATTTTCCAGTCCCATAAGTTCATGCACCTTTTGAAGGTCTTGGTTTGCCGTCTTGACATCCCAATCCCGAAGCGATGGCCTTTTGTATTTTCCTGTTAGGAATGGGCTTCTCTTCCCCATTTTGTCCATGTAATTAATCTGTGAAACATTATAATAGTGAAATTGATTTAAGTACCTAAAATTAGATACCTCACATGCAGTTTCAAAGAAAACAATTATGTCTGTAAAATGGTGGTGTGAGACAACTATCTGAAACCATTTCTTGTTGGAAATGGTTTCAGATATATAAAGATCCAACATACTATGTTCAAATTTATATAACCGGTTCAGGCATACAAACTCCTAACATACAAATACAGATATATATATATATATATACACACATATAGAGAGAGGGAGAGAGAGAGGGAGAGAAATATATATACCATTAGGAAGTGGAAGTCCGCTAACGGATTTGCCACTTTTGGATTTTGCAATCCGTCTTTCATATGTTGGAGAATGTGAGAGCACCAGTTAAAAGAAGAAGCATCTTCCAAAACTTGAGCATAATTCAAAGAAACTAAGTTTCTGTTTGTGGGGCACAAAATGTTGTGAATTATAAGACAAATGGCCCCTTTTACCCATGCCTTCGGTTTCTCCATTCTCTGCAGTATTTTTTCCAATTCTGTCACCTTGACAAATGCAGAATTATCACCAGCCAATCCTAACTCTGCCCTGAGCCTCTTTATTGCTGTTTCTGAGCAAAGTTTAGTGTTGATCTGCTCCCCTGCCATTGGTAGTTCATACACTCTGTGCACATCTTCTTCCCTCAATGGGAGCACATCAGTCTTGTTCAGTCTTATCCACATGTTATCCTTTTCGAAGCGTTTGACAATCCATTCGACAAAAAATGTGTGGATTTTTGTCCATTTACATATATGGACCATTCCTCCAAAGCCAGTTTCATTCAAAGTTTGAATTATCTCATCTTTTTTTGTTTTTCCTTCTATTGACCTCATAAGGTCATAGATTTTAGGTATGCTAAGCTTGTGCCTCAATCGCTGATCGGCATCCAAGTCTTTCTTTGCATTGTCGTCATCAGAACTTGCTTCTTCAGATAGTTGTCTGACATTTTGTTGCTTCCTTTTGCCACGGTTTTTTTGATCTGACTTATTTGCCATCTGCTTCCCTTTTTTTTGTGAATTGTTGTCATCTGAACTTCCTTCATCAATTTCTTGCTCAGCAGATTGTTCTTTATTTTTGCCACAGTTTTTCAGATCCAACTTCTTTTGCATGTTCTTACCTCTCATATTTGCTTTGTTATCATCTGATTTTTCTTCATCAGATGGTGTAAGTCCAATACTGAAATTGGGAATTGGCCCTAGGGCCTTAGATTTGGTAGCCTTGATCAAAGAAAACAATTATCAGTATCAAATGGTTGTGATGTAAACCTTTATGAAACCATTCTATGTACTCCAGTCCAGACATTAATTAAAAGAAAACAAATACGAGCATTAAACGTTTTGAGTTTAAAACCTGCTGAAACCAATTCTTGTTTGATATGGTTTCAATCAGTATTAACAAGTTCATAATCATCACATTCTAAGTAACAATTCTATTAATCATAAATTTCACAATCCTATAAAATTCAACAAATCTCCAACCCTAAGTAACAATTAAGCCACAACAAAATTGAAAACACAAGTTAAATTAATAGATTACTACGATTACTTGCCAAATTAAACTATAAAACCATTTTCAACAATTTTATGAACAAATTTAACAGAGAATCACAATAAACTTTAAAAAAAATCAAAAATTCATCAATTATTAAAAATAATTAAAAGGAAACAAATACCAGCATCAAATGGTTTCAGTTTTCAACTTGCTGAAACCAATTCTTGTCTGAAATGGTTTCAATCAGTTTTAACAAGTTCAAAATAATCACATTTTACTCAATCAGTGAAACCACATTTGACTCAATTTCATCAATCATAAATTGCACAATCCTATAAAATTCAACAAATCTCCAACCCTAAGTAATAACTAAGTCACAACAAAATTGGAAACACAAATTAAATGTTGAATGGTTTACTACAATTACTTGCCAAACTGAACTAAAAAACCATTTTCAACAATTGTATGAACAAATTTAACAGAGAATCACAATCAACTTTAAAAAAAACCAAAAATTCATCAATTATTAAAAATAATTAAAAGAAAACAAATACCAGCATCAAATGGTTTCAGTTTTAAACTTGCTGAAACCAATTCTTGTCTGAAATGGTTTCAATCAGTTTTAACAAGTTCATAATGATCACATTCTACTCATTCAGTGAAACCACATTTGACTCAATTTCATCAATCAAAAATTGCTCAATCCTATAAAATTCAACAAATCCCCAACCCTAAGTAATAACTAAGTCACAACAAAATTGAAAACACAAGTTAAATTGAAAACACAAGTTACTATGATTACTTGCCAAACTGAACTAACAAACCATTGTCAACATTTTTATGAACAAATTTAACAGAGAATCACAATAAACTTTAAAAAAAACAAAAAATAAACTCTAATTTCTAGGTTTTCAAAGATGATTTTGATTAATATGCAAACTCAACCACCAAATTGTTAAGTTATGTACGTAAATGAGAAAGAAGAAAGTAGTGGAAGAAAACCTGTGTTGTGTTCTTCATTTTCTTTTTGGAAAACGATTTCTGAAGCTTATGTGTTGCTTCCATTCTTGCTTGCGATTGCGACGACGGTTTCAGTGATGTTGATGATTGAAGACGACGGCGACGACGGTGATGATTGACGACGACGACGACGACGATGATGATGATGATGATGATGATGAGTGAGTTCCGCGACGGTTGCAATAAATGTGATTTAAAGATAAACTGAAAATCAATAACGGTAAAGCGCTAGAAAGTAACGGACGTTTTCCCGTTAGTGTTGGGCTTGCGGTGTAGAAGTAAAAATGGGGTGTATTCATGGATCTGGGTTGGGCGCGCGTATTGGGCCGGACTTATGCACGCTGCATAAGCTTTGGCTTATGTATAATAACCGGACCCTATTATGTGGTTGTATGAATGTTGCTGACCGAACACTTTTTAATATAAAATTAAAAGAAAGTCATAAAACTGAAAAAACATTGAAGAAAGTCTATAAGAACAATTATGGGTTTCATGCAAAAAAAATAGTTTTTAAAGATATACAGTCAGCATATTCAATACAATTAGCAAGTAAAAATTGGGAACATCAACTAAAAAACTAGATTGCCGACTTTTTTAAAACTTTTTAGAAATTGTAGGGGTATAAATAGATAAACAAATTATAGGTACTAAAATCAAAATGGTTTATATTTATGAACCAAAATCATATTTAAACTTTTAATTTTTAAGATAAAATTGGTTAGCAAAATGACTCATATTTATAGGATATAAATCATGTTTAAACCTTTAATTTTTAAGGTGAAATTGATAAAGTAATGGCAAGTTGATTAGACTTGAATATAAAATGAGATTTTTTCTAAACTACCCCTTCATAATTACTCACAAGGGCGGAGCCCCTTTAGAGCTGAGGAGGGCCGCGGCCCATCCCGAAATTTTCATATTTTAATAGGTATATATATATAGGCATACAACTCATAAAATTCATGACAAATCAATAGTTTAAGGGTTACAAAACCATAGGCGGCAATAAGTAGGGAAATAGAAGGCCAAAAATGAGTTTTGCTGTCAACTTGTAGTGGCACGGCCGTCTGGGATATGGCACAACCGTGTGAGCTTTAGGGCACGTCCACAAAGCTCCTATTGGGCTTGGCTCGGGTGTGTGGATAATGACACGGCCGTGTAAATGCTTCAGGGTGCTGAAAACTTGACTTTTAATCTTTTCGTACTTCAGTGATGGATTTAGTGCCTTATACCCACGAAAATAACTCTTGGCTCTTATTTAGGAATGCCTATCAATTGTGTCATAAAGGATCCTTGGTCCATAAGTCATCAAAGTATGGATTATTTGTGTGATTTTTCTCTTATTCATGCATTTGGACTTACAAAAAACATAGAGAATGTAGTAAGAAATCTCATATATATAACTTGACTAATAAGCAAACTTTATTTAGATAAACTACTACTAAAAAGTATGCATATTTTAGATAAATTTTGTTGTTGTCTTGTTGAGTTTCTTCATGATTTGATAATTTGGATGTTGTCGATGGTCACACACTTTGTTGAAATATTGCCTTTTTTTTGGTAGACTTCGACGTGAATTCCTTATTGACACTTATCTGAATTCATGGTCTATACATGATTATATGGCTCACCACTTAGTGTATGGTTTACCTAATTTGTATATGCACATATACAAAGATACCGTTGTTCAGGTTTGTAAGAGCACCTTCAATGGTGCAACCTCCACAAAGGTATTTTGTGGGTCCCATCAGAAGCAAATCACTTTCAAGCAACTTACTTATTTTCTACTCCAATGGTACAACTTTAAAAAACTCACATTGGGTCCCACAATTTTCTTCACATATTAATATTTTATTTGAAGACTTATATCCAAACAAAAATATTGTAACAAAGCTTGCTCTCAAAAAAATCAAAAAGTAGCAAATATTATTATTTTATTTGAAGCACAACCAAAGTACTGTTGCTTCAGAATGCAACATACCACCAGCTGGCGTACCATGCTTCCACATACAGACAAAAAATGGTTCCTTTTAACAATCCATGCTGGCGCACCATATTATTATTTTATTTGAAGCACAACCAAAGTACTGTTGCTCTCAAAAAAATATTGTAACAAAGCTTGCTCTCAAAAAAATCAAAAAGTAGCAAATATTATTATTTTATTTGAAGCACAACCAAAGTACTGTTGCTTCAGAATGCAACATACCACCAGCTGGCGTACCATGCTTCCACATACAGACAAAAAATGGTTCCTTTTAACAATCCATGCTGGCGCACCATATTATTATTTTATTTGAAGTTACAATGGCTGGAGCTGCTCTAAGTTTTATCAATATCATAATAATGAGATGATGAGGAGAAAATCTTCACCAGAAAGCACTAGCTAATTAACCCATAGAAGCCGAGTCACTGTTGATCCAAACCAAAACAAAATAGTTTATAGTTAATGCAACAATTTTGTAATTAAAAATGTTATTAGAAATATAATATATTAGTTATTAGTTATTTATATAACTTAATTAACCCTTGAATTTTTTTTAAAGAGTTTATGTATTACAATTTTTGTCTTAATCTTTCGGTTCATCATAAAGGAGATTCTGATAATTTAAAGTTCGTCTAAAGATAAATAAAATTTGGTCGTTCTTTGTTTCAGTCAAAATTCAAACTGAAATTATTTCAAAAAATATATATTCTTTAACCGAAACTGAAGGAGATTATGATAATCTAAAGTTCGTTGAAAGATAAATAAAATTTAGTCAATGATTTGTTCATGATTGATAAAACTCATTAAATATTAGGTTAATAGGCTTTTACCCCCTGCAAAGTATGCGAGTTTTGCGTTACCCCCTGTAATATTTTTTCTAGAGATTACCCCCTGCAAAATTTATTTTTTTGATTTACCCCCTTTTTGCTGACGTGGCAGGCAAAAGTCAACTGCCACGTCAGCAAAGTTCACTGCCACGTCAGCAAAAAACTTGACTTTTTGTTTGCTACGTCAACAAAAAGGGGGTAAATCAAAAAAATAAATTTTGCAGGGGGGCAATCCCAAGAAAAAAAATTGCAGGGGGTAACGCAAAACTCACCTACTTTGCAGGGGGGTAAAAGCCTATTAACCCTTAAATATTTGAGTTCAACCACTTGTTTAGTTCATGTATTACATAAGAACAAACAAAATTGCATGATAATTTAATTTTTTTACAATAGGTGCATGATTGATAAAACTCACACCTTGTACATGTAAAAACTCATACAAAATATTTCTAATTTTGCTACTTAGACACATTAGTAAACATTTCTCTCTTCACACACTATCACACAAACATAATGGCCTCTCTTATTCGTTGCAATCTAGTTTCTCTTTTCTTTCACATTTTTTTCTTGCTGATAATTTCCTATCCACCTAAAATACTCTCACAAGATCCTAGCTCCTCAAGCCCAACTATAGCTCCATGCACATCAAGCCTTCTTCCTCTCTTTCCTTGCATGCCATTCGTGCAGGGCGCCGTTAGAACTCCGGCGTCCAGCTGTTGTAGCAACCTCGAGCAAATCTATAGCCAACAACCACATTGCCTTTGTTTCTTGTTCAATAGCACTGCCTTTACCTCTTTCCCTATAAACAGAACACTTGCTCTACAAATCCCAGATCTTTGTAACCTTCAAGTCAATAGCTCAATTTGTCTAGGTTAAAAAAATAATCACACTTTTACAATATTTTTTTGTGACATAATCATTTTTTAAAATAATCGCATTTTGAAATTTGTATCCGTTTGTTGCAAAAAAAAATTGGAATCTGAAAAGAAAAAAATATTCTAAAAATTGTTTCAAATGAGAAGATATAAATAGCTTCTCTGGAAAACAATTTTTGATAATTGTTTTTTTTTTTATAAATAAAATAAAATTTCACTATTATTTATTGAATAAGTTTGCTCTCTATTTTTGTCACAGGGGAGAAAATACATGTGCCTCCACCAACTTCACCAAATTCTCAAGTTTCCTTTGGGACAAAGAACAATTCTACTGTTGCTGGTATACACAATAAGCTTTTTCCTTATTCTTATTAGCTAATCCTTTATCTTATATATCATTGTAAAAAACTAAGTTTTAAAATGAATAGAAAAAAAAATGAATATTTAAAGAGATAGGTTAGCATTTATAATGTCATGGATATTGAACTAATAATGTTTTCATAATGTCTTCTTTCTTTATTGAATTTTTAGCTTCTCCAGCTTTTAAAGTGCCACCAAGACCAAGCATCATTGGATATGGATTAGGAAGAAGTGGAGTTATTAACTTGAAGGCAGAGAATGGAATAATTGTTATCATAAATATAACAATTTTTGTGTTCATATTGGTGTCTTGATACTATATTAGGGTCAATAAAATATTATAGTAGAATGGTTGTGTTATTTCCTTTTAGAGTTTGAGTGTGGATTGTTTGTCTGAGTGTGTGATTGGTTGTGTTATTTCCTTTTAAAGTTTGAGTGTGGATTGTTTGTGAGTGTGGATTGTTCGTTGTGTGTAACTAAAAAACATTTGTTCCTTAAATCGAATGTTTCGTTGTTTTTATTATAAAACATTGTAGTTGTTCCTTAAATCGAATTTCTTTTGTGTTTTTGTTATAAAACATTGTGATCTCTTGTTCAAAGGATTAAAGCAACTTCATAGTTTGTGTCTTCAAATTGATCAAGCAAAATGTGATTAACTAGAATTCATGCTAGACTCGCTGTTTAGATAACCACTTTTTATATAAGTGCTTATGAATAAACTACTTTTGTCACACATGACAAAAGAAAGTCAAATTGTTTTCGTATACTCTATAAGTTGCTTTTATAAGCTATCCTGGAGAGCTTAAACTCGTAAGTTCATCCAAACGGTGTCACAAGTTCTTATGATATCAGTAGATAAACTCAAATAAGTCATTCCAAACAAGCCTTTAATAATAGGTGAATCATACAAACAACTCAAAATACTAAACCAAACAAAGCAACTCAAAATAGTAAAACACAATTAGTCCATTCAAACAACTCTAACCATGAACCACATTTGAATCCAAATTTCATCTCTAAAATTCCAATGTATTTATCTATATAGGAGATAACATCATCAACAATGATTTGATCAATAAGTTGCAACTTCTAAGAATTGAAAAATATAACACAAGCAACACCTACATGACCATTTTGCCTCAGAATTGATACACTTAACTGAGTTTATGCAAACAAAATCATCATTGCCTTACAAATTGAGTGCTACAAAGTTTCAAATCATTCATCTGGATTCATATATGCTAAAACAAGGTATGTTTTGTTGTATCTATGAATAGACTAGTTCAAGCTAGGAGCTACCTCTGTTGGATTCGACTCGAATATATCTGATTCAGATGTTTCGGGTTGTTCTAGAAGTTCTTGAGACTGAACAGATTCCTTGTATGCAGGAGTTTCTTTAAAATCTGATGCTCCTAGATTGTAATTTATGGCTGCATACCCACCACCAAGTACCTGCGATCACAATGAAGTTCATAACATAAAAAACCGAACCTACATGCCTAAATAATACGAAAAAGATCAGCAAGCTTAAACATCATTCCCGTCATGATTCTTAATGTTGCACACAATTGTGGTCAAATATGGTATCATGCGGCCACGACTGTGATCACAATAAGGTTGTGAGGCATCAAAAACCTTAATATTGTAGTCACAAAGATAAGTGGATGGGTTATTTTTATAAACTTTTTTTCGGCAATTTTTATTTACTTATCCAAATATTTAGATAAGTGGATGTGTACCGCATAAACTCAAAATTAAACTCTGTCCTCTTCCAAGTTTCTTTTCATACTAAAAAATAATCACTAACAGAATTACCGACATGAACACGCCCACAAATCAGCAGCAACAAAGTCCAAAACTTGAAGCCACAAGATAGCAAAAGAAACAATGTAGCAGTTGAACTATACCACGAAAACATCACCAAAAATTCAAATATAGTCACTGATAAATCAAAATACAGCATCATGTGGCAACATCATGATATGGTTGTAAAGACATCAAACACCTTAACATCACAATCCAAACCAAATTTTTTAAACCTTGATAGAAGTATGTTATTTTGTAACTTTTCTAACTATCATTTTCAAGCTACCCTATAGAGTTTCAACAAAATCACCATGTTACCGTGCTTTAGTCAAATAAACCGCAATCTAAAAATGCCCTTAGTTAAGCTGATATGACACCAAGGTCCTGTTTGGATTTTTTTGACCACGGTCCTGTTTGGATAAACACCTTAATTTGCAGCTTATAACATAGGGGTTTATCATGTGAGTGCTTATGAAATAAGCTAATTCTATAACACAGTATATAATAAAGTCAAACTATTTTCGTATAAGCCATAAGATGTTTTCAATATCTATCGTGGGGAACTTATGAAAATAAGTTGTTGTTTCCATAACTACTCCCAAACAGTCTCACAAGTGTTTATGTAATCGATAAGCTTAAATTAGTCAATCCAAACAGACACTAAGTTAACCGAGACATCAAGAGGTTAATGAGCTCCCCTATGACGAATCGTTCAGGAGAAAACGAGTTCGGTTTCTAGTGGGGACAATTCTTAGTCAGATTTTACCGTCAAACTCTAGATTACTGGGGGCTGATTCCCAGGAACGGGGGCTCATTCCCCTAGGAACCAGAGGGTTAATACCAAAGAAAAAACAGAGCCCAAATAAGCTCAAAATTAAACTCAATCCTCTCCCAAATTTTTTCTCATACTCATTATTACTAAATCATTCGGGAGAACCCGGTTTCTGGTGGGAACAATTCTTAGTCAGACTTTACCGTCAAACTCTATATTATTGGGCCTCATTCCCCTAGTAACTAGAGGGGTAATACCAAAGGAAATAAAAACAGATAAGAAGTTCAAAAATTAAGCTCAATCCTCTTCCAAATTTTTTCTCAAACTCAAAAAACCACTCAATCAAATCAAAACACAAACACAGACAAGACACACCCACAATTCACAAGATAGCAACAGCAACAAGAACTAAAAAAGAACAAGATAAGAAATTGAATTATACCGCAAAAACACCACCAAGAATCCACAACCACTCTCCAATAAACCCAACAGTATTCCATTGATCACCTTCAAAGAAATCAGGTTCTTTTGTTGTACCAGGAGGTCTCCATTCAAAAGGCCAATCTTCATCAGAGTAAAAGGGTATTTCAATATCATTCCTTGGTTGTGATTCCTCATCAACAGTTGTTGTTGTTGGTTGGTTTCTTCTAGAACGAGAAGAAAATTTCTTAGCTGAAACTATGTGAAGGGTTCTTCTTCTTGAAGAAGATGATGATGGAAGGGTGAGGTGTGAGAGAGGAGTGTAGGGTGTTGTTGTGGTTGTGTTGTTGCAGAGGATTCCTGCACCACTGCATGTAGCAGCGGTGGATACGGAGAATGTCATTGGAGGATAAGAGAGTGTAGAGAGGAAGTGATGATGATGTTGGTAGGAAGTTGTATTAACCTATGCGTGTGTGGATAACATTAACAACATTAATGTTTGCGGTTTAGATTGCATGTTTTGATTTTCAATAAGGATTTTTATTTTTTTTTTGTTAGGTAGGTTTGTGACTAGGGCTGGAAATGAGTCGAGCTGAGTCGAACTCATCTGAGCTCGACTCGACTCGTTAGGAATTGGTTCAGCTCGAAACTCGGCTCAATTGTGACACGAACTCTTTTTTCAGCTCGAGTTCGGCTCGTTTAAAGTTCACGAACAGTTCGGTTCGGCTCGTTAGGTTCAACTCGCTAAATTAAATTACATAATTTTAAAGTTTTTTTTTTTGTCAAAATTTCAAAATTTGATCTTTAATCTATTTCTTTAAAAAGAAAAAATGAATATTAAATTAAAATAAAAGTCATCCCAAGTGTATAATAGATAAACACATACAAAATTCAAATCGGCATAAACCGATACAAGTAACAAAGTTACAAAGCAAAACCTAACAAAATTTCACCATTATTCTCAAAATATTCTGCTAATTCCAAATTTCAATAGTTCTCCCATTCAAAATAAAATTGCATTAGTTAAAAATATTTGTAAAGTTATATATAACCGAACTAGTTCACGAGTTAAACGAGTCGAACTATATATAGTGTATGTTCAACTCATTTATTTAACGAACTTAATTCTTAACTCAAACTCAACTCATTTGGCTCATGAACCAAGTTTACGAGTCAAATATCGAATCGAGCTTCGAACTATTCACGAGTTGGCTCGGGTCATTGCCAGCCCTATTTGTGACTAAAAATTTCATTTTTAAGGATGTATATGTGGGATGACCGAGGTTCGAAACTCGTCCCCCTACATATACAATGCAATATCCCTGTCAATTGAGCTAAGCTCATGGGACAGGATTTTTATTACTATTATTATTATTATTATTATTATTATTGTTTACTTAGGTAATTTGAATAAGATAAAAATTTTGACTTTTTTTTAATCTTATTTTCATTACTTCTAAATCTCCACCTCTCTCTAAGATTCTACTCTAACAAATCACTCCATCCAACCCCACATTTGCACTCAAAGACTCAAATTGAAAATGGTCATGGATAATAAATATAATGGTCTTATTAAAAATAAGACATGGGATTTAGTGTCTTGTTCTAATAATGTTAATGTTATTTGTTTTATGTAGATTTTTAGATATAAATAAAAATTTAATGTTTCTCTTGAGAGATATAAAGTTTGATTTGTAGGTGATAGTGTAGGTAAACAAGTTCATGTGAATTGTGGAGAAACATTCAGCCCTGTGCTTAAATCGATAAATATTAGAATCGTTGTTGGAATATGCCTTGAAATCTCAGAACAAATCTTTTGCAGATTTTGTGCAAAAAATATATTTTTGAAGAATATCTGACTTGGATTCTGTTTTGCTTTTAAATTGGATATATTTAAAAATAATGTGAGATTTGGTTTTATTTTAAAAGATTGCTTTTAAAATAATAGGCATATATTTTTCTATAAATAGAGAGTGCTTTGTTCATAGAAAAAGCAAGAGAGCAAACATGTAAGGGGTTTGTGATACACCTTGGGTAGACTAGGTCAAATTGAGTCTCTTTGCCACGGGAAGAGATTCGGGACTAGGGTAGAATTAGGATTAATTCTTGTAACCCTTGTTTGGGAATTTCTTGTGTAAAGTTTCTCTTTGATCATAGTGGAACGGAGAGTTGCTCTCTCTCCCAGACGTAGGTTCATTAACACCGAACTGGGTAAACAATATTGATCATGTTCTTTATCTTCCGCCGTTATTGCTTTGGATTATTGCATCATCATCTCTATCGTCCTTATTATTTGGTTGCTTGTTTCGCTTGCCCCACACATCACTTTATTATTGGTGTGAATTTATCGTCGAATTCACAACAATTGGCGCCCACCGTGGGGCAAGGGGATCAGTCGATTCAAGTACCATGGTTTTGAAGGAGGATATTGAGAGGTTCACCGGGAGTAACGACTACGGGTTGTAGAAGGTGAAGATGAGGGCGGTGTTAATTCAGAACAAGGGTTGAGGCGTTGAAGGGAGAAGCACGATTGGATAGGTCTTGCTTATCACAAGGGGATGGTTGGTGTACTTTGGTGGAAACTCAGTTTGAGGTGGAGTCTTTCAAGAGTGGGAGGCTATCAACATTGACTCTCGGGTATCTAATTGGAGATAGGGAGGAGAGTGGTTGTGTTGAGCCAAAGGGGAACCATGGAGACCTTGTGGGAAACGTTTCAATTGTGGCTGAAGAAGTGCAAGACCTTGAAAGGATCTTTAGGGAGGCAATTGAAAGTAACCTTGATCAAACTTGGGAACTTGTAGGACTGCTGGAGGTAGTCGGGTGCAAGGGGAGTTTGATGTTGCAGCTTGTGGAACCACCTAAAATTCCAAGGTTGGTTTGGAGACAAGCAAAACATCGAGAAGGACGGAAGGCATTCCGGGGATCGAAGGGTGGTGAGGCTTGTAGAGCTATCCTAAAAATCCGTGGATAGTCGGAGGCAAGCAATTCTTCAGGAGGACGGAAAAGGCACAATCCGGGGGCTGAAGAGGGTAGCTTGTAGGGTTGTCCTAAAATTCCATGGACAATTGGAGGCAAGCGTTTCTTCGAGAGGACGAAATTGATCACTCCGGGGGTCGAAGAGGGGGTGGTGAAGCTTGTTAAGCTATCTAAAATCCGATGATAGTGGGGAGCAAGCGTTTCTTCAGGGAGGTACGGACTTGACCAGTCCGGAGTCTGAAGAGGAGGCGGTGAATCTTGTGAGCTACCTAAAATCCTGTGGTAGTGGAACACAAGACCTTCATGAGAGTGGAAGGCATTCCGAGGATGAAGGGGAGGAGGTAATGCTTGCGGGAAGCAAGTGGAGGCTAACGCCTAGGTCATGGTCTTGGCCGGTGATCTTGGATGGAGGTTCAAGATGGAGAGAGCACGCGGTGGTTGAGTGGATCACCATCGATTTAAAGGCAAGGTGGAGAATTGTTGGAATATGCCTTGAAATCTCAGAACAAATCTTTTGCAGATTTTGTGGAAAAATATATTTTTGAAGAATATCTGACTTGGATTCTGTTTTGTTTTTAAATTGGATATATTTAAAAATAATGTGAGATTTGGTTTTATTTTAAAAGATTGCTTTTAAAATAATAGGCATATATTTTTCTATAAATAGAGAGTGCTTTGTTCATAGAAAAAGCAAGAGAGCAAACATGTAAGGGGTTGGTGATACACCTTGGGTAGACTAGGTCAAATTGAGTCTCTTTGCCACGGGAAGAGATTCAGGACTAGGGTAGAATTAGGATTAATTCTTGTAACCCTTGTTTGGGAATTTCTTGTGTAAAGTTTCTCTTTGATCATAGTGGAACGGAGAGTTGCTCTCTCCCCCAGACGTAGGTTCATTAACACCGAACTGAGTAAACAATATTGATCGTGTTCTTTATCTTCCGCCGTTATTGCTTTGGATTATTGCATCATCATCTCTATCGTCCTTATTATTTGGTTGCTTGTTTCGCTTGCCCCACACATCACTTTATTATTGGTGTGAGTTTATCGTCGAATTCACAACAATCGTGCTTAGTCTTGTTTTATCTAAAGCATGGTTCATCCATCAGTTAGACTTAGATGTCAAGAATGTCTTCTCCGTAAAATTTTATAAGGCCTCAAACAAGCTCTTGGCGCATGGTATAAAGGATTTACTGACTATATATTTCTTTTATCGGATTCTCTCAAAGTAAGCTTGGTAACTCTTCGTTCATCTATCGGAAAGATACTCTATGGCTTATATCTTATTATATGTGGATGATATCATTCTGACTACCTCCTCTGATAACCTCCGAAAATCTATCATATCACTTCTTAGCTAAGAGTTTGCTATGAAAGATTTAAGACTATTGAATTATTTTTTGGGAATTGTTGTAGCCCGACATGTTGGTGGTTTATTTCTATCTCAGAATAAGTATGTAGAAGAAATAGTTAGGCGAGCTGGAATGTCTTCTTGCAAGCCATGTCCTACCCTGCAGGTTGATACTAAACCAAAATTAAGCATAAGAAACAGTGCCACATATAAAGATCCCACTTTGTACCGTAGCCTTTATGGCGCCCTCCAGTACCTCACTTTCACCCGTCCTGACATTTCTTATGCAGTTCATCAAAAATATTTATTTATGCATAATCCGATGTTTGATCACATGCACGCACTTTGTTCGCTCACTAATCTAATTTCAATCTTGCTTATTCTCACTTTTTCTCTCTTTGTTCACTCATTAATCTAGTTTTTTTCCAAGCCTCGTGTGTGTACTGTATACTCATTTTTATCTAATTAAAAGTGATTCAATCCAACTAAAATATTGGATTTAAATGGTTAAATGAGCTACTTCTAAAATAATTTTAAATTACCAATCCTCATTCTCTTAAAAACCATATAACAATTTGTGTAACGTGTAACTTACCAACGGGTATAAAAAGGTTGACTAGTGTATTAACATCACAAAATATCATAATAAGATTATATATGACTATAAGTAAGAAAATTAATTAAGTAAATTAAATAAATGTCATGCTAACTAGTGTTTTTGAGCATTAGTTAAAAAAATTATTAAAAAAATAAGTTTTGTATTAGAATTTTTTTATACTTTTAAAAAATAAATTGCACAATTTTTAAAATTCTTATACTAGCGACATTTAGTTATTTAACTATTGCCTTAAAGGCACTAGTTAACATTTTCTAAAGTAAATTATAATATAAAATATACATCAAGAAGATGAGCTTGAATTAGAAGAGCTCATGTCCAGTTAAAGGTTTTCACTATGTACAAGGAGATATCTAGTGACTACTGACGGATGCATATTTACAAATAGTTGTGTTATTTGAACATGGAAATATTCACATTGTATGTTATATTATATTTGTTTGTTTCTATCTCTTTTTTATTTTGTATCTTTTACACTTTATACATATTTAAAAAGTAACACACTTAAATTACAATTTTTACAACAAATTTTTATTGTATGAATATAATTTCCCATTTACAAATAATGGTAAATTTCCAATGAATATAATTTTAGGGTAAATAGGTGTTTACTCCCCTGCAATTCCTTTGAGATTTTCCCCTTGCAATATTTTTTTTTCTGGATTCACCCCTTGGGAGCAAGGAATTTGCACTTTTTAAATTGGTTGAACAGAATAACCGATTTAAAAAATAACACTTTTTAAATCGGTTGAAACAAAATAACCGATTTAAAAAGTGCATCCAAGGGGGGAATCCAGAAAGAAAAAAAAAATTGCAAGGGGGGAATCTCAAAGGAATTTTTTGTAGGGGGTAAAGCAAAACTCGCATACTTTGCAGGGGGTAAGCACCTATTTACCCATAATTTTATTAGTAGTTTTAATGTATGTCAATTTTTTATGGATATAATTTTAGTAGTTAATAATATAAATTGTACTTTTTTATCCTTTTAATATTTATCATTGCTTATTGATGACATGAATTTCTATGGTATTTTTAGTAGTATTATTAGTAGTAAAATGACCAAGACAGACCCAAATACGAAGGAAAATCTACAGAATCCAAGAAAAGCATCAAGACAGAGTCAAGATTGCAAAAAGACAAAAAAAAACCCAAAAAGTGAAGAAAATGTGCTCATCATCGTAGCATGATGGCTCCCATCGTGCCACGATGGGAGCTGCTTGCTGGCCAAGAAAATAGAAGAAATAAATCTGAAAAATATATGTTCATCGCATCACGATGGCACTCATCGTAGCACGATGACATTACTTGGCGACCAAGCTGATGAAATGCACATGATCATTTATAAAATTGAACTGAATCTTCCCATCGTACTGCGATGGACCTATCGCAGTACGATGGCTTGCTGAGGCCCATTACGAAAACTATAAATAGAGCTCTCCTCCCATTGTTTAAATCATTCAGAAATAATAGAACACTCTCTACTATAAAGGAGGTGTTCGGAGGAGCTCTAAGGGCATAGCTTTCTCCCCTTACGGGAAAACTAACTCATCAAGGTATGTTTTCTTTAGACTTTTATGTTTAGGTTATAATTCTTGTAATTTAAATATGTAGTCTTTTGTATAGATGTCTTAGGTTATGGTGAAGACGATGAACTCCCCTATGAATATTTGGAGTCTGTGATTGAGTCAAAGTTATAATAAATCGTTATTCAGTATTATGTTTATTATTGACTACGGTCTGGCAAGTGTACTAGTCTGTCGTCGAGTAATAATTCGCACTCCAGGTGTCTAGAATGAGTTCGTATCCACAGGGATCGTGCCAAAGCTTCGTTAGCGTTATTTAAACTGTTGGTTTTGCATTCACTTTGGTTTTGAAAAAGGCTTTATAAAAAGTAGCGATATGCTTGCAGAAAATAAAGATAAATGATTCAAGAAATATAGAGGCTAGGTATGGTGGTTGGACTTACTCCCTTCTTCCTATTTGGCATGAAGGGTGTATAACATAGTTATTCAGATTATTGTTCGGCGATGACTTTTCCTTCATTGTAGTAACACCTTACTGTTACACTATGTATATTGAAGTTTCCCTACGCTAACAACTAAGGTACCTACGAGAGCCTAACCTCGATGTGTCACATACCCTAATTACTAGGTGAGTTGTTCATTACACATGCATTATAACCTTCACCTATTGCCTCTAGGTCCTAGTATCGGGCTGTTCAGCTTCTAAGTGCTCAGTTCACACGTAGTTCCTGATTCCTCCTCTAACCGCTCAGTTCACGACTAGTTCGGGATGTTACCGTCTCTATACACCTAGCATTATTTACTACTAGTTCCGGACCATATTAAGTTAATACCTAATATCAATTCTATGGGCGCTCCCGCTTATCCGGCCAGATTACGAGATACGTTATTAAAGTGCAAGAAAGTAAATAACAAACATAATACTAAATAACATTTATTATAACTTTGACTCAATCACAGACTCCAAATATTCATAGGGGAGTTCATCGTCTCACCACAACCTAAGGCATCTAATACAAAAGACTACATATTTAAATTACAAAAGAAATCATAATCTAAATACAAAAGTCTAAAGAAAACATACCTTGCTGAGTTAGTTTTCCCGTAAGGGGAGAAAACTATGCCCTTAGAGCTCCTCTGAACACCTCCTTTATAGTAGAAAGTGTTCTACTATTTATGAATAATTTAAACAATGAGTGGAGGGCTCTATTTATAGTTTTCGTAATGGGCCTCAGCAAGCCATCGTGCTGCGATAGGTCTATCGCAACACGATGGGAAGATTTAGTTCAGAATTATAACTGATCCTGTGCGTTTCATCAGCTTGGTCGCCAAGTAAGGTCATCGTACCACAATGAGTGGCATCGTAGCACGATGAGTAGATTCTCTTCAGATTTTCTCTGTTGATTTCTTGACCAACAAGCAGCTTCCATCGTGGCACGATGGAAGCCATGTTCATGTTGTTTTACTTGCACCGCTGCAAAGTAATTGCATGCCTTCTTCTTTCCTCCGTAATTTCTGTCTCAGTTTGTGAATTTTAAAGTTTCAAAAAGTTAAAAAAATAAATAAATAAATTACGATCCTTTGTTACCTCCAATTGATTTCGAAAATGAACTTTTTTTTACTTTAATTTTTGGGTTGTTTTTCTTTTTTTCATTTTCATCAAGTTTTTTGTTGGAAATAAACACTTTTGGCTCCAAAGAAGTTAAAAGTTGTACCTTAGTTGGGGACTGTTTCATACATTTGCCTGGAGTGATCTCTTTAGTTAAGCGCGTACGCACCAGATTGGAGAATTCTATTAGTGTTTTCTGCCGAATTGTTATAAGAACTCGTATCAAATACAACGGCCACTAAGTTCATCGGTACACCATAGGGGAAGTTTGTACCAACAGTAACAAATGGATCAGGAGAAATAAAAAAGGAAAAACCATCTCCTTGAGATTGGATATCAGAGGTTTTTGAAATCATGAAAACAAATGCATGTGGTACCATCGTCTTTATTAGAGTATCTCACTTCTAATATCCTTCTTTATCAAATAATATAATTCGATATCCTTCTTTATTAGAATAACATAATTCTAATATCCGACTCAATTCATGAATGCATGGATGTTCATGAATCTCTATCAAACATATGATAACAACTAGCATTAAGCTCTTCATCTCAATATGGACAACATAATCCAATATTCTTCTTTATTAGATAACACAAATCCTAACATTCATAAGCTTCATCATAATAATCATAAATCAACAACATATTCATCCTCATATTATCATCACTAATCATCAACAATTATCTATCATCATCATAAACATAGTCTCGTCTCAAAATACATATTAATCATAGTTAATTAACATGTACAATATATCACAACTCAAATCATCATTCAAGACTCATTTTATAGTCAAATACACCACTTAATAATCATGTTATCATAAATCATCATCATAAATTCAATTCATGTATTAGTACCCAATGAGTGCATACCACATCATTAATACAAACACATAATCATTATCAAAATAGAGATTTAAACTTTTTTAAACACCTCAAACATTTTAAAACAAGTAGCACAAATATTAGGAATCAAAAAGGATTAACGAATTAGGCACAACGACACAAAACAACACTCAAAGGCCCCTTAGGGCTGGAAAGTTCGCGCGAGAGAACAAGTGGATTTCAACAAAGATGAGTTTGGAGTAATAAGATTCCGTGGTAGAGTTTGTGTACCCGACGTTCCGGAGATTAAGAAGAGTATTCTTGAGGAAGAACATAAAAGTGGTTTGAGTATTCATCCAGGAGCTACTAAAATGTATCAAGATCTTAAGAAGTTGTTTTGGTGTCCTAAAATGAAGAAAGAAGTTGCGGAATTTGTGTATGCGTGTTTGGTTTGTCAAAAGTCGAAAGTTGAACATCAAAAGCCATCCGATTTGATGCAACCTATGTTTGTATCCGATAGTATTGTTTTCTCTCTGCAGTATGGAAGTGACATTTTTGTAGCTTGTCATCATAGCTTATCCTGTTTCCCCTGTTTCCAACGTAACAATGAAAGCACTAATTATTTATGCCAAACAAGAGAAAATAAGTCCCATACTCTCTCAGCCTCTCTTCTGTCTATCTCTCTCTCTCTCTCTCTCTCTCTCTCTCTCTCTTAGTCTCTCTCTCTCGCATTAAACTCATATACCAACCATTCAACCAAACCGTAACAGCTCAAACGCATAAGGCAGTCAAACGTCATCCAAACTTGAGCACAGTCGTGCAGTTTCCTTGATTCACAAATAGGTTTCATCAAACAGGCTTATCTCTCTAGGCTCTTTCTCCTCTTTCTATGGCTCTTTCTCCTCATCTATTATTATTATTTTATTATTATCAGATTTTCCCTTTCAAACCTAACATTGGCAAATATCAAATTTATTATCTGTTTCAGCTATGCCAATTTCATGTTTCATTAGATGCTGTGAAGACCTCATTGATAATGCAAGGTTGAATCATCAGGTAAAAATTTAATTATTTGATCATCTTTTTTTTCTATATAAAAGGCACATGTTCATGTTGTTTTACTTGCACCGCTGCAAAGTAATTGCATGCCTTCTTCTTTCATCCGTAATTTCTGTCCCAGTTTGTGAATTTTAAAGTTTCAAAAAGTTAAAAAAAAATAAAAAATTACGATCCTTTGTTACCTCCAATTGATTTCGAAAATGAACTTTTTTACTTTAATTTTTGGGTTGTTTTTCTTTTTTTCATTTTCATCAAGTTTTTTGTTGGAAATAAACACTTTTGGCTCCAAAGAAGTTAAAAGTTGTACCTTAGTTGGGGACTGTTTCACACATTTGCCTGGAGTGATCTCTTTAGTTAAGCACGTACGCACCGGATTGGAGAATTCTAATAGTGTTTTCAGCCGAATTGTTATAAAAACTCGTATCAAATACAACGGCCACTGAGTTCATCGGTACACCATAGGGGAAGTTTGTACCAACAGTAACAAATGGATCAGGAGAAATACAAAAGGAAAAACCATCTCCTTGAGATTGGATATCAGAGGTTTTTGAAATCATGAAAACAAATGCATACCATCGTCTTTATTAGAGTATCTCACTTATAATATTCTTCTTTATTAAATAATATAATTCGATATCCTTCTTTATTAGAATAACATAATTCTAATATCCGACTCAACTCATGAATGCATGGATGTTCATGAATCTCTATCAAACATATGATAACAACTAGCATTAAGCTCTTCATCTCAATATGGACAACATAATCCAATATTCTTCTTTATTAGATAACACAAATCCTAACATTCATAAGCTTCATCATCATAATCATAAATCAACAACATATTCATCCTCATATTATCATCACTAATCATCAACAATTATCTATCATCATCATAAACATAGTCTCATCCCAACAAACATATTAATCATAGTTAATTAACATGTACAATATATCACAACTCAAATCATCATTCAAAACTCATTTTATAGTCAAATACACCACTTATCAAATACACCACTTAATAATCATGTTATCATAATCATCATCATCAATTCAATTCATGTATTAGTACCCAATGGGTGCATACCACATCATTAATACAAACCCATAATCATCATCAAAATAGTGATTTAAACTCTTTTAAACATCTCAAACGATTAAAAACAAGTAGCACAAATATTAGGAATCAAAAAGCACTACAAGAAATTTACCATATACCAACGGCTACTTTTAGTGACAGTAATTGCAACCGTAGCTATAGGTTTGCTATACCCACGGATACTCGCTAATCCCGTGTGTATAGTACTGCCTCCCAATTTTTTCCCATAAATTTAATTTTTCTCTCAACTTTTTTGTTCTCCCTCTTTGTTGTGGTTGGGAATCATAAAATCGTAAACCACGATCCCCGAGCTCCTCTCTGCATTCGTTAAGATTCTCCCATGAATCCTCAATCTCACTATACCTCATCTAGTCGCACTAAATCTCATTGCCAGTACCACATCCCGTTGCGCCGTCACGCTCCACCTATCGTCTCGTCGTCGTTCTCGTGAGATCATCAACTCTTTTCGTGTGCAACGCTTCTCTTGTCCAACCGAACATCATGTATATTTCTATCTCCCTCTCTTTCTCTATATTTCCCCCTTTGCTGTTTTGGAACACCATAGTTAGGTTTTATAATAATTTGGATTTTTGTCATTGAATCTAATTATATTAAATTGATTGATTGATAATGCAATTGGTACTATAAATAATTTATTTGTGTTATTAAATCAATGTTACGGTTTTTGATATGTTATAAATTGGGGAATTTGTAATTGTTAGTTGTTGTAATACTGTTCATAGCACTATGCATGTAGTTGTTGTTCTATACTTAAACATTGTGATTTGTTATAGATATGTTGAGGTCTGAGGAGCAGTTGTAGATAGGACATTAAGCACATCTCTTGGGTCTGGTTTTCATGTAAGGCAAGGAAAAAACAATACTAGTTATGCCTATTCTAATTAATGGAATAATCCTCTTTTACATTCACTGTTGTTGACAAGTAAAGGAGGGATGTGAGATGATGTTTAAAGAAGAGAGGACAAGTTGCCTTTCAGATATGAGAACTTTTTTAATTTTACCACTCCGCCTCTCAATTGTAACTGGTTTATCTTTATTCTTTGAATTTCCTCATGATTAATTTAAGTAACTGATTTGAAGCATTGATGTAGAATTCTACATTTTCCAAGTCCTGCTATGATTGTGCCATGCACTTGTGGCTTGTGGATTTGAAGCTTCTATTGAGACATTGTTGGCCTTTTGATTAAGATGCACTTGTTTGCAGTTTCAGAGATGAGTTTAATTGAAGATAAGCAACTACGAAGCTCACTATTAAAGTCTCATATTAATTGAAGGTAAGCAACTACTAAGCTCACTACTAAACAACACTATTAAAGTCTCAAGAAAAAATTGCAGATGTCATCCCTTTGTTAATTTTATCAACGGATTTTATTTCATTCTCAAGTATAAGTTGGGTATTCTTTTCTCATATTTATTTATACATCTATATGTGTTCGGTTTGCAAGAATTTCCAGTATCGTGGATAATTTATTAATGGCACTTGCTAGCTATATATCAGATTTACTTTAATAAATTTATAAACAGATTTTCTGCACAAGTATGTAATTTGATACAACTCTGCTGAATCTGAAGCCTTGGTTAAGACTATTATGGTGATTTGATTTTATTATTTAATAATGCAGGATTGGTTTCTTAGCTATGTTTTTCTGTGTTCCAGACATGAAGAGTCAAGCACACTGTACTGGCACAATTTAGTTATGTGACACTGACAAGTTTGTGGATTGTAAGATATATCATATAGGTTGCATTTTTCTTGAATTCTATATCATTGGCCAAAGTTATGGAGTTTCTTGTGGTTTATTTCTTATGGTTTAAAAGCCTTATTTTCACCAAGCTTTTTAATATTTCTTATTTCCTAGATGTTACTAACATTCTTCATCCAGATGGTAATAACCTGCTGGCTGTTCTTGTTCACCCTCCGGATCATCCTGGGAGTATTCCCCCGGAGGGAGGACAAGGTGGAGATCATGAGGTCAGGAGTTATATATATAATCCAATCCATATTAACTTTCTCATTCCTGTTATGTGAAATTGAAACATCAAATATCTGATTCTAACACTGAGATCTAAAACTGATGCTCTTTTTTTTTAATTGTTTAGATAGGAAAGGATGTGGCTACACAATATGTTCAAGGTTGGGATTGGATAGCTCCTATAAGGTAACATTGCTATAACTTTTGTGGTAACATACTAGCAATCTCCTAATCATTTTAATATCGACTATGAACCAAAGAATTTGATATTTGTAAGTGATTAAATAATAACAATGTTTACTCCTCTTGACAACATGGAGACAATTTTCACTGAATGGAAAATGATGTGAAAGAGGGCACGATGTTTAGACGGGAAAAGCAAAATAAGGCATCAAACAAGTTGAAGCATATTCCTTTTTCTCTATTAGTACTATATCATATCATATGCCACAAATATTTCTTGTCTGGATTTCTTTTTTCTGACTCAATGATGCTCTTTTATGCACAAGAAAGAAAAAGCAAATGAAACTAAATATAGTGCATTTTTGGCATTTGTTTAGTTTTTGAACTATGAAATGAAATAAGGAAAGTTTATCAATAACAGATGCATGCATTGAATTTGATTGCAGAGATAGGAACACATGAATTTGGGATGAGGTTTCCATTGTTATTACTGGGGTAAGTTGTAGGAATTTTGAAGTCTTTCTTTCCTCATTGTTATCTTTTCAATTTACAGTCTTTCCATTCATTCCAATAAGTTTTAAAAATTTGAGGAGCCAATAATATTTTTATAGTTGATACTTGATAATACTTCCAGCAGTTCTTTGGCTTAATGATTCTGGTGTCTGTGTTTGGTGCAGCCAGTAAAAATTATCGTTCCCCACTTGGTGTCATGCTTTTTTGACAATTATAAGAGAGTATATCTACATGCCACAACTGAGTTGGAAAACCGAAGCTCCTGGACCGCTGAATGCTCTTTGAGTATCCATGTCACAACAGAACTTGAAGGGAGCATTCACTTAGTAGAGCAGCTTCAAACTCAAAATATTTCAGTTCCAGCAAAATCACAGTTGCAATATACATTTCCCGAGGTCAGTGACAATATTTTTTCTGCTAAAGTCCTTGATCCACTGTTTAAATGCATCCGACTTTTGAAACTGAGAAGAACCTGTTCATTAATTCAAGATATTTTTATTAACAAAATGTGTGGTCCTGGATTGACAATATTTTGCATCCTTGTTTACTATTGATCCTGTTAATTTGCATGATTTATGGTTGTCTGAATTTTAAGATTTAACACTCACTTTCAAGTTGTCAGAACTGGCAGCTCTTTTTCTATAAGCCTGATTTATGGTGGCCCAATGGAATCGGGAAGCAATCTTTGTACAATGTTAATATTAATATTGATGTTAAAGGATTTGGTGAGTCTGATTCATGGAGTCATTACTTTGGATTACTTTGGTGAGTCTGGCAATCTTTCTATTTATGAAGCTCAATTGTGTGTTATAGGTATGGCAAGAGTTTTGGATTACTGGGGATTGTGATGGACGTGGGGATTTATGAAACTTCATCCTTATTTTGAACATGTAGACTTCCCATCTGTTTTGGTTTGCTATACTAGTTTTTGGTGTAGACTAGAGTTAGATGCTACTAGTTTTTGGTGTGGTTCTGGTTTTGGAGAAGATTATATTTAGATACTACTAGTTGAGTTTATAATATAAGACATGTCTAATATGTTTTACTGTGTTTATATTTCAATATTATGAAAACATTAGTTGAGTTTGTAACTTGTTTTCTTTTATTGTTTGTAGGTTTTAGATGCTTCTAGAGTCCCTCACGAGACGATCTCACCAAACAAATTCTTCCATATTCAGTGATTAACGAAGATGAAGAGAGGAAGATGAGAAGCTAAATTTAAAATTACATGATATGATTTTATTTTATTTTTTTTAACTTTTGATAATATTATAACTTTATATGTTTTAAATACTTATGGTGCTCTTGCATCGACATCTTTAATTGTTTCGTAGTTTGATATATTTGTAAAACTTGTTAGTTTTTTATTTAATATAATGGAGGTTTTGTTTTTATTTTAATTCATAATTAAATGTTGTTTGAGTAAAAAATAATTATAAAAAAAATGTTTCCAGACCTTTACCAACGGAACAATGATGTGGGTAAAGCAAATCAATAGTTGTCAATGGCCGTGGGTATAGCACTAGAAGTTTAACCAATGGCTAACAAACCGTAGCTATAGAGCTATTCTGACGGGGAATTTCCGTAGGTATAGAGCTATTAAAGTCTACGGAGCCAAATGTCCGTCGGTAAAGGTTTTATGGCCTATACCCACGGTTTTTTGACTTTTATCTACGGTTTTTTGCTGTTACTAAATGTCAAATTTTGTGTAGTGAAGGATTAACGAATTAGGCACAACGACACAAAACAACACTCAAAGGCCCCCTAGGGCTGGAAAGTTCGCGCGAGGCGAGCTAAGTTCGCGCGGGGTGAACTTTACAGGCACTTCCTGCAGAATTTTGCAGGTTTGATCTGTTTCACCAAATCGGCCATAACGCGGGCTACGTGGATCCAAATGTGATGGGTGAACATGCGTTGGAAAGCTAAGAACGAGATCTACAACTTTTATGTTTAATAAAAATTCCAATTCGAAGTACAAAGGAGTCAAAAATTGAAGGTGGAAAAACACAAGAAGGGGGGGGTTGAATTGTGTTTTAAAAATTAAAACTTTTTACCAAATAAAACTAAGTTTGCAGCGGATATAAACACAAAAATAAAAGGGGTGCTGAGAGAAAGAGAGAAAGACACAAAATTTATCCTGGTTCCTCTCACAAATCGAGAGTACTCCAGTCCCCTTGTTACTAACAAGAGATTTTCACTATAATCTACTTAAGATTACAAATTGCTCAAGCACACTTGCAAGAGACTTCTCAGGTGCTCAAGTTTCACTAAACAAGAGACTTCTCAAATGCTCAAGTTAAACTTAACAAGAGACTTCTCAAACAAACTTAAGAATAAGAATGAATGTTACGGAACACTTGATATACTATCAGAGGTGTTTACAAAATACAACGCAAATTGCTTTAAGACTTTGAATGACAGATAGAACAAATAATGTCAGAATGCTTCAGAGCCTTAAACGCAGTAATAGAACAGTGGTCATTTCTTCCATTTGAGTCTTCTATTTATACTTGGAGGAAGATGATGACCGTTGCAGAGAGCTTTGTGCCAGCTGGAATTTACTCGTACAATTGTGATAGCTGTAGTTGCCTTCTTTGGCAAAGATATCCAATTCCACTACCTTGCAATTTCAATTATCACTCATCCATTTTGAGTAATAATAGTACAATAGTACGATCCTCAAATGCGCTCCACTTGTGGATAAGATTAACGTTGTACCAACGAATATTCCTTCCTGTGGACTTGACAGAGCCTTGAAATAGATTGTTCTAAAATCATTGGTTCTGATTATGTCAGTTCTTGAGTGACGTAAATTCTTTTTGCTTCAGATGCTGTTGTCATAGCTTCTTGAGGTCTTTTAGCTTTTGAGTCCTTCAGAGCCTTGTTTTATCCTCAGAGTCACTTTCTTCAGCATTCAAAATTCAAGCTTCTGATGAACAGTGTCGTGCTTTCAGAGCTTGTTTTGACTGGCTTCTCTGCTACTATTCATAGTGCTTCTGAATGAGTTTTAACTTATAATTCTGCACACTAGAATAATCATTAGTAATACCAATTGCAATTTTAATACTTTGTTATCATCAAAACTACTTAAAATCTTAGAGGTTCATGTCAGACCCACTTTGTTCCAACAATCTCCCCCTTTTTGATGATGACAAACTAAAGTATTAAAATTCAATTGTTGTTGATTTAATTTAATTATGTTGACTTCAGGTTTCAAAGGTTTGCAATCTCCCCCTGAGTCTGATAATCCATAGGGTTAGGTTTGTAAGCTCCCCCTAAGTCTTATCCATAATTAATTAAAACAGTTTAAGAGCCAACTTATTAACTTAAAATAAATTTTCATATTTGTCTCTCAGAAGCAGAGGTTTGTAAGCTCTTCTTCTCAGAGTCTGATATTGTCTATGAGATTTATTTTAGGTTCTTAAGTTTTCTCCCCTTTCAATAATCGTTCAGAATGAGAAGGAATCAGAAGGGATAAAAATTGATTCAAAATGTATATAACATAACAGTTTCAGATCTTTTGAGCAGTACTAGAATCAATCAACATTAATTTTAACACTATCCTTACTCCCCCTTTTGGCATCAGTCAAAAAGACACAGAAAACCAAGCAGTCAAACGCGTCATAACAAGGCAGTCAAGTCAAAAAGTGGTGACAACTAAATTCATTTAATGAATTGTTTTGTAAACCGTCCTGACAAGAGAGCTTGATGATACTATAAAAGGGATGATTCCTCTCATTTTACTCATCCAGAGTAATCAAGTAACATCAAAAGAAAAACATTCAATGGAAAGGCAGGTTACCAAGGATGCTTCAGGCTCAAAAGGAGAGAGCAAGAAGGAAGCAGAGCCCTGGCGCTGCGAAGAAAACAGGCTTCGTTATGAGCGAAACAAGCGAGAACTTAGATTGACAGAATCAGAGAGAGAAGAATTGGGCTCTGATCTGGAGGAATTCTTATGGACATACGATGATGATACTTCATACGAAGATTATAGAGCTGAGGTTCAGAAGGCCACTGAAGAATTGCTCGCAGTTCTTTGGAAGAAGTATAAGAGACTGGATGCAGAGGCTTCTGAGTCCAAGTCTAAATCTAAGTAGAGTTTCACTATCTTATGTAATAAAGATCCCTCTTAATTATAATAATAAAAAATTGTTCCTGCAATAAATTTCTTTCTTTTGAGCATGCTTTCTTTTATATACTCTTGTCAAACGTCAGAAAACCAGTTACCAGACACGCCTCATACGGTATTGTTGCCCCGCTTATAAACAGGCTATAATACTAAGAAGCTATTTCATGAGTAAACAGGAATACTGATGTGGGGGAACCTTAGGTTTTCAAAATCCTATATAAGTTTAAAAAAAAACAAGATGTTCTCCAACATCTTACACTAGGTTCAGAAACCACAAGAGTATCAGACATTATCAGAGTATATGATTTTCATTTTGAAAAACAGAATAAAATAAACAGACAATCAAACAAACAAACAAACACACAAGAAAGGATAATCAAAATTTAATTAAAGAACAAAAAGAATCAAATATTACATAAGAACCAAAGTCAAAATAAAACAAGACAAGTGCTCAAATATGGGTTTAGGGCTTCTTAATATCTGATATGGCCTTAAGAAGAGTTTGCATCATGGCATCCATTCTTCTGTGAGTAGCTTCCTCAGATGCAGCAATAGCAGATGTCAAGTCAGATCTCAAATCAATTCTGAGTATATCTATCTCATCCTTTATATCTTCAGCCAACTCAGATTTTATGTTGTCTAAGGCACTTTGAACAGCAGGAGGAATAGGAGTTGATGGAGAGCCTGGTTCAAATTTTGGAGAAGCAGGAGGAGTTGTGTCAATTATAGGATCTTTTCCCTTATTAGAAGCTTCACCAACTTGGTTCTGATCAGGCATCTCAAAATAATTCTTCCATTGTTGGTCGAAGAAAAGACTTTGAACATCAATCCCGTTCGCTTTTAGACTCTCAAAGTCCACAAATTTCTCAGTGTTGAAAACAAAAGCATCAGGACCAGCGTCGGTTTCATTATCTTTGTAGACGAGATTTCCTTGAGCCTTAAGGTCGATAATGGGTGGTAAAACAGGATTGAAGGGTTCTTGAACAATCACGGTTGATGATCGTGCAGCCATTGTTTCAGAATATTAAGAAGAAGATAATTTGGGATTTCTGTAAGGTCTAGGGTTGTGTAGGAAGTGATTAAGTGTAAAAGTTGTGCAATGTGAGTGAAGTGACTTATAAATAGTAACTAGCACACATACACAGAGAAAGCAAACATTGGGAGGGAGCGCGAGCAGTTTTAAAAATTAAATTAATAGAGTTAACTGCCATAATCATCATTAATTGTTCTCTGCCCGTCAGGATCTAGACACGTGTTGAAAAGATTTAAACATAGCTGACACGTGTACAGACAACTGTAGTACACTTACTAGTACTAAACGTTTCGTTTCCGTTTAGTTCAGAGCCAAACTCATTTGTATCTGACACCTCATCAGAATCTGTTACTCTTCAGAACCCGTTTTATTCAGAGCTTCCCAAAGGAGACTCTAAATTACCAGAGGTTCTGAAATAGCTTCAGATGCTAATTCTAATTTGCATCTCAGAGCTAATTTTCTTCAGAGATAAAGTGCATGTTCAAATTCTTTTTAATAAAGTCAAATCTTTCAATAGCTAAAGGCTTAGTAAATATATCAGCCCATTGATGTTCAGTATCAATGAATTGAATATCTATTGTGCCTTTTTGAACATGATCTCTTATAAAATGATGTTTTATTTCAATATGTTTAGCTCTGGAATGCAAAATTGGGTTCTTAGACAAATGAATAGCAGCAGTATTGTCACAATATAGTGGAATACTACTCTCAGCTATATTATAATCCTCCAACTGATATTTCATCCAGAGAAGCTGTGTGCAACATTTTGCAGCTGAGATGTATTCTGCTTCTGCTGTAGACAAAGCAATAGTTGTTTGTCTCTTGCTGGCCCAAGATATGAGATTTTCACCAATAAATTGGCAATTTCCACTAGTGGATTTTCTCTCTATCTTGTCTCCAGCATAGTCAGCATCACAGAATCCAACTAGCTTACTATCTAGGGATTTTTTATAAAGAAGTCCTAGATTTGTAGTTCCTTTCAAATATCTAAAGATCCTCTTAACAGCTGTTAAGTGAGGTTCTCTAGGATCTGATTGGAATCTTGCACACAAGCATACACTATATAAAATATCAGGTCTAGAAGCTGTTAGGTAGAGTAAAGAACCAATCATACCTCTATATAGCTTCTGATCTACTTTGCTTCCAATTTCTTCCTTGCTTAGGCTGCTTGAGGGATGCATGGGTGTTGACATTATCTTACAGTCTTCAAGATTAAACTTCTTCAAAAGTTCTTTTGTATACTTGCTTTGATGAATGTAAGTGCCATCTTTTCCTTGGTTGATTTGAATTCCAAGAAAGAATTTTAGCTCACCCATCATACTCATTTCAAATTCATCCTGCATAAGCTTGGAGAAATTCTTGCAAAGAGAAGCATTAGTAGAACCAAATATTATATCATCAACATAGATTTGAATAATTAAGATGTCTTTCTTAGTTGTCTTTCTGAATAGTGTATTGTCAATTTGACCTTTTTGAAAACCATTTTCTAAAAGGAAATTACTCAGTCTTTCATACCAAGCTCTTGGAGCTTGTTTGAGACCATAGAGTGATTTCTTAAGTTTATAAACATAATCAGGGTTTTTCAAATTCTCAAAACCTGGGGGTTGTTTGACATATACTTCTTCAGAAATGACACCGTTTAGAAAGGCACTCTTAACATCCATTTGGTATAAGGTTATTCCATTATTAACTGCATATGATAATAATAACCTGATTGCTTCCAGTCTTGCCACTGGAGCAAATGTTTCAGTGAAGTCAATGCCTTCTTGCTGACTGTAGCCTTGTGCTACTAGTCTAGCTTTGTTTCTTACCACTTCACCTTGTTCATTCAGTTTGTTCCTAAATACCCACTTGGTTCCAATGATGTTCTTGTGTGTTGGTCTTGGTACCAAATCCCACACATCATTTCTTTGAAACTGATTGAGCTCATCTTGCATTGCTACAATCCATCCATCATCAGAAAGAGCTTCATCAACATTCTTAGGTTCTATCATAGATATGAGTCCTAGAAGTGAATCATGTTGTTGATAATCTGATCTTGTTTTTCTTGGACTCTCTTTGTTTCCAAGGATAAGATCTTCTGGATGTGATGATCTGTATTTGAATTTTCTCTTTGGAGCTTCATTAGTTTCAGCACTTGTTTGGGTATCATCTTCTGAGATATCATCATGCTCTTCAGATGCTTCTATTGGGGATGCTTCTTCAGAGACTTCTTCCAATACAGCTTCTGAAGTTTCATTTGCATCTGATGCTCTCTCAGGTTCTGGATTGTTATATTGATAAGGAATACCTGCATAGCTATCATCTTGCTCTGACATTTTACTGTCAGGCTCTTTGTCATCAAATCTAACATGTATAGATTCTTCCACTGTGTTAGTTTCAGAATTATACACTCTGTATGCCTTTGAGCGTTCAGAGTAACCTATAAAGATTCCCTTACAAGCTTTGGCATCAAATTTTCTTTTGTAGGCCTTATTGTTCAGAATGTAACAGGTACATCCAAACTGATGAAAATAAGAGATGTTGGGCTTTCTTCCTTTAAAGAGTTCATATGTTGTTTTATTCAGTATAGGTCTGATATAGATCCTATTTTGAATATAACAAGCTGTGTTCACAGCTTCTGCCCAGAAGTGCTTAGCAAGTTTAGTCTCATGCATCATGGTTCTTGCCATCTCTTGTAAAGACCTGTTCTTTCTCTCTACAACACCATTTTGCTGTGGTGTTCTAGGAGCTGAGAACTCATGGACAATTCCATGGTCTTCACAATAAGTTGCAAAGGGTTCGTTTTCAAATTCACCCCCATGATCACTTCTGATCTTTAAGATCTTGAGACTCTTCTCACTTTGCACTTGTGTGCAGAAGATGGTAAACACATCATATGCATCATCTTTCACTCTAAGAAATTTAACCCAAGTCCATCTACTGTAATCATCAACAATAACAAGTCCATATTTCTTTCCATTGATTGAGGCTGTACTTACAGGACCAAACAAATCAATGTGAAGTAATTCAAGAGGTCTTGAGGTAGAGACAATGTTTTTAGGTTTAAAAGAGGTTTTTGAAATTTTTCCAATCTGACAAGGACCACACAGAGCATCTGAATGATAGTTAAGATTGGGTAGTCCTTTAACCAAGCTTAGTTTGCTAAGCTTAGAGATTAATCTCCAGTTAGCATGACCTAAGCGTTGGTGCCAGACCCATTTCTCATCATTCAAAGATAGAAGACAAACTATCTTTTGCTCTGAGAGTTCTGACAAATTGATTTTATAAACATTGCCTTTCCTTAAGCCTCTGAACACTACAGACTCATCAGACTCTCTGATTACAGTACATGCATCTTTATTAAACTTAACAACAAATCCACTATCACAAAATTGGCTAATGCTTAGTAGATTATGTTTGAGGCCATCAACTAACCAAACATCTTTAATAGAAAGAGAAGAATTACCAACTGTACCAGTACCAGTGATCTTCCCTTTTTGGTTTCCTCCAAATCCCATAGTTCCTCCCTCTTTCAGAGTCAGTGTTTGGAACATATGCTTGTCTCCTGTCATATGACGCGAGCAGCCACTGTCCAGGTACCAAGAATGCTGCTCTGGCCTTCTTAGAGTGCAGATCTGCTGCAAAGACAATCTCAGACTTTGGTACCCATACCTTTATGGGTCCTTTAGAGTTAGTCCTCATTGCCTTAGATTGTTTTTGTTTATAAGGCCTATCAGGAGCTCTAGAGTTATTGAAGCATTTTGAAAAACTTTTAGGCTTTGTATAACTCTTGTGCTTAGCTTTAGCATATACCAGAAGAGTTTTACTTATTTTGACATTGGTCTGAGGTTTGGAAACCTTAGGCTCTGAAGGTTTCAGAGTCTGAGGCTTCTTGGCCTCTGACACAATTATTTTTTCAGGTTCTGGTATACCTATTGCTTCTGATTGGCTTTTAACAAATACAGCCTTAGGTTTTGAATTATCACTCTTAGAGGGTTTAGAAAATAATGGATTGTCTTTAAAACGTGAAAATCCAAGACCTTCACCTCTGTTTCTACTAACATGGTATATTAAGGAAGCTATCTTACTTCTCTTCATGCCATTGATAAGAAATTCTTGCAGAGCAAATTCATGCTCTGGAGGAACATTATCATCATAAACATAATGAGTTTCCATAAATGAGTTTCTACTACTTAGAGACTCATTTTCTTCAACTATTATGTTCATTTTCTCAGTTAGGTTATTGTAAGCCTTTTTCAGGACCTTACATTCACCTGCCTTTTTAGTGAGCATTTTTAAGGCATCTTTAAGAGAATCTACTAATTCAGTTCTAGATAGTTTAGCAATTACCTCTTCCTCATCTTCAGAGTCTGAACCTGCTTCAGAGTCTTCTCTGTCAGAGGTAGTTGCCATCAGTGCTAGATTTGCTTCCTCATCACCATCTGAGTCTGAGTCTTTGTCAAGATCTTCCCATGTTGCCAGAAAGCTCTTCTTGACTTTACTCTTATATCTTTCCTTGCTAGAGCTTTGCTTTGATGATCTACTTTTGTTTTCTGGACAATCAGCAATGAAATGACCAGGCTTGTTGCATTTGAAACACTTGTTTTGATCTTCCTTCTTGTCTTTAGCAGTACTAAGTCTCTTGGAAGATCCTCCAAATTTGCCTGCATATTTCTTGCTTCGTTTTGCCCATTGTGAAACCTTAGCAGCCATCAGTACCATCTCTTCTTCATCATCAGACCCAACTTCTTGACCCTCTTCAGAAGCCTCATCTTCAGATTCTATAATTTTAGCTTTCAGAGCCTTTGATGAACTTTTAGAGCTTAAGGCTATCCCTTTCATCTTCTTGGTTGATTCATCAGTCATTAGTTCCATCTCATGACTCTTTAATGAACTAATCAAGCTTTCAAGGGATACTGTATCCAAATCCTTAGACTCTTGAAAAGCAGTCACCTTGGGTCTCCATTTTGGTGGTAGGCTTCTGAGTACCTTTCTCACATGATCAGCTTCAGTATAACTTTTGTCTAATACTTGAAGTCCAGATACAAGAATTTGAAACCGTGAAAACATAGTTTCAATGTCCTCTCCATCCTTCATCTTAAACAGCTCATACTGATGCACCAACAAGTTAGCCTTTGCCTCCTTAACTTGTTTGTTGCCCTCATACTTGGATTTTAAGGAATCCCAAATAGATTTTGCAGTTCTTTTATCTCCAATTTTAAGGTACTCATCATGTGAGATAGCATTAGTCATCATTCCTTTTACAGAGTGATGCTTCTTGTACTCTAACTTTTGAGTAGGTGTAAAGGCTTTCCTGTTCTGAGAACTGACAACACCTTCTAAGTCCATGTTTTCAAAGTTAACTCCATCTTCTACCATGTCCCATAAATCACAATCAATACTCATGATATAGCTGTACATATTTGTTTTCCAGAACGGGTAGCTAGTCTCAGTTCCATTGAAGAAAGGAACTTTATCAGATGACCTTCTTTGTCGAGAGTTTGAGTCATAGTCAAAAGGAACTTCATTGAGATTCTTCTCAGCAGACATGTTTTTCCTCCTGGATCTTTACTGTTTCACTGTAAGGTGAGTTAGGCAACAGACCTAGCTCTTGATACCAATTGAAGGTGGAAAAACACAAGAAGGGGGGGTTGAATTGTGTTTTAAAAATTAAAACTTTTTACCAAATAAAACTAAGTTTGCAGCGGATATAAACACAAAAATAAAAGGGGTGCTGAGAGAAAGAGAGAAAGACACAAAATTTATCCTGGTTCCTCTCACAAATCGAGAGTACTCCAGTCCCCTTGTTACTAACAAGAGATTTTCACTATAATCTACTTAAGATTACAAATTGCTCAAGCACACTTGCAAGAGACTTCTCAGGTGCTCAAGTTTCACTAAACAAGAGACTTCTCAAATGCTCAAGTTAAACTTAACAAGAGACTTCTCAAACAAACTTAAGAATAAGAATGAATGTTACGGAACACTTGATATACTATCAGAGGTGTTTACAAAATACAACGCAAATTGCTTTAAGACTTTGAATGATAGATAGAACAAATAATGTCAGAATGCTTCAGAGCCTTCAACGCAGTAATAGAACAGTGGTCATTTCTTCCATTTGAGTCTTCTATTTATACTTGGAGGAAGATGATGACCGTTGCAGAGAGCTTTGTGCCAGCTGGAATTTACTCGTACAATTGTGATAGCTGTAGTTGCCTTCTTTGGCAAAGATATCCAATTCCACTACCTTGCAATTTCAATTATCACTCATCCATTTTGAGTAATAATAGTACAATAGTACGATCCTCAAATGCGCTCCACTTGTGGATAAGATTAACGTTGTACCAACGAATATTCCTTCCTGTGGACTTGACAGAGCCTTGAAATAGATTGTTCTAAAACCATTGGTTCTGATTATGTCAGTTCTTGAGTGACGTAAATTCTTTTTGCTTCAGATGCTGTTGCCATAGCTTCTTGAGGTCTTTTAGCTTCTGAGTCCTTCAGAGCCTTGTTTTATCCTCAGAGTCACTTTCTTCAGCATTCAAAATTCAAGCTTCTGATGAACAGTGTCGTGCTTTCAGAGCTTGTTTTGACTGGCTTCTCTGCTACTATTCATAGTGCTTCTGAATGAGTTTTAACTTATAATTCTGCACACTAGAATAATCATTAGTAATACCAATTGCAATTTTAATACTTTGTTATCATCAAAACTACTTAAAATCTTAGAGGTTCATGTCAGACCCACTTTGTTCCAACAAAAATGACGATATTTCTTCAAATTTTATAAAAAGACAGTTTTTCTTACACATAATAAATACAATCTTTGATTTTCCAAAATACAAGTTGAAACTCATTAACTCAAAAGTTCTTAAATCATTATTCATGCTATTTGAACTTTAACAAACATATTTTCAACAATATTTCGACATTAATCATACAAGGTTCACTCATCAAAACTCATGATAATCACATAAACCCATTTTTTTGAACAACAACTCATTTTCATCAAAAACCAATTTCAACAACTCATCAATTAAAGTTTAAAGTCATGGTTTTTGATCATACAAATTCATTCAATAGACATATTAAAACATGAGAATTCATCAATCATCATCAATTAACAACATAAACACATTCCCATGAATCCACCCCAAAAACCCAAAAGAAAAAGAGTGAGAGAGGATTGGGATGGAGAGAGATAGACTTTCTCCCCCTCTCTTGATCACCCTAGGATACACATACTACTCTCATACCTTGTATTGATAGAATCTTTACTCCTTCTCTTCAATCTCTTAATCTAACCATGTCTTTTCTCTAATTGTTCTTCATCTTCTTCTCTAACCCATTTCTCTTCTTTCTTTTCTTTCTTCGCTTTTCTCTCTTCTCTCTCTACCTCCCTTTCTCTCAATTTTATGACAAAGGAAACCTAACATTAATCCTCATAAAACCATTCATTTATATACTTCTACCTTAGGTTAAAGTAAAATCCCTAAAATACCCTTAATTTCACTACAATTCTCACTCACCATCTTATCCTTACTCTTACTACTCATATTTGTACTATTTACACAATTGTCATTAATTCTTCTACAAGACATCAACTCCTTTCTATGATATTACCAGATTGCCATTAATTTCTCTAGCCACTCTCCAATTACCAAAATACCCTTAATGGATCATACTTCCACTCACAAAAGCCCAATTCTTACAACATCTCATAACCAATCTCTCATTACCTCTCATAATTAATTAATTAACTTCTTCTAACTTAATTAAGGGCTCTCAACTAGATTAATAATTCTAATAGATTACTAAAATACCCTTCACTTAACCAAACATAGTTATTCATAAAATCACGAAATCACATATATTCAAATAAACAAATAATAAATGATTAATCACACAAAAATCCTATTTATTTAAATACGGCTGTTACAAGGGGGATATAATATTGTTGGGTACAAGTGTGAATGGTTTGTTGTACATCGACTATAAATGAAAAAATTTAGGAATATATAAAAGAACTGACTCGATTACCTAATGCATTAAAGTTCTGCAATTTCAAACAACTATTGTCATAGCTTTTTATTCTATCTAGGGGTATGAATTCTAAGTATGTTTAGTGGTTGCAGTATTATCTGATCTTCCGCATCAAAAAATAAGGGTGGTACTGTGAAAGTTTTATTTTGGAAAGATTTTGGCTAAGAAATACTATAAGCAAAAGTCTTCAAAAACATATGTGTGTGTGTGTGTGTTTAGGGATTGGGGATTGATTTATCACCTTGGAAAACACTTTCAAATTAAGTCTCTTGGCCATAGTAAGAGATTTGAGAATTGGGTTGAGTTAGGTTTTGAAGCTAATTCTTGTAACTCAATTGAGATCCCCTTGAAGTACTTTGTTTGATAGTGAAACGGAGAGCTGCTTTTCTCCCCCAGAGTAGGTCGTTTTAACCGAACCGGGTAAAAAAAATTATTGTGTTCTTTATCGTTCTCGCAATTTTATCTTTTGTTTTGATTAATTGTCGTTTTCGCTTTATTGGTTGTTTGGTTTGTTTTGCTTCACACATCAAGTTTGTTATTGGTGTGTTATTTACGAATTCACAACATTTTACATGGGAACCATAAATTTTTAGCCTAATCTTTTACATGTGTAAATTCCTTGATTGGTTTATCGATCTTCAAGTGAATCATACTCGTTACGGTGGAGTATGCTAGTTTCTTCGAATTATTACTGCTTGGGGAAAAGAATATGAAAACTCTCAGAGTGATTTAGCTCTAAATGATTATAACTCTTTATCATGATTGGAGTATGAAGTTTTTTTGATTTATGGTTGTTGATAGATGACATCAATGGAAGAACATGATTATTTTCGATTGGCAATGAAAAAAAAATCTTTTGGAAAATTAGTTATTCTTTATTATACTTTTTAAATTATGTACATTTTTATCTTTTAAATATTACCTATTCAATTATCAGTTCTCTACCGAAGGCAATGCTAGAAAAATTTAATTGAAGAATTAGTTTTTGCTTGTGGAAAATTGAAAACAAGGATGTGTTGATACAATTAGGATTATAAAAGTTGACGATTAGTATATGCACGAATATTGATTGACCTTGATACAATATGAATTTGAGATTATGTTGATGATATATAAGATAACTTTATGTCAATATGAAAGTTGGACTATAAGTTTTCAGCCCAACTTTTGACTTATGAGAATTTCTGGAATGGTTTATCTTTTTAATATTACCTACTATTGTCACTGAAGTTCATTGTAGTGAAGTATATGATTATCGTTCTTTTGGAAAACTGGTACTTCTTTATTATACTTCTTAAATTATGTACATTTTTATCTTCTAAGCATTACTTTTTTTTTTCAGTTGTATCAGTTTATTTATATTTATCCTTTTTGATAATTTATTTTAAGATTTTTGTGTCCAAAAAAAAATTATTTTTAAGATTTATTCGTTTTCTTGAAAACGAATTCTCAATTTAATTGTTTCTTGTGAAATTGTTGTAGGATAGTCATTTAGTTTATTTATTTGTTTTCATACGAGATTATTGTAAATTAATCATTTAATATTATTATTATTAATAATAATTTTTTAGTCTCGATTTCTTTTAAATATTATATTTTTTATCAATTATGTTTTTCAGCAGTCAAATAGTTAAAATACAAATGTTTACCAATCAAAAGTATGGATAATTTATTTATTAAAGCAAGTAATGAAACACTTAAAAATGAATATAGTTAAAAAAAAATAAGTGTAGGAATTAGTGTTTAGTTTTTTTTTTTTTTAAACAAAAGAGACTTGCAAGAAGCAAACCCTCAAAATATATTAATAAAAAGAAGAAAATACAAAGGAAGGGGGAGGGCAAAGAACCTGACCCTCAAAAAAAAAATAAAGCACTAAGAAAATCTATAATATGGCATACCAAGACGGTTTCTAACAAAATCACCCTGCAACTCTAGGGGAATATGATTCCACCAAGTGAGACCATTTAAGGATAAACCTATATTTGCTAATTTGTCAGCACAATGATTTCCCTCCCTATAAATATGTGACATATAGAAGTTCCTGTTGGAAAGCAAAGTTAAACAATTTTCCCAACGGTTTCTTAAAGCCCAAGGAACAATTTTAGCAGAAGAAAAGGCAAGCACAACTAACATAGAATCTGATTCTAGCCAAAGATAACTCCATCCTTTGCTTGCTGCAGTTTCAATGGCAATCATTGCCCCTATTAATTCAGCATTCAAAGAATTGCTTATACCAATATTAAAAGCAAATGCACCTAAAAAAGATGAATTGGCATCTCTAAATAATCCACCACATGCAGAGAGCCCTGGGTTACCCAAAGAGGCATCATCACAATTACAATTAATCCAGTTCAAAATGGGAGGTTGCCAAATCACTTCTTTAATTTTAGGAGCATTTCCATAATTCATTTTCACCTTGAACTTTTGAAGAAGGACAAACTCAGAAATGTTGGACTTTGCCTTCAAGCAAGAGTTATTACCTGACAAAGACACTGCAGCAATGATAAGGTTAATTAATGATTTCCAATGAATTTTTTTGTCATTGAACCTAGATTGATTCCTAGCAAACCATATGAAGTTCACACAATTAACAATAGCAGCTGCCACAATCAGATTGCAGAGAGGAGACCAAGATGAGTTACATAAGATAAAGGCTTCATTTAAGTCATTGAATTGGCAATTAACATCGATACAAGAGCTCAGCCAATTCCAAATGTTTTGTGAGTACCTGCAAGTCAAAAATAGATGCTGGTTGGTTTCTAGATCACTTTCACATAGGCTGCACATTGAAGGTAGATGACAACCTCGTAGAGCAAGACACTCATCAGTAGGGAGCTTATGATGCAAGCTTCTCCACATAACCATGGATTTAGAAGGGGGTATGTCAATATTCCAAACTTTCTTAGACCAATTGAGATGTTGCCCATTAGTACAATGAAAAGAGTAAGAATCCTTCATGGTTAGATCCCCATCATGAGAATGCCTCCAACACAGCTTATCATCTTTATCTCTCAAAGGAATTGTGATGTTAGCAATTAAAGAATGCAGATCTGGATAAGCTAAAAACAAGCAAGCAGGAATGTTCCAAGCATGATTATCAATGAGGTGCTTCACTTTAGCTTTAAGAAATGAGTGCATATGCTGAGGAATATTAAGAGAAAGCATTAATGGCTCTCCACACCAGGAATCAGACCAAAAATTTATCAATTCACCATTACCAAGTTGCCATGATGAGTTGGAAATAACTTCAGTAAATTTGTGCTTAACACTACTCCATACTGATGAGAAAATGTGGTAAGATATGGGCCTTGTACCCTTAAGAACTCTAAATCTTAGGAACTTTGCCCATTGCATGTCAGATTGCATGAGTTCCCAACATAATTTCAAACTAGCAGCCTCATTAACTTTAGACAAAGATCTAATGCCCAGTCCACCTTCAATAAAAGGAGTACAAACCTTATGCCAAGCCACAGTTACTAACTTCCTTTGATTGACATCACCACTCCATAAAAAATTTCTTATCCACCTCTCTAAATCCTTAAGAAGACATGAGGGCCAAGAGTAAACTGAAATAGTATGCACCACCATGCCTTGAATAACACTTTTAATAAGTTGCATTCTTCCTGCCATAGAGAGATATGAGGCCTTCCAAGCTGAGAGCTTCGATTTGATTCTGTCTGCTATAGGTTGCAGATGGGATTTTTTTGGCTTGCCTTTAAATATAGGAGTTCCAAGATAAACAAAAGGCAAGGTGCCAATGTTGAAACCTAATTGAGTTGCAATATGATGTAACCTTTGAGAAGAGATGGCCCCTGCATATATGAAAGACTTTGCTGGGTTGACAAATTGCCCTGAGGTCTCAGCATACTTAACAAACAAATTAGACAATTCAAGAATGTTTGATCTTGTGGCTTTGCAAAACAACATAATATCATCTGCATAAAGAATATGGGAGGGTACATCCATATGCCTAGAACCTTTTATGAGGGATAACTTACCATCACTAACTAGTTTTGTGATGCTTCTACTGATAACTTCTTCTGCAAGGCAGAAGATAAGAGGTGAAAGAGGATCACCCTGACGCACTCCTCTGGAACAATTAAAAAAACCATGTTGCTTGCCATTAATAGCAATGGACATCTTTGCTGACTGAAGAATAGAATGAATCCATTGACAAAATTTCTGATTGAATCCAAAAGCTTTCAAGACTCTTAGTAAAAAGGACCACTGAATGGTGTCGAAGGCTTTGGCTATGTCTACTTTGATGGCAAGATTACCTCCAAAGCTTCTTTTCTGCAAAACATTGATGGCTTCCAAGGTGAGACATATGCAATCTTTGATACTTCTCCCTTTTATAAAGCCTCTTTGTTGAATGGAAGTAATAGCTGGCATAACTGAAGCTAGCCTGTCTGCAATTATCTTAGAAATCAACTTAAACTTAAAGTTAGCAATTGCTATAGGTCTATAATCATTCACATTATCAGCATTATCTAACTTTGGAATTAAAACAAGAGTGTTTGAATTAAAATTAGGCATAATCCAACCAGATGTAAAAAATTGCAAAATTGCCTTAATCATATCTAGTTTGATTATGTCCCAAAAAGTTTGAAAAAAGATTGCCCCAAATCCATCAGGACCTGGTGCACTATCTTTATTTAGAGAAAATACTGCAAGTTTGATTTCTTCAGAGGTAGGCAACCTTGTGAGCATGTTATTTACTCTATCTGTGATAAGGTTAGGAATAACCTCATCCACCATACCATTATCATTGTTATCAGTTTGAGCATTGAAAAGAGTAGTGAAGTGATTAACAATATGAGCATTGACCTCATCAGGGCTATTTAGAGAAATTTCACCATTCCTAAGGGAGGAAATTTGGTTGGTAGCTCTCCTAATTTTAGCTATTTTGTGAAAATAAGCAGTGTTTCTATCTCCATCACAATGCCACTTAACCTTGGATTTTTCATGCCAGAACAATTCCTCCATGTGAAGAGCATTTTCAAGATCAACTTGGGCTAACTTTTCCTGTTCAAGAACCAAATCAGTGGGACCATTGGTATCTAGTAAGACTTGTATGGAATCTACTTTACTTCTAGCCAACTTAACAATTTCATGAATGTTGCCAAAAACATTCTTGTTCCAGGTTTTAAGCTCTACTTTCAGCCGTTTCAACTTTTCACTAAGCACATACATTGGACAGCCAACAACATTAACATTCCAGCTGTTTTGAATGACTTTTGCACAATCAGGATGAGATATCCACATTTTCCAAAATTTAAAAGATGAGGAGTGTTGGATGTCAATATTTTTGAATTCAAAAAGGAGAGGAAAATGGTCGGACTTACTTTTGGTTAAAGTGGAAACATTGACTGAGTTACAAGAATCAAACCAGTTTTGATCGCATATTACTCTATCTAATCTCTTCTGGGTGTAGTGTATCTCTCTTCTACCATTAGCCCAAGTGAAAAATGCACCATGAGTTTGTAGATGAATGAGGTTATTTGAATTAATCCAGTTTTGAAAATCAGTCATAGTGATTCTAGCAGGTGTAGAGTTACCTCTATATTCATGAGAGCCAAGAATGGTGTTGAAGTCTCCAAGATAGCACCAAGGCAGCATATGTAGGGAATGTATTTGTGTCAAAGCATTCCACAGATTCCTTCTTTGTAAGTAGCATGTAGAAGCATAAACTGCAGAAATGCCAAAGGACTTACCATCCATAACTACTGAAACAGAAATGTGTTGATCATCCACAGCTAAAAGGGTAGGATTTAAAGATAAGGAACAAAGGCACCAAAGGTTAGGGTGATTGTTTGGTCTATTATTTACAGCAAAAAGTTTGAAACCAAGTCTAGATAACCATCTATGGGAAATTTTATTTACATTCATCCAAGGTTCTGCTATGAAACAAAGATCAGGTTTGGATTCCAAAATCAAGTTTTTGAGAGCTAACTTTGAAGAGGGGTTAGCTAACCCTCTTATATTCCAATACAAGCACTTCATTTGAAAGGTTTGGGAGAACCAACCTTTGATCTGGTGATGTAGCTGTTCTTATGAGAAGGTGTTTTGGTTGATATCTTTCTAGCACTTCTGGAAGTTACAAGCTTAAAGCCGTCATTATCAGTAGAACTAGGAGACTCAGTGTCTGCAATTTTGTTGACATCTAATGGTTGGACAGGAATATCAGGAGGCTTGTCTTGATTAGGTAAAGGAACAGATGAAGGTAAGGCATTTTGTTCTTCCAATTCAGCTAAATTGGCCCAGGATTCCTTTAAAAATTGAATATCATTATGGACTAACAAAGGGATGTGGACTGAATCAACATGATCCTGTGATTTTACATTGCCATCTTGGGTCACTTGAGTGTTGTCAACAAACTCGGACTGCTCTGAACTAATGCTATTTTGAAGAGTTTCAACTATATTCTCAGCTGGGTTGTCATGAACCACTATGTCTGTAACACCCGTATTTATTTATTTTATTTATTAGAGTTAATTAGCCTTTTATGGTATTTAATAGTGAGTTAGTAATTAATTAGGAATTGTGGCTATTTTGGGAAAGAGTAGTGTTTTGAGTAGGATAAGTTTTATTAGAGTTATGATAATAAGAGTTGGGCTTGAGTGTTAATGGGCCTAAGTTAGTGAGAAGGATATTATTGTCTTTGGCTAACTAGGTTTAGGTAAGAATTATGAGAATAGAGAGAGAGTGCTCATAACTTGAGAAAATAGAAAGAGGTAGAAAGAGAAAAGCTTTGAAGAGAAGGAAGTAGAGGGGAAGAATAGAGAAAGCTCAAGAGGAAGAGGAAATCAGAAATTCATCATCCTTAAGGTTAGAGAGTAGTTTACAATTCATGTGGGATGATCAAAGAGGGGGGAGATGCCTATTCTCCATACCCAAACCCTCTCATCTCTTTTGGTGGGGAAAGGGAATCAAGGGAATGTGATTTAATGATTTTCTGTGTTAATGCATGATGTTAATGTGTTATTATATGAGCCTATCTTCTATTTCAATCATTAATTTCGTGTGTTATATGAGAATTGTTGTTGTTGATATTTGAAAATGGGTTTTGAATAAAATGAGGAAAAAATCTCTACTTTCTACTTGAAATGATGTTTGATGATGTTAGAACTTGTACTTCTAGGTCTATATATGATATGTATGCTTAAATGTGATAGCTTTAAGAGTTTATGACATGAAATTCGTGATTTTTATGTGATTTCTATGTGAACCCGTGAGCAGAGCATGAAAATCTGGGTTTGGTCGCTAAGCCACCAATCTGTCGCTTCGAGCGAGGATTCATGTGTTCTTCGCGAACCCAGAATTTCATGTGGTCGCCCAGCGACCAGTAGCGACCGCCAGCGACCAGAAGTCGCCAGGCTTCGCTCTGAGCGATGACTTGTCTGCCTCTGCTCGTTTGTTCCATCGCTGGTAGTCGCCCAGCGACCATGACCTGATTTTGAGAAATTTCTTCATGTTGTATGATGAGAGTGAGCTTATAACATGTTTAGATTTGGTCCTATAATGTGTTATATGTATGGATTGATTGAACCTTGAGTTGGTATGATGATAATATGTTTATATGAGTATGTCGATTGAGATTGAGCTATGATTAGCTAAGATAACATGTGTTATTATGTAATGTTTGAATGTATACCTTAATGATGATATGATGACGTGTTGAGATAAGTTAATAATAACTTAAAGAAGGAGTAATAGGGATGAGTGGCCTATTATTCATGAGTAGAGTATAGTATTATCATCACTATTTGGTATGTGTACATTCATGCATTCATCTTTTGAGTCGGATATTAGGATCATGTGGATTCTAATAAAGAGGATATCAAATGATAATATTTGATAAAGACGGATATTAGAGGTGAGATACTCTAATAAAGACGATGGTACCACATGCATTAGATATGTCTAGGGTGACATACATTGTGTATTTGCACTAGTTTGCATTAGGGTATTATGTGACCTAATTGATAATTGATAATTGATAATTGGTAATTGTGATTGCATTCCATTATGAACTTATGGATGTTTGGATTGTGTGGTTTGATTAGATGATCTAATTCTCATTAATAAGTATGATATTGCTATGTTGTTGAAGATTGCTAATACTATGTTGTATATGCATGATTTAATTTATTATGTTTGTTTATATAATATAAGTGTATACTATGCTTATTATTATAAACTTGAATTGCAACTAACTCTCTATCTTTGTGTATGTGTAATGGTTTGGGTCCAGGTTCTCCACTTGAGGAGTGATCCCGTGGCTTTGGAGTTTAGCTCGTGAGGACTAGCATAGCTTGGTAAGGTGAAGGATAGGAGGATTCTAGAAGCTTAGATGTCTAGGATTGCTCTGATACTTGTAACCTTGCTTAGACTAGTATTCGGTTCTTCGCTTGTTTGAGATTTTATGTATGACCTTGCTACTTATATTATCTTATCTTTTATTACTTGTTGGATTATCTTGGATTATATGATGGGTCTTCATTGTGGAAGTACCTAGTTGAAGTTGTAATATGATTTATGACTTGCATGCTTGGATTTAATTGCTATAACTTGTTAGTATAGTAGTTTTGACGCTTCCGTTGGCTTAAGTGAATTAAATGCATGCTATTAGTTACTTTGTGTTAAGTAATGCCTTGATGATTTGTATGTTGAATGATTTAAATTAATTATTGCATGTGAATCGATTAGGAGCGTTACATTTTGGTATCAGAGCAAGGTCGGTCCATATCGGATCAAGTAGGTTAGTATACCCATAGGTACATGAGTGTAGTAGAACACTTTTAGTATCCTTAGTCTAACGTAAGGTTGGATTTCTTTTGGTTGGTTGCTTAGGTGATGGCGGCTAATAGAGCAATGGCGGATGCGGTGACATACATGGCAAATGTTATGGCACAAGAGACGGCGGCAAGAACGGCCGAGAGGTTGGCACAAGAGAACCTAAGGGGTAATGAGGATGAATTGAGGTTGGAAAGGTTCTTGAAGAACAATCCACAAGCGTTCAAAGGTGGTTACAACCCCGAGGGAGCTCAAAAGTGGCTTGAAGGCATGGAGAAGATCTTTGGAGCCATGAGGTGCTCGGAAGTTCAAAAGGTGACTTTGGGAACCTACATGCTTCAAGATGATGCTAACTATTGGTGGAAGAATGCTTCTCAAAGACTTGGTCATGGTGGAGCCGTGATCACTTGGGATATCTTTAAGAGGGAGTTCTTAGTTAAGTACTTCCCGGCTGATGTGAGGAATCGGAAAGTGGTTGAGTTCATGGAATTGAAGCAAGGGAACTTGTCGGTTGCGGAGTATGCGGCAAAGTTTGAAGATTTGTGTCGGTATAGTCCACATTACAATACCGTGGAGGCGGAAGAAGACAAGTGTGTGAAGTTTGAAAGTGGTTTGCGTCCCGATCTTAAGCAATTGGTTGGCATTTTGGAGATAAGGAACTTTGCTAACTTGGTCAATAAAAGCAACATTTGTGACTTGGATGGGAAAGCTAAGGCAAGCTACTACAAGGAAGTGCATGATAGGAAAGGGAAGAACCAAGATCGTGGTAAGCCTTATGATAAGAAGAGTAAGGGCAAGTTTGGGGGTAGTGGAGGAAAAGGAAGAGGTGCTAATGACAAGTGCTATAAGTGTGGTGTTTTGGGTCATCATTCTCATGAATGCCCAAAGGGAGAGAAGTGTTTCAAGTGTGGAGAGTTTGGGCACAAAGCCGATGCATGTAAGAAAAAGGTTACTTGTTTCAATTGTGGTGAAGAAGGTCACAAGAGTCCGGAGTGTAAGAAGCCAAAGAAAACGACCGGAAAGGTGTTTGCTTTAAGTGGAGATGGAGCGGAACAAGTGGATAATCTCATTAGAGGTACGTGTTTCATCTATGACACTCCTTTAATTGCGATTGTTGATACTGGGGCAACACATTCTTTTATATCTTTTGAATGCATGAAGAGTCTTAATATTCCTGTGTCTGAAATGCTTGGTTGTATGGAAATAGAAACCCCTGCTAGTGGTTCTGTCACTACTCAACTTGTTTGTCGTAAATGCCCTGTGATTGTGTTTGGCAAATCTTTTGATATGGATTTAGTATGTATTCCACTTAGCGGTATAGATGTGATTTTTGGTATGAACTGGTTAATCTTTAATCGAGTTCATATTAACTGTTGTGAGAAAGTGGTCACATTTCCGAAGTTGGAAGAGGAGTCTAAGTTGATGAGTGGGAAAGAAGTAAGGGAGTCCTTATTGGAGCATGGTGAATTGTTTGCGATGTTTGCATCTTTGAAGATTGAGAATGAGATTGGAATTAAGGAACTACCGGTTGTGCAAGAATTTCCCGATGTGTTTCCGGAGGATGTGTCAGATATGCCTCCAGAAAGAGAAGTGGAGTTTACTATTGATTTGGTACCTGGTACAAGCCCTATATCTATGGCACCTTATAGGATGTCAGCAACTGAGTTAAGTGAATTAAAGAAGCAACTAGAAGAGTTACTAGAGAAGAAGTTTATTCGTCCGAGTGTATCGCCGTGGGGAGCACCTGTGCTTTTGGTGAAGAAGAAGGATGGAAGTATGAGGTTGTGTATTGATTATCGTCGTTTGAAATAAGTGACAATCAAGAACAAGTATCCGTTGCCAAGGATTGATGATTTAATGGATCAGTTAGTGGGTGCTTGTGTGTTTAGCAAGATTGATTTGAGGTCCGGATATCACCAAATTCGAGTTAAGGCGGAAGATGTTCCTAAGACTGCTTTTAGGACCAGATATGGTCACTACGAGTATTCGGTCATGCCTTTTGGAGTAACTAATGCACCGGGAGTGTTTATGGAGTACATGAATCGGATTTTCCATTCGTATTTGGATAAGTTCGTAGTGGTTTTCATTGATGATATTCTAGTGTACTCTAAGACCGAGGAGGAACATGCGGAACATCTAAGGATAGTGTTGAGAACCTTACAAGAGAAGAAGCTTTATGTGAAGTTGTCTAAGTGCGAGTTTTGGTTGAAGGAAGTGAGTTTTCTAGGTCACGTGATATCTAGTGGAGGTATTGCGGTGGATCCTTCTAAAGTTGATGCGGTAACGAAGTGGGGAACCCCAGAATCAGTGTTTGAGATTAGAAGTTTTCTTGGATTGGCCGGTTACTATCGGAGGTTTATTGAAGGTTTTTCAAAGTTGGCTTTACCGTTGACCCGATTGACTAGGAAAGATCAACCCTTTGTTTGGGATAGTTTGTGTGAGAAAAGTTTCCAAGAGTTGAAGAAGCGGTTGACGTCGGCACCGATTTTGATTCTACCGAAACCGAATGAGCCGTTTGTTGTGTATTGTGATGCATCTTTGATGGGATTGGGTGGTGTTCTTATGCAAAATGGACAAGTGGTTGCTTATGCTTCTAGACAATTGAGAGTGCATGAGAAGAACTATCCAACACATGATCTTGAGTTGGCGGCCGTTGTGTTTACTTTGAAGATATGGAGACATTATCTATTTGGTTCAAGATTCGAAGTCTTTAGTGATCATAAGAGTTTGAAGTATTTGTTTGATCAAAAGGAGTTGAATATGAGGCAAAGACGTTGGTTGGAATTTTTGAAGGACTATGATTTTGAGTTAAGTTACCATCCCGGAAAAGCCAATGTGGTAGCCGATGCTTTGAGTAGGAAGTCGATACATATGTCTTCACTTATGGCAAGAGAGTTGGATTTGATTGAGGAATTTAGAGATCTTAGTTTGGTTTGTGAAGCTACATCGCATAGTGTGAAATTGGGAATGTTGAAGCTTACAAATGATTTTCTCGATGAAGTAAAGAATGGTCAAAAGGGAGATTTAGACTTGGTGAATCGTTTAGCATTGATTGAGCAAGGGAAAGAGACCGATTTCAAAGTTGATGAGAATGGAGTTATAAGATTTCGAGAAAGAGTTTGTACCCTAACATACCCGAGTTGAAGAGGAAGATTCTAGAAGAAGGACATAGAAGTGGTTTGAGTATTCATCCGGGAGCTACCAAGATGTACCAAGATCTTAAGAAGTTGTTTTGGTGGCCAAGTATGAAAAAGGAAGTTGCCGAGTTTGTTTATGCTTGTTTAACTTGTCAAAAGTCCAAGGTTGAACATCAAAGACCGTCTGGATTATTACAACCCATGTTTATTCCGGAATGGAAGTGGGATAGCATTTCTATGGATTTTGTGAGTGGTTTGCCAAGGACTACAAAAGGGAATGATTCGATTTGGGTAATTGTCGATAGGTTGACGAAGTCGGCGCATTTTATCGCTTTTAAGACCGGAACTTTAGTGCCAAAGTTGGCGGAGATTTATGTTGAGCAAATTGTGAGATTGCATGGTATTCCATCTAGTATTGTGTCGGACCGAGATCCAAGGTTCACTTCGAGATTTTGGGAAAGTTTGCAAGAGGCTTTGGGGACTAAGTTAAGGATGAGTTCGGCTTATCACCCTCAAACCGATGGACAATCGGAAAGAACTATTCAATCACTCGAAGATTTGTTGAGAGCTTGTGTCTTGGAAGATGGAGGGAGTTGGGATAGATATCTACCTTTGATAGAATTCACCTACAACAATAGCTATCATGCGAGTATTGGGATGGCACCTTTTGAAGCCTTGTATGGTAGGAGATGTCGTACTCCTTTGTGTTGGTATGAGGACGGAGAAAGTGTTGTGTTGGGGCCGGAATTGGTTCAACAAACTACGGAAAAGATTAAGATGATTCAAGAGAAAATGAAAGCGACCCAAAGTAGACAAAAGAGTTATCATGATAAGAAAAGGAAGGATGTAGAATTCCAAGAGGGAGATCATGTATTTTTGAGGGTTACTTCAACCACCGGTATTGGTCGTGCTTTGAAATCTAAGAAGTTGACATCGAAGTTTATTGGACCTTATCAAATCTTGAAGAGAGTGGGGAACGTGGCTTACAAGATGGCTTTGCCACCATCGTTGTCTAATCTTCATGATGTGTTTCATGTGTCACAACTAAGGAAATATGTATCGGATCCATCACATGTGATTGTATCGGATGATGTGCAAGTAAGAGATAACTTGACAATTGAAACTAAACCTTTGAGAATTGAAGGTAGAGAAGTGAAAAAGTTGAGAAACAAGGAGATAGCGTCCGTTAAGGTCATTTGGGGAGGACCCGCGGGAGAGAATGCCACTTGGGAGCTAGAGAGCAAGATGAGGAGTTCTTATCCGGAGTTATTCTCAGGTAAATTTTCGAGGACGAAAATTCTTTAAGGGGGGTAGAGTTGTAACACCCGTATTTATTTATTTTATTTATTAGAGTTAATTAGCCTTTTATGGTATTTAATAGTGAATTGGTAATTAATTAGGAATTGTGGCTATTTTGGGAAAGAGTAGTGTTTTGAGTAGGATAAGTTTTATTAGAGTTATGATAATAAGAGTTGGGCTTGAGTGTTAATGGGCCTAAGTTAGTGAGAAGGATATTATTGTCTTTGGCTAACTAGGTTTAGGTAAGAATTATGAGAATAGAGAGAGAGTGCTCATAACTTGAGAAAATAGAAAGAGGTAGAAAGAGAAAAGCTTTGAAGAGAAGGAAGTAGAGGGGAAGAATAGAGAAAGCTCAAGAGGAAGAGGAAATCAGAAATTCATCATCCTTAAGGTTAGAGAGTAGTTTACAATTCATGTGGGATGATCAAAGAGGGGGGAGATGCCTATTCTCCATACCCAAACCCTCTCATCTCTTTTGGTGGGGAAAGGGAATCAAGGGAATGTGATTTAATGATTTTCTGTGTTAATGCATGATGTTAATGTGTTATTATATGAGCCTATCTTCTATTTCAATCATTAATTTCGTGTGTTATATGAGAATTGTTGTTGTTGATATTTGAAAATGGGTTTTGAATAAAATGAGGAAAAAATCTCTACTTTCTACTTGAAATGATGTTTGATGATGTTAGAACTTGTACTTCTAGGTCTATATATGATATGTATGCTTAAATGTGATAGCTTTAAGAGTTTATGACATGAAATTCGTGATTTTTATGTGATTTCTATGTGAACCCGTGAGCAGAGCATGAAAATCTGGGTTTGGTCGCTAAGCCACCAATCCGTCGCTTCGAGCGAGGATTCATGTGTTCTTCGCGAACCCAGAATTTCATGTGGTCGCCCAGCGACCAGTAGCGACCGCCAGCGACCAGAAGTCGCCAGGCTTCGCTCTGAGCGATGACTTGTCTGCCTCTGCTCGTTTGTTCCATCGCTGGTAGTCGCCCAGCGACCATGACCTGATTTTGAGAAATTTCTTCATGTTGTATGATGAGAGTGAGCTTATAACATGTTTAGATTTGGTCCTATAATGTGTTATATGTATGGATTGATTGAACCTTGAGTTGGTATGATGATAATATGTTTATATGAGTATGTCGATTGAGATTGAGCTATGATTAGCTAAGATAACATGTGTTATTATGTAATGTTTGAATGTATACCTTAATGATGATATGATGACGTGTTGAGATAAGTTAATAATAACTTAAAGAAGGAGTAATAGGGATGAGTGGCCTATTATTCATGAGTAGAGTATAGTATTATCATCACTATTTGGTATGTGTACATTCATGCATTCATCTTTTGAGTCGGATATTAGGATCATGTGGATTCTAATAAAGAGGATATCAAATGATAATATTTGATAAAGACGGATATTAGAGGTGAGATACTCTAATAAAGACGATGGTACCACATGCATTAGATATGTCTAGGGTGACATACATTGTGTATTTGCACTAGTTTGCATTAGGGTATTATGTGACCTAATTGATAATTGATAATTGATAATTGATAATTGGTAATTGTGATTGCATTTCATTATGAACTTATGGATGTTTGGATTGTGTGGTTTGATTAGATGATCTAATTCTCATTAATAAGTATGATATTGCTATGTTGTTGAAGATTGCTAATACTATGTTGTATATGCATGATTTAATTTATTATGTTTGTTTATATAATATAAGTGTATACTATGCTTATTATTATAAACTTGAATTGCAACTAACTCTCTATCTTTGTGTATGTGTAATGGTTTGGGTCCAGATTCTCCACTTGAGGAGTGATCCCGTGGCTTTGGAGTTTAGCTCGTGAGGACTAGCATAGCTTGGTAAGGTGAAGGATAGGAGGATTCTAGAAGCTTAGATGTCTAGGATTGCTCTGATACTTGTAACCTTGCTTAGACTAGTATTCGGTTCTTCGCTTGTTTGAGATTTTATGTATGACCTTGCTACTTATATTATCTTATCTTTTATTACTTGTTGGATTATCTTGGATTATATGATGGGTCTTCATTGTGGAAGTACCTAGTTGAAGTTGTAATATGATTTATGACTTGCATGCTTGGATTTAATTGCTATAACTTGTTAGTATAGTAGTTTTGATGCTTCCGTTGGCTTAAGTGAATTAAATGCATGCTATTAGTTACTTTGTGTTAAGTAATGCCTTGATGATTTGTATGTTGAATGATTTAAATTAATTATTGCATGCGAATCGATTAGGAGCGTTACAATGTCAGCACTTGGTAAATCCTCAGGAGTTGAAGTTACATCAACCGTTTCCTTGTTGATTTCCTCTTCTAAGACCTTGTCTGCATCAAGTCTTTCTTGAGCATGATTCACTTGTGTATACTGTTTTGAAGTAGACCCTTCAATATCAATAAAATTATCTAAGGACCCGAACAAATATTTAACTAGTACCCCTTCATATATATTAGTAATAATTCATATTTTTTAGTTTGGTTGAAAAATTTATGAACAGGAGGTACGAGTCTTCTCACATAAATTTAGGGATGACAATTTAGCTCATATTTGATGGATACACAAAAAAAATATTCATAATAGATAGGATAAAAATCCGTATTTTGAATACGAGCATGAGTATGAGTAATTGCCAACTAAATTGAACAAATATGGGTGCGGGAACGAATATCTTAGTATACACCCGCCCCATATTCACATAGTATATATTTATTTATTTTAATTATATTATTATATAATAATATATGTAAATTAATATAAAAAAATACATTAATATTATTATACTATTACACATTTTTAATGAAAAAGTTTATTTATACTAATAATTTTGTTTATAATTTTCATGACTCAACATTAAAATCTTTGACATTTTTTAAACTATATTAAAATGATATGATATTTTATAATTGATCAATTTATTTTTAGTAAACATGCGGGTAACGGATACGGGTATGGGTAATGAAGACAGAGACAAAACTTGTTACTCACGCGCGAATATATGAGGATTAGGGATGGCATGCAAACTCAAACCCGTGGGGCCCACCCACACCCGAGTCAATAGGTGAAAACCCGAGTTGATTGGGTTTGGGTTCGGGTGTGGATTAGGGACTACTCAAACTCGCACCCGAAACCACACCCGCTTAGATATTAAATTACTTAATTATCTTTATGTAAATATAATTGTAATTTAATTTCTTAAAAGTCTACGTTGAATATTATGTTACCAAATTATGTTATTGATGTATTTTAATGTAATTTCTTGTAATTTAACATTACTCAATTTTATTGTTGTGTTTTCTTGAAAATTTGAACTATGCTTGTTACCAAACTATATTGCTATTGTATTTTTGCGGGTTCTTGCTACGGATTCGGGTTTGGGTGGAAAAACCTAAACCCAATGGGTGTGAGCGTGGCTGTTATTTTTTCACCCGAATAGTCTTTGGGTTCGGGTTCAGATGATGAATTCAGGTGCGGGTTTGAATAGTGCGAAACACGCACCCGCGGGTACCCGTTACCATCCCTAAATTGAGGATGGGTACGAGTATTTTTTTTCAAATTACGTGTATGAAAATGAGGATTATATAGTATCTTATTTAGGAAAATCTAACTGGCACAAGCACATTAATTTGTGCAGAATGCACAAACACCTTTTTGGTAGCTACAGTCCAAACTGGTAGTATATCAATGGTTGAGATTGATGTTAGGCTTGTATATTTCCCCACACCATATAAAAACTTGGTTTGAGTAATGTTGGAGCGGTTTTACTTGCAACCTAGTTGATTGTGTTTTTTTAATACCTGGAACGGATACAATTATATGGTCAACTGGGTCATGGGCTGGTTATTAATGTGGAGTGGGTCATTAATGATTAGGGATGTCAATGGATATCCATGGACGCGGATAGTATGATATCCGTGTTCGCTCCGTCAAACAAATATAATATCCGTGTCCGCTCCATATCCATGCGGATATCCGTTAAGCGGGTAATCCACGGATATTGAAGTATCCGCGGATATTAACAGATATCCATGGATGTTATTTTTTTATTAAAAAAAGTATTAATTATTGAAAAAAAATATATCTTTTTAAAGACAAAACATTAACACATAATATTCATAAATTTTGCTCTATTTTTAATGAAAACACCAAATCTACAAACAAAAATCACCTCGCAGAACTGCAAAGAGTCAAACAAAGCTAGAATTTATATTAAATAGCCAAACTGCAAAAGATAAAATATAAAAATACTAGAATTTATATGTAAGTAGAGATATTTAAGTAATTTTACTAATTATTTAGCGGGTATGGATATTTGCGGGCGAGGATAGTATTAAACCCGCATCTGTATCCATTAAATGCGGTTAATTGAAATATCCGTTTATTTTATCCGTGGATATCCATTAAGCTATCCGCTTCGTGTCCATGGCGGATTTTATCCGAAGATATCCGCGGATATGGATATTTTTGCCATCCCTATTAATGATGGACAGTGAATTACTAAAAAAAATGTTGGCCCATAAAATGTTTAATATTTAATTAATCATTTATTGATAATTGGTGGCATATTTATTATATTCAATAAGTAAAGAGATAGTAGATAAATAATCAATTATTATATTAAACATTAAAAACTCATATTTCTGCTATGATAATAATAATATAAAACAGAGACTGAAAGTAAATAAATAAACAAGTGGCAGGTGCCACTATGCACATGGCAGGTGCTTTGAGATGGAGTGGCGTGCCACTCTTTGTTGTTGGCAGGCGCAATGTTGGTTGTGTGGCAAGGGCCACATTGTTGTGTTTGCTTCTTTTTGCTTTTACTTCTATTTTTTTCCTCCAATTTATTTTGTGTCAACTCACACATAATAGTAAATCTCCTCCCCTAATCATGGGGAGGTTGCTGGTGTTGTTGAAAATTAACAACAAAGATTAATCTACCATTAAATAGAAGTTTCCAAGAAGGAAATAATCTACCATTAAATAATTAATATAGCCAATTTATTCAATAAAGATTAAAAACAATATTTTTGAAATAAAAAATAATTTTATTGGGAGTAAATTCATCGCATTAGTCAAATTTGAATTCTCTAAATAGGGAATATCTTGATTTCGGTCTAATCGGTTAAGAAGTTACAATAAAAATAGTTAGAGAAGTGAAATTTGAATTCTCTAATTAGGAAATATTTTGATTTCGGTCTAATCGGTTAAGAAGTTACAATAAAAATAGTTAGAGAAGTGAAATTTGAATTCTCTAATTAGGGAATATTTTGATTTCGGTCTAATCGGTTAAGAAGTTACAATAAAATAGTTAGAGAGGTCAAATTTTTTTTTTTTTGAAAAGGAACAACCAAAAGTTACATCAAGATGGGCCTCTTGTCCTTGATTATACAGTTTACAATTGACCAAGGCAACAATCCCCATCAGGAACCGACCCAGCCCACCGCGCCATCTAATGAGCTGCTGCGTTTGCCTCTCTGCTAACCCATCGAAGTGAAACACTCTGATTCTTCCCAAACCAGTCTTCGCAACTCTTTGCAAAGAGGTCACATTTGAATTTTCTAATTAGGGAATATTTTGATTTCGGTCTACTCGGTTAAGAAGTTACAATAAAAATAGTTAGAGATTAGCAAATATCTTGATTTCGGTCTAATCGGTTAAGAAGTTACAATAAAAATAGTTAGAGAAGTGAAATTTGAATTCTCTAAATAGGGAATATTTTGATTTCGGTCTAATCGGTTAAAAAGTTACAATAAAATAGTTAGAGAGGTCAAATTTGAATTCTCTAATTAGCGAATATCTTGATTTCGGTCTAATCGGTTAAGAAGTTACAATAAAAATAGTTAGAGATTAGCGAATATCTTGATTTCGGTCTAATCGGTTAAGAAGTTACAATAAAAATAGTTAGAGAAGTGAAATTTGAATTCTCTAAATAGGGAATATTTTGATTTCGGTCTAATCGGTTAAGAAGTTACAATAAAAATAGTTAGAGAAGTGAAATTTGAATTCTCTAAATAGGGAATATTTTGATTTCGGTCTAATCGGTTAAAAAATCACAATAAAATAGTTAGAGAGGTCAAATTTGAATTCTCTCATTAGCGGATATCTTGATTTCGGTCTAATCGGTTAAGAAGTTACAATAAAAATAGTTAGAGATTAGTGAATATCTTGATTTCGGTCTAATCGGTTAAGAAGTTACAATAAAAATAGTTAGAGAGGTCAAATTTGAGAGAAATTCTAACTTAGGCACAAACCCAACACCTCATTGTTAGGCACACTCACAATAAAGGGTAAAAATTAAAGAAAAATTGAATAAAGTGATAGTGATTGATGTGACCATTTTATTTTTCTTTTAATTTTTTTAATTTATGTGTGTGTGCCTAAATTTGTGCCTAAATATTGTGTGTCTATATAAGACTTTCCCCAAATTTGAATTCTCTAATTAGGGAATATCTTGATTTCGGTCTCTGATCCATCACACTTAGTTCACCTAATTCGCTAGTTAGAAAATTGAAATTTTATTTATCGAACTAAGATTCTTAATATTCTCTCATCCATCACACTTAGTTCACCTAATTCGCTAGTTAGAAAATTGAAATTTTATTTATCGAACTAATTCTTAATATTGTTTGATCCATTACACTTAGTTCACATAATTCGCTAGTTAGATAACAATTATTGGCCCGCGCTTCATAAGAGTGGCACCAGCCACTCAATCTCAAAGCATTTGTGCCCCCCGCCAGCATTTGTGCTGCCCGCTACCACTCTCAAGGCTTGCATTTATTTTTCTTTCTTTATATAATAGAGCAGCCTTTAATAGATGCAAGTTCACAAACAAGTCTAAACTGTGTAAGTTTCACTTCCAATCCCACAATAGTTCCAGCTTCCTTAAACTCTATCTATGACGTTACCAATCTTCCAATTCGTCTTTATTATTAGTTTTGCATCTAATTAAAAGTTTCTGATTGTTAATTTTTACAGTAATCGAAAATGGCATCGTCTCACAATAATGGTAGTGCTTCAAGAGGAAGTTGGATCTGCTACAGAAACAAGAATTGTCAATGTCGTTTAGTTTCAGATATCAAGGTTTCTCAGAGTCATCAAAACCCAGGCCGCTTGTATTATTCATGTCAGGATAATAAATGCCATGGTTGTCGTGTTCATTAGCTACCGCATATGAAGTCAAGATGTAGAAGATGAACATGGAAAAGGAAACCCAGATATGGAGGGAGAAAAACTTCTATAGGCACAAACCCAAATAAATTATATTTGGGCACACACACATAAATCCAAAAATTTAAAACAAAAATAATAAAGTCACATCAATCAACATCATTTTATTTTTTTTCTCTTTAATTTTTTTTAGTTTATGTGAGTGTGCCTAACACGTGTCATTTATATTTGTGCCTATATTAGAATTTCCCATATGGAGGTTGAAAGAATAACTGTATTAGTTGTTTAATTTAGTAAGTTAAGTTAAGATTTAATTAAGTTAAATGATGTCTTTTTGTCAATTTAATTAATTGCAAGGCTGACAAATGAAATGTAGAGTAGGCATGTAGCAACAGAGCTCATGCAGGGTTGTTGTGACCAGACTCAACAATAGTCCATTACACGCTACAGTGACATCTCTAGATTGTGTCCTTTGTATTGGGACATGTCCTTTTCATAGCAGTATTTTAAGTGTCCTTTGTATTTCATTGGCACGTTTGTGCAGTACTTAAGTGAAATACACTTTAACTTTTTGCTTTCTTCTAAAAAATAAAGGTAACAAAAATAATTTAGCTTTTGAATTTTATTAAATTTAAAAAATAAATAAATAATGATGGTAGTAATTAAATGTTGGTTGGTGTTTGACTTATAATTGGAAAATGCAACTTTGATGGCGGAAAATAAGTATTTTAGTTCTTCTAGAACTAATGATTCCAAAAACGTTGATTGAAATTGGATTAATGTTATTTTAAGCTTATATAAGTAAGTGCACAATTTTAAATGTTTTATTTTTTTATTCCTGGTGTGTGTTTTTTTGAAGCAGTTTGTGTGTTGAAACGAAACTAATGCATCCAAATAAAACGACGGCAATGACATGTTATGACATATGTCCCTTTTTGTAAAAATATTCACAAAATATGCAACCTAGACCTGATACTCCTAGGATCATTAAATGCCTCCTTTGTCTATCACATCTTAAAGAAGTATGAGTTACAAGATATATAATAAAAATTATATAAAGAAAATGGTGATTAGACTGAACGAAATTTGGGAGGGAGATTGAAATTTCGGAGGGAGAGTAGTGGCTGGTGCCATTGGTTGTGTGGCAGGCGCCATTGAGAGGGAGTGGCGGGTGCCACTCTTGGTTCCTTGTGGCAGGCGCTTTGAGATGGAGTGGCTGGGGCCACTCTTGGTTTTTGTGGCAGGTGCCAAGTTATTGTGTGGCTCGTGCCACCTTTGTTGTCTTGGTTTTTTTTTTCTTCTTTCAATTTTGCATTTATTTTGTTTCAACTCTATTTGTGATAAGTTCCACACCTAAGTATCTGAAATACATAAAAAATAATATAATAGCACTATGAAAATGCAAAAAAATTATCAAATACTAAGCTAATTTCATTAAATAAATAGTGCATTTTTCGGTGTTATCAAATTCTCCGAAACTTGAAGAAATGTAAGTGTAATGAATTAAAAAATGTTAACAATAGGATAAAAAAAAATTGAATTATCTAATTAGCGAATTAGTTGTCGTAAGTGTAATGAATTAAGAAATGTTAAGAATACGATAAATAAAATTTCAATATCTAGTAGATAAATAATCAATTATTATATTAAACATTAAAAACCCAACAACACAAATGATAAGAATAATAAAACATAGACCGAAAATAAATAAGTAAACAATCTGAGTTCAACGATAAATAAAATAAATGCCTAGAATTTAAATATTAAACTAGTGGTGGTGGGAGCCATTGATTGTGTGGCAAGAGCCATTAGCAGTACCACTATCGAATACAAATCAAGTTTTGGCACAAAGTAATTAAATTAATGTCTTGCATATTTCATGTTCTCTAAAGCAATCAAATTACAAATTATTACCAACCAAAGCAACATATGTATCCACAAGGTAATCTACCTCAAAACAGATTCTGCAAAATGGACAAATTAAATATTTGTCAATAACACCAGTTTTAGAATTATTAACAAATTTTAAAAAGTAAACAATAAATTTATTTTAACTCACAGTGTTAACATAATCAGCAATCATATCATCAACCATATCCATGTCAATAACACCCAGACAAACCTCAATAGATTCACTTGAAGTATATCCATGTTGCTACTGGATTTTGAATTTATAACCACCATCTTTTTGCTCCTTTCTACACAATCAAAATTCAGATAAATTAACACAACTTATCAATAACAATAATTGAACAACTCCTAAACCATTTTACAACTACACAAAATTAACTATACCACATAAAAGATAAATAAAAAACTATGAGGACAATTTTTCTTTTTTATTTTTGAATTAATTTGAGTAGATATTGTTAATTTTTTTTTGAATTGAGTAAATAAATAACTATGTGGCAGGTGCCATTGTCTTGGCTGTCGTTGCTATGAAAGGGAGTGGGGATGCTTTAGTGAGTAAGTAAATAACTATGTGGCAGGTGCCTGGTTCTTGTGGCAGGCACCAACTTATTTTGTGTGGCACTGGCCACCTTTGTTGTTCTTGGTTTTTTTTTTTTCTTTCAATTTTCCATTTTTTTTGTTTCAACTCTTTGTGATAAGTTCCACACATATAGTATCTGAAAAACATAAAAAATAACTACGAAAATGCAAAGAAATAATGAAGCACACAGCCAACACAGTGGATAAAATCAGATTTTGTTAATAAAAATTAGGAACACATCTTAACAAAATCTTTCCTTCATTTCATATATGTTATTTTCTTCATTTTTATTAACAATATATATACTCAATTTAATTATAAAGAAAAATATGTTCTTAATAAAGTTAAGAACACAAAATGGGTTTATAATTTTGAAGACATATCTAGATCTCATACCTTGTTTTCAAAGAGGAGAGCTTAAGATGACAACTTAAGGCTTTAATAGATCTCCTTGTTTTCAAAGAGGAATGTTGAAGAAGATGAAGATGAACACAAATGCATGAAATGGAGATGAAGTGGGTGTGTTGAAGAAGATGACAATAATGATGCAACTGTCATGCCATACGAATATTGATGGTTCTATTTTGATTTTGAAAAGTTGAAATGGATAGTAAGGATCCAACTTCCAAGAATTTCATTGCACATGTTATGGGTTATAATAATCCAATTTGATAAAATGATTTATTTGACTTTTATTATATGGTGTGGTTTGACTAGGATCTATACTATAAAATTTTTTGTCCTATTCAAATTTATGTGTTTGTGCATTCTGCACAAATTTACGTGTTTGTGTCAAATAGAAGCACCCTCTTATTTATACCCTACTCATTGATATTCCTACATAAATTGAGTTATTATGAAAATTTTATATCGATCAACTTATATTGTAAGAAGACGAACACATACTTACTTTATCGTAAAAATTAAACCATTAAATTGAAATATAGTTAAATTGATTGAGATATTAAATTTTACAGCTAGACTTAAAATTTAAAAATGGAATCTCCAACTTAAATTGCATTTTATATTAATCTATTTGACACTAAAAAAAAACATTGAATTAAAAGACATGTAGAAAGTTAACCACCGTAGAGCTAACATTTAATCAAATCAAAACATCGTACATCTTACGAAAGAAGGACACTCATATAATTAATATGGTTACGTTTCAACCATGTCACAACCCACACAAAAATAAGAGTCTGAACAAAAATAAGAGTCTAAACTATTTTTCTAAGAATAGGATAGGACAAAAAATAAATTAAAAACAGAAATTTCATTAAATCTAAATTTTGCTCCTAACATCACTATATTGCATGAAAGACATTTGTAACCGAACAAATATCATATGATGATGATCAACCACTTCGTTGATAACGAGGTGGATGCTTTATCTTTGGATTCTCCATTACTCTACTATTGCGTACAATTACAGAAGTGGTTGGTGTCTGGCAAAAAGACAAAGTTCATAGTTAAATACCGTACGTACTACTACATCTTTATGGTTAATAAAATTCATAGTAAAATTATTAGTCACTTAATAATTTTTTATTTAATGTTATGTATTTCCTCCAATTCTTAATATAAAAAAATTATTATATATATATATATATATATATATATATATATTTAAAAAGTAATATATTTAAACAATATTATAAATTAGATACATTAATGTTTCAATGTATTTAAAAAGTAAATATTTTTTATATTAATGACTAAAGAGAGTACAAATTAGTTTCAAAATAATTTATCAAGATCAAAAAAATGATTATTTAAATAAAATAAGTTTTCAACTCCTATGAATTTTCTCTATTTACAAACCTCAACGGCTCAAATATTATCATATCAACTGGTGTAGAGAATTAATAGTTATCGTCCTATGGGTCGTGAATGTATAATTTAGCTAATAGAAACATTGTAATATACCTGTACCAAAAAAAGAAAAAGAAAAAAAACATTGTAATATACATATATTAAAGTTCAAAATATTGTTTCAAAAGGTAAAATTCTCCTAAAATTGGTAGACTTCTATAACATGAAGAATTAAGATTTATTTTAACTAAAAGAGAAGCTTGTATTTAATGTGCAACAATTTTTTTTTCTGAATTGAGTTAAGGTTCAATACAAGTGCCACAAGCAGGGGCGTCCCGCACACATGTGCGGGATGTGCGACGACTCCGGGCCTCTAAATTTTGAGGGCCTCAACTCAAAATTTTGAGGTTATATAATATTACTTATATATTATTTATACCCATAAAATATCAGATGTATATTAATAGATTAATTTTTAGGCCTAAAATAATAGTTATATATTGTTAATGATCATAAAATTTCAAATGAGTATCAATAGATTAGTTATCTATACTGGTAAATATAGTTCTAGTCCATTTTAATCTTTGTATAAAATTTAATCTTAGATTAGGATGTTCCTTTTTGACGTTATATACAAAGATAATTATTTTGTATTTTTTGTCTTTTTTTTTTTTGAGGTATTTTTTTTGTCCTATTTGATTTAATGCAATTGGTTTAATATTGATAATCTTTTTTGGGCTCTTAATATTGATAAGTTATATGTTTACAAGAATAAGAATGGTTATTTTTTAAAAAAAATTATATGCAATTTAAATCGATAATTTTATTTTTATTTTTTTTATTATTAAAGGGCCACTTTTATATTTTGCACAGGGTCTCCAAAAACTTTGAGACGCCCCTGGCCACAAGTATCCCAAGGTTCAGGTCAATCTCGTTTAGTTTTGGTGGTTTCTTATGTAAGCTATTGATGTTGAACACCCCACAATTTTTTTCTTACTCTTTCAACAAATATTTTTCTTATACGCTATTAAAATAGTTAGATCCATCTTAACGCCTCCCCTTTTCTACCTCATCGGTTGCCAATTGTCATTGATAGTTATAATTGTCTCCTTTTATATAATATTCCCACCGTAAACCACCGTTCCAAAAATCTAATATCGCCAATATCATCAAAGTTATTTAGTTCGAATCCGTTCAGAGCAATGTTGAATGTATTCTCTCTGTCTCTATTTATAAGAGGTAGTTTGATAAAACACGAATATTAAAAAAGTGGGTTTTAGTATTAAATTGATTGACAAATTATATTAATTTTACATGTTTACCCTTACACTTAATTGTAGTGCTTTGTATCAAACAAAAGAGAATTTAATACTATTAAAAAAAACTATGCAAAGTAAATAAGAGTAAGTTTGGAAAAAGAATAATTAACGCCATTGATAATTGTAAAAGGGTTTTATTAAAAAGGGATAAATTTTTTGTCAAACTAGCTCTTATAAAAAGGGACGGATCGAAGAATTACTACCTTCTTGGTGTTTGAATAATTGTCTCGAATTGATATATTGTTAGATGCATGCCTTAATTTTCTGCATATTGTGGACTTGTTTGTGGTGTTTGATTAATTCAAATTGTCCCATGAACAACAGCCAAGGATTTAGATCCTGTAGGTGAATATTATAAGTGAAAAAATTAAAATACCTTTAATTTATTTATCAATAATTAATATTATTTATTTTATAATCTAAATGAATTATTCACTTTGAATAGTTAGTTTTTTCAACCAATTTTTTTTTAACCAATTATATGACCAATTTTTGACGACGTGCATCCAAAATCTAACTTCATCCGCACCCGATACACTTGTTAAACATGCTAAAAGATAAATAAAAAATAAAAATAACAGTGATAAAATATTTTTTTACACTTTCAAAATATTAAATACACAATTTTCAAGGAATTTTTTTCATAATGATTTACTTAACATTAAGGTGTACTATTTAGCATTTTTCATAAAAAATAATGAGTCAAATAAAATGGGTGTTATGGATTTGTTCCTTTTAAATTTTAGGAAAATTAAATTGTTTTACTGTATTTTTTTATGTCTTATACCAAATTCAAGTTTGGTTTTTTCTTAGTGGAAAGGAAAATGAGGAAAGAAACAAAAATGACATAATCAGGAACCAATTTGTTTCTCAATTAATTTAACAAAAGAACCATTAACAAATCTTCTTAATCCTACAAACTTTTCACATCTATCACCTACATTTCTATCCTTCCTTTTTTTTCCTCCTTCTAAAATTAACCCCAACATTTTCTCAGATTTACATTTTCCACCCCAAAATCTCAACGCCACCACTTACATAGCTTGTAATGACTCCGACCGCCACAAAACATCTGACACCGGTTCACCATATTCAAACAACCCATCCCCCGTCACAAAACCTCCGGCACCACCGTTGTTCACATCACACTCCGACAACAACCCGGTTTCAAAACCAAACCCATCAAAACCGGAAAAATCATCATCATCAAACCCCACAAAACCGGTCAGGTCCACCTTCTCCGGTTCAACCCGACCCGGTTCATCACTTGAAACCACCGTTGGTGGCAACCCAAGTTCATCATCAGAGGCCTCAAAAAGGTAACCCAGCTCACCAGAACCGGCCACTTGAACCGGGTGGGTCTGACCCGGTTCAAAACCCGGAGCAAAAATCTCTTCCTCAAAACTTTTGATAACTGAGTCAAGACCCATCACAGCAGAGTCACGCTCAGTCTGTTCAGGAACATTATCAGCATCATCAAGCATATCAAAAATTTCATCTTGAAGCTGAACATCCGAGTCAAAAACCGAGTGAGAACCCGAGTCAACTCGTGTCAGCTGAGATTCCAACTCGGACGAGGTAACATCAGAAACAGAGTTAAACTTTCGAATCTTAGTTTCAACTGAGTCAACACAGTGAGTTTCGGAATCGGTACTTGACTCATCATGAACTCGCTTTCTCTTGTCGGTGGAACTCTCCATTATTTATTTTGAATGAAAAATGAAGAGAAAGAAATCAATCAAGTGAGAGAAAATGAGTGTCTAGAGAGAGAAAAAGGGATGTGTTTGGGTGGGAGGAAAGAGAAAGGATGAGGGGTATATATAATGGTTGGAAAAGTAAGATAGAGTTTATATAATTTAATTTTTGTAATTAAAAATAGTGACAGGCGCGTGTTAATAGAAAAAGGAAAATCCGTTTGGTTCAGTTGAAGAGAATATCACACTATTCGTCTATTTGATTCTATGGAAAAAAGTAAGATAAAAGAAAATTACGCAAATCAATAAATGAATTTAGGTTACTTTATTATTCAAATTTATTCATCAATTTTTGTAATTTTTTTCCTCCCATTTTCTTTCCATTATACTAAACGGACCCTGTATGTGTAAAGTCAGAATTTGAATATCGGACACTCCCTTTATTTACTTTTAAGGTGTAATTTCTAACCACTGATTGCGTAACCAAAAAAAAAGGAAAATTCTAAACAATATCTCGGAACACCCGTTAAGAAAACAAATATAATACTCTATTTTTTTTGGGCTTTTACCACCAGTTGAATCTGGTTCGAGAGGTCAGTTCTGACATCAAGTGGTTCGCCCCCTCCCGATCGTAGTTACGGGGGATCAAACAGTGGCCCCCCTGCCAAGTTCAGCACCAATCACCATTAAACCAACTAACGATTGGTAATATAATACTCTCTTTAGTTTTAAATAAATTACTTTTTATATATTAGAAATTTAACGTATCTAGTTAATAATTTGGATTAGATAAATTTAATTTTTAATGCGTAAACTTCTTCTTATATTTAAAAACCAGATGTACTAATATGACATTTTTTTTTTGAGGACAATATGACATTTGAGTATGTGCAGTCAATTTCTTAATTTAATTTTTTTTATTTTCTTATAGCATTTTCAATAAGGGTATCAAAAAGAGTTTATAAACTAATGATCCGTACCTTATTTTTTTATAATTGAAGTTGACATAAATGTATAAATTGATGATACGGTACATTATTTAATATTAAGGTATCGTATCATCAATTTAATATTACGTTTTTTTGTATATCAAATTAAATAGAATAGATCACTTGTTAAAGCATCCAATAAGGGTACCAAAAAGAGTTATATAAACTAATAATTCGGACCTTAATTTTTTATCATTAAAGTTTCATGACGTGACATATGAGGTATCAAAATTGATTAAACGGTACTTTATTTAAGATATCGCATCATCGATTTAATATTACATTTTTTGTATATCAAATTAAATAGAATAAATCATTTGTTAGTAATGTATGATGTTCAAAGTGGTATCATCATTGAAGCAAAATATATACGAATTGCAAAAATATTATATGGCATTATATAAACCATTTTTTAATAATATATAATATCCAAAATAGTATTATAGTATTACTCCGGATACATCGGTTAACATCACCCATAAGAAAAGTAATTTCTCCAAAAACAAACTTTATTCACGGATGTCACGTTCTTTCTTAAGTTTTTCATTTTCCTTTTCTATCCAAATATCTTAAAAAAGTTTGCGTGTGCAATACTAATGTTTTAACATCAATCTTCTTTTCTTTTTTGGGTCGGGCATCAATCTTCTTTTTACAAGGGTACCAAAAATAGGGTGACAAAACATTTCTAATATTTATAGTCTATATTTCAGAATTACGATAATTCATCTTAATTATTTAATTATAATAATCACATAATTTTAGTGTATTTATTTTGATATTAAACATAAATTTAATTTATTAGATCGGCTATTTTAATTAACTATTTTTGGTGGGTCGGTTGAAGTTTTTGGCTTGGTATTTTAAATGGGTGGAGTAGGTCCGCCAATGGAGATTTTAAATTATTTTTTATTGAATTTGAGATTTAAATTCTATGAGCAAGTTTAATTCAACTTTCTTTTCTTTTTACTTTTTTAGACAAAAAAAAAAAAACAATGAATCAAACTAAATTTCTTTTGTCTTGCTTTTATTTTTGATTTAATTTATTTTGAGATTTGTTTAATATTGTTTGATTTTTGTTGGTGCTTAATTTTATTTCAAAACTTGTTTAATGTTGTCTGATTTATTATTGGTCAACTGTTGTTGAATTTTTATTAATTGCTTTTTTATATTTTGATATTTCTTTATCTATTACTATATATAAAAAGGATACAAATTTTTTGGATGGCTTTTTCATTATACCTATTTTACCTTTAAAAAAAACTATAAAAAAAAAACTAAATATTTGTATATGTTGAAAAATAACTTCCACATAAAAATAGATTTTCAGTTTTTTTTTTAGCAAATAATTTTCTTTTTCTCTTAATAACTAAGCACAACTTTCACATAAAAGTATGTTTTCAGTTTTTTTATAATAAAATATATATATATTTTCTTTTTAATAACTAGCCACAACAAAAATGGATGTTAAGTAGTTATCAATTAACTAAGTCCAATAAAAAAAGAGATTAAGTAGTTATTTATATTTGCACAATAAAGAATTTTGATCACAGCAAATAAAAAAAAAGAGAATATCGATCACACAAATGGGCACAGAACGTGCCCGTTTGGCGGCTAGTGTTGAATAATGGCATGATATTGCTATGAGATGTAGAGAAATGGTATTTCTTTATGTCGGCTTGCCAGCAAATGAGAGGGCTTTGTTTTTGAGTTATATACGTAAAAAATTATAGTTGTTTTTAAATGTATCTCTCTGTGTAGATTATCAAATATATATATATATATATATAAAATGATTATTGTATAATCTGTTTTCTCTATCTAACACTTTTCCTTTTTTCTTTGTGACAAATCTAATACATTTTTCTTTTTTCTCTATCTAACATTTTTCCCTTTTTCTTTTTGACAAATCTAATACATTTCTAAGTTTATTAAAATAAAAAGATCATAATTTCTAAGAAAAATTTAAATGTGCCCTTATTATGAATTGATTATTTTCCACTCTACTTTTATGGTAATAAAATACTCTGTAAATGTAAAATAGTTTTTTAGGTAAAAATCCAAAATAGTTATTTATACTTTAAAATTTTTAAAAAGGATATTTGTAAAAATAAAAATAAAAAGTTACAATAAGATATTTATTGGTGAAGGTGATTATTGGGGGAAATATTGTGTGCAGGAAAGTGTAGGTTTTCTTATTTTTATTTCTATCACATTTGGACCATTAATTTTATTTAATAGTGTTTTTTTGTAATTTTTTTTTATGATTTTTTTTTTTAAACCAAAAGGTGGAGAGCAAAGCGCAAACCACCAAAAAATTTATTGAAATGAAGAGAAAATGATTACAAGATGAGGGGAACTAGGCCAAAACCTCACCTAAGTAAAACAAAGTCTAAAATAAGGAAAACCTTGTCTGTTCTTAGCAACACAGTCTCGAACAAACAAGGGAATATCATCCCAAAAAACAATAGAATCAATAGTGAGTCCATAATTGGCTAAAAGATCCGCAACCTGATTCCCTTCTCTATAGATATGAGTGACAATAATATTCATTTGACTGGCCATGAAAATTGCATTCTTCCATCTGTTACTGAGGCTCCAAGCAACTGATTTCGCAGGATGCTGAAAAGCTGATACCACCGATAAAGAGTCACTTTCAATCCAAAGATGATTCCAATGCTTATGGTAAGCAATTTCAATAGCTCGCATGAAACCACATAATTCCGCACAAAAAGCATTAGTAACCGTTAAAGGCTCCGCAAAACCACATAATCCAAAGCAATTTTTTTTTATGATTCATGGACGAAGAACTTAATTGAGGGAAAGATAGAGTGAGGAAATAAACTTACGGAAATCAATGAATAAATTTGGATTATAATGTTGAACTAAGTTCATTCATTGGTATAAGGGAACGAATAAGGGAGAAATTTTTTTTACGAAAATCAATGATTGAATTTGGATTAAGGTTACTTTAAGTTTCTTTATTGCTTTTCGTAATTTTTTTTCCACCTTTTATCTTATTTTTTTCAAATCAAACATACCATAAAAGTCATTCAAAATTGAATATAAATGAATAGCCAGCACTAAAAAAAGCAAGATTGGATCCTCTGCAGTGAATTTTTCACTTGAGGCAGTCTAGTGTAGATCTCAACTATTCAATTGTTTTTTGTTAATATAAACAATAGCCACAAAAAAAAAATGAGTGGTTGTGATGTCACTGCAGGAAATTACACGGAGAGAATCTCCTCTAAAAAAAAGCATTAAATTTCCACTGTGTAAAAAAAAACTTTTTTTAAATCTTTATTATATTTTTTATGAGAATATAATGAACCAATATTTAGGTCTTAGTTGCAACTCGTATGAAATATTTATAATTAGTGTTTCATAAACATTAAATAAAATTATTTGTGTAGAGATTTTTTTTTTTTGCGTTAACCTTCTAGTTAACGCAAAAAAAACTCACGGCATCCATACATATAACAATAAATTGCATAAGCCTATACAATTGATTATATTGAGGTGTCCAGAATATTCAAGTCGCCAGGTCTGTGGCATTGATGACATCAAAGTCATTGAATGAATCTACACTTGATCAAAGTTTATCCTTCAACATGAAAAAATGAACGTCGCATCATGACGAAACAACAATACTCGACACTAAGACGGGAATACATATACAATTCACCATGATGAGAAATCAAAACAACAATGTCGCACAAAGTCGACGAAATCACACAAAAAAAGTGAAAGAAACATTAAATTGACCTTAAATCATTCATCTCCGATAGATTAAAAAGAAGAGAAAGACTGACGACGTTTAGGGTCAAAAGAGGAGAACAAGTGATTCAAATAAATAAACCAGTTTTTTGTGTGTAGAGAGATAATGTATCGAAAGCTCAAAATAAAAAACAAAAATATACACGTAAAAGAAATAAGAGAAACATTTTTATCATTGTGGCAGAATGGGTTTCATTCATGAGTTGGACCTGGACTGGCTTTTCTGAACCACACTTAACTGTGTAGATCATACGATAGACACGCCCTAAAAAAACAGACGATAATTATTGTCTGACAGGGACACGTGGACGAAAATATTTCTTATGGGCTCATACAACACTTGTCCTAAGGATAGACATACAAGAAAATATTCTAGATCCCTACAAACCCTAATTATCCTCCTACATAACACATGTCTTATGGGCTCGGTCAAGCAAGTCTTATCTAACCTAAATATATCTAATTTTTTACATATACTGCTTGATTGTCAGAGTGTACATATATCATCCCATCCTTCACTACGAGATATCACTATCAACAATCATCAACAATTCTCACTCAACGACTCACTACGAGCATGTCATTCAAATCTCATGTTTGAAAAGGGTCAACCACATATGTTTATCATATATCTAACACTTTTTTTAATTAAAATTTATGTGCTCTACAAAATATGTGAATCTTATATAAATTTGATGAAATATATGTAAATTTTAATCAATAAAATAACACGTTTAAAAATGTGTATTAAAGAAGTGTTAGTATTATTAATAAATAAAAACGAATTAACAATATTTTATTGAAAAACAAACTTTTGTTCCATAATAAGTTTTCAATGTAACTTTTAATTGTTTATCTGATGTTATGTACATCACTCTTAACTTTTTTTTTTTGTTTAAATGCAATTTTATTCTCCCTATATTACTAGATTTGTAATTTGATCCGTTAGTTTTTCTTAATTTCGACCCTATTTATTGTCCTCTTCTTGTTGTGACTTTCATTTTTTACAATGTGGCATTGTATATGTTTGCCACTTTTCTTTGCTTATGCAAACTAGTACTTAGTGTCTATAAAATACTAGTTAAAAAAATCAGGAGATAAATTTTGCATTGAAATAAACATTTTTTATGTTTTAAAAAAAATAAATTACACTTTGTCGAAAAAAATAAATAAATAAATTACACAAATTTCAAATTATTCTATTATATTAATTTTCTTAACTAGAACTTGGACATGAAGATTTTGTAAATCTAAAGTTTTGGGCCACAAAGATCCATCTTCTTCTTTACACTGCTACCAATTCACCTCCCACAATTTTCACCATGCAAAATTCACTTCTTGATTACCCATGCAGGCCATCGCGTCACTCTCACTACTCACCCATTCCAAAATCTCTTCATTATTAGATTATTTAATCTCCCAAATTTTTATTATTTTTATTTATTTTTTATTAAATTTTTTGAAAAATGTTACTCCCTCTGTTCCAAAATAAATAACTTATGACCATTTTCATGTATGTCAATATACAATTTTAATAATTAATATCTTTAATTATCTAATATTAAAAATTATAAAAATTGTATATTTGAAAAATATTTATCGAGACAAATCAAAAAAGATTTCATATGCTTATATTTATATGTACATATTAGTAGAAAAATATGGTCAAAGCATTTTATATGAATAGTATACAAAGTCAAAATTAAGTCATTTATTTTGTGATGGAAGGAATAACTATTATTCTAAGGTCTATTTTTTTTTCCAAGGTTCTCAGGACTAATTAAGAAAACTAAATGTACTAAGCATATTTTGGAACTTGTGTAGTTTTATATTTTTAAAAAAGAAAAACAATATTTTCAATGTAAAATTTATATTTTTTATTTCATTAACTTGTGTCTTGGAAGAACTAATTAGTATGACCCAAAGTTTTTAAATATTGAAATGTATACAAGATAGTTAAATCCATCCGATGTCAAACTTTTATATTTATATTTCCAAAAATATGTAATAAATGAGAAAAAAACAAAGAAATAGAAATACAGATGATCTCATGGTCTGCTTCCCATCCCCACAAGAGCAACGGGTCTGGTTATTGTCCATAAGGGGTCCTTATGGACCGTCCATAAGCTTAGGCCCATTAGCGCGCTATACAGCCCATTGCTACCCTACACCATACTTAATGGTTTTGGCTAGAAATCTGGGGGGAGGAAAAAAAAATTTAAGTGCATAATTATAGCGTTGTACTCCAAAACCATTTTATGCACTTAATGGTTTTGGAGTACAACTCCTGGAAACCATTCCAACAACAAAATGGTTTTGGCTAGAAATTTGGAGAGGAAGGAACAAAAAAAAAAAAAAAAATTTGGGGGATGCACGACATTTGGGGGTGCGCGAGAAATTTGGGGGGTGCACGAGAAATTTGGGGGGTGCACGAGAAATTTGGGGGGTGCACGAGAAATATGGGGGTGCTAGTAAGTTGGGGGGCGCGCGGTTGGGGGCGTGTGAGTAATATGGGGGGCGCGTGAGTAAAATGGGGGGCTCGTGAATAAAGCTGTTGTGTTTTGATTGGCTTATGGACCATCCATAAAGATTGTCCTTATGGACAATAACTTTTGCCAAGAGCAACATGTCACCCTCTCCAACAAAATTAACCAACTCTCCAACATTATAATTCATCTCTCAATTATCCATGCAAACCATCGCACCACTTTCACCATACGCCCATTCTGAAACCCTTCCATTCCTAGAATTATGATTCTTCCCTCCATTTCCTTATTATTTTTATTTCTTTTATTGCTAAAGTGTTTGAAAAATGTTAATTATTGTCCTAAGGCACCTCTCCGATTTTATATATAAGCAAAATTTAATTTTTTAGATTAACTGGAAAAGTGATGTATTTAGTTCATTTTATACTAGTAGATTAGATACTTCATTTTTAAGTCAAATTTTGTTTATATATGAGACCGAAGAGAATAATATCTTGGAATTTGTGTAATTTAATATTTTTAAAATATAAAAATGATATTTTCAAGAAACATGTTAACATGCATTCTGAGAAATAGAAATGATCCCATTTTCCTTACCCCAACCCCGCAAGAGCAACCTCCCTCACCTCCGAGAAAGTCTTATATAGACATAAAATTTAGGCACACTCACACAAATAAAAAAACTAAAAAAATAATAATTTTGTCACATCAATTTATATTACTTTAATTCTTTCTCTTTAATTTATGTTACTTGTTGTGAATGTACCTAACACTATTTATTTGTATTTGTGCCTATATAAATATTTTTCCTCACCTCCCTCTTAACCCTCTCCAATAAAAGCAACCAACTCTCTAACATCATAACTCAAAACCCCCATTTTGTATTTGCGCTTTTTAATTATTTTTTTCCGTAAACTTAATTGAGTTAGAAGAAACATCACATTATACGTGTAATGACCGGAGTTTAAATTTCAAACACTTTTTTTTATTCACTTTAACATATAATTCTATGAACTAAGCAACTTGACAAAAAAATTATTTTCTTTTTAAATTTTAAAAATAATATTAAATGTAAATAACAAAATAAATTTATATATTTGATGTGCCAATCAAAAGAAGCATGGTACATGGTGCGTCATTTAATAAGTGTCACGTCATCAAAATTAAAAGTCGAAATGAAATAGGGACTAAATCTCTTAAATTTTAGTATAGAGCGACTAAAATTACAGGGGAAAATAAAACAATAAAATTACAGGTTTTGTAAAATAGAAGACTAAAATTTCATTTAAATATATTTTTTTGTTTTAAATCTAATATCATCCGCGCACAACTGCAGAAATAACTCTTTGCAGTGGTGAAGCTAGCAATAATTTAGGAGATCAAATAAAGAAAATATAAAATATTATTTTATTAACTTTGCCTTTACAGTTTTCATTATTAGCAAAATTTTATGTGTAGTTATTACTTATTATAAAGACCAAAGCTATTAAAACAAGATGAATACATTTATCTACAAAGTAATATTTTTTTATCTTTCATATTTCAACTAATTTTTTACAAATCATTTTGTTTGAGGTAGCTAAAAGTACATTATTAAAATAGTCAAATGTAAAAATACATCATCTTGTAGAAAAATTTAAATAAATTATAGAAGAAAGGGGTATGCCATCCTTCGGCCATGCTGTTTTGGATTTTGAGAGACTAAAACAAGTGATAAACTCTCCTTTAAAAATTTAACGCTACCATATACTCAAATTAATGATCAAATCTAAAATTTAATTTAAGTTAGTAAAGACTCTGACCATTTTATCTAAATTTTGGTCGCAAATTATTCTATTTATGTTGTGTGCGATTTTAATGAGATGGAATGAGTGATGCAATAAAGGGTGCGTTTGTTTTGGATTTTTTCAAGAAAAAATCTATTTTTTTCTTAAAAAAATTCATTTTGTAGTTTTGGTAGTGTTTGTTATAGATTTTTTTAAAAATCATTTTTTAAAAAAAAATCATTTTTAACCCCAAAATGAAAATATATTTCTAATAGCTTTTCAAAAATCTATTTTTTTTAAAAAAACTAAGGAACCTAAGTGTAGGAACTTCCTATTTTAAAAAAATAGATTTTTATGATTGTAAACAAACACAAAGTAGCTTTAGATTTTCTTCAAAATCTCTACATAAAAATCTCTAGATTTTTTTAAAAAAAAAATCATTTTTTAAAAATCTTAAACAAACGCACCCAAAATTGTGTACTCGCAGCCCGGGACGCATGTTGGACCATTTCTCACAGGTTTCAAACACAAAATAAATTTTTATTTACTAAAATACTTTTATTATTTATTAAAATACAATATAAATCACCAACTTTTTCATTTGTGTATGTAAGTTTATGATAAATTTGTCATTTTGTCCGTGTACCCTAAAAAATATATACTCATAGTTAATAGTTAATGAGGTCAATCGGATAAAAAAGATTAAATATTTTTTTTAAGACAAAAGAAAATAGCTTAGCTAGAAAAGTAAAAACATTTTTTTTTAACTATGTTGGCATCCTTTTATTCACATTCACAAACAAGCTAACTCCCAAATTTATTAAAAAAGAAAAAAAAAGAGATACAAGATAACTTCGGAGGACTTATAACCAATGTCCAAGTATGAGCGAACAAATACAACCGTCTTATTAAAAACTTTATCTGAAAAATTCGTATGAAAGAAACGGCATAAGTTATGGTGCATAAGCCATGTTTATGCACCGTGCATAAATACCCAAAATTACTTAGCGCACCCCCCAGATTTCTAGTGCACCCCCCAAATTACTTAGCACACCCCCCAGATTTTTAGGGGGTGCATTAGAAATTTAGGGGGTGCGCTAGAAATCTGGGGGATGCGCTAAGTAATCTGAGGGGTGTACTAAGCAATCTGGGGGGTGCATTAAGTAATTTTCATTATTTATGCACAGTGCATAAGGAAAAAGCTTATGCACCATAACCACTCCCGAAAGAAACATGTGAAGGTCAAAAGAATGTAGTGCTCCAACATCTATATTCAGACCAACCAAATATATTTTTAGTGTGAACATGATTTATACTATTAAGAATTGTATCCCACCATTGAAATTTTTGAATTTGCAATCTAAGAGTAGCAATATCATTAGCAAAGTACCTGTCTTCTCTATAAATTATGTGAGATAATGAAAAAACATATTTTTTTTGAGCTCTTTAAAAAAAAGATAAGAAGATTAAATAATGTTTTTAATTTTAATTAAATTTTTAAATTTTCATTTTCTTTCCTTATAGAGAATTGGTATATTTTAATATGTTCAAAATTATTATGCACGTACTTTTAGTCTATGTTGTTAAACTATTGTGTATTTTGGAATAATTATTATAAATAGTTTATCAAAAAGAAAACAAATTCAAAATTTGATTTCTAAGTCGAAGTTTTTGACTTTTATCTCTATCTTTTGAAATTTTAAATTTTTTTATTTAATTATTCTCATTTTTGAAAATTATAAAGTTCCATAAAGAAACTATTTTTAGTATTATAAATATGAATGAAAAAAGAATTAAAAGTTTAAGAAAATTTAAAATTTTTAAAAATATTAAAGATTAAAACTACATGCATAAAAAAATTTCATAGACCATAACACGCCGCTTTTGTTATAAAGACTAAAGACAAAATTTGATAATTATATAGGAATTAAAAATATATTTTACTTTATATAAACTTATCATTTTTATTTTATAATCCGTGTGAAAAGGTCATCATGGGATAATATTTATTTTAAAGAGTTAAATATACTTTTGGTATCTTTAAATATACCAAATTTTATTTTTAGTTCCTATAAAAATTTCTTTAAATTTTAGTTCCTTTAAATTTTTAGTTTTCAATTTTAATCTCTGCATATTTTTTAAAAGTTGGTGTATCATGCTTTAAATTACTTAAAAATATATTATTATTATTATTATTATTATTAAGAATTTCAAATACAATTAGTTTAATGATATTGCTATTTAGTTTTAATTTTTATTAATTTATCTATAAATTTAAATTAAGATTAAATAGTTAAATAATTAAACTAATGATATTTTAAGGTATCAATAATGATGTATTTTCAAAAAATTATTTAGAACCTGGGATGCGAACTTTTGAAAAAACCGAAGACTAAAAATTGAAAATTTGAAAGACTAAAATTCGAAGGAAAATTTTAAGTTGTAATAAAAAATAAAGTTCATTATATTTAGAGACAGAAAAAAATAGATAAGTATGAGTTTTTTAAAATTAAAAATTGATGTTGTGTCTGCCATTCTGAATTTTCCTTTTTTTGCGTGTAAGATCCGTTGGCCATTATTGCAGACAGATGATTTTTCTTTTCTAGCAATTAACTAAATTTAATTTTGGTTTGAAGTCCGGTGGTAGGGTCCACATGCCTAGGAAACATCGTGTGTATTATATTCAACTCTTTTATATTTAAAGTTTTAGATTTGGTTGCGTCAAAATAAAAAAAGGTTTCAGATTTGGTACTTTGGAAAATTTTAGAGACGTGAGTGGGTGTGGGTCAGTAGTTGTTAGATCATAACACCATAGGTGGTCGTGAAGGTAGATTCTTGGCTTGAATTGGTTTTGTTTTGGATAAATAATTATTTTAGTTTTTAAATGTGTAAAATATTATTTGAAAAATGCTAACTTATTATTTACTTCCTCCGCCTTTATTTATAAGTAAAAATTGTTTTTTAGGTTTATTCAATAACTAATGTATCTAGCTTAAATATAGACTAAATACATTATTTTTCCAATAAACCTAAAAAACAACTTTTACTTATAAATAAAGCCAGAGGAAATATGTAGTAGGAACTATTGGCATTCACCATGTTAACAATTGTTAAACTATGGATTTGTTTTGCACTAAGGTCTGTTTGGTATGATAGAAAGAAAGTGAGAGTAAAGAAAATTACGAAAATCGTTGAATGAATTTAGATGATAAAGTAATCCAAATTTATTTATTGATTTGCGTAATTCTTTCCATAGAACCAAACGGATCATAAGATCCCATTTGACCTAATTTATTTCAAATTTCATTACCTAAGAAAAGAAGAAGTTAGACCAGATAAATTTTTAAAAAATTCTTGATAGAAAAAAGTTGGTTAATTTTTATGAATAAAATGCATAGATAAATAATTTTTGAAGCTAATTTATTTTAAACCTAAAAAAAGGCAGGCCAAACAACGTTAATTGTTTTAAACACTCTTATTTTCACTTTTACTTTTCAAATAACTTCTAAAACCTAAAAAAAAGGCAGGCCAAATGACAACTAAGGTACCATTTAACTAAATAGAGAAGTATAAAATTATATTTGACACTATTTCTCCTTAAAAGTATTAGAGAAATAAAGTAAAGAAATAAAAAATAAAGAAAAGTAAAGTCAAACACAATTTTTTCTTTCTTTACTATTTTTAAGGAGAAGAAAAAAAGTGGAAAATAAGTCGGGCCAAACGGAGACCTAGTTTATTTTAGACTTTTTTACTCAATAAAAGGAGAAGTTAGAGCAAACAGATTTTCAAGAATCTCTTGTAAAAAAAAATTGCTTAATTTTTATGAGTAAAATAATATATAAAAGACCTTTGGGGCTAAAAATTACAATATTAACTTCTTTCTTTCATATAGCTTTTAAAAACTAAAAAAGCTAGATCAAATAGACCTAAGTCTAGAGTAAAAAATTTCTCTTACATTGTTTTTGGTTCAAGAGAAAGAAATTGAGAAGAGAGAAAAATATGGATTCCAATGAATGAATTTGGTCTAATTTTAGTCCAAATTCATTCATTGAAATATGTGTTTTTCTCTCTTCCCTATTTCTTTCTCTTGAACCAAGTACACCTATCAATGGAGATGGAGCAGAAAAATTCTTATTTGGGCACAAACCCAAAAAAAAAATATTTAGGCACACTCATAGGAAAAAATAGTAAATGAAAAATACTAAATGATGTGACAATATTAATTTTGTTTTAAATTATTTTTCATTGTGAGTGTGTGCCTAAATATTTTTTGGGTCATGTTAACTTGTGCCCTAAGAGCACATGTTAAGGTACATAAAAATAGAAATATAGCATTTAAGGTACATATATTTTTTATTAAAAAAATGTTGAATTTTATTTTTTTTAAATACATTTTAATTAAAATTAAATAAAACTCATAATTTTGATGAATATGTTCATCATCTTCATCAATTCTTTCATATTTTCATATTCTTTAAAGGACCAAAGTGTTACAAAAAAATAAGATATAAGACCAAACTGTTACAAATGAAAAATAAAGGACCAAAGTGTTACAAAAAATAAGATAAAAGACCAAAGTGTTACAAATAAAAGATAAAGGACCAAAATGTTACAAAAAAATAAGATAAAAGACCAATATAATTTTGCCAAAAACATATTTAACAGGTTAAAAAATTATCTTATATCATTCAATCGTATTCTTATACTTTCAATTCAAACAATATTCTTAAATTAAACCAACCTTATAAGAGTACTAATTAATAACACTGACATATATATGATAGAATTAGATACGGTTTATAAACAAAATAAAAGTAAAATTTAAATACGGTTTGGTCAAGAAAATGAATTAGATACGGTTTAGTTTGACAAATTAGTTGCTTAATTTATAATCAATCAATTAAAACACAAGAAAAGAAGGTTCCAAGTTTTCAAACAAGGCATCGTTGTTGGATGCCGGTAGAAACCACTACTAATTGTTTGGCTTTTTCAATGAAATGAATCGAAATGAATCTATCTATGTATCATCACCTTTGGCCGGTTTTATCTATTCCCATAAGGCCATAATACCATTTACTTTCACTTTGAGTTTGACATTGTTGGGGTTGTTTACCACCACACCTCTTAGGAATCTCACACTGACTACATTAAAGTATTCAATATGGTATTTAAACTGCTTTGAATAGATAGAATTCGATTTCTCTAATGGGGAGGAATGTGATGTTGATATAATAGTCAAAGATTCAGGCACGGATGAAAAGTGTACTTGCAAGATTGTTAGCACTTTAATGCTCAAAATTAGTATTTGAATGAGAAAAATGTTAAGAAAATTGGGTGAAAACTGTGTACCTTGAGTATTAGGGTTGTTCTTGAGTATACATGGTGAGTGACAATTCCACTAACTCAGTGGAGCCTAAAATAATATTGTTTTAGTACTATGTTTGATTCCCATTGGTTGAGTCCATGTGGATTCAAGGACGTGTGTGTTTTCTTGTCTTGGGATAGTTATCATGTGTTTGGTAGCGTATATTGGGGTTCTTATGTCTTATTGTATTGTTTGCCCCTTGGTATATTGGATTTTAGTCCAGTTCGGAACAGTTGCCCTTTAAGTCCTTACTATAAATATAGTAAATATTTGAGATTCTTGTATCTGAATGACGTGTGGTGATTCTTAGTACGAACTGTTGCTTGTATTGGCACATAAGTCATGAAAATGGAAGATGGAAGAATAATAAGGTATAAATGGGAACTGTGATTCAATTAAATATAACTTTTAGTGGAACACTTATCTTTGTCTTTGACAAAGTCATGGTTGCATTGATGGAGACTCTTCTTGACGGAACTTCGATGTATGATGTGTTGAACCGGTTCTGTCATCAATAAGTCTTCGCTTTAGGGATATGTTGTGGGCGAGATCTAACTGTTCGCTTTGGTATGTCTCGTCTTTGTAACCACCAGTTATGTCAGAGACTCTTGGTTTGTCTTAGTTTCTCTAAGTAACAAATGTCCTGTGACGTGGCTCTTTTGATGGAAATGGGATGATGTTTTGATGTGCATTAAATGTGTTTTTCTCCCACTCACACATAGGGGTTATGCGACACACATGGGTTACTTTAGTGCCCCTGTCTTCCATGTGGTGATCTGGTCCGTTGGGGTTAAGATTCTTGAATGGCCTCATCTCATTCGTTGATTTCCGTTCGAATAGTATAAATAAGTATGAACTTTGATATAAGAAACTTAATTTCCTTCGTTTCTTTCCTTGCTTGTCATCAAACTTCTTCAACTTATCCTTTTTAGGGTTTTATAAAATGGCAAATTCTGGGATATTAGTGCAATCTTCGGATTCTATTTTGGTCGACAATTGGGTTCATCCCCAATTTTTGGGAGCAACTTCGAAATATTCTACTTTTAACAACTTAGGCGGTGCTTATACGAAGGTTGGCAGGAACCCCAAGGATTGGGACATTCTTCCCTTTCCCCCTTTCAAAGGATTGTAGTTCTATGGTTATTTGTGTTATTCCTATCTATAAAATATGTTTTAAGATGATGAGCGTGACTCTTCCCTTTTCTAAATTTGTGATTAACGTTCTCGGTTTTTTAAAAGTTGCCCCTTCTCAATTGCATCCTTTGTCTTGGCGTATATAAAGGTGTTTCAATTCTTTTGTTAGTACAAGAAGGGAGTGACTACTCTTGGTTTGTTCTTCAATTGTTTCCATGTTAGCCGCGAGAAGAAGGATGTATTTAGAGGTTTGCTTCTGTTTCGGAAACTATGGAAGATATGTGGAAAGTCTGTGATTTGAATTGGTCCCCCCAATGCAAAACTGTCATTACAGCAGTCGTGGTCAACCTCATTAGCTGTATTTGGATGGTTAGAAATCAGGCTAGGTTCAATAACAAGAATATCAATATGAAGTTAGCTATTTCCATTATTATAGCCAACACTTCTTTGTCTGGCAACAATACCAAAAAGGTCTCATTCAACTCCAAAAGAGACTACATTATTTTAAAGACATTCAAGGTTACAATTCATCGTCCAAATGTACCTATCATCAAAGAAATCATTTGGGATCCCTCTTTGCAGAATTGGACAAAGTGCAACATTGATGGAGCTTGTAGTCTAGGGAAGGCCTCTTGTAGTGACATCTTTGGGCATAATTCTTGTTCTGCTTTTCTTAGCCTTTATGTAACTTTTCTCCTTATCTTGCTGAATTGTATGGTGCAAAAGAGCTATATAAATAACTTATTAGTTGAACTGAAAAAACTTATGGTTGGAAATTGATTCAACATTGGCGGTATCAACTTTCACAAATCCTATTGTTCCTGTTGCTTGGAACCTAAGAAACATATGTAATAATATTTTGGTTCTTCTTACTAACATGAACTGTATTGTTACTCATATCTATAGAGAACGTAGCCAAGTTGCTGATATCCTAGCTAGTCGTGGAGTGTCTTTACCCTTTATGTCTCATTGGAATGCAGCTCCCTTGTTCATCATTAGGGATAGTCTTGTTAAAAATCAACTAGGTTTATCTAATTTTAGATTTTGTATTTATTGATGGACCTTTGGTTTTTTGTCATCTCCAATTGTAATTATTTGCCACTTTTATATATATTTTGGGTCGGTTGGCTTCTTGCTACCACATTTTTTTGGACATTTTTTTTTATAAAAGCATATGATATATTAAACAAAGAGTGAAATACAAAAGAGGAGGACCAAACCAAAACCCTCAAAACATAATTAACAAAACTATAGTAAGGGAGACCTTGCCTATTATTAGCAAGATCCTCCCAAATATAACCAGGAGCAGAGGTCGACCTGTTAAGACCAGTCAAGGATAAACCCAGGTTGACAAGTTTATCCGCGCATTGATTGCCTTCTCTAAAGATGTGAGAGATGATGAAATACATAAGCCTAACTTTAGCCAGACAGTTGGGCCATCTGTTTTAATTTCCCAAGGAAAAATGAGAGGAGATTTAAATGCCATACAAGCAAGTCTTGAATCACTTTCAATCCATAAGTGGTTCCAATTTTTCTGCACTACAAATTCAATTGCTAAAATAACGCCCATGATCTCAACATAAAGGGCATTAACAATGCCTAGATTCATAGTAAAACAACCAATATGTTCTTCATGACTGTTCATGAAGAGACCAACACAAGAAACTTGACCTGGACTACCTAACGCAGTACCGTCGGTGTTACACTTCATCCAATTGCACAAAGGTGGTTGCCAAAACAACTCTATTATTTTAGGAGCAACTATTTGATGAACATCAACTTTGAAAAATTTCAAGATAGAAAATTCATGAATTGATGGTCTAGAGCATATCTTAGTAACATTTCCAGAAGTAGAAAGGAAAGCAGTAATATTTTTTTGAGGTTATCATAATATTGGTATGAAGTTTCCACCGTCGTTAGCGATAATTACTCTCATCGAGTAACTTATAAATTACACAAGGTGAGTTCTTCCATCCCAACGAAAGCAATAATGTTACTAATAGCGTTATGCAAAATGCCATTTTATTAGAATGTTGGACGTCATTTAAATGCAAAATGACATGTTATTAGGTCATTTGACCCATATTCCCAAAAAATAAAAAAATATTATGGTACTTAATTTACTTTTATGATTATTCTTAGACTCTTTTGAATTTTATGTCTTGGTGATGGTTAACTCTCAAAATAAGTTATTTAGTTGATCATTTCGCACTTTTAAAAAAAAATAAAAATCATTTCACACATATTAAAAAATATAAATAGATAAGAGAGAGAATAATACTTTTTCTTTTGGTACATGAGAGAATAATACTTTTAATAAAGTACCATTATCATATTTTCACCATAAATGTAAATGGTATTGAATTGGAAGTGATACAAAAGAGAAATAATTCTTTAAATAGAAATTTTTTTTTTTGAGGAAATAATGTTCGTGTTTGGACCATTGAATTATAAATGTAAAATAATATTTAAATTTAAGAAATTGAGAAAAACTAATCGATAGTTGAGATGTTAAAATTGAAAAAAATTGAGATTTTTTTTTTTGGCAAACCCTCAAAATATATTGATAAAGATAAAAGTTACAAAAGAAGAGGGGGGCATGCAACCTAACCCTCAAAGAAAAATAAAAGTTAACAAAATCTAAAATAAGGCATTCCCAGACGATTCCTACCAAAGCCTCCTTTTATCTTAGGAGGGATTTGGTTCCACCAAGTAAATCCATGCAAAGTTAACCCTAAACTAGCTAGTTTATCTGCACAGTGATTTCCTTCTCTATAAATATGTGATATAAAAAAATTCATGTTGGAAATCCTAGCTAAATTAAAATAGGTTAATCTTTGTAGAATATTATTTTTTTGAAAGTCAATTACTCGTAGTATTTTATAGGCAAAATGCATCCAGAGATCCTTTAAGTTTTACGTTTGTAACAGATAGGTCCTTTAAGTTTTTTATGTAACAAATAAGTCCTTTAAGTTTTTTAAGTAACAAATAGGTCCTTTAAGTTTATAATTTGTAACATCTAGGTCCTATTTTTTAAGTAATTGAAGGACCTAAATGTTACAAATTACAAACTTAAAGGACCTATTTGTTATTTAAAAAACTTAAAGGACTTATTTGTTACTTAAAAAACTTAAAGGACCAATCTGTTACAAACGTAAAACTTAAAGGATCTATGAATGCATTTTGCCTAATTTATAATGGAAGTAGTATTTTTCTTATTATAAAATTTATAAAGAATAAAGTGATAATTTATTTTACTGAATATTGACATGGCTACTGGCAGTTGTATGGTCGTGGCATTGAAAAGTTAGATGGATGATGTGAGAGTGAGACACAATATTGATCTTTTACTGATACCCATCTAACAGTAAATAAATTTGGAAATCAATAAAAAAAATTGAAAGAAAGAAAATTATGGAAATCAATAAATAAATTTGGATTTAGGAGTGATATTAATGTGGTTTGGTTCGGTTTTGAATATTATGGAAAATGCTAACTAGTGCTACTGGGGCACTAGTTAAGGAACCAAATGTGGTAAATTGATATTGGAACTTGTGCAATTGATCTTTTAGATAGATAAAGAACACTATTTTTAATGCAAAAGTTACTTGTTTTAGTATCCTTAACTAGTGCCCCGGGAGCACTAGTTAGCATGACCCTAAAAATTATTCTAATCGCGAGATAAAAATGTATGCGGTTCGGTTGGTTTTTAAAAAGTCATCCAAACTAAACCAAACCAAACCAATGCGGTTATGATCGATTCGGTGGTTGCGGTTTATAATATAATATTTCAGTACCAAACAATTTTAAACATATAAAATATGAACTTGAATTTCCTAAATAACATTACAGTATCAATAAAAGTTGTTTATCCAAAATAACATTACAGTACCTAACAATTTTAAATATCCAAAAAAGGGGAGTGGTTATTGTGCATAAGCTTTTTCCTTATGCACCGTGCATAAATAATGAAAATTACTTAATACACTCCCAGATTACTTAGCACACCCCCTAGATTACTTAGCGCACCCCAGATTTCTAGCGCACCCCTCAAATTTCTAACGCACCCCTTAAAAATCTGAGGGGTGCGCTAAGTAATTTGGGGGGTGCACTAGAAATTTGGGTGGTGCGCTAAGTAATTTTGGGTATTTATGCACGGTGCATAAACATGACTTATGCACCATAACTTATGCCCAAAAAAAGAACTTGCAGTTCCAAAATAGCATCACAGTACCGATAAACGTTGTTGAGCTAAAATAATATTACAACACCAAAGTAACATTACAGTACAAAAAATAAGAACAACTTGAAGTTCTATTAATTTGGTGGACTGACTTGGTAATTGGGCTATGTATATTGGAATATAATATAAACTTAATGCGGTTTTAGCGGTATTGCAATATAATAGAAACTTAATGCGGTTTTAGCGGTTAACCGCGGTGTTTGCGATTTTTGTGGTTCGCGGTTTTGCGGTTCGCGGTTCAATAAAAACGTCATCCAAATACATCCCAATCAAATGCGGTTTTTACGGTTTTCGGTTTGGATTGGTTCGTGTTAGTGTTTTCAACCTGTAAGGTTGTTTTTGTTTTAGGGTGTTGGTTTCATTTGCTAAAATAAGCCTTTGGTCCAGATGTGGTGACTGATGTGCACACATTTGGGACCTGACCTGAACGCCCTAGAATAACGCGCTTTCGTTATTTTGCGTGTGATCTTTGAAAAAGATTTGTTTTGAAACAAACACATCCATGCTGGCTTGCGCGCCAAAGAACGAGCTGAAAGATTGAAAAATATTCAGAAAGATTTAAAAGATGGCCAGTTTTACTAGAAGATTTAAAACAAATAAATCTTTTCAAAAGATTGAGTTTGTTTCTTGGAGATCACGAAGGCCAGCTATCAAATCAGGGATCCAAGCCCATGAAGCTCGTTCTATATAAAGGAAGACTGAAGACAAGTTTTATTCACTGAAATTAGAATTAATATTTCTAGTCTTTAGGATTTCAATCTTTGTCCCTTTTGTTTCTTGTTTCCATTGAGACTTGAACTAGGGTTGTATTTAGCTCTTAAGCTTTTAAGCACAGAGCTGTTGTGTTCCTTTCTTGGTTCTAGTTTGAAACAAGAATAGGACTGTGTGTCACTCTTAAGCTTTTAAGCAAAGAGTTGTTTTGAATCACTCAAAGCTTTGAAGCACGAGTTGGTTCTTTAGGATAGGAGTGCGTCTCCATTATTGAGTTTGTTATTTAAATCCTTATGGTGTTGTAAGGTGTTATAGGAAGTGTCTAGAAGTTGTCATATCTAGGGAGGACCTAGGTAGAATTAGCACGGGTAGTGTTTAAGTGATAAGTTGTAAACTGAGATTGTTTAGCTTTGAATTGGAACTATCATAGTGGATTCATTCCTGGATTGGTATCCCCTAGAGTAGGTTGCAAGTTGCGCTGAATTGGGTTAACAAACTCATTGTGTTATTTATCTTCTGCACTCTATTTTCCTTGTTCATCAAGTCATTGTATGTTTATGATGTTAGCACATTAGGCACCACATCGTATATCATAACCCTAACGTGCTCCACATCACGCTGCACATCTGTGACTTGCTACCGGAATTTCAGTTCGGTTTACGGTTTTACTTTTGGATTGGTTCGGATACGATCATCCCTACTTGGATTATAGTTTGTTTAAGTTTTTTTATTGATTTTTTTAATTTTCTTTAATTACACTTTCTTTTCAATAAACCAAACATATCCTTCTGGTATACCTCATCTGTCCCTTATTATAAGTCCCTCTTTGAAATTTTCACGCATATTTAGAAAAGTTGATAGTCTAATTAATATGTAGTTTTTGGATATAACAATTATTAAATTATTCTTGGTGAAAAGATGTATTTGTAGTTAGTTCTTGTATTTCAATGCAAAATAAGGTTATGTTTGGAAAAGTAATGATAAATGTGTCTAAAAAATTGAAAATGAACTTATATTTATGGACATTTCTTATCTTTAATAAAATGCTTATAATTAAGGACGGAGAGAGTATTTGATTTGAGAAAATCATATTAACCCTCTGGTACATTTTTAAGGTCAATTAAGTAAAAATCACATCCTCGTTTTGTTATTAAACTTTTCTAAACTGTGTTAAATGGTTAAAATGTCATCTAATATGACATATAGAAAGTATAGTTAAAGGTCAAATCTATAATGCACAAGTAAAACAAATTTTGCATCATGCATAAATTTATTTTAACGATCGTATCAATAAGTTTCACAATTAAAAATTAGTGAAAAGCCTAATCTAAATTCTAAATTGCTTTTTTTCAATGCAGAGGCAGAAGTATGTTCTTTACCTTGTCCTTCTCACCTCAACTAGCTTGAGGGTTCTCACCACAACTTGCTTGACGGTTCCAAAAATAAAAAAGTGAGAGCGAGGTCCCCAAATCTTTTTTCGTTTGAACAAAAGGTCCTAGTTAGAAGGTTTTAAAAAACGCTCCGTTACCGCAAAAACGGGCGTTACAAAACGGTTTTGCTAGCCACCGTTTCCGTTTTCCATAGTTTTCAAGGTGTGAAAAAAAATCACAGTTGAAACGCCGTTACAACCTGTACGACACGCCGTTACGGCCGCGAAACGCCGTTACGGCCGCGAAACGCCGTTACGGCCGCGAAAAATCCGTTACCGACAAAAAAAACAAAACAGAGGAAAAGGAATCCCATTATGTCAGATTGAGAATAAAAATCTTAAATAAATACCTTTTAGCAGGAGAATCAGAATAAGAATCTAATCAGTTTGTTCACTAATTTCTCTAGTCTCCATTTCTTCTCTTTCATTTCTTATCTCTATCTTCTGAGTTCTGATTGCAGAGCTGCTAAGCCTCTTTCCTCCTTGCTTCAAACTGCATCACCCTCCATTCCTCTCATCAATAGGTATGTTGTAAATTATTGTGTTGATTTGTGGTATTTGTATGCAAATTATAGAGTGAGATTTGAGATGAGAGGAAAAAAATTGGGGATTTTGATTACTTTTTCTTTTTTGTGTTGTTGACTGTTGTGTGTTTTCATGTGTGGGGTGAAAAAATTGAAAATAAAAGCTAGAGGTGGTTGTGTTGTTATGTATGAAGAAGGTTGGTGATGAATGATGATGGATGAAAATGGCTTGTGAAGAAGATGAGTGAGTTTTTTGTTATTAAAGAAAATCTGATTGTGTCTCACACTCTCACGTGTGTGTGTGTTGTGTGTGTTTATGAGAAAGTGGGTATATTGTTATTTTTAAAAAAATAAAAAATTATTGGGTGTGTGTGTTTGTGTTTACTGTTGAACGGGAGAGAGAGAGAGGGGGGGTTTCAACTTTGAGAGGAATTTTTTTTTTAGGCAAATGGGAGGGAACAATATTGGGTTGGGAGGGAACATTTGGGTTGAGAGGGAATATTTAGGTTGAGTAAAGTATTTTTAATTAAGCTAAATAAGACTTTTTTTTTGTTTCTAAGGTAAATAAAATTTTGATTACACTAAAAATTAGGCTAAAGTATTACCAAAATCCTTTTTATATGCCACTTGGGTATTATCCATCATATTACCAAAATCCTTCTTATATGCCACTTGGGTATTATCCATACATGCCAAACCCAAACACACCATTTTATAATGACGCTCCTATGAATTACAATGAGTCGTCAACAAATTCTTCGTATGATCACCAACAAATAGAACCACCAAGAAGCTCCGGATTGTTTGATTATGTCTTTGGAAGAGGTGGAAATGACAATGATGAAGGTGATAGTGGAAGTTATGATCCTGCACGACGTTCTACCATGTGGTGACTAATAATATATTCAATAAATTTTCACTAACTTTTTTAAATGTATTAGTAGTTTCTTATGTTGTAACTTAATGGAACAAATATCTCGTGCACTTTGTTTAAAAATATAATATGAGTAGTTATTAATTCATCGTTTAATATTTAATCATTCAAAAATACAATCTTTGATAAACATATTAATATTAATAGTAGCTACTAAGTTATTCAATTTTTTTATTATTATATTTACATTAAACATCTTATAATAATTATAATAATGAGAAAAAGGGTTGATTTAAGTTATTATACATGTATAAATAATTTTTTTAGGATTTGTGCAATTTTGTAATTAATTCACACCGCGACGACCGCAATTTGTAACGCAGCATCCGTAACAGCCGAAACCGTGAAAACCTTAACGCGACCGCGACCGCGACCGCGACCGTTTTTTAAAACCTTGGTTAGATGTATGTAATTATGAATTTATGATAGTAATATACTTTTTCTTTTGCAGTTGATCAATTAACACAAATTAAAAACAATAAAGAAAATTGAAAATATTAAATAGTGTTTTTTTAAAAGGAAATTTTAAATAGTGTCTCTATTGTTACAGATTCTAAATAAAGTAAAAATTTCTTGAAATTTGTACAGTTAATTCATTAAAAATATAAAAAATGCTTTTTTTAATACAATTTTCTTTTATTTATTTATTTATGTATTTATTTATTTTTTTGGTTAAGTAGCCTAGTGGCTCGAAATTCCACCTTTAAAGTGGATAAGTGGGATGACCGGGGTTCGAACCCCGGCCCCCTGCATATATAATGCATTGTCCAACCAACAGATCTAAGCTCACGGGACTTCTTTTATTTTTTTAACTAGTACCTCAAAGATATTAGTTGGCATGATGCATTGTATTACATGAACCCAAACACTTAGAGCTCGTTTAATGGTCTGGATAGGATAGAAATAGGATTGAATAAAGAGTTGGATAAGAACATGATAAGATAGTGACATGATAGACACTTATCATGTCATGTATTTAGTGCACAATTATAATAAATAAGATAACATTTGGTGCATACTTAATCTTTTTAATCAACGTTCCACAAACATAAAGATTAAAATTAATATGAACAAGAGAGAGAGGGAGAGAAATATAAGAGAGAGGGGAGAGAGAGAGTGTGTGTGTGTGTGTGTGAAAGAGATATATATAAGAGAGAGAGAGAGAGAGAGAGAGAGAAGAGAGAGAGAGAGGAGAGAGGGGGGAGAGAGTGAGTGTGAGAGAGAGAATAAAAAGATTAATTCACTTATCCTTCTACTGACAGGATAATTCTAACTCAGCAAAAACTCAGGATATAAATTATAAAAGAATGATAGGATATCATTAAAAAAGTGAATAATTTATCATATCTTATTGGTGCATCAAAAAAAAGATTAAAACAGGATATGATATAATTATCATATCCTGCTCACTATTTTGACCATCAAACGGGCCCTTAAAAGATACTTAAAGGGTCATGTTAACATGTGCCACAAGAGAACATATTATGGTACCTAAAAATAGAAATTTAACATTTAAAGATATAAAATGTTTAAGAAATCGAGTGCACAAATTTCAATAAAATGTTACTACATCTGTCTTCTTAACATGTGCCCTTAGAGTAAGGACACACATTAGCATTCTCCATACTTAAATAATACCCCTTCTGTCCCTAATTATAAGCATTTTTTCAAGGATAAAATTTGTCTTTAAATATAAGCTCATTTTCAATTTCCATGACACATTTATTATTAATTTTTCAAACATAACTATACTTTGCATTGAAATATATAAAGACAATAAAAAATACTATATGTTTTTTCATCAATGACAAATTAATAATTGTAATATCCAAAAATTACATATTAATTATACTATCAATTTTTTTAATATGCATACAAAAATTTAAATGAATGTATAATAATAGACGGAGGCAGTAATATATTAAAAATTTAAATATGATTTTAAAAAGTTTTTTTTTTCCCTTCAAATTGATCCGTTATTTAGAGACGGAATGGGTCCTCCTATCCTATTCCTTCCTACCTATCCTATTGTATTTCGGTGTATAATAACGGGCCACCAAAATGTACGGCAGCATAAGTACGCCTTGCTGCTCTGCTTTTTTCTTCTCTTCTTTGCTCTTTATTGCTATTGCTATCTCCTTTTAAAATATCTATCAATAATTCCTTCCATTGTATTGGTGCTTGGGCATGTTTTACATATATTACGTTGTTTGTATTTATAATTTTTCAATACTATACATAAGCAAAAAAATAAAAAACATCGGGGTTAATTAGAGTTGTCAAAATGAGCTACCTCGAATGAATCGATCTATTAAAATCCGTTTAAAATATAGACTAGTCGGATGAATCATAGGTAGCCTGAGACCGAATAATTCATTGTTGACCTAAACCTAAAATCCTAAAATATGGTAAGAAATTCTAAACAACCAAATTAACTAGGGTTAAGTAATTTATTGATCAACAAAGGGTAACATATTAGATGATGAAGAACTTAATAAACGGTGAATCTTTGCAAAAGTTCTCTTGTATTACTGAAAAAATAATTCATACTTATAATTAGTAAACATCATTTTATTTAAATATATTTATATAATATTTTAATATGTTAAAAAGATGTGGCTCACAAAAAAGTTGTGACTATTAAGAACATCTTCAATGAATACACCATAATAATCTCACATCGCTTGGTAGTTGATGTTAAAGATGATTTATATATAATACTCATACATTTTTAATCACCGAGACGTTTTTTCTACAAGACAAAACGTGACAGGTTAACCCTAAAATAGACAATCTCTCGGATAAATGGACTTGAGGTCGGATTAGAACATTAGCGCCGTTTGTGGGAAACAGACCCACATGCTTATGGGTCACATCCTCTAGCCCATTTGCATCGGTTGTGGTGCTAATGTTCTAGATATACCAAAATAGTTCCACATTGTTGGTGCACAAAGGTGATAAAATGAATAGGAAAGAGAATATTATTGAATGCTCTGTTATGACGGCTACAAAAGAGAATAAAGATGAAAGATAAAAAAGTGACATCAACTACTAACCTATTTATAAGCAAAACTAGGTCATAAGGACAACACAACAAAATACTAAAATACCCTCAAATATAAATTACTTCTAACACCATCCCTTAATTTATATTTACACAAAACTAACAACACTAATTCCATCCCTCAAATGGATAAAGTGTTCAGCCTTGACATCCTTCATCAGATGAGCATCTTCTAACACTTCATTCTGGACTTGACCTCTTCGCAGATTCTTGTCTTCAGACCAATCAGAGTCTATCAGCTCTGCATTAGTTTTAACACCAGAAGGGCCCAAAAAATCATACCTCAGAGTCTCAAGTTCTTCTGTCATGGTCTGCAACCAGACTTGCTTCTCGAGAATTTCTTCAGTAGTAACAAATTCAGAACTTCGGACCTCAGAACTTGCCCCTTCAAAGCCATGGACACCAGAACTTCGGACCTCAGAACTTGCCCCTTCAGAGCTTTGAACACTAGAACTTGCTCCATAGTCTATTCCAGAGTCACAATCTTCTTCCAGTTCTGGAACAGTATCAGATGCTGGACAACCCACTCCAGAAGCTCCACCTTTAGAGTCTTGACCACCAGAGTCTTGAATACTCCCAGAAACTCTGCCTTCAGAAGTTTCACCTTTAGAAACATGACCATTGTTAGAGGCTAGACTACCTTTAGAAGCTCCTCCTTCAGAAGGTTCACCTTCAAAGTCATGATTTTGATCACCACCATCTGAATCACCACTAGATTCTGGATCAGAATCAGATGCACCATCTGAATCATCACCACCATCTGATTCAGAATCAGACTTGCCTTCAAGGTCTTCTTCTTCTTAAGAAGTTGGAGACCCAGATGTTTCACCTTCAGAAGCTCTTGCATCTGAAATGTTATCAGAAGTTATTCCTCCTTCAGAACCTTCAGAATCTCCTTCAGAGTCTGAACCTTCAGAGTCATCTTCAGAATCTGAACCTTCAGAGTCATCTTCAGAGTCTGAACCTTCAGAGTCATCTTCAGAATCTGAACCTTCAGAGTCATCTTCAGAGTCTGAACCTTCAGAGTCTGATCCTTCAGAATCTCCTTCATCTTCATAACTTTCAGGTTCTGACACTTCTTCATCTTCAGAGTCATCTTCTGACTCCGACTCATCTTCAGAAACCTCAGATTCTGACTCTGAGTCATAGAGTCTGACTCCAATTTCATAATCATCTTCTGAAACTTCTTCAGAGTCAGAAAACGTCAACTTCACAGGTTCATCATCATCAGATTCATAAGCCATTAATAGCACAGGTTCATCATCAGAACTTCTGGCCATATTAGCTTCTTCTGACTTCCTTTCCTCGTTGAAAGGACAATCATTGGCATAGTGACCGAAGTTCTTGCAACAGTAACACTGAACATTCTTCTTCTGATCATACTTCTCCTTTCTCCTCTGATATTTCTTCTCATCAGAGGTTGAAGTTTCTGGCTTCTGACCTCCATCAGATCTTCTCTTGGCTTCTGGCCAAGACTTCTTCTGATGCTTCTTTCCAGAGGCTGCTTTCAGAGCCTGCTGCTCTACATCCCTTTCAGAGGCTCTCTCAGTTAGACGCAACTCTTGCGCTTCTAGACTGCCCTGTAGCTCTTCTATTCTCATGGTTTTCAGATCCTTAGAATGTTCAATAGCTACCACAATGTAATCAAACTGAGGGGTAAGAGATCTCAATACCTTCTCAATGATTACTTGTTCAGAAAGGGTTTCACCACAAGCTTTCATCTCATTAGTGATAACAATCACTCTGGAGATATACTCTGAAACCTTCTCATTGTTCTTCATGTTGAGATTCTCATATTGCTTTCTCAGGGATTGAAGCTTCACCTTCTTCACTGATGCGTCACCACCGTAACACCTAACCAGTATATCCCACGCCCCCTTTGACGTCGTAGAATCAGCAATCTTCTCAAACACGTTTTCATCCACGCACTGATGGATGTAGAACAAAGCCCTCTGATCTCTCTTCTTCGTATCCCTCTGTGCTGTCTTTTGTGCATCTGTTGCATCTGCTGCTACTAGAACGTAGCCTTCAATGACAAGTTCAAGCACATCTTGAACACCGAACAGAACAATCATTTGTTTCATCCAACGATTCCAGTTTTTGCCATCAAACACTGGAAGCTTGGTACTCATACCACCGTTTCCGTTCATCTTCAACCTTTGTGCGTTCACTTAAATCTCACTAACACTCGTGTTTCCCAATCCCGCAGAATCAGAAAATGTGATTCTGTTACAACTTCGTTCAAGATTCAACTCGAATTCAAGAAACGAAATCAATCACACAACGCCTCACGTTCACTCGTGTTTCCCGTGGATTCGAACCGGAGCTCTAGATACCAATTGTTGGTGCACAAAGGTGATAAAATGAATAGAAAAGAGAATATTATTGAATGTTCTGTTATGACGGCTACAAAAGAGAATAAAGATGAAAGATAAAAAAGTGACATCAACTACTAACCTATTTATAAGCAAAACTAGGTCATAAGGACAACACAACAAAATACTAAAATACCCTCAAATATAAATTACTTCTAACACACATCACTTACAAAACACACACCTTGCAAAACCATGATGAGTTAATTTTAAAGCGGACAATCTCTCAGAAATGTGGACTTGAGGTCGGATAAGAACAAATGATGAAAACAATGAGTTGCTAATGGTAATCACAGGGCTAGTTCTACAGTAAACCATCTTTATAAGTGGTCCACTGTGGACTAGTGTTTAAAATTATTATAAATCCCAACGACCGTTGACAATACTATTTAAAAGTAAAAATTCACGACTCTTATGATTATTATGGTTAAAAAAATGACATAATTGACGTCAGTTTCATATAAATTACAGTTTTATTTTTCATTGTTGTAGTTAAATTGAGGTAAGATATACGTCCTATTTATTACGGACTTAAAATTTAAAAGATCTATTTGTTATTTAAAAAAAATATCCAACTCAGTTTGAATTGTCCCTAAACTTTTTAAAGGACCTCATTTCTTTTTTGTTCTATTTGAATAAGTGAGATAATGGAAGTTCGAACCATAATTCTCTGCATATATAATGCAACGTTCTATCAATTGAGGTAAGTTCAAAGGACTGATAATAATAAGATATTTACCATAAATAAAAACTAGAAGTGTCGAATAAATAAAATATAATATACTTCCTCTAGGTTAAAAAATACATAAAAAAATATTTTCAAAATTTATTGTATAAATAAATAATTAATCAAATCAATATTATAGACTAAATTTATTAATTGTTCAATAAATTTAAAAATTAAAAATTGGTGGTGCCGGAAAAAAAGTTATAGGGAACCGCTTCCGTAAGTCACGGCTTTTACAGTGTCCGTAACGAGAGTCGGTGTCTGCTGCCTCGATTCATGCAACGTGCCAACTCATGTAGCTCCTGCTGACACGTGCGTAGGAGGGATCAACTCTTACACGTCTCGCCACAAACAGACAAGCTCCTACAAAGTTTTCAATTTCATTATTTTATTATTTTTTTCGTCTAACTTTTTGTGTAAACCCCTACTCAGCTCTGACTACTGATCTCATAACACAGTCTCAAATACATCATCTATTCCAAATTGGTTTGCACAATTACCTCTAAAAGTTTTGATGAAATCAAATTATTTAAAAAACAAATTGAATATACTAATATATGTTCAAGTGAGAAGGACTATAGTTTAAAATTATTAATCGGGTCAAATGAGCATATTTAAGAGAACTAGAAATATTAAAGAGATGTTGAAGTTCTGGATTAGAAGCATCAGATTGTGATGGGTCAAAAGCTACTTGAAGTCCCGGCTTCTGGAGGCCACATCAGCATCATAAGCTTCTGATATGTCATTATTAAACTTAGAGTCTAACTTGTCTTCTTCTGATCCCGTGCAGAAACAAACAAATTCTTCGAAGACCAGGGAATAGAGCGTAAAATTCCTTTTGTAGTAAAGGAAATTCAAATGTCTTTTCAACGACATTAACCATATCAAGATACATTTCAACGTCCAAGATCAAAGCTTCTCAACAACTCTAATTTTTGCAAAGGTGTTTCTTCAACAACTCTTTATTGTTACCAAGATGCTCGACATCTGGCAAATGATAAGGGCATTGATGGCCAGCAGGAATATACCACAGGACTCCCGTCCTTACCATGCTCTACAACATATCGAAAATAATACACATTTATTTCATAATATCGGAGATGGAGTGATAGAGGGCGTTCGTCTACATAGTGATATTGTGTGTTTTTAATCATATTCCGATTATATATTTAATTATTGGATAATTATCACATTTTGTATGGATTATTTTTTTAATGGTTAATGTATAATTAATATATTAATATTTTGCGTATTTAAGTTTTTTTGGGTTCAACTAAGTATTTATTTTTTGCATGATTTAAATGTTTCAAAACAGTTTCAGTAATACGCTGAAAAAAAAAAGTTGATTAACACGCAAAAATAAAGGGTTCATTAACATTATATGGCCAATTCTGGCAATTCCTAGATGGCCAAGGCAAGATGGTGTTAGCTTTCTAGAAAGCGAACTCAGATGGTGTTCGCATTCTAAAATGTGAACGTCTCTCTTACAGAATCCTCGCATATACATAAACTAAAAATAGAAGTGCACAGAACATGAAATGGTAGACAAGTTGAATGTAGATTTTTTCATTAAAAGATTAGACAAAAAATTACATCTATTTTAATATTACATCCAATATTTTTACTTCCAATTAAATAAAGTAAACAAATTCCTCTTGTGAAATTTTTGTCACCTCTTCAGCTTCTCATACTCATGTTAGGAGAGTGGAAAGTTTTTTAGACACTCATACTCATGTTAGCTTCTTACCATTATGCTTTTGTGCAAGGTTTATCAGTTTTTTAATGTTAAATACTCATCATAAGCCATGTCCTCCTCCCTTCTCCAAATACCCCTTCCAAACATACTATCTTATAATCTTATAATCTTAAGTTTTAGAAAATAGTCTAAATATATATTCTCTCCTCTTTTTTCGTTATCAAATAGTTTAATATTTAAAATTTAACTTAAGTGGAAAATATAAGATTCCAAATATCTCTACATATAACAATATTTTTGTTTATACCAACTAAATTATACTCACAGTTCATATTTCTCTTTTTTTAATTCACATTATATATTAAAGTTTTCAACCAATATATATTTATTGAATTTTTTTTTGCCAAGATATAATAGTACAAAATTAATTTTGACCAAAAGAGACTGAAGTATTTAACATTAAAAAACTGATAAAACTATTAAACGCACACACAAATTAAATTAAATCTGACTAAAAAATTATTTTACCAAAAAATTAAATTCATTTTTTTATTCTATTTATTTTTTGATGAAGTTCATTAGTTACTTACATTTAATGTCTTGGTTAAATTTCAATACATATTTAAAATCTAGAAAGAGTAATATCTAGTACTATTGATATGACCAACATAATGGAACCCACAGCCAGTCACATGCAGTCGCAGGTGCTCTTGATTTGTTCCGAAGGCAAAGCATAAATGCACCTTCAGAAAATAATGATGAATCATGGAAGGCAATGTGAGTGTCGGTAGATTCAAATTCAAACTAGGTTAAGTTATAACGATCAAATGAATAGTATTATTTTTGGGTCATGCTAACCAGTGCCTCGGGGTACAAGTTAAGAATATAAAAGTAGTAATTTTTAAATTAGAAACAACAATTTTTTTATTTTTCAAACATTGATTACACGCACTTTAATGTATTATTACTATTTGAAGTATCTTTAACTAGTGCCCCGGGGACACTAGTTAACATTTTCCTGCTATAGGTTCTTTATAATGTTGATGTTATGCTTATATAAGTGATCCACCGTGGATTAATGTTTAAAATTATTTAAAATTTAAATGGTAATACATTTTAAAAATGTAAATTTTTTTTTTTGTTTTTACCGCTAAAAAATAATAATTATTGATATTATTTCAATACAATTTACATTTTTATTACCGGTTGTTTTAATCAAATTGGTTTTAATTAAATCATAAATTTAATTATAAAAATAAAAATGAACATTAAATTATATTTCCAAACAATAATGTATATAATCGATAAAAGTTTAAATATTTTTAAATATTGATCTACGATAAACAATTTATCAAATCAATCCATATTAGAATTTTTCGTTCTTTCAAATGAGGTGCAAATTTAATGATAAAAATTTAATCTTATAATTTTAAAATATGATGATAATTTCTTTTGAGGACATGTGGTTGTGGAATGTTAAAATTATTGATCACTTATTTGTTAGATTAGATGTGATATCTCCCGGTCTCTATGGTGTAAAATTTTAAATTGACTACGTGTTCTTGGCTCTTTAACAAATAGTGTCGCTGATCATACAAGACAATTTTGCAATATGTACCTATTTGGTAAGGAGGTGCGTAGTGGTAAGGAGCATCTTCAACGCATGATATTTTGCAATATAATATGCTATAAGCTGGTAAAAATATACTATAAGGTTATAAAAAATATATTAATATAGTTTATTTTATTCGATATGAGTTTATAAGAAGTAAAGTTTAGATTTAAAATTATGTATTGCCAAATAGAATATTTGTGCTTTTTACAATTTATATTTTTGTATTTAATTTATGAGTTTTGCTAACTAATGCCCCGGAGGTACTATTTAGCATTTGCCTTAATTTATACTATTGTTGTGGTCATCTTTTGGCTTTATTTGAGATTTGGGATTAAAAGAAAAGAGGAACGTACGGTTCAACTTGATTAAAAAGAAACACAATACATCTTTGCCTTAAATAAAAAGTACTATCAACAAATAATAAATTGATTTAAGTGGTTAGAGTCTTGCCCTTAAATATATATGCTTCTCCCATCCTATAGTATATGATGAAAAAAACAATTAAATTTATTAAGAAAAGTAAAATTTAATAATTTAAAGTATGATTTTTTGTGTTTTTTTTTAAATAAGTTTCATAGGAAGATGTAAAAAGAATTTTAATTGGTTATTGAATATGAAAAAAAGAAGAGAGAGATGAAGAGTAAATTAAATACAATTTGCATTAAATTTCATAAGAATAAGTAAAAGTAAATTTTTGAAATGATAAAAGTCAGTTACTTTTGCTTATAATTTGGGATAAGAAAAAATTATTTTTTTCTTATAATATGGGACAGAGAGAGTAGGTGTTCAATTTATGGCTTATGTGTAGGGGTGTAAGCGGATCAGAAAAATCCAATGGAACCGATGATCCAAACCAATCCAAACAAAAAAAAACCAAATTTTATGGTTCGGATCAAAAACCGAACCGAACCAATAGAAAACCGAAGTGGTTTGGTTCGGTTCTCGGTTCCAATTTTCAGATCCAATGGACAAACCGAACCAAACCAATCTATAGTATATATGTTAAATTAATTTTTTAGGTAGCTCATATCCATCAAAAACTACAACTGGCCCAACAACTTCTAAAAAATAAAATAAAATTTGTCTCACTTAGAAACTCTAACTTAAAAACGCAAACTTAGAAACACTCACAGCCGCAAACACAAACTCAGAAACGTTGCTCTCATCTCACCTCACCCTCATCCTAAAGCTGCTCTCAACATGCACTACGCAAACAACACTCTCATGTCACGCTGCTGCTCTCATCTCAAAGCATTGTTTTATTTTTTTTCTTCGATTTAAGTGGGAATAGACTTGAAGTTTTATTGCACTTTATTATTTGAAGAACTTATAAACTTAATTTCAATATGGTTGTATTTTGTATTTGATAAACTTAAGCGGAAAAACTTTATTTTGTATATGTATTTGATGAACTTATTGGAAAAGAATTGTATTTTGTATTTGATGAGCTTATGGAAAAAATATTGGGAAAATATAATAGCATGAAATACATCGGAAAAAACCGATTAAAGTATCCGAACCAAGCCGATGAGTTTGGTTCGGATTCATTTTTGAAAAACACTAAAAACCGAACCAAACCGAACCAATTGAGAACTTATTGGTTCGGATATCGGATTCACTTAAAACCGATCCAAACCGGTCCAATTACACCCTTACTTATGCGTATGGAGAAAATTCGTTTGGAAATGGATAATTTATATTGTGTGTCTCACAGGTTCCCCGATGGAGATTAATCATCGTTAACAGCGGTGGAAACATCGTACCAATATCATGGCAACAAAAAAACATACTATTTTCGTCCCATAAAAATTAGGAAAATGCTAAATTAAATAGTGCACCCGGTGCACTATTTAAGCATATTGATATAGAAATATTTTATTGGAACTTGTGCATTTAATATATTGAAGATGTAAAAGGTTATATTTTTAACATTAATTTTGTCTTTTTTTTTGGTATACTTAACTAGAGCACCAGGTGCATTGTTTAGCTTGATCCTAAAATTTATTATTCCATCCATCTTTAATTATAAGACTCTTTTATATAAAAAAATTCCCATTAAATTAAATACAAGATTCTCTACAATTTTTTAGATGCATTTAATACTTTTTTTAAATATTTTTTATTACTCTTTTTTAAACATACCTTTATTAATACTATCAATTTTTCTTGAAATATAAAAAGTCATCAATAAATACATTTATACGCATGTTAATTTAGTACTATCTCCATCCCTAATTATAAGACCTCATTGAGAAAATTGTGGAGGATAAGAAAATGAGTTTTGGTATTAAATTTGTTGACAATTGATATTTTTTACAATTTTATACTTCAAGAAATAGAATAAGTTTTTGTTTTTCTAAAATATTAATTTATTACAGATTGTAGAAAAAGATACACTTTAATTAGGGGTATGTTGATAAAGAAATCATTAATGCCCTTGAAAATTTGAAAAAAATCTCATAAAAAGGAACAAAGAAAAATCTAAATAGAGTCTTATATTTTGGAACAAAGGTAGTAATAATCACGCACTTTTAAGATAAATTTATTACACCAACAACTTTTCTTGTAATATATATTGTATGTGATTTTTGTCAAAGATTCCTTCCTATAATAAGGGACAAATCGATTGAGTATATTTGACTATCTCACACATATTAAAAAATTTATAGATTTTTCCAAATTAACCTTACGAACTACTCAGCTCCCTTCGTCTATATTCTTTGGTCCTTTTTACTTTTTACTTTTGTCTCAAAATTTTAGTGCTTTTGAAAAATCAAGGTACAATTAATGATTTTTTTTTTTACTTTCACCACCAGTTTTATCTAGTTTGGGGGTCAGTTCTAACATCAAGTGGTTTCAGCCCCCTCCCAATCGCAGTTGCGGGAGATCGAATCGTGGTCGTCCCTAACAAGTTCGGCGCCAATCACCACTGACCGAACTAACAATTGGTATGTTTTACTATTTGTACTCTTACAAGAGCTAAAACCATTCATTAAATGATGTTTTATCCTTTTCTTAATAAAATAAGGGTAAAACTAACTTATCTTATCAATATTAATTATGTTGAGTTTCAAGTGTAAGTTGTTAAGTCTCACATCGACTATAAATAGGAAGAATATTGGATTTATAAGAGAGGTGACACATTAACTTAATGCCTTGAGATTTTGGGTGGAGAAGTGGCGTCTTCCTCTCTTGAGAATCATGAAGCATTGACTCATTCTTTCTCCCGAGCTCCCCCGGTCTCTCCAACAAGTGGTATCAGAACCGTGGTTCAGCTTGATGGAGAAGCGGGAGTGGATCTTGGTTTGGATTAAATATAGGATGTGAGAACTCACACTTGGGGGAGATTGTTGGGTTTCATGTGTGAGTGGTTAAGTCTCACATCGACTATAAATGAGAATAATATTGAATTTATAAAAGAGATGACCTATTAACCTAATACGTTAAGGTTTTAGGTAGAGATGTAGTGTCTTCCTCTCTTGAGAATCCTGGAGCATTGACCCATTGGTTCTTCTAAACTTCCCCGGACTTCCCAACAAATTATTTCTTAATCTATGTATAACTCTAAAAAAATCAAAGATTTAAAACGGAGGAAATATTGGTTAATTCTCGTTATCATAACAAAGTTAAAAAAAAATTGAAAGTGATGTACATATACAATTAAGGCAAAATACATCTATAGGTCCTTTAAATTTTACGTTTGTATCAGATAGATCCTTTAAGTTTTTTAAGTTTCAGATAGGTCCTTTAAGTTTTTTAAGTTTCAGATAGGTCGTTTAAGTTTTACGTTTGTATCAGATAGATCCTTTAAGTTTTAAGTTTGTATCAAATAGGTCCTTAAATATCCTTAAGAAATATGACTTATTTGATATAAACTTAAAACTTAAAGGATCTATCTGATACTTAAGAAACTTAAAGGACCTATCTGATACAAACGTAAAAATTAAAGAACCTATTTAATACTTAAAAAACTTAAAGGACCTATCTAATACAAACATAAAACTTAAAGAACCTATAAATACATTTTACCTACAATTAATTAGAGGATATAGTAACACAAAGGCAATATGTGTATTCTTTAATTGAAAATAAAAGCTAACAATTTTTTAAGGGAAAAGACCAAGATATACTCGGTAGAAGTTTTTTTTTTTCTTTCTTTTTTTAGTAATAACAAGCATACTTTCATACATAACGATCACCTAACCACATACTTAATTTATCCGATTATTTATGAACTATATGTCACACTATATTAAATATTTGGTGAGATCTATTATACCTTTTGATAATTAAGGTATTTATTCAACAATTAATAAGAACAAGCACAAATAGATTTGCGTGTGGTACCCGCAACTAACTTTCAATAAATCCTTATTTCACATGCATATATAACTTGTTCTTATTGGTTAATGAGTAAATACTCTCAAATTGTCAAGGGATAAATTTAAAAAAACATAAATTATTTTGACAATCTTTTATCTTTTTGCTATGCACATATTTAATTTTACTTTTTTAACCATTATGTTACATGTAAGAAGTTTTCATCATTATTTAACAATGATTAATTTCAATTTTTTTACTATTTGTTTAAGAGACACGGATCTCTTACAATTTAAATCAAAATATAAGCATGATTATCGAATATGTCTACTCAAGTGATTAAACTCTTTTTAAGAATGAATTGTTCAGCAAAATTTGAATTTAATTTTTGAAAGGAACAATTTTTAATCTCTCAAACGAACTCCAAATTATCAAAAAATTAACACATACTCCAAAATAAGATTGAATATATCTAGTTTTTTTCCAAAGACCAATCTCTGTCTTTAAATTTACTTTTATAATGTGTTTAATATGAACCTCCAAAAGGGAGTTTTAAAGTGAATCTTAACATTTTTATTAAATTTTAATAAAATATTAAATCTGTTCTTTTTGTTTTATATTATTTTAAAATCTACTTTTTTTTTTCCTTTAAATATATTTTAGAGGTTAATATCAGAGAAGTGATGTTTTTTAAGTTATCTAGCTTTATAGCTAGCTTATTCTTTAATTTTGATTTTAATCAGAATATATATCAATTAGTTAGAATGCAAGGGATACTCAAAACTTCTATACTATTAAGACTAATTATATGACACAATTAAAATATTTTTTTTACAAACAATTAAAATAGGAGATATGTTATTTATACACCCATTTGAGACAACTTTATAGACAACTCTCTCTCATACTCACATTATATTTTTACTCTCTCATTCTCTCTTTCACTTTATTATTTTTTGTGCTAAATAATGAAGGAACAAAAAAATTATCCACACAAATTATACAAATAATACAATTCTTAAAATAGTGTTAACACCATCGAATCGTAAAAATAAATATGTACATGACACAACACCTTCCATCTCACTTGCTCTATAGAACTAGCCTATACTAAAATCTGAAAATAGAAAAATATACCCATAGGGTATTCTTTAATTGAAAATAGACTAATATATTAAAGTATAAATATTTGTTTAGAAGTCGACATCTACTCATCTACTAATCACAAGTGTACTTTCATAGGAGTACATAACAATCACCTAACCACATTAATATATCCTATTATTTATGAACAACATATGTCACAATATTAACATTAATTTAATTGTCTAATTTTTTTTTTATAGGGTTTAAAGAAGTTAGCAGTGAAATTCACACATACTAATATTAAAAAGTTTAATTGCAATTTTGGTCCTCTATTTTTATCATTTTGTGGAATTAGTTTCCCTATTTTAAAATTCGATAGTTTTGGTCTCCCTAACAAATATTTTGTATAAAATATGATGATACAACATGTTTTAAATTAAATTTATAATTTTTCTTACAATTTAATCGATGTTGGTATTTTATCTTCACCAGATTATATATCACGTCATTTAAAACATATTACATCATCAATTTATAGTTAAAAATTCTAATATGGGGATCAAAACTGTCGAGTTTTAAAATAGGGGGACCAAAACTGTAATTAAGCCTATGAGAAATTAAAATATTGCGATTCAAATTTGTCTCAATATATATGTCAAATATTTTTATGGTCTTTTATCATTTGAGCTGCACATTTTTTTTGAGCTACAATATTGCATCTATGTGCGAAATTTTCATCATTATTTTGTGATAATTAATCTCCGTCCTATGACCGTTTATTCAAAGATCACAAATCTTTTACGATTTAAATTGTATTAGGATTCAATTTTTTTTTCTTTCACCATCAGTTTAATCTGATTTGGGAGTTAGTTTTAAGATCAAGTGGTTTCAACATCTTTCCGATCGCAGTTACTGGAAATCCAACTGTGATCCTCCCTATCAAATTCAGCGCCAAACACTACTATTATTTACAATATTTTTATCGACTGAACTACGTTAATTGCTAACGAGATTATTTAATTGGGTTTACTTTTTAAAAGAAAGAAAAAAAGAAGTTGGCATTTGCATATGCAATAGGCACATGCCCACAACTACTAGTGAATCACCGCACATTTCTTAGCCCTCCACTTACTCCATCTTCTCGATTACTCAATATATCCCAATCGTTTTCGGTGTGTCTGTTTTTTGTCAAGAACAATAGCACGTACACTTTGGATTGTCCTTCTCTTCCTTCTTCCCACTTGCAATGAATCTGCCAAACTACCACACCTATATATGACACCACAACTCAATTATTCATTTATGCCTCGTGGTGAGTAGTCAAACACACCCTATCTTGTTTGAAGGGTCGATATGTTCCCAAATTGCACCTCTTCGTTATATCTTATTGTATCAATAATACCAATTGGTCCCACCACTTTATTTTTTTTTTCTTTTCAATTTCTTTACTATTAGTATCCGATCCACTGAATCGTTTAATTTAGTTCGGATGTCAGTTATGTCATCAAGTGATTCTAATCCTTCTTTTATCGTATTTGTGGAAGATCAAATCATAGTCTTCTTTATTAAATTCAGCATCAATCACCACCGGACAGACTAATGATAGTTTCTTTTCAATTTTTTAATTGAAAGATTTGCTAACCATATTTGATAACATCACGTGTCTATTCTTTGTTTAACTTGAATGTTGGCCGTCGGCTAATAAATCTCATTAGATTTTTTGTTTAAGTGATTGCACCGATATGAATGAATTTTGTCTCTTAATTATGAGTTAAATATGAATTTTTAATATTTTATCTCTTTATTATTTAGTTTTATTAAGTTTTAACCGATTCTAATGTCTCCGCGGTTTTCCGTGGATTTCTGTAGACTTGAGCAAAATTTGACTAACCCGTATTTAACAATTTTATGTCCTAATTGTTCTTTGGTTGAGGGGAGTTTGACTGACCCTAGTTAGGTCTTTTAAGTTTCTAACTTGTTGTACCATTACCATTTCATTTATTCTACATATACAAAAACAGTAACGTAACTATTAATTCTGATGTTAAGCATAATGAATTTGAGGTTCAATCTGATGTGAATCATGAGACACTGGTATATCGGGAAAAATAACAACGATGCAACAAATTAACAACTTAAATGATTAATTTATTAGCTATAAATCATTTTTTTTGACAAACTATTAGGTAAAAATCTTAAAGACCTGTTTGTTGGAAATTAAATATAATACGGTTCTTTCTTTTTTTTTGGGTCAAGGAGTACATGTCTTTTGTTTTTTTTTTTTACAATAATATAGTACATGTTTGAAAACTCAATAGATTGTAGTAGGGGTGAGCACGAACCCGCAACCCGACTCGAAACCGACATAACCGCCAACATATGGAAGCACTCGGTCGGGTGCGGGTCGGGTCTCGGGTCAACAATTGTGAAAAATCGGTCATGAACGGTTGTATACGGGCGGGTGCGGGTCTCTAAAATTTATTTCTTCATAACCAAAACCGACCGAACAATTACTAAAATATAAATTAATTAATATTTTTTTAGTTTTGAGCACCTCTTAATCTCTTATACTCTTCGCTTTGTTAATTTTGTCTATCTTTGATAGAGAAGAAAAATGTTATATTTTACAAGTTTATGCTTGTAATAGGTTGATAAAGGAGATGTGAAAGATAATATTCTAGATTTATATTAATTTTTACTTCTCATCTACTATATATTATTGTCGTTGGATTAACAAATTTGAAACAAAATAATTGCATCCCATCATTTTTATTGTATCATTTGTTGCAGTGTGTACGAAATATTGAACTATTTGAAGAATAATTTTTTTTTGATCAATGAAATTTTAGATGTAACAACAAAGTTTCAATGTAACCCGTTAAAACTGACCCGCTGCACCCGTCACCCGTATGACCCGAACCCGAACAAACCGAAGATGTAGACGGTCGGAATTGGATCCAAATTAAGAGGCCGCGGTTTTTGTCGGTTTTACGATTTTCGGCCCGAATCCGACCGAACCCGACCGATGCTCACCCCTAGATTGTAGTACTAGTGAAGATACGGACCCACTTATTTAATAACTCAACCATGGTGTTCTTTTTTTCTTATATATAATTCAACCGTTGTTGAATCGTACTCCAATTATATATATAATATAGGGTTAGGATCAAATGACACCAAGGTGTCAAACTTAGTAACATGACACCTCCGATAATTCTTTACCCGATAATCGTATTATAAAATCCACCGTTGGATTTAAATCTATTATTATATAGATCATGTCTATGAAATTTAACATCAATCGGAAATCATTTGATGGGTTAAAGAGAAGGATCAAAATTAACGGTTTTGACGAAGTTTTGTAAGACGTTGATTTTTATGCTTCTCGTTGACATATCAAATGATTTCCGATCGATGTTAAATTTTATAGACATGATCTATATGATAATAGCTTTAAATCCAACGATGGATTTTGTAATACGATTATCCGGTAAAGAATTATCGAAGGTGTCATGTTACTAAGTTTGACACCTTGGTGTCATTTGATCCTAACCCATATATATATATATATATATATATATTAATAAAAAAAAACTTAAATTCATATTATTAACTAATACATATTCATTGCAAATTAGTCTAAGCAATGGCCAAATATATAAAAATTAGCTAAAATTTTGATCACCCTAACAAAAGTATGAATAACCAAATTTGTCTGTTTCCTTACAAATTTAACTTTAAATTTATATAAGAAGAAATATACTGTTAACAATTAAATTATACTTCGAATCGTCTCGTCTTCTCGAATGAACAGCGTCAACCAACAATTTTGACCGCTTTCAAAATAAACTCACTCAAATCCACAATGGATAGCCTCTTTCATAGCATGTAATAGAGCTTATGTTTTGCCTTCCACTACGGAGTAAGCATGTTGCCGCCATTGAGTAAAGCTAGCCACAAAATGTCCATTGGTATCTCGAAAGCAAAGACCCATAGAAGTCACACCCGAACCAGCAAACACAACATCAACATTATATTTTATTTATTCCACTCATTGATTTCGTCAATCGAACTGGCTCAGAATTCTCAACAGGAACAACACTATAAAGCTGTAGCTGATGGACAATATATACATGTTTTAATATATATTTTTTGAATCAGTATACACGTTTTAATGTTAAAAGTTCTTAATTATAAAAAATTATATTAAAAGTTCTTATTTGAAAATAAAATTAGGTGAATGTGGTCTTGAAGTTTCACCGAGATCAAGAAAGATAATATATCAATAGAAATAATTGCATATTATCTATCAACTAACAAAATCACATGCATTAGCATTTTGAACGCATACCTTGTGAGAAATGAGTTTAGTGTTTAGCAACCGAATCAAACTATGTGTTAACCTTCTAATATTATATAATAATATAACCTATACATTAATAAAGTGTAAAAAAGAAGTATATATTAATATAAAATATCAGTAATTTTTAAAAATGAATACTATATATTAATAAAAATAAAAGTATAAATTAATATTAAGTATCTGAAGTATCAGAATTAAATAGTTCCTCCTGTAAGATAAGGTGTAACTTAATAGTGGTTGTGAACCTCGAACATAGTGGAGAAGGAAACCTGCAAAAATATTAACATTCCAACGCTCAAGTCGGTATAAAAGCAAAATAATTGGGTGAAGTGTCTGTATTTTGAAAGTGAGTGAATTTGTATATTTGTAGACATGAATATGTATGAAAATACGCATAACAACCTTGTAGATTTCATTTCGTGAGTTTAATTGAAGATCGTACATTCCATACAAGGATCATTATCTTGCTATAGTTATAGTTGGTACAGCATAAGATGCGGTGAGTTGTTATGGGCCATTAGACACATTAATCCCATTATAGGATTATGGACTGTAGTCCAATCCGGAACAATTTATACATTAATAAAGTGTAAAAAAGAAGTATATACTAATATAAAATATTAGTATTTTAAAATGAATACTATATATTAATAAAAAAAGTATATATTAATATAAAATATCGGTATGCTTCAAAATTAGCAAGTTTATGATTAAAATATATTTATAGTTGAACCTGGCTAACATACTCCATCTGAAAAAGTAAGTGAGTGTAAGATCTTTAATATGCAATATTGCAATAATGTTAATTTTTTTGACATGATGCGTATTTTTAATCAAAATCAATGGTGATCTAATCTTATATGTTTTCGGGTAGTAGTTTCTTATGTTTTTCTTTAGGAAAATGAAAAAATACGATGTTCACTTGAATAGAAGGCAAACAGACAACGAATTATGCCGCTAATACTTTTTAGATGGAAAAATCAATCCTTGCAGATACTACATCGTTATGCATGACTTTTTGAATTCTTTTCAAAATATTCACAGCATCTGGTGCTAGGAAATCAAAAGTATCAAAATCAAATGGTATGAAAGCATGTTGATTGTCAGAACACGCTCTCTCATATTTTTACATTAAAAAATCCTACATTCAACTATATTTAATCTATTTTTTATATTAATTTTGTCATTATCATCAATCATACTATCTCTTTTTTAAGCAAAAAAAGATATATATTAAATAAAAATAAAGAGATACATAGATTGGGGGCATTAGACCGACCCAATTACAATCCAATTGGGAAATACATAGCGATCAAGCAAACTAGGAGGAAATGTCCCTAATCAATCCTAACAATACACACACTCATCACAGGCGCAACCTAGCGAACCAGCGTATGAGTGCGAAACCAAGTTACAAAAATGAAAAATGAAGATTGAGAGAGGGCATCTTATTCACTAAAATAATAAATAAGCTTAGCTCAGTTGGTAGAAAAATAAAATAAAAACACAAAACAAAAATGTTCACAAAAGATTAGCTCAGTTGGTTTGAATGTTACATTATATATAACTTTGTTTGGGAAGATAAATAAACTAGCTTATAAGCTAAAAACTCTGTTTGGTAACGGTCTTTTTGTTATGAGCTAATAGCTTAATTTTCAGACGCTATTTCACGTAGCTTATGAGCTTATAACTTAGAGCTTATTATTTTCCTTCCAATTTTACCGCTGACATTTTACTTGAAAAAAATTTAAATATTAATTAAACATATCTTTTTTTATGTCATTTCATACTTATAAGCTAGTTAAATCGCTAATTTTATCAAACACTACAAATTTAATCAGCTAGCTTATTCGCTATAAGCTAAAAACTAGATTGTTATTCACTATAAGTTCATCCGCTATAAGCTAACTTATCAACTATTCACTATTTCTTACCATATAGAGTCGGCTCTGTTTGGTAAAAAATAGCGAATAGCTGATAAGCTAGCTTATAGCGGATAGCTTATAAGCTAGTTTTTAGCTTATAGCGAATAAAGTAGCTGATTGAATTTGTAGTGTTTGGTAAAATTAGCGGTTGGACTAGCTTATAAGTACGAAATGACATAAAAATGATATGTTTAATTAATATTTAATTCTTTTCAAGTAAGATGATAGGGGTAAAATTGGAAGAAAAGATAATAAGCTATAAGCTATAAGCTCATAAGCTACTTGAAATAGCATTTGAAAAATAAGCTATAAACTAGTAAAATAAGCTATAAGCTCTTTTTTAAAAACTGTTACCAAACAGAGCTTTTAGCTTATAAGCTAAAAGCTATAAGCTATAAGCTAGCTTATTTGGTTTACCAAACAGAGCCTATATAGGGACTGAATTTCAAATCTCAAACACCTTACTTATTCACTTTAAAGGTAAATTTTCTAGCCATATACTATTTTTTTTCCTTATAAGCCACAAAATTATTTTACTCAAAAGAAAGTACTAAAATTATATTTAAATTTTTATTTTAAAAAAATTATATTTAAACCTTAATTATTTATTTCAGAATAACAAAGGTTGATAGTCTATCATGTCAATGATGCATCAAAACTACCGATGGGATCCATAGTAGCAATACTCTCAATGGCTTCATCATGAGATTTTTGGATCTTACTTTTTTTGGATGTATTGTCTAAAAAATATCAATATTTAAAAAAAAGGAAAAAAGAAAAGAAATTCCTACAATACAAGCAAGTTAACACAAGCCAACAATTTCTCATGGATTTCTAGATATTTCTTACACACGTCAGTTCGTGAGTCTCTCATCTTTATAATATACTCCCTCCGGGCTTTTATTTATAAGTAAAAGTCAAAAAAAAAAATTGGCTTTAAATATAAACAAAAGTGAATAAAATCAACTTTAATTAATATTATTCTTTCAAAAATACCCTCATTAATTGTTCTACTTTTTAACATGATTGTAGAGTTTCAATGCAAATTTAATGTATTATAAAGATTATTTTAGGAATTGTAATAGAAATTTCACATAAAATCAAGACAAAAAAGTAATTTCTTAATAAGTGTGCAAATGGATATATTTGCTAAAAAAAAGAGGCCGGAGGGAGTAAGTGTCTAATTTATACTAATATTTATATGTTTCAAATTTTTATATTTTTAAAATTTTATTGTAGCATTTATTGATTTTCTACCAATAATTTTTTATTTTTTATTTTTTTTACACAAACAAACTTAATTCATTTAATTCAGAAAGGTGTATCAGAAGAAAGTGAAACTGACGGTGACGTTGGATTCTTGGCGTTAAAGGTGATAATCAATTTGTATTTTGAGATTATGAAAATTGATTGTAAACCAATTTAGTGAAAAATGTTTCTCTTCCCATCCCCCAAATTTCTTTTCTCACTCAGTGAAAGAAACATTTCCCAAAATTTTTTTTTAGGAAAAAAAAGTTTCACACCGCCCAAAAATAAAGGAAAAATTGGGGGAAAAAGAGAAATTACATTAAAAAAAACTTCGGGAAACGTTTCCCAAAATTTTCCAAGTAGAAAAAAAAATTGTGGGATGGGAAGAGAAACACACCGGTTAAGTAATATGGACTGGTTTGGTTATTTTACTATGTGGGTTTGGCTTAGGCTTTTAAATTTGGTAATTATTTGGTTACTGAATTGGTTAAAGGTAACCAATTTTTTTGCACACCCCTAGGGACACAATTCCTACCTATAAAATGTTATGTATTGTCTTTTTTTTTTTTATCAAGTAGTTTAGTGATTAGAAATTCACTTTTTAAAGTGAATAAGTGGAAGTATCAGAGTTCGAACCCTAATCCCTACATATTTCATGCAATGTCCCTACCAATTGAACTATATTGCACAGGACTGTTATGTATTGTCATTAAGTTTGTGCAATTTGTTACAAATAGTTTATACAAGAGAAGAATATATAAAATATGAATAATACATGAAAGGACTTCAATACAACAAGATTAAAATGTGATTAATCTTCTTAAAGTTTTACTAGCTCCAACACAGCAGCTAATTAAGAGATCATGAGAGAACGGTTAGACTTTTATAATCGGATAAATAAAATCTAATCTTAATCATTGTAATAGCAATTCCCTTTAAGATGTAGACCTACAAAACTAATCAGAAATTTAGAGTTAGCAGCCATGGAGCAAATATGTTACAATTGTGCTAGAAAGAATTTCCATCTTCTTCACCCTTGTAAGGGAAAAAAATAAGATACAGGTAAACTACAATCAAAATGTTTGGAATCACCCAGCTTTAGATGCCTCGCGAGTAGATTTTGGCTCCATGTTCTTCCTCAAAAATTCAGACAGCCTTTGAGTTGTTGCACGCCCTCGTTCTAGGCAGTGAAGATAATCATCCACTAAAAGAAAATTAAACAAAAAACTATTTATTATAACACTTATTAGAAAATTAAACATTTAAACCTACATAAACACAAATTCTATAGAATGATGCGCTAGAGAACTAGACCAATGCTGGGGGAAAACATACGGAACACTTGGCATCAACATTTCTATCGAGGGACTATCTAGAAAGACATTAAAGGAAATGTAGCAGAGTACCTGACATAGCTCCGTGAGTAACAGATGTGATGATTCCATGTGCCATGGGATCACTGCCCGCCTGTAATGGTTTCTCTGGTGCGACAGAAACAGTTGTATTTGGAAAAACTAAATAGGCAAATGCTTTCGCTTTCTGCCAAAAAACAAAAATGCACTGAATTAGAATTGCATACAAGCAAAAGGGGAGCAAGGCTCCAATTTATGAATTTGTTTATACTTTATACCCTACTTGGACATGAAGATAGAAACAACTATGCTTTGTTTATGGGATTGTAACATAAAAACAGCATATGATGGGTTCCACTACCTTACAGCATACAATTAAACATTTAGAAGCAATTTTGCATGAACTTTTTTCTAAGATCAGGCAAGCTTTGTCTATTAGATGCATAAAAAATGTAAATGAGTAGCTTCGCTTGCAACGTCAACTTGGATCATACAACTGATATGTAACATTTATAGTACGTTACAGGGTTGTTATGACAACAATTACAGAAGAGAGAATAATATTTAAATATTTCAACATAATGCAAACCAAATTTTGTTTAGCTGACTGAGTTCACTAGACATAAGGTGAAAATAAGATAATGTTTTGACATTGAAGAAAATAGATTATACAAACCTCCTCTTCTTGTTTGGAAGGGTCCAATATAATACAATTATTATCTGTTACAGAACAACATATTGCAACTGCAGAAAGAAGGAAGAGAAATAACTATTTGTTAGTAAATTGAAATGTTATTAACTAAACCAAAAGACAATAACCAACAAGTCTCAACTACCAGCAAGATGTCTTAGGGGAATTCCAGCATCCACAAGTGCAGCGCATGCTGCGTTTATTGCACATGGAAGAAGCTACATATTAAGTCAAGAAAAACAAGCAAAAGATCCAATAGAATGTAGAACATGCCTCTAAACTGAATCACTATGATACCTCTCTAATGTCAAGTACCCATTTCAATAATTAGACAGTGAGCCTTAGTTAAAAAATTGAAGAAATCGAATATCTGCAAAAATTCTATTAATTTCTTCTAGCCAATTGAAAAACAATGAATTTTGAATAGAAAGTAAAAAATCCTAAGGAACACAGGGTGCGATGATTTAAATCATAACCAGTAGAATTGAAGATTTGCCAGATAAAAATCTTAAAGAAAACAGTTACTACTACATAACATAGATCATATATCAGAATTCAATGTTTAAATAGGATACAGCACCATCATCATGGACAACCTGCATTAGAAACAGAATGTTCAGACCCTAAATGTTTATAAACTAAAGGAATGGGAGGACCCGATCGGAGGAAATAAGAAACTTGCCTGTACTATAACAGAAGTGGTGGTGTTGGGATATATGGTACGAATGCAGATACTTTCGAAAGTTTTCTTCAATATCATTTCATACTCCCTATCCGCTTGACTAATGTGTCCTGTATTAGGCTTCCAAATAACTTCAATGGAAGCTTTTTCAGGATTTTCATTCTTTTTTGTCCCGGCTTTAGGTCCGTAAACTGCAGCAAGGACTTTGGTTTCTCCTTGAGCCCATGTGGCTGAGCCATGGGCTCGGTGGAGGACAGAACGAGAGCATGCTAGGGGTCTCAGTTGATTGGGACTCCTGCCATCAGGTCTGTCCATCTCCATGAAATTGATAAAATCACCCTTGGTTCTGAATTCACTCAGCACAATAAAACTGCACTATTGACTAGCCAGTTAGGAACAAATCAATAATTGCAAGCAATAATGTAAAACGTATCAAGCACTATTGACTAGGCACTATTGAAATTTATGAGTTTAAAGATTATGCACCAAAAATATAAAACGTTACTACACAATTATGCAAGCAAATCATGATTCCAATACAGGAACAGTTCATGATATTAAAAGATCAAATACTAAAGAATTGAACAATTAATGATATTATATATGAAATAGAGTGAATTCATTTGATGTCTTAAATCTCTAATATGTTTAAAAGAATATGCAGAAGTCTAAAACAGATTCATGCCTATTAATAAATCAAAGAGGTAAAGTTATGTTAAGGTTCCTTTTGTTGTTTTGTCAAAAAATTGGTGCTATTATTTTGTCAAATTGTTACCATGTAAATAAAAATCCAGATAAGATCATCTAATTGTATTTTTTTTCTAATCCTCCATGCAACACTACAGTTCTTTAATCATTCTCTTATAACTCTAGGCAGATATATAATACCACATGAGTATTATCTCATTTAAGTCTTTGTGTGGCCTTATCTGGAGACCAGCGGAGCAGAGATAGAGATTTTGAATATTACGACAAAAGCATCTCATGTATCACATGAAATAAGGCACACCTCTTGCAATGTCTTATTCTCTAGTCGAAGGATTATACACCATTAAAAACTCACAAAAACTCACAAAAACAATTACATATGTGATAGGTACCCGAATGTAAGAGATATATGAAAAATGGGCTATTTTGTAATAAGGAGAATAGTGAGGTCTTATGAGTAATTAGTGAGTGAGATATGGTGTTGAGTTGGCAAGTTTGTTATGCCTCTTAGTAGTATATATAGTGAGGTAAGTGGACTGTGAGGGGATTATGCAAGATTATAGTTTGTTATGGACAGTTGGCTTTTTGCCTCTGTAGGAGCTTTGCTCTGTGGGCATTAGGATATTCATCCTCTTGCATTTACCTATCGTTTCTCATAAATAATACAACAATCTCTATATTTCTGCATTTTTATCAATTCCTTCTATATTCTTAAGTTACGAATTTTCCGGTTCGTAACAATATGCAATTAACACACTAAATGTGCAATTGTGGGAGGTTGATCAAGGACGCGAATTCCCTAACGAGTTTACATATGAGGCAAACACAGAGACATACAAGAGAAAGTTTTCGCTTATCTTAACTCTAATCCCCACCTTCAAACCCTTTTTGAGATCTCCAATGACAATCACTCATTCAATTCAAACAGAACAAAATAACTCAATTTGAATAGGTGCAATCACTCATTCAATCAACAAAACAATCCCAAAAAACCTAAGTTTTCAATAATAAGAACAAAAGCACACCGCGCACAGTACGGAAGAGGGGAAGTGAAATTCGAAATACAAGAAGGAAAGAAGAAAAAAAGGAAACCTGGGCTGGCCTTTTCTCACCGTTTTTGGCTGCCTTCCTACGACAAAAAGCACCACCTGCGATTTCCGGCGACTTTCTGATACGAGGACAAAGCAGAAGCTGAATTGAGTGACTCCGCTGGAAAACGCACCAAAAACATATCAGAATTGAGTGACTTTCTGATACCAAGCAGATTCTAGTTAAAATAGAAAACCAATAGCTGATTCTAGAAGAAAAAAAATGATAAGATAAAAATAACTCAACAAATAACATCCAATAAAAGCTTAATTGCAACTCAACCTACACTCACAATTTTAGAAATACAAACAAATAGATACCAATAACAAAATCACTTAATAAAGACAAATTATCATCATAATATAGCTAGTGTTGCAAAATCACAATCACTTAATAAAATCAAATTATCATCATAAATTATAGCTAGTGTTACAAAATCACATGCTTCATACAAGACTACTCACTCATGCAGCAACATCTAAAAAACAGAGTCAGATACAAGAAAAATAAAACCCTGATTCTGAATAGACTTGAAATTGTAAAGAAAATTAAAGGAAAATTAAAACTATAAAGGAAATTGATGAATAAGAGACAACACGCAACCTAGAATTGAGATTAACAATTTTAACAAATCTAATCGATAGAGAAAACTGAAATCGAAATCGAAAACGAAAGGAAGAAGGAAAAACCTTCGAAGATGACGGCGTCGGTCTCTTCCACCTCTAGGGTTTCGGTTTGATTTAATTTCTTTTAATTAATCTTTTTCTGTCTGAAAACAAATAAAAAAGGCGCCAATTTTTTTGCAGTAGGATTTTTTTTTTCCTTTCACCACCCTGGTTCAGAGTCGATTTTTGGTTTCAGCCTCTTTCGATTGTAGTTAAATTAAAATATTTTATAAAATGAAATGATTGAACTAAAAAATTAGTAATGTTGGAGATATTAAATTTGTCCAACTAAATGTTGTTATGTCACTAGTTATAAGGTCACATTAATATTTTTCTAATTAAAATTGATTTCAAAATGAGGTGAAGGATTAAAAAAAAAATTTGAAATTGAGGATCAATGGTTTTTAAAATTGAAGGACTAAAACACCAAAATTATATTTAAGTCTTTAAAATAGGGATTGTTAGTTTCAACCAATTTTGGATACAGAATAATGCTTCGGTCATTTATGGCTTTAGAGAGTTCCTATAGGTTCCTATCGGTGGCGGTGCTCGGACCCTGGCTCAGGGGGTGCAAAATTTTAATCAATATTTTAATAATTTTATATATAGACACACATTCAATAATTACATATATGTGTTTTACAACTATCCACTACATAGTTTCATATTTTTAATTCGCTTAATAACAAACAAATTATTTATTTATAAGTATTGCTTTTTTTAAAAAAAAAAAAACATAAGTATTGATTACATGAGAAATATATCAAATAAAAAGAAATGAAACTATAAAACAATGCATAAGTATTAATATAGTAACACCAAAAATACGCAATCTTGTGGTTAGTTTTCTCATTGCTCAATGTTCTTCAATTCTTTCTATCTATCACTTGAGTATATACAGACCAATAACCAACACAAAAATTAGCGTCGGGAAAACACTGTTTTCCAAATGCCTAATTTATTTTTATTTTTAAGAAGCTAAATTAGTCCACCCAAATTAGTACTAGAGAGAATCGAACCTGACACTTTAAGGAGGATCATACTCCCGGGTCCCAAGTCAATACCATCAAACCAACCCTAGTAGTTGCCTACTAATTTGTGAATGGTTTAACTAGAAAATGTACAACATAATTTCAAAGATGCATTTGGACCAAATTACAAACTACAAACAAGCAACCATCAAAGCACACAAATATGTTATTAGAACCCCAATTGAATAATCAATCAACCAATTTATCAATATTGAAGTTATATAAAAAATCCCAAATTTTTAAAACGCTAAATCATAAATTTTCTATTTTTTACCTTAGTACTGTTTCAAGGATGTTGGAAGGTTTATCACTATTGTACGTATTTAATTTGGTGTTTTGTTTGAGAAAATTTAATTTTAGAAAGAAGTTGGAAGAAAAGAATGAAAGCAGAAAAAAATGTTTTGAATTTTTGAATAGTGGTGCAAAACAAAAAAATCAGGGGGTTGCAAAGTGCAATGCCATAGAGGTATTAGTAACAAAAATAAAAATTTCAGGGTGTGCACCTGCACCCCCTCACTATACTACAGCACCGCCCCTGGTTCCTATAATTCTCCCATCTAAGCTAAAAGCACTTTTAGAAGCAATTGTAGACACAAGTATGATCAACATATCTTTCGTCATGATAGATATAACCGGATATTACGCTAAATTATATTTCCACCACATAAGAATGTCAAAATTATCGGTATGTTTCACGCACTTGCTATTAATATAACTATCAAGCTCATTTTGTTGGTCAAGTGAGTTTTGTTGTTCCAAATGTTCCCTTGCCATAAGTGAAGGGCAGGCAACAGTTGTTTCCTCATGGGAAACATATTGTCTGCACCACTAGGCAGGATTAAGTGTTTGGTCATGGCTTCCTCTGATAGAGATAATAAACTCTTTGGCAAACAAAGGTTTATCGCCATACATTTTCATAAAAATTCAGTCAATATAACTCATCTTGTATCGCGGATCAAGAATTGTACCAAAATACGAAAGCTTGTTTATGTTAGAAGAATTAAAAGCATAATACTAAAATTTTATTGGGATTAAAAATATATTTAACTGTTTAAGCTTAAACTTTAAAGTAACAAACTTTTCTATGGAATGGGTTGACCCATGTGAAATTGAGGTTTCTCTCCCTCCCCTCTCCAAATTTCTATGGAAAATACGTTATGAAATTTTTTTCTAGTGTAAATTTCACTGAAATACGTTATGAAATTTCACTGAAATTTACACTAAAAAAAATTCGGAAAACATTTTTCGAAATTTTTTACATCCTAGGGGGGGAAAAGAAATATGGGGGTGGGAAGAGAAATTGTCTGTAGTTTATATTTCTTTTCGTATAGTTTTTTGTTAAAAGTTTATGTATGAGCCCAAACTTTATGTGTTAATTTCAAGTAAGTAGGTTGACTTGTGTTATGTGTTGAAATGTGATGATTCTCACTACTTCAAACAACAATTTATTCAATGTTTAGTGATAAACAATTTTTCTTTAATTATTGAATAGTTATTAGTGAAATGTGATTTTCAAATTGACTTGTTTGAGGTATAGTGGACATGAAGCTTAGCCTATAGTGGTTATGGTGTGATCTTATCTTTTTGGGTTTTGTATTTAGCTAGCATTTGGCACATTTCAATTTAGTATGAAGGTATTTTAACACTTACAAGAAATTATCAAAGTCACACTTACAAGAAAGATTTCTAACACTTAAAACTGTTGCTTTTAATTTGATTATTATAATCATTTTCTATGTCATATTAAAGGGTATCGTGTTGACATATTGTTGCCTTTGCATAATAAAATTGTTAAGTATATAATAAGTAATCAAGTTTTAAATCTCAACATTAGAATCTAACTTGCAACAGGTTGTACATGTATTTAAATTTTAAAACCTTCACTAGTTTTTAGTAGATTAGAGTAGGTGAAAAAAATATAAAACACAAGAGTCAAAAAAATAAACATAGAATCTTAAGCTGAGGGAGAGAAGCCAAGAGAGCAAAGGCATGTGGAATTTCATATTGTTCCTGTGAGGGTTTTTCTAATAGAGTCAAGAAAAAATTTTATAACTGAGGAGCATCAATAGAAGAAATAGAAAGAATGTTGCCGCGGTAATCAAAGGATGAGAGATTTGGGGCGGATATAGTAATCTCGGTTGGAAGGCGAGAAGTAATTAGCTTGAGATGATGCAATGTGGAACTAATCATATCAATGTGTGGCGGAATCGACAATCTATGAAAGTAAAATTTTCAAGATAGAAATTAGTAAAGAGACATAACAATATATCCTTTTGAACTTTGAGTTCCTCTAACACAATAGTCTTGAGATGCTTAAAATCAGAAAAGTTTGTATGTGGAAATAGAAAGTAGTTTGTTAGGTGTAGGCGTTTTAACTTGTTTGAGCATAATATCATCGATGATACTTTTGTATTCATAGCCGAAGAGAAAATCGATTGTGAGTGAATTAATGTGGTGATTTTGCATATGGTGACGGGCACGTCGAACAAATTAAATTCGGATCGAACCCGATCGAATAAGTCTAAGTCTTGTGGTTTATAAGTATAATAATATTGGCATCCCTTGATTACAAAAATTTTGTTTTTGGCAGGGGTCTTGAAATTGCTTCCGGGCATATTAGGAAAATGACTGAAATCCTCCATTTCAGTGTTGTGAAATAGCTTGTTGAGATTAAGATGGAGATCCATCTGATATGACACAAAGCAAAATTAAAAACTTTATTTATCACATTAATCATCCATCAGTAACTAGTAAATAATGCTCGAAAGAGATGGAATAAATGAAATATAATAGTAAATTACTAAATTAGTCTTTGACTTTATAGAGCACTCTCAAATAAGCCGCTCACTTTATAAATAAATATATTAAAAAAGTCTTTGATAGTTTGTTTCTATCGAATTTTAAATAAAGGAAGAAGAGCTCTCGAAATAAATTTAAGCTTCGATTTTTACAATTAATAAAATTATAATTGTAATAACAAAATTAGATTTATGGTAAGAGTTTTGTTAGGATTTTTTTTATTAAAAAAAATTATTATTATGACATGTCAGTGGGGGTGAGTTTGTGTGTTCTCAAGTTCAAAATAGCAAATCCACTACTCGAGCCAAACAGCATTAAGCTTGTATGGGTTGGGTTCGAGTTGAACCATGATTTAATTGGGTTCAGTTGATTTAAGTGATGAGATTTACTTTTCGCACCCTCTGGGGTTCCTCTTTCACCCCCTAAAATGATCATATTACCCCCTCGCTATCTAGAATGCGAGCATTTTTCGCACTCTAAGTAGCGATTGTCAATATTTTATACTCAAACTGAACGCCAGCACCCCCATGAATGAAAAAAACATGAAAAGGACAAATTTTAATATAAAATATTGTTCGCATCCTAGGGAGCAAACTCTTTTTTTCATCCATGGGGGGTGCCGGCGCTCCGTTTTAATATAAAATATTGACACTCGCTACTTAGAGTGCGAACTAAAACATAGTTCACTATTTAGAGAGCGAACTCAGTTTACACTTTAAAGAGTAAAGAGGACAAATTTTTTTTGACTTTTATAAGGTTCGCATCTTAGGATGCGAACTGCGGTGTTTCCGTTTTTGCAATTTATACACCCACTTCTTAAGTAGCGAGAGAGGTGAAAACGGAACGTCAGGGGATGGTTGTAAGACTCGGGGGGTGTGAAAAGTAATTCTCTTAAGTGATTATGTCATTTAGATTGAAAAAATGCAAGAACAATGTATCAATGAAACATGAATACAACCTTTCATTATGTTATTGAGAAGTTTGTCGAAGTTTTCAATAATGACACAGTGGTCAAGCCAAAAAGCAAGAACATGCATCTTGTTCGTTTGGAGGAATCATTCAAACACACGAGAAGACATAATCTTAAGATGAACCCGAAAAATGCCTTTAATGCATCTATTACAAAGTTATTAGGTCTCCGAGTCCATAAAAAGGACACTAAGATCAACGAGAACAAGACCAAAGCTATTTTAGAAGTGTCACCTCCATCTAAAAAAGAGAATTATAATATTTTTTTTGAAAAAATCAACTTCTTAACATGTTTAATTTCTAATCTATCAAATAAAACTATAGCATTCAAGTGGAAAGTTTGACATTGAGAAGCATTTGTTGAAATTGAAAGTCACGATGCTCGCGATGCCAAGAAGACCTTTGAATCTTTAAAAATGTTTGATATATCTTAGCATCTAATGGCACTATAATGAGTTTATTTGCTCAAGAAGATGAAAATAATGTTGAATGAATCATTTATCACATTAGCATATTGTTAAATGATGTTGAGAAACGATATAATGCTTTAGAAAAATTAGTCATAATATTAAGCTTAATGTTACGGTAAACCACTTTTAAGTGGTAGAATTGATAAGTGGACATCACGTTGTCTATGTTTTCATCACAATATGTTCCAATGAAAGTTATTGAAGAATGAGCCCTTATAATTTTTTTGATAGATCATTGCTTAGAGATTGAACCTATTAACTTCATAGGTTTATAACTTAGACAAATGTATTTAAATTAAAATCTCTAAAGTTTTTTTATTATTTTTGCATTTTACGAGTGTTATAATTTTTTTAAGAGATTAAGTCGGCTAGTTTAATTTGATTTAATATTAAAAAAAATAGGTGATACGTCATCAAACTCAATTATGTATTTCGATCAGCGATAAAATATACTATAAGATTGATTATTAGTTCGATTTTTAAGACATTAATATGTACGATTAATAAATTCATTTTAAAGTTTCTAACAAAAAAATATTGTAAAAAAAAAAAACAAAATAATTACTTTTTTTTCAAAAATAAATAAAGCATAAAAAGGATACTGAAAAGAGGTGGATTGAAATCCTCTCCTATTCTTAAAATTTTCAAAAGTAAAAAAAAAAAACAGAAACAAGAAAAACAAAAGTCTTCACCAATCAACAACGTTTCTAACCAGCTAAATTATTACAATATTATAATAATTATTTAAAAGAAAAGTTAATTATCAGTAGTTCCAAAAAATAGGAAAAAAAAAAAAGAGACATGTTGATTCAATTTGGTTCGGAGAAACCAAGGTAACGAGTAACAACATCTTAGGAGAAACCAAACCTTCAATGTTACACCAACGGCGGCGCGTGGAACAACAACTCAAAGCAACAAATCTCACGCGCCACCGCTTTCAGCTGCTTCCGGAGCCATCGCGTTCAAGTCAAAATCTTGATTTATAGTTAGCACATCTCCACCCATTTTTTCCTTCTTATCTTCAAATTCGACGGCGCCGCCGCCGTGGTCGACGGTGAGCTCCGGCGGTTTCTCAAGCGTTTCTCTCCATTCTCTTCCACCTTTTCCTTTGTCATCAAAATATTTAACTACAACTTTCATTCTTTTGAGTATTGCATAAAATTCTTCAACTTCTTCCTCTGTTGGAACTTCACTACCTTCATCTTTTTCTTTATCTTTTTTTGATACTTTTGATTTCAATTTTTGCTTCAATCTTTCACAATCTTCTTCTTCATCTTCTTTTGTGACTCTTTTTTTCTTCCTCTTCTCGAGTTCCATGATAGATTAATATATTTATTTATGAATTAGATACAAAAAAACACAGATCAAGAAGCATGAGAATATAAATAGTGCATATGATATTTTATGAAGAAATAGAATAAGTTTATAACACCATGTTGGTTAAGAGAAGTCTTAAGAGAAGTCTTCTTTTTATATCTGTTTAAAACAACATGGAATAGTTGATTAAAAATAATAAAAAATAATATTAATTTGGTAGAAATTGTTGTTTATTGACTGTCCATCATATGATCATAAATAATACAGTCTCATAAAAATAATCTTAAATAATATAGTAGTACGGAATCACCCTAATTTTTGTTTTTCTTTTTCTTTTCAATCCAATCCACCATAGGTGGATGATTTAAAGTCAATTTTAATTTTGAATCACTTTTTTTAATCCTATTTTAACTTTTATTTTATTTTATCGTCTTCAATATTATAAATTCAGAGATATGACTATTGTAAGCATTTAAATTATAATGAACATTTGAATGTTGTTTTTAAAAAGATTGATTTTGTCATTTAAAAAGGGGTTAGCGACGCACCTTTCATGATTTCCTATCTATTTGTCTTTCATTTATGTGTAATTATTCTATATTTATTAATTTTATATAATCTACTTACTTCTGAGGGGCGAAGGCCCCCTTTCTTCTATAATTTTTTTTAATTTTTTTATAAGATGGGGTGTTTTTACATTTAACTATTTTAATAATATAGTTTTGGCTACCACAAACAAAATTGTTTGTAAAAAATTAGTTGAAATATGAAAGATAAAAAAATATTACTTGGTAGATAAATGTATTCATCTTATTTTGATAGCTTTTGTCTTTATAATAACTAGTTAACTACACATAAAATTTTGCGAACAACAAAAATTGTAAAGGCAAAATTAATAAAATAATATTTTATATTTTCTTTATATTTGGCCCCCTCGTAAGATTTTTGCTAGCTTCGCCACCGATTCTAGTGATGTGAGCTTGTTTGCTAATTATCCTTTTAAATTTTTAGTGAACTCGAATACATAGTGATTCCGACTGATGTTATTTACAAATTTAAAGAATAACACACACACACACATCCACACAAGGTCTAAAAAAGATTTTTCTATTGTGAAGATTCTTAAAGATAAAAAAAAATAATACTACAATTTTATAAAATTGAGCGGCGCGTGATAGAAATTGACTTGTTTGTCAAACTTTTTTTCATATTAGTAACAAATGATTATCTTTTAATGTTATCGATGACAATTCTTTTAAAAATAATTCATTTTTTCTTTTATTAAGATCTAATTTTTATAATATCACAAGACCTCCAAAAAGTCGAAAACAACTCACATTTATTAGTTGATAGTGTCCTCCTGTGTACTTGCTTATAAAAGAGCTTTTGATTATTGAGCAATACATTGAGAACACTTTATCTTACGGGATGAAGGGAGCATAATGCAGTGCAATATAATTATATATGTTGGCAAAATAAAAACTAATAATTATGCCATATATTTGTATAACATTTTTTAAAAATAATTTAATTACTAAAAGTTTATCTTTTAAAGTTAATAAATGAATGTAGTAAGATTCAAATTTTGACTGCTATATATTACATACAAACAATATCTCTACCAATTCATTGAGGTAAACTTATCAATAAATCATTTTTTAAAGACCGCTACATATTACATACAATGCAAAAAATTAAAGACTAATATTTTTTTAATTGAAAATGACAGCAAAACCATTTTTAAGTTTTATAAAAAGAAAAACCATTTTTCAATTGGATAAAAGAGACATATGGGATATGACCAAAAAAAGAGACATGGGATACCACAAAAATATATTGTTCGAAATTCGGTTTTCACAATTAGCCTATTATTATATGCGAGTTAAGTGGGAAGAGTATAAAATATATCTTTTTCTATATTACATGCACATGTGAAAAACACAAGTTTACATTATGAATACAAAATAAAGTTTTTTTTTGAACGGCTAAATTTTTATTAAAAACGGAACTAAGCGCAAGACGAGCATAGTCCACAAAGTCAAGTCATACAAAATTCTTCAAAAAGGAAGAATTCCAACACCATTGACATCTAAAACAACAACATAGAACAATAACAAAAAACGCTTCAAACGGCAAACCAAGACAATTATACCAAATATCATCACCCACCCATCCTACTTTAATTCTATCTGAAACAAAACGGCAGCCTCGACGCTAAGGAGTATCCACTCACATTGGGATATCAAACCACATCTACTCAAAAAGACCCTCCATCCGACGGCGGCACGAGAACTCAACCTGAAACCAAAGCGCAAAACAACTACACAATTGGAACGGACAGAGAAACTAGCCGCAGAAACAGCCAACAACCTCTGAGAACAACCAAATCCAAAACTAACAACACAACAACGGCGACGTAAAGGGCTAAAATCGCAGATGCGAAAAGCTTTGGAGAAAGGTATTGGCGCTCCACGGAGGTTCCATTGAGAAGAAAAATGGAGATACGCCCAACACAAACAACTCAGACACCGATTCGCTCATCACCACCACACCCATCACAGATCCGTCTCAGCCACCACACCCCATGTTAAATCTGTCGCACACACCACACCCCTCATCACCTCCATCTTAGATCCGTCACATTCACAACCAAGACGCGTGAACCAAAAACAGTATGCAATCAGAACACGCGCCACATGGAGCAAAACACGATTCACCACCTCCATCAACACACCCTGTCACCACCACCATCAAATATGAAACTAATCCGTCACCACCACCCTACATCAACCAATAACCAATCAATCCTTCGCCGCCGACAACCAATAACCAACCTGCAGCAACATACAGATCACGAATTCGGCGGTATGAACAAAAGCCAATCGCATATGAAGCGACCGGAACCACCACCGTCGCCGGAAACAGAACCATCTCCGGAAAACACCAAAACAGAACACGCGCAGGAAAAACAAAACCACCCCCGTCGCCGGAAACATGAGACAGAACCGCCTCCCCTTTACTAAACACACAGAAACACTAAAAACAGCATAAAACAGAACAGAGCACCAAAGCCTCCCATCACCACCATATAACACCAAGAAAAAGATCGCCAAAGCCTACCATCACCACCACCAAATACGTCAACTCCGCCACGACATCACCTCACCAAAACCACCGTGAGTAAAAACAGAGCAACCATCAGAAGCAAACCTATGATAAACCACCGCGGGAAAAGTCACTGGCACAAAACCCTCAACCTTACAAAAGCCTCAATGCCTTCAAAACACTGCTGAATCCGCCGAAAACCATGACTCCAACACCAAAGAACCAACAGCCACCAGAGACAGTAGCGAAACAACCAACACCTCCGGCACAGAGGAAGAACATGGAGGTTCAAATCTGAAACTAAAGATGGTGCGGAGTTCCGAAACCCATCACACCACCATCCGTGATGTTTACATTGTAATGGCTTTGATTTGGATTTTAGGGTTAAAGGCTAAAAGTTGTGCGGCGGCTGAGAGTTGTAGAGAGAAGGGAGAGGATTTTGAAAGGAAGAGAGAATAGAGAAAATAAAAATAATACAAAATAAAGTATTCGTCGGAATATATTTTATGATGTGTGGGCGTATTATTGTTACTATTATTTAAAATATATTTTTTTAACAAGTAAAGATGGAATATATATATATATATATATAACAATCGAGTAATCCTCTAAGCATATGGTGTATCGAAAAACATAAAGAGAGTTACAAAATAATCTATCAGACGATCGTCAAGAAATATAAAAATTAGTCGATATTCAAACAAAACAATGAACTCAACCACCAACTATGATAGTTTAAAACTAAATTAATATGTGTCATCTTCAACCAACGATAAAAGAAAGGTTTAACCTTGTCCAACATTTGATGTGAGGAATTTGCTGAGTTTTTGAACAATCGATATTTTTTTCATTCTACACTACCCAAACGCAGGCGAGCTATATAAGTTGCAAGAAGGACCGTCGCGCTCAAAAACTACCTGCTGAATAAGTATACTGAACAAAGTGATCATAAAGATTTTGAGAATCCATCGCCGAAAATTCAATCCAAGACCTAACCAATGCCCAAAGAGAACCAAATGTGTTGCATGAGAGAAATAAATATTGTGTCGATTCGTCGCCTCCACATCCTGACACGCAAAGTTGAGCTTCTGATAATATAATGACACGAGTAACCATGTTCGTTTTTGTTGACAATCTGTCACGCAAGAGACGCCATGCGAGTATGGAAACCTTCAAGGGAACCTGTTTGTGCCACACAAGATCATCAACTGCACCCAAAATGATTGAATCTTGAGAAGTCTAAAGATAATACGCATCACGAACAGAGTAACCGTTGGCAGGATCAGCCTGCCACATATATGGAGATTGAGCCTGCTCACATAGAGATTAAAAAGTAAAGTCTGACACTCCCCAACATCTCCTACTCCCACACTCATAACTGCCGCCGCCACACCCAAGCCCCCCCACCCTCCGACTTCCCACCTTGAAGAAAACATTTCGACAACCGTGCTCGATTTGTTCTCCGCCAAGTCAAACAAGCGCTCAAACCTCACACATTTTTGTATTAGATATATAAAATCATCGTATAAAACTGGCTTGTAAAGTAGAATTTAGAAGTCTCACTATTTTTTAATTTATTTGAGACTTTATCTCTATTTTATGCGGGATTCATTTGATCATTAATTGATTAATAAGATTTGTTTTGACTCAAAATTGATTAATGGGATATTGAAATCTTTATTTTGAAATATAAAATATTTACTATGTCCTAAAATAAATAATTCAAATTTAATTTAATATACTCTCTAATCATTAGTCTTTTAGGTCTTATATATAATTAATTTTTCAGTCCCATGAGCTTAGCTCAATTGGTGGACATTTGCATTATTATACAGGGGATCGGGGTTCGAACCCCGGTCATCCCACTTATTCACCTTAAGGGTGGAATTTCAAGCCATTAGGTTACTTGACCAAAAAAATAATAATAATTAATTTTTCATTTTTAGATTCATTTAATGACGATGTATCTGATCTGTCATATAGATTATACACCAGATATCAAATGAACTTAAAAAGTGAAATAATTACTTATATGAAACTGAATGGAATACTACTTTCTTAAGTCTCAAATAAGTTATCAATATTTTTTAAGAACAATTAAGTGAAAATTACATTTACACTCTTTAATTATCATTATACATTTTTTAAATTGTAAAATCAAATATACATTTTAAAAATAGGGCAGAGGAATAATAAATTATGCAAAATGCTTAATAGTGCTTTTGAAAACTGAAACACTGGTTAAATAATTTAAATAAAGTAAAACTATTTTAAAATTTATATTCTTAATATCTTAAAAGTGTAAAAAAACTCTTTTTAATATAAAATTTTCTTTTTTGTTTTTTTTAACAAATACGGCAAATATTAGTATAAGACACTTTTTTTGTTGATATTATAAGACACTTGTTAGCATGAGTATAAACAAAATGTAAATAATGAAGTCTAAATAAACCACTTTAAAATTAAATAATTAAACAACAATAAAATAATGATATTGGGAAGACTTTTGATGGTAAAGAAAGAAAGCACGCATTGACAGATGTGTTGAAAAAGATGAGAGTGATGTCATGCAAACTTGCCGGCTGACGTTTCCACGATTGCGTCATTCATTCTTCAACCAGCAGTACTCCCTCTGTCCTAAAATAAATGACCTGTTTGACCACTGATACGTTTGCCAATGTACAACTTTAATCGTTAATATCTTTAATTATCTATTATTAAAAATTATAAAAATGGTATATTTTGAAAGTACTCGTCGAGACAAATCAAACAACATCTCATATGCTAATATTTGCATGTATATATTAGTAGAAAAATAAGGTCAAAGCATATCAAATGAATAGTATACTAAGTCAAAAAAAAGTCATTTAAAATGGGACGGATGGAGTAGTTCTCAGTCGCAGTTTAAGGCAATATACTACACGCGCCCACTTGTTTGGTCTGATTAGGTATGGAAAATGTGTATGTTACTATTGTAATGTTGCCGGCGAAAATTATCATTTTGAATTTGAACAAATAAATTTAATGATCTATTACCAACGATGAATTGGTCTAAATAGTAAGGAATTTAATCCTCTTAATTATGTGGTTAAAAATTCAATTTCTGACTCAAGCGTACCAAAAAAATTCAGTTAGAATAGGAGAACCTACTTTACTTAGGAGAGAGAAGGAAAAAAAGAAAAAAATGGATTTAAGGGTGAAGATATATAAAATGGAGGAATATGAGAAATTTTTTTTGAGATAATCTTACTCTCCATAATTTAAGTCAGGATTTGGTACAAAAGTAACACAAGTAAGATTGAAAACGATAAAGAATTTATAATAAACTCTATTAGCAACCTATGAATACAAAGTACCGGTCTACAACAAGTAATGTCTTAAAGAGCCCGGCCTCTATTTTTTTAGGGCATAAAAAAAACATCATATTGCATTAGATCTCTAAAAAAATAAAATGATTCATTTAAAAAAATAAAAATTGTAGTAGTTCTTAATTTGAAGTTTTACTTACCGTCTATACAATGTTAGAAAAATAAATTAATGACTTAGCATTGAAGTTTTTCTTAGTCAACAGTCAACATCTCAGCCTTTTCGAAAACTTCTTTGAGCCATCCACTTCATACGTTCTCTTGCATATTTTTCTCCAAATGTTATCCTCATTCAAAATATTTCGAACAAGCTTTCAATTTTATCACATACATCTGAACCCAAACACTTAGGGTTTTTTTCTTCAAGATTTCATAGTTTATCATTTCAAAATTTTACATATAACTAGGGACGGATGCAAGCACAACCAATTGTGGGCAGCTGACCCCACTTGGTTCTTATTTTTTTAACCAATAATATGCAATTTTGATATATTGCCCCCATATGATATACTTAAATGTCCCCACACTACATAATTGGCTTCATGAGTTCATAAGTTCATGTACTACAAGTTTATTGGGAACATAAATCTACCTTTTAATTATATTGTTCTTTATTTTAGAAAAAAGAAAAGAAAATGGAAAGACATATGAAAATAAAGAAACCGGTGTGCTTTGTATATCTCTATCTTCCAAAGTACTAAATGTGTCGGCAAAAGCAAATAACAAAAAAGAACCCGTCATTTCTTTCTTGTTCATTTACACACACAATCACAATTATAGAGAATGAGATATTTGATAGTGTTGAAAGTGAAATATCATGCAATACTTTCAAAATATGCAGTCGCGTAGAGAGCAATTATAATTCTTGAATTCATATATTGGTGCACTTTTTGTTATCTTTGTGTTGTAGTTCCTTGGTGCCTACTACTATTAGTTCTCTAGTTTTTTTTTAAGAGTTTGGTACTTTAATTGGTGTATTTTTTATTATTTTTTTGCTATAGCACTTCAGTACTTTGTTAGTACTCTGGTTGTTTTTTAACAGGCTGATTAAATTGATTTTGTAAAGTCTTATTCCTTTTTATCCGTTAGTATAAGATTTATAATCTTTTCCTCTCATCTGAGAACGTCTTGTGCTTGAATTTTAAATTTTAATAAATTTTTCCGATTAAAAAATATATATTTAATCTTGACCTCACATGTTCAAATTCCTGGATCCGTCCCTGCATATAATATGCTGGTAAGTTTAGCTTTGTTCCATTTTCTATCTTCCATTTGTTGTCCATTTATGAGAGAGATAGACGCAAATAAAAGACTTATATATATATATATATATATTTAGCGACGCAACTTGTTGTCCGTTTACCTTCAATTAAAGTGTAATTATCCTATATATATATTATATATATATATATTATGTATTAAAAAAATAAATAAAAGAGTGAAAGACTTATGAAACCCATTTAGTGGAATCTATTTATTAAATAAATATTATTAATCTCTCTTTTATGTCTATTTTTGTCATAAATGAATAAACAATGGAGGATAGTAAATGAAGCTAAATCACACTCCACGCTGATGAATTGAGTTGTTGTTGGCTGAAAAATGATGAAACATTTGCTAAAAAACAGAGTTGTTTTGTTTGTGTTTGTGAATAATGATTTTAGGCGGACCCTAGTATTTTATTTCCAAGCACTGTCAAGTACTATCATAAGAGCCACAAATCAGTAGTAGAATCCTGTGCACCTCTATGACCTGTTGTATTTTAGCAATGGAGATGGCTAAAGAAAATTAGGTTTAATTGTATTTTTGGTCTCCATATTTTATCAAATTTGCAAAAAAAATTTCTTATTTTAAAATCGAACTTTTTAGTCCCTATATTTTTAAATTTGTTGCAATTTTGGTCCAATCCATATTTTTTCCCTTAAAAAAGGTGGTTTTTGGTGTCCTAAAAAGTGGTTTATTCTCTACAACATTAAATCTAAAGAAGAACTATCATATTTGAGACTAAAATTCACCTTTTTAGATGTCAAAAGTGGCCAATTTTGGAGCAAAATTCATGAATTAAGATGAAAATTACAACAAATATAAAAATAGAGGGACCAAAAATTAAATTTTAAAATAGAAATACTATTTTCGTAAGTTTAATAAAATAGGGATAAAATTATTGAACAACGAAGATAGCTTATTGGACACAGAAAAGATAACATCATATCCATCCATAGTATTTGTTAAAGTCTATTACTATTAGGGATCCACATTGGGGTTTTTTTACCTATTAGGGACCAAAACTATTTAGTTAACCATTATTAGAGATGAAAAAAGGTGGGTGGTTATTAAGAAGGGGCAAGACTTTTTTTATTCTTCTTTGTTTATCGGAGATGGATAATTTAAGGTCAATTTTGTCCTATGATCACCCTTTCAAATTGTTTTTTCTTTTTCGTTATAATAAATAAGTGTGATTTTCATATATTTGTTTGTTTTGATTTCTCGTCTTTGTACGGTATATTTTGTTGTCCCGTCTTTGTGCAGTGTTTTTTTGTTTTCTCGTCTTTTGTGCGGTGTTCATTTGTTTCAGGTTGAAGAATTAGTTAACATCTAGTGCAGATCCAATCAATGTCGACTTTGGTCTCATCAACGCTACAGATCCGGAGACATGGATATTTCGGACACTTCAATATAGTCATCTTCGTAGGCTTATTTAATTTGCCATTTTACGCTATTAACATGGATGTTGTAAGTTTGTTCGTAGATTTATCCATTTTATTTTTAGCAACTTTAAATTTGTATTACATCGATGTAATCTATCAATTTGAATGAATGAACATTGTTTATTTTAAGTCAAAAAAAATAAATTAAGAAGGGGGCAAGAATACAAACTCCCTCTCTCTCTTCTCACTTTTTATTGGTTCCACTTAATAAATTTGTATCAAATAAAATGAAGAGGATTCATTTTTCATAATAATATGTAGAAAACAAATCAAATATCTCTCACAGTTTTAAATATAAGTAAAAAACTGTTTTTTAAATACATTGAAAAATTAATAAATTTTATCTATATTCTAAATTAGATTCATTAATTATTCGACGAATCTAAAATACTATTTTTCTGATCATATTTAAATTCAGAGAGAGTACTTTTTTCTTGCTTTTTGATACAAAATGAAATACCATTTTAATTGATATTTTGATGGCTTGAAATTTCCACCAAAGAGTCTAATCTACATGGCCTAACAAAGAAAAACTCAGAATGTCGTGACAATGGATTTCATTACTCAAAGACATTGTCATATCAAAAACATATGTTAAATAGTAAAATAGTTAGAATTAGCTATTAGCTATCTCACAAAGGAATCACCTCGATCCCAAAAATAGTTTATACTCATGTGCAAGATAAAAGGAATATGTTACTGCTTTGTCTAGGTGGACCACCAATACCATGCACTCATGCACCACCATTTTCTAATTTGTATTTTAGTTCTTGATTTTTTTATTAAAAATCTTCATTGATATGATGTCTCCATTGTTTTGTTAGAAAATAATAGGGGCGAAGAAAAAGAAAATAAACAAGAGCGCAATCAATAATATAAAAATATAATATGGAAATTTTAAATTGGAGAAAAAATTACGGTCATAGTCAAAACCGACAACTACATAATAAATACTATGTGAAAATTGTTACAACACATAGATTTCACTCTCAACCACCCCATGACCTGAGTACACCCACACTCTCCAAAGTAAATATTTGAATTACATCTTACAATACTCTAAACCAAGAGCATAACAGAAAAAATAATACACAAATATAAACTTAAAGTGTTTTCAGGTATTACTGCTTGGTGATTGAAACAAGGAACTTGAAGTCTTTATATATAATATTGAGCTATCCCAATCCCCACTTCTCTAAGCAATGTGAGACTTCTCCATTATAATTTTCTTGACCTTTTTTTATTTCTTAGAAATGTGGGACTTACATTGCAATCAACTTCAACAATCTCCACCTTGATTGTAATAGTTTTCAATCTTCACTGTCTACACCGACAATCATAATTATCATTGTCTATACCGACAAATTAAATTATCATACTCCACCATAAAGAGTACACTACACTTGAAACTAAATCATCATAGGAATTTCAACATCCCGAAACCTTGCTGAAAACTTTATGATGCAACTTTCATGTTGGCTTTACCTTGCATCAATGCCAACCAGTGCCCGCACGCTAACAACACAAGAATATAACGTGAAAACTCCAAACCGGAGAAAAAACCACGGTCATTGTCAAAACCGACAACCAGAGAATAAACACCATGTGAAAATTGTTACAACACATAGACTTCACCCTCAACCATCTCATGACCCTAGTACACTCACACTCTCCAAAATAAATATTTGAACTACATCTCACTATACTCTAAACCAAGAGCATAAGAGAAAAAATAATACACAAATATAAACTTGAAGTGTTTTCAGATACTACTGCTTGGTGTGTTGAAACAAGGAACTTGATGTCTCTATATATAGCATTGAGCTCTCCCAATCTTCACTTCTCTAAGCAATGTGGGACTTCTCCACTACAATTTTCTTGACATTTTTTCCTTCCTTAGCAATGTGAAACTTACATTGCAATCAACCCCAATATATTTTAGGATTTTTATTTCCTCAAACTGTCTATTTTCCCATTGTCTAGACTATGAATTCCAATGAGAGTTTGCGATGTTGTCGTTAGTGCAAAATTAACCGCATTATAAAAAATATAAGTTTCATAGAAACAAAAAAAAATTAGGCCTCGTATTAATATGAGTATAAATATAAGTGTTGTATAAATTATCAAAAAATATCAACCTTATTAATATGAATAAAAATATAAGCCTCATATAAATAACAAAATTTATGACACCAATCCTTTATAAAGATACTATGAATGTAAATATAAGCCTTGTAGAAATTATCAAACTATACAATCTTATTAATGAGTAAAAATATAAATCTCATATAAATAGTAGAAATAAAATGTAAATGCAATGAACACAAAAAAATGTAAAAGCAATGAGTAATAGAGTATAATAATTTGGTATAAAAGACAGAAATTACCTCAAATATAGCGATGTGTCAAAAAAAGAGAATGGAAAAAAAGGTCATTTCCTTGGTATTTTATTTTATATATTTATAAGGAAAATTCTAAAATGGATTACTAATAGAAGTGATCCACGATGGACCAATACTAAAAACATATTTAAAATTTTATGGACGACATACATTATTGTTTGAAAGTATAAATTAATAGTTATTATAATTTTTTGATTGAAATAATAACTTAATTGATATTGATTTTATTAACATTATATATAATAAAAATATAACTCATATTGAACTGACGTCAATCATATCATTTCTTTAACCGTAAAGAAGAGAAGACTCGTGATTTTTTTACTTTTAAAGAGTATTATCGACAGAAGATATATGGAGAATGAATTTTTTTCGTGTGGGAGGAGGAGTTATGGAGAGAATTGGAAGAAGTTATTAGCCACATTGTTCTTACGGGGGCAGAGGATAAATGGGTGTGGAAACCGAATGAAGCGGAAGGGTTCTCGGTGAAATCCTTGTATGTATTTCTTGAAGGTGTGCTGCTGCCCCACTTATTTTAATCGACTTTGAATCCTTCGCATTTAAGTCTATTTGGAAGAGTTCGGTCCCATAGAAGGTGTGTGCATTGGCGTGGCAATTGTGCTTGGGTCGAATCCCGACTAAAGACCATTTATTCCGAAGAGAGATAGACCGGAATGATGATACTTTGTGTCCGTGGTTAAGCGATAGAAACATCGCGACACTTGTTTTTGCACTGTAGATTTGCTGCTACCGTATGGTATCAAGTAAATCGATGGTTAGGGACGATGGTTGTGCTCCCTCCCGAAGTGATGATCTCCTATGGACAATTGATTAGGTGTGGTGGGAATAAGTTTAGAAAAGGCTTCTCGATAGTGTGGCTAGCTTTTGTGTGGGTTATTTGGTGGGTTCAGAATGAATGGGTTTTCCATAATGTGTCGGGGCGGTAGAGGATACAGTGGACAAAATCCAACGGCTATCTTGGCAGTGGTACTTGAATAAGACGGCGAAGGGATAGAGTTTATTGTATGAGTGGGTTTGGCACCCGGGAGACTGTATGCTTCAATAACTAGAAGGCGGTTTGTTTTTTTCGCGGCTGTGTGCATAATGGACCTGCTGCGTCCGTGTTTTTGTTGCGGCGGCGGACCTATTGTGTTTGTGACTCTGTCTTCTTCCTAAAATTTGTTTGCAGTTCAAAAAAAGAAAAATATTATCGACAATTATTAAAATTTCTTATAATTTTAAGCACTGACCCATGGTGGATCACTTGTGAAAATGGTCCATCCTAGCATTAGCCTATATATGACTACTTGATAAGGATAATGAATATTTTTATAATATAAGGAATTAAGGATAGTGAATATTAGAATATAGAAATCTAAAACAAAAATGAAATTGGCACGAATTTAATTATCCCTAATAATAAATTAATTTCTGTCTAAAAAAACCTAATAATAAATTAATAAGACCAATTGCATTAGGCCCAAGCATCTAACAATAATATGATACAATGACTATGTTTTAAATTAATAATAAGTATTTTTTTTTTTTGACAAAAATTAATAAGTTAAAAACTGCTTTAAATTAAAAAATAACAAAAAGAGAAAACATGTCAATCTTTCAAAAATTTGCTAAAATCACTTTAACCTCCACTTGACAGTCTCACATCAAGTGTGATATGACTTAAAAAAGAGTGTTGGGGTATGTATCTCTCACATTATATGTCAGTTACAGATGGAATTAGATATAATTCAAATTTTAAGATTGTATTCCAGTAGACTATAAAAAGAGTAGACTCTCTTCTATTTATGCCTAAAGTTACTAGTAGAGAAATCAAAGGTAGAGAATCCAATTTGGATATAATTATTTTCATGTCAAGTTGTATTTTGATTTGTTAAATATGTTGCTCAAATGAATTGCATTCTTCTATTAAAAAATTGATGTATTTAATTGGCAATAGTAGTAATAACAGTTCAATCTCTTGAGGGGTTTATCATAAAAACAGACAGAAATATCAAGAAAAATATGCCTTTTGTAGTGGATAAATGCATATATAACCAGTAATAAGGAAAATTGAGACTGTGCTATAAGAAGATACACACTGATAGAAGCAAATGAAAACAATTTAACTATACCAATCAAGAAAGATGATGGAAAAAGTGAGCACAAACAGAAATAGTAAAAGAAATGTTCTGCTACTGCTATTTCGTTGAATGGCTTGTGAGAGTTCTTTGTTACCAAGCTCAACATTCTTGGTAGCTTCAACAGCCTGTAAAAGGCAGCACAAACATATTATGCATTAATTGTATGAAAATTATATAAAGAATATGGTTTTTAGGGGTGTAAGGATATTGATTATTTGTTGTAGTTTCAAAATTTTAGGTTTTTATCAATTTAGGATTACTATGCTAAATATTAGTTTTGCAGATTTAAGGTTTTTATTTCTTTCCCCATTCTACTCTAATTTTCTCACTCTTTCTCTGACTTTCTTCCTAACTTTTTCACACCACCTAGCTTATGAAAGCTATAGATTTACGCTCTACACCGGGGAAAGAATAGCTAGATAACAGAAACACGTTGGTTAATTTGGAAAATGTGGTTCATGTCCCACTTGACAAAATATGTAGATCGATAAAAACACCCTTACAAGATCCACAAAAACATCAACTAAAAGTTAAAACAAACAAACAAAACGAAGCGCGAAGAATTTGATATGTTATCTAACCTGGTCATACAAATGCTCAATTTGTTGAGCTTGCTGCAAAACATGTGTAGCCATTAAGTGATTTAATGCAGACATTTCTACCATCTTAGTTTCAGTTTCTTGAACTGTGTCTAGAAGACTAGACAATTCCACCTACAAGAAAAGGATAATTGGCAAAGGGCTTATGAGAATCCAAACATCAAATAACAAAAATAAGTTGTATTCAAACTCAAAAGGAATCAATTTTTATCACCTGAAGAGCACGTGTTTCATCATCCAAGAGTTGCTGTTGGACTCTTAGAGGTTCACTGCGCAACTCATCTGGTTCTCTGAGCTCCACATCACCTGAATTAGAGGTTTCGGTAGATTCTTTCCTGGTTACACGATTAAGTTTTCTTCGTGGTATTGCCCTATTAATAGCATCCTGGAAACGTATAGCTCTTAGTTGATCAAACTGTGCCGTAACCGAATGAAGCCTCTCACTTAAAATTAGAACCTAAAAAATAAAATAAACAAATTAGCACACCCAAAAAGCAAACAGCATCTCAATTCATGAATGTAAATATTTGATAGTATTTAGTGTTAGTGTTTAGTATAACATCCATATCTTGTATTTGTGTGTCGTAGTATATACTTGCCATTGTGCAGGTGCTTGTATCAGGTGGTTAGAGTAGTTGTTAGCGGTTGAAACTGAATATGCTTGGCAGTTACCTTAAGCCTCTTCAGGCTTCATGCCTATAGAAAGCCAACGGTATACCCTGTAGTATATAAGAATCTTTTTATCAACTCTCATGACAGACTGAGAGCACTTTCATTTCTCTCATCACATTCTCTCTTCACTAACTCAAAAGGGCCAAGCCACATTCTCTCTTCACTCACTCGATCTCTAACATGGTATCTACTCAAGAGCCTCTACACGGGCCTAAAATTTGAAATAATGGCATAACCACCAAGAGTCCAAGATCCAAAATCTATTTATGGAGACATCGGTGCATAAAATACTCTCTCTGGCTGCCATATTAGTTTGTCTAATACTCCAGTCATGTCTGGCACCTGTCAATTGACAATTTCACCCACCCTATTTCAGTCAAGCTAGCTGACAATTCTCCTGTCATCGAAACAGGTGGTTGAAGCTGTAATCATGGTAAACAAGCTTCATCAATTTTATTATTTTTTGTTGTAAATCCTCATATTCCAGCACAATATACATCTGAAGCAGACCAAGAACTTGATGTTGTCACTTGTCACTGATGCTTTTGAGCTTACAAAATTTGCACCATTTCTCAATGAATTTGGCATCACTCATAGATTTACTAATATCGCACATCTAACTAAAATGGTTTGGCAGAATATAAACTGACAAATAGTATAGAGTCACACTCTACTTGCTCATGCCTCCTACATACAGCTTTCCTTGGGATCTCAGTTTTTGCATTGCTCTATACCCTATCAACAGACTCCGTTCAATTGCAATTTAATTCTATTTCTAATTTACACTTAACAAGTTCCTACCTGATAACAAGGTTCTAAGAACATTGGATGTGCTTGCTTTTCATTTTCAAGGCCTTCCAACATAAAATGGATTTCAGATCCAAGGAGTGTGTTTTTGGGTTAATAACACAATCACAGAGGGTGGAAATGTCTTGCTAATGATGGTCGCATCTGTGCATCTAAGGATGTTATGTTTAATGAGTATTGGTTTCCATATCCAATCCTATTTCACGCTACTTTTATGTCTCCTTCCTCTACCTCTTCTTCTCTATGACCAGCCTAGAACAAGTTTTGCAAGTCTACAGGAGTTTACACAATGATTTATAAGCCAGTTAACAAGAAACAACTATTTGTTGCCAGTTTGAGAGGAATCAACTTGGCAAACAGAAAAATAAGTACTAATAGATGAAACTTAGGGCAAATAACACTGTAGTATTGATTGTATGATGGAAAACAAATAGAACCAGAGTGATTCTACTTGAGAATTACAAGGGCAAATTAATGGAAATGCAGAAAAAAAACAAAGAAATGGATAGCCTAGGCAACTCGAGAAGCCTATAGTGATCTCCCAAGCAAGAAGCTCAATTCCAGTCTACCCACACCACGATCATTTCCCTCCTCAAATACAGTTGGATCTACTTTCTCTCTCCTGCACACCTTTCCCACCTTCACCTCATCAAGTGGATCCCTCAGTTAGTTACTGAGATAGGGAGTGATTCCCTGTGACCACTCTACCTTTTCTCTTGTATACATTTTTAATTCTATCACAGTTCCAATACAAAAGCTAAGCATTGAGGCAAAGGCAAGCACTACTGCTGAGATTCTTCGGGTTCAATCTCTTAACCGAACTACAGGTTCCTACAGCAACTTCAATCTTGTTTTGCAACAATCCAAGTGCAGTTTCTATCATCTCATAATCCAGATTTACATGTTCAGACCATGCATATGGAGTTAGATTTGTCCGTAAGAATATATAAAAAAAAAAAAGTCTTTGCCCATAAGAAAATTATAAAGAAAAATCTTATTATTTCTCATGTACCCTCATAGGATCAATTGGTTGACTCTCACTAAACCTCTATCTACTACCAGCTTTTGTGATCCTTCTTCCAAAGTTAGGGTGTTTACCACACTTGAATTGCGGCCTCCGCCGAGTTTGAAGAAGGAAGACTGTAAGCAACTAGGTATACACCTTATATTTCTGTACATTATAAACTTGCCTTTGTACAATTGCAGTGTTGCTATTTATGTATAGCTTCGGTTAGCTATGGTATCAGGTAGTTAGATGTTGTAACTACTGAGTCAGCTAGCAGATGCCTTAAGCCTCTTCAAGCTTCGTGCCTATTTAAAGGCTCAATGTATATTCTGAGGTGTATCAGAATATATTTTCATCTAAATTCTTATACCAGACCGTTCAGAAAATGTTTATAGACGGTCCAGTTGTGAGGGTAAGTTGGCAACACCATGCAGAAAATAAATAACTAATAAGTTGATAATTGAAAAAAATCAATAAGCACAAGTTCATACCACCCCATGTTTGTGGGCAATGGTGTCGGCGTTAGCCTTTGCAGTTGTGATGCCAAGCCAACCTTTTGAGTTTTCCTCTTCATTGTTTATACTATTCTTAAGAACGTCAATTTGTTCCTGGCAAGTTTTAATAAAAGCACTAACCTGCACCAAATAAGAACAAAATAATAGTACATCATAAGCCAAACGCTATACAATATTTCAAGATGTTTAGCTAACTTATATGCAAACTTGCTGGCTCCATAAAGAGAGAAGGCCTAAAGGAAACCTATACAGAAAGGTGAGGATGCAAGACAAGAGGCAAAAACTATGTAGTAGTTACATATGCAAAGTAAATACGTTTCCCGTATCAAGTTTCTTAACAGGCATAAATAAAAATCTATTTTATAGATTGTGGTGAGCTAGCATTAATGTCAACAGCAGATGTAAAACCAAAGTATGTGAAATTCAACTTTTCACTGGTTTATGGGAACTTAATACCAATGTGATCCAATGTGAGAGAGATCCAATGTGATCTTAGAATGATAGCACTAGTAGTCAATTCATAACATAATACTAGCCTAAGAAGAAGTAGAAATTAGTTAGATCTATAAATATAAAATAATAATTCGCAAACCAATTTGCTAGGCTGGCTAATAAAACAAATTTAAATTGTATGTATTACATCATAGTGATAAAGTTGTAAACTATCAATGTCAGAGGCAAACATACAGTGGAGTAATATATGAAACTCCAAACTATTACCAAGAACCAATCATATAATTATGACAGTGGTCAAGTCAGGAAATGTAATACCAATCAGTGTTTTTCTGATTATCAATTAATTAACATGCAACAATATTTTCAAAACTAGCATATCAGCTGAAGTCACATGGCTTACTTCATTCTCAATGCTATCTCTCTCATGTTCTGTTGTTCGGTGCAGATCCGTATAGTCCTTTCTATGCTTTAACAAAAAATGGTCCAATTCTCCAATACTCTCGAGCTACTAACAACAAACAAGGAGAAGCAATATCAAATGCACACCCTTTAAAAGTAGTGTTGCTTCCTTTTCTTAATGAAACAACAATCATAAAACTCTACATGCAGCACAAACAGGATCATTACTGATTATGCAGTGACTAATTTGGTTTTCCCATAAAGTAACTAGTGTTGTCAAATTGTAGCACTATAGCGTAGCGGAATTAGAACAAAATGTTACTGTTCCACGATACACAATTTAATGCAAAGTGTTACATAAAGTGGCTATTGTGGCGCTATAGTGTTGTACCTTAGCGGAATTTGACCAAACAGCTATTTTCCATGATCCACAATTGACAACACTAAAAGTAACATAGTGCCAGAAGTTAAAATATCGATGCTGAGCCTACCGTCTTATATGCAGCTTTGGTGAATGGGGACCTTTGTGGAGGTTTATGAATAATAAAAGATGCCAAAATGGATGCCAATTTAGCCTGCAAAGGAATGACAACACACCACATAAGATTCACAGTTCAAACCAACCAGAATAACATTGATCCAGCAACATATAGCAATAGACAATAGTTAATGTCTACTTTCGAGATTCGTGATATTGAGGAAATTTATGTGCAATTCCTAAATATTTTTTATTGTTGCTAGAAATAATATAAAACCATTGATGTGGCCTATCCTAACAGCTTAAGCTTTTGGGATAATCGGTTATTTGACAATTGTAAGAATCATATGAATTTTTTGTAAAGGAAAAAGATCATGATTTGAATTATTAGGAATTATAATAATGATTAAGAAGTTAAGAAGAGAATGAGTTGAGGGTAGTGAAGCATCATATATACCTCATCATACCCCAAAGAGCGAGCACTTTGGCGCACGGCATCTTTGAAATCCTCAGTCCTATCCCTTGCCTTTGCCATCTATGAATACCTCAAATCTGTTATTGATCAAATCATAAATGGAGGTTCAGAAACTATTTAGTATTCAACAAAAATAACTACAAATAATTTTTTTTATTAATTAACTAATAAAAACTACATATAGACCGCACTAGCAATTGGAATCTCTAAGTACATATATAAAATAATCAAATGAAAAGGATGGGTAAGTGAATAAGACAATCACTGATATGTCACATGACATGCTATCAGCAATTGAGCACACTTGATTAGCAGCCTTGAAAGTTGAAACATCAATATAAATAGGGAGGTTTGCCAACCCATAGTTGATTGTGCTCTCAGCCAATTTCTTATGCTGAACGAAATCACTTCTTGCAAAGTTGAGTAAAACCGAGTTTGTTATGGGTGGCCTACTAATGTATGATTGGATTGGTGATGGGTTTAGTAAAATCATAGTCGCACTGTGATTTTATCAGAATGTGATTTTTCTTCATTTCCACCACAAATCTTTTACTAATAAAAAAAACCTCAATTTTGACATATCAAAAACCCCAATTAACAATCACAAAATCCCAATTTTGGACATATATATTACTCATAGTCTCAATTGTATAATCAATCAATTTAATACAATTAGAGTCAAATGAACAAAAATCTCAAATCATGAAACCCTAACAACAATTTCATAACATAAATATATTACTCTTAGTCTCAATTGTACGCTCAATAACCAATTTAATACAATTAGCGTCAAATGAACAAAAAAAAACCACAAATCAAGAAACCCTAACAATGGAGATTCAAAACAGAGAAGGTAGAGAGAGATGATACCTGTTGTTTTGTTGGAGAAGAGAAGAAGGATCGCACCTAAGAGGTTGCCGCCGGTAGAATGCGAGGAGGCTGCCGGCGGTGGATTGCAAGGAGGAAGAATGGGAGATGAGATGAGAGTGTAGAGAGAAGAGTTAGATCATGTGAGGAGGTTTTTACTTTTTAGGGTCAGTGTGCAAAACAAAACATTTTGAGGGGCTAAAACACAAAAATTAAAAATACAAGGTTTCGAGTTCGAAATCAAATCCGAGGTGAAAATATTCTTTCAAGGCTTAACAATAATATTGACATTACTGGTACCAATCATTTGGTGCTGAACTTGGTAGGGAGAATTACAGTTCGATCCCCCGCAACTGCGATTGGAAGGGGGTTGGAACCACTTAATGTCAGAACTGACCTCCGAACCAGATTAAACTGGTGGTGAAAGCAAAAAAAAAATAATATTGACATTACTGGTTGATCTAAAATAATAAACTTATGAAAGTGTTGTATTTTTTGGTTACATATGAAAGTGTTGTATATAATTTAGGTTTTTTTTTCCTTTTTTTTTTGGTTTTTTTTTTTATTTTATGAAAGTGCTGTATATCATTTTGGTTTATCTTACCAAAAAAATATAATTTTGGTTTAATTGTAGTTTTAGCTCTTATTTTGGTCATCATTTACCATCTTAAAAGTTCTTGTTTGGCTTAATTGTAGTTTTAAATGATGTCATATATACACAATCTTAATTGTAAGAAAATTACAAGAAACTTTTTACTTTTTAATAATTAGAAACTTTTTATTTTGATTTCTAATGATATTGAGTATATACCTCCCAAATTCTAATATGGTATCAGAGCCTATCATAGATCCATTTATTGTTTGTTGTCGAGATCTCCCATATTTGGGCCATCCATTTAGGGGTGTGCATGGTTTAAAAACCACACCACACCACTCCAAATTTATGGTTTGGTTTAAGATCCAAAACCATTTTAATAAAAAATTGGTTATTATATAAAACTAATTTGGATATGGTTTATAACTGGTTTAAAACCAATTAATAACCGATTCGTAATAATAATTTGGTTACTTACTTGAACTAATTTTAAATCAATATTTTCCTTTTCATTTTAATTTTTTTTATTATTGGTTTAAAAAAACAAATTTGTTTAATTTTAAAAAGAAAATATAATTTTATGAAATTAATTGGTTTATAATCAACTCAAAAAGATTTTTCTTTTCTAAGCCCAAACATATTTCAAAGTCCAAAAAATTTAATTTTATCTAAGCCCAAAATAATACTATTTTTAAAAAAAAAACAAAAAAAAAAGTTTTTAAGTTATTTAAAAAATAATAACTATTTAAATAAAATAATAATAAAAATGGTAATTAAATAATTTAATATTAGTGGTGGTTGGTGGCGGCCGACCGCCGTCGGCCACCGCGCCGGTCGCCGGAGCTCCGCCACCGGCCACCGCGCCGGTCGCCGGAGCACCACCACCCCTCCACCATCTTTTAAATTATTTATTTATTAAATTATATAAATGATATTAAATTTGAATGTTTGGGCTTTTTGTACAATTGGGCCTCAATTTCAAAACCAATTATGAAAAATTGGATTTGGTTTAGAATTGGTTTTTTTTAATTGGATTGGTGTGGTTTTTTTTAAAAATGGATTAGGATATTAAAATTGGATATGGTTTGGTTAGTAATTTGGTTAAGGATAACCATATTTTTTGCACACCCCTACATCCATTGATGTTGATTCCACGTTCCAGCTTATTCAATTCTGGACGTGAGAGAGTGTGTTAGAAATCTCACATTAGCTAAATATATATACGACATAGATAGTCTTTATAATAGTAGTGCAAACCTTAACTCTCAAACTACCTTTTGTGGCTAAGTATAAAACTCCAAATTCTAATAGTTACTTTTTCTACATTCAACATTAATTTGAATAGATGTAATGTAACTTTCCTTCATTTCTAACAAATACTATTGCAATTTAAGATCTTAATTAATGTGAAAGCTAAGAGTGAAAAGAACTTATAAATGAGAAATTCAAGAGAAAGTACAAGAAACTGAATTTAGAAACAGAAGTTTTCAGCCATTTGTTCAGTCAAAGTTCTGACACACACACTCTCTCTGTCTCATTTATTTATACAAGAGTAGTATACAATTTTTTCTATGTCCCTCATTTCTTCTTCACACTGCAAAGTAATCACTTTTCTGCAGAAAAAGGAGTGAAAGCTGCATATACTATGTTTTCTAAGGTTTGAATGTGCTTAATGTTGTTTTCTCTGTCTCTTCTAAGTGCTTCTTGTTGAGCCTTTTGCATGCAACTCAAAGCCACTTGATCAGAGACACAATAATTTGTTTCAAACCATTTGCATGAGAGTTACATCAAAATGGTATGTGCATTCACCTTCATATATAGTTTTTAGAGGTTTCACATTTTTATCATTTTTTTTCTACTTGAAAATATTCATTTTTCACCCTCTTGAGCTTAAAAATATTCATGATCTTTCAAACCCTTTTTTAGATTTTTCACCCATTTTTCTTATTAATATTTTGGTTCAAAATTTCTCAAGTTTTGTTAGGCATGCAATGAAACAAGAAATGAAATCTAAGAGAAGAAATAAGAGAGTTCAAGGCAAAGAAAAAAACTTGAACAAAATGAGGAAAATTAGAATTTTGTATAGTGATCCTTATGCTACAGATTATTCAAGTGAAGAAGAAGAATTGTTTTTGAGAAATGATTATCAATTAAATGGTTCAAAGAAGATGATTGTGAAGGAAATTTTTGTTCCATTTATGCCCTTAGCTTATGAGAACAAGAAGAATGCTTTTGAAGATGTCAAAGAAGTGTTGTTGTATCAAACATCTCCATCATCTGTGCTTGATGTCACTGTCACTGATACAAAAGCTGCAAAAGATATTAATGACATTAATGGTTTAGTCAAAGAAGAAGATATCAAAAAGTTAACAAATGGTGAAAAAGGAGGCAATGTAGTTGAAGGGGTTTGTAATAAAGAAGATATTTCAATTCAATATATGCAAGAGGAACCAAATGTGGCATCATTGGTTGGTCATGATCATTATATTTTGGATGAAATGGAAATGCTGCTTGGTGATGGATTTTGTAACTTGTTGGACAATGATGAGATTAATTGTGGCTCTATGTGGAAGGTAGAACATGATAAAGGTAGTAGCATTCTTCCACATATTGATTGTGATTTCAATGATCCTGAGCTAGGTTGGATTGATGAAACTCTAAATTGGGATTGCCACTAAAATTTTACATATATCTATCCTACAAAAAGTCTGGTGAAACATCATATGTTTGTTTTTGCGGATTTGGATTTGCTGCATTCGGGATTTGAATTTGCTGCAGTCATACACTCCACGCAGTCAACATGTTTGGATCAAAATTAGACGGTCTAGAATTCAAGTTTGATGCTTTAGAGTTTATAAAAATTCAAAAGTTGTGTGCTTTCTATACCACTTGATCGTTCAATCATTAACATGCAAACCGCTTGAATTTGTGACTGCAACAAACCCAAATCCCTATTTTCAGTTGCACAAGATTTTTACTAGTTAAGGTCTAAAAAACTATTGTCAACAATCCTAGTGAGTTACCTTTGTAGGTTTGTTAATGTGGTAGTGTAAAATTGGTAGCTACAATTGCAAAGCATTTTCTATTTTATTTTGAATGAAGTTACAATTACAAAGCATGTAAACAAGGATTTTTTTTTTAACGGCAAATATATTATAAAAACCAAGTCTCTGCACAAGACGAACAGAGACCGGTAAAGAGAAACTACATAACAGAGGTGTCATATATAGGCGGAACACCAATGAACAAAACCAAAAACTAATACCACCTAGAAAGGCTTCTAAACCACCGGAGAAAACATCAACTGGCCCAAAAAAATGCTACTAGATGCTAACTCCCGATCTTGAATCAAAAGTGACCGGCCCATCAGAATCCAAAAGCAGCTCCGTTAACCAAAAGTTGATGCACAACGGTAGAAAGAAGACTAAGTAGATAAGTCTCAGCTCGCAGTCCTCCTCCAAACAGTACAGTCAACGCTGACAAGGTAAAGGTCAACCAGACACAAGAAACCTGCAAATCTCAACAGATTTGGAAACCAACAGAGACTCGAAAAAAGTCCTGCAAATCTCAACAGATTTGGAAACCAACAGAGACTCGAAAAAAGTCTTACAAATCTCAACAGATTTGGGAGCGGTCAGAGAGTCAAGTATTCAGAAAACCAAACACCCACGACATTAACCACACAACAGTAACCGAAACGCCAATAACAAGAAATCACCACCTCCCACGCCGGTAGCCACCACCTCACTCACTTGAAACTGTGAAGTAAACAAGCACTGCCTAAAACCAAAAATCCCCACAGCAAACAACATACCAAAGCCACCGCCGGAACCGCCTCTAGCAAATAGCAATCACCTAAACCAAAACCCGAGTAGGGTAGAAGTAGAACCCAAACAAGGATTTGTAAACAAGGATTTGTTCTATGTTGTCCATTGACATGTTGATTTTTTCAAATTTTAATGTAATACTAATATTGAAAAAATGAGATTTGAATTTGTTTCATTATTTGTCTTTAGACACATTGTATTTTCTTCTTTTTTTTTCACTTTAAAAGGACAATGCTTTGTTTTGGCTACTGCTGATGAATGGAAAAGAAAACAAACAAAAAATAAATAAAAATATTAAAGCAAGGTAAAAGGAAAAGCTTGACAAGAACTAGGAAGATATGTTCCTTAAAAACAAAGAATTAGGGAGTGTTTTCCCCTTTCATGTATAAGCATAAAAAAGGCAAATTAATCAAGAATCATTTAAAACATTCTCACTTATTCCTGTTCCAAAAGTGTGGCTGACAAGGACAATCTGCACAAATGTGTTAATCTCTTGCAATTAAATAATTAACAATGATATTTACTATTTAGACACAAAAAGTTGAATCTGTATATAGACACATAAATTCAACTTAAGTGTTGATTTAATCACTTATTTTGTAGTCAGTAACATGTGAGGAGTTTAAAACTCATTGGATTACTTTTGACACTTTCCCTAAGGACATTTCTGAAAATAAGTGATTATTTCTCCCAAGAAAATTTGAACCAAACAAAGGATAACATTTGAAAAAAAAAGGCTTAAAGGACCTTTTCGTCCTTGTATGTTTCAAATTTTTTTATATTCGTCCCTGTATGCTAATTTCATGCAAATTAGTCCCTGAATGTGTTCAACAGTTTGATTTTCGTCCTTGCCGTCAGATTCTGTTTAAAATGCACTGATGTGGCAGACGGAGTAACACGTGGCATATATGAGTAGGCAAATGAAAGATGACTCAGTCAAAAACGAAGGACCAAAACCAAAAAACAATAACAATGCATCAAATTTAAAATCTCAAATCCCTAAATTTCCAAAATTGTTTCTCTTCTCTTTCTCTTCTTCACGCTCCCTCATTTCATCTGATTTTTATCAAGGTCAATTCTCTTCTTCTCAAGCATGTCATCTTAGAGCCTCCACCTCCTCCTACATATCAATTCAACAGTTTTCAATTCAACAATAACCACACACCACATTGTCAACAGATTCAAACCATTACTTTAAAACGAAAACAATTGAAACATGACAGTGAAACATGGCACACGAAATCATAATCAAACTATTACTTACCCTCAATCTTGAACATTTCCAATATCTTCTCTTTGGGTTATCATTTAAGTTTGAGATAAACAACTTCATTGGTTTGTTGCAACCACATGTTGGAATTTCGTATGGCACTACGTTGGCAACAGAAGAAGATGACATGCTTGAGAAGAAGAGAATTGACCTTGATAAAAATCAGATGAAATGAGGTAGCGTGAAGAAGAGAAGAGAAAGAGAAGAGAAACAATTTTGGGAATTTAGGGATTTGAGATTTTAAACTTGATGCATTGTTATTGTTTTTTGGTTTTGGTCCTTCGTTTTTAACTGAGTCATCTTTCATTGGCCTACTCATATATGCTACGTGTTACTCCGTCTGCCACATCAGCGCATTTTAAACGGAATCTGACGGCAAGGACGAAAATCAAACTTTTGAACACATTCAGGGACTAATTTGCATGAAATTAGCATACAGGGACGAATATCAAAAAAATTGGAACGTACAAGGACGAAAAGGTCCTTTAAGCCAAAAAAAATTGTGCTCACAAGAAAAAGCCACAAGCATTATGTTGCTAACCTTTCAAACAAACAGATATTTACAAACAAAAATAATTAATTGTTTCCATACTATGATATCAGTAGCTAAAGATACAATGTATACCCATTTTCCAAAAAGTCAGGTAGAAACAACTATCATGGATTGATAAATAATTGAAATAACTTATGTTGAATACAGTTCTAAAATACAATATATACCAATTCTCCAAAAAGTCTGGTAGAAACAACTATCATGAATTGATAAATAATTGAAATAACTTATGTTGATTACAGTTCTAAGTTCCTACCTAAAGGTGCTGCAATTATTGACAAAACCTTACAAAAGATTAGTGATAATAATGCATATATAATTATTCTCAGAAACAGTAAGTTATTTTGGATGTATACCAACTGTTCTTTGAATCTCACAACAGGATGTTACCTAGCATGTTCACAAGGAGAGTTTGCACATTGCAGATTTGTTGCATTGTTTCGAAATCAGGAGCAATTCAAAGTTTGATCTCATGATGAGGGAATGAGCAGTGCAGGAAATGGTCTTGAAACTGAAAATGCTCTGACTCCTACTCAATTTCCATACTTGTCAATAAGCTTAAGGCTCTGCATGCATACTCTAGGGAAGATCACAAGAATCAGAACTTTCATCACGTTTTGCAAAGGCCAATTCACATACAACGGCGAGGTGATCACTTCCCCATTTCTGCAGGGCACAAAAAGAATCATAAAGATATTGATAATACGATACGGAACAAAATACATAAGCATACATACAAGCTATGAAGCACTGACACGTCGATGCCAATAATAATTTAAAAAACGGAAGAAATTGAATATACGTGTATTTGTGCCGTGCCGTTGTCTGACATTGACATGTGTTGGACACAAGACACAAATTTAATCTAGAGTGTCGGTGCTAGTGCTACATAGCATACAAGGCCATGTTTTAAGTAGAGTACCTCGTTAGGGAGTCCTCTAGTTCTTCTAAGAACATCAACAGGCAATGTTTCAAGAACTCTGATCGGGATAAGTTCCTCGGAATGCCTGCTTACCATTGACATCAGTAACGAAAATTTGTAAATGCAAAACTTTTTGGTGTTCAGTATGGAGTGTTATAACTACCAGATATAATCAACAGTTCCCATGAACTTAGAGTGGTATGATGTTGCCAAGGGCTCTCCAATATCATCTCTTGTTCTATGCTTTCCCTGTTAAATGACACATGAAATATCACCATTGTCTTAATATCCAATAAAAAAAATTCCAAGTTGTTTCCCATATCAAAGCTTCAGGGATAAACTTTCTATCTTAAGCATAAAAAATATGAAAATTGCTGAAATAGATTATAGTAAATTTGTAATTATTATATTGAACTTGGATTGAACTCAGCAAATATAATTGGCAGATTCAAACAACAACATACAGGAATGCCGCTATAAGCACTGCGGAGCTTGAGTTGGTGCTGAAGACGAGTGACCCCTTTTGCCCCAGTTGCAAGGATTAGTTCTTCCGCACTCCATTTGTGTAGCAGTTGCCTTGAAACAGACATTGAAATGCTGCACCAGATACACACCCAAGTAATTATCATAGAATACCAAACACGTAACATATGTGAACAATGATTTCAATCCTTCCCTCTAAAATTGGAAAAATGACGATGGAAATATTATTATGATCTTTAATTTATTCAGAGATGAAAAAAATCTCCTTTTTCATGTTAACAAATAATCAGAAGTCTTTATAGATCATTGATATTTTCCATGTTTTTAAGATGGGGGGAGGAGGTGAAGACATGGCATGTATAGTAAATGAAAATAAAAACTTTGTACAGACTCAAAAACAACCTAGCATCATCACCAATCTTCGATTGGAATACCTGTTATTGGGCCGGATTTCAAGCTGTCCTGACATATTTCTGCGATCATGTAATTGAATGTCTAACTGCAATAAATAAATGTTGCACTAATTTAATAAATACTATAGTGATGCAAACCAGAGATCATGTTGAACAAAACAAAGCAATATAAGAGAACTATTATAAAACTGATGATGAATATTGATGAAGGAAAAGAAATAGTAGCATGAATATTACTATCAGAGCAAGGTTCCAACTCAGAAGATTGTACTCTCTGGCCTAACAGAATATTACTATCATCACCATACCCTCTCATTCTCAACACCTCTCCTATATAACAGGAAGTCTCGTGCAGCTAATTCCCTTTTCTCTCTCTGCCACCTCATCATTCCTTCTAGATCTCCTCTCACACACTCCATATTTTGGGCTTACTAATTACATCATCCCCTAGGCTCGTATCAGGTTCTAACTTCTAAGACCCTCCCCTAGGCCCATATCACCTCCTACGACCCTATCAAAATAGTCTTGTTAATGGTCCCCTCTTCCTATACAATAAAATCCACCCCAAATGGAATAAGGGGGAATAATCTGAAAAGGTGAGGGAAGGACTGTAACAAAACTACCGTTCCCCTGGTTGGGAAAATTAATAAAGGAAAGGAACAAAACTATATTACATATGAGTTCCTGCTTTCCCTTATTCCGTTTCCATTCCCGTTACTACCCATAATCCAAACACAAATAAATTATTTACTGAAGATCTGAGATTCTGTCCATATACTTAATTTCTCATATACAGCACAACAAATAAAGTTTAAAGGCTTGGGAATATACCATGAGGAGGAGATGCCAAACTCACCTTGGATGAAGACAGAAATTTATATATTGCACTCTGCCACACAAGAACAAACAAAGTAGAAGCTATGAAGTAACAGCACACTGGACAAAAAAAATTAACATTGACCAACTGCATAGTACAGAGAATGACCTTACCTGTGGAACACTGTTCAAATCCCCCGCTAAAATAACAGGGATGTTGCCCCATTTTTGAGATAACTTGTAAGCTTTGTCAATTAAAAGTCTGACCTGTCCATTATGTCATTAACCAAGTTACCACCATCAATAAAATAGATTAGACCACTTAATCAACTGTAGACAGTGAAATTGTTTGAGGGAGGCAAAATGGTTTGCCCAATTCGAGCGCAGAAAAGAACATTTAAACCTTAAGGGAAGTACCTGGCCAAGTTTGATGTCACCACGGTTAGGGTTAAACAGCACGTGTATATTTCCTATTACAAATCTTTTGTTTGTGGTTGATTGTTTCCTGCAGGTTTAGATCAAATTAGTTATGAAGCATAAAATATGAGAACTACATGGTCATGAAATAGGCACCATATATGCATGCATGAGTATATATTATTCTTTCGAAAAATTTCACTTCGTAAAACCTTTGCTGTTAAATATTGGAGATAAAATGAACGTTATCAGAAGAGTAAGAAATTGTAGTGAATAGTTACATATTGGTATGCAATAATTAAATATACATTAGCAATTAACCACTTGAGGAAGCTTGAATATAAACATCCCATATATTAAATGAAAAGATATGTTCAAAACTGCGGATAATTTGTGTTCACATTACCCATTTTAGACAACATAAAACTTACTCTGCTATTAGTTTACATGTGTCAGATTCTGGATTATCATTGTTTACCTGTAAGTAAATTGTGCAATAAAGGGTAATGAGATATAAAATCAAAACCTAAGATAATTGGTCTAATGCAACAAGAACATACTAATGAATAGTAATATATAGAATAGTACTAGGTAAAACAGAATTTAAGAGAGGATACAGAATTTGAATAACAGATCATAAATATATATAATAAAAGACAACGTAGCAAATAAAAAACACGGCAAGTAGGAAAAAAGTTAAAAAAATAAAATAAAAACAAGTCTATATACCTCCAAAACACAAAGCTGAGCAACATTATTACGCATACCGAATTTCTGGAACTCTAAATCTTCCTGATGCAAAAGATTGAATCTGCATTCAAATTTTGAAAATATACTACATTTAGGCCAAATTGGAACTGTATTTTTTCAGTTGCTATATTCTATGATTTGCAAATCTTTAATCAATTGGCTTTCCTTTGTATCTAGGAATGCTTAGGTGGCTGATTTACTTATTGACAAAGGTTACAAATGAAAGATATCAAACAAAATAACATTAGACACAAAAGCCTAATTATCTAAATTATTTAAGGGTAATGGAAACCTACAATTTGTCTTTCCAAAATATAGCACATCCATCATTTGCTTCTCCTGTGCGAGGCTGTGAAGATTTGTAACAATAACCCAGGTAAGGAAAATTGAGTAATGTTTGGACATTAAAAACTATGACCATTCAAATATAGTGTACCTTGTAAACACTTTTAAAGCCATTTTTCTGAAAAAGATCATCCAAATCATCAAAATGATCAACCTCCTGCAGACATTGGATTTATAGAAATCAATTATCGACAATTTTAATTCTAGGATGCATGAAATCAATTATGTACCAACTGGCATTAACATTAGCATCACCATAAGTGCATAACTTGAACCTCAACAGTAAAAAAATAACCACAGATTCTAATCCCCTTTGTTACCTGGAAACAGAGTATGCTTGCATTATAGCTATTGACCTCTTCAAGTATAAGCCTCTTACGTCTACCCCAATCCAAGAAGCGTCGTGGGATATTAGAATACAAATCCAAATGATTTGATGCATTTTCAACACCAAGGATATTGTACGAAACAACTACAATCGTATCTGCCAGACAGAGAAAGGGTTCAAAATAGTGAATACGAGATAAACACTATCTACCCTAAAGTCTAAATGACAAACACTTAATCACTAGCTCCAAAATATGGAATAATCTTTGGCCATCTTCATAGCAGAAAGTTAATTAATGGAAACAAACCACTACCTATGACCAATCAAATTCCATCACTCTTTACATTCAAGCCACTTTTTTTTGGTAATTATGACATTATAAATAACTGGCAATTAGGATCATAGACACCGAACAGAGTGTAAATGAATACGCAGAATGGCATCCGGTTGTTAACAACAATGCAAGGTTTTAAAAAGCAGTCAGACAATCATGACTGTGGCCATGACTTCAAGATTTTTTATATCTACACGATTGCATCACGACCACAAATGCGGGCATTTAACCGAAATGTTATGCAATATTAACAATCTCAGCACAACCGCAATTTAAAACTTTACAACAATGCTACTCACTTTTCAGTACCAAAGATTTGTTACCTTAGTGAGTCGTGGCTATATATATGCCATAAAAAAATTGTCTAAACAATAACTATCTATCCTCAATCAATCAATTACACTCTACAAATCACAATCTTACTTTTATTTTGGTCATAACCCTATGGTTCTCATTGGAAGGGGGCCCTCGTAATCTAGAGTTTGGCAGAGATACGTAAAGTCTGACCAATAATTGTTCCTACCGGGAATCAAACTCGGGTTCTCCCGAAGCTCACTAATCACTTGAACCCAATTACTCGGTTAAATAACAATCTTAATCTCACAATCTTACTTTCTGTAATTATTTTTCATAATGGTTTTTATTTTCAGTATTAAATTAACCATTTTAATTCCTCAATTAAAGTCTCAGCCAGAGAAATTTAACATTTAATGCTTAAATACCAAACAATTTGAGCTTTTTAGCACAAAACTTGAATCACATTTGAATGCAAAATTTCAGAGTGAAAAAAACTCAAAATTGATTAATATTACAACAAGTAGATAACTTTCTGACCTTTGCAGTCAGAACAATCTTCGGAAGAGAAAACCCATTTTCTAGAAGAAGATAATTCGTGATTATTAGAGCCGGAATATTCGAACCGAGAATGTTTTCTTCGCTTTGACTGATAATTACAGCTTGAACTTTCCGGTGGGAGATTTTCCCGTTTGCGACGCACCATGTTGCCGGCAGGAACAGAGAATGACGGTGGCGCGTGTGAGGAATTAGGTTTCAGGAAGCTGGTCGTTGATTCAGGATACGATGTCGTTACTAACTTATTTTTCTATTTTATAAAAGTATTTTTCACTTTTTTTTACTACTTTTTTGTTTAAAAAAAAAAGAGTGAAAAATACTTTCTTAAATATAGAATATAATATTTTAATTAATATTTTTAATTAATTTAATAAAATAAATTATATGAAATTGCCGGTTACAGATGTTCAACCGATAATATTGATATTTTTAGGCTGAAAATGTTTATCTGGATTCAAACTCAGTCATTTTTGTGTGTGAGAATTATTATTCATTGATTAAATGTCTTTATATATCGATTAAAAAATTAATGATAAATTCAAGAACACTTATATGAGATGAATGAATCTCTTATATGCATGTATAAATTGTTCTTTTTAAGCCATTAAATTTGATATATTAATAATAGATTTGGATAGTATACTAAATGATTTAGTTTTAATCTCAACTCCTCATTCCGACTGGTTTTTCTATTTTTTCTTCTGGTTTAGTTCTCTCTTTGTCATCGCTTTCTGCTCTCTGTTTCAGTTTCCGGGAACCTGGTGGTGGTGTTTCGCGGCCGCCGGAGGTGGTATTGGTGTGTTATTGGTTCTCGCGCCGGAGGTACGGAGGTACTGTTGGCGTGTTGGTGGTATTGGTGATGCGTGTTACTGTTTTTCTTGTGCAGGCGTTCTCGCGAGTTGTGGTGGTGCGTCGAGATGGAGCGAGGTCGGAGGTTTCTTCCTATCTGGCTCTCTGTTTTTGCGTTTTCCGGCCGTTTTCCAATGCCGGCGGTTCTGCTTCTTGGTGTTTTCCGGCGCTGGCAATAGATTGGAAGTTTGGTTTGTTTCCGGAGCTCCGGTGGTGTGTTAGGTGTGTTCTGTTTTTGGATCCGGAGGTTTTGGGTGGTTTCGGAACTCCGGTAGTGTTTTTGGTGTCGTTCGGTGTTCTGTTACGGCGAGACAGAGGTAGTGGTTTTGGGGTGTGGAGTTTGCGGGATTTGGATGTTAGAGGTGGTCGTTTTACTCCGACGACGTTATTGGTGGTGAGGAGATGGTGTTGCAGTGGTTAGGTGTTGAGATGTTGACGTGTTGATGTCGTGCGTGTTTAGTTTTCCTTGATGTTTGATTCTCTGACCGCGTTTTCAAATCTGTTGAGATTTGCAGGATTCTTTTTGAGTTGTTGAGGGTTTCCAAATCTGTTGAGATTTGCAGGTCTCTAGTATCTAGGTGAACTCTACCGCATTGGTGTTGACTGTTAGTTTCTCTTTTTACCGCATCCACCAACTTTCGACTCAAGGAGCTGCTTTTTGGATTCTGATGGGCCGAGTAATTTTGATTCGAGTTCGGGAGTTAGTGTCTAATGGTGTCTCTGCGGGTTGGGTTGGTGGTCATTGGTGAATTTCAATTGTTGTACTGTAAGGGGTGGTTTTGGGTGATGTTTTATGTACTTTTTGATTGGTTAAAGTGTTTTCATCACTTTGCCTTTCATTAATGTTTCAACAATTTCCTATACTTCTTGTTTAGGGAATTGTCCATTAATAAAATTTAGCCAATTAAAAAAAAAAAATTCAACTCCTCATTATACACCAAAAAAAATTGTACTTTTAAATAAAGAAATCGAAAAGCATATAATAACTTCTAAGTGATTAGTAAAAATAAAATGAAAGTATAAATATAACTATAGGCAAAATGCATTCATAGGTCCTTTAAGTTTTACGTTTGTAACAGATTGGTCCTTTAAGTTTTTTATGTAACAAATAAGTCCTTTAAGTTTTTTAAATAACAAATAGGTCCTCTAAGTTTGTAATTTGTAACATTTAGGTCCTCCAATTACTTAAAAAATAGGACCTAGATGTTACAAATTATAAACTTAAAGGACCTATTTGTTATTTAAAAAACTTAAAGGACTTATTTGTTACATAAAAAACTTAAAGGACTTATCTGTTACAAACGTAAAACTTAAAGGACCTCTGGATGCATTTTGCCATAACTATAAAAAGCATAAGTTTGTTAATCAACATTTCTCCTTACATTGTCGACTAAATTTTTTACTTTTTATTTATAGTCTCAATGATACTATGATTTAAAGTAGAAAAATACTTTCATAGGCACAAACACAAACTATTTGAATTTAGACACACATACTTAATCTAATGAAATTTAAAAATAAAATGATTAAATGATATTAATTGATGTGACTAGATTATTTATGATTTTTTTATTTTTACCAATTTATGTGTGTGCGCCTATGTAAAATAGATTTAAAGTTGTGCCCATAGTTGAATTGCTCATCTAATGTATTGTACAATCAATTATTTTTACGGTGGTAAAATGTAAATAAATAAGCTCTTAGACTTGAATTGTTTTAGATCTCAAGAGCAATTCCAAGGGCGTCTTGGCTTACAAGTTGCGTAAACATTAGATTCCGTCCCTTATTTTGATTTTGTGTTTGAGACGAATGATGTCACTGCATGTTGCGTAAAATTTTCCAGCGTCCCTTATTTTGGTTCTGTTGCTTGTCAATAAACAATGATAAAATATTCCAACCAAAACAACAAGTAACGACTAAATGAGTGGATATGTCAGTGTGTAAACTAAGCAACTCAAATTAATCTTATGCATTGCAGATGCTCTAATATACACCATGCAAATAGGGGCATATATATGTTATAGCACTAAAAGTTAGTAAAATATTACTCTAAACTCAACAAAATTCATAGAAGTAGAGATAGACAAAAGTAGAGATTGAAAAAATTAGATCAATTTAATTTCATTAGAAAATCTAAAAACAAATAAATTTCAATAATAAAGAATGGTGGTTAATAGAATAATACATACATTCACAAATATAAGATATTCCTCTCTGTTGCCATTGTCGAAAATCCCCTCCTCCATCATCGCTACAAGCCTCTTTGTCGCTCTGCATGTAGTGGTCGCAAAAAGGTCACTAGATTGATGCTTTCAAAATTTTGGAGAAAATCGCAAAGGAAGGAAACAAGTTTCATATGCATTTTTAGAGAGACAAAGGGGAAGATTTACAAATTTACATTTTGAGAGAAGGAAAAATAGTGAAGATTTAATTTGAAGGAGAATAGAGGACCGAATGATAGAAATAGATTAAGAATAAAATTGACCTTTTGAGTTGAGTGTTTTCCATTTAGCCCAGTTTATTTTTTACTTTTTATTTCAGCTTAAACGAAATAGAGAAGTATAAAATTATATTTGACACTATTTCTTCTTAAAAGCATTAGAGAAATAAAGTAAAGAAGTAAAAAATAAATAAAAGTGAAATCAAACACAATTTTTTCCTTCTTTACTATTTTTAAGGAGAAGAAAAAAAGTAGAAAATAAGCCGGGCCAAACGAGGCCAAAAAATGTTAAATTAAAAAATTAGTAATTTTTGAGTGATTGCAAATTATAGTTCGGGTAAGTAAAATAAGAATATTTAAATTAGTTCTAAATAAAAAATTATTTGCTCTTAATATAGTTCGGGTAAGTAAAATAAGATTATTTCGGTCATAATTTAAAGTCAGATTCATACGACTCGTTCATATCTGAATTACATAAACTACAAGAAATAATAGTTTGCTATAAACCACAAGATTTTAATCACTTATTTGAAAAAGACATTTGAATACAAATATAGTGCAACATAGGGGTCCCCTATGAAGCCCCGATACTCAAAAAACGGTGGCGAATCGTGTCCGATACGTACTTGATACCGATACTCTTTCGATACATCCCGATACTCGTATCAGAAGAGTATCGATTAAATCAGGGACGGATCTAAGGCAATGTCATTGGGTGCAGCTGCCCCCACTCTATTTTTATTTTCTTTTGATTAGCATGAGACATTTAGTTTATGTGCATGTAAAATAGTGTTTTGTCCCCACTAAAGACTCCAAAAATAGTGACCATGTTCTTATGTGTAGATTCTTAAATATTTTATTACAATTAATGTGTATAATATGTGTATTGATATATTTAATGTTCATTTACAATCTAAGATAGATTTAATTTGTAGTACTCCCCCCGTCCCAAAATATAAGAAAAAAAATCTCTTTTTTTTGTCCCAAATTATAAGCAAAAAAAACTAACTTTAATCATTTTCAAGGTTTACTTTTATTTATTCTCATAAAATTAAATGCAAATTACATTTAATTTACTCTCTCTCTTCTTTCACCCATAATCAATATCCCATAAAAATTCTTTTTACATTTTCCCATGAAACTTATTTTAAGAAAAACACAAAAAGTCATGCTTCAAATTATCACATTTTACTTTTCTTAATAAGTGTGAGATTTTCTTTTTTTCTTACATTTTGGGACGGAGGGAGTATTAATTAAAAATTTATTAATATGACCTAGATGGTATAATTGAATAATAATATTTGTATAATTAATTTGTAATAAATTTTGTGACAACCTTCTTATTTTCTCTTTTTTTTAGAGAAAAATAATAAAGAATACTATTATAAAAAAGAGTTGTTTCAAATTGGTTGTACAAATATTATCTCTCGGTATAATTTTTCTAATGTTTTTTTCTTTTCTTTAATAATAATTTCGTCATGATTTTAGTACTTATGATCGAATAGATAGTTTTCTTAGTAAAAATAAAATGAATCGATAGTTTTCTATTAATATTCGTTACATATAATCTTGCCCCCACTGACTAAAATTTCTAGATCCGTCTATGGATTAAATCATTATTTTTTAATAAAAAATAATACCCGATACACGTGTCTGATACGTCCCGATACACGTATCAGAAAAGTATCGGTTATATCATTATTTTTAAATAAACAAATAATACCTGATATGTGTTCGATACGAAAATTATTTTTTGGATAGTATTTGTGATTTTGGTTGGATAGTATTAATGGTGTCCTTTTTGTATAATACACTACAATAAGACGTATAGCTATGTATCAGTAATCATTATGTTCTGGGATAATATTAATTTAAGATGTTCTCATGTATCAGACCTTGGGAGTTTCCAGTATTGATTGACTTTGGGTTATTATGATGCTCCTGTATCAGACATGCTTGTTTGTATCTTTAGCACTTCTTGTGTTTTTCCTTTGTCAATATAATTTTTTACTTTACAAAAAAAAAACAAACTATGGTGTCCTACTATATACTGTAACAGGTTGTTAAGCGTTGTTTAGCGTTTGAGTGAGCTTGTCCCAAAATTCTAGTATAAGAATATATGCTTTCTGCTTTTAATTATTAATAGTATTGATTTTAGGTATGTTTATACATTGTGTATTTATATATTTAATTTTAACTTTAATTTTTAAATAACGTATCGCGGCAGTATCGAATTGAGAATTTTAAAAAATTTCACGTATCGACGTATCGATATCGTATCGTATCCGTATCGTGTCCCGTAGCGGGGCTTCATATAGGGGTCCACGAGTCCTAGCTCAATTGACAAAAAATTGTCGAAATTGTTAGGCCAAACGTCATAATCGGGGTTCGAACTCCGACTCCCTCACTTGTGTGTGTGAGTTTATATAATGGTTTTGCCATTTCGTCTATGTACCCAAAAAAAAGTACAACATAGGGAGTTCACTAATAATCACTTAAGATTGCAAGTTGCTCAAGCATAGCAAGAGACTTTCAATTGCTAAGTACAAAGCAAGAGACTTTCTATGCTCAAGCACAAAGCAAGAGACTTCACTAACTTAAAATGAGTTTAAGAAAATAGGAATCAAACACTTGATATACTATTAGAGGTGTATACAAAATACAGCTCTTACAAGATTTTAACTTTTAATCCTAAGATACAAAGAAATCAGAACTAAAAGTGTTTGACAAATTTTTTTTAAGTGTCAGAACTTCAGAGTCTTGTATGCGTGTAGAACAATAGTCATTTCTTCAAATAAGGTCTTCTATTTATAGAGAGAGATTTGAAGATGACCGTTGCAGAGATGATAAGGTGCTAGCTGGAATTGTACAATCCTTGTAGTGAAGATTTGATTCTTTACCAAGAAAGGTAATTCAATTCCACTACCTTGTCCGTTTCAAAATTGCTCTACCATTTGAAGTAATAATAGTACAATACGTTCCACTAATGGATAATGATAGGTACTATGATTATTCCTCAATCATGGAAACGTCAGAGCCCTTTTTAATGATTCTTCAATCATTGGGACACATGTGACGTCTTTTGACAATCATCAGCTTCTGTTGATCTTGCTTCTGAGAGGACAACTTCTGATAGCTTTCTAAGTCTGTTGAGAGTTGCTTCTGAAAACCTTTCATAATAGAATTCTTGGGTGGCTTCTGATGATCTTCTTATGGTCTTGTCAGAACTTCTGGCATAGTTTCTCTGCTTGATTGTTCATAATGTTCATGAAAATTTTATCTTATGATTCTGCATACTATAACAATTATTAGTAGCATCAATTGTAATTTTAACACTTTGTTATCATCAAAATCTTGTATCCACTAGGAGAGTTTTTGTCAGACTCACTTTATTCCAATGTAGGCCTCTCAAGATATCAAGTTTAAGAAATTAAGCATTGCAGTAAAACCATCAAGTGACCACCCTTAGAGAAGTAGACACCGGTATTAAAAATTTGACCTCTGAAGTGTTTTTTCTATAGACAAAATTACAAAGTAATAAATCACACACATAAATGATTTCGGTCATGACGTCCGACCTAACAATTTTGACATTTTTGATCAATTGAACTAGGACTTGTGGATTAAAGAGTTTATTTTTTTTACCTAGCTAGTCCATTAAAAAGTTATAAAGTTTTTTTGTTGTTGTGAATGGTAATATTTATTGTGGACGATGTGATCTCGCGGAGATGCTCAATCATCCTGAATTGTTATTAGGAAAAATATTCTTTGTAACTTGTAGCACTGAGAGAAAACTCTTGTGTATTTATAAAAGTTTGGATATAAAATTGGACACACTTAGTACAAAAATAAAAATGGTAAAAAAAGAAAAGTATTAATATATAATTTTCAATCTTGTGTATGCATCTAAATCTTATGTCCAAAATCTAGCCACCACTAAAATATTTTTGGTAACACGAATGCATATTCTTAAAACCCTTGCATAGATGTAGTCTTCAAAGTAATAACAAATCTTAACACCAACCCCCTTCTCCCAAGGAACTGGATCCTCTCCTTCCCAATTTGACTTCTTCTCTCTTCTTCTCAAAATTTGAACCTTTAGATCAATCTCACGGTCCAAAATTTAAATTTGGTTGACTAAATTCCTAAGGTCTGAATGTTAAAGTATCACCATGATTCTTGGAAGATTTTTCTTTATCTTTATCTGCAATTAGTAAAAAAAAAATAGAATTGTTTATAGCATAAATTAATAAAATAAAGTATAAGCCACACAATATAATAGATGAATGTAAAGGGACAAACAAGTAAATAGAATGATGGAAAGTGCAAATAAAAAAGTTTGTAATGGGCGGAAAAAAAAACCCGACCCTCCAGACAAATTGGGTATAAAGATTATATCCAAATAATGTAAATAAGCTTGATTTAATACTTGAACTGAAAATAGGTTAGTGTAATCATATATATGGAAAAGATTCCTAGCTTTAAAAAATAAATAATAATAATAATAATAATATTAAAAGGAATTAAATATCTCCTATATAATTTAGTGAGATTCCAAGTGTGTAGGTGGACCTAGTTAGTGCATGGAGTTAAAGACCTATTAGATGAGGGAGAACTCAACATTATCATCACATCCAAATCTTCAAAGCTGGACTGATGTCAGTTGAACTGGAAGCCCATTGAAAGATTTGAAGCGGTTATTAAAGAGTGAAAGCCATAAATTAATGAAGCATTCTAATAAAATGCATCATTTCACAAAACGAAATATATTATAATTTACTAATCATCATCCGTATCAATGTCATTGTTAGTGTCATCATCATGATACTCTTGAGTTTTCTAAATCAAATTCGTCTACATTCTTCTCGTCATTCTCATCATGTTCTATTATTTCTAGTTCCTCAATATTCATTTCTATTTCCCCGTATTCCCCTTCATCTCTTAAATGACCATGTAGCTCATTATTTCCTACAAAATCTACACTTGTTGTAGTTGTTGTTGAATCTTAACATGCAACCTCTAATGTGTATCGATCATCAACTCTGCCTCTAGGTTTGGTATAAATGGCAACCCACCAATCAATCTTTTCTTTTAATTTTTCCGGGTAAGGTACATAATATACTTGAATAGCATATGTTGCAAATATGAAAGGATCATAATTTAAATATCTTCTACGATGATGAACCTCCACAATGCCATATTGGTGTTGAACCTTCATCCCAAGACCAGCAACAACATCAAACCATTCACAATTAATTGTTTGGTCGGTTTTCCTAGGTATTCAACTTGCATAATCTCTTTAATATTCCCATAATAATAATTTTCTTCAACTCGTTCATCGTCACCCTTGACACAAACTCCCCAATTAATGGTTTTCTTACCAACATTCCATTCTTCTGATGCAAACAAACTAGGAAATTCAGATGCAATCCTACCGTCCATGATAGTTCGACATATAGTTGGATGACTTTCTTCCAAATATTGCACAAAGAATCTAACACATAATATACATCGATTTCCGACCATGATAGCTTACAATTCTTTTTAACTTACATAATAGATTTCTAATAATGTACGAGAATCACATAATAACTTTGTGGACAAGATCCACATATAATGATCAACTGATAATTGTAGAAAACTAGAGTATTTAACCTCTATATCCCAAGACCCGCACTACTAGAAAAACTGTTTTTAGCGTCGGACAAAAGCCCACTCTAAAGGGCAAAAAACCGACGCTAAAGCACTTATAGCGTCCGTTTAGCGTCGGTGTCGGGGATGAGGCTAAAACGCTCGAAGCTAAACAGTAGCGTCCGCTTTTGGCCATCCGACTCTATATTAGAGTCGGTGTATCCGATTCAAAGTCCGACTCTAACGTGGTCCGACTCTAAGCTTTTCAAGTTTAGAAAAGTCAACAAAATTCTTTAGCCTCGGATATAACGGACGCTAAAGTCAACTTTTAAAAGTCAACAATATTAACTAGAGTCGGTTTAGCCGACGCTAAAGTGCTTTTTTTAATTTATTTATAAAAAGCTGCACTTGTTGCCTATTACCCTGTTTTGCACCTAATACTTAAGAACCAGGTATTACACATCAAATTCTTCAAAAAAATAAAAACGCATCATAAAAAACATGTACAACATAGCTAAGTTGTTATGATACTACAAAGTAGTTTATAAATACAAAAATAACCAACTTACTAATAAAGTACTAAATGTAGAAGATTAATGTCAAAGCATGGATACAACCAATAACTCACATAGATAGACTCCTCCTGACTATCAGCTCAAGCGCCAAATTTCCACGTCTGTTTTCAAAAACAACTCATCGAGTAATGTTGAGTATTTGCTTGCACCACACCATGTCTAGTCATGTAATTTTGTCCCATGTCCAGAATACCTAATGTTTAGCTCATGTTTATCATATTCAAAGAAAAATAATACTTAAGACAAGTAAAACTAAAAGCAAGATTTATTTCAAACCCCCCCCAACACACACACACACATATCAACTAATATACCAATAAGAACCTTTCACTTCAATTTACTATTACCTTAAAAGTTAAATTTAATCACAAGTACTGACTGCTACAAAGTGAGCTACATCCACCTCTCGAGAAATAAAGCGCATTGCAAGATACAGAAGCTAGAAAATGAAACATTATGCTCAGTTAAAGATAAACTAAACCATAGATCAGAGAGAGGGAGAAACAAAATAGATAATTCAAGAAGGGAAATAGAAGAATATAGACCAAAATTTATGAAATCAATTGTGTGGTGACTCACCGGCGAAGGAAATTGAAAGTTCTTTATCTCCATTGAAAGTAGCTTTGGAGAGTAGCAAAATCAGCTCTGTAGTGTTTCTATGTAAATTCAAACCTGAAAAAGAATTAATTAATAAAAGTCAATTAATAATTCTTACGAGAACTAATTAATAAAAATAATTCGTTAAATAGGGAAAATCTATCTAGTAAATATATCATGACATATCAATTAACGAATAAGGCTACATATATTTGGAAATAGAAATTACTTAACCACAGTTTGTTTTTTGTTTCATCAAGTTTCTTTCTCCACCGACACAATTTGTCATGTACCTTTTTCCCTACTTCTACTTAATGATATTAATCTAATTTTCCCTACTTCTACTTAATGATATTAATCTAATAAATCACTCATTTATAGAGGATAAGATCTATATCATTACACAATAAATATAAATCAAACCTTCCAACACAGGGACTTGAAATAAATCAAAACTGAAGCAAAAAATGATGCACTCCTACCCTGCTAAAAACAGAACTAGAAACCACTAAACACTTCAAAAAACACAACCTACAACCACAAAAAAAGATAAGATGACAGCAGAAAATCTGCTACACCAACATCCCTAAGCACTGCTTCAGCCACCCGCAAACAAGAAGACCACCACAACAGATTAGAACGGAAACAGCCAGACTAATAGAAGAAGAAAATCAGAGCAGGAAAGGATGACCTATTCAGCCCATCAGAGGACCTCCAAGCTGAACCAACAAAGGCCCAACAACACCATCAAAAAGTTTTTACAATCAGTATTGAAGTCAATATCAATAATAAAAAATGTCACAATTAATAACACTCAACATATATAAAGGACATTTGGACTCACAATTATCCTTTTATTTTACAAAGGGAAACAATTTGGCTAAAGAAAGACAATATTGAAAAGTCTCTTATCATATTATCAACAAAGGGAAAACGAATAGCATGCTCATAGGACTGCATAATTAAATACAACATGATTGAGGGATCAAGGAATGGAAATGAACTCACTTCAATCTAACTCATACATCAACATAACTAAACAAGGTAGGAGGCACCAAAATTCTATAAACAAAATAAAATCTATGGAGGCAATATTGTTATATTGAAGAGTAGTAGAATACATGAATGCGTTAAGTCTACTTATAAAATTTGTAGTATCACCTGAAGCAACAAGATAAGCAAACCAACAAAATCCGAATTCACAATTCGCTCGGTGTGATTCATGTTATTTAAACTCTTCCAAATGCATTGAAGTTAAACATTGTGAGAATGGCTTCCGCTGTGGTAAAGAAAGAAATATAATGTTGTTTGAAGATAATAATGATTAGAAATTTATCAATCTTAATATTGATAGTCTAAACCAAATAAATAAGAACCAAAACAAATTATCATTAAGGCAGACCTGAAGAAACATTTATCTTTTGTTGTCAATTCGACAATGCGAAGGACCTAGAGCATCCAAACTGAGTCTGAAATTGAGACGTATCATCCTGTTTTACTTGCTTCTTATTCTGTCAAAATAAATGACGGATCACAAATGAGTACATAAACAACATTCATCATTCCTATAAGCATCCTAAAATTGGATTTGTTACCAATAGAATTGATATTCAAGGTATCACTTGTCTTAATCATTTTTGTCTAACATCTACAGTGAAATATAAAGTAAATCAGAAAGCGAATCAAAATTATCAGTGGTGTTTCATCACTAAAATTGAAACTCATCTTTCTATCAAAAAAAATAATTGAAACTCACCCAACCAAAATAAGCTAAATCCTCCTACAGCTCATTATTATCAATGAAAACTTCTATGGTAATTTTGGCTAGTTACACAGTTTTCTTCCAAACCACATGAAAAGAAAAACTCTAGGGTTTTGAATTCTACATTTTATACAATAGTCTTTGATTGATATCATCACCTTGAGACAACAAGACATAGAAGGTATCAATCACAATATTAAATTTAGCTAGTTACCTTGTTATATCAAACATCAACAATGTGAAAGTAAGTGGCTTGGTACGATTGTAGCTGCTATAAAAAATTTACCATTCTCTAATCTACCCATATAATGTGCCTAAAATCAACATATCACTATATCAGTCAAGTCAAACTCAAGACAAAGGGAACAATGACAACTAATGAAAAAAATGGTAAAACCCTTTAAGAAGCAGAATAAATTAAGCATGAAATTTCAGAGTATTATGCATTTTAATTCTTTAAAAGATAAATCTATTGTAAATTGAGCATGAAATTTGAACAATAAACAATGAAAAACTGAAATTGTAACTTAAATTGTAACAAGAGATAACCAATCCGTATTTAGGGTTCATATGAATATTAGGGTTGGGATAAAAAATTGAAATTGGAATCAGAATCCATTAAAGAATGAGGAGAAGACTATAATCAAAAGATAAATTGAACCAAACTTGAAAACTTACAGAATCGACAGAATGAGAAGATGACAGCTCTAGAACGCACACCGTAGCTCAAAGACGTAATGAGTGGGGCAGTGGTGACAGAACGGCGCAACACTGAGGTGAAGTTGAGGATTTCGCTCACAGAAGAAGGGAGGGTGAAGGTTTGATTCGTGAAAAGAGAAAGAGGAAAAGGGTTTCAGTGAGAAGAGGGATAGAAGAATAGATGGGAGATCTGCGTTTATCATATTCAGTTTTGTTATATTTTTATTTTTATTATTTAATATTTAGCTATAATAAGTTAACACATTTGTAAAACCAAAAAAAAAGTCAAGTTAACACATATAAAAAAAAAAAGTCAAGCTTAATGAACAAATTTAATATGGTATTTCAATTTTAAGTCACGGGGAAATGTTAGTCATGAATGAAATAGACTTCATTTATTTTGTGAAACCAAAAAAATAATTTTAAAACTTTACTGGCAAAAAAACTAGCGTCCGATGAGCCGACTCTACATGTTTTTAAAAACACTGTGTCGGTCATTTTACCCTTTAGAGTCGGAGTGACGGACGCTAAATATTTTTCAAAAAAATGAGAAATGATCAATCTGACTAGCGTGAAAAAAAATGGACTCTAATCCGACGCTATTAGCGTCGGTGTCGGTGGCCGACGCTAAATTTGGAGGCTAAATCAATGTTTTCTAGTAGTGCCGGGAAATACATATTTGATTTCTAAGTTTCACAATTGATGATATTCCTTAATTCAAACATATCCTATGAGGTTATGTGTTGCTAAATTCATGTTTGATGATTAAGAATTAATGTCTTATGGATCATATCGGTCTCGTAAATAAAGGTTTTCAATGTAAAGGGCTCGAGTCCATTTACTGGAAGGGTAAATCTATAAAGAATTGTATATTTTATTTGATGTGTAGCATATACATTTATACAACATTAGAGCAATGATGATGGCCTTACACCAACTCATGCGTTGACAGACTATTAATGAGTAATTAAAATTAGTTGTTACAATGAATAAGAAATCAAATAAATTAATGGCTACAATTACTAAGAAGATATACATGGCTTTATGATGATGATTTGTGCCTAATTTATTTTATTTCTTTGTCTTGAGATATTGCTCTAACAAAATCGATTTACCTTGAGTGTGGTTTGATATGGACAACTACTGAGGGTTCAATATTTAAAGATGCGCAAAATATTTTTTTGAAATATATAATATGTATAAATATTGGATGAACATAAACTTGTATTGATAGTATTATAAATAGTTAGAGGATACTCCCTCTGGCTACTATTATAAACAAATTTGATTTTTTTTTTGTACATTTAAAAAATGATGCATCTGGTATGTAATATGACCCAGATATACCACTTTTTCAATGTACCAAAAAAGTCCAATTTACTTATAATAGAGGCCGGAGGGAATATATATTTTTGTTTTCCTAATAGCAATATAATCTCTCAGTTTCTTTTTAATTGTCTTTTATTGTCAGATTTAATGTTTCTATTTAATTGTCCTTTTGTATTTTATGGGTATGATTTGTCAAGTATATCCTTTGTCAATTGCTCTTATCTTTTTCAATAAAACCAATTAATGCTATATATTTGGAAAACTAAATCTTTTTTTTTTTAAATTATTTTTGGTATATAACATATTAAATTTTGTTTTTTTTTTGTACATAGTATATTAAATTTATTGGAAAGAGAAAGTGTGTGCAAAAAAATAGAAATTTATTGGTGGATTAAAACGAGGGTATAATAGGAAGATAAAGTGCAAAAATACACTTCCTTAATTTGGTGTTACTATTCTAAAAAGACAATTAAAAAGAAACGGAGGGAGTACTTTGGAAGTTTGCAAAATTGTCTTTTATTTTTATGAATGTATGCAAAAAAGATGAAAGGAAAAAAAAGAGAGAAACATTAAAGAAAATATGAAAATAAATAATAAGAGATAAAAGAAATAATGATGGTGTATGCATGTAATAACTAGTTGTGGATATTTTTGGTGATTGATATCCATGACTTCAAGGGTCATATTTAATACATGGGAAAGAATAAAATTGTGTATGATTTATTAATATTAAAATTTTAATTTTTTAATGTAAACTTCAAAATTAGTTGGTGGTGTCATGCATGTAATTGGTTTGAGGTGTTCTTTGTGATTGATATCATATTAAAAAGAGGGAAAACAAATTATGTGTTATTTATATCATATTAAAAAAAATTATATCATATTAAAAAAAATTAAAATGCTATGTTATATTGTTTGTGTTTTCTTCAATTTTGAAATTAAAATTTTCAACATTTAAATTTGGGTTAAATATATATATATATATATATATTTTTGACAAAAGCAAAACTAAGCAAATTCATTAATAATAATTAAACCCATCATACATATCAGAACATCATTACAAATTTGGAAAATAGTAATATATGTAATTACCCCTAGAAGAGCCACTACATAGACTTTTTTCCTTAGAAACTCTACCGAAGAGTTGTGAAAATATGAAGATAAAATACTCCTAAAATTTATAATAATAGACCCATCTTCATGTTTATCGTCCTCTTTAAATTATGTGTCATCCACCAAATTATTTGAGTCAACCTTGGAGATCACTTTAGTTTTCTTGAGCTCAGTTGTGAAATGAATAACATATAAGAGGTTCAGGGCTTCCACTTTATGCAATTGGAGTATGTGAGAGCGAACATAAGATTTATCTTTGAAGAAATGTCATCTCTTATTAAACAAACTTTTACCTAAGTCAATTGACAATTCATCAAATTTTTGTGCAACCTGCAGAAAAAACTCAATGATCTATCTGCCAATAGTTTTCCACTTTTATGTGAGTTTCGACTTTTGGTCTCTACTTTTATGTGAGTTTCGACTTTTAGTCCATATATTTTTTTTATTATATTTTTGGTCCATCTAGTTTTAGCCGTTTAAATTTTTAATCCTACCTGCGCAACCTACGCCTTTCTCGCGCGACCTACTTAAGTAGTGGACGTTGTAAAAACAAAATTTGATAGAGTGTTTTTGGGGTGTATCCACTATTTTAAGTAGCGAACAAAAATATTTTGATAAATTCATAGATCATGCGAGAAAATGGATAGAGTGACAAAAGAAAATCCCTAACTATGGTAACACTAAGGCCCAATAGAAGCCCACAACAATCACATTACTAAAATCAAGTTACATTTTACATTTCTAAATTAGAATGTACTTTAAAAGATAATTATTTTTCGCACCCCCGAGTCTCACAAGCACCTTCTGACGTTCCGTTTTTACCTCTCTCGCTACTTAGGAAGCGAGTGTGTAAAATTGCAAAAACGGGAACACCGCAGTTCGCATCCTAGGATGCGAACCTCATAAAAGTCAAAAAATTTGTCCTCTTCGCCCTTTTTAAAGTGTAAACTGAGTTCGCTCTCTAAATAGCGAACTATGTTTTAGTTCGTACTCTAAGTAGCGAGTGTCAATATTTTATACTAAAACTGAGCGCCGATACCCCATGGATGAAAAAAACATGAAAAAAAGAATTTGCTCCCTAGGATGCGAACATTGCTTGCTCCTTAGGATGCAAACTCTTTTTTTCATCCATAGGGGGCGCCGGCGTTCAGTTTGAGTATAAAATATTGACACTCGCTACTTAGAGTGCGAAAAGTGCTCACTTTCTAGATAGTGAGAGGGGTAATATGGTCATTTCAGGGGGTGAAAGAGGAACCCCAGGGGTACGAAAAGTAAATCTCACTTTAAAAAAGAGTAAATGTTGTATGAGTTGTCATTGAGAATGATCTTGGTGTCCAAAAATAAAGAATTTTGTTCTTCAAGCTTTTCCTTTAATTTATTCACCGTACCCTTTTTATCATGGACCATAAACCCCATTGAGATTGAACCTTCCATTGCACTCCTTGTTCCTTATTACAAGGTGTCCAATTTCAACAAAATAAAGGAATATAAACAAATATTTTGGTTTTTGAATTTGCGAGACATCGTCTTTATTTTATTGTTTGGTACATAGACAAAATTACAAAATCATTATAAATTCACACGCACTGAAACACACACAAGTAAAAGAGTTGAGGTTCAAACTCCAATCATAACATCCAATCTAATAATTTTGATATTTTTTTATCAGTTGAGCTATGACTTACGAATCGAAACACTGTTTTTATAGTCTCTAGATATATTAAAATCTCAAACATATCACAAATATTGTTTTTATTCATCGTTTTTGTTTTAAAACCTGTTTTTAATTAATCAATCTAGCCCTCTTTCATTGAACAATTTAGTTAATAAAACTACTAACATATTAGACTTTTTAGAAATTATAGTAATATTGTCTCATAAGTTTGTTGTGGTAAGTGTGAGATGAGAAGTTCCACATTGCTTAGAAAAATGGAGGTTGAAGATTTTATAAGTGAGATGACTCATAAACCTAACAACTTAAGATTTTGGGTTAGAATGTAGTGTCCAACTCACTTGTGAAGTTGTTCTTAAACCCCAACTATCGTCTCGTGACCCAACAAAGTTAATTAACCAAAACAACTTTTTCCTCTCAAAATGAAGTTTACAAATTACTGGATGGAAGAATGGATCAACAAATGCCAAATAATAGAAAGTGGACAATCCAAATCTGACAGAGAATCTGAATCCAAAGTAATTGGAGCTGGACAAATACTAGAAATCAAAGTTTAATCTTCCTTGGAACTCAATCCAATGTCATGTCACATAAAGCATGGCTTTAAGGATTGGATAGAACATGTTTTCTATAGTACAACAAAGTGCTCTCATTTTGAACAATATTGGTGCTTTCTTGTTTTGATCCAACATACAAAAAGTTTGTATTGCATGTCCTTTCAGTTATAAATTATGGATAACATAGTACATGGCAATCAGAGAAGTGGTCAAGCATAACTGTTTGAAACTTTATGTGTTAGAACCAGAGTTTTAAATAAAGGTCCGCAATTGTGAAAAAGGCCGCGACAAAACAGTTTTGACAGGTGCCGATACCGTTATCACTGTTTTTATATTAAAGAACAAATTATGATTAATTCACACCGCGACGACTGCAGTTAGTGTCGTAATACCTGTACCGACCGAAATCGTGAAATTTTTTACGTAACTGAGACGCGACCGTGACCTTTTTTAAAACCGAACTTAGAAGTTGAGAGAGCAAATGAAAATTGCAACAGTGGATCTCGTGAGAATCTTGCAGGTACTGTAGCCATGATGTTTTGGTATGAGGTCATGCTTGTTAGAATCAGAGATGCAAATTAGAGAAACACAAAGTGACGGCTAGGTTTCAGTAATATCAGAATAACCTTGCTTAACAAAATAAGGATTACAAAGAGAATATATAATAATACATAATGGACTAATCTAACTACCATAAAAGCCCAATAATAAAAGCTCATTATCTAACACTTCCCCTCAAACTCACGTTGCATCAACAACATTGAGAGTTTGTCAAACAAAAAACAAAAATAAATAAATTCAAAACATCTTATTCTAATACTACCCCTCAAGCTAAAGCTTACTAAGCTTTGAGCTTGTTACAAAATCAATCCTGAAAATAAATTAATATCAGATTAAACTAATATCAGATTCAGCTTCAAACTTCAGATTTTCAGGTTCAGCTTCAGACTTCAAAAATCAGACTTCAAATTTCAGATTGTGAGTATTCCCTCACCGGATTCAGATTGTGAGTATTCTCTCACCGGATTCAGAGTGTGAGCATACGCTCACTAAACAGGCTGTGAGCTTTCACTCACCAGACAGATTCAAACAAAACCAAATCGAATCAAACAAAACGAAACCAAACTAATCGAACCAAATAGACCAATCTAAATGGAACTAAACAGAAAAATCAAACAAATTCAAATGAACCAAACAAAACAACCTAAATCAAAATCAAACTAAGCAAAAACTGAATGAAACCGAACAAAAAGACGAGACTTTTTTTTTTTTTTTCAAACCATAAACAAGAAGCACATTGTTGCTTTCAATCCAATAATTCATGCTTTGACCAACCAAAGGAGTTGTACGGATTACCTTCCAACACCAACTTGCAGTTCTTCAAAGCCAATCAATTTACCAATTCAGCAACCTTCAAATGATATCGACCCAAACAAAAAAACACAAATTCAAATTTTTTTTTTCATCAGATTTTCGGCAACAAACATATTCCCAAATTTTTTATTTTTTTTGGGAATTCAACAACGGAAGCGACAAATAATTCAAGGCGGATCGTATCATGCTCTTGATGCCATGTTAGAATCAGAGATGCAAATTAGAGAAACACAAAGTGACGGCTAGGTTTCAGTAATATCAGAATAACCTTGCTTAACAAAATAAGGATTACAAAGAGAATATATAATAATACATAATGGACTAATCTAACTACCATAAAAGCCCAATAATAAAAGCTCATTATCTAACACTTCCCCTCAAACTCACGTTGCATCAACAACATTGGGAGTTTGTCAAACAAAAAACAAAAATAAATAAATTCAAAACATCTTATTCTAATAATGCTATTGTGTCATTTGTGTTAGGTTCCAAATTTTCATCATTGGTAATAGAAAGTATTATCGAAATACATAGAATAGGTCTACAAAATTTCGTAGCATTCCAACTTTTCTCGGCTATTTTTTATTATTTTTACTCGACGAATGCATTCACCTTCCCAACTAGGTCAAGAAACTGAAACTTGATCATAACGGTCTAAGAATATGATTTACGGGCCATTTATTTAAGAGTGTCATATTATATATAAAAATATGTTTATAAAGTGAAGACTATTTTTACCTTACGAGTTTGTTTTATAAAGTTTTTAATAGTAACTTTATCAATAAATTGTATTTTGATATATCAGTTTAAACTAAGTTTACTTCACAAAATAATTTCTTCTTTTTACTACAATTCACAAAATAACTTCGTAGACAAAACTATGGATAAATTACATATGAACATGATTTTAAGTTTCAAATTAAAATATGATTTGAGTAGAAGTAAAAAAAGAAGAGTTATCTGTCCTTTTTCAACGATACATATTTTAAGTTTAATATTTTAAAATACCTAATTTATTCGCGTACAATTTTTCGTGGCCTAATTCAATTGTGAATAAAAAATAATATTCAAATTAGTTTATGACATTTTTACATGGAAAAAAAATTAGTTCCTTGAGGTATTTAGTCTTCAATCATTTTTTACAAAATAAATCAAAACCTAACCAATTACGTGGAGTCACCACACAACTCAAATCCTTTGTGTATATATACACACACACATTTGCTACATGATGAAAGAGGACAAATTTTCTCTAGAAAAAAGTAGAAAGTATAGAGCATGAGCCATTGTTGAAAATCTAAAAAGCAAATAGTACAACATTATTTTAGGAGTAGTATTTAAGTAGCAACAAGAGGGAGGGGCCATTTTCATTTTGTATGTATAAGGTGGAAGAAGGAGGATATACTTGACCATATGTTGGGTGAAAAAATAGTAACTAAGAAGCAAATAGGAGCTCCCTTCTTTCCAATACGAAGGGCTAAGTAGAGGTAAGAGCTGTCATCTCATGCATTCGGTTAATCTTAAATGTTTGTCGGGTTATACAACGTAAGTTTGACCAAGTGCATGATGTGAGAGCAACTCCACCCGTCTGCTTAGTCTTACCATTGGATTGAAGGGAGCTCCATGTTTCATTCTCACCTTTTTTTTTTTGCTGACATTCTTTTTCTTATATCAAGGATGAACTATGTTACTAATTTAAGCTCTTTTGATCTTGGTTTGTTCTTTCTCACTCTTGTGATTATTTTTACTTTTTTATTTTTTATTTGTTATCATGTATATATGCAGGATGCAGATTTTCAAGCTTTGTATGATAAACCAAAGAGTCTTCCTACAACACAACATCATATGTTTGCTTTGTTATGAGATCAAGCAGTTTGGATAACACCAACAAAAATGAAGAAGTGCACATTGGTTTTTATTGTTTCATAAGTGATTTTTTGGCATCAAACTTTGAAGTTAAATATGGCGTCTTTTAAATTTTTGTATTTGTTGGAAATGGATATAAATTGTAGAAGATATAAAGTAAGAGAAAGATAAACACATACAATGTCAATGTCTATATATTGTTTAGGTTTTTATTCAACTTGATAAATAAGTTGATGATATTATCACATATACATATAATGAATGGTATTTTTTGTGTAAAATACATAATGAGATATAGTACACTTGAAAGAATACTTGCTTTTGATTTTTGTGATATGACTCTTAAGATGGCTCTCACATGATAAAAATATGATATTTGTAAGTAAAATTACTTATAATATACATCACCAATAAAAATATGATATTTTTAAGTAAAAATAAGGGACATAGCAAAATTATTAGCTCATATAGTATCTTATAAGAACATCAAAAGAATTCAAGATTCAAGTCATAAAACAACAAAAGAAATGTGTACACAATGTAGACAAAGCAAAGTTACTATCTACACCAAGTTTATGTAGTGATTTATTAAAATGATGACATGATTCATCAAAATGAATCACAATTCAAGATGAAATTTGTGTCCAAACTAAGTATCTACACTAGAGATTCATATCAATTGAATTCTGTTTTGCAACAAATTGATATACTTATGCATGTATATTTATAGGATCCGAATTGCATGCACTTCTGCAGCAGTCATGCAGGACATATCTGGCCGTCCGATCATGATAGGATGTTCCAGATTAAAAGAAAATTTAATTAGACTGTATGACTGTTTTAAATTTGTACCGTCCAATATGCAATCCGAATCCATATTTATAAGCATGCACAAAAGTATATCCTCTACATCCACATGAACTAGGGACACTTTTGACAAATGAAGTATGGCAGTGAAGTTTCAAAATTCAAGCGGTCTTATGTTGAATTGAATATTAGGAATGGACTCGATTGTATTATTGATGAAGCAACCATCATAACAAGGAACAAGATAAACTTATTTCACAATCTGATGAACTTCTGCTCATAAGTTTTTCGATACTTGTTTACATTAAAATGCTAATAACAAGCAATAAAAGCCTTATAAGCCAAGGCAAAGAAAAATACAGTTGTTTGTAGTTCACAGGAAGTTTGACTAAGGAAAATTAACAAAAAAACAACAGCTTGAACATAGGCATTCCTCCACCTACAATCGATTTCAGCAATGCGATCATACTTCCCTGCAAGAGGAGCAACTCTTAATTGCATACAGACACAATTATGGTAACAATAAACGAATATTTTGAAATAAAGAATATGCTTAAATGTAGTTTTGGTCCATCTATTCTGCCTCATTCATGATTTTGGTCCTACAAAGTTAAAAAAGACTGGGTCCCCCCCGTCCCCCCACCTATACATTTTGAGGCTGAATTTCAATGATGCGGCAAATGAGATGCTTTATGCTTATGTAACACTTCAGTTGACGATATGTGACACTCACTAGGTGGATTCTTAAAAACTAATCTACAATGATTTATATCACAAAAGTACCCAAATTTGATGTAAAATGTTGTCTAGGTAAATCCTCACTTTCATGCCATCAACTTAGGTATCACATAAGCATCTAACTTGTCAGACACATCATCAAAATCCAGCCTCAAAATGTATAGGTGGAGAAATATCAAGTCATTTTAAGCACTAGGGGACTAAGGGTCTGTTTGGTTCAATTGAGAAGGAGGGGAGGGGAGGTGAGGGGAGGGATTTATTATGTTGACAAAATTACCCTCATTTTTTTATTAAAATTCAAAATTATCCTTGTTGGAATATTAAAATTCTAGGTTTTATTTTTTTTTACAACAAAAAAAATTTAGATTTTCTACTCATTAGATTTTTTTTTTGTTATATATCCATTAATTTTTTTTTTGACGTGATATATCCATTATAATTTAATCCTTATTTTGAGTTTATAAGGTTAAGAGTAAAAAAGTAAATTACTTCTCCAAAATTTAAAATATTCACTCACCTCCCCTCCCCTCCCCTCCAAAAACTTCGAACCAAACGGACCCTAAAATTCTTGATTTAGAAATAAGGAGACCAAAATCGTAATAAGACAAAATAGAGGGACCAAAATTGCAATTACACATAAAGAATATTAAAATTGCCAATAGAGCAAACGGCATTAGAAGTCGTATTCTGAATTGATGAACTATGCATCTGAAGTTTTTAATGACAAACTATGCATATGAAGTATTGAATTATGCATCTGCATAGGTAGTTTCAAATCTTCTAGATACATAGGATAATACAGAATAAGAAAGAGATAGCTTCAGGTTGTTCTAGACTTATGACCGAAAATTTGAAAAACATGTTACTTCAATCAAATTTGCAAAACAAAGGTTGCTGACCAGATATATAAAATATATTCCAACGACTAGTTCTTATCGACTTAGTAAGTTAGTATTGCAATGAGTCATCAACTACTACTTACACTATGTTCGGATCTGCGTCAAATTCAAGTTGTTGGCATCCTAATGCAATACTGATGTGAATTTTCGAAGCTATAAAATGAAGCTTCCATGCCACTGTGCGGTTACACCGCGGAAAGGGGAAAGGATACTGCCCAAACACACATTTAGTGGGACAGACTTTGAAGGGGGGGTAGGAAGCAAAGATAACCAATGAATTAAGATCTCTTGCAGACACACACCAATGAAACCCTCACCTAGCGATACATGGTAAAACTTCACAACTATTTTCGGAAATTTTATTCACGGATATGTGTAAGAGCACATGATATTTACTAGTTTAATGCAACAAGTACACCATAATTTGTCTTATTTACTTCCAAGAGTCATTCCCCTCATTACTGTTACACTAGTCATTGATATAATTAGGAAAATGCAGAGAATTGAACTCATTTCATTGATTAGTTTCAACGCAATTCTAGGGAAATCTAACTTCCTAATAACTTCTAGAATCTTCTCTAAAGTCAGTTTAGTTATACATAAACTAAACTGAATTACTATTCTAACAATCATCTACACTAATATTAAATCTAGAATTGAATGGAACTACACCAATAGGTTCATGGCAATTAAAAACAAACCATGATGCTCTAGAAAGTTGATATTTTAACGCTCTCAAACTTAGTGTAGTTAAAATGGTTAATGTTGCAGACTTATATACTTCCTCCACCAATGTTTGGAATGCTCAATATTAAAAAATCAGCGAAAACAGAATTTTCTAGTTGGCAGACACTTTTTATTAGTTATTACATGTCCAGTTATTTTCAGTAGGATAGGATTTATTATGTAAGAATTATTCATATCGATAATAGAGCGAATGATAGAAATGAATTTCAAAAATACCTTTTATTTATCCACGGGAAAATCATTCGGACTCAACTGCCTCAACTGGCTCAACTTTTGGTCCTGGTTCAGAAAATTAACAAGCCGTAAGAAATTATCAAAGAAAGGCCCAAAGTTCAGAAAATAGGACAATCAGTTGCGACTAGGATGATTATTTGGGAAAAAATCAAACGAACTTCAAATCATTTCCTTAAAACAAAACTCAAATAAAGGTTCAAAAACTATACATGTGTGTGTGGTTACTGTCAGCTAAACTTAATTTTGACTCAAAATCGGTTTTAGCGGAAGTGATAAAAAATGATTTTTGCGGGTCGAAAATTCTACACTCAATTTATATCTTAAATTGCAAGCAATCCATTACTCAAAAGTGAAAAATAATAATCTAGCTTAGCGGAGGCACCTTTGCAAGTCCATAACTGAAATTAAAGTTGATTTTGTCTTCAAACGTTACTTTAGTGCATAAACATTCAAATATAAATTAGTTCTTTCATATCAAATGCTTACCTAAACACGCACTAAACCTTTTACAAATAGCATATACCAAATTGATCAAACATAAAATACCCAAAAACATCTTTTACTCATACACGATAAAAAATATCACATCTTGATAGAAATTGCAAACACCACCACTTAACAATTCACTTGAGATAATCCTCCCAAACAAAACTCATCAAAAACAGAAAACCAAACCATAATCCTTTTACAATAAAAATCACAACTTTAGAGAAATCACACAAACCAAATTGAAAATTCACAACTAAACACACGCTAAACGTTTTACAAAGAGCATAAGAAATTGACCAAACTTAAATATGAAAAAAATGGAATACCCAATAACACCTTTTAGTTACCCAGCATAAAAATGTCACAGCTTGAGAAATTATACAAACTCCACTTAGCAATTAACTTACAGAATCCTCTTATTCACTAACTAAGCGCTTCTAGCATACACACTTATCATAAAGTGCTTATGTATAAGCCATTTTCTATAACAAAAGATAAAACAAAGTCAAACTGTTTTCATATAAACTACATGCTACTTTCATAAGTTGAGCTTATGGAAATCAGCTGAAAACAACTTATACACAGAGCCCTGTTTGGACAAACAAATTAATTTAGTGCTTATAGCAGAAGAGTTTATCATATAAGTGCCATTCATATAAATTATCCTAGAGAGCTTATAGAAATAAGCCCAAAACAGTCTCACAGTCAGTCTCACAAGTGCTCATGTAAGAAGATAAACTCAAACAATTCAATACAAAGAAGCCCATAAATCGTTTCCATAAGCTCTCACGTATGCTTATATAAATAGATGCACTCAAATAAATGAATACAAACAAGCCCATAAATCGTTTGCATTAACTGTCACAACTGATTATTTCAGTAGATACAGAAATATGTCAATACAATCATGTCCATCATTATTTTCCATAAGCTCTCACAGGTGCTTAAATAAGCTCAAATAAACCAATCCTAACATACCATTAATCAACAAAAACCCTAAAAATTTGATATTACATAAAAATAACAACTTCAGAGAAATCACACATACCCACTTGAGAATTTCACAACAAAAACCAATTATACATTGACAATTTAAAAATAAATTAAAGGCTTGTTTGGATTGACTTAATTTTTTAGCTTATGCAAATAAGTATTTATGTATTATGAAAAAACAGCTTATGAAGATACAATTTTCGCTAGTAAGAAGTTATGAATTAACCTAAAAACTTATTTATTTACATAAGCTATTTTTCATAAGCTAATCCAAACGGGCAATACCAAACACACAATAAGCTGTTATCCTAGAGAGCTAATCAAAATAAGCTAAAAAAACACCTTATGGGAATAAGCATAAATCATTTCCATAACCTCTCACAACTGCATAGATAAGCTCAAATAAACCAATCCAAAATCCAAACATGCCCTTAACCAACAAAAACCCTCAAAATCAAAATTCAAAAACAACAAACCAAACTAAACCAAAACCTTCCATACTACATAAAAATCAAAACTTCATAAAAATCAAACATACCCATTTGACAAATTCACAACAAAAACCAATCAAACACTAAAAATCATAAAAAAAAAAAAAAAAGAGAAAAATAAGAAAAGAGAATAACCATGAAGAGAAGGGTGACGACCATCTTTGCCCCAACCAATACCACGAGTAGATTCAAGATACTGATTAACAAGATGACGACATTTCTGAAGATGATTAATCCCTTCAATTCGATAACACCAACGAAGTTTCTCTCTAATAATTTTTGCTTTTTCAATTTGGATCCATTTTTCTCTCACAATATGTTCTCTCATCTCTAACATAGCCACCGGATCTTTGTATGGATTCGCCGGATCAAAATCGTCCGGTGGTGAATCATCGAATTCCACATACCCTTTCTTTCTTCCCATTTTTTCTGATTCTTCTTTGGTTTTTCACTCTTTCGGAGACTATGAAAATACAGTTCTCAATCCTATGCTATGTTATGATACATTTTTTGTGTGTTTGTGTTTTTTGTGTTGGATATATATTTGGGCTTATTATTAATTAAGGCCCATTTATTCTTGGCCAAAATTAATTTGAACATCGGAGATTTATTTCTGTCACCCTAATAGTTTCTCGCACGCTATATATCTTTCCTGTTATACTCTTCCGCATTTTAAAAATGAGAATTTTTCAAAAAATATCGTCTGCTACTGTTAGCCTGTATTTTCGACAGGCATTAATGAATTGAAATAAGATGTTGAAATCTCATTTAATGAGTATTATTGCCTTTTAATATTTTCTTGGAAAATGATTCTGGCAATAAATCAAGAGAAAATCAAGGCATTTGACATCAAAGACTTTTAATGTGCAAAGTTAATTGTCAAAGCCTAGAGTTCTGTCGAATTCGACAGAACGATTGTTGTCTGAATAAGCTTGTCGAGTTCGACAGAACCATGTTTATCTAAATAAACATGCTGGTTCGACATTACTCTAATTGTCGAAAATATTATATATATATGTATGAATATATGTATTTGTTTGGTTGTCTAACGTACTGTGCAGAACGTTTGAAGCGTGCTCTGGACTTAGCAAAATATTCAAAAGAGAGAGTAACGTTGAAGGGTTCGCCAGGTGTCAAAGAGAATTCAAATTGTCAAGACACGTGGAGCATAGTTAGACGTATTGTAGGTTTATAGCAGTTATGTTAGTTTGTCTATAAATACAAGTTTCTCATAGGAGAAACGGGTCCACAATTCAATACACATGCAAATTCCTAAAATATTCAGAGTACCCATGTCAACGAGCGAAATGAATGACAGGAACATGTACGAATCTGTGTACCATCCTTTGTAAACATTTTACATTTGTTAAATGCAATTTACATTCTGCAAGTCTTGATTACTTGTTTGTCATTTAAGTTTTATGCAATTTAAAGCTTTCTGCAACTTTATCATTCTGCAATTTATTTTCATTGCATTGTCTTTACTGTTTCAAAAGTCTTTCTTTAAACTTTATTTGCAATTCATTTACAAGTTTTCTGTAAATTTAACTTTGAAGCATTTTACCTTTAAAACAAACCATTTGACTGCGTCAAATGCTTTTACTTTTATTCAAATTGTCCGATTTAACCCAAAGATATGAATATGTTTTCATCATCTTCCACACAATCCATATGTCCCGAGATTTACTAGTTGATCTCTCTTGTAATAATTAAACTAGCGGTTGTTTACTAAAAATCGGGGTAAACAAATTGGCACGCCCAGTGGGACCTCTGGATTGTGTAATTTTTACTTAGTGAATTTTTGAAAATTTTTCATACAAAATTTGTTGTTTGGTGTTTGTGCTTTGATTGTGTCTATATTTGTATATGCATTTGAGAAGTGGTAAATCTCTTCCAGTATTTTCAAACATACCAAAGCGTCCTCGTTCCAGAATGGTGAGACCACCAAACAATCCTAATCCTAATAATATTAATAATAATAATAATAATAATGGGGCAGAAACCAATCCTGTTCTGAATCCGACAGGACCACCAAATCAACCAGTAACTGGCAATCCTGGCGCCAATCCTACTGGCGGATCAACAAATCCTGCCCTAAACTTTACAACTTCTGAAAGTATCCCAAGCAATAATCCTAATGGTGGGGGTACAAATCCTGTGATAAGTTCTGGAACCATTGGCGCAAGTGCCAGTGGATCAACAAGGTCTGCCACTACGTCAAGTATGGCAGGAGGGTTTGTTCCTCCAAATATGAGTGGTGCAATAATGACACAAATGAATGTATCATCCATACCAACCAACGTATCACAAACACATGGATATACAGACGGTAGTCAAATTGGTGGAACTCCGTCGAGACCTCCTTGGTTGCCTAGAAACCCACAATATGGGATGCCAACGACAACGATGGCAAGCCTGTATAATTGGCCTTCTGTAGAAAGTTCTCCCTCGTCTTCTGCGATGGGAAATAGGGGAAATTCTCTGAACTTGACTAATAATTCTATGAATGTACTTAGGCAACAAATGGACGAAAGTAACCATGATATGGTGAACGCGTTGACCCAACAGATTGGCACAATCTTTAATCCTGTGTTACAAACAGCCAATGACAATTATTTATTGTTAGCCAATCAAATGGGAAGGATGGCTGACTTTTTTGGTGCCCCTGATGCTCCAAATAATCAAAGAATTCCCCGTGTAAACCCGGAGATTCAAACAGGAGTCCAAGCCCAACCAGTGCGCATCGAGAGAGAACAACAAGAACCAGAAGTAGTTTTGGTTAATAGAAACCAAGATGCTGATAATGTTCTTAGGCAAGTTCGACAAGAAAATGTTGCAGGGCAAAATAACTTGGCCAATTTAGTAGAAAATATTTTGGCCCAAAATGGTTTGAATACAGGGTTGCATAGACCAAATTTTGTGTCACCCTTGTCTGAATATGTATTACAGGCAGAATTGCCAAGGGGATGGAAGATTCCCAAATTCACAAAATTTGCTGGTGATACTAATGAATCTACTGTCGAACATATTGCCAGATATTTGGCAGAGGCAGGGAATTTGGCAAATAATGAAGATTTAAAAATGAAATTTTTTCCCAATTCCCTCACTAAAAATGCCTTTACGTGGTTTACCACACTTCCCCCTCATTCAATTCATACTTGGACTCAATTGGAAAGGCTATTTCATGAACAATTCTACATGGGACAATCTAGGATTAGTCTCAAAGAATTAGCCAGTATGAAGCGCAAAACCTCAGAAGCCATTGATGACTATCTAAACAGGTTTCGCCTCCTTAAGGCAAGGTGCTTTACCCAAGTGCCTGAACATGAATTGGTTGAGATGGCTGCTGGTGGCCTCGACTATTCCATTAGGAAAAAGTTAGATACTCAACATTTGAGAGACATGGCCCAATTAGCAGATCGTGTTCGACAGGTTGAACGCCTCAGGGCTGAAAAAGTCAGAAATTCTAAGTTTCACAAAAAAGAAAAAGTGGCATACATAGAAACTTATGAAAGTGAAAATGAGTTCGACGATGGTCAGGATTACATAGAAAATAATGAGGTTAACGTGGCTGAGTTAAAACCAGGCCCTCCTTATACTTGTAAAATGTTGAAACCATCAAATGGGAATAATCCTGTCGAACCAAAAAATGATAGATTTGTTTCTAAGACATACACTTTCGACATTACTAAATGTGATGAAATTTTTGACTTATTGGTCGCTGATGGCCAAATAATTGTGCCAAAGGGTTTAAAATTACCACCTTTGGACCAACGGAAGAAAAGAGGGTTTTGTAAATACCATAATTTCTTGGGTCATAGAACCTCACAATGTGTTCTTTTCAGGGATCTGGTCCAGAAAGCCCTACAGGAGGGAAGACTCAAATTTGGCGAAAAGCCAAAATCCAAACAACAGGTGGATGAAGATCCATTGCAGATTGCTGATGCTGCATACACGGAGCCATTCGAGTGCCTGATGTTGGAAGCATTGAACCTCACTGAAGGGGGGCAATTAATTTCCATTCCTGAGGAGGAGTACGAAAACAAAGTGGAAGAGGTGTATCCACAAGCAGGGGAGACTTTATTGGATTTCCTTCAACGCTGCAAAGAAAATGATGGCGAAGCTACATTATGTCCTCATTGTAGTGCCATGTTCGACAAGAAGGCTGCTGCAGGCCTCAACAAGTTTCTGCCTCATAGTCAAAACAGAAACAATTGGCCAAATCAAAAGCCAACTTATTCCAATATTCTGAATAGCCAGCAGGCACCTGTACACCAGAGGTTGGGACCACAAAAATCATTTGTCCCCTCAAACAGGACACCTGTCAACCAATGGGTTCATGGAAGAAGCATGGACTATGGTCAAAGGAATATGGAGAGAGGGAACTCCAGTAACAGCAATCCCAAAAAGGATCCTGAGTCAAGGAAATATGATTACAGGAATAATTACAAAGGGAAAAATCCCATGACAAGGTCCCAATGGCGTAGATATCAACGCCAGAAAAAAGTGGCTGCTCAACAATCCCCATTAACTACTGATGGTAATGGAAGAAGGCCTTTGGAATTGGCAAAGAAGCCAATGAAAGAAAGGTTAGGCGAATCGAAAATAGAGTCTTCAGTTGCTGATAATGTCGAAGATGACCACATGGAAGCAGATGACTTTTTGGATTCTGAGCCTGATCTCGACATAATCGTCAATGTTGTGTCAATCTTACCAAGGGAATTCGACGTTTGCTCTGAAGTGACAGATGACGAAGAGGAATCTGGAATGCAAATGGCCCTTCATAGGCCAGTATGTTACTATGTGACGAGCAATGGTGCTCTAGAAGATCAAATGGCTACATTTGAAAGGCCAGATGAAGGCATGAAGAGTCACTTGAAGCCTCTCTTCATACAGGCTAAAGTGAACAATGTGGGGATCAACAAAGTGCTAATTGATGGTGGTGCTGCTGTTAATCTCATGCCAGAATTTTTGCTCAGAAAGATTGGCAAATCTTTGGTGGATCTTCATCCTCACAACATAGTTCTTTCAAACTATGAGGGTGAAACTGGTTTCTCTTTGGGAGCAATCCAGTTAGAAGTGGTTGTTGGAAGCACTGTAAGGCCAACCTTGTTCTTGGTTGTGGCCTCTAAGGCAAATTACAATCTACTTCTAGGTCGAGAGTGGATTCATGGAGTAGGGGCAGTTCCTTCTACCCTGCACCAACGCCTCATTATCTGGCGAGAGGATGGAATAGTGGAAAATATTGAAGCAGATCAAAGCTACTTCAAAACTGAAGTCCATCATTTGACAAAGCACTCCTTCGACAAGAAATTGGCAACAATTTCACCATGCACTGAGAAGGACTTTGCATATCGTCTAGCAAGAAATGGTCACCATGCAATCAAACTGGATCCCACACATGGTTTCTTGTGGGAGAGAGAGGATGGAAACAGCGAGGATGGCGAGTATGAAAGCCACAAATGCCCAACTGGTTGGGATGTCAAAGAAAACTACTATGTCTGAGTCCCAAACTTGGGCAAGGATTACGGCCTACATGGCTGAAAACAGAATCAAGATGGCTTTGGAAGCCAATTCATTTTCAGAAAATATGGCTGATATAGCCAATGGTGAAAAGATTGGCAAACAAGAGCCAGAATTGCAAAAACTGGACTGCATCTATGACGACGAACCCTTAGGATTTGAAAAAGATCCAATTAGTCAAAGTCATAAGATGCAAGCACAGGATCCTTTGCAAGAAATTGACCTTGGAGATGGTCTGATGAAAAGACCAACATATATTAGTGCAAACATTCCTCCAGATCTGAAGGCGAAAGTGGTGCAACTTCTAGTGGAATACAAAGATTGTTTTGCTTGGGATTACAATGAAATGCCAGGTTTGAGCAGAAAATTGGTGGAACATGAACTTCCAGTTCGACCAGACAAAAAACCAGTAAAACAATTGCCTAGAAGGTTTGCACCAGAAATTATGTCAAAGATCAAGGAAGAAATTGAGAGGCTGCTGAGGAGCAAATTCATCAGAACAGCAAGGAGATTTCCTTGGGTTTGTTGTGCACAAAAAGGGCATTGAAATAAATCAAAACAAAACGAAGGCTATCATGGAGACAAAATCTCCAACTACTAAAAAGCAACTTCAGTCCCTACTTGGGAAGATCAATTTCTTGAGGAGATTCATCTCAAATTTAAGTGGTAAAGCTCAGCCTCTCTCGCCACTACTTCGTCTCAAGAAAGAAGATATTTTCACTTGGGGGCAAGATCAACAACGAGCTTTTGACGAAATCAAGAGTTATTTGTCGAAGCCACCAATGTTGATGCCTCCAATAAGGAACAAGTTCATGAAGTTGTATATATCAGCATCAGATTCGACACTGGGTAGTATGCTTGCCCAGGAAGATGAAAATGGTGAAGAAAAAGCCATCTATTACTTAAGTAGGGTATTAAATGATGCTGAAACTAGATATAGTAGTATTGAAAAATTATGCTTATGTTTGTATTTCTCTTGTATGAAACTCAAGCATTATATAAAGCCTGTTAATGTTTTTGTTTATTCTCACTGTGATATCATTAAGCATATGTTGTCTAAACCAATTTTGCATAGTCGAATTGGAAAATGGGCCTTAGCCTTAACAGAATATTCACTAACTTATAAGCCTTTAAAGGCAGTTAAAGGCCAAATTGTGGCTGATTTCATAGCAGATCATTCTGCACTAGAAACTCCACAAAACTATGTAGATTCAGAACCCTGGAAATTGTATTTTGATGGTTCTAAACATAAACATGGAGTTGGAATTGGGATTCTAATCATTTCTCCTTCCAAAATCCCCACTAAGTTCAAGTATAAAATTAATGGATTCTGCTCAAATAATGAAGCAGAGTATGAAGCTTTAATAGCAGGCTTAGAAATTTTATGGGACTTGGGGGCAAAAAATATCCTGATCAGAGGTGATTCAGAACTGGTTTTGAAACAATTGACAAAAGAATACAAGTGTATAAAAGAACACTTGATGAAATATTTTGTCATAGCAATTTCTTTGTTAAAACGTTTCGACCAAGTCACCATTGAACATGTGCCTCGTATAGAAAATCAAGAAGCCAATGATTTGGCTCAAATAGCTTCTGGTTATAAAATTTCTAGTGAAAAACTAGAAGAGTTGATTGAAATTAAAGATAAACTCATTATTGATCAACCTACTCCTATGGAATTGTCAATGCCAAAACTTGTGGGGGCAGATGTACCACAAGACAATGGTCAAGATACCACGTGCAGAATTGGAAAAGGTGACAATCTTCAAAACTGCCATTTCTCCCTTTCGTATTCGACATGCAGTCGAAACTGGCATTTTTGAGGGGGCAATTTGTTAGCCTGTATTTTCGACAGGCATTAATGAATTGAAATAAGATGTTGAAATCTCATTTAATGAGTATTATTGCCTTTTAATATTTTCTTGGAAAATGATTCTGGCAATAAATCAAGAGAAAATCAAGGCATTTGACATCAAAGACTTTTAATGTGCAAAGTTAATTGTCAAAGCCTAGAGTTCTGTCGAATTCGACAGAACGATTGTTGTCTGAATAAGCTTGTCGAGTTCGACAGAACCATGTTTATCTAAATAAACATGCTGGTTCGACATTACTCTAATTGTCGAAAATATTATATATATATGTATGAATATATGTATTTGTTTGGTTGTCTAACGTACTGTGCAGAACGTTTGAAGCGTGCTCTGGACTTAGCAAAATATTCAAAAGAGAGAGTAACGTTGAAGGGTTCGCCAGGTGTCAAAGAGAATTCAAATTGTCAAGACACGTGGAGCATAGTTAGACGTATTGTAGGTTTATAGCAGTTATGTTAGTTTGTCTATAAATACAAGTTTCTCATAGGAGAAACGGGTCCACAATTCAATACACATGCAAATTCCTAAAATATTCAGAGTACCCATGTCAACGAGCGAAATGAATGACAGGAACATGTACGAATCTGTGTACCATCCTTTGTAAACATTTTACATTTGTTAAATGCAATTTACATTCTGCAAGTCTTGATTACTTGTTTGTCATTTAAGTTTTATGCAATTTAAAGCTTTCTGCAACTTTATCATTCTGCAATTTATTTTCATTGCATTGTCTTTACTGTTTCAAAAGTCTTTCTTTAAACTTTATTTGCAATTCATTTACAAGTTTTCTGTAAATTTAACTTTGAAGCATTTTACCTTTAAAACAAACCATTTGACTGCGTCAAATGCTTTTACTTTTATTCAAATTGTCCGATTTAACCCAAAGATATGAATATGTTTTCATCATCTTCCACACAATCCATATGTCCCGAGATTTACTAGTTGATCTCTCTTGTAATAATTAAACTAGCGGTTGTTTACTAAAAATCGGGGTAAACAGCTACTTAAGTAACAGACGTTATAAAAAACAATTCTAATAGGGTGTTTTGAGGTGTATCTGCTACTTAAGTAGCGAACAAGCGTGTTTTGGTAAAATCGTAGAGCGCGCAAGAAAATGGATAGGGTGGCATAAGTAAATCGTAAACCACTGAATTAGTACTCGACTTTATAAAACCCTCGCCCAAAATTAATTTGAATAAACCATTGAATTAGTACTCGACTTTATAAAACTCTCGCCCAAAATTAATTTGAATAAACCACTAAATTAGAACTTGACTTTATAACACACTCTCAAATTGGTGTCTTACTTTGTGAATGTTTTAAAACGGTCACTGATTTTTAGATTTTGGGTTGGCTATTTGGGCTTATTCTTAATTAAAGCCGAAAATTGCTATTTAGGCCCCTCACGTTTGCTCCCACGCCCCCCTTAAATCCCAAAATACCCCTAAATTACGTCCCAGTGGAGTTTGGATTCCAGGAAACGAAATAAAAAAAATTTTCATTTCGTAGAATACGAAAGCTAGTTTTGAGTATCAACCTCTAAGATGCCCTTCATGGCGTATGATTTCGTATCCAGCGTAACGAAAAAAGACTTTCGTATCCTAGGTCACGAACACGGCGCATTTCGTTACGCAGGTGACAAAGTTAGTTAATTATTAAGTGTTTCATGTTCAGTTTAACATAGAATTAATTTGGCCAAAGTAGAGCGATTTTAGGGTTTAGGAGGGTGGATTACAGAAAAGCATCGTCCCCATTAAATCCATTCGTAGAAAGTATCATACAAGGGTGATTGAAGATTGTCATTCTCAAAACAATTGATTTTGTCACGTAGAACACGAATTCGCAGGTAACATTTTCTCAACTTCTGTAAAATAATAATGATTAGGGTTTTCATTCTTTGTTCTGTAATTGATTAGTGTTTTAAATTTTGATAGATTCCAGTTGTTAATTTCCGTTTCCATGGGAGAAAGTGGTTAGGGTTTTGTTTGAAAATGATTTGGGGATTTAGGGTTATGTTATGTAATTCTGTGTTGAAGTATAGATTGAGTAATTCGTGTTGCTTTGCTTATGATTGATTAATTCGTGATTGAATATGATATGGTTTCAATTTGCTGTATGATGTATTTGAATTTTGGAAATTATTTTATGACTTGGATTGTTTATGACTTGAATTGTGATTGAATAATTGATTGAAGTTTGGATATGTTGTAATGATGTTGTAGGAATGACAGATGAAGTTGGCAGAAAACGTTTAGGGAGGGAGAGTGTTGCACACAGCTCGGCTCGTGCGGAGCGTGCCAAAAACCGTGTCATACCTTCTACCCGTACCCGTAAACGGAGTAAGTTGAAAGAAGTTTCTTCTACGGCTGAGAATCAACCTGACGGTGTGCCGGAGGCAGAGTTTGAGATTCATTCTCAGCCTAATATTGGTGAAAATGAGGTTATGGATGACGAAGAGGAGAAAGAGTTGGAAGAGGAAGAAGACCAGGTAGAAGATGAAGAAGAGGAAGAAGACAACGGGTTAGACGTCGAAGTGGAAGATGACACATTGGAAGATGAAGATGAAGAACCACCACCTCCATCACCACCTAAGGCTTTGTTTGCGAGTTTGGAGGGGAGGAGAGGGAATGGTTTTGAAAAAAAGGAAGAAACAAGTGGAAGGAATAGAGAAGTTTGGGAGGGAAGGAGTTTGGAGGGTTATTTTTTCTTCATAACACAAAAACCCCCCAATTTGGGGGAACTCAAAAATTGTATTGGATGGGGGTTTGGAGGGTTTATATGAATTCTTCGAATTTAATTAATGTTGTTATAATGTTCTTAAATTCATAATATATTAATCATAAGTATTTATTTGTCATTCTCTATAAAAAATACTTTCTCAAAAAATGTAAAAGATTTTTCTAATTTTCTCTCTATTTCTCTCCCTCCAAAGCCCTCCCCTTCCTTCCCCTCCAAACTCGCAAACAAAGCCTAAAAGGCCAAATCGTCAAAGAAAACCAAAAACGACACGACATAAAGGGACACCTTTATAACCACCAGTTGGGGGATTTGGTGGCGGTCCGAGTGATTTGTCGTTGTTGCCTCGTTTTGGAAACCATATTGCAGCTTACTTGTGGTTAGGACAAGTAAGTAAAATTTGACATTCATTTAATTTTCTACATTTAGTAAAGGATAATTTATAATGTGGGATAATGTGAGGTTGGTTGAATATGAATTGAGCTTTTTTTAATAGATTGATTGATTGAGATTGATATGCATATACATTGTGTTTTGCAAAATATTAAAGAATTGATTGAGATTGATTTGAATTTAATTGGTTTTGCAGTATCCGGAACGATATCTGAGGTGCATGAACAACGGGAAAAAGGTGAATGAGTTCACCTTACCTGCAGTTAACCAAGGGTGGTTTTGGGATGTGGTAAATGATAGTGGGCTGCGACCCCTACTGAAGACAGATTACAACAACGTGGATTGGGGTCTACTGACTGCTTTTACAGAACGATGGCAACCAGATACCGGCACCTTCCATTTACCTGTCGGTGAAATGACCATCACACTAGACGATGTGTCATGCTTGCTTCACATTCCTATAAGTGGTAAGATGCTAAACCATGTTGGAACTGCATGCAAAGTAGATGAAGGTCTGGATATGTGTGAGTCATACTTGAACTTTGATAAAGTTGACTGCAAGGAAGAGTTCCATAAGATGAAAGGAGCGCATATTGGATTTCCCAAGTTGGCGCAGTTATACTTTGACAATCTCAACTTTGCATTAAAAGCTGAACATGAAAAGGATCCAGAAGATGACATACAATTCTACAGGGACTGCACCATTAGATGTTTTCTTTTGTACTTGCTTGGTGCAACACTTTTCACAAACAAAAGTACGCAGTATGTCGATGTCATCTTCTTGACTTACTTGCAAGACCTGAATGTTGTCAATACCTGGAATTGGGGTGCCTCTGGACTTGCATATATGTATCATTATTTGGATAAAGCTACTAAGCCAAACTGTGGGAACAACGGTGGTTACAATTGTCTATTCCAGGTATTATGCTTGAATGCATATAAGGATTCAAAAATTGTGAATTTGCTGAATTGTTTACTAATGTTTTAATCAATATTGAATTTCTCCCATGTGACTAATTTGCTCTCTGTCTTTGTAATTATTAGGCATGGATTATGGCGCATTTCAAGAACTTTGGAATGCGGCTTTTTGATGATAACTACAATGTTGGTGATCCACTTGCTGCCAAGTTTGTACCATTGAAAGGTCCTCCGTTACCTTTTGAGCATAGAACGACATTGGATCGTATGGAGGTGGATGAGGTGACATGGCAACCGTATGAGGATCATCGCCAATCGCGCCCATTCCAAGATTGTAGTTGGTATTCAGGATGGATAATGTGTGGAAGCGCCATGATATGTCCACATTTGCCTGAGCGGGTCTTAAGGCAATACGGACATGTTCAGTCCATTCCCAGAGCCCCTGTTGTAGCTGCTAAGGCTGGAATGAATCGTTTTACTATTGATGAAGCTTTTCAAAAAATGTTGGTTGAAAACTATGTGACTGAAGAAATGTGGGGTCCAATGGCAACAAATGGTTTTGAAGCTGATCCCGGATATATTGCGTGGTTTTATCGTGTGTCGCATCCATAGATATGGCCTCCGATCGGAGGAAATCCACCACGGCCTGCGAATGTTGAAGTGATAATTGAGGAGGATAATGCTAATGAGAAAATGGATGTGTTTGAGATTTGTAGGAATGTTCGATCGGAGGTGATCGGATAATGCTAATCAGCTCGGTGGAGGTTACACCGACTATCTCAAATAGAGGCATTTTATATATGTTGGTCTTGTAGGTTGAATCCATCAACAATACCGTTGGAAAAGTGTTAAACAGTTTCACACTATCAGGATGTGCCCAGAATATATCCTGTAACGTTGACGACTCGTCATCCGTTCTAAACTTGTGGAAGTATCTGTTATCTTCAAGACACTTCAAAATTTGTTGAAGTTCTGTCATCTCACCCTTAAGATTGCGTTTGTACCGTTGACGCTCGTTGTATATTTGCTTCATATTTGTCTTACTCTCTTTATTCTTCTCCTTCAGCGTGTTCAGAATGTTCTTTGGAGACACCACATTCCTTGTCAACTGGTGGGCACACTCATTTTCCTTTGGTTTTAAGCGCCCGACAAGAATGTGACCTTCCAAATTTCTAGCCATCTCATGGTTATGCTCACCACTAACCACACTAAGCTTCCATTCCTGAGTTGCAACAAAGTATCCCCGCAACCTGAACGGACACTCACATTTCCTTATTTTTGTGTCTTCTCTCTTCAATTTCCTCTTGGGTTCCTTGTACACACCACCCCTTTCGCAACCCAAAACGAAAAACGGCTTCCTATTATTTTTACCCATATGAGACTTCTCAATCACCATGGTAAATCCAGCTTTAATAGCCTAAGTCTTACACCAGTCAATCAATTCATCTCGATTTTTATACTTCTTTGCATTGAAAAAATAACAGGCAGTGTCAACAGAAACATTAGCTTGAGCGATGTCAGATGCAACAACTATATCTCGACAAACATTAGGTTCATCTTTAGCAATGTCAGGTTCATCAATTGTTTCATTCATGTCAGCACCTATTTTACAAAAACAAACATAAAATATAAACAATCACAATCATGGTACAAAAACAAAAACATATAAACAAACACAATCATAACACAATAACATTCATGTTGCATCTACTCCTGGTTTCGTTTCCTAATTTACAAGTTCATAATCCCTAAATTTCGTCACTTAGGTCACAAAATCACACTTAGCAGAATATTAAAAAAAAACCTTAAAATCAAGCGATTAAACAGTACATTACCTGTTATATTGCTTCAAATCAATGTGGGAATCGTATATCAGACCAAAAACGTTGATAAAATGCACTTCCAACCCCAAAAATCGCCACAAATCAAAGTATATTAGTTTGAGTGTTAAAGTTGTTTTGATTTGACAGCTAGGGATTTTGTTGATTTATTTACATATTTCGTCGCCCAGGAAACGAATTCTAGCGTGTTTACCACCTAGGATACGAAATTCCGATTTCGTCACCTACGGGGCGAAGATGTTTGACAATTTATGCGTGGACTTGTGGTAGGCAGGGTCTTTGCGCTAGTGTGTCCTGCCGTTCGTAGCCTGCGAAACGAAATCCTTTATTTCGTCAACTACGGGGCGAAGATGTTTGAAAATTTGGCATAAATTCTGCGATATTCATTTCATTGCTTACGTTACGATGCCTTTTAGTTTCGTTTCCTATCCTACGAAATCTTTTCAAAGGGCATTTTTGTCAACAAGGGGGGCGTGAGTGCAAATAGAGGGGGCGTATATAGCAATTTTCATTAAAGCCCATTTTTCCTCGGGCAAAACTAATTTGACTTGATTTATAACACACTCTTAAAATGGTCTATGACTTTATGAATATTTTAAGGAAAATGCTAACTAGTGTATGAGTCACTAGTTAAGAAGCTGAACAAGATATATATATGTATTGAAAACTCTTTAAATCAGCACGCAGAGGAAAATAACCAGCAAAAGAAACCGCCCCACCGACTAGCATCTTAGTCTCACAACTAGCATAACCATGCTTCCAAATTTAGTGGTGTCATGTAAGTATGTGGACTCATGTACTAGTTACAAAAAATACCACATTTCAAAATGCTAATTGAACAAATTGACTCCACAGCGAATTGTAACTGATGTACTAGTTACAAAAAATATCACATTTCGAAATGCTAATTGAACAAATTGACTCTAGAGTTGATTGTAACTGATGTACTAGTTACAAAAAATATCACATTTCAAAATGCTAATTGAACAAATGCTATTGAAACAAAATCTTCGCGTATGATACAATAGCCTGTTCAACTTGCTTGCATTTCGTACGGCCAAGCAAATTGGGATGATACGAAAAGGTTATTTCATTCAAAACTTGAGACCAAATTATTAAAAAATAAAATAAAAGATTTAAATGTTATAAAAAAATAAATAAATCAAAGTGTTACAAAAAATAAGATAAATACATCCAATGTAATTTGAACATATATATATATATATATATATATATATATATATATATATATATATATATATATATATATATATATATATATATATATAGGGGTTTGCTAATTTAGACCTACTTAAAAACATGTGGGTTTAAATTAGCAATGTGCACCTTTTCACTTTGGACAACAATACCTTTCTTTCACTATTTTAAGTAAGTTTAATATAAAGGGTAATTTTGTAGTTTTATAAGTTTGGATTGTATATATGTTTTTTTAAGTTGTCCTTTTTTTTATTTCCTAGGTTGTTTATTTAGGTTGCATATATTTATAATTAAGTGGGTCTAAATTAGCAAAGTGGGTGCACACTATTTAATAAAATTTACGTAACTAACCCTCAACTTCCTAGTGTAAAATAACTAAATGCAAGGTTTTTTTGTCCAACGTGAAAAGGTGCACATTGCTAATTTAAACCCACATGTTTTTAAGTGGGTCTAAATTAGCAAACCCCATATATATATATATATATATATATATATATATATATATATCACATAGTTAGTATAATATTTATTTTTTATTGTTCCTATGAGATTGACTATATTATATGGCTAAAACAACCTATGCATAATTAAGATGTGCATGTGCAACATGTTGAACAAGATGTGTCAGACAAAAAACTCAAAGTTTCTTATAAAAAAGACAAAAAAAATTCCACTTTTGTTTTTTATAAAATAAAAAGGACCGGTGGGGTAGTACAAGTTTTGTAAATTATTATTTTAATTTAAGGTTAATTGCACTTTTAGCCCTCCTATTTTACAAGATATGCGATTTTTGACATTTGTTGAAGTTTTGTTTTGGTCCAAACCTCTATTTTGGCACCCAAAAAATGTTGAGGTGTCACATTTTTTGAGTTAGCATGTAAAGTGATGATGTAGCAAAATATTTAATAATTATTTGAAAATTCTAATTTTACAAAATTGAAGATTAAAAAGACCTAAATTACAAATACAGCCATTAAAATTGAAAATCAAATTAAAAAAAAATCAAATTATAGTGTCATTTTTATTTTGGTTTAATTACACTTTTGACCCTTTAAGTGTCAAAATCTTACGATTTTGGCTCCTTAATTTTTAAAATAGCACTTTTGACCCTTTATCTTTACCCCTTCTTAGAAATGATCAATTTTGACAATGTGACAAGTTACTTAACTGACTCACGTGCCACTAGAGGTGGGAATAGGCCAGATCGGCCTATGTGACCTTAAGGCCGAGCCTACACAGGCTCAGGCCAGACCGACCTATTTCTTTAAATAGAGCCGACTAAGACTTTTTTATAAGCCTATTTAGTTAAATAACTCAGGCTGCAGACCATTAAAAAAGCCTTTTAGCTTACTAGGCCGACCTATTTAAGTTAATATGAATAATATTTTTAATACTATTATTATTTATATATTAAAATTTGTACTTTGATTAAATTATAAATTTATTAACTTTTTCAGTAGTTTAAGTTTATTAATCTACATTAGTTTTTGACATATATAAATGTATTATTATAAACTATAATTGAAATATGATGAGATATATAGTCAAATTCTCTAAAATATCATGTTAAATATCAAAAGGACGTTGATTTATTCATAAGTATTTTTAAAATAAATATAAGTATTTATTTGAATATGTTCATGTAAAATAAACTTTTAAATAGACTAATATGTCACATTAAGCTTTCAAAAGGCTAGACTCAAGCCTAAAAAATAAGCCTACAATATGTCACACGCCCAGACTCAGACTTTCGATTTTTTGTCAGGCCAAACTCATGCTTAGTAAAGCCTAGCTCGGCCTAACCTATTCACACTCTACTTGCCACCTCAGTTTTCTTTTTTCTTTCCAATTAATAATTAGAAAAAAAATTATAGAATGAATAGGAAGATAACAAGAAAGAATAACAATGTTTAGATGGAAACAACATATTCAGTAACAACGATGAAAAATACATGGTAGAACAAGCCCCAATGGAAACACACCCATCTTCTCAACCCCACAACAAATTCTATTCAATCATTCACAAGAAGTTCAGCAAACTCACCCACAATGTTTCTGAAGCAATTCATGGAAGGTGGGTTATGTGTAGCTACATCATTAAAATTATGTTTTATCTTAAGTGGGTTATGATTATCAAATTTATAATGGTTGAATCAATGAAACTGCAAATTGCATGTTTAATATTTTGGGACATCCTATATAGTTTTTCATTGAATTGAATCACTGCTTGATGAATTGTGAACTTCACATATCTTTCACATTCTGAATGATACAAAAAAGTGTAGCAGATAATATGAAATGCAAAGAAGTGAATATGTATATTACTAATAAAGATAATTCTGGACAGTTTCAATATCTATTGTTGTCTTGAAGTTCCTAATAGATCCTTATGTCATAAGCATGTTTAGAAAAGTAACTAGTTGATTTTATAGGGCAAAAATTGTAAGTAAACATATTAAGTCACTTGTAAGGGAGCTTCTATGATACATTAGAATAAGTCTAATGTACCAGTATATTATATCATAAATTAATTAAATTAATGATTATTTTTATGAATTAAATAACTATTAGTCCATTATTGTATTTTAGAGTTAATAATATCATAAGAAAAACCACAGTTTCATTGTTTTTAAGCATCACACTAATTTTTTAATATTTTTTTTAAAAAAAATTCTATATTGACTATTATGGGGAATAAAAATTCAAAAAATATTAAATTTTATATTTTTGACAGTATTGATAAATAATGTTTGCGAGAACCAAGGGGTCTTTTTGTGGAAACTCTTTTCCCCTGCTTCGCCTAACTGAGAAAAGACAGAAGCAGCATCACTAGTGCACTTGTATTTGGTTATTATAATATTTTTAATGATAGGAAAAAAGATTTATTTAAAAAAAAACATTCATTTAACCATTAATTTAATGTCATAATGTACCGATAAATTAGAAATTATCAAATGTACCGTAATCCATCCTTTGTTGTAAATATGATGGTTGGGTGATTTTGTCCTTCCGCTACTTAAGTAGTATATATTATAAAAATGAGAATTTTTTATAAATACCGTCCGCTACTTTTTTTTTTGACAGTAAAAAGACTTAAATAGCGGACGTTATAAAAATAAAATATGGTAGAGTTTTTTTTAGAGTATCCGCTATCTAAGTAGCGGGCAGGAGTATTTTGGTTAATTCGTAGGGTGCGCGAGTAAAATGGTAGGGTGGCTAAAGTAAATCCCGCCCAAAATTAATTTGAATAAGAGCAATGCTATATGTTACGAGAAAAAAGTACAAGAAATGCAAGAAATGTACTATATCATTTTTAAAAATCAAAATTGCTATAAAGGGAAGTTAGAGGAAATTATGGGAAGATTGATTATGGAATTGTAGGGTCATAATTCATTCTTTTTTTTTTCTTGCTTATTAGTTTTTTACAAACTAGCATTTCATTGAATAAACAACCAAATTAATACTCAACTTTATAACACCCTCGCCCAAAATTAATTTGAATAAACCCACGAATTAGGACTCGACTTTATAACACACTCTCAAATTGGTGTCTAACTTTGTGAATGTTTTAAAATAGTCATTGATTTTGTTAAATTTTGTGTTGGATATTTGGGCTTATTGTTAATTAAAGCCCATTTTTCCCGAGCAAAATTAATTTGACTCGACTTTATAACACACTCTTAAATTGATCTATGATTTTATGAATATTTTAAAAGGTCTCCAACTCTAATAAATTTTACTTTTATATATTATTATGAGTACTTAGCATGGGATTAGAGTCTACAAGGGGTGTCAACCTAGTTGGGTTGCCTTCTAGGTTCTTTGATGTTATTATACTCTTAGTTCACCAATTTCTATTTTTTTTTACTTATATTAGTCCTTTAAAGAATATGTTAGAAACTAAATTGAGTACAAATATATATAAATTTAGGAACCAAATTAATATGAAGTTTTTTTTTTTTTGACACACAAATTAATATGAAGTTATAACAAATATACGGACTTAATCGATAGGAAATGGTTAAATATATGGACCTTTTTGAATTACGAGCAATTTGGACATTGTGTTAACTTTTGTCTAATTTATTAGTAAAATTAGTCTCTAAATTATATCACTTATTACTAGCATCTTATTCTCTAAAGTTATAATTAAGTACATGCAAATTATAACTCTTAAATTTATAATTAAATACTCAAGTAGTCAAAGTACAATTTTTATTCTTTAATTTATAGATAACTTGTCAACCTTTTCATGCTCTTCAATTTGTTCACACGTTATGAGCATATTCCAATAATTTATTGGTTAAATGATGAATAACTTATTTTCAAGTTATTGCTAATTTGTCATCATCATAAAACAAAGCATGTATTTGTTAAATTTGTGGTATTTAGATGAAAGAATAGGGGGAAATAATAAGAAATAAAAATATTATTGACTAATGATGTGAATGAACTAAATACAATATTTACATACGAAATAGTATGCTACATTGATACTACCTTGATATTTATAACCAAGTGAATATATTTAAATCTAAACTAAATCCCTCAACGATAGGGCTTATAATTAACAAACATAATTATTGAAATATTTTCTAAACAAACTAAAATATAAAAGTAATGCATATCTTAAAAGATATTTTCCTATTCTAACATTCCCTCTCAAACATCACAAATGGGAAGCCCGCGGATTAAAGCATCACAAACGGGAAGCCCGCAGATTAAAGCATCACAAACGGGAAGCCTGCGGATTAAAATATCACAAACGGGAAGCCCGCAGATTAAGGTATCACAAACGGGATCCGCGGATTAAAGTATCACAAACGAGAAGCCCGCAGATTAAAGCATCACAAACGGGAACCGCGGATTACGATATCACAAATGGGGAATTAGACCACCAAAACAAGACCAAGAGAGACACAATCAATATGGAAAAAAAAGAACGGCGGGTAAAGGTAAATGATTCATGGAAAAGTGACATGTAGGCTGCAGGTGTCAGGTAACATATATGAATGAGGTTAGAATATTCTAATGACGGCTAGAGTTTATACGAAGAAAAAAACGTAAAGCGAAGAATAACCGAGAGTTAATTTTTCTCAGAAAAAGTTGCAGCGGAATTGTGTTTCAAGGTGGATACCATGGCTCTGATATCATGTTGAATTTGTGGTATTTAAGGGAAAGAATATGAGAAAATAATAAGAAATAAAAATATTATTGATTAATGATATGAATGAATTAAATACAATATTTACATACGAGAGCCTAGCAAACATAATTATTGAGATATTTTAGTAATACATATATTTTCCTATTCTAACATATTCTATTCCAACTATGTCACATGTCCTTCTGCAACTTAGGTTTTTCCACTGCAAAAAGGTTTCTTACCCTTGACTTGTTTTCCACTTTTCTTGATCCTACTTTTGAGAGAAATAAAAAATGGCTGCAACTTTGGTGGGAGGTGCATTTCTATCTGCTTTTGTTCAAACAATAATGGACAAACTAACTTCATCAGAGTTTCGAGATTTTGTCAACAACAAGAAGCTGAACATGTCACTTTTGAAGCAGTTTGAGACAACACTGCTCACTCTACATGCTGTTCTTGATGATGCAGAGAAGAAGCAGATCAATAACCTTGCTGTCAAACAATGGCTTAATGAATTGAAAGATGCAATCTTTGATTCTGAGGATTTGCTCAACCAAATCAGTTATGATTCCCTTAGATGCAAGGTTGATACACAGGCTGAAGAAAACATCACTGGTCAGGTTTGGAATTTCCTTTCATCTCCTTTTCAAAACTTGTATGGAGAGATCAATTCCCAGATGAAAAATATGTGTGAAAGGCTTCAACTTTTTGCACAACAAAAAGATATCCTTGGCTTGAAAACTATAAGTGGTAGAGTTTCTCTTAGAACACCTTCAAGTTCAATTGTAGATCAATCTTTCATGGTTGGTAGGAAGGATGATAAAGAGAAACTAGCTAATTTGTTGCTATCAGATTGTGGCACTGTCAATAATAATATTGGTGTTGTTTCAATATTTGGCATGGGAGGTGTTGGTAAAACGACCCTAGCGCAACTTCTTTACAATGATAAAGAAGTTCAAGGACATTTTGATGTAAAAGCTTGGGTTTGTGTGTCAGAAGAGTTTGATGTTTTGAGGGTATCCAGAAATCTGCTTGAATCTATCACTTCAAGTGTTTGGGAAAGTGATAATCTCGATTTCCTTCGAGTCAAATTAAAGGAAAACTTGAAGGACAAAAGATTCATGTTTGTGTTGGACGACATATGGAATGACAACTATAGTGACTGGCATGAGCTAGTGACTCCCTTCATTGATGGAAAATCTGGAAGCAGGGTGATCATCACAACACGGCAACAAAAAGTAGCCGAGGTCACACATACATTTCCTATCCATAAATTAGAACCTCTATCAGATCAAGATTGTTGGTCATTACTCTCAAAACATGCATTTAGAAGTGAAGACTTCTGGAGCCGTAAATACCCAAGCCTAGAAGCAATTGGCAAGATGATTGCAAAAAAGTGTTGCGGATTACCAATAGCCGCCAAAACACTTGGAGGACTTCTACGCTCAAAAGTAGATGCAAAAGAGTGGAATGCAATTTTAAATAGTGACATATGGAATTTTCCAAATGATAATGTTCTCCCTGCATTGCTTTTGAGTTATCAATATCTTCCTTCTCATTTGAAAAGGTGTTTTGCTTATTGTTCCATTTTTCCAAAGGATTATTTTCTTGATAAGAAGCAAATGGTTTTGTTATGGATGGCTGAAGGCTTCCTTGAACATTCTCAAGGAAAAAAAGCAATGGAGGAAATAGGTGATGACTACTTCGTTGAATTGTCATCTAGATCTTTAATTCAACAATCAAATGATGATTCTGGTGGACAAAAGTTTTTCATGCATGATCTCGTTAATGATTTAGCTACAATTGTATCTGGAAAAAGTTGTTATAGGGGTGAAAATGGCGGTAACATCTCAGTAAATGTCCGTCATTTGTCATATAACCAAGAAGAGTATGACATTTTCAAGAAGTTTGAGAATTTCTACGATTTCAAAGGCTTGCGAAGCTTTCTACCCCTTGGCCTATGGTGGCGACAATCTTGCTTATCTAAAAAAGTGGCTGATGATTTGATACCGACACTTAGAAGGTTGCGTGTGTTATCGTTATCAGGTTATAAAAACATCACCATGCTACCAGATTCAATTGGGAGTTTGGTGCAGTTGCAGTATCTTGATCTCTCCAACACTAGAATTGAAAGCTTGCCCGATACAACATGTAACCTTTGCAATTTGCAAACATTGATTTTATCATATTGCTATCATCTAGTTGAATTGCCGGTACATATTGGAAAGTTAATAAATTTACGGCACCTAAACATTAGTTGGACAAACATAAAGGAGATGCCAATGGAAATTCTTGAACTAGAAAACCTTCAGACTTTAACAACTTTTGTAGTGGGCGACCAAAAAAATGGGTTAAGTGTGAGAGAGCTTGGTAAGTTTCCTAACCTACAGGGAAAACTTTGCATCCAGAAGCTACATAACGTCAACGATGTTGTTGAAGCATATGGTGCCAACTTGAAGAGCAAAGAACATATCGAGGAATTAATTCTACGATGGAGCGAACTAACTGAAGATTCACAAACTGCAAAAGCTGTGCTTGATGCATTGCAACCATCAACAAACTTGAAGAAACTGAGCATTGACTTGTATGGCGGAACAAGTATTCCAAGTTGGTTAGGAGATTCTTCGTTTACTAATATGGTGACCCTTTTCATCAGTAATTGTGTATATTGCACGACAATACCACCACTAGGGCAGCTACCTTCTCTCAAGGACTTGACTATTAGAGGCATGACATTAGAGACAATTGGTGCAGAATTCTATGGCATGCTGGAAGGAGGTTCCAGTTCTTCATACCAACCATTTCCATCCTTGGAGATCCTGAAATTTCAGAACATGTCAAATTGGAAGGAATGGCTTCCTTTTGTTGGCAACAATTTTCCTTTTCCTCGTCTTAAATGTCTAAGGTTATTCCAGTGTCCTAAACTGAGGGGATACTTGCCTAGCCATCTTTTTTCTATAGAACAAATTGGAATATATGACTGTGATCTTCTCTTGGCAACACCACCTACTCTAGATTGGATTTCATCAATAAAAATAATAACAGTTGAGGGAGATTTAGATTCTAAAGCTGATATAATCCAATGGCCACTGCTTGAGACTGATCATTCTCCATGTCAATTGCAGCGTGCATCCATCCGTTGTTGTGATACAATTTTCTCTCTACCTAAAATGATTCTAAGCAGCACTTGTCTTCAACACTTGGAACTTTATAATCTTCCATATCTCACTGCATTTCCAGCAGATTGTCTACCAACTTCATTGCAATCACTCAGAATTATTGACTGTGAGAATTTAACATTTTTGCCTCCTTCTATGTGGCGTAATTATGTGTCGCTTATGAGGTTGGAGTTAGGGAATAGCTGTAACACACTTACCTCCTTTCCATTGGATGGTTTCCCCGCGCTACAAAGTCTTTCCATTGATGGTTGTGAGAGTCTAGAATCCATTTTTATTTCAAACAGTTCTTCCCTCACAACTCTTGAATCTTTGACTCTCATAGATCTTCCAAAGCTGAAGTTATCATTTGGTGAAGGAGCTTCCCTACCTCCCAAATTAAAGTCATTTCATATTAAATCCCTAAGAATAACAAATCCTGTAACTAAATGGGGTCTCCAACGCCTAACCGCGCTTTCAGATTTGAATATTGGAGGTGATGATCTTGTTAACACTTTGTTGAAGGAGAAGTTGCTTCCTATTTCTTTAGTGTCTTTGACAATCACTAATCTCACGGAAACGAAATCATTTAAAGGAAATGTGTTTCAACAACTCTCCTCTTTGGAAAGCCTTCACTTTCTACATTGTTCAGGGCTTGAGTCTCTGCCAGAAGACACGTTACCTTCATCTCTTAAGTTACTGAGCATCAGAAAATGCTCTCAGTTAGAAGCGAAGTATGAAAGTCAGAGAGGGAAACATTGGTCCAATATTGCTCATATTCCTGTCATAAAAATAAATGGCCAAGTTATAATATGAGAGCAATGGAAAGTGAATATTGAAGTATTGCACTCATGATGTTTGAGGTTTCAGGTACCCTTTTCTTTTACATCATTGGATATGGATAACTTGCTTAATACTATTTGCTCTCATTGATTTTTGAGGTTCATAATGTTTTTAATGTGATCCACAAAATGTTCTTACATGACACTTATTTCTTGCACCGTTCTGTCATGTCTTTACTGGTGCATTTCCTCACTGCGTATTACAATCGCCGCTAGTTATCAGAAGGAAGTGAAATGATAATATTTGATTTGTATTCTTTTAATAAATATTCTGATTTTTGTTGTAATGTGATCACATATATACTACTCCTACCACTATTGTAAATTGCATTGAAATTGACATTGTTTCCTATAAGTTTCCTAGAATGCTAACCTTGTTATTTTTTAATATTGACTGACTTAGGTCTTATACTACCATACCTGCTGCTGTATTTGATGCTAGAGGATTAACTGGAGATCTTGTTCTATGTTCATTAATATGGAGATTTGAGTATGCAAATGTTGTAATTTATTCTTCTTCTTAGTCTCTAAATTATATCACAACTAGCCTAATTCCTTATGCTTTGATTGCAAATATACAGTATATTTTATTGAATGGACATGGAAAGTCAAATAGTCAATATATACATAAATTTATCTAGTAATAAGTGATACTGTATAATTTAGAGACTATTTGAAGAATAAATTAGATAAAAGTTAATATAATGTCTTCCGTGGTGATTGACGCTGAACTTCGTAGGGAAAACTACGGTTCGATTCCCCACAACTGCGATCGGAAGGAGACTGTAACCACTTGATGTTAGAACTGACCCCCGAACCAGATTAAACAGGTGGAAAAAAAATTACTCTGACGTAGTCAAGAACAACGATCTTTTTAATCTATTCGCAAATTTTGTCAAAGGTAAATACATGACACGACCCTTACAATTTTAAGCTGCAAATTAGTGATTTACTCAATCTTGACCCACAAAAAAGAACTTGGGAGTAATAACAATAAGAATGTATTGCCGAGTTTAGTAACGCTTGTTTGTAACTTAAGTTGGGGCATAAGATTTTGGAAAAGTATAATATGTACCAAAATAAAAATAAAAGAAAAGAATGTACAATTAATAGTAGCACCCAAATTAAAATTTGGACAAACTAAGTTGATTCATATATTTAACTAATTCCTATCAATTAAGTCTCTATATTTTTCTTTTCATCACTAGTTGAATCTGGTTTGAGAGTCAGGCATCAAGTGATTCCAGTCCCCTTCCAATCGTAGATCGAACTGTGGTCCTCTCTACCAAATTCAACGTCAATCACCACTGAACCAACTAACGATTGGTCTCTACATATCTCTCTTTCGTCCCTATCTCTCTCTTAATTGAATCTCTCATCAATAAAAAAGAATAACAATATAAACAATATCTATATTTGGCTTGCCCAGCATGAACCTCACTTTAAAAGAACAAGGGACCAAATTGAAATATTGAAAACTTGCCTTTCTGCTTCCACTGTACATCCAACAACCAATCATGGAGTCAGAAGATAGCATTGTCGTCGAAGATTCAGATGAAGAAGATGAAATTAGGGTTTAACAAAACCACACACGAGAACTATCCAATATCATTGAGGGAAATGTTTCACGAAATCTTTGAAGAGGAACTCGAGTTAATTTTCGATCAAGAAGAAACGTTGAGGCGGATGAGTTTTGTTGATGACGACGGTTGCGCGGCGGAGCAAGTTCGACATTGCGGCGGTTCTGTTCTATGACGGGATCAAAATTAGATGAAAGGGGAGTGAGAAAGATTTAGTGTGGGAAGCTGCATGATGAGTTTAAAGTTCAGATTGATCTAACGGCTTAAGAAAATGGTATGAGTTTGAGTTCAGTTTGATCTTTAATTTCATAATGAGTTCAGATCATCTAAGGGTTTAAAAATGGTCTATTTTGATTATAGTTGTTTAAAAAAAAAATAAGACATTGAATCTAGCACATTTAAAATTAAATTACCATTTTAATATATAAAAAAAATATTTAAACTAAATTACCATTTTATATCCTTAATTATTGTCTTAAGGATATTGTTTATTTGTTTAGCATTTGTCATATGTTATATCAAACTTTCAAATTTTTAAACTAAAGTCTAAAAATAAGTCTATGATAACACACAAGTCAAGCATAGATGTTAAAAGAATTGACCAAGCCAGATTTAGAACTTGCAAAGCTCAGTTCATCCTAGTTTATTTCCATCCTTAATTGCTACTAACGGTAGAGACTAGTAGAATACAAGAAATTAATTCAATTCTTATATTTAGATTTCATACACGGAAAAATTTGGTTGGTCACAAGTATTTGAACACATTTACACGGTTAATGTAAAAAGAGAAAAAAAGTTAAATAATATATAATTTCAACACTGGGTGCAGGTTCGATTTCTGATCGAACCGATTGAACTGGCCGGTCGAGTCCAATTTTCACTAGCTTGCTATTTTCCCATCTCACCACCAACTTATCAAATCTCTCTCTCTCTCTCATGGTGTCATTGAATTGTTTGGGTGTTCACCAAATATTTTTCAAATAATTTAAGGGTTGAAAATATAAAATAAAAAGCAGCCACCCAACCATTTTTTTTAGCAAGGAAAGACCATTGATTGTGTTATTTCTTCCACTAAAATAAAATGATTGTGAATGTGAAGTAGAGAGTGTTGCTCTCCTATTTTCTTGGAATCCCTTTCTATTTCTTCTCTCTCTCCCTCTCTCTCAAATCCCAACAAAAAAAATTCAAAATTATTATTATATAATTTTAAAAATTACTATATTTATGTAAAAAAATCAAAATCATCCATTTGATGTTTTACCTGAATTTACTCAACTCTTCCTACAACAATAACAACATTAGATTCAATGTTTACATCCTCAAGGTTGGATTCTCCATGCATGTTTCTCTCTTTTTTGAAATTTTGATATTCTCCATTTTTCAAGCACACAACAACAAAAAGAAGCTTATAAATATAATTGAATTGGAAATATTGGTAATTTTTATTTGATCTTGAAACATGCATGCATTTAAAGATGATTTATTTAACTCCTAGATTGTGAATTCTTATAAATTCTTCCGCATATAATGCACATGATAATTTTCTTTCTTTTTTTCACCCTTTCCATGTTTTGAACATGAAAAAAAAAATATGTTGCTTAAAGTTTTGTTCTTTATAACACACATTACAAAGTGTAAATATATATGGGAAAAATTATATTTGCATGCATGCAATTTAATTTGAAGCATAATGGTTTATGTATGCTAAATAGTTCAATTTGTGAGGTTTAATAAAAAATTCATCATTCTTACCTTGTTTATTGTGGTGGATGTTGATTTCAGTTTTTCAAGAGTTTCTTGGGGTGCAAGAATGCAATGGAAATTTGTGTGAAAAAAAATCTCCAAATTTTGATGAGCTCTTAATGAAAATATTCTAGTGATGAATAATACACCATCTAACAACCATACTACTGAGCCTAGGGATGTTGCTAGTTCGAGTTCTAATTCCACCGGAATTAACCTACCACCGAGGAAGGTCTTACCAGACTCGAAGTTTCAACGTGTTTTACATACCCCACTTATGACAGGTATGATGATTTTAGAAGTAGTTATGATTAAAGTCAAACGTTTTTAATGATCTGACAATTATGATCTACAGAACCCCCTGGCACATCAATCAATCAAGTAGGTAATAAGTTCTACGAGGTGTTTCAACAAAAACATGGAAGTTATGCTGATCTTCCTGCTGCCAAAATTACGGAACTAATGAAATCATCTAGTTTGGATGTAAACTCTCTTAGTATTTTCATCATTTTCAAATTCATATAACTTACACATATATTTTTTTAGTTCTATGCATCACTGATTTGTTTCAGCATTTACTGATGCAGAATGCTCCTACTCAATCACTTTTGAGTGTTGTGAATGGTATCTTAGAAGAAAGTGTTGAAAGAAGAAATGGAGAAATACCCCTTGTATGATAAATACTCTCAAATTTCTTTAGTGTTACTCATATGTATATAAATCATAAATGCATTCATGAAAGTACATGTTTGGTTTCTGCTAAAATAGAATGTTATTTTTATAGTTTTGATTCTAAATTGCGCTCGTGGTTGTGTAAACATTGATATTGCTCCAAAATACAGATGATGCGGACTATTGCAGCTCCAATAGTCTGCATCATCCGTATTTTGGAGCTGCAATACCATTGCATAGACCTATAAAACCTTTTTTATTACGGCTGCAATTGCGTTTATAGACGTAATTTAAAAGTCTATGCAAATGTCTAACTTTTTTTCTTTAATCTTAGCGTGTGGCTTGCTTGTTAAGAAAAGTTGTCCAAGAGATTGAGCGGCGTATATCAACGCAGCAAGAACATTTAAGAACGGTATGTTAAGTACATTGTTTTCAGAAAGTAAACGGCGCGCCTAGTTATGTCGGTTTTTTTACATTGTTGTTTTGCACTTTCGTCTTCAGCAAAACAATCTTTTTAAGACTCGCGAAGAAAAATATAAATCAAGAATATCAGTACTTGAGGCTCTTGCATCAGGAACAAAGGAAGAGAGTAAGGTAACAAAGGTAGTCCTATCTATTTATCTAGTTAAAATTGATGGATCCATCCATAATCTTTTATTTATCATTTGGAAATTTTTGTCATAGCTTGTTCTTACAAGTCAACTTCAACAGTTGAAGGTAATGTTCTCTTACTTACATATCAATTCACGGATTTAGATTTGCTGCAGTCAGCAATCTAGATATATATCAAGTTCGGTATTTTTTTTTTAAGTCAAAATTTGCGTTAAAATTTAGACTATTTGATCTCAATCTAATGGTTACCGGCGTGGTGATTGTATAAATTTTTTGGATTTTCTGACTGCAGCAAATTCAAATCCATCAACTCATGCACATTTTTGAGACAAGACAATATAGGAAAAAATATTTTATTTAAATTTTTGTGTAGTTTAGAGCTAAATTAACAATATTTAGTTATATTATATATCTTCATGAAATCTTTGGCACTTAAATGCAGAATGAGAATATCATAAAGGAAGAAAAAAATGCACATCATGACTCGAAACCGCCAATTGAGAAGATTGTAAAGGAAGAAACGAAAGAAAATGACTCGATACATATCGATAAGATTAAAGATGAGGAAGAAAAGAAAGAAATTGATAAAGAAGTTATTAGATTGATTAAAGAAGTGGAAGATAAAAATTTGGAAAAAAAGGAAATTGATAAAGAAGTTAGTAGATTGATTAAAGAGGTGGATGACAAAAACATGAAAATTTCAACATTGGAGCAAGACTTAGAAACAATTCAAAAAAGATATGAAGTGCAATGCTCAAAGATGGATTCAGAAGCTAAGAATGAAATCGATAAAGAAGTTATTCGATTGAATAAAGAGATCGAGGACAAAAATACGGAAATTTCGACGTTGAAGCAAGACTTAGAAACAATCCAAAAAAGATATGAAGTACAATGCTCAAAGATGGAATCAGAAGCTAAGAATGAAATGGATAAAGAAGTTATTAGATTGAATAAAGAAATGGAAGACAAAAATACGGAAATTTCGACATTGAAGCAAGACTTAGAAACAATTAAAAAAAGTTATGAAGTACAATGTTCAAAGTTGGAATTAGAAGCTAAGGATTCTAAAGGATTGATTAAAGAGATGGAAGATAAAAATATGGAAATTTCAACATTGAAGCAAGAGTTAGAAACAATCAAAAAAAGTTATGAAGCACAATGTTCAAAGTTGGAATCAGAAGTTAAAGATGCTAAAGGAGAATTGAAACAGAAATCACAAGAATATGAGGATTTATTGGAAAAGTTAAGAAATAAGCTTCAAGAGAGTGAAACTTTGACTAAGTTAAAATATGAGAAGTGGAATATGAAACAAAACCTAATGCAAAAAGCTATAAATTTTCAGTTTGGTTCTATACAGGTAAACTTATATATTTTAGGCTTAATTTGTAGTTTTAGTACACTATTTTCACTCGCTCGCAGAATTGGTCCCCTTTTTCTAATTTTCGGTTTTTAGTTTCTGAATCAAATTTTTGTACTCAAAAGTGGTGATGTGTCAAGTTTTTATTGACGTGACATAGACGGATTAGGTTTCATACCACGTTAATAAAAAAACTTGTCACATCACTACCTGGGGACAAATTTCGTGAGCGAGGGAAAATAGAGAAAGCAAAACTACAATTAAACTTATATTTTATGATGTTCGTCATATTGTTGTGGTTTAAAATATTAAAATGTTCTATTCTACTTAATTTGTATCCAGCAATTGAAATTGTCTTGGGAATCCATTAAGCAAGATGTTATGAAAGAGCAAACGATTTACTCAGAGGAATGCAAAAGATTTGGTAGGCCTTGTTATGTTGGATATTCACATAGTCAGCATCTTGGTGGTCGTTGGATCAAGATCAGACCGTGCAGAACGCAAGAAGATTTTGACTTATTTTTTTTTAACTCTAAAATACTAAGCTTGAAATCTGCCCAACCGATCTTAATCCAACGAGTCAACGACTATTCGATATGATGGCTGCACTAAATATTTTAACTCTAAATTTGTGACTGATCATTGTGGTTAAACTTTTTCAGGTGTAAATCTTAAGCCACTAGTGCATGCAGCTGAGAATTATCATACAATTCTTGCAGAAAACAGAAAATTATTTAATGAACTTCAAGAATTAAAAGGTGACATTATTTGTGCATTTGTAATTAATAGATGATTAATGTAGGTGTGTTGAGAATTCTCATAATTATTATTTTCTATAATACAGGAAATATTAGAGTATATTGTAGAATTAGACCATTTGTACCTGGCCAAAAAGAAAAACAATCTATTGTTGAAAGAATTGGTGAATCAGAGTTGGTTGTAGCAAATCCAAGCAAAAAAGAAGCACTCAAAACATTTAAGTTTAATAAGATCTTTGGCCCTACCTCATCTCAAGGTTTATTTATATATTAATATTATCACTCTTTTATCATTTATATTCATTAATTTTCATGTTATATAGATTTAGTTACTCTCTAATGTTTGTATTGATTGTAACTTCTTTGAATGATGCAGCTGAAGTATATGAAGACATACAAGCCTTTATAAGATCAGTACTTGATGGTTATAATGTTTGTATATTTGCTTATGGCCAAACAGGTTCAGGAAAAACTTATACAATGGTAAGTACCTTTATAAAATCATAATATATAAAGCACCGACACAGACATGGACATGACACTGGTAGTAATTTAAGAAAATGACATAGTTGTATATAAGTACATGTCTTGTTGGACACTGACACCAGACACATCATTATGAAAGTTTGACCTTTCATCATAAATGATTTAAAAGTCGTATAAACGATGAATTGTGATCGGTTGACGGTGTAAGTTTTTAAAATGTTGAAAAGGCATTAACTTTATTCTCTGAAAATAAACTTTATGATTAAATTTGATTTGATTTTCTTATTATTTTCAGAGTGGTCCAAATAATGCAACTAATGAGAGTGTTGGTGTTAACTATAGAGCTTTAAATGATCTCTTCAACATATCAGCAAGTAGACAAAGCTCCATAGTTTATGAAATTGGAGTTCAAATTATTGAAATATATAACGAACAAGTGCGAGATTTGTTATCAACTGATACCGCTGTCAAAAAATATCCTTTTTTTTCAGTTGATACATACAGTTTATTATGTGCTTTAAATTTCTTTCTGAATTCGGATTCCCTACAATTACGGGATATTCCTGCATTCACGTAGTCAGGACATTGGTGGTCGTTCCATCAAGATTTGATAGTCCAAAAAAAATGCATATTTTAATTTTTATTAATACGAGGAATCTATGACCGCAGGGTTGCCAAACCTCTCTTCGACTGCACGCATTCACATAACTATGGAATTTTTATTTCTTGGACCGTACGATCTTGATTGGACTGTTACGTGTACCCTGACTGCATGATTGCATGCAATGAATGATTGCAGAGAATCCGAATTCTTTTTCTAGTTTATGTTTCTTTGTTGTGAAAATTTTCGCATGAAATGTATCGATGTTTATGGTATTTGATTTCCTTGATTTGCACACACACTTGGGATATTGAATCATTCTCAACCAAATGGTTTAGCAGTACCTGATGCTAGTATGCACCCTGTTAAATCAACTGCTGATGTCATAAAGCTAATGGACATTGGTTTGAAAAATAGAGCAAAGAGTTCAACTGCTATGAATGAAAGAAGTAGCCGTTCTCACAGGTTCGTCTTTTCATTTATCAATATAGTTAACATTCTTTTATATCGATTTTATTTCACTTGCATTATTAGTCCATGCTTCAAATTTCCTAGCAGTGCTTATGTGGCTTGAAGGACACTCTTCGCCGGCCACAAGCCTAAATTCTAACAGCATTTAAAGTTTTTAGTACGATGATCGTTGGAAAAACAACCTTGTTTTTGCAGTGTGGTTTCGATTCATGTTCGCGGAGCAGATAAGAAATCTGGTTCGACTCTCGTTGGCAATCTTCATTTGGTAGATTTGGCAGGAAGTGAAAGGATAGATCGGTCTGAAGTAACCGGTGATAGATTAAAGGAAGCACAACATATTAACAAATCATTGTCTGCTCTTGGAGATGTCATTTTTGCCCTTGCTCAAAAGAGTTCTCATATACCATATAGAAACAGCAAGCTCACACAAATTCTGCAAACCGCTCTCGGTAATGTGTTGACTGCGTGAATGCAAGAACAATCGTCAATTTATTTGCTTCATGGATTTCGTATATGCCTATAGCCCCTTTTTTTTTTATGATATGATGTAATCATTTTCGTATGATTTTACTACATAGGTGGTCATGCAAAGACACTCATGTTAGTCCAAATTACTTCAGACATAAAGTCTTATTCCGAATCTTTGAGTACTTTGAAGTTTGCTGAGAGGGTTTCTGGAGTTGAGTTAGGAGTTGCAAAAAGTTCAAAAGATGGAAGAGATGTTAGAGAATTAATGGAACAGGTGATTAACATTCTTAACTTTAATTATGTTTACATATATTTCATCATATGCTTCAAAATAAAATCTTATATAATCTTCATCACATTATAGATTTCTCATAAACATCTTTTGTTTTTAGATTATTTAAAAATCTTGCAAGAAAAAATATGACAAATTTATATTACAGATCATGGTTTTACTTTTGGAATTAATTTCGACTAAAAGATGTATTCATATTTATTGATTTATTTAAATTTGTTTGTCTAACATTATAGGTGGCTTCTCTCAAAGATACGATTTCGACAAAAGATGAAGAAATCGAGCGACTACAATTACTTAAGGATCTAAAAAATGTTAATTCTGATAAGCTTGAAGATTAAGTGAAACTTACTAGAGTGGTGAATAGATATTGATGGTTCTTATTCACAAAATCATTAGATAACATAGAAAAGTATATAAGTAGTGTATATATTATCACATCTTTAACCAATTCCACAACTTATTATGGTTCCAATAACTGTAAAGTATTAGGCTTAGGCTTGTTACAATTTTATTCTTGAACTTTGCACATTTGTACATATCTATATAAATATACATTCATTTATGTAAATAATATCTTTCTATTTTTCTATCAGCATAACAGACAGAAGCTTTAGCTGAGGCATTAGTCCCGACAACGCCGTCTACTAGTTTACAGTCCACTTCGAAAATTACCAATTGTAGGTCAAGAGTGATTATCCGTTCGTTGCATAGCTCTCAATAGGCTCGAACTCCAAGCCTCAGCTTCTAACAGGGACATCAAGGACCGACGCCAATAATATTCGCCATAATAAAATTTCATAATTGTCTCTGGCACACATGCCTGTTGGCGGAGGCTGCCAGAAACTGTTTGGCCGAGAGCAAACTGCAGAAGGCTGCGCCTGTGCGGTTTCATCAAATCTGCAGAATGTGCAGAGTCCCAGTTCTGCTGTGTGTGCGCCTCGCCTGCTGGCTCGTCTCCTGCACTGCGTCCCGTAATTTCTTATTCCTCATTTTCCAAATTACGGGGCCTAATAAGAAGACAAATTTTCCCTAAACGCCGCATAAAGTTTTTTACTCTCAGTCAGGCTTTTCATTGACCAAATATGATTCCAATCATTATCATTTGTCCATTCTACACGATTCACCAATGTATCAACGCATAAACGATAAGCGCGCATTTTTAACCGATTAATCTCTATTTCCGAAAAACCTACAAAAATTATCTCATCCCTTTCATTTAGACCGATCACAGGGACTTTTAAGATTTCTAAAACATCTTAGTAGACAAAAACTTCCTTTATAGCTCTACCTTGCATTACCACTTATTTTTCCTAGGAAAATACCAAAAAAAATTTATCTATAGAAATATCACTAAAACTCACACCACAATTGCTGGTTCTTGGATGCAAACCTGGATGAAGATATTAAGCATAACAATACCACTTTTCTTAAAAAGAAAATTTCAAAGTTTTATACTCCCTCCGTCCCTTTTAAGAGTAGTTTGACAAAAAAATTGTCCCTTTTTATAAGACCCTTTTACGATTATCAATGACATTAATTATTTTTTTTCCAAACTTACCCTTATTTACTTTGCATAGTTTTTTTAATAGCATTAAATTCTCTTTTATTTATACAAAGCACTACAATTAATTGTAAGGGTAAACATGTAAAAAATCAATATAATTTGTCATTCAATTTAATATTAAAACTCACTTTCTTAATACTCGTGTTTTGTCAAACTAGCTCTTATAAATAGGGACGGAGGGAGTACATAAACAATTGTTAAAATAATATTTTTGCTATGAATATGATAATATTTTTGTATAAATATTTGACTATGAAAATTATAAAAAAAAAATAAAAATTATTCTCCAACAATTCCTCCAAATTTCTTCCAAGGAATTTTTTTCTAATTTGAGTTTCTTCTAGTGAAAAATGAATTAGAAATTAGAAAAATATTTCTTAAAATTTGAACAAAAACAAATACAATATTTTACTAAGATTTTCCTTGCAACTTTAAAAATACTTTTTTTTATTGCATATTATTTTCTTATAGTTTTTCATTCTTATTTTTTTATATATTTTTCTTCACAGCCATCTTATTGTTTTCTCTTCTATATGACAAAATCTTTGAATCTAAATTTCCTGCCGTTTATTTTTCACTCAGTATTAAATTTCAGCCACTTATTTAAAATTGGACAGTTTTGATATTTGACATAGTTTTATTATTAAATCAATCTCAACTGTCGATTTTAAATCGAATGGCTGAGATCAGTTATAGCATCTTTCATGCTTCTTCTTTTTTTTCCTATTCCTTTTATCTCCTCATTCTCTCCTTTCATCCTACATCACTAACATTGCGATATAAGACTATGTCCAATGTCCATATATCATTTTCAATAAGATGATGAAAATGACATATTTCCGATGAAAAGAAAAGTAGAATATTCAAATCCATTATTTATTTCAATGCAAATTTTCCTTTGGTATAGTCCTTTTCATCACATTTTCTTCCCCTAATGTCTATCACATAAGCCAACAAAAAAAATACTTCTTGCAAATTGTTTTAGCCATTAGTAGCACCAGCCAATCACTTACCTTACTCGTGAAGGAGAATGCCCCACGCAACTTCTAATTTAGTTTTGCTAAGCTAAATCTTAGTATCCACAACGTGTATTACAAAGTATATTATAGTCCAAAAGTGTTTTAATCCATCACAAATCACATGATATGATGTGATTCAAATGAATTGTTTTTAGTTTTGTCAAGTCTTTCGGTGATTAAACTGACACATCTTAACGGTTTATACGTTTTTATTGAATACCGTTAATCTTCATATATCTCAAAAACATGTCAAACGATTTTAGATTTTTGTAAAACTCAACATAGATGATCTATACGATATAAACTTTCAATTCAACGGTGGATTTTGTAAAATTTGAATTCGTTAAAGAGTTATTGAGCGGTGTAACATTACTCAAATGTTACACCAGTGTAATTTGATCCCTCCCCATATATATATATATATATATATATATATATATATATATATATATATTGGCAAAGATGAAAATCAAAATTTATCTATTGCGAAAACAAAAACATAAATACCCCATTATAATGTGGAGTTACATTGGCAGATGTCACGTATGCAGTTAACGTCCACGTCATTACTACCGATGAAATAAACGAAGATATAACTATATTTACCAAACACAATTTCATGAAAGTATTTGACATCACAAAAAATGACGAGTTTTACAAATTCAAGGGGATGTTTGGCTATGTTTGCAAAAAAGCGAAAAATCATATGTGGTAACATTTACACTTATAAATTATAACCACTCTCATCTCCAATTATAAGCAAAATTTTTATTGATTTTATAAATTCTTATATTTTTTTATGTAAATCTTTTTTACTAAATAACCATGCTCTTTGCTATTCATACATACATATTTTAACCTACTATAAAATAATCAAGAGTTGTGTATTAATTTGTATCAATGATAATTCATAGTTTAAATATGATATATTAAGAATCATGAAGGAAAAATCTACCATATATTAAAATAAAATTGGACCATGTATATTGGTATGTCATATCTATCAACTATCAACAACCAAACAAACACTTAAGACCACACTACATGTTTCCACCGCCTTAACCACTTTCAATTACTACAACAAAACAACAAACACACGTTTCTACATTTTTTGTACAGTTGTTTATGCTTCTCCAACCCCACACAAACTAACTTCTCAATCAACCTTTCCACATCCCAAATTAGCTAATAATTCAATAACATCTTCCAATTACCCTTTCACACCATTCCACAAATAAACACCTATTTTTATAGAATTAAATTTAGATTAGGGGAGCATGTTTTATGTGAGGTCAAGTAGTACTACCAATCTCATTACATGTGGGTTGCTTGTAGTATAAGGATGTAGTTTTACGCTGTAAGCGATTTCAGCCATTAATATAAGATTGAGACAGAACAGTTTAAATATACAACTAAAATCAATTTTAAATGATTCTGTCAAATTTATAACTTTATTAAAAATTTAAATAGAATTTACATATATCTTATTTATTGAAGTATGAACTACAACCCTAGACACAATCATATAGATGATGCGAAGAGAAGATCTAATCATCTGTATCAACTAAAATTTATGAATAAACGCCCTTTCAATTCAACAAGAGAAAGATACTCACCCCCAATATGGTATCTATCCAATATTCCAATTTCCAATGAATAAAAAGGACAATTTATTGATTAAAATACTAGTATTATTCATATTCATAAGCCCTCCAAATATGACCATAGTGTTGCACTATGAAGCTTCCTAAGATTCTCCTCAAATAGTGGTATCATGTTTTTATTATTTTTTTACTCATATATGACTACACGTAACACGTTACTGGTTGTAGTTGTACAAATAACATATTCAAACCTTGTCTTTTGACTTTAGAATAATATTCAATGTATAAAAGAAAATATAATATATAAAAACAAGATCTCTTTGGTATTATCAAATAGGTGACACATACAAAGAAGACACACAAAATAATAATATTATATTTTACAAGACATTGGAATTATACTATTTTACAAGGTACAATGTATAAACATAAGGAGTGATATAATATATAAATGTATAAACAAGATCTCTTTGATATCATCAAAAATAGGTGACACCTACAAAGAAGGCACCCACAAAAAAACATATTTTACAAGATTTCAAACATTATCCCTCACTTACCTTCAAATTACAATTACAAAAGAAGGATATGCTGAGTTTCAAATACATCATCACCAAAGTTACAAACTCTCTCTTCATGAACCTAACAAAGAGAGAAAGAGCAAGACTTTAACTTACCCTTTTTCTCCCTCTAATAATAAACAAGTTTTCTTATTATTCTTCAAAATAAAAAAGCAAAAAAAAATATTCTGACCATCTCAATTTTACATGACACCTTAAACTCATCAACAATTTTTCCAAAGACCATTTTATATACATATATCTTACAATAAAACATTAAATTAAGATTAGCTTTTCCTTTGACACCAAAAACCTTAACTTGCTCTTTAGAACTATTTTGCTTTTTTTTTTTTCTTTGTTGGAAATGAATTATGCAACAGCTGAAATGCTGCAGTTGCGCCTATCCCTACTATTGAGACAATCAAAACCTTCAATCCTAACTGCAACTTGTGTGTGACCAAATTTCTTTGGAGCACAGCTTCTAGCTGAGGAAGATGGTGAAGAGGGTGCTGCCATGGAAAATGGACTAAAATTCCCATGACCATTGCTTTTACCAAATTGCTCATCTTGAATCACAGGGTTTGAAGCCCTACTAGGTGGAGATCCACAAAAAAATGGTGGCGGCGACGATGCCATTTGATCCCCAAATCTGTCACACTGCAAATACCAAATTGAAACAAATTATTGTTAGATTCGATATCATATTTTATTTCAAATTTACAATCAACAATTAACAACAACATCCAAGGTTTTTATGATCCAAAATTTGATCCAAAGATAAGTAAAGTCGACTAATGATTGTTTTAGTCGGGATCTATGAAACATGGACACAAACACGAACATCGGACACGATACGGTCACTGACATCGACACGGATAATAATTTGAAAAACTTGACATAATTCAGTGTAATCTAATAAGTATATGTGTCGTGTGAGTGACAGACACCCCTAATCTGAGGAGTGTTCGTGCTTCATAGGTCGGGATTCAAACTCGAGTTTTCAAACAAAAATTATTGTCCTTAACGAAACTCATAAAACTTTAGCCAGATCAAGTGGTTCAACAACATTCAAGCTTGATTTAAAACATATTTGAAGAATCACTTGAATGAATAATTTTATTTATTTATGAATAAAATACTAAAAAAAAAACTTTTTTAATGAAAAATTAAGATTTGAGATAGAAAATAACCTTGGGGAGAATGATATCTAGCAGATCTTCCCTAGCTTTTGAATCTTCAATCTCTGATTGGTAGCTGCTGATTATGCAAGAACAAATAAGAAAGTTAGAAATTTTACAAAATAAAATTGACAGAAAAAAAAACAAATTAACAAAAAAATTGTGTAAAATAATTAAATAAAAGTTGGGAAAATACCTGATAAATTGTGGCTTAAAGGGTCTGATATGGTTGTTGTTCATATGACCAAATCTGCGAGGTTTAGGGCAAACCACAGATTCCATCCTCATCTCTTCACAGCTTCTCATGGCGTTCTTCTGCTGGTAACCACAGTGATTCATCTTTTCACAAATGTTCACACCTGAAAACCAATGATCTTATAACAAAGAACACCTGCAAAATTCAATGGAAAAGGTTAAAAAGAATTACCCTTTTTTCACAATAGGTTTGGTTTATATAAACCTAAACAAAATTGAACAAAATCTAATCAAATCATGAACCAAATAAATATAGAAAAAAAATACCAATTTCCTCAAAATTTGGCTTTTTTATTTCCTTTTTCAACCACACTTAAAGACATTAAAAATATAAGATATTAAGGCTTAAAAGATTATATATTCTTTTCTCACTATTAGTTTTGTTTGCTGAAAATATAAACAAAATTGGAAGCAAATCTAATCAAATCATGAATCAATTAAACCAAATAAAAAATAAAACAACTTGCTCAAAATTTTTTTTTTTTTTTTCCTCTTCCAACCAGAACTTGATGAGGTTAAAAAAAAAAATAGATTTTTGAGGATTAAAACAAAACCCTTTTCTTCAAAATTGTTGAATTCCAAAAGGGGTTGAAAAAATTGAGATTTTATTCACAGAGGAATAAAATCAAACACCTTAAGGGCAAGTTTAAAAATCTGTAAAAACATAAATTTTTTGATATATGAAAAAGAGAAAGGAAGAGAGTTACCTGAGCTATGCTGGCTCAGAGACTCCTCAGAGAGGAGAAAGAGGAAGAAAAATGGAGCAAAGAAAATTTTGAGACTCAAAGGAACAATGAGATGAGATGGAGAGAGAATAAGAGAGTTGAAAGGGTATTCATAGGTGAGAAAAGTTATTAATAAAAAAGGAAAAAGAAATAGCCATTAAAATATTTCATTATAAAAAAATTTAAAAATTAAATATGGTCTTCTTTTTTTTCTTTTTTATATATGGTCTTCACGATTTACTTACCATACCTGATTTTCTTTTTTTATAATACTACCATACCTGATTTATTTTCTCATAATAAAAAATAATATAGTATATAAATTAGTCTATGATATATAAAAATGAATTTATCTCAAAATATTGTTTTGAATATAATATATAAAATTTGTCCATCACAATTTACTTGCAACTCAATTCAATTCTTTAACAAATAAATTATGTGAATTAATATATGATATCTTTATTATAGAAAAAAAATGATTTATGTATACTATTTTTTCTTTATGAATTATACTCTAGAGTATACAACTTATAGATATGTAAATTTATCTCTCGTATAAAAATTATTGGCATTGGTATTTTTTATTGCTATTAATTTTAAAAAAGAAATTTTGATAATTAAGAGATTAGTTCAGAAGTAAGTAAAGTCTAACAAAAAAAATATTTTTATTCAAAAATTAAAATCAGATTTTACCAAACAATTCATCATAAATGGAGTTTATTAATCACTTGATCTCTCATTTGTCGGAATCATAGACCTCTCATTTCTTTAACATAGAATTGGATAGAGACCTCTTAAAATAAATGTTTTCACTAAAAAATTGAATTCGGATTTTACCGAACAATTCATTGTAGAGGGAGTTCATTAATTACTTGACCTCTCATTTGCTGGAATCATAGACCTCTTATTTCTTTAACGCGGACAAAGAGAGATGGTGCGAAGAGTGAGAGTGATACGAGAGATGCATCGCCGCCAGAGAGATGAGATGAGTCGCGGCAGAGAAAGAATGAGTCATGGTGGAGAAAAGTAACGTGTGCGTAAAAGAAAATAAAAATATGGATTTGTTTATCTTATGTCGGCCTAATAGTTTTAACCTAGCAAAAATTTAGAATAAAAATTACAAAGGACCAATAGGATAGCATTAAAAAATGAAATAATTTATGCTATCACATTAATGCATCAAACAAAAAAAAAAATAAAATAGGATATCATATATTTATCATATCTTGCTTTCTATTTGACTATCAAACGGACTTTTAATTCAAATTAATTGAGTTACCTAATTCACCCCTAATATTTTATTTGACAAACGTTGATATGTATTCAAAAGGTATATGATACATTTAATTTTTCAAAAGTTTATTTGTTGTATATATTTTTTTTTGCTTTCGCATCGATTTTCCATCCATTAAAGATGGACGATTAATCCGATTTGTATGTAGAGGCATGCGCATTGGTTAAATATTATTCTCCCTGAGAATCGAACTCAGTATTTTCTGGATACGTCATTGGAATCGAACCGTTTATTTGTTGTATTTGTTTAGTGCAATAATTTATAATTCTATTTGTAGGTTTTTTAATATGTGCTCTTTGGACATGCGCGATAAGACTATTTTATTAATATACAATAAGGTGTAGAGATGATAATGTATGGCCGCAGATATGGACCATTAGATTGATGATTATGACATTGGATTCTGTGAAATGGAGAATGGTTGTTGTGAAGTGGATTTTGTTGATAAAAGCAGACAAAGAGATAGATGAGATCTGATTTTGATTTGATCTAATCTATTAATCCACATGGACTGAGACATGTTTGGTTGTGTTTTCTCTTTTTGGCCCTCCCTTCTATTCATGCATCTCTGTATTGTCCTCTTGTTGTACGGTTTTTAACATGCATTTCCATTTTAATTAAGCATTTGTTCTTTCCTAACTAAACTTCTTTTTTAATAGAGATTTAAATATAGTTGAGATGATAAAAGGTTGCATAGATATTTTATAGGGTCATGCTAATTAGTGTCTCTGGGCACTAGTTAAAGAACCAAAAGTAATAAATTTTGTCTTGAAAATAACATTTTTCATATTTCTAATGTATTGACGACACAAGTTTCTAAGTTATTATACTATAATTGGTATACTTAATTAGTGTCTTCGGGGCACTAGTTACCATTTTTCTACTTTATATATATTGAGTTTGAGTTCGAACTCCCAATTTTTTACTTTTTAATATTCAATGTGTATGAGTTTAGTCGTTAAATTCGATAAATAGAACTACATAATAGAAATGAATCGATGAATTTTTTAATACTAAATGTAACGATACAAATAAGTACAATCTAAAAACAGGCACAACCCCTGTAAGGGTGCAGGGTGAGTTACGACATCGGGGCCTCAAAATTTTGGGGGTTTTAATTCAAAATTTTGAGATTTTATAATAATAATAATTATTATTATTATATATTGTTAGTGTTTATAAAATATCAAATGCACTCAATAGATTAATTTTGTGACCTTATAATAATAGTTATATATTACTAATTTTCATAAAATATCATATGTTCATTATAATAATATCCTAATCAAGTAAAAAATAATAATTACACGTTTCTTGATTGCAAATTTTCTCCCCTTTCAACTGAATTTTCTTAGTACGCATGAGTCATGCAATCGAACCTCTTACCACATGTTTAAGGAAACCAAAACGCTTACCACTTGAATTAATTTATTGTTGGTGTTTCTTAAGTTACTTATAATTATTTAAATAGATGATGATTCTTTTTAATTTTTTAACCATTCTTTATTAAAAATCCATTTTTAATATTCAAACCGGACCTCCCAATAATCGGAACCGGTCTGTCTAAATAAATACGAGGACTAGTTCAAATGTAGAACATGTTTGTTTATTTAAGATTATTATTTGAACTTATCATAAGAGCAATGAGCTCCTAAATTATTTTTTCATAAGCTCTCCCAATTACAATCTTATGGATTTTTGTAGGTTTATGAATAACTCAAAACATGTAGACTCTAGGGGAAAAAAACAACAAATTGCATACTGAGTCATTCATATATCTTAGTAAAAACCAAAACTTTTAAAAGCATTATGATGTTTTTTTGAACAAAAAAAAAGCATTATGATGTTATGTCTCTTTGTTCTGCAACTATATATAGTGGACTCTAGCATAGTCACATTTCGTCTTCATCATCTTCGCTCTAGCATAGTACATATAGAGGCCTAACACTTAAAAGTTCTGTAAACCAAGGTAAGGGGGTGGGTGTAATTGCATTCAAAAGTTAGTGTGAATATAATGAGGGTGTGTTCTTCTTTCTCATTTATTCCCCTTCTTTCGATGATCTTGATTTCATGATTTCTTGAGTTTTAAATTTTGTTTTATCTTATAATATTCGTGATTGTTTATGTGTTAGAAGTATGTGAATTAATTGTTAAGAATTCTGAAAACATTGGTGTTGTTGTTCTTAGTTTTGGAGTTGTTGTTCCTAAATAAAAAATCATGATGATTGGTGTTGTTAATTGAGAATTTCGAATTTTATGGCGTTATGATCATTCAAAACAATGTAGAATAGTTTTGGGATTTTTTTTGAGTTCACTCAGCTCCAATCGAGATCCAGCGGTGAAAAATGCATTATGCGTTTACCAGCGACGATAGATCGTCCTTCATCACGTCGGGGAAGATGTTGGGTTTGGGGATGACTAACGAGCGTCAACCAGGTGACTGTCTGACCGTCGGGGGATCGCGATGAGTGCCCTTGGCCTGGTCGTCACGCTTTCAGTGACATGTGGGTTTAGGAGAGGCCCTACGGCCGTCAGCCACTAGGGTTGACCATCAGGTCAGCATTGACCAAGTCAACGCGTATATATTTTTCAATTTTGAGTTCTGTTTTTCGATTCCAAAATTAATTTTTAACTCTTTGGATTCTATTTCGGTCCTGTTTAACAATTAAATTGAATTTAGTAATTAGATAGTTAATTTAATAATTAATTAAACGAGTAAATTAGCGTCATTAGTGAGTTTTAGTTAAGGTGTTAAACTGTTGATGCTGATAGGGTAATTAGACATAAATAATTATCCCAAAATAATTGGTTGCCATTGTTTCGTCGTTGTGCGCCGTTGTTCCGCCGTTGTAAATGTTGTTGATTTTGTCGCTGTTATTTGTTTGTGTCGAGTTGTTTTTGGAATGCTCATGCATACATTCATGTGTCAAATCTCTGCCGCTGATAAATCGCCATTGTTCGCCCTTGAGGAATGTTCAATAATATAGCTTTGACTTACGACCCTGGTACCACATGCATTCAGAGAGTCTAAGAGTTGCATCTCATGCATTACAATCATGGTTGTGATTAGTGTTTTTTGTATAGTGTAACATCGGGGTCGAACTACTTATTCTATTTTAGTTGTTTATTTAATTTGGAATTTTGGAACCTTCTTCTTTGAGATTGTCCTTCATTTCAGACCCTGAAAATAATATTTTGAAGTTTATTTAATTGTGCTGCGTATTTCTAAATATTTAATGATTGTTTTTAGAAGTAAATGTGGGACACCCTATGTGAAATTTTATAATTATAGTATTTTATTTTAAATTAGATGTTGGGGAATTTAGGGTGTTACAGATTTAAATTGTGTATTTTTTTTCCCTTTTAAAAACTTCATTCAAAGATAAAACTGTTTGAATGGAAGACAAGTTAAGAGTAGATAGAAAGAGGAAGACACAAAAAGATTTATACTGGTTTACCCTTTAACTAGGGTTACGTCCAGTCCCCTCATACTAGAAGGCTTAACACTATAATCATCAATATTATAATGACTTAGACACCAAGTTCAAGACTCTATGCTTAGGATACTACCGATCCCAAGATTTCCTTGTTTATAATACTAGTATACTACTGATTCTAAGAATCCCTTATTTAAGACACTACTGGCAATAAAACTTCCTTGCTTAAAGTACTATTAACCAAGAGACTTCTAGTACCTTACAACTGAGCAGTTTTACAATCAGAGTTACAAAGATTGTTTGTTATTTGCTTACTCTTGAGACTGATAAGAGTGGTAAGCTTTACAATTAAGCACATAGTGGCTAAACTACTTAAATATGATAAGATTACAAGTTCGTAAGAATACAATCTAAGTGTTTTGCCTTTTCAAATATTCACAGATATAAACAGAGAGTTGTGAACTTGTTAGATATGATTTTGTAGTGTAGGCTTATAGTCTTCAAATTGCTCAGAGTCCCATATATATAGGAGATTTGAACAGAGTCGTTGATGAAGACTTTAGGTACAAAATTTATCCTCAAATGATCATTCCGGTTCCATAATTAATTTTCAATCCTTTGTAGTAGTAGGAATTATCCATTCAGCTTTCTTGGGAATGAACTTTCTTGATAATGTGATGCAAGATTATTGTTATAATGTTTAATTTTACATCAACTCAAGAATCTCGAGGAAGATCAATATTTGAAAACATAAATAATTTAAGAATATGAAATTATCTCAGTAAAAACAAGTTTCACCATGTAGATTATGGACACATAAAATTCTGAAATGTTATGTATAACGATGTCCGCATGATAAGTGGAGAATGATGTAAAATTAAAAAATTTCATGTATATAGGGTGTTCACTAGTTAAGTAGCAGACATAGTTCTTTACTTAATAGAGAGTAATGTAAAATCCTAAAAATTTCATGTATGTAAGGTGTTCGCTATTTAAGTATCGAACACCGTTCTCTACTTAAGTAGAGAACGATGTATAATCCTGAAAATTTTATGTATAGAAAATGTTCGCTACTTAAGTAGCGAACACATTTCTCTATCAAGTAGATAACAATTTAAAATTTTGAATTTTTTTTTTGAAAATTTTATGTATAAGAGATGTTCACATGTTAAGTGGCGAACTGTGCTTGCAAGTTAAATAATAAAAGGCATTTTAATAATTTTAGGGAGGCTCGAAAAAACATAAGAGCCGAGGCCGTTTGCTATAGTTCTTTTAGAAAAAAATCACTTTTTTTTTTATAAAAATAATCACTTTTATAAATATTGCATCCTTTTGTTATAACTTTTTAAAATAATCATAATCTAAAAATAATCAGGTGGAGAATTTAATTATTAGATTATTCGAAGAAAAAAAAAAGTTGATTTTGATATAAATAGTTTTGCGGTAAGAAAATTTTATTTGATGGTTGTGGTCATTCCGTAATGAAACTTTTTTTTTTAATAGATAGATGTAACACTGTTGTAGTTCCTCTTGGCACATCTTGTGCTGGGCAAAGTTATTGTCCATAAAGACAATCTTTATGGACCGTCCATAAACCAATCAAAAGAAAACAACTTTACTCATGCGCCCCCCATTTTACTCGCGCGCCCCCCATATTACTCACACACTCCCCAATTTTCTCGCGCACCCCCAACTGACTAGCGCCCCATATTTCTCATGCACCCCCCAAATTACTTATGCACCCCCCAAATTTCTCACGCACCCCAAAAATTTCTCATGCATCCCCCCGAATTTCTCATGCACCCCCCCAAATTTCTCGCACACCCCATATGACTTTTGCCCCCCAATTTTTTTTTGATCCCCTCCACATTTCTATCTTAAACCATTTTGCTGTGGAAATAATTTCAGAGATATGCACTCAAAAATTATTAAGTGCATAAGATTGTTTTAGATTACAACCCTATAATTAAAATAGAAATGGTTTCGATTGTCTTATATGAGAAACCAAAATTATTGTTAAATAGTTTTAAATACTGTAATGATTATAATTGTACCAAAAAAACTAAAAAATAATGATTATAATAAAAAACCATTAAACCATTTTGCTGTGAGAATGGTTTCAGATGGTTGTAATAAAAAACCAATAGGTGCATAAAATGGTTTTGGAGTACAACCCTATAATTAGAATAAAAACAATAATTGTGATTAAATGATTTAGATTGTCTTATATAAGAAACCAAAATTATTGTTAAATGATTTTAAATAATGATTATAATTGTACCCAAAAAAAATAAAAAATAATGATTCTAATTATAGGTTGTACTTCAAAACCATCTTATGCACTTAATGATTTTGGAGTGTATATATGTGAAACCATTCCCACAATAAAATGGTTTAGGCTATAAATGTGTGGGGACAAAAAAAATTTTGGGGGTGCATGAAAAATTTGGGGGGTGCATTAGAAATTGGGGGGTGCGCGAGAAAGTTGGGGGTACACAAGAAATTTAGGGGGTGCACGAGAAATTTGGGGGGTGCATGAAAAATTTGGGGGGTGTGCGAGAAATTTTGGGGGGTGCGTGAGAAATTTTCCTCACTTATGGGGGTGTGTGAGTAATATGGGGGGCGCGCGAGTAAAATGGGGGGCGCATGAATAAAGTTGTTGTCTTTTGATTGGTTTATGGACGGTCCATAAAGATTGTCTTTATGGACAATAACCAATCCCTCTTGTGCCGATGAGACTACTTTATTTCTTATTTTATATATATATATATATATATATATATATATATATATATATATATATATATATTCCATTTTGGCTTGTTCAAAAAAATAAGTCATTAGAAATTCACACACACAAAGTGGAGGGATTGAAGTAGGGATGACAATGGGTAGGGTATGGGTAAGGTACTATAGTCCTCACCTCATACCCGCAATTTAAAAAAATACCCGTACCAATCCCTATACCCGCGTGGGTGACAATCTTTGTCTCCGTGCCCATACCTTGTGGGTATCTAAGTTCTCATACCCGTACCCGTTGTCCGTATTTTTGCTGAAAATATTATAATAATTTTAATATAATTAAAAAAATTCAAGGTTTTTAATGTTGACTCATGAAAATTATAAATAAAATTTTTAGTAATATCATGTTAAAGTTCATTTCTCCGTTGAGATATTTTCATTATGTCAAAGATAAATAATTTAATTAAAAATGTGTAATAATATAATTATGTTGTATTTTTTAAAATTGATTTACACATATTAATATATAATAATATAATTAAAATAAATAAATATATACTATGCGGGTATGGCGGGGTGGGTACTAAGGTACCCGTACCCGAACCCATACCCGCTCAATTTTGTGGGTAATTATCCATACCCATCACCCATGCCCATACCCAAGATACGGATTTTTATCCTACCCATTGTGGGTATTTTTTGCGGGTACCCACTGGGTATGGGCAAATTGCCATCCCTAGATTGAAGTTCAAACTCCAATCATGACATCCAACACTATCAATTTTGACATTTATGTCAGTTGAGCTAGAATTCGTGGATGTAATAAAACTCCCTTTGATCTTTGCAATCCGTCGCCCTCTATCTTTTTGTTGAGACTTACACTACTTGTTGATAATTACCAACAATTGACTAGAACAAACTATATAAATATATTTCTATGTATTTTCCACAACAATTATGATGAAATTTATTTTCTTTTGGCAAAATTTAAATATTGTCTGTGCACAATTGTATATACTAATTCATCGAGATTTGAGATTCAAATAAATAATAAACACTTTCAAATTTTAATATTTGCATATCTAAACTAGAGGTCAAATCCACGAAACTAGAAGAGACCCGCACATTTGTTATGTTGAAATTTATTTATCAACTTTAGTGTAATTGTTTCTTTCTCCCTAAGTTATTAATTTTTAAATAAATTATAATGAAAGTTAAATATTTATTTATAATATATAATAAAACTTCTACTCCCTAGCTACGATTCACAAACAAATCACAAACACACTGCGATTCAATCACACTGCGATTTTCAAAGGTATCTTCTCCCTCTCTTCTCTCCGTTATCTTTCTTCGTCTTCTTCATTCTCTTTCTATTCTCATTCTTCGCTGTTTCTCTGTCCAGATTTCTCCCTTTTTGAGATTTTCGATAAACCCTAACTTAGTATAATATGCAATTATATGTATTTGATTTGATTTGTGCAATTGGTTTGTGTTGAATTTGATTAATGCTACAATTAATTGTATAATGAATAGTTTTTCAATTCACATAGGTTAGGTTTTTGTGTGTTTTATTGTGTTAGTGATTCAATTATTTGTTTTTTGTTTGGGGAGGTGATTCAATTATTTGTTTGCTCTATGAATGGCTGCGGCAACCGCGTTTTTTTTTGGGGGAAGTGAAGGTTTTTCTAATAAAATTTTGCTGTTTCTAAAAAAAATAAAAAATTACTTGTTTTTCAACCGAAAAAGTTCGATTGTGATTGTGTTATTACTTTCTCATGTTAATGTTGTATCCTTATTGAAGCAAGTTTAGAACTTGGCTATGTAAACTACTGATAAGAAATTATTAGAGCTGATAGAAATTGAGGTGTATGCAAGAGTAATAACCCCTTAGGGCCTGTTTGGATTGGCTTATTTGGGCTTTTTACTGGCATAAGTTTTGTGAGACTGTTTTGGAGAACTTATAAAAACAGCTTATGATATGTTAATAAACTGTTTTCAGCTTATTTTCATACGTTCTCTAAGATAGCTTATGAAAATAGATTTGTTATAGAAATAGCTTATACATCTTTTGCTATAAGCTGCAAATTAAGTTGTTTATCCAAACAGGGGACTAAAAATTTATTCTTCTAAGTTATTGGATTATATTTAGAATTTAGAATTTGAATCTGTAAATATAGTCTTTTTGGATTGACTTATTTTAGCTTATCTACTGAAATAAGCAGTTGTGGAGACTATTTTGGACAACTTATGAAAACAATTTATGACGTGCCCATAAGCTGTTATTAGGTTATTTTCACAAGCCCTCCAAGATAGTTTATTAAAACAGCTTATAGCTTATATGGAAATAATTTAACTTTATTTTATCTTTTATTATTGAAATGACTTATACATAAGCACTTATCATGCAAAATTAACAACTAAATTATAATTTTGCCTCCCAACCTGTTTTGTTAGTCTTCGAAACACAAAATAAGGATTGATGCTTTTTGTGATAAGTTACAGTTATCTTTGAATGGATTGTGTTGTTGTCTTTTCTATTGGAATAAGTTTTCTGGGCTTGTAATACTAACAATAACTTGTTCTTGATCTTAATGTATGTCTACAATATTTTATGTTCAAAGTTTGTGTTTATGACACATTAGAGGTGAGCAAAAGAGGTGTCTTGCTTAGTGAAATTGATCTGTTTTTTCAACACTTGACTACCCTTTGTGATGAAAAATTCTGGAAGCATGCTTATTTCATACTTTATTTGTAGAGATTTTGTTTAGAGCACAAATGAATTATATATAGTTAAATTAAATGTGTGTGTAGTTTTGAGTATGATTGAGGACCCTTCTTGTTTGTATTGTGCTAGAACAGTCCCAATGATTTATACTGCAATTTCATTTGTAGAGATTTTGTTTAGAGCACAAATGAATTATATATAGTTAAATTAAATGTGTGTGTAGTTTTGAGTATGATTGAGGACCCTTCTTGTTTGTATTGTGCTAGAACAGTCCCAATGATTTATACTGCAATTTCTTATCCAAAATCAATGGTTTTTGGAATCAAAGTAGTTTTTAGTTTCTGGCCAAAACTTTTTTCTTTTTTGCAAGGGATTCAATTAGCGTTCGATCAACGCTTTGGTATGTTTTGTTTTTGTTGGGGTTATAGGGAACTTGCTTTTGAAAAAATCAGTTTTTCTTTTGTTGCCTTTTTTTTTTTTGCAGTGATGGTTATGCTCCATTACTTGGTTTCATTGATATATAACCTGACATGAATGACATGAATCTTAGTGTTAACTGTTATGTTACAAGTATAAGGTGTTGTTATTTTGTTTGTTTTTTCCTCTGTTAAAGCATTGTTTAATTCATAGCTTAGTGACTGTCTATGTTCCTAAGATATGTTGTTCAGATGGGATTTAGCATATCATTGTCTAGTGTGTTGCTGCCCCCGCAAAATGCAACACACCAGACAATTGTGAATCCGTGCTAAAGCGGCGCAATTGACAACCTAGCTTAAATGTATATGCTGTCTCGTTTGTCGTGCCCTAACTTCCAATTTCACATCCTTAGGTACCCATACTTAACTGGATCATTCGTCGTTGCAATGGACTCTGTAGCTGAATCCCAGAGAACTCTGTATGCATTCTTCCTCTTCATTCATTAATACCCTTTCAGTTCATATTAAGGGTTACTGTGACGTTCAATTTGATATTAGTCTTAAATGTATACGTTGCTTGTTTTCTGTGCCCTAAATTTTGATTTTGCAATTTTAGGTACCCATATGTAACTGGATCCTCTGTCGTTGCTATCAAATACAAAGATGGGATTCTTATGGCTGCTGATATGGGAGGTCTGATGCTAAACCTCTTTCATTCATATTAACACCATGCTTTCTCTCTGTTAACTTCACATTTTCAATTCCAATTTGTTTTTTTTTGTATTTCAGTATGAAAAAAAATTATGTGCTTCTTGTTCATTCTTTAGTTTGTTCTAGTTTGTAATTACCTTTCCTACTATCGTGGTTATATTTTGCTCCCTTCAATTTCAAATGTAGTATTTAATTGTGATTTTATCCTCAAGTCAAAGTGCTTTAAATCCAATTCTCTTGAAATTTCTTTATTAGTGTTTTAATTTTTAAAAAAGTCGTGCACAAATAAATTTTGTTTCCTTACAAGGGCCGGTTTTAGAGCTTTTTATTTGTAAATGTGTCATCTCTGCAAAGTTCATTGAAGTATTTTAAGTATTTGTCTCACGGATATAATGAACTAATTGTAGGGTCATATGGATCTACACTGCGGTACAAGAGTGTTGAGCGTTTGAAGCCTATTGGAAAGCACTCCCTTCTTGGTGCTAGTGGGGAAATAAGTGACTTTCAGGAGATTATGCGCTACCTTGATGAGCTTATGTGAGTAAATTTTTTTTTTAAATAAAATAATAAATCTCACTACCTGTGCACTGATTGTTTCAAAGATGAGTGCTAGCAACACACTCTCGAACATACTTTTATGGGACCCTTCTGAATTTCAGCCAATAGAAGTGTGTTGGAATGTGTGTTAGAGAGTATGTTCCTATTCTTGTTTCAAATAAGTGAAGCACAGATGGGTGCGATTAGTTAAATGGCCTGCATCAGCTTCAGTTTACTTGTTTGGCTGATTTGTCTACTTTATTTCAAACACCGTAAAAGACTCTATATGTCTATTTTACCCTTGGCTTAATATTCCAAAATGTAAACGTTCCTGTATAACTGTTGCTTTTGACTGTGCAGCCTTGTTGATAACATGTGGGATGATGGGAATTCTTTGGGGCCTAAGGAGGTGCACAACTATTTAACTCGGGTGATGTATAATAGGCGCAACAAGTTCAATCCATTGTGGAATTCACTTGTGCTTGGTGGTGTTAAAAAGGGAGAGAAGTACCTTGGCACGGTATGCCTTACTTTATCTTGTCATTCAGTCTAAATAGTTGAGTTGAGGCAGCTGGATGATTTTGTTTGTTGTATACTTGTATTTGTGTATCTTATCCAGGTTAACATGATTGGCATTAATTACGAAGACAACCATGTGGCAACTGGGCTTGGAAATCATCTTGCTAGGCCAATTCTCCGTGATGAGTGGAATGAAAACTTGACATTTGAAGAAGGTGTCAAGTTACTTGAAAAGTGCATGCGTGTACTTTTGTACCGTGATAGGTCTGCTGTCAACAAGATTCAGGTTTGTCCTGTTTCATTTTCTTGCTGCTCTACTCTTTTCTTACAACTTATCAAAGTATACTAGTAATTTAACATCAAAGTACTACATGAAGATGTTATTAACGTGAAAAAGTGAAATCTTCTTTGTATATTCTGCTAGTGGTTCACCTTTGATTAGCTAGCATGTCCATAGGTCTCAGGCCGAGACCTATGGGCATGGTAGCAAATCAAAGGTGAACCACTAGCCCAAGTGCTACATTTGGAGAAATATTTTCAAATCTCAAATTTCCATATCTTACATTCATCTTTTAAGATCATGTTCAAAAATTGATAATTTGGATTTGGATTATGAATTGACTTGAAAGGGACCTGTTTGTTTGAAATTGAGTGGTGATTGTTATCTGTAGTTCTCTTAGTTTTTCTACATGCTGTCTTTGTTTAGAAATCTACATTAACTTTTCCGTTAGAAGTTTTAACAACACATTTTATACCTTTAAGAATTATGTGATTCAGATTTGCATTTGTATGGAAGTTCAATTGATAGCATTTTTTACTGCAATTTTCTAGCTCACATCTCATGTTACCTAAATCTGTATCTGACATTGTTACGGCTCTAGTATATACTTTTAGCTGAAAGGTCCGACAAGCTAATAGGTTTCTTTACCGAAAATATACGAATTATAATTATTATACTTGCGAGAAACAATTTGGAATTTAGAGTAATGAATTGATGATGTTTTCTACCTTCCATAGTTAGACCTAGAGTAATTGTAGCAGTAGCAATAATATTGCAACAGAACCATAAGACTAAATGTCAATATTGGGGCCTTGATGCCGCAATAATATTGCGATAGAACCGCAAGACTAAATGTCAATATTGGGGCCTTGAAGCCTCTTCAACTTTATTTTCGCAGACCAAAGAAATAGATACTGAATAGGGGAGGGTTAACACCTATATGGAGGGGAATTTATTTAAGAGAGGGAAACAATAGGTCATTTAGCATTCATTATAATTTGGTGAATGGCTAGTTATTCTGGAAGGTAATAACACCTAGATGTTAGCTGCATGCTTGTGAATTGCTTGATTCTGATCTGATCATGCTTAGGAGGTGTTAGGTACCTCATCTTTTTCAGCATCCGCGTAATAGTTTTGGCTTTTATACTGCATCCATTCTGTATAGTGTTGGTGTCATTATGACAATTAGTTGCGAATTTTATATCTAATCCTTAAGTGTTAAATTATATTGTTGAATAAGTTATGTCGGGTTAACTATGAACCTGCACTCAACCCTAAACTTAATGACTTTGCTTCCTTCATCAGTTGTTGGATTCTTCTTAATATTAATATGCTGCTAAAACTGAATGGGTTATCTATTGCATTGTGATATTTACTGCATCTATTATGCTGAATTTACAGATCTCTAAAATTACCGAAGAAGGTGCTACTGTTTACCCACCATTCTCTTTGAGAACATACTGGGAGTTCTCGGCCTTCCAGAATCCAACACTTGGCGCCGAAGGTTCGTGGTAGTTGCTCGTTGTGAATTAAAGGAAACATAATTTTAAATGGATTCCAACTGAACTATATTCACTGTGTTGTATGGATATGAAATGAGTCATCCTTCGGTCGTTAAATGAGACTTGATCTGATGTTTATCTTTAAATTCATAATGGTTGTTTGAATTTATTATCATAAGAGTTTATATTTTAATTTTCAGCTTTATTTTAGTGACATTTATCACGGAACGGTCATTATTAATCCTTTTTGTCGGAAAAAAAACTCTCTTGAATTATTTGCATTTAAGTAAATGAGGTGCACACATTTGAAATTAGTCATTAAACTTGAGCTTTGGTTCCTCTAAAGTCTAAACCAGGGGTGGAATCTGGTTTAAGATATAATGACTCAGGAAAAGAAAATTAATGGGTTAAATACTTCTAGCCTAGGTAAAATGAGTTAATTTTGTTTTTGGTTCTTATGCAATATTTTCTTTTGTTTTCATCCTTTCTAAATCTTAATTTACCAACTTTCGTCCCTTTGAAATGAGTGGATTTTGGTTTTTGGTTCTGTCAAAAGGTTTTACATGTTTTTTAGAGCTATTCTTCTATAGATACAATCCTAAATCAATAATATTTGGGCGCACACATATCAAAAGAAAAAATTTAAAGATAAATAATTTAGTCATATAATCTATTATTATTTATCACAGAAACCATGTTTCTTTTGTTTTTATTAAAATAAATCAAATTCTTAATTATAAGTTTAATCTCAGCCATCTAATTTATTTTTGCCACGTGTCATTGATCTATGCAACAAAAAGGAATAAAAGGAGCATGTAGAAATAGAGCAATAAGCAAAGCTACACTCAATATATTTAGTATTGTGTTTTTTACTCATATGAAATCATTGTTTGTGATTATCAATCACTTTAGTCCAATTGTCGATCAAATCAAGTGGGATATGTATGAATCGAATCCTTATCAAGTAAACCAAACTTCACAAAACATTTGTTTAGAAGAGCAATACTTAATAAATACAACCTCAAATTGAAATGATTTAGGTGCACAAACCTAAATGAAAAATATTAAAAGATAAATAAGTTAATTACATCTTTTAATTTACTTATATTTTAGTTTTTCTATTTATGAGTGTGTCTATATACATTTTATTTAGGTCTGTTTAACAAAATATTTCTATGTTTAGACACACATGATTTATACATGTTTATTCTTCTTTTTTTTTTTATCATGCACACGAGTTTATTCCATTACTAGTTGTAATTAAAAACAAAACTAAAACACTTATCTAAAATCAAACCGATTATACTAGTTTTTTTTTCTTCCATGTACACGAGTTTATTCCATTACTAGTTGTAACTAAAAAAAATAAAATATTATAAAAAAAATACTAAAATACTTACCTAAAATTAAACCGAGTGATTTCTTTTATCAAAAAAAGAAGAAAAGGATTTAGTCGAAAGTCTAAGGGGTGTGAGTATTGAGTAGGAGACTAAGAAAACAAAGGGATGAAGGCCCGATCCAACTCTAAGTGGAGGTGGATCTAAAGTAAATTTTGAGATTTTGTCTAGTTTTAGGTGATAGTTTTAAGTTAGAATTATTTAGTATTCGAGACACTTTTTAAGCAAACTATCATTTTGGTTTCTTGAAATATAACTTACTATCACATTGATCTCTAAATGTATTAAAATTATAAACAATATTGATAAGATTGGTATTGAATCTCTATTACCATGTGGATCATTTTGTGTGCTAGATATGCTAAGGTTTTTGAGGGTAATAACACCTCTCTTATAACTTTACCGTCTAAGATCAAGGCTATAACTCGTGACACTACTCATGCTTTCAGTGTTACACATAAATAAAGTACAAACCATCAACCTCAACTTATTGCTTGGCGAAAAGGCCAATCTGGTGGTAATGCGAAAACTAACCCGAGATTGAAATAGGTTGGGCGGTCTAATCAAAGACTCCAATGGCGATTTTATGGGAATATTGGATACTCAAATATCCTTAATGATGAAATTTTGGCTTTGATGCACGGGATCTAGATTTGTTGGGATGAAGATGTCGGAAACATTATTTGCTTCAATAATTCTATGCATACCATTCACTTGGTAAAACATGCAGATGTTTTCACTCATCACTACAGAAATGAGATAGCTATAATCAGAAAGTACATGACTGGCTTTGGATCTTTCAACTTTGTCATACATTCAGGGAGGGTAATATGTATGCTGATTATTTAGGCAAACTTGAAACAAATCTACGAATGAACTATTGATGGTTCATGTTCCTCCGGTTGAACTCCATTTACTGCTTACGACAGATAATATGGGTATTGCTTATCCTCGCGGCCAATAGTTCTTTTTTTCTTTTCTTTTCTATTGTTACAAAAAAAATCAATTACTTTCTCAATAATACAATGATTATGATCAATTAATTATGTAAAAAGTCTTCACTCGGTCTATACAAATTAAAATTAATTTGTACCAAGCTGAATATATATCCTTTAAAAAGTTCAAACTTAAAAATTGAATGATAAATGATGAGTAAACCTTTTGAAAGTGATTAAGAAGTAGTACATATAATTGTAATTGGTAGTAGCTTTACAACAAATCCTAGCTAAGTGGTCCTTTTGAAGATTGATAAATTTATTTTTCTCTTTCAACAAGAACTAACTTGGTCCTTTCCTTATTAATTAAGAAAAAAAAACCCACTAAACCTACCATTCCTTTATCGTGTGCTCTACTTTATGCAAAAGAGAGCAAGACTATTTTTATATAACTCCATGTGCTTCACTCTTGTTCATTCTTCTTTTGATTCACCTCAAAAAACCTTATAGATAAACCCTAATTCAAAAAAGCTAAAGCAAAACTAAAAGCTAATATTGTCTCTACCTTGTACCTTGCTTTGTCTTTGGTCTTTCACTTTCAATATTCATCAATAACACATCACCTCTTCACCTTTACCCATCTTTCCATGAATTTCATACCCCAATAAATTCCATATTCCACTTCACATATGTTTCACTTTGATTTGTAGGGTCCATCTCAATTTTCTTTAATTCTATATTTACAAAAAAAGTAAAAAAGTATGTTATGGATATTCCTCTTTGTGCATTCATGCATTCATGTATATTCATCATCCACTCATCAAGTAATATAATATTTATATAAATAATAATCTTTTTTGTGGGTCAATGTGATGGAAAAAAAAGTGGAGTGGAATCTCTTTGTAGTTTCCCATCAATGACTCTAACTTTGCTATTTTTCTCTTCACACCAATGTAATTGATTTTCATTCATGTCACACATTCTTAAAACCCTTGACACAATTTTTAAGTCTATCAATGCCATCAAAATCTCCATCTCTTCTTCCTCCTTTAACTTTCTTTTCCTCAAGCATTTGTGTGAACGACGAATATCCTTAACTTTCATCTTCTTCTGCACACATTAATTAAGTATTATAAGTAAATAAAATTTATTAAGTTGAATTTTTCACAATTTTAGTCTTCTATTTCTAAATTTGAAAATATAATTACTAGTTTTTTTAAAATTTCACAAAATTTTACCACCAATGAATTTTGAGCTTATTTGTACCGATGTGTTAAGTTGAATAATGAAATAACAAGTCATGTGATGATGTGACAATGTATATGTCGATTTTAAATCTTATGCGTATCATTAAAATCTTATTTTGAAAAACAAATAAATTTGTATAACCTTAAAAGTAAATAAATAAGAATTCCTTAACATAAATGCATCCCGCGGCACATTAACTTGTAATTTGTTAGCTCATTATTCAACATGACTCAAAAACAAACAAAAAAATTAGTGGCATTGTATATTTAATTTTTTTAAAAAATAGGAGTTTCATATTTAAGAATAGGGAGACAAAAATTAAATATCAACAAAAATTGAGACCAAAATTACATTGAAACATTTTAAAATTCCATATTAGAAGCACCTAATATAAGAGTGTAGGCAAAAAAAGTGTTAGGACTTGGGAGCTAATATAGTATAAAATATGAGATTAATGATGTGGAATGCACCAAAAGATTAATTGTCATCTTAAAAAATAAGATAAAATAAAATAGATATATAAAATTAGGGGAGCTTGCCTTTTGATTAACTTTCTTCATAAGACGGATTAATGTTGGATCAACCAAGCCTCTTTGATTTCTCCTAAAGTAAGATGCAAGGATCTGACATGGTTTCTCTTTATCAGCCTTTAAGAAATTCATGAATGTTCTGATTCCATCTTCCATTATCACAAGAAATGAAGCTGATGATATTTTAGTGTTAAACCCAATATTCTCCTCCTTTTGATCATCATCTGAATCTTTAATTGATTAACACAAAAAATTAAAATAAATATAGTCAGTATTAGAATATAAAATTAATATTATGGTATAAATTATTAGTATCTTTTATATTTAGTTAGAAAATAATTAAGTCCAACTTAATATTAATGTATAAATACTCATTAGTGTATAATAAAACACGTGAGACAAAATTATATTAGTCAGAATTAATATCATATTAAGTACTTTCTAATCAATAATAGTATAAAAGAATTAGTAATTTAGTCAAAAAAAAAATAGTGATATTTTTGTTTGAGAAAATTTAATTAATGATAATTTCTTTTAAATCTATATTTTTTTGGGTAATAAACAAAATGATGAACCATTGAAAATTCACACACATAACATGAAGAGATCAAAGTTTGAATCATGGCCATGACGTCCGACCTAGTAGTTTCTGTATTTTTGCCAGTTAAATTAAGATTTGTGTACTTTTTAAATCTATATTTGTACAACTTATAATAAAAGAAGTAATAAAATAATTCAAAACTATACTAAAATGAAATTGTGTAAAATTCTATATCGATAAAGAAGACCATATCATACAATAATATTTTGTTAATTAAAAATTTGAGAAAAAAAATTATTATTAATTAATAATGGTGACACCAATAACCATTTTACGATCTCATATGGCATTTTAACTGTCTTTTGAGGTTATATAATTAAATTCTTGTCACTAAACTGACATCTATGTAGTATGTGAAATAAAAAAAATTGTAATATAAAAAATTAATAATAAAAAATAAAAAAATAACTCACATGTACACATATGTGTCCTGTTTAACATTTTGACTTCAATTTTTTATCAAATAAAATGAAAATTATTTCAATTCAAACCAATTTTTTCAATAATTTTTTAATAGAAGTGGCAGGTAGTAATTTTTTGATGCATGAAAGTAAAAATATTGTACCTCTATATTCAGGGACTAGGAGCAATTTTGGTGCCAAATGTCTCATTCTAGCATAAATTTCAGGTCTCCTACCATACTCATAAGGTTCATTCTCTACATATCTTTGCAACAAAACTTGAAATTGTTGAAATTGTTGTGCAATTGTTGCTGGACAACCAACATCAACATTTGAAGCTCTTTTTGTTTGAAAATTCTTGTAGTTCCAATTAAGTGCTTCCCATGTTAAGCATATTTGTGCAACATATGCACCCTCCAATTCATGATATGGATTGTTACTTATATCTTCTGGCTTTTTATTTATACTTGAAAATTTGTATACAATTCTCTCTGAAATTGACCTTGGAGATACTTTAATAGACCTCAAAGACTCTGAAATTAATTAAAAGTATTATGTTACTAATAATGTTAACAAAATCAATCCATAAAAATATAACTAACTTTTGAATTTAATTACTATCTACTATAAAAAGTCTACTAATATTTTATCATCGTATCGAAATACAAAGGAGAAGACATGAACTAATCTAATAATCGAGATATAATACTCTCAAGTCTCAACCGTTAGATTAATTCAACAACCAATATTTAATTGGAGAAGTCGTAGAGATTCAAATTGGTGACAAGTTGAACTTTTAATTTTCGATACATATTTATCAAACAACTTGAATCTCTTATCGTCTTTTCAGTTTATTTGGTTAAAGCTCAACCGTTGGATTAATCCAACTACAATTGGATAATTCAACAATTGATATTTGATTAGAAAGACTTTTTTTTTTTTTTTTGGTTTTCACAATCAGTTTAATCTGATTCGGGGTCAGTTCTGGCATCAAGTGGTTCCAGCCCCCTCCCGATCGCAGTTGTGGGGGATCGAACCGTAGTCTTCCCTACCAAGTTCAGCGCCAATCACCACTGAACCAACTAACGATTGGTAAACTGCCAAAGAAAATTCATATTCGTGACAAGTTTTTTTTTTTGAAAAGAAAAAATTTTATCCCATATTCCTGACAAGTTAAATTTTTGTGTATGTACATATTAAAACACTTGAATCTTTTATTGTCTCTCTAGTTTTTTCGGCCAAAACTCAGCCGTTGGATTAATCTAACTATTAATATAGTATTTTGTCAAAAAAAATAATACTATTTATATAGTATTAGATTTTGGCTATTAATCCAACGATTGAGATTCAACCGGAGATTGAAGTTGCGGGATTCGATTTATTAATTTGTACAAAAAAAAATACAAAATAATTAAAAAGTTGAGTATGTTACCTGTTTCATGAAGTTTTTGTGCACTAATCCTTTCTAGGAATGACATTTCTTCATCATATTTTTGAAAAACAGTGTAAGATTCCCACTTAAGACAACTTCCTCTTGATGAAGAAAAAGGGTCATCAGTTCCAGAATCTCTACAAAGAATTGAGCTTCTCCAATCAGAAGAGCTTTTAGATGTTGAACCAACAGTTGTTGTATCACCATATATTTCTTCATCATCTTTTTCTTCAATTATTAACTTCTTATTTGTCTCTAATTGTGTAGGACCAATAACATAAAATCTCTCATCTCTTGTAATTTTTTCTTCATGCTCTTTCTTATTTTTAATAATTCCAATATCAACATTTTCTTCTACAAAAAAAAAAAGTATAACACGATTTAGTATCTATGAAGTACAGACACAAACATAGACACCAGACAACATTTTGTCAAATAAATATAAATAGAAGTATATTTTATGAAACACTGACACAGACACCAAACACAATACACACGGATACCGACACATGGACACTGATAAACTATAATTTGAAAAAAAAATGAATTAATTGAATATAATCAGATATGTCACTGTCATGTTGGATACGAAATATGAGTGATAAAGAGGTTACTATAAGATTTGAACTATAAGTTTATAAGTGATGCATGTGAATAATGTAACAAACTATATAGGTATGATGTAAAATTAATACTACCATCATAATTTTTGTCAATATCTTCTACTAAGTCATCACTTTTGTATTGATTAAGTGTGATAGGAGAAGTGGTCCTGTTTTCAACTGGAACAGAATCAGGAACAGAATCATGAACAGAATCAGCATCTTCTTCTTCTGTTTGATATTCTGTTTCATTTGTTTCTGTCTCAAAATCTGAAACAATTGGTGATTCTTGATGAACATATGAAATTTTTTCTTCTTCTACATACTCTTCAATTAAGCTATCTTGTGGAGTTATAAACTCTTCTTCTTCTTCTTCTTCTTCTTCTTCAAAAGATGAAGAATAATGATTTCTTTGAGACTTGTTAATATTATTATGCAAAAACACAAGAGATTCTCCACCACAAATTATATCAGCTACTAAATGATCTTTCTCAAAAGAATCTTCATAACAATAACTTTCTCGAATTTCTTCTTCTTGTTCGTCTTCTTCTTCATCATAATCATACTCAGATGAAACATATTCATATTGTTGATCCCTATAAAAAAAACAAAGGTAGAAGCTTAATTGTAAGTACTACCAAGTATAATTACGACGTCGTTGCCATTTGATACAAAAACCGTTGTGAAAGACTAAGACAACGCCTCAGTCTGCCACGGCCAAAAAACCGTTCTCGTAGCTTAAGGCAACGGTTTTTCAAGTTTGCAACGGATTTTTTGTATTGCCGTAGGATGAAAATGTTGTAGCGTGGCAAAAAGGTACTTAAGAATGAAAAAATAAATTAGAGAAGCGTAATAGTAATAATAATAACCTTTGGAATAAAGAGTAACTACCAATGAAGTTTAAGAATTTAATAAGCAAAGTGGAAGAAGAGAAGAGAAAGAGGAAGAGAAGTTTGAAAGAGCTTGATGAATTGTAGAAGAGTCTAATAAGAGCTTCTTCTTTAGAACATGGCATTTTTCTTTCTAGTTTTTTTAGATTCAAATTGAAACACCAAAGTACTTCACCCACTAAGCAAAGCAACTCCTATAAAAAAAAGTAGAATTGATTGCTTTGATTACATATATTAGCATAATATCTTATTCCTTTATGAGTCAACATAGTACAAAAATTTAGTGAAAATCTTTTGTTATATTATTTCTCTTGATTGTTTTTCACTTTTTACCCTCATCATATTTTAATTATAAGGTGTTAGCACAAGGGCAAAACTGTCATTATGACTTAGAAATTTATGAGGTGCAAGATTTCATAATTGTATGCTAGTTTAGTGATTAGAATTTTACATTTTTAAGATAAATAAATGGAGTCCAGACCCCAACTCCTGCTTATATATAATGCGACGTCCTTAGTATAATTGAGTTATGCTCATGGGAACATATTTATTATGCACAAGTGTGTATAGGTATATATTTATGTACATTGTTTTAGAAAAGTAATTTTCCATTGCAATCTCAACCACAATATTATGATTTTTTTTGCATGTTTGTGTAACTCCAATGTAATTAAAATTGAGTTCACAACCGTCAAATTTCACTGCAATTCTCCACAATATTAAATCACGATTGTTATCTCAACAACAATTTAAAATTCTATTTGTGTGTATATAGAAGGACATGCTCATATATCATATATTTCATGAACCAAAAAATATTTTAATGTACCAAAAAAAAAAAAATCATATTTCAACAAATACAATCAAAAGAAACTACATCATTTAGCTAATTGACTTATGTTATATATGAGCAATTTTTTTTCCAACTGTTTGTTATCAAATGTTCTAGTCTTCTAGACCATAGTTTTCATTTATAACCGAGTAATTTCTACTATATTTTTCATCAAAAGATTGCATATCTTGTATTTTAGCATGTAACATAAAATCCTGGTCCACAACACATGATCCTTTTATTTTTAATGATGTATTAAAACAAAAGCAAAAGAAAAAGACCAAAACCAAACCACACGCATAGGTAGCCAGATTACAGATATATATTAACTTACTTTATAAAAAGAGTGATATTGATTATATATTTTTTTTTGACTAAATATTGATTATATTTTTAGACAAACAAAAAGTTGCATACACATGATAATTTTTAATTGAATGATTGATGTGTATTGAGCATGCATGTATAATATATAATGAAATATAACCATAAATATATCTAGCTCAACCAATCGAAATTGTTAGTTGAGACATTGTGAATGAGATTCGGTTTTAGTTCTTTCACTTGTGTACGAGTTTTCAATGACTATTGGTAAGTCTATATACCAAGAAAAAAGTAATATTAAATATAATTATTGCCCTTCATAATTTTCTGACAAAAAGTAATATTAAATCATAATATGACATTTTCATACGGCGAACAAATTAGCCTCTCTACTACAATAAGTTGGTGACATTAATATTTTTGGGCTAAATATTATTTTTGTTCCTCTATGTTCGCGAATTTTTGGTTTTAATCCCTATATTTTTTGTTGTTCCAAATAAGTCCCTAAACAAAATTTATTTGTTTTAGTCATTGCTGTCTGCTACCGTTACAAAAACGCTGATTTATCAAACGTTTGTACACGTGACCACTATGATGTATCAAGTTAAGTTGATTCGGTCATAAATGAATGACTAAAATCACACTTAGGATAGAAAGAAAATGCATGCTTACACCATAATTTTGTTTAAATTTTCACAAAAGTTTGATTTTGGTCCCTCATTTATGACCGGATCAACTTAACTTGACACAACATAGTGGCCACGTGTGCAAACGTTTGACAAATCAACGTTTTTTGTAATGGTAGCAAACGGCAGAGTCTAAAATCAACAAATTTTGTACATTTAAAAACTTATTTGCAATAAAAAAAGATACAAGAACTAAAACAAAAAATTCCCAAACATACAAGGATAAAAATGATATTTAAACCATATTTTTGTAACGGATTGAAATGGGTCGCAATGTGAGAGACAAAAATAAATCTTTATCTTATAACCTATGAAGCACAGACACTTCTCGGATTAGGCGTGTCCGTGTCCGACACGTGTCCGTGTCAGTGTCTGATACCGACACAACACTTATGATTACACCGAATTATGTCATTTTTCCAAATTATTATCGGTGTCGCCGTGTCAGTGTCTGTGTCGTGTCCGGTGTCCGTGTCGGTGTCCGTGCTTCATAGCTTATAACTCATTAAAAAGTAAGTAATTAATGTATTAAAGGGTTTTGTCTACTAATATAAAATATACTTAAAAGTCTTTGCTTGTGGCAAAAAACAGGGAAGAGTTGTTTTTATGTCTTTAATGGAGCTTTGAGTGTATCCATTGCCTATCAGAAGGAATTAAAAAGGCTTTAAAAAGATGTCGTATTATATATATGTGAATGCTTTTTAGCAACCCTCCCTTCCTATTAATTTGATCCTTGTATTGAAGTTGGCTACTAAGATTGCAGCAGCACACATATTGTCCTTGAAGAATTATTTTTCTTTATCAAGTTTGACCGATTATTAATTGTTCTTCACAATTTTATTTTTTTACATTGAAGTGAAAAAAGTAGGGGCACATGGTCACTAGTGTATTTATTTGACCAAACCCTTATGTATAACCTCAACGATTCATTCGAATTTGAATTCTGCCGTAACAGCTTCACGCAATAGGTGATCTTAATCGTACAAAGCAATATAACCGCTCTGATTTATGTTATAAATTTGGTAATTTTACAGAGTTTGATTTCAGCCATTTATTTCTAATCGAACGATTATCACCAATTATTGTGTCACGCAGTAACAACATGAAATTCGCTTTCATATGTTATCAAATGCGATACACTCAACATAATTTCATCATGTTTAGGAATGAACATCTAGAACGTGACCTGAGTGACCTAGTAGCGGATGGTCTATTAGATTTTGTATAGGTTCTAACATCATTTTAAATTATGGATTTAGCATAACTATAATTCCACAAAATCGACTTGTATCGTGAGAAATGTCTTCCACATTTTTAGACAAATTTTCATCCAATGTAAAATTCTCAGCACAATTCAATAGCAATATGTGGTGGTGATCTGTAAGACTAAGAGAGAAAGGGCCCTTGGTGATCTGCAGTTGGTTAATTCTATGGCTAAGTAGAGATGAAGCCTCATGTATTGGAATCAACAATATGGAAAGAGGTTTTAGTGGTAAAAGATGGTAATGGTGTATTTGGCTTTCCATAACACACAGTTCTATCATTAAAAGGATTGGAAACAATGCATTTGTATGGTTAATCGATTAAGTTTATAAGAAAATCAATTATGTTATGAGACTAATCAATTATCAATTATCTAATATAATAATGTATTCTCTTACAATAATATACATGGTAAGATTCGTTGAAATTGTTTCTCCCCCACGTTTCTTTTCTTCCCCCTAAATATTATATTTATTCCTTTATGTAAAAATTTTGGAATGTATTTTCCAAAGTTTTTCTAGTTCAAATATTATTTTTAACTGCCAAAAGATTTTGGAAAATGCGTTCTGAAATTTTAATACAAGGGTAAAATTGAAATTTTTGAGATGAGAAGAGAAACATGGAAAGGGAGAAAAGAATTTCTCAAATTCTTAAAGTTCACAAAAACAAAAGGCCATGTTTGTTCACTAGGCCCAATAACATACTAGCAAAGTATAGGCCCAGTACTTTACTCTTAAAAGAAGACTTTTATTTTTATTATCCTATGACTTACTCGCGCGCCCTACGAAATGACCAATATACCCCTCTGTGGCTTAAGTAGCGGATGTAAGGAAAATGAGCAATAAATGAGCAATTTTCACCAGCCGTCCGTGGCTTAAGTCACAGATTCATGGCTTTTTGACCCAAATACCACCTTTTGGAACCAATATTCCCAATATACCATCTTTTGAAAAAAAAATTCCCTAAATGCCACACTTTCTTACTACCCTTTGACCGAAAAAAATCCACTATAAAGTGGTGCCACATGGTGTGGCGATTTTCTATTGAAATTTCTGACTTTTGTCTTTTTGTGCTAAACACGGAATTTGATAAAATTCTGTCTTTTTTTTGTTTTTTGTCTTTCTCAAAACCTTCTTCTAACCATAACCCTCTTCTAACCCTCTCTAACCCTAACCCTCTCTAACCCTCTTCTAAACCCCAAATAAAAATTTTGTTATAAAATTATTAAAAAATTATTTTAAAATTATTAAAAATATAAAATCATAAAAACTTGAATTTTTTTTTAAAAACTCTCATTTATTTAATATTTAATTATTTAGTAGAAGAACATTCAACATTTGGACAATAAAATTTTAACAACTAAAAAGGAAAAAAAATAACTAGTGTTCAGTAGATGGACCCTCAACATTTGGACACTTGCTACGATTATGACCCGGTTGTCCACATAACCCACATTTTCTTGGTTGTTTGGTAAAATCGTCGATTTCGGTTCTTATTCGTGTACTGCCTGGACGACCTCTTTTGGTTCTTCGCATCTCTTCATTTGCATATAGTGTTATGCCTTGAAAAGAGGGCCAAAAATCTTCGTTGCGAATAACTTGAAAAGGTTCGTTGTAAATGTTGAATACAGTAGAAACTTGGTACACTTCAGAGATATAAACTTGGTAGTTTTGACGAACACTAGACATGCAGCAATGACATATGAACAAGGTAGATGTAAAGCTTGAAATTTACCGCAGTCACAACACTTGTTAAGCAAATCGACCATGAAATCACCCATTGGTCGGCACTCATTATGGTTGAAGTTTCTTGAACAGAGAATGTGAGACTTTGTCACCCATTGTATTGTCCAAATGTTGAATATTCTTCTACTAAATAATTAAATATTAAATAAATGAGATTTTTTAATTTTTTTCTTCAAGTTTTTATGATTTTATGATTTTTATTAATTTTAAATTTTTTTAAAAATAATTTTATAACAAAATTTGTATTTTGGGTTTAGAAGAGGGTTAGAGATGGTTAGGGTTAGAGAGAGTTATGGTTAAAAGGGGGTTTGGGAAAGACAAAAAACAAAAAAGGCAGAATTTTATCAAATTCCGTGTCTGGCACAAAAGGACAAAAACCAAAAATTTCAATAGAAAATCGCCACACCATGTGGCACCACTCTATAGTGGATTTTTTCAGTCAAAGGGTGGTAAGAAAGTGTGGCATTTGGGATTTTTTTTTCTTCAAAAGATGGTATATTGGGAATATTGGTTCAAAAAGGTGGTATTTGGGTCAAAAAGCCGACTTCTATTTCAGTCAATGGCCTGCCTTTAATTGGCCACGTGTGCGGCCAAATTGCCTATAAATGGCAAAACCGATTCTGCAGAGGGTCACACCTCCCCCACTTCTCTTCAATTTTTTTTGCTTCGTTTAGTAATGTTATTTTGTTTTGGTAATGTTATTTTGTCATTTCGTGTGTAATTGGTCGCATAGTTCTTCGCCGGTTAGTCATAACGAACCCATCGATATGTTAATTCGCCATGGTTGGGTGCGCTATGTTAATCGACGGAGGAATTTTTGTGTCCTAATTAATCGGTACACTATGACTAACCGAAAGAAAATCTACCAAGCTTCCATCTACGGGTTAGCAAAGTGGAACGTTCCATGCTGCTGAATTGCTCGATGGGAAGCATGTTGGAAAGCCTTGGCCTGTGAAATTCGTCGGTGCTACTCGAAGGCCAAACTCCTCCTTTTAACGCGTAAAATTATATAGGAGGAGAATCACGATTGTTTCCTGTTGAAAATTGCTACTAAAATTTTCAACTTGTAATGTAATATTTATATCGTTATTTGACCAGAAATGAAAATTCTGGATGTAATATTTAAATGTATGTAATTTTTGTGTTTGATGATATTAGGCCCGTTCTTTGGTGATGGCGATTGAGATCATTAATTATGATTAATCGGAATGAATCCGTCGCGATTTGGGTATTCCCCTAAGGAGGAAGGGGTGGTGGATATGGATGAGGTGGTGCTTATGGAGGTCCTTGTGATTTGGGCTTTCCCCCACCCGCACTAGAAGATTGATCACCATGATCTAGAATAGACTTTTAGTTTATGTAATTTTCTTTGAAATGTAATAATAATTAAATGTAATTTTCTTTGAAATGTATTGTAATATTAATTGAATGAATTGTTTTTTTTCATTTTAGAATGTTTCATTCTTGCTTTAAATTTATAATGTTGTTATATGTTGCATTATGTTACAAAATGTTTTATGTTTTTTTTTACTGTCAAATACACATCCGTGACTTAAGTAACAGATGTATAAATAACGTAGGGTGTCTTGGGGGGTTTATTTCTGATGTGAAGGAAAATCAATCATTTTTTACACATCCGCGCTTTAGGGCACGGACGGTGTCCGTGACATAATTCACAGACAGAGGTATATTGGTCATTTCATCGGACGCGCCCCAAAATCCATAGGGTGGCAAAAAAGTAATTTTCTAAAAGAATAATCCTAAATTTGCTTTTGACAAGCAAATGCCTCGTTTCTTCAGTAAACAACATCAGTATACTATATTTCGTCAAAGAAAATCACTATACTACAATACAATTTCCTTTCCTATATTAGGAGTAATAGAAAAATAGGAAATTTGATATATGGTCGGTTTTATTAGGCGACAAATAAAGGGTAGTGCTTATGTTCTAAATTTTGTGAACCATACATTATTTTAATTAGAAGTTAAAATGAATATGATCTTATCTCATCCTTCTCGTATTACTTTTGATGCTATTCCCATTTGTATTGCTTATATTATTTTGAATAAAACGCTATAAGATTACTTCAGTCAAAAAAAGAAAAATAGAAAATCAATAAAAATGTGAAGTTAAAAATAGCACACCTAAAACTATTTTCCAATGTTTCCAACTATATGTGCAAGTTTAGTAGAAGCAAATAGACTCTCTTGAATTTGTTGTAAAGATCAAGATGAAATAATCATGCATCTTCTTCGTGACAAACATTGGGCAATTTTTTTTCGGTTCGAGTCTTTATAATCGACTTCATTGGAATTTTGCTACAATCGAAATCCGCTTACTTTTGATGAAAAATAAGATTATAGGTATATATCTCTACAATATAGTGGATAACTTTATTCATGTCATTAATACATTGGCAACCTCCCCATGATAAATTTTGAAGCTTATATTGATAGTTCACTACAAAAAACAAGCTAAACTGTGGGGGTTTTCGTCCCATTTTGCGGGGGTTTTTAACCTCTGCAAATTGTTTTGCGGGGGTTTTGATAACTGCTGTTTAAAGGCTTCCCACAAATTAATTGCGGGAGTTTTGGGTGACCGCTGGTATCCAGTTGAAAACCAATGATACATCAACTTCTTTTGATAGATTAATTAGAGATTCCACAAGTCATTTCATTAAGGGTAAATAGGTTGATACCCACTGTAATGTGGGCGAGTTTTGTTTTTTCCGCCTGTAATTTTTTTTCTTTTGATTCGCCCCTTGCAAAGTAAATTTTTTTGGTTTCCCCCCTTGGGTGCAAGGAATTTGCACTTTTTAAATCGGTTGAACAGATTAACCGCTTTAAAAAGTAACACTTTTTAAATCGGTTTGAACAAAATAACCGATTTAAAAAGTACACCCAAGGGTCGAGTCCAAAAAATTCAACATTGCAAGGGGCGAGTCAAAAGAAAAAATTACAGGGGGGAAAAACAAAACTCGCCCACATTACAGGGGGATATCAACCTATTTACCCTTTCATTAAAGAATTTTATTGTAATTTGAAAATCTTTATTGTTATCTTTTCTTAGTTTATCTTTTCTTAGTTTAATGGCAAATATAATTATATATATATATATATATAACGAGAGAAAATGATGTACAAGAAGTACTAATTCTTCAAAGAAAATAAAAAATATAATAACATTAAAGTGATAAAAACTCATGCTAGACCGAGAGATTAGTCCCAAATCACCATACGGCCAAAAGGAGAAAAAGAAGTATACAAAAAGAGAGACTCGTCGACTATGTTAAGCCTAGTAAAAAATGGTGCCACATCCATTAGACTATGCAAATATATCATATTTATAAAGAAGTGAATAGTTGTACTAATCTTCACAAACTTATATCACCATAAATCTTTTGATTGCACTTTGATACAATCAAATACAACTACCTTAAGCTTATTCCTTAGTTTCTTCTTTTCTTTTATTAAAAAAAAGAAGAAGAAAGAATTGAAGACTTTTTAATTTATTAGCAAAAAAGAAAACAAACAAATAAATCATCATCTTCAAACCTTCTAGTACATTAAAAAGGCTAAAACTATTTCCAAACGACTATCTCCAAATGTTCCACAAATTCCAAACTGAAAAGGTTATTGTTGTTGGCATATAGATAGTACTTTAAAGTGCATGCTTCTAGAAACACTATACTATATTGTGCAGTTTACGTAGCTAGCTAGGATTCACTAAATTCTTGGTAGGATTGACATTTAGCAAAAGATGATTTAATTGAAGATAATTAACACGTGAAACACAAAGGTCAAACAAAAATGCTTACCTTAGATGTAAACAGTCTTGTGGTTTGGTGACCATTTTAACCACTTGGTAATAATAGTCACACTCACACCTCACAAAAAGAGTGTTAATATCAATAGTAAATATGAAATTTCTACAAGGTAATTTCTACATTTTTTTTTTGCTTATATATAAATTTTTTGTCTCTATATTTTTTAATTTGAAGTTTTAGTCCTTTGTTTTAAAAATTAATTTTTTGGTTTTCAAAAGTATATTTAAGTCTATATAACTATATTTATCAGATTTTCGATTAATATTTTTCCAACAAAGCGATTAAGATAAAGTGTTTAATGAACTATAATAAAGAATAAATTGTTCGTGAAAACACGAGTTCGATTTATAGGTGAAATCATATTTTACCAAATATTATATTTATTCTCGGTTGAATTAACTTTGGTTTATATCGAACCTTTTTTACTTAAAATTGGAGGTTAACACAAAAAAAAAATTAAGATTTCTCCCTTCAATACAAGCTATGTATGAATTGGTCTTGAGTACATTTTATTCTTTGTGTATATAAATATTTTTTTTCGAAGTGTTGATTTTGAGTACACTAAACTTCTATTTGAGTAAATTTTGGTTAAACATATATTTCCATTATTTAATTAGGAATTTTCATTATATGTGTTTTCTTCAATTATTTTTTTAAAAATAAAACTGAACTACCGATGCAAAGTTTTTTATACATGTACTTTTCCTTACATTTGTGTGAGAGATGACGGTGGAAGTGCAGACAATAGACAAGTGTAAGCAAATTAATAAAAAATGATAAAAAAGAATATGGTTAAATAAGTCCATGTTCTCATTGGACTAAGCATGGATGGTTTTTTGGTGGTTAGAAATGGGTGAAGGTGGTTGGACAGGATCATAGAAATTATATATAATTCATTATTAATATCCAAAATACTAAAATATAGTGTAACATATACTCAACCCCTCGTGCACAAATTAATACAACTAGTCTTCCAAATAAAATTCAACAAAATATCATAATTTTGCACATCTTTATATTATTGAATATATATACGATGTGTAAGTATTTAATTTGGTCCTTGAAATTATAAAACCATATCATATAGACATAATATTTCAAAATGTTTTATGACATAAAAACAAATATTCAAGTTCTTTCATTTATCTGGTTATGTACATTATCAAATGTGTTTTTTTAGTTTTATTCATAGTTTCAAATATATTTTTGATATTACTAATTTAACGTCATTGTAATCTCTATAAATACCAATATTCAAGGGATATATCGATGAGTTTCATATATTAATATTTTATAATTTTGATGATATTTTTTTTGTCAAATTTTTTAGAATCACTTTAGAATACTGATGATATTGAAGACTTTATCGATGAATTCTTGCAATTTAAGCGACCAACTTTTTTTTAATGAATACGAATCAAACTTGATACATCAAGGTTTACAACATTCATACATTGTGCATCAACTATTTTCGCTAGACCCTAATATTTAGTGACCAAATTAAATATTTAATCTAAATAATATGACACTAAAATCATCACATTGACAAAGTCAAGATGACAAATATAATTTAAGGAAAGTGTATACCCTATATTAATACAAGGAGTAGTAATTTAAAAAATATATCAAAATTGTCAAAGGGTTAGATGTATGTATATAACAAAAATGTGAAGACTATTAAGGGTGAGTTATAAAACCATAAAGTGGAGAAGCATTTATAAAGAGCTCATCTTGGTGATGTAATTGATCTTACTTTTGAACATCACTCATATATACCCTCTTCTCTTCTCTTCACCATTAGGGTATATATATATAATCATAAGCTATATAGCTATATTAGATTATTAATTAATTAGGTTCATATTGGAATTTATATGGAGGAAAATCTACCTCCTGGATTTAGGTTTCATCCAACAGATGAAGAACTCATAACACACTATCTTACAATGAAAATTTCTGATTCTTCATTCACATCAAAAGCTGTTGCAGTTGTTGATCTTAACAAGTCTGAACCTTGGGATCTTCCAGGTAGATATACCTATTTTTGTTCATGTCTCTTAATTTCTTCAAAAACTATAGCCTTTATTTATTTTTGCTCTATAAAATATATTTGTTTGATTATTAATTTGCAAATGGTTTTGTTCTTTGATTCAACTTTGTGGTATTGATACTTCACAAGGATTGCTACTTGTTGATGAATATATATGTTTATAATAAAAAATTGAAGAAGTTTAAAATTTAATTAATGATATTTTTAGGTTAATGAGTTAACATCCTTTCTCTTAATTTATCTTCATGAATATATAGACATATGATCAAAAGGTGAACCTTACTAATATTGATTTAAGTGCAATTGATCATTTACATATTTTTTTTTAAAACAAATTCTTTTTTCTTTTGTGTATTTGTATAGTCTCTTGTTTCATTACTATATAGTAGCTTGACCCATTCTACTATTAAAATAATATATCCATGTATTCCATGTAACTAATTTTCAAAATAAAACACACACACACAAATTGAAAATATAAATGGTGTTCAATTTCAACTCTTAAATTTTTTTAATGGTTAGTTTGAATAGTAACAAAAGTTGACAAATTAATTGGAATAGCTACTTGCTAATATTTTTATATAGTGAACAAAATAATCAATGAATTAATTATAAGAATATAAATTTTATTATTTCTTTATTAGCAGGAATTAAACTTGCTACTTTGAAATTTATAACATTCACTCACACACCTTTCGCATCAACCACTTTCGTTAGACCTGATAAATAACAATATCTATCAATCAATAATTACTTATATTTGTGTAAAATAGGTAAGGCTTCAATGGGGGAGAAGGAATGGTATTTTTTCAGTGTTAGAGATAGAAAATATCCAACTGGACTTCGAACAAATCGAGCAACTGAATCAGGGTATTGGAAAACCACTGGAAAAGATAAAGAAATATTTCGTGGTGGAATTTTGGTAGGAATGAAGAAAACCCTAGTGTTTTATAAGGGTAGAGCTCCAAGGGGTGAGAAAAGTAATTGGGTCATGCATGAATATAGACTAGAAAACAAACACCACTTTCGAACTTCAAAGGTTAGTACATTTATATTGAATGCATATTCATGAATTAATATTTTGTTATTCACTTAAATATCATGATATTGTTTTTTTTATTGACAAAATATTGAAAAAAATAGTAATGTCTTCCTTATTGAAAAAAATATTAAAGTTCAACATTGAACCAAGTCGATGGCTAGAGTTTGACCCCACGTTGACTTGCTTTGTCTTGCTTACAGGCTCGAGAATAAGTTTTATTGGTTGTTCAAAATAAAGGTCTAGCTTGTTTTTTCAATGAGGTGAATCTTATTGAAAAAATAGTAAAGTCTATCTTTAGACCAAGTCTATATTAAATAATTCTTAAATAAATATTTGTTCACACAAAAATATTTTTTTACTATTGGCTACAACTCGAGAACATTGTCTTATATAAAAAAACGTTGTCGTTCACTACAAAAAGGGTTTTATTGAGAGTAATTTAAAATGTTGCATTGTAATGCAACAACTTTTTTCGCAAAGAAAACACTTCTAAAAAATGTAGACTAAAAAGTATGCTTTTAGAATTTCAATAGTTTTACACAATTTTATCATTCTACTCATTGATTTTCTCGCCCCAAAAACCAATTCAACTTTATAATTCTATACATTAACGGTTTCACACTTCATAAATAGTTAATTAGTTTTCATAGTTGTGAGAATTAACATTTTGTAATATTTATTTTTGTAGGATGAATGGGTGGTTTGTAGGGTTTTTCAAAAGAGCATAGCAACAAAAAAACCACAACAAACATCATCCTCCCAACCAGAATCTCCATGTGACACAACTTCAATGGTGAATGAATTTGGTGATATTGAGCTTCCAAATCTAAATGGTATTACAAATTCATCATCATGTGGATTCACTACATTTAACACTCATGAACTCACTAATAATAATGTTAACACAAATATGAACTTGACAATGAATTGGCCATCTTCAAGTGAAGTTCCATCTCTTCCATGGCCTTCTAACTTGCTTAATCCAAATAATATTTCTGTAAATTCATTGCTTCTAAAAGCATTACAACTTAGGAATTATCAACAACAAAGAGAAGTTGCAACTACAAATCATTTTGTACCATACATGCCTCAACAAGGAGTTATATCTCATCACCTTGGAAATGACTTAAATAATAATTCAAATGATCTAAGTGCTTCTTCTTCAAAAGTTTTAGAATGTATGCCACAACATCAACAAGAGCAACCATTCAATTTGGACTCAATTTGGTGAAATTGCAATTTAGAGCATCATGAAGCTAACATTGTGTAAACATCCTTGTGAATTATTATAATACTGCAAAACTCCAAGTTATTGGGATTTGTGGGGACTTTTTTATTATTGTTTTTTTCACTTTCTTTTAATTGAGCAAAATAAACTCAGTTAATAATGTTGTAAGAGCAGGGCTCAATTGTTCTAGCTAGATTTCATGTTCTAGTATATTGACTTTGGAAAAAATCAAAAAAGGAAAAAAATAACTTCTATGTACTATTAATTAGACAATGATCAAGGGATCGATCAATTAATTGCATATATATATATATATATATATATATATATATATATATATATATATATATATATATATATATATATGTTGTCTCATGTATGAATATATATATAGGGATAGATATGTTTCTAGCCGTGAATATTCAAAATTTCGTTTTTAGTCCTTAAATAAATTTTCTTTGAATAATAGTCCGTATAAAACTTTTCCATTTCAAAAATGGTCTATGCTGTAAAGTTGGGTTAACAAAAACTGATGTGACTCTATGATGTAGCAATAGAGACCATTTTGGGAAGCAGAAATTTTTTGGATGATTAAAAACGAAACTTTGACTATTTGTATGGACTAGAAACATGTTTATCGCAAATATTTATGATTAATTTACTTTTTTTTGACTGAATGACTAATTTAAATTTTAATTTCAAGAATGTTGTAAAAACATCATAAGAATTTAAACAAAATATTTATGATTAACAAATGAAAATTAAATATATATGATTAATTTATCTAAATTTTATAAAATCCCTACCAATAAAAATATATATATCCAATATTAATAAATAATTTGGTGTTAAAATATTTATATCCGGTGTTTGATGATGAAGATGAGGATGAAGATGCTTATGAATTTTTTTATTTTTTGACAATTTTTTTAAAAAAAAAATGAAGTTATTAATAAATTTATTATTTCAACATTTTTTTAATCAAAGAAATGAAAGAAAGGATTAAATTGTGCACATTGTAAAAGATAAAGGATCAAAATAGGACAAAAAATGATAAAGCACCAATATGTTACAATTAAATAAGATAACAGATTTTTGGTGTAATTTTACCTAAACCGAACCTTTATTATTATTATTATAGTATTAAAATGAAGCTTTTTTTATAGATATAATTTGTCTTAATTGGAGATTTTTGTATTCCACTTTTTGTTGTTCAAGTTAGCAATAATATGTATTACATAATAATGTTGTTTTTTAAATAAGAGTAAAAATGGAATAAAAAGAATTATAGTTTGTTCCTTTTTGTTACTTTCCAAACAATAGGATAAAAGTATTTTATAAAATATTCAAACAATGGAATGAGTCTTTGTTTCATTCCATTCCATTCTATTCCCCGCCGTTCCGTTTTATCAATCCAAACATAGCATAAATGTATCTATCATGAGTTAAAATCTAGTGACACCTTATCAGGAGATAAAATCCGGTTGGCTAAAATACACACCGTCAATTTCTAATTATTTTTACACCTACCGATACCTATAAACCATTCGCTATAAGATTCATGCCTATCGGGAGATAGAATCCGACAGATTGTATACGTTAAATAAACCAACTTGTTCAATATACATCTTCTTCAAACTATGAACCTCTCCATAACCCCTTCGAAAGCAAATTTTTTTTATATAAAGTTTGGGTTTCATTACATAGTCCTACCATCAATATGCTATTTCTTCACAGTTTTTATCCAAAAGAATCGGTAATATGAAGTTCTAACATTCTTCAATTGTTAATTTTGCATTTTCGCATTTTGAAAATTGTATTATGTCGTACCAGATTATATATATCTTTCAGTAGGTATAAGTTTTAACACCTATAAGATTATATCAATCACTAGCTAGGCATGAATTTTAACACCTACCGAATCATATCCTCCGGCAGGCCTAAAACCACTTTTCTGTTGTTGCTGCTGTTGTACTGTTTTTTGTGTTTTAACTATTTATTTTTATATTTGAAGTGTGATATATATGTTATTATATATTTTTAGTTATGGTTGAGGCTCCTAATGAATCCAAACAAGAAATTGCTAAATCTATGGTACACTAACTTTTGCACGAATAAGACATATAGTGTTCAAGATGATTTGATTGCTAGGTTCGTTGTGAAGCAACAAAGATATGTTTTCGGTAGTGATAGTAAACTCTAATATGGTTATGATAGAATAAAACCATTGAATCCCCGATACATGACACGATACCGATACGGGAAAATTTTAAAAAATTCCTATCTGATACTGCCGCGATACATTATTTAAAAATTAAATATATAAATGCACAATATATAAACATGACTAAAATCAATAATATTAATAATGATTTTTTTTTTGAAAGACAAAAAATTATTATTAAATATAGCTCCATTCTTATACCAAATAAAAGCAAACAACTAAGTTAAAAGCATAACACATCTATTCTTATACTAGAATTTTGGGACAAACTCAAATGCTTAACAACTAGTGTTATATAGTAGGACACCATAGTAACTTCAGAACAAAAAAATACTAATGATAATTAATAAATTAACATCATTAATACTAAGTTAAGTATTTGGACTTCATTAATATTGTCCCAGAAAATAATGATCACCAGTACATTTTAAGTTAAGTATTATACAAAAAGGACATCATCAGTACTATCCCAAAAAATATCATCAGTACTATAAAAAAAAAGACATAGTAAGTTATCCGTATAACAACATAATAGTCTGACATTCACTATGAAACACAAATTGTATCAGATATTATTTTTTATTTAAAAATAAAGATTTAACTGATACTTTTTCGATACGAGTATCGGGACGTATCAGACGTGTATCGGGTATTATTTTTTTATTTAAAAATAAAGATTTAACCGATACTTTTCCGATACGAGTATCGAGACGTATCAGATGAGTATCGGTATCGTGTGTGTATCGGACACGATACTTCACCATTTTTAGAGTATCAGGACTTCATAGAATAAAACAATTTTTTGGTTTTGGGATGTGAAAGGGGTGATGTGTACAAAGGAACTCAAAATAAGTTGAAATGAGAAGACACAAGATCCTAAAAATGTAAATGTTTGTTTAGTTTGCGTGGTTATTTTTTTGTTAGTAAAGAATGAATATTTATTGTTGTGTGCGGAAAACAAAATCACCATATGAAGCTAAAGTTAGAAAGTTATTTTGTTGTTGGTCGCTTGAATCAAGATGAGAAGAATCCTGTTTCTAAAATGATAAGGAATTTGGTATTTTAGCCTGCTAAAGTCTATCTTCCGATAAATATAAAAATGATAAAAAATTGAAAGAAGAGGTGCATTTTAACCTACCAAATTAATCTTCTAGTAAAATACCACCGAATTTTATCTCCCAATAAAAATCTTTTAAAAAAAAATTAAATTTTATCTCCTAAATATGTCCCTTTTTCTCTTGGACAACATTTTTCTTAGTCTGACAACAATTTTCAACCGTTCTTAGAGACAAAAAAAAATGTTGTAGTTAAGAGACTCTGAGCAATGTGGGACGGGGAAGTGGACGAAGAGCATTCATCTCATATATTTACCTGTAAAATAAATTGGAAATTTAATATTTCCTCCGTTCTTTTTTATAAAAGACAATTCACTTTTTAGATTTATTCAATAATTAATGTATTTGGTCTATATTATAACTTAAATATATTCAATGGTACAATCCAGTTTTGATCACATATATGGGTCAAAGTGGGAACACATGGGGGTGTGGAGGCAGGGGTTGTCCCAAAAGAAAGCAGAAAAGGTGTGGTAGTCCCTTTCTTTGCTGTCAATATGACTGCAACAAGTCCGGTAAGATATTGGGTCAATATTGAAGCTAAGATTTTTGAACCTTTAAATGTTACTATAATATAAACACTACAAGAAATATTATTTTTTGTAACAATTTTTTTTTTGTTGAAAGTTGTAACATTGACAAAACTATGTTTGATAATTTTGCCAACGACTTTATAACAAAAAAAGTTGTTGCAAAAAATAATATTTCTAGTAGTGAAAGGTCTATGACCGAATCTATTTTAAGTTGCTAAAAATATGATTAATATTGCAGTTAAAATTTTAAAAGAGGTATTATCTAGAGGGACAACAAAAATTATCAACAAAATTTTATATTTAATGACGAAGATAGTATATTTTGTAACACCACAAATATAAGATAGACGTAAAGCTTCCTTAAATTAATTAATATGAAAGAAGGATTTACATATGAGTAGGTATTGAAATGGAGGTGATACCATGAAATTAATATGAATAAAGACCTGTTTGGGTTAATTTATTTTTAAGCCTATGCAAAATAATTTATACAAATATATAAGATTTTATATTAATTTATAAGTTTTCACTAACGAAAATATATTATATTTTTATAAGCTATTTTATCATAATCTGTCTTTATAAACTATTTAATTATAAACTACCATAATAAACTTATAATAATATATAAAAAATTATTTATTTACATAAATTATTTTACATACTCGCATAATCTAAAATGTCTCTCTTTAATTTTAATGTGAATTTTGTATATATATATGTGTGCGTCATTAAATATATATGTGTGTGTGTCATTTTTCCAAGGTGATTACTCTCTGTCTTTATAGGTCTCACATTTGGCATCCCATAATTTTTGTTAGATATTAAAACGGACGTGAAACTATAAAATTAGTAGAAACAAATTGCGAAATGTACTCATGTGTGCAATTTTTAGTAGGTATCGATATAAATGTGAGATTATAAATAGGGCTATAATTAGAGATCGGGGTGAATCTCCATTTCTCTTGACATACTACAAATAATATTGAAGTTATCTACTTCCTAAAAATATTATTGTTAAATAAATATCATATGTACACAAAAAAAAGTGAAATAAAATTTTAATAAACATTTGCAAGTATTTAACGAGCTTAACTCAATTAGCATAACATTACATTATATATATAGAGAGTTTAGATTCGAACACTGGTCATCTCACTTATCTAGTTTAAAGATAAAATTTCTAATCATTAGATTACTTGACAAAAAAATGAAAATTATTATATATACTATTTGTTAGACATGCATTTATAGGAATATTGATTGTTCGTGTAAAAAAAAAAGGAATATTGATTGTTGGGAGATTTCATCATCTCTTTAGGAAGGCTCATTCTAGCATGGGAGAGCATGATAGGTCTCCCACCATGGGTAAGTTAGAGGGATTGTTTTTAGCCATTAGATGATGAAGCTCTATGGTTCTTATCATACACTAACAACACTGAATATTTTCTTAGTTTATTCTCACTTTCTCTATCCTCTCTCATCCAGATGCATCATTGTTGAAGATCTGGATTTTTCTCCTCTCTCCTCTATCCAACAAATCAGATTAATTTGTAGCAATTGGTGATAAAAAACCACCTAAAAATTTTCATCTCAATCATATTGTGATATTTTTCCGGGTTGTTTTGCAACCCACAAAAGCATATCATCTGGTTCAATAAAGTTAAAAACCTTACTCAAAAATCAAAATTAATAATTTTTATGATTTTCTTTAGAATCTTATGTTCCATTTGTCGATTGTTGGATTTATATGTTTTCCAATTCATTATGTGACACTAGATCCTTCTATTGTAGGAAGTTTATATTTTTCCTTTTCTGGTGGTGCATGGTTGTTGTTTTGAGACTTTTGTTGTATTGTTTTTTCTGCTACTATGCAGCCTTGTCCTTGTGTATATTTTTCTTCTTCCATTGAGCATTTTTTATTCTCAAAAAAGTTTTTTTTTTTTTACAATTATTCTCAAAGAAATTTTATTAAATACAATCTTTGATATTTAATAAATATATGTCACAATTATTTTGAATCATTTTTGCATTTGCATATATCCTTCAATTTTCTGGATAAGAGATGAGAAAGATGTGCAGCGGCAAAGAAGTATATGAAATTAAAATGAATAACTCAAGGGATGTAGCAGAGATGAAGGAAGGAGAGAGAAAATGGATTTGTAAGATTGAGGGCTTGAGGGTGCATCGTAGATCTGTGGAACATCATCTATCTAATGGTTAAAATGACTCTCCCATGGTGGGAGACCTATGTCACTCACCCACCCTAGACTGAGCCCTTTAGGAAAATATAGAGGGCATGGTGAAATTGTAATGTTTGTGTTAAAAAGGGTGAAAGTAGATATATCTCTAGCTATAATAAATGTATAAGGTGAGAAAACATTAATTACCATCCACTTGTAATTTAATTTTTAAACCAAACTCATTTGATATAATATATTTGTTGCTCTAACTACCCAATAGTGCAATGACACTTCACTCTCTACAACCCTTTCCACTTTCCACTCTACTATTAGCTATAGTGTGCAGACACATATCATATCCTTCATTTAAATTCATTCATATCAACTTGTTGCACATTACTCATGTATATTAATTCTTTATTATTTTTCATACCTTATGGACATATATAAATAGTATGCTAGCATTTTGGTTTTGTAGAGAGAAATTAGAAAGGAAGGAGATAGTGTAACTGTTGAAAGGAGAAATATGGGAGAGATTGGAGAAATGAATGAAGAGTTGCAAAGTATTTATTTGTCCAACTTGGATGAGGCACCTGCAAGAAGACTTGCTCGTGAGGTTTTCAAAGATATTCAACTTAACATTGATCATTGCTTACTTAAGGTCATTTATCTTACTTCTCAATTTTCTATGTTTTTTCTTAACACATATATACTTTCTTTTTTTACAAGGTTAACACAAACATACTTGACCATAAAACAAAGTAAAATACTAAAATGTGCTCCTATTAAGAATTGTGACATTTAATATTTAAGAAGTCATATTTTTTTATAAAAGAAGTAAGAAGTTCAATTTTGATGTATGGATTGTTATATAGTGTAAAATTTAACAATGTAAAAAATTTATGCGAACAAATTAAAGTATATCACTTAAATCAGAAAAATAAATGTGAATAAGTGGAGTTTTGTGCTAGTTTTGGGTTTGTTCGTCATGTCAGGTGTTTGGCTTCGGAGCTGCCGTTTTGGTTCTTCTGGTTATGGAGTTAGAGTAGGATGGGCGCGGGAGATGGTATTAGGTGCATTTGCTTTTGTTTTGGCTTTTGGGGGCGGTTTTTTATTATTGTTCTAGGTGTTGTTTTAGTTGCAATTGTATGGATGGTTTTAAAGGTTTTGTCATTGGTGTAATGGTGTCATTGGAATTCTTCCTTGTGTGAAGTGATTTTGTATGATCTGATTTTGCGGACTGTGCTCGTCTTGAGCTTAGTTACGTTATTAATAAAATTTAGCCGTTAAAAAAAAATGTGAATAAGTGGAAATTTCTTTGAATAGATTATTTATCTTATCATATTTCTCTTTATTTCCTTAATAAATTGATACCGGACATACTTGAACATAAAGAAAATACTATTATTTAATTTTGGGCTTTGGCCCTCCATTTAATAAAAAAAATTACTATTATTGAGAAAGTGTGAAATTTAATTTTAAGAAGTAACATTTTTAAAAAAAAAGAAAAAGAAAAAAAGTTTAAATTTAACAATGTTTACAATGTACATCACCTAAATCCAGAAGTTAATGTGAGTGAATTTTAATTAGTTAGAAATCTCTTTGGAGTGCCTATAATATTCGAGTTTACAGGTTGATTCACAAGCTGGAATAAATTTAAGTTTCTAGAGACTTGTAATCTTGCTTTTTTCTTCTTCTTCTTTTTTTTTTTTTACTTATTTGTTGTTTTTGTTTTTTTTCTTTTGTATTTCTATTTTTTATTTTTGGCTTGTGGGATTTTTTTCAAGGGAAAAGACATAAATTATATTTTTGTGTTTTGGTGTGAAACTATGGCAAAAGTTTTTATATTTGAATAGAAAAAAATGCTATTATTTTTGTCCTTAATCTTTGGTTCTTTTAAAGTTGGATACATTAATTAAAAATAATAAATTATAATAAGTTAAGTTTATTTTATCTTTAATTTATTAAGAAAGAAAAAAAATTCTTTTTAAAAATATTTTTTGTTTTTGTATGGTTATATTAGAAATATAGAGAATACTGTATTACTTTTGTTACTATTTTTTTTTCCTTTACCAGAGTTTTTTAAAATTTATCTGTTTCTTTAAATTTTCTACAGTTACCAGCTGATGGAGTGAAGATGAAAGAGGTAAAAAAACTATTAAGACATTCTTCATTTATTCTCTTATAATTATAGTATCACATAAGTAGTAATAATCAAATTTTGAACAAAAAAAAAGTACAAATAATCAATTAATTTCTAAATAATTTCAAATCTTTGTGTACAGGTTTATGAAGTAAACTCAAGAGGATTAAATGTATTCTCTAAAAGTTGGCTACCTGAAAAATCTCCTTTGAAAGCAATTGTTTGTTATTGTCCTGGTTATGCAGACACTTGCACATTTTACTTTGAAGGTATGAAAATATAATATAATATAACAAATAAGAATTTTTATTTACTACTAAAAAAATAAAATTTGAAATAGCGACGGAAATTTTAAGACATAAAAAGACAAAATTTGTCTTTTATTTCTTTTTTTTTGGCAAATTTTTTGTCTTTTATTTCGCTGCTAAGTGTTAAGAGACCAAGTTTTGCTCAATTTTATTTTTGACGTCATTTATTTTTCGTTGTTATTTTATATTTTTAGTAGTTAATTATTTATTTAAGGATAAAATAGAAAGGTTTAGCATCATCTACCTTTCATTTATGTGTATTTATCATAAATATATATATGATAACTTGGATATCATTTTATTTTCTATTTTTTTTTTATTAGGAGTTGCAAGGAAATTAGCATCATCTGGATTTGGAGTATTTGCATTGGATTACCCTGGATTTGGTCTTTCTGATGGTCTTCATGGTTATATTCCTAGCTATGAAAATCTAGTCAATGATGTCATTGAGCATTTCTCAAAAATAAAGAGTAAGATATAATTTTCCTATATTAATAGCTATGTTTTCTTTATCTCATTCTTTATGATGTCATCTTGTTCTGTTTTTTGTTAAATCAGTTTTGGTTTGTGAAAATCAACAATCTTTATATATTTTAAGAACTTAAAATGCATAATTATTTTTACATAGACTAGAATTAATGTTTGACCAATTTTTGTAGGACTTAAAACATATATTTAACTTATTGTTTTATAAAATAACCATGATCAAATTGGTGAGACCTTTTTTTTCATAATTCAATTGGTTAAATCGATGGTAAATTTAGATGATAAAATAAATTTAAAATAAAAAGTAAGAATAAAGTTGAACCAACCGCGGTTCAATGAAATTCAACCCCAATTTAATATACGTCAATCAAACTAAACTCAGGTATAAATCAAACTCAAATTTGATTCTCAGCTTAACCGATTGAGTTAATTGTTTTGATCCCACTTTAATAATATTGATTCATCTTTTTTATTTTTAATTTTTTCCAAATGTTTGCATGCATGAAACTTTTTATACCAATTTCTCAATATCATTATTTGCAATTTTTGGGATTAATTTTATTGAACTTGGATTACAGAACAAGTGGAGTATCAGCATTTACCAAGCTTCTTGTTAGGTGAGTCTATGGGAGGAGCCATTGCTTTGAAAATTCACTTCAAACAACCTAATGCATGGGATGGAGCTGCTCTTATTGCACCTTTGTGCAAGGTATCTTCTTCAATATAAAATACAACTAATAAGAAAACAATTTAAACACACTTTAATCTTATATATTTTTTATGAATCACAATTTTAGTCCCTTTATTCTAAATTTAAAGTATAGTCCCAACTTTTAAAATTTCGTAAATTTTTTCCACCACCGAATTTTAGGTTTATTTTTGTTGAAAATATTTTACTTTTTTGAAAATATAATTTTTTTAGATTTTTCATTTTAAGCTATATTTTTTTTCAAAACAACGTTTAATGATATAAAAAATAAAATAATAAATTTAATTCATGTATGCATTGTTATGATTTTTCTGCTCATTTTTTAACTTCATGCATCAGTGAAAAATAAGTCCTAAATTCATTTACGGGATTTTATTTTTATTTTTGAAATTTTTAAAACAAAAATACTATATTTCTGAATTAAATATGGACCAAAAGTACATTTAATTTTAAAATTAATTAAGTAATTGCTTGATCCTAAAATATATTTAAATTAACTAACCATTTTATTGAGCAGTTTGCAGAGGATATGTATCCACATTGGTTGGTGCAGCAAATACTAATTGGTGTAGCTAAGGTTCTTCCCAAAACTAAGTTAGTTCCACAAAAGGAAGAGGTGAAAGAGAATTATTATAGAGATATGAGAAAGAGAAAATTGGTGAGTGTTGATCCTAATAAATATATATTACCACATGATTGAATTATATTGAAGTTAAATGAAAAAAAAAAGATATATTATATATTTGTGTTCTTCTAATTTTGATTTTTTTTTTTGAATAATTTTTGTTCTAGGCTCCCTATAATGTGTTACTCTACAAGGATAAACCAAGACTTGGAACTGCATTGGAGTTGCTTAAAGCCACACAAGAAATAGAACAACGATTGGAAGAAGTAATCCTTTCCATCTAAATTACTTTTTTTCTTGAGTGCAATATAATCACTTTTCTTCCTTAATATGAAGATCAACTTCACATATATATGATATTCTAAATAAGAATTTAGAGAGAGCTAAACATTATTCTTCCATGTTCTACCATGTGTTTTTTTCTCAAATTGCTAGGGAGAGGGAAGCATTTCGGTTCTTGAAATTATAATAGTCGAACAATTTAATTAATCCTTCAAATTTACGAAATAGCAAACTAGTCCTTTAAACTAAAGAACATTAATCAATTTATTCTCTCAATCAAAATATATCTCTAGTAAACATTCATTAAAATTGACGAAAAAACTTACATATTGACTTGAAATAGACTTTTGTTGCATAAAATATAAGTATAAAACATTTAAAATTGTGGTTCTAAGTTTAGAAAAATGACTAAATTGATTGACGTTCAATTTAAGGGATTGAATTAATATTTCACAAACTTGAAAGGCTAAATTGACCACGCCTTACAGTTTCAAAGATTAAAATGTTGATTTACTCGGGAGATTATTTACTAACGGTATAGATCAAACTCTGAACGTCCTTCTTAATAATCTTCTAAAACGTATAGTAATCAAGTTTTCCTTTTGAAAAATTTGAGGTAACTATTAATAATTTGATCTTTATAATTTTTATTTTATTGAAATTGCATGAAAAACAAAAAAAATGTGTTCTATTTAACAACTTTTGTTTTGCACATTTATATCCATGTGTTATGTAACTTTATTATCTATATGAATCAAAATCAACTAAAAGAAATTTGAATTGTTAGGTATCTTTGCCATTATTGATCATGCATGGAGAAGCTGATATAATAACTGATCCATCAGCTAGCAAAGCATTGTACCAAAAAGCTAAAGTCAAAGATAAGAAACTTTGTCTCTATAAAGATGCTTTCCACACTCTTCTAGAAGGTGAACCAGATGAAACTATACTTCATGTGCTTGATGATATTGTATCTTGGCTTGATGATCATAGCATCACAAAAAACAAAGTTTAAGCATTTTATTAATTTGTAACATTAACTTGTTTGCTACAAAACAAGCTATTAACACTATGTTTTATCTCTTGAGAATTTAGTCAAATTTTCACTTTAATGTTTAATGCTTGAAAGTAATCTACATGTGTTTGGTTGGATGTATACCTATTACTAATAATATTACTATTAAATAAATGTCGGCAAGTTAGACGAGATACTATCTGAAAATGTGTTTATAAGTAAAAAATATATTTCTTACTTTATAAGTTGGTTTTGTGTCCTTTGTTAAAGTGATTTATATTGTGAGATGAATGAAGTATAAAATAATTCAAAATTTTGTGAGGATTTTATCTTATTTTATTTTGTATCAGTATAGATGTTTATCTTTTCTCTATGTCAGGTTAGTCTTAAAAGTTGAAAATTATAAACAATGTTGAATGGAACCTCCATCATCTATATGGATCAAGATTTTCACACAATATTAAATCTCAGTCGTTCATTTAAGATCATGCAATTTTGGTATTACACACGATTTTATGATTAAAATAATTTCAGCCACCAATTTTAAATCACACGACTTATCAGTTACCACACGACTCATTAGTTACAATAGGACACAAGCTATAACAAATCCTATTCCCATCTACATTTGTTGCAAAAAGTACTTGGTCAAAAAGGTAAATTATATCATTAATCTATCAAAATTACAATTAAATTACACTAAAATAACAGTTGCAATCCCTAATTCATCAAATTTAACATGATTCTTTTTAGTCTTTTGTGAGAGCTTATGGTTTTCTTGTCCACTCAGATCTAATAGTGGTGGAATGGTACAATACTATTTGTTCCTGGTTCCAATTTAAGTCATTTATGTCATGTCTTACATGTAGCTGTGTGTCAGAATGACCATTATTCATTGAGGCTGATCTCATGTACTTCAAAAGCTGTAGTGCAATAGAAACTGCTTACATCATAATCATTCTGATGGCATAAAATAACATAAACTGATATTTCAGTTATCTCGGGATTAGTCTCTGCAGTTGCGCTCAGAGCATACTTTTATTTACCAAAAAATAATTATCCTTTCAAATATTGACAAAAGAGAGAGGTGAACAAGGTGTGCAAGACTGTCCTCTTATTGCAATACATCATGTTATATTTATTGTTTACTCCACATTTATGGTACATCTCATTAAGCCAAAATAATGTCACAATAGTAAGAACAAGAGTGCAAAATCCTTTACCATTTTTGAACTACCTAAATAAGTATAGCCTATTACAATGTGAAGAAAAATTTACAATAATCATGTCAATAACAATGAGAGGCAGAATCCAGTATACAACAGTGTGTCCATCATGCTACTCAAAATTCAGCTAGCATCCTATGTTACTGCTTAATTTCATCGGTGACGGTTTTTTGCTTCTGTAGGCGCGTCTTTCTAGAACTCCATATTTTCAGTTCTAAGAATGTGCAAATAGAAGAAGAACGACTCGAGTTGCTGAAACTCGGCCTGCGTTTTGGATACCCTAAAGCATCGGAATCACAGAGCCGAGGAGATCATTTTTCCTTTAACTATTGCAAACTTTTGAAAACTTATGAGCTATGTGATCAAAATCAAATAACAAAATTGATACCTATCTAGCTGCAGGAAATGGCAGCTGTCATCATGAAACTTCAACGAAAATATGGCAACCAGTCTTCAAGGATGCTCATCGATGCCTTGTCCTGAAAACTCAGAGTCCTCGTCATCATCCCAATCAGTGTCTTCCTCAACATCAAAACCATCAGAATCTTCATCATCTTCACTCTGAAAATAACAACCACAAACACTTGTTTAAGTTATATCTCATCAAATGTAAAACTCTCTAAAGTTTCTATGAGAAACTGAACTATCATAATGAGGAAATTATTAAATTGGGTGAAACTATAGTAGTTTCATAATAAAAGGGGTATCTTACTTGATCGGATTCTTGGTTTTCATGCCCTTCCGTCATGCTCCACTCATCTTTGGATAGACCCTAAATCATTTTTAAAAGAATAAATTCAACAAGCTGATATAGTGACCTTAGAGAAAACATAATGTTGACATGTTAATGGGTCAAAGTGTAGATATTATCTTCAGAATTATGAGCATTGTGAAATTCTAGAAAGATATAAATGTTGACATTGGGAAAAAGATGAGGCGAGAATTAATGGTGTAAAATAATCAGATGTGAATCGTTCAAAACAAATTTTGGAACCACTTGATGATTTCACATATTGAAGTTGATACTTACAAGTTCTTGTTTCATTTGTTCAATTGTTGTTTCCAATTCTGTAATATGGTTACTCAGAGCCTGCAAAGTTCATGAAAGATCAAATTTTACGTCACAGACATACAAGAGATAAAAAGGATTAGTAATTTGTCAAATAGAAAACAAGTTACCTCATGCCGTTGCATGGCGACAGAACGCTTCAATGCCTTTGCTTTTGTTAGAAGGTTTCTTGGCCTTAAAGTAAGGGGCCGCTTATAATTTTTTCCACGATAATAAATAAGAGCAAATCCTTTAGAAACTTTCTCTATTGCCACGAGTATTCCACCACTCTCATATTCCAGTAACCTTGCCGTGTCTTCGACAAAAGCAAGAGTCTTTTGTTTTGTTATCAATTTTACAAGTTCTCGGTGTTTCCAATGCAAATGCATGTTCTCAATGACACCATCAAAAACACCACGTATACCTGAAGATTATATCATAAAAGATGTCAATATTGCGTGGTTGGATTAAAGCAACTTCCTTACGGTATATAATTACTCACCAAGTGGTAAGTATGGCTTCATTCTTAAACCAATCCTGCGAAACACAACACGTTCTTCATCTGTGATTATTTCCTGGTCATAATCAGGACCAGCTGGAACCATGGATGATTCTATTTTAGCTAACAGCTTTTCTGCTCGAAGCTTTTTCGTCCCGGCCTATTAACACATTAGAGTGACAAATATAAAAACATGGTTATTTAATTGGCATTCATATATGCATATATTGTAGAAATGAGTATAGCAGAATATGAACAAATTGTTATTGTTCCGCAAATACGCTATTAAGTACAAAGTGTTGTCAATTGACGGCTATAGCATAGTAGTCTAGAATAATCGAAACAAACTACTATATTTCACAATCCGCAATTGACAACATTGGTAATGCACTATCAATTAAGTCTCAGTTTCTTTTAATAAAAAACAATACGCAAAGCATATCTTCATAAAACATGTAGATACTTACAAGAGAGAGTTTGTGTTCAATTTGTTTGACAAGTTTAACATTCTTGGCTTTGGTAGCTTCTTCTATCATCCTCTCCTGTTCTTCGGTAGATACGTCCCTTCCCCAACGAGCTTGGGCCTCATAGAACTCAGCTAAAGATCCTGCCGGTGCTGTTGCTTCACCTTGTCCAGATGGAGTTGCAACAACAGCTTTGCACCGCACCTTCTCTTCGACATCCTGTACTTGTTTTGTCAATTCCTGTCTTTCAGCCAAAACTGCAGCAACACTAGTTGGAACAAAGTCCTTCCCACGATATATAACAATGTAAAATTTATTCCTTAGCAGTAAGGTGCCTCCTGTTAATGCCTGCGCCATAACAGAAAAGAGAAATCACGTTTATTGCCTTGGTCATTGTTCTAGTTTTTACCATGTCATAGCAACAAACGAGTACAACTATGAAAATAAAAAAGTAAGAAAGTTTAGTAAATAATTTCCAAATCACAAAACCATACACTAAGCTCATCGGCCATTAGTTTATTGTTTGTGTTCTGGATACCGGGTTTAACAGCAATCTTTGCAATTAAACTCTTCTCCCAAAGCTTAAGAATAGCGCATGCTAGGCCTTGGTGATTTCTATTTCTCCCTTCATAAAGTACAAGAAAAAGGTTATTAGGTAAAAAAGGAAAATAAATTTAACGAAACATTGCAGCGGATGAACTTTACCTAAGGCAAAATGAGAAGGAAGCGACTTTGCAATTTTCCTCAAATCGGTCAACTCTGCACTTGTTAGTCGAGAACGCATTCCAATAGGTAGAAGCCTATAAGGTGTTTTATAACCAGGAACGACACGTGGAAGTAAATCAGCATCAACGGGAGGTATTCCTGTACCCCACCATTCAACAAATCGAGGACCTAAACCATCAAGCAGCGCATTGTACTCTATTTCCTCTTCTGTCAAGTTCTCTGGCGGTTCGTTGTTCCTCCTAACTGACTCAATATTTTCGAGGGATGTGGTTGCATCACTTTGTTTTGTTTTTGGCAAACTTCCTGATGAGACCTCCGGCACGAAAAATCCATCACCTTCCTCTACATCGAGTTCCTTCGGAGAACCAGGACCTTGGTAATTTTTACCACGATACACCATCATAACACTTCCTGCTTTCCATGTAACCAATCCTCCTGTTCGGCGCTGCACACTACAACAGGTCAGTTGACATATTCTTCAATTCGACGCCAAAAGTAAATAACATTATAACAACATTCAACATACAAGCATGAGATCATATATGAATGTACTCTGCACAATCGTCTCTCTTATTTTCATATAGCGGCAATCACATGCTAATTTGACTGACAAGTGCGACAAGTGCACACATTAAGAAGCACAAATATAACACTAAACACAAATAGACCCAATGGGAACATGGAAACACAAATCCTAAAATCAAAAGATAAAATTGATATTTTAAATTAAAGGGAAAATTACACTAACCTCCCTTGAGGTTTCTTTAAACATCACACATTCCCTCTCTAGGTTTTTAAAAAACACTCACCTACCCTCTAAACTAACGGTGTTAGGCTAAACCGTTAATGGTTTATTTCTTAACAACTCTGATTTATTCCATTACAGCACAAGTCCACTGCTAATGTAATCTTTGTCCACTGTGATTTACCGCTCCAGCGCCAGTGACCAGTGTATGTACCTACATCCACCTCTAGAACTAGAAGATGTGTATCTTCTCCTTTTTCATCATTCACTCTAGCTATTAAAATCACAGAGCAATATTGATTCTCCAATCCTTAAGTATCTATGTGCTACTATTCAGTTATTGATCAGAAAGCAAATACAGAAGGAAATAAAAGGTGTAAGAGGACACGGGGATGTGAAAGTGTGAGGAACCATCCCTTAAGGCCTTAACAAGAGACAAGAGTGGAATAATGTTTCTCAATATAAAAAGAGGATGATGGTGAAACTGATTAGGAGTTGACCCTTTCTCAATTTGTCAGTCACAGAGATGGGGGAACCAATTTCCTCGTGTGAGGAGTTGCGAACTTGCCATGGCAACACATGTATAGACCGCCACAAGTTTGCACTGTAGCAAAGGACAGTTATGTTAATGGAATACTAATGGTGTTAACTTACAAGGGAGGTATTATGTTAATTAAAGAAACAAATAAGGGAGGTCAATATTCACTTTCAAATGCAACACAAGTTACACAACACATGAGATCCACCAAAACAAGAACAACACCTAACTGAAGCATTTAGTCATGTCATACATGCATGCATACATTTAAGGAGCATCTAAGAGAAGTTATTTGGCCTAATCAAATGACATGGCTTATATTAGTCTTTGAGTACACCTATAAACAAAATAATTTACTAAAAGTCTATAAGTTGTTTCCAGCTTATTTCAATAATCTATCCAAACAAGCACTAAATTAAACTCTCCATCTCTCCATACCAATTACCAAGCACATGAGCAAGTACTTAATTAAGGTCTCTAGAATATCATACTGCATAATTAAACTATAGCCTAAGACCCTTGTCAAGTGAAATAAAGAAATACAAAGTAAGCTACGAAACACTAACACGGGCACCAAACACGACCCTGACATGTCAAAACCTAGACACAGATAGTAATTTGAGACAATAAAATCAGTCGAACATTGATGCGTGTCAGATTCAACAAACACACTTTCAATCTGAAGTGTTAGTCCTAAATAATTTGTTTCCAGCTTATTTCAATAATTTATCCAAACAAACACTAAATTAAGTTATCCATACAAGCACATGAACAAGCACTTAATTAATCTCTCTAGAACATCATATCCATATTGAATAAGCGTTTAACTAAACTATAGCCAAAGACGCCCTTGTCAAGTCAAATAAAGGAATGTAAAGTAAGCTATGAAGCACTAACATAGACACTACCCTAACATGTCAACACCAGTAGTAATTTGAGAAAATAGAATCGGTGTCATACACTATTACATGTCAAATACAACAAACACGCTTTCAATCTGAAGTGTTAGTCCTACAGACAAAGTAAGCAAAGTTACATAAAGCAAGGGCAAAGAAAGAGACCTCAACAATCTGATGAGCAATCCTCATATTCTTAGCAAGTTCCTCATGAAACTTAAGCCTAACTAACTCCTCTTTCCTCCACCTCTCATGAATCTTCTCCATAACCTCTTGTGTAAGTCCAGCTTTAGGTACATTAACCCTCTCTCTAACACGCATACCCTCTCTCCTTAACCTCCTCAACAATTCATCTTCAAGTGTCAAATCAGCCAAAGATGGAGCCTTTAATGTCCTTTTCTTAAACCCCTCTTCTTCAATTCCACCACCACCACCAATTTCTCTTTCTTCCTCTCTCTTCCATGGAACCACTATCTTCTCTTCTTCATCTTCATCCAATAAAACATCAGGACGAACCCATTTTCTCTTCAACAATTCACTCAATTTCTCATCTCCAGTTAATGCACTCAATTTAGCTTCTTCTACAACTTGTTCTTGTTCTTGTTGTTGTTGTTCATCATCTTCTACTAACCCTAAGTTTCTTAACCGAAAAACGATTCTTTCGACCGGGGTTTTGGGTTTATCAGGTTGGAGTTGAGAAGATTCTTCTTTGATGGTAGATTCAGATACCCTTTTGGGAGAATCGGTTGTTTTGGTGAGCCATGGAGGTGTTGGGTTGGGAGATGAATGATGGGTTGTTTTGAGAGAAGAGAAAGTGATTGTAGGAAATAAGGATTTGGGATGAGAGAGAAAGAGATTGAATGAGGAGCGAGAAAGAGTGATTAGTGAGAATGATGATGATGAATTGTTGAATGGAAATTCTGATGACGATAGTTTAATGTTGTTGTTTGTGAGTGCCATTGTTGTTTTAGTTAATGTTGTTGTTGTTGTTGCATTTTGATGTTTTTAATGTTTGGTTTTGATGTTTTTAATGTTTGAAGAATTTGAAGAAAGAAAAAATTAGGGAGGTGGAGGAGATGATGATATTGATGATGTGAAGTGGAGGAGATGATGTTGGATAAGGTTTTTATTTTTTTCTGAGATTTTTGTTGTTTGGATTTTTAAAAAAGAAAACAAAATTTGGCTCTTTATGTATTTGGTATTTACTCTGTCATGTACTGTACCACCTATTGCAAATATATCCCTTAAATTTGTCAATTTTTATTCATGAAAATTGTCACATTTTTCTTTAGGTTTCTCAACCCAAAAACTATGGAAAATCTCTCTTCTTCTTTTTTCCATTGGACCAATCTTCATCTTATTATCTTGATCCCCTTTTCACAACTCTTATTTTCGAGCAATGTGATGCGATGGTCGATCGATCTGGTATCAACTTTCACCTTTAAGTTAAGGATACTTTGTGTATTACTAACCTTATATTTCATATACGTTGTCAAACATCTTAAACTTCATTCAAAAGATTTACACTCATGTATTTTTGAGTTACTTTATCCGAAAAGTGTGCATCATGATGCTCGCTTTTGACTGTACTTAAAGTATAACTTAGTAAAATATTATTCCCAAAAAAACTAAAACTTGGTAAAATTATAGGTTTGGATAAAGCTGCTTAAAGTGTGTGTGTGTATATATATATAGTTCAAATTCACATAAAACTTGAAGGGTTATAATCAAACAATTGAAACTTGAAAGGTCAATATCAAGCAAATGTGAAACTTAGGGGGAACCGACATTGTATCTAATCCTTCATTTAACTTATAATAATAGTATCAATCTTATCAATCCTTATTTTTATTTTACAGTTGAAGCTCACAAATCTGGAATCACAAAACATAACTTCCTGTGCAAGTTTAAATACAGCAGCTCCTAATGTACTTCACTAGAGCAAAAAAAAAAATGAAGAAATAACCATATACAAAACTATAAGCTGTGGTATAAGGAGAGAAACTAGTGAGAGTAAAATCTACAAAATATGCTCGAAATAATTAAGAGTTTAATAGTTTTCCACTGACAGCATAAACAAACTTTACATAGACATCATTTTTAAGTAGCAACATACGTGGAAAGATAGTGAAATATAATTTGATGTCTGTGTAAACCTATTTACAGCGTCGATGTATAGTTATTAAACTCATAAGAGGGTCAGTTGGCACTTTCAGAAAATTTTCTGCTTAAGTTAGGAGAAGAATTAATAATCTCTTGGCCAAGTTCCTTGATTTTGCTGAGAAGAAGCATTTGCTCGGTCTCTAGCTGAGCTACATATCCTTCTTGAGTATCTTCGAGAGTTTCTAACTCGCTCAATACTGTAGAAAGTGCTTCAAGATTTCCATCTTCTATTAATGACCTGAACTTGATCATCATCTGTTTTATCTGATAAAGTTCAATTTACATGATATGTTAGAATAACAACACAAAAATGATAAAGTAGGTAAATCCTTTAAGTTACGTGTAAAGGATTAATCCTTTAAGTTTTTATCTCTAGAGCTTGTTTGGAATAGCTTATTTTTGAGCTTATGCAAATAAATAGGATTTATGTATTATTATAAAGTTGTCAAGATAGTTTATGAAAAAATAGCATATAAGAATATAGTTTTTGTTAGTGAGAACTTATAAATTAACATAAAAATTTATTTATTTGCATAAGCTGTTTTACATAAGCTTAAGCTATTCCAAACGGGCCCCAAGTCCTTTAAAGTCTCAAAATGTGCACAATGTTGCTCTTTTTGCAACTTTCTGCTACAAAACTGCTTATGTGGCCGTTAGTGGTCTTACATGTACTAGACGATGCTGACGTGGTAATTGGTTGAGGATTAAGAATATTAGGGAGCTTAAAATTTATTGCTTTAATAAAATTATTACTAATTTTTTACCGAAAAATCTGTTGACCTTGCCACATCAGCACCGTCTAATCCAGATTAAATCAGTAATAGTTATGAGAGTGTTTTTGTAACAGAAGTTATAAAAAATGATAACGGTGTGCACGTTTTGATATTTAAAGGGGCCTAGTTTAGGAATTGACTAGTCTATTACAATAAAATAACTTTTAAGGACCATCGGAGCAATTTTGCCAACAAACTATTGAAGTTTGCAGCTTAAGTATATGTGCATTGCTTTTTAAAGATAATCAATACTTCATCTTTTGAGCTGAATAACTACACAGAATATATAATAAAAAGAAGTGTTTTCAGACATTAAGGAAGATCTCACCTGGCTAGGAATTTGGTGTAATTTAGTCAAAGAAGGTTCAGAGTCTATACTATTCCTTTTCTGCATCTCTGGTACTTTTCTAGTAATTTGAATATGAATTTCACCTCTTTTTACACTTTGAAGAGGTATCCACTTATCAGCCATCTGGTTTGGGGGCAACCTTTGATATTCTACAACACATTCGCCTATACTTGATGTCGGTAGTAACGCATTATGGTCCTTCACATATAGTATTAGGGGACTTCCATCATCAGGGAACTCTAGGGTCTGGTTCCATTGAGGGTTTAGAGTTTTATATATAACCTGCCAAACAATGTCACAGCTAGTATTAAGCAATGTTATCAAACTCTAGAGTCTACATAAACTCATAGAATCTTCGTCTGTGAAGCACTGACACAGATACCAGACATGACACTGGCATTGACACGTAGGCACTGGTAGTGACATGTGTCGAACACCAGACACATCTTCAATTTAAAGTGTTAGTGCTACATTTGACTTGTACACGTAACTTGTAAAGTCATTTTACTTAATATACAAAAATAAAATTAAAAACATTCATCATCTATCATAGTATCCAATTCTAAACACACTTTAAAAACCATGAGCATGCTAAATATTGAACCATTGTCATTTTCAGAAAATAATTATAGCACTTTGTATGATGTAGTACAAATATAACTTTATTTAGAAACTAACAAATTTAATAGAAAAGAAACCAAGAATGAAGTATACCAACCTTTGTCCTTTTCTTGAAGTTTCCATAGTGTACCCTCACATATGGATCACTTGTACCTCTGAGATCGGCGGCAACAAGATCTCTCCCTTCAATCAAAACAAGTTCTATCCAACCATTTCCTGAACCTGAACCCTGGTCATTATCAAAAGAGTGAATCATGTTAGAATCAACATCCAAGAAGTGAAAAATCCATAATGGTGTCAATAAATGATATGAAAATACATGATCAGCCTTTTGCATTATTTTTTCATCTTGTGGCTAAAGGCCTGTTTGAATTGGCTTATTAGATCTTATCTACTAGCATAAGCACTTATGACTTTGAGACTGTTTTAGAGAGCTTATGTAAACAGCTTATGACATGTCCATAAGCTTTCCATGATAGCTTATGAAAACAACATATGACATATATAAAAACAATTTGACTTTTTTTATTTTATATTTTGTTATAGAAATAGCTTATACATAAGCTTTTATATGATAAGTATTTATGCTATGGCCGCTTAATTAAGTTGTTTATCAAAACAAAGCTTAAATGAATACAAGAATCACAAATTTCTGACTAAAGAAACACACCATTGATCCTTCTTGGTCGTCCGCCTTTACGGCTTCTATTTGAAGTCTGATTTCTCCGGAACGCACTCTTTCAAGAGGGATCCAAACATCCCTGATTGAGCCATCAACCAATCCTTCCAAATTTACTTGTGCACTACCAATGTTTTCGTCTCCAAAAAGTTCCTCGGTAAATACTTTTAGTTTTAAGTATTCACCACCACCAACCTCGTCGAATTCAATCGTCTGATTCCAAACATGATTTGGAGTATGAGAAGTCTTTGTTTTCTGAGTAACCTGAAAAGAATTATTAACAACAGAAATTAGATAAAGCAAACCATTGTACATCGAAGAGTGTCATAAACACTGTTACTGACCTTTCCATATTGCAGTTTTATGTAAGGGTCGAATTTTCCAGATTTTTCTTTTGCAGTAGCAAGATCCTTTCCTTCTACAACTGTTATGTTAAGTTTCTTTCCGGTTCTTAACTGAATATTTGATGATCCGTTAAGTGACGGCTGAGAGTTGTTTCGGAGATTCTTCAAGCTATGTGTTCCATCAGAAAATTGCCACTCTTTTACTACAATGCTCACCTTCAACTAAAATATGAATACAAGAGGTAAAATGGATGAGTTTGTGATTCAAAACCAACTTTATCTTCACTCGCAAAGGTAAAATATTGTGCCTTTTCAAAAATATTGTACCTTAAAAAGAACAAGGAATAATTTTGATAAAGTAAAACAAAAATAACAGAATACTAGTGCAATTAAGAGCTCTATAGTACCGACACTATTGATTGAAGGCATGTGTGGTGTCCGATATGTGTTAGTGTCTGACACTGACACATGATTACATTCAATTTAGTCATTTTTTTAAACTATTACTAGAGTAGACGTGTGACATGTCACAGTGTCGTGTCCATGTTTGTGCTTAGGTTAAAAGCAATAGGCCACTTGATGCCAGAACTAACCCCCGAACCAGATTACACTGGTGGTGAAAGCCAAAAAAAAAAAAAAGACTATCAAGAAGCATGTTCAGGGTATATTCAGATGGAGGAGAATTGACGGCTTATTTTTCTTTTCTAAATTACGGAAGCTGTTAAATGTTTAGAAAAATGAATTTAATGTAATTGAAATGTTATATGATCTTGTCATCTTGATCAAAAAAGAAATGTTATATGCCCATCTAACAAGTTATTCTTTTGATTTTCTAAAAATCTCAAATATATACCAAAATATAGGTTTAGTCCTTCAAAACCCGATACAAACATTCCCTAAGAAAAAAGAACCTCGTTAATTTTATTGAGAAACAAATTATGATGCAATAAGATAACCAAAGTGTCTCTATAAATGTGTAAAGCAAGAGGGACACGGGGAGTTACTTATTACATGATAATAAAATATTGTACCTCTCCAGTGTTAGCACCCTCAAATGGGACAACCATTTCAATTTCATCTCCACAAAATTGTGCTTGCTTTGCTATAACCCCGGAATCTGGTCCTACAGCCCACAGTATTGTTGAATCGTCTTCAACGTGTCTCAACTGCACAAAGACACGAACACTCAGTGATTTTCTTAACAAGTGTGTAAAACCTTAAACAACATTTAATACGAGATGCAGAGAGAACATCAATGGAAGTACCTTGATTTCACAACTTCCTAGATAGTCACACTTCACATTGTTGGGAATACATTCATAAAGATTGAAACGGAGAGTTCCTGTATTATCATGCAAAACCATATTAAACGGTGCATCCCATCTAGGGGTTGAACCTAGTCTGACGTCGGTTCTCCTCGTTAATTCCTCAATTTCTACCTCTACAAATGTATGTAGGTCTTTGTCTTCAGAAGAACCATTGGATGATCCATTTTGTTGCCTCCTAGATACCTTGAAGGAATTCCTAGAAAGTTTATTTGCCGAAATCACTTTAACATATATGATTCCTCCAACCGCCTTTTTTCTTAAATCAACAGCAGGCAAAGTAAAACAACGTCGTCGAGGTTCCACCATGGTTTTAACCAAGGTGTCAGTGAAAAGCTTTTCCTGCATAGCATATAAATTTACAATCAGCTAAAACAAAAGAATCCGTTAGGGAAAAAGTAGAATGTTGGCAATGGAAAAGAAATAAAATAATGAAAAAATATCAGAAATTTGCTAAGACTGTGAGCATGGAAGATAATAGTCGAAACGCACCAGCCAAGAAGAAACACCAGGCCACTCGGTAGCTGGAAGTGACTGACTGCCGCCGCTTCCAAAGGCAACTCCTACTCTCACCTCAGGAGCTGATACAAACGAGTATAAAAGCGCTCTTCCATCAAGAATCGGCGTAAAGATAAGCTGCAAAATTATTTGAATGGTAAAAAATCAAACCAGCTTATTATTTTATAATCTCCTACTTTATATAGCTTTTGTTAAGCTAGAAAAACAAAAACGGAAAGAATATTGCTTTACATACATCTCCCTTGATATGAAGACTGTTAATAACGATTCGTGCAGTTCCGATCAAAGGCTTCGAAAGCTTAGCAAGAATTAAAATGCTCATTTCATTGGTGTCCCAATCAAAACCAAGTTGCATGACTCGCTGTAAAGAATAATATACTTGTAATTAAATATCTAAAAAAAATTAGTTACTAGTTATATTTGAAATGTGAAGAGAATTAAAACCTGATCGCCGATAGTTGACCATCGCATCCCTTGTAACGCCAAGCTAGGAGGGCATGATCCGAGTGAAAACTCCTGCAGCTCAACTCTTTCCTACACACAAGGATTATTCGAGTTCAGTACATGTTAACCAAACATTCACCATCTATGAAATGTTTAAACTATTTTGGAATACTAAATAAAACTTAGGAGAAAAAAAGAGTATACTTACAAGAAATCTCGGTTTTCGGAGCTTTAAACGTGACTATGGACACAAAACAAAAACAATAAAATTAGTTCATGTCTGAAAGTATATTGAACAGATAAATGTACCCCAACTGTAATAAATAAAAGTTAATATGCAATTTCAGTGTTGTCTTCTAAATAAAAAAGAATAACTATAACGAGTATAAAGAAAAGGCGGTGAAATTTTACCTCAACTATAGCTGATAACCTTGACGAAAGCTTGGGGTTAAAATAGTTGGGCCAGATTTCTGTCAACAATTTATTCAGCCATTCGCAGTGCTCCAATGGTGTGATGGGCTGTATGAATAGGAAATTTTAGTCAACTTCATATATAAGGCACATTGACAATGTCAAAGAAAGAATAGGTAGAGAAGATACCGAGTTATTCAATATGATTCGCTTCCATTTCTTATCCAAGTCCTCCACAAGTAGTTTGCGTTGGTATCTCCCGTACTGAAATTTAAGAACAACAACTCACATTTAACTTCTTATATACGTAGAACCGACATTTCAAATTGAAAGTGTGTCCAGTGTCCAACACGTCTCAAACACCGGTACGACACTTACTCGTGTCTATATGCCAGTGTTCGTGTTCTCGTAAATGTCTAGTTTTTGTGTTTATTTTGGTGCTTCGCTATATATGGTCATAAAGAGAACAATTTCAACATAGTCCCGCCATTTTATCAATATTCCAAAATATTAATCATGTTTGTTTCATTGTCCAAATATGTTATCAAATGCATCTCATCATTACCAACTTGATGTCATTAACTATAGTTCCTACAAATATCAACGGTTTGACGAATCTGATTAACATTTTACAATTTCATGAATCATCTTGAAAATAATGTTAATATATGAGACTGGACTAATACTGTCCTACAATATGAGGACCAAATTAAGTACTTGATGGAAATATCATGGAATTGCTTGAATTAAACAAAATCCAAAAATAATGAATGCATTTTGTTAAGGAATCACACATTGGATACAAGTTGACCTGAAAATATCTTTATAAGTGGAGAAAATCATCACCTTACAGGTCGGTTTTATCGGGTTGAGTTAGGCCCAACCCAAAATTCTAAGATAGTATAGTATCAAAGTCTCTTCAAGATCCGTTGGGCCACATCCTATCAGGTTCCCGCTATCAGAACACCCGCAATTTATTTCCACACAACCCAAAATTCTAAGACATTGTAATTTAAAACTAAATTGACCATTTGACCATACAAGATAATTATCACCAAAGTAAATATATTAAGATAAATACAAGAAGATTAATAAAGTAAAATGAAAAAATTGCTAAGTGATGAATCAAAACCTGTATAGTAGCCCAAACAGCAAGTGCAAGAGGGACCCAAGTAGAGAAAGAGAAGACCCATTTCTCAATAGCACAAGCAATCAAAATAAATGGAATGAAAAATGGAATCTTTGGCTTCTCCTGCAAAAGATAGTTGAAGAAATTAACAGCAGCCTCTTCAATACTATCAATTGAAAATACCCTTTTCTTTCTACTCATTTTTATGCTTTGCTTGCACCAAAATCAAACTAAAAAATCAAACTTTATTTGGTTTTTAAACTTGTGATCAAAGACCAAGGTCAATTACTCAAAAGGGTATGGCTAATTTTTAAGCAAGAAGAGGAAAATGGTTTGAGAGTTGACAAATTTTGAAGGGTTGTTACTAGAAAAAGGACAAGTTTTAGAGAGAGAGAGAGAGAGAGAGGGGAAAGGAAAAGTCAGCAAAGAACGGTTAAGAACAAAAATATTCTTTAATGACCAAATATTTTATATCATTTGACAGTAATACTATTACTAGCGCATGTCTTTATTATAAGAAAATATTTGCTTTATGGATCGATAGAATGCTTGATGTATTTAGTTTATAATATGGTTTAGATATATAAAATATTTTATGAAATAAAAAACAATTTTTTTTATAATAAGGATTGGAGGAGTATTTGACTATGTTCGGTAAAAATAATGGATAGCTGATAAGTTAAATGATGATTTCTAGTTGATGGATGATGGTTTATAACTTATTGCTAATAAGTTAATTGAAGTATTTTTTTGGTTTTCACCGCCAGTTTAATCTGGTTTGGGGGTTAGTGATGGCATCAAGTGGTTCCAGCCCTCTTCCGATCGCAGTTGCGGGGATCGAACCGTGATCCTCCCTACCAAGTTCAGCACCAATCACCGGTGAACCAACTAACGATTGGTAGTTAATTAAAGTATTTGATAAAATTAGCGGTTCAATTTGCCGATAAATATAAAATAACATAAAAGAATAATCTTATTTAATAATAAATATTTGATTATTGTTACACTATTTAATAATATTTTAGTGAATACAAATTTTACAAAATTTATCGTACAAAATTTATCGTTGGATTGAAAATTTATATTATATAAATTGTTTATACAAAAAAGTTATAAATTTAAAATTATTTAATTTATTTAAAATTATTTAATTTATCTTAGTTAATAATGAAAATCCACAAAATTAATTTTGACGTAAACACTTGTTGTTGTCTAAAATTGAACAAAACAAATTGGTGTTAGAATAGAATAAGGTGAATGTGTTCAATTCAAAGGGGGTACTATACAATCATTATTTCTTGTCTCTTTCCTTCCTCCAATGTTGCATTAGTTGAAGGTCTCTTTTTCATTCATTCAATATCTCTAAACAACTTCACGGATAGATGATAGACCTATCAAGAATTTTTCGTACTAGTATTTAATAGCATTCAAAATAGTTTCCATTAAAAATTATTCATAGTTTTTTTTTTTTTTTTACAAATTCATAGTTTTAAACGGATGAATGTTTTACTAAAACTTTTTATCCCAAAATCATTAACTTTCCTATTATAAAAAAAAATCATTAACTTTCCTAAATTATAACATTTTTCTTCACCAAATCCTAAATTGTAACACTAACATTTATGAAATTTAACATTTTGTTAGCCTATTTATATCTTTAAGTTGTAAAAGAATTTTGTCAAAAAAAAAAAAAAATTGTAAAAGAATTCCAAACCAACAAACCAAGTCAAGTTAATGGGCTTAAGTGGTTAATAAAATTCACCGAAGAATAAATTTCATGAGAATGCTGGTTCGATACTTGAGTTGAACAATTTTTTAGCGAGACTTTACTTATCTCGCGGCTGTACTCTGGACCTATGAAGCACGGACTCCAACACAAACACGTGACACGGACACGTTGACATTGCTAATATAAAAAATATAGGACACCGACACCGCTATATATATCTATATAAGTTTTAAATTAAAAATCAAAATATATACATGTCTATCTAAGTTGCGGATTTATTTAATTTTAAAAAAAGTTTTATTAACACATACAATAATATTTGATATTTATTTATCCACCTACTATAAAAAAAGCTAAAATTTTTATCAAGACTTTAATCTCTCATTGATCGATATTGTTGCTTCGACTCATTTTTAATCTATGCGGACATGCATCTAATTTGTGTTTAAGGAGAGTAGAAGCAAATGAAAAAATCTTTTGGGACACTTGTCCGACACGTGTTACACGAGTGTTTTACAGGCAGGGCCGGCCCAAGGGTAAAGCAGCCCAAGCTAGGGCTTTAGGCCCATCAAAAATTTTATTTTTTACAAAGGATATAGGCCCCAAAAAAAATCTTTGAATTTTATATATATATATTTAGGCCCCGTTTTATCACAGTGAAGCGTATAGTGCACATGGTCGCGCGTTTGCATTGCTGAATGGAGGATGCTGGTTTGAATCCTAGGGAGCCTGTTTTCCACTATTTACTTGTTTTTTATCACTTATTTTTCATAATCTTCTAATTGTTAATAATAATTATTTAAAAAGATAAATTGTTTAGAGAATATTATTTATTTCAAACAAAAATTATTAGCTTATACCATAATATATGGAGTACAAAATTTAAATTTTAGTTGGATTTTTATTTTTGAATAATTTGTTCTTAATTTTGTTTTGTCAAAAAATACAATTTTTTTTAAAAAAATTATACAACATCGGCGATATAATATATTTTTAATTGAAACAAATAAATTAAATGTTTAATTGCAGTTTTGGTTCCCATATTTTTACCATTTTACGTAATTTGTCTCACTTTTTAAAATTTAACAGTTTTGGTCCTCTATTCTACTTTTTTAACTATAAATTGGTGATATAATATATTTTAAACAACGCGATGTATAATCCAATGATGAGAAACTATCAATATTAACGAAATTCTAAAAAGAAAATATTATAGAATAAAAATCATTTTTTTATTATTTTGTTCATATTATGGAAGTTTTTTCTAATCACAAAAAATAAAATAAAAAAGTTTTTTATAATAGTATATTTTATTTTCTACAAGTAATAAATTTTAATTTTATTACAAATATAATTGATACATTTTACCAAATTTTCTTTTTAACTATCTTTAAATATAAGTTTTACAATTTTTTTTTCTTGCACTATATTTTACTGAAAAAAATATATCTTACAATAGGGTAGACTTTATGTTGGGTCAAAAATTATGTTAGGCCTCATATTAATGTTTGCTTTAGGCCACATTTTATATTGGGCCGGCCCTGTTTACAGGTGTGGACACCGATCAAAAAAGTGTCAGGAAATGATTTTTTTAACACCGGTCTAAGCTATCTAACACGTGTCGTAGAAATGTCATACGAGTATCGGACACCGTCGGCACATCAAATTATTAAGATGTCCGTGCTTCATAGGTCCGAATTACTAGGGTCCCTTTGTCCTAAGAACTATAAAGAGTTAAAACAAAAACAAACAAAAATCCAAACCAACAAAGATCGCCGAAAGTGCTATTTTTTTAAGAATGGTGAGAATATTTTGAGTCGAGTTAGAGTTAGATTTTGAGAAGAGTAAGTTTGATTTGTTTTAAAAAATTAAAGACAAGTATGTCATATTATTTGCTACAAACTTAATTTTATGTTTGTGTTGGGCATTTTTTAAAGTCTAATATGATGTGTAGTCTACTTATAATGTTATTTCATATTAATGTTTTTAAATAGATTAACAAAATTGTCACCTATTTTTTTGTAAAAAAAAAAATTTGTCACCTATTTTGATTTTTTTTTTGTCAAGTAATTTCCGACTAGAATTTAATCTTTTCTGCTCCATGCACTTTACATGCAATGTCCCTACCAATTGAATTATGCTCAAGGGAATATATATTTTAATATTTAAAATGATATTTTAGAAAATTTAACATATCAAGGACTTAACCGTCAATGTTATATATTAAAAGTATACATATTCTAATCACCTTAATTTTAGTACATTTATAGACATGTTTTATTTTATATTATTAACATAAATATTGAGAATTTGTTCGTAAATTAACCATTTTTACTATTAGTGACATTTAATTTATGTTTATTTGATGTATTAGCAATTGCCTACTCTAAATTTACCCTTTTATTTAATACTTACATGAGCCAACATATTGTAACGCTCCTAATCGATTCGCATGCAATAATTAATTTAAATCATTCAACATACAAATCATCAAGGCATTACTTAACACAAAGTAACTAATAGCATGCATTTAATTCACTTAAGCCAACGGAAGCATCAAAACTACTAAACTAACAAGTTATAACAATTAAATCCAAGCATGCAAGTCATAAATCATATTACAACTTCAACTAGGTACTTCCACAATGAAGACCCATCATATAATCCAAGATAATCCAACAAGTAATAAAAGATAAGATAATATAAGTAGCAAGGTCATACATAAAATCTCAAACAAGCGAAGAACCGAATACTAGTCTAAGCAAGGTTACAAGTATCAGAGCAATCCTAGACATCTAAGCTTCTAGAATCCTCATATCCTTCACCTTACCAAGCTATGCTAGTCCTCACGAGCTAAACTCCAAAGCCACGGGATCACTCCTCAAGTGGAGAATCTGGACCCAAACCATTACACATACACAAAGATAGAGAGTTAGTTGCAATTCAAGTTTATAATAATAAGCATAGTATACACTTATATTATATAAACAAACATAATAAATTAAATCATGCATATACAACATAGTATTAGCAATCTTCAACAACATAGCAATATCATACTTATTAATGAGAATTAGATCATCTAATCAAACCACACAATCCAAACATCCATAAGTTCATAATGGAATGCAATCACAATTACCAATTATCAATTATCAATTATCAATTAGGTCACATAATACCCTAATGCAAACTAGTGCAAATACACAATGTATGTCACCCTAGACATATCTAATGCATGTGGTACCATCGTCTTTATTAGAGTATCTCACCTCTAATATCCGTCTTTATCAAATATTATCATTTGATATCCTCTTTATTAGAATCCACATGATCCTAATATCCGACTCAAAAGATGAATGCATGAATGTACACATACCAGATAGTGATGATAATACTATACTCTACTCATGAATAATAGGCCACTCATCCCTATTACTCCTTCTTTAAGTTATTATTAACTTATCTCAACACGTCATCATATCATCATTAAGGTATACATTCAAACATTACATAACAACACATGTTATCTTAGCTTATCATAGCTCAATCTCAATCAACATACTCATATAAACATATTATCATCATACTAACTCAAGGTTCAATCAATCCATACGTATAACACATTATAGGACCAAATCTAAACATGTTATAAGCTCACTCTCATCATACAACATGAAGAAATTTCTCAAAATCAGGTCATGGTCGCTGGGCGACTACCAGCGATGGAACAAACGAGCAGAGGCAGACAAGTCATCGCTCAGAGCGAAGCCTGGCGACTTCTGGTCGCTGGCGGTCGCTACTAGTCGCTGGGCGACCACATGAAATTCTGGGTTCGCGAAGAACACATGAATCCTCGCTCGAAGCGACGGATTGGTGGCTTAGCGACTAAACCCAGATTTTCATGCTCTGCTCACGGGTTCACATAGAAATCACATAAAAATCACGAATTTCATGTCATAAACTCTTAAAGCTATCACATTTAAGCATACATATCATATATAGACCTAGAAGTACAAGTTCTAACATCATCAAACATCATTTCAAGTAGAAAGTAGAGATTTTTCCTCATTTTATTCAAAACCCATTTTTAAATATCAACAACAACAATTCTCATATAACACACGAAATTAATGATTGAAATAGAAGATAGGCTCACATAATAACACATTAACATCATGCATTAATACAGAAAATCATTAAATCACATTCCCTTGATTCCATTTCCCCACCAAAAGAGATGAGAGGGTTTGGGTATGGAGAATAGGCATCTCCCCCCTCTTTGATCATCTCACATGAATTGTAAACTACTCTCTAACCTTAAGGATGATGAATTTCTGATTTCCCCTTCCTCTTGAGCTTTCTCTATTCTTCCCCTCTACTTCCTTCTCTTCAAAGCTTTTCTCTTTCTACCTCTTTCTATTTTCTCAAGTTATGAGCACTCTCTCTCTATTCTCACAATTCTTACCTAAACCTAGTTAGCCAAAGACAATAATATCCCTCTCACTAACTTAGGCCCATTAACACTCAAGCCCAACTCTTATTATCATAACTCTAATAAAACTTATCCTACTCAAAACACTACTCTTTCCCAAAATAGCCACAATTCCTAATTAATTACTAACTCACTATTAAATACCATAAAGGCTAATTAACTCTAATAAATAAAATAAATAAATACGGGTGTTACAACTCTACCCCCCTTAAAGAATTTTCGTCCTCGAAAATTTACCTGAGAATAACTCCGGATAAGAACCCCTCATCTTGCTCTCTAGCTCCCAAGTGGCATTCTCTCCCACGGGTCCTCCCCAAATGACCTTAACGGACGCTATCTCCTTGTTTCTCAACTTTTTCACTTCTCTACCTTCAATTCTCAAAGGTTTAGTTTCAATTGTCAAGTTATCTCTTACTTGCACATCGTCCGATACAATCACATGTGATGGATCCGATACATATTTCCTTAGTTGTGACACATGAAACACATCATGAAGATTAGACAACGATGGTGGCAAAGCCATCTTGTAAGCCACATTCCCCACTCTCTTCAAGATTTGATAAGGTCCAATAAACTTCGATGTCAACTTCTTAGATTTCAAAGCACGACCAATACCGGTGGTTGAAGTAACCCTCAAAAATACATGATCTCCCTCTTGGAATTCTACATCCTTCCTTTTCTTATCATGATAACTCTTTTGTCTACTTTGGGTCGCTTTCATTTTCTCTTGAATCATCTTAATCTTTTCCGTAGTTTGTTGAACCAATTCCGGCCCCAACACAACACTTTCTCCGTCCTCATACCAACACAAAGGAGTACGACATCTCCTACCATACAAGACTTCAAAAGGTGCCATCCCAATACTCGCATGATAGCTATTGTTGTAGGTGAATTCTATCAAAGGTAGATATCTATCCCAACTCCCTCCATCTTCCAAGACACAAGCTCTCAACAAATCTTCGAGTGATTGAATAGTTCTTTCCGATTGTCCATCGGTTTGAGGGTGATAAGCCGAACTCATCCTTAACTTAGTCCCCAAAGCCTCTTGCAAACTTTCCCAAAATCTCGAAGTGAACCTTGGATCTCGATCCGACACAATACTAGATGGAATACCATGCAATCTCACAATTTGCTCAACATAAATCTCCGCCAACTTTGGCACTAAAGTTTCGGTCTTAAAAGCGATAAAATGCGCCGACTTCGTCAACCTATCGACAATTACCCAAATCGAATCATTCCCTTTTGTAGTCCTTGGCAAACCACTCACAAAATCCATAGAAATGCTATCCCACTTCTATTCCGGAATAAACATGGGTTGTAATAATCCAGACGGTCTTTGATGTTCAACCTTGGACTTTTGACAAGTTAAACAAGCATAAACAAACTCGGCAACTTCCTTTTTCATACTTGGCCACCAAAACAACTTCTTAAGATCTTGGTACATCTTGGTAGCTCCGGGATGAATACTCAAACCACTTCTATGTCCTTCTTCTAGAATCTTCCTCTTCAACTCGGGTATGTTAGGGACACAAACCCTTCCTCGAAATCTTATAACTCCATTCTCATCAACTTTGAAATCGGTCTCTTTCCCTTGCTCAATCAATGCTAAACGATTCACCAAGTCTAAATCTCCCTTTTGACCATTCTTTACTTCATCGAGAAAATCATTTGTAAGCTTCAACATTCCCAATTTCACACTATGCGATGTAGCTTCACAAACCAAGCTAAGATCTCTAAATTCCTCAATCAAATCCAACTCTCTTGCCATAAGTGAAGACATATGTATCGACTTCCTACTCAAAGCATCGGCTACAACATTGGCTTTTCCGGGATGGTAACTTAACTCAAAATCATAGTCCTTCAAAAATTCCAACCAACGTCTTTGCCTCATATTCAACTCCTTTTGATCAAACAAATACTTCAAACTCTTATGATCACTAAAGACTTCGAATCTTGAGCCAAATAGATAATGTCTCCATATCTTCAAAGTAAACACAACGGCCGCCAACTCAAGATCATGTGTTGGATAGTTCTTCTCATGCACTCTCAATTGTCTAGAAGCATAAGCAACCACTTGTCCATTTTGCATAAGAACACCACCCAATCCCATCAAAGATGCATCACAATACACAACAAACGGCTCATTCGGTTTCGGTAGAATCAAAATCGGTGCCGACGTCAACCGCTTCTTCAACTCTTGGAAACTTTTCTCACACAAACTATCCCAAACAAAGGGTTGATCTTTCCTAGTCAATCGGGTCAACGGTAAAGCCAACTTTGAAAAACCTTCAATAAACCTCCGATAGTAACCGGCCAATCCAAGAAAACTTCTAATCTCAAACACTGATTCTGGGGTTCCCCACTTCGTTACCGCATCAACTTTAGAAGGATCCACCGCAATACCTCCACTAGATATCACGTGACCTAGAAAACTCACTTCCTTCAACCAAAACTCGCACTTAGACAACTTCGCATAAAGCTTCTTCTCTTGTAAGGTTCTCAACACTATCCTTAGATGTTCCGCATGTTCCTCCTCGGTCTTAGAGTACACTAGAATATCATCAATGAAAACCACTACGAACTTATCCAAATACGAATGGAAAATCCGATTCATGTACTCCATAAACACTCCCGGTGCATTAGTTACTCCAAAAGGCATGACCGAATACTCGTAGTGACCATATCTGGTCCTAAAAGCAGTCTTAGGAACATCCTCTGCCTTAACTCGAATTTGGTGATATCCGGACCTCAAATCAATCTTGCTAAACACACAAGCACCCACTAACTGATCCATTAAATCATCAATCCTTGGCAACGGATACTTGTTCTTGATTGTCACTTGATTCAAACGACGATAATCAATACACAACCTCATACTTCCATCCTTCTTCTTCACCAAAAGCACAGGTGCTCCCCACGGCGATACACTCGGACGAATAAACTTCTTCTCTAGTAACTCTTCTAGTTGCTTCTTTAATTCACTTAACTCAGTTGCTGACATCCTATAAGGTGCCATAGATATAGGGCTTGTACCAGGTACCAAATCAATAGTAAACTCCACTTCTCTTTCTGGAGGCATATCTGACACATCCTCCGGAAACACATCGGGAAATTCTTGCACAACCGGTAGTTCCTTAATTCCAACCTCATTCTCAATCTTCAAAGATGCAAACATCGCAAACAATTCACCATGCTCCAATAAGGACTCCCTTACTTCTTTCCCACTCATCAACTTAGACTCCTCTTCCAACTTCGGAAATGTGACCACTTTCTCACAACAGTTAATATGAACTCGATTAAAGATTAACCAGTTCATACCAAAAATCACATCTATACCGCTAAGTGGAATACATACTAAATCCATATCAAAAGATTTGCCAAACACAATCACAGGGCATTTACGACAAACAAGTTGAGTAGTGACAGAACCACTAGCAGGGGTTTCTATTTCCATACAACCAAGCATTTCAGACACAGGAATATTAAGACTCTTCATACATTCAAAAGATATAAAAGAATGTGTTGCCCCAGTATCAACAATCGCAATTAAAGGAGTGTCATAGATGAAACACGTACCTCTAATGAGATTATCCACTTGTTCCGCTCCATCTCCACTTAAAGCAAACACCTTTCCGGTCGTTTTCTTTGGCTTCTTACACTCCGGACTCTTGTGACCTTCTTCACCACAATTGAAACAAGTAACCTTTTTCTTACATGCATCAGCTTTGTGCCCAAACTCTCCACACTTGAAACACTTCTCTCCCTTTGGGCATTCATGAGAATGATGACCCAAAACACCACACTTATAGCACTTGTCATTAGCACCTCTTCCTTTTCCTCCACTACCCCCAAACTTGCCCTTACTCTTCTTATCATAAGGCTTACCACGATCTTGGTTCTTCCCTTTCCTATCATGCACTTCCTTGTAGTAGCTTGCCTTAGCTTTCCCATCCAAGTCACAAATGTTGCTTTTATTGACCAAGTTAGCAAAGTTCCTTATCTCCAAAATGCCAACCAATTGCTTAAGATCGGGACGCAAACCACTTTCAAACTTCACACACTTGTCTTCTTCCGCCTCCACGGTATTGTAATGTGGACTATACCGACACAAATCTTCAAACTTTGCCGCATACTCCGCAACCGACAAGTTCCCTTGCTTCAATTCCATGAACTCAACCACTTTCCGATTCCTCACATCGGCCGGGAAGTATTTAACTAAGAACTCCCTCTTAAAGATATCCCAAGTGATCACGGCTCCACCATGACCAAGTCTTTGAGAAGCATTCTTCCACCAATAGTTAGCATCATCTTGAAGCATGTAGGTTCCCAAAGTCACCTTTTGAACTTCCGAGCACCTCATGGCTCCAAAGATCTTCTCCATGCCTTCAAGCCACTTTTGAGCTCCCTCGGGGTTGTAACCACCTTTGAACGCTTGTGGATTGTTCTTCAAGAACCTCTCCAACCTCAATTCATCCTCATTACCCCTTAGGTTCTCTTGTGCCAACCTCTCGGCCGTTCTTGCCGCCGTCTCTTGTGCCATAACATTTGCCATGTATGTCACCGCATCCGCCATTGCTCTATTAGCCGCTATCACCTAAGCAACCAACCAAAAGAAATCCAACCTTACGTTAGACTAAGGATACTAAAAGTGTTCTACTACACTCATGTACCTATGGGTATACTAACCTACTTGATCCGATATGGACCGACCTTGCTCTGATACCAAAATGTAACGCTCCTAATCGATTCGCATGCAATAATTAATTTAAATCATTCAACATACAAATCATCAAGGCATTACTTAACACAAAGTAACTAATAGCATGCATTTAATTCACTTAAGCCAACGGAAGCATCAAAACTACTAAACTAACAAGTTATAGCAATTAAATCCAAGCATGCAAGTCATAAATCATATTACAACTTCAACTAGGTACTTCCACAATGAAGACCCATCATATAATCCAAGATAATCCAACAAGTAATAAAAGATAAGATAATATAAGTAGCAAGGTCATACATAAAATCTCAAACAAGCGAAGAACCGAATACTAGTCTAAGCAAGGTTACAAGTATCAGAGCAATCCTAGACATCTAAGCTTCTAGAATCCTCATATCCTTCACCTTACCAAGCTATGCTAGTCCTCACGAGCTAAACTCCAAAGCCACGGGATCACTCCTCAAGTGGAGAATCTGGACCCAAACCATTACACATACACAAAGATAGAGAGTTAGTTGCAATTCAAGTTTATAATAATAAGCATAGTATACACTTATATTATATAAACAAACATAATAAATTAAATCATGCATATACAACATAGTATTAGCAATCTTCAACAACATAGCAATATCATACTTATTAATGAGAATTAGATCATCTAATCAAACCACACAATCCAAACATCCATAAGTTCATAATGGAATGCAATCACAATTACCAATTATCAATTATCAATTATCAATTAGGTCACATAATACCCTAATGCAAACTAGTGCAAATACACAATGTATGTCACCCTAGACATATCTAATGCATGTGGTACCATCGTCTTTATTAGAGTATCTCACCTCTAATATCCGTCTTTATCAAATATTATCATTTGATATCCTCTTTATTAGAATCCACATGATCCTAATATCCGACTCAAAAGATGAATGCATGAATGTACACATACCAGATAGTGATGATAATACTATACTCTACTCATGAATAATAGGCCACTCATCCCTATTACTCCTTCTTTAAGTTATTATTAACTTATCTCAACACGTCATCATATCATCATTAAGGTATACATTCAAACATTACATAACAACACATGTTATCTTAGCTTATCATAGCTCAATCTCAATCAACATACTCATATAAACATATTATCATCATACTAACTCAAGGTTCAATCAATCCATACGTATAACACATTATAGGACCAAATCTAAACATGTTATAAGCTCACTCTCATCATACAACATGAAGAAATTTCTCAAAATCAGGTCATGGTCGCTGGGCGACTACCAGCGATGGAACAAACGAGCAGAGGCAGACAAGTCATCGCTCAGAGCGAAGCCTGGCGACTTCTGGTCGCTGGCGGTCGCTACTGGTCGCTGGGCGACCACATGAAATTCTGGGTTCGCGAAGAACACATGAATCCTCGCTCGAAGCGACGGATTGGTGGCTTAGCGACCAAACCCAGATTTTCATGCTCTGCTCACGGGTTCACATAGAAATCACATAAAAATCACGAATTTCATGTCATAAACTCTTAAAGCTATCACATTTAAGCATATATATCATATATAGACCTAGAAGTACAAGTTCTAACATCATCAAACATCATTTCAAGTAGAAAGTAGAGATTTTTCCTCATTTTATTCAAAACCCATTTTTAAATATCAACAACAACAATTCTCATATAACACACGAAATTAATGATTGAAATAGAAGATAGGCTCACATAATAACACATTAACATCATGCATTAATACAGAAAATCATTAAATCACATTCCCTTGATTCCATTTCCCCACCAAAAGAGATGAGAGGGTTTGGGTATGGAGAATAGGCATCTCCCCCCTCTTTGATCATCTCACATGAATTGTAAACCACTCTCTAACCTTAAGGATGATGAATTTCTGATTTCCTCTTTCTCTTGAGCTTTCTCTATTCTTCCCCTCTACTTCCTTCTCTTCAAAGCTTTTCTCTTTCTACCTCTTTCTATTTTCTCAAGTTATGAGCACTCTCTCTCTATTCTCACAATTCTTACCTAAACCTAGTTAGCCAAAGACAATAATATCCCTCTCACTAACTTAGGCCCATTAACACTCAAGCCCAACTCTTATTATCATAACTCTAATAAAACTTATCCTACTCAAAACACTACTCTTTCCCAAAATAGCCACAATTCCTAATTAATTACTAACTCACTATTAAATACCATAAAGGCTAATTAACTCTAATAAATAAAATAAATAAATACGGGTGTTACAACTCTACCCCCCTTAAAGAATTTTCGTCCTCGAAAATTTACCTGAGAATAACTCCGGATAAGAACTCCTCATCTTGCTCTCTAGCTCCCAAGTGGCATTCTCTCCCACGGGTCCTCCCCAAATGACCTTAACGGACGATATCTCCTTGTTTCTCAACTTTTTCACTTCTCTACCTTCAATTCTCAAAGGTTTAGTTTCAATTGTCAAGTTATCTCTTACTTGCACATCGTCCGATACAATCACATGTGATGGATCCGATACATATTTCCTTAGTTGTGACACATGAAACACATCATGAAGATTAGACAACGATGGTGGCAAAGCCATCTTGTAAGCCACATTCCCCACTCTCTTCAAGATTTGATAAGGTCCAATAAACTTCGATGTCAACTTCTTAGATTTCAAAGCACGACCAATACCGGTTAAAAACCAAGAATGAGACATGGTCAGAGGTTCGATTTATGGCTTATGCCTATGGAGAAAATTCAGTTGGGAGTGGAGAATCCACCTTGTGTGCCTCATAGGTTCTCCGACGAAGATTTGTCATCGTTAACGGCAGTAGAAACTTCGTATCAATATCATGGTAACCCAAAAAAAAAGACTACTCTTTAAAAATTAAATTGCATGTTAACAACCAAAAAGAAAATAAAGAGAGTTGCAATGATTTTAGGATGAGTTATATTCGGTGGATAAATAAAAAATCACTTTCTAAATTTATTGGAAACTAATTTATCTTGTGGTTTATAAACAGATTAAGGGTTTGTTTGGATTAGCTTAATTCTTAGCTTATGTAAAATAATTTACACAAATAAATAATTTTTTTACGTAGTTATAAGAGCTCTAGTTAAAATGTCTCTTAAAAAGAAAGTAGTTAAAATACATTAACTGAGGAGAAAAAACACATTATAACTTCTTGGAAAATGTAAAACGTTGCATTTATTGGTTGAAATTGGAATAATGTCATAAAACTTAATAATTGAAGTAGACTTTTGCTTATATTTAAGACTTTAAATTTTTTTATTTTGTTTCTTATATATGAGACCGGAGGGAGTATATTAGTAAAATAAACAAAAGTACAATTGATGTTTAACTTTTTCATCGACACTACAAGAAAACGTCCAATTATTGACGCCCAAAATCCGTCACAAACTAAGAAAATCCGTCACAAAGTCATAATTTTGTGACGACTTTGTGACGGCCTCAATCTGCCAAGAAAACGCTCGTGGAAAAGTTTGTGACGGCCCAGGTCGTCACAAACTAAGTGACGACACTTTGTGACGGCTCAGGTCGTCGCAAAATTTGAAAGGCAGCTTTTCTGGACAGCACTTAGTGACGGCTTAGGTCGTCGCAAAATTTAAATTATTGACGGCCTAGGTCGTCACAAAATGATGTGTCAGATTCGTCACAAAGTTTTGGCTTATTTTGTGACGGCTTAGGTCGTCACAAAACTCGTCACTAAGTTTTTTTTAAAAATAATTATTTTAATTGTTTTATTAATTATTTTTCAAAAATAAATAAATTAATTATTTAAAAAAACATAAAAAACGTTTTTTTTTACATATATTAAAAAATAATATATCATCATTTTTAATTTTAAATATATAATAAAACATTTATTAAAAATTCAATAACGAACAATGATAAAATACGATACATACGATAATTAATAGTAGGTGGATGTCTTCAAGAATTAAAATAAATAATTTACTACCAACAATTTTTTTTAAAATAATTCACTAGATATTTATTTTACAATATCGTAGTTTTTTTTTACAATATGGTAGTTTAGTAATAAATATGGAAGTTTACTAACTATTATATCATAAAAAGTTTATTAATTAATCTTCGAAAATAATTTACTTAATGAATTTTTTTATTGTATAGTTTTTATTTAAATATTTAAATTAAAATTAAAGTCTAGAATAAATTAAAAATTAAAATATCTTCGATTTAACTATATGACATACAAAGTTTATACTATGTGACATACAAAGTTTTTATTACATACAAAGTTTTAATAGGTGGATGTCTTCAAGAATTAAAATAAATAATTTACTACCAACAAATTTGTTTAAAATAATTCACTAGATATTTATTTTAAAATATCGTAGTTTTTTTTGACAATATGGTATAGTTTAGTAATAAATATGGAAGTTTACTAACTATTATATCATAAAAAGTTTATTAATTAATCTTCGAAAATAATTTACTTAATGAATTTTTTTTATTATATTGTTTTTATTTAAATATTTAAATTAAAATTAAAGTCTAGAATAAATTAAAAATTAAAATATCTTCGATTTAACTATATGACATACAAAGTTTATACTATGTGACATACAAAGTTTTAACTAATTCCCTAGATTTTTTTTTTTACAATATGGTAATAATTTTCTTTACAATATGGTAGTTTAGAATAAATATGGCGGTTTACTAACTATTATCACATACTTGTTTAATTATCATATAAATAATTTCATTTAAAAAATAATTTACTAGTAGTTTACAAACTTGACATACAAAGTTTATTTTACATACAAAGTTTTAATTAAAAGACATACAAAGTTTTAATTTTTAATTCAAATAAAAAAAAAATAAATATAGCAGCAAACATATTTTGATTTATATACAAATATTTATTAATCTAAATTATATTACTTACTTGGTATGTAGAGTAGTGTCTGACTTCAAGTTTACAAAGCTAAACTCCAATTACCAACCGATGAATCAACCGTCGAATCAAACAGCAATATCTAAATCAAAATTAACAAAAAAAAAAGTTTCAGATATATCAAACCAAATATCAAAAATAAAAATAAATAAAAGTAGCTTTTTTTTCGAAATAAATAATAGTTTTTACGAAATAAATAAAAGTAGCTTTTTTTTATTAAATAAAAGTTTCAGCAATACCTTTTTTTTTTACGAAAATAAATAAAAATAAAAATGTAGCTTTTTTTGGACGAAAATAAATAAAAATAAAAAAAGTTTCTGACTTGTAAAATAATACAATTAAACTTAACAAAATAAAATTATACTTACTAGTTATGTCAAGCAATGTAAACATATTCAACTTCCAACAGCAGCAAGATGAACCAAGCTACATTTTATACATTAAAATTTAAAAATAACAATTAATATAAATACACAATATCATTCAAATATTAACATAAACAAATATCAAAGAGGAGAAAACACTTACATTATTGCGAATCAAAACTTTGAAGAAGAACAAAAAACTAAGAAAAATGTAGAAGTTTTAGTGAGATGTTGGAGAAATTTTAGTGAGAGTAGAAATTTTAGTAGAATTGTTGCAAATGAATTGGAAGGCAATGAAGTTGATATATTGAAGGCAATGAAGAACATGACCGTTGAAGGCCACATGGGAAAACGCGTGATTTTTTTTTGGACCAACAGTTAGTGACGGAAATTTCCGTCAATAAATGTTGCGCACTGCCCAAGACTGTAGCGGACAGAGCCTGCCAACGGCTCTTTTTTTTTTTTGAAATCCTCCAAATTTAGTGACGGAAATATCCGTCAATAAGTGCGTCAATACTTTGTGACGACTGTGGCCGTCATTAAATGAAGATTTTGTGACGGAAATGGCCGTCAATAAATTCTGGACGGATTTTGTTCCTTTTTTATTGGTTTTTAAACGTTTGTGACGGATTTGAAAATTTTGTGACGGATCTGGCCGTCACTAACTTATAGACGCCCCAGACCGTCACTGCATGTATCCTAATTTTCGTCAAAAAATCATGGTTTTCTTGTAGTGCGAGTAGTCAAAAAAAGATTAATTAGGAGACAGAAGAGATTAGTCCTTGAAATGTGGTTGATGTTTCTGTATTTAGGGTCAAGCCATGTCTTATATATGATTAAAGTGTGAAAACCAAAAGATTTGTGGGAGAGAACAAATGTTCAATCTCCATAAAAACACTTTCACGAAACAATCTCTCCATAAAAACAAATTTTTTTAGAAGGACCACAAGTACTCTATAAATTTAGTTTAAAGGAGATTTGTTGACATTGTAAAGAAATTCTACACAATCAATTAAAATTCATAATATCACATGTAATATTATTATGAGAAAAAATAATATGCATCGACAATGTAAAAATATCAATCATGTTTTCCGCCACATCATCCCATTTTCTGATATGACAGGGCGGATTTATAGTTTTTTATTGGATGACCGTGTGAAACTATTTTACACGGTGTGTGCATCTCCATTAAACTCTATTATTATTTTAACACTAATAAATGTTTAAAAAATAATTAAAAAAATGAACTCCGTGTGTCGTGTAAGTAACCACTTCATAATCATGGTTTTTTTAGAGTTCTATTATTTTTTGCATGGTTGAAAGAAAAAACAAACATTCTATTTTATTTTTTATAGGAATTAAATTAACTCATTTAATTCATGAGAATATTCTCAATACAAAATGATATATGATCATGGAATTAAGATCCTCTTCATTTTTGTATCTCTTTATTTTTGCTATTACTAAAGTTTTAAAAATATAAATGCAATGATGTGACATTTAGTAGGTCCGATTATTTAATATATATTCAAAATCTCTTTAAAACTATAATAATAGAGAGATAATGAAGAGAGTAAATGGAGAGGATCCTAACTCATGATCATGATACTGAGAACTGGCATAAGACAATGAGTACATTATTTTCTTATCACACTATATATTGGTCTATAACCTTGTTCATATTCAAAATAATAGTCAGAAAAGACCTTAATGACACTAATATCCTGTTTGGATTAGCTTATTTTTGAGGTTATGGAAACAACTTATGCAATATAAATTAAGTTTTATGCTATTTTTTAAGTTCAAACTAATGAAAATTGTATTTTTATAAGCTATTTTATCATAAACTACCTTGACAAACTTAGAATAATACATAAAAATTGCATAAGCTTAAAAATATGTTAATCTAAACGGAGCCTAACAAATTTCGAGAATTCAATATTGACCTGTCTTTTTATTAACTAATTAATTAGACTCTTGAAAATACTAATTTCTTAGATAGTTCGGCTAATTTTTTAATAAAAAACCGAATCATGCCCATGGATTAAAAAAAAAAGAAATGTATCTTTTCTTAATAAAAAAAAAAAAGAAATGTATTTTTTTTCTAGACCAAGAAAAATTATATATGTACTTCCACAATAAAAATTTAAAAATAATAGACACTTTTTATCAAAAAATTATAAAAATATTGTATTACGATGACGCCGTCGCCGGCCTTTGAAAGTCAATGTGGATTTGTCTGCTGGAATGACGTGGGACCCACATATTGTGGTTTATTATGGCATGCGGATGGAGCTGGTTCTAATAAGAAAAAAAATTATAAATTCATTTTAGGATAATGGGAATCATTAAGGAAATAAGTAGAAAATATTATTTTTTGAAATTTAAGACATTAAATGTATTACATACTTTTAAAATTATATTAATATTTTTGTTTTCTTTCAATCACTTCATTGATGAGAACTTCTTGGTTGACCTTCCTTTGAGTGGTCGTAAATTCACTTGGTATAAAGGGGATGGTCTCACTATGAGTCGTTTGGATAGATTCCTGCTTTCGGAGGAGTGGTGCCTGTCTTGGCCTAACTGCACGCAGATGGCCCATCTAAGGGGCCTTTTGGATCACTGCCCACTGGTCCTGTCGACCAATGAGGAGAATTGGGGGCCTCGACCCTCACGGATGTTGAAGTGTTGGAGAGATATCCCTGGCTACGGTAACTTCGTAAAGGAGAGGTGGCAATCTCTGCATGTAGATGGATGGGGAGGTTTTGTTTTGAAGGAAAAACTAAAAATGATCAAAGGAGCTCTGAAGGATTGGCATGCGGCCCATGCTCAGAATCTACCAAGCAAAATTGATTCTCTAAAGGAACGTTTATCTGCTCTTGATGCTAAAGGGGAAGAGGAGGCACTATCTGAGGCAGAGATTGAGGATCTACATGGGATCACGTCTAACATTCATTCTCTATCCCGGCTGAATGCCAGTATTTGTTGGCAGCAATCTAGGTCTTGGTGGCTTAAGGAGGGGGATGCAAACACCAAGTATTTCCATTCTGTTTTGGCTAGTCGTCGCCGGGGGAATGCGATCTCCTCGATTCAGGTCGATGGGGTCACTTTGGAAAGGGTGAACCCTATTAGGCAGGCTGTTGTCGCGCATTTCGCGACACACTTTAAGGCAAGGTCTGTTGCAAGACCTGGGGTGGACAACCTCTTGTTCAGCAGGCTGTCGATGGCGGATCATAGTGGCCTTACCAAACCTTTCTCTGAAGCGGAGGTTAAGGCGGCTGTGGGGGACTGCGACAGCTTTAAAAGCCCTGGTCCTGATGGGATCAATTTCGGCTTCATCAAGGACTTCTGGGCGGAGTTAAAAGGTGATATCATGCGCTTCATCTCTGAGTTCCACCGTAATGGTAAGTTGACCAGAGGTTTGAATGCCACCTTCATTGCTCTTATCCCCAAAGTTGATAGCCCGCAACGTCTGAATGACTTTAGACCAATTTCATTGGTGGGGAGCTTGTATAAGATCCTAGCTAAGGTTTTGGCCAACAGGTTGAGGTTAGTTATCGGTAGTGTCATCTCGGTGTCTCAAACGGCTTTTGTTAAGGATAGACAGATTCTTGATGGCATCCTAATTGCTAATGAGATTGTGGATGAGGCAAAAAAGTCCAAAAAGGAGTTGTTGTTATTCAAGGTTGATTTTGAGAAAGCTTACGACTCTATGGATTGGGGCTATTTAGATGCGGTTATGGGGAGAATGGATTTTCCGCCCCTATGGAGAAAGTGGATGAAGGAATGTGTCTGCACCGCAACCGCTTCGGTCTTAGTTAACGGCAGCCCAACTGATGAATTCCCTCTCGAGAGGGGCTTACGCTAGGGGGACCCTTTGTCCCCATTTCTCTTCTTGTTGGCTGCCGAGGGTTTGAATGTTCTGATGAAGAGTTTAGTGGAGGCGAATCTATTCACGGGGTACAGTGTAGGAGGCCAGGATGCTATAGCTGTGTCGCATCTCCAGTTCGCCGATGACACGTTGCTTATGAGGGTTAAAAGTTGGGCGAATGTTCGCGCTTTGAGGGTTGTCCTTGTGTTGTTTGAACGGATGTCTGGGTTGAAGGTCAACTTTAATAAAAGCATGTTGGTTGGGGTTAATATTACTGATTCGTGGCTTCACGAGGCTGCATCTGCTCTGAACTGTAAAGTGGGGAAGGTTCCTTTCCTCTATTTGGGTCTTCCTATAGGGGGTGATCCGAGGCGTCTGGGATTTTGGGATCCGGTGGTGACTCGTATAAGGAATAGATTTTCTGGGTGGAAAAGTCGTTTCTTGTCTTTTGGTGGCCGTCTGCTCTTACTCAAATCTGTCTTGACCTCTCTGTCCGTCTATGCTCTTTCCTTCTTCAAAGCTCCCGCAGGTACTATATCCTCTATCGATTCTCTTTTGATTAACTTTTTTTGGGGGGGGAGGAGTGAGGATTCTCGGAAAACTTCTTGGATTAACTGGAAATCTGTGTGTTTACGTAAGGAGTATGGAGGGTTGGGGGTTAGGCAGTTAGAGGAGTTTAACACTGCCCTGTTGGGCAAATGGTGTTGGAGGATGTTGGTGGACCGTGGGGGCTTGTGGTATCGAGTGTTGGCGGCTCGGTATGGGGTGGAGCAGGGTCAGTTGAGGGAGGGAGGGATGAAGGGGTCGGCTTGGTGGAGGGAGATTTCGAGGATCAGGGATGGGGTCGGTGGGCTTCGGCCAGGTTGGTTCGGGGAGAGTGTGATGAGGAAGGTGGGGGACGGGGCAGAAACTCTATTCTGGTCCGACCCTTGGCTGAGTGGGATCCCTTTGAGTGTGAGGTATGGGCGCTTGTTTGAGTTGGCGGCAACCAAGTCGCGTACGGTGGCAGAGATGTTTTCTTCCGGGTGGGGGGCAGGCGGAGAGGCTTGGGTGTGGCGGAGACAGTTGTGGGTGTGGGAGGAGGAGATGTTGGGGGAGTGTCAGACTTTACTTCTTACAATGTCTGTGCAGGTTGATTCTCCCGATAGGTGGCAGTGGCGACATGATCCAGCTTCAGGCTATTCAGTTCGAGATGCTTATCAGATTCTGACTTCTCAGGATATACCCACTATAGAGGCAGCTGACGATCTTCTCTGGCACAAGCAGGTTCCTTTGAAGGGGTCTATTTTAGCTTGGCGTCTCTTGCGTGATCGGTTGCCTACAAAGGCTAACTTGGTTACTCGAGGCATTATCTCTCCAGATCTTCAGCATTGTGTGACGGGTTGCGGGGGTGTGGAGACAGCTCAACACCTATTTCTTACCTGCAGCACTTTCGGTCCTCTCTGGGCTATGGTTCGTTCTTGGATTGGTTTTTCAGCGGCGGATGCCCACAGTCTCTCGGACCACTTTCTTCAGTTCACCTATTCAGCAGGTAGTCTTCGACAACGGCGGTCTTTCCTGCAACTTGTTTGGCTTGCTTGTGTTTGGGTAGTGTGGAATGAGAGAAACCTTAGAGTCTTCAGAAATTCGGCTAATACCGCGCACCAGCTTCTTGACAAAGTCAAGTTGTTCTCCTACCGGTGGTTGAGGGCGACAGACGTGACTTTAGCTTCTTCCTTACATTGTTGGTGGTCGAGCCCTTTGCTATGTTTGGGCATTGACTAGATGTTGTTTTACTTTATTTTTGTGATTAGCATTGTAAACTTTTGTTAGTCCCCTACAGTACATCTTGTGCTGAAGGGGCTACTTCATTTTTGCTTCTTCAAAAAAAAAATATTTTTGTTTTCTTAATCATTGCTCTGAATAAAAATGGATTCAAAAATTTTAACCGGTGAAGGCAAGATTATATATGATGAATATTAATAAAAAAAAGGGTAAATAGGTTGATACCCCCATGTAATGTGGGCGAGTTTTGTTTTTCCCCCCTGTAATTTTTTTTCTTTTGACTCGCCACTTACAATGTTGAATTTTTTGGACTCGCCCCTCAGATGCAATTTTTAAATCGGTTATTTTGTTCAAACTGATTTAAAATGTGCTGTTTTTTAAAATGGTTAATTTGTTCAACCGATTTAAAAAGTGTTAATTCCTTGCACCCAAGGGGGGAAACCAAAAAGTTTACTTTGCAAGGGGCGGATCAAAAGAAAAAAAATTACAGGGGGAAAAACAAAACTCGCCCACATTACAGGGAGTATCAACATATTTACCCTAAAAAAATATCAATTGGTAAGTATTAAAATCAAGATGAAATTATTTATTTACCTCAATGGATGAATTATAGCCACTATACTATTTAACCAAAAAACAATAAAATCATTTGAATTGTTACCAAATCCATTTTATATACAATTGTTAATGTTTGTTTACAACCGGCTTGAATAGATTGTTAATTGCGTAATATATTGTGGTGATATATACTGATATCAATTTGCAGGAAAAATGGCGACATTAGTTGAACCCCCGGAGAGAATTAAGCCAAATACAATGTGGAAAACATTGTTTGAGATTGATATGAAGTATTGTCCAATCAAGCCTATTGATATGAAGTATTGAGCCAACTAGAAGAATTATTGATATGGCTGATCTCTATGAGCTTCGGTTTAACTGGTTGATTGTCAAGTCTCACATTGTCTAGTTTCTTAAATAAAGAACGAGGTTAAAAAAATAGCTATTGGAGAAGTCCCACATCGCTTAGAGTGGAGCAAGAGGGAAACCGAGATTATATATTAGACCTAAGTTCTTTGTTTATAATTGCACCAGTCAGTAGCACTTTAAGCTTATATTTGACTCTTAGTTTAATTTAAATATTTGATTTGTGAGAGTGTGGTTGTATTGGGGCATTCAGGTGAGAGTGAGAGAAGTCTATATGTTGTAAAAAAAATTACATAGTGATAATTCTCTAGTTGTCGGTTTAGACAACTGTTTGTGATTTTATCTCCGGTTTTGAAGTTTCCACATTATATTCTTGTGTTGTGATTGTGTTAAATGACCTTTGACAGTTACCAAATATTTGAGCACCGTTCATCCGCTACTTAAGTCACGAACGACCATTCAACAGTTGCATGCCTTGCTGGCCAATCAAACGTCATCACCGTCCTCGACCATTGCTGCTGCGAAGACCACAGACCACCGTCCATCCGCTACTTAAGTCACGGACGGATGCGTAGGGTGTCCGTGACCTAAGTAGCGGACGTTATGTGGTCAGAATTTTAGTGGCCAGGAACGCACCACCACATGTATAAATAGGGGGTGGGGGTGAGTGTTTCCATTCACTCTCCTCCAATCATTCATTCATTCATTCACAGTTTAAAAAAAATGGAAAATTTAGAATTTCATCTAAACATAAACCTAGCTGCAGTCTACTACAACGGGGGAGAACCTAATCTTTTTAGGATCCACGTCGATATTACTCTCGGTGATCTGAAGCACTAGTTGACCCAACTTAACAGCCGTTGTCATTCACGCGATCAAAGAAGGGTCACCGACGTAGAGTATCGTCGTCCGTCGGGCTACTCAGATAGAACCGTCTTGTTCACCATCATGAGACTTAAAAACGACGCGGCGTGAGAACAATGTTCTCTATTTTTTCTCAGTACATGACGAAGGGAACGATTGAGCTCGACCCTAAGTTGGTTAGATCCGTTCAAGCTATATGTTCAAACTTGATCTATCCGAGAACATTGGACGAAATCGCACCCGGAGAAGACGAAGTTGAAGAAATTAATTTATCTGAACCTTACTTTTTGTTGTTGTTGTTGTTAAATTTATATTTTTAATTTACTATCTTCATTTTCAATGTAATATTTCGTTGTTTTTATCGAATATTTAGTTATCACAACCGTCTATTTTTAATTCTGGTTTGGTGTAGTCCGCTACTTAAGTAGCAGACTAGTATGTTACAAGAAACAAAAAAACAAGAACTCAAGAAGATTCATAAATGCAAAGAAATATATTTTATAAATCATACACAAAAATTACATAAAAATAAATATAATGACCGATAGGTTGAGGATGTTTCACCGGCAAACTTATAAAATTTTATCAACATCCGTTGTGGCAGCTTCTACCACTTGCTCACCACCAGATGAATGCATACAGCATGGTGGGATGTGAAAGTCCCATTTTTGCTCGGCCCTCAACTTCTTCACGGACATCGACATCGGTTAGTCATACCGTACCCAATAAGAACATTAAAAGTCTCTCATCGACGATGGCTTATGCGGCCATTTACTCACGAAAAGATAAAAACATAAACATCCTAAAACTACTATAACAAGAAAAAAAAATTTAGAAAAGAAATGGGGGAGGTGAGCTGAAGCATTCCTTATATAGGCATTTTGGCCGCACACGTAGCCAATGGCAGGCCTTTGACTGAAACAGAAGCATCTGGCTGCCGACAGTTCCGCTATTTAAGTAACTGACAGATTCGTAGGGTGTCTGTGGGTTAAGTAGCGGATGAGTGTGTGACAGAAGACAGAACGCATCAAGCAGGACAGGATGAAGTCAGTTTCAAATGTTATATTTTCATTAAATCACCAGACAAAAAAATTACATAAATTTAAATATTATATCCAGCATTTTCATTTTCGACCAAATAACGATATAAACATTACATTAGTTGGAAAACAATGTAGTAAAAATTTTCAACAGGAAACAATCATGATTTTCTTCCTATATATTTTTTCGTGTTAAACAGAACAGTTTGGCCTTCAAGTCCCACCGGCCAGTTTAGCAGAAACAGACATTCCAACATGCCTTCGATCGAGCAATTCAGCAGCATGGAACGTTCCATTTTTCTGACCCCTAGATAAAAGTTTGGTAGATTTCCCTTCGGTTAGTCATACCATACCCAATAATTAGGACACAACCCAACCATGGTGAATAAACACACCGATGTGTACACCATGACTAACTGACGAAGGACTATGCGATCAATTACACACGAAATGAGAAAAACTAAACAAAATAAAATTACTAAAAGAAGCAAAAAAATTAGAAGAGAAGTGGGGGAGGTGTGAGACTTCAACTCACTGAACCCCTCCATTTATAGCAAATTTGGCCGCACCTATGGCCAATTAGAATTGGCAACGTGGCAGGTCTTTGACTGAAACAGAAGCACCTAACTGTCGACAGTTTCGCTACTTAAGTAGCGGATGGCAGGTGCAGAATTGCTCAAGTTTACTCATTTATTGACCCTCCGCTACTTAAGTAACAGAGAGTAATATGAGAAATTTGTAGGACGCGCAAGTAATTCATACAGTGGCAAAAGTAATTCTCAAATACAATAGCTCCTTGTAGATTCAACTATGCCTTTGCATTCCATCAAGATCTTCTATGATCTAAAATTAAATAAGATAAGTTGAGTGTATTATAAATTCAAATGGTTATTGAAGATGAGAAAAAAATAAAGATGGGGGGGGGGGGGGGGGGGGGGGGGGGGTTGGGTTTGAATTGTGTTTTCTATTTTTAAATTTTCTTCCAAAAGTAAAACAAACGTATGAAAAATAAGCTAAAGTACAGAGTGTAAGTTCAAGAGTGCAACCTAAGAGGGGGGTGAATTAGGTTCTTAATTTTTTTTGTTATTTTAGACATATTTTGATTCTTTTTATTTTTCCGGAAAGTTATGATGAAAGTATAAAACACATGTAGAAAAATATAAGAGAGAAGGGAAAGAGAAAGACACAAAAGTTTATATACTGGTTCCCCTTCTAACTTAAGGGTACTCCAGTCCCCTCACACTCTGTGAGAGATTTTCCACTATTATAGATCTTTGTAAAAGCCTTACACCAAAACCTATCCTACAAAGAAGCACACCACTTCCTTGATTTCACAAGCATCGAACCTTTGGTGGACTTTGAATCTCCCCGGTTCAAAGAACCTTTTCCCAAATCATCAACCGCTATGATGATTCTAACATAAACCATAAACTACACCACTTTCTATTACAAAACAAATCACCACACACTTGGTGATTAATTTACAAGTGTTGAAGAATAAAATCAGATGACTGTTATCAAACCAATATCACTTTATTAATGTACATATCTTAGTGCTCAGAAACATTTATAGATATGAAAATATAATCAAAGTTTCTTAAAATATATGTAACAAACCTATGAGTTGGATATGACTGAAAGTCATAACTAACTTAATATAAGATTTACTTGAATCTTTATCTTATAGGATTAGTTTTAAAATAAAGTTTGTTTTAAAACAAATTTCCTATCATGGTGCAACATAAATTAAGATGAAAAATTAAAGAGTTGCAACATCTATGAATAGAAGACTTGTCCAACAGATTCAAGTACCCGCAACAATTGAAATATCTCTAGAAGCAAAGCTAGAACATGCGAGTCAAAGATCTTGTGCCACTGTGCAAGGTCAATTTACTTTCTCTAGAACTTAGGTGCTAAACAATAGAGTTAGGATTTTTTAGTTGGATTGATTATTCAACATCTCTCCGTTAGGAAGTGTTTTACGATTGCCCAGGCTAGGTAGTCATGGGAAAGGGAGTAGGTTCTCATATTTAGGGGGAGTGAACCTCTAAGTAGAAGGTGCACTAGGATTAAGAAAAGGCATACACATCAAATGGGTTTTTTGTGTGTGTTGTAAGGCTAAGTATTAATTTGACGTAGTGGTCTTCCTTTCCGGGATTGGTATCCCCCAAACTAGGTTTGTTTACACTGAACTGGGTTAACAATTACTTGTGTCATTTACATCTTTCCTTTAATATTCTGCAATTACGATATTTATATCCTGCATCACAATTGTCGTATACGTTGTCTAAGACATCTTGCAAAAAGGACAATTGTCCCAGACAACGTGTAAGACATCTGTCCCCTGACGAACAAAATTTTCAAGAGAAAAGTGACATTGATGATCTATAAAATTTGTGAATATGAAAGTTGGTAATAATTGTAATGATCACAAATATATTTATAGACTTTCTAAAATGTCCATGAAGCAAGACAACTATTCAGAAAATTTTATGATAAAAAGTTATGTTTGAAAAATCACAATGGTTTCTACGCACGGGCGATTTAAAAGGTGCAGTCAATCAGCATTGCAACGGTCAACCAGTTTCAATTTCAAACAACACCAGGACTTTTAAAATCAGTTGAACCGGATATGCGATTTAAAAAGCGCAGACAGTTTTCTTAAAATCAACTTTTTTATATTTTCAAAAGCTTGTTTCATATGGACTTTTATATTTAACTTAGAAATTTATTTGTAATTAATTTTTAAAATAATTTCTGAGCATTCTATGTTATATAATTATTAAAAGTGATAAATCGAAGATAAATACCACACTTACAATTAATTTAAATAATAAGCTTAAGTTTTGGTTGTTTTTTCCGGTTGTTCTCTGTAGTCGTTTTTCCGGCGGCTATTTTGGTCCAAATTTAGGTGTTTTGCGGTGGTGGTGGAAGCTTTTTCTTCCTCGCCGTCTCTGTTTTTACTGTTAATAGTGGTGTTGGGCTTCCCGCTGGCGGATTTGGCGATGGTTTGGTGGTGATAGGGGCTTTGGCTTTTCGCTGTTGTACGTTACAAGTTCAGGTGGTGTTTTGTTGGCTTCCGGTGTTGGACGAGTTTTTGCTTCGGCAGATTCATCGCTCCGGCACTTTTTTCAGTTGCTAGTAGTTGTTTGGTGATTGTTGGTTGGAGGTGATGAGGTGGGGTTGTGGCAGTGAGGTGCTGTTTGGATTTGACGCCGGTCTGGTTGATGCCGTGTGTGATTGATTTTCTATGATACTTGATTCTTTGATTGTTTTCAAATCTGTTGAGATTTGCAGGATTCTTTACGAGTCTCTGATGGTTTTCAAATCTGTTGAGATTTGCAGGACTCTCTGTATCTGGTTGAATTTTATCGGGTTGGTGTTGACTGTTTGGAGGTGGTCTGCAAGCTGAGACTCATCTGCCTAGGCTCTCATTCTACCGGTGCTCATCAACTTTTGACCCAAGGAGCTGTTTTTTGGATTCTAATGGGCCGATCACTTTTGATTCGAGATCGGGAGTTAGTGTCTATTGGCATCTCTTCGGGTTCGGTTGTTGTATTCTTCGGTGGTTTGGTAGCTGAAGAGTGTCCTTTTCTAAGAATGAGATTAGAAATGGACCTCTATTAGGTGGTGTTTGTTTTGGTATTTTCATCGGTGTTCCGCTTATATACGACACCTTTGTTTTGTAGCCCCTCTTTTACCGGTCTCTGCTCGTCTTGTGATATGAGTTTGTAATCATCAAAACCCAGCCAAGTTCAAGAATGAAATCCTCTTCACACAGAGAAAAGAGAACGACACAATAGTTTTTATACTGGTTCACCTGTTCACTAGGATTACGTCTAGTTCCCTCATTAAGAAGGTAAACACTATAATCACCAAGATTGTAATGGTTTGGACACCAAGTTTAAGACTCCCTGCTCAGGATACTACTTATCCTAACACTTTCTTACGTATTGCTGACCAAGAGACCTCCCTTGCTCCAGATACTATTGGTATGAAAACTTCCTTGCTCAAGGTACTACTAACCAAGACATTTCTTTGCCCCACAATCCGAGGACTTGGTAGCGATTGTTTCTGCCGCTTACACTTGAGACTCCTAATAGTTGTAAGCTTACAATTAAGCGCGGTCACTTAGATTTTCTATGATACAACAATTTGTAATTAACTATTTAAGTGTTACAAGATTCACAAAGAGATATGAGCTTGAGAGTTTGTATATCTTGTGATCTTGCATTGCAAGTCTTCAAAGTTGCTTAGGATTCCATGACGTTGATTGCGGTTGATGAAGACCATTGCCATCTTGGATATATCCGTTGGAAAGCAAATAAGAAAGTTGGATTTCTTTTTTCAATTAATCAGATCATTCCCTTGAAATAATCCTTTGAAGAATAGAAAAGATCTGTTGAAGCTTTCTTGGAAATCTACTTTAAATTGTTGACAATGAGCATGCTTGTTAAGTGCATTTAATGCAACAGAGACAAGTGCTTGGAGTAGGTCAAGGATGCTGACATTCAAAAGCAGTAGGACAAAAGCTCTCGTTCCTTAGTGCATGCTTTTTTGGAGAAGTACAATACGTGTCACTTTCCCTTCAGAATCTTGTTGTTTCTTCAGATTCGCGCTTTAGCTTAGACATGATCTCTTGCTTGATTATTTTCATATCCATTCTTCATATTACCATCTTGATTCTTTTTTATTTTAATGAAACTATCTTGTTTAACTTGATTCTCTTGCTTGGATGATAATAGTTCTTCTTACAATTACAATTTGAAGCTATGTGTTTACCAAAAACATCAACTTGTTTAAAAAATAGAAGCAGCTAATAATAGTTTTTTCTCATCACTATCCTACAACCAAATTCACCAAAGACACTTAAGAGAGATTAAAATTTTCAAAAAATGGAAATAAGAGAAAGATTTAGGTCCACCCTTTAGGAGGGAAATATGATTGGATTAGGGTTAGTAAGATTTGACAAAGATTGAAAATAAGAGATAAGAGATAATAAAAATGAGAGTACTATATACTCTAGTATCTTTGAGATTTGCTAAGTGAGGTGGTACCCATCATTCAATCATTTAATATCATGTTAATTATTTCCTTTGTATTTAATTAATTTAAAGTAAATTTAAATTTTGAATCCATTATTCTCATGTGGTTCGTGACTTGGAGATTTTGAAGATTTTAAGGAATAAAAATGCAATAAAAATTAAATATAAAATATATACGGATGAGGAATGTAACAGCCCGAGCCTTCGTTTTAACTATGTACTTATCCCCAGGTACATGGGTTCGATTCCCACGGAAGGCAAAAACTCCAATAGTGAAGGGGGTTGGAGAAGATCGTGAGGTAGCAGTGCCGGGAACGCCGAAGGCTTGGGCTGTTACAAGGAAGAGAAAGTGATATCTATTATATTCTACCGCAATTAAAGAACCTTTTACAAAAGTAATTTCTAACCCAGAAAAAGAAATATGAAGAAGGAAGGTTTGTTTCATAATACCCGTTGGGGTAGAAAACCTACTTAATTTGATGAACTCTTTATTTTTTATCTTTTTCTGATTTAGGTTTATGTTGTGCAAGTTTTGTTTTCCTTTTTTTATTAAATAAATTTCGTTTTAACTTAAAAAAATTTGAAATTGTTTTATCTAATGAATTGTTATTATGTTAGCAATTGAGATTGCTTCATCTAAGAACTGAACCAATTTATGGCAAGAATTTGATTCAAAGTTGGTGATTTTGGCCTACTAAACCTGGAACCACTATGGACTCTATATGTGAAGTTGAGTGCTTTGTTGTCGTTCAAACGTTGCCGTAATAGGATGATTATAAAGTTGATTGATGGGTACTCCACGGATAATACTAAGGGACATGAGTCACCTAGATAGAATATCTTTACAACTTTATAATCATGAGTGACCTAGATATATAGAATATCTATCACACACACAGTGCAAATAGATGAGAGATTAAATAAATAATAAGTAAGACTTACTTATATATTAATAAGTGCAATTTATTTGTAATTAAATTGATTAGTGAGACTTATTATTTAAATTATAAAATTAGAGACGTGTGGTACACAGTAAGGTACAATGTGTTTAAGTGAAACACAATACACCATAAGATATGGTGCGCAAGAGTGAGTATATAAATAGAACTCATTGGGGTGTTGAATTTTTATCCTAAAAAGTTAGTCCTAAAATTTAGAAACCCTAGCCGCACTCTAAATCCTATTCTCTCTGAAGCTTCGTTGGATTTGGCTAGCACCGGTCATCAGAGTCATTATGTTTATGTGGACGAGTAGAGGCATCTCTACACTTACTTTGCTCTTGATTGATCGAATCATTTTTGACATCTCCTTGACGCTTCATGAGATAAACACATGAATCCTTTAGTGAAATTTTGTGGTTGTGAGGTCCATGGTAACATGTTTATTCTGCTCTATTGAAAGAGTTTTAAAAGTCTATATCTAGAAAAACTCAACACTTTCACTGTCAAATATAGAATTATTCCATTTAGAAATCGAATTTGAGTTATTTCAAAAGAGATTCTTTAGATGAAATGCATCAACCATTTAAGTTCATTTTGGTTGATTCTGACTTTTGTTTAAAAATAACATAACAATTATATTTTGTATCTCACAAAAAATAAATAAATTATAATTCACCAAAAAAAGTGATAAAACAAGTGTAACAAATTATTTATTTTTGGAATAAGTCAAATTTTGATCTAAGACTAATTTGAAACCAAATATTATCCAATCTTTAAAGCAAACCTAACAAATCAAATTATACTAATTCAATTTTCATTTAAATTAATTCTATAAATTAATCAACTTCGGTCAAATCTCATAAAATAAAATCTTCACCGGTCAAAATAATATTAATCTACATTAAAAAAATCTATATTTGCTATATTAATAAAAAAATATCTATATATTCGATAAAGGAAAGTCATATACTAATAACAATATATCAGTCTTTAAAAAATAACAATTCGTCAAAAGTTTTTACAAATCTACCATAAAAAGAATTTTTTTGGTGAAAATAAACCTAATAAAACAAATTTTAGAGAAGATTTGATAGCATGCGGTACATCGTAAGGTACTGCGCATTTAAGTGAAACACAGTACACCATAAGCTATGGTGCACAAGAGTGGGTCTATAAATATAACTCATTAGGGTGCTGAATTTCTAACCTAAAAAGTTAGTCCTAAAATTCAGAAACCCTAGCCGTACTCTAAATCTTTTTCTCTCTGAAGCTCTGTTCGACTTGGCTAGCACCGATCATCAGAGACCTTTTGTTCGTGTGGATGAGTAGAGGCATCGATACACTTGCTTTGATCCTGGTTGATCGAATTGTTTTCGACATCTCCTCGACGCTTCAAGAGGTAAATACATGAATCCTTTAGTGAAATGTTGTGGTTGTGAGGTCTATGGTAAAGAACTTATTCCGCTCTATTAAGAGTTTTAATAGTCTATATCTAGAAAAACCCAACACTTTCATTGTCTAATCTAGAATTATTCCATTTAGAAATTAAATTCGAATTTTTTCAAACGAGATTCTTCCTTAGATGAGATGCATTAACCATTTGAGTCCATTTATGTTGCTTCCGACTTTTGTTTATAAATAACATAACAAAAGCATTTCATTTTATATCTCATAAAAAATAAATAAATTATAACTCACTAATATTTTTTTATGGAATAAGTCAAATTTTGATCAGTCATTAATTTGAAACCAAATATTATCCAATCTTTAAAGCAAACCTAACAAATCAAATTATACTAATTCAATTTTCATTTAAATTAATTCTATAAATTAATCAACTCTAGTCAAATCTCATAAAAAAAATTACACTGGTAAAATAATAATAATCTACTTTGAAAAAAATTTATATTTGATATATTAATCAATAAATATCTATATATTCGAGAAAGGAAAGTCATATATTAATAACAATATTTTGGTCTTTAAAAAAAATAATTCGTCAAAAGATTTTTACAAATCTACCATAAAAAGAATTTTTTTGGAAAACATAATCCTAATAAAAAGATCTTGGAGAAGATTCGATGAAATCATCATAATAATTTTCCACAAGATCAATGAAGGGAAACTGAATAGGTTTAGAGGGCCCCTCACCTTGTGAAGGATCTTCATATAAAATGTTGTTATGATCCAACAATAGATTCAATGAACTCATTTTTCAGTACTTCGATCCTGAAAATTGATGGTCATTGAGACGATTATTTAACTTTCAACCAATGCAACGATAAAAATGAATAATAAGAGAGTCGACAAGGAAATAAGTCAAGAAAACTGAAATAGTGAGAAGTATTGACACAATAAACACAATTGAAATTAATGGATGAAGAAAACATACTGAGGTAAGAAAACATACAATAAAGAGAGATTGAAAAGATAATTTGAAAGTGAGATAAAAAGAGCTATGTGTTCTTAGTTTATAATAATTTTGTGAAATGAGAGAGAGAAGGAAAAAGAGTGAAAAAAACATGTGGAAGCTAGCCTAGTGTCGTCATGGTTTTTTTCCTTTTTCTTTTTAGAAATTGTGGACAACCTCCCCTTTTTTAGAAAGCAAAATGAAAAAAACATAACCGCACCAAGCTAACTTCCACATGTTTTTCTCACTCTTTTTTCTTCTCTCCTCATTTCGCAAAATCATTATAAACTAAGAACACTACGTAACTCTTTTTATCTCACTCTCAAATTATCTCTGTCAATCTCACTTTAGTGTATGTTTTCTTACCTTTGTATGCTTTCTACATCAATCAATTTCAATTATGTTTATTGTGTCAATACTCTTTACTGTTTCACTTTTCTTGACTTCTTTCATCGTCGACTCTTTTATTATTCTTTTTTATTGTTGCATTGGTTAAAAGTTAAATAACCATCTCAATGGTCCTCAAATTTCAGGATCGAATTACTTAAAAAAGCGTTCATTGAGTGTATTGTTGGATCATAACAACATTCCATCTAAAGATCCTTCACAAGGTAAGGGGCCCTCTCAACCTGTTCAAATTTCCTTCATTGATCTTGTGAAAATGATGATGATCAAGTCATATTAATAACAATATTTTGGTCTTTAAAGAAGACCAAATCCTTTTAGTCAAAATCTAATATTAAAATAAGATTAAATTCTCATAGTTACATTCTAACAACTCTATAAGCACCCTGCACGCCCAGTTGCCTCCAATTGCAATGCCTTAGATTCATGCCTGACCTTGAGAGCAATATTTAGCATTTCTCATATTTTTATAAGGGTCAAGTTTTAATTAGTAATACTTAATATGGATTGAAGTTTACTTATGTAATAAATACACATAGTTTTTGTTTTATCTCAATTGTTAATATATCAGTTTAGACGGTTGATATCACAAACTACCATTTGAGTTCGAACATTTTATTTGTTTATTTTTGATCGGTGACTAAAATTAGTTACAACATTTTGATGCAACTATTTTAAGCACACATATATAAACTAAAAATGCTATAAAATAAAAAATAAATTATTATTTTTTTTTAACAGGCAAAAATGAAATATATTAACATTAATAAGGTAATCGATTTAGCATACAATGAAGCACACATACATATGCTACATTTGTAATCATTTTTAAGCACACACTTATTCTTTCAACTTTCCTTTTGCAATCCTTTGTCAATATATATGCTACATTTGTAGCATCGACAATTTTGATGGAAAGCGTATTTGGTGTCCTGCACGTGCAGGTGTGTGACACCGACACATGTGAGAGATGTATGTGTGCTTCATTGTATGCTATTTTTGTTTAAATTTATTTTTTCGAAACAAAATCATTTATTAAATTATCATAATAAATTTTATTTAACATTTTCTTTTCAATTGATAATAAAGCCAATACATTTACTCTTAGATGAGACGTTGTTGATCTAAGTTAAGATTTTATTAATTCTAATTCCAATAAACAGATATTTCAATGTTACAGTTGCTAGAATTCTTGAGGAGCGACAAAGTTATTGTCACATTTTTATATATTTTTTCAAAGGTCTTTATGTTTTTCTCCGAAGCCTTTTTTTCTACCGTGGATCAATGGACTTATGACATATGAGACTTTTTTTTTTCTTAGTAATTTTTTTATTCTTTTTGGGGGGCTTAAAATCCTTGCTTGGATTTTGCTTTATACTTTGACCGGTCCTTAAGCTGGTAGCTGAATATTGGTCTAGCTACAGGAAAAGTTCCTTTCCAAACATTAGTAGAGAAAAACAATGATTATTTTTTGGGCCGTAGATGAAATAACTAACAAACGCCAATTGAAAATCATACACATAACTATGAGTTCTCGGATTCAAACTTAACCTAATAATACTTTCATTGTCAATTGAGCTAGGTCTTACAGAAACTTAGTCAAATAAATTGAAGGAAAATGCCTCACATCCTAGTAGTTATGATCCAGAAAGAATCCCAAGCAAATCTAATTCCTTGAAACACTATATATAATTTGGTGCAGTGGGAGAGTTAGGGCCTGTTTGAAACACTTCTCAAAATCTCTTTTTTAGTTTTTAAAAACTTACAAAGGAAAAACGTGTTTGATAGAGTGAATTTTAAAAAATGTTTTCTAAAATTATTTTCATTTTCATTGTTTTTAAAACTAAAAAATCAGAACAACTTTTACATGTTTTGGTTTTTAGTTTTACTTTTCACTCTCAAGAATGCAAAACAGAAAACACACGGAAAACAAGGACACTTTTCATTAATGGCACATTGGTAATTATATTCAACTTTTCTTCTTTCTTTATCACTCCATTTTTTAATTACATATTGTTGTGCAAAAAATTTTAGAACTTTTAAAAAATTTCCAAAATTTCGGAACTTTTTTCAAGAAAAAAAAGATCGGAAATTTTTTTCCAAACTTTTCCGAAAAAATTTGTAACTTTTTTTCCGAACTTTTCTTGTCTCCAAAACTGTTTTTGAAAATTTGGTAACCAAACAAATTTTCTCATTTGTAAAATAGTTTTGAAAATTACATTATCAAACACATTTCTTTTCTTTTCTCTTCTTAAAAATAATTTTCTAAAACACTTTTATAAAACATATTTTAAAGGCTAAACTGTACTTTTGGTCCTTTACGTTTATTTTAGATTTGAATCAAGTCCCTTACGTTTTAAAAGTTTCAATTTGGTCCCTCGCGTTATCAACTTTTGCATTAGTTAGTCCATTACGTCAAATATTTCACTAAATTCGTTTGATTTTTACACGTGGCTGACGGTTTGGACACGTGGACGTTATTTTGGACACGTTGGCACTATTTTGAACACTTTTTTTGGGACCAATTCTATTATTATAAGTAATATATATTATTTTTAATTATTTCTTTTTACTTAGTTAGCATCCCAAATGGCACCGAACATGTCCAAAATAGTGTCAATGTGTCCAAACGGTCAGTCACGTGTAAGGATCAAACAGATTTAGTGGAAAATTTGACGGAAAGGACTAACTAATGCAAATGTTGATAACGTGAGGGACCAAATTGAAACTTTTAAAACGTAAGGGATCTGATTCAAACCTAAAATAAACGTAAGGGACCAAAAGTACAGTTTAGCCTATTTTAAAAATTAAAAACCAAAACTGTTTCAAACAGGACCTTAACGTTCTATATTTGTTTACACTAAGTTTGTATTATATAGCATCCTTGTTTCCACCACAATCTAAATGATATTAATGTTTATGAGATCACTAATATATTTGTTTTGGTAAAAATTATTTTGATGAGCTGGGTGTTAGAGACTCATCAAGACGAGAAAAACTTTAAAAGTAAAAATGTTTGATGCAAATACTTAAATATTACTATGAATGAAAGAGTTTTTTAGATCGACATTAGAATTTAAAGTCAAATCTTTGTATAATGAGTTGAATCCATACCAACTAGATCAAAATTTGTTGTTTATGATATTATGATCAAGTGTCAGCGAAACATCATGACTTAATTCAATATTTAGTCTCTTATGTTTATTTTATGTTTTAATTTAGTCCTTTATGTTTTAAAAGTTTTAATTTGGTCCCTTATTTTATTTTAGGTTTCAATTTGGTCCTTTCCGTCAATTTTATCACATGTGACAGACAATTTGCATACGTGAATAGACACGTGGATACCTTGACACTTGGACACATGTCCAAATTAAACAATGTTAATAACAAAACTGACGGAAAGGACAACTTATACAAACAATGGAAACATAAGGGATCAAATTTAAACTTTTAAGGATTAAATTAAAACTTAAAATGTTGAATTAAACCAAACATTATAATGTCTCTATTTCTTTTAGGTGTGTTATTCTATGCAATTTTTTGTAAGCTTTCTAAGTTACTATCTCCCGACCTAAATAAGATAAAGTCAGATCAATAAATAAATTGGGGACGATTTCTCAATCTAATCTAATATGAATTCTAGTTATGCATTAATTTGGTTAAAAGAGATGTCATTTTACTTAGATTCTTGCAAACTCAAAAAATCTCAATTAGGCGTGTAAATTTCAGATGATACTTATCACTTTGGTGGAGACAAAAAGAAAAACAAGTAAATCCTGCCGGCGCTAATTTTTCTTGGAGCTTTCTTCATTTTTCACTTGTGATGGGTGGTTTTAGGTCATTTTTAGCCTAAAATCACCCTCTCTGCATTTCTTTTTCTTTGTTTTCAATTTAAATAAGTGGTTTTTACACATATTAGAGTTTTCTTGTTTAGTTTATTTTGTGATTTCTTTGCCTTCCGTCTTCGTGCGGTGTTTGTTTGATTTCCTATCTTTTTGTCATGTTCGTTTGATTCAGATTGACAGATCTACTTTGAGATTCAACCAATGACAAGTTTATCAACGATGAAGATTCGAAGACATGAGTATTTCGGTAACTTTCATTTTGTCACATTATTTGTAGGCCTGAGTATGCCGTTTTATGTTATTAACTTGGATGATGTGAGTTTGTTCGCTGATTCATCATTTTCGTTTTTAGCGCTATTGAATTTGTGCTTGTATCCGATGTATCATTCTGTTTGAAATTTGAATGAATGAATACTATGTTTTCGTAAAAAAAAAAAAACGAGTAAGAGTCCGATTTTTACGCCAAGAAGTGGATTATTTGGTAAAACATTTAGTTTCTTAAAAAAATTATAAAATAAAATAAAATTGTTAGCATAGCTCAGTTGATAGGGATATCACATTTTACATGCAGATGCTATGATTCAAACGCAGTGTCTCTCACTTCTTCACCTCAAGAGGTAAATTTCTAGTCATTAGACTATTTGACAAAAAAAAAAGTTGGTTAGCTATATTTTTAATGAGATTTTGATTAGCTATATATATATATATATATGTGTGTGTGTGTGTGAAAATATACTACTATTTATGTCCTGAATTATAAGCTTTTTTTTTTAAGAGTTGTTCCAAATTATAAATAACTTTTTTTAAAAAAAAAATTATAAATCATATTATAAATAATATGTGTGTTTTCTATCATATTATTTACTATTTGTTACATTTTTCATATAATTTATTAAATTTATTTATTTTTTAAATAATTTCTTTTACTCATAAATGAAAGATAGTTTCGAAAATCAATTATATTTTCTTTTAGTAAATTCGTGGCTACCCGACTTACATTAAGGTACCAATAGCTTTTAAGCAAAATTTATTTAAAATAAAAATTTCTTATATATAAATTAGTATAAAAATATAACAGAATACTAAATTTTATTTAAAAAACTAGTTTCGAGACCCGTGCATCGCACGGGTCTATTGATTTTTATTAATAAAATATTGTTAAAATATAAGTTAAGTTATCATGTTCTTTTTTGTAAAATTTATTAAATTAATATTTTTTTATTAAAGTAAATGTCCTGTCTATGATTTTTGTGTAATAAATTATAATTAATAATAACAAATATTTATCATTCAATTATTTTTTTTATTAAAGCAACTGTCCCGTGTATGATTAAATTTTTTTTATTAAAGTAATTGTCTCGTATATGAATTTTTGATTCAATTCCTTTTATGTATTAGTGATAAATATTTTATCTTGTGTTTTTTTTTTATATTTATTATTGATGAGAATTCATTCTTCTGTTATTTAAAAAAAACTATTTGTGAAAGCTCCTGTCCATTATTATTTTTTATGTTTAAGATTTATATTATACTAAAGTATAAAATTAATTTATAATAAAATATTTAGAAAAATGTTATAAAATATTATTAAAATATAAGTGACGTCATTGTTCTCATTCTTGTAAAATTTATTAAATTAATATTTCTTGATTAAAGCAATTGTCCCTTGTATGATTTTTGTGTAATAAATTAAAAATAGTAAATATTTATTATTCAATTCCACTTTTTTATTAAATCAATTGTCCCGTGTATGATTAAAAAAAATTATTAAAGCAATTGTCCCGTGTAAATTCGTAAACTTTTTTGACGCATGTTTTTTTTTGGGTAAACTTTTTTGACGTATGTTAATTCATAAATTTTCACTAACAAAAATTATATCTTTATAAACTTTTTTCATAAACTTCCTTATAAAACTTATAATAAGTCAATCCAAATGGGTTCATTTTGTGTAATAAATTAAAATTAATAAATATTTATTATTCAATTCTTTTTTTTTTATTGAATCAATTGTCCCGTGTATGATTAAAAAAAATTATTAAAGCAATTGTCCCGTGTAAATTCGTAAGTTTTTTTTACGCATGTTAATTCATAAGTTTTCATTAACAAAAATTTTATCTTTATAAACTTTTTTCATAAACTACCTTATAAAACTTATAATAAGTCAATCCAAATGGGTTCATTGTGTTTTTATTTCTCTTTTTATGTTCTTTTATTTTTAAGCTCATAAATAAGTATCTTCTTTTATTAGGTTCTTCTATTTTTATTTTTTATATATAAGTTGTTATATGTTAGATTCAGTTTTCATTTTTTCATAAAAAAAAAGATTGAGTTATCATTCATCATTCAAAAAAAATTACTATTTGTTCATTAAAAAAAAAGTTTGCACTATTTTTTATGTGTATCTTTTATATTGAATTTTGTTCCTATTTTTTTACATATTGTTTTTTTATGTTTATGCCTTTTTTTTGTTCAATTTTATTTATTTCATGCTTATCTATTTTTCTTTTTTTTTTGTACGTATTTTACTTTTATGTTTATGCCTTTTTTATGTTCAATTTTTTTTTTTTTATTGATAAGATCAATTCTATTAATATCTTCTTGAAACCAAAAACACCATTTGTTATCCCCCAAAGATACACAAAGAAGCCACAATACCTCAAGGACTACAATCCGAGACTTCAAGACATGAGATAAAAAGTAACAATTGTATGGGTTAATCCAAGCTATCAAAGGCGTCTTTCAGGTGATTAACTTTTACAATCTAGACTACATCAGGAGAATCATACTCTTTATTTGGATTAATACTTACAGCTACACTATTTTTTTTTACCATTCACTTCCATTGATCAGCTGTACAAAACAGATTATGCAGTTGCTTTACCTTCTCCTCTCCACGGTCCCATTTCGGCAGTCTCATATTCCGAGAGCAGCTTATCTTGCTTATCTTTCTTCTCTTGATTGCACTCAGTACACCAGCTATAGAAATCTCTTTTTTTTTGTTCAATTTGATTTATTTCATACTTATTTATTTTTTTCTTTTTTTTTATTTTAGAATTTTTTTAATTAGTTTAGAGATGTAGTTTTCAATGCTATTTTTATGGTAAATTGATTTTATACTTATCTTATTAAAGTTAAAATTACATTTAAAGGCATAAAATTTGGAATACCGTTAAAAGTGCCAAGGACAAATTTGATTTTTTAACATAAGTTTCTTTTAATATATTGTAAGTAGATAATATACGTTTCACTATATGTTTAGTGACTACAATATATTGTTACTAATTTAGATGAAGGGGTGGTTTTACAATGAGCAACTACATGTAAATAAAAAGATAAAAGGTGAATATTCTAGGACACAATTTATTTAAATATGTATTAATATACTATTGAACACTGCGAAAGTAGATAATTCTAATAAATTTTAATACACGTTTTTATATTATTTTCATTTGATATTTTTGACTTTCTAGTAGCAGAGGTTGCAAATTTCAAAAAATTTAAATGATCATGCATAGTAATATTGTGCCATCTAGATCGATGAATCTAATTTGTTAAAGATTGAGTTTTGCTATACAAAAAAGTTTAGGATCCGTTTGAATTACCATATTTTAAGCTTATGTAAAATAGCTTATGCAAATAAATAAAGTTTTATGTTAATTTATAAATTTTCACAAATGAAAACTGAATTTTTAAAAGCTATTTTTTCATAAACTACTTTGACAAACTTATAATAATGCATAAAATTTATTTATTTGCATAAGCTGTTTTACATAAACTTAAAAATAAGTAATCCAAACGGGACCTTAGCGGCTCAGCTTGTTGGCTGTCTAACTTTTGTTCATATATAATTACTTTATTTTTTATCTATTACTATATATAAAAATGATACAAATTTTTGGGATGGTTTTTTCATTATTCCTATTTAACCCTTAAAAAAAACTACAAAAAAAACTAAATATTTGTATAAGTTGAAAAATAACTTCCACATAAAAATAGATTTTGAGTTTTTTTAGTAAATAATTTTTTTTCTTAATAACTAAGCACAACTTCTACATAAAGTAGGTTTTCAGTTTTTTTAAAGTAAAAAAGAAAATAATATTTTTTCTTCTTAATAACTAGCCACAACAAAAAAGGAGGTTAACTAGTTATCAACTAACTAAGTCCAATAAAAAAGGAGATTAAGTAGTTATTTATATTTGCACGATAGAGAATATTGATCACAGCAAACAAAAAAAATATCGATCACACACGTGCCCGTTTGGCTGCTAGTTTTTTATAAAGGCAATATTATGGTTTTTTTAAAAATAAACAAAGTTTATCTTCATAATTAAGTTTTTAAAGTAATTTCATAATTAAGTTTTTCTGGTTCTTTTGAATAACAACAAACCTTAAATTACGCACTACCACACCAAAACATCATAAAACACCGCTAAAAAAATCCACACGTGGGACCCACCACTCTCAACTGATTCCACCTCTTCAGCTTCTTTGTACACGTCACCATTACGCTCCTCTCCAGCACACTCATCCCCTACTTAATAAAATCCCCAAACTACCCTTTCCCATTTTCACATTACCACGTGTCACTATCCCATTGGCAACCTACACTATCCCCCTATAACAATTTTTATTTTTGTAATCATGCAAAAATCACAATCCCTATATATATAACAAATTCATCCTTATAAATCTTTACCTTAATTAACCACCTCCACAAAACCATAACAATCTAAACAAATTTTTTCTCTTTATTTTATTTTTCCTAAATATTTTTTTAAAAAATTATATAATTTTTTTTGTAGCTTTGTATATATCCATTTAAAGCAAACCCATATATAATTCTTCATAACCATATACCTAATTTTTCCTATATTGATTGTGTGATTTCATTGTTACCATTTTCTTCAAAATCAAAACCATGAGTCCTTCACAATTTCATGCAAAGAAAGAAATCACCTCAACCATCACAAAATCCAACAACAACGTTAATGGAATGTTACCACCAAATTTGAAAATCAATAAAGATTCTCATTTCATCAAAAAATCGTCACCAACATCACCACCATCGTCTTCATCATCAACGTCGTCTTCGATGATGAATAGCATGGTGGCACCAAATAAACCACCACAACAACATCGTCATCCGGTGATAATCTACACACATTCTCCGCGAGTCATCCACACTCATCCTAAGGATTTTATGGCATTGGTGCAAAAGCTCACCGGGCTCTCTCGCTCGGAGGAAGAGGACGTAGGGAGCAGCAATGTTGTCCCCTCGTCTCAACTTCAGCCGAAGCAGGAGCCCATGAGCAACATTGGGATGATGGTGGGAGAAAAAGAGAATGACCAAAAAAAAGTTGTTATCCTTAGAAATGAGGACAACGAGACATCATCATCGGTGACCACCGATGAAAACAATTGTGGTAACAACATCGGTGAAAATCAAGTTAACTCATGTTTCATTACATCAGATGCACCAATGTTTGAGCCTCCATTGAACCCTAATTACATGTCAAACTTCTTGGCGTCAAGCTCGGCGGAGTTCATGTACTCAAGTCAGCCAATGTTGAACTACTCAGATTCATTTTTCTCTAATAACATGAGGACCTCTGCCTCCTTGGGAGGGATGAAAGAGTTTGGTGACTATGGATTATAGTTGAAGTTTTTTTTTTTTTTCTAGTTTGAATTTTTTTGTGCCAATAAAAGTTCTAATTTTCCAAGGATAGAACTTCACTTTCATTTTTGAAGAATTAATAATACTTTTTTGTTGTAGACAAGAATTTGTACCTCTCGGAGGATTTGTTCCAGTTATTTTTATAGTTAGTTTCATAGATTTGTGATTCAGATTAATAAAGAAAGATTTGTCTTTCTATGTTATGGCTATTTCTTTATTAGCTTTTTTCAGAACTCGACATGCTTAAAATGTTACATTGATTAGAAGAATGAAAAATTATACATCGTAGGCCTAAATGAATTTGGATTTTTAAAGGATGAGATCAATTCAGAAGTGACTTATTGTATCTTTTATTAAATGGATTTCTCTTTCTTATTTAGTTATTTCTAGAACAGACAGAATTGAATTGGTCTAATTCAGAACCGTTTGATAGATCTTAATCTTCTATATCGTAGGGATATATCAAGAGATAAATAATCGGCCCGGTCCTTAGATTTACTTAAGGCTTTCCAGGAGCCGTATGGGGTGAAAATCTCATGTACAGTTCTGTAATAGAGATGAGAACAGTAATGTTATCACCGACTAGGATTATCTAACAGTTTAAGTACAGAGTTTTTGCATATGTTCACATTTGTTTATACACAGTTCTAAACTATAATTTTTATAAGTATCTTATAAAATTTAAATTTTTCTGCAGTGTTATTCTTCATCATATTGTGAACATAAGCTATGGAGCATACACGGACCATACATGAACACAATGACGTACGATAATTCTCGATGTAGATGCTACATAGTTGGTTCTCATCCTTCAAAGACTACGAGTATAATAGGAGCATTCGTCAACAAAAGGATCACTCTAAGATGAGAATCTCGTGGCTATATGTTGAGAACGAACTAAATCAAATGGTTCTATTTCTCAATCTTTTCGACCTAGGTCCTAGAGGAGCAGGTCATAAAAATTGAGAAAAATCGGTCTCATTCACAAACCACTGATGAAGGATTCCTCGAAAAGTTGTCTACACCGATAAAAGTTTGAAAAAGTGACAATTAAATACATAATCATAAAAAAAAAAAAAAAAATAGGGATTATTCTTACAATTTACAATATTATGGAAGATTAAAATTAGCATTAAAATTTAATAGAGACAAAAGTTGAATGAAAGTGATTTTATATGGTCTATAAACATATTTAACTAGTATATTGATAATTTGTGTAATGACTAGTGATAAATTAGAATAATGAATTCCACAACTTTTTTCTCCTTTTTCTTTCATTTTTTTCCCTTGGAATTCAAAGTTTAAAATTAGAAGTGACAAATCAAGAGTTATAAGGAAATATATCCCCAACACCCTTTACCTCTAAACTTGTGCTTTTTTAGCTATTCCCTTTTAAACAAATTTTATTTGCACAAATAATTAGAGTAAAGTTTTGATGAATGGATAGCAATTTCTTTTTTACATAGACGAAATGGCAAGTCATTAAAAACTGACACACACAAAGTGAAGGGACCGAGGCTCGAACCCCAATGGCGTCCGAGCTTGCAATGAACTTAAGTGAAGCTTTTTCATTAGTTCTAAGAAAATCTTGAAACCAAAATACAATTGTAAACACAAGTGATACCTTCTCATTTCACCTAACTACATTTTCCAACTTCAAACAACATTTTATAAATTACTTTTGCTTCCACTTCTGAGTTTTACATTTCAAACATTTCTATATATGAAAAGGACCGACCTAAAGGTAGAACCCCTAATGTAAAAGTATCACGCAGTCAGACACAGTAATCAATCCCGGTCACTGATTTGAGATCGGACAGTTCAGATTACATAGTAAGTAAAGTAATTATAACGATCCCAGTTATTGATTTAAGATCTGACGATTAAGATCTATAACTGCGTGACACAATTAGAGCAGGGAACATAAGTATATATCCAACACAATCATGTACATAACTTCACCACCAAAGATTTCATCATCATCACTTTTTCTTCTTGTCCTCTTTATCTCTTTCAAGTTTAACAGGAGCAGCCGGTATGCTGAACCACCATTCCCTAAATCTCCTCTCCCATCTCTCTGTGCTAGCTTTCCTTGGAGGTGAATACATTGTAAATATCTCCAAGAACATTAGAAGAACTATGTATTTAATAGGTAACAAAGCCAACATTAACCCTGCTGATAGAAGAGCAAATGCCATCTTTTCTGTCGCCTGATTACGATATAAAGGAACAATGTATTACAATGTGTGACAGAAATTGCAATCAATATTGAATAAACTTCTCAATTTATATGTTTTCTTTAGTTATGTTTTTAGTTCCTGCAACTATGTCTCATTCTGGTTTTGGTCCTGTAATTTTTTTACGAGCCCTTAAAAATAAAAAATTTGCCTATGTTTGTAGTTATTTTATTTTAGTCTCGAGAATATTTGAATTGTGAATTAGTCTTGAAAAATATGGCAAGAGCAAAAAGCATATGTATGTTTTAGATCAACAAAGGGGAACGAGAGAACACCTGAGGAAAAATGGAGAGTAACAAGCCACGGAACTTGAGAAGAACTATGTTACCGTCTTGTATGAGCTGTTCAGCTTGAGAGACAGCAGTCTGAACAGCTAAAAGTTGTTCCATTGTATTCATTGGTGGAGGGGCTACAACTTTAACTTCGGTTACAGACCTACCTTGATTAAACCATCTAGTAATTATCATAAAAGATGCAACCAACACAAGTACCAGTGCCGCTGCATAGCCGAGCCAGCCCCTACAATTTATTAGAAGATTATCTAAGTTATCAAAAGGAGGAAAATATATCATCATGATAGGAAGCTGTGTTTTTTGACACAAAATGAGACAACAATTTGGATGGTTAATGAAATTCAAATACATGGTTAATTATGTTTAGTAGATGGTTAATGAATGTAACAAGGTGTCGCAACTCATTAACCACCCACATAACACAATTAACCATGATTTTCATGCATATATATTTGAAAACAAATTGTCGTTAATAGATATGAATATATTTTTTTTGAATGATAAGATATGAATATTTAAAAACCTGAAAATCATGGTTAATGGCGTTCAAAATTGTGGTTAATTAACGGATGGTTAATATATTTATTACTTATTAGCTATCCACTTAACGTAATTAACCACATATTTGATCAGCGTTAACCATCCAAATTATTGTTGATTTTTGTTGTCAAAATATTATTTATGAGCATTGTAATTAGCACAAAACGATCTTAGAAGTGAGAATTCAAACTAATTTGTTTTTCCTTCATTATTACATATTATCCATAATTTCCCACCTTAAATTTCTATTATAATTTCATAAAATTTCAATAAATAAATAGATAAAAATAACCTCTCTCCAACCCTCAAGAAATAACAGGTCAATATAATATGATCAGTCTATGAAAGTTTTACCTCCAGATGATGTAACCGAAGAACAAACAAAACCCAGAAGACTTCAACGGATCATCCCAATATGCCAAAGATTGAAGAGACTTCCTAAGTTCATCAAAAGGAAAAAGTAATTCCTGAAAAATGGAGGAAATGACACATATTAGAGACAAAATAGGACAAATCATGGAATCAGAGTTTTCTATTCCGATTTTGGAATAAGTATGAAGCAGTAAAATCAAGCATGCACAATGTTGGTGGTAAGGCACTATGATGTTGTGGCGGATGACTGCCATAGGTGCTCATTCGTAACTCATTGTGTACAGCCACTATAGTGGAAAAATGCAGCTGTCACAACTTACAATATGAGCTTTAGGTTTAATTCAACCCGAAAAGCTAGCTCAAGAGGTGAGGATTGCCTAAGCCTTAAAGGACTAAAATGGCCACATCTCAAGTCAACGTGAGATCAGAACACACCATCTCAAGCTTTTTGTAACGGATATTTGAAGCTTCGACATTTGAAGCTTTAAAAGACTAGGATGTGAGACCATCTTAGAATTTGGACTTTAGGCTTAAATACCTTAAAAGCTGGCTCAAACGGTGAAGATTGTCTGCTAAAAACTGGTATCAAAATAATATTTAATTGTCGAAACTGACTTTTATTGATGGCAGAATACATGTACGACAGATACAAAATTACACATTATAGAGAATGCAGAATTCACACATACACTAAGGAAAGAGGTTGGTCTCTTCCAAGTCAAGAAATTCGAGAGTCTTGATCTCTCCCAACCAAGAATTAGAGAGCTTGGTCTCTTCCTCCAACAACCCCTCAATAACTTTACTATCCCGTAACCATTTTTCCCTTTTCTTCCTTTCTCTATTGCTTTATTCATACTAAAAGTTAATAACGTAAGCTGAGAAAGAATAAAAACATAACAGCCATAATAAGGGTCTAACATTGTCCAAGTCCTATAAGGACTAATTTGGCCATATCTCTAGTCAATGTGGATCTCAACACCCACATTTACCCTCAATTTCTGAGCTTTTGAATATAATTTTTTTTTGGGAATGTCTCGTGATTTCTTATTTCTTTTGCTCAAGAAACTATATAAAGTTTGAAACCTTCCTCGATCAATCACTAAAAAAAGTTTGAAACCTTTTATCTAACATGTTACTCCCACCAGTCTCCAATATAAGCAACAAAAAAATTTACTTTTGTTGGTCTAAAAAATAAGCAAACGTTGACTATTTATACCATATTTATTGCCATTATTCCTAAATTACCCTTGAATTAATGTATATCATAATTTTCAATAACACTTTTATTTTTATGGAACAAGTTCCCGTAAGGGGTAATTTGGAAATTTTATAGAAAATTGAATGAGTTCAACTGCTTTTCTTAAAGAGCGTGAAATATTTTTTTGTTGTTTATATATGAGACCACCAGAGGGAGGGAGTATGTTTTATATTTATTAATTCCTTCACGTGTTAGGCCCAATTCAAAACCTAAGATCATATCAGAGTCTAACCATTGTGCCACGTACCAAGCTCAATAGTTATAGACATGACATGAGTGTATTGGAAAAACCCAAGTTCTACATTGAAAATAGATAAAAGCTTGCACAAGAGTTTATAAACAAAGACACCAACCTTAAAAGCTGGTTTCAAAATGATGAGTTAAGCCCAATTTAAAACAAGTTTTATGAGAAGATATGAAAATATCTTCGTAATATGTTAGAATATCTTAGACTATCTCTTACGAATAGCTTTTTATATTTATTAGTTATTATCGTAATTTGTTTCCTTATTTTTAATTAGGAGTTGTAGTCTTGAGTTAGTATAAAATATAAATACAACTTAGTGTTTAGTCTTAATTGTATCAATCATCAAGCAAATTATCAATCATACTAAAACATAATCATAATTCAAAGTCTTCATTACTTAATTTTCTCCCTTCCTTGCTCATCTAAAACCCAAAAATTTCAACTTGCTTTTTTCCATTTTTACTTCATTACTATGTTCTCTATGCTCCTAGATTGATGGCGAATGTGTGTTTAGACTATGACTCGTGATTAATAATCATGAATGTATTTAAAAAATTTTAATTTGAGTATGTGCACAAGAGTGTTTTGTAAATTACTTAATTGGTATTATAATCTTTAGTGTAGCAGCCAACCTATTATATGCTATAACATTTTAAGGGCTGGCCCTCTGTGCGGCTAATCAGGAGTTATCGATAACTATAAGTAGAAGCCACAAAGCCATAGGATTCAAATTGCAATTCCTCAAGTGAAATTAATATTCTGTAATTTGGATTCACTCCATTATTAATATGTCCCTTAGGAAAAGAAGAGAGACATGCATTGCAAAACATGTAGATTACATGACCTGCTCATACGCTTGCACATGTTTGCAGACTTTCCGATCAAGAATAAATATTATCATCCCACGTAGGTAGCTCGGTTGGTGAGCTAAACGACAATGAAGAGGTTTTAACGAGGTTCGGGGTTTAAGCATCGAAAACTAACATAACCACTAATTGACTAATATTGGCCTATCCAAAAAAGAATAAGTACTACCTACATTCAATTGTGTAATATTCACCGATAACACTATTGACAAAAGCAAAACGGCAAGTGCTTGGCTAAAAGGTAAAAGTGGAAAATGAATTAGTACCTTCATGACAGCCAAATTAGTGTCGATGCCATCAACTTTAACACCGTCAACTGTTGCCTGTGCAGATACGACTTTTTTATAATTGTTCTTAGATTCTTTAACCACTTTTTCCAACAAAGTCATCTCTCCAACAGTTATTTCACCGACAGCAATCCTGCCCTCATTTGAGCTGTTCGAACTTGTTCCAAATACGAATCCCAAGTTAGAAACCGTGTCCAAGACCGAGAGAGAATACATTCCATTTTCAGGCTTGGAATCATTCTCGTGTTCTGACTCCCTCGAATATGACATATTTACAAGGGTTTCTAATATAAAGTCTCCACCTGGAAGCTGATCACATAAATTAAACATGAGAAGAGAATCATTCAGAATAGGGCCCACAGAGCTCATATCTTGGATGGCTTGCAAACGCAAAATTCCTAAAACAGCCTTCCAAAGTGCTTCGTCCCGTGCGACCCCTTTTATTCCAAACTTGCTTATGAATTTGTGAACACAAAGAATCTCTCTGATGATAGCTAGCCAATAATCACGGCGAGCATGGCCTTTAAGCTCTGGAAATTCAAGTACAGCTGGTTCTGATCTACAAGAGAAATATAATTTAAAAGTTGATAGCAAGATAAATTTCTGCAGTTATCGATTATCTATAAAAAAAAATTAAAAAATTATTGTGCAATTACTTACAAGGATGATGAACTATAGAATACTGCTTTGTCAAAAAGTCGAGTACCCCATGGTCCAGTCAACTCAGGTTTAACGACTTGGTTTAGATCGTCTGATAAATCATATCTTTTTGGTTTGTCATATGATACAACGCGAAGTTCTTCAAAATAAAGTGCATGATCTGTCAGGATTAACCTTCCTGCATGCATGTTACAAAGAGTCACTAAAGTCTTAAAGAATAAAATATTGCATGCTTTGACTATGTAGCAGTGGCACTTCAAATTGAAGATTTGTCCAATACACGACACCGACACATGTGGTTATATTCAATCACTTTCATTTTCTCAAATTATTATCAGTGTATGTGTGCACGTGTTAGTATCATGTTTGGTACCCGTGTCAATACTTCATAGTATATAATTGTATATTTTTATAAACTTACCAGGCCAGGTGGATATTCCTACATGTTCAAGCACTGGTTGTGTGGTGACGGTTCCATCAATCTCAAGAATCTTTTCGCCTTTAGTGGGTCTTATAGCAGAAAGGAGAGACGACTCGGTACTGCTCTTCATTTTTTTTATTGCTCTAAAAAGATTTAAAAAAAAATAAAACAATTTTTTTAGCTTATCTCTAATCACATAATAAAGAATACCGCAAAACAAGAAACTCTTAATCAGAAACTGAAGTACAAATTTCAAGGTAGAGGTTATTACTTTTCTATCCCACCGAGGTACTTGTCATAGATAGGGAACTGAAGGCGGCCGCCAGTTGACGAACTCAGCGCCTCAAAAAGATTTTCACAAATTATGACATTGGCAATGATGGGAACCGCAGGAGCTATTCGACAGAAAGCTTCTAAACCAACAGATACATCTTCATCGACCTTCTAAATCGACGCTCATTAGTATATTACTAAAGAAGCCACAAAAAAACCTATAGAATGCATACACAATATACGAGTATAGATAATTATGAAGATAAACACTTAACATACAAGTATAATATCTAACTCGAAATCTGAAAGACATACATTAGTCAGAGGTAGGCTAGTCGCAGATGGGACCTCCCAAGCTAACATCATGTCGTAAGTCAACCGCCGGAATGTTTTATCAAGTAGATTACCAGACATTTGCGCTTTCAATGAAAGAGCTTTGAAACAACAATACTCCAATAAGTTTCTCGCATATCGTGCTGGAAGTTTTAGGGAATCCGATGCCTCTTGATTGAAGCTCTCTTGAAGATCACTTGAACAGGTCTGAAGGATTCTGCATTATTTGTTTTTAATTACAGTTTAATTTCCAATAAAAAAAGTATGAGACAGTGTACCAAATAAAACGAAACGTTAAGGGTCACCGCTACCTAATAAATGGCATAAGATACGGAAAATGCACTTACTTTGCACATCTACGAACAACTAGGTTTGCAACGGGAGAAAGCTCACGTACAAAATTCTTCCCAGCAGAAGGTGAATTTTCCATCTCCTCAAATTCTTCATCAAAATAACTCTTCTTGCCAAGCAACCATTTAAGCGATCCATCTTTTACTAGACCTTCAAACATAGTTCTGGTTTTTCCGGCCGCAGCCATCTCTTTTCACCCTTACTACACTATCTTGTCAAGATGGAAAACAAGACACCGAACATCCAGTTTTTGTTAACGCCCTTGCATTTACTGAAACACAAGGTAAGGTAGTAAACAAAATGAATATTGAATCACACCAACATGAATTGTCAAAACTAGATCATCATCAAACTCATAATCATAGATCAAACATCGCAACTCCTCCAACACAATCTGAATATATTGAGTAAGTAATGGACATTATTACAATGATGTCAATCGCAGATCGCGCAAAATAGCAGTTTGTTCAAATTTTGCGGCATTACAGTGTTATAGGCTTATAGCACCTGCTGAATCCATTTTCTGACAACACTTCGTACTAAATTGTGCATCATAGAACAATAACGGTTTGTAAAAATTCCGCTAGTTGTATCACTATAGAATGACAACAGTGCATTACAATTCGAGCATAGCGATCAAACTTATAAGCCACAAACATTTCTAACAATTTCTAAAACCTTTTAAGAGTTCTAAAATGCTTAGAATTTACATAGACAGTTTGCCATTACCCCACATAAGCAAAACACGAATAATAACAGCAACACTTCAGATTGAAGACGTGTCTAAGTGTTCAACATATGTAAGTGCCTGACACATGTCAGTGTCCAATACCAACATCGTACTAACATGCATGGTTACATACAATCACTAATAATTTATCGGACAAATTATTATCGGTGTCTATATGTCAGGTGTACAATCACTAATAATTTATCGGACGAATTATTACCGGTGTCTACGTGTTAGGTGTCTGTGTTGCATAGGTAACAAACATCAGGTTTCTCACCAAAAAAACAGTACTTTAACTGTTTCAATCTCAAACAACATATACAAACACATAAAAATGATTAAAAATTAAAGCAAATAAATTAAAAATAAATCAATCTCCAAAGATGTAGAACAAAGCAAAACCCAAGTGACCCACCTTTAAATGAAGAATAAAAATTTCATCTTTGGCAAATGGGGTAGCTTCAAATCACGAGATTTTAAGGAATAACGAAATTGAAATGATAATAACAACAGACACCAACAACTTCGTAACTTGGTTTGGTTTGGTTTGTGAAGAGGGAAGAATTGAAGTTGTTGTTGTTACCTTTGTGAGATAGAATGGGGAAAGAAATTGATGATGATTATGTGTGTTTTCTATTTTCTGGTTATTTTCTTCTTTTTCTGGATAAAAACATTGGTTTTTCTATTATATTCTTGATTTAAAATTGGATTTGGTATCAAACCGATAAGAGCTTCATATGATAATTTAATTTATTCATTCAAATCTATCCAATTATCAAATCAAATGATAAATATATCAATTGACTTACTTTTTATTTTTATCTTACGCAAATAAATAAATTTTTATATAAATTATAAAATTTTCACCGATGAATATTGCATTTTTATAAGTTATATTTTATAAATTATTTTAACAAATTTATAAACAAATTATTAGAATATTCCAGAGGTATAAATTCGTTTTACACTGTCAACCAATTAAAATCATTTATTTAGATACATCATCGTAATATTTTTTTTTTGAACAAGTCAAAATGAAATATATATATATATATATATATATATATATATATATATATATATATATATATATATTGTTCCTGATAGAACACTAGGGGGTGTATATTTGTTAAGTGCTATGATTATGCAATGGTCTGTAATTGTGATATTGCTTGGTCATTTAATTTTGCTTTGGGGGTTATATTTATAGGGCTAGGAAAGCAGTTCCAGCTCATCCCCACGATCCCATGATCTCTCCTCAGGTAGTGGGGTGTTTGACGGTTACCCTTGAGCTCCACCATCCTTCATGAGGGAGAGTGGGGGGTATATCTGGCGCCACTCCTCTTAACCGCTATTTGCTCACATGTTTCATGCGTGGTACTCAGCCTTAGAGGGAGATCGTGGACCACATGGGGGGCACGTGCTGGTACTTGAGGTGGCGAAGTGGGCCTGGTGTAGGCGAATTGGGTCATGGCAAATTGGGCCTCTTGTTAATTGGGCCTAAATTATTTTGACCGGTACACAGCCCCCCAAGCACAAGGCTCTGGGGAGGCGTAGTGCTGATAGGATAATGCTGTTGAGTCAGCTCTATTCCTTAGGTGGGCTACGAACTTTCTGTTATGAATTATCGGGATTGAGTTTAGAAATGCGATATTCCCTCCTTCTTCGTAGGTATAGGAATTTCCGTTCCTTATCCTCTATAAAAGCGAAAGCTTTGCATTTCCAATTAGCACCACTTACTCACTTCCTGCTTTTCTCCATTCATGGCTTCTTCCGTGGCTTCATTGATTGATGCACTCAAAGCCCTTCTTTCACAGGCTGCTGAAGACCTGATGGATGATTACGAGGACTTTGCTTCCATGGTCACAGACCTTCGTGACTACTCCTGGCGACTCACTCCGCCACAGCGCGAGTTCTTAGAGTGCCTGCTGGCGTTGCGAGATCGAATGATCAAAGATTTTCCTTTTATCTCTGCGGTAGAGGAGTCGCGTTGTCACAGCCAAAGGACGAACGCTGCGATCTTCGATGAGATGTGGTTGGTGAAAGAGGGAATGCGTATGTATGAAAGTACTCTGGCGGCTTCTTTTGATGAGGAGGATTCTATGGAGCATCAGCTTGCTAAGATGCGAGTGGAGATTGAGCAATTGGAAGAGAGAAAACGCAAGTTGAAGAGGGATATCAAGGATGATGTCATGAAGTTGCTCGAGAAACGCCGCACGCTATTGGAGCTGCAAGATCGCCAGCGGGCTCATAGTGAAGATGCTTCTAATGTTCATGGCGACCTGGAGATCGCCCGAGAATGTCGACGAAAGATCGGAGAACTCTGGGATAACGCCAGAGATGCCGCCGGCTTGGCCTAATGTGATTTAATTTATGCTGTTTTTCTTAGTTCTATGTAATTTCCGTATTTCTCTTGGACAAGGGTTTAGCAATTGTAATGATGAATTTTGATGATTAATAAAGTGATTTTGTGATGTCATAATATGCCTTTTATTATTTCACGCTGTGGGAACACGTGTCAGTAACGTGTCCTTTCTATTTTGCATGCTATTACCCAAAGGGTATTGAGACGGTTCGATTACCTTTGTCATTTGGGCAAACGAAAGGTTTCCCCCCTTTATATAAGCCGGGTCCTATATGCTTTTCTTCCATTCGAGTATTCTTCTGTATTTTCGCCTTTCCCTACTCTGAGTCACATCGCTCTTTGCTCGTGGAGAAATTTCTGATTGAGTTGTTTACTGACGAGGTATAACTTCTTTTTCCTTTCATCTTCTTTGGATTCTCTTCTTTTCGACCTTTATTTTTCGCACTATGGTTATCATTCGTGACCCAAGTAATGAGGAAGGAGGATCGTCTTCGATTCCTCCTCTTGGGTCCGTTCTCGAGCGACAAATCTACTTCCATTGTCTCAGGAGGGATGGGTCGCTCGATGAAGATAGGTATCTGACGGAGATGCTGGGTCTTCCGATTATAGAAAGCGATAGTGGTTCTGAGAGTGACGATAGCGATTGTATAATAATTCCCCGTTCGTCTTTCACAGGGAAGGAATTGGTGCTTTTTGAACCTTCTACTGCTATGATGTTTACCAAGTCAAAATTTCATTCTCCAGATAGTGTCCAAACCCTTAGGGGGGCCATCAAGTTCTCCGGTTCCGGGAAGGAGTGCGACGTTATTGTAGAGCCTGTAGATGCTGGAGATTGCGTGACTATAGTTAACCCTAATCCTCCTCATTATTTTCTGATGTATGGGGTTGTCGTACAAACTTTCAACCTTTGGTTTCCTTTTACTTCTTTTGAGGTTTCTTTACTTCATACTCTGAACATCGCCCCCATTCAGCTTCATCCCAACAGTTGGGGTTTTGCTAAAGCCTACGAGATCATCTGTCTAGCCTTGGGCTTGACGCCTAGCATAGATGTTTTCTTTTCTTTTTATCATGTTAAGAGTCTTAATGTTGATCGCCTGGTTTCGTTGTGTGCGCTGCCTAATAGGGCTCTCTTCGCCTTATATGCCAACAACTTTAAAAATTATCAGGATTCCTTTTATAGGATACGTGGGGGTCCTAACTGTCAAGACGTGATGTATAATAGCGATGGGACTCCTTTGTTTCCCTTTTATTGGTCTCCAAACCCTAGGTTGGTCAAGGGTCCTAATACCGCCCATTTGTCTCCTTTTGAGATGGAGACTGTCGCCTTTCTTAACTCTTTTGATATTCTCAGTACCAAAGAGCTTGTAAGGCTTGAGACTAGCCCAAGCGGGGTTGTTGAATATCTGAGTAAGTACTATCCCTTTGTTTTAACTTGTTTGTTCCACAAATATTTGGATTTCTCTGCTAACTTTATACTTGTTTTTTGTTTTCACAGGGAGAATGAAGACGATTTCCGATGCCGAGTTTGCTTCTTACTTGCTTAGGGCGAAGCAAAAACTGGACACACCAGATGCTATAGTGGATCCGACATCGCAAGTCATCGCGGTGGGCGATGCTGGGGGAAAAGGTACGAAGAGGGGAAGAAGAGCGGAGACGGCGCCAACCTCGAACAAAGCCGCTAAGCTGGGGGAGGATGTAGATGAAGGCGAGGATGACGGGCCCCAAAATCTGATACCCCCTCCTTTGGTGAAGGGTGGGCGGACGACCCGCAGCCGTGCTTTAGCGTCTGCTAAGCCTGTCGAACCTCCGGGCGAGACCGTTAGCCCCGCTGTGGGCGAGGGGGAGAGTTCGAAGCAGGAGACTCTTCCTACTTGGAGCGAGGACTTTGACCCTATCGCCTTTGTGGCCGACAACTTGAAGGGTTATTCATCTCGTCTTGGCGCGATGAGCTTGGAGGAGCTGCGGAAGCTAGCGGTTGGGACTGGCTTGAAGTGCTTAGCCCTGAATCAGATGGTGTTTTCCCGCCAAGAGAAAGAGGCCTCCGAGAAGCTGGAGAAAGAGGTTGGTGTTGCCAAAGAGGAGCTAGAGAAGGACCTTGCTGATCAATTGGCGAGAAGTCAAGCCAGCTTTAACAAGAGTCTGGCGAAGGAGAAGAAGAAAGTTTCGGCTTTGAGGAAAGACAAAAGGAATTTGAAGACGGCCCGTAACGCCATGATTGTGGCTTTGGTGAAGATTTGGAAAGATGCTGGCAGGCGAGACGACGACATGTCAAAGCTTCAGGCGGCGGCGGATAGGCTAGATGGCGATTTGAAGGAGTTGGAGGAGGAGAATGACGAGCTGAAGGAGGACATGGCTGGTAAATATGTAGCTGGCTTTCGAGCTGCTATAGAGCAGGTTCGGGCACTCTTTCCTGATATCGATGGCGATATCCTTGCGCAGGCGGACTTCCTCAAGAAGGTTGAAGATGGGAAATTGGTGCCTTTCCTCCCTGCGTAGGATTTTCAGTTGTTGGTGGTTGCTGTTATCTCTAGAATATTTTGTAATCTTATTTGTATTTTGTCTTTTGGTACTGCCCTTTGGTGGCTTTGTAATATGACTCTTTGAAGTATTAAAACTTTTCTTTGCTGACTTGTTGCCTTATCCTATTTTTAATTTATGTTACGTACTTTTTATTGTTACCGCCCATAATTGATAACGTAGTTCGTTGAGTAGGCGAGAGCACGTACTTTGGAAACCGATATTTTGAAGGGATATTTTCGGCTCTGGTGGCTGTTTTTCCTATCCTCGAAACGAGCGCCCCATAAATAGGTAGTTGCAACCGTTTTTCATTTATTGCGGAAGTTCAGTTACCCACTTTAGGTTTCGGGGTTTTGGCCTATAAATACGATCTTTCTCTTCTTATTTTTGCAGATATACGATCTTTCTCTTCTTCTTTTTGCAGATATACGATCTTTCTCTTCTTATTTTTGCAGATACTCATTCATAGCTCTATAATGGCTAGAAAAAACTCGAAGAAGAGCACTGTTGTGGAGTTGAAGACTCAGAGAGGTAAGAAGAAAACGGAGGGTTCCACGTCAAAATCTAAGCCTGTAAACGGCCCCAAGAAGGTTAAGTTGAAGAATCCCCCGCTTCCGCAGGATACCTCCAGTTCTGACGACATTGATGAGGATTATGCTGTGTTCTTGAAGACCTACAATCCTCAGGAGTTTTATCCCAGTGGTTACACTTCTGAAGAAGATGGGGGGTCGCAGATTACTGTGGAACCTAAAGGGGAGGCCGTGAAACTCTTGGGGGTAGAACCTTCCAAGTGATGTACTCTTTTTGCCTTTAGGGTTTAGTAGTTTCTTTCTGTTTTTATCTTTTTCGATGTAAGCCTTTAACCTTGGCGGGCGTGATGTACTCGTTTTTGCCTATTGCGGCTCTTAATAAAGTTTTGCTTTGCTTTGTGTTGGTTTATAGCGATGTGCTCCATTTGTAATTTATTGTTCTTTTTGCTCTTTTGACGATGGCGTCTAGTCATCTGTTTTACACGTCGAAGTCTTAGTCTCTTACGATGGCTTTAATAGTTTGTATTTGCCGAAGCCGTAATCTTACACGGCGGTTTTAAATAATCTTGCTCGCCAAAGCCGTAGTCTTATATGGCGGTTTTGAATAATTTTGCACATCAACGCCTTAGTCTTACATGATGGCTTTTAAATAACCTTGCGCGCCAAAGCCGTAGTCTTATATGGCGGCTTTGAATAGTGTTGCACATCAACGCCTTAGTCTTACATGATGGCTTTTAAATAACCTTGCGCGCCAAAGCCGTAGTCTTATATGGCGGCTTTGAATAGTGTTGCACATCAACGCCTTAGTCTTATATGATGGCTTTAAATCAATTTGGCTCGCCGAGGTCGTAGTCTTATATGGCGGCTTTAAATAATTTTGCTCGCCAAAGCCGTAGTCTTATGTTGCGGCCTTGATAATTTTGCACACCAGCGCCGTAGTCTTACATGGTGGCCATGATAATATGCACATCAACGCCGTAGTCTTACATGATGGCTTTAAATCAATTATTGCGCTTTAAGGCGGTTTGGGCGAACAAAGCCGCTTTACACATATATTTTGCGTGTCGTAGAATTTTACGTTTGTTAGCTATCTTGGCTTCTGACCTTTGAGGTCGCCGAAATGTTTCATGAAGTTTTGACGAAAATTTTGGAATAGACGATAGGCCTCGATAAAAACTCCTGCCCTTGCAGGAGAAAAGAGTGTCCTATCGCCCTTTTTATTTAATAGATAAGATTCAAAAAGGCGTACATGATGGATGAATGGAAAGTAAAGAAAATAAAAACGACAAATGACTAACTATAGTTACTCTAATGCTTGCATTTGGCTCAACTATAGTAGAACCTGAGGTTTGACACGTTCCAAGTCCTGGGCATCATTTCGCCCCTGAGTGTTTCCAACCTGTATGCTCCTCCGTCGAAAACTTCGCGAACTCTGAAGGGGCCTTCCCAGTTTGGGGCGAGCTTTCCTCCTTTATCTTTCCCCATCGGACGCTTGAGTACTAGGTCGCCCTCTTTGAAACTCCTGGGCATTACTCTTGTGTTGTATTTTCGTGAAACTCTCTGCTTCATTGCAAACTCCCTGAAATGGGCGGCCTCTCTTATCTCCTCCAGCAGATCCAAGTTTTCTTCAAGCGCCGCCTTATTCTTTGTGGTTGTTGTCGTTTCTCGCCTCCAACTGGGGGGATCGATTTCTACTGGTATCATGGCATCGGTTCCATAGACCATTTTGAACGGGGTCTCGCCAGTGGATGGTTGGACTGTTGTGTGGTAAGACCAAAGTATTGCGGCCAGTGGTTCGGCTCAATTCTTGTCTCTTCTTTCTAGGGCTTTCAAGATCACTTTATTCGCTGATTCCGCCTGACCATTCGCTTGAGGATGCTCCACTGAGACAAAAGTGTCCCTGATGCCATACCCTTCGCAAAATTGGATGACTTTTTCGCTGGTGAACTGCGTTCCGTTGTCTGAGACGATGAATTTGGGTAGCCCGAACCTGCATATGATTTTCTTCCAATAAAAATGTTTTACCTTTTCCGCCGATATGGTGGCCACTGGTTCCGCCTCAATCCATTTGGTGAAGTAATCTACTGCCACTAGCAAGAATTTGACCTGACCTTGTGACGCGGGAAAAGGCCCTAAAATATCAACTCCCCACATGTAGAACGGCCATGGGGACATTACCGTCTTCAGAGGTTCTCCTGGGGCGTGGTGAAGCTCGGCATACCTTTGACATTTGTCGCAGCTTCCACATGATCCATCATGTATTTCTCTCAAGATTCTCTGGGATTCTAGCTCCCCTACGCAGAGCAACATTGGGGCTGCGAATCCCCTTTTGTAAAGCTTGTCGCCTATCATGGCGTAGTGTGCTGCGGTTTTCTTTATTCTGGCTGCTTCTTCTTGCTCCTCGGGCAAAGCTTCATCTTGGAGGTATCTGATTAAAGGGTGTCGCCAATCACTTGCCTCCACAACCATTAGTATTTCCGTTGTTTCAGCACTTGGTTTAGCTATTGTTTCTTGAATGACCGTCCTGTTGTTCCCTGGCTTCTTGGTGCTGGCGAGCTTTGAAAGAAGGTCCGCCCTGGCGTTTTGCTCCCTTGGTACATAGATGAGCTCGAAATGCTCGAACTGTGCGGCTAAGCTTTGTACCTTCTCTAGATATTTGATCAATTGTGGGTCTTTAGTCTGATAATCTCCGGATACCTGATTGGTTACTAGCTGCGAGTCGCTCTTTGCTCGCAGGTCCGTAACTTCCATCTCCCTTGCCAACTTCATCCCGGCTATTAGAGCCTCATATTCTGCTTGGTTGTTACTAGCTTTAAATGCGAAACGAAGTGACTGCTCTATGAGTATTCCGTCAGGTCGTTCCAAGACTACGCCCGCTCCGCTTCCTCTTATGTTCGAGGCGCCATCGACTGAGAGGGTCCAAGGTAGCTTACCCTCCTCTTCTAGTGGGGAAGTCATTTCGAGGACGAAATCTGCTAACACTTGTGATTTGATACTTCCTCTGGGCGAGAATGTTATGTCGAATTCTGACAGCTCTATCGACCACGCCACCATTCTTCCTGCTAAATCCGGCTTCTTGAGTACCTGCTTGATGGGATGATCTGTTTTAATTATCACCTCGTGGCTCTGGAAATACTGGCGAAGTCTCCTGGCGGTTACTATTACTGCCAACGATAGCTTTTCGAGCTTTTGATATCTGAGCTCCGCTCCTCTAAGCGTTCTGCTGACGAAGTAAATGGGCCTTTCCTCGCCGTCAACTTCTTGTACTAGGGCGGAACTTAAAGCGTTATCCGATACGGCGAGATACAGCAGCAGGGGCACGTCCTGCTGGGGGCGTGCTAAAACGGGTGGTGATGCCAAGAACTCTTTCAGTTTGCCAAATGCTTCTTCGCACTGTTCTGTCCATGTGAATCTTTCTCCTTTCTTGAGTGCTGCGAAAAAGTGGCAGGACTTCTCCCCAGCACAGGATAAGAACCTAGACAGTGCTGCAATTCGCCCTGTTAACTGTTGTACTTCTTTCTCCGACGTTGGACTCCGCATGTTTATTATTGCTTGGCACTTTTCTAGATTCGCCTCTATTCCTCGCCTTGTAAGCATGAAACCTAGGAATTTTCCAGCTTGAACCCCAAAAGAACATTTTGCTGGGTTGAGTCTCATGTTATACTTTCTGACTGAAGATAAGATTTCTGCCAAGTCCTTGCTGTGGTCCCCTTCTTCAGGGGTTTTGACTACCATGTCATCAATGTAGACTTCTAAATTTCTTCCGATCTGCTGTGCAAACACTCGATCCATTAGGCGCTGGTAGGTGGCTCCTGCATTTTTTAACCCAAAAGGCATAACCACTACAACATTTTCATTCTACAGCAACGCCAAAAAAACGTTCTCTAATGTTAAAAAACCGTTGCCATAGGCTATGAGAACGGTTTTCAGGGCGTTGTGTACTGAGGCGTACTCTTAGCCTTTCGCAACGGTTTGTTTTTCAAGGGCAACGCCTAGTTGATAACCGTTCTCTTAGAGTTCCTAACAGAACGGTTTTTAAATTTCCAACAACAACGGTTTCTATGCGTTCTTAGATAAAAACTGTTGCCATTGGTTGAATTTGCAGAACGGTTTACACTACTAAAAAATGACTTTTTAAATCGGTTTGCTACGACTATTTATATCGGTTTCTGATGCGATGTTAAAAATCAACTAGAAAAATCTGTTTAGAGAACGGTTTACACTACTAGAAATGTTCGTTTGACATCTGCTATGGATTGAAACCGATATTAAAAATAGACGTTTCACAACTGGCACTTCTTGCAACCGATGTAAAATATAAGTCATTTATTAAAAAAAAAATTCAAATTTTCTATTTTCGTTCTTCAATAATAATTTATAAAAAAAAGAACCAATAGCAATAACAGAAACTAAATATCACCAAAATAAAATATACATATCAAATTAGTATTATATAGCAACACAGGTAATACTATGTTAAACATGTACGGTCATTAAATATCCTAATGAACAATACATTATTACTATGATTTTTAACAAAAACATAATAACAATACATCATAAACTAAGATTAACTTCAGTGTGATATGAGACTTCAGCATATTATAAAGTAGTATTTTTCCGTCCTCTCTACCTTCCAAATTTCTTGTATACATGTAACTTATCTGCAATTACAAGGAAAACATATGAGCAATATATATAATCATATTATATATATACTTAGCTAGCAATTACCAATAACAGTAACTAGGGAGAATAAGCTTATAAAAAAAACTAGGGAGAAGAAAAAATGTCTTACCGATTTTATGATTATACTCATAAAAGAGCAATAATCCAAAATAAAATAAAAATTACAAATAAGTACTATATAATATAATTAGTCCTAAAATGAAATGATTATTGGGATTTGGGAGGAACTATTGAAGCTAATTAGAGAACAAACCATCTACACATAGAACCTGATTTTATGATTATACTTATAAAAGAGCAAAATGTGCAAGGAATGAAAGACAAAATTAATTAGTAACTCAAATGGATGCAGGCAAACTTTGTCTAGCTTCAACAGAAAAAAGAGAATTTCACATTGTTCCTTTCATATTCAGCTAGCTACGGAGACATGTAATTGCAATGCAACATTACATCTCTGCACATACAATAAAAGAACTTTAATTAATTTATTGATTAAAAAAACAAGAAACAAATTAACTAAAAGCAATGGGCTTCACTGCTTCATCTTTGGTGCTAATAATTTACATTTAGCATGCAAGGAATAAGAAAAAAAAAATTCTAAAAAATAAAAAATCATAGCAATTGTCTAACTGAACTAAATGTATTCAGAGGTGTCAAAATTGTCAATAGGTTATGGTTCTTGAAGTAGTGAAGTTTGTGTTAATATGTTGTATATATGAACCAAAGCAAAGCAATAATGTATTATAATTAAATATAACATGATAAATGTCTATCTTATACAAGAATCTCGAGAGAAAATGTCAAAGGTGATCTGCTCTCTTACCTTAGTTTTTGGATACCACATGTAAATAAAGAGAGCAAGATTCAATTATCCATACAAGGGCAACCTGCATAAAAGTTGAGCGTTAATTTATTGCAAAAATCTATACTATTACAGATGAAATGACTAGACAAATAAGAACTCACCACCCAATAACTACATCTGCAAATTTTTCTAGTACTGTGAAAAAAGCCACAATGATCCTGCAAATTAAGGATGCACAAAAACATATAAATAAGGGGCACTAGCTCTTAAATCAAACAATGATTTATCATAACATCTGAGAAACTTATGATGTGGTTATTGCACGTGTCAAACAACATTATCATACCATATAATTATTGAAGTGCTTAAAATCAATATATTAAACATGTTGATAAAGGTGCACATGATTCAGTTCAATGTTTGAACCACTTTTCAAAGTTCACTTTTTAATGTTTGAAGCACTTTTTGCAATTTGTAAAAAACAGACCAGAACCTACACTGGTTGTTCCTCATCACCTACCGAGGCAATCAAATTTTGTATAATATGACAAGATGGAATTACCTACTTAGCAAGTTGAAGTTACACAAGACCATACCATAAGCCATATCTACAATAATAGCTATATTATGTTCAACCTTGAACCACTAGTTAATAGCATCAGAACAACATAAACAAAAAAATTAGGACCATAGCACCAGCTCTGATTCATCAGTTCAAAGCGGAAATAATTGCAGCCACCGCAAGACAAGTAAAATCAAATAATACCAAAATCAGTTCAGCAAAAAAAAAGGTCTAAAATCATTCAACCACTCTGATTCTATTAAGACATGTCAATGCGATCCATCTACACCCATATTGGTCCTTCCTTGGCTAGTGCATCTGCAATGGAATTCGCATCCAGTTACCCAAAATCAGACTCCAATGAGATGTCTTGGTGATAGTAGAAATTATGCAGTACACGTTTAAGCCACAACACACCAGTCCAGATTTACATTACACACCATAGCGGAACCACATCAGAGGAGGCATTATTAGTTTCAGCTTGCACAATTCAGTGTGCATTAAACCATAGTACATCAGATTTTCGCAGCACATAACATGGATGAATCACAACTGATGGCAACAAATTAAGATTCAGCTTGCACAACACACCAATAAAATTGATAGTAAATAGATCAGTAGTCACACACTAAAGCATGATAGGAAATTAAGACACCATGCACACCATATATAAGTTGAATTGGTGACGGATTCGGTTGAATTGGTTCTTTTAGTCATGTTACATATAAGTTTAATTAGCCATATAGATTCTTTTTATATAATAATGACAAGTAGTTAACTCAAACCAAAAGTGATTCATTCAGTTGAATTGCTTCTTTTAAGATATAGAAATAAAAACTTTAGGAATTAGCAATAGTCATATAGAGGTAATTTACTAGTGAAAATCAAACATCTTAACAGCAGTACACAAATCATAGAGAAAATCAATGTTTATATCCTTATCTCTCACATGCATAAAATCAAACACCTTAATAGCATTACACAATTCAATGTTTATATCCTTAATACTAAAATTGTTTATATCCATAATACTTAAAATTCATCACATTGAACACAAAGAGAAGCAACATCAGTACCTGACGTGAGTGAGCTTCAATTCTCTTCGTTTGAACTTCAAGGAATGAGCTTCCCTTCGTGAATGAGCTTCAGGCAATGAAGGAGCTTCGTTTCGTGAATGTGTTTCAGTGAGTACCATGTGAGAATCTCGTTCCATTTGAGTGACCCTAACGTTTTGACGAGACGAAAGAGTTCGTGTTGCTGTGAATGAGGCTAGGGTTTGCTGCTTTCTTGGAATGAATTAACAATTGAAGGGATTATCAAATTCTGGGTTTGTGACCAGAATCAACCCAAGGGAAAGGATTAGGGTTTAGGGAGATCAATGTTTGAATTGCGTTTTCTTATAATCGATTTATAAGCTTAGGGTGAATCGAATTTGAGAAGAATAAGAAAAAAAAATTTGGGAAGAACGAATTCAATTTGGAGAAGAAGAGCAAATTTGGTTTTTCCATGGATCCAATTTGGGTTCAGAGCAAGAAGAGCAAATCGTGTTTCCAGAATCATGTTATGTGTTTTTTTTTCTTTTATTTTATTTTTTTAGTTTGATACAATGGGAACAGTTTTATCAGTATATTAGTCAATCTAAAATAACGGATTTGCATATTTTGATTATAATAATTAAAATAAAATTATATCAGAACAGTTTTCAGCCATTGTTGTAGAAGTTAAATAGAAAACCGTTCTCGTTTCATCTATAAGAACAGTTTTCCATTGTTGCGTAAAATTGGCAAAAAATACATATGCTACCACAACGGTTTACCAAAAGCGTTGCCTTTGACACTCTATGAGAACAGTTATTTTTGCATCCCAAAATTTAGGCGTTGCGGTAGGCCTAAAATGTTGTAGTGCAACTCTGTAGAAGTAGTTGCAGATATTTGTCATGAAGGCGGTGCTTGGCGCGTCTGCTGCGTTCATCTTGATTTGGTTGTAGCCGAAATATGCGTCCATAAAGCTGAGGGTTTTGTATCCCGAGGCCCCGTCTATAAGTCTGTCAATGCTAGGCAGAGGGTAAGGATCTTTGGGGCATGCTTTATTGAGGTCGGTGAAATCTACGCACATTCTCCATTTCCCGTTGCTTTTCTTTACCATTACTACGTTGGCGAGCCACTCTGGGTATTTGACTTCTTCGATGAACTGAGCCCTTTTTAACTTTGCCACTTCTTCATCCACAGTCATTCTCCTTTCTTCTCCCTGCTTTCTTTTTCTCTGTACGACTGGTTTAGCGTTGCTTGCAATGGCTAGCTTATGAGTGATTACGGTTTCGTCGATCCCTGGCATATCCTCTGGCTTCCAAGCAAAAAGGTCTACGTTTTCTTTGAGGATGGTTAGGACATTCCTTCTTTCTTCCTCGCCCATGGCGATGCCAATGCTAGTTGTTTGGTGTTGCTCCTTGCCAATTTGAACGTCCTCTAATTCCTCGATGGGACTAACTCTTCTTTCTTGGAAATCTTCTCTTGGATCGAGCTCCGCTACCTCATGCGTATTGGTGTTGTGTACGCTTAACCTGCTCATCTCTTTTTTCTTTATCTTGAGGCTCGACTCGTAGCACTGGCGTGCTAAAATCTGGTCGCCTCTTATCGTTCCTACTCCGCCGTTATCCAAAGGGTATTTTATGGCGAGATACAGCGTAGACATCGCCGCTCTGAGTGCGTTAAATGCTGGCCTTCCAATGATTATGTTATAGGACGCGTAGGGAGTTCTTACTACCAAGCACCTTACCTTAATGGTTTTTGCGCTTTCCTTCTCTCCAAAGGTTGTTAATAGCGTGATATATCCCATCACTTCCGCTTGATCGCCAGTGAATCCTACTAAGGTCCTGTGGTAAGGCTGTAGCTGCTCGCCGGCGAGTTGCATTGCCTTGAATGCATCCCAATACATGATATCTGCCGAACTTCCTGAATCGATCAATACTCGCTTCACGTGACAGTTGAGAATTTGCACTTGGATAACCAAAGGATCGTCGTCATGTGGGACAATATCTGTGGCGTCTTTTGGTGAAAAGGACAAGTCTGGGGCTGCGGGAAAGGACACGTGCCCTACCACGCCTGATTCTCTTTCGGACTTCCTTACGTATCGTTTCCTGGCGCTGTTGGAATTGCCGCCGCCAGCGAAACCTCCAGCTATGGTGTTCACTGCTATCCTGGGTTGATCTTTTCCCCTTGCGTCTTCTGAGGGCGGGTTGCGCGGCGATCTTGGTGATCTAGGCGACCTTTGTCTTGCTTTGTTTTCTTGAGCTGCTCTCTCTACGAATTTCTTGAGGTGGCCGCTTCTTATCAGCTCTTCTATTAGATCCTTGAGGCGGAAACATTTTTCTGTGTCGTGGCCCTTGCAGCGATGATAGTGGCACCACTCGTGTTCGTTTCGCCCCATGGTATAGTGGCGATCTGGAGGAGGTGGGCGTTTTGCTAATCCCGCCTGCAGGATCTCGTCGAGTATGTGGACTCTGGCCCTGTTGAGTGGTGCATATTCCTCGAAGGGTTTTGCTGCCTTCCTCTGAGGGTAGTAGGAGCCCCCGTTGTTTCGCGGGGTTCTTTGGTCTTTCCTTGGCCAGTGTCTCCCTTGGTATTCCGGATATCTGTTGTTCCCTGATTCCGGGGCTCTTTCTTTGTGGTCCCTTGATCGCTTCTCAGCGTTACTTTCTTCGCCTTTAATATAGCATTCCGCTCGTTTCATCACTTCTTGCATGGTTTCGGCGGGTTTTTGAGCCAACGACTCGTTGAAATGCCCTGCGCGCAGTCCGTTGTGGAAGGCGGCTACGAACATTTCTTGATTTGGGTTCGAGACCTTGATGGTAGCTTCGCTGAACCTTGCTAGATATTCCCTGAGGGTTTCAGAACTTTTTTGCCTCAGACTGAACATATTTGTGGCGGTAACTTGCACGTGTTTGCTTCCTGCAAACTGATGGATGAGCTTCCTATGGAAATCCTGGTACCCCGTTATTGAATTTTTGGGGAGGTTCATATACCATCTTAAAGCGGCGTCTTTGAATGTGCTTGACAGCAATTTTCACTTCAAATGTTCTTCTGCTCCAAGGATGGCGGTCTGAGTGCCTACTGCCATAAGATGTTCTAGCGGATCGCTTTTTCCATCGAAACTTAGGAGTTGCGGAATTTTGAAGTTTGGTGGAACCTGAGCATCCCATAGTTGTTGAGCGAGGGGTTGTGAAACTTCAATGTTCTCCTCTTCCGCTGTTTTGGCTATTTCGTCAGCTTTTTCTTTTTGTATTTCGGCGACCTCCGCTTGGAGGCGACGTATTTCTCCAATTGCGGCTTGTAAATTTGCATGTTGTTGGCCTTCGTTGTTAGGAGTACCTCCGGCCATAGTTGCAAAGGTTTTCTGTCTGTGACTTGAGGCCTGGGAAGTGTTTTACCAGGGCCCCACGGTGGGCGCCAAATGTTCCTGATAGAACACTAGGGGGTGTATATTTGCTAAGTGCTATGATTATGCAATGGTCTGTAATTGTGATATTGCTTGGTCCTTTAATTTTGCTTTGGGGGTTATATTTATAGGGCTAGGAAAGCAGTTCCAGCTCATCCCCACGATCCCAAGATCTCTCCTCAGGTAGTGGGGTGTTTGACGGTTACCCTTGAGCTCCACCATCCTTCATGAGGGAGAGTGGGGGGTATATCTGGCGCCACTCCTCTTAACCGCTATTTGCTCACATGTTTCATGCGTGGTACTCAGCCTTAGAGGGAGATCGTGGACCACATGGGGGGCACGTGCTGGTACTTGAGGTGGCGAAGTGGGCCTGGTGTAGGCGAATTGGGTCATGGCAAATTGGGCCTCTTGTTAATTGGGCCTAAATTATTTTGACCGGTACATATATATATATATATATATATATATATATATATATATATATATATATATATATATATATATATATATATATATAACAAATAAAGCAGTCTCCTCAGCACAAGATGTGCTAAGAAGAACTACAACAGTATTACAAAGGTGTCATTACAAAAGAGCGAAAATGGAATTCCAAAACATTAGTCGATGCCCAAACAAATTGAATTTTTTCCTAATAACATATCAAATTTTTTTAATCAATTGTTTACAATCCTAATATCTTTTTTAATGGCTTATACTAACACTATTATTCATTAATCCCATTGATTTCTTAATCAAATTCCGTCTTTATTATTACTACATTAAAAAATAATTGACAGTTTCCGATCTATCATAATGTCATAAACAATCCATGTCAAAAATTAAACTACGGCTACTCAACAATTGCTATATATTTAGTAGTATATTATTTCAAGAAAGAGTGATACGAAGACTGTGAATATGTAGAGAGTAGAGATCAACCTTGCGCAGAGTGATATAATGGAGGATTGGAAGGGGAATTATTGTAGAGAAATTCTTACATAGGCATAAATAATATAGACACAACTTAGACACATTTACATAAATTTATAAAATTAAAAGAAAAATAAAATAGTCAAATCAATCAACATCACTTTAATTATTTTATCTTTAATTTTTTATAGTTAGTGTCAGTGTGCCTAAAAAAAATTATTTTGGTTTGTGCAAAAGAGATGATGAGATAATTAGGTATAAAGATTAAAAGGAGACAAAAGCTTAAAATAGATATGGTATGAAATTTGTTTCAAAATATGAGAAGAAAATAATTATTAAGAAATATTTGATATGATATTTTCTATTTTTAACACTAAGGTGATGTGTCTAAATGAATGATTTTAATTGGTTGACAGTATAAAGTAGTTTAATTAAACTCTTTCCATGAATCCAAAAATAAGTCAGTTTGTTGAAGATTGCCTTTGAATTGCATGATCAAGGTACTAGCTGCTGCAGGAAGCTGATGTGCCCTGGTGAGGGCTCAGCAGGCAACAGGTGCAGGGCGTGCCCTGGTGAGGGCTCAACAGGCAGCAGGCAACACGCAGGGGGTGGCGCCAGGCGCGGCCACGAGCCCTGGTGAGGGCGCCAGGCGCCCAGGAGAGGCCAGTTTGGCCTGTGGCTTCTGACGAGTTGGCGCGGGGCGCCGGTGGCTGGCGCTGGGCGCGGCTACGCTGATATATACCCCTGTTTCTGTTTTCTGCAGCCGTGAGAGAGGAAAAAGGTAGGGTTTTGAAAGGGGGTTTCACCAATATGAAGGCTAGGGTTCAAGGGGGTTTCTCTTGGGTTAATCCTAGGGTTGGGTACTCTTTCTAACACCTTGTAATTGCTATCAATTGAAATCTCTTGGTCACGGGAAGAGATTTGGGAAAAGGGTAGAAATTAGGGATTGTCTAATTTCTTGTAACTCTTGAGAATCTCATTGTAATCAAGTGTTCTATTGATAGTGGAACAGAGATCTCTCTCCCCCAGATTAGGTTCATTAACACCGAACTGGGTAAACAATTTCGATTGTGTTCTTTATTGCTTTCATTAGTTTTAGCTTTGGTTGATATTATTATTGCTTGGATATCCATCATTGTTGTTGGTTGCTTTATTTGTTTTGCCCCACACACTAGTTAAAGGATTATTGGTGTGTTTTTGGTTCGAATTCACAACAATTGGCGCCCACCGTGGGGCAAGGGTTTAAACAAATTAAGGTACCATGGGTGAAACTTTCCGGAAACAATTTTGAATTGTGGAAAGTGAAGATGGAAGCAATTCTAATGGTTGAGAAGATGGATAAAACATGGAGTGTGGTTATCCGGTGCCTCAAAGGTAAAAAGCTAAAGGAGATTGCGATGAAGGTCGGCCTGGAGAAGCGGTGGAATAATACTCAACATCAGCCTGAAGAGGCGGTGATAAGAATACTTAAGTTTTGCAGATTACAAGGTGGGAAACATAGTGAGACTTTGGTGGAGGAGTCTCGGTTTGAGGTGGAGTTTGTTACTAGTGGGACTAGAGGAAGACAAACAATCAAAGGAGTGTAGCTATGGAGACCTTGTGGTTTATTATCCGATTGTGGCTGAAGAAGTGCAAAACAGGTTAAAGAACTTCAGGGAGGCAATTGGAAGCAACGGTAATCAAATTCGGGAACTTGTAGGACTGCTGGAGGTAGTTGGGATACAAGGAGAATTTGAGGATTGCGGCTTGTGGAACTTACCTAAAATTCCAAGGTTAAGTTCAGAGGCAAGCTATTTCTTCGAGAGTACGGAAGACATTCCGGGGGTCGAAGGGTGGTGAAGGCTTGTAGGGTTGTCCTAAAAATCCAAGGACAATTGGAGGCAAGCGATTCTTCAGGAGGACGGAAAAGGCACAATCCGGGGGCTGAAGAGGGAATGGTGGAGCTTGTTTAGCTATCTAAAAATCCGATGATAGTTGGGAGCATGCATTTCTTCAGGAGGTACGGACTTGACCAGTTCGAAGGCTGAAGAGGGTGCGGTGAATCTTGTGGGGGCTACCTAAAATCCTATGGTAGTGGGATGCAAGATCTTCATGAGAGCGGAAGGTATTCCGAGGGATGAAGGGTTGAAGGTAATACTTGTGGTTCTAGCAAGTCTGTTGGAAACAGGTGGAGCATCATGATGGTTGATGGGAAGTTGACATCACCATGAATTTAAAGGCAAGGTGGAGATTGTTGAAGATTGCCTTTGAATTGCATGATCAAGGTACTAGTTGCTGCAGGAAGCTGATGTGCCCTGGTGAGGGCTCAGCAGGCAACAGGTGCAGGGCGTGCCCTGGTGAGGGCTCAACAGGCAGCAGGCAGCAGACAACACGCAGGGGGTGGCGCCAGGCGCGGCCATGAGCCCTGGTGAGGGCGCCAGGCGCCCAGGAGAGGCCAGTTTGGCCTGTGGCTTCTGACGAGTTGGCGCGGGGCGCCGGTGGCTGGCGCTGGGCGCGGCTACGCTGATATATACCCCTGTTTCTGTTTTCTGCAGCCGTGAGAGAGGAAAAAGGTAGGGTTTTGAAAGGGGGTTTCACCAATATGAAGGCTAGGGTTCAAGAGGGTTTCTCTTGGGTTAATCCTAGGGTTGGGTACTCTTTCTAACACCTTGTAATTGCTATCAATTGAATTCTCTTGGTCACGGGAAGAGATTTGGGAAAAGGGTAGAAATTAGGGATTGTCTAATTTCTTGTAACTCTTGAGAATCTCATTGTAATCAAGTGTTCTATTGATAGTGGAACGGAGATCTCTCTCCCCCAGATTAGGTTCATTAACACCGAACTGGGTAAACAATTTCGATTGTGTTCTTTATTGCTTTCATTAGTTTTAGCTTTGGTTGATATTATTATTGCTTGGATATCCATCATTGTTGTTGGTTGCTTTATTTGTTTTGCCCCACACACTAGTTAAAGGATTATTGGTGTGTTTTGGGTTCGAATTCACAACACAGTTTAAACGGACCCTTAATTTATATACATCGATCGTGTAAAACTATTTTACACATGTATCAAATCATGATATGTAGATATTTGATTCTATATTTTAGGAACAAACCAATAAAAGTGGCACTATAATCTAATTTAATTGAAAACGCGAAGTAATTTACAATTACGGGAGAACATAACAGAGAAGGCAAACTCCAAGATGTGACAAGAACAAAAGGGTTGCGATAGCAGCTACAACAAGTTGTATAGCGGCAAACTCCACCTATAGGCTTTGCAAAATAACAAGGTAGGTGTGAGAGCTTGTATTCGAGATGAAAAAGGCAATTTTATTGCTGCCATGACATCTAATAAGGAATGTGTTATACTGCATCAGAAGCAGAAGCTTGGAGTCTGAAACGAGGTATACATTGAATTGTTAGATTGGGATATCACAAAGTCTACCTCGAGATGGATTGCAAAATGGTGATGGATGATGTGAATAACATGAAACCTAATCACTCATAGTATGGTTCAATTATTCAAGACTGTATCTTTACTTAGTAATTATAACGACTTTATAGTTGTTTTCACTAGGTGTCAAACAAACAGTGGCTCTCATGCACTTGAAAGATCAGTTTAATAAAATCTTGTGTAGTTTTCACATTTTTGAAAGGTTCACTACAAAAAAAAAAAAAACACACGCTATTTTGCGGGATTTCAACCTCCACAGATTGTTTTGCGGGAGTTTTGAAAACCGCCGGTTATAAGAATCCCATAAATTATTTGCAGGAGTTTTTAGAGACCACTTGTATCACAGGATTAAATTACGGCGGTTTTATTCAGGAGGTTTAAAACCCCAAAATCATACAAATATGTAAAAAAAAATTAAAATACCGAAACTTTCATTAAAATATAATAATACAAATCAAAATTTATATTAGTAAAATTAAATCTTATACTAAATAAACAACATAAAACACATCAAAACCTATGGAGGCAAATAAACTCTAAACCATGGAAGAGTAATGAACTTAATCAAATTCTCAATAAACTCAATCTTTAATCATTAATACATGGTAAAACAAATACTATAAAAAATCAGATTTAATTATTATGAAAAGACTATATACCTAAGTATGTAATAACGCCCCCAATTATTATGAAAAGATCTAATCAGTATGAAAAGAGCATAATCATCAATTTTAAGTACATTCTAAATTCAGCTATAAGGTTATACCTCTGTACCCATGGTGTACACCAAAAACCATTCCAAAACTAACAAAAACCCGATGACTAACATTTTGCATCATAGAATTAACAAAAAGATACGCCATTGATGAACACTAATCACACCATACATAGCTTGTATCGAAAGGAGGGGGATTGAAATAAGATGCGTAAACATTGCTCGCATCTTTTGACCTCACTCGCTTGATACATTCCATATATATAACGTCGGTGTTAGTGTAAATGGTGATGTTTGGTCATGGAATTGTGTCAATATGCTACCAGTTATGTCGATTTTATGTCAGGTCGCAGGTCTGTGCTCAATCCTAAATCGGAGTAGTCAGTTGTCGACGCGAGTCTAGTCACTAATCTACTTGATAAAAAGAAACTCACCATTGTACAATCAATAGATTAATCTAAAGTGTGAATTGTAGTAATAACTTTGTATATATCTATAACTTGTCAACCCTTAAAAAAAAATCTCCATTTATATAAAGTATGAAGAGCTTGATCACTAGTATTTTAATTGTATAAAAATCAAATTATATAAAATACGTGTCACCAATTTAGTAATAGAGCTCTCTCTTTAATTTTTATCTTAAAAATATAGAGGATAATATGATAGGGGTATAATAGTTCACTTGTACTCTATTTTTCTCTTCCATTTCCACTCATCTAACATCTTCCTTACGTATCTCACTTTTGTTTTGGGCGTAAACCAGCCTGGTATCTCCCCCCTTTAAGATTTTTAACGCCGCTGCATGTCTAAATTAAAGGTGAAACTCAGGATCTTGGTTAAGTTAGAAGAGACTCGCATCATATCATCTAAATGCTCTTAAGTTCCATATCTCACTTTAATAAGTAAACAAATTATACAAAAAAAAAAACAATTGGAGTAATACCATATTAATCAATTTAATAGGTTTTTTTTTAATGTGTTCGAAGTATATTTTTACATAGTCATTTTGTGGGGAAATGGAAATAGTCTATAAAAGATGTATTAGTAAAAAAAAGGGGTGCAAATAACAGTGACTATTTTTTGTTATTAGAACATCACTTTAGGCCCGTTGCACTTTGTATAGCAACACAATCACAAGCCCAAAAAATTGGGCTGGAAATACACAAGGTTGGTTTTTCTGAGTGGTTATTATCATGATCAAACACGAAGCTTTCTCTCGCAAAAGTTCGGGATCTATTTTCCGAACTTTTCCTAGTGTAAATTCTGCAAAATTTTCGGAAAACACGTTCCGAAGTTCGTGTTCAAGGCAAAAAATTCGAAAAATAGATCCCAAACTTTTCAACCAAGGGTAAAATCAGAATATTGGGGGGAGAAAAGAAAATTGTATCAAACATTTCTATTACCAGAGGAAAAGATAAATTACTTATGTTTATCTCTCTCTTTGTATATACATATCATGTAATCAAATTCAATCAGTAAAATATATAAAATTTAATTTTCTAATACTTCAAATTTTCGTATAAGTGATTTGAATATTGTGTACAAAGTTTGTTTTTAGATATTTTATGTAATGTTTTTCTCTTCATTTGATTATAATCTTTTTTTAACCAATTTATTGATTATAACTATAAATGTTTTTTTTTCCTCAAGGGTAGTAATAATTATAATTTTTCAAAAATTACTCAAAGTAGTTTTCTCATTATAATCGAACATATATTTATTTTTATAAGTTTAAATGGACACCTATAGACTTCTAAAGCTTTGCTTTTTTGCTAGCTTGGAGGAGAAATGAGGGGAGAATTTTGAAAAAAATGAAGGAGCAAGTGAAAAAAAATTGGGAGAGGAGAGCTTTAGAGATTCATTTTTCTTTGTAATACAAAATCCTTCTAACTTAGAGGAGTTCAAAAATTGTATTGGAGGAGGTTTGGGGAAGATTCTTTTAGGGTTTATATGGATTCTTCAACTTTAATCTACGTTGTTATAATATTCTCAAAATTAAAAATATATTAATCATAAGTATTTATTTATCATTCTCTATAAAAACGCTCTAAAATTGTAAAAAAATTCACTATTTCTTTTCCAACTTTTCTTCCTCCAAATTCTTCCCTACCCCTTTCCTCCAAAACTCACAAGCAAGGCCTTTTCGTCGGTGCGGTGCTCTTTTGGATGTTTTCTTGGAACAAAATATAATGCTAGAGGAAGACGATTTGGATTTGTCGGTTATAATAATGTTTGTGATGCTGATAAGATGTTGAAGGCTCTAAACTAGGTTTGGTTTGGAACTTATAAGGTGTGCGCTAATTTTGCTCTTTTATGTCGTATTGTGTCGGAGAGGAAGACACAATTGGTGGGAGATTCTCATCACGAGAAGACGACGAACGATGTGTGTAGCGTGGGTAATTGTATTGGTGTTTCTCTTAATGGGGAGAAAAATATCTTGTTGGAAACTATTTGTAATGTTGAGAGGAGGGGTAGAGGCGGAATGGAATTATAGAGCGGAAACATAACAAGTTTTTGTGGAGTTAAGGTGAAGATTATTAGTTATAACGTTGGGAGACTCTTTGATTTGAGTTTAAATAAAGATATTTCAGTGTGGAAATGGGTGAGTGTGGTATTGACGCTTATTTGCATCGAAGGAAGAGATACGGGGAGAATGTTGCTTTGTTTTGGATAACATTGTTTAGCAAGACTCTTTATCGGTCTCTTGGGTGTGGTAAGCAGATCCAGACGTAGGTTATTATGTTGGAGGTATATCATCTGTTGAGTCATCTCGTTCCGAGGGACTTGTCAACTGATCGTGAGTTGGTTTGGAACAAGTTTGTTTGTTGAAAATTAATACTTTCGCTTGGAGGCCTATTAATGATTAGCGCACTAAGTCCAATTTAGATTTTTGTGGTTTTTTGCGTAATGACTCGGCTATATGCTCAACTGGTTGTGGAGTTTTAGAGAATTATTTTCATCATCTATTCTTGAATTGTGCTTTTTTGGGTCGATTTAGGGGTGATATTATTAGTTGGCTGGGTGTGTACTGCACTTTACCAAATGCTATCTCTCTTGTTCATCAATTTTGCGGAGCTCACATGTTTCGTAAAGAAATCGGGTTGTGTCATGAAACAATCCGATTAGCTACAGTTTGGTCCATTTGAAACGAAAGGAACAAGAGAGTGTTTGATCATAAGGTATCCTCTCATGACAAGTTAATTTTGAAGATTATGGTTCAAGTTTTGTGGTGGCTGAATGCTAGAAGGAAAATACTTTTGTTTTGATTTACATAATGGATGACGAATCCATCTGTTTGTTTAGGTTTTACGTGTAACACCCTAAACTCACTGATAATAATTTTTAAATTACACTTAAATAAAAAAACTCTTTTGTTTCCCCGCGCAACACAACGATCTTACACACCAATAATTTGATATCTTAAAATTTTAAGAAAATAAAAATGGTGATTTGTTTTGTGATAAATTGTAAATAATAAGAAAAGAAAAATAGTATTTTCTAAAAATAAAATAATTAGATGTAATATCTTGGATCAAAATTTGGGGCGTTACATTACACATCTTTGATGTTTTGTTATTTTTGCTTTTTGTCTGTAATAACTGTTTCTTATTTTTAGACATACCTTATTGTTAAAATTTATTATATATATTCATTTGACATCTTTAAAACAAAAATATGAAATTATTTTTTTGAAGAGTGTCCAAGGCACATAAAGAATCTACTTATGGTTGATTGCATGGGGTTTTTATCCTCAAGACTAATTCTGATGTAATCTCTTTTATTTGGGCTTAGTCCTCTTCAATATAAAAAAACAAAAATATGAAATGAACAATATCAATTATAAACAAATTAATGGTTGATCTTATATATACTAACATAACAAATTATAAATGTGTCAGTTTAAATATTAATGTTCATGTTCTCAATTTATTCTGTACCTTATTTATCCTCCCAATAGAGTCTCCTGTATCCATGATCTCCCAATTTATTTTTTCTCAAAAAAATATTAAAAAGATAAACAAAGTCATGAAGACACAAAATGGTAGATAATAAGTGATAAATTAAACCGTAAAAAAAAAAATCAAATTAATGTGGTTAAAGATAATTAATTGTATTTCCTTCATAATCATTTAGGGTTCGTTTGATCTGCTAAAAATAGAGGACTGAACTGGACAACTTTTATTGTACTCTGTTTGGTTTAGAAACTGACTATGAGACAAGACAAAATAGGTAGTAAGGGACATGACAAAAACAAGAATTTTTGTCCCTCACTGAACCACCGTACAACTTTTTGTCCATAGTACAACTATAAAAAATACGAAAAAATTCATTTTAATTTCGAATCTAAAAAATATTATCTCTCTATCTTTCTCCAGGACAATGTTATCCTGTCCTGTCCTGTACTATCTTATTTTATATTGTTCTATCCAGTACTTACTATTTTACGAACCAAACGCACCCTTAGTATTTTTGTGCAAATGAGGGGTGTGATGTGAAGTAAATTATTACCACAAATCTAATAGATGATTACAATTTGAGAATCTTATAAGTTATAACAAATATCATAAAGTCAACATCACTTTGACCTCAATAGTAGAAATCACCAAGAGATTGATAATAAGTTTTTTGTATAGAAGATAACAACAAAATTGTGTTATAGTGCTTCAATTCTAGAGTCAATGAACTTCCTTTTGAATCTCAAAATCTTTAAATCATACAAACAGATGCTGATGGTTTTGCTTCTATTTTGGCTAATATTATTGGTGGGGTAATTAGTATACCTGACCACCTAACAACTTCCACTCTCACTTAGTGAGCCCACTAATACTATTTTTTGGGGGCCCATAAATTTGCTCAAAATTTAATCACTTTGGTCTCCTCTCCAACTACTACCCTCCTAACATGTGAGTGTGACCCCAAATCTAAATTCCATATTGAGAATATATGATATACCAATCTATCAACTTATGACCCTTTAAGTCCATATTCCTCCCCTCCCTAGTTCATGTATATAATAATAGAGAAAATTAACGACATTTAAAAAAAATAAATGCAAACTATTAATTTTAATATATTTCAATAATATATTAAATGATTTTGGATTTGTCTAAAGTTTTATATAAATGATCTATATGATACAAACTTTCAATTCAATGATGAATTTTATAAAATTTATATCGGTTAAAACGTTATTAAGAAGTGTAATATTTTACATTTTGTGTCAAACTAATTTATGTCAACTGATCCTGACTCATATATATATATATATATATATATATATATATATATATATATATATATATATATATATATATATATATGCTAATCTCTAAGAGACAAGGAAACAACACCATGGTCAAAAAGTGGGTCAAATAAGAAAGAAATATTTAGCTGTATTAATGAATAAGCTAAAGTGGCTTCAAAAGGATTTCACAAAGCTTCTATCATTTTCTATAAGTTGGAGAACCCACATTACCCATCCTTATTTGAGCATGCTGTGGCCCATTTAAAATGTCTTCTACCTCTCAAATTTAAAATGGATACAATGCATCTAAGTTATAACCCTTCTTTTTATTTAATAAATGACAACAAAATATGCTATATAATCTTATAAACATATTTCTTTTATACAATCATTCACTTAATGAATTGGCAACATCGACAAGATTTTATGAATTCATTAGTATAAGTGGGTTCCATTGACACTATTTTCCTCTCTTGGATTTGGCTTGTGCTTTGTCATATTACAAATACTTTCACTTTGTTGCACGTCTCATTACACTTGCCCAAATTGATTGTATATTTCATATTTATCAATTTCTTTGTTTTACCGACATATACTTTAATATCTTTGAATTGCTTGTTGACAAAGCATGAGTTTACTTCATTAACAATAATTATATTATTAGACAATAAAAGAAATTAGCAAACCATATAGAGCATAATTAAACTTAGCTCAATTGGCAGAAATATTAATGCATTATATGTGCAGATGACTAAAGTTCAAATTTTAATCATCCAACTTATTTACATTAAGGATGAAATTTCGAACCACCAAGTTACTTGAAAAAAAACTTGCAAATCATATAGAACATGACTAAAATTATCAAAAAATGGATAAGATTATTAAATTTTTCGCTTATGAGGGTTCTAATAAGTCCTCCTTATAACCAATAAAAGTTTAAATTGATTATGCCTGTTGTAACTTGAATTTAAGTTCAAATTTTATATATGATAAATTATAGTATATGTAAATTTTATTGTAAATCAATAAGATTGATAGCTATATATCTCTAACTTTACATGAAAGTGATCTTCCCTTAATCTAATTTTAAATTATATAAATTAAATGAAATTAGAAGCTCCAAGCTTTGAGGAACCCCCTCTCAAAAAAGAAGCTAATTGACATGGGTTAACACTAATTATAGTGATAAGAATTTCATTAATAACACTTTGTAGCAAGCTAGGTAGGGTCACGTTATCACAAGGTTAAAACTAGGGATTAGGCACCTAATGAATCTAGGTATATACCTTGTATGGTAGTGAGCTTTTTCCATTCTAACCCAAAAGAAAAAACATATTGATAAAGTTTGTGTTGCCGTAGGTCCTACAAGACATGGGCATCCTAGTTGATCCATGATGGCAACTATTTAGTGGCTCTATGTGTGGAACTTGATAGAAGAAAAGAAATAAACACAATAACTTGAATAATTTTTCACAAACTATTTTATAGTAAAATTTGTCATAAATCTACAATATTTTGGAGTTAATTATATGCAATTTATTTACTAATAATAACCTTTTGGTTGTAGGAAAATGGAGAAGGGGAAGTGGGTATTCTTCTTTTTATCGGTAAAAATCGAATTTGAATTTTAAAATTTACATCACTTACACAACATTTACACATGATATAAAATTACTTACAATAATTATTGAATTTAAATTAAATTGTAATTCGATTTAATGCTCAAAATTTGGTTGGACAGGTCATTAATTTTGAAATGAGGATTTTTTTTTATTGAGGAAAGAAAAAATATCTTGAAATATTTATGAATTACATTGACTAAAACAATTTTTTGGATTATTTTTTATTTATAATGGAATGGAGAAAAATGGCATAAAATTAATCATCATTCCTAAATAGTTTACTTTATTGATGTATGGAGAAAAGATTTGTTATATTATGTTCCCCCAAATTGATGGGGAAGGAAAAGTGGGGCATCAATTGGAATGCATTGTATCAATTTCAATTCCACTCCATTTGATTTGACAATGCAAAACCAAATTATATAAAACCTATTATGATTCATTTTTCATTTTTTTATATCAAAAAAAGTAATTATGTATGCTTCATTGTATCATAATAGCCTCTTTCTTCAAGCTAAAATAACCCAATTAATTTTATTCACTTTCTCCTTGTGCATGAGTTCTAAAGCTTTTTCATATCAATTCATTCAAGTCATATTTTCAAGTTTTGCCCTCTCAAATCTATCTACTATATAAGGACTCCAAATAATCAATATAAGATTCAAAATAATTTTAGTTCAAGAATGATTAAAAGATGTGTCTTCTTGTTATAACGAAAGTATCCTTCTCTGATTAATTTTTCGAAGTAAAAATAAGCGGATTTTCTTAAATGAAAGGTCTTATAATAAAGTTTTTAATTTTTATAGCACTTTATTATATATATATATATATATATATATATATATATATATATATATATATATATATATATATATGTATATGCGCGAGATTTATTTTAAAGTCACAATTTAACCGGTTTTAATTAAAACCCCAAATCAAAGTAGTATCCTTAAAAAATTTATAATCATTGTTTAATCAAAATATTTATAATTATTGATCGCTAAACCATAGTCATAATAAACACAAATATATCATAAACCAATCCTTTCCATGTTATTAATTATTTTTCCTTTTTTTTTAATATTGTTATTTGAGCTACATATGGTTATTAACCTTTATACATACTTATTTAATAGTAAACTTTTGCAATTGCAACAGCACCATTCCAATCAAGTTTCACTAAAATATATAATAAAATTTAATTTAGGCTACCTATTATTAACTTCCATTTGATTTTTACACATCTTTGAAACAAGAATGTCCACTTGTGTGCATGTAAGCATACTAGTGGGAACAAATTTATCTTTTAAACTTTGTAGAAAGTAAATGATCAAATTAAACTTTTTTTTTTTTTTTCTTGTCTTGTATATATGGCTGTTGAAGTTATAACATCCAAAATTGAAGTCAAAGGGGCCATGTTGGTTGAAAGCATGAAAATCCTCCATATTCTTCTTTCTTATACCTTGCTAATTCTTTTGCCTCAGATGCCCTTGCTCTCTGCCACAAATCAAATAAACAAATAAATAAATATATATTTTTTAAAAAAAACAATAGAGAATAGAAAATTATTATTATTAATTAGAATTACATTAGTGTTTATTTTACAATCGACACTAAAAAAAATTGAACTCAGACCTTTTTTATTATAAAATTAAACTCTTACCACGAAATTAATAACCTAATATGGACAAAAAAAATAAAAAAATAAAAAAATAATTGAAGCTACTTAATTTCATCATCAACTATCAACTACTTAATTTCATATTGGGCTATCTTTATCCATCACAATAGTTTGCATAATATATATATATATATATATATATTATGATGTGAGATGTTTTCATGCACCCTAACAACCAAACAAAATGAACATTATATGCAATGTATCTATGTATATACTAATGAATAAGACCATGAAACTTTTAGAAATAGATTATACCTGCATTGTTTCTAAATCATCTGTCTCTGAATTGAAGTCATAATAAGTGCTTGCTGCAGTAAGTTTCAAAGAAAGAAACTGCAAAAAAATCCAAACATAAATTGATATTATTAAACTTATGTTAAAAGTGTCTTTTTCTTAGCAATAAAAAAATATGAAAAAATTGTTTAATTAACTTTTGATCACTTACCTCTACTTGATGCTGCAAAGACTGAACATAGTTTATGATTTCATCCAACATTACTGCCATTCCCATGGTCTGCAACAATTAATTAATACAAGTGGAAAATAATTAAGAATTTTTTTTATTAAATAAAATATAAAAAATTTTAGATTTTTATTATTATGAAGTTAGATAATTTTTGAAAGGAACATATTCTTTTTACCTTGTAACATCCAGGAACAATATTCTGCAAGCACCTCAATTTCTCATTAATTTTCCCTCTTCTAACCTGAATAGCAAAAAAATGATTTTAGATATTTATTATTAATCCATACACATAATCTTGATCAAAGATAGAAGAAAATTTAATGAAATCATTAAGTATATATTTGTAATGATTTAGGATCGTTTGAATCGATTTATTTAAATTTATTGGAGTGACAGTTTGCGAAAACTTATGAAAACAACCTGTTATGTCTATAAATTATTTTTAGCTTATCAGCATAAACTGTCCAGTATAACTTATGAAAACAATTTATAATTTATAAAAAAACAATTTGACTTTATTTTATATTTTGTTTTAGATGATTCAAAAATATTTTCTTTTATAGAAAAAACTTATACAGAAGCACTTATATAATAAGCACTTATGATATAAGTACTTAATTAAGCTGAACTTAGAAATTTTACCCTTTCTGCTAAACTGTGACTATCAGTAGCTTGACCTCTTCTTGCTCTAACATGAACAACTTCCTTTGCTTTATCTTGATCTTCTGTTTCATAGCTTTTCACTCTTTTTCCTCTTCCACCACTCTGAAATTAATCAGAAAAAAAAATTAATGATTTCATCACAAAAAAATTTTAAAAAAAATGAAGAAGAAAAAATAGTAGAAAAAAATTACATGTTTGGTTTTGCTTCCACTCTCAGAAACTGCAGGAGTTGAATTTGCAGAACTAGTCTCTTGAAAATCCATAAATTTTCTCTTTTTTTCTTCATGATGAACTTTATTTTCTTCTTGAAAATTTGGAAATGAAACTTGAACTGCATTGTGATTGTGATTATTGACATGATGATGATGATGAACAAGACCATGAAAATTTTCTTCCAAGTTTCTTGGAAACAACTCATGTTCCTGTTGTTGATGATGTTCCAAGATGCTGTCACAAGAAAAAGGCATCAAATTTTGCATCATATTCATGTTTGAATTTTCCATGAATTGATTCAAAATTTCCATGCTTTGATCAGAATCAATAAAAGGAAAAGAGGGTCTAATAATATTTTGAAAATTTTCAGTGAATTCAGCCATGTGATTTTTTTTTCTTAGCAAAGTTTATTACTTTGTAATAATATTGTGGATTTTTTTTTTTTTTTGAAAGCTTGTAATATTGTGGATAATGTGTGCTACAATTTGTTCTATTTATAGTGTGGAATTTTCAGCCACATTGATGAATAGGAGTGATCTTAGGCCACGTGGCAAATCAAGCTTCTTTAGTTCTTGTTCCCTTAATTGGGTCCCATATACATAGAAAATAAATTGATTAATATCAATAAGGAGTTATGTTTTTGTGAGGAAAAAAAAGCACTTCCTATTTTTGGAGCTTTTAGACCTTTTAATAATTTAGAAAAAAGTGCATTTGTTGAGTGGGGAAGTATAGTCTAGGTGCAAACTCAGCCATAATTCCTTTTTATTTGTCTAAGCAATGACTTGTTTGTTACAATGAGTTTTTTTTAAGTAAAAGCTAGTTTAAAGTGAGTTTTTTATTGTATATTTTTTCTTTTAATATTTTTTTTTGGATATTTCATTCTGTTTTTAACCAATTTTGGTGTTATTTGTTTTCTCTTTTAAAATATGTTTTGTTTTGAAGTGATTTAATGAAAATGTAGAGAAAAAGAGGATATAGTTGTTTTTTTTATTATTATTTATCAAAAAGTGTATATGCTACATATTTAGATAGTATGTAATAATTAGCAATCTCCACATTCACACAATCAGCATATACGTGGCTGTTTAATCTCAATTCAACAACAATCAAAATATCGACTGGTGAACGTAGGAGATTGTGGACCCACACAATCTGAATTCAAATCTCAATACTTTTTAGTCAGAGAGAGAAAAAATCTCAATACTTTTATTAAGTGATTTCATGATTCATCTTTTTTTAATCTTTGTCCAATATTGATTAGTTTAATTTTTTGATATATCCTCTGTCTCATCATATGAGAGGCTAATCTCATGAGGCACAATTTGGCATCTCAAATTGTGACAATTTCACATGTTTTTCCTTCCTATCATAGTTTAAAACACTACAGTCAAGTCATAGTCATTTTCTCCTAAATATGTGTTATATATTATTTTCATACAAAAAAATTGTTCCATTCCAAAAATAATGTACCAATCAAATTGATAGTTACAACATCATTAGTTCATTACCATAGTATTTGTAAGTGTGCAAATAATTGTAGATATAAAACTATGTCCAATTGAGATCAATGGTTCCAATTGTTTGCACAAGAAAATCATCCATATGAGATTGTCACTTTCTTATGCTTCCCAATTTCCATTAACAAGTACCACCCTTGGTGAATTGTAATTTTCCTAAATATTGTCATGTATATTGCATACATAACCTGTCATTTTACTGTATGACTCATTCAAGTTGTTCTTAGTTTGTCCACACTTGAGACCAAATAAGCATAGTGCTTTATATTCAATAGTACTATGAATTGAACCTTATTATTTTCTATCTCCTTTGACAGGTGTAGTTAAAAATATAAAGCCAAATAAATAAGTAATCAATTGAAAGTAAGGAGAAAATATCAAAATTATGGACCAGTTTTGTTAAGGATTTGTAAAAACATGATATTTTAAAATTAGAAAATTTAATTAATTAATATTCAATAATCAAGAGATTTATTTTTGGAGAGTTTTTGTTTATCATAATAAAAATCACTTTTTGAAGAAAAAAATTAGTTATCTATTACTATATATAAAAAGGATACAAATTTTTGGGATGACTTTTTCATTATACCTATTTTACCCTTAAAAAAACTACAAAAAAAAAAACTAAATATTTGTATATGTTGAAAAATAACTTCCACATAAAAATAGATTTTCAGTTTGTTTTTAGTAAATAATTTTTTTTTCTCTTAATAACTAAGCACAACTTCCACATAAAAGTATGTTTTCAGTTTTTTTATAGTAAAAAAATAATATACTGTATATTTTTTTTCTTCTTAATAACTAGCCACAACAAAAAAGGATGTTAAGTAGTTATCAATTAATTAAGTCCAATAAAAAAGGAGATTAAGTAGTTATTTATATTTGCACAATAGAGAATTTCGATCCAGCAAATAAATAAAAAGAGAATATCGATTACACAAACGGGGAACGTGCCCGTTTGGCAGCTAGTTAAAATAAATTTTAAGAGAAGTCACTCAAAACAGATTTTCATTTAAATCAGTTTTTATATTATTATTTTTAAAATTCTAATTTACAAACAGATGAAAAATTTTAAAAGTAACAATTTGTTTACAATAAATCTATAATAAATGGGTCCTAAATTATTAAAATAATTTTTTTTTAATCTATAACAAACAACTCAAAATTTAGTCAAAAAAACAAACAACTCAAAATATACTTTTCTTAGTAAGCAAGTTGTATTTTTTTTTGGAAAGGGTAAGCAAGTTGTATTATATTTAAATAATTAACTTATTCATTTATTTATAAGCTCTCCTACCTTTCAATTACTACCTTACTGCTTTGCCACACAATTCACTATCCTTTGTTTTCTCAACCTTGCCTTTGATTTGAACAGAAAAATGAAAAATGAATGAACCAAACTTTATAACATGCTTTCTGACATGTGGGGTGTGTGTTTGGCATATAGCATCTCATTTAGTTCTCATTATTAAAGCGTACATTCTTTGGTCTTATAGTCTAAGATAGTAGTATATGGGCACTCAAAACTAGGGGTTGCCCCTATATATACCAAATTGTGTACCCCTTTAACCAAAAAATAGATATATAAATGGGTTGGACATTTGTTTGTAGGCATTAACGGCTCACATACAAAAAAGACAAATTTTTAACTTAAGGGAAATATATCTTTCCTATATTAGTAATATATACCTTATTAACCCTTTCCTAAACAAGTGGTATTACGGTACACAATTTAAGTGTTTATTTGGTTATACTTTTGGTTTTGGAGGTTAGAATGGCTTTAATATGTTTTTTTTCTTCTCAAGTAGTTATTTTTTCCTTTATGGATTCCAAACTTAAAGTACAATTTAGAACTTTTGTCTATATAATAGATTTTAGCTTCAAATTTATTTTTCAACTCACTTTTATATGACTGTATCAAAATATAAATTGGTTTATCTTTAAATCAATTTTAGTAGGAATTAATTTTATAAAATCGATTCATTCGAAATCAAATTTTGGCACCATAGTACCAAACATGCATAAAGTGCTTTGGAACCGGTAAAAAATAGTCCAATATATAAGAGTTACGATCGAATATGATATATAATGGGACAAAGTGAAAAGCACTCTAGACGGACAAACTTGGGATGGAGTGTCTGATCGAGATATCACTTGCGTAATTAGTTGCACATAATATGGCTGGTACGCGAAGTCAATATTTGTAGATATAGAAAAGGACGAGAAAACGACAAATGGGTAAAGCAAGACATCCTAAGAACATTAATAGTAGTCACGGACTCACGGTGCCGAGGAGTTGGTTGGATGGGTATGTCGTTCAATGAGAGTCACTTGGTTGGAGTATGCATGCATGCGCATGCGAAGTTAGTTTCACAATAATAAGGGAGGTGTTATCTAAAACAGGGGAGAGGTGTTGATAGACACAAAAAAGGGCGAGAAATGATGGATAGGTAAAGTAAGACATAATAGCGAAAAATGGCTGAGTTTTTGGTTGCGTACCTTATTAGAATAATAATCTCTTTAAAAAATCATGAGTATTAAGAAAAATAATTGAAGTAATAAATTTGTTTTAAATGTGTGTTCTTATTACTAAATTATCTTTCGTGTTAAATGTATTCAATATTGATGTTGATTTTTCATATTACAATACAAACTATTAATAACTGATATATTTGTGTAAAGAGTAATAAGTATATCTAAAAATTTGTTAATGATCTAATACTTTAGCACAAACATTTTTGTAAAATAATCTTATAATTAGGAACGGAAGGAATATATACATACCTCGAAAACCACATTTTCAGTTTGATAACTGAATTTGAGACCTTACTAGCTGGAGTACAAGGGATTTGGTTTTTCATATGTCATACCCTCTAGGGAAATTATTATTATTTTTTTTTGGTGGTGTCTAGGGAAATTTTTCTACCATATGATAAACGTGCAAAAGTGAAGAACTTGCCCATGCATTTGTATAACAAAGTCTGCAGCCAAATAATAAACGTTTGAAAAGGGTACCATACAAAGAATGTCTATAGATATGGCTACTTATTGATAGGACGGATTTTACCTAACACAACATAAATTATTTTGACTTTTGATCTTTGAGAACTAACTTAATGTACTTTCAAATGTCTTTATTCTGTCTTGCCTTAAATTTTAAGGAAACAATTCTATAAACATGTTCTAAAATGTTTATTGAAGCACTTAAGAAGAATTAATTAACTGATTTGGGGAGGGGTGTTGTGTCACATAGCTAAGAAGTTTTCGCATAATATTTGGTAGACAGTACTTTTTTAAATTAGAAAAATTTAAATAAGTGGATCGAGACACACATCATGCAAGGACAAAAAGAATTATCAACATCATTGAATATTTAAATTAATGAAATTTATATGTAATCTATCGATGTGAAATTTTCGATTAGAACTATCATAGTTGGTAATTGGTATAAGCGGAAATTTTAACTATTTAAAAATATGATTAAATTTACATTGACGCAATAATAATATCAACCGGCCGATTTAATTAATAAATGTATAACCCAAAAATTAATAATAGTTTATAGGGGAAATATGTTTTTACTCTCTGCAAAGTATGTCATTTTTGCTTTACCCCCCTTACAAAATTTTTTTTTGGGATTCCCCCCTTTGCAAATTTTTTTTATTCCCCCCTTGGGTGCAAGGAATTTACACTTTTTAAATCGGTTGAACAGAATAACCGATTTAAAAAACAACACTTTTTAAATCGGTTGAACAAAATAATCGATTTAAAAAGTGAATCAAAGGGAAGACCCAAAAAAAATTACTTTGCAAGGAGGGACCCAAAAAATATTACTTTGCATGGGGAAATCTTAAAAGGAATTTTTTGCAGGGGTAAAACAAAATTCGCTTACTTTGCAGGGGGTAAATACCTATTTACCTAGTTTATATATAACCTCTATCACATCATTAAAAGAAGGGGGCATTTGACCTTTGTAAATTGTAACTATAGTTAAAAAAACAAGGACTAAATTAGCATATTTATGTACGAAGGAAAGTTTCAAGGAAATTCTTGTAGAAGTCAAAATCAAATGTCAATATATTAGGAAGGATGAAAAATATATAATTAAACACAGAATAAAACTTCTTGTAAAGTTAATCTTACCCTAAAATAGATTAATAAGTATACGTGTATATCAATAAGTTTATATCTATTTTATAAAATAGATTAATATTACTATGAATATTATGTCTTTTTTTTTATAAAAAAAAATAAAAAATTGAGGTTAAGTTTGTTTAAGAAATTGGCAGATTTAGTGGCTCATAAGAATGGCCATTTTTTGAACTAGTTTTTATAAATTTGAAATAATTCTCTTATGTATCAAACTTTTATTAATTAATTATATGGATTAGTTTTGTTTTTGTTAAAGAAAATTCCTCTGATATCTAAATATTCTTTATCGGCATTCCTCATAGTTAAGCTATACGGTATATATATATATTCTGATCCCAAAGGACCTAAACTACCATTACCATGAATGTGTCTCCTTTTTTTTTAAAAATGTTTCTTCATATGAATAGAACAAAATACTTTTCAAAAAATTATAATCCACTATGATTATCATTATAAATAGAGATAGATGAAGCCAAAACGTACAGTACCCTCACATTAATTAATTATTAATTATACTAATACAAATATAGAAGGTATTACGTGGCTCAATTGTAATCAACTCAATATAGTCCAAATATTCATCATATCTATCTAAAACCTAAACAAATCGATTGGATTCAACATTTCATCTTGTTTAATTAATGTTATAATCATATAAATATTTATAAAAGAACTACTTATGCAATCATGTATTTGATTAACAACCTAGGAAAGATGACTAATTAAGTGACAAAGAAATTGTGGCTACTTTTAGCTACAAAGATAATTTGTTGACCACTTTTATATTCATGTTATGTCTAAGTGCATCCTTTACATTCTCTCTACTGTGACTATGTGGCAATGAAAGGAAACATTTTCAAGAAGAAAATAATAATCATAAGTGACACGTATTAAATCAACTATAAATTGAAAAGATTGATCTCTCAATATATTCCATTAATTCCTATATATATTTGATGTGTGGTCGAACTATCATTGATTGATTTGATTAATAATATTTATACTACTAATTAAGATGGGGTTCAATGAATAATATGAGATTTGATGGAGTGGTTGCAAAGTGGTGATACAACTATAGTTTGTAATAGTACAATTTTTGTTTCTTTATGGAAAGTAGTATAGTTACAATTTAATCACTAAGTAATGGATCTTTTAACATACACTAAGTAGTATAGGCAACTTAACATTCTAAGGGTTCTGATCACCACTGTTTGGTGAACATTTAGATTGACCAATCATAGCTCTATTGTAAATAGGGGAACAGAGTAAATTGATAAATTAATAACAAGCTCAAGTGGTTAATAAGTTTTATGATAAATTGTTTGGAAGAATCTGAGTTTAATTTCTGGTGAAAATAATTATTGATTAGATTTTACTTATTGTGTGGTCACATTTTGGATTATCAAGAACCCTTTCCCAAAAACCACAAGATTAATACCAAAAACAAAAAAAAGGTGAATACTCCGATACATATTGGTAAGTGCCAAAAAGTAGTTAATTTACATATCAAATTAAGGCACTTATTAACTTGTTTTTGTAAGATATCCTTAATATTTTCTCCACTTTATGTACATATTTGCTTTAATGTATTTTTGTTAAGTTTGTCTAAATCCCAACCATTTTTGTAGGTATTTGAACCTAGAATGAATTTCAAGCAAAGAGAGAAAGAATTTAAGTTTTCAATGTCCCGCTCAGCGAGGAGTAACGAAAACAAGTCAATAGCTTCAGGCAGTTTTGGCGAGCTATAGCGAGAGACTCTCGCTAAGCGAGAGGTGAAGGTGGAAAAACACAAGAAGGGGGGGGGGGGGGGGGGGGGTTGAATTGTGTTTTTAAAAGTTAAAACTTTTTCTCAGATAAAAACTAAGTTTGCAGCGGATTAAACACAAAACAATAAAGAGTCAGAGGGAGAGAAAGAAAGACACATAATTTATACTGGTTCCTCTCACAAATCGAGAGTACGTCCAGTCCCCTTGCACTTCCAAGGGCTTCTAACTAAAATCTCACAAGATTACAAGGTGCTCAAACACAATAGCAAGAGACTTCTCTAATGTTCAAGTTACAACTAACAAGAGACTTCTCAAATGCTCAAGTTACAAATAACAAGAGACTTCTCAAATGCTCAAGTTACAACTAACAAGAGACTTCTCAAACAAACTTAAGAATAAGAATGAATGTTAATGAACACTTGATATACTATCAGAGGTGTTTACAAAATACAACACAGATTTGCCTTAAGACTAAGAATGACAGATAGAAGCTGTAATGTCAGAATATTTCAGAGTCTTAAACGCAGTTACAGAATAGTAGTCATTTCTTCCATTTGAGTATTCTATTTATACTTGAATGGAATGGTAATGACCGTTGCAGAGAGATAAGGTGCCAGCTGGAATTTGCTCGTACAATTTGATAGTTGTATATTGCCTTCTTTGGTAAAGATATCCAATTCCACTACCTTGCAATTTGAAATATCACTCAACCATTTTGAGTAATAATAGTACGATTGTACAATCCTCAAATGCGCTCCACTTATAGATAAGGTTAACGTTATACCAACGAATTCCTTCCTGTGGATATGACAGAGTCCTTAAGTAGATTGTTCTTCAATCATTGATTCTGATTCTGTCAGCTTTTGAGTGACGTAAATTCCTTTTGCTTCAGAGTCTGTTGTAGTAGCTTCTTGAGGTCTTCAGCTTCTGAGCTTCTCAGAGTCTGGCTTTTGTCTTCAGAGCCACTAACTTCAGAACTTGAATTTTAAGCTTCTGATGATCAGCGATACGCTTTCAGAGCTTCTTAGCTTGGCTTCTCTACTTTTGTTCGTAGTGCTTCTGAATGAATTTTAACTTATAATTCTGCACACTAGAACAATCATTAGTAATACCAATTGCAATTTTAATACTTTGTTATAATTAAAACCAATTAAATACTTAGAGGTTTATGTCAGACCCACTTTGTTCCAACAAGAGGTAGCGAGAGTGGCAGTCAATAGCATACGTGTCAGCAAACCCCTGGTGAAGCAAGCTTGGCTCGCTAAGCGAGACTTTGCTCGCTAAGCGAGAGTGTATTTTATGATATGGTATAAATAGAGTTCAGAAGCAGGAAAACAGAGATATATTGCGTTTTACAGAGCAGAGAACAGGGAGATAAAACAGAGCAAGGTTTTCTAGGGATTTTAGAGGTGGATTCGCACAACTTTGAGACATCAAGTGTTGATGTTCATTCATTTCTTCTCTCTCAATCTTTGTAAGATCCCCATGACAACGGGTAACTAAATCTTTTATTGTTGGGATTAGATGTAGCTCATTTATGAGCATGTGTAATTCTATGTTTTAGAATATTAATCAATATTAGTGTTATCCTTGATTTTCATGTTTTATCTTAGGATTTGAATAGTTATAGACATATAATGTTTGAAGCAAAGAAAAAGGATAATCACTTGTTAAACCATAAACTCTAGACATAGATTTAGGATTGATATTCACTTTTTGTATCGAAACTTAATACTATTGTGTTGGTTAAATTGTCTGAGACATCGGAGTTTAAGCAATACAATATAGCCGTTATATTGATTAATCACTCGAGACATCGAGGGTTAATAGGTATAACGTGATTCTCGTCGTTATCTGGACATGGAAACGTATGTCAGCGATACGTGATTATATTGATTGATAGCTAAAGTATATATGACTGATCAACAAAAATACATATGAATGAATGAGTGAAGTTTAATCCCAGCAATTTAATCTCTCTGAACATTAATCATCTTTTTCGTATTCTCGCAATTTCATGTTTACAAGTTTCATTATAAATCATATCAAAACTTTTCTACTTAAAATCATAGCTATTGTTGAACGGCATTTAATATCACTTCAGTCCCTGTGGAGACGATAATAATCATACTTACTTTTGTACTACATCACATATCTTATTTTGACATGTACCGATACACTGATGAAGTGTACAGTTTTTATTTTTTATAATTGAGGTGTGCAATTCTAATAGGTCCACAAATGGTATTTATAGTCCGTTTGAATTGACTTATTTTTTAACTTATGTGAAACAGCTTATGCAAATAAATAAGTTTTTATGCATTATTATAAGTTTTTCAAAGTATTTTATGATAACACAACTTATAAAGATACAATTTTTGTTAGTGAAAACTTATAAATTATCATAAAATTTTATTTATTTGCATAAGCTTAAAAATAAACTAAATTCAAATGGGCCCTTAATATAGAAATATTAATAAGTACTATTTGTTAAGTTGTCACAATTATCCACACCAACAAGTGTACCGGTACATATTAAATAAAATGTGTACCGAATAATTCACCAACAAAAAAATTGATAAATCAATAGAGTTTATTCTAATTCAATAAAAAAAAATATGTTTCTATAAAGAGGGACAAATACTATAATTACTAGTATTTTTTTAACAATTTTCTTATTATTTTTATTTACATATAGGGTAAATATATCTTTACTCCTTGTAAAGTGAGTGAGTTTTATTTTATTCACCGTAATAAGAATTCTAATTCCCCTTCATAATGTCAAAATTCTTCTCTTTCAAATCTAGTGATATGGCACGATGAGTAGGATTTAAATGTGCAAATCAAGCTGATTCGCATGATGAATTGAATTTGTTAATTTCTTTTTCATTTTTTTTATTTTCCTCTTATTTTTTACGATTTAAAACATTTTAAAAAAATCAAAATCAAATGAAGAAGAAGAACAAAACATAGAAACCCAAAATTATAACAATAAAAAAAATTAAAATTATAACTGAAAATTATAAAAAATAAACAACCTTCCTTATTTGTTGCATTATTGTTTGTATAAAAAAAAAAGGAAAAAAGACCAGCATAATTTGTTTGTAGCTTCTTCATCCCTTTCTTCTTCTACCCTCACACTCACCCATTCCTTGTTGTTCAACCCCATCAAAAAATCTTGAAATAAGCAACCCTACGTCGGTTCCTAACAACCACCGCATCACAGTTTGTCATTGGCTATCTCAGATTTGAAAGTCAATTGAATGACTTCACCTTAGAATTGCCCTTTTCGTGGTAATGTTTGAAATTTTTGTCATGAGGTTGGTTTTGTGTGGCTAGGTGTATTTTATTGTGTGTGTGCATGTGTGTGTGTGCGTTTTTTTTTTTTTTTGTAGCGTGAGTTTTTATTATGTGATTCATTTTTGTGTGTGGGGACTAGGAATGCCAATTTAATCTTTAAATAGGGATTCCCGTGAGAATTATTTCGTTGGGTATTCGAAGTTGGAGAAATTTTATCTGTGGAGATGGGATGGAAGAGAAAGTTCCCTCGATAAAGGATTGGGGAGGGGGAAGCGATTTTATCCCCTGTCCCGCAAAGACTCCATCCCCAAAAACTTTAATAAATTATTTTTAATTATATTATCACATAATATTTTAATTTTTTCTTTGTTTTATAAGGCTAAACTACACATTTGGTCACTTACGTTTATTTTAGGTTTTAATTTGGTCCCTTACGTTTCAAAAGTTTCAATTTGGTCCCTTACGTTTATTTTAAGTTTCAATTTGGTCCATTCCGTCAATTTTTGCACATGTGGCAGACGGTTTGCTTACGTGGCAGACGGTTTGCACATGTGGATTGACACGTGGACATCTGGACACGTTGACACGTGTCTAATTGAAACAGTGGAACAATGGAATCTGACAGAAGGGACCAACTAATGCAAACGTTGATAACGTAAGGGATCAAATTGAAACTTTTTAAATGTAAGGGACCAAATTGAAACCTAAAATAAACGTAAGGCACCAAATATGTAGTTTAGCCGTTTTATAATTAAACTTTACTATTTATTTATAAAAGCAACTCCAATGGTGAACTTCACCTAGAGTTATTTTGTGGGTCTTATTAAGCCACATCATTTAAAAATAACTTATTCATTTTTCCCTCCAATAGTGCAACTCTAAAATACTCATATTGATTCCCACAATTTTACCTCATATGCTACATCTATTTAATTGCCTCAAAGAAAAATAATATTATTTTAATGATGAACTTTCAAAATACTGTGTCTTCATGATGGAACTCATCTCCACCTGGTGCACTTGTTTTCCCACTTGAAAACAAAAACAACTTGCCTTTTCACTTTACAGCTGGCGGACTATCATGAAAAACCTCTCACCGGAGTTGCTCTAACTAATTTGATTGAAAATAATAGAAATTTGTGTCAAATGTTGTTGTGGTAAGTGTGAGGTGGGTTAAATTTCATATTGGTTAAAAAAGTGGAGGTTAAACATTTTATAAGGGAAAAAAAACATTTTATAAGGGAGGGACCCATAAACCTAACGCCTTAAGATTTTGGTTAAAAGTGTGGTGTCCAACTCACTTTTGTAGTTGTTTTAAACCTAATATGGATGATGCATGTGGCTTTCCCCTCGAACCCAACACTGATATCAGAGTCTGATTTGACGAGAAGGGTTCTACTGGCTCCTTATATCGAAAGTCTTCCTGGCAAAAATGGCCAGTGAATGACTTACACTTACGGGGAAGATTGTTGTGACAAGTGTAAGGTGACACAAATAAGTGAGAGAACACTTTATAAGTGAGAGAACACAAATATTGTAGTGTGCAATTCATTTGTGTAATTGTTCTTAAACTCGATGTGGATGATCATTGACTGCCCCTCGTGATCCATAAAATCATTCATATTCCTCCGCCATAGTACAATGTGCATGAGGTTAGAAGTATACACGGAATAGAGTATTATCAGTACTGTGCAACACTGTAAACGAGTGTAATCGGGAATCCCTCTCATTCAATTGACAATTTTGCCAAAGATATCAATGCAAGTCGGGGAAGTTCTGCGGCAGTGCTAATCCATCGACTGTTGGTTGCAATAAGAACACAAATTCGAGATGTCAACTACTATAATATCGTTGCCCTTGTAGAACAATTGAAAAAGGTGAAAGAAGAAAACTTGGAGCTTCATTTGATAATTGCTACGCTAAGTGCTGAGCTTCAAGTTGCTCAGCAAAACAGTGAAATTAGAGATTCATTATCTTTCATAGCGATTTTTCATGTGCTCGAAAGTCGGACAAAACTACAACACCACATACCAAACAATAGTACATGGAGCAAGCACTTGATAAAACTACACACCTGATACTACAATTTAAAGAACATTCATACTATTACATTGAACTCTGCTAACAACATTAAGCAACCTCCTACCATCAATAACAAATAAAGCAAGTATCAGTAGCCTTCCTTGCATTACTACAACACAACATCAATCCCTCTAATAGAAGAAAACATCACCTGCGCACTTCTATACCTTGAATTAGGGGTGGGCAAAAAAACAAAAAAATCAAACCGAACCGCCAAACTAAACCGAACCGAACCAAAAAAAACTGAACCATAACCAACAGTTTTAAAACCAAACTCGAACAATTCGGTTCGGTTCATGATTAACAGTTCGGTTCGGTTTAATGGTTCGTTTTTTTAATGAAAAAATTAGTTATGGTTTGGTATAAAACCATAAAGCCGAACCACTTTAACAGTTCGGTTCGGTTCAGTTTTAAAGACAAACAGTTCGGTTCGGTTATTATAAATTTTAAAAACAGTTTGGTTCAGTTCGGTTTGGTTTTCCTCCAAAACCAAACCATGCCAATCCCTACCTTGAATATTACCCAAAAAAAGCCTAGACATAACATTACTACTATGATAAACACATTTCACATAAACTGTTTCCAGTTGGTTACACAAACAGAATATTATCTAAGAAAAGCTTTACCTAATTTCACACAAATTGTTTTCAATTGGTTACACACAACATAACAGACACAAAACCAGGAGTTTACAGCAACAAGGCCACGAGGTGACTTACTCCGCTCAATAAAAGAGCCTAAAAGGAAAAACCAGAACACACAACATAACAGACACAAAACTATGCATCCATGCTAATAAAACAGACTAAATATTAGTAAGGCAGCCCCACATATAAAATACTATAAGAGCAGAAGAGCAAAATTGGCACATAAGCAGGAACACCAGGTTTGGGAGCAGGAACCTATTGAAACCGCAACACTGCATTAAACACAGGAAACACTATGTGCACAAGAAACACTTATTTTCTCTTATGGTAATATAGCAGAATCACATAAGAAGCATCAGTCTTCACCAAAGGGAAAGTTGGTTGAAGGTATAGACATGTCAAAGTTGGTTGAAGGTATACACTTACATCCCGATGCTTCGGTTTCAAATTGTTAAGTTCATGCGTCAGCAACTCAACGAAATGGTTGTAGTCTTCATCATGATGATGTGCTACCTCCACAATTTCCTTACAAAGAAAGTGCAAATTTGCTTGTTTAGCAACCAGCTAAGAATCCCAATAAAAAGACCCATCTGTGTAACTTTCACGAATCGCGTCCTCCGCTTTCTTCGACCACCTGCTCATAACTAGACAATCTGGTAGCTCATTAAAATCTAAAAACACCAGTACCGTTACAACGTGTTCACAAGGAAACCCCACATATTCCATCTTTAGACAGGATCATTTGAATTCAATGGGCGCCAGACAACATGAAACATGCCACACTTTGCCAGAAACAAGACCTGTTGCGAACACAATTGTCTGATTATGGTTATTAACACCTGAAAATATTACCAATGGACACAAATACTTGTTTTTTCTGTATGTTGCATCAAAGGCTACAATATCACCGAACACTTTGGAGTTCATTTGACTTTCCCCATCCACCCAAAAAAGATTTTGTAGCCTCTTATCACTGTCAATCGTGAATTTGACAAACGTCATTGGGTCTTTTGACTTCAATTCTTTAAAATACTTTATCGCTGCACTTGCATCAGATACTTGTTGATATTTTTGTTCACCAACTTGATTATAAAGATCTTTTTTCTTGAACTGTACCTTGTTGTATCCCCCCCCGAAGCATTTGCAAACGAACACGGCCTAATCCCAACTTTTGCATGATTATGAATTATGAAAGCATCAGCTTCTGTGATTTTTCTGTGTCCCGGTAACATTTGACGATAAACATCTTCCACCAAATCGTGATTATGTTCGTCAGTGAATAAAGTCACATACCATCGTCCTGAAGCAATATCGATGTGAACACGAAATTTTGCTTCACAACCACACCTTGTTGCACGCCTTTCTGTCGCTTTCGATTGTCAACATTCAGCCCCTTCTTTTCTCTGTATCCTGCGCTCGAACAAATGAAAGTTTGCTGCAACAGTTCACCCTTGCTGCTTTTAACAACATTGCTCTTGCGGACTCAAAAACCGTTCATTTTGGAATATGTTGTCTAGAATTGATAGGCTACATTCAGCTTACTAAAATAGTACCTGCTAACATCATTACTGACAATATTTTTCATGTCAATCTTCAAAATATCATCCAAATCATCTATCACGATTTCTTCCTCCTCACAACTATCTACATAGTCACCACAATTATCATCTCCAATTTCACTACTTTGCTCTGAAAAACTCTCTTCACTACTATCATCCTCCTGTCCATTGATGTCTCTACCTATCAAACACAAATATCATGCTCATAGGATACAACATTTGTAAAGAGCGGAAAAATTTAAATCGTTCAATTCAAATGCCTTTGGATATAAAGTAATCAAACTTATGTTCATATTTTGATTAATGCACCATTACTATGAGTAGCAGCCTCCTGCATGAGTAGCAACACTTACAAGACATACTCAAGAAAAAAAAATATTAAAACGAAACCAAACAAAGATGGACAACCAAGACAAATGGCAAAATCAAATGGCTACACTCCACGACAAACCACCCTGAAACAACAACACTAGTAGGCTGTAGTTTTTCTTCTTTTTCAGCTTTGGGCTCTTTTTGTGGTGCTGCTGAGCAGGCTCTGTGAGTTTGGGTTTGTTAGTTTTAAGCTCCATTTTGTATTGGTATTTGTTTGGAGTTTTGGAAGTGGTCTGTAAGTTTTGTTGGTTGTTGTGTCATTATTCCTGCCTTTAGTTATGTGTCTTTGCATAGTGTGAGGTGGTGTTATTGTGTTCCTGCTATGAGAGATTAACACCCAAGAAGCCAAAAATAAAAGCTACGAAAATTACTAATGTGCATGTGAAAGAAGAACAACTTCCAGGCCTCATCAAAAGCAAAACAATGACAATAAATAAACGAAAGGCACTTCTATGCATTGGTAGTAATTTTTAAAATATTAGTTTGATGATTCAAACAAAGAAAAATTAGGCTCAAATCCTCAATACATAAAAGAACAGCAACAACACATCAGTAGAGTGAATTATCCTCAGCAATTATACTAAATACTTAGTGTGTATACCCGTGCCCGGCATGGGAAAAATTCTTTTTTAATTAAATTAAAATCAAAATATATTTCATATTTTAAATTTCACTTAAAATCAAAATCCTACATATGTTTGAGAATATACTACAAATATGGATAAAAGAAAACTCATGAAAATAAGAAGATTTATAAATTTCTGGTTTTACCTTAAATTTCAATAATCATAGCTCAAGATGTGCTAATAAAAATTAGGATCAACAATGATTTTAAAGTTACAATGAGTCTTAAATAAAGTTCAGTATAAAACAAATAAAAAAAACCAACATATAGAGACATTTGTTGTCCATCCCATGTATCGTGTTTATTGAGCGTAGTCCACCTTAAAAGATCATATGTATAGATCATATGTATACATATATGCATAATGATACATGTCTGCAAACTAATAGAAGAACATATAAAACATCAACAACTATAAACTACATCATTAGTAATTTTAATGACTACCCGTTATCTTCATATCAACTTTATTTTGATCTATTTGGCTTCTTTTCAATATTCATTTTTCTCATCCACTTGACTATGTGCTCTTTGTTCACAGTACTTTTGATTTGTCCTCAATTGAAAAAAAAAGCAAATTGACATAAAGAAATAAACTTCGTTTTGATCAGACTCAATTGAAAGCTTCATGATCACCCTCACTCTATATTCCAATGCACAGCCGAAATAAAAGAAAAAACATCCCTCATAAAAATTTAAAATAAACTCACCTAAATAAAATATCAGAATGAAACTCATCAACTCAACAATATAGAAGACAACTTAAACATGTAAAAGATCATAAGATCCTTACCATATGTTTGGAGAAATTAGCAAAACTAAATTTATCCTTTATGAACTACATAATTCAAAGAGCATAAAAAACTATTGCTTCACCTATATTAATATGTAGAATAACCCTGCTTAATTTGATCAGTCAAACAAAATGATAAGTTTTAAGGCCATTAAAAAAATATAAGTCATAAGTAGATAGCAGCCCAATGGAGTGAAAAACCATGTTGTTAATCTCAGATAGCGGCGCGTAGCACCAACCCCAAAAAATGCTATAGCACTCGCCATTTTTCACCTCTAATAAAATCCAGACCCATATAGTATGGTTTCATTTTTCTTGGTTTGTTTACAAATGCTCTAGTACATGGATATTTAAGATATACAAAAACCTTGATACATGTGATACAACATATTTATTTAACTGTTTGAACAATAACTCCCAGAAAGTATTATTTGCTTGAAAGTAAGATACATGCATAAGAAAAATCTGATGAATATTAAAATGCATGAACAAGATGGATGAATCAAGTCTAATCCATTGTTCCACTTTTAATTAACTAAACCATATTTCCAACATTTCATATGAATTGAAGTGACTGTTAAATGAATTGTTACTGAGAATATATACCTAAGCCAATAGCATCAGAATTCAGAACCCTTCACGATTTTTAACCTTCTGCAAGTATCAATAAACATCCTGCACATAAAAAAGAGGGATTGGAATTTAGTGAGGGAGATGCAAACCAGAGAAAAGAAAATCTCATTATGTCATTCATTCAGTCCATTTAATTAATTTTGTATTTTTAAAATTGTTGAATTTGCATTAAAATTCTGAAGCTGGATTGAAAAGAGAGTAAAACCTAAGTGCAATGCATGCTGAACTGTCAGTTTCTGAATTACTTTGCTTTCTAAAAAGGTCAAACTTTCTTGATACTTTTTGGAGCATGTAGCCCCAGTTACTTAGATGAGCAATTGCATGCAATATCCATTATACTCTGTATCAACTCTGTCCAAAGAGCATAACCTGCATTTCCATTATATTATGCACCCATTAGTTGTTCTTTCACGATTTCTATGGTCATTTCCAATATTATTATAGAGTTTGTGTTAATTTGCAACTTGATTTAGGTAGAAAATAACTCAACCCAGAAATATGGATCGATCATTTTTTTGTGACTTCCAAAGCAGAAGTACATATATATTGAAACAGAACTCACTCTGTATACATTACCATAATCTCCTCGTGTCTAGACTCTAGATTACCTAAAACTAGTGACCAATATGACCTACAATGAATTATTAATTTCAAAATTAGTTGACTCTTGGCAAATGGAAACATATTCAGTGTTTTACTAATCAATTATTATTACTTAAATTCTTTAGACTATACAGTTACTAAAGCATGTACTCTGTTGTCTCAACCAAATATAGTTACAATACCATGAAAAAGTATAATGGGAAACAAAATGCAAAAATCATAAAGAGAATTTAAAAACATCTTACCCCAATGGTACATTTCCTAAGCATCCGGTCTCCATCTTTATTACCATAGGTGAGAATGTATTCTGAACCACACAAAAGGTCCCTCAGCTTGCTCTCACTCAACATTTCTCTTCCTAGAGCTCCATGGGAACCACACTGTCCTGACATTACACAATTACCAAAGATTTCAGAATAAAAATAAAGTAACAACAAAGCTAGTTTAATATAAGATCATTGGCAAAAAGTTAAAGTAAATCAAAATAGCAACAGCTCACCTAGGGAAAGCAGTTGAACATTTCTCAAGGTCAGAAGATAGTTCCTGATAGGTTGTATTGATTTACATTCCTAAGACAGGGAGGGAACAAATACACCTAAATACACTCATATTTGTCATTTTCAGTTCACTCAAATTCTATACATTTTGTGTACCGTATTAGTTTTCATTTTCCATGAGAACTTCATTAGTCAACATTTGCTAAGCAAATACATTGAAAAGCTATCTATCCAGCAAGAACAAACAAAAATCATTAAAAGGTATAGCATTTGGCCTAGTTTATCAGCAAATTACCAAATTCCTTGTAGCATAATGATAACAGTCTCCCTTTGAATGACGGTTACTGCCATCAAATCACCGGACTAATGTATCAGAAATCAGAGTGCAATTCTTTTGTAAGCTTAACATTGTTCCAATAATCAATGCACACCCCAAAGTTAAACAGCAATTGCAATGTAATCAATGCTTCAATCGAGCTGACCAGATTTTTGACTTAACTTTCCTTGCTTCATTGTTATAACCAGCGGTACAGAGACCATCAATAACAGCTCTTTGAGTAGCCCTTAAGATCTGAAAGCCAGATTTTATATAACAAACCAAAAGCTTAGAAGCAAAAATGAACTTCTTAGCCCTGCAAAGGTTGTGCACCAAGATTGTATAAGTGAAAGAATCTTTGACCTCCATAGTATCAAAAACCTTCAATGCTTGATCAATATGACCAGCTTTACCCAAACAATCAAGATAAATGTTAAATGCCACCAAATTAAAACCAAAACCCAATGTGTTCATGTAATCCAAATGTTTCTTAGCCTCCACGAAATTGCCACCCTTACACAAAGCATGGATTATAATCGTGTGCGTGTACTGATCACATTCTAGTCCTTGTCTGTCTATCTCATTCACTAACTTCAACGCCTCGTCAACCCTCTCTTTCCTGCATAAAAGGTTTATCATTGTATTATAAGAAGCAAGATCAGGCACCAAACCATTACTCATCATATTCTCAGCAATTTCACCCGCTTCTTCAATCCTTCCCGTCTTTACCAATGCTGCAACCACAGTACAATACGCAAACCCATCGAATGTGTAACCTTTACTCCTCATCTCCGACAATAAATCCAACCCTTGCTCCAACTTCCCACACCGAAAACAACACTTCATAACTGTCGTATAAGTAATCACATTCGGTTCATAACCATAATCACAAAACTCCGTAAGCAACCTCCTCACATCGGCTAATCTCCTCGCCTTACATAACCCATTAATCATCGCATTATAAGTCAAAACTTGAGGAACAAACCCGTTACGCTGCAAGTTCCTAAACAACATAAAAGCATTAGAAACATACCCATTTTTACACAACCCATTAATCATAATATTATAAGTCGACATACAAGGATACATTTTACCACTCTCAACTATATCCTTAAAAACCCGATTGGCTTCATCCGGTTTCCCAAGCTTAAACAAACAATGCATCAATATATTATAACTCCACACATCAGGACTTATTCCTAATTGAGTCATTTCATCAAACAGTTGGAGGGATTTCGATAATGAAGATTTTCTAACAGCACCTGACATTAATGAATTATAGGAAACAACATCAGGGTTAATTCCTGCTTCTTTCATTCTATTGAGAATATCGTAAGCTCCATCAATACTAACGAAACGCGAATATCCATCGATTAATGTGTTGTATGTAACAACATCAGGAAGTACTCCTAATTTGATTCCATCTATTAAAACGGATTCAGCTTTAACAATTTGCTTCGATTTGCACATTGAAGTTATGCATATGTTCATCAATTTTGTTGATAATCGATTAACCATAATTTATTTGTTTCACGCGAAATCTGGACCATTGAATTTTCACTCGTCGCTGGTTTCAGAGAGGAAGAAAGCTTCGCTGGCAGTTAAACACGCGAGAGTGGGAGGAGAAGAGGAAGACGATGGTGTACTGTTGTGCAGTGGTGGGTTTCACGAACTAAGAAGAAGGGTGGGTTCAGAAAGAAAAAACCCGGTTCAGGTAGAAAACCAGATTCTGCAACCGGTTTAAGTAAATAACCGATTTTAGAATAGTTTAAATAAATAACCGGCTTTTATTATAAACCGGTTTCCGAATCAATTCTGAGCTGAACTGTACCAATTTTATTAAATAAACCGATTTTAGATTAAAGTGGTTATTGTTCGGTTCATGAACCATAAATTTGATTTAGTCTGGTTCGGTTCATGAATCATGCACACCCGGGACAACAAGTATTAACATATACTCCTCTGGATTTATATATAAGCAACTTTTCATTTTTTAGATTCATTCAATAGCAAATGTATCTAGTCTATAATACTGACTAGCTTCATCAGTTATTGAATGTATCTAAAAAATGAAAAATTGCTTATATATAAAACTGGAGGGAGTATCTTGGTTGTCATTATGAAAAGTTTGGATTCTCTAAAATAGTTACATTGTGCATTTTCTACAAAGCCATTGGATCTAAGTTATATATTAGTTGGAAATTTATCTCTTATATCTAACAGCTCTGAGCATAACGATGGTTTATGCATGCCATGTCCTCTTGAATTTCAACGGATATGCCAAAATATGCTAGGTTGGATATCGAGTTTTCAAAAAAAAAACAAATATGCCAAATATAACTAAGTCTTTGCAATACACTACTAGTCAATTTCACTCCTTGCCTCCTTGGATAATAACATAATTAGAACTAGGGGTGGACAGAAATTACCGAACCGACCCGAATCCGGCGAAACCGAAAAAGTATTTGATTGTTGGATGGTAGTGGGTCGGGTTATGGGTTGATCAGATGAAAAATATCGGGTTTTAATGGATAAAAATGGTCGGGCTCGGATTCATTTTTTAGATCCAACGAAATCCGAAACCGACTGAGCCCAACCCATATTAATTTCCATTATTATTAATTTTTTTTACCCACATGTATATTTTTCTCGCATAAGAGATAACCATACTGTCATGTGTATACTTTAAAAATTTGAAGCACAACACATTTCTACTTTCGTATTAAGACATGGAAATGTAATATATATGTCTAATCTTAAATAAGTGATCAAATGATGTATTTAGATTATTTAGATTATAAGCCAACTTAATTACGTCTATGAATCATGAACGATCTATTTATTTAGGCTTTTTTAAACAACTTAGTCTTGTATGTTCTGACAAGTAAATATCTCTAATCTGTTTATTTCTTTACTTGAAGTTTTATGCTGAGATTTTTTTATTACTAAAAAATATGAAAAAATTTGTTGGGTATAAAAAATTCTATGTTGGCTCAAACCGAACGAACCCAACCGCTTCATCCGATTAAACCGTATAACCGAAATCCGATCAAACCGTTAGCTTAATTGGGTGAAATTGGGCCTTGATTTCTCACCCACAGATTGAATCGGATTTGGCATTTTGGACCCGAACCCACCCATAACCGACCGATGTCCACCTCTAATTAGAACTATGACTTTTATTACTATACTTTTAACTCAATTTTAAATTAGAATTAGTTTTGATTTGTTAAGATCGATGCGTAAAAAAAAAAAAAAATTGTTAAGATCGATTTACGGATTGGATTAATGATAATATAAATTTTATGTTTAATTCACTTATAGATCCTCTATTTTAACTGAAATAGAATTTTACTATTTTAGTGTTCCATTTTCTAAATCTCAAGATTTGTCACCGTTTTTACAGGTTTTAGGGTTTCTTCTCGCAACCCAATTTTAAACTTATTGCAAATTTGGTCTAAAAACCCTATTATAACCTCTCATCTTTTAGTTTTAAAGATCAAACTTTAAACCTATTCTTTTAAAATCCACACTATTCCAAGTCCAAAACAACAATGTCACATTATCAAATGTAATTCTACGTTATTAATGAATATGACATGTTAGAAAAAAAAAATAAGAAGCCTCAAATTGGAATGTGGGAAAAAAAATCAAATACTCTGGGTGTTGTTAAACAACGATGAAATTGTCGATAATGGAGATGACTGGAATTTGAGATCGACAAAACACTCTTGAAAAGAAGCGAAAAACTTAAAGTTGCAAGATAAACACCTCGAGACACAACTTACCTAAACTAAAAGAAAAGATAAAATCTGCAAATTTTCCATGAAAAATTGTTTCAACTTGCTTCTATGTTAGAGTTTGAGTATATACCAATTCTGTCTTTCAGATTAGACCAAAAGACATGAATAATAATATCATTAAAAGAATAGTCTTGTATATCACACTACTATTAACTATATATGTACTAGGAGAAATATAAATATTACAAAAAGAATATACTCTATGAATGTAATTAATCTATCTACCTTCATCAAAAGAAGAAGTAGAAATAGAATTTCTAGAATAATCCTCTACAAAACTACTACCACCAGAAGCTCTTGTTGCACTACTAGCATTAGTATTTGTCAAAGCAGAAGTACTAGTTGTATTCCATTTTCCTACACGACCCTGAATTCCGGGTTTACTTGGTCTTGGCAATGTGAATGAATCACTTGATAGCATAAGATGAACTGAATTCATGTCTGGTCTTTCTACTATACTTGCTTGACAACATAGTAAACCTAGCTGAATGCACATTGCTGCCTCGTCGCCGTTGTATTTACCTATGCTTTGGTCTATTAAATCCATAATTTTCCCTCCTTGATAAAGCTTCCATGCCTACAAATAAGTTTAGAAAGAAAAAAAAAACATTGTAAAACTATGGTAACAAATTTCATGTGACCTAAGATGGTATTAGTCTATCGGGTCACCTGAAAAATTATCCAAGCACCAAAACACAATAATGTTGGGCGTAAGGAGGTATATTGAGAAAAAACTAAGTCTTACAATAAAAATAGATAAGGCCCGAAAAGAGTTTATAAAGAGTGATAGCTCTCGCCTTACAAACAGGTTTTGTAAGGATGAGTTAGGCCTAATATAAAATCCAAATAGACCGCAGAAATCCACAAATAGGGATATATTCTAATATAATGCTGGTTTTGTTCGGTAAATGTCAATGCATCTCTCGATCAAGAACACGCATCATGATTCAGACGAAGAACTTAATTGTTTTAATTAATCCTAAGCATATATTTAGAGGCAGGTTCTACCACGGATCACCTTGTTAGGTGGTCTACATAGGATCAGCACTTAAAAACAACCTGAGACTCTAAGAACGATTAATGATGCCCCTCGGAAGTAGAAACCCATGGTCCTCTTTGTTCTTACGACTGATCGGTGTGTATTCGACAAAAATAAGAAAAAACTGAATATGAGTTGAGTTTTGATGCATGCATATTCATTTTTTGTCTTGTCTTTGTCAAATAAATGTCAATCAAATCAGTGTTTCAGCCATGAGCACAAGGAGGATCGAGAACTTCAACTTACATAAGGCGACATATGTTGTTGTTAAAGTTTCGAACTATTTTCAAGTATAAGTCCACATTGGACCACCTGTAGAATTTACCTATTTCCTACATATTACAGGAGCTCATCATGACAGTAATAAGCGCATACTAAATTTTCTTTAGTGCCCCTCATGGAATCAACTTACATAGCTTAGGAGATCTGCCTTTTCAGAACCAAGCTTCACATCGTGGTTTTTTCTCCCGCTAACTATTTCCAACACCAACACTCCATAGCTGAAAACATCAGTCTTTACAGAAAGATATCCACGCATTGCATATTCAGGAGCCATGTAACCACTAAGATTCATCAAACATAAAAAGTATAAGAATTTCTATATCACAATAATAAACATCAACAAAAAGTAACAAAACAAAACTACTCACTGTGTACCGGAAATCCTAAATGTTTGCACATGAGTATCCTCTCCAGGAAACAGTCTTGCCAAACCAAAGTCTGAAATTTTCGGATTTAATTTCTCGTCTAGCAATATGTTACTAGCTTTAATGTCTCTGTGAATAATCCTTTCCGGGGCCTCTTCGTGCAGGTAGAGAAGTCCTCTTGCCACACCGGTAATTATTTTAAAACGTGTCGTCCAATCCAAGGACCTCTTTTTATCTGAAAATCAGTCCATATAACTATTGTCAATCATTGTTCAGGAACTAGGGATAGCAAAACGGGATGAGTCCGTCAAGTCGGCCTTTTTGTTTGGCGGTACGAGTTGAAACTTTGAAACCGCAACTACTAGTTGGCCCGTCACACGCCCAACCAAACCGTCATTTTAGCAGGTTAGGCGGGCGGGACAAGTTGGTCCATTTTACCATCTCTATTAGAAAACAACGGAAAAAAAAAATTATGGACATGTTCCTTAATGTATACTAGAAATGTTTCGATACCAAATAGAAAGTGGTCAAGGCTTTTGTTTGGTAGATATTCGTAGACAAGCATCTTTTCTGGTCCTTCTGCACAACAACCTAGTAAAGTGACTAAATTCTTGTGCTGGATTCTTAGTAATAGCCGAACTTCGTTCATAAATTCACGAATTCCTTGTCTAGATTCCAATGACAGCTTTTTAATTGCCACTTCTTCACCATTTGGCATCAATCCCTGCAGAAAAATATGCAAATTTTGCTTGCGTTACGTAAACTAAACTAACATTGTTTTAGAAATTACATCAACTTCGGTTCTAAAACAAAGAAAATTTGTGACATGAAAGCTCTAGATATCTTAATTTTCTCCTTCTGTCATTTATTTAGTTTTCAAATGTGCTATAAACAGTTTAAGAAGATCAACTTCATAGCAGCAAGCTATCTAAGTTATGATACACGACGGTGCCTTGAAGAAAGAAAGACAGAAGATCGGAAGAGTGGAAAACACAAACTTCAGCACCACAACACGACCGCCAATCAATAAAGAGCGACTCAATTGATTGATTATGTATGTTTAATATCAGTGGGAACTCAAGTGATGGTGCTCAAGTGGTTAATGAACTCCCCCTAGGACGAATCCTTCGGGAGAACCTAAGTTCAATTCCTGAGAGGAACAACTCTATTTACCTCCCAATGGAACACCGGATGACCAAGGCCCCTTCCCCTGGTGTTCCGGTACACCCAAAAGTCCCACATCACTTGGGAATCGAGGCTAGGGATAGTTCATATACAACACTCACACTCCTCAATCCACCGAAACAGGACAAAATTGTGAGGGCTCACACGCGGCCCAAGCGGAAAATACCTCGAAACATGGTGTGGCGTACTTGAGGGTGGACCAGAACACCTCGAAACCCAAAAGGTTAACACCAAACAAAATTTAACACTTCCCTTCACTAATGCCTAACTTTTTTTTTAGGCAGAAACGGATATCCTCTGCACGCAACTACAGAAACTAATCCTCGAGCCTTGTGGAACCCAAATGGGTCGCAAACTCTCTCTAATTGCTGCATATGCTCAAGTCAGGAATCAAACTCATCCCAAAAGAAATATGAAACTTGAATTCAATTGAAATGCATCATCAATCATCATCACAATTAAACTATCTTCCATTAAAGCTTAAAGAAAATAAATAAATAAATTCCTTTCATGTATGAGTTAATAGAAAGGTAACAAAGTAACCTTGAAAACAGGACCAAAGCCTCCACGACCAAGTTGGTTAAGCTCAGAGAAAAAATTGGTTGCAAGCTGAAGAGTATGAAGTTCGAATAACAGATTTGAAGAAGAATCAACGGCGTCGATGGTATCTTTGTCGTCGTCGTTGTCGTCATCGGAGACAGTGCCGTGCTTCTTCAGACACTTCTGAAAACAGGAGAAGAATTTGGAGATGAACATGGTAAGGTCAATAGAAAAGTCAACGCGGATTTCGTGGAGGAAACAGAGAGAAAGAAAGTAAGAAAAAAAAACACGTTGTAGATTTTGTCTTGTCCATGTATGTTTGTGTTTGGAATCATCATGTCTCTATTTATACTTAGTACTTACTATTGCAAGGTTCTTCTTGGTTCATTTTTATGCACTACCATTTTATTATTATTAATTTAATATATTTAATCTATGTTCATATTAACCGGGAAACAAAAAATGAAAATAAAAATAAAATTTTATGCAAAATGAAATTTATAAAATTTTAAGGTGTTTATAGTCCACAAATCTTAGTTTAATTGGCAGAAATATCAAAATTGTTAGTGTCGGATGTCATAAAAAGGATTCGAATTTCTGTTCTTCCACTTTATTAATTGTTATGGTCCATCCATTTTTCTTCTTCTTCACTAAAGTGTGAAGAAATGATCGTTGAAATGAAAAGAAATAGAGCACATAGAATAAAACGTTATTTTCTTCCCCCTCCATGATTAAGATATTTTTCTTTCTTTTCAATAGCACACTTTTTAATTCAAAAACTTTTTTTTTTTTTCACCACCGGTTTAATCTGGTTCAGAATTTTGTGATTTCAGCCTCTTCCCGATCGCAGTTGCGGGGGTTCGAATTGTGATCACTCCTACCAAGTTCAGCGTCAATCACTACTGAATCAACTAACGATTGGTAATTCAAAAACATTTTTGTACATAAATAATTAACACTTAATTCTTTTATTTCTCTTTTATTTTTTTATATCAAATAATATATTAAATTTAAATCTATTTATTTTCCGAGTTGTGATATCTGTACAACCCAAAATGGTTGTCAATTAGACAGCCATCTCACATAAAAGTGAATTAATTAAATAATAAAAAAATATGTTATTGTTGGATAGTTTAAATATAGTTGTTGAACAACTTAGTGGATGTCAAAATAACATTTCTCTTATTTTCCTCTCTCTCTCTCTCTCTCTCAATTTTCTCTTTTATCACTTTTTCTTTGCAACCAAATGTAACAGCTCGGGTAACTTTTTTACGTATATACTCAAATGGTAGTGAAAATAGATTGAACATGTACTTAAATCCCATGGTACACGATTCTATTCTCTCGGAAGACAAAAACTCCACTAGAGAGGAGGTGGAGAAGATCATGAGATACAGCCGAGATTGCCTACTATGTACACAGAAAAGAGGTCCGTGCTGTTAAATAACATATTCCTTTTAAAAATAAAGAAAATATTTATTGTGGATGGAAAAAATGTGATTGAAAAGGGGAGAATCCATTAAAGATGATAGTCAAATTTTTTGATAGAAATTAGCCTTCAATAAAAGTATAAAACTAATATTTATAGCAATAATGTGTTCATTTCAATATATATTGGAGTTTCGATAAATACATTAAAGTTAGTTCAAGATTTGACTGATCTAGCTAAAGTTGTGGATGTTCTAGTACATAAGAACATTTTTATTGATTTGTTTTCTAACAAATTTGAGTCTAAAATTAATATAAAAAGACGATAAGTATTGTCTAACATGACAAATCATAGTTCAAATTGTGCGGTTATAATTATTTTTGGCAGAGGTAAATTATAAGGGGAAAAAAATTGTTTATGTCTTTGTGGGAGTTTTGGTGTTTGTAAAAAAAAGTATAATGGACCCGTTTGTTTTGGCTTTTTTTGAAAATAAATTTTATAGTGTTACATAATTTTGTGTAAAAAAATTTTACAAAGAAACTTTTTATAAAAATTTCAAATGAAAATTTGGTTTGAATAGTTATTCTTAAAATGTCATTTTAGGCATTTCATCATTTTATAGAATTTTTTCTTTGATATCAAAATTTCAAAAAAATCACTTAATTTTTTTTTTTTTTTTGAAGATATTTCAAATAGATTTTCATAAAAATTATTTTTGAAATACAACTTTTTAAAAAAATTGTGATTTTGACTATGTTTTGTTCTTTAATAATGTATGTTTATGTTATATGATGTCAAAATTAGTATTTCAATTTAGAAAAAATTAATATAAAAAAAACTTGTAATATTTTGAAAAACAGTTTTAGAAAATCCATTTTCAAAAATACAAAAAAAAAAATCTATTTTTTTAAAGCTAAAACAAACGCAGAGAAATTCTTAGGTGAGTCCACACCTAAGCATTAATGGTTAGGCACAACCAATCACATAATTACAAATCATTAATATATTAAAAAATTATAAATAATTAATAGAGTAGTAATTAAAACTACCGTAAAAAAAAAGAGTAGTAATTAAAACAAAATCTCTATAAGTAAGGAAAGAAAAAAAAGTGAGTTATAAAAAAAAAACTATTATGAATTTCCTTTATTTTTATTCATTATTATTTCTCTATTTTTTAGAAACTTAGGGACCGTCCAAACTATTATGAATTTGTTTGATAAAAAAATAGTGGATAGTTGATAAATAATATAAATTATAAGATAACTTATAACTGATAAGTGCTAATTCAATTTGTATTATTTAGTAAAATTAACGGTTGAATTAGCTCATTAATTAAATATGAAGTGATATAAAAAATATTTAATTACTATTTAATTATTTTTAAGTAAGATGACAAGAATAAAATGAAAGAAAAATAATAAAATATAAACTATACACTAATTGAATTATTTTATTAATATAAATACAAGGTCTCAATTAGTAAAAAAAAAAGTTTCGAAAATAGAGAAATAATAATATATAAAAATAATTGGAAGAAAGAAATAAAAAAATAGAAAGATAGCGAAATAATAATAGAGAAATATTAAAAAAAAAGTTTAAAAAAATAGAGAAATAAAAATAATTGGGCGGTCCTTAAGTTTCTAAAAAATAGAGAAATATAATGAATAAAAATAAAGTAAATTCATATAGTTTTCTCTTTATAACTCATTTTTTTTCCTTATTTATAGAAATTTTGTTTTAATTACTACTCTATTAATTACTTATAATTTTTTAATATAGTAATGATTTGTAATTATATGATTGGTTGTATCTAACCATTAATGTTTAGGTGTGGACTCACCTAAGAATTTCTCACAAACGCACCCAATATTGCCTTGTTAGAATTACATATGTTACTTTGCCTTGGCATGTTGGAAAATTCTAAGTGAAATACTACTAATTTCAAATTTAGCTATCTAATATTTGAATTTTTCCTTATCTACCCCATAGTCAAAACATCGACTAAAGAAAAGTCTCAAGAAGCAGCTGAATATGTCTGCACTTTTGAGAAGAACCTCAAATACTTTTTTTCTATATAGATTTTCATTGACATAGCTATTTCTATTAAAAATAAGAACAAATTGTTTCATTACATTTGAGATGATAGTTCAATAGTAAAAGTTTATCATTGTAATTAAAAGGTACATATAATTAATCAAATGCCAATAGTTGTAGAAATGGCATTATATATAGTTGCACTTTAATATATATATATATATATAGGGGACGACTCCAGCAAGAACATGATGTTTGTAATCCAAGTTCTCAGGTCCTCAGAAGCTGAGCTCTAAGCTCAAGGAAGTCAGAAGCTGAGCTCTAGGCTCAGAAGCTCTAAAGAGTCAAAAGGTTCAGAAGCTAAGAAGCTCATGTTCTCAGGTTCTGAACATTCAGAGTCTGACCACTCAGGCTCTGATCACGCAGGTTCTGAACATGCAGGTTCTGAACGCTGAGACTTTGTTAGTTAGATTTTTGATTTCATCCTAGGTAGTTAGTTACAATTGCTTGGTAGTGAAGCAAGCCTCCTTTTGTATATAAATACCTTTGCCCCTAGTGGATGAATAACAACTTTCATTTTTCTCTAATCTTTCTATTCAATTCATTTTCGTTCTCTATTCTCAAATTACTCCAACAAATTGGTATAACAGAGCCCGGTTCGTATTCATCGTTTTGATTTGATTCCTTGATCAAGAATCATGACGAACAATAGTACAACCTCCTCGCAATTTCCAGCAAATCTTCCAGTTTTCAAAGGTGATAACTATGATCGTTGGTGTGCACAAATGAAAGTGATTTTCAGATTTCAAGATGTTCTTGAAATTGTAACTGATGGAGTAGAAGAATTGGCTGCAAATGCTGATGATGCAGCAAGAACTCAACACAAAGAATTGAAAAAGAAAGATGCTAAAGGCTTGTTCATCATTCATCAATGCGTGGATTCTAATATCTTTGAGAAGATAATAGAAGAAGAAACCTCAAAGGGAGCTTGGGATACACTGAAGAAAATCTATGGTGGTGATGAGAAATTGAAGGGTATCAAGCTGCAAGCTTTGAGAAGGCAATACGAGATGATGCAGATGAATGAACAAGAAACGATCTCTGAGTATTTGGCGAGAATGTTGGCCTTGACAAATTTGATGAAATCTTGTGGTGAAACCATGACTGATAGGTCCAAGATTGAGAAAATCTTGAGGACTTTGACTGAGAAATTCGATCACATAGTGGTTTCTATTGAAGAATCAAAGGATTTGGCAACTATGAAGATTGAAGAGCTGCAAGCATCCTTAGAAGCTCATGAGCTAAGGGTGAAGCAAAGAAGTTCAAACAAGGCAGTGGAACAAGCATTACAGGCCAAGACTCAGAACAAGAAAGGGAAAGATAAGTGGAAGAAAAAGAAAGAGGATTCAGAGAATTCAACCAAGAATTCAAAGAACCAGAATGTAGATTCCACTAAAGATGCAAATCAGAACAAGAAGAGCTCCAAGAAGAAGATTGATAAGAAAGAAATTCAATGCTACAACTGTCAGAAATTTGGGCATTATGCAAGAGAATGTCGTTCTAAGAAGGTGGCCAGAGAAGACAAAGATGAAGCCCAATATGCCAATGGAGGTGGTAGTGATTCTGATGATTCACTCCTGATGGCAATCACAAATTCAGAAGCAGACAAGTCAAATTTGTGGTATCTTGATACAGGGTGTAGCAATCATATGACTGGTAATAAGAAGTGGTTCTTAAAGCTTGATTATTCAGTGAAGGGGAATATCAAGTTTGCAGACAATAGTCAAATTACTAGTGCTGGTATGAGAACTGTTCTTGTGAAGAGAAAAGATGGTCAAGAATCAACCATCAATGAGGTATTGTATGTTCCTTCTATGGCAAGTAACTTGATAAGCTTAGGTCAATTACTTGAGAAAGGTTATACAATGAAGTTGGCCAATAGAGAGTTGAGAATTTATGATGCTAAGAGTAGATTAATTTTGAAAGCTCCACTGTCGAACAATAGGACTTTCAAAATTGAAATCAATGTAATTGATCATCACTGCCTTGCCTCAATTACAAACTCAGAAGAAGATTGGATGTGGCATCATAGGTTTGGGCACTTGAACTTCAAAAGTTTGAGCTTGTTGAAGTCAAAAGAGATGGTGCATGGCTTGCCTCAGATAAAAACACCAAGTACAGTGTGTGAAGAGTGTTGTGCAGCCAAGCAAACCAGAAATTCATTCAAGAATGAATTGCCCATGAGATCAACTCAGAAGTTAGAAATGGTGTATGTAATGACCCGTTTTTCCAAGGCCCGAAAAGGCATTACTTTTTTTTTTTTGTACACAATCAGAGTTACGCATAAAAGATTTTAAATGAGTCGGCATTCAAATATACAAAAGAACTCATTACCAAAAGGTGCTTCGACAAGCAAAGTGTATCCCTGAATAATTACAGTCCAAGTCTAAGTAATCAAAACAAGTTAGAAAACTCTATGCTAACCCAAAAGCACGGTGCACAAAACACACCGGCGCATAGTCTAACTACTCTAAGCTTCAACACAAGCTCACTATGGCCTAGAGCTGCCAACACCATCCTCTCGACCTACATCGTCATCTGGGGTGGGATGAGCCCGCAAATGAAAGAAAGGGTCACCACAAAATAAAAGTATATATATATATATATAACCGGTGCGAAAGATTGTACACATAACAAATATTTCCACAAACACAAGAGAAAGCTCTTAACCACCAAAGCAATTCCCACCAACGGGTTTATATAAGCAATGCACACCAAGCCTAATGCAGACTTCTAAAATGCGTGGTACTAACCCTAGCTACCACAAAATGCATGAGCTCCGGAATCGTAGGTCCATCCCCTACTAACAATATCAATGAAAACCCCGTAGCTCTCCCGATCACTACAAACCATTAGAGTGGGCTCTCCCGATCACCACACTCCTACCATAAGTATCAATAGAATCCCGTAGCTCTCCCGATCACTACAAGGATTAGAGTGAGCTCTCCCGATCACCACACTCCGTAGCTCTCCCGATCACTACGTATCGATCTCAACAAAAACCCCGTAGCTCTTCCGATCACTACAAACCAATAGGGTGGGCTCTCCCGATCACCACACCGGCACGCAACTACCAAATGCATGAGCATACGCTTCCCCATATATGCTAATGCAATGAATACATACCTCTCTAGCATATGTAAACCAAACATAACAACATACATACATTTCTCATCATATGTATTCCAAACACCTGTTCATACATATATTCTCATAATCATATGTAAACAGCGCAAGCATTGTAAACACTTTCTCATCACGAGAATACATAACACATACATGCCAAACACACAAACACGCATCACCGAAGATAACCAACAAACATGTTATAACTCAGTGAAAGACAGAAATAAAGTGGAACCCTTACCTCGGCAAGCTTCCGTTTACTAAAACTCGTCTAAACAACACAACGCGCTTCCTAAAACAAGCAGCGTACCATCAATACATTGTTTCCCAACCAATCGTATTGAAACTAAACCAAGAACCCCAAAAACTTAAAGGTTCCTAAGGAAGATTCACTCTTTCGGATATCATACCAAAAACTATAGTATTGATCAACCCCCATGTGTTATTTGTACTATTTTTAGGACCCAAAACAATAGGCCAAAGTCTTAAATAATTTGAAATGCAAAATGGCCGTTTTCTTGCGTTACAAGTTACGCACTTTCCGAGTACCCGAAAAACTCGTTTCCAATTCCAACCACTTCCATAAATTAATAAAAAGGGATTAGAAAGTTAAAAACCAAGTTTAGAGATCAGAATCCAAAATCTCAACTCCTAGAGCTCGCCCTGGCGAGTTGGTGGCGAGTGAAGGCAGTGAGGACAGGTCTAGCTCGCTCTGGATCTCGCCCTGGCGTGTTGTCATGACCTGTGACACTCGCCCTGGCGAGTAAACACTCGCCCGGCGAGTTGCACCTGTCATGACAGCAAAAACAGCAACTCACACCACCTTTTTCCCCAACCAAACCTAGTTTGATTCTATTAGTTCCCAACATCTTTTCAAGGCACAAAAGCAAACCATTTTCATAAGCAAGCAACACATCTCCGAAAGCATGTTGGTTGCTTCGAGTGCAAGTCATTTGATTTTCATTTCCAAAATCAAAACCAAACTCAAGCACAAGTTTTATTACGGGCCTTAACCGACTTGAAATCCTTTTCAAACATGTTTTCTAGGCGAAAAACAACACCACATGTCACAAGAGTTTTAAACCACTTGGACCCCAAAATACCACACAAAACACTTAGTAAATATTTTCATAAACTCCAAAATATTTTTCATCGGATTTTCTAAAACAAAACCATACAACGCATTTCCCTTTTGCCCAAAGGTTCAAAGACAACTTTTCTTTTCAAAACCTTACAACTTAACCACATGTTATTGATCAATACATAAACCAACCAAAACCCTAACTTTTCTCATGAGGTTTCTCACCAACTCATGGAAAACAAAAACAACCAAGCCTAGCATGCTTACTAAACTCTCATGAACAACTTTCATGAAACACAAACTAGCAAGAACAACATTTCTCACCAAACCCTCTTAAGAACATAAACCCAAAAAACCTCACAACTCTAAAAATCTACCAACCTAGGAGATGAGAAGAGAGGGTTACCTTAAGAAAGTGATTCTCTACAACTTTCCACTAAGCTTCCAAGCTTGAAATGAAGTGAAATGGTGAGGAAATGAAAATTTGTGAAGGTGAGCAAAGAAGAAGAAGAAACACGGTCAAGAGAGAGCAAGAGGAGTGAAATTCTTTCTAAGTCCACAAATGAGATAAACCTCCTTACTATATAAAGCTCTTGCTAACTCACCACCCTTGGATCAAAAATAAAGTCCAACATAAAACCCTAGCCATTGGATCACTTTACTTTATGAGAAAGTCACAAGATTTAATCAACTCATCCATAACAAGTCTCGTGCTCAGCTCTCGCGCGACGCGACGATCGTAAACCACAAAAACATAAAACCTACGGAAAGAACGTCTAACGTTTAACATTTCCAAAACTTATCGCCGAATCTTTTTCCGCGACTGTAATTTTCTTCCATACCTTAGAAAATTATTCTCAGAACCTATCCTAACTCGCGCAGATATATAAAACTCCCATCCGAAACCTCACTCAAAACAGACGCAGTAAGATTTTCCATCCGCGGGTAAAATCCTACTCGTTTTTCCAAAAACAAGAATAATCCAAAACTCGTTATTCTGAAACCACAAATCACTTCTTATACAAGAAACAGGATCACAACCCGAAGTCTGTGCCTTTCCAGCGCACGAGCACAAAACAGGCTCCGTTTCAGCAAAAATCCCATTAATGCGACGATACTCACAAAACCGCTTCACCAAAAACCCTAAACTCGTAGCCGACACTAGAGTTCCTTAGAAAAACTGTACAGTGGAATCTTGGGTCTTACAGTGTACTCAGATGTGTGTGGACCTTTTGAAGTAAAGTCCATTGGAGGTAATAGCTATTTCTTAACTTTCATAGATGACTATACCAAACAAGTGTGGCTTTATCTTATTGAAAAGAAGAGTGAAGTATTCACTAAGTTCAAGAAATTTAAGGCACTAGTTGAGAAGCAAAGTGGCTGTAGTGTTAAGAAATTGAGAACAGATGGAGGTGGTGAATACACTTCACTAGAATTTGCAAAATTCTGTGAAGAAGAAGGTATAGTGCATGAAGTTACTGCTCCTTACACTCCTCAACACAATGGAGTTGCTGAGAGGAAGAACAGGAGTATAATGAACATGGCCAGAAGCATGTTAAAGGGGAAGAACATGCCTCATAAATTTTGGGGAGAAGCTACCTCAACAGCAGTGCATATAATCAATAGAAGTCCCACCAAGAAGCTGAAGAACAAAACTCCCTATGAAGCTTGGACAGGTCTTAAACCAAGTGTAAGTCATTTTAGAATCTTTGGCTCACTTTGTTTTAGACATGTTCCTGATCAAGTAAGAAGAAAACTTGATGATAGAAGTCAACAAATGATTCTATTGGGATATCACCCCACTGGTGATTACAAACTTTATGCTCCAAAAGAGAATAAAGTTGTGATAAGCAGAGACATAAAGTTTGATGAATCAAAGGGTTGGGACTGGATTGGAAGTACTAGTGCTGAGGACATTAGTTCATTACTCAATAGAAAGCTTGTGCTTGAAGAAATAGATGATCAACCAGAAGATGATGAAGCTGGTAATCACACTCACATTCCCAATGATCAACCTAATCAACAGTTGAGAAGATCAACAAGAGATAGAGTGCAGTCAGTTAGGTTGAATGAATATGAGTTGTTCCCTGATCAAGCAATAACAGAAGATGGTGAACTGGTCAATGAAGCTATGATAGCTGAGTTGGAGCCAGTTACCTTAGAACAAGCTTTAAATGACTCTAAATGGAAGGCAGACATGAAAGAAGAGTTGAAGTCTATTGAGAAGAACAACACTTGGGAGTTAATGCACAAAACAGTCAACAAGAGGCCAATTGATGTGAAATGGGTCTTCAAGTTGAAGATGAAACCCAATGGTGAGATTGCTAAGTATAAAGCAAGATTAGTAGCAAAGGGCTTTCTACAGAAGCATGGACTTGACTTTAATGAAGTGTTTGCACCTGTGGCCAGGATAGAGACCATTAGATTGGTTGTTGCAATAGCCACTTACAAGAGTTGGTCTATGCATCAGCTAGATGTGAAATCTGCCTTCTTAAATGGACCTCTAGATGAAGAAGTTTATGTGAAGCAGCCACCAGGTTTTGAGATTAAAGGTCAAGAGAACAAAGTGTTCAAACTGAAGAAAGCCCTCTATGGCATGAAACAAGCTCCAAGAGCTTGGAATAAGAGAATTGATAGCTTCCTAATTGATTTGAAATTCACTAGATGCACAACAGAACATGGAGTATATGTGAAGGGTTCAAATCATGAAGAAATGATAATAGGCTTAATTGATATTTTAGTCCCTTAAAGATATTTGTGGTTTCACATTGGTCCCTTAAAGAAAAAATGTTCCATTTTGGTCCCTTAAAGATACATCCGTCAGCCACAATGGTCCTTTCCGTCAATTTTTAACTCTAAATGTCTAAGGTGCACCAATATTATAGATGGTCCACCATAAACCTCATTAATTTTTTTAATTTTAACCATTTGATTTTTTAAAAAATAAACACCATTGGATCTTTCGGATGCATTGTATCTAACTGTGAATTAGCAACACTTAATATTATTTAACTTTTCTTCATCTTCTTCACTCCCATTCTTTATTATCTTCATCAAACAACCAACCAACAAACCCAGAAGAAAAAGAAAAACAGTAAAAAAATCTCAAACATAACACAAAAAGGAAATGGTAGAATAGATTGCAATTTGCAAGAAGACCTAATTACTTTAATCACCTCAAACATGATCAATCTAACCAATAACGAGATAAATTCAAACATAAAAAACACAAAAATCAAAGAAATTGAAAGATGATGGGTAATGAAATTCAAATAATTGGGTCAACAAACCTTGCAATTAACACAAAAAGTTTTAATTTTTTAAAAACAAATAGACTGATTTGAAAGAGAGGGAAGAGAGAAGGGGGAATTGAATTAAGAGGTGAAAATTCTAAAGAACAATTAAAATTGGAGGAAGATAATGAAAGAGTGTAAGATGAAGATCCAAAAAAAATTGACCTTTGATTAGTAGAGGAAGACACATCCATGGAAGGAGTTAAACCCCAGAAGTAGCAAGCTTTTGGAAGTTGTAACCATTGTTAATGGTGGGTTGAAGTGTGTATTTTGAGTTGTTTGAATATTTGGAATTTTATTGTTGAAGTTTATGAAAATATTGATGAAGATGAAGTAAATGAAGGGAGAAGATGAAGGAATGAAAACAAAATTGGATGTTGGTGGTACACAATAAGTAACAGTAGACTTGTGTAAAAGTAACAGTTTTTTGAAAAAATTGACGGAAAGGACCATTATAATTGACGGATGTATCTTTAAGGGAGCAAAACGAAACTTTTTTTCTTTAAGGGACCAATATGAAACCACAAATATCTTTAAGGGACCAAAATACCAATTAAGCCAATGATAATACTATGTCTGTATGTTGATGATTTGTTGATTACTGGATCAAACAAAGCTGTGTTAGAGAAGTTCAAAACAGACATAATGAAGGAGTTTGAGATGACTGACTTAGGTGAGCTATCATATTTTCTTGGCATGGAGTTTGCTAAGACAAGCAGAGGCTGTTTCTTGCATCAGAAGAAATATGTTGCTGATATATTGAAGAGGTTTCATATGAGCAATTGCAACCCAGCAATTACTCCTATGGAAACTGGTGTGAAGCTGAGCAAGAATACAGATGATGAATTGGTCGATTCAACCTTGTACAAGCAGATTATAGGTTCATTGAGGTACTTGTGCAACACTAGGATTGATTTATGTCATAGTGTTGGTCTGCTAAGCAGATTCATGGATCAACCAAGGATGTGTCACTTGACTGCTGCAAAGAGAGTGCTCAGATATGTAAAGGGTACTTGTGATCATGGCATTTTGATTCCAAACCAAAAGAACAGTAGTAAGAAGTTAGAGGCTTATGGCTACTCAGACTCTGACTGGGGAGGAGATCAAGATGATAGAAAGAGCACTGCAGGTTATTTGTTCATGATTGGCAATGCACCAATTTCTTGGTGTTCTAAGAAACAAGGAATAGTTGCATTATCATCATTTGAAGCTGAGTATGTTGCAGCTTCATTTGCAGCTTGTCAGGCAAATTGGATTGAGATGTTACTTTCAGAACTTAAGGCAGTTGAAGTAACAAAGATGAAGGTGCTTGTGGATAACAAGTCAGCAATTGACTTGGCTAACAATCCTGTAAGTCATGGCAGGAGCAAGCACATTGAAAGAAGGTTTCACTTTTTGAGAGATCAAGTGAACAAGGAGAAGCTTGAGTTGGAATATTGCAACACTGAGATTCAACTTGCAGATATTCTAACTAAACCTATGGCTAAGGCTAGGTTTGATGCTTTGAAGAAACTGATAGGAATGAGATCGTTGGAAAACATGAATTAGGAGGTGTGATGTTTGTAATCCAAGTTCTCAGGTCCTCAGAAGCTGAGCTCTAGGCTCAGAAGCTCTAAAGAGTCAAAAGGTTCAGAAGCTGAGAAGCTCATGTTCTCAGGTTCTGAACATTCAGAGTCTGACCACTCAGGCTCTGATCACGCAGGTTCTAAACATGCAGGTTCTAAACGCTGAGACTTTGTTAGTTAGTTAGTTAGTTAGATTTTTGATTTCATCCTAGGTAGTTAGTTACAATTGCTTGGTAGTGAAGCAAGTCTCCTTTTGTATATAAATATATTTGCCCCTAGTGGATGAATAACAACTTTCATTTTTCTCTAATCTTTCTATTCAATTCATTTTCGTTCTCTATTTTCAAATTACTCCAACAGAACACTTGATTATTGTGAGAAATGAGAATAATAAATAATGACCGCGAGATACAAATCAATGGTTTAAATTAAAAAATCAACTTAATAATATGATGCACTATATTATTATATCATTTCTTTCTATAATCAACATTTTCGTCTCCATTAACATCAGTATGATTTTTTGTACCAAAAATAAAATAAAAAAATCAACATATTTTTTTTTTAAGAAATTACATCCGTATCACAATTCATAAGCTCCCTTCATCACAAAATTACAATTTGCCATCCCGTTGCCTTCATCCACCCTACCCCTCTTTCAAATGTGTTTGACATAAATTGAAAAAGTTTTACCGATTAGTGTTACACAATTTATTGCGTTGCTTATTGATTTTGCACAATTTTTTACACTATAAATTGATAAAATTCATTTTTATTTCTCTTGGCCTGGGCTCAGTTCCTTAACTTGAATTAGTGTTGCTATTGGAGAGCAGGAGAGTTATCTGAAACAATAATTCTCCTTATTTAATATTAGTGTTTTCCTTATTTATAGACAATCTGATTGTTGTTTTACCAAAGAAAATACAATTTGATATATAGTTGTTAACTGCATTAGAGACTTTGAATATAGTGATTGCAAATGAAACTCAGATCATCGTCAATGGAGTTTTGAGAGTAAGCTTGAAATAGTGTTACATTATGGCCAAAATCATATAAGAAAGGAAAGAATCAAATAGATGATTCTTCTTCATAAAAAAGAAACAAGTGATTTAATCCTCTAGTCATATGTTCTATTTTTATAAAACATAGTCCTACCACTCATCTTAATTAATTGTAATCAAATGGTTAAAATTGATTGTTCTCATTTCTCATAATAATCAAGTGTTCTCGCTGGAGTCGCCCCCTATATATATATATATAAAAATTCTTTCTCCAATTTCTTTAAAAAGAAAAAGTTGTTTCAATAATAAAAAATGGAAAATGCTTATTGTACGGTAGATTGTTTAATTACAACATCTACAAAAATGTGGCAATCATGAAACTCTTCTGAATTATCACCAATTACTACCTCATGTATGGTAAGCCAAAATTTACTTGGTCAAATCTTCTATTTTCCATATTGAAATATTTTAGATCGTCTAAATTGGATGATATAGAAAAACGCATATTTTAAATTTTGTTATATAATTTAAAATGGCAAATTTAAATATAAATTGTATGATATTAATTAAATGATCACTAATATTTAAAATGTAAAATAGTGTAAATTTTTTAATACAGAAAAGTTCTGTCTTACGCTATGAAGCACGTACACCTCTATGATTAGGCGTATCACGATATCTGACACGTGTCGGTGCCTGACACCCGTACGACACATGTCGGATAGTTCATATAGGTGTCAAAAAAATCATTTTTTTCCTTTTACTCCGAATTTCTAAGACCGGTGTCCGATACATATTAGACACTTGTACAACACGTGTCAGATAAGTGCTCCAAAAAATTGTTATTTTTCTTTGCTTCTACTCTCCTTAAACATATTTACAAGAATTAAAGATGAGTTCGAAATAATAATGTTGATCAATGAGGGATTAACGAGATTAAATTTTGATTACATTATTTTTAGCTTCTCGATAGTAGATGGATGAATAAAGGTCAAATGTATTATTATATAGGCTAAATGTATTCATAGATCCTTTAAGTTTTATGTTTGTAACAGATTGATCCCTTAAGTTTTTTAAATAACAAATAAATCCTTTAAGTTTTTTAAGTAACAAATAGGTCCTTTAAGTTTGTAATTTGTAACATTTTATAGAAATTTGTAATTTGAATTATTGTTGTCAATTGTTACAAATTACAAACTTAAGGACCTATTTGTTACTTAAAAAACTTAAAGGATTTATTTGTTACTTAAAAAACTTAAAGGACCAATCTGTTACAACGTAAAACTTAAAGGACCTATGAATGCAATTAGCCTAAAATATAACAAGATTCTTTGATTGCGATAAATTTCCTCAAGGATGGTTGCCAGCTAAATCATCTGCAACTGACTCTTTTTTTTAAAGGTTGTCTATATCTTTTTTCATTTTATATTATTTAGAAGGTTGTCTATATTTTTTTTCAAATGTATATGAGATTTATTTTATTTAGTTTATTTGAGTATGAAAATACAATATATGTTTCAGAATGTTAGATGAGCATAGTGGAATGTGAAGTACTCCATCGTTCACCGTTCAACAATGCTGATAGATTCTCTCTCTCTTTCTCTCTCCATCTCCCAAGACTCTATAGGGACTCCATCAACATAAAATAATTGTAAATTATATATTATTTTTCAAATGAATATTAACATACTTTGACCCTGATCATATTCTTAGACTTTTCTTGTCATCGTAACACAAAGAAGTAATCTTCATGTGTGAGTATCAAATAGTAAAAAATCTATGTGTAAATCTCCACTCACATTGATAAATTAACATCCCTGAAAAAGCTTTAACAAAAATTTATGGAAAGTTTAAAATTGGAATTATAAAAAAATTCCAAAGATTATAAAAAACTAAAATTATATTAAATTATTTTAGGTTTTCCATAGATTCATCAGTTGAAGGTAATTCTAATTAAAGTGTGACAGACACAAAATATGGATAACTGCAGCAATCTGAATATTCATCAAATTTAATTATTCAAGGTGCATTTTTAATAGTATGGTGAAAAGTGATACGCGTTTTCCATTCTACACCAATGTGTGTGTGTGTGTGTGTGTGTGTGTGTGTGTGAGAGAGAGAGAGAGAGAGAGAGAGAGAGAGAGAGAGAGAGAGAGAGAGAGAGAGAGAGAGAGAGAGAGAGAGAGAGAGAGAGAGAGAGAGAGAGAGAGAGAGAGAGAGAGAGAGAGAGAGAGAGAGAGAGAGAGAGAGAGAGAGAGAGAGAGAGAGAGAGAGAGAGAGAGAGAGAGAGAGAGAGAGAGAGAGAGAGAGAGAGAGAGAGAGAGAGAGAGAGAGAGAGAGAGAGAGAGAGAGAGAGAGAGAGAGAGAGAGAGAGAGAGAGAGAGAGAGAGAGAGAGAGAGAGAGAGAGAGAGAGAGAGAGAGAGAGAGAGAGAGAGAGAGAGAGAGAGAGTTGTTGAACGGAAAACGGAGAGAGTACTTTTCACCTCATTATTCTCTTGTAATATTCTTAAATATATATATCGTATTTTTATACTCAAATAAATTAAATAAATCAATCATAAATAACATTAAAAAAATAACATAGACAACCTTTTAATGATATGTTTGGTAACATAAATAAGCTAGTTCATAGCTTATTATATTAGTTTATAAGTTTGTTTCATAAAATTATAGATGTTTTGGTAACAAGCTTTTTTGATTAGCTTATAGCTTTTTTTCATATGCTATTTTAAGTAGTGTTTGTGCTTATAGCTTTTCACCTTTCATTCCAATTTTAACCTAATTATTTTAATTTTATTATTTCTTTATTTTTTTAAACTACTCACTCACAAAAATAACTATCCACTCATATAAAATAATCATGTACTTTTATGTTATTTTGTACTTACAATAGTTAAATTTACCAAACACTTTAACTTTATTTAACTAACTGATAAGCTATCAGCTATAGGCTAACTTTTCAGCTATCAGCTAGTTTATAGCTTAAATTTACAAAATAGAGTATAAATAGTATAAAATGGAAAAGGACATAGACAAACTCCAAAAGAAAAATATTATGGAAGACTTGGTTGAAGATGAGTTATCGGACAACTATCTTTGAGGAGATTTATTGCAATAAACAAATCATGGTAAATTATTTTAATTTTAAGTGAGACCACGCTCCCAAAAAATGGGCAATGAAAAATCAAAGCATATGTTCATTTGCGAATAAAAACAAGAGTCAAAATAGATTGATATATATATTTGAAAATTAATAGAGTTTTTAATTATTTTATATTTAAATGGTCCCTATATAGTTTCAGGGATGGAGACGAGAGAAAGAATTTTTTTAATAGTGTATAGTGGAAAATGAAAAAATTCTCTTTATCTTGATCTATTCTGTAACATCATTAAACCTATATCATACAAAAATTATTTCAATTTTATTGTAAAATTTTAAACTAAATTAGTCAAACAATATTTTAAAATAAATGCATAAATAATATTAAAAGAAATAAAATAACCTGGTGCATCATGGCACATACTAACATACCTATCTTTTAAATTTAAACTGTAGTTCAATTTTGATACAATTTTACCATATTTATGAAATTAATGTCCTACACTTTTTTCCAACCTTAAGATAACGGGTCATATTCCCAATATTAAAAAGAATAAATTCCAAAACTTCTAACCTTTTTAGTAATTAATCCTGTAAAAAAAACCTTTTTAACAAATAAAAATACAAAATAAAAATTCTGCAGGTTTAGTAACGCAACCACCTTCTGCATGTTTAGTTGAATACTTGAATGTTTAAACGTGGTTTCGTAATGGATAATCTACAATCTATTTTTGTTTAATTGAACTGAGTCAACAAGATTACGACGTTTGGAAATAATAAAATAAAAATCAAACCATATTCGTTAGAGTCAGCTGCCTCAGTCTTGTACAAAAGCCTGCATTTTTTTCTCTTGTATTTCATTTGAAATTAAGATCTTAAATAATAATTTTTTTTAAAAAAATATGTGGAGTCAATGCATTAAAAAATGAAAATTTTGAATAATTTTTTATTTTATTTTTTAAATTTCATGGAGTCATTCATTACTAGCAAGACCTTTCTAATACAAATCTTGTAACAAAGTTTAAAGTTTCAGCTGCTGGATAAAGTTAACTCGCATTCTCTTTGATGGATGAAAGTTTACAATGTGAATATCGATGTGAATATCAGTATAAATTCTCATATCAGTTATATATAGTGGTCGAGTCCTTTTGTTTGTTTGGGTATTGACTAAATAGTTATGACTTTTGTAGTTTTTTGTGATTCTAATTGACCCTCCTTAGACTGATCAGGATTGGTTGGTATTAAAATAAATTTCATTTTCGTTTATAAAAAAAAAGTTTAGGCTATGATTTAAACAATGGTGTATAATATAATTTGGGAGGGGGCAGATGCAAGGCTACCACATTGGGGACTCAAGTCCCTACAAGAAAACAAAAATCTTCAATGATATATATTTTTATTGTGAATAAATTAAAATACTATTATAAAGTTTCCAAGTCCCCATAAAATTTAGAAAAATATTAATATGTGATCTAAAGACACCTGTTAAAGGACTATATATAATAATTCTCACTTAAAAATCGTATAAAACAATGTGTTTTAAAGAAAAAGGTAATGTCTTTCACTATATAAAGCTTTTAAAACAATGTTTTTTTTTTTCTTTAAATATAAGACCCTCTATAATTTTTTTAATGTTTTTTCCTTAAATATAAGACCCTCTATAATTTTTTTTAATGTTTTTATTACTCTTTTAATTTCATTTTCCACCATATTTATTAATTATTTTTGTATTCTATGCATTGACAGTGTAATTCTTTTTTACTTATGCGGTATCACAAAATAATTTGATTGGATACAAATGTGTAAACTATAATTTTTTTTACATTATCGGTGTATACAAATTAAATCTTATAGATGATACGTAAACTTTGCGTCTACAATACTTTTTAATCTAGACACTACCCCACATCTCCAAGACTCCAACTATATATAGAAGCTTCCCCATTCAATCTTCATATCATAAAATAAAACACAAGAAATATTAGCAATTCAAGATGAAGAAATTCATTATGATTCCATTGTTGCTAGTTTTATTGCTCCTATCTATGGAGCAAGGGAATGCTGTTGATTGTGAAGAAGCCAAGACATCAGTATATCCCTGTGGAACGTTCCTCATTGGTGCTGCAACAGAGCCTTCAACTTCTTGTTGCAGTGGTATACAAAACCTGAAATCTTCAACACCCACCGTAGATGATCGACGTGCTACTTGTGAATGTCTTAAAGAAGCTGCTAGTCATTACCCTTTCTTAAGAGAAGACTTAGCAGTCTCACTTCCAAAACTCTGCAATGTTGACATAAATTTTACTATAAGCAAGAACATTGATTGCAATAAGTAAGTTCTCAATATTTTTTCTTTATAAAAATACATATCACTATAAGAAATATGATATTCGACGGCGACTTTTTTCGTTAAAAATTATTACAAGTCACCAATCGTTAGTTGATTCAGTGGTGATGGACGCTGAACTTGGTAGGGAGGACCACGGTTCGATCCCCCTGCGATCGGGAGGGGGCTGAAACCATTTGATGTCAGAACTGACCTCCGAACCAGATTCAACTGATAGTGAAAACAAAAAAAAAAAAATTATTACAAATCATTGGCAAAACTTTTAAAAAGTAGTTTTGCCAACGACTTGTAACAACTTTTAACGAAAAAAGTCGCTCCCAAAAAATCATATTTCTTGTAGTGATACTTTAATGAAAATATATTTTTTTCAACATCTACCAATAACAAACGATAAATTATTTATTATTTTCTCAAATAGTTAATAAAGTATTAATTTATTTATTTAATTTTTTTTACGAATTTATTTACTTTTGTTATTAATATTGTTTCTTGTGCTTTGTTTGACAGTATTTCTTGAGCCCAATGAAGAAAATAACATGCTAAACGGGATGAACATATGGTTATTCTTCAAAAGTAATAAAGTGCATCCTGTAATATATTCCACTATGGCGTCAAATATAAAATTTGATGTTAATAAAAATTAATAATTATATGCATGATTTCTATGCTTACTTATCATTTTAGATTATTTATAATTATATGTATTAACCGATGCATAAAAGATGCCTTCATAATAATAATAATAATAATAATAATAATAATAATAATAATAATAATAATAATAATAATAATAATAATAATCAAAAGTATAATTAATTTGTAATTTTGATATTTAAAAAATGATCTAAACTAAATCACATTAAATTGAATCATATCAGAGATTAATCATAACAAAAATAAACACGATGTATTTTATCTTTAAATCAAATAAATTTTTACCTTAAAAATGATCCAAATTACATCATGATTCATGAACACCCCTTAATTATTGTTAGAGAATCAAAATAGAGTGCTTAATTTAATCAGGTCTCACTTGAACACCATGTGGCTCTAAGAAGAAAAATAAACTCAGTTTCATACCTCTAAAAAATATTAGTTCATTAAGCCAAACAAAATAATAATAAAAAAATTCTGTGCCAATTTTGTTAGACTTTAATTCTACAAATTCGACCAAGTGTGAAGGGGACTCTATAAAGCACAGACACTTTTAGAAGGTGTTGTTTTGCGGTGTCCGATATTTGTACTATATGTGTCGGAATAGTCAGACAAATGTCAGAAAAGTCAAATAAGTTTCACAAAAAAAAAAGATTTTTTTTTCTTTGTTTCGAAACTCTTTTAATTAGTGTCTAACACTCATATGACACGCATACAACATGTGTAGACAATATATTCAAACAAGTGTTTCAAAAGGAATTTATATTTTTCCTATGGTCCAACATTCCTAATATATTGTTTGGTTAAATCTCAAACACGTCTAAAAAAGTTAAATATGTATTGAAACAAATTAACGAAGAATTAAAGACATTAATTTGGATTAGAATATTTTATTTTTTTTAATAATAAATTGACAAATAAAATTCAAATTTTATCATATATGTAGCGGTGTCAGTGTCCTATCTTTTCGACATTATCGATGTCAGAGTGTCGTGTCATGTTATGTCTGTGTCATAGTCTGTACTTCATTAGGGATCTCTTTTATAATATTTATTAGTAACAAATTTGTCATTTTTTTCACAGTCATTTCTCTTTATTAACACGCACGAAATAATCCTTTATATTATTTATTTGTAACACAATGAAGGGTTTGAAATATTTCATTAAACTTAAAACTAATTAAGTTTGATAAATTTAGGGTTTAATGAGAAATTGAGATTTCAATTTTAGAGTTTAGAAGAAGATTAAAGCAAACAAAAAGAAACAAAACACAAAAATTCATACAATTTTAAGGTGTGTTTTGGGTATACTATGTTATAAATTAGTGAAGAAGAAGTACATGATGAAAATGAGGATGAACAAGATGGATGTTCATCACAATTTCTAAGTTTTTTAAATTTTCAATTAGTTTTTTAAACTATTCATTATATTACAAATAAATAAGATAAAAGATTAACGGTACACGTTTATTAAAAACTTTTAGTCCCCCTATTTTAATATTTTTTGAAAATAGTTTTATCAATCACTAATGCAACATTATTAACAAGGGGGCCATGTCATTAAAATTAATGGGGACCAAATTGTTTTGTCAACTTTTAAAATAGGGGATCAAAAAGCTGATTTTTAAAATGTGTTTTATAAAAGTGTCTTAGAAAACTGTTTTTAAGAGAAAAACAAAACTTTTTGAACTTGTTTTATTTTTTTATTTTGTTTTAAAAACTGATAAACATAAAACAATTTTTGAAAACACTTTTGTAATATTAGATTACCAATCGAGTTTTTTTGTTTTTAATTTTTAAACTAAAAAATTGTTTTTAAGAAGGGAATCAAACATGCTTTAAAAAGTTAAAAATAGACGAACATGTTACAATCTAAGATAAAAGGTTAATACATGCATATTTATAGAGATAAATAATCCAAGTAAAAAGAAAATACAAATTTGTGCAACTTTGCTCAGAACGGATTGGAACTAAATACTCTCTCCGTTCTAAAATAAATGACATATTTATATATTTACGTTTACGTTTACCAATGTACAATTTTGATCGTTAATATATTTAATTATCTATTATTAAAAATTATAAAAATTGTATATTTTAAAAATACTCGTCGAGACAAATCAAATAGATCTCAAATGCTAATATTTGCATGTATATATTAGTAGAAAAATATGGTCAAAGTAGGTCAAATGAATAGTATACTAAGTCAAAATTAGGTCATTTATTTTGGGATGGAGAGCTGCAAACAGAGCTTAGCTGAATTTCCATATTTACCCTCACCAAAAAGCCAAAATTACAATCCAATCCTTTCCTTGTATCGAATTCATCTTCATCCTCTGAACCCAATTCAAAACCACCATTGATGAATTCACTCACTACAAAATCTCCACAACAACACTATTAAACGCTGCGTTTCGATCATTTCAATTCAACAACAACAAGAAGAAAACAGTGAAACGCCGCGTTTTGACAGTTTCAATTCAACAAAAAAAAATGAGGTCTTCTTATTCTTCTTCTTCTTCGGGTGCGATCAACATCGCTATGAGTGCTCAGAAGCTTGAAGTCGATAATCGGATTTCTCTTCGGTTCTATTATCGGATTGCTGATAATATACTTCGACAGGTTTGTTCAATTTATCATATATGTTGATTTTATTTGCGAATTTTCAGTTTTCATTGCTTTCTATTGAAATTAGGTATTTGGTGTTGTAATTGAATTTTCACTCGTTGATAAAAATCTATGCTTTGTTATAGGGTTTAGTTTAGGTTTTGGTTGAATTGAGACATTTTAAGTTCATCAAATTTGATATCTTGAAGTCCAATAAGATATAAGAATCAAGTATGTGATAGTTGTTTGTTTCTAAAGAGTAGTTATAAATTGGGCTTATGTGGCGTTTTGATGAGTTTTTATTGGACGTCGTGTATAACTAATTTATATAGATGATCATGGTACATTGACGTCCAATAAGAATCAAAGTATGTGATAGTTATTTCTATAGAGCGGTTATTAAGTGCGCTTATGTGGCGTTTTGATGAGTTTTTATTGGACGCTGTGTAAAACTAATATACATTGTTGTTGCACACCATTAAACTCAGTTTAATATCAGTTAGAAAATAATTATGATCGAAATTTAATGTATATAGTATTACTATTTACCATTAGATAGTATTTTGTTGAGTATGACTCATAGTCACGGATAAGTGGGAAGTCGACTGGTAGAGTGAGTGGAGCTGAAAGTGCAATGAGCATAGTGGAGATGTATGCACAATTAGCCGAATTATGTGATCGATCGATTGTCTCTTGCATGCGTTTATTTATGGATAAGTAGGAAGTTGCTTGGTGGAGTGAGTGAAGCTCAAAGCACAATGAGCATAGTGGAGATGCATGTACAATTAGCTGAATTCTGTGATCAATCATTTGGCTTGGCGTCTTCTTGTGTTCGTTTATTTGTCTATTTACTTTAGAATCCGGTAGTGTCAGTTATATGAAAAATGACGTTCACGAATGTCAATTCACCTTTGCATTTTCCTTGCAATCATGTTATATTATGTAATATAATGCTGATGATCCAGGCTTTAGATTGCGGGTGTAATTGCGAACATGATTATATCGTGGATTTGTAGTATTTGGTATTGCAGCAAATTACGGAGAAATGTGACTGATCATCGAAGTTTGTGATTGCAGACCACACTTTCAAACTATGTGGATGATTAATTTATTCTTTATTACAAGATATTTTGTGCTGCTACTACTGATTGTTGTTTGTGCTGATATTGTATTTTTCTATTGCTGAATTGTATTCATTTATTGTCCTATTTTAATTTCTTTTTATATCTGGTGACGTTGTGTGGTCATGTTTACTTCTTTAGAAGATGAATTTATTGTTTAGTTGCCGTGTCTGACCCTTGGCTCCCATTATTGATTTTAACATTGCAGGCCGACATTTTTCGCGCAGAGAAGAACATTATTGACCTATATGTCATGCTTTTAAGATTTTCTAGGTAATGCAGGGTTGCCTGTATCACATTCCTTATTTGAATTGTAACATGTCTGGTTTGTGGTATTTAGTTTTATATCGCCACACTGCATTGAGGGTCCTGCTTTTTGTTTTGTTTTAGTTTGGCATCTGAGACAATACCGCGTCACCGAGAGTATAGATCATCTCCACAAAGCAAGAAACAATCATTGAAAAAGGTTGATTGTCAATTCTCATCTTTGAATGAAAATGTTTTTTTTATTAAATATTAGATTCAACCTGATTTTTCAAGCGCGCTGTAGGGATTGTTGATTTCTTTGAATGAACTGGAGAAGTTGAAACCGTTGGTCCAGCAGAAGATTAACGAGCTTAATAGCAAAAATACTCACCAACAAAATGGACGGGGAAATTTTCTTTCAGTGGATTTTTCTCCTGTGAAAAAGCAAACATTGGCTAGTAATAATGGACAAATAAAGGTAAAATATGCAGGAACATTTGCTTTTGAAGGTTGTAGTTCACCAGTGATAATATTTCTATAAAATAAAACAACATTGATACTGTTGGTTGAATGCATGCATATTTTTATTTTGTTTCTCTGCTCCACTTCAAAAGAAATTTCACATTTATATGGTATTGTATATTTGATCAGGCAGTCAGAGCAACTGCTAAGGAGTATGTTTACCAAGGATCAAGTGGCCAACAATTCTCTTATGTCAGGCCTGTGGAAGAGCAAGTGCGAAGACTGTAAGTATTGGACTCATAATTTACGTATAATCGCCCCCCTTATGTTGATAGGTATTGTATATATTATTGCAGTTTTTATCCTCACAGGAATTAAGTTAAACTTAAACTTCCTATCATCTGTTTGGTTACTTTCTAATATCGTTTGAGGAAATTTCTGCATTTCAAAGTGGATAAATGCTAGAGGGTCTTGCTTGTTTATTGCACATTACTGTGTTAATTTTAAAAACAAACTTCAACCTAGTTAAGTGAGCATGGATTCAACAATTAAAATATTTCCTTCCTTTTCCAAGATTATACTGGCTGGTCGAAGTTCAATATATATCTTTATATCCAATTGTAATGGTATAGAATAGTGGAATATATTGGCTAAGACTGAAATTTTAAGAAGTCAGTGGATAAAATTTCCTGTTTCTGAATTTGATGGGAAAACCTAGGAAAGATTCACGTCAACCAAAAACTTATAAAAGGATAAAAGTTGTAAATAGATAAAATAACCACAAACCAATGAGTCAAGAATGTGATATTTTTTTTATTTTAAAAACAACAATTAAATCGTCAAGAACCGAGCTAGCAGCAACTCGATAAAGCAAAGTCCAATGGTAGTTTGGGTTTTTAAAAAATGCTTTGGATATATCTAATTTTATCATTAGTAGCCTGCTTAGAAACCAAACAATTAGTCTACCTTGCTCTTCTGGGGGCATTTCACAAACTATCTTGCATTTTTCAGATAAATATTTGCTCGACTAATGGGTCTCTTCCATTTTTTCTTACCTTTTGTAGATCTCTAACTCTGCCACCTCCAAAATTGGAAACTCTCTCTAGACATTCTATCCTTGGTCCCAATGGGCTTAATGGGCAGTGGCGGCCACCTACTATTAATACAGGGGTATGTGCTATGCTATTGTATCTGTATATCTCAATTGTATTCTATTCAAAGATCATCCTGACTTTTCTCTATGGATATAGGTCAGGTATCCAACTAACATAGATCTGTCTCCAGTTGCACTACCAAGGTAAGTTTATAGTCCGTCATGTATCCGTGAACTAGTTTATCTATTGATTTTATATATTAACTGTGTCCATCCTATTGGCTTTTCTTTGTGAACATACAGCTTACAGCCTCCCTTGGAAGATGTACCTCTGAGTAATAAAGATAATAGCATAGCAGAACTCCATAAATTAGATTTAAATTCAATTCCTACCGATAGTGAAGACAGCCAGCCCCAGCGCACTCAGGAATCTCCTTCTCTTATCTCTTTTGAAGCAACTGAAACCTCTGATCGAATAGAAGTTATCAGACAACCTTCTCCTCCACCCGTACTTGCTGAAGTGCAAGATTTGGTTCCTGCAGTGTCACCTCACATTAATGAGGCGGGATGTAAGACAGAGATTCCATCATCTGACAGCTGTGTTCATGGCGAGTCTCCTCTGCAACTGCATATTGTGAGTCAATAACATTTTCTTACCGTCTATGGTGTATTGTTCTTTTTGGTTAACATTCCTGAAGAGGGAGATATCAAAGTTCGTGTTTGGTGTTTATTTTTCCTCTAATATACTTGCAATTTTTAGAAAACATTGAATGTCGAATAAATATTTCTTCTTTCTATATGCAGTCAACTGCTTTGATGGAAGACTTTATGAAACTTGCCAAGTCAAATACTAAGAAAAATTTGGAGACTTGTGGTGTCCTTGCTGGTTTGCTTGTAAGTGTTGTTTACAGTTTTTGTCTTTAAGTAAAGCAACGTGCAAAAGTAGAAAATTGATTGTTATTTTGTACAACATACCTGATTTGCAGAAAAACAGAAAATTTTATATTACTGCTCTAATAATCCCAAAGCAGGAGTCAACCTCAGATTCTGTAAGAACTCCTTCATTATATATCTTTTTGTGAATATGCATTACTTATTCTGCAAGCAAGCATAGAAGTTATTCATCATTCTTCTTCCTGAACAGTGTCAGACTACAAATGAAGAGGAATTATTTGAAGTGCAGGACAAACGATCACTTTTTCCCCTAGGGTGGATCCATGTGAGTTTTCAAGTTTTCTGTTTGGAAGAAACTTATATGATTTCTTTCTTTCTATATCCTAACTTTCAAAAATATATATGAAAAATAATGAATGCAGAATAAATTTTCTCATTTTGGGACTGTAGTTTGCTTATTGTAAATAGTGTTTATCTGAATTCTTTATTTTTCCCTTTACACAAGTTACATTGTTGTGAACAGTAACACTGAAATATATTGTTCTTATTTGCCAGACACATCCTACTCAATCTTGTTTCATGTCATCAATTGATCTACACACACATTACTCATATCAGGTTAGTTCGCAATTTTTCTTGGTTTATTTTGATGAGTATTTTGAGACAGATTTATGCTGTTGTCTATGAGGGAATGGTGGAAAAGAGGCCTCGAGAACTACTAATGATGGAATATGTTACTTATAGATCTAATTTCTTAATTCATATATTTCATAATTCATTGTCTACGAGACAGTTTTTATCTTTTATTTACTGAACTATTGAATATTTATATATTTCATAATTCATATAGAACATTAACTTACAAATTCAAAAAGTTACGTATTGGTAATTTGGCAACATTATTTCCTTCATTGTTTCTACTAAAGAAGGTTCTATTCTGCCATATTGATTTCTTATGCAAATTTTCGTCTTTTTAGATTATGCTGCCAGAATCTGTTGCAATAGTCATGGCGCCAACAGATAGTTCAAGGTAAGAGAGGTCACATTAGATTTATTTTGATGCATGGATAATAATTAATAACAAAGAAAACATCTCCATAATAGAATAAGTTGGTGGAAGATCAACTTTAAAAACTTATCACGGGTTTGCGACTTGCATTTTAGAAATATGATCTCTTAAATGAACGAGTAAAGATCCATCTGTCCCTGAGAAAAAATATGGTGTCCAATTTAGTTACTCGGAAAAAAGAAGTCTGCAAGTAGTCGCTTAAAATTAGTAAATCAGGACACATTAGTCCCTAACTAAAAATGTAACACTCAATAGTCTCTATTTTCGAGACTAATATGTTCGGATTTGTGTTTATGAGGGACTATTTGTAGACTTATTTCTAAAGAACTAAATTTGGTGCCACATTTGCTGTCCTGGATTAGAACGGGGATTCACTCTAGATAAAAAGATTACCGACTTTTGGATATAGTAACATTCTCGCATTTACATTCTAAGAAATTACTAACTTTTGGTTATTCTTTCATAGTTAGTTCGATGATTTTTGTCTTTATGTTGTTTGCCGTCTTCATGAAATTTCCGTTACCTACTTTGAAATTACATTTGTGAATTTACATGCGCAGAAACCATGGCATTTTTCGGCTGACAACCCCTGGTGGAATGTCTGTTATTAAACAATGTGATCAGCGCGGCTTTCATCCACATAACCAGCCTCCAGATGGTGGTCCTATTTACAATACATGTACAGATGTTTACATGAACCCAAATTTAAAATTCGACGTCATCGATCTTCGGTGATAATAAGAGTTTATTTACATTCACCCTTTCATTGTGTATATATAGACCATATGATTTCTATTTTCTCCTATATATAGTTTTGATTTTACCATTAAATCAGCTGTGATAATAAATCATGTCTGGCTGTAAATGTAAAAAAATGAAGAAATCTTGCTTGTTGTAATGGCTCTTCATTCCTTAGATCGCCACTTTTACTATTCACTGGTGCTTTGCATGCACAGCCATTTCCTGCAATTTTTTGACTAAATAATTGTTACCAATCTCAGTCAGATATATATATCCTAGAATAAATTTGATTCGAAGTAAGATCATATCTTAAAATTTCAAAAAAAGTGTTCTATTATGTTACTGGATTTAAGTAGTATTAGCTTATTAGATGATTTTAAATAATAGTTTTACCTTACGTCATTTTACCATTTTAGTTTTTATGATGTATTTAAGAAGACTTTGTGCTTCATTTGAGAATCAATCAAATATTTTAACTTTAATTCTACTGGTTCGTCAATAAAATTCATTTTTCCTCATATTTTTGTATAAAACTTGTTTATTTATTTATTTTTTGGCCAAATGCATATGTAGCTCTTTAACTTTTGCATTTGTATCTATGAAGCCCCGATACGGGACACGATACCGATACGCCGATACGAGAAATTTTTTAAAATTCCAAGTCTGATACTGCCGCGATATGTTATTTAAAAATTAAATTTAAAATTAAATATATAAATATGATTAAAATCATATTAATAATTTAAAGTAGAAAACATCTATTCTTATATCAGAATTTTGGGACAAGCTCAAATGCTTAACAGCCTGTTATATAGTAGGACATCATAGTTTTTTTTTTTGAAAAGTAAAAAATTATATTGACAAAGGAAAAGCACAAGAAGTGCTAAAGATACAAACAAGCAGGTCTGATACAGGAGCATCATAATAAGTCAAAGTCAATCAATACTAGAAACTCCCAAGGTCTGATACTTGAGAACATTAAGTTAATACTATCCCCAAAAAATAATGGCCACCAGTACATCTTAAGCTATACATCTTAAGTTAAGTATTATACAAAAAAACACATTATTAATACTATAAGAAAAGATCACAAGTACTATCCAAAAAATAATTTCTGTATCGGACACGTATCGGGTATTTTTTTTTTATTTAAAAATAATGATTTAACCGATACTTTTCGATACGAGTATCGGGACGTATCGGAAGCGTATCGGTATCGAGTGCGTATCAGACACGATTCGTCACCATTTTTTTAGTATCAGGGCTTCACATGTATCAGATAAGTCCTTTTAAGTTTTTTTTTCTTCTTTCAAATAGGTCCTTTAAGATTTTAAAATGTATCATCAAGGTGCTTCCGTTAGAAAAAAAAATGATGTGTTTAAATAAAACATATTTTATAATTTGTTCTTGTATTTATGTATCATCTAGATTGTTCTACGTCATCAATTTAACGACCACGTCATTTTTTTTGTAACGGAACATAACAGAAAGATCTAGATGATACAAAAAAACTTAAAGGATCTATTTGATATAAATGCAAAACTTAATGGACCTACATATGCATTTGGCCTATTTTTTATAACAAAAACACTAGCACATTTTTTGGGAAAAAAACACTTAGATAACATGATCCATAATATTATTATTATGTTTGGGTATAAAGTTGTTGGTATCAGTCCTTATGAGTGTAGCTCAATTGATAGGGACATTGCATGTAATATGTAGGGACCGGGGTTCGAACCCTGATACTCCCACTATTTATCTAAAAAGGTGAAATTCTAGTCACTAGACTACTTGACAAAAAAAAAAGTTGTTGGTATCATATTGCTCCGTGTGTCTCTCCCAATGGGAAGAGTTATTATGCATAAGCTTATTCCTTATGCATGGTGCATAAACAATTCTCCACCATCAAATTGTAACTGATCATTATCTCTAAAAAGAAAAAGAAACAGTGAAATGCTTACCGTTCATCTACGCGTACTGTTCATCTTCTTCTTCGCGTGTCGTCGCCGCACCCTCCACTATTCATCTTCATAAGCCTACAGTGCCACCGCCGATCTGGTTCAACTTCATCATCATCGATTTCGATTTTCGATTTCATTTTCGTTTTTCCTTCTTCCGATCTGGTTCATCTTCATCATCAATTTTGTTTTTCTATTTTCATCATTTTCCCCAAATTCTAGGGTTTGCGATTTCGTTTTCCATCGCATTTCAGTTTATTGAACCATTCTTCTGGCGCAGTTACTGTTTGGCTGCGTTTCAAGTAGGTTGTAGAAGTGATTTCTGCCATGGATATGGTGGTGTGATTGCAGATATTTTTTTTTTGAGAAGATGAATAGTACCTGTTGTTGATGTCATTGAAACCATTAGACCATTATTTTGGTTTCACATACAAGACTATCAAAACCATTAAACCATACTTATGGTTTTAGTTATAATCATTATTTAAAACCATTTAACAATAATTTTAGTTTCTCATATAAGATAATCGAAACCTATTAAATCACAATTATTGTTTCTATTCTAATCTTTATACATGGTGCATAAGCAATCATAACCGGACTCTCTCAATTATAGAAAGTTTTTATTATGATAGGAAATCTCAAATCAAAGGTGGGAGACAGTGTCATCACGCAGTTGTTGTAAATCTCTAATACGCCAAGCTTGAGTGACAATGCTTTGAAAATGAAAACTTGGCTAAATTTCGTTTAAGTGCCAACAAATTAATCTCAATTTCTCAAAAGTCATTCTATTATAGGTAACTTGATTTAAGCTACTTTGAAACTTTTAACCAATTAAAAAATAAAGGCTACTTTGAAATTTAAGAACTAGTATATTTTTTTTATATAAGCTTAAGAACTAGTATATGATGTCCTATGTCTAACTTCATGATATCTCCTTTGAATCTTATTATTAGAATCTATAACAAAAATTGTGAGTATTAAAAAAATTGTTAGAGTAATAAATTTATCTGAAATGCAAGTATAACAAAAGAAAAATATTAACATCTGTCCTTAAAGCATAAATTAAAGAGATAAATATAGAAATATTTTTTTGTTACTTTATACATTTAACCAATTAAAAAAATTATCTGTTTGTATTATTCAATGCACATTTCCTATTTCTAGATAACTTAACATGTGCTCTTAAGGCAAATACACATGTTAACATATGACTCATAATAAAAATGCTCTTTGTAAATAAGTATTTATCATAACTCATAGGTATTACAGATAATATTTATGCTTCCAAGATTGTAGTTACCTTAGTTTAGTGTAAGAAATAAATCAAATCCAAGAAAAACTCCACAATCGAAAGAAGGACCTTCTCTAAGATTTTGATTGTCATATTCGAAGTATGAAAGATCTCTTACTTATTGTATAAGTAACTCTAGAGAATTAAAAAACTCGTATTTTGCAAAGTTTCTTACATGATAACAATTTTTTTTTTATTTCTTACATATTTTGCAAATTGCAAATATTAGAAAGTTATTATCAAAATAAAATATTACCTCCGTCCTTAAATATAGGACCACATTGACTAAATCGCTAAAGTTAAAAAGTTGAAATTATTATTAAATTTATTGATAATGAATCTAATTTTTACAAATTTATCCTTTAGGAGAGAGTATTTGTTTATGTTTTATCATAATATTTATTTATTGTAAGATATAGAAACAAAGATCAAATAATTAGAGATATGTAGGTAAATAAATAATAAATATGATTGGAAATTGGAAGATAATCTTATAAAAAGGGGGAAAAAGTATAAATTTATAGTTCTAAATCCTAAGACCAACAGTAGCATAACAAAGGTAAATTGAATTAACATCATTAATACAATAAAAAATCTTGATAAAGCATCCAAAGTAAGAATGAAAAGGAACCACAACTAAATTTACTAAATAAAAAACTTAAATTGGCTTCAATTTATAGCTTCATACATGTTTGCAAATGACAAATGCTTTAATTGGCATATAAACTTGTAGAAACTAAAAAGTAGAATATTTTAATTCCTTACAAATTTACCACTCGTATTCATGCAACCCACTTTCTACCAAACAAACTTCTCTCACCGACCTTACTTCAACTCTTTAATGCACCTTAGTTACCTCATATCTTCAAGTTACAAAAATATTCCACCAATAACAGTGACTCTAACAATAGTTAAACTTAGTCAAAAAATAAAAATAGTTAAACTTATTTTAATTCAAGCTTAATTATCCATTTAAAATTTTCAATATATCTTACTACAATATTAAGATTAAATGAGGTCATACTAAGATTTAAGTTTAAAAAGTGACTGAGATTAAATAGGGATTACAGATCTCCTTCTAATGACGATCGTTCGAGAGAGTCCATGTTTAATTTTTTTATTAGACTTTATCGAACTTTGTATTACCTGATCATCTAGATCTCCTTCCTAGAGAATCGGAAATTAAAAAAAAAAAACTATAATTTAGCTTAGTTTATTAGGTCACACTATGATTTAAACAAATGCTTCAAATCTCATTTTCTCTAATACATAAAACTTTTGTACATGCAATAATATATGTTCTTGAGATTTCAAATTTAAGTTCTTCAAAATTATCATCATGGAATTAATGATATATGGAATAATTTTCATTGGTAAGCTATTTTATACACACATAAACAACTATCAGGGTCTAACACAAGTAGTTGATGCGTAAATATAATAATATACTCTGTAATATATCGAATTCGATTCTTACCGATAAAAAATACATAGATAAGCAAGCATCTTAAGAGGGCACCACCACCTATAGATAATTGAGTTATTCCATGGAAGCCTATATGAAACTTCTCAATATATTAATTTCATTTGTTTTGGGTCCACTAAAGCAACCACAGCCAAGTCTCCATACTGCATTATCAATTATGTAACAAAGATAGGTAATAGGTCTCTCTCTAAAGTGCTTACATATTTCTAATATAGGTTATAGTTTTGTTACACTTCTTATTGCAACAAATTAAGACTACTTTTATGGTAATGCCAATTGTGGATTGGTATAGGTGGCGTTGTGGATTTGTGGGGTTCATAAAAAATTTGAGGGGTAGGGTCTTATGTTGTGGCAAGTATTGAGCATCTCAAATAAGAAGTTAAGGACATTTTTGTCATCATGGTTTTGAGCTTATTCATGTTAAGAAATTGCTCACATGGCAAGTTGGCAGAAATGGTTTATCTATATCTATATCTATATTGGTTAAAAGAAGAAACAATAGTTATCAATTGAGAAATTTGGGCCCATCTTAAAAAATGACCCCTACATCCCATGCTATGTAAAGGTATGCCCATCAGGGCCCAAATCAAAATTGTCTAGGGTTCTCTTCTCATCTCTATTAAATTATCTTATACCTTTATATCTATTTTTTTTTAACAATAAATATATTATTAATAATAAATCAGGTCTCTGCATAAGACGAACAAAAACCAATAAAAGAGATACTACAAAACAAAGGTACCGTATATAAGCGGAACACCGATGAAAATACCAAAACATACACCACCTAATAAAAGTGTACTTCTAATCACATACTTAGAAATATACTTTTCAACTTTCAGACCACCAGAGAAGACATCAACCTGACCCAAAAAAATGCCACTAAACTCAAAATCCCGATCTCGAATCAAAATTGACCGGCCCATCAGAATCCAAAAAGCAGCTCCGTGAGCCAAAAATTGATGGAACAACGGTAGAATGAGAACCTAGGCAGTTATGTCTAGCTTGCAGACCTCCTCCAAAAAGTCAACACCGACGCGGTAGTGGTCAACCAGATACATAAGAAACCTACAAATCTCAACAGATTTGGACACCAACAGAGACTCAAAAGGAATCCTGCAAATCTCAGCAGATTTGAAAAACGGTCAGAGAATCAAGTAAGCAAACTTTTATATTATGGAAAAACGTAACTATGATTTTAAATTGCGAATTGCCATTATACTGCAAACTTTTATATTAGACCAAGTGCAATGAGGGTGTTTAATGGGTGTTGACTGGCTGTTGAATGAAAATGGACCATTGGAGTAACACGTTGAATTTAAAGAGAAGATGAATCCAGTTAACATGTTTAATTGATGCGCAGGGGGACAGGTGGCAGCTTCTGATTGGCTCACGAGATTTTTACCTCATCTTATCTTTAAACTCAATTATTTCAATGCAAATTAATTTTTTTTTTTTATTTTTTCACCAAAATTCGTAATTTTTTTTTCTCTATAAATAGAGACTTGGTTCATTTGATTTGGACACAAAAAAAAAACCAAATTTTTCACTATCTTAATCTTGTTTATCTTTCAATTAGTGTTTAATTTGAAGTTTTAGTCCTTTTTTTTGGTGTGAAATGGATCCAATAATAATTTCAACACTCAAAAGTGGTGGGGTAGAGAAGGTGGTGGGGTAGGGTGTTGAATGAAAAAACTATTGGAGAGGGTAAAAATTGAATGAGGTGTTGAATTATTAGGTGGAAGAGAGAGAAAATGATGTGGAGTGTAAAAAGTGGAAAAGTAGGGTGTTGAATGTTTTTTGCCATTGTACATGGTCTTATGGAAAAACGTAAGCAAAATTGCAGTTGTGATATCGTTATAGAGACCTCAAAATCTTTTATATTGCGACCACAACTATAGTTGCATATCGCAAATTAAAATTACGATCATAACCTCAATTAGGGACTATATATATGAAGTACATACACATACAAGGATATTAGACACGACACAAACATATCAACACGGTGAATTGAGAATCCAGATTTATATATTCATGATCATATGATAAGCTTGTTTTACAATTTTTTGCGATAACGAGTCTCATTAAAAGATACTAAAGAGACATCATTATATACTATTTGAATTGAACACTTTGTTTCTTCGTAAAAAAGAAATCGTAGACAAGAAGGTGAACTATAGTACTATGTGTTTCATCTTCCACTCAACTACTATTAAAATGCTAAAAACATGTAATCAATATTTACTCCTTAGTTGATCATCAATATTAAGAAATTGAAAAATTTGATACCAGTCACGTCCCTCATGTTTAGCCAAATGCAAGTGTCGATTTGTTAGATACTCGGACACACCTTCAATGTGGAGTGTTGGTGTCGGATATAGCCAGAATTGATTCTGGATGTGTAGAATTGATTATGACTTGTTTGGTTTATCAAAAGTAGAATTGATTTTGTCTCCAGAATTGATTCTACTTAAAGCTAGAAATCGTAGCTTCTGATTCTATAATTGAAATTTACATTCAAATTTTTTGTTCAACTCACTTTTGCATTAATATATCCAAACATAAACCACTTTAACTTAAAATCAATTTTGGCCAGAATCAATTTTACAGAATCAATTCTGTCAAAATCAATTCTCATCACCGCAGAACCAAACCTATACTAAGAAGACTTCAATTGTTTCAATTTAATGCATCATGTCATTTCACTGAGCTCATATTATTTCAGCATCTAAGTACAATCAAATATGTGACAAACATTAGTAGGATACTTGAAGATCATACATAAACATATATACTTTAACATGGTAGCATGGTATATTGATTATACTAATTAACACCAAAAAGTTATACTTTTAGCTGAGTTGATCATTGTCAACTTTATCACATTGTAATATTAATTATAGCTAGAAAATATAGTACCTAATAAAGATTAGCATGCTTAATTAGTTATAAGATATTTGCAATACTTAGTGCTTGTTGAATATGACAGAATTGGCTGGTAGGTTAGAAGTTATTTTCATTGGATTGCAACAGTTTCTCAATTATAAGCCATTCTAGAAGATACAAATTAATACAAATTTGTTTGTTTCTCTTTCTATTTGAACTCAATTGAGTCCATGTTTCAAATAATCACAAGCAGATTTTCCTTTACTCTCAATAGATAATGAAAATACTTATTTCCTTAAAATGATAAAATGAGAAATAATAGGGAAAAAAGTAGGACTATTAAGTGAATCATTTAATCAATACTGTGCTATTAAAAAAATAAGTTGTCAAAACACTTTTTAAAACTAGATCAAACAATCTCACCTCATTTTGAGATGATTTTGCCGCTTTGCTATCTCAAAATCAATCTATGTGATTTCATTCTTGACGGTCAGTCAGATTCTCCAACAAAAATTAGTTATCGATAAAGTCGATTTGATACTTTTGAATAACATGGTTACCAAAAAAAGTTCTTATACAACAATAAGACAAAATTTATGATGAAAGATCAAAGTACTATTGAAATAAGTAATGTTTAAATTATAAATGAGACAATGTACCCCTACCTTAAATATATCTATATATAAATATGTTATGATGTAGGAAAAGGACAAAGGACTTAATCATAGTGGTTAGGATGATAATCCTAAAATTAGATATCTTATAGAGCAAGTTTTGTAGGCTACCTATTTGAAAGACAAAAAATTCCACACATTATTCCTTGAATTCAGCATAATTAGATTGTGGTTGCAGTCACTAATTTCCTCTAATCAAGAAACCACTTTTACTCACTTTATGTACACAATTGTTTTAACAATTCAAAGTTGACACATAAATAGTATTTTTTTTTCCTTTTTTAAATGACACATTCTTTTGTTTTCCTCTTTTGTTTCTACTCTCCAACAATAATACAAAATCCTATCGTGTTTCTTTTTCAAAAAAGAAAAAGAAAATGAACTTTAAATTTCCTTGAAACTTGAATAAATATTCATACATGTTCTTTCTGTTTCCTTTGTCAAAAATAACTTCATATTTTCAACATTTAAAGCCATTTTATTTTTCTATTTGTCTTTGCATCTTGAAAATCAACATTGATCAATTCTAATTCTTTGCTTGAAATTATGTGCTCCGAAACAAGTACTCCGCCGCGTCTCTCTTTCTCTCATAATCTCTCTGAATTTCAACTTCAAAATGATGTTACTTGCATAGAAACATTATTGCTAGACTCAAATTCTGATTTTGAGTTCAACACAAGTAACATCTTTGAATTTGAATCATCTTCAGCTGATGAACTTTTCTCTAATGGAGTAATTCTTCCGAAAAAACACACCCCTTTTGTTAAATCTAATCATACAAAACTTCCTCCGCGCCCCTCGGCTTCAAATGTTGACAAAATGAAGAAAGAAACCGATCAAAGATGGATCTTGGCCCAGTCCGAAACAGAAACCATCAAAGAGCTTCTAGATGTGAGTACTAATAACGAGAAAAAATCGCATTCCAAGTCTTTTTGGGGATTTAGTAGAAGCAAAAGTCTAAATTGTGAAACAAAGAAGAATTTGAGTTTTTCTTCACCTCTTTTCAATAGAAGCAACTCAACAGGTTCGGCGAAAAAAACAACTTCGAATAAGCAAACATCATCAACATCGGCTAAATCATCATCGTCATCATATCCTATGCAAAAATCTAATTCAGGTAAGAGTTATGGAGGATCTTATGGAAATGGTAATTGGATTAGTCCAGTCTTAAATGTACCAACTCCTTGTGTTTCAAAGGGAAGTGCAAATTTCTTTAGGTTTGGATCATTTTTAAGTGTTGGAAAGGTTAAGAAGAGTAAGAAGTGATTATATTCATATGTTATTACCATCATATCATAAATACTATAATGTCATGGATTCTTCTTTGTTGTTATTGTAATTATTATTTTTTTGTTTTAATCAATGAAGTCAATTATATTAGTTTGTTCTGATCATGTCATGTATTTATCTTGGCATAGTAATAGGCTCATATAAATAGTTTAATTAAGCACTTATAGTATAATCACGTATCATATTGGTGCTTATGTATAAGTTAATTTTATAACAAAAGATAATATAAAGCGAAATTATTTTCTTATAAACTATAAGCTATTTTTATAAGCTATTCTGGATAGCTTGTGAAAATAAGTTGAAGACAATGTATAAACATGTCATAAGTTGTTTGCATAAGCTCTTCAACAACCTCACAAGTGTTAATTGCTATTGTCACGTATTGGAGGCAAGAATTGAAACGCTATCTGCTCTAACAATGGGTGTGTTTGGTAAGTCCAATAAGCTAGCTTATAGCTTATTGGATTAGCTTATAAGCTTGTTTTAAAAAAATAGATGTGTTTGGTAAAAAACTTTTCTCATTAGCTTATAACTTTTATTGAGATGTTATTTCAAGTAGCGTTTGAGCTTATAGCTTTTTATAGTTATTTCCATTTTTAACCTTTAATTTTATTATTTTTTATAAAATAAAAAATCATCCACTAAAGAGAATAACTACCCACTACATATCCTTTTATGTAATTTTATATTTATCAACCAACCACTTTAAAAGCTAATTTTATCAAACACTTTAATTTCAATCAGCTAACTTTTCAGCTATATATCAGCTATAAGCTAGCTTTTCAACTATCAGCTAGCTTATCAGCTATTAAGCTATAAGCTAGCTTATAGCTTAATTTTACCAGACAGACCCAATATTTAATTATTCATTTGGCAATTCTCTCAAACCAACCACTAATAATAAGTCATAAATTCTTAAGACCACAACCACAACTAATGTCAAAACCATAAAATTAAAATGAAAAAAATATTTACTTTTAGTGATTTTTTTTATAAGTTTCTTTCCATTTGCTTGATAAACTAAGGATCTCATCATTGTATAAAATATAAATAGAATGATAGAAATAATTGAAAATGAATTTATCCAAGTGGTAAGGGATATTTGCCCTTTAAGCAAGTGGTCAAAGTTTTAACTTGTAACTCTTGCATATGATAAAAATTGTTTAAAAGGGAGAACTCACCTTATATATCCTAAAAATTCTATAATGGAAATTAGTTACAGCTAAAAAATGGTAGAAATTTTATATCTATAATATTACAATAAAAATGATAGTATGTATATATATATATATATATATATATATATATATATATATACTACATCCGTTCCATTTTATTAGACCTCTTTTGATTAAATGACACTATTCACTTATCATGCTCTGATCATACTTTTTTAATAATATATAAATATAAATATAAACATATAATATCTTGTTTGATTTGTTTTGATGAGTATTTTCAAAATATCCAATTTTTATAATTTTTACTAATAGAGAATTAAAGATATTAGTGATCAAAATCGTGCGTTGGCATGCGTGCAGTAGTCAAACTAGTTCTTTTATTTTGGGACGGTGGTAGTATATATTTTGGGCAACACAAATGAACTAGTAGGAGAAACAACTTTATTTCTCACCGATAAAACTAAAGCCAATGTCATTGTTCCTAAAACTATTCAATGGAGTGACATAACTCTCCTTGAGAAATGGGCTTTAGAAAGGGCAACACCAGCCTTAACCCGCATTACTCCCGATTTTTAAGATATAATTCAACATCAAACAAGAAGGGTAGAATTAGTCTTTAACAGAAGAAATTCCTTCTCTATGTCTAGGTCTACCAGATCTAATAATCCAACTATGGAAGATTTTAGAACAGCAGTTTCTAGAAAGTTTTTCTCCATCCCTAGATCTATACAAACTCATGATGATGCAACCATCCACTTACAAGGCCTTGAAAACACTACCCATGTTAGGCCTACTTATCAAAGAGATTAGGACGAACAAAGAACAGTCCAAACTCCAACATTTTTCTTTCTTAATGAACCTTATGATGTTATATAAGTTCATTATAGATAAGGAATCCCTCAAAAAAGAATTCTATTCTGAGGAATGGTCTCCTCATAGAGAATAATATATATATATATATACCTCGTGTTAATTTTCATTATACCTCATGTTAATGTCAAATGTTATTTAATGATTGCTTTGTTTTCAAACAATTACCCCTTCATTTCTTTAGTTGTTAAACTTTGACAAATTATTGAGCAAGATCAAAGTTAAATTAAGTAATGATTAAGTTCCACTAATGCATTTTAGTTGTATGCCATGGTTTCCACACGATTTTAGAAATTATGTATCTTTTACCCTTGTAAGTTGTAACTTCCAAGTCATGAATCTTGGTTTTCTTAATTTTTATCGTAAGATAGATATTATTTAATCTTAATATTTTTTAATAAGTAAAAATGAGATATATATTAACCAAAATAAATAGTCTCTTTAGCATAATAAGGAGTGCCAAACAAGTAAACGGGCTCGTCTACTAACTATGATAATTTGAGACTAAATTGATATTTGTTGTCTTCAACCACTGGTAGGAATGAAACTTAACCTTGTCCAACAGTTGGGGTAAAGACATTTCTGAATAACCTGGAATTACATTCGTTCCAAATAGTCCAAACGCATAAGAGCCAAAGAAGCTGCAAGAAAGATCGTCGAGCTCATAATCCACTTGACAAATGTGTACACTGATAAAAATGATGTGGCAGAGAGTTTGAGGATCCACCGACAAGAAATCAATCCACGACCGCACTAACGGCCATAGGGAACCAAAGAAACGGCATGAGATAAACAAATGCTGAGATGATTCGGTAATACTGCAACCCGACACGCATGAATGAGCTTCTAGAGTGATAATGCCTTGAGCCGCCAAATTTACCTTGGTAGGCAGCCTATCTCGCAAAAGTCTCCAAGCGAACATAGACATCTTCAAGGGAACCTGTCTGTGCCACAAGAGATCTTCGCCTGTTTTTAAGGGAGTTGACTGCAGAGAAGTTAGGAGCTGATAAGGGCCCCTGACTGAGTCACCTTACACTAGATCTGACTGCTACTGCCACGTATCTGGAGACTGCGCCTGCAATAGAAGAAATATGTGAATTTATAGGTAGTTACAAGGAAACTTATCTTATGTGAATATGATTTGTGTTCAGTTAGTTTCCCCTCTTTACTATAATATTCCCTTATTGAGAGTGCCTTTTATAAGAGACGCTCTTGATATTATTAAAATTTATTCTTTTAAAAATAAAATTAAAAATGTTTCCTATATTTTATTTTTCTTAAGAAGTGAAATAATTACATCAAAATGAGTTAAGCACAAGAATTGTCTAACACAAATACAAAAATGTTTACATTAGAATAGTAACTACCAAAACACACAAAAATAATTATGAGAACACCAAATTAACCAAGGTGTATTCCTATATCTTCTTGAGCAAATAACCTGCTATTTCTTTCTTTCCTTTATCTTTCATCTGTTATTTACATTATTTATTTTTAGTGGAAATAGTTTTTTTTTTCTTTGGTTTATCATGGAGTCGGTGAAGCTTGAATCTAGGACCTCATACATACTACCCAAAATTTGGGTTACAAGAAACAACCAAATTGGGCTACTTTCCCCACCCCCAGCACGTAGGTGATTGCTCTTCCCCCATCCCATATTGATAAAATAGGCAGAATATATTATCCAAAGATATCTATCCAAAAATATTTATCAATCTACATAGTAGGTAGAGTTGGGAATATGTTAGGCCAAGTTAGATTTTGTCAAATCTGAGTCTGATCTGTTAAAAAATTAAAGGTCTGAGCATACTTTGTGGCAAATCATAGGTTTATTTTTTAGGTTTGAGTTTGACCTTTTGAAAGTCCGACATGACCTATTAACCAATTTAAAAGACTATTTCATATTAAAATATTTAAATAAATAATTATATTTATTTTTAAATATACTAATGAACTAATAAACCAATAAGATTAAACTCCCTTTTGATATTTAACAAGATATTTTAGAAAATTTGACTATATATGACATCATATTTCAATTTTTGTTTATAATAATACATTTATATATGTGAAAAATTAATATAGATTAATAAACTTAAACTACTGAAAAAGTTAATAGATTTATAATATAATCAAAGTACAAATCAATATAATAATAATAATAGTAATAATAATAATAATAGATGTAAAAATATTATTCCTATTTACTTAAAAAAGTCTGCATAGTAGGCCTAAATAAAGACTTTTTTAATGGCATGGAGCCTAGCCTTAATAGTAGACTGACCTATTCCCAACCCTAATAATAGGAGGAGGGAGGAAAAGAGCAATTACCGAATATATATATATACTGAAACTAGGGGTGGACAAGGGTGTGTTTGGGCGGGTTCGGTTTTCACGGGTTTGAACATGTGGTTTAAACGGATTATTGGACAGTTTGATTCGGTTAGAAATAAAATACTCAAAAATAAAAATAAAAACAGTAACAAACCCAACCTTTGGAATTTAGATTCCGAAAATATGCAACCAGAAATGAGAGAATCATAAAACAAACACAAAATGAAAGTGTTACAAACCTTAAATCAACATAAAAAGTAAGAAAAAACAAAAACTCACATAAAATTAAAAATATAACATTTGATTTCAGCGAAGTTAGACAAACAAGCTGAAGAAAGTTCAAGTTTTGGATTTCAAAATGTTCCATGATTAATTTAGTCTTATGGATTTGAGGTGAAGTGAGAAAGTGTGAAGAGAGAGGAGGTGGGAGAAGAGCTTAGAGCATGTATATCGCAAAAGAAAAGTGTTGAACGCGGCATTTTGATTTACTCATGAGGGCGGGTTTATGGCACCGTTGGTCCAATTTTCTCTATCAGGATTTGCTCATAATAATCCAATTCAAATCGAATTTTTCAATTTATTGACCCATGATCCATTATAAACCGCCTAAATCTCTATATTTTTTGAATTGCGATGGATTTCGATTTTTTTGTCTATCCCTAACTGAAACTATCAAATTTTGTATGTCTAGATGTATGCGACTTAGAATAATTTGTATAAATTATTTTCCTTCGCTGCTTAAGAATCCTCAAATTCTACTATACTATTGTTGCAAATTTAAAAATGATTTTCAACCATTGAGATCAAATTGATGGTTCAAATTAAAAAAAGAACATTTACAAATGTCTACACATGATCAATCATTGAAGGTTCAACCATTGAAGGTTCAAATTAAATTCAGAAGGAAAAGCACCAGCAATTTCAACCTACAAACACAGAAAAACAAACTATTTAATTAAAGCAATAAGACCACAAGAGAAACATAATTTATTTATTAAATTATACTTAAACAACACACTAACCTTAGTTGAAGCAACAAATTAGCACATGATTTTTCCATTATGTAGCTCATATCGGTATCGAATATGTTAGATTTAATGAAATAGGTATAATATTGGAATTGAATAGAATAATATGAGTATAATTGTTGAAGAGTTTAAATAGACTATGCTATATCTAATGGGCATAACTAATAGGCTAAGTAAACTTGGATAAATTCAAGAATAATAATTATACAATATTTACAACACTCCCCCTCAAGCTGATGAATGAATATCAATCATTCGAAGCTTGCAAGTAAGTTGGCTGAATTGTTCTATTGGTAATCCCGTCTTCACCTCTTCTATCAGTAAATGCCGGTTGATTATCATAACATAACTTCATAGGATCTTCATATTGTGGTGAAAGTTGTTTAGAAGAGACAAAATTAGAAGTAGGACGTCTATATATGGAGGGACATGATCTCTTTTTCCTTCCCAAAGCAAGAGGTACATCATTCAGGTTAGTATCACAAGTATCAGAAATATGAGAATTATCATTAGGATGATCATTTTCAGTACTTACCACTGGTTCAGACGATTGAGTTTGCTGTTGGAGCGGGACGAGTTTACTTCTTCTCTGATACTCCTGAATTGGTGCTGAAGGTGTTGATTCCTCTAAAACAGAAGTGGGTGCATGAACATGTGTTCTAGGAAGGCTAGGACCTAGGACTAGAAACTCGGACTCAGACTCTAAGTCATTTACGTTCTCCCCCTGAGACTGAGGACGAGTAAAATACGACACATTCTCATGAAAAGTGACATCTTTGGAGACAAAAAAAATTCGACTAGGAGGATGATAACATTTGTACCCTCTTTTGTTAGGTGCATAACCTAGAAAGATACACCTGATTGCACGAGGATCCAACTTGTTGCGATATTGTTTATGAGCACGAACAAAAGCAACATAACCAAGTTGTTGCATCCCCATCACTCACCTGAACCTTAACTTTGAACCTATTTGGAAAGTTCAATCTTAATTTAAAACAATCTTAATCTCAATCTCAATTAAAAACAAATAAAAATAGAGTTATTGGAAAAAAATAAAATTTCAAATTAAATAAATACCTTGGGACAATTTGGAAAACATGCCTAAGACAACCTTTGCAGTAATATGCACAGCACAGGAATTAGGAATGATGTGGCACTTACAAGCAGGGTACCACCAATCTAAGTACTAATAATCATGAGTTAGAAAAAGAAAACATTTGGTAGATCTCTCCCTCTTCAATTTTAGATTGAAACATATACAACAATATTGTTTCCTAATTGTTGCATGAATCTTTGCACCCTATAGATTTAAAAAATAGAATTTGTAGAAAAATAGATACAATTTATAAAGAAGTAAATGAAAATAAATATCAGTATTCGAAAACAAACATGATCACACATGAACAATAACTCAATTCAGTGAAGGTGTTAAGGGATATAGTCTTATATTTTATTTAATGCTTGAATAACTCAATTCAATATGTAACTTCTAAAAAATATCGCGGCACAAATTTATTGTGATGCGAAAATATGAACATCCAACTCAATTTCACGAAACAATTACAACTAAATAGAACTGTTAACGAGCTTTAAACCAAAAGGAAAATCCTTACAATGTCTAATATTATGAAAAGAAGAAGCAACATCTTCAATAACCTTTCCATCACAATAATGTAAAGGAGGATAATGATAACAAGGTTCTAATGTAAACTCACGTTCACAAATCTCTTTATTTTCAATACATGGCTCATATGTAAACTTACGTTCACAAATCTCCTTAGTTTGATTATAAACCGGATTGTAAAAAATCCATGGTATTGAATTCCCCAAAGCCTTAGCAACATAACCAAAAGTTGATTGATGTGTAGTCACCAACACATCAGATAAACTTAGTAAATACATTTCAACCCAAGCCTTCAAATTTTGCTTCCTATCACCAATTTTTTGTTGATTTTCACTACTTGGTTGATAAACCTCAATTACTTCTCCGGTAACTGTTGATTTATTCTGATACATCTTCTTTAGATTCTTTCCATATTGTGAATATAAAGATGTCACAAGAACAACCTTTTTAATCATCTTGTTTTTGTCGGTAGATGATACTGACATATTTTTTGTACCAATAACTTTTGGAAGTAACTTATTCTCTAATGTGCAATTCAAAATTTGATTCATAACAACTTGGTGTGGTGTTGAATTAGGATTAATCACTCTTACTTGAAGCCCAATTCTCTCATTTGCTTTATCAAGGTGTTGTTGATAGAAACTAGTAATTAGTTCCCATGCTTCATTTGCAGGGTGAAATAAATAGCGTCCCAAATGGTGAAAAATTGAGGTAATTTCTGGAAACATTTTGCTTAAATCTTCTTCGAAAATTGGTGTCATGAAAAATGAAGGTACAAAATATTGATTTGCCGCCAAAAACACCAGAGGTATTTTACTGAGAAGAAATTGACTATGGTCACAGTGAAAAAATCTCTCATCCTGTTTAGGACTGTATCCTAGATTCACATGCATAGCTGATGGCAAATATTGATATAATGTATTAGTCATTTCCATCTCAGTTATGCCTTGATATTTTACAACATTTCGCGCATACCAAAAGTGGGAATTCTCCGATAGTAGCCATGTTGAATTTATTAAAGGTTCGCAAAATAAACCTTCTTTGTCTTTTCCAAATTGTACGATCAAAACACGATTCGTTAGGAGTGCGTAAAGAAATGATGAAGCCATGCTAATTATTTGGTTACCTAAACCACTTCTACTAGGTAACCAAATAATGTATTTGCAAGTTGTTGCAGCAGAAATTGTATTGTTTTCGTTAGAGTTTGCAATAATTTTCATGTCTCTATTGTAAGCTCTAGTGTTAGGTCCACATTTTCTATGAAGTTCTTCATATTTTCTCAGTTTAGATATCAAATATGGGGAAGGTTTGTGAGGAGAAGGTTTGTGGTAGAAATGTGATTGTGACCTGCTTATGCATGATGCTTCATCAAATCCAGAAACTAATAGTCCTTCAAGCAATTTGTCTTTCTCATCATCAGTGATCTCTTTAGATGGAGTTGAAGTTGAATTTGCCAATGGAATATTCTTGGAGCCTGTAGATTTTGTTAAGAATATCACAATGTAGTAAGTAGTGGAAAAATTATGATGATTAAATTAAGGGTTAATAGACTTTTACCCCCTGCAAAGTATGCGAGTTTTGTTTTACCCCCCTATAATAATTTTTTTTGAGATTACCCCCTGCAAAATTTTTTTTTTTTTATTTATCTCCCTTTTACTGACATGGCAGGCAAAAAAAACATAATAACCGATTTAAAAACAACACTTTTTAAATCGGTTGAACAAAATAACCTATTTAAAAAGTGCATCCAAGGGGATAAATCAAAAAAATAAATTTTGCAAGGGGTAATCTAAAAAAAAATTATTATAGGGGGTAAAGCAAAACTCACATATTTTGTAGGGATAAAGAACTATTAACCCTTAAATTGATTTAGTAGAAATTGAGAACAGGTTCACTGAATCATAATTCTAAATTGCAGTATGCAATCGCAACTATAACCATAATATAAATGTTTTATATGTCGTATTTGGCTATCTGCAATGGTAACACAACTGCAATTGAAGTTGTTTATGCCACAATTTGCTACAATAGCAAAATTTATAGCTTAAATACAATCGTAATTTTAAAAGTTAAAGCAATAAAAAAATTTGTTGCAGCCATGACAATTATAGTTTGACACATTATGGAGACCGGTTCTTTTGTCAAGTCTAACCAACACGGATAGAAAATTCTTATTTAATATAAAAATGTTCAAAATAATCCTAAATCCAAAAACGCATAATCCACTTTTGAACTAATTAAGTGTGAATTTTGGTTCTTAGAAAATATAGCTTATGTTTAGTATCACGGGAGTGAATGTATCAGAATCACAGTGACACACCGTAATTTTATTAAAGCTACATTCTGTAATTTTTGAAAAATCATGTAGGATCACCTTAATTCTAATATATCCATCATGATACCGAACATATACCTAATAATAATAATAATAATAATAGACAAAGAGAATGTAAAATATTACTCTTGTGAGCAAAAATTTGTTATGGTGTTACTTACTTTTGATATTGAGATCACTCTTGTTTCTTCCTCCAAAGTTGTCAAGTGTTACATTTGATTTCAATCCAAATTCATTAGTTGCAACATTTGGTCCTCCAATTGTAATAACGTTCTTATGAGCCATTTTTCCCATTGCCATGTCTTTTGAAAACCCTTTAATTAGCCCAAAACAAGAGTTTTGGTCCATTAAGGTAACCATGGTAAATATAGATGAAGCTACCAAACTCACAATAAAGGATACTTTGAGTCTCGTGGAATATGCTTCCATCTTGCCCTTTAAAATTGCAAAAGAACAATGTGTTAACAATATGAATATGAACTCATAGAGAAAGAAGAAGAGAGAGAGATGAAAGTATAAAAGGATATAAAAATGTTGATACCGATTTAATAATCATAAAAATAATAATACTTGATTTCACAGTTTTGTTCCCTCTATCAAATTTTTGTACTTAAAAATGGTGATTTAATATATTTTAAATGATGCAGCATATGATAAATAAATAATCAAACGTTTATGAAATTACAAGAAAATTCAATAAAAACTTTGATTTCAATTTTAAAGATTATTTATTTTTGAAATTTAATTAATTAAATTTAAATAATTAATAGCATGGAAGAATCTATATCATCAAATTATATGTCATATTATTGTGAAAGCATCACTAGAAATCCAAAAATCGGTCTTGAATCCGAGAGGTCCCGGGTTCGAGCCCCGCTAGTGTCTTTGGAGGGAGGTAAATGTAATTACTTTTGTAAGTGCTCTTTGAGCCCTAAGGTCTTCCCTACCTTGGACTGGGGCACCAAGTTTATTGTCGCCAATCTATGGTTGAACAAGTAATAGCATCTTGCAATTGAAAACCAACCAACATTTTTTTTTACCACCAGTTTAATCTGGTTCGGGGTCAGTTCTGACATTAAGTGGTTTCAGTCTCCTTCCGATCACAGTTGCGGGAAATCAAACCGTGGTTCTCCCTACCAAGTTCAGCATCAATCACCACTGAACCAACTAACGATTGGTAAACCAACCAACATATTAGTTAATTGGTTATTAAAAATATGACTCAAGTTGTCCACAAATCATAATTCAACTGACAAAAATATCAAAATTGTTATTGTCAAATGTCATGACCAGAATTTAAACTTCGGTCTCTTTACTTTGTATGTGTGAGTCCGACTTATCATTTTATTTATCTAAAAAAAATATGACCCAAATCATAGCAACTTCTTTACGCTACCATTAACAGAAACCAAATTGTACCACTCTACCGCGGCATAATTTTATTTATTTGGTGATTATTTCACCGTTTCCATTATGATTCAAGTTGTTTCTCTTCTTTGGTGATTATTTTTTTTGTAAAAATAAATGAATACGTGGAGAAGAAAATTCTTATGATTTTGCAGAGAACTCCACAAAAACAAACGTCTTTGTAACTCCAATTCAACCTTTTCAAATATACATGCATATCTATATGGCATTCTATCATTAACTAATTTGACTCTGTATAGTAAAAAATAGCGGATATCTAATAAGCTAGCTTATAGTGAATATTTTATAAGTTAACTTTTAGTTTATAGCAAATAAGGTAGCTGATTGAATTTGTAGTGTTTGGTAAAATTAGCGGTTGGACTAGCTTATAAGTATGAAATGACATAAAAATAATATGTTTAATTAATATTAATTCTTTTCATGTAAGATAATATGGGTAAAATTGGAAGAAAAGATAATAAGCTATAAGCTCATAATCTACTTGAAATAGCATTTGGAAAATAAGCTATAAACTAATAAAATAAGCTATAAGCTTTTTTTAAAAAACTGTTACCAAACAGAGCTTTTAGCTTATAAGCTAAAAACTATAAGCTATAAGCTAGCTTATTTAATTTACCAAACAGAGCCTTTATTATGTGGCAACCTACTAGGACCATTTCCTATACAATCAACCATTTGATATCAGAACTGACCTCCAAACCAGATTAAACTGGTGATGAAAAAAAGAAAAAACGCCTAATTATGTTTATTAACAAATCAACGTTGAAAAATTTGCATTGCATATTAGGCAAGTAATTAAGCAAATAAGACAACTAAGTATCTTCAATAAAAGTATCAAAAAGAGTTTCATAGATTAATAATCCACACCTTAATTTTTTTAATTATTAGAATTTCATGTCGTGACATAAAGGGTATCAAAATTGATGATACGGTACTTTATTTACGGTACCGTATCATCAATTTAATATTACTTTTTTTTTATTATAACAAATTAAATAGAATGAATAACTTGTTACTAGGACCATTTCCTATACAATCAACCATTTGATGTCAGAACTGACCTCCAAACCAGATTAAACTGGTGATGAAAAAAAGAAAAAACACCTAATTATGTTTATTAACAAATCAACGTTGAAAAATTTGCATTGCATATTAGGCAAGTAATTAAGCAAATAAGACAACTAAGTATCTTCAATAAAAGTATCAAAAAGAGTTTCATAGATTAATAATCCACACCTTAATTTTTTTAATTATTAGAATTTCATGTCGTGACATAGAGGGTATCAAAATTGATGATACGGTACTTTATTTACGGTATCGTATCATCAATTTAATATTACTTTTTTTTATTATAACAAATTAAATAGAATGAATAACTTGTTAGTAATATATGATATCCAAAGTTATATCATCGTTAAAGTAAAATATGTATGAGTTGCATAAGTATTACATGGTATTATAGGGACCATTTTTTACTGATGTATGATACTCAAAGTAATATCACCATTGGAGATGCTCTAATATTTATTTATAATTTTTATTATAAATAAATTTCAAATTTTCAAAATTATTCTATGCATTCAAGTTGCAAATCACAACTGAAACAAAAATAATTTGGCATATTCTTTATATATAAAAGTGTTTCACTATTAGTTGCTTACAATAAAAATTATTTCGCTATTAATTATATAGATCCTTAAATTAACCAATCTATACCTATATAATATATGTTTACGAGTTTTTCTCTCGTAATCAAATTTTTTTGTAACATTCTATCGTTTATCAATTTACTAGATGACATTCTATCATTTACTAATTTACTAGGTGGCAACCTATAAGGGCCATTTCCTATACAACCAACACGCCTAATTATTTATTAACAAATCAAAGTTGAAATTTGCATTGCTTATTAGGCAAGTCATTAAGCATACATGACAAGTAATATTATTCAAACGAAAATAATATGGCATACTCTTTTTTTTTTGTTTTTTTTTCTAATTAAACATATATTACTTGGTTATAAATTAATTATGGATATCACATATAAGTTAGTTGTGGGTACCATATACAAAACCATTTATATCGTTTGTTTTTATTGATTGTTGGATAAATATCTCTAAAATATCGGCCAAGAGATAGGGGCAAGCATGCCCACAACCCTAGGCCTCCAAATTTTTAGGGCCTCAATATTTTTTTTTCTTCAGGCCAACCTATTGAAAAAGGTCAAATATTTGTGCTGAGAATTTGTATCACCAATTGAAGACTGGTCTAATAGTGCGCATGTCTTTGTGTCAATTCAATGTCAAGGGATTGAGAGTTCAACTCCCACATGTGGCTTTTTAAAATGATGGCTCAATTAAGTCTCTCACGGATGAGGTATTAAAAAATCACTTTTAAATTTAATCAATGGATTAGATTTATTAAAAATATAAATGAGAGCATCAACACATTTTCACACACAATCTTATACCCCATATCTCTCCTTTCCCATATCTCATCCTCTCTAACTCAAAAAACTTCAGAATACTTTCCGAAAATCAATACAATGCAATAAAATAATGTTTCCAAACACATAATAAGCCGCAGAGAAGGTGGGATCAGGATTTTTATCACAAAATGTTTCACACTGAAAAATGCATAGTTGTCTAATAACATATGATTATACTAAAATATTCATCCTTCATATCGTGACCCACAGGGGCGGACCTGGACACCAATAATTGGTGGGGCTAAAAATTTAATTATTATTGAAAGAAAAAAATTCATTTTGATAATTTAATTAAACAACAAAAAACATATGAGATTATTACCAATACAACATGTATATTCAAAAAAAGAACAACAAACTAGAAAATTTCTATTAAGAAAAAAAGAAACCAACAAACTATATTCAAGATGAAGGTGGAAAAAACACAAGAAGGGGGGGGGGAGTTGAATTGTGTTTTGAGAATTAAAACTTTTTGAGGTTTAAACACGTTTGCAGCGGATATAAACACAAAGTTAAAGAAGGGTGCTGAGAGAGAGAAAGAAAAACACAAAATTTATTCTGGTTCCCCTCACAAATTGAGAGTACGTCCAGTCCCCTTGTTACTAACAAGAGCTTTTCACTATAATCTTCACAAGATTACAAATTGCTCAAGCACACTTGCAAGAGACTTCTCAGGTGCTCAAGTTTCACTAAACAAGAGACTTCACAAACAAACTTAAAATCTAAGAATGATTGTTAATGGACACTTGATATACTATCAGAGGTGTTTACAAAATACAACGCAAATTTCTTTAAGACTTGAATGACAGATTGAACAAATTATGTCAGAATATTTCAGAGCCTTAAGACGCAGTAATAGAACAGTGGTCATTTCTTCCATTTGAGTCTTCTATTTATACTTGAAGGAAGATGATGACCGTTGCAGAGAGATAAGGTGCCAGCTTGGAATACATCGTACAATTGTGATAGCTGTAATCTTCCATCTTTGGTAAAGAAATCCAATTCCACTACCTTGCTATTTGAATTATCACTCATCCATTTTGAGTAATAATAGTACGATAGTACGTTCCTCAAATGCGCTCCACTTATGGATAAGATTAACGTTGTACCAACGAATATTCCTTCCTGTGGATGTGACAGAGCCTTGAAGTAGATTGTTCTTCAATCATTGGTTCTGATTCTGTCAGTTGAGTGACGTAAATTCATTTTGCTTCAGATGCTGTTGTCATAGCTTCTTAAGGTCTTCAACTTCTGAACTTCTCAGAGTCTAGCTTTTGATCCTCAGAAACACTATCTTCAGCACGCAAATTTTAAGCTTCTGATCAACAGCGATACGCTTTCAGAGCTTCTTAGCTTGACTTCTCTCTTGTTATTCATAGTGCTTCTGAATGAATTTTAACTTATAATTCTGCACACTAGAATAATCATTAGTAATACCAATTGCAATTTTAATACTTTGTTATCATCAAAACCACTTAAAATCTTAGAGGTTCATGTCAGACCTACTTTGTTCCAACAATCTCCCCCTTTTTGATGATGACAAACTAAAGCATTAAAATTCAATTGTTGTTGATTTAATTATTTATGTTGACTTCAGGTTTCAAAGGTTTGCAATCTCCCCCTGAGTCTGATAATCCATAGGGTTAGGTTTGTAAGCTCCCCCTAAGTCTTATCCATAATTAATTAAAATAGTTTAAGAGTTAATTTATTAACTTAAAATAAATTTTCATATTTCACTCTCAGAAGCACCGTTTTGTAAGTTCTGCTTCTTAGGGTCTGATAATACTCAGAGGAGGTTTGCAATCTTCTCTTATATTATCTATGAAAATTAATTTTAGGTTCTTAAATTTTCTCCCCTTTCAATAAAGTTCAAAGTGAGAAGAAATCAGAAGGGATAGAAATTGATTCAGATGCATATACATAACAGTTTCAGGTCTTTAAGCAGTAATAGAATCAATCAACATTTATTTTAACACTATCCTTACTCCCCCTTTTGGCATCAGTCAAAAAGCACAGAAAACAAGGCAGTCAAATGTGCAAGAAAACAAGACAGTCAAGTAAAAAAAAAAAAAAAATTACAACTATATTCATTAAATGAACTGTGTTGATTCCCAGGTAGACAAGAATGCTTGAGAGCACTATAAAAGGGATGATTCTTCTCATTTTATTCATACAGAATAATCAAAGAACATTGTAACAAACACACAATGGAAAAGCAAGCTGCGAAGAGTGCTTCAGGATCAAAAGAAGTGATCAAGAAGGAAGCAGAGTCTTCACGCTCCGAAAGAAACAGGCAGCTGTATGAAAGAAACAAGCGAGAGGTAGTTTTGACAGAGTCTGAGCTTGAAGAAATAGGCTCTGACCTGGAAGAGTTCTTATGGACATATGATCCTGACAAGTCTTACGAAGAGTATCAAGCTGAGGCTCAGCACGCCCTGCGTGACTATCTTTCATATGCAAGCACTGCTGAAGCAAAGCCCAAGAAAGATGAGCCAGAGGCTGCTGACGTTGATTCTAAGTAGGATCTCACTATCATATGTAATAAAGAATTCTTCAATAATATTAATAAAAGAGTTCCTGCTTTTAATTTCTTTCTTTTGACTAAACATGTTTCTTTTATATTCTTCTTCCAAACGTCAGAAAACCAGTTACCAGACATGCCTCGTTCGGTATTGTTGCCCCGCTGTTAAACAGGCGATAATACTAGGAAGCTATTTCATGAGTAAACAGGAGTACTGATGTGGGGGACTCTTAGGTTTTTAAAAGCCTAGAATATTAGTTTAAAAACTGAGATGCTCTGCAACACCTCACACTAGAGCCAGTAACCACAAGAGTACCAGACATTATCAGAGAATATGATTTTAAATTTTGAAAAACAAAATAAAATTAACACACAAACACAAACACACAAATATGGATAAAACAAACTTTCAATAGATCAAGAAGACATTATCCAAAAGATTACATAAAAGCATGACTACAAACAAGTGCTCAAACATAAAAGTTAAGGTTTGGGTTGATGTTGAGTAAGCTTCAGCAGGAGCTCCATCATTGCATCTATCTTTTTATTAGTGGCTTCACCAGATTTGTTCATATCTTCTCTTATATCAGCCCTAAATTCATCCATTTCATTTCTCAGCACTTCTCTTAAGTCACTCTTGATCTCATCCAGAGCCAGTTGCATAGCTGAAGGTATGGCAGATGAGGAAGAGCCTTGAACAAGTCTTGGTGGAGATCTAGGAGGAGATGAATCAACAATAGCAGCTTTACCCTTGTCAGAATCTGGCTCACTGAGGTTCTGATCATGCATAATGCAATCCTCTTCAGTTGCTTGATTCTCATTAATCTTGTTAGTCTCAATCACAGCAATGTGAACAGCTCTATCCACCAACAACTTGAGAGCTTCTTGATCAGCAAGCCTCTTACGCTCTACTTCAGCAGCTATCCTAGCCTGCTCAGCATCAATTACTACTCTAGCATATGTAGTCTCTTCTTCATTTAGCCTTTTAGCTGCTTCAAGTGATGTTCTAATACTTTCATTTACAGCAGCAGCCAGCATTGCTAAACGTTGACACTCTTTTTCATGATTATAGAAAGTAAGCTTAGGAGCATGAGAAATTTCTTCTGCACTCATTATCTGGGTCAGAGCATTCATGCCTCTTCCTTCAATCTTACTCTTTACGTAATTTCCCAAGAGCCTCAGAGACTCACTGAACTTGTCTTCCAAGTCCCTAATCTCAGCATCCACATCTGAAGGAAAGATAAATGTTTCCTGCTCCATATTTTTGAATCTCTTAAGACTAATACTAATAGAAATGTCTAATAGCTCAAGATTAGGTTCAGAGATGGGATTGAAAAAGGGATGGTTTCTGTTGAAAGGAATGGTGGGTTCAGGTCTTTTTCTTTTGAGAGGAATTATTTTTTTTTCTCAGGTCAATAAAAGTTTTTTCAGAGGTTAATTCTTCAGACGTTGATTCTGGTTCATCATCAATATTGATTTGCTTTTTAAGATAGTCCTCAAGAATAGGTAGGGCAAAGTCAACAGACAGAACTAGTTCTTCTACAGTCAAAGGTTTATAGGATGGACCATAGATGAGTTCTGGTTGTGGTGTTTGTGGTTCAGGTTCAGGTGTGGAAGGTGGTTCTTGAATAGGTGAGAGAGTATGAGGTTCAGAGTGTGGAAAGGTATCATTCTGAATAACTGGTGTAGAGGTGGGTGGCTTTTCTTGTTCAGGGGCAGCAAAAGTTGGAGGTGGTGTTTGAACAAGGATTATTGGTGGTTCTTGAACTGGTGGATCTTGAGGTAGTTCAGGGGTAGTATTTACAAATTGAAGGTGATTTGGTGAATTCTTGTTAGAGTGAGTAAAAGCATCACCAGTCAAGTGTGTGGAGAGGTGGTCAAGGATTGTAGTGTCAATGATAATAGTTTCCACAGGTTGTTTGTTTTTGGTTTTCTTGGGGGTTTCTTTCTGAGCTTTCTTTAGGTACTTAGCAGATTTTCTAAGAAGCTCAGATGAGTCAGTACTGTAATCAGAAGAGGTGCCTTCTGATGAAGATGATGATGATAAGGGTTGTGGAGAGGGTCGAATCACATTAAGAGGTTTGGTATAGTCTATAGGAGGTGATGGATTCAAGGGTTGAGCTTCAGAAGTGCTATCAGCATTAGGCTTAGAGATATTCTTTTGGTTGGTCTAGCAGGAGAAGTCTTTTCTTGTTCAGAAGGTGGAGGTCGTTCATTTCTTTTCTTTGTTCTCTTCTCCTTCTTAGCTGCCATGACTCTCTCAGCAGCTTCTGCTTTAGCTTTAGCTCTTTCTTCAGCAGCTAACCTTTCAGCGCCACTATCCACTTGTTCTTTAGACTCACCATCAGCATTGTCTATATCATTCTGATCCTCAGGATGTTCTTGTGATCCCTCCTCAACTAAGTCTTGTTCTACTGGTTGAGGTTTCCTTCTTGACCTAGTAATCTCCTTAGGTCCTTTGAAAATATCCCAGTTTGGTACACTGACTACCATGCTCCTGGGCATACTTACTCCAGTATCTCTTTTCACGATTTCCAAGAAGTTCTTGATGACATCCTCATTGTCATGTTCTGATTTGGTTGGAAAACCATCACACCAGAAGTAGTTTTCATATATTGTCTCCAGAGGATTTTTAGGCTTCTTCAGATCTTCTTTCTTTACTAGCTTCATGTTCACCAAAACATTAGCATCATACTTGGCAGTTTGAAAGACTCTTAATTTCTCTTTAGAGCTCAGAATATCAGTCAGCCTTGTCTGACGAATGATTTCAGAAATCAACCTTGGGTGATGGATCACAGAAGGTGATTTGGTTCTACTCTTGGAGATTGTAAAGCAGAGATGGTCAAACAGAAGCTCTGCCAGATTGATCTTGACCTTCTTATACAAGAACCAAATGAAGTGTCTGTGAGGTACTGAGATTGTATCAAATCCTCCTTCTCTTGTGATGATAGAGGCAAGGAATACTCTAAAAGCAAAGTTGAACTTCTGCTTCATGAATTTTGCTCTACCAAAATCAGCTTTTGAAATATCAGGAAAGAATAAATCCTTCTTAATAGATTCCAGATGCTTGCTCTTGTCATCATAGTCATCCACATTCTCCCCCTCATTATCCAAACCTAATACTTTCGCTACATGTTCTTGAGTGATCAGAACATTGATTCCCATAATGTTAGACCTAATCTCTTTTCCTTTGAAAGGTCTTAAACCCAGTTGAACTCTTGTTTTTCCTTTCAAAGAACTGTCTTTTTCTACCATCTTTCTAATTTCTTCATCAGCGCTAAACTGATCAAAGATTGTTGCTTTTTGCCAGAAATACTTCACAATATCATAGTAGACGAAACCATTCAGCATCTCAGAATAATTTCTCCATTGTTGATCATAGAACAAACTCTGAATATCAATACCATTTTCTTTCAAACTATCAAAATCAACAAACTTCTCTGTAACAAACTCAAACGCTTCTGGACCAGCATCGGTTGCATTATCTTTAACTACGAGTTTTGCTTGAGAAGTGAGATCAATCACAGGCGGTAGTACTGGGTTGAAAACACGTTGAAAAATGTTGCGAGAGGGTTGAGCAGTCATGATCACAGACGATTTTGAGAAGCAGAGAGAATTTGGGAATTTTCTGAGGTTTAGGGTTGTGTAGGAAGTGATTATGTGTAAAAGTTGTGCAATGTGAGTGAAGTGACATATAAATAGCAAGTAACACACATACACAGAAAAAGCAAGCCAAAGGAGGGAGCGCGAACAGTTTAAAATTAAATTTAAATAGAATTAACTGCGATACTCATCATTAACTGTTCCCCAGCCAATCAGAATCTAGACACGTGCAAGGAGAAATATAACAATCTGACACGTGTAATGACAATTGTTTTACACTTATTAGTGCAAAACGTTTCATTTCCGTCTAGTTCAGAGCCAAACTCATTTATATCTAACACCTCATCAGAACCTGTTTCCCTTCAGAACCTATTTTATTCAGAACTTCCCAAAGGAGACTCTGAATTATTAGAGGCTTTGAAGGAGCTTCAGATCCTAATTCTATTTTACATCTCAGAGCTAGTTTTCTTCAGAGATAAAATGCATGTTCAAATTCTTTTTAATAAAATCAAAACGTTCAATAGCCAAAGGTTTGGTAAATATATCAGCCCATTGATGATCAGTATCAATGAATTGAATATCTATTGTCCCTTTTTGAACATGATCTCTTATAAAATGATGCTTAATTTCAATATGCTTAGCTCTGGAATGCAAAATTGGATTCTTAGATAAATGAATAGCAGCAGTATTATCACAATATAGTGGAATACTACTTTCAGCTATGTTATAGTCCTCTAACTGATATTTCATCCAGAGAAGCTGTGTGCAGCATTTAGCAGCTGAGATGTATTCTGCTTCTGCTGTAGACAAAGCGATAGTTGTTTGTCTCTTGCTGGCCCAAGATATGAGATTTTCACCAATAAATTGGCAATTTCCACTAGTGGATTTTCTCTCTATCTTGTCTCCAGCATAGTCAGCATCACAGAATCCAACTAGCTTACTATCTAGGGATTTTTTATAAAGAAGTCCTAGATTATTAGTTCCTTTCAGATATCTAAAGATCCTCTTAACTGCAGTTAAATGAGGTTCTCTAGGATCTGACTGGAATCTTGCACACAAGCATACACTATATAAAATATCAGGTCTAGAAGCTGTTAGATAGAGTAAAGAACCAATCATACCTCTATACAGCTTCTGATCTACTTTGCTTCCGATTTCTTCCTTGCTTAGGCTGCTTGTAGGATGCATGGGAGTTGACATTATCTTACAGTCTTCAAGATTAAACTTCTTCAGAAGCTCTTTTGTATACTTGCTTTGATGAATGTAAGTGCCATCTTTTCCTTGATTGATTTGAATTCCAAGGAAAAACTTTAGTTCACCCATCATGCTCATCTCAAATTCATCCTGCATTAGCTTGGAAAAATTCTTGCACAAGGAAGCATTAGTAGAACCAAATATTATATCATCAACATAGATTTGAATAACTAAGATGTCTTTCTTAGTTGTCTTTCTGAATAGAGTATTGTCAATTTGACCTTTTTGAAAACCATTTTCTAAAAGGAAATTGCTCAATCTTTCATACCAAGCTCTTGGAGCTTGTTTAAGACCATAGAGTGATTTCTTAAGTTTATAAACATAATCAGGATTTTTCAAATCCTCAAAACCTGAAGGTTGTTTGACATATACTTCTTCAGAAATGACACCATTTAGAAAGGCACTCTTAACATCCATTTGGTACAGGGTTATTCCATTATTAACTGCATATGATAATAATAACCTGATTGCTTCCAGTCTTGCCACTGGAGCAAATGTTTCAGTGAAGTCAATGCCTTCTTGCTGACTGTAGCCTTGTGTTACTAATCTAGCTTTGTTTCGTACCACTTCACCTTGTTCATTCAGTTTGTTCCTAAATACCCACTTGGTTCCAATGACGTTCTTGTGTGTTGGTCTTGGCACCAAATCCCACACATCATTTCTTTGAAACTGATTAAGCTCATCTTGCATTGCTACAATCCATCCATCATCAGAAAGAGCTTCATCAACATTTTTAGGTTCTATCATAGATATGAGTCCTAGAAGTGAATCATGTTGTTGATAATCTGATCTTGTTTTTCTTGGACTTTCTTTGTTTCCAAGAATAAGATCTTCTGGATGTGATGATTTGTATTTGAATTTTCTCTTTGGAGCTTCATTAGTTTCAGCACTTGCTTGGGTATCATCTTCTGAGATATCATCATGTCCTTCAGATGCTTCTATTGAAGATGCTTCTTCAGAGACTTCTTCCAATACAGCTTCTGAAGTTTCATGGGCATCTGATGCTTTCTCAGGTTCTGGATTGTTATATAGATATGGAACACCTGCATAGCTATCGTCTTGCTCTGACATTTTACTGTCAGGCTCTTTGTCATCAAATCTAACATGTATAGATTCTTCCACTGTGTTAGTTTCAGAATTATACACTCTGTATGCCTTTGAGCGTTCAGAGTAACCTATAAAGATTCCCTTACAAGCTTTGGCATCAAATTTTCTTTTGTAGGCCTTATTGTTCAGAATGTAACAGGTACATCCAAACTGATGAAAATAAGAGATGTTGGGCTTTCTTCCTTTGAAGAGTTCATATGTTGTTTTATTCAATATAGGTCTGATATAGATCCTATTTTGAATATAACAAGCTGTGTTCACAGCTTCTGCCCAGAAGTGTTTAGCAAGTTTTGTCTCATGCATCATGGTTCTTGACATTTCTTGTAAAGACATGTTCTTTCTCTCTACAACACCATTTTGCTGTGGTGTTCTAGGAGCTGAGAACTCATGGACAATTCCATGGTCTTCACAATAAGTTGCAAAGGGTTTGTTTTCAAACTCACCCCCATGATCACTTCTGATCTTTAAGATCTTAAGACTCTTCTCACTTTGCACTTGTGTGCAGAAGATGGTAAACACATCATATGCATCATCTTTCACTCTAAGAAATTTAACCCAAGTCCATCTACTGTAATCATCAACAATGACAAGTCCATATTTCTTTCCATTGATTGAGGCTGTACTAACAGGGCCAAACAAATCAATGTGAAGCAGTTCAAGAGGTCTTGATGTAGAGACAATGTTTTTAGGTTTAAAAGAGGTTTTTGAAATCTTTCCAATCTGACAAGGACCACACAGAGCATCTGAATGATAGTTAAGATTGGGTAGGCCTTTAACCAAGCTTAGTTTGCTAAGCTTAGAGATTAATCTCCAGTTAGCATGACCTAAGCGTTGGTGCCAGACCCATTTCTCATCATTCAAAGATAGAAGACATACTATCTTTTGCTCTGAGAGTTCTGACAGATTAATTTTATAAACATTGCCTTTCCTTAAGCCTCTGAACACTACAGACTCATCAGACTCTCTAATTACAGTACATGCATCTTTATTAAACTTAACAACAAATCCACTATCACAAAATTGGCTAATGCTAAGTAGATTATGTTTGAGGCCATCAACTAACCAAACATCTTTAATAGAAAGAGAAGAGTTACCAACTGTACCCGTACCAGTGATCTTCCCTTTTTGGTTTCCTCCAAATCCCACAGTTCCTCCCTCTTTCAGAGTCAGGGTTTGGAACATATGCTTGTATCCTGTCATGTGACGCGAGCAGCCACTGTCCAGGTACCAAGAATGCTGCTCTGGCCTTCTTTGAGTGCAGATCTGACGCAAAGACAATCTCAGACTTTGGTACCCATACCTTTATGGGTCCTTTAGAGTTAGTCCTCATTACCTTAGATTGTTTTTGTTTATATGGCCTATCAAAAGCTCTAGAGTTATTGAAGCCTTTTGAAAAACTTTTAGGCTTTGTATAACTTTTGGGTTTAGCTTTAGAATATACCAGAGTTTTATTTATTTTGACATTGGTCTGAGGTTTGAAGATCTTAGATTCTGAAGGTTTCAGAGTCTGAGACTTCTTAGCCTCTGACACGATTATTTTTTCAGGTTCTGGTATAACTATTGCTTCTGATTGGCTTTTAACAAATACAGTCTTAGGTTTTGAATTATCACTTTTAGAGGGTTTAGAAAATAATGGATTATCTTTAAAACGTGAAAATCCAAGACCTTCACCTCTGTTTCTACTAACATGGTATATTAAGGAAGCTATCTTACTTCTCTTCACGCCATTGATAAGAAATTCTTGCAGAGCAAATTCATGCTCTGGAGGACCCTTATCATCATAAACATAATGAGTTTCCATAAATGAGTTTCTACTTTTTAGAGACTCATTTTCTTCAACTATTATGTTCATTTTCTCAGTCAGGTTATTGTAAGCCTTTTTTAAAACCTTACATTCACCTGCCTTTTTAGTGAGCATTTTTAAGGCATCTTTAAGAGAATCTACTAATTCAGTTCTAGATAGTTTAGCAATTACCTCTTCCTCATCTTCAGAGTCTGAACCTGCTTCAGAGTCTTCTCGGTCAGAGGTAGTTGCCATCAGTGCTAGATTTGCTTCCTCATCACCATCTGAGTCTGAGTCTTTGTCAAGATCTTCCCATGTTGCCAGAAAGCTCTTCTTGACTTTACTCTTATATCTTTCCTTGCTAGAACTTTGCTTTGATGATCTACTTTTGTTTTCTGGACAATCAGCAATGAAATGACCAGGCTTGTTGCATTTGAAACACTTGCTTTGATCTTCCTTCTTGTCTTTAGCAGCACTAAGTCTCTTGGAAGATCCTCCAAACTTGCCTGCATATTTCTTGCTTCGTTTTGCCCATTGTGAAACCTTAGCAGCCATCAGCACCATCTCTTCTTCATCATCAGACCCAACTTCTTGACCCTCTTCAGAAGCCTCATCTTCAGATTCTACAACCTTAGCTTTCAGAGCCTTTGACGAGCTCTTAGAGCTTAAGGCTATCCCTTTCATCTTCTTGGTTGATTCATCAGTCATTAGTTCCATCTCATGACTCTTCAATGAACTAACTAAGCTTTCAAGGGATACAGTATCCAAATCCTTAGACTCTTGAAAAGCAGTCACCTTGGGTCTCCATTTTGGTGGTAGGCTTCTGAGTACCTTTCTCACATGATCAGCTTCAGTATAACTCTTGTCTAATACTTGAAATCCAGAGACTAGAATTTGAAACCGTGAAAACATAGTTTCAATGTCCTCTCCATCCTTCATCTTAAACAACTCATACTGATGCACCAACAAGTTAGCCTTTGCCTCATTAACCTGTTTATTGCCCTCATACTTGGATTTTAAAGAATCCCAAATTGACTTTGCAGTTCTTTTATCTCCAATTTTAAGGTACTCATCATGTGAGATTGCGTTAGTCATCATTCCTTTTACAGAGTGATGCTTCTTGTATTCTAGCTTTTGAGTAGGTGTAAAAGATTTCCTGTTCTGAGAACTGACTACTCCTTCTAAGTCCATATTTTCAAAGTTAACTCCATCTTCTACCAAGTCCCATAAATCACAATCAATACTCATGATGTGACTATACATCTTGGTTTTCCAGAAAGGGTAACCGGTCTCAGTTCCGTTGAAGAAATGAACCTTATCAGATGACCTCCTTTCTCGTGAGTTTGAGTCATAGTCGAAATGAACCTCATTGTTGTTCTTCTCAGCAGACATGTTTTTCCTCCTGGATCTTTACTGTTTCACTGTAAGGTGAGTTAGGCAACAAACCAGGCTCTGATACCAATTGAAGGTGGAAAAAACACAAGAAGGGGGGGGGTTGAATTGTGTTTTGAGAATTAAAACTTTTTGAGGTTTAAACACGTTTGCAGCGGATATAAACACAAAGTTAAAGAAGGGTGCTGAGAGAGAGAGAAAGACACAAAATTTATCCTGGTTCCCCTCACAAATTGAGAGTACGTCCAGTCCCCTTGTTACTAACAAGAGCTTTTCACTATAATCTTCACAAGATTACAAATTGCTCAAGCACACTTGCAAGAGACTTCTCAGGTGCTCAAGTTTCACTAAACAAGAGACTTCACAAACAAACTTAAAATCTAAGAATGATTGTTAATGGACACTTGATATACTATCAGAGGTGTTTACAAAATACAACGCAAATTGCTTTAAGACTTGAATGACAGATTGAACAAATTATGTCAGAATATTTCAGAGCCTTAAGACGCAGTAATAGAACAGTGGTCATTTCTTCCATTTGAGTCTTCTATTTATACTTGAAGGAAGATGATGACCGTTGCAGAAAGATAAGGTGCCAGCTTGGAATACATCGTACAATTGTGATAGCTGTAATCTTCCATCTTTGGTAAAGAAATCCAATTCCACTACCTTGCTATTTGAATTATCACTCATCTATTTTGAGTAATAATAGTACGATCCTCAAATGCGCTCCACTTATGGATAAGATTAACGTTGTACCAACGAATATTCCTTCCTGTGGATGTGACAGAGCCTTGAAGTAGATTGTTCTTCAATCATTGGTTCTGATTCTGTCAGTTCTTGAGTGACGTAAATTCCTTTTGCTTCAGATGTTGTTGTCATAACTTCTTAAGGTCTTCAGCTTCTGAACTTCTCAGAGTCTAGCTTTTGATCCTCAGAAACACTATCTTCAGCACGCAAATTTTAAGCTTCTGATCAACAGCGATACGCTTTCAGAGCTTCTTAGCTTGGCTTCTCTCTTGTTATTCATAGTGCTTCTGAATGAATTTTAACTTATAATTCTGCACACTAGAATAATCATTAGTAATACCAATTGCAATTTTAATACTTTGTTATCATCAAAACCACTTAAAATCTTAGAGGTTCATGTCAGACCCACTTTGTTCCAACACAAGAAACCAAAAAATTCCTATTAAATTATGCATATCACTATTGTTTGATGCTTCAAAATATCCTACTATGAATCAAAATATATAGAACCCAAAGTTATACTAGCTTATAACTTATTAATTTTTAGTCCAATTAAATATTAATTAAACACATTTTTTATATCATTTCATATTTATATGTTAGTTCAATTAGTAATTTTACCCAATATTACAAACTCAATTATTATCCATTTTTTTTACCAAACAAAATTATTATCAAATTTAACTATGTAACTTAAAATAACATTTTAAGTATAATGAAGGACTTTAAACTATCAATAATAGACATTGACCTAATATTTGGACTCATACTTAAGCTAATATGTGTACGAGAGATTTACGGTCATTAATAATAAACTTTAAACTAATATTTACATTAATATTTGTACAAATATATATCCAGAATTACTTAAAATAATTTATAAAATATATATTTATTTTTAAAAAAACAAATTTGGACTGGGCTGGTGTGGCTATAGCCACACCATGCCTTAAGCAGGTCCGCCCATGGTGACCCATATTCATTTTAGGCTTTAATGTAGTTTTAGTCCCCCTATTTTAAAAAATCTGAACTTTTGATCCCCTTATTTTAAAAGCCAACTTTTTGGTCCCTTTATTTTGAAAAACCTGAACTTTTGGTCCCTCTATTTCAAAAACCAGCTTTTTGGTCCCCCTATTTTAGTTTTTTAAGAATTTTTGTAACCCAACTCAGTTTAGCCAATTTTTTGCTGATTTGTCACGCTTGTTAATGACGTGACAGTGTCCATGTTGACAAAACATTTGCCATATCATTATTTGTTTTTCTATAAATTAAATATTTTGTTTTAAAAATATTAAAACAATATATATTTTTCAAAATAGGGGGACCAAAAAATTGGGTTTTAAAATAAGGGGATCAAAAATTCAGATTTTTCAAAATAGGGAGATCAAAACTGCATTAAAACCTTCATTTTAAAGGGCATTTTCAGTCATTTTGCACCCAACTTATTCAATTACATGTTGTCTAATAACATTATATGTTGTGTACTCAGCCCTTATCAAGTTTTGTGAATACAAATTTGTTGCAATCTATTATCCCATTGGCCCCACGCTTTTAACCAGTGGTTTTGTTAGAAAAAGATTGATAAAGCAAAAGCAGCTTGGGGAAGATAGAAATTTTTTCCAATCACTATCAGATCTTTCAAAATCAGATTCATTTTTATACTTTAATTATTTGGATACTTCGAATTGAAAATTTAAGTTTAACCTTGATTTAAAATTAAGAATTGTGGCAATTAAACAAGAGGTATTCTTCTAAAGATACAACCACAAATCAATTGTATTTAGGCATATACATACAAATTTAACAAAATAAAAGAAAAATAAAATAGTTATATCAATCAATATTATTTTAATTATTTTTTTTTTATTCTTTATGTGAGTGTGCCTAATAATGAGATGTTGTGGTTATGTCTAAGTTAGACTTTCTCATTAAACAAATCTAATTCACTTTATCCGGCAATTAAACAAATTTAAAAAATTAAATTTTAAATATAAAAAAATACATGAAATATATTTGTAAATGGAAATATTTGTATTTATGTATCAACACAGGAGACTATTTTTTAAAAGACGGGAACCTATATTTCGACTCATATATTTCTACGGAATCCTTTTTTTTTAATCATGATGCTTCTCATATATTAATATATAAGACGGTCCATTTTCTTAAATCTTTACGGGAATCTATTTTTTGGAATTTATACGAAGTCTTATATTTCTACTCATATATTAATATAAGATGGTCTAATTTTTTAATCTCTATGGGAATCTATTTTTTATAATTTGCCTATATATATTGTAATTTCTACTCATATCAATATAGTGTCTATTTTTTGAATCTCTACGGGAATCTATTTTTTGTAATTTTACGGAGTCCATATTTCAACTAATTTTCCAAAAAGGCATTATTTTGAAGATGTTAATTTGATTGTGAATGTTTGACAATGTTATGTTGATTGATGTTATTATTTTGATATATATATGAATGATAATCATTTTAGTTTAATTTGTTATGTCTTTTATTGTTGGATTATATTGAAATTATTGTTCTTTAGGTCTAATATAATAATTATTTATAGTGGTGATAAAATTAAATTGAAAATATTTGTACCTCATTAAAATAAAATATTAGTTTTTGCAACGGTGCGAAATCGTTCTTGTAAGAAATTGTTGTTCTAGATCATATGGTAAAGGGTTTACCAGAATGGTTTTTATAGAGCAATGGTGAGAAAGCGTTGTTGTATCAAAAAATCAAGAACGGTTTTTGATTTCAAAACATTGAGAAAGCGTTGATGTATCAAACAAACCAGTACGGTTTCAAATTGGCAACAATGAGAAATTGTTGTCGTATCTATTCGATAATTAATAAAGTTAAGGTCTATCAGAACGGTTTACGTTGAGCAACGGTTGAAAACCGTTGTGGTAGATTAAAGCAAATTGTTCTTATATTAGACCAATATCAATGGTTTTCATTGAGAACAGAGGGAAACCGTTGTGGTTGGAAATTTTAAGAATCGTTTTGTTAGGGACTCTAAGAGAACGGTTGCAATCAAGGCGTTGTCGTTAAGAAAAATACTGTTGCAAAAGGCTAATAAAACCCCTCAATATAGAACACCCTAAAATCCGTTCTCGTAGCCTATGAAAATGATTTTTTTATATTACAAAATAGTATTTTGGCGTTCTTGTAAAATGAAAATGCTGCAGTGTATCGTTTTACCAATTGATCAAGTCTTTTGAGTTCAATTAGTAGGATTTTTTAGAGTTGCAGAAACAAAAACATATTTAATGACTTTTAAAGGAGAGGCATATTAGTTGACATGTATTTCTAAATTTAAGCAACAAAGTGAACGAACGACATGCCATACGTTTTCGATACGTGTCAAAGTTGTATTTTGAAAAAATTCAAAATTCTAATACAGCTACACACGACAATACGCCATCGATATGTCTCCAACATGCCATAGACACGGGCCATGACTGTTCATTTTTATTTTTTGCATTAATCAAACTTCTTTTAATACTCCATCTATATTAAAATATATAAGTTATTTTGAGAAGAAAATTGTAACAAATTAGAAATCACTTTACATTACCAATATGAAATATATAATATTTTTTTTTTTTGGTAAATAGGTTGATACCCCCTGTAATGTGGACAAGTTTTGTTTTTTCCCCCTGTAATTTTTTTTCTTTTGATTCGCCCCTTGCAAAGTAAATTTTTTTGGTTTCCCCCTTGGGTGCTAGGAATTTGCACTTTTTAAATTGGTTTGAACAAAATAACTGATTTAAAAAGTGTAGCCAAGGGGCGAGTCCAAAAAATTTAACATTGCAAGGGGCGAGTCAAAAGATAAAAAATTACAGGGGGGAAAAACAAAACTCGCCCACATTACAGGGGGTGTCAACCTATTTACCCTTTTTTTATTATACCCTTAACTATTTATTGCTCTATCTTCTTTCAATATTTCAATTTATTTTTTTCTTATCATAAGTAAAATACAATTTTGTAAATCCTCTCATAATTTCTCTTTTTCATACAATATTAATTACATTTCTTAATATGTATAAAAGTGCCTGTTAGAAATAACATAAAACCATTGATGTGACCAATCATAACAACTTAAGCTTTTAGGATAGTCGGTTATTTGACATGGTATGAGAGCCTCTATGACTAAGGGCCCGTTTGGTCTAGCTTATTTTTAAGCTTATGCAAACGGCTTATGCAATATAAATTAGGTTTTATGCTATTTTATAAGTTCAAACTAGTGAAAATTGAATTTTCATAAGTTATTTTATCATAAACTACATTGAAAAACTTATAATAATACATAAAAATTGCATAAGCTATTTGCATAAGCTCAAAAATAAGCTAGGCCAAATGGGCCCTAAGTGGTCTAGAGTTCGATTCACCCTCCCCTCACTTTCTAACTAAAAAAGTGGAATTTAAGCATATGGTAGGTGGGACAATGCATTATCCACGCTTCAAGCCCAAATGGATTTTTGCGTGAGGGGGCGTGTCAGAAATAATATAAAATAATTGATGTGATCAATCCTAACAGCTTAAACTTTTGGAATAATCGATTATTTGATAGTGCCACAATAACTTATATTATGGTACCGAAGAAGTAATATTTCTAACAACTTTAATTAGCTTTAACATTTCTCAAGAATGGTTTTCTTTTCTCATAACTCTTTTCCAATTATCGATTGATGCAAATTCATATCACTTTTACATTAGTGGATTAATAATATTATCAATTTTAAAGATTGTGATGAAAATTCAATTTCATCTACTAAGGTTTTGTTTGGTAAGCCAAATAAGCTAGCTTATAGCTTATAACTTTTAGCTTATAAGCTAAAAGCTTTGTTTGGTAACTATTTCTAAAAAAGAGATTATAGCTTATTTTATTAGCTTATAGTTTATTTTACAAATGTTATTTCAAGTAGCTTATGAGCTTATAGCTTATGGATTTGGATCCTCTCAAATTTTTTCTCTCATGTTTGGTCATGTGCAACCATCTTAGCCATTTTATTCATTTTTTTCTCTCTCCACTTAAATGTTTTTTTGCTTTTAGTAGATTGCTAACCATTAGATCAAGAAAAGGAGAGAAAACATGAGAGAAAAAATTGGAGAGGATCCAAATCCATAGCTTATTATCTTTTTTTCCAATTTTATCCCTATCATTTTACTTGAAAAAATAAAATATTAATTAAATATATCTTTTTTATGTCATTTCATAATTATAACCTAGTTCAACCGCTAATTTTACCAAACATTATAAATTCAATCACCTAGCTTATTAGCTATAAGCTAAAAGTTAGCTTATAAGTTATCCACTATAAGCTCATCCGCTATAAGCTAGCTTATCAACTATCCGTTATTTTTTACCAAACAGAACCTAAGAGGACATATAAAAAGTATATGAGGTTACTGAGACAATGATTAATACCATTTTATTTTAATAATTTATTATTGTCTAATTTTAATTTACTTTTAATTTCATATATATACGTTAAACGTATCGTATCCTGTATTTTTCAATAGTTGGTATATTTTTGTATCTGATATATATTGTATCTGATACATGTATCAGATTTTTATTTCATTGATTTAATTTAATTTTGGTTCATCGTGACAAGTAAAATATAATTAAAATTCTAACCACCTACTTGATGAATTTTGAACCATATTATTTTTTATTCAAATTTGTTGTGTTTTTTTTTGAACGACAAATATATTATTAATAAACCAGGTCATCGTACAAGACGGACAGAAACCAGTAAAAGTAGAACTACAGAGCGAGGTGCCGTATATAGGCGGACACCAAAGACCAAAAACCAAAAATAAACACCGCCTAGAAGAGATTCAAATTTTTTTGTGTCTTCTGAGCTTTTTAAGCATCCTCTAAGTTGTCAATTTTTTTTATTCTTTTTTGGTACAATCTAAGTTGTCAATTTTACTCCCCTCAATAGTTACCGATTAGATACGAGCAAAGTTTTAAATCAGGGTCCGTTACTGCGAAAAAGGCCGCGACAAAAAGGTTTTGGTGCCTACCGTTATCGTTTTTTACCGTTTTTACATGGTGAAAGAAAATCACGCCGAAACGCCGATACGGCCGCGACGAAACACCGATACGGCCGCAACGAAACGCAATACGGCCGCGACAAAATGCAAATAGATATAAACTTCCATTTTTTCCAATAAAAATCACATTTTTAGTACAAATATGAACATAAATTATAAAGGAGTATATTTTTTCAACTCTTTTCTAGATCAAAACTATACATTTATCTCACATTTAAGTTGTTATACATATATTATAGTATAATAATTTTAATAAGATTGTGTAATGTTGTGATTAATTCACACCGCGACGACCGTAATCCGTAACGCGACAACCGTAATGGCCGAAATCGCGAAATCCTTAACGCGACCGCGACCGCTATTTAAAACCTTGGATACGAGTGTTAAATGATGCAAAATTGTAAAAACACAATTTTTGCCCCCTTTAGCCTTTACCGCTCGTTTGAAATTCTCCGAGTTTCTAAAAGAAGTTCTATTTTATTCTCATGGATTTAAAAATGAAAATAACAGAAGTGTATAGAGAAGTGGGGGTATCATCTCAATAACGATACGGTACGGTATTTTCTTTCCTGTTTCAATCATTAATCTATTATCAATATATCTATGGATTTAATATTTATTGCAAGCAAACTATTTGTCAATTTTATATTTGTGAATTCGTCTAAAATTACACCAATGATAAACTGGTGTGTGGAGTAATCGAGTGGCAACCAATAAACAAGCCGAATAAGCAATAATAATAATAACGACAAAGACGATAAAAAGACGCGATAATTTGTTTATCCAGTTCGGCGTTAATTAATCTACTCTGAGGGAGAGAGCAACTCTCCGTTCGACTATATCAAATAATTACTTTACAAAGAGTTCCAAATTGAGTTACAAGAATTAATCCTAATTATACCCAAATTCTCGAATCTCTTCACGTGGCCAAGAGATTCAATTTGATAAGTGTTACCCAATGTATAATCAATTCCCTTTACCCAACCCAGAGTTATACCAAGAGATAACCACTCTTGTTTCTCTCTAAAACCCTAGCCTTGTGTCGGCGGCAAATCCTAATTGATTCCCTACATCTTTGCTCTCTTGAAAAAAACTTAGAAAACACAACATGTATATATAAGCCTCGCGACCTGGCGCCTAGCGCCAACAGTGCTGCGCCTGGCGTGAGCAGTGTTGCGCCTGGCGCAGCAAGCATAATGCTCCCAGGATTTCATCAATCGTGCTTGCGCCTGGCGTGAGCAGTGCGGCGTCTAGCGCAAAATCCAGCACCTGTTTTCATAACTTCGTTTTCAAGGCAACTCGCAACACTACGATATGTAATTTGGATGATTTTATGTGCATTTTCAGTTAATTTTATATAATTCATTGATTAACATGTAGCAACTCATTGTACTGAGAGTAAAATGTAAACATTATTTGTATGACTGAACTTTTTGTTTTGATTTATATGAAATCAAAGAGTATTTTGTTTGAGAAGGTGAAACTAAAATCTTATTATTAAGAGTACGTTTGATCTTCTAATAAACAAGAGACTAGACAATACAACTCCAATTATACTATGTTTAATTTAATTTTTTTTCTCAAGAACTGGACAAAAATTGATGAAATTCTTTCCTTGTACTAAACTATAGAACAACTTTTTCCATGGATCGTGGCTATAATGGGGGAAATCGTCATGTTGATAGATACTATAATGAAGCACAAACATAGACAAGACACTGACAATAATTTTTTTTTTTAAAATAGAATAATTGAATGAAACCATATGTGTCGGTGCTGCGTAAGTGTTCGACACCAACTACGTGTTGGACACCAGATATACCTTCAAATTGTAAGTGCACCAGTTCATCCTCATATTTTAATAATTGTCAAAACACATGAAAATAGAGTAGAACACATTTTGGCAACATTACAAATGACTTGACAGCGAAAAACTATTTTTAAACTTTGAAAAACTGAGCTTTAGGTATTATGTATCGATACATAAACATGTGTATCGATACAAATGTCCTGAAATTACTTCAGACTGATTTTGTGCAATTTGTATCGATACATCTATCACTTGTATCGATACAAAAGTAATCTCTCAGAGGCAGAGAGTCACCTGTGTATCGAATCATGCTTGCATGTATCGATACACACTCACTTCTCTCAAAAAATCAGAGAGTGCATGATGTATCGAATCATGCTTGCATGATTTGATACATATCAGTCAAGATTTCAAGAAACTGATATATGTATCGATACATATACATCTTTGTATCGATACATAGGTCAATATTTTCAACTTGAACGCTGGTCAAAGGGTTTGTATCGATACAAAACATCATTTGTATCGATACACGTATGTTGAATTTTGTCCAAATTTGCTCAATTCTATTCTCTCTTTAAATAGCAATGTGATGTGTCATTGTAATTAGAGGAAACTAGTGTGAAAGATCAGAAAACGCTTTGGGTTGCAAATTGAGTGAGAATTTGAATCAAAGGTTTCATTCAACACAAATTCATCATCTTCATCAAAGGTTGCAATCAAAATTGAAGTTTGAGTATGAGATCAATTCAATAGAGGTTGCATTTTTGTGTGATAACGTTCGATACGGTTCGCGGTGAATCAGAATCGTAGTCGGGTTGGATTGTGTGTTGAAGGTTCTAGTTTCTCTCAAAGGATTCAAGATCGTGCTTGTCTTGAAGGATCGACAACAAGAAACGAAGGACTCAGCTGGACGATCGAGTGCGGTTTGGCACGGGTCGGATCGTTGGAATCAGAGGGCGAAGTTTCGTTGTGTGTCGAGGTTTTGTTGCATAGTTTACTTTTTGTCTCGTTATAGGTTTATAAGATTCAATTGTAAACTGTGCACGTGTTGTTAATCATTTTTGATCTATAAACTCTCAAATAACCCGTTTGGTTATTTGGGGGGAGACGTACTCGGACAAACGCGTGGACGACGCGAAATCCGGGGAACTCCCTAATCAAATCGTTGTGTGTTTCTCTCTCTCTCTCTCAATATTTTACTTGTCATAATTTCATTTAATTTTGAGTCGATTGAATTTTGAGTGTTCGTATTGATACACCAAAAATTCAATTGTTATGCTTGATTGTGATTGTGTTTAATTTGATATTGTAACTTGCTTGGGACTGAAGTTAATTCACAGTTTATATTCGAATTTTGAACGCTATCGTTTCGAATCTTTTCATCAAACATTCAAAGGCTTATACTACTTTTCTTTTGGTCAATCGGTGCATAGACTACCGATCCGGTGGTTTTCCGCTTGCGCTCGATTGAAACAAATAATTTTTTAAAAAACAAAATTGTTTCAAGGTTCACTTATTCAACCCCCCCTTCTAAGTGATAGCCAAATAGTCTAACAAGTGGCATCAAGAGCCCGGTTCGATTTTAAACGATTAAACCGAGTAATTGTGCCAATTATTAGAAAACATGGCTTTTGCACCGAAAGGGGCGTATAATAGGGCTCCTATATTCAATGTCGATCACTTTGACTATTGGAAAAGTAGTATGCGTATTCACATCAATTCTTTTGATGGTGAAGTATGGAATGCTATTGAGAATGGTCCGTTTGTTCCAACTATCACGGATCCTCATGGCATTGTCGAAAATAAGCCTATGACACAATGGACGGATGATGAAAAGAAAAAGGTCAATTACGATGCAAAGGCACAAAACATACTTATTTCATCCCTTGGGATTGAACAATTTTATCATGTGTCGCATTGCTCTACGGCCAAAGAAATGTGGGATACATTAGTTACTCATTTTGAGGGAACTAATGAGGTCAAAATTTCGAAAATAAACACCTTAACTCAAGAATTCGAATTGTTTCATATGCAAGATGGTGAAACCATTGCGGATATGCAACAAAGATTTGTAAAAATCACCAACAAGTTACATGGTCTAGGTAAACCAATCACAAATCAAGATGCTACTAATAAGATTTTGAGATGTCTTAATAGGTCATGGCAACCAAAGGTCACCGCAATCAAAGAAGCGAATGATCTCACAACTTTGAGTCTCACAACCTTATTTGGTAAGCTAACGGAACATGAACAAGTGCTTAATTTGTTGGAAAAGCATGAGAAAGGTGAGAAAAAGGAAAAACATAACGAAAAGGAAAAAGAAAAGGATAAGAGGTCCATTGCTCTAAAGGCCTCCAAGTCCAAGTCCAAAAAGGTTGAGCAAGTGGAAAATAGCTCAAGCGAAGACGATTCCGATGATGAGGAAATGGGACTCTTCGTTCGACGCTACAATAGATATGTGAGAAAGAATGGGATAAGACATTCCGATGACAATCTTAAGAAGTTTCGGAAAGATAGTGGTTACCGCCGGAAGAATGAAGATTGTAAGACCCGTAATTCCACTGTACCTTTTGCGTGAATAAAATAAGTAATGACTAAGAATGTTAGGGTTTTTGTTAAGTGGTTTTGTGAGTATTGTCGCCATAACGGCTGTTTGCTGAAATGGAGCCTGTTTTGTGCTCGTGTGCTGGAAAGGCACAGACTTTTGGGTTGTAGTCTTCTTTTGAGAATAAGAAGGTTTATGTGTAGTCAGAATAACGAGTTTTGGATTATTCTCGTTTTTGGAAAAACGAGTAGGATTTTACCCGCGGATGGAAAATCTTACTGCGTCTGTTTTAAGTGAGGTTTCGGATGGAAGTTTTATATATCTGCGCGAGTTAGGATATATTCTGAGATTAATTTTCTGAGGTATGGAAGAAAATTACAGTCGCGGAAAAAGATTCGGCGATAAGTTTTGGAAATGTGAAACGTTAGACGTTCTTTCCGTAGGTTTTCTGTTTTGGTGAGTTTCGTTCGTCGCGGCGTGCGAGAGCTGAACGTGTGAGTGTTTCTATGAGGTATTGAGTTTTATCTCAAGTGGATTTGGTTTGGTTTGATCCAATGGCTAGGGTTTTGTCTTGGCATTTTGTTTTTGATCCAATGGCCATGAGTGAGCAAGAGCTATGGCATAGTAAGGAGGTTTGGTCACTTGGTCACTTAGAAAACATCACATATTTCACTCCTTTCTTTCTCTCTTTCACGTAGACTCCATTACTTTCATTTCCAACCTTCACAAATTTTCATTTCCTCACCATTTCACTCCATTTCAAGCTTTGGAGCTTTGTGGAATTGTTTTAGAGAATCACTTTCTTAAGGTAACCACTTTTTTCCTTTTCATTTTGGTTGATTATAACTCTTGGAGTTAGGTTTTTATGATTATGTTCTTGGGAGAAATTTCATAAGATTAAGTTAGGATTTGATTCTTGGTTCATGAAAGTTGTTCATGAGAGCTTAGGAAGCATGCTAGGCTTTGTTGTTTTTGTTTTCCATGAGTTTGTGAGAATCTCATGAGAAAAGTTAGGGTTTTGAAAGTTTAGAGTATTGATCAATAACATGTGGTTAAGTTGTAAGGTTTTGAAAAGAAACGTTGTCTTTGGACCTTTGAGCAAAAGGGAAATGCGTTGTATGGTTTTGTTTTAGAAAATCCGATGAAAAATATTTTGGGGTTTATGAAAATATTTCCTAAGAGTTTTTGGGGAGTATTTTGGGGTCAAAGTGGTTTAAAACTATTGTGACATGTGGTGTCGCTTTTTACCTTGAAAACATGTTAGAAAAGGATTACCGGACGGTTAAGGCCCGTAATAAAACTTGTGCTTGGATTTGGTTTTGAGTTTGGAAATGAAAATCAAATAACTTGCACTCGAAGCAACCAACATGCTTTCGGAAATGTGTTGCTTGCTTATGAAAATGGGTTGCTTTTATGCCTTGAAAAGATGTTGGGAACTAATAGAATCAAACTAGGCTTGGGGTGGAAAAAGGTGGTGTGAGTTGCTGTCATGACAGGTGCAACTCGCTGAGCGAGTTGTTACTCGCCAGGGCGAGTGTCACAGGTCATGACAACACGCCAGGGCGAGCTCCAGAGCGAGTAAGACCAGTACTCTCTGCCTTCACTCGCGACCGACACGCCAGGGCGAGCTCTGGGAGTTGAGATTTTGGATTCTGATTTCCAAACTTGGTTTTTAGCCTTCTAATCCCTTTTTATTAATTTATGGAAGTGGTTGGGATTGGAAACGAGTTTTTCGGGTACTCGGAAAGTACGTAACTTATAACGCAAGAAAACAGCCATTTTGCATTTCAAATTATTTAAGACTTTTGGCAATTGTTTTGGGTCCTAAAAATAGTACAAATAACTCATGGGGGTTGATCAATACGGTAGTTTTTGGTATAGTATCCGAAAGAGTAGTTTTACCTTAGAAAACCTTTGGTTTTTGGTTTAGTTCAATACGATTGGTTGGGAAACAATGTATTGATGGTACGCTGCTTGTTTTAGGAAGCGCGTTGTGTTGTTTGGACGAGTTGTTGTAAACGGAAGCTTGCCGAGGTAAGGGCTCCACTTTATTTCGGTCTTTAAAACGGTTACGACATGTTTGGTTTGCTGTTTATGCATTGCTGTGTGCTTTGACATGTTTGTACTTATGTATTCTCGTTGATGAGAAAGTGGTTGTAATTATGCATGTTGTGATGGTTTGTGCATAGGCTTTAGGCTATGTGATTGTTTGCATGAGCATATATGAAAGCGTGCGTCAGATAGGACTACGCGAGGATTTTGTCTTGTGTGACTATCCCGTATATGCCGAAGAGAATATATGCCATGCATTTCATAGTTGTGTGCCTAGGTGTATGTCTGTGTGACTTTGCCTACGTACCGGGCGTTTGACTGTGTGGCTTCGCCAAATCCTTCTGGATTTATATTGAGTTGGTGTTTGTCTGTGTGACTTCGCCTGGTGTTTGTCTGTGTGACTTCACCTGCCTTGTGTGGCATTTTTAGTGCGGGTACGTATATTTCTGTGTGGCTTTGCCTACCCCACGACTCTTTGAGAAGAGGTTAATTTCCGGAAAATCATGCATGTGACGAACCAGTAATCGGTTGTCACACCCATTGTAGAAGTCTGCATTAGGATTGGTGATTTATTTATATAAACCCGTTGGTGGGAATTACTGTTGAGTTAAAGAGCTTTCTCTTGTGTTTCGTGGAAATTTGTTATGTGTACATCTTTCGCACCGGTTATATATATACATACTATATATTTTGTGGTGACCCTTTATTTCATTTGCGGGCTCATCCCACCCCAGATGACGATGTAGGTCGGGAGGATGGTGTTGGCAGCTCTAGGCCATAGTGAGCTTGTGTTGAAGCTTAGAGTAGTTAGACTATGCGCCGGTGTGTTTTGTGCACCGTGCTTTTGGATTAGCATAGAGTTTTCTAACTTGTTTTGAATACTTAGACTTGGATTGTAATTATTCAGGAATACACTTTGCTTGTCGAAGCACCTTTTAGTAATGTGTTCTTTGTATATTTGAATGCCGGTTCATTTAAAATCTTTTATGCGCACTCTGAGTGTTAGTTGGAAAAGAAAAAAAAAATAATGCCCTTTTTGGCTTTTGAAAAACGGGGTGTTACAATTTGGTATCAGAACACGGCTTTAAATCTTCAAAGGGAAAGTGTACACTTGAGTCGTTAGTCCAGAGTCGGTTAGAACATAGCTAGAGTTGTGTTAGTTCTAGCGGTTGTTTTTGTTGTGTTGTGGGTTATGTGGTTGGTTGTTTTGAGTCTAGCATGAGAGATGCTTAGACACTGGTTTGTGTCTTACTGAAGTAATGCAGGGAGTGATGCTTCAGTAAGTGGAATTGTGGAACCCCGAGCCTTGGTCGAATTTAGTCGACGAGTGTCTCTGAATTCCTTAGACAGAGTGGTCCGAGGAGGATGGACTTGAGGCGAACGAAAACCACAAAGGATTCTTGGAAGAAATTCGATGAACTTGAATTGGCATGGGTCGTTGTCACCCGGAGGTGTTGAGTACGGACGTGTGGACGTCGACTGATAAAGGATTGCAAGTAAGGATCAGATTGGGATACCTTTTGGAGAAGATATCGGATATCCGTTCTGGTGAGTTCGGACGAGACTTGATGAAGTCATTCAGTTGTCAAGAGGATGCAACCATTGTAGAATGGTGGAGCATGCAGAGATGTCAGTTGGATTTAATTACAATGATTGGATAATCATTGGGGCAACTTGTATTGGAAATAAAGTGCATTGCGCGTCAAGAGTAAATGAACTTGGTGGTGTTAGAAGACGGTTGCGCGAACGATGGGTACCTTAAGGGTTTAATTTTAGTGTGCGAGATGAATTAGATTCGAAACTAAAATTTGTAAGGATGAATCTCGTGATGATTGGAGGTAGGAGACCAATTATCACGTTGATAAGTGACAATCTATCCGTAGTTCGAGGGATAGTAAGTACAGATACCGATGGGAGATACAATGTTAGGTAAATGATTGTTGGATAAGTGCGTATATTGAGAGATATTAAGGTAAGAACGGGGAGTTCAACCTTAGAAAGTGAGTTGCACATCGCTGATAGGTGATGCTAGAGGTGTATAGTATGGAAATACCTTGAGAATTTTAGCAGTGTAAGCTAGAATTATTAATTATTGGCAAGTAAACCATAAGAGAAAGTAAATTGGTTTAGCAGTTTGAGGAGATTAGTCAAGATTGAGTAGAGATCCTGTGTGGATGCGCATATAAGTTAACGATTTTGATCGCCCAAGATGGTGGAAGGACTAAGTAGCAGCTTGAATTTATGATACCATAAGAGTTGAGGTGGACAAGTTTTGAATAAATTCAAGTTATGGACGAGAATTTTTGGATATTTTCTAAGAATGTCGTGTTTGAGTAGAAAAGGAGTCCGTTAGTAAGAATACTAAGACAATGAAAGTTGATAGTTGGAAGGACTTTTATTGTATATTAGGATTGAATGGATAGTACGACGAGTTTTTAGAGTTCTTGAGCGGTAAATTCAAGAATTGGATTTGGGTATCGAACGTACTAAGGATAAAATCATAGCAAAGTGTCGTGCGTTGGTAGATACTTTTGATAAGTCGAGCATTAAGATTTGAGATAAGTGTTAAAGGTTTGATAGCTGAGTAAGATGAGTCGATTTGTAGGCGAATTACAGTGACCTTATAAGGACGAGTTAGAGATAGCTATTCATAAGAAAACGATGAGTGAATAGATGTAAGAATAGGATTGGCCAGAACTTGAGATCTGGGAATTGATTCCCTAGTGGGAACAGACCTTATGACTTTAGAATAGTCACGATGATGAAGGACCAATCAAATGGAGAGGAGATACTTAATAGGAACTTGAGGAATTAATCATTTGGAGCGTTTGATTACGACACGTACAATAGTTGACACCGTAAGGGAGGTTAGTCATGGAAAGAAGGTGTTAACAATAAGAGTGGCTAGTGGTGTTTCTAGCCGAACTCGTAGAGAAAATGTTCCATTGTTTGGTTATCTTTCACTCGATGATTCATCTTCAAAGAGGAGAAAGAGTGATGGAGATGAAATGATTTGTGGATCTGCTTCTGGGTCTAGAAAAGAATGAGGATTTAGAGAGAAGCCATGAAGATGTGGCTTATGCCAATTGAAGATTGGCGAAGGATTTGTCTCACACCTAATTTTGGAAATAAGAAGGATAAGAAATTGTCTAACGGCAAGTTGATGGAAGCTTGTAGAGCTTTGGTTCATTGTAGTGGTTACAATGAAGAGAGACGTGGTATGATGGAAATCGGTAGTGAGTAAGTATAAGGGATTCGAATGTTGTCAACAAGGATGGTTAGACAATAGTAATGTGAGGAATGCCCTAAGAGTCATTTTGAAGGTAGGTACCTCGACGAGAGTGGTGATGTTCGGAGTGTTTAAGAATGGTCAGGGTGATCAACTCTTTTGAGTAAGAGAGGATTTAATTGTAAGAGAAAAAGGAACTCAGGAGAGTTCAGAATTAGAATGGAAATACGATGTGAAGAAGATGTGCGCCGACGATGGTAGTCGACGAGGATAAGCGTTTTGTTTAAGGCACGCGAGATTTATCTAAGTGTCTTTTGGAAGTAATATGAACGCATAAGAAGCCGATTCTGGGGAATTGGGGATTTGGATAAAAGGAGTCCAAGAGAAGTAGATGGTATAGTTTGGCAAGCGTCAAGACTATGAGGAGTGTAATCACCAACTGGAGGTTGGGATTGTTTTATGTAAGTCATGGTTGGAACGAGATTCGAATGTGAACATACGGTTCGGCATATTCATTGAGTTGCGGACTCAGGGATATAGTGTGAAGTTCTTCGATAGAAAGGACAACTTTTGTGGAATGTAATGGTTTTGGGTGGTACTTGCCGTAGTGGCACTGTACTACTATTGGATGATACTCCACGGATGCTTCAAGAGTGAAGCATGAGAGCTTATGCGACGTGTGTTGAGCGTCGTGTCTTACGACTTTGATCTTGTATTCGTAAGAGATCGAGGGAAACGTGTGGGAAAACCTCGAAGGAAGTGTTGGACCATTGTGCCTCGGAGGACCTTGAGCACAAGTGGAATGAAGTATCACTTAAGTTGGGTAAAGAGGGTCTAAACCACCATCATGATTGTCGACTATCTATTGACAAATTGAGGGACTGGCCGTCCTTAATTTATTGTTGATAGTAGACGGAATCGTGTTGACTGGAATTGACTAGCTTTGCTAGCTTTGGTGGTGCGCAGAAAGTTTCGGTGTTTCTTTTTGGAGGGTAGCCACTCACAACCTGTGTGAAACTAATGGGGTGGGCTATGCCGCAGAGCCGGAAAAGGGTGACCTCGTGAATTTGTCATGTTTACCTAGGATCCGTGGGGAACTAGCGTGTATGAACCTTCGTGGTAAAGTAAATTTTGGGTGGTGAACTCATTGTGTGATGTCTAGCTTGTGTCTAGAGTTTGAAACCAGTGGGACTATGTAGAAAGTTGCGATATGCACGATTTTGCCAGTGTGTTGGTGATATCATTTGTGTGGCTTCCCCTGGTGTTAGCATCTTTGTGGCTACACCTAATCCTGTGGGATTTTGTTGTGTTGGTGATGGTAATGACTGGTTGAGTCGTTATCCTTAACTTTAGTTTCGAGGACGAAACTTCTTTTTGGAGGGTAGTAATGTAAGACCCGTAATTCCACTGTACCTTTTGCGTGAATAAAATAAGTAATGACTAAGAATGTTAGGGTTTTTGTTAAGTGGTTTTGTGAGTATTGTCGCCATAACGGCTGTTTGCTGAAATGGAGCCTGTTTTGTGCTCATGCGCTGGAAAGGCACAGACTTTTGGGTTGTAGTCTTCTTTTGAGAATAAGAAGGTTTATGTGTAGTCAGAATAACGAGTTTTGGATTATTCTCGTTTTTGGAAAAACGAGTAGGATTTTACCCGCGGATGGAAAATCTTACTGCGTCTGTTTTAAGTGAGGTTTCGGATGGAAGTTTTATATATCTGCGCGAGTTAGGATATATTCTGAGATTAATTTTCTGAGGTATGGAAGAAAATTACAGTCGCGGAAAAAGATTCGGCGATAAGTTTTGGAAATGTGAAACGTTAGACGTTCTTTCCGTAGGTTTTCTGTTTTGGTGAGTTTCGTTCGTCGCGGCGTGCGAGAGCTGAACGTGTGAGTGTTTCTATGAGGTATTGAGTTTTATCTCAAGTGGATTTGGTTTGGTTTGATCCAATGGCTAGGGTTTTGTCTTGGCATTTTGTTTTTGATCCAATGGCCATGAGTGAGCAAGAGCTATGGCATAGTAAGGAGGTTTGGTCACTTGGTCACTTAGAAAACATCACATATTTCACTCCTTTCTTTCTCTCTTTCACGTAGACTCCATTACTTTCATTTCCAACCTTCACAAATTTTCATTTCCTCACCATTTCACTCCATTTCAAGCTTTGGAGCTTTGTGGAATTGTTTTAGAGAATCACTTTCTTAACGTAACCACTCTTTTCCTTTTCATTTTGGTTGATTATAACTCTTGGAGTTAGGTTTTTATGATTATGTTCTTGGGAGAAATTTCATAAGATTAAGTTAGGATTTGATTCTTGGTTCATGAAAGTTGTTCATGAGAGCTTAGGAAGCATGCTAGGCTTTGTTGTTTTTGTTTTCCATGAGTTTGTGAGAATCTCATGAGAAAAGTTAGGGTTTTGAAAGTTTAGAGTATTGATCAATAACATGTGGTTAAGTTGTAAGGTTTTGAAAAGAAACGTTGTCTTTGGACCTTTGAGCAAAAGGGAAATGCGTTGTATGGTTTTGTTTTAGAAAATCCGATGAAAAATATTTTGGGGTTTATGAAAATATTTCCTAAGAGTTTTTGGGGAGTATTTTGGGGTCAAAGTGGTTTAAAACTATTGTGACATGTGGTGTCGCTTTTTACCTTGAAAACATGTTAGAAAAGGATTACCGGACGGTTAAGGCCCGTAATAAAACTTGTGCTTGGATTTGGTTTTGAGTTTGGAAATGAAAATCAAATAACTTGCACTCGAAGCAACCAACATGCTTTCGGAAATGTGTTGCTTGCTTATGAAAATGGGTTGCTTTTATGCCTTGAAAAGATGTTGGGAACTAATAGAATCAAACTAGGCTTGGGGTGGAAAAAGGTGGTGTGAGTTGCTGTCTTTTGCTGTCATGACAGGTGCAACTCGCTGAGCGAGTTGTTACTCGCCAGGGCGAGTGTCACAGGTCATGACAACACGTCAAGGCGAGCTCCAGAGCGAGTAAGACCAGTACTCTCTGCCTTCACTCGCCACCGACACGCCAGGGAGAGCTCTGGGAGTTGAGATTTTGGATTCTTATTTCCAAACTTGGTTTTTAGCCTTCTAATCCCTTTTTATTAATTTATGGAAGTGGTTGGGATTGGAAACGAGTTTTTCGGGTACTCGGAAAGTACGTAACTTATAACGCAAGAAAACAGCCATTTTGCATTTCAAATTATTTAAGACTTTTGGCAATTGTTTTGGGTCCTAAAAATAGTACAAATAACTCATGGGGGTTGATCAATACGGTAGTTTTTGGTATAGTATCCGAAAGAGTAGTTTTACCTTAGAAAACCTTTGGTTTTTGGGGTTTTTGGTTTAGTTCAATACGATTGGTTGGGAAACAATGTATTGATGGTACGCTGCTTGTTTTAGGAAGCGCGTTGTGTTGTTTGGACGAGTTGTTGTAAACGGAAGCTTGCCGAGGTAAGGGCTCCACTTTATTTCGGTCTTTAAAACGGTTACGACATGTTTGGTTTGCTGTTTATGCATTGCTGTGTGCTTTGGCATGTTTGTACTTATGTATTCTCGTTGATGAGAAAGTGGTTGTAATTATGCATGTTGTGATGGTTTGTGCATAGGCTTTAGGCTATGTGATTGTTTGCATGAGCATATATGAAAGCGTGCGTCAGATAGGACTACGCGAGGATTTTGTCTTGTGTGACTATCCCGTATATGCCGAAGAGAATATATGCCATGCATTTCATAGTTGTGTGCCTAGGTGTATGTCTGTGTGACTTTGCCTACGTACCGGGCGTTTGACTGTGTGGCTTCGCCGAATCCTTCTGGATTTATATTGAGTTGGTGTTTGTCTGTGTGACTTCGCCTGGTGTTTGTCTGTGTGACTTCACCTGCCTTGTGTGGCATTTTTAGTGCGGGTACGTATATTTCTGTGTGGCTTTGCCTACCCCACGACTCTTTGAGAAGAGGTTAATTTCCGGAAAATCATGCATGTGACGAACCAGTAATCGGTTGTCACACCCATTGTAGAAGTCTGCATTAGGATTGGTGATTTATTTATATAAACCCGTTGGTGGGAATTACTGTTGAGTTAAAGAGCTTTCTCTTGTGTTTCGTGGAAATTTGTTATGTGTACATCTTTCGCACCGGTTATATATATACATACTATATATTTTGTGGTGACCCTTTCTTTCATTTGCGGGCTCATCCCACCCCAGATGACGATGTAGGTCGGGAGGATGGTGTTGGCAGCTCTAGGCCATAGTGAGCTTGTGTTGAAGCTTAGAGTAGTTAGACTATGCGCCGGTGTGTTTTGTGCACCGTGCTTTTGGATTAGCATAAAGTTTTCTAACTTGTTTTGAATACTTAGACTTGGATTGTAATTATTCAGGAATACACTTTACTTGTCGAAGCACCTTTTAGTAATGTGTTCTTTGTATATTTGAATGCCGGTTCATTTAAAATCTTTTATGCGCACTCTGAGTGTTAGTTGGAAAAGAAAAAAAAAATAATGCCCTTTTTGGCTTTTGAAAAACGGGGTGTTACAAAGATGCTAGGTACTCCAAAAAGGGAGCATGCTATGAATGTGGCCAAGTTGGTCATTTCAAGCCGGATTGCCCCAAGCTCAAGAGAAAAGAGAAGGAGTCACCTTCATTCAAAAAGGGAAGCAAGGACAAAGGAAAGAAAGCATATGTTGCATGGGAAAGCGGAAGCTCATCTTCCTCTTCATCATCAAGCTCTTGCTCAAGTGATGAAGATGCAATGGCAAATGTGTGCCTATCATCCCATGATCGCAAGAAACTTGCTCCTAAAAAGGTAAACCAAAATCCCTCTAGCTCATATACGCTTTTAGAATATCATGAGTTACAAGTCGCTTTTGAAAAGTTACACAAAGAAACTAAAGAAGCTTTTCAACGACTAAAAGGTTTAATGGAAGTTAATAAATACCTTGAGGCAAAAGCTTCGGAAACGGAGCTTGAGTTGAAAGCTCTCAAAGAGTCTATACTTCAAAAACCTCTTGTGACTTATGATACTTGTGGTAACAATAATACCGGATGTGATGGATGCTTTTACTTACGTAGAGACTTACGAAAGCTACAAGATAAGCTAAAAGAACCATCCAAGCCGGAGATTACTTTTGCAATTGATCCATCTAAATTCAACAAATCATTGAAACCTAGTAATAAAAAGTATAAATTTGTTGAAAAGGATCCTAAGAAAAGTAATCCTCATATCGTTTGTCATTATTGTTGTGACAAGGGTCATACTATTGCAAAATGTCATGCTCGAAAAGTTTTGGTACCAAAAGGCAAATTGCAATGGTTACCTAAGTTAGGCAATAATGTCTCTACTAACCAACTAGGACCCAACATGAGTTGGGGACCTATTTCAAATGTCTAAGTATGTAGGGAAGCGTCTTGAAGCCATTGACAAAAGACACCGACAACAATGGAGTTCAAGACTTACGAACAAGGAGAGGAATGAGTAAAGCTTCAACTCAACATTTACAATGGTGTGGAAATTGATCACTTCTCCACCTAACACTCAAGGGAAGATTCTACTCTCTACCTTTGCCTTTATACTTTTACTTTACTTAGCATTTGTACTTTGATTCATATACACAACTTATATATTAATATGATACTTGTCTTGATAGTTGTCTCATCCTTCGTTTCCAAGAATTTTGCTCAAAGATATTGATAAGTTTTTGAGACTCATACGTTTTAAATGGGGATTTGACAAAAATCATTACAATTACCATATTAAGTTTATACTTAGGTTTGTATATGTTTGTTTTGTTCTTATATATGTGACTTTGTGTGCATAGATAGACATATATTTTTCATATGATTAATTTTGGTACCTTGATTCATTTATGTGGATGCTTTATCATGCATATATGGTTTAACATGTGTTCTCATGTTATAATGTGCTTTGGTATTTTGTTTTGCTCACATACATAAGAATGTACCTTATTGGTTATATGTGTTTCATACATACATGTTATTAGGAAGTCATAAAAATTATTTTTGAAACTTATATGTTCATGTATTTTGAGAAAACTTGAAAATAATGCATTTTGGATCGATACAAATAAACATTGCATGGATACATGTTGGTTATTTTTCAAATTTTCAAAATGAACTGATATGTATCGATACATATGATGCTTGTATCGATACATAGCTCTTCAGTTTGGACAGAACGCAACTCATGTATCAATACATGCTTGCATGCTTCGATACATGCTTCAGAAAAACCAACTTGTATCGATACAAACATACATTTGTATCGATACAAACGCGTAAAAACGGTTTTAAGTATCAATTTTCATTCATTCATTCATCAAACCATCAAAACTTCTTCTTCTCCACACGCAAAAGGCCATAAAACCCTCATCCCCAATTATCAAATCTCCCTCAAAACTCAACCAATTCCACAAAAATTAACACCAAACCACTTCAAATTCATTACCCACTCATTTTCCCTCATCAATTTCGTGTTCAAAGCTGCATACTCTTCAAATTCAAAGGATTCATCAATTTGGGGTTTGTGAAATTTGTTCAAGTTCTTCATCAAAATTCAAGGTAACTCATTCTACTTCTTAATCTCCTAGGAATGGCACCAAAGAAATCTAAGAGAGGAAAGGAAATAGAAGGTAGTAGTAGTGAGGTTCCTAACTTTGGACTTAGGGAAGATGAATTTGTTCATAAAGATTGCATTACTACATACACTCAATATTGTAGAAATAGGAGTGTGTTACCTCAGAAATCTGTTAGTATTGAAACCCTCAAAAATTTGCATTTGAATGATATTGCGGAGATTTTAGAAAATGAACAACTTGACACATTTTGTGATTTGCAAACCAAATACAATGATACTTTGGTTAGGATTTTCTATGCTGGACCACAGGAAAGAAATGGGGCTGAGTTTGAATTTTGCTGGGGTCGTAAGGTTTACAAGTTCACTGCGAATATGTGGTTTGATTTATTTGGCATGAGTACCGGAAATAGGATAACCGGGGAGGATCTCTTGGCTTATTCTGAGACGAGTCGGGTTGATTATGACTCAAATGTCTTCATCTCCTCTATTACTAGAAATGGCAATATTCCGGAAACCATGGGAACCGGAAAATTAAGTGTAAATGCTAGAGTGGTTTACTGGATTGTGAGTCACATATTGCGTCCGAAAAGTGCTAGTTCTAGAATGGATAGAAAAGACATTGATCTGATGTTCTTGCTTATGGAGGACCGGAAAGTTGATTGGCCGTTCTATATTGTGAGTCGGATGTTTGACTTAAGGAATTCTAGTAGGGATCAAAGCTTTGGGTACTGTAGCTTGATTGCTAGCATATTGAAGAAGTTCAAGGTTGGCCAAAATCTTCCAATTGAGTACACTACTCTTGGAAGATTGCAAAAATTCAGTGAGACACAAATGGCCAAAATGAAATGGGCATTGAATGTTGATAATGTGTATGTCTACCATGGTCTAGATGATGAGAATGAAGGTCAAGCTGCTGCTCCAAGAGGTAGGAGGCAAAGGAGGAATGCTAGGCAAGATGAAGGTGAAGGTGAGGGTCAAGGTGAAGACGGTGGTAATTGGAATGAGATGATGGACTTAATGAGAAATATGAGCATGCAACAAACCACCTTTTACAATGAGTACACTCAAAACTATCAAACTCAAAATGCTAGGATTGAAGAGTTGTACACCACCACCAATGACCTCCGAACCTATGTGACCACCCGATTTGATGAGATGCAGGCTCAGATGCATGGTTACTATAATCCTAACCCTCCTCCTAACCCGGACAATATGGATGAATGATGTCAATGATGATTTAATTCTTGTTTTTATTGCATTTTATTTCCTTCTCCGCATGAACAATTTATTGTTATTTCTTATGACTTTGCCTATTTCAATTTGGTTGTACGGATTATTTTTAATGTTGTCATGTCTGGACAACATTCATTTTGGTTTATGTATGACTTTGTTGGATTATTTGGTTTGTATGGATTAATTTCTTATGTTTATGCATTGGTTGCATTGGTGTGTTTATTTCGTCCCATATTTGGATATGTTGGTTGATTTAAAATGTCGATGTGTTACAATATTCATGCGTTGGTTTTGGTTTGTCATTCTACATTCCATATTTGTCATGAAATTTTGGTATTCGTCATTGATATATTTTGGCATATCTTTGTATGTATTTATATTGGTTAGGAACTTCTATCATATAAGTGCATTTCGACAAATGTAAGTGCACTATATGACTTTGGATTAAAATTGTTTGAACACGATACTTCTAATAGACTCTCTTCTTCTTTTTGATATTGTCAAAGGGGGAGAGATTTGGATGCACAAGCTAAGGATGAATAGCTAAAAGAATCTTGAACATTATCCACTATGACAATCGCATTATGGCATCAACTCAGGGGGAGCGTGCTTATTGTTAGCCTTGGTGTAATTGCGTCTGTATACATATTGCTATTTTATTGCATATTAGGTATAGGCTTAGCTAGCTTATGCAAAGTTTTGACAATTATCAAAAAGGGGGAGAATGTAAGTGCACCAGTTCATCCTCATGTTTTAATAATTGTCAAAACACATGAAAATAGAGTAGAACACATTTTGGCAACATTACAAATGACTTGACAGCGAAAAACTATTTTTAAACTTTGAAAAACTGAGCTTTAGGTATTATGTATCGATACATATACATGTGTATCGATACAAATGTCCTGAAATTACTTCAGACTGATTTTGTGCAATTTGTATCGATACATCTATCACTTGTATCGATACAAAAGTAATCTCTCAGAGGCAGAGAGTCACCTGTGTATCGAATCATGCTTGCATGTATCGATACACACTCACTTCTCTCAAAAAATCAGAGAGTGCATGATGTATCGAATCATGCTTGCATGATTTGATACATATCAGTCAAGATTTCAAGAAACTGATATATGTATCGATACATATACATCTTTGTATCGATACATAGGTCAATATTTTCAATTTAAACGCTGGTCAAAGGGTTTGTATCGATACAAAACATCATTTGTATCGATACACGTATGTTGAATTTTGCCCAAATTTGCTCAATTTTATTCTCTCTTTAAATAGCAATGTGATGTGTCATTGTAATTAGAGGAAACTAGCGTGAAAGATCAGAAAACGCTTTGGGTTGCAAATTGAGTGAGAATTTGAATCAAAGGTTTCATTCAACACAAATTCATCATCTTCATCAAAGGTTGCAATCAAAATTGAAGTTTGAGTATGGGATCAATTCAATAGAGGTTGCATTTTTGTGTGATAACGTTCGATACGGTTCGCGGTGAATCAGAATCGTAGTCGGGTTGGATTGTGTGTTGAAGGTTCTAGTTTCTCTCAAAGGATTCAAGATCGTGCTTGTCTTGAAGGATCGACAACAAGAAACGAAGGACTCAGCTGGACAATCGAGTGCGGTTTGGCACGGGTCGGATCGTTGGAATCAGAGGGCGAAGTTTCGTTGTGTGTCGAGGTTTTGTTGCATAGTTTACTTTTTGTCTCGTTATAGGTTTATAAGATTCAATTGTAAACTGTGCACGTGTTGTTAATCATTTTTGATCTATACACTCTCAAATAACCCGTTTGGTTATTTGGGGGGAGACGTACTCGGACAAACGCGTGGACGACGCGAAATCCGGGGAACTCCCTAATCAAATCGTTGTGTGTTTCTCTCTCTCTCTCTCTCAATATTTTACTTGTCATAATTTCATTTAATTTTGAGTCGATTGAATTTTGAGTGTTCGTATTGATACACCAAAAATTCAATTGTTATGCTTGATTGTGATTGTGTTTAATTTGATATTGTAACTTGCTTGGGACTGAAGTTAATTCACAGTTTATATTCGAATTTTGAACGCTATCGTTTCGAATCTTTTCATCAAACATTCAAAGGCTTATACTACTTTTCTTTTGGTCAATCGGTGCATAGACTACCGATCCGGTGGTTTTCCGCTTGCGCTCTATTGAAACAAATAATTTTTTAAAAAACGAAATTGTTTCAAGGTTCACTTATTCAACCCCCCTTCTAAGTGATAGCCAAGTAGTCTAACACAAATAAGTTAGACAACTTATGGGATTGAGTTAGGCTCAAATCTAAATTGTAGTATGACATTAGAGTTTATCTCTTAGACCACCTCCAATGGTACAATCTCCACAAAAGTATTTTGCGGGCTCCATCAATGCTCTATCACCTTAAAGCAACACGCATATTTTTTACTTCAATGGTGCAACTTCAAAGAACTTGTATTGGGTCCCACAACTCTACATTACATTAATATTTTAATCATATTTAATTTTATGGCAACTTATATAATTATTTAAATATTTTTTATTAATATTAATATTCTTATGTTAAAAAATATGTTTAATAATAATATGAAAAGAATTAAAAATATTCTAGTAAAAATATATAAAATAATTTTAAAAATAAAATAGCGGCAAAATCAATTACAAATTATTTTACTAATAAACAAAAAAAATTGCTTCACAAACGCATATATAATGTGTGAAACTGTGAATATAATTTTATGCAACTATAATATGGCAAGTCATGCAAGTTGCAAGTATAGTATTATTTTATTTGATTTTGTTAGGAAATTCTCATGAACGTAGCTTGATGCAAGTGCAACCGTGATGTCAAGCTGGCGGTCCCCAACCAAAGAAATCAGAAACAAATTGGGACTTGGATTCTCTCAATCCCATTTTTTGTCAATCTCTCAATCAATAAATTATGACTTTCAGATTTATCTAATGGTTGAAAAATTAAAAATCCTCTTTAACACAACTTAAATGATAAAATACTCAATCAAATATCTTTCAACCAAAACTGACTCAAAGGCAGAGGAGACATTCCTTCACCCTTTTTGATAAATTTTTCCATCAACTTCTCAATTCTCTTCAATCAATTTCTCCGTGGATATGACTTTGCAACTTCCATCAATTTTTACACACCTTTGATATTTTAATACCTCTTACCCATGCCTCTTGAAACTCAATGAATTTTTAGTGGTGTTGCTTTAAAGTTTGTTACATGCCTACCAATCTCCACAACCATGTAGAAAGGAATGGCTATGGTGGCTATGGTGCCGAGAAAGGAGAAGATGAATTCAGGGGAATTGGGGAGCTTGTGTTGTAGTATGTGGCTATTGACGGCATGCATTATACTGCTCAAATCCTATTTTTAGATGTTATATTTTGATTGAGAGAGATTGACAAAAAATAGGATTGAGAGGATCCAAATATTTGGAGGTGACATGGCGAACTTGCATGAAAAACCTCTCATTAGTGGTGTCTAAGAGCAGTTATATAGTATTGCCAAAACATTATAGCATATCAGAATTTCAACAAACCATGGTTGTTCTGTAATACACGATTTAGTATAAAGTGTTTTCAAAAAGTAATTATTCCACCGTTGTAAAACTATATAGCTTAACAAGAATTGAACAAACTGTTATTTTTTGCATTATGTGATTGACAACATTGAGTTTATCCTTCATCCAATGGGTCACCCACAAATGTCTGGTCATGCAAACCTCACACTCTTGGGCGTGAGATGATGTCTTAAAGTCAAGAAATTGAATATTGTTATAACGAAGATTATAAGTTATGAAACACGAATTTACAAAACACCAACACCGCTGTACATATTTATAAAATATTTAAATTGAGAATAAAAATATATACATGTGCATCTAAGTTGAACAATTTTTTCATTACAAAAGTTTTAAGAGAATATACGATAGTACATTTGAGCTTTATTCATCCATTTACTATCGAAAAACTAAATATAATATACTCCATTCGTTTCAAAATATAAGTCACTTTGAGAAAAAAATTGTACCAAATTATATGTCACTTTACATTACCAATGAAGCATTTAATGCATTTTTTCCTATTATACCCTTAATTATTTATTTCTCCTTCTTCTTTTAATTCTTCAATTTATCTTTTTCATACCATAATTAGTGAGGGATAATTTTGTAAACTAACTCATAATTTCTCTTTTCCATACAACAATGATTATTTTTCTTAATTTGTATAAAATGGTCAAACTGATTTACATTTTGGAACGGAGAGAGTAATAGAAATGTAATCTCTTTAATCCCTCAATGATCAACATTATTGTTTTGACGCATCTTTAATCCTTGTAAATATGTCTAGGTGTCCAAAAAAACATTATTTTTCTTTATTACAACACTTCTTTGATCGGTGTCCGACACTTATAAGAAACTCATATAACAAGTGTCGGTTTAAGTGTCCCAAAAATAATATGTCTAATCCTCATAGTATTAGAATTATAGTTAATATCCCATTCCTTGTTCTCTCAACAATATCTAATGTTCTTGTTAAGTGGATCATTTAACTTCTTCAATGATGATATCTGATGAGGGTTGTTCTTTAAAAATGTTATATTGTTTGTTTAACAAAAGGTAGTTTTTGTGTTTTTTAATTTAATTTTTTTTTTTTGAAAGAAAACTGTTTTTCAATTAAAAAAAACTACCTCTTTGTGAGAGAAAAAGTAAAAATTGCACCTAAAGCAATGTATGTAAGTTTTGTCCTTTATAAAATTTAATAATTAAAATATTTTATCCTTAAAAAATAAAATAATAATAATTAAAATATTTAATGAAATAAACATTATTGAAATAGAATAAAAGTTTAATGCATTACCAAAAAAAAGAATAAAAGTTTAATGATATGGATAATATTTTGTCCAAATGTGCATTGTCACATCATTAATGAGTCTGACACATCATCAAAGTTGTCTCTAAAATGAAGAGGGGGCGAAAACTCAAAAAAATTAAAACATGGGAATAAAAAAGTTTGGCTTTTAAAATAGAGGACTAAAACTTTATTTTTCTCAAAATAAGGAGATCAAAAGTGCATTTAAGCCAAAATATAATTAGTGAATATAACCATATATATTGATCTCGTATCAGTGTCAAATGTCATATACACCTTCAATTTAAAGTGTTGATGCTACATCGATAGAAACAAATAAATATAATCAACATAACAAGTCCATAATTTTCCACTTCTTAATCACATTATTTGTTTATATGCTTAAGTTAACATGTAAATCGGAATTTCACAAACTAACACAACAATAGATACAGGTGCAACTGCATCTATTACTATATATAAAAAGGATACAAATATTTGGGATGGCTTTTTCATTATACCTATTTTACCCTTAAAAAACACTACAAAAAAAAAAACTAAATATTTGTATATGTTGAAAAATAACTTCCACATAAAAATAGATTTTCAGTTTTTTTTAGTAAATAATTTTTTTTTCTCTTAATAACTAAGCACAACTTCCACATAAAAGTATGTTTTCAGTTTTTTTATAGTAAAAAAAATATATATATATTTTTTTCTTCTTAATGACTAGCCACAACAAAAAAAGATATTAAGTAGTTATCAATTAACTAAGTCCAATAAAAAAGGAGATTAAGTAGTTATTTATATTTGCACAATAGAGAATTTCGATCACAGTAAATAAAAAAAGAAAATATCGATCACACAAACGGACACGGAGGCGGCTAGTATGTATAATGGTTTCACCTCTAATGAATAGTAACATAATAACCTAAAAAAAAATTGAAGGTGTATATGGAAACAAAAATCCTGGAATGATATGTTTTCCTGTAACATATGCAAATCAACACTAATAGAATGTTCCAACCAGACAGGGTACATTTGAAATAGCTTATTAACAGCTTATTTGAATTTATATCGTATAGCATAAGCACTTGTATAAGTGTTTGAGTAAAAGCATGTAGAAATAGTTTATGACATATTCATAAGCTGTTTTTAACTTATTTTATAAGCTCTTTAGGATAGCTTATGATATTTTCCTGCTGTTTTTTCCTCTAAAGAAAAATAGCAGAAAAGACATGGTTTTATGGCAATGCAATCCGATTTAAGTCATCGCAGCGAGTTCATGATTAGAAACACTGCAACAGTATGCATTTTTCTGAATAAAGTTCGAACTATTTTCACTAGCAAAACAAAAAAGGATAATCAGTTGCTAAACAATTCTTATTCCACTTCAATTAATTGCATTTGCCTTGTATAAGTTACATAGAATGGAAAATTAAGTAGCACAAGTTAAGAATTCTTATATAACACTATCATTGAATTTTTCAACAAGACTTAGGTGCAGTTCCTTGCGTGCGCTGTTTTTACTGTTCTCCAATCACGAACTATGTATCCAATGGAATAAACAACCATTTTAGATTTAAATTTAACTGAAAAGCTAATCCACATGACATATTATAAAAAAAAACTATTCTGCTAAATAAAATAACGAATTTGTTGCGTGATCGATGATCACCAACTTGATTATTCACTAGTTACTTACAATACAAGAAAAATTATTGCTCACTTTCTTCAGTGAGCAACATAGGATTAAATAAACAATTGAGAACTTACGAAAATAATGCAAAATCTAGGACAGTATGACTCATACAATTTAATGATGAATGGAATTAATTTCAATAGAATCTGCAAGCTACAACATTCAAATAACCAAATGCAAAAATTTCAAGATTTCATGATTATTGGATTGAACTTTTGATTTACATATTGATGATTTGGAAATAGTTACCATTATTTATGTGACAATTGTTGAAGGAAGTCACCAAGAAAAACATTTGGGGACATCCATAATCCATTTTTTTGTCATTCATTTCAGCTCCTGCATAACATAATCACTTACTTATAAGTCATGAATTCTATCTATCATAGATCCAATTAAAGTTCACAAAAATCACAACTACAAAGTACAAACTTCACCTCATTCAGGAACTTCAGAGACTTTGTATGAATCCGGAGTGACCTCGGCCAGCCACATACCAGGAAGAAGTGTCTACAATAAAAATAGAATAGCCGCAAAAACAACTTTAGAACACAACTTTTGAGACATGATTCACATTAACAAATACAAATTTTTTTAAAAATTCTAACAAAGCTAGAAAATAAAACCTAGAATAATCACTTCATTAATCATTTCATACAATGTTGCAAACCACAAATTGCAAAAAATAACATTATGTTCAAATTCTGCTACGTTACGGTGCTATAACACTATTTATGCTATTTGACAACACTTTGTACAAAACAAAGTATAGCAAAACGATAACAATTTGCTCAAATTCCACAATGCAATAGCCGTCATTTGATAAACACAACTAATATAATGTGGCATTTCATGAATCACTTCATTAATCATTTTATGCAGTGTTGCCAATCATGGATAATAAAAGTTTGTTCAATTTCTGCTATGCCACCATACTATACCGCTACTATAAGGATTTGTTCATATTGTTCAAATTCTGCTACGCTATAGCCGCTATTCAACAACACTAATTTCATGTCAAAAACACAAAACACAAAACAAACACCAACACAACAAAATCAAACAAAAACAAAAAACAAAGATTTGATTTTGAAAATTGAAACAGTAAAGTTAGTTAATAACTTACATTCAATTGTCTCTGAACAATTCTGGGCCTCTTTTTGGGCCTTCTAGGTGGTCTAGTCCCAACCAAAGCCCAAAAATCTTCTTCAACCTCTTCCTTAGAAAGAGAAACAGAAAATTTAACTTTCTCATTAACCATCACCATTTTCTTCTTCTTCATCATCATAGGAGAAGAAGGTGAAGATGACCCAACATCAAAAAATCTTCTTCCATCATCCCTAACCGGCGGTATAGGCGGCGATGGTGGCGGTGGTGCTTTACACGCAGCTCTTCTTGTTCTCAAATTCCATGGCCTAATAGCACCATTAGAACCACCAACAACATCACCAACATTACCAACAACACCATTTTCTTCAAAAATTGAAACTTTAAGCTTTTTTGCAGCGACTCTAAGATCACCCATGATTCTTTCACGAACAGCATCAACAGATTCATTGTTTTTATGAATTGGGTCATTTTGATATGAATTGGGATTAATGAGAGGTGAAGGGTCATTGTTGTTAATGTTGTTGTTAATGTTGTTGTTGTTGTTAACACATCTTAGTAACCTATGTGATCCCCATTTCAAACTTGGGAATGAAAAGTTGTGTAGTGGTTTTGATCTTTCTGGTTCCATAGATGAAAATGGAACAAACAAAAACTTAATTCAAAATCAATTTTTTTTTATTCTGGGTGTGTGTGTTTGGAGTTTTTGATTATGAAGATCAAGATGGGTTGAAATTCTAGAGAGAGAGAGAGAGAGAGAGAATGGAGTTTTGATTTGGTTTATGTAAGAATGACAGAGACAGAGACAGAGACAATAGAGAGAGAGAGGTTCTGAGATCGGTTTAACGTTCGGCTAAATATTTGCTGTTATTTTATTTAATAATTTAATCAATTTACACGTTTTTTAATTTTTATTTTTTTTTACATATTTGGAGTTTATTTATTTATTTATTTTTACTATTTTTTTATAGGTTTATTAAATTTCCCATGTTGGAGGGTTAACTTACGAATTATGTAGTTACATTTGTATTAGCTTATTTTTTTTAATTTATAAAAAATAATTTATATAAATAACTAAATTTTTAAGTTAATTTCTAAGTTTTTAATAATAAAAATTGTATTGTTTTCATAAACTATATTGACAAACTTATAAATAATACTCTAGTACGTAACAATTTATTTATTTTAGTTTGTTGTTTTATATATACTTTAAAATAAGTTAAGTCAAACATATATTTATATAAGAAGTTGTGTTATTTTGACAATTTAAAATGGACAACCGGCTGACACCATACTCAATAACGCAGCCCGATATACAATAAAAATTTGGAAAAATAAATGGATATTATGAATAAAAATTGTCCGACAACTAAACAGTTGTCAAAATAAATTTTCTCTTATATAAGTGTTATTTTATATTATGATTTAAATTTTAATTTTTGACTTGACCAAAAAAAAATAAAAAAATTAATTTTTGATGTTGTGGGAGTTTAGTTACTTAGACTCAACTTTCTTTTTTTACCTTCTGTCAAAAAAAAAAAGACTCAACTTTCTTTATTAGTAGTTTTTATTTGAAAAGGGTCTACATCAATAATAAGAGTAAGATTGTCATAATCGAATTTTTATGTGAACTCATTTTATTTAGGTGAAATCGAAACTTAAACTCGACCCATAAAGATTAATGGTTTAAGTGTTTTTATTGAATACCGCTAATCTTGATCCATCTCAATAATATATTAAACGATTTTAGATTTTTATAAAATTTAATATAAATGATCTATACAATATAAACTTTCAATCCAACATTATATTTTGTAAAATTTGTATTCGTTAAAACATTATTAAACGGTGTAACATTGCTCAAATGTTACACCGGTGCCATTTGATCATGACCTATATATATCATCTTTTTTTTTTTGGCTAAATTGCACAATAGGTCCCTTAACTTATTTATTGGTTTCACATTGGTCCCTTAATTAATTAATGTTACAAATTGGTCTCTTAACTTTAACTTTGTTTGTCATATTGGTCCTTTTTGTTAGTTTTTATGAAAAAACATTAATTTTACTTTCTATTATTCATTATATGAACACATAAATCATTTATTTAGGAGTAATATTGTTAATGAATATGATTATGTGTTCAAACATCCATTGTGGTATATAAAACATGTGTGAAGACACTCTTCAAGAAAACTATACTCATGCGAGTATTCCAAAAGCTTCTATACTCCTTACCTAAAGGTTTTGGAGTGCAAACTACTCTAGCTTCTTACCTAAAGGTTTGGAAGCAGATTACAATAACCTATGTCCTAAGCTTGCATCAAACGATACAAGAAAGGCACACAAATCTAAAGCACAAGGCTTACATAGACACGAAACCCTAAAAGTCTACATTTTGATACATTGGTTTCGGTGAGAAAAACTAGGTCTTGAGTCTTCCTTATATAGCTGGTAACATGGGCTTCAGAAGATTTAATCCAAGAATATATCCAGCTCACACATTAAAAATAAATCCTTTCTTAATGCACACGCAAGGACTGAAGAAAGAGAAAAGATATTCTCTTAAAATAAAATGTGCACAAAAGATACGCCAGCTCGCAATAGCTCGCGCGCACACAGCAGGTTCCAATGTTGTAACATTTGATTCAACATCTTGGACAAAGGCTTATTTTACCAAAATGAAGTCAACAATTAAAAACCTCAACAAATTGGATCCACAATCATCAAATATCACAAACAAATCACTCTGGTTGTGCTGCATCAATACAACAAATCCATGGCAGCATGGCCTTGCATGGTGGCTACAATATTCGGCCATGCCGTCACCAAAGAGAACAACGCAGACGAAATATTTCGCTCAAATATTGCATGATTGGTGTGAGGTATAGGTTAGTTAACTCCCTTCCCCCATGATTAAGAGAGATTGTGCCTAGTTTTTGTATTAGTGTACATAATTAGTGTTAATATGCAGTTTTGTTAACTGTCAAAAACTGTCAAGAAGCAGTTTTGTGTGTAGTTTTATTATTCTCTTCGTTCATAGGAGTTATTATATATATGAGCACTTGCTCTTCTAAATGTAACAATCAATCTTATTCTATTCTACTCAATAATGAAAAGTCCTTTCATTTTATCTCACTTTATCATGGTATCAGAGCAATTTATGCTCTGGTAGCCATTTTTCTTTCTCATTTTTCTCTTACAAAGTTCTTGCATTTTTCTTCTTGATTTTTACTTTGATTATGGCTACCATAAACTATTCTGATTTCTCAACAAATTCCGCAAACCCTTACTATTTGCATCCAAACGAAAATCCGGCTTTGATTCTTGTTTCACCGCCTCTAGATCACAAGAATTATCATACATGGGCGAGATCCATGAACATTGCATTAATTTCAAAGAACAAAGATAAGTTCATCAATGGTAGTTTCCCCAAACCTTCGATAACTGATCCTCTCTACGGTCCATGGGTTCGCTGCAACACTATGGTTTTGGCATGGATTCATCGATCTATCTCTGATTCTATTGCACGATCGGTTTTATGGATCGATACGGCTGCCGGAGTTTGGAAAAATCTTAGAATTAGATTTTCGCAAGGAGACATTTTTCGTATTTCTGATATTCAGGAAGAACTTTACAAATTTCGTCAAGGTAATCTTGATATTTCTGATTTCTTTACTCAGTTGAAGGTTTTATGGGATGAATTGGAAAATTAAAGACCTCTTCCTCACTGTAAGTGTTCAATTGCGTGTACTTGTGGAGCAATTGATTCTATCAAAGTTTATTGTCAACAAGATTATGTCATTAGATTTCTTAAGGGATTAAATGACAAGTTTTCTCATACAAAATCTCAAATAATGTTGATGAATCCTTTACCCGACATAGACACTGTTTTCTCCATGTTAATTCAGCAAGAGAGGGAAATTGGAAGTTCTGTGATTGATACAATTGTCAATGATGCTCCTGATAAAAATTCTTCTAATGTTCTTTTGGCCAATTCCTATTATGGTAAATACAATCCCAAAGTTAAAGGCCAAAATTCTGGTTCACAAGGAGTTCATCGTGAGTGCACATATTGCCATCGCACAAATCACATTGTTGACACTTGTTGGCTTAAACATGGTTATCCTATTGGTTATAAGGGTAAAGGCAAGAATTCCTTAAAATCAACACAAGCAAATAGTGTTGCGGCATCTAATGGTGTAGTCCCTATTTCTTCTGCACAATTGGATTCTCCTGCATCATCTACAAAACCACCTTTTGGTTTCACTCAAGAGCAATATCATGGCATCCTTGGTCTTTTTCAACAATTCAAATCCCAGCCTTTGCTCGCTTCTAACTCTGTTTCAACCTCTCCTCTTGCATTCAATTCTCAGTCTTCCAATGATAATGGTAAGTGTTCTAATTTTTGGATTTTAGACACCGGTGCCACCGATCATTTCACATTTGATCTTAGTTGTTTTACCACATATAAGAACATCATTCCTATACCTGTTTCTTTACCAAATGGTACACAAATACTAGCTTCCATAACAGGCACCGTCACTATTTCACCCTTTCTTACCTTACACAATGTTCTCTATATACCATCTTTTCATGTGAACTTAATTTCTGTTACTAAGCTGGCTACTACGAATAACTGTGTTGTGAATTTCACATCTCATTCCTGTGAAATTTTGCAGAATTGTACCAAGGCAGTGATTGGTATAGCTAGGCTTCAAAGAGGATTATATGTCATAGATCATGAAGATCCCACTGGTTCTGTTGTTCCTGTTTGTAATTCTGCTTCTAGTGATTCTTTTCTTTTATGGCATTTAAGATTAGGCCACATTTCAGATAGTGGTTTACAAGTTATTTCTAAACATTTCCCTTTTGTACCAAGTAAGAATAATATGCCGCCTTGTAATGCTTGTCATTTTTCTAAACAAAAGAAGTTACCTTTTCCACAAAGTATGACAAAATCTCTTGCACCTTTTGATATTTTGCATGCTGATTTATGGGGTCCATATTCTACTATTTGTCTACTAGGCCATAAATATTTTCTTACTTTGGTTGATGATTACTCACGTTTTACTTGGGTTATTTTTCTTAAAACAAAAGATGAAACTAAAAAGAGTCTCATTAACTTCATTGCCTTTATTGAAAATCAATTTCACACCACTTTAAAGTGTCTAAGGTCAGACAATGGCACTGAATTTGTTGTCATGGGAGATTTTTTATCTTCTAAAGGCATAATTCATCAAAAATCTTGTGTTGAAACACCTCAACAAAATGGGATTGTGGAAAGAAAACATCAACATATCCTTAATGTGGCTAGATCTCTTTCTTTCCATTCCAATCTCCCTTTAACCATGTGGAATTTTAGTCTTCAACATGCTGTTCACATCATAAATAGACTTCCTAGTCCTCTTCTCAATCTAAAATGTACATATGAATTACTTTACAAACAACCTCCATCTCTTGTACATCTTAAAGTTTTTGGTTGTTTGAGCTATGCAAGTACTTTGCAAGTTCATAGAACTAAGTTTGATTCAAGAGCTAGAAAGGCTATTTTTTTAGGATTTAAAGATGGTACTAAGGGATATATCCTCTACGATTTAAGTTCACATGATATTTTTGTGTCAAGAAATGTTATTTTCTATGAAACATATTTTCCCTTCCAAAACTCTAAACCTGTTCATAATGTCTCTGATATTTCTAAGCCTTTATCATCAAATCCTATTCTTGATGATCCTGTTTCTAATACACATAATTCCTTACCATTACCTGTCATGTTAGAACCTGATCCCACTATATCATCTCCAACATCTTCTAGTCACACACCTTTATCTTCATCTTCTCATGATAGTCCTAATCTTACTCCACCTTATCATGATAATCTTAGAAGGTCTACTAGAACAATTACTCGTCCTAGTTATTTAGAAGATTATCACTGTTATTCTGTTACCGGTTCTGCTAATAACAACATTTCACATCCAAATTATCCACTTTCATCTGTTCTTTCTTATGATACTTGTGCTCCAGAATATAAATCTTTTTGTTGTTCAATTTCTGCCACTATTGAACCTAAAACTTTTAACCAAGCTTCTCAACTTGATTGTTGGAGAAAAGCCATGGATGCTGAGTTATTAGCACTTGATGAAAACAAAACTTGGTCAATAGTTGATCTCCTCATGGCAAAAATCCAATAGGATGTAAATGGGTATACAAAATAAAGTATCATGCAAATGGTTCTATTGAGAGATACAAGGCTCGATTAGTTGCCAAAGGGTATACTCAAACAGAAGGAATTGACTATTTTGATACCTTTTTTCCGGTAGCTAAAATAACTACTGTTAGATTTTTGTTAGCATTAGCATCAATTAAAGGTTGGTATCTTGAGCAATTAGATGTTAATAATGCTTTCCTTCATGGTGATTTAAATGAAGAAGTCTATATGTCATTACCTCCTGGTTATCCTTCTATTACAGGTTTTAATAAGGTTTGTAAATTGCATAAATCCCTTTATGGATTAAAGCAAGCAAGTAGGCAATGGTACTCCAAATTATCTTCTGCACTCATTTCTTTGGGGTATGAACAATCTGTTTCTGATCATTCTTTATACATCAAGTCTACTAATAGTGAATTTACTGCATTATTAGTATATGTGGATGATATAGTATTAGCTGGAAATTCGACTCAAGAAATTAAAGACGTTAAACAATTTCTAGATCAGAAATTTAAAATCAAAGACCTTGGAAAGCTTAGGTATTTCTTGGGGTTTGAGATTGCAAGGTCTCCAAAGGGTATTTTTGTTAATCAAAGGAAGTATGCCCTTGAATTACTACAAGATACTGGTTTTTTGGCAACAAAACCATCTAAAATTCCTTTCAATCCAACTACCAAACTTTCTAGTACTGATGGTGCTCTTTTAGAGGATCCGTCATCTTATAGAAGACTCATAGGAAGGCTTCTTTATTTGACAAATACCAGACCTGATATTTCATTTTCTGTACAGCACTTGAGCCAATTTGTTTCTAAACCTCTAGTTCCTCATTATATAGCTGCTACTAGAATTTTGAAATATCTTAAATCTTCCCCTGCAAAAGGTTTATTTTTCCCTGTTTCTAGTTCTTTAAAACTGACTGGATATGCAGATTCTGATTGGGCAAGATGCCCTGAAACTAGGAAATCAATAACTGGTTATTGGGTGTTTCTTGGTTCATCATTAATTTCATGGAAATCAAAGAAGCAAAATATTGTTTCACGTTCATCCACTGAAGCAGAATATAGGGCACTAGCTTCTCTCACTTGTGAAATTCAATGGCTACAATACTTATTTCAAGATTTCAAGATGAATTTCTCAACTCCTGCATCAATTTTTTGTGATAGCAGGTCTGCAATTTACTTGGCTCACAACCCTACATTTCATGAAAGAAGCAAGCATATTGAATTAGATTGTCATGTTATTAGAGAGAAGATTCAATCAAAACTCATACACTTACTTCCTATACCAAGCAATTCTCAAATAGCTGACATGTTCACCAAGCCTTTACATTTTCCAGCTTTCTTTGATTTTTTTATCCAAGTTGAATCTATGTTCAATCCATAGTCCAACTTGAGGGGAGATATTAATGTACATAATTAGTGTTAATATGCAGTTTTGTTAACTGTCAAAAACTGTCAAGAAGCAGTTTTGTGTAGTTTTATTATTCTCTTTGTTCATAGGAGTTATTATATATATGAGCACTTGTTCTTCTAAATGTAACAATCAATCTTATTCTATTCTATTCAATAATGAAAAGTCCTTTCATTTTATCTCACTTTATCATTTTGACGAGGTGATGGTGGAACGGGAAGGTTTTGCATTCATGATTCAAGTAGTATATAAGTGGTTGCCAAAATTTTGTTCGCATTGTCAAATCATAGAGCATAATATCCACGCATGTAAGTGGCTACAACTGATGTTGCAGCGCGTTTGGAGCATAACAGTAAGCAATATGAGAAGACTTCTAAGGTGATCAAATAAGAATACGCTTCTAAGGCAAATGTTGCCTGTTATACTGAGCCAAAGAAGATAGCTCCCACAAATATCACGACCACGCACACGGTGGCGATGAAACATATTGAACAATATACCGACGCTGCTACTGTGAGTAATGGGCATTATCATAACACGTAGAAAATGGACAAAATAATTTTAGTGCTAACATAGCTAACAAGTAACTTGTTTTTCCCATTGAACCTTCTTCATGGGGTCTCCAATCACAAAGATTAGGTTTCCATTAGTTGTCGTTTTCTAGTGGCATAGTTCATTCCTATCATTTTTCTTCCCAGGGGTTTAGCATACGGATACACTAAATTCACAAATATTGACTAAGACGTCTCAAAGTCAATTAATCTCATGTTTCTTGAGACTATATAATAAACTCGATTTTCACAATAAGTTTATACCAGTCTACTTAGATGACTACTAAGGGACAACTCATTCATCAATAAAATAAATCAACTTGTAATAAATTTATTTCACTGGATCATATCCGATTAACGTCATCATTGTATTATTATACAATGGCTCACATCCAATTATAAATTTATTATACGAGTCTACTTAGAATATTTTCTAAGCGACACCCCCACATTGGATAAATGTGACTTCATTTGTGAATTTATCTCACAAACTTGAATAATTTTCAAGTGATAACACTCTCGTGAATCTCAAATATATATTTCTACGCAAACAAATTTCATGATACATCATTGTAATGTTCTGATACAATGACTAATCTACATTCTACCATACAATCTTTTATGGTCTATCTCAAATAACTTATCAATCTAATATATAAAATTTTCCACAATTTTATCAACAAATTATCTCTTTAATTTTCTTTAATCAAGTATAGTACCATAATCATAAGGAATACTCCATATTTAATTTCATAACATTTTAAATTTTCTATGAAGCTTCTCAACATAATATACTTATGATAGAATTATCCTATCATACATCCTTATGATCTTACACCATAAATATTAACACTTGATTGTCTTTTACTTTAAGGGTCATGCTAACTAGTGCCCCGGGAGCACTAGTTAAGGATACTAAAAGAAGAAGTTTTTATATTGAAAAATGCATTCTTTATACTTTTAAAAGGTAGATTGCACAAGTTCCAACATTTTCATATTTTATTTAGTTCCTTAACTAGTGCCTCAGGGGCACTAGTTAACATTTTCCTTACTTTAATTCATATCAGATTGAATATCTTCTTTATAAAAAATGCTCAACAATGTAGCCTCAAATTCCATATTAAATAATCATAAAATTCTCCTAAAAGTTAGCCACTTCTGCAACTAGTCACAAACCAAAATATTGTGAGTAGCAAAATTTTCAACTAAAAAGGCATATCTCAATTCTACATGCTCAACCAAGAGATTACAGATTTCAAATATTATACTATCATTTGGTTACCAATTAATCCACACCAGCAACTTATGAATCTTTGTATATCACAAAATAAATTCCTTTAAATACATAAATCCACCAAAGTCATTCACTATAATTTTGACAAAACAAATTTAGCATAACAGTGTCATCTTGTAAAACGCACATCAATAGCACCGGTGTTTCGTTCATTCATCATATAGCAACCGACATCATAAGTGTTCAAAATCACGAGGTGTTGTTTCTGAAATTGCAATTTTAATGCTTCAAGTTTAAAATCAACAATTTTGATCCTTCAATTTTACTCTCATTTTTACATTTACTAGTCCCAATGAATATTTTGACGAATTTTAACAAAAAAACGCTGACATGGCTAGAATTGAGACAAAGTATAAGCGGTACTTTACTCTTCGAAATATAAATAGTACTCTACCAATCCCAAATACAATTATGTAATAAAAAGTTACAAGAGGCCCCTATACAACCCATAAAGCAAAACAATTTTAACAAGCTAAGCAACAAAGCGGATTGACACACCATGCATAAAACAAGCACGGAAGGTGCTACTTGGAATCTTCATGTATTCCTCAAAGTGAAATCAACACTTATTTTTTAAAGAAAATTTAAAAAACAAAAAGAGAAATTATGTGACCACTTCACCCGATCATTCTCCTTTTCCCTCCTTTTTAAAGCTATTGCACATACATTGTACTACAAAAATACATAGTCCAACTTGGAAAATCTATAAATAAAAATTAGAAAATTGTTTTTTCTACCCCAACATTTATCCCTTTACCCCAACATAATTTGAAATATTCATATTTTACCCTTATCTTACTTTTTTATATTTTATTATTTTTTATTTTTCCATTTTATCATTTTTTTCTACACCAACATTTATCCTTTTACCCCAACATATTTAGAAAATTGTACACCCCAGAAACACTATTTCGGTAAGGTATTTTTTTCCGGTATGTTCATTTTACAAGTGTTACAGTTTGCAAATAAAATATGAAATTGTTGTCGTTTATGATGTTTTTTTCAACCTTTTCGGGATCCGTGCACACCCATCAATGGCGGTAAGAAAATATTGTTTCGGTTTGTCATAATTTATCATAATACTTTGCAAAAGTAGTGTTCCGATTTTTCGCCATCGATGTATTGCCTCCTCTGCGATTCTTTACAAACCAGAACAATTTACAAAGTGTTTCGGTATCAAAAAAATATGTTTTGGGCACAAATAGAAAGTGTTCTGGTATCAATAAAATATGTTTTCTAGGCACAAATACAAACTGGAACATTTTAAAAGTGTTCCGGTATCAACAAAATATGTTTGGGCATAAATACAAATCGGAACACTTTTTAAAGTGTTCCCGTATCAATAAAACATGTTTTCTAGACACAAATACAATCCGGAACACTTTTAACCAGTACCTATAAAATATAGACAGAAATACAAACCGGAACACTTTGAAAAGTGTTCCGGTATCTATAAAAGCACAAATACAAACCGGAACACGTTTAAAAGTGTTCCGGTATCACTAAAATATAGACAGAAATACAAACCGGAACACTTTGAAAAGTGTTCCAAAAATGTTCCGGTATCGGAACACTTTGAAAAGTGTTCCGGTATCAAAAGCACAAATACAAACCGGAACACTTTTAAAAGTGTTTAGATATCAATAAAATATAGGCAAAGCACAAATACAAACCAAAAGTGTTCCGGTATCAATAAAATATGTTTTCTAGCACAAATATAAACCGGAACACTTTTAAAAGTGTTCCGGTATCAATAAAATATAGGAGAAAATACAAACTGGTACACTTTGAAAAGTGTTCCGATTTGTGTAAAATATCTTTTGGGCACAAATATAAATCGGAACACTTTTATAAGTATTCCGGTACCAACAATTGGGTACAAATACAAACCGGAATACTTTTCAAAGTGCTCCGGTATTAATAAAATATGTTTTCTAAGCACAAATACATACCGGAACACTTTTAAATATGTTTCGGTATCAATAAAAAAAAATCAGGAACATTTTTTACCAATTGTAACACTTTTAAAAAAATAATATTGTAAAAAGTAATATATTAAACAAAGGATAAAATGGGAATATTGTGAAAAATGTAGGGGTGAAGAGTTAATTGTTGGGGTGAAAAAAAAATTTCCTAAAAATTATGACATTACAAACATCTTCTCTTTAGGGAAAAAAAAAACTCTAAAATGTTCTTTATTTATGAAGCATTAAAAAAATAAAAAGAGGTTTAGACTAGAAGAAAAACAATTTTTATGAAAATTACTTTTGCCACCCTACAAGGTTCCTTGCGCGCCCTATAAAATTATCAAAATATCTCGTCCGCTACTCAAGTAATGAATTCTACGTTTAAAATCTCAAAAATTTCATATTTGTAGGTTTTTTTTTTCTTTCAAAATTCTCATTTTTATAACGTCCGCTACTTAAGTGACAGACGTTATAAAAATTAGAAATTTTTCATGTTAAGGGGTATTTTTTACTCAAATTTCATATTTTTATAACGTACGCTACTTAAGTAGTGGACAGAATCCGCCGCTTAAGTAGCTGACGAGTAAAAATATTAAATTTTCATGTAGGGTTGTGTTCCTCAAAAATTACTCATTGTTATGTCGTCCGTTACATAAGTAGCAAAGGGATAAAAATTGAGAAACGCGTAGGGCGCGCGAGTAACCCGTAGGGTGGCAAAAAAAATTTTAATTTTTTTATATATAAATTATGTTGCATGGATTATGCATAAATACAGTACCCGATATGGCTATATATGATACGTAATATATTTAAAAAAAAAACAAACAATATGAGAGTAGATATATACATGTAGAAAATCAATATGAGACAAGAAATATCTGCTGAATAATTGTAGAAATGTTCAAACTATTTTAGTTTTCTATTGATTCCCAAAAGAAATATGCATGTTGGGCACCAAGTTCGTAAAAAGTCAAAGTTCATCTATGCTTGTGTTGCCTTTTTTTATCGTAAATCTACACCTAACGTGCATATTTCTTTTGGGGATCAACGCGGAATTGAAATTGTTGAATATTAATAAGACGCTAAACGGAAAATTGTTTGAACATCAATGAATAAATTAACTAAAATTGATACCTCCATTTTTCTTCTATATAATTTTGGTATGTCTCCAGTTCTTGAGAAAAACAGTACATACATTTCCATGCATAATATAATGAGACTTGGCAAAATGTTGTTTAAGTATACTGAAAGTTATATTTGTAGGTGTTGTAAATAAATAGTGTACCTTTAATATTATAAGGAGTAATATTTTATTTCTATTCATAGTAATTTGTATTCGGCTAATTCATCCATTAAATTATGGATTTAATTTATATGCACCGACAGTGTAAAATGATTTTACACTGTCAACCAAAATGACAACCATGTATTCCGCTACGTCACCCCACTTTACCCCACTTTCTTCATATGACATGGAAGATTGGTGGTTTCTTATTGGATGACCGTGTAAAATTATTTTACACCGTCGGTGCATATCAATTAAACTCTTAAATCATTAGGTCATAATAACATAATTACATAGTGGTTGTACATTATTCATTTATTTATTACTTGCAGTTAGGTGTAATTGAATCAAGAATATGCAGGCTAACAATTTTTTGTTTTTTCCTACTCACACTTCAAAAATTTCTAGTTACACCAAAATTTCATAAAAAATTAATTATAATACCAAAATTGCCCTTTGTTATATAATTTTTTAAAAATAGTTTTTCATCTTTTATTCATTTCTAACGATTCTGCTTTACTGTTCCCTTTCTCATAAACATCATTAATATGTTCTATCTCAAACTCATTAACTTGTCATTAATTTCAATTAAAAATTGAATTTGAAGGTACTTTATTAAGGCTTTATTGCATATGATATTGAATTTATACTAATTCAATTCTATGGCATTTTCTATTTATTTTTCATGTGATTTATGTTTTCTTGCATGATTGCATATGTTGAATGTAAAATGTTTACTGAACCGCTAATGTCAATGTAATCTAAATTCAAGTAGTGGAAATGGATTTGCAAAACATAATATGTAAACTTAGTTTACACTTACACTCGGCAGTTTAAGGGATTTACGTTAATTGTCAGTTTACATAAACTTAAATAAACTCAGTCGACATCAGTTATGTAAACTGAATTTACGTTGAAATGAATTCCCATTAATCACTTCAAACCTAGAAAATCAAAACACAACACAAAACCCAAAGATGAAACTCAAAATCAACATAATTTCATAAGGAACTTGCAGCACATTCACAATTGAACTCAAATAAATTGCAGAATCATGAACTGGTAATTGAAAAACTTACCTTTCAAATTGAGTTTCAGAAGTGTAGATGAAGATGGACACGATATAAATTTGAGTGGCGGAGATGAACGCGTTTTGAGCGATGTCGATGACAACGGTGGAGATGAATGGAAACAAGAAACGCGTAAGGTTTTTGATGCATTGAAAATTTAATTTATTTTAAGGATATTTTGGTCAATTTGGGGTGTAACCAGATTTTTTAAGGGTGCGAGTAGAAATTTTCCAATTTTTTTAGTGATAGATTTAGTACATATGATTCAAAAAAAAAAATTAAACTGATTTTTTTTCAACAACGCATAACAATAAATAACTAAAAAGATTAACAAATTCAAATCATATAATAAATAATAATGATTAATAATTTAAAATGGAATTAAATTACTTTTGATAACCTATTAATTGTTAATTTGATTTCAATTTGCCACGTCTCATAGCAATATCAATGTTAAACATTAAACAATAAAAAGAAAATTCAAAATAACACTGTTAATTAGATTGTTTCTAAGTTTCTTAAGCTTTGAGCCAAAGTTTTTGTAATTCAATGATTTTCCTTGGAGTAAACATTTCCATGATCTAAACCAACATTCTTCAAGGTTCCTGTTAAGATATATAACATTTTTAGATGTTCATTATTCTTATAGAACATGTTCCAAACTACACAATTAGAGCTAGGAGATGAAGAATACTCTTCAATAAGTGTTCTGAAATCTTGAACTATACGATCAACCAAGGAGCACCCATCTTTGAAAGTATTTGCCTTACTTGAAGCAAATGGTGAAAAATTACAAATTACCTTGTTAATCATCAATGCTTGTATGTTATGCTATAAATATATACTTACAAAAGCTATATACTATGTAAAACAGAATAATCTTGTAAAATAGAATAAGCTGGCAATTACTCCACAACCGGTTCCATCTTGGAACTTAGTCGTGATACCAAAATCCACGCTTTAACACCATTACAAGATAAAAAGTCTTATATCAAATCGGTATAATTGTTTGCAAGCAAACTCATAACAACGATTATCGTAGATAGAAGACCTTTTAAAACCTCTTTAGAATATTTTTCAATCTCTTTGATAGTATTAGGAAGCCTGCAATAGGCAGTAAAGTAAACGTTCAGATCATTGCTTCAGGTTGTATTTGAAATTTTGAATTGATTCAATGTTTTATAACACAGTAAGAACAACTATTACCCAAGTAGCCTTTGGTAATAGAAGACTCACTAACATTTGAATCCTAAAATAAAAATATCATGCATTTGAGCTCATAGAAGGCATAAAAACACTTATTCTATGTCAAAACTGTTGCTATTACTACCAAGATTTGAAACGAATCTCCCTATGAGTTAACAACCATATTAAAAAAATAAAGAAGCAATTTATGCTCATAAATTAAACAATTAAACAACATTCAACAATTCTAAAAAAAGAAATCCAAATATCAAAATAGGTCTCAAAATAAATTTGATTAGAAAAAGAAACAACATAAGTAAAATTTAGTTTAACTCTTACAAACATATTATTGTTGAATGTAGAATGATTCGTAAAAGTCAGCAATTATTTGGCTTGTTGATTTATTATAGTATTATTCTATTGGTAATTACGTATCAAATTGATATTTTCAAAATTTCTCACTACATGATGTGACAAGTGAAAGTAAAAATGAATAGGTCAGCATGCAAAACTATACTCAACCAAAATAATATGGATTACATTTTATGAGTACACAATTGTTCACAAAGGAAGACAAATGTTGCTCTAACATTGATTTAGAAAACTTTTTAATACTAATATCATCTGATGTAGCATGTGGAGATTGATTGATGCAGCAAAAGGACAATATACAAAGAGTACTAAAGCATCAATTTGAAGCCTCACTTAAGAATTCAAAAACATCCTCTTTAGATTCATTTTTTGTTTTTAGCAATAGCTCATTATCACTTCATCACAATGGCCTACTTTAACAATGTAGTTGTCTTTCTTTTTCAATCTTTCTCTTGTACAAGAGCCTCCGAGAACTATTTTAAGACGATCCTCATTCACATATACTTTGAATTTAGATGTTAGATTGTTCCTAAGTTTCTTAAGCTTTGAGCCAAAGTTTTTGTAATTCAATGATTTTCTTTGGAGTAAACATTTCCATAATCCAAACCAACATTCTTCAAGGTTCCTATTAAGATATATAACATTACGTTTGTACAAGGAGAGATAACAATTAGTTTCTTCAAATAGAAGGGCGCGCGAGAAATTCAACATTTTACATGTCCGCTGAAATGAGAAATTTGAGAGAAAAAAACACCATTAACATAAAAAAAAAATTAGATTTTACACATGCACTAGTTAAGTAGCAAACTCGCTTGTTGGGGAACCTCTTATGTTAAATACCTGGTTGATTGAGTGAAACTATTTTCTTGAAAGTGGTTTATGGCCAAAAACCTTGGTAGACCCTGCTCCCTATATGAGTGGGAGGTGCAACCTCTTTTGTGCTGGAACACATAGCCTAGTGTATTTTGGTGTTGACCCTCAGTCTTGGTGGTCAAGGTGCAGTGCAGGCCGACTTTTTGTCCCTTATCTTTGTGGGGATTTTTTTATCTCCTACTTGATGGCAGGGTTGTCTCCGACTTTTTAGAGACCCTATGTGATTATTAGAAATAGGCCCTAATAGAAGAAAAAATGTAAAAAAAAATTTAAAAAAAAATTGTATTTTGGCGTTGACCCTCAGTCTTGGTGGTCAAGGTGCAGTGCAGGCTGACTTTTTGTCCCTTATCTTTGTGGGAATTTCTTTATCTCCTACTTGATGGTAGGAGCGTCTCCGACTTTTTAGAGACACTGTGTGATTATTAGAAATAGGTCCTAATAGAAGAAAAAATGTAAAATAAATAAAAAAAATTGTCATCGATTTGAATTACAAATAACATCAATAACACTAAAAAAAGTTTGATAAACAAAAACGCCACTTTATTTGATAAAACTATAATATAACAATTAGCTATAAAGCGCCTAAAAAATTTATTCGCAATAAAAAAAATCTCTTTTATGACATTTTGTAACTAATAAATCTCCCATTTTAGAATAAAGAGAAACTCAAATATTTGAACTCCTCAATCTCTCATTTGGAAGTCTGCAATCCCTAATTTTATATCACTCATTTACTAATACTACTACCCTATACTTTTTTTTAGATGCCCTATTTTTATGAAGTTTTATGTCATCGCACATGTGGAAAAGACGCCCCAGTTTGACGGTGCCTGTTTCACTTGGTCCACATCTTAGGGATGTTTTCTCTTTGAGAGTTATTTGTTTTTCTCTTTTTCTTTTTTCTTTTTTGGGGGGCACAGTACTTCTGATACTCCCTATTCTTGTGGACCTATTTGTGACATTGTGTTTTGTTACATCCTATATATATATATTTGTCATTCAAAAAAAAAGTAGCAAACACGGTTCACTATTTAAGTAACAGAAGGGGTATTTTAGTAATTTCAGGGGATGAGAGAAAACTCAGAGGGCACAAAAGGAATTTCTCTCTAGAGATAAAAAGACAGAATCTTAAGGATAATCGGAAAAAAAAATATTACATGAACTAAAATGACAGAATCTTACTAACATTGCAGGGGATAAACACTGTTTAAGCCTTTTATCAAACAAAAAAAAAACACTATTTAAGCCTATATAACTAATCATAGTAGCCACATAAGATTGGTTGTAAAAATTGATTAACAATGTGTCAATAGTGTATCAAAATCAAACACATTTTAAAATTTAAATTTACATGACATTTTCATAAAAGCAAAAGTTCACTATTTTGATCTATCTATCACTTATTTCAAACCCAGCGGTTACTATTAGAAGAACCAATCTCTGTGTCATCCAAACTGTACTCAAATTCATTACTCTATCACTATATAGTATCTATTTATATAGACACAGAAGTTAGAACAATTACATAACCGTGCTTAAAATGATGGTATTATAAATAATGTAAGCTCCTTAAAATAACTTGAAAAAAAAATCTCAGAAAGCTCAATTAATCTCTTTTCACCGACAATATGTGAAGCAACAATAGTGCGAATTTTGAGCGAATTCTAACAAGAAAAAGAAGAGGAGCAATTAAAGTATCTGTTGCAAAAAGAGGAGTGAAAAAATGTTTATCTTTTTTTGACTGAACGGAAGAAAGTTTATATCTATACATGACAACTATGGTACTGATTTGCTGCTTCTATCTCATAAGAGGTCTCAGTGGAAGTGACTCACTTGCCGTATACTGTGAAACGTTACAGGTTCCTGGTGAGGAAAATTGGATTGGCTATACAAGTATTGCTGTGTTTGTTTCCACGTTTTTTGTGTCCCACCGAATGTTGAATTGAATCTCCAGTTTGTTGCTTCGACAAAATCAGGCTAAAGTAGCATTGGACGTGGAAAACATACTCAACGTGGATCCAAACACACGCTATATACAAACTCTTTGTACTTCAAAGAAAAACACATTATGGGCAGCTGGAATTTGTTGTCTCGCTCTTGATCACCCGGGTATTGTACGAGCCACAAAATCCACATTTATGATATAACCAGTGGAAGTGTGAAGTTCCCTTTCGATCACAGTCATGGCAGAGTATGTCCTGCATTGCCAATAGAAAAATGATTGTTGGTGGTAAAAATAACATCAATAGATATATTCAACTGGTTCTTATTATTGACAAAATGTCATAACTAATGAGCTGATGGGAAAAAACAAAATGTTTTTGTATCCTGGGTTTGTGGAAAAAGAAAAATTGGTGCGACTTCAAATTTAAAGTACTGATTTTGATTTGTCATAACAAAAGTTAATGTCTTCCAGCTCAAAACATAAGCTGTTCAACCGTGCATAAAAACATAACGATATGTGAAAATTTGTTGGTTAAAACAAATCGTATTAGCATTTTATTCCCCTTATGGATACCAATTACCAAATGAGATAAACAAGTCACATATGTTTAGAACCTTTATATAATTGTTGTTATTATTTTGATGGAAAAATAATTCATAAGAAAAGAAGAGAAAAAAATGGAAAGTACAAATAGGTATGAGAAGAGGGAAAAGGAATCCTCAAATGCCTAAAACACATCACGAAACACAATTTTTCATTTTAAGATTGATTACAATTTTTTTGCAGGACAATTAAATAGTGATATTAACTAACAATTGAAAGGAATACAATGAAGAGTAATTTAACAGGGATTATGTAAATATTAAAGACAGACAGAAGTAATACCTGAGTGCGGTCCCTGTACTCTTCAGGAAGCTGCTCAGCAGCCAACAATGCATCAAGCATACCAAAGTAAACCTGAGAAGGTAGAGAAACAACTAAGTGTTGTATGGCATAAAACTTTAAGCATCTCTAAAGTCTATTTCTACTTGAAAGAAGAATCAGTGAACTTTAATATGTTGTAGCTCTTTACTTCAATACTCATGAATCATGATCCTATCAATACCTAATCAAGATAAACCCCGAATCTCCAACAAAATGGAACACTGGAAGCCGTTTATGTTTTCATTTTCACTTCAACTAATAAACACACGAGAATACTTTCCTCAACACCTTTTACAATTTTTGTAAGCAAATATAACCTTTTCAAAAAATTCAAAAATGCCAAAACATTGTTTTCATTGTTTTTGAAAATGCATCCTTTCTAGTTTGCTTTCCCCCTTCTATCTATCACAATGTTCATTACATAAGTCTTCCATATCTTTGTTGGCAATCTAAAATGGACATGAATTTTACAAAATAAAAGCTGGAAACGTTTTAAGAAAGTAAACAGGGCCTAAGAAACTCCCTCACCAAATCACAACTTACAAGAAAGGAGAAAGAAATGATACTACCTCCGTCCGTCTTTAGATTTTTCTGTCCCTTTTTCAAATTTTCAAGGACATTAATTATTTCTTTGCCAACACCCCTAATTAAAGTGCATCTTTTTCTACAATTTGTGATAAATCCTTTAGAGAAAACATTAACTCATTCTCTCTCTTAAAGGATAAAATCGTATAAACAATACCAATTGCCAACAAATTCAATATCATAGTCAACTTTCTTAATCTCCGTAATTTTCTTAATGGGGTTATTATTTTTAGGGATGGAGGTAGCATTTATAAACAAAATTTGACTGTAGTTTATACCTTTATTTAATCTGACATGCCCGAAAAAAATTTAGGCTTTGAAACTTAACAGGGCCATAATAATTACATCACTTATCTAAAATTCCAATAGTGTGCCGACACATGCATAGGATTGTAAATGGTCAATAAATGTTCGCTTAGCTCATATAGAAGATTATAGAAGAATTTGTTCTTACCGCCATATCTCCCAATGACTTGCTGCAGATTGGACATGTGTAGTGACTGCAAGTGTATGCCTGACATTTTATAACAAAGCATGAGATTGAATTCAAAATATTCTTTGAAATTATTCTGGTTGAAAGAGAAAAATTGATAGAACACTGAGTCAGTTAGCCCTTTCGCTAAGTTTTAGAGAGTCTTTGGTTAGTTAGTTAGTTAGTTACTAGGGAGTATGAGCCAGTTAGTTAACAAGGCAAAAGATATTCCTGAATTATAGCAACAGTTCTGTTATTAATGTGGCAAAGGATATCCCTAAGTCATAGGAACAATTCTGTTATTGATTTGGTTAAGGATATTGCTAAACTATAGGAAAGTTGTTAGTAGTGAATAATATAAGAGGGAGGGTAGGGTTTATTATTTATTATGCACGTTTATTGTTATCTTGGTGTGAGGAGAATATTTTCTCTGGATTAGGAGCTTAGCTCTGGTAGGAGTTCACAGAACTCTGGTTATTTTCTGTTTTATTTCCATTATATTCACCTATATTTCAATAATAATTCTCTTTATTGTGTCTAAAAATCTTGGTTCTATCAAAAATGAAGATAAATGATAAATTGTTCAACTGCAGATTCTTATTTTCTTAGTCTTTGCAGAAGTCTAGCATCTAATTGGGTGAAACATACCTGAAAACAAGATGAATGCATGTAATGGCCACAAGCTAGAGCTCTGACTGTTGCACTTGATGTGAACAAGTCGTCGCAGCAAATTGGGCAGTTCATTTCTAAGCCTTTCTCCAGGCACTTGTGAGACACTGATTTAATCCCCACGCAACAATTGCATTTCATACAATGAAAGTAATCAATGCCAAGCCCTTGTCCAACACGGCATATATTGCAAAATGGGCAATGGTAAACATTCCTGGGGAACAACAATACCAAGTTAAAAGCCAAAAATTACATGGAAAAATAAATTAATGAACTTACAAACTTGAAAGATTAATGATCAATCGAACCATATAACATCAAAGATATAAAATTATTTAGCCAAAGAGAATCCTTAATTCTCTCCTAAACAAAACAATAGATCTTGAAAACAGCCAAGAAAGAAAGAAAAAAAGCATCCCAATTATATTCAACATATAAGTCGGTAAAACCACATTAAAAAGGCCATTTAATTTACACTAAATAAATGGAAATTGGCTACGCATACCAAATATTCTCCCTCACTTTTCAAATACAGGGATGGGTTTTTCGCCTTAAGAGTACAAATTAAGCCTTGCATTGATTTAGTTCATTCATTTAATATTTTCTCAATGTTCTGTCGCTTCTTATTCAAACCACTAGATATTTGTGTACGAAATAATTTCTGTGTTTAATGCTGGAAACACCACTATCACTATGGATTGCCCTTACGTGTAAACTTAGATTGTTATTTTCATATGCAAGCATTTCAAAATAGTAAGAAATCGAAAGCTATAATAAGTCGGTAACCTTTTGTGCGGGTTGTGTTTTTCTAGAAAGAAGAAAATATTAGCAAAAGGGCCTTGTAGCTCAGATGCATATGCTTGATATCATGGATACTGTCCCATCCCTGCCCCCTTTCCCAAGTCTGTAAGGTCTCTTATAGAGTAAAGAGTGGTTTTAATACTAGCCTTTTGAATTCTAAAGTAAGAATCAAAATTACCTTTCATCGTCAAAAAATTTGCAAATGTTACAATAGTACTTTGCCATTGAAAGTCCATTACATGAAGGCGTCGTGCATATGGGCCCAACTGGCTGTATAGTCATGCAAGCCATACACATCATTTCCAATGTTGCTTTTCTGGAATTACCAAGCAGATGATTAGAAATACATACTATTATAAAGTATTAAGAAATCTCAAAATATTACCTATCCATTGAGTGATCACTTGAATTGTTGTCATGACAAAATCTGCATGTAAATAACTTCCCACAACAAGCAGCTCGAATTTTGCAATTTCTCTTATAGTGTTCACAACCAAATACTTGTTTCTCTGGGTCCCGAAATGAAGGTAAGTATCCTTCTATTTGTTTATTCGATGATTCCCCAGATTGAGATTTAGGTAACTTCTGTTGGGCAGCTATCCAGCGACTACAATGAACAAATCACTAATGAAAAAGAGCTTGAAGACAATAGGTTAAACTTCTATCAAATGAACATGCATTTTATTACATCATAATTATATAAAACGACAGAATTATGGAAACTAAAATCAACCTTGTCATTAGATTCTGCACTAGATATGCCTTTCTCCTTGGATCAAGGGTTGAGTCACGATAAACCTTCCGGATTTCAGATACGATTTCATTCTCATTCATCCGGAATATGTCTTTCCAACCCGGCTTAAACATCTGATCATTCAGGTTCAAGCTTTCTTGATATTCAGCACCTATACAAAACAATAACAAACGATACATTTAATTTTCCATCCTGCAATTTCCTCAACATGAAAGAAACTCTAAGCATATTAGAGACCTCTTTGAGAAGTGCTACGTTCTGATGTTTCTGTCTGTGATGTAGATCCTGGACTCTCTATCAAGCATTCATTTAGCCATTCATTAAACATTGTATTCTTAGTTGCTTGTTTCCATGTGTCCATCATTTTGTTCTGTTCATCTTGTGTAAGTGCAGAAGTCACCCATGGTAACATTGATTGGAGAACTTCAGCCCCTGTAGTTCCAATTATCCGGCCCACTATCTTGTCTTGTTCTTCCACAGTGAAATGTTTTCCAAACAATGGCCAGAGCTCGAGCTCTTCCCTGAAAATATGCTGATCAAGGGTCACTCGTATAGATTTACACATCCCTTGAAGCTTAGTTGCAAGCTCATTGTACTTCCTGATATCATCACTATCATTGGCATCAGATATTCCCAAATTACTTTCACTTAAATCCTCTGACATATGGGTCCTCTGCATTGCTTCATGAAGGACAGAAAGCTCAGAAAGAACGCAAGAAATATCTTCAAATAACTTTTCTTCCGCCTTATGGTCCAGCGTGTATGAATGGCTCACGTTATGAAGTGTCTCTTTGGATTCCAATGCAGGAAAAACTATATCATCTTCAGCATTACTGTGAGCTCTATATAAACCCCACAAAAGACGAAATCTTCCAGTAAATTGCCGAATAGTTGTTTCATCACCATCACAAAGCTTTCCAGATTCAACATCTAAATACTCCAGATCTATGCGTATAGCTTTATGGAATTTAAATATGGTATCAATTGGCCTTTCTGCAGAGCCAACATCACATGAGCTACTGTCTGTTTCCCATATGAAAAGACTAGAATTAAGAGATGGGGCGGAAGAAGTGAAGTTCCTTAAGGACTTGGCAGCAGAAAGTGAACTCAGCCCCAAATTGTTACTGTTGACCCCTAAAGCTGGCACACAACAAGACCGAGCACCACAGCATGGTTTCTGGGTACATTCATTTTCTGGTGTTTTTGAGACATCTCCATTTTTGTGCAACTCCAATATGTTTCGCTTCACTGATCTTTGGGTCCCATCTGATTCAGCTAATATTGGGCAACCTTTACCAGACAATGCAGAAGGACAAGTACAGGAAGACCGGACAATTTTTTTAGCAGGACAGAAACCTGATGCACTTGAAGACAAGCACTGACCATTTTTACGAGCCTTGCAAGCCCAACCAGAGAAGAGTGTTACTAAAGCGGAATCTATCGCAGGAGCTGGAACAGATTGGCAAATTGTCAGATAAAGAAGACACAAAAATAAGTTCCTTAAAGATATAATTCTTTCAGCGAGAAACAAATCAAACTAGATATAGAACCTGCCAATTGTATGTTTTTCAGAAATATCTCTGCTTCAACTTCAGTTAACGATCCAACAAACCATGGCAGGACACGCTCAATCAATTTCAGAGGCATCATGCACAAGCTTTGATACACTAGTTCACGTTGCCTTTTGAAGCTAAAGTGCTTCCGTGCAAGTGGAAGAACCTACAGATGTGAGACATTACTCACATTAAAAGTAGATCAAAGGGCAGAGTGACATCAAAACTTTCTTGTCGAACTCTTGCCATAATATTCAACTATGGTTTAAGAAGTAAAGATCATCCTATGACATTCTTCTCTCTACCAGAATAATAATATTATTAGTTCATACAAGAAATGTTCATATTTATCAATCTTTGACAAGCTAATGATGTTCTTCTAAACATATAATACTCATATCCCATTGCCCAATTTTTCAATCATCCTATTTTAACATTAACAATGCAATGCATTACATTAGACACTTACATTTCCCTTTAACAATTCTCAGAAAAAATAATCACATGAGCAGTGAAGAATTACCTGAACTTCTTCATTATGGAAATGCCTCTGTATGGTTTCCATTATATGATCAGCATGTGAGCACAACTTGGAATAAAGTTCAACTTCTGAACTAGATGTTGCTTCTTCACTTAGAATTCTTTCAATCAATGACCGGAAGTCATTAAATTGACTTTCTTCTTCAGCGTGCTCCTGAAAGAAAGAAAAATCTCCATCTACTGCCGGAAAAATAACCTTGTCCTCAGCAATACTGTATTTATAAAAATATTTAGTCAATCATTCTTTGCCACACATTTCTAATAATACTTCACAAGTACAGAGAACAGAATTTAAGAAAGTAGCTCACTGTTTTTAATTATTATTTTTGTTGCTCTATTAAGTATAGGACACTATAATTAAACATCATGAGAAGATTCTTTAGCAACAGACTATCAAAAGCATTCCATGACAGTTTATTTCTTAACCATTTCTTGTAATTGTCACAATAAAAAGAATAAATACAGAAGATAGCATATAAATGAAATGAATACACACTTCAATCTTTTATAAAGAATCATTTTGTACTATAGGAGTATAGAATATTAAAAAGAAAAGATTATGGGAAGTTCCTCAAGAAAGCAAAGTACCACATCAACATTCCATGAAATCATGACAACCATTAATACTTCTCAATTCTCATTCACTCCTTTAGGATGAATTACTTTTTCATTTTTTTTTTCATTAAATATTACTTTATTAGTATTATTTGATCCTACATGAAAGCAACAAAAGGAATTTTCTTCTTGTACTAGCAACTAGCAATCATCCAAGTTGTACCATTTATATACTAGTTGGACAACGAGACAAACTATGAGATTCTGTGCATCTAACAAATTTTAAGTATAGGGATCCTGTATATGTGGTAAAAATAAACAGAAAAAGTTACAGGCAAATTAAGTTGAAAACAAACAAAACAGATAGAGACCCTCAAAGAAATGAAAAAGAAAATGTTTAATTGAAGAAATATAAGATGCTTCACAAGACAGAGAATTGTAAAAAAAAAAGGTTAAGGTGATACCTGTGAAATATGAAAACTTCAGCAATAAATTGCAGCCTTTCATTAAAAGCAGACAGATTAGTATAATCTCCAGAATGTTGTATCTTTCTGGTCTCCACTGCAATCTCATTCAACTCTTTTTTTATAGCATTATGCCAGAGCAATATTTCATCTATAGGATGTGAACCAATTGTCTCAGGAACATCTAGAATAGCTGCAGAATATTTTCTTTTCCCAGATACAGTGGACTCGCATGCACAATTTATTTTCCCAATCTGATGGGCTAAAGGACTAGGACTACATTGAACCTGAGAATGATCTACACAATTTTCAACCGTGTTAGCACTACTTCTCCCATCCATCCAGGTGAAAATAACCTTCAATAAGCAAAAATATGATCAGATACATTAACATGACAAATCGAATGTATAGAAATTCGGTTTCAGCCTATAAATTAGCATGAAAAAGAAATCGGAAAGAACAATGGTAAAGCAGCTTCAAAACCACACCTTTTGAAGAAGCTTTTCTTCTGGAACTATCTTGCTTAAGCACATCCGTAAATCCTGAGATTCATCGGGTGATATGGATGTGGAAAGCCATGGGAGAAATTCGGCCATCATATTCACTGGAATACTGCAAAGAAATTGCCAAACTAAAGATGCTTGTTCCTCCAGTGAGAACTTCTCAATAAGAAGCGGAAACACCTGATACCATCCAATAAATAAAAATAATGAGAAATACATCCCCGGAAAAAATGATTTCAGCCGTTTAAAACTAAGGGCGTGGTAACCACAGTAAATTATTTAGGACATCACTTTGTAAAGAGATACATGTATTGTCTGAACTCCCTTAAGGGAGACTATCCAACTCAGACATGAACATATATGTAATAGGTTAGTTCTTTGAAATTTCTGGTTGATAACCCCGACAACTAATGCACAGTTTTCATAAATTTTATCGTAAGCAAAGCATGCACGAATTTACATCCTTTTTTTTCTCCTAGACGGCATTCTCACGTCAACCAAAGAAAAGTAAGGCTTAGTCCAAATTCTGAAATACGACAAGTTACTTTTCTTGTTTTGGACAGATGATAAAAAGTTTTAATACTTTGTAACACTTATACCATACCAGAAAGTGAAAGTTTACATGAGAAATCAACAACTCCAAAGTTGTTAAATTAGTATTTAAAGACAGCATCTGATATCGCTGATAAATGTTATGCTTGTATACTATTACTATCGCTGATCCACTAGATGAAGAGCATGTGTTTGGTCAAAACAAAAATACTTGACACATCACGTATACAAAGTATACTGTACATCAACAGTGGAAAATATAACTTTTAGGGCCCGTTTGGTGCGCAGGATAGGGTGACAGGATATGATAACACTATCCTATCCTATTTAAATTTTTTGTTTGGTGCACCAAAATGAAAGGATAAATTAAACCTATTGCTAATCCTATCCTGTCAAGCCTTTGTTATTTTAATCCTTAGTTTTAGGTGGGTTACCGACCTGATAACATAAATCTCACGCGGCTTAATTTTCTATTCCACAAAACACCTTCTTCGACTCCCACCTCTGCAAATTGCGTTGTCCAATTTCACTCCCATTCATTCTCTACATCACCCTCTTTCTCTCCTAAACCTTCTTTACCTTCTTTTATGTAAAAATGCACAATTGATTTGCAACAATCTCTTTTCTCCCAACTCCACCTTCTTTCATGTAACAATCCAAGATCGATTTGTTTCTACTTTCAAATCATAATTGTTTTTCTTCTGTTAAGAATTGATGTGCTTCTAATCCCTAATTTTTCCCTAATTTTGTTTTTCAATCCCTAATTTTGTTCTTCCGTTGATTAAAAAAAAAATTACATTGTAGTATAAAAAAATTACATTGTTCAAATCATGAATATAATATGAAAATTTATTTCACTAGGATAATTTGGTCATTTAAATATAATATGTATCTTATCATGTCAATATCAAATATGCACCAAACACATGATAAGATAACATATATCCTATCAATTATCCTATCATATCCTTATCCAATTTCTTATCATATCCTATCTATATACTATCATGCGCACCAAACGGACCCTTACAGTTTTAGCACACAGAATTCAAACATAGCCTGAAATAACCAACCAGCAAATAGTAGTGCTTTTAGCTTGTAGGGTGGAAAAAAGTTTGCAGTTCTGTTATCTCAAACTTTCCATTTATCTTATTGCAAGAATCCTACTGAATGGAAATCAAGGAAAGTTTTATTGAATAAACTTACTTGCTGCTGCTCCTTAGCCATGTGTTGACTAACAGATGTCTGCAAAGCTCCAGTGCAAGACGCTAACTCCCTTCGGAAACTTTCATCGTTATCATCGGGAGAGTTTAAAAGCTCAAATAAATGGTCAAACAGATTGCTTTCACCCTTGTGTTCAAGCGAATATGTTTGTGCTACGTTCTTCACACGTTTATCTAGAGCTGGAAAAATCACCTACATTCCATAACAGATTCCCTTTAGAATTGACTAAATTGATCATAGCAGAAAAGCAAGTGCCATAAAGCCAAATCAACAAAGATAGACCAATCATTTCACATCAACTAGGGGCCTGTTGAGATTGACTTATTTGAGCTTCTTTATATCTACTGACATAAGAACTTACGAGGCTGCTTTCAGCTTTATTTTCATAAGCTCTCCAAAATAGCGTAAATATTTTTTTCTATCATTTGTTATAAAAATAGTAGCTTATACATAAGCGCTTATCATGACAGGCACTTATGCTATAAGCTACAAATTAAGTTGTTTATCCAAACAACCCCATTAGAAATAGAATGAATTTATGTGACAATACCTATTTCCTAGCTACATTTAGTAACCTTCATCAAAAAAATCAATTCAACAACACTGATCAATAAGAATAGCACAAAATGTTTCAATTTCAAAATATTTTAGCACTAAAACATAACTAAGTTTTTCCCCAAACTAAATTACCGAAGCTATCAACCAAATAAATCATGAATCATAGGGCGAAAAATTCTTCATTTTCCAACAACAACAAAACTCAATTACACAATTCAACCAAAAATAGAAACAAAAATTTCAGAAAAATAGATTCTAAAACTTTGCACCTCATCTTCAGCATTGGAATGGTGTTTATACATCGATCTAAGAAAATGGTAGCGTTCAGAGAGAGGTTGAATATCGGAACGATTTCCAGTAGCAAAAGCCAAAGCTAATCTGTGCAACGCATCAAGCTCGTTCCGAATCGCTTTTTGGAAGAACGAGAAAATCAAAATTGGCGATTCCGATAAAGAGGAACGGTTGAATCCACCACCACCATTGGAGGAGGTAGAAGGAACGAGATTCGACAGAACCGCCACTCCTCCACCGCCGTCTAAGAGCTGCTGCGGGATTAACGGCGTCGCCATACTCTCAATCTTTTTTTTCTTTTCGTTTTGTAATTTTCTCGGATGTTTAATTTTCCCGGAAAATTTTTCTCTCTCTAGGTCTTCACTCTTCTTCGTCGTTATTGCAACTTGCAATTCTAAGAGACAAAAAAAAAAATGTGTGAGATTTTTTTTGTTTGTGAAGATTATAAGCGAAACGTTGTACCAAAAAAAATGAGTAACGTTTAATTTTTGTTACTGTTGGTTTTTGGTTTGAACAGAAAATAATTTTTGGCTTGCGGTGTGAATGTGTGATAAGGTTTTTGGACAAAAAAGACAACCTGCGAGCGAGTGAGAGAAGATCATGATGATGTTTATATACTTGTGATATTGCCACGTGGATTGTATTGCCACGTAGGATAATTGTGTCATATTTGGGGGTAACTTGATTGAGATGTGGAATATTTGTGGAAATGTTTTTTTGCAAACAATTGGGATATGGAATTTGGGTTAAGTAAGTAAACAATATTTGTCAAAAAAAAGTAAATATAATTTTCATTATTGAAGGGTTATGCATGCAGTCATTTTCATTATTGCTGTATACCATTTTAATGTATTATAAAAAATATGTATTAATGTATTATAATTTGTGTACTAATATTAGTTTAAAAAAAATATAGCATAAAATTTTGTAAATGTTATTGAATTATTTTTTTATATGTTTTGCATCTGGCTTTTCAAGAGACAAAAAAATTAATTAGTAGATGAAAAATATTATTCCTTCCACTAAGCTTATGTTTGAGCCTCTCTCTAAACTCTTATGATCTTAATTATATCATTTGAAATGAGACCCATCGATAATTTACATATTGATCAATTTATCTATACAATTATTAATAGTATTTTACTTTAATTATTAAGAAGATAGGAAATGTAATTCAAGATTTTATATTTTTTAAAAAACGATTTATCTCTCTCTTTGTTTTTAAAAAAAAACGATTTATCTCTCTATCATTTTATTTTATAAAATTTAAATGAGTTAAATTTCGAGATTCTACAAAATCAAGGCAAATCTCAAAGTATAAAATACATTTCTAAAGATACTTGTAGATTTACTCACTAAAGATGTTATCATATTGATGAGCCTCAAAGGCCAAAGTATATCTATAGAACTCTCTCATTTAATTAATTTTTATGATTTACTAAATGTAACAGATTAATTCTCATAAAGGTTAGGCCACTTAGGTGTATATTGAGAAAGCATCGTCAATATTTTAGTGTATTCCTTGTTCAAAAATATTTTAGAGTGTGTTTGGATTGGGGAATTTTTTGAAGGAAAGTAATTTTTTGAGGGAATTCAAATGACTTGCACCAAATTCCATTGTTTGGATAAAATATTTAAGGGATTTTAAAATTCCAAGTATTTTGTAAGTCATTTTACCCTTCCCAAAATGAGGGAATTTGAAATACCCTCGAATTAGTGAGAATTCTAAAATTCTTTGCACATTAATTTTTCATGTTGTTCTCCAAGAATTTTTTTTCTCCAAATTGAAAAATTCTGGCACTCATTTTTCTCGTAAAGGAAAAATGACCAGGAACTTTTTTTTAGAAATCGATAAAAATGCCGAAAACTTTTTTGTCTAAATCGGAAAAAAAAGGCAAAAAAAATATTCTCGAAGCCGAAAAAAATTCCGACGACTTTTTTCTCGAAATCGAAAAAAAACGCCGAAAACAATTTCTCGAAATCGGAAAAAACGCCGAAAACTTTTTTTGTCAAAATCGGAAAAAACGCAGAAAACTTCTTTTCTCGAAATCAAAAAAACGCCGAAAACTTTTTTTCTCGAAATCGAAAAAAAGCGCCGAAAACTTTTTTTTCGAAATCGAAAAAAACGGCAAAAACTTTTTTTTTCCAAAATCGGAAAAAACGCCGAAAACTTTTTTTCTCGAAATCGAAAAAAAATCCGACGACTTTTTTCTCGAAATCGAAAAAACTCCGAAATTTTTTTCTAAAAATCGAAAAAACTCCGAAAACTTTTTTCTCGAAATTGAAAAAAATTCTATTTTTTTTTCTCGGCAACGGAAAAATTTAGAAAACTTTTGTGGATCAAAATAAAAATTGAGAATGAATTACTTTGTCATTATTTACTTCATCCAAACAATGAATTTTGACAATGAAGGAATTTTAATTTTTTTATCCAAACAAGAAATTTTGAAATGAAGGGAATTCAAATTCAAGCATTTGAATTCCATGCATTCTCAAAATCCCTTGGATTTTAAATATCCCCATCCAAACACACTCTTAGTGTATTCTTTTTGGTAGATATATTTTAGTGGGTATTATAGAATACATATAAAATAAGACAATTTTTTTATAAAGTTGTTTTTTAGTGAATTGTTATTAAAATAATTATCCTATGTGCACGACCCAACATTTTATATTACACAATCCATAAGTTACTGAAAAAAATATTATTTAATTCACATTAATTTATTTATAGAGCGTGCTTATGAATTATGAATATATGAATTAATCGTATCGTACACCAGTAATGTACATAGTTTTTTTTATGAATAATACGTATTAGTATACATACACATGCACAATAATTTAAATTAAATTAAAATAGTGACCACAATTTTGATTGGGAAGCTCATGACGTACAAGATAAACTTGTACATACAACGAAAAACTTAAAAAGAAATTGTAATCACTGAATCGATCCTAATTGCATTGGAAAGTTTATGGTCTAAATCGCAACTACCGAATCGATTCTAACTGTATTAGTTTGGTTTGATTTGAATGACTTTTTAAAAACCAACCGAACCAAACTAAACTGCATCCATTTTTATCTCATAATTATGATGACTTTTATATTCAAAATCGAACCAAATCACACCACAATCACCCTTAATATTAGATTAATGTTTATGTAATACTATGAGAAAAGTGTTGTTTTGGTCATAGTTGAAATTATGAGGTTGGAAATAGAAACACTAGAAGACAAAGTTGAATGGATTAAAGTGTGTCACATGGCTCCACCATATACATCACTTCATTAGCCATTAGCCACATAAGTAAATCATTTGAATTTTTTTGAATAATCTTTGTTTAGATTAAAAAAGTAAAGGAAAAAATAATTTTGACTAGCATGTCTTTCTTTTGGCTGTTTACACATAATCTACATGATTCTAATTCTTAATTCAGTAGGATATTCGAGTAAATGAAAGAACTTTAGAAGAAGAGTTTACTAGTCTTTAATCTCTGCACATGTTTAGTTTTTGTTTTCTTTCCTCTCTATTTTAAGTAAAAATTAAACTAAGTTTAGGATGTGTATTTTCTCTTTTAATAAGTATATAAACTTCATAGTTTATTTTCTCTTCCACTTGCTTAACCAATAAAAGTGTTGGTTGAATGGATTATAGGAGTGGATCCATACTCTACAAGCACTCGCCGTACTAGGAATGGCTCAAGTGGCCACGGTACACCCTCAATCCAAAAATTAATTTTTTCACAAGTAAATTATTAATAATTTTAAGTTATTTAATATACATATTAGTATAAATATAAATATTTATATAAAGTTTATTATTAATGATTTTAAGTTACTCGACATACATATTAATTCATATATATTATATTGTTGATTATTTTAAGTCATTTGCACATGTAAAATGTTATTTTCAAATAAGTAGTTTAATTTTATAATAACTCACTTTGACTTTGTCTTTGTTTTATGTATAAAATAGCTGACATGCAGCTTACTAAATTTTAGTGTTGGGTAAAATTAACAATTGAACTAGCACGTAAATATAAATGATATTAAAAAATATATTTAATTAATATTTGATTTATTCAAGTAAGATAATAGCCATAGGTGTGAAATTAAAACAAAAAGTTATAAATTATAAGTTAATTCATCAAAATAAACTATAAGACAGTATAAATCAATAAGCTATAAGCTCATAAAAAAATGTTACCCTATAGAATTTTTTCCTTTCAATATATATATAACGTGAGTAACAAAATAAACTTATTGGACTTTATTTTATTATATTCTTACATAAATATAATAGCCATTTATCAATATGAAACGAATAAACATGTACCTAGTCTGTTTTTCTATATAGAGAGGGGTTGCAAAAAAGAATCATTGTATATATAAAGAATAAAAAATAGATAATATTCAGAAACCGGAATAAGTGTATAAAAAGAATAATTTTTTAGGAATACAACCGAAACAAATTATTAAATATACTTATAAAACTTTTGTTTGAATGAATCGATGTGTAGGTTTTAAGTAAGGAACGAAGTCTCAATCAAGGTGTTAATTAGTTTGAAATTCAAAGTTAGAAAATGAAAGGTTAAGAGTTGGAAGAAAGGTTAGAAGGATTAGAAAGGCACAAGGATGACACGAGCAAAGTGTGTGGCATGGATTAGGTGGCACTTGAATGCCCCATGCCTTTGTAAGCATAAGCTTGTCTTGGCTTTGGATGACACATTCCTCATCATGTCTCATGTCCTATTTAATTCCTTTGGTCATTTTGTTCTAATCAATTAATTGAAGGTGTGAAAGTAATGGTACAATTTAAATATTTTTCTGGTTGCAAATTTAGGTTACATACAAGATGAGCCATAGAGTCAATAATGTACATATTTTTAACTTTTTTTAAGAAGTTAAATAAAAAATATCATATTAAACAGAACATTTGGTGCACTTGTTAAATATACTAAAAAAAGAAATAAAAGACAAAAGTATTAGTGATAAGATAACATTTTATACTTTCAAAACATTAAATACACAATTTTTAAGAGAAAATTTCTATAATAATTTGCTTAATTGGTGCAACGGATGTACTGTTTGCCATTTTTCATAAAAAACCATGCTATTAAAATAAAGTTAAACACAATATATGTACCTAACTTAAAAGTCTACAAGAGTTTAAAAAAAATCAAAAGCATCAATTTTCCAAAATCCTAAACAAGACAATGAGTTTAACCACTGCATGCATTTTTTTTACAATGAAGTCAATGAAAATCGAATCTAAAACCTCTTATCATTAGATCAAACCTAATAACTTTTTAATCACTATATTTAAATTAAAATTAAAACTTTTATTTCTAATCTTCTACCACCATGACCCAACCATTATTGTAGGCTCGTAATCAAACTTTTGATGTTTTACTTTCTTGTACTTCTTTTTTATTTTAGTGAAATAATGTAAGTTTTTTTGGTTATAAAAAAATAAACTACAAATACATAATAGGCAAATTAAATATTTAAAAATTATAGGCTTAAATAAAATTGTTAGGCTTAAATAATTGGTATAAATATTGTAATTTGTAGAAAAAGAAGTTTAAACTCGAGATTTATCACTTATTATTTAAACTCGAAGTTTAAATAATTGGTCCTTTAAATTTTTTATGTAACAAATAAGTGTTTTACATTTTCAATTTGTAACATCTAAGTCCCTCCAATTATTTAGAAAATAGGATTTAGATAATATAAATTACAAATTTAAAAGATATATTTATTATTTAAAAAACTTTAAAAACTTATTTATTACTTAAAAAATTTAAAAGAACTATCTATTTGCAAAAATAAAATTTAAAAGGCTGCATTTTGCTTAATTTTATTGTACAAGAATAATAGATTCCATGTTCTGATTCTTCCTAATTTTGTTCCTAAAAATTCTTGATACATGACTTTAATCAACCGTGACCTCATTTATGAGCTCACTTATTAGTCAAGTCAAGTTAGTGACCTTCTTTCTTTTTTGTTACAAACACTCCTGATGTTACTGTATGTTTGGTTTCAATTATGAAGTACCCAGAATTAATTTTAGATTTGTAAAATTAATTTTGATTTGTTTGATTTTTCAAAAGTGGAATTGATTCTACTTGAAGCTATAAATCATAGCTTCTGATTCTAGAATTGATTCTCACATTCAAATTTTTTGTTCATTTCACTTTTGCACGAATATATTTAAACATACATCACTTTATCTTCAAACCAATTTTGGCTTGAAATCAATTCTGCCAAAATTAATTTTTCTCACCACAGAACCAAACATTTTTTTGACCAACTTGACCTTTTGAGTTTTATATCTATGAGATGAGAATATAAATTGACATTTGTTATTATTAGACCAAATATTTAATTAGGTTTTTCATAATTTTCTCGACGTTTAAATTGGTCATTGACAAAAATAAAATAATTTGTTTTCCTACAAAAATATTAGAGAATATTTTGAATATATATTGTTAGGGACTTCATTAGGGTTGAATATGTTTTTAGTCTCTACATTTTGTGAAATAGTCAAAAAAGGTCTCTATATTTTAAAAAAGGTTAAGCAAAATCCCATAAGCTTTTATTGTTATCAAGAATTGTCTATTCCGTCATTTTTTTTTTTGGTTAATAGGCTTTTATCCCTGCAAAGTATGCGAGTTTTTCTTTATCCCCCTATAATAATTTTTTTTGAGATTACCCCCTGCAAAATTTATTTTTTTGATTTACCCTCCTTTTGCTGACGTGGCAGGCAAAAAAAACATAATAACCGATTTAAAAAACAACACTTTTTAAATCGGTTGAACAAAATAACCGATTTAAAAAGTGCATCCAAGGGGGTAAATCAAAAAAATAAATTTTGCAGGGGGTAATCTCAATAAAAATTATTATAGGGGGGTAAAGCAAAACTCGCCTACTTTACAGGGGTAAAGACCTATTAACCTTTTTTTTTTCAGGTCAGCTAACAGAATGCTTATTTGGCATATAGTTGATCTCACTATTTTAATTTTAGTCCCTATATTTTGTAAAATAAACAAGGATGATCCATATATTTAAAAAAGGTCAAAAAAAAAAGTCTCATCAGTTTTTCTGGTATCAAGAATGATCTATCCTGTCAATTTCACTTATAGAATGTCGACGTTGCAAATTAGATGTTAGTTTGAGGTAAAGTAATCAAATATTTAAACTCGCATGATAGGATGTTAACCCTACCAAGTCTATCAAGTTGGATTTTTACACTAAATTAGAGAAAGAACAATAAAACTATCAAAGAAAAGTATAAACTTTTTCATTTCATTCATTAATTTTCAATCATGAGGATATATAATGCTTATATAGATTGATGCATACACATGGTAAAATAACTACATCAACCACACAATAACATTGATCAATACCTCGACGAAATCGGATTGGTGACCAGGATTCTGATGTGATTCTAGATAATTTGTTTTTATAATTGGACTCAAATAATCAAATTTACATTACATTTCTGCAAATCAAATCACAAGATATCTAGTTATAAATCATTTAAAATAACAGAAATTAAATCTAAAAATCATATATCAAATAACAAAAGAAAACAAGGTCCATTGACGAATAATATAAACTAAGTTCAAATCATCCGAAAAAAGTTACTCATATATATTACTTATTTTTATTTTTTATTTATTTTTAATTATAATTTATTCAAGTTCAGTCTACTCGTGGACTATCAAGACTAGCCCATATTTTAAATGGACTTCAATAGGCTAAAAACACAGAAAAATCCGGATTCCATGGGCCGATCCATTCGAGCTACCTCATTTTGACAACTCTAATTAGCCTTGATTTTTTTTTTGCTTCTGTATAGTACTAAAAAATTATAAATACAAACAGCGGAATACATGTAAAATATTACCAAGCACTCATACAACAATCCTATGTAGTGAACAAGTTGAGTTTGTCTTATGTATACAATCATACCGAATTCTATCTCTTGGTAGACGTGAATCTTATATAGCGAAGGTTTCTAGGTACCGACAAGAGTAAAATTAATCAGAAATTGAGTGGTGTGCATTTTGCCTACCAAATTTTGATATTTAATATTTTTTTTTTGGGTGTGTTTGGTTTAGAAGATAAATTGTGAAGAGAAAAATAAGTAAGAGAGAGTTTGAAAAGAGAGAAAGATGTAAGATAAAAAGTAATTTTGATGGATTATTTAGTATAAGAGAAAGAGAGGAAAAATGGATCCGAATTTCTGCTGTCAATTATTGACATAGTTTGACGTTTGTAGTCAATTCTAACCATTGATTTTAGATCGGACGATTCAGATTTAAAATATAGTTTTATAAAGCAAAATGATCTCAGTCGTCGATTAGAGATCGAGCGGCCAAGATCTGTTACAGCAGGGAGGAAATATGATTCCAGAAAAAATAGAGAAGAGAGAAATGTTTTTTTTTTTAATACAAACAATTATATTAGATTTAGAGGAAACTGTTTACACCCTCCATATCACATAGGATATGGGAGACAATACAATTTGGAAAGTTATTGGGCCAAACTCTATTGGGCTCTGTGATAGCCAGACGGGCCAGGTTGTGGGCAACCTGATTCCCTTTCCTATTCACCCAATTTACAGACACAAAATAGTAGCTTTCTAAATCCCTAGAAACCTTTCTCGTGACATTTCCCCAATTTGTACGGGGGAAGATCTTCTTCTCCAAAGCGTTTATATGGAAAAGTAAAAAAATACCCTTCAGATAAAAAATGACAAATAAAAATGATTTAATTAATTTAACTACTTAATTTATTTATGAATAGTTAAATAATTAGATTAATTTAACTAATTGTCATATTGATTAGACCAGCTAATTATTATAATTAGATTAATTATTATTTTTTAAATTATTAATATTAACTAATTTGACTAATTTAATATTTTAATTTTATTAGACGAACTTTACCTTTGAACTCACGGTTAAAAAAGTGGAAAACAACACTCATAAACTTCCATTCCATCACCAAACCGAACCACTACTGCATTTTGCTCAACAGTGCATCTCAATTTGAAGGGCAAAAATGGAAGCAAGATAGAGAGAACTTGAAAATGTGTAGAGAGAACTAGAAGAGTTACTATCTTTGCTTCATGTTTGTTGGCTGCGCATGTTCAGTGAGGAGAGAAACAGATAAGAAACCTAACAAATAGTAAGGTTGGCTGGTTCAAAATTGACTATGGGCTTATCACATATGGGCTAAAATTGGTTGTATAATAGGTACTGGTTCGGTTCGGTTCTGCATCGGTTTTCAATAACTGGAACCGAGAACCGAACCAAATCAGACCGGTTTTCATTGGTTCGGTTCGGTTATTTGTCCGAACCAAAAATATTGGTTTTTTTTCGGTTTGGATTGATTTGGATCATCGGTTTCATTGGATTTGTCCGATCCACTTACACCCCTAGGCACCAGGTGATTATTTTGTTCTCTCTATTCTATTTCTCTTATGTTCCAAACGAGATAAGTTGCATGTTTCTATCCTATTTCTCTCACTTCTGTTTCTCTCACTTCTATTTCTCTCTGCAGCATTTCAGTCGTACCAAACACACGCTAAGGTTTCTCTTCCCAAATTGGAATTTTGGGGGGTAGAAGAGAATTTTTCCACATTTAAAATGGGCCAAACTTGGACCTTACAAAGCCCAACTTGACTCTACCATTTCCTACCCTATAAAACAGCAGTTTACGAGTGCATCGTTAATCACTTTGAAGAATCACTTTGAAGAATCAAAAACGAAAACAAAACGCGTATAATTGGTTCTGCTAGGGTTTAACAACTATAACTAATTTGAACTTTAATTTGAAACTTAATTTGAACGTAACAGAAAAAAGAAAATCAGAAAACCTAACAATGGATTTAGAAGATGAACAAGAATACGATCCTGCAATGATGATGGATGAAGATGAAGATGAAGAAATCACTCAAGAAGATGCTTGGACTGTTATTTCATCATACTTTGAAACCAAAGCTTTAGTTCGTCAACAACTCGATTCATTCGATGAGTTCATACAAAATACAATGCAAGAAATCGTTGATGAATCTGCTGATATTGTAATTCGACCTGAATCACAGCATAATCCTGGTCAACAATCCGATTTCGTCGAGGTAGTAACGACGATTGTTGTTGTTAGGGTTTTGTACTAGCGTTTGTACAATGCTTGATGAATCTGAAATTGTTGCTATTTTTTATTTTGATTTTTTTTTTTTAATTTGTTTTGTAGACGGTTTATAAGATAAGTTTTGGGCAAATTTACTTGAGTCAACCGTTGATGACTGAATCTGATGGAGAAACTTCTACCTTGTTTCCCAAGGCAGCTAGGTTAAGGAATCTTACTTATTCAGCTCCTTTGTATGTTGATGTTTCTAAGAGTGTTATCAAGAAAGAACATGATGGTGAAGAGGTTACTGAGACTCAGAATTTCACCAAAGTTTACATTGGCAAGGTGTTCCTTACTCCTCATAGTTCTAGTTTTCTAAATGATGAAAAGGGGTTTTTTTTGGAAGAATTCATAATAAAAAAATATTATTACATTAAGGGTCATGCTAACAGTGCTCACGACACTTGTTAAGCATACTTAAAAAAGAAATTAAGGATAAGTTAATGCTAGAAAGATAACTTTATATTTTGAAGGTATTAAATGCACAAATTTCAAGATAAAAATTCCTTATTAGTATGCTTAACTAGTATCCGGGGAACTGTTTAGTATTTTTCAAATGTTAATCCAGTAAAGTGTCACATTTAACTTATTTTAATAGCTAGCTGAATGTGAGGACCATTGTTTGAAGCAAAACTATTGAGGACTAAAAACAAAAAATGAAAACTTATGTAATCCTAAAATAAATTACATGTCCTATAACAAGTAATTTTCAGTTGATTCTAATTCCAATGATAAGCTTAAACTTGTACTTAGGCCCTTTTCTCATTTTCTGTTTATTTAGGTGATAGGCTCCCACTTGCCTCCAATGAAAAGCTCTCATGTTTCCTTATGTGGGGCAATCCACACCCTTAAATGTTATTTTTATAATTTTTAAAATCTTTCACTTTTTATTTTTTAATGGCCCAGATTTGATTGGATTCTCCATTCATTGAGAGAATCCGGTCCCGTGTTTTTGACGTCTTCTTCAAACCATAATAACATTTTAATCAGCTTATTTTAATGTTTATAAACCGAAACATAGCCAATTATAATCATATTGCACTTGTTTTGCTGTCTTGTCATGGTGTAAGTAAGAGTTTAAATTATTTTATGATGTGAATGGATGGCGAAATATAAATGAATTGGGCTTTTGAGTGATTTAACTATTGATTTTGTTGTTGTTAGGTTCCTATAATGCTTCGGTCTAGTTATTGCACGCTATATCAGAAGAATGAGCAGGATTTGACTGAGCTTGGAGAGTGTCCGTATGATCAAGGAGGATATTTCATTATTAATGGGAGTGAGAAGGTTATCATTGCTCAAGAGAAGATGAGCACCAATCATGTCTACGTCTTCAAGAAGAGGCAGCCTGATAAGTATTCCTTTGTGGCTGAAATTCGGTCCATGGCAGCGTCCCAGAATAGACCACCTAGTACCATGTTTGTGCGCATGCTATCTCGAGCTAGTTCCAAAGGGGTAAATGTCTATGCGATAAGTCATGTTTTGCGCAAATGTTTTGCTGTCTTTTGCAATGTCTAAGTTTACGCAAGTTTTTCTATCAGGGTTCTTCAAGACAATATATACGTGCTACTCTTCCTTACATCAGAACCGAAATTCCTATTTTTATTGTGTTTCGGGCATTGGGATTTGTTGCTGACAAGGATATACTACAACATATATGCTACGACCTCTCAGATACTCAAATGATGGAGTTGCTTCGTCCTTCCTTGGAAGAAGCATTTGCGATACAAAATCAACAGGTGGGTTCTGTTATTGATATATATTATTCTTTGCTTACAGGCAAATGATGATTGCTTGTCTCTATGTTTATATTAGTTTCGAGTGAGATCATCGTACAATCCAGACTTATTTCAGACTCTGACATATTCTTCTCTCCAGGGGCTGGAATAGTCTATTTTTCCTGTACTGCATATTCTTTATAATCAATTAGGCCCAGTTTGGATTAGTTTCTAGTTTATGAGGCTTTTTAATTAAGAAATATTTAATTTCTAAACCATGATTCATTATTATAAAGAATATTGGAGCTTTTCAAAATTGGGGTACTGAAGTCAATCTAATCTTGTTGAGAAGCTTTTTGTTAGTATATAATCGTGATTATTTCAAAATTGTTTCAACCCTTTTCCCGCTAAAAGTACTTGTGCAAAAGTTCATCTAAACTAGCTCTTATTATCTCTTCTGTCCACATTATGTAATTTAACTTCTTTCCTTTATCTTACTGCAGTACCCTTCCATATTGTGTCATATGATTTTGCAGTTGCATTTTTATCTTCTTATAAGTTTAGACAATTCGAAGTTGTTCTTTAGCGAAATATTGCATTGTTTTTTCACAAAAGTTTCTTGACACTTCATGTATTTTGTATAGGACAGTTTTATTTCACTTTCTTATACATTTATTTCACTCCAGGTTGCACTCGACTACATTGGGAAAAGAGGAGCTACTGTTGGTGTAACTAAGGAAAAGAGAATTAAGTGAGTTGAGTTGTTTTTTCTGTAAAACCCGAGAATGATTAATTTGCATCCATTATTAAGCAACTGTTACACTTGTATCCTAATGTGCAGGTATGCTAAGGAAATCCTTCAAAAGGAGATGCTTCCACATGTTGATGTTGAAGAGCACCGCGAGACAAAAAAAGCGTACTATTTTGGGTACGTTTGTTACAAGTCTGATCTTGTTACTTTCATTTTGAGTATTTATTATGCTTATCATTCCCCCACAGATATATCATTCACCGGCTACTGCTGTGTGCACTTGGGCGGAGTGCCGAAGATGATAGGGATCATTACGGAAACAAGAGGCTGGACCTGGCAGGTCCTTTACTTGGTGGTCTCTTTAGAGGGGTTTGTTTCTCAAATAACTGATATGATTTTACTTTACTGGTCTTGTTATTTGGTATTTTTTATTTCTAATTCCTGGTTCCTATAATGTGATGCAGCTATTCAGAAAGTTAACTACAGATGTCAGGGGTTATGTACAGAAGGTCTGTTCTACTTTTAACAACATTCGTTGCAATGTTTATTTTGGGTACTATTTTGGGTACGTTTGTTACAAGTCTGATCTTGTTACTTTCATTTTGAGTATTTATTATGCTTATCATTACCCCACAGATATATCATTCACCGGCTACTGCTGTGTGCACTTGGGCGGAGTGCCGAAGATGATAGGGATCATTACGGAAACAAGAGGCTGGACCTGGCAGGTCCTTTACTTGGTGGTCTCTTTAGAGGGGTTTGTTTCTCAAATAACTGATATGATTTTACTTTACTGGTCTTGTTATTTGGTATTTTTTATTTCTAATTCCTGGTTCCTATAATGTGATGCAGCTATTCAGAAAGTTAACTACAGATGTCAGGGGTTATGTACAGAAGGTCTGTTCTACTTTTAACAACATTCGTTGCAATGTTTATTTTGCATTGCCTATACCCTTCTATCTCATGAATGGTGCAGTGTGTTGATAATGGGAAGGATGTTAACCTTCAATTTGCTATCAAAGCAAAAACCATTACGAGTGGACTTAATTACTCACTTGCTACTGGTAACTGGGGGCAAGCAAATGCTGCGGGTACTAGAGCTGGAGTGTCACAGGTATGATATTGAATCATTTTTATGCTTCTACAGTTGTGCTCCTTGTTTTGTAATAAAGAAATGAGACACGGACACTTAGCTTTTTGACTTTCTATTTCAGGTGCTAAATCGTTTAACATTTGCATCCACTTTATCTCACTTGCGAAGATTAAATTCTCCCACAGGACGTAAAGGTAATTGCTTGGCTTAGGCTATTCAAGCCTGACCCAGCCTTCAATCTTTCTATCCCCTTTATGCATTTCTTTTTTTGCATAAAAAATACAATCAATGCAATATGTTAATATGTTATTGATTATTTCTTTAGGAATTTAGATTCAAAGTGTCGGCACTGTTGTTTTTTATGAATAAATGGTGTTTGTCGAATTTGCATTTTTTATTGTTTCTCTTCTCCTTTTATTTCAGGGAAGTTGACCAAACCAAGACAGCTGCACAATTCACAATGGGGAATGATGTGTCCGGCAGAAACCCCAGAAGGACAAGTTAGTTTCTTTTCAAGCTTCCTATATTTCTACTTGCTATGAGGAATTCTTTTACTCTGGTATTGTCGGTGTAATTGGGCTATAATTCAGGCCTGTGGACTGGTGAAGAATCTAGCCTTGATGGTCTACATTACAGTTGGTTCACCAAAAGATCCTATTATGGAGTTCTTAGAAGAATTTAGTTACGAAAATCTTCAGGTGCTTATGATTTCCTGCATAAAGTTAATTTGTTCTGTTCTCTGTATGGTTTGTGTATAAATTTGCTTATTTTCATCCATGTAGGAAATTTCTCCTGCGGATATACCAAAAGCTACAAAAATTTTCGTAAATGGTTGCTGGGTGGGTATTTATCGTAAGCCTGATAAGTTGGTTACAACATTGAGAAGTCTGAGACGTCGGGTAACCATTCATTTTACTTTTAGGGTTTAGATTTTACTTCTCTGATTTTCTTTTGACAGCCTAAAAGGTGTTTGAATCTGTTGGCAAATAGCAACCCCATCAAAAAATGAAAATATCACAATGTAGTACATATAATCTCATTGGAACCTGATTTTTGATAAGTGCACAAATACTATTGTGGGCCTTGGAGGCATTGGTTGAGGAATTTAATTATTTATTGGAAAAATACAGTTATGTCAAAAAAAAAAGTTAACTGCATTAAATGATGTATTTTTTAGTAAGTCGTTGATATTTCTTGATTCTTAATTTCTGTTTCTTGACCTCTTAAGAAGGGACTTTAGCAAGGCCTTGTAGGATAATTTTTTATTTTGAAATGGAGGCCTTGTAGGATAATCTTTTGGGTGAGATATTTGGAGAGGGTTCTTGCGCGTATGAATTATCATTACAAGTAAGATATATCATATATGGAAACAAGATCTTTTAACCAAAAAGGAAGAATTATTATCATCCGTTTCTTTATTCTAGTTCTTAAAATTAAATCCCATATTTAAATTCCCACTCATTTTTTATACAAGTATTTGTCATATTACATTTTAAAAATTTCCAATAGTTGCTATAAGGGGCACATCTTTATTGAACGACCCTAGTCATTTTTTATTGAATTTTATTTTCAGTGATGCATGGCCTGATCTTGAAAATTATTTATTTTGTTATGTCATGGTATGTTTAATTCTAGTTCAGTGCTGATGGCTTTCATGTCATGCAGGTTGATGTTAATACTGAAGTTGGGATTGTTAGAGATATCCGTCTTAAAGAACTGCGCATATATACAGATTATGGTCGCTGCAGTCGTCCTTTATTCATTGTGGATAAACAAAGGCTTCTCATAAAGAAGAAGGACATTCATGAATTGCAACAAAGGGTAAGTAGCAAGTAGTAACTAGTGCATCGAAGGAATCATTGTTTTTTCAGTAATTGCTTAACTTGTTTTTCCATTTCTTCAGGAATCACCTAAAGACGGTGGGTGGCCTGATCTTGTGTCCAAGGGCTTAATAGAATATATCGACACAGAGGAGGAAGAGACCACTATGATTTCCATGACAATTAACGTCAGTACTATAATTCTAGATTTGCAGAAGTGTATACCTTTTATTAACACATACTGCAAATCACAAATATGTATAGCAATTAAGAATATGATTAATTAATAAATATAACAGGAACTTGTACAAGCAAGGCTCAATCCAGAAGAAGCGTATTCTGATACTTATACTCACTGTGAAATCCATCCATCTCTGATTTTGGGTGTATGTGCTTCCATCATACCATTTCCTGACCACAATCAGGTAAATATGATATTTTCTTTGTACTCATTTTAATTAATACATGGGATTAATTAATCTCTTACCTTTGGTGGTCCAATCAGTCTCCTCGTAATACGTATCAGTCTGCAATGGGAAAACAAGCAATGGGAATATATGTTACCAATTATCAGCTTCGAATGGTATTATCCACTTGTTTATATGATTAAAAGTGTGCTATACTTGATGCTGGATGGATTCCACTTGATTCTTTTGCTTCATTGCTTAGGATACCTTGGCCTACGTATTGTACTATCCCCAAAAGCCACTGGTCATTACAAAAGCCATGGAGCATCTTCATTTTCGTCAACTCCCTGCTGGAATTGTAAATTCTGGTCTCCTTTATTTATATCTTTCTGTTATTATGTTAACACAGCAATTAATTGTTCTAATATATTTACCTATTCTGCCTTAGAATGCCATTGTGGCCATTGCATGTTATTCTGGTTATAATCAAGAAGATTCTGTCATCATGAACCAATCATCAATAGACCGTGGCTTTTTTCGGTCTCTCTTTTTCCGTACATATAGGTGTGTTTGCTGCCCAAATTACTAAAACTTCACTCCTTTTTATTTTTGTGCTTGTGATTTTTGCATGATATGTTGCATTTTTTTAACTTCTACAGAGATGAAGAGAAGAAAATGGGAACCCTTGTCAAAGAAGATTTCGGTCGGCCAGATAGAGCTACCACCATGGTGAAAATTTTGGCTCTTTATATACGTTGATTTTCTTTTGTAGAAGTTTTTAACCATGTTTTGTTTTTCAGGGTATGAGCCATGGTTCTTATGATAAGTTGGATGATGATGGTCTTGTTCCACCTGTAAGCATAAATTCTGACTACATCCCTAATAACACGTCCGACAGTGAACTTATGTACTAAATGTAGCAATTTATTACCATGAAACAGGGCACAAGAGTGTCTGGTGAGGATGTTATTATTGGAAAGACCTCTCCTTTATCTCAGGAGGATGCTCAAGGACAAGCTGCTCGTTACTCAAGACGTGATCACAGCACAAGCTTACGCCACAGCGAAACTGGAATGGTTGATCAAGTAAGTTTTCTCATACATTTACTTTCATGCATTACAAATTGAGTTTGAGATTCGTGGCATTACTTTCTTTTGCTGCTGGACTTATGAATTTACTATTTTGTAGGTTCTGTTGACAACAAATGCTGCTGGATTGAGATTCGTGAAAGTAAGAGTGAGATCTGTTCGAATACCACAGATTGGTGACAAATTCAGTAGTAGACATGGTCAGAAGGGAACAGTTGTTATGACTTATACACAAGAAGACATGCCCTGGACTGTGGAAGGCATCACCCCTGATATTATTGTCAATCCACATGCTATACCTTCCCGAATGACAATTGGCCAGCTTATTGAGTGTATCATGGGTAAGGTTGCATGCCAGATGGGAAAAGAAGGAGATGCTACTCCTTTTACAGATGTTACCGTAAGTAGCATTCTTTCGTCACTTTTCTGTTTTAACGTCAAATACTTGTTTGAAATTGGAAAACTGCTTGCCGAAGCAAGCTACTTTCAGCTGCTCGTACTGGATGTTGTAAGTCGTTAATTACCGTTCCACTGGCCGACAATGTGTTCTAGGCTTCTAGCAGTAGACACGAGGAAATTTTTACGTGTATATAACACCATCAACCCAGAGCTTAACAATTTGCCATTCAGCATTTAAGTACAAACCTAACTGTAATTTACTTGAGAGATCGCAGGATAGTGTCTATAATGATGTATAGATTCTACCTTTTAAAAAGTCTTCAATCAAAGTGATTCCTCTATTTGCCTATTTAGAAAATCATGGTAGAATTCTTGTTTTACAGATTAAGTTCAAGACACCTTTTTTTGTTTGTTTAAAATTTTGATATTTTTTTACTACTGTAATCCAGGTGGATAGTATCAGCAAATCTCTACACAAATGTGGGTATCAATTGCGTGGTTTTGAGACAATGTACAATGGTCATACAGGGAGGCGTCTCAGTGCAATGATTTTCCTTGGCCCTACCTATTATCAAAGATTGAAGCATATGGTTGATGACAAGATCCATTCTCGTGGACGAGGTCCTGTGCAGATTCTTACAAGGCAACCTGCTGCAGGACGCTCACGAGATGGAGGTCTTCGATTTGGGGAGATGGAACGTGATTGCATGATAGCCCATGGAGCTGCTCACTTCATGAAGGAAAGATTGTTTGATCAAAGTGATGCATATAGGGTCCATGTGTGCGAACACTGTGGATTGATAGCTATTGCAAATTTGAAGAATACTTCTTTTGAATGTAGGGGCTGCAAGAACAAAATTGACATTGTTCAGGTAAATTATCATATATCTTCTATTGCACTATAATCCATATTAAAATCCAAGGTGTTCTCTCCTTGTGATGAATTCTTAGTCTCTCGTTTTGGCTTTTGATTGTCTATGCAGGTTTACATTCCTTATGCTTGTAAGCTGCTCTTCCAAGAACTAATGGCTATGGCCATAGCCCCAAGAATGCTTACTAAAGAGATCCAGGCTATTAAAGATCAAAAGAAGAAAGCTGCCTAATGAGCAAGTTTGAGAAAATGACGGGATAGCAACAAAATAAATGAGAATGTGAACCTTTCAAATACTCGCCTTAGCAAGCATCGGAACTAATCTGCCACCTTTTATAATCACATCATCATTATGCCAACAATTAGTATCGAAGTTGTTGCAGCAGCAATAGTAGATATTTTCTGCATAACGAAGATCGTGTCAATACAGTAGAAGTAGAACAGAAGCAGTAGTAGCAGATGAAGCAGGATCGAAATAAAAACAGTAGAAGGAAAAGATGAAACAGAAACTAAACAGAAGCAGAAGCAATAGTAGCAGAAGTAGCAGTAGATAACATGAGTTAGATATAACTAATGGTGGGGTGCAAAAAATGCCAAATGAATCATAAAGCAATGCATTTTTTTTACCCCCCTTACTCGATACATATTTTCATAAGCAACTAAAAGTAACAGTGGAGAAACAAATACAGTGTATAAACAAATTAAGATATTTGATTCATTTTTCTTGACCCTTACGTAACAGTAAACAAATACAGTGTAGAAACAACTTCAGATATTTGAAAACTGTAAAGTACATGCACTAAGTTTATTTCGTCTTTCTTTAAACACTGAAGACAATGCTTTTAGTTCTAAACCAAAACTCGTCCATATTACAGGGGGTAAACACCTATTAACCCCTCAAAATATACGGACGAGTACATTCAAAAAGTTTTCTAATAACATATTGCATCTTATTGCAAGCGTTTCAATCCAAGTATAAGAATTACAAAGTTTGGAGCTATTATTGATAGATGACGCCGCCTAGTTAATTTATATGAAAACGGTAGAATTAGTTATGTAAGGCGACATGCTAATCGTGTTGCTCATGGCTTAACTCAAGTGTCTCGTTTTATTGCTAATTCCTAAATTCATAATGCTTGTCCTTCTTATTCTGAACTGATTATTATAAATGAAATGAATTATGTCTGTTTGTGTTAAAAAAAATACAGTCCCGTGATCTTAACTCAGTTGGTTAGATATTGCATTATATATACAGGGGGGTCGAGGTTCGAACCCCGGTCATCCCACTTATCCACTTTAAGGGTGGAATTTCTAGCCACCAGGCTACTTGATAAAAAAATACATACAAAATTATCTACCTTTTGTTGGTCATAAAATACGAAATTTTAATCACTCTTTAGTATATTTTTCTAAAACGCAACTCCAAGAAATAAGGCAATAATTAATTTTTTTTACTAAAAATATTCATTTATTCCAATAATTGATAGAATACATCATATGCAAATATAAATTCAACTTTGCTAAAAACAAAAAGATAATGAAACTACGAACAAACGCACAACATCCAAGTTGGTAGCATACAATCACAAATTGCTTATAAATAATATGATAAAATCAAAGTGACCGAAATATTCATGCTTTCGGATCTAAAACGTTGGCGTCGAAATCATTGATTGAATCAACAATTGATTGAAGTTGATATTTCAATATGAACTAAACGAACAACGTAACAAGACGGAAAATAAAAAACGTCGTACCAAACAGATGACGAACAACACACTGCTGCACTCAGACGACGAAATGACAACAACAAAAAAAAAAAAACAACTAAAACTTGATTATATGAAAAAATCACTTATTTAGATGAAAAGTGAAAAAAATAAAATGTAAAGGGGTGATTCTAAACAAAAAAAAAGACCTAAAATCACCTTCTCACCAATAAAGGAAAAAGAAGAAAAAAGAAAAAATAGTGCTGGCTGAGAGAAAGAGAGAGACCAAGTAGACAATAATTAATTTTTAAAAAATATATAAAAAAAAACGTGTCTTTTTTTTTCGGTACCATAAAAAATAACGCGTCTTAAATCTATTTATTAAGAAACTTTGGAAATCTAAATTTATTTATTAGGAAACTTTCTAAATCTAAATCTATTTGTTAAGAAACTTTGGAAATCTATAAAATGAGGAGAGATATATTGACTATAAATATTAGAAAATACAATCCTCACAGTAGATCAATTAATATTTAATTAGAACGATTAGATTAAAACATAACGAAAAACGGTAATTTAGAGTAACTCTATTGAGTTACTCGCGGAGTCAATATACTCTTCATCCTAAAAAATAGTAAAATTTATTACCATTTTTATACTCAAAAGCAAATAAGTTGATTAAACATAATTATTGATTAGACTTTATTTACCATGCGGTCGAATTCCAAACTATCCTAATCTTTTTTCTCAAGAACAAGAGAATTATGCCTTAAAAAACGAAAAAAAGAGAGAACTAATAAATATATAAAAAAATAACAGCTAATGGTTTATAATTTTCGGCCTAACTTAACGTATGTTCCCATAACAAATTTCTTTTTATATTCATTCATCAAAATTAAAACATTCCCGTCTCTTACGAAACCTTTTATGTTCCACAGTTCATAACGTTAAAGAATACAACTTTTAAAGCTGTTCCAGTTCATATTATAAATACTTATTATAAATAACAAAATACACAAAACTATTAGTATTGTTTTGGTATCAATTTAAGGAAAGAATAAATCTTCATCGAGATTCTCTCTCTCACACACATAAGTGTTTATATTATAAAAACCCATTACTTTCATTACTACTAATCTTTTACTAATAAAAGGAAGCTCCTATGTAGCTTCTAAGCCTCCATTGTGCCTATGTGGCACATCTAAAAAAACTCCACATCCTTATTAAAACTTTATACCAAGCTTTTCAATTTTTAAATAATTAATTAAATCTAAAAAACTACTAATGCATTATAGAGTTATATTATATACACCTATATGAAATTAATATTTAGTGATCTAGAACTTCTTTATCTTTCGGTTATGTATAGAGAGAGAAATAAATATTTTTACAAAACAAACTCCACATCCTTATTAAAACTTTATACCAAGCTTTTCAATTTTTAAATAATTAATTAAATCTAAAAAACTACTAATGCATTATAGAGTTATATTATATACACCTATATGAAATTAATATTTAGTGATCTAGAACTTCTTTATCTTTCGGTTATGTATAGAGAGAGAAATAAATATTTTTACAAAACAATTAATACCAAAATAAATGAAACAATAATCATATATTGCATAAAATAACAATAATTAACATATGCATGACCCTTAGGTATCCGTATGATGCTATCTATAACCATAAAATTCTCATGATTGTTGGAATTCTTTCAATTATGATAAAAAAAAGTTTGTATTTTTTAACCACAATGGTCTTTATAAACAGTACTAATACACCACAATTGTTCATGCTCTCATATTTGGTAATTTTATTCTTTTATGTGTATAATTTCTAACCTTTATATATTTTGTAATCCTTTTTTTGTGTGTATAATTTCTAACCTCCTGTAGTAGTTTTAGCAAATCATGCATATTCTCAACAAGTAAGTCAACTACACTATCTTATATTTTTTAGTAGAAATATTATTCTATAATTTCAATATATATGTTTCCTTATTGTTTTTAGGTTAGTTTTCTTTCTTTCAAATATTGGAAATGGGGTATATATATGTATTCAAGGAAAATCATTGCAACAATGAAAAAGATATATCAATTGCAATTGTTTAGACTATTTTGGTATTGGTATTTAGTTTTAGCAGAAGTACTTTTTTGTTGTAGCAAGACATTGTGGTTAAAAATAGTACTCATGGCAATGTCATGTAGAAAGGTGGGGGATCTTGGATGGCTTAGTTAGCTAGAGAAGCTTACGAAATGTAATACAAATTGGTCATATGAAGAAAATTTGAAAGCATTTGATCTCTTCTTGGCTTTGTTAGAGGTGTGTTTATTTGCTTAAACATCTTATTTAGGACTGAAATATTGGATTGGAATGGTATGAAAGTTTTGAATTTGCAATTGAGCTGAGTTGTATTTTCTTTGTAATTTTTAGAGTAAGTTCCATTTAATCATTAAGAAAATTAATAAAATCCTATTTAGTTTCTAAGAAAATTATTAAAAGTGACTCATCTCTGCATTTTATATTTTCTTTACATTTTTTTTAAATGATGAAGGAAAGATAATGCGAAAATTTAGTCACTACATTCTTTACAATGTGTACCTCATTTATTGCACCAACCTTTTACCTATATTATGATATTCTATTGTTTTTAAAAAAAATATGTATTCACTTAATTTTTTTGACACAATATCTATTCACTTTTTTATTTGTCCAAAAGTATAACAACTCTATTTAAAAAAGAAAAAAAAGTGTAACAACTAAATAATATCTTAATTTCTTCTACCTCTTCACTACTATGTGCTTCGCTATTGACCATAAAATTTCATTATTTGTAATCACTGTTACTTAAACAAATAATATCTTTTACTAATAAAAGGAAGCTCCTATATAGCTCCTAGGCCTCCATTATGATGATGTGGCACTCTAAGAAAATGTTTATAATCTCTATTAAAACTTTGATGACATTACCTCCTTTAATAGGTTAAGTTGGAAAGTTTCTTTCAAAAATTCAATTATCATAACTTACCATGAAAAAGTTTTCCACTATCACACTTCCATAACCTTACAACTTCATGAAAATGTAACCAACATAATTAATAAATTATTGCTTCATTTTTAGTTTCAATATAACTTTTATAAACACCTCTTATCACATTTGTTTTCATCTTTGTTCTACACATTTGACACTTGCAATAGAACTCATGAGATCATATATATCTTCAAGTTGTGTACTATATCTACTATTGATAGCAATCTCATCAAGATATGTAGACATTTTTCAATACTTTTATAAACACCCCTTATCACATTTGTTTTCATCTTTGTTCTACACATTTGACACTTGCAATAGAACTCATGAGATCATATATATCTTCAAGTTGTGTACTATATCTACTATTGATAGCAATCTCATCAAGATATGTAGACATTTTTCAATACTTTTGCACTATTGTTTATTTTTTCTTTTATAGTAAACTTAATTATTGTACATTCTTTTGTTCTTTTATATTGATTTGTTCTTTTGTTCTTTTTTTTATGTCATGAAAGAAAAACATGATTGATTGCTCATGTTCAGAAGGTGATGAAGATTTGAAAGAGAACTTAGGTGAGTTTTGTCTCTCCATTGAAATCACCAATTAAAAAGAATGTACAAATGTCAAGAAATGTAAGGCACTAAAGGGACATATATATATATATATATATATATATATATATATATATATATATATATATATATATATATATATATATATATATACATATATGGCTAATTTTATAATTTTTTTACTCATTGCTAGCAACATCTCAGAATTTTGATTATGTCAAAGCAAGTATAATCAAATTGCTCCATCACTCATTCCACAAATTTTGAACAATTAATATTTTTTGGATTTAATTTCATTTACAAAATTATATTGTTGTTACATAATTATTTTATTAAATTTGGCGAAATTCATGATTTTTCATTCATTGTTGGCTAACATCATCTATATATTTGATTTCAGGTACAAAATAAAATAAAATTCAACACAAGGAACTCCAAAGTTGGCCCCAAAATTTTGATTATGTGAAAGCAAGCATAATCAAATTGCACCATCACTTATTCCACAAATTAGTTACCAATAGTTTTCTATTTAATTTCATTTATAGCATAATAAGGTTGTTACATAACTATTATATCAAATAAAAATAAATTTTAACAATAAATTGATTAGCTATATTTTTTATTAATTACCATTCTGCAATTATTTTTTTTTTAAAATGGTCACACCAACCTTTAAACTACTATTATTTAGTTCTATGACCATTCACTTGCATATAGTATTAATGCAAAATTTTATTAATTTGTTTGTTACAATTTTTATAAATTTCTACCGTCCTATTATTATATTTAAAAATAACTTTATCATATCAAATATTAAATTACTATTTGTTTTCTATCCCTAACTATAGTGCGTATAAGTATGTGAGTTGTAATTATAAAATATAAGAAAAATAATTGACGATGTTGAATTTATAGATTATTCAATTCTTTTAGCACATGTACATATCTAATAACAGAATTGATTGAGTAATACTTTATGAATTTCATTTGACTTAAAAACTATTTTGCTCTTTAAAAGTTATTATATATTTTAAACGAAAAATGTAATCTCAAAGACGATGATAAACCTCACAACAAAGAAAAACAAATCAAACAAGAAATAATTAAGCAAATAAAAAAAAAGGTAAATCAACCAAAATACTAAAAAGCTAAAGACGAATAAATTAAGTTGGGATAAAATTATACCAAATGAAAGTTTGAGAGAAAACTCCAAAAGAAGTTAATATATTAGCACTAGATTTGCATTTTTGTTAAATATAAAAGACCTTAAATTGCATGAAGGAGATTAAGTAATTATGCTATATATTTCGTACATGCTTTCAAAAACGTCATTGTGATGATAATTGCGAAAAAGGTCAAACTAATGAACCCCTTATTAATAAAGATTAAATATAGTGTTATTCACTCAAAGGGAATAAGTTGGATCATTTTTAACTAAGAAAAAGTAATAAAAAACAAAAAAAAGACCACAAAGATTAAAAAAAATTAAACCAAACAATAGACTAAACAATCTGGACTAATAAAGTCAGAATAAGATTCCACAAAGTAAAAATGTAAGAGTGAATATATACGCTATTTTTTATTGAAGTATTGAAAAATGAGCTTCACCTTAAAAAATTTACATGGGCCCACATAAGAGTTTCTTTCCTTCACCCTTTAAGATTAGTACAAATCATTCTCTCCCCCAACTTTCTTTCCTTCTACTTTCTCTTAAACCAAACATAGTGTAAATTTCATAGAATGGAGTAAACGATTATGATTTGATGCATAATTTTTAAAAAATGAGATCACATCATAAATAAGTCAATAAAAATATAAACAAAACTACGATATACTTCAATAAAAAATCTCACATTTTTAAATAATTTTAAATTTAATTTTTATTCGTATATTAATATTTAATATAATGATATTTTAAAATGTTATCAATCATTTGACTATATATGTGATTATACTTCTCACATTTTTAAATAATTTTAAATTTACTTTTTGTTCTTATATTATTATTTAATATAATCATATTTTAAAATATTATCAATCATTTAACTATATATGTGATTATACTTATTACAATTATTATTTTTCAATTATTAATTTTTTCAATTGTATATTTTAATCGAGCCCGTGCAACGCACGAGTTTAATTGAAAACAAAATACTTGCATAGGAGCTAATGAGGAGCTTCCTTTTATAAGTAATCAATAATAGTAATCACTAATTAAATTAAGAATCATCATAAGAAACAACTGTTCCAAATAACCTTAATATCTTTTACTAATAAAAGGAAACTCCATCTTATTCTTATGTCTCTATTATGTCTATGTGGCATGTCTAAATGAGCTCTAATCCAACTCTCCATCCTCTATTGAAACTTTGTTCCACTAAATTGATTTAATTAATGTGTAATGAGAAATGAGTAGATAAAAAAACTGCCAATGAGATGATAAATACAATTTTTAAATTGGCTTAATATTTTTGCTTCTATGTACGTATATATGGAGAATTGGAAAAGTTTTTTATATTTATTTTATGTTTAATTGCAAATTAATACTGTAATTGGAAACACTGATTAAAAGTGAGAGTGTGAGACTTTTGATTATCTGCAAAAGAAACGGCACGTACACTAAAACGAAAAATAAAACTGCAAGTGTTATATATTGTTTTTTTTCTTCTATTCTTGATTCTTCCCTGCATCTATTTTACTATCCCTTCTCCCTTTCAACTATTTAACAATTTGTCTGATCATCGATTCTTTGCTTTGCATTGCACAGGATGTTATTGGATTAATTGCCTCTAGAAAATTTTCATTCTTTTGATAATTTTGATTAGAAATATGTATATGATAGTTGTTATATTTTGACTTTTCAATTTAATTCTTATTCTATGGCAGGAGTTGTTTGTGTAGCAATTAGCATCACATCATCAATACTTTCAGTATCCTTTCCAGGTAAAACATTCTACTTTTTAAAACATTCTATTAATTTACCGATCAGTTGTTTTCAATTTATCATGCACAAGCACAATGTTGAACTAAATTCCGTATAACCATTAATTAATATCCATCGTTCTTATGTCATGGACTCATTATATCATTTTCAATTTTTTAATTATTTTTTTCTTAATTAAATTTATTTTTAAAGGTTCAGCAAAGCTCACAAAAAGATCTTAGGTGAAACTCTTTTTATTTCTCTTTTATACACTTCACATATATCTTGGTTATTCATTGATTTTTATGATAGGATAGAAACTCAAGTTTACACTATGTACGTATATAAATTGATCAAATATTTATGACCTTTTTTTATTTATTGATATGATATTTTTCACTCTAATTTTTAATTATTACATAATTGTTATATATTACAGTAATATTTTACTAAATTTGCCCAACTTTATAATTTAATATTCATATTGCTCCTTTACCTTTCAATCGCAAAAGGAAAGTAAAAATTTTGGGAATATTAACATATTGCTCCTTTACCTTTACCTTTCATATTGCTCCTTTACTTTACAACTTCTTACAAATATAACCAACTTAATTAAAAAATTATTGCTAATAAATTTTTAGTTTAGCTCTAGCCTTTATAACCACCACTTCTCACATTTGTTTTCATATTTAGTATTACTCATGAGATCATATACATCTTTAAATTGTGCACTATATCTACTATATTGATAGCAATCTCAGCAAGATATTGCCATGAACTATCCTTCATCTTTTTTTTTTTTTATATTTAACTTTTTGTTGAATAGATTGGTTGATAATTGTGAGAGCTCAGGTTTGGAAAATCATACATAAATAGCACATTGGTATTATCTTAGATTGATTTTATTTTTGTGAATGTACTTGATTTTTTCTTTTATCGTGTATATGTAGATCACAAGTTCTACCTTTGAATGTCACTCAACATTGAAAATATTTTTCAGAGGAGGTAAGTAATGAAGAAACAATGCACTATTTCTCATTTATTTTGATTTATATATTTGTGTATATTATTATTATTATTATTATTAATATTATATTATAATTATAAGAGAAGCTTAGGGTATTCTAAACCTCCATTTTGCATATGTGGGATGTTTTAATCTCTATTTAAATATAGTCCCTCAATTTATAGTCTTTGTGATGTAGATCACAAGTTCTACCTTTATATGTCACTCAACATTGAAAATATTTTTCAAGGGAGGTAAGAGATGAAGAAACAATGCACTATCTCTCTCCTTTATTTTGATAATTTATATATATTTGTGTCTATTATTATTATATTAGAATTATAAGAGAAGCTTAGGTTATTCTAAACCTCCATTTTCATATGTGGCATGTTTTCATCTCTATTTAAATATTGTCCCTCAATTTATAGTCTTTGTGCATTAATTTATACCTCAAAAATGACTAGCAATTATCACATAATGGTCTATATTTATTTTATTTGTTGAAAAAACAATAATATGTTACGATAATCATTTTGTAACTTACTTTATATTTATTCAAGTGAATGTGAATGATCTATAAAACTAACGTAATTTATTTATTTATGATAGACTCTATAATAGGTTTAATTAGTAGAAACCAAATGCAAGCGACATAATATAAGTTTATATAAATGATTTAAATTATATATATATATATATATATATATATATATATATATATATAACTTAAATTCAATCGGAAGTTTAATAGAAAATGGCAAGTAATGTAAATTAATAGTAAGTAACAAATAATGTAAATTTAATGGTACTTATATAAAAAAGGGATCAAGTTATAAAAGAAAAATTGAAAATATATTCGTGCTCCTTCATCGTTACATTGCTAATTGAACATAAAAATAAATTGTGTGTGTGTGTGTGTGTGTATATATATATATATATAAATTTTTAGTATTATTATTTAATATGATCAATTATATTTTTTTTAATTTGTCAATTTCTATATGTTAGAAATAATTTTTACTATTCTTATTCATTATTCAAAGATTTATATACTATTCACCTTCCATTAGAATGAAACAACTTTTTGTATTGAGTGAGTTATATGTAAGATAATTTTAAAATAAATTTGAGTTGCAATATTTGCCTTTTAACCATAATTTTTATCAACCCATATGTAATATAACTTTTTGTAAAAGAAAAAACCTTATACTATTTAATACTCTCTGTCAGAAAGGAAAAAATTATCTAATACTCTCTTATAATATCACACCCTTATACTATCTATACCCTGGTCACTTTTTGTTTATAATAAATGAAAAATATGATTGTAACATATATATTTAGGACTTTGAGAATATGATTTAAGAGTATTTCTCTATAAAAAAGATTACTATTGTAAGAAGCAATACTATCTAATACTAATAATAATTTAGACCTTGCATATCTCCCTATTAAGAATTTACTATTGATCAAGTAAACTAATCATAATAAAAAAGAGTTTATTATTCTGCTAAAGTAAACTATGATGATCTGCACGGATAGGCCATGTATTCATAACAAATTTATACTACGCATTGGTTGCTTTTTGGAATCAATTTTACTTTTATTTATTTTTATTTTTTAATTTATTTATTTATTTAACTTATAAAAGGTAGCTTAGTTTATTCTTAGGCCTCCATTATGCCTATGTGTCATATCTAAATGAGCTTCAATTTTTCATTATTTTTTCCTCTTTTAAATAAATGATGAAAATAGGTTAAAATGAAAAAGTACAATGGATTATAGGCTGGAAGTTTTTAATTAAATAGGTTACATAATATAATTCAAATTATATAAAATGTATGAGTATGTTAAAAAAGTTTAATCCAATAAGTAATTTTTTTTTCAAAAACGTAAATTAAATAAGTGAAATGAAATGCTAATATCAATTAATTTCCATGTGAAAGGTTTCACTATAAACAAATTATAAATTGTCATGTGAAAGGTTTCATTGGTTATAAAAAAATTATATATAATATACTTCTTTTCTATTCCATAACTGATATTTCTTAACTATGACTATTCACTTACTCATTGTATTAATATAAATTTTTAACTAATAAATTGCTTAGTTATACTTTGTACAAATTGCCATTCTCCAATCCATGACCTTTGTGTGTATAAATACATGATTTTGTACACATGTGTTAAATATCTTTTGTGCATTTTTGTTTCACCAATATTTTCTCTTAACAATTTCTCATAGAGTTCTCTTCATATTGGATTATACTTATCGCAATTATTTTTTTCTTATCTATTTATTATTTTGATGTCAATTACCCTATTATATAGATTCCCCTAATATTTAAGCTCTCCCTTTTTTGCTATATACTATTTTTAAAGTCTAATTTTCAAGCATTCTTTCTTATTTTCTTATATTGATTAACATGAATATGATTATTTTTTTATGTGAAGAATGAGAATAGGATAAAACAAGTTTTCATTCTTCCTTTTGTTGCATCATTATTGCTCGGAAAGTCTATGAAGTGACAGTTCATTTAAGGATATGCATTTAACTATATTTGTATAAACAATCATGTAAGTCATCTACAATATTTGTAATTAGACTAATTTTCTTTTTCATGTATTATTTTCTTTTATTAATCTACTGTTTTAGCTTACTTATTTTTTATTTTCTTTTGTTGATTAATGAGAATATAACTTTTTTTCATGTGAATAAGTTGAAGAGGATAAAAGAGACTTCTAATTGTTGTTTTTGTAGTGCCTTGAAATTTATAAAGATTGAGGGTATATTGATGTTGGAAATCCAAATAATTTATAAATATAAATATGTGTCTCATTTTTAAATGTTGTATTGTCTACAATGTGTAGGTGATTTACACTTGATCTCAAGACAAATATAAAAACAAAAACAAAAACAAAATAGAAAATAAAAGATTTTATAGTTGACACTAAGTCATAAGGTTCTTATAATTGTAATATATTTATTCAACTTGGTTGTCCAAATATATAATCTTCAACTTTGTTCTTACAAACATCTTGCTATTACCTTTTAAGCAATATAAAAAAAGAGGGTCAAATTAGAAAAGAAAAATGAAAAATATATACATGCTCCATCATCATTACAAATGCAAGTATTGTAAAAAAATGTTCTAATATGAAAAAAGAGGATCAAATTATCAACAAAAAAATTAAAATACATATGTGCTCCTTCATTGTTACAAACGTAAAAAATAAATTATATGTATATATAAATTTTTAGTATTATTATTAAATATGATCATTTATAATTTTTTTAATTTGTCAGTTTCTATATGTTATAAATAACTTTTACTATTCTTATTCATTATTCAAGGCTAGGTTACATATTATCCACCTTCCATTAATATGAAATAACGTTTTGCATTGAATACCCTATGAGAGTACCTTAGAATTCCAATCTATATAGGTAGATAGTTACTTATTCTAAGTGTTAAAAGATCAAGTTTAATTTAGGACTAAAAATAAAATAGTGAGATATTTGTAAAAATAAGATGATTTTTTTTAACCAAATAATAAGATGACATGTTAAATGTTAAATTCTTCTAAAATAATAAACTTTCTTTACCCGAGTCTAATAACTAAACCTAAATTCAAATATATGAAATCATCGTCCAAACTTAGATATTGGCAACAAAAAATATTCAAGTTTACAAATAACAAAAAAAACTAAATATTCAAGAAAATATTATCAATTATTTTTACGCAAGTAAATAGTATTAATTAAGAGAGACAAAAACTAACAATAAATTCGAAGGACACAAACCTCACCAAGAAAAAGAAAAACAAACATAAAAAGGTTACACTATTTTAAATGTTATTTTCCAAAAAATGAGGATCCTGTGTTAAAAAAGGTCAAAGGCACAATATTTGAATCATAATATAACCAAAATTTATTTCAACATTCTTCATGAGCAAGTATGCCTCCAACTCTTATTGAAAAAACTAAAATAAGGGATACATCAAAAATAAAAAATAAAGTGATATTTGACTCTACAATTGCAACTCATATAAAGAAAGATCTTATACGATTACACTATTACAATAAAATATAAAGTTGATTACATTAAAATATAAATAAAACTACGATATAAATCAGTAAAAAAATCTCATAAATTTCTAAACATATACTAATATTAAATATTAATCATATTTTAACATAGTATCTATCATTTAGCTATGTGATTATACTTATCATAATTATTATTTTTTATTTATAAAAGTATTTTAATTATAAAGTTTAATCGAACCCGTGCAACGCACGGGTTTATTCCTAGTACACATAACATCATCAACACAAATTGATCCTATTTATTTATCCTTGCTATACAAATTCTCTTCCAAATTCCATCTTCTTTTTTTCTTTTAAAACTTTTTTGTGCCATGACCATGAAGAGCAACAATAAGGATCAAGAAGGTATAGGTATAACCTCATCATATCTAAACTTTTTCAATGCTCAATTATATCTTTTCAATTTCTTTGGTCATATTCTAGTATTTGGTTGTGGTTTAGTCATAGGTATCACCCTCACTTTTTGTGTCAAAAATTTTTCATTCAACTTTCAATTCCAACAATTTCAAAATCCATCTTTTAGCTCTAATCCACCCCCTCATTTTCCTCCCACACCTCCAATCTCATCAAACATCTCAAATCCATCAAATGACCAAACAAAAATTTCTATCAATCAAAATAGTTTGGTTATTACCAATACTACTAACCCTAGTTCAAATGGGTTGGAAGAATTTTTGAAGATTCCAAAGGCTATGCATGATATGAATGAAGATGAATTATTTTGGAGAGCTTCTATGATACCTATGATTCATAAACTTCCATTCAAACAAACACCAAAAGTTGCATTTATGTTTTTGACAAAAGGTCCTGTTTTATTGGCTCCACTTTGGGAGAAATTCTTCAAAGGTAATGAAGGGCTGTTTTCAATCTACATTCATCCAAATCCTTCTTTTGATGAAACGGTTTATGATCAAAGCTCTATCTTTTATGGCCGCAGAATCCCTAGCAAGGTATGTAGTATTCTCTTTTCCTCTAAGAATTTTAGAAATTTTAAATTTAGTGTAAATACTCAAATTGTTCCTTAAGAAAAATCACCAATTTGATTATAGAGATTAAAAAAGAAAAATAAAAATACTAATTTGATTCTCAAATGTGGGTCGAATTTGTCTATTTTAAAACAAATTTTTATTCCCTTTTTTTTAATATATAAATTCTTCAAACTAGGTGTAAAAGATAATCTCTCCGTCAAAATTTGAATTACAATTCACTATATTATAAAGTCTTGTTCTGATAGACACAATTTCATTGATGAAATGACTTTAACTTTTGCTCTAAAACTTATTTTTAAAGTTTTTTTTTATTAAAAACATTTGGTATAAAGAAAATCTTTACTTTTTGTTTTGGTTTAAAGAACTTCTTGACTTCTTTTTTTTCTGAAACTGTTTGACTTTTTTTAAAATTTTTTGATAGACAAATTTCTTGACGTTTTTTTTCGTCTTGGTAACATAAATTTCTTGATGTTTTCTAGCGACTATTTTGACCAAATAGGTCTTTGATTCTAAAGTCAAATTTGAATATTTATTTATCCTATATATTTATCATTTTTTTTGTTTTAAAAATTTTAAATTTTAATTATTTATTTTTGGTAAAGAGAACTTCTTTACTATTTTTTGGTACAAAGAACTTTACTTTTTATTAAGGAACTATTTTGACTAAACAGGTATTTGTTTTTTCAAGGTAAATTTTGGATATTTACCAATTTAAAAACTTAGAAATACATGAATGAAAAAAATTAATTATTAAAATAAAATGGTAACCAATAATTTTTTTCTCTAACAAATTGATTTATCAATTATTTTCTGCACATATATATTTTTTCTTTAAATTGCCGTGTTTTCCAGTGATTTGTAATCTGTAAAGAGTTTTGGAAATAATCAAAAAATAAAATAAGAAGATTAATTTCTCCACCTTGTGTTTTGTAATCTGTAAGGAGTTTTAGAAATAACCGAAAATGTAATAAGAAGATTAATTTCCTCACCTTGTGTTGTGCGTATATATGGCATGAAAAAATTGCTTTATTACACATGTCATAATGTTACATTTCTCAAAAATTTATATTTAATTGATCTTTTGGTGTATTGGTATATTTGGACCCCTCAAATAACAATTTGATGCATATATAAATTGCCAAATACAAATAGTCCCTTAATACACGCCATATTTAATGGGTTACATAGGAATCTTATAAGTTTGAAATTGCCACTATTGTATCTTGTATTCAAAAATAATAACATGTTTTCAAATTTTAGTTCAAGTGCATTGCAAACAATTCTGTAATTTTATTTATAATCTTAGGAATCTAAGCATATTCAACAATTTGTCATAAGTCTTTGCTTAATATTTCAATAAAGGTGCTAACTTAGGAAAAATACATCTAATTTTAGGTATTATGTGTACATTTTTTACATTAATTTTATAGGACTTGCAAATAACTATGAATTTTGTGGAGCAACCTCACTGGCCTTAATGTATTTTTTTTGTTAATATTCAAAGTCAACACTCAACATACATATTGATGGTAGTTTTTTAATATTCTTTTTGGTTGCTTCAACAGTAGTTAAAGCAAAATGGTGATGCATACTTTCCTTTGATTCCACATTTCCACTCCTTTTTCCAGCTCCCAAAATAATTCCATTCGTCATTTTTAAACTCACTTTTCTACACACATCAATTTTTTCACAATTCCTTTCTTCAGGTTCTTTCTCCTTTGTCTCTTGCATTTGTAAAAAAGAATCTAAAGACAAAATAAAATTTATCTTTTTGCTAAACCATTTGCTTTTAGATAGCACAACTTATTATTAATTAGAAAGACTTGCACACATCATACACATTTAATCTATACACTATATACTAACAAAAGGGTATATATTAACTTGTTTTTTTGTAAGGGCCCAAATACAAAATTCTAAAATAGCTGAAAAATTTCAATAAATTAGCATACTGCACAATAATGTCAATTAAAGAATTTTTCATCCCTCATCACCAACTTAATCATGTCTTATCTTTTGGTTTAATCATCAAAGATTTGTTAGCAAGTGGATCAACCCAAATATTGTACATTCTTGAAGAAAATTACTTTTGCCGTCCTATGGGTTACTCGCGCACCCTACGAAATGACAAAAATACCCTTATGTGGCTTAAGTTACGGATATATATAGGAAAAATAAGAAATTTTGAAAAATGCCGTCTGTGACTTAAGTAGCGGACGTTATAAAAATAAAACCTGGTAGGGTGTTTTAAGGGGGTCAGGTCAGTGACTTAAGTCACAGACAGAGGTATTTTTGTAATTTCGTAGGGCACGCCCCAAAAACGATAGGGCAGCAAAAATATCTCTCTTCTTGAACATTAACCATTCTATTGGTGGTCCATTTACTCATCTTAAAAACTTTTATTTTAGAAAGACAAATAGGAGGTTATAAATTATTTTTTTAGTCCATAAAAGTCTAGTTTTTGTCCTGCTTTTGATTCTTGATATTTTGATTTTCGTCCTTATAATTAATATTGAGTTTATTTTGAATATTTCTTTAGTACATAAAACATATTGATCGATATTATTTTATTTAATCCTTATAAAATGACATAAATTTTAATTACCTTGAAGAATTAGTCTTCGTATCTGTGCAATAACTTTTCCTATATTTCAAAGAATAAAATCAAAAGATAGATTTTTCACATACACCAATGAAAGAAGCATAAATATACGATTTTTCTATTGTTCATATGCAGGAGGTAAAGTGGGGTGAGAATAGCATGATAGAGGCAGAGAGACGTTTACTAGCAAATGCATTACTTGATTTCTCAAACCAACGTTTTGTACTACTTTCAGAAGCATGCATACCATTATTCAATTTCTCCACAATCTACAATTATCTAATGAACGCAAAAGAAACTTTCGTTGAAGCCTATGATCTAGAAGGTGGTGTAGGACGTGGAAGATACAATAACAAAATGAGACCATTGATTAAACTTTCACAATGGAGAAAAGGGTCACAATGGTTTCAAATTGATCGCAACTTAGCACTTCATATAATTTCTGACACATTATATTTTTCTATGTTCAAGAAATTTTGCAATCCTCCATGTTACAGTGATGAACATTATTTGCCAACATTGGTTAGTATCAAATTTTGGAAGAGGAATTCTAATAGGACATTGACTTGGGTTGATTGGTCAAAAGGTGGACCCCATCCTTCAAAGTTTATTAGACCACATGTGACTATTGATTTTTTGGAGAGGTTAAGGTTTGGAAGCACTTGTGAGTACAATGGAAAGACAACCAATGTTTGTCATTTGTTTGCAAGGAAATTCACTCCTCATGCTTTGGATAGATTGCTAAGATTTGCACCAAAGTTGATGCAATTCAATTGACTTTACATTGTACATAATATGTACTTTGATCATATTCATTAGTGCTACTTTTTCCATCCTAGATGAACCATCATATTCATTGATTTATGTAATAAATTTAGAAGAACTTAGAACTTAGCCTTTTCTTTTTCCAATTGGTTAGACTTTTTTTCTTCTTTTTCATGGTGTGAATATATTATTCTTTGCAGAGATTGTCTATTTTGTTTCCTCACTTTATATTCATTCTCATTTTGGAACCAATTTGATGAGCTAAGAAATTGAATATCAAATGTGTAAAGAAGTGAAGTAGCGAAGGCAACCATAGATGTTAGCAACTATTTAAATGAGTCAATAACAAAGAATTTTGATGAATTTAGTTCCTCGAAAGTGTAGTTAACATGAGAAAATCAAATGTCAATATTTCTAACCACACATATTAATTAAATGTACCAAAAGGTTAATAATATACTCAATTTTAAGTAAGGCATAAATTGGAATAAACATATATAGGTAGCAATGAATTGGTTATATTATAGCACTTAGCAGCAAACAACCACAAACATATTAACTACACTGGTTTCACGTTGACTTTTTTATTTTATTTTTAATCAAAAAAATCAATTAATCTAAGGGATATCAATCACACCAGGTATCAAACTTTTCTTTTTTTGGTAGATATAGTTCCTTCAAACTTTGATGATGTTGTTTCACCGTTGGACAATATTGGTAAAATAGATAATGGTAAAAAGAAGGCAAAATGCATCTATAGGTCCTTTAAGTTTTATGTTTGTATCAAATAGGTCCTTTAAGTTTTTTAAGTGACAAATAGGTCCTTTAAGTTTTACGTTTGTATCAGATAAGTCCTTTAAGTTTTTTAAGTATCAAATAGGTCCTTTAAGTTTTACGTTTGTATCAGATAGGTCCTTTAAGTTTGTAATTTGTAACAGATAGGTCCTTAAAAGTTAAAGGACTTAAGGACCTATCTGATACAAACGTAAAAGTTAAAGGACTTATTTGATACAAAAAAAACTTAAAAGACTTATTTGATACAAACATAAAACTTAAAGGACTTACTTGTAACTTAAAAAACTTAAAGGACCTATCTGATACAGACATAAAACTTAAAGGACTTATTGATGCATTTTGCCTAAAAAGAACGATTGGAAGATAAGTGGGGTTTGGAAAATTAATATGAGATTATGGACACTTTGGAAATTATCATTAAACATTTAATTTGAGATGGGTGTAACTAAGATGTTAGCGGGTATAATTAGAAAAATAATTCTTATTTCAATACCCTCTAGACAAATTTGATACCTGGGTCGGTCTTAAGCCCAAATTACCGAGACAAAGGGTTTAGCCCATAATTTTTCTTTTACTTTGAACAGAAAAAAAAAATTACACTAATGTTATTTTGACAATCAAAGAGTTGTCCGATAACCATAAAATGTGGGAACCGCCATTTTTTTGTTGTTTTTTTATTATTTTTGGTGTGTCTCGGTTTGCGTTAAGGAAAGAAAAAGTCAATTGTCCACCCGGGACAACTTTTTTGTGTGTTCAAATAACACCACTAAAAAAATTATGTTATTCATAGATAAAATTTAAAATTATTTAAAGTAATTCGTAATAAACTATTAGAGTGCAACACTTTACTCCTAATGAGTATTATTCAGTTGGTAGAGACATTGCATATAATATGATGACCTTGGAGTTTGAACACTAGTACGGGGGTGTATTAGACTATAAGATTATTATAGACATATCACTATATTGAGAATAACATTGTAAATTGATTAGTCATGATTGTATAAGAAATTATTATGGAAACTTTCATTGTATATAACAAAGTACAAAGGAATGGAAAAGGCAAGACCTATTATTCTTACAATATTCCTAAAAAATAATTCAGAGGACCTAAATCCTTCATGGCCAATCGTTAGTTGGTTCATGGTGATTGACGCTGAACTTAGTAGGGAGGACCACGGTTCGATCCCCCGCAACTGCGATCGGGAGGGGGCTGGAACCACTTGATGCTAGAACTGACCCCCGAACCAGATTCAACTAGTGGTGAAAACCAAAAAAAAAAAAAAAAAAATCAGAGTTAAGTTCAGACATGATGAATTCAACATAAAGAAGAATATAGGGAATATCAGTGCCATGGCGATAAATAAACAAAGAGTGATCATAAATATTATGAGAGAAACCCAATTTAGCAACATAGTCAGTGAATCTTTGGTACTAGGCACGAGGTGCTTGTTTGAGACCATAGAGAGACTTCCTGGGGAGACATACATGATCCAGATGTTGTGGATCGCGAAATCCGGGAGGCTGGTGCATATACACTGTTTCATTAAGATTTCCATGCAAAAATGCATTATTAACATCTAGTTGATGAAGACACCATGACTTAGATAATGCAATACTCAGTATCGTGCGAATAGTGGCTGGTTTTACAACAGGGCTGAACATTTCACCACAATCAACACCAGATTGTTAATTTGCACCATTACTTACAAGACGAGCTTTGTATCACTCAAAAGAACCGTCAGATTTCTTCTTGTGCCTGAAAATCCACAAACTTCGAATAACATTAGCATTAGACATACGATGAACTAAGTCCCACATCTTATTTTCAATAAGACATCATATTCGTCTTTCATGGCCATTTTCCAATTATGATCATGTAATACATCAATTGGATTAGTAGGTAAGGGAAAGATACAATCATTAATGGTTGATGTATGTAGGTTGAAAAGCTTACGGGGCTTGACAATACCATGTTGTGCTTGGATTGTCATTTGAGGTGAATGAGGTGCATGAAGGGAAATAGGTGTCTGAGTAAGTGGAGAGGAGATGGTAGGTGTTGTTTTTGTAGATGAGGTCGTTGTGTGAGAGGGAGATGGTGTTTGAGTCGTGGTTGTAGGCGTTTGGGCTGAGGGGGTTGTTGAGGGGGGAGAAGTTGTTTGGTTTGTTGTTTGAGGGGGAGGAGTTTGTTGGGCTGCTGGTGATGGTGGTTGAGTGACTGTAATGTTGGGAGAGGAGGTTGGTGGAGGCGTGATGTACATTTGTGAGGTAAAAAGTGAGTTTATGCCATCATCTAAGAAGTTATAGTTAGTCGTTGTAGGAGCATTCATGGTGGAAAAGGGAAACATATTTTCCTAAAAAATAACATGCAGAGAGATAATGATTTTGTGACTTGACAATTCGTAACACTTATAACCTCTATGATTAGACGGATATCCTAGAAAGACACATGGTGTAGACAGAGGTTGAAGTTTATTTCTAGTGGTGGATGAAATTAATGGATAACAAAGACACCCAAAGACTCAGAGCTATGAATAAGACGAGTCTTTTTCTTTTTAAAAAATGTGAGTTTGAAAGAAAAAACAGAACACGTTGGTTCTGTACTATGAAGCATAGATCGGAATTTCCGGAGAGGGGAGAAACGCGACAGAATCAAGATCGGAGCACCAATAGAACACGATCAAAGGTGAGTTTAATAAAAACAGATCACGACCGGAAACAGAGGACGATCGGTGAGAGAAAACGATCGGAAACACTATCGTGGTCGTTGTTGGCGCAAGTAGAGGACCGAAACATGTTGGTGTGCCTGTACGGTTGCGTAGGAAGAAAAGGTGTGACCGCTCTGTTGTTGTGTTGGTCGCGGTGCACAGAAGGAAGAAGATGGTTGGAAGCTGCTCTTTGTTGCAGCGGGGAAGATGCAGAGGTTTTTTTTTTAGGTTTAGAGAGAGGATGGATCTATGTGGTGGTTATGATGATATAGTATATGCACTGACAATTGAAAATTGAAAGAGACAAAGATGTCGACGCTTGGTTTTTTAGAATGATGAGGAGAAGGAAGGTTGGCGGCGAGACGGAAAGGTTAGAGTTTAGGATTGGTAACGATGCTTACTGATACCATGTAAGAATAATAGGCCTTGCCTTTTCCATTCCTCTGTGCTTTGTTATATACAATAAAAGTTTCCATAATAATTTCTTATACAATCATGATTAATCAATTTACAATTATTGTTATTCTCAATATAGTGATATGTTTGTAATGGTCTTATAATCTAATAGGCCTATTGGATCAAATGCAACACCGACGGGGTTGTGCTTGGTGTCTAGGCTTGGCTTCGTGAGGAGGGATTTTTCAAGATAGTTTTGCAGCCACTCTTGGTTAATTTGCTAAGAATATGCTTTTCAAGCTGAGATTGTTGGAGTGATGTTGGCTATAGAGATTGGAACTTACTTTGGATTGAGACTGATTCTACTTTAGTTACTCTTACTTTTAGGAATCCTTGTATGATTTCTTGGATGCATCGTAATCGTTGATTAAATTGTGTTGAGCTCACAAAGAATATGATTTTCATTATCGCACATTTTTATAGAGAAGACAATCAGGGTGTTGATGATATTGCTACTCTTTGATTGCAAATTCAAGACTAAAAATATATTTAGTTTGTCAAAATAGATTTTTTTAATCTTTTTTAGAACACCGCACTCTTTTTTCCTTCACCTGATTTTTCCTACTTGTTTTATAGTTAAGATGTTTAATAGTGCATTTGTATTTATTAGCTCCAACTTCACCTTAAGGGCATAAGTTATGGTGCATAAGCCATGTTTATGCACCGTGCATAAATACCCAAAATTGCTTAGCGCACCCCCCAGATTTCTAGTGCACCCCCCAAATTACTTAGCACACCCCCCAGATTTTTAGGGGGTGCGTTAGAAATTTGGGGGGTGCGCTAGAAATCTCTTGTATATCTACCACTAATAATAATAATTTAATTTGCAGCTAAGTAATTACAAGTGAGTTTCTTGTTCGTATACCTCAACATTCAAAGGCTTGGTGAAGAAGATAACACAATATATATATTTTAGATCGAGTTTCCCAAACACGTATTTGATTTGATCCTTCCTAGAAACATATAGTTCGACTAAACCGGTCAAACCATAGAAGACAGACATAACAAGCTGAAAGCAACTTAATGAAAAAAATTGATGTTTTGTTTTATGGAAAATAAACTATGTTATATAAGCATAAGCTTATACCTTTTTTTGGTTACAAAATAAGATCACCAAATAGTGTTACATTTGTTTTTTTTTAAAAAATAAAACAGATAGTGTTATATTAGAAAATTTAATTGCCAGAAAAGAATTATTCATGACATCGATCATAATATATAATTATATATGATTGCAATGAAATACTTATTCATGAAGATCGATCCACTACTTATAAAAAAGTTGAAATAACCATGAACAAAAAAATGTAATTCAAACACAGATTCGAAGTAACAAATTTTAACTTTTTTTTGAATTAAGAGATTTATTCCATTCAAAAAGCAAGTTGAAACAAAAAATTAAAAAATTGTTCTATAATTAATTTTAACATCTCCGGCACTTATAGATTTAATTATATGTTCAATAGTAAAAATCAACAAATGTAGATTATGTAAGATTTATGGCCTGTTTGAATGAGTTCTGATTTTTAATTTTTAATTTTTAAAATTTGTTTTTATAAAGTGTTTTTAAGAAGAAAAAAACAAAATTTTGAACCTGTTTTAATTTTTTAGTTTTAAAAACTGATAAACAGAAAACAATTTTTGAAAATATTTTTGTAAAATTGGATTACCAATCAAGTTTTTTTAGTTTTAAATTTTTAAAAACTAAAAAACAGTTTTTTAAATTAAAAACTAGGCTAAACTACACATTTAGTCCCTTACGTTTATTTTAGGTTTTAATTTGGTCCCTTACGTTTAAAAAGTTTCAATTTGGTCCCTTACGTTTATTTTATGTTTCAATTTGGTCTCTTCCATCAGTTTTTGCACATGTGGCAGACAGTTTGTTTACGTGGCAGACGGTTTGCACACGTGGATTGACATGTGGACACCTGGACACGTGTCCAATTGAAACAGTGGAATAGTGGAATCTGACGGAAGGGACCAACTAATGCAAACGTTGATAACGTAAGGGACCAAATTGAAACTTTTTAAACGTAAGGGACCAAATTGAAACCTAAAATAAACATAAGGGACCAAATATATAGTTTAGCCTTAAAAACTATATACCTAGCTAAATTTGTGCTATATGCCATAGAACTAGCTCAATATTTGTGCTAATATATTCAATCTAGTTATAAACATACATTAATACCTTTAATATGTGGGTAATATCTTTCATGCAAAAATTAAATATTTAATATGCACCTTATTTTCCCTAAATTTATCTCAAAAAAATATTTCAAAAATTTATGATGGATCCCACTTGTCTATTAGCACTGTGGAATTTTTAATATGATATTAATTGACTTTTGATAGCTACAGATAGAGCTGTCAAAATGGGCCGGCCCGAATGGGCGGTCCGAATAGCCCGATTTTTTTCGGGCTTGGGCCTTAATAATCTAGCCCGAATTAGCATCCGGGCTTTTTAGCCCGGCCCGATAAAGCCCACAAAAAATATGGGCCGGCCCGAATGGGCCGCGGGCCGCCCGCAAGCCCGAATAAATTATAATAAAAAAAAATAAAAATATGAGTAAACAAGGAAGGATGATTATAATATTTTTACTTGGATCACAAATCTAAAAGTCCACACAAACATAATAAGTTAACACCACGGCAGCAACACAACACACACGTCACACACATCTTCCAACTCCATCAAACGCGCATTTAAGAGAATAAATATGCACTAGTAACGCAAATTATATACATGCACTAGTAACACAAATTATATACATAAGGAAATGAAAAGAAGCTAAAAGTAAAAATAACTTATCGTGTCATTAAAATAAATAAATAAATATGCTAAAAATATAAAAGCACGATCGTGAAATATTTCTCTACATAATTACTCGTAAACTGTAACTAGCTTAAATAACTTTACATTAATACTAATAAATTTCAACCTATTTTTAATTAATTAATGTTGTGATCTCTTTGTTAAATTTATTGGGCACTTAAATTTATTGTTTTTTATTATCCTTCATCTATTGCTTTAAAACTGTTTTTTTTTAAAAAAAAAACGGGCCGGCCCGAAAGCCCGAGAGCCCGTACCGGGCTGGGCTCGGGCCTTGATTTTGCAGCCCGTTTTTTATCCGGACTTTTTAAGTCCGGCCCGACAAAGCCCGAAGCCCGAATGGGCCGGCCCGAAACGGGCCGGGCCGCCCGTTTTGACAGCTCTAGCTACAGATAGCGTTTGAGTTGAGTCTTGTGGACTCTAGATCAAAATATATCAAGTCAACCATCTTATTCAACAAAAATTTTATTTTTGGGCTATATATGCTATTTTCTTGGATATTTCCTCCGACATTCTAAGAAGCTTCCAAGTATTACTTTTATTATTATTTTAATATGCATTTCAATACTTTCTCTACAAATATAAAATCAAGCACAACCTTTTCTTCTCTATAACTTTTTCCTTTCATCTTAATTTTTCTCATTTTACAACACACCAAAATCTTCAAATTAAATTCTTAAGAAAAAATGGCTACTAAGAGATTCTTAGATGATTCTGATCAAGATCCGGATAATAATAATCCAAACGACAAACGAATGAGACCTACTAGACCTTCTTTAGCTTAGTATGAACTTTTTTTCTAATATACTTTATAGCTTTTTTTATGATAATCATAAAAAGATTGTTTGATCCCTTTACATAATTACCATTTTTATGCTTCAAACGTTTTAATTACTTTATAGCTCTTTCTATGATACTATGATAGTCATAAAAACATTTTTATATAATATACTTTATAGCACTTCTTATGATAATCATAAAAAGATTACCATTTTTATGCTTTAAAACATTTGAATTACTCATTGAATTCTTGTTGACAGTGTAATTGGAAAAGCAATTGAAGTTCAAAACATGAAGAACCTTTTAGCTGCCTTGGAACCTTTGTTTAAAAGAGTGGTAAGTAACTTTAATTAATTTACCATATAACATTGATATTTGATACATGCATATATTTGGGGTTAGTGTGGTTTGTGTCATGCAGATGACCCTTGTTTTGAGTTTATTTCAATCATGACAAAAATGAGCTACGAAAATTGAGAAATAAATTTTATTAACTTCCTTTCTATTTTATATTTTTTTTTATACATATGAGGACAAAAAGCTCTCAAGAAAATAAAACTAAACAACAATCATATATTCTAGGTAAAGAGTTCCCAAACATATCAGCTAACAAAATATCCCTAAGATGGCTTTCATTATTTCTCATATTTATATATAGAGAAGAAATTAATGTATTGATGGTATTGCTAATTTGAAATTGAATATTTATTATATTATCAATGGTGGGATACTATCTCCTCTAGTATTTGTAATATTTGTTTTTCTTCTATGACCTGAATATAAATTTTTTGTTAATGTGTTTTGAAGCACCGGGATACTTTTTTTTTCTTCATCTGATTTTTCCTTTTGAGTTCATAGATGAAGTTTTTAATGCATTTTTTGTTTTTGCTCCTACTTAAGTTTTGGCCTAGTCTTCCAAGTTTTGTAATTTTTTATTTTATTTTTGTTTTATTTTATTATCTTTTATAATATTGTGAGGTAGCTTGTCTTCATAAGTTTGATTGAAGAGTGTATCAACCTATTTTTATTTAGCTTAATTGAGCTATCTCTTTTGTTTTTTTTTTTAAAAAAAATCTAGAATCTGAAATCATCATAAAATTTGTTTTACAATCTCAAAAGCTACCATGGTGAATAAATCAATATCTCAACAATGGGATCAAATAGTCTCTACATGCCAATAGCTAGCTTGATACTATATATGAATGTTATCACAATTTGAATACAATTTGTCTAAAAATCTAACATTGGTGTTTCCCACTTTGAAGTAGTAGTTGATTTTCCCATGAAAAATTAATTTATTATATATTCATGTTGTTAATTAGGTGAGTGAAGAAGTGGATAAAGCAATGAGAAAGCGTTTTCCATGTTCCATCAATCGGTCACCTTCATTAAGAATCCAAGCCCCAAAGGATAAACCACCAACCTTACAACTCTCATTCAACAAAACACTAACCCTCCCAATTTTCACAGGTATATTAAATATGTTTTTAATTCTTTTAAATATTTTAAATTTTGTTTTGAATTGGTATACTAAAATTTCAGCAACTTTTAATTCTCTAAATATTTTCTGTCTAAATTTTTGGTCTCTACTTTTAAATCAACTTATGTGTATCATTCAAAATTTTGAATATTTTTCGTGATCATAATACATTAAAGATGGTTGAATAATTAAATATGAATTTTTTAGCACTTAAAAATTCATATTTAATTCATCTTTTGTTAAAAAAAAAATCATGGGAGAAATTCTTATAATATTATCAACATAAATACAAAAACTTAGTAAAAAATATGAAGAATAGACATGAGTTGCTTAAAATTAGGGACTAAAAATTGTGACATCAAATATTTTGGGACCAAAATTTGCTGAAAAAAAATTATTTTTTCTATCTCTAATTTTATCCTTATTTCAAATTATTTTATTAGTGGTGAAAGTGAAACTCTTACCATTAAACTAACTTTGTATCAATTTTCACAGGTAGTAGAATAGTTGACAATGAAGGTAACCCCATCAACATAACTCTAGTTGAAAAAATCAACAATAACCAAATTATTCCAACAAGTCTTCCTTACCCTATAAAGCTAGAGATTGTTGTTCTTGATGGGGATTTTCCACTTGATGAAAATGAAAATTGGACTAATGAGGAATTCAATAAATACATAGTGAAGGAAAGAGCTGGGAAAAGACCATTGCTTGGTGGAGAAATGAACATTACTATGAGAGATGGAATTGCACCAATTGGAGACATAGAATTCACTGATAATTCTAGCTGGATTAGGAGTAGGAAATTTAGAGTTGCAGTGAAAGTGAGTCATTATGGGAGTAATCAAATTGTTAGGATTCAAGAAGCAATGACTGAGGCATTTGTTGTTAAGGATCATCGTGGAGAATGTAAGTTAATTTTATCATCAACTTGGTATATGTTATTATATAATTATATATTATCCTTAATTAACATGACTTTAATTATTTTATATGTTTAGCATATGGTTGTGATTCTCACTTGATTGGAATATATTTGATGACACTGACTAAATGCTTTAAATTGTAGGATTTAATTTATATATACGTTTGGTGTAAAACATTTTTTAATTTGCACAACATATATTAGTGTGATTCGATTAATATATGTAAAAAGTAATTTTATATTGTTGGAAAAATCATTTATCTAGCGTAGACAAACACAAATTTTTTTTTTGACTTTTCTTAAAAATTTCCAAAAAATTATATATAAATTATTGAATGTAAAAATTATCACTTATTTTTAATTATTTGTTTATTTATAATATGCATGCATATGCATATGCATATGTAACCTGGGTCCATATACATCCTTAATTAAGTTTTCTAATAAACCTAGTATCACAATTTTTATATTATATAGCATTGTTGAGAATAAGTAATAAATAATTAGCTAATTAAGTTGGCTTTGAATCATTTTCTCATTGGAGTTTTTTATTTATTAAAATAAATTCTTTTTGTTATTAAAATAATTTCTCATTGAATGATTGCTTTTGTTCCTCTCATTTTCTAAGAAGTTACATTCTCACGGGGAATCTTCTAATTGACTGACCAATTCAAAATAATTTTTCCAATTTCATGGCAAAAGCGCAATCATGTAACAGAAAGAGAAACAATATTGAAAAGAAAGAAAATATTTTGATTTGTTTTCAACTTTTAGTTAAACAAAGTAGACTATAAAAAAAAACATTTGAATGAGATGTGCTGATCTCTTCTAGTTTAATTAAGGTTATGAGTTTATTCTTTAGCTTGAAAATACATTTAAATATTATTATTTCATTTGACAAATTGGAAGTTTATGTTGTCATATGTAAAATAGATTAAAATATTTATTTATTTTGTAGTTTTGTCTATAAAATATTTATTTATTTCTCCTTTATTTTTACATTATTAACATTGGTTTCATCATTATGAAGTGTACAAAAAGCACCACCCACCAAAGCTTGAGGACGATGTGTGGCGCCTAGAGAAAATAGGGAAAGATGGTGCTTTTCATAAGAAAATGACCGATAAAGGGATCAAAACAGTGCAAGATTTCCTCAAATTAGCAGTTATGGATACTCATAAGCTAAGAGAGGTATTTAAATTTACAATTAAATTAATGGAGAGTATAACTAGTCTAAACATATGGTTATCCTTATTTTATAAATTGTACTGCGCGAGCATAACCTGGTCGGTACAAATTTGAACTATATATATTAATTTTATTTATTCATTTTAAGGGAGAAATTTTTACCAATAGGCAACTTGACAAAAAAAAAAAATATTGTAACATTTTGGAAGTCACAAAAAATAATTAAATTTCTTTCTTTTTTTGGTGTAGATTTAATTCTTTTTTTTAAAGGGTGTAGATTTAATTCTTATTTCTGAAATAATCATATGAACTTATTACAATTTTTATTGGTGAATTTTTCTGAAATCAGATTTTGGGCGTTGGGATGTCAGATAAAATGTGGGACGTCACAATAAAGCATGCAATGACTTGTGAAATGGGGAGCAAGGTCTATATATACCGTGGACCTCAATTTGTTATTGTTTTGAATCCAATTTGCAAATTAATTAAAGCTAATATCAATGGACAAGAATATTCCAATAGAGAGATGAGACAAATCAATAAGGTACAATATATTAACCATCTAAATTATTCACAATTTTTATTATTTCAATTTATGTATTCGTCTAATTAATTTTAATGGGTTCCATGCCATTTCTATTCTTTAATTGCAGAGCTATATAGACATGTTGGTGAGAGAAGCATACACAAAATGGCATGAGTTGGAGGAAATTGATAGAGTTTTAAATGATAACATTGCTTTGTTAACCCAAGGTATTTTCAATTAATCATCAATCACTTTTGTCGTTATAAGCCGAAATATACATAAGCTTTTATTTAAAAAAAAAAGAAGAAGTAAATGTTAGTTGTTACTAGTTAATAGAAATAAAATCATATGGTCCCGTGAACTTAGTTCGGTTGGCTGATACATTGCATTATATATGTATGGTGTCGAGGTTTGAACCCCGATCATCCCAGTTATCCACCTTAAGAATAAAATTAAAAAAATCATGTGAGTTGGTTTAGTAGCACCGCACTAAACAATAATTTGAACGGATTTGGATTTGATGCGGTCAACAATTCATACATTTGCAGAGGTGGCATATTGGTGATTGTTGGATTGTAATTAGATTGATCCATATTATAAATTCGGTATTGTATTGAATTTATTTGACCTTCTGATACAGTGACCACTGAATGTGTGAACGTATAGAATTGTTAGAGGCATCAAATCCAATAATTCAAACTATGTAAAAAAAATAATTTTGTTTTTGGTGAATGAGTAAATCTCATACATATCTACAAAAATATTGTGTATAGTTTCATTTTTTTATCTCAATCTTTTAATTATGAATTTCACAAATACTTGATTACATTATAGGTGATCAAATTGTGGAACATTGTCCGAACAATCATCCAGCAACAACAATGGTAACATCATATCATCAAAATAGTTACTATGGTGACAAATCTGCAGAGAATATTGGTAGCTATGTACCAATCAATAATGCACAAATTGGAGGCTCTGAGTGGTCAATATTGAATCAAGGCTATACCACTACAACATTTCCAAATGGATATCCTTTTGGCTTCTCAGGTTCACAATCAGATGGCAACATAACACCTTCAAGTTCAAGCCCTAGGGATATCAATGGTGTCACAAGGCAACTTTAGAAGTATTAAATTTCAACAAATTTTATAGTACAAATATATATGTACAAATTCTGAAACTAAATTTTGAAACATGAAGCTATCTATGTTTATATTTTTTTCAATTGGAATGACGTGGCCTTAGTTTTGAAACTAAATTTTGTATGATAAATGAAAGTGTTTGTCATTTTTATAATGGAGAAAATATCTTACAAAAAAAATGTTACCTTTCAACAAAAATGTTAGTCATTTTTCCAATTTTTATTTGATTATTCTTAGTGATTTGTCAATAAATATTTATTTCGTATTTCTAAAATACATCAACATTTCTTCGTAACAAATTGTAACTTTAAATTACTTATTAATGAAATATAACCGGCTAAATGTTTGTACTTATAATTAGGATTTAGATTGTGACTGAACAATCTAAATTTGATTGGGTACATGTAATCACACTATACACAATCCAAATTCCCATTATGGTCTAGTTGCATTATAGTGCAACTCAAATGTTAGGCAGCGGGACAACTTTTATTATTCTCTTGAGATGCTGAGTCTTGAACCGAAGACCACAAAGTTGAACATTAACCTTTTTGTTAAACTTAAACATATAAAAGGTGTATTTAATGGTACAATTTGAACTATTTAATTAATTCACCAAGAAAAATAGAACTATTTAATCTTACTATCAAAAAGAAAAAAAGAACTATATCATTTTAATTGAAAAATTTAGCTGTGACAAACTATACTGTAATTGGTAAACAATACAAACAACCTTGTATAAAACAACATATAAGTTGTATTCTTTTTATTTATTCAAAATAAACTCTCTCTCTCTCTCTCTCTCTCTCTCTCTCTCTCTACATACATAAACACACACACACACACATACATACATACATAAATACACACACATTGTTATATTACAAATTCCACAGGTTTACCGCACATATCTCACCAATGTATCATAAACAAGTAATTAATTAGAAGTCTTATCCATTTCTAAGAGTGTAGACGAAACTAACAGATAACGAGAAGTTATCATATTTGTATCATAAGGAAGTCCTATCAAGATAGTCACTACTCAAACATAAAGAGATTTGACCGGTTTTAGCTTGGCCACAAATCCTTTCTAAACAACATCGTATTTGTCAGCAATGGCCAGAAATTTTTTAACTTTGGAGTAGAAGCGGACCAAAGATCTAGCATAGTCTTCGACTTGTTCCTCCATATAAGTCGTCTGTAGTATTAATTCCTCAGTCCAGTTAGGTGTTATCATGATAGTGTTTTTGGCAGCATAAACAACTACAACTAAAATCATTGAAGGATTGTACTTCAGGGTGCTAAAATTGATCATTGTCAATTCAGATAGGAAATAGGCCAAGTTTTCCACAAGAATGTTGTTTTTCGTGTCATCTATATCATCTGTTGAAGCCTTGATGAAAAAAGATAGGAAATGAAAAGGTGTTGATATGGTCACTTTCCAGTTCAAAGCTCCTAATATCACTTCAATCCAGAGTATCTCTGCACGTGTGTAAGGATTATCAGAAGAGTAACAAAGGTATCCACCTGCATAAATTTTACAAACTATTAGAGAAACATTAACAGCGTAGGAAAAATACATATTCTTATAATACACACCTTAAGGTGTCGGATTCTGTCAACCATGCCAACCAACCGAAGTTTTTCCTCTCTCATCGATCTAGCAACCAATAACTGATCAACAATATTCGTAGCTAGAAAAAGGGATTCTTGTGAAATTGCATATTTGGTATGGATATATATAACCCAGTCAAAAAGCTTAGCTCTCCTACTGGTACATATTTTAGATTGTGAGACCGCGTAATCACCGAACACTTTTCATCCTACATCGATCACAACATATTTGTATCAAAAATTACCAAAACATTAAAGACTTGTGCAGAAAAAAATAACTTCAACTCATCATATTTATTTGTTAATCCTACCTCCTTATAAGACTTGTTTAATGCTTCGATATATATCATAGCGACAAGATCCTTCTTACCAGCATCAGAGGTGACATCATCTACTTCATGTTTCTGTAATTTCAAAAGAAAAAAAAAATCAAACTCAAATAAAAGGAAAAACTTAGCCGTAACCTATAAGATGGAACATTAACCTTATTGTTAAACTTAAACAATAACATTATTGTTAAACTTAAACAATAACCTTATTTATTCAAAAAAAAAAATAACCTTATTGTTAAACTTAAATACATAAAATGTGTATTTAATGGTACAATTTGAACTATTTAATTAATTCACCAAGAAAAATAGAACTATTTAATCTTACTATCAAAAAGAAAAAAAGAACTATTTCATTTTAATTGAAAAATTTAACTGTGACAAACTATACTGTAATTGGTAAACAATACAAACAACCTTGTATAAAACAACATATAAGTTGTATTCTTAATTTTTATTTATTCAAAATAAATTCTTCATTATCTGATTATTCAAACTTCGCTGGTACAAAGAAACTTCACAAAATATTAATGCATACTCTCTCTTAACTGAAATAATTTGTTTAAAAAATGTTATATTTGATACTCAAATTATAAACAAATTTCAACTTAACAATTCGGATCATCCTTTTTAGGCATTAATGCATGGCTAGGGAAGCAAATACATAGCCATAATTAATGCATGGCCAGGGAAGCAAATACATCGGCATAATTACAGGACACCCGAGCCCTTTCAAGATCAAGTAAGTGATATGACTAGTTTTATTGATACTAGTTCCATTAGGATTCTTTTTTAGTTAAAATAAAATAATATTACTCCAAAGTTAACAAATTCAAATCATTTATAGCTCATTCGGTTCTGCATTCCGAAGTCACGTCTGCATCCAATGTAATGTACCACCGAACATATTACATATGCTTAGTATAAGAAATGACAATCATGTTTCATCTTCATGACTTTTATCCACTTTTTGTGTTGGGTATGTTGTAGTTCTAATAGGTGGTGATGCCAGTGCGGTTGATATCTCTCGAGACGTGGCAACCGTTGCTAAAGAAGTTCATATTGCAGCTAGGTCTGTTGAAGAAGATAAGCTTGAAAAGTTACCTGGCCATGATAACATGTGGCTTCATTCTATGGTAAAACTTGTTTTCTATGGTGAGAATTAGATGGCCATCATGACATTACAAACATAGAAATAAGAATGTAAATTATATATGTTTGTTATACTTTCAATAATTCATTAATTCATGCCACTACAAACATGGAAATCAGATTGACTCACAATGGCTACAAGAATATCTTGAAGCTATGCCCGAAGAACTAACGAATGAACAACTATTTCAATATTTCGGGGCATACATTCTCTATCTTTTAGTAAAGTGTATATTGCCTGACACACTAGGGAACCGTATACACAACATGTATCTTCCACTTTTGGAAGATATGGACACAATAAAGAGTTATAATTGGGGTTCAACGTGTTTGGCACAGTTGTATAGAGGTATGTGTGGCTCGACATGCTACTTAAAAGACAAAGAGGCTCTTAGTGGATGTACCTTACTCTTCATGCATGGGAACATTCTCAACTGAGATGTGCCAGACGTGCAAGAAATACACCTGCTCCCAATGGCCCATTGACAATTAAGTAAGTCCACTATTTTTAAATTATAATTATGAAAATATTATTTATTATGTTTTTTTTAAAATAGCAAATTCAACTCATTCCATTAATCAAAATACTAATCAAAATATCATAATAAATATTATTTATTATGTTACTAATTATAATAATTAAAAAATTATTTCAGATACCTAGCTCTTGGGACGAGATATGCTGGAGGACCAAGCAACGATCTTACTCAATTTCGGTCAAGGCTCGATCACATGGATCAAAGTGACATAATATATTTTCACTTAATTTTTCATATCTCAATTGATAATTTGAAACTACATACATACGCTAACAAATCTATATCTATATTATTTTTAAAATATTAGTTTGATTGGGCGCCTTATAAAGATTAACCGCCAATTTTTGAGAAGGGAAAAATGTGCCCACCATGGTGAATTTGGTTTTTAATCATTGGATTAAATAGAGAGCACAATATTATTATAGTCTCTCACCACTATATTTTTTCTTTCTTCCACACTCAAATCTGCTCCCACCATCCTCTAAACCAATCTCCTTCTCTTGCCGGCCACCAAAATTGGTTAGGCTCTTGGAATCCCTTCCTTATCACAATTTCATAAACCCGGTCTTCTTATATTGCAATTTCTCTCTTTGTCGTCACGATGAATTAACAAAATAGTTAAGATCATGGTTTGTAAATAAGAACACTTTCCTATAATAAAACCCTATTGTTTTATGCGAATTCAAAACCATAAGAGGTTTTATCGAACGTTAATTACTTTATCACAGTATAATAATTTAATATGTCTAGAATAATTATTAATCGAACTGTTTATTTCATATTTCAGTTTTAACACCCCCGAATCCCATTAATTTTATTTATAAAAGGTTAGTTAATTTATTTTCAAAAGGGTGTCACGTTTGCTCATCTAAGAAACATATACTAACTATTTAAGAAACATATAGTATCTATTTAAGAATATGCAGCGGAAAGATCTAAAAATATTTGTTCAAATAAAGTTTCATAAACTCAACATAAATAGTGACTCTAAACGATTAAAATCTCGTCTCAAATCTGACGAGTTAAAACATCTGATTTTTCAAATAAAATGACAAAGATAATTCTAGTGTCTAACTTAAATATTAATGATAAAATATTGAAATGATAAACATGGTCCAATTCTTTTTTTCAATGAAATTATTGACAAAAAACAAAGAGTTTTCCCCGATATATTTTGGAGGACCAAAACTTACTGAATTTTATTTTATTTGGTCAAGTACTGAATAGAGCCACAAATTTGAGTTGTTAGACAAATGAATTTTAAAATATTTATATACCAACTTATTTAACCCATATACAAATATAGCCATGAATTTGAGTTGTTAGACAAAATAGAGCCTAAAAAATTCATTTAAATTAATAGTTTCTTTTAAAAATAAAGTACCTCAATGTGATTTGATAAAAACTAATGCAACACTGGTGAACTATATTCGTCATTGAAATATAAAAACAACACTTGACGCGTATTTATCATTGATAATTACAAATAAACATGCACATTTTTAATAATATTCATAGATAGGATATATTTTTAACATTGATACATAAAAAATAAAATGACAAAAATATATTAATCTTTCATAATTATAAACAAAAAATACAAGATAAATATTGGTTCAACTCGAAACTCGGCTCAATTGTGACACAAACTTTTTTTTCATCTCGAGTTCGGCTCGTTTAAAGTTCACGAACAGTTTGATTCGACTCGTTACGTTCAACTCGTTAAGTTAAATCACATCATTTTAAAGTTAATTTTTTTTGTCAAAATTTGATCTTTAATTTTTTAAACTATTTTTTAAAAAGAAAAGAAAATATTAAATTAATTCCGCCTTACTCTCCTAGGGTTCTAATCCTTGCGCCGCCGCTGTTCCTCAATTTTGGGCCGCCGCGTTGCAACCTGGGCCTCCCTTGTGAGATGTTTACGCCATTCATCTGGTTCTGCTTCTAAACCTAGATGTTTCCCCTTTATAAGCAATCTCTTCGATGGAACAATTTCAACACAAACTGCAACTCTGTTCCCTGTTCTATGCATTTGTTCGCTCAATTCCAGCACCGATTTCAATCACTCATCCTCCTGCTTCTTCTACTATCATCCATCGCAATGACTGAATCGAACCTTTCCCTTGATGGCTTGTCTCTCTCCGATGAGGGGTTAACGCTCAACCTTGAAACCGACTCTGCTAGCATTCAAATTCTGGAGCATTGCTTGATTGGGCGTGTACTCACTGACAAGCAGATTCGTTTCGCCTATTTCAAGGAACGACTGGGTCACTTCTGGAAACCGGGTAAGAAGGTTTCAATCCTTCAAGCTGATAATGGTCGCTATCTGTTCCAATTCAATCACAGGCTTGATGCTGCGAAAGTTATCGACGAAGGTCCCTGGCTCTTTGACAATTTCAATTTGGTGATAGAACGGATAGCTCCAGGTGTGGTTCCGGCCAGTATTCCGTTGGATCATCTTGATATTTGGGTGCAGGTTCATCAACTGCCTTTTGGGTTTATTCAGCCAAAAGTCGGTTAGGCTATCGGTCGTTTCCTCGGTGAGTTAAAAGAATATGACCAGCGCAATTCTGTTCACAGTTCATTAACCCTCTGCAACAAAAAGCTGGCAGGTTCGCGCTAATGCAGGTAGTTATGTACACATCCTGTTCAAATATGAGAAACTTGGAATTTTCTGTTATCTTTGTGGTTTGCTGGGTCATACAGATAAAAATTGTCCGAAGTTGTTTGATATGGAACATGACGACGGTGCTCGCGGGTGGGGGGAGAATCTCCGTCCCCTGGTCAAAAGAATGGGTACCTCTGCTACCAACAAATATCTTAAAGACCCCATCCCTTCACGTCCACAACCTGCTACTGTTTTTGGTTCTAATGTTCATGCTGCTGCAACACAATCTGCTACTCCAACCGCCACTCCTCCGGCTACGGGTAATTTTGATGGTCGCATTATAGCGGTTCAGAAAGAGATTTTTGCAATCAAGAGTGGGCTGCTGAATGCCCAGAAATCTGCTATAGCAAGGTCAGGTAAAGGTATGCTTGGTGCTTCAACTTCTCATGGTTCTAGCGAGTCCACCCCTTCTCTGCTTGGTTATGTTAGTGATCCTCATCGCCCCGTTGTTCTTGGTCTGCTGGCCGAATCCCATAACCAGCCGCATGGAGAGGCCCCTCTTTGTATTGAAGCTGCTGAACAGGTTGATTGTAGTGGAGATTTGAAGAAAAGAAAAAGAACTAAAGCTGCTAGTGACAAGCTTGAATTTGAGACCTTGTCAGTGGGGGTAGAAAATGCTACTGCTATAGGTACTAGTTTAGGAAATGGGGGGGGGGATGTTGTAATGTCTATTCATGACAATCCTATGTATGATGAAACTATTGTAACGGCAGGACCTGATGATCAGGCCTGCCGAGAATTATGAATCTAGTAGCATGGAACTGCTGGGGTTTAGGTAGCCCGAGTGCAGTTTCCAACCTTAAGTACCTAGTTAGGCATCATAAAATTGCCATCCTCTTTCTTAGTGAGACATTAGTCTACAGAAATAAAATAGAGGAAATTCGTTATGTGCTTGGTTTCGATTCTTGCTTTTCTGTTGATCGTGTGGGCCGTAGTGGCGGTCTTGCTTTATTTTGGAACTCTTCTCATAGTTGTCAAATTCTTGATTACTCGCAAAATCACATATCTGTTGAATTTACTGACACTGTCCGCGGCAATTGGCGGCTGACTGGCTATTACGGGTATCCTAACGGGGGGCGTCGTCGTGCCTCGTGGGACTTCTTGCGTACTTTATCTCATCAATCCTCCTTACCTTGGTGCATTTTTGGTGACTTTAACGATATTATGGATGCGAGTGAGAAACGGGGCAATACATCGCGCTCGCGCTGGTTAATAAACGGTTTCCGACAAGCTGTCCTGGACTCTGGTTTATCGGATGTTCCGGTAAACGGGTACCCCTTCACGTGGTTCAAGTTCCTAGGCACTACTCGGGCTGTTGAGGAACGACTTGATCGTGCTCTTGCTAACAACAGTTGGTTTACTTTATTTCCATACGCCAGGTTAGAGAATCTTGTTGCGCCTGCTTCTGATCATTACCCCATCTTTCTTGAATGCTCCCCGACAGTACAACCTTCTTCGAATCATCGTTATTTCCGCTTTGAAAACGCTTGGAAACTTGAGCCAGGCTTCAATGATTTTTTCGTCGACAAGTCGACTTCATCTGGTAATGATTCTGTTGTTTCCCGCCTTAATCGTTGTGCGGATGACCTCTCTGATTGGAGTCGCACTCACTGTAACAAAGTTAGGAAAGAAATCTCTGCTTGTCGTCAACATCTCTCCTTTCTTCGTAGTAATAACTCGGGCTCTAATCAAGATCAACTTTTGGCTACTAGACGAAAAATGACTCAACTTTTGCTGCAAGATGACACTTATTGGCGGCAACGTGCCAAAAAACTTTGGTACACAGATGGGGATAGAAATACTAAATTTTTTCACGCTTCGGCCACGGCGCGGAAAAAAGCGAACCGTATATTGTCCTTGGAAGATAATAATGGAGTCAAAGTCACTAGTACAGAGGCGATGTGTTCGGTAGCAAAACAGTACTTTTCTGATATTTTCAAACCGAGTCCTAACAACATGGCTCCGGTAATTGATGTTATACGACATACTGTCAATGAAGAAGATAATCAGCGGCTTACATCCCCGTTCACTAAGGAGGAATTCCGTGAAGCTGTCTTTTCCATGCACCTTGACAAATGCCCGGGGCCTGATGGTTACAATCCGGGATTCTATCAACACTTCTGGTCTACTTGCAGTGATGATATCTTCAAGGATTGCTGTTACTGGTTAGACACCGGACAATTCCCTGCTGCTCTCAGTACCACGAATATTGCTCTCATCCCCAAAGGTAATGTCCAAAAGACTATGAAGGACTGGCGACCTATTGCCCTGTGTAATGTTCTTTATAAAATCATAGCTAAAGTGCTGGCTAATCGACTCAAGGAGGTTCTTACCAAATGTGTCTCGCATCATCAGTCGGCTTTTGTGCCCGAACGCTCCATCCTTGACAATGCTATGGTTGCCATAGAAATTGTCCATTACATGAGAACCAAAACTACAGGTAAAGCCGGTTGTGTTGCTCTTAAACTGGACATTAGCAAGGCTTATGATCGTATGAGCTGGGAGTATGTTAAAGCTGTTCTGGTCCGTATGAGGTTCTGCGACAAGTGGGTTCATTGGGTGGCTATGTGTATTGAGTCAGTTGATTATACGGTGTTAGTTAATGGTGAGAAGGTGGGTCCTGTCATTCCTGGGCGCGGCTTGAGACAAGGGGATCCTCTGTCCCCTTACCTGTTTATTTTATGTGCGGAAGGTCTTTCTTCGCTCATTAGCCGGGCAGAAGCTTCTGGTGATCTCACAGGTACAACCATATGCAAGGGTGCCCCCCGGGTTACTCATTTGTTGTTCGCGGATGACTGTTTCTTATACTTCAAAGCCTGTGAAAGGCAAGCTCAGACCATGAAAACTATTCTTCAGCTTTATGAGGAAGCTTCTGGTCAAGCTATCAGTCTGCCAAAGTCAGAAATTTTCTATAGCCGTAATGTGCCCGACACTCTTAAACTTTCCTTAACTGCCATCATGGGTGTTCAAGCTGTTCTCGGAACGGGTAAGTATCTCGGTTTACCATCTGTGATTGGTCGAAACCGTACAGCGGTTTTTTCTTTCATTAAAGATCGTGTGTGGCAGAAAATAAGTTCGTGGAGTAGTCGTTGTCTCTCCAAGGCGGGTCGGGAAATTATGATTAAATCTGTCCTCCAGGCCATTCCTTCTTATATCATGAGTCTTTTCCTTCTACCGGGTAACATCATTACTACTATCGAGAGAATGCTGAATTCCTTCTGGTGGGGGTGTGGAGGTATCAATAACAGAGGTATTCACTGGCTGTACGGTTTTAGCTGGCAATGTTAGGCAAACAAGGCTGGAAACTTCAAACCGACACTACCTCACTTGTTGCCCGCATCTTCCGGGCTCGGTACTTCCCTCGAGGTTCCTACTTGACTGCTTCTCTGGGGCACAATCCTAGTTACGTGTGGCGAAGTATTCTTCAGGCCCGCTTTATCGTTAGGGGTGGGGCGCGTTGGAGTATCGGTTCAGGTGCATCCATCCCTATCCTGCGCGAACCTTGGCTTTTGGATGGCAAATGCATTGACGACAATTACGACGTCTCTCACGTCACAGGCGACCCCTCTGTTCAGAGTCTTATTGACACCACAGCTAAAGCTTGGAATGTGAATGTTGTCCAACAGGCGTTTAGCCCCGAGATAACCAGGAGAATTTTAGATACTCCGTTGATTGATCAGGTGACTGATGACAGACTGGTGTGGAAGGCAGAGAGAAACGGTTACTATTATGTAAAAAGTGCTTACAGACTCGTCTCACTTACGGCGGGAAGGTTACTAGCAGGGTATATGGCGGTTAAAAGTTCCACCAAAGATTAAAAATCTAGTTTGGCGTATTTGCAGGGACGTGGTTCCTACTAGGAGGAGGTTACAGGACAAAGGTGTTCAGTGTCCACTGTCCTGCGTTGCTTGCAATGGCGCTGAGGAGGATCTTAACCATTTATTTTTTAACTGTCCTTTTTCTGTACAGGTATGGCAACGAACCGGTCTATGGAGTTCCATTCAGCAGATTTATCCTAACACGGGAACAGTGGCTGAATGCATTTTTGCACTACTACAGCATTATGACGTAGCGGAATCTCAACACTTCACTGCCACTCTCTGGAGCCTATGGAAGCACCGTAATTTAAAGCTTTGGCAAGACGTCAATGAAACTGTGGCCCAAGTGATAGACAGGGCGTTTCATCTTATTGAGGATTGGAGCTCTGCCAACTCCTCCACTCAGGCCCCGACGTCTCCCAGCGTTCCTCCTTGTGGGGTACGACATGCTCACCATACCACCACCTCGCCCTCCTCGATCGGCACAACTTGGCAACGTCCTTCTCCAGGTAGACTGAAGTGTAATATTGATGCTTCTTTCTCAGATTCCCTAAATAGGACAGGTATTGGAATGTGCATACGCGATGATGAGGGCTCCTTTGTCTTGGCCAAAACTATCAATTTCTCCCCCAAATGTTCGGTCCCCCTTGGTGAAGCCTTGGGTCTGCTGTATGCGTTGCAATGGCTTCGTGATTTGAGAAAAGACAATATTGACTTTGTCTTAGATTCCAAAATCGTCACGGACGCTTTTCATCGTCAGCGGCCGGATGTTATTGAATTTGGTCAAGTTATGTCGGTTACTAGAAGTCTCTTCACTTCTTCTTTTACAAACTCTCGGGTTGAGTTCAGCAGGCGACAAGCTAATGAGATAGCTCACACTCTTGCGCGGGTTGCCCCCTTTTCTGCTAGTCCCACTATTTATATTGATGCACCCCATTGTATTGAACATTATATTATTAATGAAATGCTATAAGCATCTTTATGTCAAAAAAAAAAAAGTGTATAATGGATAAACACGTACAAAATTCAAATCGGCATAAATCGATACAAGTAACAAAGTTACAAGGCAAAAACCAACAAAATTCCACAATTATTCTCAAAATATTCTTCCATTTCAAAATTCCAATAGTTCTCTCATTCAAGATAAAATTGCATTAGTTAAAAATATCGAATCGAGCTTAAACTATTCACGAGTTGATTTGGATCATTGCCGGCTTTAGAGGAAAAAAAAAAATAAAATCAGTTTACAAAGATGCTCCTCAATACGAGGCTTTAATCTCTCTCTTCTTTCGAATGCATCCTTACGTCTTTTGAATCGAATGTGAGTAACAAACAATTCATCACCGATCTTATCGATTTTCTCGATTTCAATCATGGTTGTGATGAATAGTATTTTTTGTGATTCTAGGCTAGATGGTATGCGGCAAAGAGATTCCAATTCAATTACGTTTTTGGGAGAAACTGTTTAATCCACAAACAATTTCTTGCTTATTTTCCTAATCGTGTTTTTTGGTCCATCCAACGGTTGTAGTTTGATTGATTAAGAAATTGATTAAGTAGCTCATGGAAGAGATATTCAGGTAGGTACTTTGGAGGGGTGCTAGCAAAGCAATGTCTCGTGCATTTGGCAACCGTATGCTGAATCCATTTGTTGCAGCAGAAGAACCTCAAATCCAGGTGATCCTTCATCAACTATTTTACCTCAGTTATATTTTTGGTTTTCAATCACCACCGGTGTCTGGCTCACTGGACCGTCTAATTTGGTTCGCTAACCCGTTCCATTATTAATCGAATGATCAATACAACCTAGTCCTATGCCATGTGATGTTATCAAATCTCCTCAATTAATTAATAATGCAAGATAGTCCGTCTGATGAGATGTCGTGCCCGTTTGGCCCGCTAGTACTAGTATAATTTAAATAGTCAACACATTTCAAATATGTGATTATGCTGAGTAGATCGTTAATGAATATAATAAGGGAAATGGATTTCCTGCCGTAATCCGATTTGAATCAACGGATAATATTATTTATCCGTGTATTTGATTAGGACCGTCTGATCTAATTTTAGTTGCTGTGATTGATTACTGTGGGAAATTGTGGGAAATTCCCAGAGCAGGGAGTCCTGGTCCTATAATAAGGTGTTGCAACCCATCCAGTCATGGTTAATGACGTTCATAGTCGTAGTTAATTGTGTTCAGTGAATGGTTAATGAGATGTGACGCTTTGGTTTATTCATTAACTATCAACTGAATTGCATTAACTATCTAATTTGTTGTCAAAAATGTGTCAAGATATAATTTTTCTATAGTATTGAACAACAATAACCAGGGTCGTTAGATTTGAATTTTTACGTCAACTCGTTTTTTCCTAGGGGGAATCGGCTCGTAAACTCGTACTCATGCGAGTGATTAATTTGATAAAGGAATTATGGAGAGCACTCTTTTTCATTTGTTCGATTCAATTCTGGAGAATGGCGTTGCTATGGACATTTTTTGTTGCATATTCTCACATTCAATTGTTAAAGGATTCGCTATTTTCTCAGAAAATTGTACCATATCCAAGGTCTTCACCGTCCACGTTTCCTAATAGACCTGTTTGTGTTATCACCGGTGTAAGAAGTTTCACTCAATCTCTATGGTTGTTTTGATTATGATGAGAACAATATCAATTTGTGGTTTATTTATTTATTAACTTATTTTGCAGGCTACATCTGGCCTTGGATTATCAACTGCATGCAAACTTTCCAAGGATGGTTATGTTGTTGTCATTGGTAATTCCTTGTTCTTTTTGTTGTTTTTTGGTTTTTCCCCTTTTTTGCTTATCACGCTTCAAATAACAAAATAAAATAGCTTATGTTTGGTGTCATGGTTGGTATGTCAGAATCATGGTAGTCACCGTAATTTTTCAAAAGCTACAGACTCCATAGCTTCCGTAATTCTGGCTTACTCACAGTATACCAAACATACACATAGTATTGTACATGTTAATTTTCTAAAAACATTTTTACTTTTATTTTTTTTAGAATTTTGTTCATTTTAAATTGTTATGGATATGAAAAACTCGTGTTGAGAATAATTGTGGTTTGGGAGAATGTATTTTCAGAACAATGAAAATGATAACAGTGTTTCAAAATTTGATGGCTAGTTCTATGGTGCACAAATGACATAAGTCTTATATCGTGCACAAGTTAGTTTTCATCATTGGATTAAATGAGATAAGATGGAACTTATTGATCCAATGGTAAAAAACAAACGTGTGCATGGTGCAAGACTTTGTGCACATTAGTCAAAGCCTGTTTTGACATTTTAATTTTATTTTATTTTATTTTTGAAAATGTTGAATTTGTTTTCCAAAATTGCAAAAGAAAATGGTAAGAGAAATATTGCATCTATATGGTATTATGTTTATTAGTTGAAATGAAAAATAGGAAACAAGGAAACTAAACGGGCTTCTTTGTGTTGCTAGCTAGCATTGTTTTTTCTTCTTCTGGTCTAAGCAATATATACCTAAGATTCCAATTATGGATTATGCAGTTGGAAGGTCGGAGCAATTGTTGTCAGAGGTATTTTTCTACATTAATTATTAGCATTATGGTAGTGATGATTCCATGCCTTGTAAATATCTTAACAGTGTTCTTCACATTATTTGATAGACCATAACAAAGATCAAAGGTTGGCATGAGGATGCTCAACTCAAAGCTTTTCAGGCTGACCTTTCATCGATTGAGTCGATTATAAAGTTCAAAAATTCTCTGCGGCAGTGGCTTTTGGATTCCAATTTGCACTGCTCGATACAAATACTAATAAACAATGCTGGAATACTTGCTACATCTCCTAGAGCCACAGCTGAGGGCTTCGATCAGTAATTACTTTTTTCTAATCTCCCTTAGTAGTGTTAACAAAATTCTATCTTTATCCTTGGAACTTACATGTGCATAGGGATGGGCATGGTTCGGTTCTGGAGGAAAATTGAACCGAACTGAACCAAACTTTTTTCAAAATCATAATAACCGAACCAAACACTTTGTCTTTAAAACCGAACCGAACTGTTAAAGTGGTTCGGTTTTATGGTTCTGAACCAAACCATAACTAACTTTTCACTAAAACAAACCGAACCGAACCGAACTGTTTCAGTTCAGTTTCAAAACTGTTAGTTATGGTTCAGTTTTTTTTGGTTCGGTTCAGTTTAGTTTAGTTTGGCGGTTCGGTTATTTGGTTTTTTTGCCCACCCCTGTGCATGCTTGCCATGCATAACACAGCAAAAGGTGCATAGGTCACACACTTGCAATTGCAAATAATATTTACTTTCCTACTGTTAATAATTTATTTTAGCTTTGGGGATATGGTAATAGGTATTTGTTAAAGGATCTTGCTAACCAATGCCCTTGCGGCTTTCATTAGCATTGTCCTTCGGTTAAGGAATCCATAAAAGGAAATTTTATCTTAAAAATATAAGTCCTTACTTTTGTCAATGTTATAATTACACCACTTTTTATACAAAGTTTTCTTTTGGTTTCTTAACCAATGCCCTTAGGGGACTCATTAACATTCAACTTTGTTAAGTGTCAAAAAAATTGAGACTGTTGATTTGCATGATCACTGTGAGCTTTATGGAACAGAAAATTGATAAACATCACAGATACAAGTGTTTGTATGCACTCTGGATGCATTTTTTATTGGAACCTTTGATAAAATATTGTTTATCTGTTTTATCTTTGCTCCATGTTTGTCTAATATCTTAGTTTCAATATTAGTAGTCACTTTTAAATCCACCAATATTTTCCACTCATTATCCCAGGATGATCGGCACAAATTATATCAGCGCATTTGTTTTGACCAAGCTTCTGTTACCACTTCTTGAAAGCAGTCCTGTATCTTCCAAAATTGTGAATGTAGCATCCTTTACTCACCGAGCTGGTAGGATTCTAATTTTAGTTCTCATTTTTACTGTCATCCATAAATGCTTATCAGATTTCACTATAATAGCGCTACTATAGAACCTTCTCAAGCTCTTTTCTTCAGTTACTGATATGCAGGTTGACGAGGGAACTGTTTCTGGGAAGAGGTTTTTAAGCTCAAAACATTATCCATATGCTCAGATATATGAGTATTCAAAAAGTAAGCTGCATATTCTGGATGAACTTATACAGATTACATTGTTTCTATAGTCCTAATTCCTAACTAGCGTGTAATTTTGTTGAAGTATGCTTACTTCTCTTCTCATTTGAGCTCCACCGACAGCTTTGCCAAATGGGTAAATCTCATCAGATATTTGTCAAGTATGTTTACCTAATCAACTTTTATTTCCTTTTGCTATCTTGTTTCCATGTGCCGAGTATTTGTATAAAGATAGAATTTATTTTTTTTGTATAGGTTAACCGATTAATGTATTACTGTCATCTTTGTTGCTCGAATTTGTTTGTCTGATTGCTTGCATGAATTTCCTACAAAATTTTGTTTCCCAAATCTCTTTTCAGCACAACCCATGGGCACTTTCGTTTTAGCAAATGTATATGCCAATATGTACACAATGTCGTGGCTACCAATCCCATGCCAAACCCGTATATCTCCCGACAGAAAAATGTTTAAGCGGGAGCAAAATCTTATGAAATCTCATGACAGAAAAAGTTGCAAGGAAAAGAGAGTGATGCAAAATGTTTTAAGATTTGTAGATAAAGCTGTATTCTATTTCTGGTTAATAACCATGGGTTCTACTGCACTTTAATATTCATTTTATGTATTGTTATGCATCAGTGTTGCAGATCCTGGAGTTGTACAAACAAACATCATGCGAGATGTTCCAGCAAGCCTATCTTGGTTGGCATTCTATGTACTGAAACACCTACGCCTATTGCAATCTCCTGAGAGCGGGAAAGAGGCAATTATTGATGCTGCACTTGCTCCGCCTGTGAGTACTCTTTTAGCGGTCTTTGTTAATATCATTTTACTTTCTTATTGCATGCATTGATGTTTCAAAATGACCAATGGTTTCAAACTGAGGACCAAATTGACTGCCTGAAAAATGACTAAAGTTTTACTCATGTCTAAGGTTTCACCTGATGCAACAATATCTAATGCCTTGTCCTTCTGTGTTGGTAATTCATCTCAAACTAACCCTAGGAGACAACATATTGGTCAATTATTTACATAACATATTAAAATTGCACACATAAATCAACACATATAGGTAAAATGATTGAAAGTAGCTCCGAGAAACAATCACGAAATTAAATTTATCATAAAATAGGAAACTAATATATGTTCTGAAAATACGATTTGGATCGTCGGCAGCAAAATTGTCAGCTGCCATCTCTCTGCTGCATCTATCCAAACTATTGCATTAATCCAACGCCTACATTAATGATGAAAAAGTGGATTGTAAAAACATTTGAGTCATAGGATTACAAACATAATGAAACCCCTGAATCTAAAATGCTTTCTTCACCGTTACAACTCTGCTACATTCCGAACCATTCTCGGATTCAACTCCTCTCATAACAAAGAAAGAAATCTAAAATGAAACAAATTAAAATTTAAAAGATGAAAGAAAATGGCTCAGTGTGATATTCAAATAGAAAAAACTTTACTACCAATGTCACAAATTTACAATCATGGATCGTTTTCAAGTAAACTCAAAAACCCCTTTTACAAGTATTTAACAATTTCTTTCCTTGAGCTTCATGCTTTAAACTCTGCTAGTAGCCAGCATTGGTGATCAACTGAAATTCTTTCCATAGCCTTCGTAGCTGCAAAGAAAAAGTGCTACAGTTGTTTGCTTTACAACCTATAAAAGACAGTCTAACATGGTTTTCTTTAAAACTTGTCTCTATGTCGAAAAATTCACCATTGTTGTAAATCACAGCTTTGTCTGTCATGAATTGCGACTTGGCCATGCTCGTCGTCGATCATTGTGCACTGATTAGCTTCTTGGTCTGTGTTGGCACACAGCAATTTGGAGGTTTCATTATAGTGGTTTGTGAATCGCAGGTTCGTCCATTGTAATTTATGATTCGGCGATGCTCACTGTCAGCTGATTGACTTCACTGTCTGTGTCAACCCCTCAATGCCTTCAAGGGTGTCATTATGTTTTTAATCCCATGACTCAAATGTTTTTACAATCCACTTTTTGATCATTAATAGTAGGCTTTGGATTAATCCAATGGTTTGGATAGATGCAGCAGAGACGGCAGCTGACAACTTGCTGCCGACGATCCAAATCGCAGAAAATATATATATGCTTTCTTCCTTGTTACTCTTGAACTACTAAAATATGTTCTGCTATATGACTAAAACTGTAAAATATTAAAAAACAATAATACACTTTTTCCTGGTAGAAAAATATATAATTTGAACAGGAAATGATTTCTAAATTCTACTTAACCTTTTTTTTGTTTTGGTGAGTTCCTAATTAACCAATTTGTTCGGGTTACATTCATTTTCTTTGTATTGTACATGACCAAACCATCTAAGCTGACTTCTCCTCATTTCCCCCCTAGTAATATGATTATCAGAACTAATTGGAGGCATAAAAAAGTCATCTTATATTGATTACCCCATTTCTTATAAATTAATTTCCAAAATACCCTCTAGCATCCTTTTGTTTTCTCCAGTTATCTTCTAGACTGCATAAAAAATATAAAACATTAGGGGTACCAATATCCCCTTAAAATTCCCTTTGTAACAAGACAAGACAAGACAAGATGTTAATAAGCGTACATTTTTTACAGGGAACATCAGGAGCTTACTTCTTTGGGGGGAAAGGTAGAACTATAAATTCTTCAGCACTTTCACGAAACACCAAATTAGCGCACAAGCTTTGGGAAACTACATGTAATATGCTATCAGTGACCCCCTTTGATAATGAGAGAGACAGTTTTTAGCATTGAACTGTATGTCATGCCGTGTAAACAAAAAAGTGCATGTATTCGGTAAATATTTAAACCGATTATATGTACCTTTTTGTTTATATAAAAAACTGGAGTAGTGACGTATGAAGGTTAATCTTGATCCTTTGTACCGAACAACTAGGACAAATGTCTCTTTGAAGTCTATGTCAATATTGTTTGAACAAGACGTGCCTTATATCGACTAATGAAGCCATCACTGTTTCTCTTTATGCAAAACAACCATTTGCATCCAACAATATTTTGTCTTGCCATGAGAGACACGAGAAAATGTGTCATTTCTTATCAATGCTTCAAATTCATTTGCAATTTACTTGTGCCAATGAGCATGTTTCTTAGAGCCGGACCTGGATACAATTTACTATCAGAAATATAATATTAACTCAATTTACTCCTATGCATGGTTTCATTTACACCAATATGTATGTGTACCTTTTATCAAATGTGTCAATTTTTAACATGAATTCATTGATCATTTAGACCAATATGTATGTGTACCATTTGTCAAAATGTCTCAATTTACTCTCCTATGCATGGTTTCATTGATCAATTTTTAACATGATTCGAACCTACCAATTTTTAGAATTTGCTTTATTTACTATATTATTTCTATTTTGTCGATAATTATATAAATATTAAAATATTTATTCCAAAAAATTTCAATTGGGAGGTTTGAATCACTCATGTGTTTAGAAAAGTCAATCGATGCGTAGATGTACTTGCAAACATTGATAGTGAAGGTCAACATGATATTGTTTTCTTTGAGATTCCTCCTCCACATGTGGCTCATTGTAGAGGTGTTTTTACGAGATTTACTTTTGTCACCCTACTTCTTTACTCGTGCGTCCTACAAAATTACCAAAATACTCCTATTTGCTACTTAAGTAACGGATTCTACGTTTTAAATCTCATAAATTTCATGTTTGTAGGGTTTTTTTTTCTTCTTCAAAATTATCATTTTTATAACGTCTGCTACTTAAGTTGCTGACGGTATAAAAATGAGAAATTTTCATATTATGGAGTGTTTTTTTTATTCAAATTTCATATTTTTATAACTAAGTAGCGGACAGGTGCAAACAAGTGCACATTTTTTTACCTCAAATAACAACAAATGTAAACAAGTGCACATTTTTCTCGCAAGTTGAAACAGATTAATATATCGCATACACAAAAGATGTCATGACACAAGATGCAAAGCTAAATGGAATGATGAAACTACGTCTTATACTATGTTTAAATCATGTCATTGTTTGTTCTCGGTCGACTGTCACAAACCTTGTCACATTTTGTTTAAATCATCTTTTGATGAAACCATGTCTTATACTATGTTTGGATTGATAGAATTAGATGAAATTTGTTTTCTTTGGGTTCAACATTTTTTTTTCTATACAAGTTCACATTGAGAAACAGAGTATTTTTTCCTTCTTCAATCTTACTTTTCCGTTAGATGGCCAAAATGTGTGAATCATGTTCTTTTCTTTTGCTTTTCTTCTGCTTTTCTTCTTCATCAATCTTCTCTTTGTGGCATAAATAATGCTAAGCAAAATCTACAACCTACAGCTTCTTTCTTTTCTACAATCTTCTGTGTCTCAAAGTTTCCATCATCGTGTTGAAACATCTATGGTTCGATGAACTTCTATCTGCATAATTTTGCTTTCTATTTTTAGTTTTATTAACATATATGGCTTATTTGTATCCCTTTTTTCCACTACTGTGAGTATTGCACTGCAAACATTAAAGATCTTAACATAGTTGATAATATTTCTAAGGACTTGGAATGCATATAGAAGATCATGCCATAGCTAATCATAAGTCTAAAGATTTAGAAGGCACTTGAGAAGGTATTTCATCACGATGAGGAGCAATGAAGAGAACGGCGTGTTGGGATTCTCACATGGGAAAGAACTTGAGACTCTTATTTTTCATTTCTTGTCTGTGAGACATATTTCAAATCGTAGGACTAGTTTCGTTAACGTCTGAGATTTAGTGTATCTCATTTGACTTAAACTTGATGTCAACGGATTCTAACTTTAATACACACACACAGAGATATATATATATATATATATATATATATATATATATATATATATATATATATATATATATATATATATATATATATATATATATATTCATTTCAACCTGCATTGCAGCAGCAAAATTATCTTAATAATGTTTTAATTTAGTAAGGATAATATATAGTTTACTTGACCAATTTGTAACATTTTAACATACCGTATTAGAATTTACAACAGGTGGACCCAAGGGTGTTTTGTTGATATGACATAAGGTGATTTACACATTATAGCAAACGAGGAATGAAAGAATTTTTTCCAACAAGGTGGTGGGAATTGAAGACATAGTGGAAAAGGTAAAATATGTATCATGGAAGTGGTTGTTAGCCAAAACAGAAAACTCTCCACATACTTTCCGAATGGGAGGGTAGATCCTTTTTATTGTATAGGAAAATAATCATTAGGGTGACTTACTTAAGTGTTTTCGAATTGTATACTTAAGGTCTCATGCTGCCTTATTTTTCTTTGGTATTTGAGTTTAGTACTAACTGTATTGTTCCTACTATTGTGGCATGAGTACCTCTTGTACTTTTTCCATTATACTGTTCAAAAAATAAAAAATCACACCATAATAATTGCAGTATGTGTTTGCAACGAATGCAGTGTCTGCACCGCAATTTAAAACCATGATACCCACTTACTTTACAAGATTATTAAAAAGGTTGAGATGGTCTCTATTCTAATGAAAAATTATACATACATGCACGCGCACACACACGTATTACTATGTAAACCATTTGGCCTCTAAAGTATACCTTGTACTAGGAGTACTATTTAATAATATATTGTTGAAACATACATGCATACATAGATACACTCATACATACATATCCTTAAATTTTAAGATGAGACAGATTCTGATGATGATCTAGTAGGAGATGAAAGTAATGGTTTTGGTGGCTTTTCCAACAAATTCATACTAACTTCTAACATTTCAATCACTTTACTCATCGTAGGCCTATCACTAGGAAATGTTTGAATGCACCACAAACCTACAATGGCCATTCTTCTTGCAATTTCATCTTCTACGGTATCCATTACCCTATCAGGTCTCAAATCATTACCATGGTCAAGCCTACTATATACCCAATGAGGAAAGTATAGCTCACTTATGCGACTTGCATCAGCATTAATGTTTTTCCTCCCTCCAACCATTTCCAACAACATCATTCCATAACTATAAACATCAGACTTGTGTGAAACTCCTCCAAAATGTCTATTGCACAATTTTGGAGCGGCATACCCCATTGTCCCTCTTTGATCTGAGATCGAAATAATGCTTTCTTTCTTAAGACAAAGCTTTGCAAGTCCAAAATCGGAAATCTTCGGATTTAAATTCTCATCTAAAAGAATGTTATGTGGTTTTATATCAAAATGTAAAATTCTAGTGGTACATCCTCTATGCAAGTACTCTAGTCCACGAGCTATTCCTTTTGCAATTTGATACAAATTATCCCAACTTAAAGTTGCAATTGTTTCAGATCCCTTATTGTAAATAAATTTGTCAAGAGAACCATTAGGCATAAATTCATATATGAGAGCTTTTTTGTTGCCTTCAAAACAAAATCCAACAAGGGTAACAATATTGACATGTGAGGTTCTAGTAATACTAGCAACCTCATTAATAAATTCTTCACCATTTCCTTTTGCTGCATTCAATATTTTCACGGCCACAAGACAACCATTGAATAATTTTCCTTTGTACACAACACCAAAACCCCCTTGACCAAGTTTAATTTTAAACGAGTCAGTTATTTTTTTTATTTCTGAAAATTTATATCTTTTCTGCAATAGAGCTCCATGATCTTTTAAAAATGTTTCAATATTTTTATTATTTTTTGTGTTAAAGCCAAATATTTTTTGTAGTATTGCTGACTTGCCTCTAAAACAACAAATTATGATGCACATCAAAATTGCTGCCATTACTGCACTTCCAACACCTGTTGTAATTAGAAGAAGAATTATATTATTATGTGATGATGGAAGAAGCAAAACTATGTAAATTTTATTTAATTTGAATCTGGTCCAAAGGTGGACTTTACCATAATTTTTTAGTTAATTTTATTTATTAAAATATTATTAGAAGGAAGCACTAGTTAAGCATGTTGATATAGAAATATTTTCTTGGAACTTGTGCATATTGATATAGCATTAATTTTTTTTTTTTTTTTTTTTTTAACATGCTTAACTAATATACCAGATGCATTGTTTAGCATGACCCTTATTAGAAAATATTTGCCTATAGTTTCTTAGATGTTGGTCAACGAGTTCTTCAAACGAATTTTCATTGAACGACATCATTTAAACAATATTCGGAAACATTTGTTGATACAATTTTTGACTTTTTGTCCAATAGTTTAATAACTATAAATTTCATCATAAACCAATGAGGTGTTTGAAGTTCAAACTCTAACTTCTGTATAAATAATGCGATATCCCTACTAACTAAGTTAAATTTACGGAAACAGACAAATTTATTTTATATCAAACGGTGGATAAGTCACCGTATATAAATATTTTCCCATATTATATGTGCTCTCCATTTTCTTTTTTGTCAAGTATGCTCTCCATTTTTTATTATTAATTATAAAAATGCAATTTTTACTAAAAAATACTCTCTCCGTTCCTTTTTATAAGATCTAGTTTGACAAAAAAATTGTCCCTTTTTATAAGACTATTTTGCAATTATCAATGACATTGACTATTTTTTTCCAAAACTACCCTTATTTATTTTACATATTTTTTTGAATAGCATTTAATTTTGTTTTTGTAAGTGGGTGTCATTACTAAGGATAAACATAGAAAATCAATATAATTTGTCAACCAATTTAATATTAAAATCAACTTTCTTAAAATCTGTATTTTGTCAAACTTGCTCTTATAAATATGGACGGAGGAATCACCTTAAAAATATGTTTGAGAGGTTCATATTAAATGCACCCAAATAAAAATCATAGTAGTGTGTCATTTCCTAAGAAGTTATTATTATTTGGGGATGTGAATGAAAAAATCTTTTTTTTTCTACAAGAAAAAAAAAATGACATAATCTCGACCTCCTTTTAATGCTTATTTACAAATTTTTGGTAAAGTCAAACATAGATTCTTGGTTACAATTTATAAGCAATATCACCGAAGATATATGGTAGATAGATAAAATATTAAAACAATTATAAACTCACACACATAAATAAAGAAGTTGGAGTTTGAATTTCAACGTCCGGTTTAACAATTTTAGTTTTTTTGTTAGTTGAACTAAGACTTTATGGACAATATCACCAGACATCAAATATATACAAATTAGGTTAAAAAAACCTGCAGGCACTGGTCTTCTTTCTTTGCAAATGTATTAAATTAAAATATTAAAGATTAAATATTGTTAATTGAAATCATGAAAATAAAAATATAAAGGAATTTTGATATATTACCTATAACGAGTTTCCTTCTCAAGTTCCAGGTCCCGTTAGCAGAGGGAACATCTGAAATCATAACTCATAAGCATCGAGAGCAGGAGGAATTGGGCAAAAGTTATTATGCTTAAACATTATCCTTAAGCAGGGTGCTTAAGTTAATATTAGCCACACAGATCCTCTGCCACGTGTAATGATCATAGTCATCCCAGGAATTAACGGAATTTTCACACGCGCGGGTAACGGTTGCTTCACACAATTGACGGAAGTTCACACGCAGCTATCCGAGCTCTTCTCCGACGAGATCCGACACCGTAATCATCATCACCGTCTCCTCCGACGAGTTCCGACGCCGAAATCATCATCACCGGCTTTGGAATCCTCATCTCCGTCACTGATTGCATCGTTCATCGCCATCGTTGCCCATTATCTGTTATCACGTTAAGGTTTGTGTTGCACAGAAAATTGATTTCAAATTTGATTTTGATTTATTATGTTTGTTTTTTTATTTGATTTATTTTGTGGATGCATGTGGTTATTCTTTGATTTTCATGAGGAGGTTTATGAATCATTAGGTTGTTGTTTTTTTGCTGATTTGAGGTTGTATAGGATTTGTTTTTTTTGAAGATGGTAAAACTAACACTAATACACAACAAATTGTAATTAGTACTGATTGTGATGTAACTGATGTTAATAGACACAATGAATTTTTATTGACTTGTTTATGTGTGAAACCTAAAACCAAAGAGTGAAAATGGGATTGAGTAGTAAAAGGTTAGCAGCTTCTCAGAACACAAAACTTTAATAACTTCCAAGATGTGAAAATGGGATTGAGGTGCAAGTCTCTCCTGTAAATATTTTTTAGTAAATGCTATCTTTTCTGATGGAAGTAACCCGACAGCGCGACCGGTAACCGGTTTGCTCGGGAACATATACAGTTGTCAAGTTCCTTTTGCAATGCCAATAGGTTTTAACATACCAAGTAATAGTATTCCAATACCTAATGCCAATGGTGCTAATCCTACTGTTAATGGTGTTTGATGGTGCTGAGACTTTGTTGAGGATTACAGTCCATTTGAATTACTTATGAACATTGTTGTTATGTGGAAGTGTGTGAAAGAATGTGGGAACTGTTTGATTACTGATATGATTTTTTCAGTTTGGTCTTTTTTTCTTTTCTTTTTGTTAGTTTGATTGCAGAATGTATTTGAAATCTTAGTTGTAATCTTATGTAAAAAGAATTCTACATGCTTAATGTCTAATGTTGATGAAATTTAAGGGGATTCATTGTATAACCTCCAATGAATTGTAATTTTGTTTAATTTTGGGCTGTAGGTCCTCATAGTAGTGGATTAATTGTAATGTTTCATTAGCAGCATGATCATCATTATTGTCATATGTTTTAAATTATATGCAACCATAATGATTGTTAAATGGTTTCCAGTTGTTATACCTTGAAACCATGAATATAGAGGAATGGTTTCAAGAACAACAACAATTGTCTATGTAAATGATTTTTAAGTACACTACTTTATGCATGTTACTTTTGCTTTTGATCTCAATAAACATTTGTAGAGACAAGGGGAGAGCCTGTGAAAGTGAAACCTTCAATTTAACTATTTCAAGTATCAATGCAAAACCAAATTCTACATGCTTAATGTTTAATGTCGATGAAATTTAAGTGGATTCATTGTGTAACCTCCAATGAATTGTAATGTTGATTAGTTTTGGGCTGTAGGTCTTCATAGTAGTCGATTAATGGTGATGTTTCATTAGCAGAATGATCGTCATTATTGTCATATGTTTTAAATTATATGCAACCATAATGATTGTTAAATGGTTTCCAGCTGTTATACCATGAAACCATGAATATAGAGGAATGGTTTCAAGAACAACAATTGTATATGTAAATGATTTTTAAGTACACTACTTTATGCATGTTACTTTGGTTGTTGTTCCAGTGGTTAACTTAATTTGACATGATTTTTGTTTATAGGGATTGTTGCTGTTTTTAATGGATTCGATGGCAACTTCATCTGAAATTGCCCCATTGTCTGTTGCTGATAGTTCAAACACACAGGCTGATAGTTCAAGAACAGTTATTGATACATTTCAATGCTACTCTCCTACTAAAAAAGAAAGTTGGGAGTCTCTTGCTTTTAAATCCGTTGAAGATGTTGAAAAATTTTATGGTGACTATGCATTGAAATGTGGGTTCTCAGTTCGGACTTTGATGAGACAAAAAAAGAATTCACAAAATAAGCCATCTGATAGATATCACTATGTACGTTATGGTTGTAACAAACAAGGTTACAAGAAAGGAAGTTTGTTGGATCCAAAGAACAAGGCAAAATCAGAGAGTCCTGTTGTTGTTGAATTTGAGAAAGTAAAAGAAAAAGCAGAGGAAAGGGTTGGTTGTACAGCTGCGATTTCTTTGAAGTTGGATGAAACTCTGGATGCATATAAGATATACAAATGGGATGTGCCTCATTGTCACCCGTTACATAAAGCGGAGCATGGACGTTTTTTGAGATCATTTAGAGGAGTCAATGAAGTGCAAGGACAGCTAGCTGTAATCAATTCTCAAGCTGGGATGTCCATGAGAACTTCTTATGAAGTAATGGGTCGGGGAGTTGGAGGCACAGAAAATTTGCCTTTTCGATTTTCGGATTTAAAAAATTATTTGATGACAATCCGTTCGAAAGAGATGGTGGTTGGCGAGGCAACTGTGATTCAAGAATTTTTTAGGAATGAAGCTTTGTCGAAACCATTTACCAATAAAAATGGTTCCTTTCTATATCATACTGAAACCATTTATCATTAATAGTGGTTTCACTTGGTAATATGTTGAAACCAAAACAGCCCTTTTATGGTTTCAGTGTTTTATAATATCACTGAAACCATAATTTTGATATCTGGTGTGTGTCCTTTTAGTTGCTCCATTTTATATTTCAATGATAGTGTGGCATTTGTTTGATAGTTTCAGTACCCTACATAATCAATTATAAGTAGCTGTTACTAGAAATTTGGAATTCAATTTATCCTTATGTAATTATGATTGATCCTTGCAGTACCTTTTCCTGCTGATAGTGTGGGCAAAAAGGTTGTTTTATTTGGTTTTTATGTTGTTTGTGAATTCAGAACCAATGAGAAATCATAAGTGTAGGTTAATGGTTTCACTGAATGTAACTGAAACCATAAATGTGGCTGAATGGTTTCACTGTATTTATTTCTGAAACCAAAGTAGCCCCCTTATGGTTTCAGTTATAGTATCCCCCTTATGGCTGAATGTTTTCAACCTCAAGATAATCAATTATAAGTGAAATAATAATTATGATTGATCCTTTGCATTTGTTTTGTTTGAAATAATGTTTGAATAATAATTATGATTGATCCTTGCAGTTGTTTGAATAAAGAGAAACCATAAATGTGGCTTAATGGTTTCACTGGATATGTATCTGAAACCAAGTATCCCTCTTATGGTTTCACTAGGTTTTTAATTATTTGGGGATTATATTTTTGATCTAAATATTAATGGTCCTTTTATATATATGCATTTTTTCCCCTGATTTGGTTCATTTACATTTCAGCTGCATTCATGGGCTTTGACAATCATCGGACAAGTGTTTTATTTGGTGCTGCTCTTTTGTATGATGAGACTTCAGCAACTTTTGATTGGTTGTTTACGACTTTTTTGAAGTGTATGTCTAATAAGAAACCACAATCCATATATACGGACCAGGCGCCTGCATTGTTGAAGTCAATTCCTAATGTTTTTGAGGGTGTTTTTCATGGCCTTTGCTCATGGCATATGTCAGAGAATGCAAAGAAGAATCTTGGGTCTCGTGCAAATGGTGCATTTTTTGATGAGTTCAATTATTTGATTTCAAATGTTGAGACTGGATCGGATTTTGATTATAGCTGGGATCAGATGATGAAAAACTGCTTTGGTGGAAGGCCAACTTCTGACTTTAGTTGGCTTGTTCAAACACACAAGAATCGTAAGCACTGGTCTTCAGTTTGGGTCAAGTCGCATTTCACAGCTGGTTTGAAAACGACCCAATTAAGTGAGTCCTTTAATGCGTTTCTTCGTGGTTTTCTGCAACCTGACCATTCTCTAGTTCAATTCTTTAGCCATTTTAATATCATGGTTCAGAGACTGAGGGAAAAGCATGCTGAGTTGGACTTTAAGGCTGCAAACACTAGATCAAAAAACAATTATCCCAATAGTCAACTGATGCGGTCTGTTGTAAACAAGTATACCCCAGCATGTTTTGCATTCATTCATAGGCAATATGATCTTTCCTTCAAATACTTCTATGAAGAGGTAACAACTCAATGTTCTGCCTTTAACAAGGTTTTCAAGGTTTTTACAATTGAACAGCTTGATCAACCTGAGGAAGTAGGTGGTGCTAATTATGATGATGATGCTAATGATGGGCATTCAGACCGCAATTTTTTGGATGAAGAAATTTCTGAAAACCTTTCCCCAAAATTTGGACAGCATGATCGACTTGATGAAAGAGTTGTGACAATCGATATTAGGACGAAACATATTTGCTGCACATGTCGTATGTTTGAGAACAGGGGTTTTTTATGTCGACATGTTTTCAAAATATTGGAATTTTTAGGTGGTTCTGTGCAATATCATAATTTGAAGACGATACCTGCAGAATATGTGTTAAAGCGGTGGACTAGAGATGTTCGTCATTCGATTGATAAACCTAAACCTACGATTAATGTTGGCACTGAAGGGACGACTCAAGCACAACGATATCAACAAATTTGTGCTGTTACAATCCAGCTTTGTACACGTGTTTGTACGGATCCCGAGGCTTCTCAAGTTTTCCTTAATGGTGTAATTGAAGCTGGGAAAAAGGCAGAGGAGTTGCTTATGTCCAAAGGTTTTCAATATTTTCTTTTGAACTATGTTTTTTACCTTGGTTGTCTGTGTGTTATAACTGAAACCATAAGTGTGGCTGAATGGTTTCATTGTCTTTGTTAGTGAAACCAAAGTAGCCTTCTTATGGTTACAAGTGCTATTGTGTCATTTGTTTGAGGGTTTGAGTATTAAATTTGTCGGCACAAACGATTGATGATTTTTTTTGATAATTGTATAGGTATTCATACAGAACCACCTTCTGTGACGCCATCTAAGTCTTCCAATACAACTACTGTTGGTGAACCATCTGATGGGGTAAAGTCTACTGCTCCAAAGTTCAAAGCAAGACCAAATCCAATTAGATCAAAAAAACGAATGAGAAGTGATTATGAAATTGTTAGAGAACGCCAGAAAATGAAATTAGAGCGGAAGAGACAGCAAAGAGAGGATGAGGCTTTAAAGGAAAAAGAGGCTAATGATTGATATTTTTACATTTGTTTTTTTTTTTTTTTAATTTTCATTTTAACAGTTTGTACTAGAATTTCTTTAAAAAAATATGTATATTTAAATATTATTGAAAAAGAATTTTTTATGAAAACCATTATTATTGTGGAATGGGTTGGGAAGACATAATAAACTCATATTATCTAACATGCCGAATAATTAAATGTAATCAAATAAAATTATAGATTATTGTTTGGTATAATGTAAATGAAACCATAAGTCTGGCTGAATGGTTTCACTGTATCTATTGATGAAACCAAAGTATCCCTCTTATGGTTTCAATGAAACAATGAACATTTACATACATATTTTAATATTTTACAATTTGATGATGGTTGAAGCTTGTATTTCATTCAGTGAAACTTACATTTTCATGTGTGTATATTATATTGTACGACTAAAGTAAAGATTGATTAAGAATATAATTTCATAATCTACAAAGAGCAATTCATCAAATTCATTAAAACTAATCATTTAATTGAACATAACTTGTCCCAAAAAGAAAAAAACATCAAAACAATCCATAAATTCAGCAATAGAGTGTTTTGTCAATTAAAGTGTCCTAATGACCAGAAGCGAACAAACTATGAAAACAACCCTTTCAAAAGATGTTGAAACCATTTTGCAATACCAATGGTTTCAGAAAGGAAACACCTTGAAACCATTTAACACTACTAATGGTTTCTAACAGAACCACTTGGCATCTTTTGAAGCAACTGTTCATGGTATGAAATTGCTAGCTTTTTCACTTCATCTTTGATTGAATTGCTTGGATGGCTTAAGATTTCTGAACATATATCGATCCGAAGATCCATAATTTTTGCAACCCTTTCATGTTTTTTGAGTTTAGTCCAACCTTTCAAAGATTTCCATCCACCTCCCCATTCAGCTAGAAACTTCATGCAGAATACACCACAATTGTTTGAATCACTCTGTGTAGGAACCTTTGGTGTATCCCAAGTGAATGTGATGAATTCATAAGGCATTTTCATTTTCCTTTGCTTATATAATTCAGCCACAAATGCTTCTACCTCATTTACCCATACATTAAATAGTTTCTTGTATGAGGTGGCTTCACCATCCTTGGTTTCCAATTTTTCTCCTACACCTGACAAGCTGTTCAGGAATTGGAATTTGTGGTGTTTGAGATTGACAACGAAGCAGACATAATGGCTTCCTGGGTTGCCAACCATTGCTGGTGTCATGATCTGTTCCATCATGGCAAATATAGTATTAGAATCACATTATTTAACTAAAATTATAATACTAAAATCATTATCATAACAATGTATCTGAAAGGTTTTGAAGAGAGACTTACGTATTCTAGCTTTTCAGGGTCAATGGTCTTCCATTGCATGTAATTGAATTTGTTGAGTCTCTCGAGGAATCTCATGCATGCAATACTTCTAGTTACAGGAGGCATTTTTTCCTGGTCAAACTGTTTATATAAAATGAGTAAAATAAACAATATCATGTAAAATAAACAATATTATGTAAATTTTTAATATTAATGGATTTTGATACATACATAATTAAGTAATGGTGTCACCAGTTTTGTCATGCTACCCTGTTGATCCCAATTCAGACAATTAACCCAGCTGTTTATGACCAGGCATGACACCCATTCATCCTTTTGAAGGGTCCATAATGCATCTCTTCGTAGAGAATAAGCATGATCCTTGTTGTTGGAGCAGTACATATCTTCATACCTAAATAATAATTAAGCATTTAGTATTGGTAATAACTGAAACCATAAGGGGGCTATTTTGGTTTCAGAAATCAAAGCAGTGAAACCATTCATCCATACTTTTGGTTTCACTCATATTATAAACTTAGTGAAACCATAAGGCTGCTATTTTGGTTTCAGTTACACATTCAGTGAAACTTATTAAGCTAAACTTATGGTTTCTCATTGATTAAGAATTCACTAAGCTAAATAAGGAACAATTTTTCACTTACTGATCAAGTTCCGGGCTCCAAGCATATGATGACAGTTGTTTCTGCAACTCAGTTGTACTAGACTCGTGGACAGCGTCATCATATGGACTTTCAAGGTATTTTGATTTCTTCACCATCCGTCGACGCTCAGGGTACGTCCTATCTGAGTAAAGCACATTATGCCTCTTTCTTTTCTTTGGTGTGACATTGTCGATGTCAATTATTTCATCTGGAAGCAATGTCTTTATTGGAGTTGCACTGTGAAATAAAACCACATAATACTGTTATTTTTTGCAGAATTTAAACAAAATTAGACTTATCACACTGTTTGATTCTTACTTTATGGCAGTGTCTGAGTCACATTCAATTTCTGAGTCACATTCTTTAGACTTCTCCCCATGCAACACATTTGGTACCAACACTAGGGCACGACATTGATTGGGTTCTTCAAAATACTGCGGGAACTTCAAGATTGTTGCATGTGCGGCTGATTCTGTGTCTTGTGACACTGAAACTTGTGGTACATCAGCATCTTTAATCAACCTGAAACAATCAAAACAATATTTTAGTTTTCAAACATCTTATATGAAAACCTTTTGACAAATGGTTTTAAAGTTAAGATTTCTTACTCTGAATCCAGCGTCGCTGATTCTGCCCCCTGTGACACCGAAACATTTTTGTTAGAAGCTTCAGCCTGATCAAAATACTCTCGAAACTTCATGATAGTTTCCTGAGTTAATGTGAGGCCTGCATTCGGTGTCAGGTTCACCGAATGATCAGTGATGTTGCATGCTGCCATCACTGCATCATCAATGATTTTTGGAGCGATCTCATCGTCTTCATCATTCGCTTCATAGTTGTCATGTTCATTGGCTGTTACTTTCACTGAATCATCAATGATGTTGCATGCTGCCGGCACTGCATCATCAATGAGATTGGGAGTGATCTGATCTTCTTCATCATTGTCCTCTTCATCAATGCTTTTGTCATCCTCTTCATCATTCTCAGTACTTAACCTGCATTATTGAATTTTCACAAAGTCACAACACAACTCCCAATCATAAAGCCTAAATTGGGAAACATGACATATTGAATTCAAAAGTATAGATAACTATTTTGGTTTCAGAAACAACTACAGTGAAACCAATAAGTCACGCTTATGGTTTCAGTTATAACATCTAATGTTGTATACAATATGTCTTGGAAACCATAAGATGGCTATTTTGGTTTCAGAAACAACTACAGTGAAACCAATAAGTCACACTTATGGTTTCAGTTATAACATCTAATGTTGTATACAATATGTCTTGGAAACCATAAGATGGCTATTTTGGTTTCAGAAACAACTACAGTGAAACCAATAAGTCACACTTATGGTTTCAGTTATAACATCTAATGTTGTATACAATATGTCTTGGAAACCATAAGATGGCTATTTTGGTTTCAGAAACAACTACAGTGAAACCAATAAGTCACACTTATGGTTTCAATTATATTATTTATGTTGTATACAATATGAATAAATATTTTTGTTTCAGAAACAACTATAGTGAAACCAATAATGCAGTACCTCTCTTTCGCTTGAGTTCTTTTTTTGACATCTTCATCATCATCATTCAACCTGGAAATCATTAGTGTCAATTTTCATAAACTAATGCAGCAAAATTTAAATTTCATAAAAAGTTAAATTAGATGTAGTACCTTCCAGCTTCTTTACTTTTATTCCTTTCATTTTCACCTTCTTTTTCAATTGGACTATCTTTTCCAGAAGTTCCGGCATTTGCATCAGTTATTCTTCTTTGTAATGTTTCTGCGGTTTTTGTATAGATATTTATACAAGACCTACAGTGATCAAGATACATCTCTGCCTGCCAAGGACAATCACAAGTGAAACCAATAAGAAACATTTATGGTACGATTTCCAATATTTTATGTTCAATTAGCATCAAAGCACAATGCAATACATGAGAATCTATAACAATCACCTTAGACAGTGGACATGTGTCTGCATCAAAGCACAATACAATCGGACTTCCTACGGTTCTGTTTAGTCTTGGTAACTCAGATGGCAGTCCATTATCAAGTCTTGTTACCCCGGCTGTCAGTCCATTCTCAAGACCCATAATATCATGGATCTTTTGAAGTTCTTGGTTTGCCAGCTTGACATTCCAACCACGGAGTGATGGCCGATTGTATTTCCCTGTCAAAAATGGACTTCTTTTCCCCATTTTCTCCATGTAATTAATCTGCAACAATTAGTTAATATTGTGTCACATCACAACTCCCAAGCATAGATCATAAATTAGAATATTGTATGATAAATAGAATTTGAATATTTAATGGAAACCATTATAGGCCTATTTTGGTTTCAGATGCAAATACAATGAAACCATTAAGACACACTCATGGTTTCAGTTAAAAGATTTAAGATATAAAAGATTCAAATACAATTAGGAATTAAAAATAGGTTATTGGATTGAGGGGAGATCATTACCATTAAGAAGTGGAAGTCTGCCAGTGGATTCAAAACGTCTGGAGATTGCAAGCCTTTTTTCATATAGTGCAGAACATGTGAGCACCAGTTATATGAAGACACTCTAGCTGGATCTTCCAAAATGTCTGCATACTGGAGAGACACATTGCCTCTATTAGTTGGGCACAAAATGTTGTGAATGATGTAACAAATTGCACCCTTCACCCATGTTTTAGGATTCTCTATTGTCTTCAGTGAGTTTTCCAATTCTGCAACTTTCGCAATTGGAGAATAATCTCCAATGAATCCTAATTCCTTCCTCAGCCTCTTAATTGCTCCTTCAGAGCAAAGGTCAGTGTTTATTTTCTTTCCAGCCCTTGGAAGTTCATAGACTCTATGCACATCATCTTCTTTCAACATCAGAACCTCTGTATCACTCAGCCTTATCCACATATTCTCATGTTCAAATCTCTTGACAACCCAATCCACAAAAAAGGTGTGGATCCTTTTCCAGTCGCATATGTGCATTATCCCTCCAAAGCCACACTCTTCTAGTTGGCCAATTATTTCCTTTTTCCTTTTTTTGGCATTTATTGATTGCATAAGTTCGTAGACCTTAGGTACACTCATCTTATGCCTCAGCCTTGCATCCGCATCAGGATCTTTTTTCTCCATAACTTGTTTCACATTTTCTTCACCCGAGCTTGCTTCATCAGAATCTTGTGTTGCCATATTTGCTCTCTTTGTACGGCCACGAGATGTAGAAGCAATGGTTTTAGTTTCCTTTGTCTGTTCATTCTTTTTTTGATTCTTCTGTTTGCCTCTTCGCCTATCATTTTTTTGATCACTATCAGATAATGAATCATTCTTATTCCTTTTATCGTCATCTGACGGTGTCAATCCAATACTAAATGATGGCATTTCTGGTAGTCCCTTTGATTCTTTCCCCTGTATCAAAGGAAACTATTAAGTATGGTTTCATATGGCAGAAAATAAGTTAAATACTCTAAGTTTTTCCTATCATAGCACAACATAAGTTAAATACTTAAGTATAAATTAAATTCATTGAAACCATAAGGGGGGCTATTTTGGTTTCAGATACATATCCAGTGCAACCATTAAGCCACACTTATGGTTTCAAGGCCATAAGAGAGAATAGATATCCAGTGCAAGCAAATTACAGTCATATAGTTTTATCTAAATTACATATGCAGAGGATACTATATCATTAGATTCATCCAATCACATATCCACTTAAAAATAGAAACATTAATACAAACCAACTTAAAAAATATACGACTATGTACACAAGCTTCAGAAACAAATACATTGAAACCATTCAGCCACACTTATGGTTTCAGAGACAACAAACAGGAATGCTAAACCAAATTAACATGTAAACCAAATTAAGCTTACCAACTGTCAGTTATTTACAAATAGAAATGATTAAACTATCTTTTGTTTAGCTATCATTGAAACCATAAGAGGGCTATTTTTAAACTAGATCAAACGAAAATTCCATCATCCAAATAATATATAAAGTAGAATTTCATGAAAAGAATGGCTCCAAAAACAAATACATTGAAACCATTTAGCCACACTTATGGTTTCAGATACATATCCAGTGCAACCATTAAGCCACACTTATGGTTTCAAGGCCATAAGAGAGAATAGATATCCAGTGCAAGCAAATTACAGTCATATAGTTTTATCTAAATTACATATGCAGAGGATACTATATCATTAGATTCATCCAATCACATATGCACAATCACATATCCACTTAAAAATAGCAACATTAATACAAACCAACTTAAAAAATATATGACTATGTACACAAGGTTGACTCACCAAGACCTACCACACAGACACATACGACTACGTACTATATACTACTGACAGTTTATAAACTTACAACTTATGTAATGAGAGTGTAAATTAAATAAAGAAGATCTTCTAATGTAATGTGCTTAAGGCATAAGGGAAGTGTAAATTTCTTAATACATTGAAACCATAAGAGAGCTAATTTGGTTTCAGAAACAAATACATTGAAACCATTCAGCCACACTTATGGTTTCAGAGACAACAAACAGGAATGCTAAACCAAATTAACATGTAAACCAAATTAAGCTTACAAACTGTGTAGTTTAAACTATTCATTCTCTCTCTGGCATTTCATCAAACATCTTATGTGTATATCATCGCACATATATTAACTTCATCTATTTTTTACTTTGTCTTTTGATTGATCTTCTCACACATTCCTTATAAATTACTTTCAGTATATCATTTCCCCCAAATCAAAAGTTAGGTCTACACACATGCAATTACTTTACAAATTAAATAAATCAATTTCAAACTTATTGATAAACTGACAAAAAGCATTAATGAAGTTCAAACCTGTTTTGATTTAGGGTTGATAATCTTTCTTTCATTGCGCAGTGATGGTGAACCCTGCTTACGTTGCTTTCGTTCCATGTTGATGATGACGATGATGCTTTGCGCGACACTGATTATGTGGTTTTCAGGTGACAGTGAAGGCGATGAAGGTAGGTGGTGTTGGTTTTGATTCCGGCGAAGGCGATGACGAGAGTTGTTGTTGATTTTGGTCACGGAAACGACGTGTATGAAGAAATGGGAAGTAACCGTTAATTGGATGATAACCGTTAGTTACGTAAGGAAGTGGGTCACGTTGGGTCAGTAATTTAATTGGGCTGGGCTTCTTTAAGCAGCGTGCTTAAACAATCTTTAAGTACAATAACCGGACCCGAGGAATTGTTATTGTGCTTTTATAGAATAGAAAAAAATTTGCAATAACCGCAAATATTCATACTAATAATTCTTTTCATAAGCTTAAACTCTTACCAAAAAAAAATAAATTGGGAAGGAGACAAATTTTATTAATTAAAGTGGTTTTTAACTTTTTATGGTCATTTTACAACCATTTTGAAGAATTCAAACAGGTAAAATGTGTTTATGTTTGATGATTTGAAGAAATTTGTACTTTATATATGAAATTACAAGAATAGGTTCTTACACCGGTGACGGGTCTCATACTTCAAGTGTAATTTTTTTTATCACCAATATTGGACCATCTAATCTAATTCATAATTCAATTTTTGCATCAAGTGATTCTAGTCTAAACAAACTAAAAATTCTACTTGTACCAGAGCTTCTGTTCATATGCCATTCAAAAAAAAAAAAAACAACTTATTTCATAAGTTTAAACAAGTGAAATTCTGTATTATTGAATTTCTAATTTTTTTTTTTTTTAGGGAAATATCTATTTAAAGTATCTTTCTATTGAATTTCTAGGTAAATTAACATTTATATATAAGTCTTTTTTTTTCCTGATACATATATAAGTCGTTTTTATGTACGATAATCTAATATTCCTTTAAGATTAATACTCTTATAATTAAACAAGGATGTCAATTTAAAATCATTTAGACTAGTCCGTCCATTATAAAATCATCTACTACTTGGTTCCACCATCATATTTTTGAATTTAAAATTTGTAATTTATGGCATGACATATGATTTAATGTTGTAAAATCATTCAAGGGGATTAATTATTTATATTTTAATAATTAAATTGAAAAAATAAAAAAATGAAATTAAAACCGAATTTTTTAATAAATTTTTTCAAATCAAATCTAGATTATATGATTTTTATTCGAGTCGTGTCAAAAAAAAAAATGCATGCAACTAGAATATAAAGGTTATAATCAAAATCGACCTAATCCTTCTTGTAGCACTTTAGATAATAATAATTTATGGGATTAATTATTCCGTTGGTCTGCTAAAGATATTTTTGGTTTTACATTATCCTATAAAATAAAAATTCCGTTTTAATCCTTTAAAGATATATTTGTTTGTCATTTTGATCTCTTCCGTTAATTTTTGACAAAAAACGTTAACTTTAGAACCGATATAAAATCTATTAAACTAGATAATGAACCAATATAAAACTTGATAAGAAAATAATATAAAATCTATTAAATAAAGGACCAATATGAAATCAAAGTTAACATTTTCTACAAAAAGTTAACAAAATGGATCAATATGACAAATAGATATATCTTTAAAATATCAAAACATAACTTTTTTTTTTTATGGACCGACGAACTAATTAAGCGTAATTTATGAGAATACATACCAAAGTGTGGTGGTATAAGCTCTGTGGGTTGAGGAGCAGAGACAGGTGAAGTAGAAGCATTAACAACATTAATTGACAGTTTCTGACCAGCAGAACAGTGACCTGCAATGGTACATATGAAATATTGTTGCCCTGTTTGGTCTAGAATCACTCTCTCAGTGCTGTTTGTAAACAACAGAAGTGGAATAGTTCCAATATTGCAACGATCGAAACCTGATTTTGTTACGTTTTCCACACGGTGTTTTCCAGTCTCATAGTTGAACACTGTTTATGTTAAAACAGATGATTAATAGCTAATATTTACAAGATCCAATAAACCAACAATGTAAGTTTCCTAACATCTAAGAAGAGTATACATTAACGAATTTTATATATTTAAGATAAATAAAATATTTTAAACATGAGAAATCATTCTAGGACAATCGACACATTTTTATTCTCCTTGTATGTAATAATTTTGGGTTTTTAGCACCAGAAGCCGTAAATATTTGAAAATAGTTCAAAAATTTATGCATAATAATATTGTATCGTTTATATCTATAAATTTAGTTTTTCAAAGATTGAGTTTTGCTATAAAAAAGGTTTAGCGGCGTAGTTTGTGTCTACATTAAACCTTTTATGCATGTGTAATTATTTTGTTAAACAATGCCCCGACACTTGTTACTTTTTTGATATGCATAAGTTACGCATATCAAAAAAGGAACGTAAGCTCAAAAATTAATATTAAAAAGATTGGTCATGATAACCAGTTCCTCCGGGCACTGGTTAAGGAAATCAAAAAAAGAAAATTTTGTATAAAAATTTACAATTTTTACACTTTTAGAAGTTGATTACACAAGTTCCAAAAAAACTTTACTATATTTGGTTCCTTAACCAATGCCCCAGGGACACTAGTTATCATTTTCCTTTTCTTAAAAAGACAACTTTCTATAATTCTGAAACATTAAATACACAAATTACAACAAAATATTTTCTTATTATAATATAAGTTTAACTAGTGTCCGCAGACACCATTAGCATTTTCCATGTTTTATACTCCCTTCAGTCCTTCTTATAAATAACATTTTGAAAAAATCACACAGATCAAGGAAGCACGTTGTAAATTTATTTCATATTTACCCCTATTTAATTACTATTACTTTTAACTAACTTATTTTTAATATTCTCTCGTAATAAATAAGGACATAAGTGAAATTAAACATTTAAAACATTTGAAAATTAATTAAATTTTTTAAAAAAAGGACAGATAAGATGATTTATTCTAAAAAGGACAGATTTGTTTATTATAAAAAACCACAGAGAGTATATATAAATGATTAACTTCTCCAAGAAATATGATAATTTTGGAGACAAATTTGATGATTAATTTATTCTAATAACATCTGTTACATACCGAGAGTGTCACCTATGGTGAAGGTTTTATCGGAAGCCCAGTTGACATAGAATTGTGAATCGTTGTTGGGTGGGATGGTCCAGCCAATGGTGTCACCCACTATGTAAGTTGTTGCTACTGATTCATGGATAAGGTTAGCTACTATAACAAGAGCCGCATATATGTTTCTTGCCATAAGATCGGGTCTGTTTATGAATATGCTTTGCTTTGTTTGGTTTTTTTTGTTCTTTGTTCTAAAATGAAAGAGCTGATTAAGTGTACAAATTTGATATTTGCACACAAATTCAAACAAAAATATATTTCAATAGGATTAGTGTGGTGTATGGCCCACCTCTCCTCTACTACAGTACAGGATGTATGCATAGAAAGTCCATCCTAGGATCCTTTTTATATTTCGTTCTTTTACTATAATACATAAATTAAAAAGTGTAATTACTATTGTATAAAGAAGAATTATGGAAAAACAGGTTATTATTAAACAATAATTTTTTTTATTTAGAAAATTGTGTTTTAGAAAATGACGTCTGCTAGGGTTTCTGGAGAAAAGTCAGTCGAAGAACTCGATCAACTAGATCGAAGTAAGAAGAAACCTAAGACGAGTGACAGCTCACAGGATACTATTGTTAATGAAACACAGATGATGGATGGGCTGAACAAGGATCCAGGTTTGAAAGAGATCAATGATGCTCCACAACGCAAAAAAGTTTCCTATAAGGATATCTGTATGAATTTCAATGGAGGAGGGCAAGATCATGGTGAACCCGAGGACGAGTGGTGGTATGAGAATGATGAGGAGACCGATGCTGGCGATATGGATGAGGAAGAGACTAGATCATCTCACGTAAACTCCGACGAAGCTCTCTTTATCCCGGTAGCGAAAGTTACCAAAGAAGAGATCAGAGACGCGTGCAATCCATGGAAGAAAGCCATAGTCGTGAAACTACTGGGGAAACGACTGAGTCTACACATTATGCGAGCAAGACTGCTAAAGATGTGGGCTCCGGCTGGAGAGATGGAGATCATAGATCTTGAAAATGATTACTTCCTCATACGTCTTGAAGACAGATCGGACGTGGCCCGTGTCTTTGAAGGGGGGCCGTGGCTAATCTTGGGACATCATCTTGTGATTCAGCGATGGCATCCAGAGTTCTTCCCAAAAGAAGATGAACTTAAAAGAGTTGCTGTTTGGATCAGAATTCCGGGATTACCTATCGAATATTATGACAAGCATATTCTCTGGAGGATTGGTTCTTGTATTGGCCGTACTGTCAAAATAGATGCCAATACCCTCAAATCCAAGAAAAACATTGAATCTGAATGGCATGTTCCGGAGCGGGGAAAATTTGCTAGGATATGTGTGGAGATTGACCTGCGGAAGATACTTCGATCAAAATTCATTCTCAACAAAAGAACGTATACGGTGGAGTACGAGGGCCTGAATTTGGTATGTTTTTCATGCGGAAGATACGGCCACCGTAAAGAGCAATGTCCTGAGGAACAAGCAAAGGATAATGGGAATGAAGTCCAACCAGTGCCTGCAAACGTTCAAATGGACCAAGCTCAAACTGCTCCGATCAATAATGAACAATATGGCCCGTGGATGCTGGTTCAGCGGAATAACGGTCGACGCCGGCAGAATCTCCGACAACCAATGAACAACCACAAGGAGACATTAATTACAGGAGGACAATCAGGGAATAACGGCTCCAGATTTGGTGCTCTCAGTAATCATCATGAGGATACGGTATTTAATGCAATTGAAGGGGGAGGCGTATCCCATGCAAATTTGTCGGTTCCCAATAATGAGGAGAGGCCACAAGAAAGACACAATAAAGTTCACAGAGTGAGAGGTACACGTAATATTAATGTGGATGACTCATCCCTAGTGGGACCGACCCTGCCAGCAAAAAATAACACATCAGGTCCAATTCTGGAACCCACAACAATAGTGGGAGACAAAGATCTTCTTTCTATTCGGGCCAAGAAACAATGGGCTAGAGAAGGCCCAAATTTTTACAAGCCCATCCACAATTCCCAAATCATTAGCGGTGACCCACAAGATAGAAGGGTAATGCCCATTTCAATTCCTTCTGCTCCTCAAGTTAGAGTTACAGATCTGAATAATAACAAAGCATACCCAGAGCTTGTCGGTCGACCTCCTGACACGAGTGAGAACCATCTCCCCTCGACAAATTACACTAGAGATGGAGGTGGAGGTGATGAAAACTTCGAAGATGCAATGGAAGATGATGTATCCGCTCAATTGGCGATGGCGACGGAACATGGGGCGAAGCCCGTGTCCTAGAATCGGTTTGATTCTAGTGCTTTTCTCCTCTTTTTGTTTTGTTAATGAAGTCGATAGCTTCCTGGAACGTGAGGGGAGCGGGATCGCGCTCCTTTCCATCTATGATACGTGATTTTTGTAGTCGTCATTGTATTGATGTGTTAATTATTCTGGAACCAAGAATTAGTGGCTCTACAGCTGATAAAGTTATTTTGAAGTTGGGTTTTGATCATCATGTCCGAGTAGATGCTGTGGGTTTCTCTGGTGGTATATGGATGCTTTGGAAAGACACTGGGTACGACGTTGTTGTTGTGAAATCTATGAAACAAATTCTGCACATCAGGTTTAATCAAAGAATTGGTGGTGATTGCTGGGAGTTATCGTGTGTTTATGGTTCTCCGCGGGGTACTGAACGTGTTAAACTATGGGATGACCTTCGGGAGATTGCGAATCAAATATCAAACCCATGGCTCCTTATGGGTGATTTTAACGCTTACTTAGATGCTGCTGACAAACAGGGTGGTGGGGGAATCAACTTTAACTCAATGTGGAAATTCCAGGAGTGTGTCCAGCAGTGCAATTTGTTAGACCTTGGTTTCCACGGACCGAGATATACATGGGAAGGCAGGGGTATAAAGGAAAGACTTGATAGAGCATTGTGCAATTGTGACTGGCAGGTGAAATTTCCGGATTGTAGTGTCACTCACTTACCAGCTCTTAAATCTGATCATAGACCAATTCTCCTCAAACTGTCGCAATTTATCAACCAACCGAATCACAAACCTTTCCGATTCATGGCTAGTTGGCTTTCTGATGCAACCTTCGAACGGGTGGTTCAAGAATCTTGGAGGAATGCGACTGAATGGAACCAGACAGTAAAAGACTTTCATAAGAAGGCCAGTGAGTGGAACCGAAACCAATTTGGCAATATTTTCCACAAGAAAAGGCGTATCCTTGCAAGACTTGATGGGATAGACATGAGAAGAGCAATAAATGATTCCAGAGGCCTGCAAAAACTACAACAAAAGCTTTACAAGATATATCAGGATATTCTCGATCAAGAAGATCTTTTTTGGTATCAAAGGGCGAGGCTGGACTGGATTAAATTCGGTGATCGAAATACCAGATTCTTCTATTTATCTACTACTGTTCGAAAGCGTAAGAATTGCATTGAATTCCTACAAAACAGTGATGGGGAAACTATTGAGGAACCTAAAGCTCTGGAACAAATGACGATATCTTTCTTTTCCAATTTGTACGAAGCTGAAGGAGTTATTAATACCTGGAACCTTCGTGGCAATTTCCCTGCAATTAACAGAACAACACTTGCCATAGTAGAAGCCATGCCTCTGGATTGTGAAGTAAAAGAAGCAATGTTTTCTATGGGCTCGCTAAAGGCACCGGGACCGGACGGACTTCATCCTTTATTCTTCCAATCTCAATGGGACATTGTAGGTCCGAAGGTGTGCGATGTGGTCAGAGAAGCGTTTTCAAATCCGGAGAAAATTCACAGCATTAACGAAACTCTTCTGGTTCTCATTCCTAAAGTGGAAGGGCCGACCTCTTTGAAGCAATTCAGACCGATTAGCCTTTGTAATGTCATCTACAAGACAATCACAAAGATTATTGCTAATAGGTTGCAAGATATCATGCCTCTCTTAGTTGGCCCTCATCAATGTAGTTTTATCAAAGGCAGGCAGAGTGCTGACAACATTATCATCGCCCAAGAGGTGTTTCATTCAATGCGTATCAGAAAAGGCTCCAAAGGAAATATGGCGGTTAAAGTGGACCTTGACAAAGCATATGATAGATTGCGTTGGGAATTTATTCTGGATACCTTGAGGGACATTGGTTTTGAGGAAAATTTTATTAACCTTATTTATCACTGTTTATCTTCTTCTGTAATGCAGATATTGTTCAATGGAAACCATACAACGAAATTTTCTCCCTCCCAAGGAGTCCGGCAAGGGGATCCTATTTCACCGTATCTATTTGTGCTTACCATGGAGCGGCTAGCTCACCTCATCCAGAGTAAAGTAGATACTAAAGAGTGGAAACCGGTTGTTTTATCGAAAGGAGGCCCTCTAATTTCTCACTTGTTCTTCGCAGATGATCTTATTCTCTTTGGTGAAGCTTCAATGCAACAGATGAAAATCATCTCAGAATGCCTCACGGAGTTTTGTGGAGCATCAGGTGCAAAAGTCAGCATAGAGAAAACAAGACTACTGGTCTCTTCAAATGTTAATTCCAACCGGGCAAGGGATCTCAGTACTGCGTCTGGTTTTAGTTTGACTTCAGATTTCGGCAAGTACCTGGGGGTTCCGATAATCCATGCTCGCAAAAAGAACAGTTTGTACGAATACATAATTGATAAAGTGCGGCAGCGGCTCTCTTCTTGGAAGGCTAAGAACCTCACCTTTGCGGGGCGTATCACGCTAACTCAATCTGTTTTGTCGGCCCTTCCAACCTATGTTATGCAAACAACTTCTCTTCCTCAGGGAGTTTGCAACAAGATTGAGAAGTTAATGCGTAACTTTATTTGGGGCTCAGCAGGTGAGAATCACAGGTGGCACTCGGTGTCTTGGGAAAATATATGTAAACCAAAGAATCTTGGTGGGTTGGGCATTCGTAGAATCAAGCACTATAATCAAGCTCTACTCATGAAACTTGCTTGGAACATCATCAGTAACCCTTCCGCCATGTGGGTAAAGATTCTTAAAGCCAAATATAAGTGTGGACAGGATCCGACTCCGCAAGTCAAAGCTTCACATAACTGTTCTGCAACGTGGAGGGCAATTGTTTCGGTTTGGGACAAAATGATCCAAGGCATACAGTGGAATATTGGTAATGGCCGGAAGATCAGTTTCTGGAATGACACTTGGCTTCAACCAGGTACTGTTTTGAATGCAATGGTCAATTACCCAATTGATCAAAATCTGGCATCAAAGACAGTGAACTATTTTTCGGACAATAATGGCACATGGAATCTGCAGGAAATTCGAAATCTGCTTCCTGATCATGTGATTGATCAAATTAATGGCGTCCCAGCTGCAGCAGAGTTTCTAGGTGACGACACCCCATCCTGGCCATATTCGCCTAATGGTACGTTTACAGTTCAGTCTGCTTATGATTTAATTATCAATCTGAACGGAAGGGATAACAATATTTGGAGTAACGTGTGGAAATGGGAGGGGCCCCAAAAAAATCAAATGCTTCTTTTGGTTAGTGCTTACTGATGGCCTGAAAACAAATGATAAAAGGAACCGGTGTCGAATTGCTCCGAATCCTAATTGTGCTCTGTGTTCGGCCGAGAGGGAAAATCCTCTTCACCTGTTACGTGACTGCTCGATGGTAGTCCCTATTTGGAATCGCTTTGGCTTTTATTTTCACAGGGACAATAGTGAAGATCTACGAACGTGGTTTGGCAGGTTTTTAAATCCCTCACAAAATAATAGACATGTGTTGTTTGGCATTATTAATTGGTGTATCTGGACGCATAGGAATCAATTGGTTTTTGAAGACATGATGTTTGACCAGCAAGCCGTGATTCTACACGTTAGTAACCTCCTTCTGGATGTTAATCAAACTGTTACTACAGCCCCTCATATGGATAAGTCATATCGCAATATTCAGGTGGGTTGGAATCGCCCAGAGAACGGCTGGATTAAATGCAATACCGACGGAGCTGTAATCGCTCAGAACCATCAGGCTGGATGTGGGGGGGTCTTTAGAGATGAATCAGGTTCGTGGATGAGAGGTTTCGCTCGCATGGTGGGTAACTGCTCGGTGATTATGGCAGAACTTTGGGGCATCCTTTCAGCTCTTCAGGTTATTCAGGAAAATGGATATCAGAAAGTTATTATTGAAACAGACTCAGTGACTGCTGTGGACCTTATAGTTAAGGGTTGTCTTCCTAATCACCCTTGTGCTTCCATTGTATCCCGCATTAATCGCCTTAAGATGCCGGAGATGGAGATTATCTTCCAACACACGTACAGGCAGGCAAACCAGGTTGCTAATTGGTTTGCAGGTTACTCATTATCTCTACCTACGGGTATTCATAATTTTATTTCTCCTCCGCCAGGTTGTACCAACCTCTTATGGCAAGACTGTGTTGGAGTTTATTTTAATCGTCGTGTTCGTTTGTAGTTTTGCCTAATGGCCTCCATTGTATCAAAAAAAAAGAAAAAAAAAAAAGAAAAGAAGAATTATGAATTAATTTATAAGATTGTCCTTTATTAATGGTATGAAAATGATAAATTGAAAAATTGAAAAAAGAAATAATTAAGGATATAATAAGAAAAAGGAGAATGTTAACATATGCATTAAGGCACATGTTAACATGATAAATGTTGAAATAATTTATTGAATTTATCTAAAGATTAAGTTTTTTTGTATCATTAAATGCTATATTTCTATTTTTAGGTACCTTAACATGTGTCTTTAGGACACAAGTTAACATGACCCTAAGAAAAATAACATTAAATGATTCATCGGTAATGTAAAACGACTTGTAATTTGGTAAAATATACGGTGCATGGACCACGCAAATGCGTTGTATGGACCATGCAAATGCGTTGTGTTGAACAAATGTTATTTTAACACAAATTTTGAAAACATATATATATGTTGCAGTAGAATATTACAAGATTGGTTGTTGAATTGGAGCAATTACCCCTATATAATAAAGGGTTAAATAGCTGTTACCCCCTGCAAAGTAGGGCTGTTTTGGAATACCCCCTTGTAATTTTTTTTTTTAATATCCCCCTTGCATACTAAAGATTCTATGGGATACCCCCTGGAGTAACAGCAAAGTAGAGAATCTCCACGTTTCACCTATGTGTCACGGCCACATGGAATTTTTATATTTTTTAATTATTTTTTTGGCCACGTGGCATTAAAAAAAATTTTAAAACCAATTTTTTTTTCTGTTTTCTTCTCAATAAGAACATCATCATGAACAACAACATTCATATTTTCCAGCAAATTCAGCAACAATTCATTCAATTTAGGATACACAAAATCAACAACAACGCAACATATCTCTAAAAAACTTTCAATCAACAATGAAGGAAGACTTCAAAACTTTGAATTTGAATTTGGGTATGAATCATTGAAGATGTGACTTTTTCAATCAACAACACTAAGAACATACTTCAACTGTCTGAAAATTACAAACTAGGTAGGATCATACCAACAACAACACAGCAAAACAGAAAAAAAAAGGCAAGCATAAAGAAACCAACAAAGATCACCATCTCCATCTCTTTCTTCTTGTTATTGGCTTGTTAAAATTGAACACTTGAAGCACAAGTTCATGCATTTTAATCATCATCTCCTTTTTTTTCTTTAGGAACACAACTAAAAGTGAATTAAACACAAATCTTGCATCAACAACAAACCCAATAACATCAACAGATCCAACAATTTCAACAAACCTAAAAAAATTCAAAACCAAGAAAAAACCCCCAAATTAATTCAGGAAGAGAACAATTTCGATCTATCGAAAGACAACAAAATCTAGTTCACCCTGTCCTTGCTCTATCGGAAGAGAATAATTTCGATCTGATGTATTAATGTTGTTTCAATCTGGGGTTGCTGTTAAAAATGAAGTTTTTAGATTTTTCGAGAGAGATAGAGAGACGCGCACTGATGGGGTTGTTGTTCATCGTGTTTCAAAATCCAAAACCCTAAAACAATATCTGTTTCAAATCGAATCAAGAAGAAGAAAGTTAGAAGGAGAACGAAACTGAGAACAGATGAAGAAGATGCAAGAATCGATTCTAAGAAAACAAACAAGAAGAAGGTAACAATGGAAGAATGGGAACAAGGAAGAAGAAGATGTCTCGTACGAACAAAAGGAATGGAAATGTTTCTTGGTTAAAAAAAAATATCCCAATTACTTTTCAGATTTAATTTTAATTAAAAAAAATTCAATAAACAGTCAATAATGAGTTGGCAACTAAAAATAAATAAAAATTAAAAAGAAAGTCCACATGTCTTGCCACATGGAGATTCTGTCCAGTCAACTTCCATTTTTTATACTTAGGGGGCAAAAGCAGAGAATCTTGATTTTGCAAGGGGGGATTTCAAACAAAAAATTTACAAGGGGGTAACGCAAAACAGCCCTACTTTGCAGGGGGTAACAGCTATTTAACCCTATAATAAAAGTATTTTTATTTAATCCTCAACCATCATTTTCAATATATAAAAAACAAACGCTATATAATTTGATGTTGAGGTCGAATGGTTAATGTATACTCTTTTTATAGTAAATTGTTCGAAAAAATTTGAATTTAATTTTAAATAAAAATAATTTTTGATCAAACTTTATTTTTTCAAAAAATCATAATTCTAATACTAAAAGTGTATAATACTTTTTTTTTGTGTGTACAAAGTGTAAAATATTTCATATTTGATTATAACTATGTATACCCACACGGTACACTTGTTTGTTTTTGTGTTGTAGATGTCAATTTAAATATTTGTCAATACTAATTTACATATGTATGATTTTTATTGAGGAAAAACGTATTGTTAAATAATATCGATTACATCAAAATATAGCTAAATTCAACTTGTATTAATATAAAAATTTGTAAGTTAAATGCTTTGTGATATTTTATAAGTGTCACTATTTTCTAGAAATTTATTAGAGACTAGGTAATCCGTCTCAATCCATTACAAAAATATTTATTTTATTTTTTGGTGTTAACTCTCTCTGGTTTTAAAGAAAAGAGAATTTTAGTAATTCAAAGTTTGACTGTAATGTAAATAAAATCTTATCACTTTTTTTTATTAGAAATCGAATTTGAATTCTCCTAAAGGATTTATATTAAGGAAAACTCATTAACCATTTAAATGAAATGTCTTGGTTAAAAATATTATATATATACCGATCGAGTTAATTTGGTACGTTAATACAATTCAACTAGTGACCCTTGACCTGAAAATTATTTTAGTTTATTTTTTGGTCGTAAACCAAGTATCGTTTGTGTGCAAAGCTAATCCCTGAAGCCTTGTGGGGTCTAAATTGATGATATTCTGTTTAAGAGTTTTAATATTGTTGCATGTCCAAATCATAAATCGAACGTAGGACCGTGGTTAAATTAGAAGATACTCGCACCATCTCATCTAAGTGCTCTTAGGTGACCTGAAAATAATTTTGTCGGATCATTGACCAATCTGGTTTTTAAAATGTCTATAATATACATTACGAGATTCCCATGAAGATCTCCCGTGCATTTTCAATAAAAATTGCTTCGATGACATTCAATTAGAGTTTTTCTAAAATTATTAATGGAAACCAACAACAAATTGAAGAACAACAACAATAAAGATCGAAATAGAGATGAAGAACAAGAAGATTAACACTAACCACATAAAAAAATAGGTTAAACTACACATTTGGTCCCTTACGTTTATTTTAGGTTTCAATTTGGTCCCTTACGTTTAAAAAGTTTCAATTTGGTCCCTTATGTTTATTTTAGGTTTCAATTTGGTCCTTTTTGTCAGTTTTTGCACATGTGGCAGACGGTTTGCATACGTGGATTGACACGTGGACACCTAGACACGTTGACACGTGTCCAATTGAAACAGTGAATCATCAAAACTGACGGAAGGGACCAACTAATACAAACGTTGATAACATAAGGGACCAAATTGAAACTTTTTAAACGTAAGAGATCAAATTGAAACCTAAAATAAACGTAAGGGATCAAATATGTAGTTTAGCGAAAAAAATATGAAGAATGAAATTTGGGTTTTAGGGATTTAAATTGCGAAATTTTTGTCTCCACCGTCATTTTAGTCCCTCATGCCATGTCATCAGCCACTTGTAAACTAATGTCTACTCACCATGCTGACGTGTGACAAAAAAAGGTCATATCAGCTTTTTTGTACACTTTAATCGTCAAATTAACAATTTGGACTAAAGTGACTAACAGAGTGCTGATTCGGGGACTGTTTTGTATTTTTTCCTTATTGAGGAGAATGACAATTGACAGCGAAGTGCACATTGGGGAACTAAAATGACTATTTTCCCTATTATATTTTTTTATATAGAAACTCAAATATTGTTTTTGTAGTATCTCAAATGTTTCAGCTTTTTTGTATCATCTAGGCAATTTTAATATAAGTCAAATTTTATCGAAGAAAGTTGATACATTTGATCTAACATCAAAATCAGAGTAGGATATTGCCATCAACATTTTACTTATTTTTCAAATTAGATTAGTACATTAACATCAAAATTTTATGTCAAATATGATTATTTTCAAATAAAATAACAGCGTCTATTCATTTTTAGGTGTTATAACTAAGACATCAGACTCAAGTGATTAATAAATTCTTTTTAGAATGAGTTGTTCAAAGAACTGGTCATGATGACAGAAATTTATATACCATTTTTAGGATAGATAGTTGTAGTATTAGATTTTTATATAATTTTAATAGTTTTAGTAGTTAAATCATTGAAAATACCTAAGTAGTCAAGTTATTTGAAGAAGTTAGAAGAAATTATACAAATTTTTTTTTAAAGAAAATTAGCTTCGAAAGCATCGTGCCATGATGAAGGAATTAAAGTAAAACAAAACACCAACACACATCGTGCCACGATGGCGCGCGAAATCCAACCCAAGAGAAACTCTATAAATAGAGCCATCACCACCAGAATTTACACCATCTTCGAAAACAAGCATGAAGTGAAGTTGAGAGATCAATGAGCACTCAAGGAAGGAAACTTCCACCATTGGAATTAGTTTTTCCAGCGTTTTATCAAAGTTACTTTCATGTGTAATTTTCTAAACTATTTGTTATGTTAATTACAAATATGAGTAGCTAAATTCCTTAGGTTAGGTTGAGTAGATGAACTCCCTTAGAACTATTTGATTCATTCATGTAATTTTGTTATTATATTCATTGCAATTCAAATTATTATTTAGTTATTGTAACAGCCCGGGCCCCACCACCTTAGGTGGTCCCGGCACTGCTACCTCGCAATATTCTCCACCTCCTCACTAGTGGAGTTTTTTCCTTCCGTGGGAATCGAACTATGTACCATGTGTTTCAAGTAAATGTTCAATGCACTCAATTGGTAGTGGGAATGCATTGAATATTTACTTGAACCCCATGATACATGGTTCAATTCCCACGGAAGGCAAAAACTCTACTAGTGAGCGGAGTGCAGAAGATCGTGAGGTGACAGTGTTGGGACCACCTAAGGTGGTGGGGACCGGATTGTTACAATTATCATTATGTTTTATGTTTTATTCATAGGTAAATATATTTTATGAATTGTTTTAAAAAATTTAATTATCTACGAGAGTAATTTTTAAAACTTGATATGTGCTAATTATTCTTCCAACACGGTGACCCTTGAGGCTCTTGAGGTTGTGACCAAAGGAAAAGCCATTTTTCTCAATTTCACTGAAATAACGAACACAAAATTAATGCTTTCATAAATATCTATGCTTTCATAAATATCACTTTGCACGATAATAGTGAGTGTAGTAGTGAGTGTGTTTAATAGAATAGTGTAATGGTGAACACTAGAGATGACTAATTACCACTTTAAGGTTTATTCGTCTTGATAATAAATTGAATTATAAGGGGTCATAATATACCAAGTTACCAAATACGAAATTATGTGAATGAATGGTTCACACTTTAACTTGTGAATTGTGTTTCATTCAAAGTTATTTCATCGGAGATTAGAGAAGGGTGAAGTGGACAAACAATATTGATTTTTATAAGCTTTGCATTCTAGAATGCGAACTAAGTTTGCAATTTGCTATCTAGAAAGCAAACTTTTTTTTCCCCAATTTTTGCTATATACACACTCGCTTTCTAACTAGCGAAAGGGGTAAATTGGGAACGCCAGAGGGTGCGTGATTGTAACGGGGTTGCGAAAAGTAAATCCCTTTATTGTCTAATGGATGGATTGAATGAATTTAAAATTGATGGATTTGGATTAGGGATACAATTTGACCCATAATCAGTGGGTACCCACAAAAAATACTCAACGGATAGGGTAAAAACCCACATTTTGGGTACAGACATGAATATGAATAATTACCCACAAAATTGAGCGGGTATGGATGCGGGTACGTGTATTTTAGTACCCACCCTGCCCCATACTCACATAGTATATATTTATTTATTTTAATTATATTATTATTGTCATACCCTAATTTTGCCCCACACTTTTTTTATTTCCATTTTTGCCCCTCATGCATTTTTGTTCCAATTTTGACCCATAACCTCTCTCACTTTTGCATAAGTCAAGAAAGTCAACATTTTGATCAAAAAGTCAACAGTTTGACTGAAAGTCAACACTTTGACTAAAAAGTCAGCAAAACCCTTTTTTGTGATTTAAAAATCAATGTTGACATAAAAAATACATGGGATTATTTTTCTTGCTTAATTTTACATGGCATGATCATAAGTGGCAGTTTTTTACCATTTTACCCTTTGCATTATTTTATTTCTTATTTATCATTTATTTTTAATTAGTTACTTGTATTACAAGAAACCTTTTAAAAATCATTTTTTTTCAATTCTTTTTCTTTCCATTTTTAATTCATAAATATTTCACATAATTATATTTCATCATGCATATTTTTATTCTTGCATTTTTATTATTATTTATCTTGTTTTTATTTTGTTTTAATTCAAAAATCAAAAATAAAAAAATCCAAAGAGATGCAATTTCCCCAATCTTTTTACACCTCATTATGGAATTGAAGATTCCATTTCTTTCTCACCACCTCATCAAAAAAAAGATGGTTCAAGATGTTACAAAAAATAACACAAATATCTTAGTGATAAAACTCCATTTTACCCTCAAAAATTTTCACAAATCACCACTCACTTGACCTAATCTTTCCCTATATATAAGGCATTGATTTCAGTGCCCTAGCAGAGGAGGAGAGACTGAAAAACGGCGCAAGATTGAAGCTCAAGAACAATCACCATTTTCTTCATTTTCTCAAATTTTCAAAACACAAATTCTCACTCAAAATCTGTTTCTATTGCATCAAACACCTTCACCAAACGTTCATAAGCAAGAATCCATCGTTTTCTACGCAAGAAAGTGAAGGAAAAGGGAGCAGAGAACATCACGGCACCAAGGAAAAAATCAAGCTCAAGTAGGACGATTCAGAAGCCTTTCCAGGTAAAAGCTTGCACCTTCCAACTCCATTTTGTGTCTATAAACTTTCTGGTTTGCTAGTTTTGTTTAATTTGGCTTGAATCGTGTGTTTGAATTTTGATTTCAAATTTGTTTCTTCTTCGTTTTCGCGTTTTTACACTGATTTGTTAAAAACTAATTGTACTTTTGAAATCCTTGTAACAATACGAACAAAACGGTGTAAAAATCGCGTGATTTGGTGAAGTTTTGAAAACTCCGGTGACCGGAGTTGTCACCGGAGACGGCGAGGCTCGCCGGAGAAGACGACCTGGCCGTGGTCCATCTTCTTCGCTGAGTTTAAACCTCAGCCGTTTGATCTCCTGTTTGGATCCTGTGCGTAGATCTTCCTTATCTGACGGCGTTGATGAGTCTGGCGCGTGTTTTGCTTGATAAAGCGCCACACCGGATCACTGTTTGGGCCGGTAAGCTTGTGGCCGTTTGATTTTGATCTGACGGCCCAGATCCTTCGCGCCCACGATGCGCCTCGTTTTCCTTGCTGCATAGGTTTTTTTTGTGTTGACTGCGTTTTTTGTTGATGACCGGACTGGGCTTGGGCCTTGGGTGCAGATCCTGCTTTCTGTACCCCCCAGTTTTACTTCTCTTCATAATTTGCACCCCCCTGTTTGACTTTTTTTTTTTTTAGCTTATTCAAAAAAGCACTTATTTAACCAATGACTTATTTAAGTTATTCTGGTTATTTTGGTTTGTGCTAATTTCTTTCTTCATGATTGTAGTATTTATTTCATGTTTTAGCTTATTAATTAAGTTGTTTTTTAGCGTAATCAATTTTTTAGCTTATTTCCAAAAGCACTTATTGGAGCAATAGCTTTTGTAAGCTTATTGACCCAATTCAAGGTGCTGAGATGTTTAATTAATTTCCAGAGTTTGTTTATTTTTGATTTAGCTTATTTATATAAGTCCTTTTGTAGTTATTTAATTTTAGCTTATTTCAATAAGTACTTAAATGAACTAAAATACTTTTTTTAGGTACTTTTGATTTATGTTCTCTTGTATAATGTTTTGTCTAATCCTAATTAGCTTAGGTTAACCTTATGTTGTTGATATTTAAATACTTATCCATGTTTATGTGTACTTATTTAATTGATCGTAACTTTGTTTTTTTTATGCCATATTTAATTACTTACATCACATATGCTCACACACCATTGCATTTCATGTTTACTCATTTCATACTATGATTCATGCATCTTTATTTATGAATTTGCATTCATATTTATTTATTCATTGCATTTAATTATCATGCTTTATGTCACTTATATTGATGTAATTCTCCGAGCTTCTATACTTCTCATCTCTCTTCTATTCTTTGACTGTCTGGTTGAATGTGAGATTTATTTTCTTAATAAACATAGTGAAAAAGGGTTGATCTGACGTATGACTTTTCACACCCGGATAATCCCTATCCCTGACGTATGACTCGTGATCTTGGGATTATCCTCACTATCGATTAATTAAGATTTTCATAATAAACAAGGATGAAAAGGGGTTGATCTGACGTATGACTTTTCACACTCCGGATGGTCCTTATCCCTGACGTATGACTCGCGATCTTGGGACCATTCTCATCCTAAACGTTAAAATTAACCAACATTCGACTTTTTCCTTTTGAAATACTTTCTTAATCAAGTTAAATCAAGGTTTTCATAATAAACAAGGATGAAAAAGGGTTGATCTGACGTATGACTTTTCACACCCGGATGGTCCTTATCCCTGACGTATGACTCGTGATCTTGGGACCATCCTCATCCGAATCAAGCTTTAAAACTAAATTCAACTCACTCAAACTTCTTTTCAAAAAAACATGGATATACGCTTTATCCATTCCTCTGATACATACACAGCTTAAGCCTCTGATTAGAGCATACAAGCGTCGTTGTATCAGCGGAATGCGAAATAAGCAACATCCGTTATTCAACTCTCTTTTTCAATGGGTATACGTTTTATCTACTCCTCTGACACACACACAGCTTAAGCCTCTGATTAGGGCATACAAGCATCGTTGTGTCAGCGGAATACGAAATAAACGTTATCCGCTAAAACCAAACAACCACACAAACTTTTTTTTACCAGAACTACGTGAGTTTTGAGTTTCCCATTGCACCGGGGAATACGTAGGAGCGGGCTCCTACAACCGTCAAACTCAACTAATAAAAACCCTTTTTTTAATTTATTTGGAAACGAAGTAGAGATTAGATAAGAGATAAAAGGCAATTTAATTCAAACCTACGCAAACAAACCCCAAACCACCTAAACGGTTCCCATCGAGTACGATGGATGCGAGGGGTGCTAACACCTTCCTCTCGCATAACCAACTCCCGAACCTAAACCAAGGTTTTCGCGATATTTTCCTTTCCCCCACGGGATAAATAAACGTCGATGGCGACTTCATTGTATGAAAAATGGAAGTGATTTTCCAGCCCGCTACAATTATATAATAGTTATATAAATAATATATTTAAATCAATTTTAAAAAGTACAACATTATTATACAATTACACATTTTTAATAAAAATATTTATTTATAACATAACTAGCGTATTACCCGTGCGCCCGCACGGGTCGCGCCGTTGGCGCGGCCAATGATTCGGGGGAACTTGGGTCGCCGGAACATGAGTTGTTGGGTTTTTTTTTTGGGGAAATTGATATAATAAATTCATTATCTTTTAATGAAACAGATTTATTAATAAAAATAATATGAATTAATAGGGAAAACTAAATATTAAAATTTTTAAAATGTTAAATAAAAAAGTTAGATTTGTAGTTGAAACGAAAATAATGGTATCTGACATCAAGTTGATAATATTAGATTTGTAGTTTAATTGAATTGTATAATTAGAGTTAGATCGTTGATAAGTGCCAAAAAGTAGCTCAAATTACATATATATTTTAAGCACTTTTTTTTTAATTATTTGGAAACGAAGTAGAGATTAGATAAGAGATAAAAGGCAATTTAATTCAAACCTACGCAAACAAACCCCAAACCACCTAAACGGTTCCCATCGAGTACGATGGATGCGAGGGGTGCTAACACCTTCCTCTCGCATAACCAACTCCCGAACCTAAACCAAGGTTTTCGCGATATTTTCCTTTCCCCCACGGGATAAATAAACGTCGATGGCGACTTCATTGTATGAAAAATGGAAGTGATTTTCCAGCCCGCTACAGCTGGCGACTTCACTGGGGACTATAGAGAGTTAAGCCCAGTTTAGTTGGTTTGTTTGTTTGTTTGCTTTGCCAGGTTTGCAATATCTTGCCTTTATCTTTTATTTTTCTGTCAATTATATCTGCTTGGATTGGCTGTTTCTCTTCTTCTACTCCTTCTTTTATTTTTCTTTTTGCCCTTGTGGCGTGGATACTGTGTGAAGCTCTATACCCGAGCTTGAGGAAAACTTAAGTTAAGCTAGGGGTATTTATGCTGGCCTCCCTGACGTATGACTCGTGAGCGCTGGCATAATCACCTCGCCTAGGGTAGATTCTTTTGAAAATGTTGGCCGTCCTGACGTATGTCTCGCTAGCGCCAGTGTTTTCTTGGAGAATCCATGACCCTAGGGACCTTTTGTAAACCGGTCTAGAACCAAACCTTGTTATTAGGGACCTCTGTTTAGAACCCGAAAGGTTCCTTTTTGGACGCGTTTGCCGTGCAATAACGGCATCGTTTCCAAAGAGGTGATCTGTGATTCAACCATGTTAAACCTAGAACAACATGTGAGAGGGATGGGTTGCAGGTAACGCTGAACTTTTGACCTCAGAAATAAATTAAACCTTTGCTTCTATGAGACAGACTATGCTGCAAAGTATCATGCATACATGCATCCATGCATTCATGCATTCATTTACAAAAACTCATACAAAAAATACATATCTGGTTTTCAGGGAATCAAGGAAACTTTGTTTTGTAAACATGAGGGATATGGAAACAAGAGGTACTTACAGTTACAGTTTCAAGATCCCAAAGGTTGACAGACTTATAGCTATGGAATCTAGATTGACATCCATTCGTAGAAGCAACTTCCAGTCTAACTATGGTGCCATCATTGATCTTCTACACGTCCAGCTTGATACTACGGCTTTGGGTACCTTGGCTCAGTTTTATGATCCTCCACTTCGTTGCTTCACTTTCCGTGACTTCCAGCTCTTCCCCACTATAGAGGAGTTTGATAGTATTTTGGGTCTTAAGAAGGATAAGGGGCCGTGTTATTTGAGAGAGATTCCGACTCCGGAGGACGTAGCTTTAGCTCTACAACTTGAAGACCAAGATTCTATGTCTTTCCAAGTTCTCAAGACGGGTGTTCAAGGGTTTGCAAGGAAGGCTTTAGAGGACAAAGCTCAGTTTGTGTTGGAAAAGGGAAATTGGAAAGCCTACAACGCTATTCTTGCCTTGTTGATCTATGGTTTGGTACTTTTTCCTAATGTGAAGGACTTCATTGATATCACTGCTATTGGGGTGTTCTTGACTAAGAATCCTGCTCCTACGCTTTTGGGTGATTTCCTCTACTCCCTTCATGATCGGAACGGCACAAGAAGAGGAGGACAAATCTCATGTTGTGCTCCTTTGGTCCAAAAATGGTTGATGTCTCATTTGCCTGACAAGGGGCCTTTGGTAGATAATGAAAGTCTTAAGTGGTCAGAAAGATTGAACTCCCTTACCGAGAAGGATATCCGATGGTACTCTCCTCATGTAGAATCTTCCAAGGTACTCCTCAAGTGTGGGGACTTCCCAAATGTACCTCTGGTTGGAACTCAAGGGTGTATTAACTATAACCCTGTCCTTTCTCTTCGCCAGTTAGGTTACCCCATGGTGGATGCTCCTTCTGAAATCACTTTGACACCTTTCGTCCTCAAGAAAGATATGGTAGACTTAGAGCTTTGGGGTAGGATCAAGAAGGCTTGGTTCAAGGTTGAGAAGTCTGTGGTAAGAAGAAAGAACTGCTTGGCTAGAGAAGCCTATACCCAATGGGTGAAGGATCGTATCCTCCGCATCCAACTCCCTTTCAGTTCTGTGGTCCCTGAGGTAGTTGAAGAGCCTGAGCCCATCATCACTATCTCAAAGGAAGAAGCGGATGCTTTGAGGAACCAAATTGCACAACTTAAGAAAGAGAATGAAGAGTTGCAATTCAAGTGCTTTAGTTTCCAAGGAGAGGCAAAGAGTTTCAAAAGGGAAAGGGATGCGAAGGATGAAGAGATGCAAGGGTGCAAAAAGAAAGTAAAAGAAGCCCAAGAAAGGGAAGAGAAGTACAAGGATGGTCTTGCAAGTTCCAACTTGAGCATCAAGGCATTGAAAGAGGATATCAAGAGCTTGAAGCGTTCCAATGATGAAATGTATGCCACAGGGAACAAGGCCATGATCGCCCAGGGGGATTGGAGGAAAAAGTTTGAGGAGAAGACTCAAGAGTTGAAGAAAGTCCAACAAGAGTTCAAGAAGCTTCAACAAGAGAAAAAGTTGGAGCTACCAAAGAAAGAAAAACTTCATTCTCAAGAGAGGCGGAAGGATAAAGAGTCCATGCAAAGATATGAAGAGAGTCTAGCTCAGATCATGAGAGCTCACGAGGACCAAATGACCCAAGTGGCGGAGCAAATCGAGCATCTAGAGAAGAATTTGAAGTACCACAAGACGGTTATTGAAATGTCCCTACAGGAGATGGCCAGATGGAGGGTAGCTTTCCACAAGATGCTACTGGTGTCTACTTCAGTGTTGGATGAGATGCCTAGGATGTTGAGGATGGCCGAGGCGGAGGTCCCCTTTCTTAATGTCTCAGGAGCGGTCAAAGAGTTCGTGTGTTATTGCCGAGCAGTGGTAACGGCATACAAGAATGTTGTCAAGAAGGCCAAAAAGGGACTTTAGTTTGTATCTAGGATTTTATGTAATGAACCTTTGGGATTTTGAATCTTTGTAACTTTGCTTTTTTCAGTAATTATGTAATGAATTGGTTTTAAAATTTGAATGAAATGTTGAATCTTTTGATTATATCCCACATTGTTTACATTAATTGCACATTTGTGATTCCCTGAAAACCAAATATAACAAATAAAAATGAAAGTATAAACTTTACATGCATTTGCATTCACATACATAATAAAAAAGCATCATCTCATTACCGTTCTCCCATCTCAACAGCGTTATCCTCGACACCTACATTGGACAAGAAGTGCTTCCAGTCTGGTAATGGAGAATTGGCAAGAACAACACAGTGAACTAAAGGGGGAGGTTTCCCAGTTGGCAGCGAAGATGGATCGTGTGTTGGAAATGTTGGCCGCACAGAATCAGCCGTCAGCCCCAGCAGTGAACGCAGAGACAGCAACAAATGAACCGGCCAGCATGGTGTGGCCTGTGTACGGTTTACCTCCGGGTTATACCCCACCGGGGTATGTACCTCTTGGGGACGGGGCTACTTCAGTTCCTCCTCCTATCAACAACTCAGGAATTCCAGCCGGGGCAACCCCAACTCAGCCCCAACCTACCATTGTTCAGCAGGTTCAGGAGGATCCTCATGATGTGTACCATAGCTCAGATGCTCAGAACAGTGGGTCAAAGTTTGATGGAACTATTCCTCAGTTGGAGGAAGCAAAAATGAAGTTCAAGGCTATTGAAGATCGTTTGAAAACGATGGAAGGAGGGAGTGACTCCTTGGACTTTTCTGATATGTGTCTTGTACCTGATTTGGTAATCCCGGCTAAGTTCAAGGTGCCGGAATTTGAGAAATATAAAGGTTTGAGCTGCCCTAGGAATCATCTCGTGATGTATAGCAGAAAGATGGCGTCTTATGCCAACAATGACAAACTGATGATACATTGCTTTCAAGACAGTTTGGCAGGGGCATCTTTAAGCTGGTACATGCAGCTAGAGGGTAATCACATCCGATCGTGGAAGGATTTGGCTAATGCTTTCATCAAACAGTATCAGTATAACTTGGATATGGATCCTAATCGTACCCAGTTACAAAACATGGCTCAGAAGGAAGGAGAGTCGTTCAAAGTTTATGCCCAAAGGTGGAGAGAGTTAGCATCGCAGGTTCGTCCGCCACTTTTAGAGACGGAATTGGTGGATATGTTTACCAACACTTTACAAGGGGTTTATTTCGAAAGGATGATTGGCAGTGTGTCCTCAGGTTTCTCTGATCTGGTCAGAATCGGTGAAAGGATTGAAAGCGGTGTCAGGACCGGCAAGATCCAAGCCGGCACTAGCTCACCAAATAATGCAAAGAAGCCAGTCAATAACTTTGTGAAGAAGAAGGAAGGGAATACCAACGCTGTGGCTCACCGCCAGTCGGTGATGCCAGTTCAATATGTTCCTTATGCAGCTCCGGCTCAGCAACAACAGCAACAATATCAGATGCCCCAGTATACACCACCACCGCAAGGTTATCCGTATCAACCACAGCCACAACAAGCTTCTCCACCTCAACAACAAGCAAGAAAAGTGTTTGATCCCATTCCGGTATCATACAAAGAGTTGCTGCCATATCTTGTCCACAGTAAAATGGTGACGCTCAAAACCTTGAAACAGATGACCCCACCTTTCCCTGCATGGTACAAACAAGGCGCCACCTGTGAATACCACTCTGGGGCGGAGGGTCATACTATTGAAAGTTGCAAAGCTTTCAAGTATGAGGTACAAAGATTGATCGATCAGAAGTTGTTGTCATTCAAGGAAGCGGGTCCCAATGTCAAGGGAAACCCTCTGCCCAACCACTCAGGGGGAGGAGTCAACATGATTGAGGGCGCCGAAGGTTTGATTAAGGATGTGTCGGATATACGAACCCCTTTGAGTGTAGTAAAGGAGGTTTTGCTCAGCTTTGACCAATTCTCAAGCATGCATGCAGATTTCATAGAATGTGAAGAGAATCCAAATCATTGCGCAAGGATGAAAGAATGTCTTCAGGAGTTAATGGACCAAGGGTTGGTACAAATTGGTTATTCTCAGAGAAAGGGTATGGTGGCTATGATGGAACCACATGAGCATGAGAAGTTCATGAAGCCAATAGAGATAATCTATCAAAGAGCCGAGGAAAAGTTGCAGCCATTGGTGATTCAGACGCCAGCACCATTTCCTTTTACCAGTACTAAAACTACACCTTGGATATACAATACATCAGCTTCAATACAAGGGAAGCCTGTGACTCTGCCAGAACCGGTAGTAGTTAGCATTGATGGGACCAGGGGTATGACTCGGAGTGGCAGAGTGTTTGCTCAGAAACCAGTGCAGGACAGTGCAAGAGAACCAGTTACAACGGTCAATGAGAATGTCTTAAGCAAGACTCTTGAGGGGGGAGCACCCAAAGAAACAACCCCTCAGAGTGATTCCGATGAGTTCCTCAAGATAATCAAAAGAAGCGACTATCGAGTGGTAGATCAGCTTGGTCAAACTCCGTCAAAGATTTGTATGCTCTCCTTATTGATGAGTTCGGAGGCACATAGAAATGCTTTATTGAAACTTCTGCAAAAGGCCCATGTGGATCAAGATATTACGGTTGCACAGTTTGATGGGGTGTGTAATAACATAACCGAAAGCCGTTGTTTGGGGTTTTTAGACGCAGAATTGCCAGTTGAGGGACATGCACACAACAAAGCTCTCCACATCTCCATGAAGTGTCAAGACAACACTATCGCGAGAGTACTAGTGGACACAGGATCTTCCCTCAATGTCATGCCTAAGTCAACTTTGCTGAAGTTATCTCTTGTTGGACCCGTTCTTAAACCAAGCAGCATGATCGTCAAAGCCTTTGATGGATCGCAAAGGGAGGTTATTGGGGAAATTGAATTGCCGATGGTGATCGGGCCGCACTTATTCAACATCTCTTTCCAGGTCATGGATATAAATCCTTCCTACAGTTGCCTGTTGGGGCGTCCGTGGATTCACGCCGCCGGTGCTGTAACATCAACCCTACACCAAAAGCTCAAGTTCATAGTTGATGATAAATTGGTAATTGTCTCTGGGGAGGAAGATGCTTTAGTGAGTCACTTGTCATCTTTCAGGTATATTGAAACAGAAGAAGGGGTACTTGAAACCCAATTCCAAGCTCTGGAAATTGCCACTGTTACCGTGGTAAACAAAGAAGAAGAAGACATGCTAGCCGCACAGTTCAAAACAATGAAGATTGCCACTACTTCTCAAGCAAATCAGAAACCAAGGGCCTCCATCACATCTTGGAAGGGCTTGAAGAAGGCCATGGAGGAAGGTGCTCTTAAAGGATGGGGACAACTGGTGTATCCCCATGAGAAGAAGGATTTTCTAGGTGTGGGTTATCAGCCATCAAAGGGAAAGCAGAAGATTTTCGACTATACTACTCCCCTAGAAGAGGTTTTTGTGAGCGCTGGGCTCAGGTCAGCTGAACAAATCAACATGCTGGAGAATGAAGAAAAGGCCAGTCAAGGAAGCTACAATTGGGTGAATCAATGCCCTGCAAGCACCGTTTTATCAAATTGGAAGGCTGTTGAGATTCCCAAAGTTTTTATTATTTCAAAGTAATTTTTCTTTATTTTCAAAATTCCCCTTGCCGCGCCCGAGGCATGTGGATGAACTTGTAAGGGCTTATCTTTGTTTAACAAATGATTATCAATGAAATGAAAGTTTTTTATGTGCATATTTTGTCCTATTTTTTTTATTCTTTATTTTTTCAGTTTTAAAAAGATAAAAACAATAAAAATGGCAATAACTTCTTGCATATCATGACCACCTTTGCATTCATCTAAAAATCAAAAATATACATCATGCAGAAATGAATCTCTGTACCATAACAATGCCGTAAATCTTCATGATTTCGAACTCCCAATCAATCTTGCTGAAGAGGATGAAGAGGAAGATTATGAACTCCCAGCAGAGTTGGCACGGCTATTGGATCAAGAACAGAGAATGATTCAACCTCATCAGGAACCAGTGGATGTGATCAATCTGGGGACTGAAGAGGACAAAAGGGAAGTCAAGATAGGTGCAACCCTGCAGTCAGAGGTGAAAGCGGGATTGGTCAAGCTGCTCAGAGAGTATGTGGACGTCTTTGCATGGTCATATCAGGATATGCCGGGGTTAGACACAAGCATAGTTGAACACAAGCTTCCTCTCAAACCCGAATGTGCACCTGTCAAACAAAAGTTGAGAACAACTAGACCGGACATGGCTCTCAAGATTCAAGAGGAAGTCAAGAAACAGTTTGACGCGGGATTCCTTGCAGTGGCCAGGTACCCCGAATGGATTGCTAACATCGTGTCAGTGCCAAAGAAGGATGGAAAGGTCCGAATGTGTGTAGACTACCGGGATTTGAATAGAGCAAGCCCAAAAGATGATTTTCCACTTCCTCACATTGACGTGTTAGTGGATAATACTGCTCGATTCCCAGTCTTCTCCTTCATGGATGGATTCTCAGGTTATAATCAGATTAAAATGGCGCCCGAAGACATGGAGAAAACAACCTTCATAACGCCATGGGGCACTTTCTGCTACAAAGTAATGCCTTTCGGATTGAAAAATGCCGGGGCAACATATCAGCGGGCTATGGTCACTTTGTTCCATGACATGATGCACAAGGAAATTGAAGTGTATGTGGATGACATGATCGCCAAGTCCTCATCTGAAGAAGAGCACCTCGTACATCTCCAGAAATTGTTTGAGAGATTGAGGAAGTATCAACTGCGTTTGAATCCAAACAAATGCACCTTTGGCGTCAAGTCGGGGAAGCTGCTAGGTTTCATTGTTAGCCAGAAGGGAATTGAAGTGGACCCAGATAAAGTCAAAGCAATCCAGAACATGCCCGCACCAAAGACAGAAAAAGAAGTGCGAGGGTTTCTAGGCAGGCTGAACTACATTTCCAGGTTCATCTCTCATCTTACGGCAACTTGTGAACCAATCTTCAAACTATTAAGAAAGGATCAAGCCATTGAATGGAATGAAGATTGCCAAGGGGCATTTGATAAGATCAAGCAGTACTTGCAAGAGCCACCAATTTTAATACCCCCAGTTGCGGGAAGGCCTCTTATCCTATACCTACATGTGCTTGAGGAATCCATGGGCTGCGTATTGGGTCAGCAGGATGAAACTGGTAGAAAAGAACACGCAGTGTACTACTTGAGCAAGAAGTTTACCAGCTGTGAAACCAGATACTCACTCCTCGAGAAAACTTGTTGTGCTTTGACTTGGGCGGCTCGTCGGTTGAGACAATACATGATTTGTCACACTACCATGCTGATTTCCAAAATGGACCCCATCAAGTATATCTTTGAGAAGCCTGCTTTGAGTGGAAGAATTGCCCGCTGGCAGATGTTGTTGTCCGAATATGACATTCAGTATGTATCTCAAAAGGCCATCAAAGGTAGTGTGTTAGCAGAACACTTGGCACACCAGCCTTTAGAAGACTATCAGCCTGTGCGCTTTGACTTCCCAGATGAGGACATCATGGCTGTGAGTGAGAAACCTCCCATGGATGAGAATGAGGGACCCGAGCCGGGATCCCGATGGAAGCTTGTGTTTGACGGTGCTTCAAATGCTTTGGGACATGGTGTAGGGGCAGTTATCATATCTCCTAAAGATACCTACACACCTCTTACGGCAAGACTATTGTTTGATTGCACCAACAATATCGCAGAGTATGAGGCATGTATCATGGGTCTAGAGGGAGCAATCAATTTGAGAATCAAAATCCTAGAAGTGTATGGAGATTCTGCACTCGTCATTTATCAAGTCCGAGGAGAGTGGGAGACTCGTCATCCCAACTTAATCCCGTACAAGGATCATGTCTGGAAATTGGCAGAGTACTTTGATGAGATCACTTTCCATCACATCCCAAGAGAAGAAAATCAGTTGGCTGATGCTTTGGCCACTCTCTCATCCATGTACAAGGTCACTTGGCCTAATCATGTGCCTTTGATAGAAATCAACCGTCGTGAGACACCGGCGTACTGCTTGGCCACCGAAGTGGGGCAAGATGAGAAGCCATGGTATTATGATATCAAGAACTTTCTCCAAAGGCAAGAATATCCCTTGGGGGCATCTAATGGAGACAAGAAAACTCTTAGAAGGCTAGCATCTGGTTTCTTCTTAGATGGGGAGTTGTTGTACAAAAGAAACCATGATTTGGTTCTCCTCCGCTGTGTGGATAGAAAAGAGGCTGATACACTCTTTGAAGAAATCCATGAAGGGTCCTTTGGCACGCACATGAATGGACACGCTTTGGCAAGAAAGATTCTTCGGGCCGGGTACTATTGGCTGACCATGGAAACAGACTGTCTGAACCATGTCAGGAAATGCCATAAATGCCAGATTTATGCTGACAGGATACATGTCTCTCCAACCCCTCTGAATGTTTTAACATCACCGTGGCCATTCTCCATGTGGGGCATAGACATGATTGGTATGATTGAACCAAAAGCATCCAATGGACATCGTTTCATCTTAGTGGCTATTGATTACTTCACCAAGTGGGTCGAAGCGGCATCATATGCCAAAGTCACAAGACAAGTGGTGGCTCAGTTCATCAAGAAAGAAATAATCTGCCGTTATGGGGTCCCCAACAAGATCATCACTGATAATGGTAGCAACTTGAACAATCAGACCATGAGGGAATTGTGCAAAAATTTCAAGATTGAGCACCATAACTCCTCACCATATAGACCCAAGATGAATGGCGCTGTAGAAGCAGCAAATAAAAACATCAAAAAGATTCTACAGAAAATGGTGAAAACATACAAAGATTGGCATGAGATGCTCCCATTTGCACTCCACGGATACAGGACGGCAGTTCGCACCTCGACTGGGGCAACTCCTTTCTCTCTTGTATATGGTATGGAAGCAGTGCTACTGGTGGAGGTGGAGATCCCCTCATTAAGAGTTCTGATGGAAACTAAGCTAGAAGAAGCGGAATGGGTCCGATCCCGGTTTGATCAGCTCAATCTCATTGAGGAAAAAAGGATGACAGCCTTGTGTCACGGACAGTTGTATCAGCAAAGGCTCAAGAGAGCATTTGATAAGAAAGTTCGCCCAAGACAATTCAAGGAAGGGGACTTGGTGTTAAAGGCTATATTGCCAATTCACAAAGACGTCCGTGGAAAGTGGACTCCCAATTATGAAGGACCATATGTAGTGAAGAAGGCCTTCTCAAGTGGAGCCTTGATACTAGCTACAATGGATGGTGAAGAGTTTCCACTCCCCGTGAACTCAGATGCAGTCAAAAAGTACTATGCCTCAAGAAAAGAAGAATAAATAAAAGCTCGCTAAGTTGAAAACCCGAAAGGGCGGCTTAGGCAATAGAGAGCGTCCCGGTGGACTGAAAACCTGAAAAGGCGGTCCAGGCAAAAATTAGGGACATCAAAAAAGGAAAATAGAACCCGCTAAGTTGAAAACCCGAAAGGGCGGCTTAGGCAAAAATGGGTATCCCGGTGGATCAGTAGCTCACACTGAACAATCCAGGCAAAAGTTAGGGAAGCAAATAAAAGAAGGCATGAGACTGCAAGAGCAAAGTGAGCACGGGGCAAATTTCAGAAAGATCTGAGACTTCGCACTCAACAACAAGATGATTTGAAGATTGAAATCATGGAGAAGGATGGCATTGTTATGTTTCCATAGAATTCATTTATTTTCATTGCCATTTATCTTAGCTCAATTATGCGGTCACCTCTTTGAGGGATTTGCTTCCATTGTAGAAACTCCGCACGTTTTGTGCTATCAATAAAATTCTCATTTTTACTCATTGTGTCTCTCTTTATCTTCTTGCACATTTCATACTTTTATTTTCCTGATAAACAAATGTTAAAACTTTGAAAAAAAAAATTAAAAAGAAAAAAGCATTTTTGAAAATCAAGCAAAAAATATTTTGAAATAAGAAAGATTAAAGAAAATCAACAGCATACAGTAAGGTGCTCACCTTGTTAACATGCAACAGACTGACCCAGCGTTCTGAGCTGATTAGGCAAGTGGCCTCGCCCACACAAATGAAGAATGTTGGTATACAACACCCAACTGGGATCCCTCTCTCCAAGGAAGGAACATCTGATGTCTCGGTGTTGAGATGGAACCCCATTCCATGCGTCTTCATGCATCCATGCATATACATTCATGCATCACCATGCATTCATAAATAAACATTCAAAAACCGTATGTCAAATCATGAGCATAATTAAACACTGCATTAGTCTTGCATTTTTAGGCAATTGACAAGCATTCATTGCAAACATGCATAGGCAAAAGCAGATTTAAATATTCCTATTCAAGGAATAGCAGGGTTTGGTCACTCAGTTATCGAAAGAGGCAGTTTGATTTTTCTCCAACAAAGTGGTGGGTACATTATTCATCCAGCAGATCAACTAAAAGTCTCCTCCCCAGTGAATTGCAAACTCTGGAGGAATTCTGTTACAAAATGATCACAACAGTTTGCCCATCCCCAATAGGAAAGGCAATCCTACAGAATCCTGAGAGAAGGATATTCAGTGGAATCCGTAGGCCCGAGGGTGGTGATTTCTCTTCAAAGTGCAACACCGAGGTGTTACATTTGTTTGTCTCAAGGACGTACAGCTCCTGGTTTAGGCGTTAGTTCCTTCAGATACAGAATCCTGAGAGAAGGATATTCAGTGGAATCCGTAGGCCCGAGGGTGGTGATTTCTCTTCAAAGTGCAACACCGAGGTGTTACATTTGTCTCAAGGACGTACAACTCCTGGTTTAGGCGTTAGTTCCTTCAGATACAGAATCCTGAGAGAAGGATATTCAGTGGAATCCGTAGGCCCGAGGGTGGTGATTTCTCTTCAAAGTGCAACACCGAGGTGTTACATTTGTTTGTCTCAAGGACGTACAGCTCCTGGTTTAGGCGTTAGTTCCTTCAGATACAGAATCCTGAGAGAAGGATATTCAGTGGAATCCGTAGGCCCGAGGGTGGTGATTTCTCTTCAAAGTGTAACACCGAGGTGTTACACTTGTCTCAAGGACGTACAACTCCTGGTTTAGGCGTTAGTTCCTTCAGATACAGAATCCTGAGAGAAGGATATTCAGTGGAATCCGTAGGCCCGAGGGTGGTGATTTCTCTTCAAAGTGCAACACCGAGGTGTTACATTTGTCTCAAGGACGTACAACTCCTGGTTTAGGCGTTAGTTCCTTCAGATACAGAATCCTGAGAGAAGGATATTCAGTGGAATCCGTAGGCCCGAGGGTGGTGATTTCTCTTCAAAGTGCAACACCGAGGTGTTACATTTGTCTCAAGGACGTACAACTCCTGGTTTAGGCGTTAGTTCCTTCAGATACAGAATCCTGAGAGAAGGATATTCAGTGGAATCCGTAGGCCCGAGGGCGGTGATTTCTCTTCAACACTGAGGTGTTACATGTGTTTGTTTCAAGGACGTACAACTCCTGGTTTAGGCGTTAGTTCCTTCAGGTACAGAATCCTGAGATAAGGATATCAAAGATACCGGGCAGGTTTATTCTCTCCTATCATCATTCATGCCGCAAAATTAGGGCATTCTGTATTTAATTATCTTTTACCGAAAGAATACGAATACCGAGGTTATTCGCATTCTTACGGTCCAAGCTAATTAAATAGGGGCAGCTGTCATACCCTAATTTTGCCCCACACTTTTTTTATTTCCATTTTTGCCCCTCATGCATTTTTGTTCCAATTTTGACCCATAACCTCTCTCACTTTTGCATAAGTCAAGAAAGTCAACATTTTGATCAAAAAGTCAACAGTTTGACTGAAAGTCAACACTTTGACTAAAAAGTCAGCAAAACCCTTTTTTGTGATTTAAAAATCAATGTTGACATAAAAAATACATGGGATTATTTTTCTTGCTTAATTTTACATGGCATGATCATAAGTGGCAGTTTTTTACCATTTTACCCTTTGCATTATTTTATTTCTTATTTATCATTTATTTTTAATTAGTTACTTGTATTACAAGAAACCTTTTAAAAATCATTTTTTTTCAATTCTTTTTCTTTCCATTTTTAATTCATAAATATTTCACATAATTATATTTCATCATGCATATTTTTATTCTTGCATTTTTATTATTATTTATCTTGTTTTTATTTTGTTTTAATTCAAAAATCAAAAATAAAAAAATCCAAAGAGATGCAATTTCCCCAATCTTTTTACACCTCATTATGGAATAGAAGATTCCATTTCTTTCTCACCACCTCATCAAAAAAAAGATGGTTCAAGATGTTACAAAAAATAACACAAATATCTTAGTGATAAAACTCCATTTTACCCTAAAAAATTTTCACAAATCACCACTCACTTGACCTAATCTTTCCCTATATATAAGGCATTGATTTCAGTGCCCTAGCAGAGGAGGAGAGACTGAAAAACGGCGCAAGATTGAAGCTCAAGAACAATCACCATTTTCTTCATTTTCTCAAATTTTCAAAACACAAATTCTCACTCAAAATCTGTTTCTATTGCATCAAACACCTTCACCAAACGTTCATAAGCAAGAATCCATCGTTTTCTACGCAAGAAAGTGAAGGAAAAGGGAGCAGAGAACATCACGGCACCAAGGAAAAAATCAAGCTCAAGTAGGACGATTCAGAAGCCTTTCCAGGTAAAAGCTTGCACCTTCCAACTCCATTTTGTGTCTATAAACTTTCTGGTTTGCTAGTTTTGTTTAATTTGGCTTGAATCGTGTGTTTGAATTTTGATTTCAAATTTGTTTCTTCTTCGTTTTCGCGTTTTTACACTGATTTGTTAAAAACTAATTGTACTTTTGAAATCCTTGTAACAATACGAACAAAACGGTGTAAAAATCGCGTGATTTGGTGAAGTTTTGAAAACTCCGGTGACCGGAGTTGTCACCGGAGACGGCGAGGCTCGCCGGAGAAGACGACCTGGCCGTGGTCCATCTTCTTCGCTGAGTTTAAACCTCAGCCGTTTGATCTCCTGTTTGGATCCTGTGCGTAGATCTTCCTTATCTGACGGCGTTGATGAGTCTGGCGCGTGTTTTGCTTGATAAAGCGCCACACCGGATCACTGTTTGGGCCGGTAAGCTTGTGGCCGTTTGATTTTGATCTGACGGCCCAGATCCTTCGCGCCCACGATGCGCCTCGTTTTCCTTGCTGCATAGGTTTTTTTTGTGTTGACTGCGTTTTTTGTTGTTGACCGGACTGGGCTTGGGCCTTGGGTGCAGATCCTGCTTTCTGTACCCCCCAGTTTTTACTTCTCTTCATAATTTGCACCCCCCTGTTTGACTTTTTTTTTTTTAGCTTATTCAAAAAAGCACTTATTTAACCAATGACTTATTTAAGTTATTCTGGTTATTTTGGTTTGTGCTAATTTCTTTCTTCATGATTGTAGTATTTATTTCATGTTTTAGCTTATTAATTAAGTTGTTTTTTAGCGTAATCAATTTTTTAGCTTATTTCCAAAAGCACTTATTGGAGCAATAGCTTTTGTAAGCTTATTGACCCAATTCAAGGTGCTGAGATGTTTAATTAATTTCCAGAGTTTGTTTATTTTTGATTTAGCTTATTTATATAAGTCCTTTTGTAGTTATTTAATTTTAGCTTATTTCAATAAGTACTTAAATGAACTAAAATACTTTTTTTAGGTACTTTTGATTTATGTTCTCTTGTATAATGTTTTGTCTAATCCTAATTAGCTTAGGTTAACCTTATGTTGTTGATATTTAAATACTTATCCATGTTTATGTGTACTTATTTAATTGATCGTAACTTTGTTTTTTTTATGCCATATTTAATTACTTACATCACATATGCTCACACACCATTGCATTTCATGTTTACTCATTTCATACTATGATTCATGCATCTTTATTTATGAATTTGCATTCATATTTATTTATTCATTGCATTTAATTATCATGCTTTATGTCACTTATATTGATGTAATTCTCCGAGCTTCTATACTTCTCATCTCTCTTCTATTCTTTGACTGTCTGGTTGAATGTGAGATTTATTTTCTTAATAAACATAGTGAAAAAGGGTTGATCTGACGTATGACTTTTCACACCCGGATAATCCCTATCCCTGACGTATGACTCGTGATCTTGGGATTATCCTCACTATCGATTAATTAAGATTTTCATAATAAACAAGGATGAAAAGGGGTTGATCTGACGTATGACTTTTCACACTCCGGATGGTCCTTATCCCTGACGTATGACTCGCGATCTTGGGACCATTCTCATCCTAAACGTTAAAATTAACCAACATTCGACTTTTTCCTTTTGAAATACTTTCTTAATCAAGTTAAATCAAGGTTTTCATAATAAACAAGGATGAAAAAGGGTTGATCTGACGTATGACTTTTCACACCCGGATGGTCCTTATCCCTGACGTATGACTCGTGATCTTGGGACCATCCTCATCCGAATCAAGCTTTAAAACTAAATTCAACTCACTCAAACTTCTTTTCAGAAAAACATGGATATACGCTTTATCCATTCCTCTGATACATACACAGCTTAAGCCTCTGATTAGAGCATACAAGCGTCGTTGTATCAGCGGAATGCGAAATAAGCAACATCCGTTATTCAACTCTCTTTTTCAATGGGTATACGTTTTATCTACTCCTCTGACACACACACAGCTTAAGCCTCTGATTAGGGCATACAAGCATCGTTGTGTCAGCGGAATACGAAATAAACGTTATCCGCTAAAACCAAACAACCACACAAACTTTTTTTTACCAGAACTACGTGAGTTTTGAGTTTCCCATTGCACCGGGGAATACGTAGGAGCGGGCTCCTACAACCGTCAAACTCAACTAATAAAAACCCTTTTTTTAATTTATTTGGAAACGAAGTAGAGATTAGATAAGAGATAAAAGGCAATTTAATTCAAACCTACGCAAACAAACCCCAAACCACCTAAACGGTTCCCATCGAGTACGATGGATGCGAGGGGTGCTAACACCTTCCTCTCGCATAACCAACTCCCGAACCTAAACCAAGGTTTTCGCGATATTTTCCTTTCCCCCACGGGATAAATAAACGTCGATGGCGACTTCATTGTATGAAAAATGGAAGTGATTTTCCAGCCCGCTACAATTATATAATAGTTATATAAATAATATATTTAAATCAATTTTAAAAAGTACAACATTATTATACAATTACACATTTTTAATAAAAATATTTATTTATAACATAACTAGCGTATTACCCGTGCGCCCGCACGGGTCGCGCCGTTGGCGCGGCCAATGATTCGGGGGAACTTGGGTCGCCGGAACATGAGTTGTTGGGTTTTTTTTTTGGGGAAATTGATATAATAAATTCATTATCTTTTAATGAAACAGATTTATTAATAAAAATAATATGAATTAATAGGGAAAACTAAATATTAAAATTTTTAAAATGTTAAATAAAAAAGTTAGATTTGTAGTTGAAACGAAAATAATGGTATCTGACATCAAGTTGATAATATTAGATTTGTAGTTTAATTGAATTGTATAATTAGAGTTAGATCGTTGATAAGTGCCAAAAAGTAGCTCAAATTACATATATATTTTAAGCACTTATTAACTATTTTGTAAGATATTCTTTAGTTTTTCCTCACTTAAATGTACATATTTGTTTAAGTCATTTCTTTCAATTAAGTTTCCCTAAATCTCAACATTTGTGCAGAAATTTGAAGAAAAATTGCAAGTTAACTCGCCAGGGCGAGCTCAGAGCGAGTGCAGGGCGAGTAGAGGCAGAGAGCATCAAATTGGATATCTGATACACTCGCCAGAGCGAGCAGCAACTCGCCAGGGCGAGTAACAACTCGCCAGGGCGAGTGAAGGCGGTTCAAAACTCACTTATGACGTGGCAGAAACCTTCTGATGAAGAAAGGTCAACTCGCCATGGCGAGCTGGAGCTCGCTCAGCGAGTTCTAATTTTCAGAAACACTATAAATAGAGCTTGCTGTCATTTTTCTTGTGATATAACTTGTAACAGAGACTTAGAAGCAGAGGGAAACCCCAGGAGACAGATTCAAGGAGATTTGGAGGTGGATTCACGACAATAGTTGAGAAATCATCATTGATGTTTGTTTATCTCTTCTCTTCTTAATCTTTTGTAAAGCTATCATGAAAATGAATAGCTAATTTCTCTATTGTTGGGATTAGGTGTAAGCAACTCTATGAATATGTATCTAATTTGATCATGGTATTATATATGGTTTTAGTTTACTTATCAATTTTGATGTTGTTCTTGAATTGTATGTTTTAATTCTAGGCTTTGAGATGGTATAGACGTATGCTTTTTGAATCCAAGACCTAGAACAATCATCTATTAAACTCTAAATTCTAGACATAGATTTAGATTTAATATTCACTCTAAATATCAAGTTTTAAAACTATTGTGTTGATTAAATTGTCCGAGACATCGGAATTTGAGCAATATGATGTAGCCGATATATTGATCGATCACTCGAGACATCGAGGGTTAATGAATATAGCGGGATTCTCATCGTGCTCTGGAAACGGACACGTACGTGAGTGATATGTGATAGAATTGATTAATAGCTAAAACCTGTATAACTGATTGAAGGATACATACGATTGAGTTGGTGAAATCTAATCCCAGCAAACTTATCTCTGTGAAACTTTATCATTTTTTTACTTGCAATTACAATTTCATAATTTCACACTTAAACAATCTTATAATCACTATACTTAAAATTGTATTAATTGTTGAACGGCATCGATATCGCATCAGTCCCTGTGGAGACGATAAAAACAAAATACTTGCTAAAGAACTTCAACAATTGTAAAAAACAAAGATTAAAAATTTTCGGAAGAAACTAAATTTTTTTTTGACAACCGGAAGAAACTAATTTGGGTAACGAAGAAAAACGAAATTGACATACATTGAAACTGCTAGTACCACAAACAAAAGTAGTAGATAATACAAACCCAAACCAAATACAATACAACAATAAAAAAAGGAACTTAAAAAAAAGAACATAAAAAAGAAAAATGAAAAACGAAATACAAAACAATATAACAATAAAATCAATTGATCATTTATTAATGAAATAGATTTGATAAAAAAAAAAACTATTTATTAATACCGGTAAACAAAATGAAATTTATAAATTGATAAAGTACAAAGTTTGATTAAGTTTTTTATTTGCTATATACTGAATATAAATAGAATTAACAAAAGAAAAGAAAGAAAAGTTAAATAGTGTTTAAATGAAGTTGATAATTTTAATACAATTTAATAAATACAGGGAGAAAAACTTAATTAACCTGGTAGCTTAAATAGATGACATCTATATAAGTTACTAAACTTAAATCGAATAGTATCTCCTATAAAAAAGTTGTTGTTTTTACAAATTTCATTCCACAAATATCCTAATGATGTTTTTCTGTTTGGACGATTCGTGAAGATGACCCACAATTTGTTAGCTCTGCCATCATCAGTACAAACTTGTAAGTAATCAAAATCATATATTTTGATGAATTGACTAAATGGCTTGTGTATAACCTACAAAAAAAACAATTGTAATAATTAATAAACATAAATTATTGTAATAATAAAATGGAAGGAAAAATTGTAAAATAGTCATATATCTAAGGACTCAACTAAGCTTGTTTTATTCAACATTGAATCAGTTAAGGTGATGTCATAGAATTTAGTGCAGCGGTTATGAGTGCTTCGGCTATGGATTGCTCTAATTGGAGTAGTGAAATCTAGATTTCGGTAAGAAAGTATTTCAAAGCATCTATAACCAAAATAACCGAAATGAACATCAACAAAGTTTGGTAATCTAGCAAAATCTGTTAATATATTCCAGCCGCCGATGATAAGAGGATGATCGAAATTTTCATTATAATGTATAATATTTTCGTTGCCCCATTTGTCTAGTATATGCCAAGCTCTTCTTAGATCTTTCCAATATTCAAGTATAAATTTTGGTTCAATCTCTGCATATGTCTACAGGAAAAAAAAAATAAAAAAAATTAACAATGAAAAAGTAAAAAAAATATTACATTATTAAAAAGCATATGTAGATATAAGAAAAAGTTTTTTAAGTTACCTGATTTCCAAAACGAATCACATGAAATGTTGTTTTTGGTGGAGAAGCCTGTTGGAACAAAGTGGGTCTGACATGAACCTCTAAGTTTTTAAGTGGTTTTGATGATAACAAAATATTAAAATTGCAATTGGTATTACTAATGATTATTCTAGTGTGCAGAATTATAAGTTAAAATTCATTCAGAAGCACTATGAATAACAAGAGAGAAGCCAAGCTATGAAGCTCTGAAAGCGTATCGCTGTTCATCAGAAGCTTAAAATTTGCGTGCTGAAGATAGTGCTTCTGAGGACCAAAGCTAGACTCTGAGGAGTTCAGAAGCTGAAGACCTTAAGAAGCTACGACAACAGCATCTGAAGCAAAAGGAATTTACGTCACTCAAGAACTGACAGAATCAGAACCAATGTTTGAAGAACAATCTACTTCAAGGCTCTGTCACATCCACAGGAAGGAATATTCGTTGGTACAACGTTAATCTTATCCATAAGTGGAGCGCATTTGAGGATCGTACTATCGTACTATTATTACTCAAAATGGATGAGTGATAATTTGAATTGCAAGGTAGTGGAATTGGATTTCTTTGCTAAAGAAGGCAATCTACAGCTAGCAATTGTACGAGCATATTCCAGCTGGCACCTTATCTCTCTACAACGGTCATCATCTTCCTTCAAGTATAAATAGAAGACTCAAATGGAAGAAATGACTACTGTTCCATTACTGCGTTTAAAGCTCTGAAATATTCTGACATAATTTGTTCAATCCGTCATTCAAGTCTTAAAGCAATTTGGGTTGTATTTTGTAAACACCTCTGATAGTATATCAAGTGTTCCTTAACATTCGTTCTTATTCTTAAGTTTGTTTGAGAAGTCTCTTGTTAAGTGTAACTTGAGCATTTGAGAAGTCTCTTGTTAATTGTAACTTGAGCATTAGAGAAGTCTCTTGCTATTGTGCTTGAGCATTAGAGAAGTCTCTTGCTGTTGTGCTTGAGCATCTTGTAATCTTATAAGATTTAGTTAGAAGCCCTTGGAAGTGCAAGGGGACTGGACGTACTCTCGTTTTGTGAGAGGAACCAGTATAAATTTCTGTGTCTTTCTTTCTCTCTCTCAGCACCCTTCTTTTACTTTGTGTTTATTTCCGCTGCAAACTTGTTTTAATCTGAAAAAGTTTTTAAATTCTCAAAACACAATTCAACCCCCCCTTCTTGTGTTTTTCCACCTTCAATTGGTATCAAGAGCTAGGTCTGTTGCCTAACTCACCTTACAGTGAAACAGTAAAGATCCAGGAGGAAAAACATGTCTGCTGAGAAGAACAACACTGAAGTTCCTTTCGACTATGACTCAAACTCTCGACAAAGGAGGTCATCTGATAAAGTTCCTTTCTTCAACGGAACTGAGACTAGTTACCCTTTCTGAAAAACCAATATGTATAGTCACATCATGAGTATTGATTGTGATTTATGGGACTTGGTAGAAGATGGAGTTAACTTTGAAAATATGGACTTAGAAGGGGTAGTCAGTTCTCAGAACAGGAAATCTTTTACACCTACTCAAAAGCTAGAGTACAAGAAGCATCACTCTGTAAAAGGAATGATGACCAATGCTATCTCACATGATGAGTACCTTAAAATTGGAGATAAAAGAACTGCAAAGTCTATTTGGGATTCCTTAAAATCCAAGTATGAGGGCAACAAACAGGTTAAGGAGGCAAAGGCTAACTTGTTGGTTGTAACAGCCGTAATTAAATAAATAGGCTTTTTATGTGATTATTTATTTATTTACTTAATTATTTGAATATGTGTGCTTTCATGATTTTTATGAATAGTTATGTGGTATCTAAGTAAAGGGGTATCTTAGTAATCCATTAGAATTATTAACTTGAAGGTCTTTAATTAAGATTAGATAGATTAATTGGTTAATTATGAGAAGTAATAAGATAGTGGTCTTAGTCACTTATTAGAATAGTAAGTAATTAAGACTTGTAGTGTGGGCCAAGCCCAATAGAGAATGAGAGACAAGAAGGGTATTAGAGACCTTTTAACTATAGCTAGGTTAAGTTGGTAAGAAAGAAAGAATAGAAATCACCATTTGTGAAAGAAAGGAGGAAGAAAGAGAAGAGAGCAAGAGACCCATTTTTCTTGAGGAAGAAGAGAACAAGAGGTAGAACTAGAGGAGTAAAAAGGACTAGAGAATTCAGATTCCATAAGGTATGAGAGTAGTTTGGTCTTCTAGAGTGATCAAGAGATGAGGAGAAAGTCTTACTCTCTCCAACCCAATCCTCTCTCACTCTTTTTCTTTGGGTTGGGTTTGATTCTTAAAAATGAATGATTTCTCATGTTATATATAGATTGCTTATATGATTTGATGGAAGAAATTACAAACTTTGGGGTTCAATTGTGGGAATTTGTTAGATGTTTGTAGTTTATGAGTTTTCATGAAGAATTGATAAAAATGATACCTTTGATGGATGAAATGATGTTTGATGATGTTATAAGTTGTACTTCTATGCTTAGTATGATTATAAATGATTAAAGTTACTTCCTTTATGTGTTTCTATGCATTGGATAATGATTTAAGAACCTTTAAGTTAATAGGTTTCAACTTGTATTTTGGAAAATCAAGGAATTGTGTAAGAAAAACTGTCTTTTAGAAAATCTGAAGAAAGATCGTCATTTTTGACCCCTTTGAACTTCGAATTGGAATTTTTGTTAAACATGAAAGTTGTAGGTCTCGTTCTTAGCTTTCCAACGCATATTCACCCATTGTATTTGGATCAACGTAGCCCGAGTTATGTTCATTTTGGTGAAACAGACCTGTCAAGCTCGCCCCAGCGATTTGGTAGCGAGTGCAGGGCGAGTTCCCCTGTTACTCCCTGCCTTAACTCGCCCTGAGCTCGCCCTGAGCTCGTCCGGAGAGTTTAGCAACCCTGAAACTCAACTTTTCTTGAAAAATATGATGTTTATGCTTATACTATGATTGTATTATGATCCTGTGATGATTATGTGGTATATATGACTTTAAATTGAGTCGTGGATGATGAATTGAGTTATGATATCATACATATTGGTTAAATGATGATTATTATGAAATTGTATGATGATTATGTATGTTGAGATGATGTTATGATTCATGATGTCCTATATGTGGGTGGATTATGATAATGAATTATATGATAATGATATTCTCGTATATGTGTAATAACTTGAGAAGATTAATCGATGTGATTTAATTAATAGATGATATGTATTTATAGCAATGTTGTTGAAATATGTATATATGGATTGTGTTATCCTTTTATGATGAGTAGATATTTTAGTAAGGTGACTAAAGTATGTGATAGATTAATTAATGTTATTTAATTTAATGGAGTAGATGTACTTGTAAAAGGTGATTGAAGTACATAGTTTGTAATTAATAGAGATGTGTTTGTAAACGGTGATTGAAGCACATTGATTGTGATATCCTTTATAGGATGAGATGATTAAACCATATGTTTGGTAATTTGACATTCATGCATACATATATGTATGATGAGCAGATACTTTGTTAAAGTATAGTTGGAATAAGTTTTCCAACGAATTGATAAGGTACCTCATGCATTAGTAATGCTAGGGAGCATTTCATGAATAATTGACATTAGTTTGCATTAGGAGATGAAGGTGAAATCATTATGTGAACTAATTGGTAGTTGATACTATTGGTGTACATTAATTGCTATTTGTGTATCAATTGTAAGTAACTTAATGTTAATGTTACGTGATTACTATTTGCATGTCAATTATGAGAAACTTGATGATACATGGATTATATGATTTACTTGATACTTGATTTATGAATTATAAATGTATCTTAATTGTATAATCTCGCATCTTTATGATGCGAATGTTAGTAGGATTTATTATGTTATTATTAAGTGTATAGTATTCGATATACTTACATTTATTTTGGGATTCCTTACTAACTCTCTGTTTTGTGTACTTGCTGGACCTTTGGGGGTCCAGGTTCTCAGGTGTTGGTTAAGACCAAGTCTTCGGTGATGCTCTGCTCTGATTAGGACACGGGAAGGGGTTTACATTTTATGTATAGAGTCTTTCCTTCTTATTTTAATTTATTAAGGTTGTATCATTTTCAAAAGGATTATGCATAAGTGTTATCTTACTAATTGAGTTAATTAGCAGTGACTTGTTTAAGCATGTAATACTCAAACATTTGTCTTATATTATCAAACTTTATTTTCCGTTGCGCATTTTGAAAAAGATTTTTATAAAATTAGAAATAGTTAGATATTTAAGTTTGGGTGTTACATTGGTGCATCAGTATGAGCTGTTTAAGATGAAGGATGAAGAGGACATTGAAACTATGTTTTCACGGTTTCTAATTCTAGTATCTGGACTTCAAGTATTAGACAAGAGTTATACTGAAGCTGATCATGTGAGAAAGGTACTCAGAAGTCTACCACCAAAATGGAGACCCAAGGTGACTGCTTTTCAAGAGTCTAAGGATTTGGATACTGTATCCCTTGAAAGCTTGATTAGTTCATTGAAGAGTCATGAGATGGAACTAATGACTGATGAATCAACCAAGAAGATGAAAGGGATAGCCTTAAGCTCTAAGAGCTCATCAAAGGCTCTGAAAGCTAAAATTATAGAATCTGAAGATGAGGCTTCTGAAGAAGGTCAAGAAGTTGGGTCTGATGATGAAGAAGAGATGGTGCTGATGGCTGCTAAGGTTTCAAATGGGCAAAACGAAGCAAGAAATATGCAGGCAAATTTGGAGGATCTTCCAAGAGACTTAGTACTGCTAAAGACAAGAAGGAAGATCAAAGCAAGTGTTTCAAATGCAACAAGCCTGGTCATTTCATTGCTGATTGTCCAGAAAACAAAAGTAGATCATAAAAGCAAAGCTCTAGCAAGGAAAGATATAAGAGTAAAGTCAAGAAGAGCTTTCTGGCAACATGGGAAGATCTTGACAAAGACTCAGATTCAGATGGTGATGACGAAGCAAATCTAGCACTGATGACAACTACCTCTGACAGAGAAGACTCTGAAGCAGGTTCAGACTCTGAAGATGAGGAAGAGGTAATTGCTAAACTATCTAGAACTGAATTAGTAGATTCTCTTAAAGATGCCTTAAAAATGCTCACTAAAAAGGCAGGTGAATGTAAGGTCTTGAAAAAGGCTTACAATAACCTAACTGAGAAAATGAACATAATAGTTGAAGAAAATGAGTCTCTAAGAAGTAGAAACTCATTTATGGAAACACATTATGTTTATGATGATAAGGTTCCTCCAGAGCATGAATTTGCCCTGCAAGAATTTCTTATCAATGGCATGAAGAGAAGTAAGATAGCTTCCTTAATATATCATGTTAGTAGAAACAGAGGTGAAGGTCTTGGATTTTCACGTTTTAAAGATAATCCATTATTTTCTAAACCCTCTAAAAGTGATAATTCAAAACTTAAGGCTGTATTTGTAAAAAGCCAATCAGAAGCAATAGTTATACCAGAACCTGAAAAAATAATTGTGTCAGAGGCCAAGAAGTCTCAGACTCTGAAACCTTCAGAGCCTAAGATCTCCAAACCTCAGACCAATGTCAAAATAAATAAAACTCTGGTATATTCTAAAGCTAAACCCAAGAGTTATACAAAGCCTAAAAGTTTTTCAAAATGCTTCAATAACTCTAGAGCTTCTGATAGGCCTTATAAACAAAAACAATCTAAGGTAATGAGGACTAACTCTAAAGGACCCATAAAGGTATGGGTACCAAAGTCTGAGATTGTCTTTGCAGCAGATCTGCACTCAAAGAAGGCCAGAGCAGCATTCTTGGTACCTGGACAGTGGCTGCTCGCGTCATATGACAGGAGACAAGCATATGTTCCAAACCCTGACTCTGAAAGAGGGAGGAACTGTGGGATTTGGAGGAAACCAAAAAGGGAAGATCACTGGTACGGGTACAGTTGGTAACTCTTCTCTCTCTATTAAAGATGTTTGGTTAGTTGATGGCCTCAAACATAATCTACTGAGCATTAGCCAATTTTGTGATAGTGGATTTGTTGTTAAGTTTAATAAAGATGCATGTACTGTAATTAGAGAGTCTGATGAGTCTGTAGTGTTTAGAGGCTTAAGGAAAGGCAATGTTTATAAAATTAATTTGTCAGAACTCTCAGAGCAAAAGATAGTATGTCTTCTATCTTTGAATGATGAGAAATGGGTCTGGCACCAACGCTTAGGTCATGCTAACTGGAGATTAATCTCTAAGCTTAGCAAACAAAGCTTGGTTAAAGACCTACCCAATCTTAACTATCATTCAGATGCTATGTGTGGTCCTTGTCAGATTGGAAAGATTTCAAAAACCTCTTTTAAACATAAAAACAGTGTCTCTACATCAAGACCTCTTGAACTGCTTCACATTGATTTGTTTGGCCCTGTTAGTACAGCCTCAATCAATGGAAAGAAATATGGACTTGTTATTGTTGATGATTACAGTAGATGGACTTGGGTTAAATTTCTTAGAGTGAAAGATGATGCATATGATGTGTTTACCATCTTCTGCACACAAGTGCAAAGTGAGAAGAGTCTCAAGATCTTAAAGATCAGAAGTGATCATGGGGGTGAGTTTGAAAACGAACCCTTTGCAACTTATTGTGAAGACCATGGAATTGTCCATGAGTTCTCAGCTCCTAGAACACCACAGCAAAATGGTGTTGTAGAGAGAAAGAACAGGTATTTACAAGAGATGGCAAGAACCATGATGCATGAGACTAAACTTGCTAAGCACTTCTGGGCAGAAGCTGTAAACACAGCTTGTTATATTCAAAATAGGATCTATATCAGACCTATATTGAATAAAACAACATATGAACTCTTTAAAGGAAGAAAGCCCAACATCTCTTATTTTCATAAGTTTGGATGTACCTGTTACATTCTGAACAATAAGGCCTACAAAAGAAAATTTGATGCCAAAGCTTGTAAGGGAATCTTTATAGGTTACTCTGAACGCTCAAAGGCATACAGAGTGTATAATTCTGAAACTAACACAGTGGAAGAATCTATACATGTTAGATTTGATGACAAAGAGCCTGACAGTAAAATGTCAGAGCAAGATGATAGCTATGCAGGTGTTCCATATCTATATAACAATCCAGAACCTGAGAAAGCATCAGATGCCAATGAAACTTCAGAAGCTGTATTGGAAGAAGTCTCTGAAGAAGCATCCCCAATAGAAGCATCTGAAGGACATGATGATATCTCAGAAGATGATACCCAAACGAGTGCTGAAACTAATGAAGCTCCAAAGAGAAAATTCAAATATAGATCATCACATCCAGAAGATCTTATTCTTGGAAACAAAGAGAGTCCAAGAAAAACAAGATCAGATTATCAACAACATGATTCACTTCTAGGACTCATATCTATGATAGAACCTAAGAATATTGATGAAGCTCTTTCTGATGATGGATGGATTGTAGCAATGCAAGATGAGCTCAATCAGTTTCAAAGAAATGATGTGTGGGATTTGATACCAAGACCAACACACAAGAACATCATTGGAACCAAGTGGGTATTTAGGAACAAACTGAATGAACAAGGTGAAGTAGTAAGAAACAAAGCTAGACTAGTAGCACAAGGCTACAGTCAGCAAGAAGGCATTAACTTCACTGAAAAATTTGCTCCAGTGGCAAGACTGGAAGCAATCAGGTTATTGTTATCATATGCAGTTAATAATGGAATAACCTTATACCAAATGGATGTTAAGAGTGCTTTTCTAAATGGTGTCATTTCTGAAGAAGTATATGTCAAACAACCTCCAGGTTTTGAGGATTTGAAAAACCCTGATTATGTTTATAAACTTAAGAAATCACTCTATGGTCTCAAACAAGCTCCAAGGGCTTAGTATGAAAGACTGAGTAATTTTCTTTTAGAAAATGGTTTTCAAAAAGGTCAAATTGACAATACACTATTCAGAAAGACAACTAAGAAAGACATCTTAATTATTCAAATCTATGTTGATGATATAATATTTGGTTCTACTAATGCTTCGTTGTGCAAGAGTTTTTCAAAGCTGATGCAGGATGAATTTGAGATGAGCATGATGGGTGAACTAAAGTTTTTCCTTGGAATTCAAATCAATCAAGGAAAAGATGGCACTTACATTCATCAAAGCAAGTATACAAAAGAGCTTCTGAAGAAGTTTAATCTTGAAGACTGTAAGATAATGCCAACTCCCATGCATCCTACAAGCAGCTTAAGCAAGGAAGAAATTGGAAGCAAAGTAGATCAGAAGCTGTATAGAGGTATGATTGGTTCCTTACTCTATCTAACATCTTCTAGACCTGATATTTTATATAGTGTATGCTTGTGTGCAAGATTCCAGTCAGATCCTAAAGAACCTCACTTAACTGCCGTTAAGAGGATCTTTAGATATCTGAAAGGAACTACTAATCTAGGACTTCTTTATAAAAAATCCCTAGATAGTAAGTTAGTTGGATTATGTGATGCTGACTATGCTGGAGACAAGATAGAGAGAAAATCCACTAGTGAAAATTGCCAATTTATTGGTGAAAATCTCATATCTTGGGCCAGCAAGAGACAAACAACTATCGCTTTGTCTACAGCAGAAGCAGAATACATCTCAGCTGCTAAATGCTGCACACAGCTTCTCTGGATGAAATATCAGTTAGAGGACTATAACATAGCTGAAAGTAGTATTCCACTATATTGTGATAATACTGCTGTATTCATTTATCTAAGAATCCAATTTTGCATTCCAGAGCTAAGCATATTGAAATTAAGCATCATTTTATAAGAGATCATGTTCAAAAAGGGACAATAAATATTCAATTCATTGATACTGATCATCAATGGGCTGATATATTTACTAAGCCTTTAGCTATTGAAAGATTTGACTTTATTAAAAAGAATTTGAACATGCATTTTATCTCTGAAGAAAACTAGCTCTGAGATGCAAAATAGAATTAGGATCTGAAGCTCCTACAGAACCTCCAATAATTCAGAGTCTCTTTTGGGAAGCTCTGAATAATATGGGTTCTGAAGGATAACAGGTTCTGATGAGGTGTCAGATATTAATGAGTTTGGCTCTGAACTAGACGGAAATGAAACGTTTAGTACTAGTTAGTGTACAACTGTTGTCAGTACACGCGTCAGCTGTGATTAAGCCTCTTTTACACGTGTCTAGATCCTGATGGATAGAGAACAGTTAATGATGAAAATGCAGTTATACAATTTAAAATTAATCTTAAACTGTTCGCGCTCCCTCCTTTGTGCTTATTTTCTGAGTGTTTATTCTATTTGATATAAATTGTCACTTCACTCACAAAGCACAACTTTTTCACATAATCACTTCTTACACAAACCCTAAAACTCAGAATCGTCAAATTCTCTCATCATCACATCATTATCTGCAATCATGACTGCTCAACCTTCTGCCATCATCGTTCAAGAACCGTTTGACCCTGAACTCGTGCCAGTAATAGATTTAACTTCTCAAGCGTCATTCGTCGATCGTCCTACTTCAACGGATTGTGGTAGAGAGGCTATGGAATTCCTTACTGAGAAGTTCGTGGATTTTGAAAGTTTAAGACTTAACGGAATCGATGTTCAGAGTCTATTCTTTGACCAACAGTGGGGAAACTATTTTGATATGTTGAATGGGTTCGTCTACTACGACATTGTGAAGAACTTCTGGCATAAGGCGTATGTGTTTAATGAGTTTAGTGCTAATGAGGAAGTAAATAAGTTAGTGGCTAAGGACAAGAATCTGAAAGGCAAGTCCAGAGTCCAACTAGGTCTAAGAGCGTATAAGGGAAAATAGATTAGGTCAAATCTGTTGGGTATTGATGTGCTTATCACCCAAGAACATGTGGCGAAGATTCTGGGTCTGGATAACAAAGGCCAAGATGTGAATACTTACAAATCAAAGAGTATGTATACTGAGTCTATTAAAGCATATCTTTTTCCTGCTGGAACAACAGAGAAGCAATTTGGGAATGCAAAGTATTTAAAACCTGAGTTCAACTTTGCCTTCAGAGTATTTCTTGCTTCTATTATTCCCAGAATAGGAGGAAAGGATACAATTTCTTTACCACACAGGCACTTTCTATGGTTTCTGCATAAAAGGGTGAAGGTTAACTTGGCTAGCCTGTTATTTGAGCACCTGTGCTCCAGCATCACTGAGAATCAACATAAGGCTGTAGCAACACTTCATCATCCCAGATTAATTTCAGAGATCATTCGTCAGACAAAACTAATTGAGATTCTTAGGGAGAAGGAAAAACTAAGAGTCTTTCAAACTACAAAATTTGATGCTACCATCTTGGTCAACATGAAAAAGAAAAAGAAATAGGAGCTGATACATGCTGAAAACCCTCTCAAAACCATCTATGAGACTTACTTCTGGTGTGATGGGTTTCCCACCATTTCAGAGCATGATAATGAGGAAGTTATTAAGAATTTTCTGATAATGGTAAGAAGGGAAACTGATGCAAGGGTTACTAGAAGTATGGTGGTAAATGTGCCTGATTGGGATATTTTCAAAGGTCCAAAAGACATCACCAGGTCTAGAAAGAAACCTAGACTGGTAGAGCAAGCTTTGCTTGAAGACTCTGAGAAAAGAAACAGTGAAGGATAAGAGGAACAGTCTGAGGATAACAGTGCCACTGAAGATGATGAAAGAGTCACTGAGGAGCAAGTGGCTAAAATTGTTCAAAGGAAGGCTGTTGAAAAGGAGAGGCGATCTAAGAAGAGGAATGAGAGGCCTGCAGCTGCTGAGGAGGATCAACCAGTCAGAGCCACCAAAAGGATAAAGACTGTGGTTGCTAAAAAGAAAGCTGTTGGCACTTCTAAAGGTAATATCTCTAAGCCTAATGCTGATAGCACTTCTGAAGCTCAACCCCTTAACCCATCTCCCATAGACTATACAAAACCTATTAATATGATCCCACCATCTCCACAAACTTTATCATCCTCATCATCCTCATCAGAAGGGACTTTTTCTGATACCAGCACTGACTCTTCAGAGCTGCTTATAAGATTGGATAAATTTCAGAAGGAGAAATCCAAGAAAAAGATCCCTGTGAAAAGAACCCCCATGAAAAAGACCCTCAAGAAAACCAAAACTAAGCCACAAGAGGAAAACATTGTTATTGACACTTCAATCCTTGACCAACCCACCAACACAACAAGAAAATCACCTACAATCCTTGACCACCTCGCCACACACTTATCTGGTGATGCTTTTACACACTCAAACCTAGAATCACCAAATCACCCCATCAACAAATTTGTCAATAACACTTCTGAACCACTAATAACAATTGTTCAGACACCACCTCCAATATTTGCTGCATCTGAACAAGAAAATCCACCCACTTTTACACCAGTTCAGGATGAAGTTGTGACTCATTCTGAACATCACATTGCTTCACCCAAACCTTCTGAACAATCACCTCATCATTCACCTGAACACACCACTGATGAACCAGCTCAAAACACAGCTGAACAACAAAACCAGATTCTGACAAGGGAAAAGCTGCTATTATTGATTCATCTCCTCTCAGATCTCCACCAAGACTTGTTCAAGGCTCTTCCTCATCTGCCATACCTTCAGCTATTCAACTGGCTCTAGATGAGATCAAGAGTGACTTAAGAGAAGAGCTGAGAAATGAAATGGATGAGTTTAGGGCGGATATAAGAGAAGATATGAACAAATCTGGTGAAGCTACTAATAAGAAGATAGATGCAATGATGGAGCTACTGCTGAAGCTTACTCAACAACAACCCAAACCTTAGCTTTCATGTTTGAGTACTTGTCTGTATTCTTCTTATGTAATATGTTTGGATAAATTCTTTTTGGTTAATTAAACTTCTTCTTATCCTTAATTGTGTTTGTGTATCTGAATGTGTGTTATTTTTGTTTTTTTTTTTTAAAAAAATAAAAATATATTCACTTCTTATGTCTGATACTCTTGTGGATTCTGAACCTAGTGTAAGGTGTTGGAGAACATCTTGTTTTTTTTTTTTTTTAACTTATATAAGATTTTGAAAACCTAAGGTTCCCCCACATCAGTATTCTTGTTTACTCATGAAATAGCTTCTTAGTATTATAGCCTGTTTATAAACGGGGCACCAATACCGAATGAGGCGTGTCTGGTAACTGGTGTTCTGACGTTTTAAGTTGAATATAAGAAATACGCAAGCAAAATAAACAAATTCAAAAGCAAGATTTTTTATTAATGCAAAGTCTTATTACATGGATAGTGAGAAAACTACTTAGACTCTACATCAGATTCAGCCTCTGACTCTTCTTTCTTGAGCACTTCTGACTTCTCAGCAGAGCTTGCATCAGAAAGAGAGTCAAGAACGGCTCTGGGGATCTCAGGGTCTGAGTACTCTTCCTCAGGATCATATGTTTTAAGGAACTCTGCATAATCAGAATCTGATATCTCAATTACTTGCTTGGTTGTTTCTTTTGGCTGCTTGTTTCTTCTTGAGCGTGAAGATGTTGCTTCCTTCTTGATCTCCTTCTTTGATCCCAAAGCTTTCTTCATTGCTTGATGTTCAATTGTATGCTTAAAAATATACTCTTTGATTATTCGTTGTGAATAAAATGAGAAGAATCATCTCCTTTTATAGTGCTTTCAAGTTCTCATATCTACTTGGTACTCAGCAAAGTTCATTCAATTGAACATAGTTGTAACCACCCATTGACTTGACTGTCTTGAGGAATGCGTTATTTTTGACCTGATTCTCTTATTTTATGTTACTTTTTGACTGATGCCAAAAGGGGGAGTAAGAACAGCGTTAAAATTAATGTTAATTGATTTTTTTTAACTGCAAAAGAACTGAAACTGTTATACTCATATCAATTTCTATCCCTTCTGAACTGTCGTTATGTGTTTCATTCTGAACCTTATTGAAAGGGGAGAAAATTTTAGATTTGAAATACAATTTCATAGATAAAATGAGAGAAGCTTGCAAACCTTCTCTGAATATTATCAGACTCTGAAGGAAGAGCTTACAAACCTCTGCCTCTGAGAGTCAAATATGAAAATTTATTTCAAATTAATAAATTAACTCTTAAACTGTTTTAATTAGTTATGGATAAGACTTAGGGGGAGCTTACAAACCTAACCCTATAGATTATCAGACTCAGGGGGAGATTGCAAACCTTTGAAACCTGGAGTCAACATAAATAATTAAATCAACAACAATTGAATTTTAATGCTTTAGTTTGTCATCATCAAAAAGGGGGAGATTGTTGGAACAAAGTGGGTCTGACATGAACCTCTAAGTTTTTAAGTGGTTTTGATGATAACAAAGTATTAAAATTGCAATTGGTATTACTAATGATTATTCTAGTGTGCAGAATTATAAGTTAAAATTCATTCAGAAGCACTATGAATAAAAAGAGAGAAGCCAAGCTATGAAGCTCTGAAAGCGTATCGCTGTTCATCAGAAGCTTAAAATTTGCGTGCTGAAGACAGTGCTTCTGAGGACCAAAGCTAGACTCTGAGGAGTTCAGAAGCTGAAGACCTTAAGAAGCTACGACAACAGCATCTGAAGCAAAAGGAATTTACGTCACTCAAGAACTGACAGAATCAGAACCAATGTTTGAAGAACAATCTACTTCAAGGCTCTGTCACATCCACAGGAAGGAATATTCGTTGGTACAACGTTAATCTTATCCATAAGTGGAGCGCATTTGAGGATCGTACTATCGTACTATTATTACTCAAAATGGACGAGTGATAATTTGAATTGCAAGGTAGTGGAATTGGATTTCTTTGCTAAAGAAGGCAATCTACAACTAGCAATTGTACGAGCATATTCCAGCTGGCACCTTATCTCTCTACAACGGTCATCATCTTCCTTCAAGTATAAATAGAAGACTCAAATGGAAGAAATGACTACTGTTCCATTACTGCGTTTAAGGCTCTGAAATATTCTGACATAATTTGTTCAATCTGTCATTCAAGTCTTAAAGCAATTTGCGTTGTATTTTGTAAACACCTCTGATAGTATATAAAGTGTTCCTTAACATTCATTCTTATTCTTAAGTTTGTTTGAGAAGTCTCTTGTTAAGTGTAACTTGAGCATTTGAGAAGTCTCTTGTTAATTGTAACTTGAGCATTAGAGAAGTCTCTTGCTGTTGTGCTTGAGCATCTTGTAATCTTATAAGATTTAGTTAGAAGCCCTTGGAAGTGCAAGGGGACTGGACGTACTCTCGTTTTGTGAGAGGAACCAGTATAAATTTCTGTGTCTTTCTTTCTCTCTCTCAGCACCCTTCTTTTACTTTGTGTTTATTTCTGCTGCAAACTTGTTTTAATCTGAAAAAGTTTTTAAATTCTCAAAACACAATTCAACCCCCCCTTCTTGTGTTTTTCCACCTTCAAAGCCAATTTTGCTTTGATAGCATTTTCATGATTTAGTTGCATTTTGAAAGATTAGGAAAAGAAAGAAGTGTTGAGAAGTGTTGAGTAATGGTTGATGGTGATTCTTATAGATTACATAGTTAATCAGAAACTTGTTATGGTTGAAAGATGCATTTAATTATTGGAAGGTATAAATTTGTTAAACTTAATGTAATATATTGGTTTGTTGAGAATATTTAAAGCTAATAAGTTATTAGGTTTGGCAATGAATATTGGTCAAAAGTTGTATGTAATTTTATTTTTTCACGTTTAATTATTGAGAATCACTTATATTTTGGTCAATACATATGGTAGATAGCCTTGATAGTTTGGTCAATACATGATGTAGTAAGACCTTGTTAATCAATTAGAGTTTGGTCAGTACATGTGGTAGTAATAGCATGTGGTATAATTGTTTTTTATAATTTTCATTTATTATATTTTGTTGAATTTAGTTATATAATAAATGAGAATATTGATTGGAACAAACAAATTGTAGTAGAACATTGATTGCAATTGAAAGTTACAGAAACAAAAGTAGTAGATAATACATAGAGGGAAAAGAAATACAATAGAACAATACTTAAAAATAAACATAAAAAAAAAACGAAAAACAACAATAATAAAGAAACATAGAAAAAACAAAATACAACAATAATAAAGAAACAATAAAAAAATACTACAATAATAAGGACTGATAAGTCCACTTTGTTACCAACATCTTACTAATGATGTTTACTTATAAGGGTTGAAAACATGGCATCGGGTGATCGGGTTGAGCGGGTCATCGGTCAAGAACTTAAAACGTAATGGATTTCCTATAACAAAGTTATTGGAAATGCAAAATTTGTCCCAATTTGGATGAACTTCCATGAGCAAAGGGTTGAAGTTAGTGATTGAAAGTTGAAATTTTTCAGTTTTGTCATTATCACCAATTAGTAGTATATCGTCCAATTGTGTTCCTCTTCGTGCAATATAAGTTGATAAAGTTCCATCCAATGCCTGCAATTTAAGTATAACAAAAATATTTAAATTTGAAATATATATTTTTTGTATCAATTAAAAAATAAGGAAGTAACTTAACGAATGCGGTGTTGTTTTTTTCTTCAGCACTCAAAACAAATTCCCAGACTTTTGTTAATTTTGGCATAAGGCTATGGCTGTGAAAAGGTAAGAAAAGATCATCGCGATTAGAATCCAGCTCTTTGAAAGAGCTAATTGCAAAAAGTCTTTCTTCATAGTAGCCAAAAATGATTTCAACATTAATGGGAAAGGAATGATGTTGCTGCAATTTTCTCCATCCAGAGAGTAAAAGTGGATTTTCTTTTTTCTGATTGAAACCGAGCATGTAGAAGTTTCCATCCGCGTTAAAAATGTACCATTTGTCGGGTAACTGGTTAAAAAATTGGGACACAAAAGCGGCATCAACTTCGGCATAAACCTAAAAAAAAAATTATTAGAATTTAGATACGCAAAAAATACTTGTAATATAATATAAAATAACTGTTAAAAATTAGATAATTAATAACCTGTTTTGACAATTTGATCACTGGAAAAATTGCAACCGGGTCTCTATTCAGCAATGCTTCAAAATTCAAGCTTTGATTGGGATGATTCATTTTTTCCAAATTGTGATGGTATGATTTCTTTTCTGTTTAGTATGATAACATGATAACAAAGTAGTATATTTATAGATGAACTTATTAACATAAGATAAAGGATAATATTAAATCATGTAGGGTATAGTTAGTATTGAATAGATAGTTTGTAGTAAATGAAACTTACCAATTGAGAACCTTTTACCAGATAAGCAGTGAGTTTAACATCAAATGATGTTAGGTCAGTATGAAAAGTCCGGTATGAATGATAAGAAGGTAAGTTGGATTCACGAAATGGTTGAGGGAGAATCTGAAGAAAGAAACAGGAAGTTCCAACATAAGTCATGAGAATCATTTTGTTGCCAGTGATTCCAAAGAACCTCCTCAGGTTGTTCCATCCAGTAAGTATTAAAGGATGTTGACATGATCCATTCCATTCAACCTTGATGTTCCGGTTAGTCTCATCAAAGATAGTTAGTGTTGGTTCAAGCTCTTCATAAATTGAGTAACTAAACTTTGGATTCATTTCCCCATAATCCTAAAGTTTTGTTCAAAAATAAGTAACAATAAGTCAATGAAGTAGTTTGAAAAAGTAAATTTGAATACAAATTCTGATACTTAATTGGTAATTTAGGGTAAGAATTTCTGATAGATAGTAGTATCTAATTTAGGGTTTTAAGTAGCAGAATAAATTGATTGTATGATTTATTAACCAACTGATGGGAAAGAAAGTAAACAATTTGAATCAGGATTTTTACTACCTATTCCTTTATACCAAATGACTTAATGATCTTCAAATTAGATGAATTTAGGTTTTAACTACATAAACCATAGTAAATGTTTCACCTTTGTTGACTATTTGATGTTGGCTGCATTTTGGTAAAACAATATGTAGGCAGGATGTGGGATGTAATGTTACAACATCATGACCTGACGAGAGCGCGCCAGCTGGCGGCAGCATTTAATGCGCGCGGGTTTTATTTTTAGAGAAGATCTTTTCTCTTATATATCAGTTCTTGGCTTGTGCATCAAGGAAGTTTTATTTCCTAAACAGATCTTTTGCTCAGAGATTGGTTTGGGAATTATTATGAAGAATTATATTTTCTAAACGTATCTTTTTAAGATATGGTTTTATTTTATATTTGTGAGCTGGATCTTTCTCATGGGCAAAGCTACTGAAGCCCAAATTTAACCAGCTTTATATTGAAGAATCAAAACCTAATTTAGGCAGTTGTTCAAGCGTTATTGTTGAGTCTAGCCGTATTAGGATTCGTGTGTGTGCTTGTGTTTTGTGAGCCTTTCTTGTGTCACCTTGATACAAGTTTAGGACTGTGTGTTCATTGAGTTGTAATTGCAATTGTCTCTGAAGCTTTGAAGCAAAGAGATAGTTGTTGTGTGTGTGTCCACTCCAAAGCTTTTAAGCAAGGAGTTTGGATCTTAGTGCGTGTGTATCACTTGAAGCCTTTAGGTAAAAGTGATCTAGTGTCCAGGAGAGTGTCTCCATCACAGTGGTTGAATTAACAATAGTGCTGTCTGTACTATTGAGCTTAAGGAGTGAGTTGGGAACTCATACCTAGGAGTTCCTAGGTAGAAGGACATAAGGATAGTTGCTAGGTGATAAGTTGTAAACGAGGAGTTTGCTGTAAGACTTTGAACTAGGGCTATTAGTGGAATTCCTCCTGGATTGGTATCCCCCAGACGTAGGTGCGCCGAACTGGGTCAACAAATCACTGTGTGTTTATTTATTTCTGCACTATTTACTATTTTACGATTTGTCTATTAAAGCTGGTAAAAGTGTTGTAACATCGTGTACAACATCTTGTACTGGTGTGCCAGAATTTTCAATTGGTATCAAAGCATGGTTATCTAAGCCTAAGTGGAATGAAGAAAGTTGTTACTGCTGAAGCTATCAGAGGGCTTCCCAAACTAAAAATCACTGAGGGAAGTATATGTGGTAAATGTCAGATTGGAAAACAAACCAGGATGTCGCATCCAATGTTGGAACATCAGGTAACATCAAGAACTCTAGAACTTCTACACATGGACCTCATGGGGCCTATGCAAGTTGAAAGCTTAGGAGGTAAGAGGTATGCATTTGTGGTAGTAGATGATTTCTCCAGGTACACCTGGGTTAATTTCATTAGAGACAAATCTGACTCATTTGATATCTTCAAGACTCTATCCACTCAAGTTCAAAGAGAAAAGAACTGTGGAATTGTGAGAATCAGAAGTGACCATGGAAGAGAGTTTGAAAATGAAAAATTCAGTGAGTACTGTGCGAATGAAGGAATTAAGCATGAGTTCTCATCACCCATAACTCCTCAACAAAATGGTGTGGTGGAAAGAAAGAACAGAACTATTCAAGAATCAGCTAGAGTGATGTTACATGCAAAATCCCTACCCTACCATTTCTGGGCTGAAGCTATGAATACAGCCTGCTACATACACAACAGGGTGACTATAAGAAAGGGGACATCAGCTACTTTATATGAGCTATGGAGGGAAAGAAAACCAACTGTCAAGCATTTTCATGTTTTTGGTAGCAAATGTTATATCCTGGCAGACAGAGAGCAAAGAAGGAAGCTTGATCCCAAGAGTGATGAAGGGATCTTCCTTGGATACTCTACCAACAGCAGATCTTACAGAGTATACAACTCAAGAACTAAAGTCGTTATGGAATCTTACAATGTGGTAGTAAATGATGTGGAGACTGAGAAGGTTGACAATGTGGAATACGATGTTGGAACATCAGGCCCTGTCCTAGAAGAGCATGATCTAGGAGAACAATCTGATGATAAACAAGAAGAGAATATTGAGAATACTACATGTGACACCACTAATCAACTCACTCAGAACAAAGGACCATCTGTGAGGGTCCAGAAGAATCACCCCTTGGACCTAGTCATTGGAAATCCTGAACAAGGAATCACCACTAGAAGATCCAATGATGTGATAGCAAATTCCTGCTTTGTTTCCATGTTTGAACCTAAGAATGTGAAAGAAGCTCTCACTGATGAATTCTGGATTGAGGCTATGCAAGAGGAATTGAATCAATTCAAGAGAAGTGAAGTGTGGGATCTGGTTCCAAGACCTGATAAAGTAAATGTCATAGGTACAAAATGGATCTTTAAGAATAAATCTGATGAAAAAGGGGTCATTACCAGAAACAAGGCTAGGCTGGTTGCTCAAGGTTACACTCAGGTAGAAGGGCTTGACTTTGAGGAGACCTTTGCCCCTGTAGCTAGATTGGAATCAATTAGACTACTATTGGGGGTTGCTTGCATCCTGAAATTTAAACTCTATCAAATGGATGTCAAGAGTGCGTTTCTGAATGGGTATCTTCATGAAGAAGTCTATGTGGAGCAACCAAAAGGGTTCACTGATCCTGTGTATCCTAATCATGTCTACAAACTGAAAAAGGCTCTCTATGGTCTAAAACAGGCGCCTAGGGCCTGGTATGAAAGACTTACTCAATTCCTAGTAGGTCAAGGCTATAGAAAGGGTGGATCTGATCAAACCTTGTTTGTAAAGCAAGTGAAAGGTAAGTTCATGATTGCACAAATTTATGTGGATGACATTGTCTTTGGAGGAATGTCGAATACGATGGTACAACATTTTGTTCAACAAATGCAATCAGAATTTGAAATGAGTTTAGTAGGAGAATTGACCTACTTCTTGGGACTACAGATCAAGCAAATGGAGGATACTATCTTCATTTGCCAAAGCAAGTATGCCAGAAACATTGTCAGGAAGTTTGGTCTAGATAATGCTTCTCACAAGAGAACTCCTGCTCCAACCCATCTGAAGCTAACCAAAGATGAACAAGGTGTGGGTGTAGACCAAAGTATGTATAGAAGCATGATAGGAAGCCTACTGTACTTGACTGCAAGTAGACCAGATATTACCTTTGCTGTAGGGGTTTGTGCTAGGTACCAGTCAGAACCAAAGGTAAGCCATCTCAATCAAGTCAAGAGGATTCTGAAATATGTCAATGGTACATGTGATTATGGCATGATGTATTCACATTGTGAAGATACAAACTTGTGTGGATATTGTGATGCTGATTGGGCTGGTAGTGCTGATGATAGGAAAAGCACATCTGGTGGGTGCTTCTTCCTAGGAAGTAATCTTATTTCTTGGTTCAGCAAAAAGCAAAATTGTGTGGCCCTGTCTACAGCTGAGGCAGAATATGTAGCTGCTGGAAGTAGTTGTACTCAACTTGTTTGGATGAAGCAGATGCTAAAGGAATATGATGTGGAACAAGATGTTATAACACTGTACTGTGACAATTTGAGCGCCATAAATATCTCAAAAAATCCTGTTCAACACAGCAAAACCAAACACATTGATATTCGTCATCACTTCATCAGAGATCTAGTGGAAAATAAAGTTGTGACACTGGAGCATGTAGGAACTAAGGAGCAAGTGGCTGACATCTTCACCAAAGCACTTGATGCAGTTCAATTTGAAAACTTGAGGGGCAAATTAGGGATTTGCCTATTTGAAGATCTGTAGCAATTACAGTTATTAGGAGGGAGACATGCAGCAGTTATTATTCTCTCTCCAATCCGTGTGCTGCACGATAAACAAGGAAATCATGTTCCTTACACTCCTATAAACACGCCACCTATCTCTAGTGGTTATTTCCTTACCAAATCAACTTTCAAATATTTTCTTTCTAAATTTCACCATCTCTCTAACCTCTCAAACCGTTCCAATTCTCAGAACCTCTACATTCAAACTTACTCCATCAAAACTCAAACCTCAATCATGTCTCAATCACCAAACACCATCTCTCCCATGAACTCCACCGATTCACCAAACTCATCACCTATCAATGCTACCCCCATCACCACCGTTCATCCCTCATTCGCATCTGCTCTCAACCCAAAACCAAAGAAAACCACCGCAAAGAGGACTTCTACTTCCAAAGTTCCAAAATCAAAGTAGAAATCTAAGACCTCTTCGTCCTCTGTTTCGAAGAAATCAACAAAAGCCAAATCATCAAAATCGAAGCCGATCCACACCATGCAAGAGCTGTATGTGGATGATCTTACTAAAGGGAATGCGGAATCGAATGTTGAAGCGTCCAACAATGATACTTCTGATTTGAATGTTAAAGAAGGTAACTCTGATTTTGTTGTTGAAACCCTAGAAAACCAAAAAGGGGTAACAGGTGACAATACTGTTGTGACTGAAGCCGTTGGTGGAGGAATTGTTCAGGATTCGCCTGATGCTGAAGAAACAATGAACAATCAAGTTGTGGAGGAAGCTCTGAACTCCTTGAAGGATACCATTCCAACATCCAATGTTGTGCCGGATGTTGAAACATCCTTGGCACAGGATGAACCAACTCCTGATATAGTTGGTAATGCTGTTAATTATGCAGAACAGGTTGATGAAGGACCTGCTACTGATGAGATTGTGGTTCCATAGACTGAAAAGGAACCTGTTACTGATGAGGAGGAAGATACAAATATACTTTCTACTGACAATGCTATGTCAGTAGATGATGATGTGGTTGATGTGGATGCTATGGAGGATCTGGAGCAAACAGTTAGTGAAGTGGCTAGTGGTAGCATTGCAAGAAGGTTAAGAAACAGAAAAGGGAAAGCTGCTGATGTGGTAACTGAGGTTGTGCCTAAGGCAACCCCATCCAAGAAGAAAAAGGTGATTGGCCCTAGCAGAAAGCCTAGCAAAGTTGAAATTGCTAGTGAAAAGAAGAAAGCTAGTGGGAAAAGAAAGCATGTTGAAGCTGGAGACTCTGACTATGAAGTGGAAGAGGATGTGCCACACATTGCATCCAACATTGTGTCCCCTTCCAAGAAGAAAAGTCAAAAGAAATTTCGCAGAGCTGCTATTCCTGATCTTGATGTGGTAGATGATGTGCCAAACATTGTGTCTACTGGCAAGAAGAAAGTTGGTGGAAAGATTATTCCCCAAAATGTTCCTGATGTCCCCATGGACAATATATCATTCCATTTCATTGAGAGTGCTCAGAAGTGGAAGTTTGTTGCTAATAGAAGACTTGCTATGGAGAGGGAGTTGAGTGCTGAAGCCTTGGAGCAAAAGGAGATCATTGCTCTCATTGAGAAGGCTGGGTTGATGAAGACTGTGTCTGGCATTGGTGAATGCTATGAGAAATTGGTCAAGGAATTCTTGGTCAATATACCTGAAGACTGTGATAATCCTCTGAGCAAAGAGCACCATAAAGTGTATGTGCGAGGTAAATGTGTTCATTTTTCTCCTGCTATTATCAACAAATTTCTGGGGAACAAAGAAGATGGCTATGCTGAATTGGAGGTCACCAACACTCAGGTCTGCAAGACCATTACTGCTAATCAGGTCAAGGTTTGGCCATTGAAAGGTAAAGTCCCTTCTGTCATGCTCTCTGTTAAGTATGCCATCCTTAATAGGGCTCATATTTTTGAGGAAACTGTGCAACATGCTAAGTCATGGGCTGTTAGAATGCCTATAGCTTATCCATCTCTTATCTGTGGAATCATTTTAACTCAACACCCCACTATTATAACTGCTGATGATGAGGTGAGTAAGAGGGAATCTCCTCTTGATTTTCACCCTAGACTGTTTGAAGGAACACATGCTGCAGATATTGAGATTACAGGCCCTTCTGTTGCTGCTCCTACTGGTTCTGGTTCTATGAGCAGGAAGGAGATGATAGCTTCTTTGGAAGCAGCTTGCAGAGCTCTAGATGAAAAGAAAAAGAGCCTTGAGCAAGTGATTGTGGCTCTTAAGCAAGAAGAAGCTGCTGAAGAGGGTGAGCAGGTGCAGGTTGGACAAGAAGGAGGTGATCAAAGTGAGGATGGAGGCACTGAGGAGCTGGAGCTCTCAGATGCTAGTGCTGATTTTTAGTGGTTGTATTCCACCTTTATGTGTACTTTTTTAAAGTTGTTTATGTTTCTGGCTGTAATTCTGGTACTTATGTTCTTTTGATGGGCTATGCCCTGGATATTTCTAAGCACTCCCTAGTGCATTTGGCTGTAATAGTACTTAGTACTCTATGATCTGTGCTGCTACTACTCTATTTTGGCTCCCAAAAGCATCTTTGTCAAATTTGTGGTAAAAAGGGGGAGTAGAAAGTTACAACATTTGTTTCCACATGTTCTCTGGTAGTAGTTGTTCTCTGGTAGTAGTTGTATGTGGTATTTGGTAGTAGATGTACGGTACTCTGGTAGTGGTAGATATTCTGTGCTGAAATGATCTGTTATGATATGCCTATGTGTTAGTACCTGATTGATATGCATGATCCTATGTGTTAGTCTACTATGCGCCATTTCAGGGGGAGTACTATGTATGTGATGCAGGGGGAGATGTTGTATGTGATGTTGGAACATTCTGTTCGTGTAATCCATGCTTATGTTTGTGATCACTTAAGGCGATGTTGTTTTTCTGTGCTTCTGCTGTTGTATGCCTCTGATGTGCTCTAAAGATACGACTGAATTCTGATCTAATGTTTTCCATGGAGGAGTAAGGTTGGAAATCATTTTTGAAGATGTGCTACGCTTCTCTTCTGTTGTGTGTTTATGTTGATGTGAAGAAGTTGTAGTGATGTATGTATCCTTGTAGCTTGTCTGTGTGATCCCAAGTTGTTTTAGCCAAAAATTTGCCAAAGGGGGAGTTTGTTGACTATTTGATGTTGGCTGCATTTTGGTAAAACAATATGTAGGCAGGATGTGGGATGTAATGTTACAACATCATGACCAGACGAGAGCGCGCCAGCTGGCGGCAGCATTTAATGCGCGCGGGTTTTATTTTTAGAGAAGATCTTTTCTCTTATATATCAGTTCTTGGCTTGTGCATCAAGGAAGTTTTATTTCCTAAACAGATCTTTTGCTCAGAGATTGGTTTGGGAATTATTATGAAGAATTATATTTTCTAAACGTATCTTTTTAAGATATGGTTTTATTTTATATTTGTGAGCTGGATCTTTCTCATGGGCAAAGCTACTGAAGCCCAAATTTAACCAGCTTTATATTGAAGAATCAAAACCTAATTTAGGCAGTTGTTCAAGCGTTATTGTTGAGTCTAGCCGTATTAGGATTCGTGTGTGTGCTTGTGTTTTGTGAGCCTTTCTTGTGTCACCTTGATACAAGTTTAGGACTGTGTGTTCATTGAGTTGTAATTGCAATTGTCTCTGAAGCTTTGAAGCAAAGAGATAGTTGTTGTGTGTGTGTCCACTCCAAAGCTTTTAAGCAAGGAGTTTGGATCTTAGTGCGTGTGTATCACTTGAAGCCTTTAGGTAAAAGTGATCTAGTGTCCAGGAGAGTGTCTCCATCACAGTGGTTGAATTAACAATAGTGCTGTCTGTACTATTGAGCTTAAGGAGTGAGTTGGGAACTCATACCTAGGAGTTCCTAGGTAGAAGGACATAAGGATAGTTGCTAGGTGATAAGTTGTAAACGAGGAGTTTGCTGTAAGACTTTGAACTAGGGCTATTAGTGGAATTCCTCCTGGATTGGTATCCCCCAGACGTAGGTGCGCCGAACTGGGTCAACAAATCACTGTGTGTTTATTTATTTCTGCACTATTTACTATTTTACGATTTGTCTATTAAAGCTGGTAAAAGTGTTGTAACATCGTGTACAACATCTTGTACTGGTGTGCCAGAATTTTCAACCTTGTTAATTGATAATCTAGAGTTATAATTTCTGATAGATAGTAATATCTAATATAGGGTTTTAAGTAATAGAATAAAGTGATTGTCTGATTTATTACCCAACTGATGGTAAAGAAAGTAAAAAAATGTCATCAGAAATTCTTACTACCTACTGATTTTCACCAAATTACCTAATGATTGTATCTTTGAAATGATGATGAAAAACAACAATAATAATCACACATATTCCTTTCAAATGACATGGATTGTGGTTTTAACTACATAAAACATAGTAACTGTTTCACATTGTAGTACTAATAAGTTATGATTTTGGAAAACATGATGAACAAATATGATGTCTCAAATTTATTTAATGATGTTGCATGTAAAAAATTGCAAACCTCTCCAATGATGTGAGCTGTTAAAAATCCTCCTTTGTTTGGCAGATACTGGGCCATTGTTTCTGAAGACCTAGGTTGAGTCATTGTTGGGGAAGACTTAATTTGAGTGTTTCTTGCGGAAGAACCAGTTTTTTTGGTTGATTTCTTTGAGGAAGACATGATTTTTTTCACCTACCGTGATGAAGTTGAAGTGGGTTTGAATGAGTGATGAAGATGGTTGGATAAGGATTTTGTATATAAGCTAATATGTAGCACTTGTAACGAAGCTCTGTTGGGTATCCTTTGATTAGAAAAGGCAGGATATCATTCATGTGATGTTATGATAATTTTTTTTATTTTTATTGGATTGGATTAGACTTAAAACTGTAGTTGTTTGGTCTTGGAAATGAATCGGTCACTTTTGGATGATATTAACCAAATTGCATGTGATAAATATAATATGTTACAACTTTTTTCAAGTAAAATTAGTAACCGAAATTGGTATTCACATCCTACAAATAAATTGGCATAAAATACAATTATATTAATTATCAATAATTTATTTATGTTACATTTCCCTTGTTAATGGTAATGAAGTACACAAAATATTGAATGATGATTGTTACATATTATAATTATAATAACTACTAATTAGACAAATTTAGAATTGAAATGATATAATATAACTTAAAAGAAGTGTTTATAATTGCAGCTCTATCCAAAAAAGTGAGACTTCCAAACTTTGGCACCTTCACATCCTACAAATACAAAAGATGAAATCAGTGTATAAAAATTGGTAATGGGCTGTATGTTTTAATAATACGCCTCTATGAATAAAAATGAATATGTATTGTAGTTATTGTAGTTATAAAAATTGAATACCTGAATTGTGATGAACATATCAAATTGAGCCTAAATATTTTGAAAGACTTCTTTAAAGACAACATTGGTTGTAGTATCGGATGGTTTGTTGTTATCGTCATGAATCAAGATTTTGAGTCCTTGCTTGGATTTGACTCTTGACATCGCAACATATAATTGTCCATGACTAAAAACTAGTTTCGGTAAATATAATCCAACTCGGTCAAGGGATTGACCTTGTGACTTGTTGATTGTCATGGCATAAGAAACAATTATTGGGAATTGTCTCCTTGTCATTTTAAAAGGCCATGGTGATTGAGAAGGTGACATATCCATCCTATGAATGTAAACCGAGTGGCCTCTATGTTTGCCAGACATGATTGTTGCTGCCATAACATGTTGTCCCAGGTGTGTTACTATCAATCTAGTACCATTGCATAGACCATGAATTTGGTCAATATTCCTCATAAGCATTATGGGACTTCCAATTTTGACTTTGATCTTCTGGTTTGGAAGTCCAGAAGTGTGAAGAGAATTTAAAAATTCAGGTGTAATAACTTCAAAGAAGTTACCTTCAGTGATTTCCGATCGATCAAGTGAATCTGCACTTAAATATTCAACTTCTTCACCTAAAATGAACAAAAAAATTGACAAATTAATTGATTGATATATTCAGAATTGTAATATGTTAACTTGGAAAATATATAAATATATTACCTGGTAAAAGTCCTAAAACAACTGAGTTGATTTTGTCTACTACTTCAATGGTAGATGCTAATATAGCTCTACTACTTAAGTAGTCATAATCCATATAGCTATCCATCAAATTAGGATAAGTGTTATTTATGATTCCCAAGATTGGATCATCAAATTCCATTATTAAGAATTCTTGTGGAATTGTGATTTCCACAACACCATCATTAGGTTCATTTAATCTTCCTTCTCCAACTTTTAACAGCCATTCAGAAAATTCTGCCATCTTTTTTTTTTCTATATCTGATGATCCACACTGTAAGCGCATATTTTTGGTTAGAGTTAAAACTTCAACATGATCCCAAATGTATGAAGCATTTATAGTTGCATGGACAATGTCTGGACGTTTTCCTCTTGGAACAACAGGTAAGATCTGTCTGAAATCTCCTCCAAATACAACAACTTTTCCTCCAAATATTTCTTTAGAATTATTGTGCTTAGTCATAATATCCTTCATTGTTGTATCAAGAGCTTCAAAACAATACTTGTACGCCATTGGAGCTTCATCCCATATAATCAATTGAGTCTGTTGGAGCAATTCAGCATGGTGGCTATCATATTCAATATTGCAAGTAGAATTTTGTTCAGTTGGGACATATATTTTGAACTTGGAATGTGCTGTTCTACCACCAGGTAATAATAGAGAAGCTATTCCACTTGATGCAACAGTTAAGACAATTTTACACTTGGACCTGAGAGCACTTGATAGAGTTTTCCACATAAATGTCTTTCCAGTTCCACCATAACCATGAAGAAAGAAGACTCCACCTTGTTGGTTTTCCACTGCTGTCATAATTTTATGAAAAATGACTTTCTGCTCATCTGATTTGATGTAGAAATAGTATTAGATGCATGAACCATATATAAAAGTATGATTGAAATTAGAATGATGAATAAATAGTATTAGATGAATGAACCAAATTGTGGAAAAGTATGATTGAAATTAGAATGATGAATAAATAGAAAACCTGTTAATAAATTGAATAATTCTTGAAATTCAACTTTCAAGTCCTCGACATTATAGTTATGTTCATCACAGATCAACCTATTGCCCAATTCAGCTGTGATATAATCTTTTGGATAAGGCATAGATTGAAACTCATTCAATGATCTACTGTTGAGTTCCAATATTTTCTCAATTTCCAGTAGTGTCAGGTTGTACAATTGTTCATCAGTTAGTTGCAACTCTGTTTGAAACGTAGAAACAAATGTTTTCCATTATATAAGGGGAAGTAAAGTTTTGGTAAAAAAAGATGATAGAAAAATCAAAAACCAGAAAGTAGTTAGCATGTTATACCTCTGTTGTTTGCAATTTTCCTTTGTTTATACAGGACACCATCTGCTAACCACACTTTTGTCTCATCCCAAACATAACATGGTCGATCCATAACTGCTGACAGTAACATTCCGACGAATAACATTCTTAATTGAAAACCTGAGCCCCAATCTTTGGCTTCCTTAATTGCACCTATAAATTCTTTATCATCTCCTAGGAACCTCATCGCATAGCAAGCATCGCGAAAAGTTTTCAATTGTACTCCGGCAACGTTTTTGATTTGGTCATAACTTGTTGGTCCTCTGACCACAGTGAGCATCATTCTAAGGTAATATAGTTCACCAGTTGATGGAGGTACCCAAATTAACCTTCCAATTGTATATCCTCTCTTTCTTGGGGCCCAAGTTTTAGTTTTCCTTTTGTAAACAAATTTTGTTACAAATTCACTATAGGTTAATTTTCTTGCAAGTGAGTACTTTGAATTTGTTTCTAACCAGGATGTGAACATTGATTCAGTGACACTTGGTTTCTCTAGCACATGTTCCATTTGTTGATTGTCAGTAAAGTAAATGGAATATTCTCCTATTAAATGGAAGAACATGCGTTCAACTGCTGGTTTTCTGCCATGTATTGAAAAACCAAAAATTCTCCAAGAAGCTTCACTTGGAGAGATATACCTGAAATAAATATATAGTTGGGTTTCATTAGGATTAAATAATTAAGCTACGTATTTTGCATCTGGCAATTGTTCATAGATTATAATTTGGAGAGATATACCTGCAATCAAGATATTGTTTAATTTCATCAACATCAGTGCCGTTGTTTCCAAGAACAGTTGCTGAAATGAGATCATAACCTTTGTGGATATACTTAAATAAGTATTTGATTGATGTCCTTTGGTTACACCACTCCATGTTAATGTGAGCTCATTACTTCATCAAGAGACTTGGATTATAAGGAACAACGTTGCGATTGTCCAATTCAGTTTGGCTCTTAACAATGATATGTGAAATTCCTGGCACGCTATGCACAATGCTCTACACGATGCTCTAAGCACTCTATCCGATCTAGCGCGTAATAATGTAAACCAAGTAAAGAAACACAAATAAAAAAGACAAAGTATTTGTTAACCCAGTTCAGCGCAAACAGCAACCTACTCTGGGGGATACCAATCCAGGAAGGAATATCACTATAATAGTCCTAATTCTAAGTTCTCAGCCAACGCCCCGTTTACAACTTATAACCTAGGCACTACCAATGATTCTTCAACCTAGGAACTCCTAGATTAGAGATCTCATCTCACTCCCCTACAACCTTACAAACAGCAAGGATTTCACTAACACAAAAACAAAACGTTTTTGGAGACACACTCCTAAAACTACACACTCGTACCTAAAGGCTTAGAGTGTTACACCACCAAAAAGTCCTAACTCCGTACTTCAAAGCTTAGGAGAGGATCACACACAGTATAACTCAATTAACAATGTTCTAAGCTTGCATCAAGGTGACACAAGAAAGACTCACAAATAACACACACGCAAAACCTAGAATTCTAGACACAAACACAATACGGCGTGAACAATAACTGGTCTGAATTAAGGTTTGCATATTCCTTAAATACTTCAGCCAAATCTTCCTTGATTCAGAAATAGCATGGGCTTGATTTGTTTGACCCAAGCAATAACTCCACATTAATTAAAATAGATTCTCTACAAAAATATTCTTCAAGGAGATTCTCTTCAGAAATATTCTTGACAAGGATCTGAAGCATTAAATAATATTCCTCATAATTAATCTGATTAAACGCGCCATGCAAGATTCATGAGAGAGAAACCAAACATTCCATAAATAGAACATGTCATGAACACTCCTCGTGAGACGATACAATGCTTGAGGCATCGGATCACACATCCTGCTACAAGGTTTAGTTTACAAAAAATGCAGCCAAAACCAAAGACTCAACAAACTCCCCTTTTGGCAAATTTTTGGCTAAAACAAATTATGACTATACAGATACTACTTAAACAGATACTTCAACTGCATTTCTTTTTCTCAACATAAACACACAAGCATAAAGATCAGTAGAGGTTATCCTTCAAAACAGTAGAAAAGAATAAGATGTATCTTTTTAAGATTATCAGAGAGGCATGCAACAGCGGAACACAAAATAACTACTTCGCCTTAAATGGTCAGGAAAATAAACATTGATAGGATGTGGAATAGAATGCTTCAGCATTTCACAAATCTACTCCCCCTACACACATGCATAGGATGTTGGAGCATCGTATCCAACATCTCCCCCTGCATAACACAAATCAGCTCCCCCTAAACACCTGCATATATCAGAGCACACACAGCAGCCACACAACTACATACTCCATCCAACTACACTACAAGCATATCAGTACCAAACAACAGACTAAACATAACATAACCAACATTTACTCCCCCTTTTTGCCACAAATTTGACAAATTAGCAGCAGAGTAGACCACAAAGTACTTACTAATATTACAGACCATATGCACTGAAGAGTGCTCAAATATCCAGGGCAAGACCCAGAATCAGAATAGTAACAACAAATCGGATGTCTGCCAAGGCAAGGCCACAGATGCTGAGACATCTGGCACAACATTCGACTCATGTAGAGTTTCCTTGAGCGAACCAATAACACTATCAACAACCTTTGTAGGTGACATATTGGCACATTCAATACCAACATTCAAACTAGGTTGTCCTAGAGTTTCATCAGATTTAGCCTTTACTAATGGCCTGGTTTCAGTACCAAAAGGGACATAAAACGAGGAAGAGGGAGACTCACTTACAAGCATAGATGTTGCTTTCTTCATAGTACAAGTAGTAATGGGAGTTGCCTTGGTGATTAAAATAGAGTAGCCATCTTTGGGTTTCCATTCCTTCTTCACATTTATCACTTCAGGTGCAGGCTTTGCTTGCTGATTCCGCTCGGGATACCCATACAGCTTGAAACAGAAAGGCCTTATATGTCCCTTCTTACCACAATGGTGACATACCCACCTTCGATATCTCCTCTGACTATTAGGTCTTTGGTGCACATGGGGTTTTGAATCATACTCAAATTTTGGAACGGGGTAGGTTCTAGGATGTTGAGTATGATGCTTCAACATCACGTTTCCAGTGCAAGGATCAAAAACTCCTTCAGCGGGCATAAACTTAGTTTCAGGGTTCTGTTGATACTGATTTAGGCTTGTGTAGTTGTATCCAACAGACTTTGCTTTACCACTTGGTGCACTCTCCAAAATTTGTTCAAGAAAGTTGGTTCCTGAGTTCAGCTGACTTACACGTTTCCTTAGATCATCCATTTGAACATTTACTTGGATGACTTTCTCCTCAGCTTGTGTAGCCTTTTCAACCTGTATGTTTACTTCAGCTTGAAGTTTGTTAATGGTCTTTTTCTGCTTCTCAAGAATTCTACACATTTCTTCATACCTTGTAAGTAGTTCTTTGTAGGTGTTAGCAAGCTCATCAAAAGTTATGTCTTTATCACAAGAATCTTCATCAGATTCATATCTACCAGTGAATGCTGCAATATGCTCAACAGTTTCATCATCAGGTTCACCTTTTCTCTGAACATTACCGTTTTTACTGATGTTGTTCTTCATTTCAGATATTTCATTTATATATAATTCAAAGGTTTGAAGTGATCCAATAAGCTCATCCACTTTCATGCTTGAGATATCTTGAGCTTCTTCAATGGCTGTAACTTTCATGTCGAATTTCCTAGGTAGAGACCTGAGAATTTTTCTCACAAGCTTTTCTTCAGGGATCTTTTCACCAAGTGAATCAAATGAGTTGGCAAAATCAATCACGTTCATATGAAAATCACGTACGCTTTCATCTTCCTTCATTCTGAGGTTCTCAAACTTAGTGGTTAGAAGTTGGAGCCTTGAATTCTTTACCTTGGATGTCCCTTCATGAGTGGTCTTGAGAATTTCTCAGGCATCTTTTGCCACAGTGCATTGCTTGATCAACCTAAAGATGTACTTGTCCACTCCACTAAATAAAGCATTCAAGGCTTTGTTGTTTGCAAGAGCCAACTCATCTTCTTTCTTAGACCAATTCTCTTCTGGCTTTAATTCGGTTGTGCCCCTCATCACAGGGTGTTCCCAACCTTTGATAACTGCTTTCCAAGTTTGGCTATCCATAGATTTTAGATAAGCCATCATACGCGACTTCCAGTAATCATAGTTGGTGCCATCCAAAAGCCGTGGTCTGCCAGCAGATACTCCTTCCATGTCCATAGTACCAGAAAATAACTTCCCTGGAGCTCACCCAAATTTGTTAGGGTGTCCGCTCTGATGCCAATTGAAATTCCTGGCACGCTATGCACGATGCTCTAAGCACTCTATCCGGTCTAGCGCGTAATAATGTAAACCAAGTAAAGAAACACAAATAAAAAAGACAAAGCATTTGTTAACCCAGTTCAGCGCAAACAGCAACCTACTCTGGGGGATACCAATCCAGGAAGGAATATCACTATAATAGTCCTAGTTCTAAGTTCTCAGCAAACGCCCCGTTTACAACTTATAACCTAGGCACTACCAATGATTCTTCAACCTAGGAACTCCTAGATTAGAGATCTCATCTCACTCCCCTACAACCTTACAAACAGCAAGGATTTCACTAACACAAAAACAAAACGTTTTTGGAGACACACTCCTAAAACTACACACTCGTACCTAAAGGCTTAGAGTGTTACACCACCAAAAAGTCCTAACTCCGTACTTCAAAGCTTAGGAGAGGATCACACACAGTACAACTCAATTAACAATGTCCTAAGCTTGCATCAAGGTGACACAAGAAAGACTCACAAATAACACACACGCAAAACCTAGAATTCTAGACACAAACACAATACGGCGTGAACAACAACTGGTCTGAATTAGGGTTTGCATATTCCTTAAATACTTCAGCCAAATCTTCCTTGATTCAGAAATAGCATGGGCTTGATTTGTTTGACCCAAGCAATAACTCCACATTAATTAAAATAGATTCTCTACAAAAATATTCTTCAAGGAGATTCTCTTCAGAAATATTCTTGACAAGGATCTGAAGCATTAAATAATATTCCTCATAATTAATCTGATTAAACGCGCCATGCAAGATTCATGAGAGAGAAACCAAACATTCCATAAATAGAACATGTCATGAACACTCCTCGTGAGACGATACAATGCTTGAGGCAATGCTTGAGGCATCGGATCACACATCCTGCTACAAGGTTTAGTTTACCAAAAATGCAGCCAAAACCAAAGACTCAACAATATGACTTTTGGATCTTCTTCTGTAAACTGGAAAACCTTCATGATCAACAACTGTAATTTCTTGGAATCTTTTTGGGAAAAACTTTGAACATTGACCATTCTTCATACAAGGACAAGAAACATTTTTGCCTCCACATGGGCCATGTATCATATGGTTTTTGACCAGGTTATATAGTTCTGGTTGAGTGTTTGGATCAGGTATTTCAGCAGATATAATTTTATCAATATCTTCTGGATCAGGGTACTTGCTTTTAGGATGCATGAATAGTAATATGTGGGCATGTGGCAATCCTCTCTTTTGGAATTCAATAGTGTAAAGATCTGCAATCAAAAATATTAGTTATAAACCAAAATGGAAAAACATAATAAATATGGTACATAACATTATTCAGTAAAATGTTGAGGAATTTGTTAAATAGAATTCAGATACAGTTATGGTAACTTACATCCAATAACCCTTCCTAAAACATGTTTTCTAGTGAGGTCTTTCATTAGATTTTGCAATTTGATTTTAAAGACTCTTGAAACAATGTCAGGTCGATCATGAGTTTTCAAGTTGTCCTTTGATACTTCTCTTTGAATTTCGGGCCAGTTAGGATTACATGTGAATGTGATAAATAAATCAGGGAATCCCAACTTGCTGGAGATAGCCATACCATCAAAGTACAATTGATCCAAATATCTCCTGCTGCCAACAACAGTGGATGGAAGTACAACTCTCTTGCCTCTTTTTGTTTGATGTGCTTGAGAAGGATTACTCAATCTTTGGTATTTACCAACTCTTAACTTTGGTTGATTTTTCCTCAACCATGTTAATCTCTCTGATTCCATCATGGTGAATCCATCAACCAAAAACTGTTGAAATAATCTTCTACTACAAAGTAAAGTTCGAGGATCATTTTTCCTATTTTGTATTCTGTATGATAACCAATTTTTGATCGTAAGTCTGTTTTGACGTGTAACCACAACCTCATCCTTGTATTTCTGCAAAATGCCAGGTCTATAACCATCTTCGCCATATGGAAAGATAAGTGGATATTGATAGCTGAGATAAGCTGTATGGAATTCATGAATTCTTTGAAGCTGGCCATCTTTATAATGCATGATTATATCTCTTTCCTCAGCTGCATCAACATCTCCTACTATTAATGCAGCTACTTCTGAAACAGTTGGTTGATTATATATCCTTCCATCAGTTTGTCTGTCAGAAATGAGTCTTAGCTTTAAATCTTGGACGTTGCCATCGGTGATTAGATCACACGCCATTCGGAAAGATTTAGCATGTACATTATGGTTATCTAACATTTGAACTAATTTCTTCACAATCTCTTTGTCAATTTCTTTATTACTCCTGCAATTATTCAGATATAACAAATGGTAAGGCTTTCTTTAAACTAAATGAGTAATAAAGTAAAGGTTATAGTTTTTGACTAATAATTATTGAGATGTACCTGAATGGAAAAATTTTGTTATCAATTTCGTTTTCAGTGTCATAAATATATAATTGTGCGAATTTTGGTTTTTGTCCGAATTTTGGTAACAGACTTCCAATTCTATGGCAAGTTTGTCCTTGTATTCTCAAAGTAGGTGGACCTCTTCCATTTCTATTTCCCTTATCAATTTCCATTCCAGATGATGTAAATGAAAACATTGCATTGTAAACTCTGATGTTTTGCTGGAAAAGTTTGCTGTCTGGTGAAGTTTGATCAAAGAGTAGATGTTGAAGTAGATAAGGAGCTGGCCTCAAAGGAGGCAATTGAACTTTGTCATTTGCGCAACAAATTTGGAATTTAGGAACTGTATTATCCCTTGATTTGTTCTTCCTTTCTTGGTACCACATACATGCTTGACAATGTGGGCATTCCCACAGAGGATCTCCAATATCATCATATGTTGTTTATAACAAAGTTAATACATGAAGAAATTTTGTTGTTGGTACCACATACATGGTTAAAAAGAATGGTTGCAATAAACACACATTGATAAATGATGCTGAAATACAACTATCATATAAATTGTACGATCATGGACAAGATATATTTTTGTGCAATCTGTTCAAATAAAAGTGAATTTGATAAATGATGATGAAAAACAATAATAATAAAAATTGTACCTTGAAATGTAACATTTCCAATTTGAAAGTTATCCTCTCCTAGTTCAAATTCATCCTCAGAATCTGAGCTTGCATCTAAGGCTTGAAGTTCATCACGGTCAGATTCACAGTCATCATGGTGTTCATAATCATTATTGTCATCAGGAAAAACATGATCATCATCGTTTACATTAGGTTGATCATCTGTCCTTTCAAATGCTTACTGACTTTCTGGAATTGGTTGAGAAGAAGTTGAAGCTACATTTGTATCAACTGCTAAAAACTTATTCAACAGATTAATGTTTGGTGTTGTCCTTGTTGACACATTTTTTTGTTTTCCAACATGATTGAATTGGGAAGATAAGGGTTGTGTATTGTTTGGAATGGGTGGAGATTTTTGATGGTTGGTAATATCAACCAATGGTGTTGAAATTACATTTGGAGTGTCAGATATTGTTGGAGTAGTTTTTTTTGAAGTAGTTTTGGATTTTTTAGGTGGTCTTATGTAAGGAATTCTTCCACCCAGAATAGTTTTTCTTTTAGCTCTTGCTAAAGATGTGATCAGCGAAATTTTGATCATCTTAAGCTTCCATGGTAGAACAAAGTTTGAATTTGAGTGATAGTCCTTCTAATGTTTGAAATTGAGCTATTATTATAAAACTATTGTTTCAAAAGTTTGAAATGGAATTTCGGTTTCCCACCAAAGCAATGAGTTTGAAATTATAATGTATTTTAATGATTCTAATAGTACAAACCGTCCAGCTTGAGTTCTAGTTTCTTTCTAATGAGCTTAGTTGATTATGTGACTGAATCATGGAGTTAGACATGGTAATTTTCCAAAATTAAAAGTACAAAGTGTGATAGCATAGAAAGTGAGGGAATGGACTTGTTGCTTACTTAGAGTACAAGCTAGGGTGTAAGCATTAAATGCATTAGCATAAAAGGTGGAAAAGTAGATATCATTGTAGGATGTAATGTCAGATTTTATAATCCATTTTATTAAGCTATGCTTTGAGGAGGAAGAGTTGATTTGACTGAAGTTTAGAGTTTCAATTTGATAGTTGGTAAGATAATATTATAATAACAGGCTGTATTTTTTGGTGAATAGGGAAATGTGAAAAAATTTATTTTCGGAATTGTTAGCACTCATAATTAAACAGATGATATAATGATTAGATTAAATTATATTGATATTAAAATTAAATAACGTTGTTGTTTGTAGTTCCTGATTAAAAAATGTGCATTAGGTGGCTTTGCAAATTAAATTGGTGTTATGTTTGGCTTTATAATTCTTGTCTTATGGCTACAAAAGAATGAATCAATAACAAAGTAATTTTGTATGTGATACTATAGATATTTTTGGTTGAGAATATTGTCCAAGATGGACCAACTTTGATTTGATTTCATTGTTAGTTAATAATAAATTGCATATAATGAATTATTTATAACCATAATATAGGATTAGAAAAGAACTTGGATATACTTGAATATTGTAGAATTCATACTTGTTAAACAAAGTCAAGGATTTGATAAGTAGATTGCATTACAATATAGATACCATTAACAAAAGTAAGTGCCATATAGAGGCAAACTGTAAGACCCAAGATTTTACTGTACAATTTTCTAAGGAACTCTAGTGTCGGCTACGAGTTTTAGGGTTTTTAGTAAAGCGGTTTTGTGAGTATCGTCGCATTAATGAGATTTTTGCTGAAACGGAGCCTGTTTTGTGCTCGTGCGCTGGAAAGGCACAGACTTTCGGGCCATGATCCTCTTTTAAGCATGAGGAGATTTCTGTGGATTCAGAATAGCGAGTTTTGGATTATTCTTGTTTTTGGAAAAACGAGTAGGATTTTACCCGCGGATGTAAAATCTTACTGCGTCTGTTTTAAGTGAGGTTTCGGATGGAAGTTTCATATATCTGCGTGAGTTAGGATATGTCCTGAGATTAATTTTCTAAGGTATGGAAGAAAATTACAGTCGCGGAAAAAGATTCGGCGATAAGTTTTGGAATGGAAAAACGATAGACGTTCTTTCTATAGGTTTTCTGTTTTTGCGAGTTTCGTTCGTCGCGATGCGCGAGAACTGAGCGTGCGTTTCGTTGTATGAGGTTATGGGAAATATCTTGTGAGGATAGACTTGGTTTTGATCCAAGGGCTAGGGATTAGTCTTGGAAGCTTTCACTATTTGATCCAATGGTTGCCATGAACCAAGAGCACTTTATAGTAAGACTTTTGGATCACTTTGTGGACTTAGAAAAATCACAAATTCACTTCTTCTTTCTCTCTTTGGCCGTGGCTTTCTTTCCACCTTTCCATCTTGAGAAAATTTCCAATTCTTCACCAAAAGCTTGGTTTTTTGGCTTGTTGGATCATAGAGATTGAAAGGAATTCATCTCCACTTGAGGTAGTAAACCTTCTCCTTTCTTTGTTGGTTTAAAACATCTTATGTTAGGATTTTTATGATTATGTTCTTGGGAGAAATTTCATAAGAATTGGTTTTGTATGGTTTTTGTTCCATGAAAGTTGTTCATGAGAGTTTAGTAAGCATGCTAGGCTTTGTTATTGAAATTTTTCCATAAGTTTGTGAGAATCTCATGAGAAAAGTTAGGGTTTTGGTTGGTTTATGTATTGATCAATAACATGTGGTTAAGTTGTAAGGTTTTGAAAAGAAAAGTTGTCTTTGAACCTTTGGGAAAAAGGGGAATGCGTTGTATGGTTTTGTTTTAGAAAATCCGATGAAAAATATTTTGGGGTTTATGAAAATATTTCCTAAGTGTTTTTGGGTAGTGTTTTTGGGGTCAAAGTGGTTTAAAACACTTGTGACATGTAGTGTTGCTTTTTACTTTGAAAACATGTTTGAAAATGATTACCGGTCGGTTAAGGCCCGTAATAAAACTTGTGCTTGGATTTGGTTTTGATTTTGGAAATGAAAATCAAATAACTTGCACTCGAAGCAACCAACATGCTTTCGGGAATGAATTGCTTGCTTATGAAAATGGTTTGCTTTTGTGCCTTGAAAAAGTGTTGGGAACTAATAGAATCAAACTAGGCTTGGGTGGAAAAAGGTGGTGTGAGTTGCTGTCTTTTGCTGTCATGACAGGTGCAACTCGCTGAGCGAGTGTTAACTCGCCAGGGCGAGTGTCACAGGTCATGACAACACGCCAGGGCGAGCTCCAGAGCGAGCTAGACCTGTCCTCACTGCCTTCACTCGCCACCAACTCGCCAGGGCGAGCTCTGGGAGTTGAAATTTTGGATTCTGATTTCTAAACTTGGTTTTTAACTTTCTAATCCCTTTTTATTAATTTATGGAAGTGGTTGGGATTGGAAACGAGTTTTTCGGGTGCTCGGAAAGTACGTAACTTATAACGCAAGAAAACGGCCATTTTGCATTTCAAATTATTTAAGACTTTTGGCAATTGTTTTGGGTCCTAAAAATAGTACAAATAACTCATGGGGGTTGATCAATACGATAGTTTTTGTTATGGTATCCGAAAGAGGGATTTTTCCTTAGAAACCTTTAGGTTTTTGGGGTTTTGGTGTAGTTTCAATACTATTGGTTAGAGAACAATGTATTGATTGTTGCGCTGCTTGTTTTAGGAAGCGCGTTGTGTTGTTTGAGCGTGTATAGTTAACGGAAGCTTGCCGAGGTAAGGGCATCACTTTATTTCTGTCTTTTCACTGAGTTATAACATGTTTGTTGGTTATTTTCGGTGATGCGTGTTTGTATGTTTGGCATGTATTTGTTATGTATTCTCGTGATGAGAAAGTGTTTACAATACGTGTGTTGTTTTACATATGATTGGAGATGTATGTATGAACATGTGGGGGAATACATATGATTGGAAATGTATGTATGTTTGTTGTGGTTTGCTACATATGATTGGATATGTATGTATGTTGTTGGGATGGTTTACATATGCTAGGGAGGTATGTATTTGTTGCATTAGTATACATGGGGAATCGTATGCTCATGCATTGTTAGTGCGTAGTGGCGGGAGTGGACTACGAGGTGTGGTTGCGGGAGTGGACCCACCTGATTCTTATAGGGTTTTATTGAGTTCAATACATGGTTGCGGGAGTGGACCATGGGGTGTGATTGCGGGAGTGGATCCACCTTAATCCTTTGTGATTTTGTTGAGTTCGATACATGGTTGCGGGAGTGGACCATGGGGTGTGATTGCGGGAGTGGATCCACCTTAACCTTGTGATTTCGTTGGTGTTTTAGTAGGGGTTGGACCTACAGTTCTGGAACTCATGCATTGTGGTAGCTAGGGTTAGTACCACGCATTTTAGAAGTCTGCATTAGGCTTGGTGTGCATTATATACATAAACCCGTTGGTGGGAATTGCTTTGGTGGTTAAAAGCTTTCTCTTGTGTTTGTGGAATTATTGTTATGTGTACAATCTTTCGCACCGGTTATATATATACATACTATATATTTTGTGGTGACCCTTTCTTTCATTTGCGGGCTCATCCCACCCAGATGATGGGTTAGGTCGTGGTGACGACGGTGGCAGTTCTAGGCCATAGTGAGCACGTGGTGAAGCTTAGTATAGTTATGCATAGTTTTGACAATTATCAAAAAGGGGGAGAATGTAAGTGCACCAGTTCATCCTCATGTTTTAATAATTGTCAAAACACATGAAAATAGGATTGAACATATTTTGGCAACATTACTAATGACTTGACAACAGAGAACTATTTTCTAAACCTTGAAAAATTGACTTTTAGGTATTTTGTATCGATACATACATTGGTGTATCGATACAAATGTCCTGAAATTCCTTCTATCTGGTTTTGGGTATTTTGTATCGATACATGCATAGTCCGTATCGATACAAAAATGGTTTCTCAGAGGCAGAAAGTCACCTGTGCATCGAATCATGCTTGCATGTATCGATACACATGTGAATGCCCTCAAAATCCAGAGAGTAGATGATGTATCGAATCATGCTTGCATGATTTGATACATATCAGTCAAGAGTTTCAAGATTCTGATATTTGTATCGATACACACCCGTGTTTGTATCGATACAAAGGTCCAAAATTTCATTTTTAACGTTGGTCAAAGCATTTGTATCGATACAAATGATCATTTGTATCGATACATGTTTGAAAAATTATGCCCAAATTTGCTCATTCTATTTTCACTTTAAATAGCAATGTGTGTGATCCTTTGTTTGTAACACAACTGAGAAAAATCTAGTGAGAACCAGTGAGAAAGCAAGAGTGCTTTGAGAGAAACACTTTGGATACAATTTGGGTGAAAAATTGGGATCAAAGTGTATCCTTCACAAGATCATCATCTTCCATCAAGTTGCAACAATTGAAGATTGAGTATGGGATCAATCCAATAGAAGTTGTACGCTTGGTCGATAACGTTCGGTACGATTCGTGGTGAATCAGAATCGTGATCGGGTTGATTTGCGAAGGAGGTTTGGTTGCTCGCTAGGGATTCAAGATTGTTCGATATCTTGAAGGATCAATCGAGAAGAATCGAAGGACTCAGCTGGACGATTGTTGCAAGGAGTTGCACGGGTAAAATCGTTGGAATTAGAGGGTGAAGATTCGTTCGTCGATTGAGGTTTAGCATAGTTTTACTTTTGAGTCAATATAGGTTTATTGGATTCATTGTAAATTGTGCACTTGTGTTCAAACTGTTTTTTAATCAATAATACTCTCAAATAACCCGTTTGGTTATTTGGGGGGAGACGTACCCGGCCGACCGCGAGGACGACACGAAAGCCGGGGAACTCCCTAATCATCTCTTGTGTGTCGATTCGCTTTAAATTCTTACTTTACGCAATTCGCTTATATTTTGAGTCAATTGAAGGTTTGTGTTCGTAAGTGTGCACAAAGGTTCAATTGCTATTATCTTGATTGTGATTGAGTTTGAGTATCGAATCATATAACTTGCTTGGGACTGTTTTTGTTAATCAATTAAATTTGGATACTTTGCATTAAGCGTTCCGATAATTTTCCTATTTCGTTCAAGGCTATACTATCTTTCCTTTGGTCAAAAGGTGCAAAGTAGACTACCGATCCGGTGGTGCTTCTGCGCATTCGTTTTAATCAAATAATTTTTTAAAATTGACATTGGTTAACGAAGCCACTTATTCAACCCCCCTTCTAAGTGGTAGCCTAGTAGTCTAACAATATAGGCATGCAAAAAGTGTTATCCACATTGAGGTATGGTTGAAATTTTCATGGATTCTTTTCAATTTTGATCTTTGATCTGAGCCTAGTTGTAGAAAGCTGGGGTGGAGAAGGATCGACATTCTTGCCATGAGAAACCTCAGGTTCAGCAGCAGCCCTTTTGCCTTTGGTTGGAGTGACAATTATAGGTTTGAAAGGATCAGATTCAGAAGTTGCTGATAAGTCAATCTGAAAATATAACAATTGTTGTAAATGAGTTGAAAATGATGTGGTGGTAATTGAAGGGAAGCAAGAGTGGATATTTTCATTATTAAAGACTTACGGTTGGAATAACAACATAATCTTGGGATAAATTATCAGAGACCGTCTCCTTAATAAAAGTAAAAAGAAACATAATAAGTATAGTTGTATACAATGTTGACATAAAAGACAATAGTCAAATATGAAAACAAAAGGAAAACCTGGTTAGTTATCGGCTGATCAGGTGTTTCAGAATTAGAGGGAATTGTTACTATCATCTTAGAATTATCCTACAAAAGCGTGGAAGTATTACAAAAGCTGTTGATATTGCAGCGTGATGAAAATTGCACAAGTTTCCCAATTTCAGATTGGTAAACCAAAAGATTTTAAGTTGTATACAATTTAGACAGAAAATATAATAGACCAATAGGATGTATAAATGAAAACCTGGTTTGATTCAGGCTGAGTAGTAGCTTGAGCAGTAGAGGGACTTGCTAAGATAATTTTAGAAGTTGCCTACACAATAGTGGAAGGTTATGACAAAAACTTTGGAAACAAAATGCGGAATGTTGAACAAAGAGCAGAATCAAATACCTCATCTTTTGGAAACTGATCAATGGTTTTTTTGATGATAGTATCATCTTCCTTAAGAGATTGAACTGAACATGTTCCCCATGTTGGTTGCCACTTAATCCTAAGAGCAAAAGTTCTGCCACAGATATTATCAACACACAATGGATACTCAAGTGGATTGGTTACACCAGCCTGAAAAATGAATGAAGATAAGATTATATTTGAAGTCATTAAGAAATTGTTATTCTGTATGATGTGTATGGATCAATACAGCAAATACAAGAAGCAATCATACCTCAATCATGATTAATTGCAGCTCAGCAGCTGTCTTTCCTAGCAATTCATTGCACTGTTGATCCCACAACACGATTTTTGCAGTTGTTCCTTCATAATCAACTTCATATTCCAATTTGAACCTGTCAAAAAAATGATAAAGAATGTGTAATACGAATCAGGGAGGATAACATGATGGAATTAGAGAGGTAAAAATGGCTGTTCGAAGGTATAAAGATGTAAACCACAATGACCTTAGATTAATTGCATGGGTTTGATGGCCATCTGGACAGATCAAAGGTAAGCTGTTTCCTCTAGCAGCCTTTGGACATTTGCTGCATGCTTTGTAATACCAACCTTTGTTGCTTGGTAACAAACTGGTTGTGCGGACAACAGTTGTACAAGTAGCATTCTAGATAAAGAAGTAAATTTAGATGTAATAAGTATCATAAATATACATAAAGAAAAGGTAAACATACAAAGAAACTGATAGCAAAATAGATATAAGATTATTACCTCTGAAAGAGCCATGATTTTAGCTAGTGGTAGAGAAATAGCTTTGTCGAAGAACTTATCAGTAGCATTGTATTGAGATGAAGAAGCAGATTGAGTGTACATTTGGGAACCACAACTGAGGCTAGCCAAGCTTTGACTCTGGGAGGAGGCTCCTTCTTCAACACCCAAGCTGTAAAATGAATGATAGGCACAAGTATAAGTGATAAAAAAGCGTTGATCGTAAGACCAGATATGTATAAAGAATGAAAGTGTGGATTATGATCAAACCTTTTTTTAAAATCATTTATTGGTGCAATATCAGCATTGATGTAAAGTTTTGTTGCATTCCACGCATTTGAAACACCAAGTTCATATTTGTCTAAAGAAATCATAGATATAAATATAACACAGTTTAGCAAAAGATGCAAAAATGAGTTATGAATGAATAGACTAAATGAACTAACAGCATAACCTGTAGCCTCTTTCCTTGTTGTAAAGTTGAAATTGAAGCGCAAAATCCTCCCACAGTGTACAATTCAGTATATTTCCCCTATTGTAAAGGAACTTGTCAAATTCAGTAACGAAAGTGTTTGAAGAATAATAAAAAACAATGTGTTTCAATATTTTACTTGATGTCTTTCAATTTGAAGTTAATTTGCATTTTCCTATTCCCAGGGACAGTTTGAGTGTATCCTAATTCATGGAATACACCTATGACATCTGCATACATAAACAAAAATTGAAGTTACGACCGGTAGCGGTTTAAAATAAAACAAATATTGGCTGTTAAGTTGATACAACTAACCAACACAAACATCAGGTCGAACTTTTCCACATTTGATCTGTTCAAAATCTTGGAATTTGTAACCTGGATGTTCTATCTTGTGTTCATTTATGTCTTCAATAAGAGTACCAGAGTTGAAGACAACTTTGAAAGGATGATCAGAACACTTAAGAGGGATATTGTTTTTCTCAACAACAAAGTTTTGGAGAGTAAATGTTGTATTTTCAGCCAAGGCTTCTTTGAATTGATCCTTCAAATCAGCAGGAACAATGACTTGAATATCATGACCCTACAGCAATAAAAATCAAAGTATAGTTAATCTTGTGTTAGCACTAAATAAGGGAAACCTCACAAGGTGGAGGTATTTATAAAAACCATACCATTTTATCAGTAAGAACCATCTCTACATGCTTAACGTTTTTATAATTGGTAGCCACCTAAAGATCTTTAACCAGAACAGCTACTTTCCAGACATACTTAGAATCATTGATGTCCTTGATTGTTTCTATAGCTCTAGCCATATTGTTGCTTAAAAAAAAGTAAAGTATGTAAGTGTTTGTATCAATTTTTGGTCAAAAGTTCTTTGAAGCATAAAAGTGCTAACTTTTTTTCAAGCATAAAAGTGGTAACATTTTTTGAAGCATAAAAGTGATTAACATAATGTACATAAAACGCAGAACATCAAGACAAAAAGAACATTGAACACATTTAACTGGAATAGTGTTAAATAATCTGGTAAACAGTTCAAATACGATACCCTAACATAAAAAAGAACCATTACAAACAAAACATGGTGATTCATTCAATAACAGCCAAACACGACCAAAGTTTTAGTTTCAAAGTATGAAGATCTAACAAAGGAAGAGTTGAAGCATAACCAAAGTACAAGAAACATAACCTAAAGTTTGTCAAAGTTTCAAATGATGAAGTATCAACAAATGAAGAGTTTAACATAACCAAAGTACAACAAACATAACAAAAAGATTGTTAACAAACAAACACAACAAAAAGTAAAAATTATAAGCTAACAAAGTCATTATTTGATATACCTCGGGTTAGTTTCCTCTGAGGTCGAAGCAGGTGTTGCTAAAATCACAAAACAAAGAAGAAGTATCAATATGATGCAAATGATGAAGTATGATTGTAAGAAAAGAGATTTATGAAATTTACCTTGTTTTAGCGAGACGTCCAAACAGAGTTCCTACAAAAACAAAGCAAAGAAGAAGAATAACACAGTAGAGAAGATGATTAAAAGTTGGAGAAGAAGATTGCAATGATGAAGAATGAAGAAGGAAAAAGATTTGAGAAAGATTGAGATACCAGAGAGAGAAAGTTCCGCAGAAGAGAGAGAAACTTTCTTGAAGAATGAAAAAGTGATGATTTGGATGTTTGTTCAGTAGAAGCAGCTGAGACAATAGAAGGAAAAAGCGGGTATGTGGAAACAAGCCAAAGGAACTCTTCCATTCAACTTGTTCATTTTAAAATTAGGACACTTGTCAAGCATATAAGATAGAAGGGCAATATGGTCTTTTCAGGAACATGTTTACTTCTTATACTAAGGGAGGATGCCAAAACCCAAAAAAATTCAAATTCACCAAAATACAACCTTGGTCCAAATTAATTCCAACCCATATCCAATCACAAAAATTCCATTTTTCACAACAACAACAACTAATCACTCTCAAAATTCAAATTAAGTCCAACTTTGAGCATATACCCATTTGATCCAAATTGGATTCTTATCAAGGTTGTGAAAACCGGACCGTGAACCGGACCTGTATCCGGTCCGAGTCGGCCGCAAAACCGGTCTGCGCATGAACCGATCATTGAACCGGAAAACCGGTCAAAACTGGAAAAAAATCGGAAAAAACCGGCGGTTCAAAACCTGAACCGGTTTAAAAAAATTACTTATTTTTTTAATTGAAAAAGTTAAAAAAATCCACAAATTAAGTGGGGTCAATCTCATACCACTAAAAGTCATATTAAATGATGACCAATCAAGTGGGAGACTTCAAATGCACTAAGAAACATCCTAACAAAGACACTATATTTTTAAATGATGACCAATCAAGTGGGAGACTTCAAGTATGAGATTTCTCCAATGTGGGACTTCATAGAGTAGTTCATATACAAAGACACTATATTTTTATTTACAAAACACATTTAATTTTATTTTTTATTAATAATTTGTAATGAGATTAAGAAAGACATATTTATTTTATTTTATAAAACATACTTAAATTTATATTTGTTGTAAATTACCAACAAATTTAAAATAAATATAAAGAAAAAAGCAACCAACTTTCTCAATAACTATTTTTTTTTTAATTTAAATTATACAATTATAAGCTTTTATATGGACTTCAATTTTTAATAGTGTAAAATTATATATATTGTCTAAAATTATTATATATTATTTAAAATATAAAAATTATATATTTAATTAAAAACGGTCCGATCCTGGTCCAACTTCAGTTCGACCGTTGAACCTTAAACTGGTTAGCTCACCGGTTCAATGACCGGTCCGGTTCTCACAACCTTGATTCTTATCATAATTTGTGCTTCCAGAATACTCTTCACCATGACAATTCATCATTCATAAACAAAAATTACCACCTTTCACTATAAAAAAAACTCATAAAACCTCACATTTTCACACTTACTATTCTACCCTTTCTTGTTCACCAATTTTCACTCATTCTTAACATAATTCACTCACTTATAAATAACAACATCATCTGGAGAGAGAGGGGGCCGAAATTCAGATCAAAATCACACACAAAAATCACCTCATTCTCTCATTTTTTCAATTTTCATTTTCACATTAAACAGCCACAAAACTCCCATTTCTTTTCACAAATCACTCGTAAACACTTACAGTAGCCATCTAACAACTTAAATCAAAGTTCTAACGTGAGATTTGAGAGAACAAAATAGCAAAAATATCCCAAAGAAGTGTTGGTTCGGGTAGGGTTTCTAAGGCCTCAAAACAAGTGAGGTTTGATTCTTCATCTAGAAGCTCTTTAGGACCTATTACATGTATTAATTCATTGAAATTTGGACTGAATCGGGTTTCACCATTTTTAATTGTTCTTCACTTTGTTTCTTCGAATCCCATTTTTAAGACCTCAAATGTGAAAGCCAAGCTTGGATTCATGATCAGGAGCCAAAAGTAAGTTGAATAGAACTTTGTTTCGCAAGTTTTGAGCCCTTTTTTAGGATTTTGAATTTTTTGAAAATAAATAAGATGAAGGCCGAAGCTAATTAAGGCCTTTATTTCCGTCGCTACAAGTTTTGTTTTCCAGATTAGTTCCTAGCCGTTTGATCTGTTCCGCTAACGAGGAGAGATCTCACGCGTTGAATCTGAGTGATTCACGCGCGTTGGATCTGTTTGACCTCCTGGGTCAATAGATCCAACAGATCTGAGCGGATGGCTCAAACAAATATTTTACGTCTTCCCACACTAAATGACTATTCACACCAGCCAGTCTTCATGTTCGCACCCCCCTTAGTCTTTAAGTGCTCGAGTCACTTTTTGTGCACTAATATTTATTTAGAGTACTTAATGTTCATTCATTTAATTATTTACTTGGTTTCATTTTTGCATTTATCTATTTGCTTGTCCATTCATTCATTTTTCTTGCTTCATTCATGCATTAATTTATTTAATTGTTCATGCATTAATTTGTTCATTTTGTTCATGCATTTTTTATTTAAAGTATCTGCATACATGCTTACTTAATTGCATTGCATATCTCATATTCATCTTTTGTCATTCATAGTGTTGTACTCTCTTTTCTTCTATACCATCACTTTTTTAATGGACTGTTTGGTTTAATTTATCTGAGACAAAAACATTTTTAAAGAATGAAAAAGGGGAGTCTGACGTATGGCTTTCTCACCCTCGGATGATTTGGGCCCCTGACGTATGACTCGTGACACTGAATCATCCTCATTCTAAAAAACTCTAAAAAACATTTTCATAAATAAAGAATGAAAAAGGGGGAGTCTGACGTATGACTTTCTCACCCCCGGATGGTTTGAGCTCCTGACATATGACTCGTGGCACTGAATCATCCTCATTCTAAAACGTTAAAACCAAACATGGATGATGTTTTATCCATTCCTCCGATACATACAAGCTTAAACCTCTTATGAGAGTACACAAGCATTGTTGTATCGGCGGAATGCGACATAAGCGTTGTTCATTAACAACACCTTTCTCTTAAAATGGGTATTTGTTTTATCCATTCCTCTGATACATATAAGCTTAGGCCTCTCATTGCGAGCATACAAGTATTATTATATCAGCGGAATGCGACATAAACGCTATACACTAAAAACAACCAACACACCAAACGTTTTTATCAGAACGACGTAGCTTTGAGTTTCCCTCGTCAAGCACCCTAATAAAAAACTTTTTTTGTTTAATTAATAAAGGAGTAAGAATTTATAAGCCAACATTTGAGCAGTTAATATGAATCTAAGCGCAAACAAAACCTTAACCCCCTGAATGGTTCCCGTTGAGTACAACAGATGCGAGAGGTGCTAACACCTTCCCCTCGCGTAACTAACTCCCGAATCCATCTCATGGTTCTATCGATATTTTCTTTTCCCTCTTTTTGGGATAAATAAAAATCGGTGGTGACTAGAGCTGTCAAATGGGCCGGCCCAGCCCGGGCCCATTGGGCCAAGACATCTATTGGCCTTAACTGGGCCGGACCATTAAGGCCCAAGGCACGACCCGCTTAGCCCAGCCCAATAAGCAATGGCCTACATGGCCCGATGGGCCGGCCCGACAAATTTTTTCATATTTTTTTTATAAAATATTGACAAATTTTTTGTAAAAAAAAAATCAATGGACAATAAAACTACATATGCATCGCACACAAATTAATATCCATAAAAAAAGTGAGTGTCATGATTTCATGAAATAATAAATACTTCAAAATATCCATGCAAAAGTCGAGAGATCTGTGGATGATGATTCAAAAAGTGCATCCTCAAAGCTAATAAATTTCAAGCTTACATCACACACTAAACTTTTAACATAACCATTCAAAATACATAAATTAAATTATAAATTATAAAAAAAGTAAATTATAAATTAGGTAACTTCTCGGCCTAAGTCTCTTCTTGATCTTGACCACTTGATTTTTCATACAATTGTATCTCCTCTACTTCGGGTATATCTGCAATTCATAATACACGATAATTTGATAAGTCATCAACTAAAAAGCAAATTCAAATTGCAAATAAAACAAAAGGATTATTAATTAAACTTACCAGAAGGTCCGATTTCTTTAAAATCATGCAACCAATTACGTGTACAAATGAGAGCTTGCACAGTTTTTGGGAGTAAGCAATTCCTATACTTATTTAAGATAAGATCTCTGATACTAAAAGAAGATTCAGAAGCCATTGTTGTGATTGGAATGCTTAAAATGTCACACGCCATTATTGCAAGTTGAGGAAATCGAACACTATTTAACTTCCAATATTGAAGAATATCCACATCATCATCCGGAAAACATTTTTCATCAAAGTATATTTCAAGTTCAGACTTACCATCATTTGAGAATTTTTGTATCTTTTCTTGACGGTATTCCTAGAATTCGACATACAAAACCTATTTAAATTAAGCTTGAATAGAATATAATCAGCCCCATTCACGCAAACAAATAAATGCAAGCAGTACTAAGAGGGAAACACAACAATTATTTGACAGCAACAATAGAAATAAGTATAACAGTGGAATTAACTTATATTAACTTATATTAACTTATTTTAACTTTTCTAAGGGGAACACATTAACATATTAATGACAGCAACACAATAATTATTTGACACATTTACTACTACTTAGACTTTAATTAAAGAATTAGCACATGCACTATTATTTAAACTTTTATTATTTGACTTACAACAATAGAAATAACTATAAGCACTTGCATAAAAATTGCAAACAATTTATAAACCTTACCTTAAAAAACGATGTCTTCTTCAATGATTGACCAACTGAGTGAGATTGAGTGTTTCTTGATGAACTATCTAAAGATGCGCTTGTTGGAACCATGTCTTTTTTATATTCTTCAAAGAGATCATGCAAACCATCCTTCACTTTTTTTATCTTGTCTTCATAATTATTTGGGTAAAGTTTCTTAAAGAAAAACTTCAAAAATTCCAACTTTGATGTTGGATCAAGAACATTTGCAAGTGAAAGAGTAACCGAATATTCACTCCAATACTTGTCAAACTTCTCCTTCATCATCTTGGTCATATCTTTGATCACTTCATCTTCACTATTCAAATTTTTATTCAAAGCTGTTGTGAATTCGACTAATAACTCACACCAATAATAAACTGATGTGTGGGGCAAGTGTAACAAGCAACCAAATAATAAGCAGGATAGAGATGATGATGCAATAATTCAAAGCAATAAACAGCGGAAGATAAAGAACACGATCAATTTGTTTACCCAGTTCGGCATAACCTACTCTGGGGGAAAGAGAGCACATCTCCGTTCCACTAGAATCAAATAGTCACTTTACAAGAAATCCCAATTGGGTACAAGGAATTAGCAAACCCTAATTCTACCCAAATCCCGAATCTCTTCCCGTGGCCAAGAGACTCAATTTGACATAGTCTACCCAAGGTGTATCATAAACCCCTTACATGTTTGCTTTCTTTGCTCTCCCAATTTTTCTATGAATAAACACTCTCTATTTATAGAAAAATATATGCCTATTATTTTAAAAGCAATCTTTTAAAATAAAACCAAATCTCACATTATTTTTAAATATATCCAATTTAAAAACAAAACAGAATCCAAGTCAGATATTCTTCAAAAACATATTTTTACACAAAATCAGCAATATTCTGACTTCCAATCTTGAGATTTAAAGGCATATCCAACAAAAGCCATCTCTATAAATGCAACTTGCATGAAGTATAAGTTTGAAGTTGTGTAAGATGACCCATAAATTAAGCATGTAATATTATAAAATGGAGCCAAGATATTACAAATGGTTTGTGCTCTTTCCCACTCCTCAATGCTTGGACAAATCGTGTAGTTCTTATCATTATCGCTCAACCTAATGAATGCAGGTCGATACCTAATAGCACTTTCAAGCATCATATATGTGGCATTCCATCTAGTGCAAACATCCAACCTTAAGAATCCACCTCCTACATTATCTAGATGCACTTCTTGAATGCATTTTCTAAACTCCCTCAATCTCCCCTCTGAGGCCTTCACATATTTGACACTCTCTCGAATTTTATGCAAAGCATCACCCGCCGCCTTCAAACCTTCTTGAACAATGAGATTCAAGATGTGGGCGCAACAAACAGACATGAAAATATTTACCTTTACATAACAACGCATCTTGCAAATTAAGCCTCTGTTTCAATATTTTTATCATGCTATCGTTTGAAGAGGCATTGTCCAATGTGAGTGAAAATATTTTACGATCTATTCCCCAATCCTTAAGAGCACCAAGCAATTTTCCAGATAATACGACCCCTGTATGTGCATTATCCAAGTGACAAAATGAAAGCAATTTACTATTTAACTTCCAATCTTGATCAACATAATGAGCAGTGATAGTCATATAACCTTGTGTTGTTACAGCTGTCCATACATCAGAAGTTAGACAAACTCTACCTGGAATGGATGCTAACACACTCTTTAGCCTTTCCTTTTCACTTGAAAACACAAGCATGTAATCGGTTTTTGCAGTGTTTCTACAAATGGGAACAAAATCAGGATTCAATATCTTGTTTGTAGCCAAAACTGCATCATACTCGGCGTAGCTAAATGGAAGATCATGTCGTATGATGTTTCTAGCAAGTGAATCTCTGTAAGCCTTATCATCAAATTGCCACTTCTTCAATAATGTTTCTTCATCATCCAACATGAGTTCCTCATCATCACTGTTTGGAATTTTATGACACGCAATAATATGGCGCTTTAAGTGACTAGTGCTTCCACCACATGAAAACATACCTCGACAACCATTACATGTACATTCCCCCCCCCCCCCCCCCCCCACATTAACTTTACCAATCCTTGTAAACTGTTTCCAAACATTAGATCTCCTTGCCCTTTTGTTATTAGTATTTTTTTCAACAGTGTCTCCCTCAATAACATTTTTCGTATTAGCAGCCGGAGGAGATTGTGACATTACCAAATCACCATCTTCGTTAATAGTTTGCAAAATTGGATCAACATCATCCATGACTACATTACAAAGTACAAACACATTAAAATTAAATTGATCATTAAAATTATATTATAAAAGATAAGCACAAGAAGTACTTATAAGTTATACACAAGAAAGAAACAAGAGGCAATCAAATGTTAAGGAGGTATATAACTATATAAGATGACAATATCTAACATATATAAATCAAGTGTCATGTTTGTTTCTTTCTATCTTGTTGGCTTATAATACACTGAACCGAACATGACAATATCATTATATTAAACATATATAAATCATGGTCAATTTACATTGGACATATAATTATAACATTATGTATATAAGATAAACCCAGGGACGGAACTACGTTATGCATTGTGTAGACACCCGCCCCCACTATGTTTTGAGGAAGCACAATTATATACTATACACTAGATAGTAGTTATTATAAAGAGAAGGGTGTGAAGGCATAAATCTTCAGCTATATACACTACATCAGTACTCGTGTGCCTGACTTCAATTTATAGGCTTTATTTTCTCTTGACTTAAATATAAGTAAAAATTGGTAACATAAATTTATGTATTTGTTCCAAAATTTAAATTGAATGTATTAAAAAACAGGAAAATGAAAATTAGTAAAATGATACGTAGTTAGTGCTCTTTGAAACACTAGTTAAAAAACTAAATAAAGTATGAAAGGATTAGAATGTGTAATCTACTTTTTAAAAATATAAATAATGTTTTTTTTAATACAAAAATTTCTTCTTTTGATATCCTTAAATTTTACGTTTGTATCAAATAGATCCTTTAAATTTTATAAGTATCAGATAGGTCCTTTAAATTTTTTAAGTATCAAATAGGATACTAGTTAGCATATGACCCTTAAAAACAAGGTTTTCACGTGTTAAGAACACAAAAGTAGAAATTTGACATTGAAAAAAAAAAAGACTTTTAAAAAATTAAATACACATCTCTTAAGATGATTTTTCTATATTGAGTTCCCTAACATGTGTCCCTCTTTAAAAAATTGACTTATTTTTACTTATATTTTAGACTATAGTATAATATACATATTGCCCCCACTTCTCAAAATTTCTGGGTCCGTCCCTGAATGAACCGAACCATTAAGTATTAATACATTACCTTACCTCTAGAGCTCTAATGATTCTCTCCCTTGTTAACCAAGTTTGAAGCCAATTGTTTGGCTGATTATACTTGCGAGATTATCAATATTGCGGTATATTGAATATGTCTTCTAAGAAACCTACTCAAACAAAGTTAAAAATAAAACATACAGTTATAAAATATTCGAGACATATAAATTGACATACAGACATACAAATACCATTATTGAGCAAGAAACTAGTTAGATGAAAGATGGTAGAAGACATATACCTTGTTGAGAATAGTAGCACTGTAATCTATATCTTTGTGCTTTAGATAAGATAAAACTTATAATTTCCTTCTTATACTTCTCTATTTATAATGATTGATTAAGTTGTTATTTTTTTTTTTCAAATAAAGATAATCATAACAAATTTGGTTTAATAATTATCTCATAACTAGAGCTGTCAAATGGGCCGGCCCGGGCCCATAGGGCCAAGATATCTATTGGGCTGAAGTGGGCCGGCCCATTAAGGCCCAAGGCTCAGCCCGCAGCCCAATAAGCAATGGCCCGATGGACCGGCGCGACAAATTTTTTCATATTTTTTTTATAAAAATTTGACAAATTTTTTTTATAAAAAAATTCAAAGGACAATAAAACTACATATAATGATTGATTAAGTTTTTTTTTTTTTCAAATAAAGATAATCATAACAAATTTGCTTTAATAATTATCTCCTAACTAACAAATCTCATCTTTTTCCTTAAAAAAAAAACAAATCTCATCTTTTGTTACTTATTTTATCTAAAGATTTTATGTTAACTAAAATTCCTTATTTTTAGGTAAAATTATTTTTAGATATTTTTTTTAATTCTTTATGGGGCCGGCCCAAAAGCCCGCGGGGCCAGCCCATGATGGCCCATTAAAAAAATAGGCCCGGGAGCCCAGCCCAATAAGGCCCAATAATATTTTTTGGGAATCCCAGCCCGGCCCAGCCCGTATAAAACTATAGGGCTACTGGGCCGGCCCGATAGCCCGGCCCATTTTTACAGCTCTACTCTTAACTAACAAATCTCATCTTTTTCCTTAAAAAAAAAACAAATCTCATCTTTTATTACTTATTTTATCTAAAGATTTTATGCTAACTAAAATTCCTTATTTTTAGGTAAAATTATTTTTAAATATTTTTTTTAATTCTTTAAGAGGCCGGCCCAAAAGCCCACGGGCCCAGCCCATGATGGGCCATTAAAAAATTAGGCCCGGTGGCCCAGCCCAATAAGGCCCAATAATATTTTTTGGGAAGCCCAGTCCGGCCCGGCCTGTATAAAACTATAGGACTACTAGCCCAACCCGATAGCCCGGCCCATTTTTACAGCTCTAGTGGTGACTCCGTTGATCATTTTTGGCGCCGCGACAATTGTGCTGAAACTTGAAACATCTATGGTTCTATGAACTTCTATCTGCATAATTTTGCTTTCTATTTTTTGTTTTATAAACATATATGGTGAATTGTATCTCTTTTTTCCACTCGTGAGTATTGTACTGCAAACATTAAAGATCTTAACATAGTTGATAATAGACCCTTGAGAATGTATTTCATCGAGATGAGGAGCAATGAATTTTTTATTATATGGTAAAATGTGCTAAACTGTTGTAATATGGTAAAATAGGTCTCTTTTTTCCACTATAGGGTTAATAGGTCTTTACCCCCTGCTAAGTGAGCGTGTTTTGCGTTACCCCCTGCTAAAAATTTCTTGAAGATTGCCCCCTTGCAAAGTTATTTTTTTGTTTCCCTCCTTGAGTGCACTTTTTACATCGGTTATTTTGTTCAACCGATTTAAAAAATTATGTTTTTTAAATCGGTTATTTTGTTCAACAGATTTAAAAAGTTAAAATTTCTTGCATCCAAGAGAGGAAAAGGGGGGAAACCAAAAAAAAAATTTGCAAGGGGGCAATCTTCAAAAAAAATTTAGCAGGGGGGTAACGCAAAACACGCCCACTTAGCAGGGGGTAAAGACCTATTAACCCAAAATTATACAACAATTATGATAAATAGTGCAGCGTGGAAAACTTACCCCAAAAATAAAACTAAAGATTATGCTACTGATCTAGTAGGAGAAGAAAGAATAGGTTTTGGTGGTATTTCTAATGAATTTACATTTCCTTCTAGCATTTCAATCACTCTACTCATTGTAGGTCTGTCATTTGGAAATGTTTGAATGCACCATAAGCCCACGATGGTCATTCTCTTTGCGATCTCATCTTCTTCTGCGGCAATGTCTTCACCCGGTCTCAAATTACTGCCTAGATCAAGCTTCTTGTATACCCAATAAGGAAAGTATATCTCACTTGAATGGCTTGCATTAGCATTAATGTTTTTCCTCCCTCCAACCATTTCCATTAGCAACATTCCAAAACTATAAACATCAGACTTGTGTGAAACGCCTCCAAAATTTCTATTCCACAACTCAGGAGCTACATATCCGATTGTCCCTCTAGCATCTGACATCGAAATAATGCTATCTTGTTTAGGGCAAAGTCTAGCAAGTCCAAAATCTGATATCTTTGGACAAAATTTCTCATCTAAAAGAATGTTATGCGGTTTGATGTCAAAATGTAAAATTCGTGTGCTACATCCTCTATGCAAGTACTCTAGACCTCGAGCTATTCCTTTTGCAATGTGATAAAGTATCTCCCAACTAAGAGATTGAATGGCTTCAGGTTGGTTGTTGTAAATAAATTTGTCAAGCGAACCATTTGACATTAATTCGTAGATAAGAACTTTCTTGCGACCGTCAAAACAAAATCCAAGAAGGGCAACAACATTAATGTGAGAGGTTTTAGTAATGCTAGAAACTTCATTCATAAATTCTTCACCATTTCCTTTGGCTGCATTCAATATCTTCACGGCCACAGGACGGTCATTGAGTAGCTTTCCTTTGTATACGATACCATAGCCACCTTGTCCTAGTTTGATTTCAAAGTTATTGGTCATTTTTTTTATATCCGAGAATTTGTATCTTCTTATGGAAAATCCTTCATGAGTTTTTAAGAATGCTTCAATGTCTTTATCATTCTTTTTGGTTTGATTTGTGATGTCTTGGTTCTTCTTTATGTACTTGTATATGAAATAAATGATAATGATACATATTGATAATCCAGCAAATGTTGCACTTGCACTGCCTGTTATGATTAAGTAAGGATTTACACATTTTATTTAAATAAGTTGAGCCACGACTTGGCACACAAAATATAAATTGACCATTCCAAAATATACCACACAATATAGTTAAAAGCATAAATAAAAAAATATGAAATTAGCTTTTATCACCTGAGATAGCTTGCATTTTCCTTTGCCAGCTTAACGGCTTACCTGCGATTGTAGTAGACAAAATAATAGACCAATCTGTTATGTCATTTGTTATACTCTAAAATAATTATCTTGAATACATTGCTAAAGTAATGAAAATTAGAAGAAAGGAATACAAGATTTCATCTTGAAAGATCAAAGAAAATTACAAAGTAATGAAAGGAAAAATGATTGAACACTACAAGAAAACATGATATTATTGAGGGCCAAAAGCCTCCAAGAAGGGCTAAAATCCGTCAAAAAAGCACACATTATTGGCGGTCAGTGAACCCTCAATAAAACCTTCGTCGGTAACCATTCTTTGACAGCCCAAGACCCTCAATAATATTCTTGGTGGCCTGCAGCCCTCAATAATGCTTGGTCAACTGACAAACGCGTTCTTGATGGCCTGTGGCCCTCAATAATGTATTGTCAACTGACAAACGCGTTCTTGACGGCCTGCAACCCTCAATAATGCTTCGTGAATATTTTAAAAAAAATAATTTAATTATTTAAAAATCAGAAATTTTGATTTTTAAATAATCAATTTATTAAATTATTTTAAAATAGAAATTTTTTTTAAATAATTAATTTTTCTAAAATATTTTTCTAACATATATCTCTATTCTTTAAATATCAAATTTGCTTTATCTTAAAAAAGATTTTACTATTCTTTTTAACTTAAAAACAATATATAGCAATAATTAAAAAAAAATATGATTTTTCTCTACTCTTTTAAGTTTAAAGGTTTTTACTTCAAACTAATATTTCTCTTTTCCTTAAAACTAACATTTTTCTTAAATATTTTTCTAACATATTTCTCTATTCTTTAGAAGGAAAAAACTTGAAAAGTATGAAAAAAAATTCAAAGATAGAAGAATATGAATTTTTAGAGAGAAGTTAGAGAAGTTTAGAGTGAGAATGAAAGTGTAAAAATGAATTGAAGTTGGATTAATATATAGAGGAGAAGAGGGAAACATCAGTTTGAATTTCTGCATTCATATAATTATTGGCGGCCTTGGACCCTCAATAATGCATACATTATTGGCAGCCCATGACCCTCAATAAAGTGTTTGTCAGATTTTTGAAAAATTGTGCCACTTCTTGGCGGCTCAGGGCCCTCAATAACGCATTTGTCAGATTTTTTAAAAATTGTGCCACTTCTTGGCGCCAAATGGCCATCAATAACGTATTTTGTAACTTATTAAGGGCTTCAAGCCCTCAATAATTTATTGAGGGTTTAAGGCCTTCAAAAAATTCCGTCAACAATACAAGGTTTTCTTGTAGTGGAATTAGTGATATTTGTGATGTGAGGAAATGCAGTGGAGAAGATGCAGGGGATAAGGCGCAATGCTAACGATTGTGAAGTGAAGGACAATATAGTTACTTGCAAAGAAAGTTAGTTAATTAGTGTTAGTTATTTTCTAACTGAATCTTTAGGAGTTAGTTATCATGTATTAGTTGATCAATAGTGTTACACATTCCCTATGTATCATTGCGTTGTAAACTCAGATTTTATGAATAATGAGTTTTGCCTTGTTTGCGCCTATTTTCTAGTTGCAATGGTATCAAAGCTAGGTTTAAGATCTATTAGGCCACCTATTATCAAATTTTCGCTATCAGGCCACCCACCATTTATATCCACGCACCAAGTTTAATTGTGTTGAGCAGGCGTGAGGGATTATGTGTCCCACATTAATTGGAAAATGACTTGAAAATATGTTTATAAGTGGGGACGATCCTCACATTGCAAATATGTTTTATTTAGTTGAGTTAGATCCAACCCAAATTCAAAGAAAATCGATACATCATCTCTTATTAATCTTATGTTTTCTTATATTTAAAACTGACAAGAGTAATATTTATGAGATAAATAAAGAGATGAGAAAACATACTGATTTTGTGAAGACAGTTTGTGGTAAAAACATTGGATCCAGCTGGACAATTATCATAATAGCAAGAGGACACAGCAAGTTTCTCAATATCACTACTGCTTTTCAATGTACAATTTTCTACTTCACTATTTCCCAAACACATTAAACATTCCTTATTCACACTATACTTCACCTGAAATCCTTGATTCAAACCACTTTCAAGAACATCAAGTTTAAAATAACCAAAATAATCTCCATTTATAGGAAAATCTGTTCCTACTGGCACTTGAATATGTTCCTTGCAATTCCTTAACAGTCCATCTTGATCATCACCAGTAGAACAGAAAGAAGGGTTGAGAGATCCACATAGAGAATTATCAAGTATATATTCAGAGACAGTGGAATTACAATTATAGTATATGGTGATGTTGTTGACAATTCTTCTTGGATATTGAAACAAAGTTGGATTGAAATAAGTATCATTAAATTGAGGAGAACAAAGATTTTGTGAAAGGTCTGTTCTTTTGAGTATCATGATATGACTATATGTTAAAATTTCTAGTACTGTGAAGTTTAGTGGGGATAATTGAATGGTAGTAATGTTGTTTTCGTTGCAGTTAAGGTAAAAAAGTTTGCCGGCACTGCAGTAAGAAGGACGATCTTGTCCCCAAAATGGATAATAGATGTCGGAGATGCTACCGCAGTTGTAGGAGTAAGATTCTGCACAACTTGAATAATTGTTAACAGATTGATGTTGTTGTGGTTGAGAGTAGGATTGTGTTGGATAAAAAGTGATTATTATTATTATTATTATTACAAGGAAGGAGATATGTGTAATATTTGTGAACATAGGGATATGCTTATTATTATTATCCATTATGTTGATAACAAACAAGGAAGAAAAGAAGGAGGTTTTGATAGAAGGAGTTTAATTAGTTCATGATGAATTTTCATAAGCTAGCAAAAATGATTTCATTCTCACATACATTTCTCAAATTCAACAAAATAGAAATCAAGTTTGAACAACTAACCAAACAAGCAATTAGTCAACTGAATAGACCCACATAATTAATTTCTCTTCAATTATTCAATTATTTTGCACAAATTAAAAAATATAGTTAATATCGTATGAAAAAGATTTAGAAGGCATAGAATAGTAGATAATATTTCTAAGGACTTAGAAGGCATAGAACATCTGTTATTGTAAATGAGGTCCCATACCTCCTAATTCATTGATAATGCCTTATATAGGCTAAAGTAAGAGTACACACAACAAGAATATTGGGCCTAAGCAACTAGTCCAATCATAAAGCCCAATATCAAGTCCTAATACAAATGGATTATACAACAAACCCTCCCTTAAAGTTGATTATCACACAAGATATCAACTAATACAATTGAAATCATAAACTCCTAGACCCTCCCTTAGTCTACAGAATGTATCAAATTTTAGTGCCTTGGTCATAATATCAGCAAGTTGCTTCTCTGACCTGCAATGTTTGAGTTCCATAACACCATCATTATTCAAATCTCTAAGGAAATGGTATCGAACATCAATATGTTTTGATCTACCATGCATGACAGGATTCTTAGATAGCTTGATGGAGGAGCTATTGTCACAATAAATGGTAGTACACCTTATCTTGTCTTCATTCAAATGTTTCAAGATACACTTCAACCATATTCCTTGACAGGCACAGGCATCAGCAGAGACAAACTCAGCCTCAGTGGTTGATAGTGTAACAATTGGCTGCTTCTTAGAGGACCATGAAATAGCACTAGCTCCCAAAGTGAAAACATAACCTGAGGTGCTTTTTCTATCATCATAATCACTAGCATAATCTGAATCTGTCCATCCAATTAGTGATGCATCTTCTTCATGATTGCTTCTATACCAGATTCCATAGCTCATAGTACCCTTCAGATACCTTAAAATCCTTTTTATAGCAGTGACATGCAACTCAGTAGGTTTTTCCATGTATCTTGCAGCTAAGCAAACTGCAAATGTCATATCTGGTCTGGTAGCCAATAAGTACATCAAACAACCAATCATCTGCTTATAGCTGGTAGCATCAGTGGTTTTCCCTGCTTCATCTCTAACAAGCTTGCATCCAGGCACAATTGGACTACAAACTTTATTGCAATCTTCCATTCCAAACCTGCTTAGTATCTCTGATGCATACTTCTGCTGATGAATGAATATTCCTTGATTGGTTTGACTAACTTCAATGCCCAAGAAGTATTTCATTTTGCCTAGATCAGTCATAGCAAATTTATCTTTCATGGAATTTTTAAATTTTTCTATCATGTCACCATCATTCCCAGTATAGATAAGATCATCTACATACAAACTGACTATAAGAATTCTATCTTTTTCACCATATTTGACAAAGAGTGTGTGCTCATGAGGGCATTTTATGAACTTCTCAGTAGCAAAATAGGATTCTATCTTGCTATACCAAGCTCTTGGAGCTTGCTTTAGACCATACAAGGCCTTTTTCAGTTTGTAAACTTGATTCTTTTTACCAACCTGATATCCCAAAGGTTGACTCACATACACATCCTCCACTAAGTCACCATGCAGGAAAGCTGACTTTACATCTAGTTGAAACACACACCATTGCTTAGATGCAGCTAATGAGAGTATAGTTCTTATGGTATCCCACCTAGCTACTGGTGCAAATACTTCACTATAGTCAATACCTTGTCTCTGAGCATACCCCTTTGCCACCAATCTAGCTTTGTGTTTTTCAATTTTTCCTGCCTCATTATACTTAGTTTTGAATATCCACTTTACACCAATTGGTCTTACACCATGTGGAAGGTCAGTTAGCTCCCAAGTGTTGTTTTCTTTGATTGATTCAATCTCTGATTCCATGGCTTTTCTCCATACATCATGCTTAACTGCTTCTTCATAAGAGTCAGGATCTTCTTTGGAGCTAAACAAGGCTAAGTAGTTAGCCAAGTTTTGATTTTCATCAGCACTGTCAAGATTAGTAACATAGTCTCTGAGATATGTTGGTGGTTGTCTTGTTCTAGTAGGCAACTCTGTTGTGTCATCATCATCAGGAATCTCATCATCTTCTTCTTGTTCCATCTCAGCTTCAGTAACTGGTTGGTTGTCACTTTCATTATCACTATTATCAGAACCAACCATGTGATCATTTGAGTCATTAACCCTTTTGTTATTGTCATTCCAATTCCAGCACTTCATTTCTTCAAACACAACATCCCTGCTTATCAGAATTTTCTTTTCTAAAGGATTATACAGTTTGTATGCTTTTGATTCCTCACTAAGACCCAAAAGAATACACTTGATGCTTTTCCCATCTAACTTCTTTCTATGTACATCAGGGATATGCACATGAGCTAAACAACCAAATACTCTAAAGTGGTGAACAGATGGCTTACTTCCACTCCAAGCTTCTTCTGGAGTTATGTCTTGTACAGCAAAAGTTGGACTCCTGTTCATGACATATGTTGCCCAATTTACAGCTTCAGGCCAAAATCTTTTAGGAACACCTCTAGCAGACATCATACTTCTTACCATGTTGAGTAAAGTTCTATTTTTCCTCTCAGAAACTCCATTTTGCTGTAGAGTGTAAGCTGCAGTTAACTGCCTCTTATTACCTTGAGAGCTACAAAAATCATTAAAGTCACTAGATGTAAATTCTCCTCCCCTATCTGTTCTGAGGCATTGAATAGTACATTTAGATTCATTTTCAACTAATGACTTGAATTTTTTGAAAACTCCAAATGCTTCAGATTTTTCTTTTAGGAAATAAGTCCATGTCTTTCTACTCAAATCATCAGTAAAGGTGATGAAATACCTGTTTCCTCCATTAGATTGAGGTGTGATGGGTCCACAAATGTCTGAATGAATGAGTTCAAGCTTATGAGATGCCCTCCATACTGCTTGTTTAGGAATGCTTTCTCTGGATTGCTTGCCAGTCAAGCAATCTACACATTTTTCTTCTGCTTCTTTTAATTCAGGCAATCCTTTTACCATTTGCTTCTTGCTTAGGGTCTTCAAGCCATTGATGTGGAGGTGTGCATATCTGTGATGCCATAGCTGAGTTGTATCTACTTTACTGACTTGCAGATACTTAGGCAAAATCACTGGTGCAAAGATCATGTACATTCTGTTTGCTGATATCTGGCTAGTAAGAATCAAACCCCTCTCATTATGAATGATTTGACAAATGTCATTTTTGAATATCAGAGTTAGATTCCTTTGTTGTAACTGACCTACACTTAGTAGATTGCTGCTCAAGCCAGGGATGTAATAAACATCAGTGATAACATATACACTTCCTGCTATGCTCAATTTCACATTACCCCTTCCCATTACAGCCATCTTTGAGTCATTGCCTAATTTCACATATTCTTTAAAATTTTCATCAAAATCATGCATCCATTCTTTTGTGCCAATCATGTGATTGCTACAACCTGAATCAAGATACCATACCTGCTCCTTGAAGACATTAGATTCTTCAATCTATGTATCAGCCATAAGCAACACTTCTTCATTGTCATTGATTTCACAGAAATTTGCATTTTCCCATTCTGGGCATTCATTTTGATAGTGGCCAAATTTATGACATTTGTAGCATTGCACTGTTTCTTTGCTTTGCTTCCCTCTACCTCTCCCTGTTGGGGGATTTCTTCCTCCATTTCGACCCCTACCTCTCCCATTTCCTCTACCTGCAGCAGAGACTTTCAAGGCCTGTTCTTCACCATGATCTTGTTGACTTTTCATTCTTCCTTCATGAACAAGTAAACTACTCTGCAATTCATCTATTGAGAGAGTAGTAACATCATTAGATTCTTCAATTGAGCACACCACATAGTTGAACTTCGGAGTCATAGATCGCAAGATCTTCTCAACAACAGAACTCTGTTCAAATCTTTCTCCATGTGATGTCATTTTATTCGCAATTGCAAGTGTTCTTGCAAAAAATTCATTCACTGATTCCGATTCACCCATCACAAGAACTTCAAATTCACGCCTTAAAGATTGCAATTGAGCTCTCTTTACCTTTGTAGAGCCTTGATATTTTCTTCGCATCGCTTCCCAAATGTCACGTGCAGTATCCCTAGTCAAGATCGTCTCCAAGATCGATCGATCGATTGATTGAAACAGATAGTTCTTTACCTTCAGGTCTTTGAGCTTACTTGCCTCCGCAACTCGACGTTGCTCAGCTGTTGCATTTGCCGGAGCAATGGTGACTCCATTTTCGATCAAGCTCCAATATTCTTTGGACCGGAGAAGGTTTTCCATCAACATGGACCAGTGCTCGTAGTAGCCATCGAATTTGGGAATTGCAGGTTGAACAAAGCTGGGTGTTTCAGCCATGATAGATGAGATTATCGTCGGAGAAGAAAGGGATGAGAGAAAAACGATGAGGGTGATTGAAACGGTTATGGTGGTTATAACAGACAAAACTGCAGTTTTCTGTTTTGGGGCTTCACTGATACCAATTGTTATTGTAAATGAGGTCTCATACCTCCTAATTCATTGATAATGCCTTATATAGGCTAAAGTAAGAGTACACACAACATGAATATTGGGCCTAAGCAACTAGTCCAATCATAAAGCCCAATATCAAGTCCTAATACAAATGGATTATACAACAACATCATGGTGTGAAGCATGGAGATTATGGCAAAGCCATTTATTTTGACTTTTGTGTGTCAAATCTACATATTGTCAAAGAAGAGAAACACTTGTATAGGCACAAACTATTTAAATTTGGGCACACATATAAAATTCAATTAAAATTAAAAGATAAATGAAATAGTCAATATCAATTGATGTGATTAATTTATTTATGATTTAAATTTTATCACTTATGTGTGTGTGCCTATACATAATAGATTTGGGGTTGTGCCTAAGTTAGAAATCCTCGTCAAAGAAATAGTAAGGCAATAGTGTTTCTACATATGGGTTCATTTATTGTGTTTTTACTAGGAGGTTGAGCATGCATTGAAACAATAGGCAAAATTAAATAACACAACAAGTGTATGTCTTTGTTGAGAGTGAGAGGAAAAATATAAAGAGAAAATACGGTTTCTCCTATGAGGTTTTTCCTAGTGCAGTATTCTTCTATATTCAAGAGAGCGTGTAATTGTACTCTCCTTGTATTTAGAGAGAGGTCTTGTAATTTCTCCCACTTAGTGAAAGTTCTCTACTTTGCCCCGTGGTTTTCTCCCCTTATTTGTTGAGGGGTTTTCACGTAAATATTGTGTGTCCAGTTCTTGTTTTCTTGTCTCTTATTTCAGCTGTGTGATAATTATTTTGTTACTCTAGTACCCAACACATGGGATAGCTAATCATAAGGTCACATGAGACTTTTTCTCTTACGTTTTTCTAGTTTACGTGACATTTCAAACGTAGGATTAGTTTAGTTTTTGAGATTTAATTTGGTGTAAGTCATTTGACTTATACTTGATGTCAACGGATTCTGACTTTCATATATGTACAAATACATATATTCACTTCAACAATCTGACTTCTACTTTAACTTGCGTTGCATCAGCATATTTATCTAAACAATGTATTAATTTAGTAAGAATAATATATAGTTTATTTGACCAATTTGTAATGCTTTCACAACAGTTTAGCACAAATATATATGATCCACCTGCTTTACCATATGATAGAAAATTATACAAATATGATAAATAATGCAGTGTCGAACATTTTCCCCAAGAATTTCATGAAGCTGAAGATTATTGATCTAGTAGGAGAAGAAAGAATAGGTTTTGGTGGTATTTCTAATGAATTTACTTTGCCTTCTAACATGTCAATCACTCTACTCATTGTAGGTCTGTCATTTGGAAATGTTTGAATGCACCATAAGCCCACGATGGTCATTCTCTTTGCGTTCTCATCTTCTTCTGCGGCAATGACTTCACCCAATCTCAAATTATTGCCTATATCAAGTTTCTTGTATACCCAATGAGGAAAGTATATCTCACTTGAATGGCTTGCATTAGCATTAATGTTTTTTCTCCCTCCAACCATTTCCATCAGTATCATTCCAAAACTATAAACATCAGACTTGTATGAAACACCTCCAAAATTTCTATTCCACAGTTCAGGAGCTACATATCCGATTGTCCCTCTAGCATCTGACATCGAAATAATGCTATCTTGTTTAGGGCAAAGTCTAGAAAGTCCAAAATCCGATATCTTTGGACAAAAATTCTCATCTAAAAGAATGTTATGTGGCTTGATGTCAAAATGTAAAATTCGAGTGCTACATCCACTATGCAAATACTCTAACCCTCGAGCTATCCCTTTCGTAATTTGATAAAGAATCTCCCAACTCAAAGATGGAACGGTTTCAAGGGCTTTATTATAAATAAATTTGTCAAGAGAACCATTTGACATAAATTCATAGATCAGAGCTTTTTTTCCGGCCTTCTAAACAAAATCCAAGGGCGCAACAATAACATGAGAGGTTTTAGTAATGCTATTAACCTCATTAATAAATTCTTCATCCTTTCCTTTTGATTTATTCAATATCTTTACGGCCACATGACAATTATTGAGTAGCTTTCCTTTGTAGACAGTACCATAACCATCTTGTCCTAAGTTGTTGCCTTGTTGGTCATTTTCTTTACATGTGAATATTTGTATCTTCTAACACTAAAAGCTTCATGTTGTGAATTCGACTAATAACTCATACCAATAATAAACTGATGTGTGGGGCAAGTGTAACAAGCAACCAAATATAAGGACGATAGAGATGATGATGCAATAATTCAAAGCAATAAACAACGGAAGATAAAGAACACGATCAATTTGTTTACCCAGTTCGGTGTTAATGAACCTACCTCTGGGGGAGAGAGCAATTCTCCTTTCCACTAGAATCAAATAGTCACTTTACAAGAAATTCCCAATTGGGTTACAAGAATTAATCCTAATTCTACCCAAAATCCGGAATCTCTTCCCGTGGCCAAGAGACTCAATTTGACCTAGTCTACCCAAGGTGATCCCACAAGATGATCCAAAGAATAGTTTGCCCTAGGATTCCAAACCCTAGCCTTTTGTGGTGGCAAACACCGATTCCCTACATCTTGTCCCTCTCTCACTTTTTCTATGAATAAAACACTACTTATTTATAGAAAAATATATGCCTATTATTTTAAAAGCAATCTTTTAAAATAAAACCAAATCTCACATTATTTTTAAATATATCCAATTTAAAAACAAAACAGAATCCAAGTCAGATATTCTTCAAAAACATATTTTTCCACAAAATCTGCAATATTCTGACTTCCAATCTTGAGATTTAAAGGCATATCCAACAATTCTCCACCTTGCCTTTAAATCGATGGTGATCCAATCAACCATCGTGTGCTCTCTCCATCTTGAATCTTCTTCAAGATCCCCGGCCAAGTCCAAGATCTAGGCCTTAGCCTCCACTTGCTTCCCGCAAGCATTACCTCATCCCCTTCATCCTCGGAATGCCTTCCGCTCTCATGAAGGTCTTGTGTCCCACTACCACAGGATTTTAAGTAGCTCACAAGATTCACCGCACTCTCTTCAGCCTCCGGACTGGTCAAGTCCGTGCCCCCCTGAAGAAACGCTTGCTCCCCACTATCATCGGATTTTAGATAGTTAACAAGCTTCACCACCCCCTCTTCGACCCCCGGAGTGATCAATTTCGTCCTCTCAAAGAAACGCTTGCCTCCAATTGTCCATGGAATTTTAGGACAACCCTACAAGCTCCACCGTACCCTCTTCAGCCCCCGGATTGTGCCTTTTCCGTCCTCCTGAAGAATTGCTTGCCTCTGACTATCCACGGATTTTTAGGATAGCCCTACAAGCCTCACCACCCTTCGACCCCCGGAATGCCTTCCGTAATCTCGAAGTTTTGCTTGGCTCCAAACCAACCTTGGAATTTTAGGTGGTTCCACAAGCTGCAACATCAAACTCCCCTTGCACCCGACTACTTCCAGCAGTCCTACAAGTTCCCAAGTTTGATCAAGGTTGCTTTCAATTGCCTCCCTGAAGATCCTCTCAAGGTCTTGCACTTCTTCAGCCACAATTGAAACGTTTCCCACAAGGTCTACATGGTTCCCCTTTGGCTCAACACAACCACTCTCCTCCCTATCTTCGATTAGATACCCGAGAGTCAATGTTGACAGCCTCCAACTCTTAGAAGACTCCACCTCAAACTGAGTTTCCACCAAAGTACACCAACCATCCCCTTGTAACTAGCAAGACCTCTCCAAACCGTGCTTCTCCCTTCAACGCCTCAACACTTGTTCTGAATTAACACCGCCCTCATCTTCACCTTCCACAACCCATAGTCGTTACTCCCGGTGAACCTCTCAATATCCCCCTTCAAACCCATGGTACTTGAATCAACTGATCCCCTTGCCCCACGATGGGCGCCAATTGTTGTGAATTCGACTAATAACTCACACCAATAATAAACTGATGTGTGGGGCAAGTGTAACAAGCAACCAAATATAAGGACGATAGAGATGATGATGCAATAATTCAAAGCAATAAACAGCGGAAGATAAAGAACACGATCAATTTGTTTACTCAGTTCGTTGTTAATGAACCTACGTCTGGGGGAGAGAGCAATTCTCCTTTCCACTAGAATCAAATAGTCACTTTACAAGAAATTTCCAATTGGGTTACAAGAATTAATCCTAATTCTACCCAAAATCCCGAATCTCTTCCCGTGGCCAAGAGACTCAATTTGACCTAGTCTACCCAAGGTGATCCCACAAGATGATCCCAAGAATAGTTTGCCCTAGGATTCCAAACCCTAGCCTTTTGTGGTGGCAAACCCCGATTCCCTACATCTTGTCCCTCTCTCACTTTTTCTATGAATAAAACACTACTTATTTATAGAACAATATATGCCTATTATTTTAAAAGCAATCTTTTAAAATAAAACCAAATCTCACATTATTTTTAAATATATCCAATTTAAAAACAAAACAGAATCCAAGTCAGATATTCTTCAAAAACATATTTTTCCACAAAATCTGCAATATTCTGACTTCCAGTCTTGAGATTTAAAGGCATATCCAACAATTCATGAGTTTTTAAGAATTCTTCTATGTCTTTATTATTCTTTCTTGCCTTGCCTTGTACTTGAAGCAAAAGATAGTGATACATATTGATAATCCAACTAATATTGCACCTGCACTTCCTGTTAATATACAATAGGTTAATGGTTATTAATAAATATACCACAAAATAGTTAGAGAGATGAATGCATATTAGGAAATTAGATGTATCACCTAGAATGATTTTCATTTTCCCTCGTCCCCACAACTTACCTGTAGTTCAGATTCATGATATCAGAGTAAAAAGAGAGAAAACTTGAGAAACTTTATATTGTAATTAATAGAAAAAATAGAAAATGAATGTGTTAAAGTACAAATAAGTGCATATACATCTTATATACTTACTAGCTAATCGGCCTGTACTAATTAAGTAATGAGTTTAACCCCTATCTTTCAACAGCCTCCCGCAAGTTGGAAAATGTTCACAACACTTTAGCTTGGGATGAGCATTACAAAGTAAAAAATACAAGTAAAGTAAAATTAAAACAATATCCAAATTGGTAGCAGTTGAGGTGCTTCAACCAACTTTTGGACCCCTTCAATCTCCTTCGAGTGTCTCCCCAACATTCACTCCAAAAGACTCAAGAAACTCCACTTTGAGAGTAATCATTCAAATGCCAAAGAAGTCAACAAAAGCTTAACGATCAAGAACAAAAGAGAAAATATGAATGAGAAAAAAAAGAAACTAAAAAATGAATGATAAGAAAAATAACCGAAAACAATTTTCTCGGAAAAGCGGATTTGTGCTTCAAGGAAGAAATCATGCCTCTGATATCATGTTAAGACATGTTAAAATCTCGATTGTTTTCACATATCGAGTTTTTACGATTAACTCCCTATAAAATCAGTAAAAGTTCAATTTTATTAATAATAAATAAAATATCATATCTAGTGAGACACTTAATTTTTTATAATATTAATAATTATAGGAGTAGCAATTATTTACACTTAATTTTTACCATTGCTTTTTTTTTTACCATTGCTTTTTATAAGCAAAAGTTTATGGTTGAATAATTGATGAAAAAAATAAGTCATTATATTTTGATAAAATAATATAATATAGCAAAATTTTATGCAATTATTTAAATATAATAATTTTTTTCTTCGGTCGATAGACGAAATGGTGTCTGACCTAACAATTTCGACATATCTACCCATTGAGCTAATATTTGTGAATATTTAATCATATTTGTGGACATTTAAATATAATAAGTTTTTTGATAAATAATATAGATACATAAATATTTTTTAAAAAAAAGATACGTAATAAAATTGGGGTTTCGTAAAAATAAAATAAAACATTAGCTAGGAGTTAAAATAAATAAACACTTTGTATTTCAATCATATATAATATTCAATTTCATATGACATGCATGATTCAAAGAGTCATATTTAATACATGGAAAAAAGTGAGAGAAATATTATTTCTTTACAAGATATATCAATTGGCATCTAGGTGTGTTATTTGTTACTAATTAAAATAAATGCATGTAGTCATATTTAACTAATGAGAGTGAGAGAAAATCAATTAAGTGTGAATTATCTAATTTTTTAATTATATTATTAATTTAAAATTAATAATATATTAATTTTGTTATATTTTTGTTAATTAGTATTCATAACACTTAAATTTACAAATTAAAAATAAAATTATTAATTTCAGATTATGTTGAAAATTAAATAAGCTAATATATATATATATATGTTTATTTTAATATGAGATAAACTCTACGAGTTTACGAGTTGAATTTACGTTTTGATTTCACTTAACTATAATGAGTTGACGTAAAAATTAGATTATGACAACTTTGATTTAAATTGTTCAAATGTCAAAAAAATCAACATTAAAAAGCAATTTGCTCAAGAAGAGAGGCCTCTAGTTCAGATACTAGCAAGTTCAAGAATATCAACTCTATTAAATAGATCTCAATCATCTCGATCAAAATCCTATATTTTTGTTGTTCCTTATGAAGCACGGACTCCGACACGGATACGTGACACGACACAAACACGTCAACACTGTTAATATAAAAAATACAGGACACCGACACCGCTATAATCTATAAAAGTTTTAAATTAAAAATCAAAATATATACATGTCTATCTAAGTTGCGTATTTATTTAATTTTAAAAAGGTTTTATTAACAAGATACAATAATATTTGATATTTATTTATCCACCTACTATAAAAAAAGCTAAATTTTTTATCAAGTCTTCAATCCCTCATTGATCGATATTGTTGCTTCGACTCATTTTTAATATTTGTGGACATGCGTCTAATTTGTGTCTAAGGAGAGTAGAAGCAAAAGAAAAAAATCTTTTGGGACACTTGTCTGACACGTGTTGCATGAGTGTTTTACAGGCATCAGACACCGATCAAAGGAGTGTCGGGAAATGATTTTTGTTGGACATTGATTTGAGTTATCCAACACGTGTCGTAGGAGTGTCATACGAGTGTCGGACACCGACACATGTCGGACACCGCGACACGCCTAATCATAGAGGTGTCCGTGTTTCATGTAACGCCCCGAAATTTAGAAGGAAGTTATTTAGATATTAATTAATTAATTCCGTTATAATTATATGTTGGACCAATTAATTAAAGAATATTTTTAGTAGAATAATTAAGTGGAGAAAAATATAAATATTTATTTTAGTATAATTTTTGGAGAGATATACTTAGAAAATAAAAGTAGAACCAAATTATTGAGAGATGTGATCATAATTTTAAATTGAAACAAATCTCATGAGATATACTCTTTCTTAAGGAAAAAGAAACCTAGACCCTTTCCTTTTATAAATAGGTAAATCATAAGACCAATAAAGAATTAGGATTGCCACTTTTCATAAAATTGAAAATAAAAATTAGAGGGAGTGCTTGGAGGGGAAAGCGGCGAGAGAGAAGGAGATTAAGGGAAGGAGAACAACTTCATCGCACTAGGAGGAGAGATCACTGCTACTAACAAGTAAGGGGTTTTAACCAACTCATTTAAAGATTCTGAACGTAGATAGTGTTATGGTTGTGACCGTCGATTGCTTGTTTCTTCTCTGATATCCATGTTGTTGCTTGAATCCATTTAAATTAAAAACCTTATACTGCTAGTCACGTTGAGTTTAAAATATTAACGATGGTGACATGATATGCACATGTATGTATAGTTCAAACGTAGTGTGTAACACCAGTATGCCTTATTTCTAATCTAACGTATTCTGTATTTGATATTTACTTTGGCCTATCCTTATTATACCACTAATTGTAATTTAATAATCTACTTACAATATATTAAAAGAAACTACTATTAAAAATTCAAATTTGTCCTTATTATTTTTAACGGTGTTCCAAGTTTTACGCCCTTAAATGTAATTTTAACTCTAAACAAATAAAAAAAATACAAAAAAAAAATAGGAAAGAAAGATAAGCATAAAAGAAATCTTCCCATAAAAATAGCATCAGAAACCAAATCTCTAAACAAAAAAAAAACACAAAACAAAAATAGGAAAAAAAAAAAGAAGATAAGCATCAAATAAATCTTCCCATAAAAAATTAATTAAAATAAATTACACATAAAAATATGAACAAAAATCACTATAAAAGATATGCTTCAAAAATAGTAACTATTTTTTTTTAATGAAAAAATAGTAATCTACTTACAATATATTAAAAGAAACTACTATTAAAAATTCAAGTTTGTCCTTATTATTTTTAACGGTGTTCCAAGTTTTACGCCCTTAAATATAATTTTAACTCTAAACAAATAAAAAAAAATAAAAAAAAATAGGAAAGAAAGATAAACATAAAAGAAATCTTCCCATAAAAATAGCATCAGAAACCAAATCTCTAAACAAAAAAAAAACAAAAAACAAAAATAGGAAAAAAAAAAAAGAAGATAAGCATCAAATAAATCTTCCCATAAAAATTAATTAAAATAAATTACACATAAAAATATGAACAAAAATCACATTTAATGAAAAATAGTAACTCAATCTAACGCATAAAAACTTATATATAAAAAATAAAATAGAATAACCTAATAAAAGGAGATACTTATTTATGAGCTTAAAAATAAAAAAACAGAAAAATAGAAACAAAAACACAATCGACCCGTTTAGATTGACTTATTTATGAGTTTATGCGAAATAACTTATGCAAATAATTAAGTTTTTATGTATTATTATAAGTTTTTTAAGGTAGTTCATGAAAATAATTTATAAAGATATAATTTTTTTTAGTGAAAACTTATGAATTAACATGCGTAAAAAAAACTTATGAATTAACATAAAGTTTATTTATAAATTATAACCATAAACTATTTTCAGAAGCTTAAAAATAAGCTAAATTCAAACAGGCCTAATATATTAAAAGGTATTACTAATAAAAATTCTAATTTGTCCTCATCAATTCCTAAAAATATTTCAATTCTTCTATTTCGTAAAAAAAATTATATTTTTTAATTTAATATATTATTATATAATAGTTAAATTCTACCTATTTTTATTATAAAAAAATCCACTCTATTTTTGTTTACTCTTATATAAAAAATACCGAAAAGTGCATTATTGATGAATATATATTATAATAATTACGGGGTAAATATTTGTCATTATACTTAAAACATCACGGGACAAGTGTTAATCAATAATTTTGGCAAAAAAAAAAATGAAAGTGTTGATCAGTAATATATAAAAAATCATACACGGGACAATTGTTCTAATAAAAAAAATTAATCATACACGGGACAATTGCTTTAATAATTTTTTTTTAATCATACACGAGACAATTGCTTTAATAATTTTTTTTAATCATACACGGGACAATTGTTTTAATAAAAAAAATAATTATACACGTGACAATTGCTTTAATAAAAACAATTTAATCATACACGAGACAATTGCTTTTATAAAAAATATTTAATCATACACGGGCAATTGCTTTAATAAAAATTTTTTAATCATACACGGGACAATTGCTTTAATAAAAAAAAATCATACACGGAACAATTGCTTTAATAAAAAAAAGAAATTGAATAGTAAATATTTTTTATTATTAATTAGAATTTATTACACAAAAATCATACACAGGACAATTACTTTAATAAAAAAAACTTAATTTAATATATTTTACAAAAAATAACAAAATGACGTCATTTATATTTTAACAATAATTTATAAATAAAAGTCAATAGACCTGTGCGAATGCACGGGTCTCAAAACTAGTTAATGTTTTAAAAGTCCCTGTTTTTATATAAATCAGTACCTAAATTCTATTGACATTAAATTTGAAACCAATCGTTTTATGATTGCTTGGTTAGATAACCAATTTTGGCTTTTAAATTAGAATTAAGGATGTATACTTATATGTATATTGGAAACGTTAAGGGAGAACCTAAGGGGAATTATGTAGTAGTAAGATTAGGTACATTTAAGCCAAACCTTAGAATTAAGTCAGAAGATTACATTACTTGCTTTAAGTGTTGATAAAAGCATATCGTAATTTTGTATATTGGGTTCTAGTATAGAATAATTAAAGTATGAGCCATATTCCCTTGAAAATTAACTATAGTTCGGATACTGTCCTAAAGACTTGAGCATCTCATTCCAAACAACTATTATTCTGGAACTAAGTTAACTAAAAATTGGAGTCGGATCTATTAGGTGTCAAATCAAATTAGTGGTTAATTAAATTGGTGTTGAGTTTAATTGGTGTGGGACTTATTTGGTGTTGAGTTTAATTGGTGTGGAGCTTATTTGGTGTTCAGTTTAATGGGTGTCGAGTTTATTTGGTGTTGAGTTTCCTTAAGAACTAAATATTGTGGTTGTGTTGATTAATGATGTTGAGTTATAATAATATAGCCAGTTATGGCGATGAGGTAGTAATAATATAGCCATAATGGCGACGATGAAGTAATTAATAGCCTTAATGGCGACGATGAAGTAATAGCCTTAATGGCGACGATGAAGTAATAATATAGCCATATCGGCGACGATTAAGCAATGGTGTAGTTAGCTACGATGTAGCGATGAAGTAGTAATATTACATTTTAATGAAGTTGTTAACGGTGATGATGTTGTTGTTGTTGTTGAGTCTATCATGCATTCATTCATGTGTCGGTCTCGGTGTTGACAATTCGGTGTTGATAAATTCGGTGTTGATAAATCGGTGTTGATTCGGTGTTGAGGAGTGTTTTCAGGAATATAATTCTGACCTCCGACCTTGGTACCACATGCATTTAAGGAGTCTATAGGTCGCATTGCATCCTAGTTTAGTTGAGTTGAATTCTAATTATTCTATTGAACTGATATGTGTGATAATTATGTTTGTTTATGTGTTTGATCGCCCCAAAGGACGATATTTTATTTATTGCTGCTATTGAATTCAGTTATTCTATATGATGTTCGTTACTCACCCCTTCTGGTTTGACCCTGCGACGTAAAACTCGTAGACTTTTATATGTAGGTGATGAGTCTTAGTTGTTGTGTTCGGGGAGCTCCTTCCTTGCTCTGTTCTGTGGAGTCGCTCTGTTAAGATACCATGGGGAAACTCTAAATTATTTTAGCCATCATTACCTTCATTAAGAATTGTCAGACTATATTATAATTTTCTTTCAAGATTTTGTTATTCAAGAATTTTGGATATTGATATGTATTAATTTTTAGAATACGATGTAGCATTTATTGATACATTTAATAAGTTAGTTGAGTTAAGCTTGAGTAACACTCCTTTTGAAATAAAATAACTAATGATTTCACCAATAAAGCCTATGGGAATCTGGGGTGTTACATTTCATATCCTTTATTATAAGTCTTACTCTTTCACGATAAAAATCGAAGAAAAAAAAATGCATTTTTTATGTTTGATGTACCTTACATGTATTCCACGTGTACCTTGCATGCACCCAATATGAAAAAAAGAAAAAATGGTACAATTGTGATGCGTACCATACGTATACCGTACTCCTACCAAGACCTGGTACGTATCTGATAGTGATACTCTCTCAAATGGAATACCCGTGCTTCATAGTTATTAGAACATTGGTTATGATCAAAATGGATTTGGTAATGATTTTCTTTCACAAGTGTATCGTATTTTTTTACCAGCTTATAGTGGCTTTTGAAATGCTACTTCTAGTAATGTATGATCTTATAGTTTATAATGTATCATATTTTCTCACAATTTTACTTTCATTATGTTAATAGAAAATTTTTAACTATTAATAATTTTTTAATGTTTTTTTATTATTTTATATTTATCACTTATTTAATTATTAGCTTTATCAAACACTTCAAATTTAATCTTGACTCTTGAGCTTATTCACCATCAGCTAGCTTATCCATAATTATATGCTATAAACTCATTAGCTTATCCATAATCTTGACTCTTGAGTCTTATATAACTTAATATGATATGTGTTAGGACTTAAGCACATGAGTAGATCTCAATCCAAAAAACTAGTTCAATAAGTGGGAAAGCTTCATGACTTAAGTATGCCGACATCCACGGCGGCTTTCACTCATCGACATTGACCCGATGGTAGTCATTCTTTTTCGGCGGCTTCACACCCACCTATCAGTATTCGGTGACCCAACTCTCAATGAAAGCACCAATTGCTGGGACTTAAGCATATGAGGAGAGTAAGAAGAGTGTTGTGAATTCGCTTGAAAAATCACACCAATGAAAGAACTTGATGTGTGGAGCAATAGAATCAAGCAACCAAAATCAAAGAATATATAGAGACGATGAAAATAATCCGTAAGCAAGTAGACAAATCAAAAGAAAGAAAGTCACAAATCTTTGTTTACCCAGTTCGGTGTTAATGAACCTAATCTGGGGGAGAGAGCAGCTCTCCGTTCCACTATGATCAAATAGTCACCACTTTACAAGAGTTTCCCACAATTGGGTACAAGGAATTAGCAACCTAATTCTACCCAAAACCCGAATCTCTTCCCGTGGCCAAGAGACTCAATTTGACCTAGCTACACAAGGTGAACCAAGGACGGCAAACCCTAATCCTAACCTTTGCTCTCTTATTTTTCTATGAACAAAGCACTCTCTATTTATAGAAAAATATATGTCTTTTATTTTAAAAGACAATCTTCTAAAATAAAACCAAATCTCATATTGTTTTAAATATATCCTATTTAAAACAAACACAATCTATTTAAAATAAATCCAAGTCAGAGTATCCTCCAAGAAAATATATTTTCCACAGAAATCTCCAAACCAACACGAGCCCGCGCTCGGCACCAGCCCGCCCGCGCCCCGCGCCAGTCAACAGAACCCACAGGCCAAACGAGGCCTCTCCTGGCGCCGCGCGCAGCTGGCAGATTCTTCAGGTTTTTCTAACTTCTTGTCTTGAGATTTCAAGGCATATCCAACAAAGAGGATGGGAATGAAAGCACCAATTGCTGGGACTTAAGCATATGAGGACTTAAGGTTTCCTCTGTGATTTGTGAGGAGGATGAGAAAGAAGAGGTCAACTACAACTTAATGGAGGTTTTGAAGCAATTATTATTAAGCTATCTTGATAGTAAAATTATGGAAACAGATTCTCTATAGTAACTGTGTCATCTAGTTTTTAATCTCACCGTTTGATCAAAATCAAATAGTAGAAATTATCGGTCAAGTTTGTCCAATACATATAAATATGTGTCTCTCTTATGACATATGAAGTACCGATACAGACACAGACACAACACTAATAATTATATAAAAAAATGACAATTAAATATAATTATATGTATTGGCGTTCCACATTGACACGTATCGAATACCAAAAATACCCCGATGAGAAGTGTCTATGCTACATATACCAATTATTGTCAGGGCTATATAGTCAAGGTGAAGGGTCAACTGTCAAATTACTATACTCCCTGGTCTCTTTCCTATTTCTTTTAATCTCTAGGCTGCTACCTCATCAAAATTTGGCAGCTACAAACCAAAGAAAATGGAATCCAAAACAAGGTCAACACATTTTATGTAGTGTATAATTTTCTTTTCTTTAGTTGATTTGTCTACAAGTTTTTAGTTGATTTGTCTACTAGTTTGTAAAGTATTGTTTTGAAATAGTGTGTTGTCTTAGAGTCTTGTTGCAAATGTATTTATATGTTTGTTTTCAACTCATGTTTATTTGTTTTATGTGGTGTATGAAGTATGAATTATGAGACGTTTGTTTCACGGTTGTGAATTTCATTCTTATGAATAACTTTTCTAGAAAATTATACTAGGCATTTTATTCTCAGATATTTTAAAGAAAATATGTTTGATTAATAAAAGTCATTTTTCTTGGCACTGGCAGAATTAGAAAAAATGATTTAGGTGGTCATGAATTTTTTAATATATAAATTAATAAAGCATACATATACTATTTGGCAATTCCAAATTTTAAACTTATAGCTTCTAAGTTCATATTAAGAAAACAAAAACTATTTGGTAAATTTTTCATGAACTTATAGCTTATTTATACTAACTTATAATTTATTTTGATAAGCTAATTAAGTTAGCTTATAACTTATTATTTTTTATTCTAATTTTCCCCCTATTATCTCACTTAAAAAATTTAATATTAAAAAACATATATATTTCATATTTATATATATGCTAGTTTTTTTTTTAACAGCTTTAATTTTGTTAACAACTGCTCACCATTACACAAGGAGTGTAGTTTAATTGGTAATTTTATCCAATATTATAAATTCAATTAGTTATCCGTTATTTTTTGACAAATAAAGTCAAAATTTATTATTATAAAATTAAAATGTATAACTTAAAATAATATACGTATATATGCTGAGTGACTTGAAATCATCAATAATATACAATAAACTAATATTTGCATTAATACTTGAACTAATATGTGTGACGAGTTCCTTTTAGTCATTAATAATAAACTCTAAATTAATATTTACATTAATATTTGTACAAATACGTATACAAAATTACTTAAAATTATAAATAATATTTTTGCATTAATACTCTACTTATAAAGGTGGAAGCTACTTTTTTCCTGAAAATATTATATTGCTTTGAGTTAATTTGCTAACTTTGTAACAAATATAGAAATTTATATTTGTAATTTCTAAATTCATAAGAATAATTTTTTCAGCCATGAAACAAACACCCCAATGAAGTCTAACTCTAAGATCTGATGGTTACTTTTTGATATAAAGAGGATCCCGTGTTAAAAAATATAAATTAATGAGTTTTTCTTTACCATTTACAATGTCTTTTGGTCTATCTTTGATGTTAAAAGTTAAGTTAAATGACTAATATGACCAAAAAAAGTAAAGTTAACAGTAGACATGGCAACATAGTGAGTTATAGACTGTTTTTATCGTTTTTGGTTGGGTTCGAGCATCTCCGCACCCGCCATGATCTCCAATGAGGGTGAAAAATAGAACCCAATCATAGTCGAATGTGAGCTTTGGACATTGGGGCTCAAGCCCGCACACGTACAAAAGTAAAAGTTGAGAATTACTTTTATTATTCTACATTTTTTGGGGCGCGCCCTATGAAATGACTCAAATATCTTTATCTGTAACTTGTGCTATAGACACCCCCAAAACACCCTACATTTATAACATTTGTAGCTTGAGTCACGGATGTAGAAAAAATGTCAAAATATCCATGTCCGTGACTTATGCTACAGACACCCCCCAAAACACCCTACATTTATAACATCCGTGGCTTGAATCACAGATGTAGAAAAAAATGTCATTTTTCAAAATTACTCATTTTTCCTTCATCTATGACTTAAGCCACAGAAGGGTATTTTGGTCAATTCGTAGAGCGCGCGAGTAAGCCATAGGGTAGCAAAAGTACTTCTCTAAAAATTTCTTAAACATTAAAGTTGAAGAAACGGTTTGGTTAAGGCTCATCTTTTTTGTTTTTTATCGGACTAAGGCTCAATTTAAAGATATAAATAAATAAATAAATGTGATTTAAGAGTTTGTTTAAGATTAGTAAAAAAAAATTGTTTATGATATTTTGTTTTTGGTAAAGTAGCCTAGTGGATAGAAATTCCACCTTTAAGGTGGATAAGTGGGATGACCGGAGTTCAAATTCTGATTTTCTACATAAATAATGCAATATCCTACCAATTGATTTAAGCTCAAAGGACTAAGATATTTTAAATTAAGCGAAATAAAAATATAAGTTTGATACAAGCGAAACAAGTTCAAGAATGGATTTAGAGCGCATATACTATAGTGTTCTCTTTATTCGCCCCTAAATCAGAACACAATGGGTTCAATTTTTTCCATCGAATCAAAATAAAATTGGATGAATACCCACGGATACGGGTTTTACTTTCACAATGTAGTAAATCAACTTCACTCGTCGATTTAAGATCAAATGATTTAAATTATGCATGAACTAAAAAAATATCGACTATTTATTAATACCGGACACTTGAGACTGTAATTGTATCACACGGTTACAGTAGTGTGTATCTTTTTCTTCTAATAAAATTCACTTAGGGACAAGACCCTGATAATCAGTAGGCCCGTATGGTTCAAATAACTCCGCAAAAGGACCTTTTTTTCTTCTAGGGTTACATTTCATGTCTTTGCACAATTGATCATTATACCATATGCCACAAGTAACAATGCATGATCTCAAATTTCTAGCATTTTGCTTAATGTTATCTTCCCACATTTTGGTATCCTTTTTCATCTCTTTTATGCTTGGTAACTCAATGTTTCCATCCAAAAGATGAGCTAACCATTGGCATCTCATTTCATTACAAAAAATATTTGATAAGCTCTCTGCATACCCTATTATTGCCAGTTGTGGAATCTGAGGGTGAATTATTTGCCTGATCAAGTAAAACAATATAAATATTAAATTTGGAGATGTTTAAAATTTGAATATCATAAAATTAACTATATGCAAGATGATAAAATAAGCCATTCTGAAAATGTAAGAGAGAACAATAAAATGTATAATATTTATAGGATTAAAAATGAAAATTTTGATATTTGCAGTTAATAATTTAAAAATGTGTTAATTGCAGTTTTGATCCCTATATTTTGGCTCTTCTATGGATTTGGTCCCCCTGTTTTAAAATTCGACAATTTTGGTCCCTCCATCATTTTGAACTAAAAAATGGTGATGTGATACGTTTTAAATAACGTGGTATATAATATGATGATAAGAAAATACCAACATCCATAAAATTGTAAAATACTGCTCATATCGTATCACCATATTTTAGAATAAATATTTGATGGAAAGACCAAAACAACATTTAAGTCGATAATAAATTGAGAAAATTCCTAACTGACCTGTAGAGGGGAATTGTTGAGTCTCCTGATCCATTGATGTAATTTTGGAATATAGGAGATTTGAATATGCTTCTAAGTTTTTGGTCACCTTTATATCCTGTGGCAAAAATAACTAAATCTGTTTCAAGGGGTTTAGCTTCATCATTAATGATCAAACCTTGTTTGCAGAAGCTAAAACTTTGTGTTTTCTTTATTAAGATGGATCCTTCTTTTACTTTGTCAAAAAAGAATTCAGGAAGCACTGCAGTTTGACATGATGAGATATCTTGAAGAAAGCTGTGATTAGGTACTAGTCCATACTTCTTCAGTGGAAACTTCATCTTCAAATATGTTTCAACATATTTCGAAATTCCCCATCTCTAAAAGTTTAAAGAATGCAATCAATTTTGCATACTAATTAATAAGGATTTAATTTTTATACACCGACAGTGTAAAATACTTTACATATATGTATGCATTTAATCAAATCACATCAGGATGTCGCTTTTTTAGGTTAGGTCTGAAAATATCGCTAACAAATATATCTTTGTCATGATTTAATTAGATGCGGGTGTAAAAATATTTTACACTGTCAGTGCATAAAATTAAAAATTATTCTCAAATAACAAAACGATTGTGAAACATATGTGACGAGAGAATTACTAGTAACACATTCCATCACATTTTTTCGAACACTTCTCTATTATTGGTCAAAATAAATGTGTTGAGTATTCGAAAAAATGTATCGAGTGTGTTGCTAAAACTCCTCGTCCGAACAATACAATGAAAAACATTACCAATGGTGAAAGTAAAGTGGCAACAAGACTAAGTAGAAATGATTCTCCAGGCTTGTGAACTAAAAGCTCAGCAAAACGGTTCATATACAAAAGTCCTAGATTAATGCCCCCAATGTTGAAATCTTGGAGAATCCAGTGTGGAGTTCTTTGAATAATTGTGCAAGGATGAGTAACTCCTATTGAAGTGATAAATATAATTAGTTATTTAGAAAGAGAAAAAAAATTAATAATAAGTTTTTCTTTGTATAAAATTCTAATTAAATATATACTACTCCAGTATTATAAGTGTATCTGGTTTATATTATAGATCAATATAGACCAAATACTTCAGTTATTCAATGAATCTGAAAAGTAAACTTTTGCTTATAATTAAGACTGAAGGGATTACTAACCATTTGCGTTTGCACATTCGGTAGCTATATCAAGAGCAGATTTTTCTGAGCCTATTACTGCAACTCTCTTGTTTTTGATCAATTCTGCAGCAACCTTGTTGTCCAAGGCAGAGTAATCCATAGAATGCATAACTTTACCTGTAAAAACTTCTGAGCCTTTTCCTGGAGGGAACTCAGGAATGTTTGGAAAACCACTATATTTTCCAATGCAGAGAATAACAAACTCAGCCTTGTAAACCTGGTAGTATAAATATTCAATCTAGTTTACCATGTTGTCTTTGAGCAAAACCAAACATTATACGTGATAATTAAAGCATTATTACTTCTTACTTATTCAATATTTTAACTTAAATATCATTCTAAATCTTCAAATTTTATACAGGTAAGAGAACTGTTGTAAATGTTCTATAACTATTATTAGGATTAAATATATTTTTAGTCTATACAAAATTATCGGCTTTTAATATTTATTTTTTAATATTTATTTATATGGATTTTTTTTTAACGGGATTTATATGGATTATTTTTTGAGGGACCAAAAGTATCTACTTTTTGTAAAAAAATAAAGTTAAAATATGAACTATTCTTACAAAATGGACTAAACAATTAAAATGGACTATTCTTACAAACTCCAATATTGTGAGGGATCAAATTTACAATTAAAATATAAAATGGATGAAACATGAAAGAACGTGATTATGTAAGAACTAAAAACATATTTAATCATTATTATTGATTTTATTCAATTTTACTTAACTCATTACTTAAGCCCATTAGGTATAGCATAATCTATTTAAATTGAATGGGATTGTGAATTTATTTTGCAAATAATATTAAAAAATTATTCTACAACTCTACATCTTACACAAATAATATTCAGTTTTACTTAACTCATTACTTAGGCTCATTAAATATAGCATACTCTATTTTTAAAAAAAAACGTATAGCATAAACTATTTAAATTGAACGGGATTGTGAATTTATTTTTCAAATAATATTAAAAAATTATTCTACAATTCCACATCTTTCACAATCTGATATGAAACTATTAATAGACCAAAAAAAATTGTTACTTAGTAAAATGAACGGGAAATGTTAATAAATTATAATCAATGGTGAAGGAGCACCATAAGGAAAAGGGAAGAAACAGGGGATTATTTCCCTGTAATCAACTATCTAACTGAAAACAGTACATGTCTTGTTTTATGTTATGGTGTGGGGTTCTTTGTTGTTTAACTTGTTTTATCTTTATCTTGTACATTTTTGGCATATTTCAATTTTAATATCTTATGCCTAGACATCCCAACTATGTTAATACCCTTATTTCCACCCCGGCCCCTATCTTCTATATCTTATTATCAATGAAGTATGGACATAGATACGGACACTGGACACGACACAGACACTTACACGTCAACACCGATAATAATTTAAGAAAATAATATAATTCAGTGTAATCATAAGTGTCGGTGTCGGACACTGACGCCGACACGTGTCCGTATAGCTCATTATTATATTAATAAGAGAAAAAGATAAATTGAAGTTATACAAAATTGCACAAAATTACAATCCATCATATGCAGATACATACCTCTGTTGATAATTTCTTAGTATCTTCAACAGTAATATGCCATGTTCCTTTGGAGCCAAAAGGACTGTTATTACCACTCCATAATTCCCATGAATTCATATCTTCATTAGATTCACCAACATAATCTATATCAATGACTTTGGAATTAAATCTTATGCAAGGAATGATAGAAAAATGTTGAGCATAAGAGTTAAGATAATCTAGCAATTGTTGACTACTTGGACAATCTTCTTTTACTGAAGAATCCCATGGAAAATCAGAAAACTGAAATGTTTCTTTTGGGTTTTGGAGTTTGGTAATCTCAATTGTATTTCTCCATACTCCTCCAATGCCATCATCAGCTTCATAGACAATTGGATTAAAACCAATCTGTAGCACATACTTGCAAGCAAGTAAGCCACTGATTCCTGCCCCAACAATTGCAACCCTTTTTTCCATATTAGCTCTTTGCTATGATGAACTAAGGAGAGGCCAACAATGGTTTGAAACAAATGCATGCAATGAACCTGGATTTAAGGTTAGAATATTTTATTATATGTGGTCTCATGGTAAATTGTTTTGTTTAAAATATAGAAAATGGTATTAGTAGATATCTTTAAGGTTAGACTATTTTATAATTTATGATATCGTGCTAAATTTGTTTTGTTTAAATATAGAAAATGATAGATATCAAGCAAGCTGTCACATCTATACTAATATATAAAGGGGATACAAATTTTTGGGATGGCTTTTTCAATATTCCTATTTTACCCTTAAAAAAAACTACAAAAAAAAAAACTAAGCACAACTTCCACATAAAAATAGATTTTCAGTTTTTTTATAGTAAAAAGTTATTTATATTTGCACAATAGAGAATATTGATCACAACCAAAAAAAAAAAAAAATATCGATCACACAATATTTTATAATGCAAATTGTGACAAAAACAAACATAAATTAGATATGAGATAACCAATCAGTGGACAAAACAACAGAACCGATATCGTGTGGATGATATCTTGGAATGAGGGCAATAGAGATGTGGTGGTCAATACTCAATAAGCAATATAGTAGTTTTATTTTTTGTTTTCAAATAGACTAGTGACTAAAATTTCACTTAATAAGTAAAGTGTCAAAGGTTCAAATACCGACCTCTGCATATAAAATGTGATATCTCTATCAACTAAGTCACAGGCAGCAAATTATTTTAAATTCAATTGTTATAAACTCAAATTATTTTAAATTCAATTGTTATAAATTCAAATTTTACTTGTATATGAAACCAATATAGTAGTGATGGAACATGTTCAACCTTGATTTCATTAGTCAAAAATGTTGGATCACACACAAAATAAAATAAAAGAAAAGAAAAAAGAAGGTTTGTATGTATGATGTGCATGGCCTAATATTTATCTCTATAAATCTAATAGACCCTACAATTGTGTGCAGAGGATACAATTTTATATCGGATCAACTTTTCGAAGATCACATCATTCCAAGTATTAGCATATCTGCATTTTGCATAGATTTCAATCATCTTTAAATCTAACAGTCCCTACAATTGTATGTAGAGGATCCAATTTCATATCGGATCATATTTCCAAAGATCACAACATTCCATGTATTAGCATATCCGCATTTTGCATAGATTTCAATCAAAGCCGTTCCAAAATAAAAAGTTCGCGCTCGAACCATTTTTCATCAACATACAACTGAAATTCAAGATTTGAAATCAATATTTGACTTATGGAATTCTGAATTTATGGAGAAATCCATTAACATTAAAAGAACATAATTGTCTACTTTGGCCAAAACTACATGTTCAGCATAAACCCTTCAATGTCATCCACTGATAATTTATCAGTTTGAAATAGTAATAATTGTATAATTTAAGTAAATCTAAAATATGAATGACAATGTTGAAATTAATATAATTGATGACTGTCTAAATGAAGAATATTATAAATCTAAAGAATTACTTCATCACAACCCAGGAGAGCTTCAAGCTTCAAGGCTAGCTAGTAGCTGGACCTACAAAATCTGGTCAATGCCAAAGCTTCATGCAGAACCCTGCAGGAAATGATGATCTCTTGTTTGATACACAATCTGAGAAGGTGTCCACAAGTTGCTCAGCAAGAGAAGCCGGATCTTCATGAAATGTATCTACATATATTTTCACAATCCTTATTTCTTCAGGGGTTGCTCTTAAGCTGTACCAAGTCAGAAATTTCTGTCTGAAGTTCTTTTCAATGTGTCCTTCACACTCTAACCATCTAATCACCTTCACATAATACTCAAAATCCCGATCTGGAAAACCATTTCCCTCACAGCCCTCGTCTTGCCTTTCACCACTTCTCTTCTTGGATGTGCCTCCATCTCGAGGGCCACTCCTTTTCCCAGATCCATTTTCTACATCTTTGCCACTTGCTTTGGACCTACCTTTTCTTCCCAGACCATCTTTAAGTAATTCCAACCTACCGGGAGTATTAGGCAATCCCCCTTTTGAGCTACCTGCTACCGGAACACCTTCCCTTCCTGTTGGAACTGACCCATCATCAGTGCTCATGTCCTCGGTTACTTGTTCCTCTGCCGAATGCTTGTTTTCAAGCTTTAGTGCATCAGAACTAGGTACAGTGCCAGTCATTCCGACAGCAACCTGTTTGTCTGACAAGGAATCTGCATCAGTGGGACGTCCCACTCCGCCCAAATTGGAACAGTTAATAGCATCATTAGATACATTTGCAGAAGCAAGCTGGTTGCTATCCTTGTGATAAATAGGATAATTATCTGATCGATTATCGGTCTGGTCGCTATGATTAGTTTCATCTTCCACTGATGATGGATTGGAAAGACTGCTACAGTTGGTTACAGGGCTCTGACTTCTTTCCGTTGCTGAACAATTTGGGACTTCATCCTCACCATGCTCTGTTGTGACTTTAACTTCCCACATACCCGACTTCCTCAAATCATTGGAAACAACTTTGAAACTGTATTCTGTAGCTGGAAGTAAATCCATGATGTCGAGTCTTCTATTTGGTAGGAGATTCGTGCAAATTGGGTCCAACGGATAGTTCACATCATCAGCTTTGCGATGCCACATGGCGTAACCAACATTATTTTCTCCAGAAGGATCTTCCAAACACAAAATAACAGTGAGGGATGTTGCAGTGACATCTTCAAACTTCACCATATTTGGCGCTAATAAACTCGCATCTGAAAATGTAGACACAGACTGATCAATAATTACCTTATTTGAGAGAGTAAACACAATGGCAAAAAGTCAATCTGCTAACAATTTTTTGCAATATTATAATTAATAAATTCAAACTGTCACATGTGGTTAAATGTTTTTATTTTGTGGTTAAATGTTTTCATTTTTGTACCTACACCAATTACAAGTTACATGTGAATTACTCAAAATTACTTATGGGCAAACATGCTTAAATATAAAATCCGTGCATACAAATTTGATTTCTCCTTATTACACTAATAAATTTATACAATTATATCAATTACCATAAATGAAAGAAGTGGAGTAGTTGGTTCCATAGAACGCATTTACAATGCTAGTCACATGGATTATCATCTAATTTAAAAAACCAGTGAAAAAGACATGATATTTTGTAAAAAGAATGAATGGACAGACACCTTGAATAGTTGGATTGGGCGTCGGAGGCAAGATCCTTTTAGAAAGCATCGAATCAAGTGACTCAAGAGCAATGCCACAAAGTTTCTGAACCTCAGGTCCTGAAGAAAGCCTGTTCACAATTCCCCTACCAATCTTTAGTGGTGAGCCAGTCAGTGGACCCACCTCTGGTTCAAGTTTCTTCACGGCTTGATCAACAATTTCATAAAGCTCTCCATAGACTACAGTCCCTTGTAAAAGTTTTTGGCTTAAGGAGACACGATAACATAGAATGTCCACACGTCTGGCATCCTTTGCTACCATCAGTTGTTTTCTCCAGCATCTAATACATTTAAGAAACAAGCTTAGATGAGATTGTAGATACCCTACAAATTTTTCATAAATCATCCTAAAATGATTATAGTGCAACCCACACATATTGAAGTAACAAATTTACAATCTTTTGATTGAATAACAGCAATATCTTCCTCGCTGTGTTGAGTAGAGTTCAGTAATCACTATAGCAAAGCAAATCAAAAGAACATTCAACAGTTTACAAATCTTTCTCTTCCACAATGCTGATCATACGTGATAATATTAATCTTGATATGGAAGTCCTATTAATGTTCAAAGCAAATTATGAATTAAAAAATGCTATGATTTTATTTCCTACTATATAGAACCTAAAAGCCCAAGAAAAAGAGGGAAAGGATTAAAAACGGAGAGATAGATTTTCAATTGGTCCATTAAGAAACTTTAGCATGAAGAAGGAGAAGACTTTAGCATGAAAAAATTCCCAAGACTCTGAACTTATTTCTTTAGTCACTGTCTATTTTGAAAGTATTTTGATGTATCTTGTAAACAACAAATTACAAAATATAATCATCTTTAATCCTAATATTATCAATTGTTTGCATGAACACAAAGCTTCAAGTGTAGAAAAGACTCGAAGACCAAGACAAAGAAAAACAGGGAAAAAGAATAAAAGAGAAGCTTATAAATGGATAAACGATTTCATCCAAGAAAATGTAAAACATTAGTTTAGAATTTACCCGAGTAAATCATTTACTTTCCCACATGAGACACAGTAGAAGCCTCCATCAAGCTTCGGATGTTCACCGTCTTTGCCAATTCCAGAACCAGCATGTTTTAAAGCACACTCAAGGTGGCATGACAAGCCACAGGAAACACCGGGAAATGGAGCTTCAGAGCTGCATATTAACCACAGGCTAGGGTCCTTATTGTCATCATATTGATGACAAATACAACATGAACATCTTTTGCAAAATGCATCTGCTTGATTTATGGTAGCCTTGCATGCTGAGTTTTTGCAGTATGTGGTATTAATACTTGCATCGTCACCATTATTGACTAAAACATTGTTTGCAGGAATAGCTAACCGAGATGGATTCTCAATTTTTCTCTGCCTTTTAGCCGGTTTCTGACCGTTTGAATGTGGTTCAGGGTCGGTGGCAATATCATGTCCGCTTGAATTCTTTTCAGAAACAATTTTTAGAAGATTTTCGATAATTTTCACCTTTGTCAACCCAGTATACTTCCTTTCTTTTCCCATCTCAGCACACAATATTTGCAAAATCTCTTGACGACTACATGACTGCAACATCTCGGATGCACCATCATGAGACACTTTAGATATTTCATATACGAGCTCTCTTTTTTTCTCCATACTCAATTTACTAAATTTTGAAGGATCCAGAGCACCATCTAGAGCACCACCTAGGATCAAGGAAAAATAAAACAAATATTAGTATTCCAACTTAAAAACTTCCAAGTGGTGAAGGAAACAAGACTTTTTCAGCAAAGACCACTGCTGCAACTTGTATTCATGATAGACATGTCAATATCAAGAAATTGAAAAGTTTACACACCTATAATATAAGCATAAATAATGGATTTTATACATGAAATTATAATGCATTTATCTATCTACATGCACATTTGAAAAGTTAAGGGCCCAATTTTTATTTTATATTTTGTCTAAAATACAACCAAGAAAACAAGAGCAAGCAACACCATAAAACGTATAAAATTGTAACTGGTTGACCTTGCATCACAAGGACATCCCAACCACTTGATACATAATGGAATATAGAAATATTGGAAAGCTCGGTGTAATGGAGACTAATCAAGTCAAACAATTAGGCAACTGGACTTTTAACCTCCTTTGACTTTTATAGGCACCTCCATAGACCTCTAATTTAGTTGCTAGCACATCGCATATAAAATTATACGCCTACATCAATCAAAACTCTTTTCTTCTTCAAAAATGCATCAATCAAATATTAAGTGTATGGCCCCCAAATGCAGCTCATACTAACAGCTCAACAATAAAAGGATATATAAAGCACAGATTCTAAACCAAAAAAAGCCAGAATTACAAAAGATACATAAAACTATAATTAAATCAAATAAAAAAGGGAAACACCACTCTCAAGAAAGTTTTTTTTTTTTCTAAAAAATAAAATCAAAGGTAATCAGTATTCAGACGAAAAAAATGCATGAAGAACAAGATTTTACACCGCTGTCGTGTTGCGGTCCCTGATATTGCTGAAAATTGCAGTTAAATACAACTTATGCAACCATAATTAACACAATTACAGACACGTAGACATAAAAAACCTTAACGTATCATGCCTCATAAAACCTCGGGGAAGATACGACAACAAATCAATCAATCGACAGAAAAATCATATATGTCACAAATCAAAATGCTAAAACACCATATCACATTTATCCAAAAAAAGAATAAAATCAAAGAATAATAATCAACAGGTGGATCATTAAATTAGGTGGTACAATGTTAAATCATGTGAGATAATAAAGTATAATGTGGATAACGAATCCAACCCTTGTTGTGTTGCGATCCAAAATTGCTTAAATACAACTGATGCAACCTCAATTAGTGCAACTGTGGACATGTTGACATAATAAAACCTTGACGTGACAGGCCACATAAAACCTTGAGGAAGAGACCACAGTAAACAAATCAATCCATAGAAAAAAAAAGATAAATCACAGTATCACAATGCTAAAACACCAAGTGGATCATTAAATTAGGCAGTACAACTCTAAAGCACGCGAGATAATAAAGGATAATGGAGATGAAGTATCCAATCCTTGCCATCTTAAGATATTTCTTAATGTGGAAAATTGCAGTTAAATGCAATTGATGCAACCACAAGTTAAGTAATTGCAGACACATGGACATTAAAAAAAAACTTGACGTGTTAGGCTTCAGAAAACCTTGAGGAAGATACCAAAGTGAAAAAATCAATCCCCAGAAATATCAAATAAGTCAAAAATCACAATGCCAAAACATCATATCGTAGAGATTAATCAACGCACTTGATCATTAAAATAGATGGTACAACTTTAATTAATCATGTTAGATTATAAAGCATAACGCATAAAATGGATCCAATCCTCGTCGTGTTGCGATCCTTTTTATTACGAAAACATGCAGTTAAATACAACTTATGCGACCATAATTAAAGCAATTGCGGGCACATAGACATAAAAAACCTCGACGTGTCATGCCAAAAAAACTTTGAGAAAGATACCACAACAAAAAAAATCAATGCACATAAATATCAGACATGTCAAAAATCCCAAAGCTAAAACATCATATCAAAAAGATTAATCAACAGGTTGATCATTAAATTTAGTGGTGTATCATTAACTCACACCAGATTATGTTAGATAATAAAGGACAAGTTACAACACAGATGACAAATCCAATATTACGATTCTTTTTAATGCAGAAAATTAAAATTAAAAACAACAATTAACGCAATTATGGATGCATAAACATAAATAAAAAAAAAAAATAAAAAAAAAACCTTGACATGCCATGCCTCAGAAAACCTTGATGAAGAAACCAAAGCAAATACATCAATCCACAGAAAAATCATATACGTCACAAATCACAATGCTAAAACATCAAATCATAGAGATTAATCAACAGCTGCATAATTAAAATTAGCTGTAAAACTTTAAATCACGTAAAATAACAAAACATAACACCGATTATAACGAATCAAATCATTCAGTGAATTCAATCAGCTCAGTTTCAACGTAACAAGAAAAAATAACATATAATCCATGAAAATTCAAAGAAATTCAGATGAACAAGAAAACACAGAATAATCATCAAGTGATGAAGGCGTTACCTTCTGAAGACGAATCGGAAGCCATAACTATACTCCAGTACTCAATCTATCAAGTTACCAGTTACTTTAACAAAATAATTGACATGTGGCCGTTAAAAGCGCAGCTCCGCCGTAGCACCGCCGTACTCTTACAGGATCCGGTTATAAAATCACTCACTCATCACATCACATCACATCACATTATCAACATTAGCGAAAAATAAAATTCATCGAACCTAGAGAAACGTTAAATCCAATCAACGTCACGATTCGGCGAAAGAAAAAGATGAGAGAAAAGAGAAGGAGAAAGATTGAAGTGACAATTACCGAGAGAAAAAGATGCTTTGAATTTGTTGAAGGAATCAATTGAGTAACCGAAAACTGGTGACGCGCGCACACACTCTCTCCTTTGTATGTATGTGAAATGAGGGAGATTCGAGGAGGAGGTTGTTGATGTACTTACTATACTTTGCTTCTAGAGAGAGAAAGCGTTTTTAGAGAGCTTTATTGAAAGAGTACTCGAATAAGATGGTAAGAGATCTCTTCTAACTTGTTGGGCCGAGAGACGAGAGAATTTTATCGGATTGGATTAACGAATTGGGTTAAGAACAATTACATGAAGATTGGATCAATATATTATGCTAAAATCGAGCAACGAACTTTTTTTGCCACCACATTTTTACCGTACTTTGATCTTGAGATATTATGTATATAAGTCATCTTATTATGAGATGTTCAATATCAACTCTTTTAAATGATGTGAGACTTAATAACATTTGATATATCTCAACAAATTTGGATTGCATATCATCAAAACTGCATACAGTCATGCAATCAGAAAAGATTTGGCCGTCTGATTATGATCAGACGATTTAAATATAAAGAATTTTTAATCTAAATGTATCATTGTTTTATATCTGAACAGTCTAATCTTAATCAAATGAACATATTTTCTCTGACTGCATTGACTGCATGCAATCCGATTCCATATCTCAACACACCTTAATAAGTGATTAAGATTAGTCTTGTTGCATATGGAAAATAATAATTGATTAACATTGTTTCTTATATTATAATAGAATAATTGATTTATTTTCTATATAAAAATGTCAAAGATTAAATTGGATTTAATTTTTTCTATAAAGACTAAATTGAGTTGAGAGAAAATTATGATAAAAATTAATTGCGAACAAACCACTTAACAAAATTGTAAGTACTCCATATTTGTGTGTTTTTTAAAGATCATTATATTGTTTTTATAGTAATTTTTATTCAATAAATTATTCAATAGAAAATAAAAATGATTAATAAAAAATGAAATTTATAAATAGATTTGCAATTCCAATGCATTCGGTGAACTACATGGTTCTGAAGGCAAATATAGTCATTCACAATCATATATATATATATATATATATACATGAGTCAGGATCCGTTGACACCAAATAGTTTGACATCAAATTTTACACCTCTTAATAACGTCTTAACCGATATAAATTTTATAAAATTCACCGTTGGATAGAAAGTTTATATCATATATATCATTTATGTAAAGTTTCAGAAAAATCCAAAATCATTTGATATGCTATTGAGACATATAAAGATCAATGACATTTAAAAAATGACGCAAACCGTTAACTTTGATGTACCTCAATAACATATCAAATGATTTTGGATTTTTCTGAAACTTTACATAAATGATCTGATCTTAACAAGAATCAGAGTCGACCAACGTCCGTTGTACGGTGCTCCGCCCCTAGTTACGGTTGAATGAGAGGGGGTTGTGTACCTGTTCACACTCCGACGCTCAAGTTAGTAAGTGTGGAATGTAGGTTTTCAGAGAGAGTAGAATGTACCTGAGCTCCTTCAAATGAGGAGTATATATAGCCCCCAGCGCTGGGCTAAGGCCAATGATGGCAATAAATGCCCATCAATTGGCTGCCGGAAAACGGCTGAAAAGCCATAATGAGCCTTAAATGCTCATCAATCCGGTGTCGGCCGTTACGATATGCTTGATATCGTTGGCCGTTTGGATGCTCGCGGGTTATTAATGCTCGAGCACGCATTATCTTTGCTCGGGACTTGTTGGGCTTTAGGCCCAGTCCAGAACATGATCTATATGATATAAACTTTCAATCTAACGGTGGATTTTATAAAATTTATATCGGTTAAGATGTTATTAAAAGGTGTAAGATTTGGTGTCAAACTATTTGGTGTCAACGGATCCTGACTATATATATATATATATATATATATATATATATATATATATATAAAAGATGGAATAAGAAGTAGTAATATAATTTTTTTTTATAATGAGTAATATATTTTTTTAAAGGCAATAAGAAGTAATATATTAATGATATTATTGTCAATTTGTTATGGTCACTAACTTTTCAATTCAACAACATTTTTTATGGTAGTATGCATGTATAAATGTCAGCTTCTTTTTTGGGTGGAAACTCGAATAGTATAATGTCTTAAATTATTAAAATATCCCTTACTTTTTTCATTATCTATAGCCGTCCACATACATCATAAATTCATAATCCATATCATATATCACGTCCATTCAATAACCTGCACAATAAATTTATACATAAAAAATAGGTAAATGACAGTTTATATCGGTATACTTCTAAAATTATATAAAATAATTACTTAGGTAAATAAATAAAATTTTATATATTATTATAAATTTATAAATGTTATTTATGAAATAATAATTTATAAAAAGATCATTTTAGTCAATGAAAATTTATGAATAAACAAAAAATATTATTTATTTAAAATTTTAAAAATAAGACAATTTGGACGAATTTTTCCTTGTGTTATCTCTTACAAACGTGGTGTTGTATTTGAACGAACTTTTAGAAATAACAGAATGAAAATTTTCTTTTTTAGTTTGTTTAACTTTCTTACCAAAACAATAAAACAAACCCAAAGTCCATAAAAAGGAAATATGCTAATATATATAGATCTTTTATTTTTAAAATATATTGTGCGATTAATATTTATAAAATTAAAAAAACTATAAAAAAATCTAAATTGGTAATCATTGCATGATAAGATTTTATTCTTTCTTTTCTGATAATTACATGATAATATTTCCATTAAAGTATGTAAAGTCTTTTTCTCATAATTATTATAACTGTCCGTTCTTTTCTTTTATTTTTTATAATTTCCTTTTCTTTTTTATACAAGTTTTGCAACAGAATTTACATTATGAACTAAGAAAATTTAAGTTCTCAAAAAACTATTTAAATTTTTTTATTATTAATAATATTATAATGACGGAAGGAGGGGCATATTTGTCCATGTATAGGCAGCTAACAATTGGATAATAGAGTTTGTTAAAAGTTTGTTGATATGGCCCTATTGTAGGAACACACACATGTGAAAAATCCAAATCAACAGTGGGGACAAACATTGTCAATTAAAAAAGCTACCCTACCAATTACTGCAGTAGTATATATAAGACAGAAAAAGAAATTTAATTTCTAATTCTATGTTACAAAAGCAAGAAATTGTGGTTTACACACAAATATGATCAATTGATGCTTTCCAAATCATAATATTGCACACCCGACATAATATTTACTTCTACATTTAAAAATGGTGAAGATATTTCTTTCGTATGTTTTTATATTAACATTGTATATATATTAGGTTAAATGTATTCAAAAATTCTTTAAATTTTATGTTTATAATAGTTAGATCTTTTATTTATTTTTTTACATAGAAATACAAGTCAAACATTTGAAAAAGTAATAAATCATTTTTCCGGTGAAAATTTATTTTTTAGTTTCATTAATTTTTTATATATTGGAGGGACTATACATCATTTTCTATGTAAAAGTAAGAAAAGTACTTATTAGTATTTTTGTTCACTTTTTATATAATATTTTATCCCTATTTGAATCTGGGCTCTCTCTCCTCTAGTTCGACATCAATGATTAATATATCGAATTTTGAATATAGTGTCTTGTTTTTGCGTGTCAAAATCTCTCCAACAAAGTTATATATGGTTTTGAAAAGTATTTAAAACAAATTAATCATATGTATCTAGGAGTGTAACTGTATAGTTTCTCATTTGTGGATCACCATTCATCCAAGATTTCATTCTTTATATGTATATATTACTTCCGTCTTAAATATATGCAAAATTTAGTTGATAAAAGTTAATGTATTAGATATAAAATTTACACCAAATAAATTCATTTTTAATTTTTTTTTTGCTTAGGAAGAAGTTCACATATAACATAATGTTAACCAATTGATTTGAGCAGCCTAGTGGTAAACAAGGCTAAATTTGTGTGACATGTAGGTGTAGTTTGGAATTGAACTTGCGGTTGTGTAAGCTAAAATCACACAAACAAAATCGGCAAAGAAGCTTCTGGATATTTATTATTGCCAATATATTTTTGGTCAAATACATTCTATTGTAAGTTTTATTTTGTAATAGTTAGGTCCTTTAATTTTTATAGTTAACAATTAGAACTTTAAAATTTTTAGGTAATAGATAGTTTATTTATGCTTTTAACTTGTTGCACTGTTACTCTTTCAATCAACCTTTGTTACTTTGTTGTGTTGTGACAATATAATTAAGATTGACTTCCACCGTGGTAAATATTTTGATATAAAAGGCACACATATTGGAGTAGAATAACTAGAAGAATTAATAATGGTTAAACAAATTTTTATAACAGAAAATAATTAAAAAAAAATAACGATGCAACATATTAAAAACTTAAGAACCCCATTTATTAGTCATTACTTAAAAAACTTAATATAAATATCAAACTTAAAAAACTCGTCTATATTATATTTGTTACCACAAATTTCGACTAAGCTCCACCACTGTATGGAATATCCCTTCTAAGTTATTATTATTATTATAATTATAATAATTATTGTAATTTGTTTTTGTGATGTGTGTGAAGAATATGAATGGACTATACTATAACAATCGTATGAACATTTCACTAATACAATAAAAAAATAAATTTTAACACTGGTCTTTAAGGTTACGTGTTAGATTCCAATTGAATATGAGAGTATCATACTACTATATGAAATTTATATTTTATTATTGACAAAAAGCTTTGAATGGTCGATAGGAAATGAAAGGAAAAGATAAAAAGTGCATTATAGTTGAAATGAAAACGACATTTGCCTAAAATAAACAATGCTAGAGATAAGGAGGTGCAATAGAGAAGAGGCCAATGAAATGAAAATATGGATGGATATGATGGGATGGAAGAGGTGGAACTCTTGTTTGCATGTGGTAGTGGGGCATTTTCAATTGAATTGAATGTTGACTTAATAATAAAATCTTAGGCTACGTAACATTATGTATTGATAGTTGTGTTGTGCTATCTATGATTTTGTTTCATAAATAGAGATAAATTTGATATTTAGGTGTTCATTTATCACTTTTTTTAATAATAGAATATTGTTGGTAATTGTTCTGGACTGGGCCTAGCAGGCCCAAATCCTCTCCTGCTCGTACTGTCGGGGAGGATTCTCTGGACATGCTCCTCGGCAGGGGACGTGCTCCTCGACAACCTCACCTCTGATCACATTTTCCACGTGCTCCCCAATAGGCGGGGCACGTGACCTTTTGAGCTTACCGACTCTCCCCTCATTGTGGAACCGCTCACCCAGGCTGAGGACTTGTAACAGTCTCTCCTGCATCCACGCAGACACCTGGCAGTTATCCCGACTTGGGCTGCACGACACGGCCCAATAAGGGTAACCATTGGCCACGCGCTGGGGGCTCTATAAATACTTCTCTTCACTGAGGAGTCAGGTAGGTTATTCTGACACTTTAACCTCTTCTCTTTGTACTTGTACTGACTTGAACGTCGGAGCACCTGCAGGTACAAACCCCCCTCCGTTGATCTCCACCGTCCACGACCTGCAGCTGGCCATCAATCCAACCTTCTGATCAAGGTAAAGATCAGTGGCGCCGTCTGTGGGGACTGGGTTTTCCCCTTCTTCCTTCTTAATCTAAGAACACGAAGAAAAAAGCCGAACAAAACTTCTGACATGGCCACTGGAAACATTTCCCAACGTCGTGACGATGACGACGGTCACCTCTTCCACGACGTCGACGACAATCCTATGGATACCGTCATTGCTCCAAACGTTCAACACGTAACCGGAGCAGCCATCATAACCGTCGTGCATAAAACTGATTCTAGGGACAAACGCCAGGCAACTCCCTCGTCTGACGACGAAAACGTCCAAGAAGTTCACAAAACTCCGGCCAGAGCTGCCGGAAAAGCAACTACCTCCACAGAGAAGTCCCTGCGACTAACAAACCTCTTGAGAAATCCGCTCAGATACTTATGCCTATGGCTACCAAAGAGGGTTTCAGAACCCTATTTGCTGCAATGAATGAGCAAAACACTAAAACGACATTATAGCCAAGGGAATGTCGACCAAAAACATTCTCTGGCGAAGGTATAGTCGAGCTCACATCTAACGAGCAGGCACACCTGGACAACGGGCAGGTGCTCTGGTACAAGCACCCACCTTAAACACTGAGATAATGGAAAAACATACCCAACGAGGAATAACTCTTAAAAACGAGCCCCTCGTCTTCGTACCATTGGCTTAACGCCCAGCTCGCGATGGGAAGTTTAAGCTACGACGGGAAGTCTCTTCAACGATTCTCTCTGCCGTCCCCTATTCGGAGTCAAACTCCGAGCACCTGGGTAGTTCCCCAAACTACTTAAGGTAACGCCGAGGAAGAAGAAACCTTCCCCGACGCATTCTATCTTGTCGACAACTAGCGTATGAGCAGAACGCTCGACGAATAGAACGACGAGGCGAATTTGTCTTCGCAATTATATTTTCTAAGTCTTAAACGAACAGATAAAATCGGTAGAGCATAAACCACTTGCAACCTACAATTATATTTTCTAAGTCTTAAACGAACAGACGAAATAGGTAGAGCATAAACCACATGCAACCTACAATTATATTTTCTAAGTCTTAAACGAACAGGCGAAAAAGGTCGAGCATACACAACGTACGACCTACAATTATATTTTCTAAGTCTTAAACGGACAGATGAAAAAGGTCGAGCATACACCACATGCAATCTACGAGCATAATAACAAACATGCAAAACTCACATATAAAACATAAGTTATGTAACGACCAGCCCTGGTCAGAATCATACTTAAAATATTTTGGACAAAAGCCCACTGTCAAAATATTACGAAACATGGCACGCAGGCCCCAAAAGACAAATGTTCAAAACGTGACAGAAAGTGGCGTGCATGCCATAATAGACGGACATGAACTAATTGCTACTTTCCCGTGGCCCTCCTCCTCGGCATCATCCTGCTCTTCTTCATCCTCCTCGTCATCGCGCTCCATTTCCTCCATGGCCTGATGCCCGTCGGGGAGGACGATCTGCCCGCCTTCCACCTTCCTCCAAAAGCCAATCCCTTTGGTACTAAGCTCAACTCCTCCGTTGACCACCTACATCTGCTCGACAGCATTGTTGAAGGCAAACTTTGCCCCATCTATCAACTTTCCTCCAAGCAAGTGAATCTCCCCGACCAACTCTGCCCTGCTAGACAGATCTCGAGTAGTGTCGGGCTCATCAACAGCAGGGGCCATAGCAGCCTTCAAACGGGATACTTCCTCCTCCAGCTTGTCCCTTTCCCCGACCTTGATTCTCAGGTCTCCGACCTCCTTACGCAATTGCTCCAGCTCAGTTTCCTTCTCTCTAAGCTCGGCTTGAACTTTGGCAAAATTCTCTTGCTTACCTAGAAGGTCATCCACACGATTTTCAAGCCCGAGCACCTTCGTCTCCAGTGAGGCTTTCTCCTCCTTCAATTCCTGCACCTCCTTTGCTGACTTCCCCGCAGCCTCATTCAAGGTCAAGGCCGTTTCCAGAATTCGGATCAGACCAGCAACGTCCCAAGCAAATCCTCGTCGACATGCGGGCTAGATCTTAAGTCATTACTCCTATGCCTAGGAGCAACGACTTGGGGGGCTTATGTTCTGGACTAGGCCTAGCAGGCCCAAATCCTCTCCTGCTCGTACTGTCGGGGAGGATTCTCTAGACATGCTCCTCGGCAGGGGACGTGCTCCTCGACAACCTCACCTCTGATCACATTTCCCACGTGCTCCCCAATAGGCGGGGCACGTGTCCTTTTGAGCTTACCCACTCTCCCCTCATTGTGGAACCGCTCACCCAGGCTGAGGACTTGTAACAGTCTCTCCTGCATCCACGCAGACACCTGGCAGTTATCCCGACTTGGGCTGCACGACACGGCCCAATAAGGGTAACCGTTGGCCACGCGCTGGAGGCTCTATAAATACTCCTCTTCACTGAGGAGTCAGGTAGGTTATTCTGACACTTTAACCTCTTCTCTTTGTACTTGTACTGACTTGAACGTCGGAGCACCTGCAGGTACAAACCCCCCTCCGTTGATCTCCACCGTCCACGACCTGCAGCTGGCCATCAATCCAACCTTCTGGTCCAGGTAAAGATCAGTAATGGTATGTTAATTGTTATGTTAATTTTTTTCTTCTTTGTTACGATTTAAACTTTAAAATTCAAACTCTTTAATTTTTAGTTCAATCAATCTGATCAGTTGAATTATTTCTTAATCCAAAAGAATTATGTATTTGTTAGGCTTTTGTATTTAAAAAATTTAGATTTAAAAAAATAAAAATAGAGGAAGAAAGGAAAGTGACATGACATGTCTATTTATATTATATTATTTTTAGCCACTAAACAACTTGACAAAAAAAAATTACATATTTTTTTTTAATAAAACTTGTTAAAATGATTAAGACCATAAAAATAATATAACAAATGGCCAATTTAAAAAACAAATCAAGTCAAATAACTACTAATTCAACAAAAGGGTGGTCAAACTTAAAGAACCACACACTCTTAATCAAGTTCTTGTTCTTTTTGAGGCGGTGTCTAGGTTGAAGGTGAACTTTCACAAAAATATGTTGGGGTGGTAAATATTGCCGAGTCTTGATTAGTTGAGGCGGCTTCGATTTTGGGGTGCTCTATGAGGAAGGTGTCTTTTGTGTATTTAGGCTTCCAATTAGTGGTGACACATGGCGTCTGCCGTTTTAGGATACTATTCTAATTTGCATTACAACTAGACTGACTAGATGGAAGAGTTTATTTCTTTCTTTTGGTGGCCGCTTGATCTTGCTTAAATCTGTCCTGATTTCTCTGCCCGTATATGCTCTTTCCTTCTTAAAAGGCATGTCAGGTATAATCTCTTCTATTGAATTTTTATTGAATCAATTTTTTTTGGGGAGGGTGTGAGGATAATAGGAAAATTTCTTAGATCGGTTGGAAATATGCCTGTTTAGGAAAGGAATACGAAGGGTTGGGGGTTAGGCAGATGAGGGAGTTCAACACTGTTTTGCTAGGAAAGCGGTGTTGGAGGTTGTTAGTCGATAGAGGAGGTCTATGGTATAGGGTGTTGGTTGCTCGCTATGGTGAGGAGGCAAAGCGGTTGGTGATTGGGAGCCGAAGTGTTTCTCTGTGGTTAAGGGAGGTTGCGAAAAATTCAAAATAGAGGGGGGTGGTTTGAGGAGAGTATTGAGAGGAGAGTTGGCAATGGAGCTGATACATTTTTTTGGACGGATCCGTGGTTAGGGGGTGTTCCTCTGAGTATGAGTATAGGAGACAATTCGACTTGTCTAATACTAAGTTGAGTTCGGTTGTGGTCATGAGCGAGTTAGGGTGGGAGGTGGGGGGAAGAGGGGCGGCTTGGTAGTGGCGTTGTCACATGTGTACGTGGGGTGAGGAGATGTTATAGGAGTGTAGGAATTTACTCTATGATGTTTCTTTGCAGTCTAATGTTTCAGATCAATGATTGTGGAGGCATGACTCTTGTGGTGTTTATTCCATGCGGGGAGCGTATAAAGTGCTTACTGTTATGGACTCTCATGGTGTGGAAGTTTCCTGGCGACGCATAACATTATTTCTCATGACTCTCAAGTTTGCGTGACCGAATGCGATTGTTTGGAAACAGCTAGGCACTTGTTCCTCTCGTGTTTTGTTTTGCCCCTTTTTGGGGCTTGCTTAGATCTTGGATTGGTATATCTTCAGCTGATCTGGAGTTGTTACAAGATCATTCTATTCAGTTTACTCATATTTTGGGAGGTTCGTGTGTCCGCCGATCATTCCTGCAACTTATTTGGTTATGTTGTATTTGAGTTATGGAGTGAGCGGAATAATAGTTTTCAAGGCTAAGGAAAGTACAACTCACCAGATGTTCAACAAAGCTAAATTACATTCCCTTAGATGGTTGAAACTCTATAATGTTAATATTGATGTAAACTCTGATATGTGGTGGTTGAACCATTTTGTTTGTTTGGACATCAATTAAGGTCTCTTGTTTTCCTTTGTATTTGGTCATATGTTGATTGTATATTTTTTAAGGTTCTTTTTAGCACACCTTGTGCGAATAAGGACTCTCCGTTGGTTTTAATATAATCAATTTTTGCTTATTTTAAAAAAATTGATATATATTTAATAAATAATATAAATCAAATATATTGATTTTTTGGTTGATTTAAATATTTCTTATAAAAAAATATCGGAGACCGTACTTCTTACTCATGGTTGTTTGCCACATTAGGGGTGCGTTTGTTTGAGATTTTTTTAAGAAAAAATCTATTTTTTTCTTAAAAAAATCCATTTTGTAATGTTGATAGTGTTTGTTATAGATTTTTTTAAAAATCATTTTCTTATAAAAATCATTTTTAGCCCCAAAATGAAAATCTATTTCTAATAGCTTTTCAAGAATCTATTTTTTTAAAACTAAGGAATCTAAGTGTATGAACTTCTTATTTTAAAAAAATAGATTTTTAAAATTGTAAACAAACACAAATTAGATTTAGATTTTCTTCAAAATCTCTACAAAAAAATCTCTAAATTTTTTTTAAAAAAAATCATTTTTTTTAAAGCTTAAACAAACGCACCCTAGATTAATCTCCATGAAAAAAATTGGATTAGTCCGCACCTCAAAACGCATGCATGTGACTCAAATGTTTTAACAATTCATTTCAAAGAAGTCCTAGTCTCTCCATCCTAAACAAAATGTTACTTTAACAAAAAAAATTGTCACAAAATAAGTACCATTTTAATTTTTTAATGCAATACTAATTAATTTATTCAAATTTTATTTTAATTAATATTGTGTACACTACTTCTAGTCATTACATCTTACTTTATACTTCGATTATTTTTATTAAAGACAATTTATCTTTATAAATTTATTATAGAAGAATGCTAATAACTTAAGGGTTTGGTCTTGTTTGTTATAAAAAGATAGATTTTGGATTTCGAAATATGAACTATGTTGGTTCTATTGAACAGAGTTAAATGTAATCAGTGGCGGATTCAGAAATTTCTTCTAGTGGGGGCTAGAAAATATCCCCTCCGAAAATTTACGGGTATCAAAATAAATAGTGTAGTAAAAAATTGTTAAAATGTAGAGGTATTTTTGTAAAGAAATCATTAATGTATGTTGAATTTTGAAAAGAGAAATACAATTAACGTTTTTCAATTATATTTTAAATATAGAGATATTTTGGTAATGAATTATTAATGTATGTTGGATTTTGAAAATGATCTTATATTATGAGACAAAAAATAGAAAAGGGTTTATAATTAGAGACGGAAAGAGTAGTACTATATATATTTTGTTGACTAATGAAAAATTTATGAACTTCTACAAAACATATAATTATAGTAACAAAAATGTTTTAAAATATATAAAAGCTCGGATAAATTACAATTGACCTCTAAGAAGAGTAAATTTAATTGTAGAATGAAAGAAAATTAACTATAGTAAAATATTGAAAATTTAAAATTAAATTTGTAATAAATAAACCAAGTCATGGGGACTTAAAAAAATACATAATACTACAACCAAAAGAATTTCTTATTTTCTTGTGGGGGCTTAAGCCCCCAATGTATAAAGCTTGCATCCGCCCCTGAATGTAATTATCTTTGTAAGTACTCCAAAAATTTTAAGGTTTCTGCCTTAGATTGAATAACAATTCCCTTATCCTAAATTATTTTTCCTATATAGTAAAAAGAAGACCGCTATTAATTAAGAAATTCAATATAAAAATAATTAATATATTTAATCTTATATTATAGACAGATACAAACAATTATTTGATTAATCTATAAATACAAATTATCTCTTATCTTATCTCTTATATAAAAGACGCAATGAAAATAATTAATAGTAGTTGATAATGTAATATAATAGAGACAATTTTTAATATCTTTGTGTTGCGTGATTATCTTACTTATCCTTGATTCCTTGAATCAATTAATGTACAAGTAGTGAGAAGGATGAACTCCCAAGAAACTAGCTAACAAGCCAAAGGTGTCATAAATGTTCTCCATGTGCTTACATCCACAAAAAATTTCCCAACGTATCATCTCCATGTAATTGTGGAAAAAGGAGATAGTCTCATGATGTAATACTTCATTTGTTCAAACTATAAGTTGTTTTGATCAATATTATATAAATTAAGAAATATAATTAATATTATACGAAAAAAAAATTATAAGTTAGTTTACTAACCAAGAAATATAAATTAATGGGTCATGTTAAACAGTACATCCGGTGCACTTGTTAAGCATACCAAAAATAGAAATAAAGCATAAATTTAATGTTAGTAAAGACAACTTTTTACACTTTCAATGTATTGAATGCATGAATTTCAAAATATAATTTCCTTATTTATGTACTTAACAAGTACACTATTTAGCATTTTCCTAAATTAATAGTGCAAGAATTTCAGTTTTTGTCATATCCCTTGACCCACAGTTTGTCTAGTATAAAGAACAGTCTATCAAACATAGTACATCCAAAGTTGTCTTGTCCGATCTCTTATATTTTTTAGCACATCAAACACACTCCAAGAAGTGGAGTTAAAATTCTCTTCCATTTTGTATTATTTTCATTTTTCTTCATTACTAATTTTTTTAAATATTTTAAAATGCATAAAAGATATTTAGATTCATTTAATGTCACATTTTTGCATATTTCCAAAACTACATAGTAATACAAGAAATAGAAAAAATACAAAATAGAGTGGTCCCAAATCCAAGAAGTGTTGGGCCGCAATGAGTTGAATCAATACATTGGACTAAAAGCAACCACAAAAGTGACTTTTTGACATCATAATATAATGCTTTTGAAGGTGAAAAGATAAAAAAGTAAGGGTTGTCACTACCAACCACCACCACACCCTTTCATTTGATTTAATATATAATTGTTTTTACTATCTCAAAAGATGAAAATGATTTTTTTCTAGACATGCTTAAGTTCTCTAGTTCTATTATTCTATTCTTTCTAGACATGGTTTTTTTTTTTTCTTAAAATTATTACTGCAAGACATTTTTAATACAATACACCAAAGTGATTTTTGTGTTTGAATCTGCCAAGCTCTTCTTTTTCTTCTGCAACAACTTTTTTTAAAAAAACTAAATGTTAGTATTTGTTTGTATCCTTCATAACAGCAAGTAGTATCATCTAAAATCTGAAAATCAATAGTGAAAATGATATTGATAGAAATAAATGTTTGATTTTACCTAAATGATACTTTGCTTCTTGTTTTATCCTCATACTTACTTGCATCTTTTTTTTTTGGTAAATACTTACTTGCATCCTTTATGCTTCCTGAAAAGAAAAAGAAAAATTATTTATGTTTCATGTATAATCTGTTTGTGTAATGGAAATGAACAAAGAAAAAAAAAGTTGTAGTGTGTTAATGATGATATGAAGGAAAAGAATGAGAATAAAAGCTATCTTTTTGATTCTGTATACATTCATATGTCTATAACAATGTTAGATGAATGAATAAATTCATTTACCCGTGTACTATGTACTTCTTCTTCCTTAACAATGTTTGATTTTCCTGTAAAATAAAATTTATGGTTAGTAAAATAAAGTTGAAGATGAGAAGAGAAGAGAGAAGAAGATGAAAAACAAAAAGAGAAAGTTGAGAAAAATGAATAGATGAATGAAATTTGAAATGAGATAAAGTGTGAGAATGAATATTTGATGTGATAAAATTTGAATTTCAAAAAAGAGTGGGAATCAAAAAGAGAGCAACGAAGTGAAAGGTTTAGTCTCATCAGTCAGCAAATAAGAAAAATCAAACATTGAAATGGAAAAAAATTGAAATGGAGTTGGAAGAGTGATGAAGTGTTGTTTTGGTGGAGTGTTGTTTTGGTACAAAGGTACTTGCCTCATCTAGTCAGTCTTTAGCTGTCAAAGGAAAATGTCCTCTTCCCAAAGACAAAAGTTGCACTTCATTCAATTTTTTATTATTTATTCCGAACCGGCTTGGTCCAAAAGGAAACATGGCTCATGTGAAATGGACTTGGTCTCTCACAAAGTGTGAAATATGGTTTGGTTTGGTTGGAAAATGGCTTGGTTCATTTTGCATTTAGTTCAGTTACTTAAATTTTGGACATCAATTGCCCTCAATTTTGCCAAGTGGCAGCTTCTTAAGCAAGATTTTTGTTGTCCTTTCCAAGGACAACAACTTTCTTATATTGTATATGATATGAATCACTAAATAAAAAAAGAAATTTATACCCGGCAAACATAAAAGGAACGAAAAATTATACTTGCACACAAATAAGTGGAGTCTAAGATACATTAGACAAATTCGCAAAAAAAAAGATAAACTAGACAAAAGAGATATTAAATCAAAGTGAAAAAGATAAATTAGATAAAAATATATTATATCAATAACGTGCAAAATTATAATGTAGCAAGATATTAAAATCAAACTAACTAGAACTGTAAGTGGTGGATATTAATATCTTTTTAAGTTTGAATATTTATAGTATTAATATGAAGAAAAAAAATAGTGCTCTAAAAAAATGGTGCCATACTGCCATGGACCGCTCATAGCCACTATAGGACTTAGCTAATGGGTCTGTTTGATTCAGCTTTAAAAAAAATGAATTTTTCCTTGTATTTTTTAAAATAGATTTTGTAAAACCATTTTTTAAAATATTACAATTTTTATATATTTTTTTTTCTAAATTCAAACACTAATTTTGAAATCATATAATATAAACATATATTATTGAAGATTAAAATATAGTCAAAATTACAATTTTTTCAAAAAGTTGTATTTTAAAAATGACGTTTGAAAATCTATTTGAAATATTCAAAATTAAGGGATTTTTTAAAATTTTGATATCTAAAAAAGGTTTCAATAAAATGATGAAGTACCTAAAATAACATTTTAAAAATAACTATTCAAACCAAATTTTCATTTGAAGAGTTTATAAAAAGTTTCTTTGTAATTTTTTTTACACAAAATTATGTAATACTATAAAATCTAGTTTTAAAAAAAGTCAAAACAAATGGGCCCAATATTTATAAGGAAAATGCTAAATGGTAATTTTTTTTTCTTCTACAAAATATAGAGGTTTGTGCATTCCACCTAAAAAATATCAACGACATTCGACTATTTTATTTATATTATAATTAAATTGAGATTAATTGATTGACAGTGTAAAATATTTTTACACATATATCCAATCAAATCACATAATAATATCACTTTAATAGGTTTGTTTCTAAAATATCTCAATAAAATGCCTACATATCGTTATTTGAGTGGATGCATGTGTAAAAGAGTTATACTGTCGATGCACACAAATTAATCTATTATAAATTATGTTAACATGTGCTATAACATATTAAACTATTTGTGCAATTGGAAATCTTTATTAGTGATATTGTAATTAATTATCACTATTATTGGGTCTGCTTTTTCATAAAGAATTTTCTACTAGTGGCCATCTTTCACCAACAACTATTATAATCTTGGTGGTCCTTGTTCACTAGTATATTTGGGTGGTCCTTCTTATCATTGCATGAATATTTCATTGGAGGCGAAGGCTAGGGTGGGAAAGGCCTCTAGGTCTCCCACCATGGGAAATGAACAATGACCTTTAGATCAAATGTGGTACATCATATGATGATGCACTGTCGGTACTGTATTTTTTTTATTGTTATTTTAATTTATTTTTTTTTTAAAAAAAATTTACTTTTTTTTACTTTTTTTTTTTAACATGTAGGTCTTTTATTGTAATATTTTGGTCATTTATCTTATTTTTTTCCATACAAGTTTTTTATCTTTTATAATTTGCTCAATATAAACCTTTCTCTCATTTTTTTAATTAAAAAATGTTGATTTCATTTTTTTAAATCATTTTTTAATAAATTTTACTGTGTTCATCATCTTATTCATCATATATGTTCACGATCTTCATCAATATGTCTATCATCTTCATCTTCTTCCTTAAAAAAAATGGTAAGATATCAATTAAAAAAATCAGATGGAACATCCAACTCATCATCAACTTCAAACTAACTCAAACAACAAACCCAGTAAAAAAAAGTAAAATCAAACCCGTTAAATTAAATGCACTTCGAATGAATAGAAAGTAAAGATGAGTGCAATGGGTTCTGCACCTGAAAAACGCAAAAATACCTGTTAGATATATTAGTAAAATAAGTAGCGTCTCAGATTAATTACAAGCAAATTGTTGCTACAGTAACAAAAGGGTAAATAGAAATTTACATAATGGAAGGTAGCCGTTAGTTAATTTAACAACTCATTTAAATAAAAATAAGAAGAATAAAGTGAATCTGAGTTTTTTAGTATTTAAATCGTAATAAAACTATATAAAAAAAAGTAAAAGAAAAAGTAAATTTTTTTTTTCAAAAAAAATAAATAAAAATAACAGTAAAAAAAATACAGTACCAACGGTGCATCATCATATGATGCACCACATTTAATCTAAAGGTCATTGTTCATTTCCCATGGTGGGAGACCTAGAGGCCTTTCCCACCCTAGCCTTCGCCTTCATGGCATTCCTTTGTTTGAAGTTTTCCTGATGAACTTTGTTTTAACATTGTGGATTTTCTATATTTTCTTTTTTAAGGTGGTTGATTCATTCTCAAGTAACTCACACCACATATTTCGATATATTGTCCATTTAATTTACTTTTTTTTTTTATTAATTCATCAACCTCGAAATTTAAATGGGTTGATTTGATATAGATACAATCCCACATTTTAAATACTAAACTAGTTAGACACCCGTGCGAGATGCACGGGGTCGTGGCATTGTCGTTCCTTATAAGTTAATAGTTTGACATTGGATTGTTTTTAAAAATAGCATATAAGCCATGTAAATTAAATAATTAATTTTAATTATATATAACAAATAAAATGTTGGAAGTTTATCTAAAATCTGTACGTAAAATTTAGTTGATTTACTTATACAATTAATGGCTAATTGCTAATAAGAGTATTATTTGTTTCCATAGTTCATACATGAGTAGAAAATATAGATACTCATAGAAATTACAAAAAAAAAAAAAATTGGACATTCACATAATTAAATATATGAGTAAAAAACATAAGTTCCCATAAATAAAAATTATAATTAAAATAGGTATTCGTATTTATATATATATATAAGTAGAAATTTAAATCCCCTTTAATCAAAAAAAAAAAAAAAAAAAGAAATTTAAATCCCCGTATAAATTAAAAAAAAATTTACTCAATTATATTTTCGACATATATTACTATTTGAAGATGCTCTAACTATTTACACTAACAATGGAACAGAGTCAAGAATCCCTTCCTAATATATATACTCCTATGCTTTGCTTAAGTGAACTAAAGACTACTACAAGTTTAGGTGTTTGTAGGGATGGCAATGGGTAGGGTATGGGTAGGGTACTACAGTCTCCATCCCCATACCCATGATTTGAAAAAATATCCGTACCCATCCCCATACCCGCGTGGGTACGTGACACTCTTTGCCCCCGTCCCCATACCCTATGGGTACCTGTAACACCCAAACCCATAATTATATAAATTATGCTTTTATAAAATATTACTCGAGAATACGCAACGGAAATAAAATTTGATTTACAAAAGGTTTGGTTCGAGTATTACATCGTACACATAAAAGCTTACCAATAACTTAATTAGTAAACGATTATTGTACAAATAAGTTTATAAGAAAATACATATTTAAATACATTGGAAATAAGAAGCAAGACTCTAAATAATACATTATTGAAATAATCCCATCCCCGTGTCACATCAGAGCGGAGCTTCACTGACAACTCGATCACAAACATAACCTGAAGATCTGGAACCCAAATCCAGCACATACACAAAACAGAGGGTTAGATAATATAACCATAAAATAAACTAAGTACAAGCACACACTTAATACTTAGGACATAGCATGGTCATGTCTAACAACTCATCCATAAACAAATATCAATCTCATATCATTCATATTTCATAATCATAAAAGATAATGCATCATAATAATATCACATCCTCAATTTTAATTGACAAGCATACACATCATCATCAATTATCAATCAATATTATACATCTCATAATATGTTCAATCAGAATATCACATTATTCAATCATTCACAATTATAATGGAACACAATCACAATTATCAAATAACAATTAGAGTGCACAACTCCCTAATGCAACTAATGCAAACACATAATGTATGTCACCCTAGACATATCTAATGCATGTGGTACCATCGTCTTTATTAGAGTATCTCACCTCTAATATCCGTCTTTATCAAATATTATCATTTGATATCCTCTTTATTAGAATCCACATGATTCTAATATCCGACTCAAAAGATGAATGCATGAATGTACACATACCAAATAATGATGATAACACTATACATCTACTCGTGAATAATAGGTCACTCATCCCTATTATTCCTTCTTTAAGTTCTCATTAACTTATCTCAACACATCATCATATCATCATTAAGGTATACATTCAAGCACACATATCATAAAGTAATTCATTCACCTCAATTCAATTAGGCATCCAATTATTATTATCAATCTCTAAATAATAACATTCACCATAATCAATCATCATATATATACATCCATATATAATCGTATTATCATCATCACTAATCAATAACATAATCTTATCTCAACATACTCATAAATCGCAATCAATTAGCATGTACAATAACATTTAACATCTAAGTCAATTATAAGTTATCATCCTCAATTTTAATCAATCATACACATATAAGCACATCATCATCATACCAACTCAAGATTCAATCAATCCAAATCTATAACATGTCATAAGACCAAATCTAATCATGTTATAATCTCATACTCATCATACAACTTAAAGAAATCCCTCAAAATCAGGTCTTGGTCGCTTAGCGACTACTAGCGATGAACCGGCGACGAAAAAGTGAAAAAGGCAGCGTGGTCATCGCTCAGAGCGAAGCCTGGTCGCTGGTGGTCGCTGGGCGACCACTGCCCAGACAGAATGTTCTGTTTCGGGTTTAAACGTGAATCAACACGAAATTCATCATCCAATACCCAAAATATAGAAAGTTATCAACTTTAAGCTCATAAAATCATGCTAAACATAGAAGTACAATTTAAAACATCATCAAACATCATTTCATACAATAAAGCATGGATTTTTCATGTATTAATTCATAAAACCTATTTTTGAGCAAAACCCCATTTTTCTCATAAATCATGAAATCAATCCATCAATCTATGTAATAGCAAGAGTAGAATCATTGAAACATATCATGCTAACACAACAAGCATTAATAAAACACATTCCCTAACATTCCAATCCCCACCAAGAGATGAGAGGGTTTGGGTATGGAGAATAGACATCTCCCCCCTCTTTGATCATCTCAAAGTTATATTATCTAAGCCTCTTACCTTAATAAAGTTGGAATCTCTACTCCACCACTTGATTTCCTTTAATCTACCATGGCTTATTCTTTATTTGATATTCTCCTTCATCTCTTTCTCTTTCTCTACTCTCTCAACTCTCTCTTTCTCTTAACTTCTCTTTCTCTCATTTTTATGATAATAAAATCACACCACTACTCTTCACAAAAACCTCCTATATATAACCCCAACTTAGGTTATAGTCAAATCCCCATACTACCCTTAATTCCACTACTAATTCCACTCATAATCCCCACTTTACTATTACCACAAATTCTTGTACTATTTACACCATTGCCACTACTTTCTCTCCAAGACACTCTATCCCTTTTAAGATAATAACCAAAGTGCCACTCTTATCTCTACACAACCCACTAACTCACTAGATTACTATATTACCCTTAATCCTACCATAAACTCTTATTCATTCTAATTAGGCCCAATACTCATAAAAGTCCATCATCAACAAACATAATTGCAACAATTAATTAATACATATAAAACATATCAATTAACATACACAATTAATTAAATAACATCAGTTAATCAAATATAATAAAATATAAGATTTGGGGTGTTACAACTCTACCCCCCTTAAAGAATTTTCGTCCTCGAAAATTTCACGCAAAAGTTACAACATTCAAGTTCAAAAATCAAAGATCAATCAATAATAATCAACGGTTATAACCATACCAAATAAATGTAATATTCATCACCAATTGCATACAATACCAAAATGGACAAGACCTAATCATGGCATTACCTCATACTATTACCAATTATATACACAAAATGATATGATATTTCAATCAACAAGATAACATGCCTCACACTTCAAGTTATAGCTTTAACATAATTTAAAACTAAGATTAACTCCACAAAATAGAAACTCACATGTCATTGATGCGCACATAATAAAGTCATACAAAATTACGAAACTAGCATAACCCTAAACATATCATGGATTACCAAATAACTCAATCTCATAAAATCATTTATAATCATTACATATACATATTCATCGCAAAATTTCACGTTCACAAAACACGGTCAATACATTCTATAAAAATCATTTTCCTCATCTCTAAGCAAACTCTAGACACTACCAAAGTTTGACAAGATTGGTATCATCCAATTAACACAATCATGTCTATCCATTAACAAGAGATCAAGGACGGCCAGTTCCTTAATTTGTTAATAAATGGACAATAATTATGATGGTGGTTCAAACCATCCTTACCAAGCTACGATAGTGTTTTCTTAAGCACGAAACACATAAGCATTTATCAATAAGTAAACATAATATTGAGGTAGCATAACCGAATAAATATATAAAACATTTACACATGAGCATACAAAAGCATATCACATCGTCTCGCATAAACATTTAATTAGCATACATTACCTCTAAACTTAAAAGTCAAGAATCAACTTAAAACAAGAAAGATAGATATTCCACAACAATAAATCTTAAGAATTCAACCATTCTTACCAAACAAGGACACTCTCACCAAAACATCACATTTAAAATCATGTAATGACTAATAAAAGAAACAATTATGGAGACATAGATCATTCACACATAGATTCATACATTTCAAAATTCATCAAAAGAGGAATTCACAATTTGACAAATCTATACAGTCATGAAAACATGTTTATGAAAATAGCACATTTGAGAGGTTCATTCAAAATGCACAATTCATATAGTTACTCACATAGGAATCTTGGTAAAGGATATTCAAATAATCTACAATTAATCTATCATGATATATTCATCTAAAATCTCAATAATTCAAAAATAACACATTGCCAACATATGCATAATCTACACAAGGACACACAAACAAATACATACATGAATTCTCTCATTCTTAAATCATCAATCTAAGAGTTTGGTCATGGTAAAAGAACAAACATTTCATAACATCAAATCCTAGGCAACTCAAGGATTCACATTCATATACATAAATCATGCAAGGAAACAATTAACTTAGCATGGTAATCAACCTAATCAAATAAGATCATCAAATTTCCCATCACATTGAATTCATTCATTCTCAAAATTTCTCAAAAGAAAGGATGATACAATTAACAACTCCCTAAAAGACATTGCAACAATTTACGAATATAGTGCATATCATTATCCATCAAACACAAATCATTCTAAGCATACTTATCACTTAAATAATTTCAAAATACTTCAACAATGATTAACAATAAATATTTGTAAGACAAATCAAACGCACAAGTGTCTATTCAACATTGCACAAGAGTATAACATTTCACATAAGCATATCATACAAGATAAATAATTAACTTAACTCGACACTCAATCATCTACACAAAATCATGAAAGCATTTAAGGAACATACATGTCTTCTTCAAATTTTAGAAATTATAATCACATCAAAACAAGAAAAGATAAATGTTCCATAGCAACAAATTTTAAAACTCGACAAATCATACTCACATAAGTATATTCATGCAAGAGAAATAATTTAGTTCAACATGGTAATTAACATGGTAAAATAAAGTAGTAATTTCTTACATCAAATTCATTTCCAAGGATATAGTATAACTACTTACTATAACCCACAAATAACAAGTAGACAAATTAATCTTCATGGTGATAATCTAGCATATATCATGTAAGGCAAAACATACGTCAAACATATCCTAGAATTCATTAATATTCTACTCTTTCTATTTTCATGAAAAACTAGTTTCATTCACTCAAAAGAAAATGATATAGATTTCCAACATCATTCACATCATAAGGAATAGCTACTAGTTTTAGAATCATCATATGTCATAAAGCATTATGCACAATAATACACATAAGAGCATGTTCAAGAATACACATAACTCCAGTATAATAGTTTAATTAAACTATAAAACATACTCAAGTACTATTTGAATCTACGTTGTATAAAAATAAATTTCATTACCCTATACAAGTTCAAATATCAAAATCATTACTATCTTTGCATTTAATCTACTCACGATAACATACAAGGAAAACAAATAGTCACATATTCACGCAAGCAAAGCAAAACATCATTTATCACCAATCAACAAGGATACAATCACATCATGTACTAATTTAGGCATATGAAGTTATAAGCTAACATAGAAGCATAGTAATAATCATGAATTAACTTCCAAACATGAAGTAAAAATTATAGATACTATAGTTATTGCCAAATTAAAACACAAGTTCCAAGAATCAAGTAAAACAACATACTAACGAGGGACTAACAATAAAATTCATGAAATCAACCTCACACATAATCAATAAGTTATTCGAATACATAGAATTCAACAATACATGTTCATCTTAATAGATCAGAATCTTTTCATGAATATTCACCAATAATCGTCATGTTAAAACATTCAAGTAATTTCACTATTTCATTCATGCACATAAATTCTCAAATAATTCCACGGATACATACATAAATACATACATACATACATACATACATACATACATATCATCATTTAATTACTTCAATCATACTACAAAGGCAATCATCATAAATAAATTATTACAACATTCATTCATGACATATGCATAGACAATAACACTTATTTCATATAACATAGATTTTCATCAACAAATGAATCTATACTAATATGCGAACATAATCATTTCAAATAGAGCAATAACAAGAAGACATTATCATTTAAGTCATTATCTTGAAATAAAAACAACAATCATATTCTCAAGTTTCAAGAATAAACACAAATGATGACAATAATAATATTCTCTCACTCCATCGAGTGTAAACATCAACAACAACAAATATCATCATTAAGTCACATTTCAAAACAACAATGATGAATGCATATTCATTATCAATTATGCGTAATTATATCATGTTATTATCACTCACTTATTATGGAATCATAAGCAAATAAAATCATGTCAAAACTTCACAAAAATTATAACTTTAAGCACATACAACTATTATAATCATAAAAGAATAACATTCCTCATGAATCAACATCAAAGAACACATGCTCATTACTTGAATCGATAACTTACAACTAAGATAATTATTAATCTTATCAAGTACTCAACAAAAGAATAGATAACATAATCTAATTTATATCATTCCTAGTTCATGAATAAACAATCACTAAGTATATTCATAAAATAAACACATCTCAGCTTATCAACATTTAAGAAACAATAGATTCATAAGTTAAAACCAATTAAAACACAAATCTCAAGAATTAAGTAAACCAACATATGAGAAAATTCATGAAACTAATCATACGTTTGCAAAATAGGTTAATAGTGACTAAGGTGCAAGTGTAGTTACAACAAGTAAATCACAAAAGACACTATGCTCACTTAGTCTGAACGCACAGACTTGCTCTGATCGACACACATAACCCACACAGTCCGAAGACAACCGGAGCTCTGATACCAAATTGTAACACCCAAACCCATAATTATATAAATTATGCTTTTATAAAATATTACTCGAGAATACGCAACGGAAATAAAATTTGATTTACAAAAGGTTTGGTTCGAGTATTACATCGTACACATAAAAGCTTACCAATAACTTAATTAGTAAACGATTATTGTACAAATAAGTTTATAAGAAAATACATATTTAAATACATTGGAAATAAGAAGCAAGACTCTAAATAATACATTATTGAAATAATCCCATCCCCGTGTCACATCAGAGCGGAGCTTCACTGACAACTCGATCACAAACATAACCTGAAGATCTGGAACCCAAATCCAGCACATACACAAAACAGAGGGTTAGATAATATAACCATAAAAGAAACTAAGTACAAGCACACACTTAATACTTAGGACATAGCATGGTCATGTCTAACAACTCATCCATAAACAAATATCAATCTCATATCATTCATATTTCATAATCATAAAAGATAATGCATCATAATAATATCACATCCTTAATTTTAATTGACAAGCATACACATCATCATCAATTATCAATCAATATTATACATCTCATAATATGTTCAATCAGAATATCACATTATTCAATCATTCACAATTATAATGGAACACAATCACAATTATCAAATAACAATTAGAGTGCACAACTCCCTAATGCAACTAATGCAAACACATAATGTATGTCACCCTAGACATATCTAATGCATGTGGTACCATCGTCTTTATTAGAGTATCTCACCTCTAATATCCGTCTTTATCAAATATTATCATTTGATATCCTCTTTATTAGAATCCACATGATTCTAATATCCGACTCAAAAGATGAATGCATGAATATACACATACCAAATAATGATGATAACACTATACATCTACTCATGAATAATAGGCCACTCATCCCTATTATTCCTTCTTTAAGTTCTCATTAACTTATCTCAACACATCATCATATCATCATTAAGGTATACATTCAAGCACACATATCATAAAGTAATTCATTCACCTCAATTCAATTAGGCATCCAATTATTATTATCAATCTCCAAATAATAACATTCACCATAATCAATCATCATATATATACATCCATATATAATCATATTATCATCATCACTAATCAATAACATAATCTTATCTCAACATACTCATAAATCGCAATCAATTAGCATGTACAATAACATTTAACATCTAAGTCAATTATAAGTTATCATCCTCAATTTTAATCAATCATACACATATAAGCACATCATCATCATACCAACTCAAGATTCAATCAATCCAAATCTATAACATGTCATAAGACCAAATCTAATCATGTTATAATCTCATACTCATCATACAACTTAAAGAAATCCCTCAAAATCAGGTCTTGGTCGCTTAGCGACTACTAGCGATGAACCGGCGACGAAAAAGTGAAAAAGGCAGCGTGGTCATCGCTCAGAGCGAAGCCTGGTCGCTGGTGGTCGCTGGGCGACCACTGCCCAGACAGAATGTTCTGTTTCAGGTTTAAACGTGAATCAACACGAAATTCATCATCCAATACCCAAAATATAGAAAGTTATCAACTTTAAGCTCATAAAATCATGCTAAACATAGAAGTACAATTTAAAACATCATCAAACATCATTTCATACAATAAAGCATGGATTTTTCATGTATTAATTCATAAAACCTATTTTTGAGCAAAACCCCATTTTTCTCATAAATCATGAAATCAATCCATCAATCTATGTAATAGCAAGAGTAGAATCATTGAAACATATCATGCTAACACAACAAGCATTAATAAAACACATTCCCTAACATTCCAATCCTTCATCTCTTTCTCTTTCTCTACTCTCTCAACTCTCTCTTTCTCTTAACTTCTCTTTCTCTCATTTTTATGATAATAACATCACACCACTACTCTTCACAAAAACCTCCTATATATAAACCCAACTTAGGTTATAGTCAAATCCCCATACTACCCTTAATTCCACTACTAATTCCACTCATAATCCCCACTTTACTATTACCACAAATTCTTGTACTATTTACACCATTGCCACTACTTTCTCTCCAAGACACTCTATCCCTTTTAAGATAATAACCAAAGTGCCACTCTTATCTCTACACAACCCACTAACTCACTAGATTACTATATTACCCTTAATCCTACCATAAACTCTTATTCATTCTAATTAGGCCCAATACTCATAAAAGTCCATCATCAACAAACATAATTGCAACAATTAATTAATACATATAAAACATATCAATTAACATACACAATTAATTAAATAACATCAGTTAATCAAATATAATAAAATATAAGATTTGAGGTGTTACAGTACCTAAATACCCATACCCGTACCCGTTACCCGCATTTTTGCTAAAAATAAATTCATCAATTATAAAATATCATATCAGTTTAATATAATTAAAAAAATTTAAAGATTTTAATGTTGACTCATGAAAATTATGAACAAAATTATTAGTAATATCATGCTAAAGTTCATTTATCTATATATTGACATATTTGGATTATGTTATAAATAAACATTTTCATTACAAACGTGTAATAGTACAATAATGTTGTATATTTTAAAATTTATTTACATATATTATTATATAATAATATAATTAAAATAAATAAATATATACTATGTGGGTATATGGGGTGGGTACTAAGGTACCCGTACCCGCACCCATACCCGTTCAATTTTGTGGGTAATTATCCATACCCATGCCCATACCCAAAATGCGAATTTTTACCCTACCCGTTGTGGGTATTTTTTGTGGGTACCCACTGGATATGGGTAAATTGCCATCCCTAGGTGTTTGCATATAAAGATCCCTCATATAGTATAACTAGCTAGCTAGTATAGTTACAAACACCAATATTAATATTTCCTTAATCTTTCTAGGCTCTAGGAGCTAGCTTTTCAATATAGTGTAATTGCCATGTCACTAGCGTGGCAATATTAACTAACTTGTTGTGTACCAACATTTTTTTAGGTGGTCTAATGGCTAAAATACACCTTTTAAGTGAATAAATTTAAGATTACAATTTAAACTCTAACTTCTATAAAATATAATATTCTTATCAATTAAACTGTATACTAGGCCCCTCTCGGACACATGTGTAGTATGTGCTGTGACATTGGACCTCCTAAAAATGAAGGCCTCAATTTTTTCATATAGTAGTAATATTAGTAAATTAAGAGATGTAAAATTTAATATATTACAGCAAACTGCAAATGCCTAATTGTTAGATCCATAATCTCTTTTATTGAAGAGTAGTATTATTAAATTAGGGGGTGTAAAATTTAATACATTATTTAATTAACAAATTTACTTAAAAAAATATTTGAAAAATAACTCAGCTTAAGTAGCTAGGAAATATTTTATTGTTATTGATTATACTATGAATCTTTTTATATTAATTACAGAGATGCTTTTTTTTTTATGTTATTTGCAATTTAAATCAGGGATAATTTTAAAAAAACTTGCATTTTTATTTATTAAAAAGGATCACATTTTTTAATTACATATGACCTCCAAAAACTCGGGACCGGCCATGCTGTATACCAATATATTTAGAGGTTCAAATGGGAAGAATAAAGAGCCAAAAGCTAATTTATAGCTAGAGTGGGACAAAAATTGTCTATTCCTTCTTTGTTTAAGGCTATTATGCCTTGCAGTTGGCACCTACTATATAAAAAATAATTACTACTACACGAGTACTCTCTTTTGTTGGTGCATTTGTGGTTTAATATTGCAGTTGATTAAATATGTTGTGATTAAAAAGTCCAAATACAAAAAAAATTAGGTAAATTCCAGCTACCCTCTTTTGTCTCCACATGTTTTTTTTCATACTTATTTGGCATAGACAAGAGACTTCTTGTGCTGAATATAGCCATTTGTATGCAATCCGGCCGAAAATCAATAGTTAGATTCAATTGTTGAGTGCATGAATGATAATAATTAATGAGTTTGCTTCACCACATATACTACGTGTATGTTTGGTTTTGCAGTGAAATCAATTGATTTCAGCAGAATTGATTCTATAAAATTGATTTTGGTCAAAATTGATTTAAATTTAAAGTTGTTTTTTTGAACAAAGTTAAAGTTATTTATGTTTGGATATACTTATATAAAAGTGAGTTGAACAAAAAAATTGAATATAAAAATTAATTATAAAATCAGAAGCTACAAATTCTAACTTCAAGTAAAATCAATTCTGGAGGAAAAATCGATTCTACTTTTAAGAAACCAAACAAATCAGAATCAATTATACATGTCTAGAATCAATTATGGATACTCCATAATTGAAACCAAACATATACACCACCTATATATGCTAGTGAATTTATCTTTTTCTATGATAATAATTAATGGGTTTGCTTCACCACATATGCTTATGAATTTATTGTTGCGTATAATTAAAAATAATCAAAGTATCTTATTGATATGGTAAAAATTGATAACCATTTCTATTATAGTTAATTGTATCCAAAGTCTTTTGAACTTAGGTTATTTTTTAAGTATCTCTGACGTGAAGAAAATAAATTATTTTTTTTTTGTTTTCACCACCAGTTTAATCTGATTTGGAGGTCACTTCTGGCATCAAGTGGTTTCAGCCCCCTCCAATCGCAATTGCGGGGATCGAACCATGATCCTCCCTACCAAGTTCAGCACCAATTACCACTAAACCAACTAACGATTGGTTTTTTTTTTTGTTGTTGAATAAGAAAATAAATATGTTTATTGACTAGTTAGTTTTAGTCTCAACCAAAATTTATGTGATGTGAGAATTTTGGAGGATTCTTTTAGGAAACTCACATCTTGTATGATATTATATTTTAAGCACCTCTGGTGTGAAGAAAATATATATGTGTTGATTGACTAGTTAGTTTTAGTCTCAACCGGAATTCATGTAATGTGAGAATTCTCCTTTTAGAAAACTCACATCTCCACTTTAATGATATATTCTGAGCTTGCATCTCTTGGAGTGCTAGAGTAGTCCTGTAGTTTTTCTTTTTTATTTTTAGACTTTGCCCTCTTTCTTTATTCACCAAAAAAAAATCAACATCAAAGTTTTGCTTGTTAATGTGCTTTGTTTAATTTATTGCTTACAAAGTTGACAGTTGTTACTACGGTACAATATAACATTTACAATAACCACAGTGAACAAATTAATTTTACTATCAACTTTTACTCTATTTTGTCCAACAAAAGCTAAAGACTAATAATTTGAAATAAGAAAGTGCATTTAAAGTGTGAACTTCTTCAAACAACTGTTCTTTCATAGTACTATCGTACTTGTCATGAATCGATTCATGACCACATACTTAAGAACTTGAGGTCTTAATAGAATATTGGCGCCATATATAGAAATCGAGGGTCTAAGAGTCACACTCCTTTGATCTCTTAGTCTCAACTATGGAGCTACTGTTCCAGTACATTAAAAATTTCACACTACTTGAGAATCGAGTTTATTAGTAGTAATTTATAAACATCCTCGATTCAATTCAACAAAATCGTCAAGGACTTACACTCATAACGGATCAATACTTTAAAACTTTAAAATATAGTGCAATAGACTTGAAGTTGGAACTAGAAACACCACTACAAGTAAAAATAATAATAATAATAAGGAAACACTGACAATTTTCTATGCAGGAGAACAACAACAACAACAACAAAAGAAGTTTGTTGCCATGCTTAAAAATGATCAAACACCGAAATGAAGTGGGTCATATAAGGAAGGGGACAAAGAGTGCCAACTACAATCATCCATTTCAAAATTCAATCTTTATCAATAACTACTATAGTTTGATACATACATCCCACACAACATAAAGGTTTTAAAGTTTGACAATATATGTATACAACAACAATCAACAACCAAATCTTATCCTATTAATTGGGATTGATATGTAATCAACAACAAAAAAAAAAGATGGCACGGGTCAAGTCAATCACTACTAGAAAAACAGCGTTTAGCCACCGAATTAGCGACTGATTTTGATGAAAATCGGTTGCTAATTCAATTAGTGACCAACTTAGCAACTGATTAAAATTAGTAGCAAAAACCTTGGTCGCTGATCTGTTGTGGCCAAATTAGCAACCGATTTTGTAGCGACCGAATTAGCAACTGGATTTAGAGACCGAATTAGCAACTGATAGCAGCGACCAATTTAGAGACTGATTTCTGAGAACGGTTTAGAGTCAGATTTTACGACGCATTGTGTGACGCTATTAGCGATTGATTTAGTGACTAATTATAGCAATTGATTTAGTGACCGATTTAAATTAGAGACTGATTTTGTGGCCAGTTTTAGCGACTAAATTAGCAACCAAATTTATTTAATCGGTCACCAATTTGGTCACTAATTTCGCTTTTTTTAAAAAAAAATTGTAGCCCCCGTATATATATATATATAAACACATTAGTAAATTAAATTCTTATAAAGCTCTGCTTAATCAAAGATTATACAGAAAAAGAACAATAGAAACAGTGCAAATCAATAATAACACAATTGGTAACACAAGAATAATACATAGACATGTTATATCTATATAAAACTTAGTTTTTTTCATTCTAATACACTCTGTAACTAGAGACTCCAAGACCTTCATAGCTTCCTTTCATACATAGCTTCCTTTGACTCATTTTCTAGAAAAAAATCGAAAGGAAAAAAAAATCAAATCCAAGATGCAAATGGAAGAAAACAGAGCAAACTAGCAAATAGTAAATAATTACTTTACCTATAGATAATCCGATATTGACTATATGCATCAAGTGGAATTTTACCTTTACATAGAGAATTTTCGGTGAAATACAGCATTAGATACACATAGCTAAGTAGAATTTCTTGTAGCCAACCACCACCCATAAAAATAGCTAAGTAATTTCATCCTAACAAACTAATCACTAACAATAGCCCATAAAAAAAACTCTAATAATTTCACCATGCAGTTGTAAAAACATTAACTTGTATAGTTCAAATTCATTAGAAATTGAGTGACTTTTTTTTCTTCTAAAAAAAGGCTAAATTTATTATGATAACATCAAGTACAAGGTGTCCCTTACAAGATGGAAATATACAAGAGAAACAAAGCCCCCTAACAGACAGTGAAAACATAAACCACACCATATCCTCAAGAGGAGCAATGCCCACACCTCATAGAGCAATTAAAGCACACAAACGGAACAAAGCAGAAAAATTAGGACCCTCCGGTAACACAAACAACAGATAGCAGACAACAGACATCAGCAAACCAACTCCTCCAACATAACCAAAAAACATGGAAGACAAAAGGCCAACACCCCACACACACCGTCGAAGCGATACAATAGCTACTAGACACTCCAGGTTTATAGCCGTAAGCAATTTTCTGGGTCCCAACACCATTCATATAGAGACACACTAATAAGCTTCCGTCTGACTTAACGCTTTGATCCTCACACTGAGTAAACTATAAATTAGCTTATGGTGTCCAACATATTACTACCAATAGTCCAATTCTAATCATGACACACAAGACCCTTGATCTGCTAAAATACAAGCACTCCTAGAAACAAACAAAACACAACCAAACTACGAGTAGAAAAACTAAGCAATAAGATCTTTGATTCATAACCAATATATATAAAAAAAATCATCTTTGATTCATGTAGCATAACCTTTAAGCCACATACAACCCCTGTACCATAACCAATATATACTCCAACACTAAACCCTCACAAATATAGTCCACATACAATATGATGAGCATAAAAAAATCCACTTGAGAACTGGACTATGATTGTGGCTATGAATCAGACCAACTTCAACTCCAATACATGCCCTCACAATTATGTCATTCATACAATACAAGAAAATATAAATTATATATCACGTAAATTAATTTTCCTGCACCATTATATCAATCCTAAAATATTCATTCAATCATAGTGTCTCACGATGCAAAATATTGGTTTCTTCAAGTTATTTTTTTATGGTTAAATCAAACAAATTTTTATCATCATATACAGAAGTATTAAAACAGAAATCATAATAATAGAGGTGAAATTAAACAATGAAAAAATTGAAGGGTTGAGTTTGAGTACTTACATCAACTGTTTAGTAAGAATAAGAGCTTAAATTCTTTCTCCTTCCGATTAGATTTGTACGGTCTTTCTTTCAACTCTAAACAAAGAAACATGCAAAAATGTCATAAAACGGAGAAAAGATGGAGCAATTGAGTAAACGGGATAGTATTGCATCAGTAGAAAACAAATTAATAAGGGAACAAGTTAAGTAAAAGAATGGAGGTACCATATAGACAGGTTATAGCTTTACTTCAGCTATTGTTCCTTTCATTCCATAGACTAAGACATGAGCTTTGCTTAATATAAAACAACAGAATCAACAAAGACAACTAAAATCATAACATGAAACTAATGAGTGATTAAGAATACTATACTATTATTATGAGACACAACATGTAAATAAATAAGCAAAATAGTAATAGTAATAAGTTAGAAAATGGACCGGAAAGAAGAACCTTCTTTGAGCATCTTCTCTCCAAACCGTAATCTTGAATTCCAATCTAACCTGCATACTCAAAATAGCCATTGTAAGCATAACTTCATTAAGAAAACAACCAATTTAAATCTAAGGCTACCTTTCATAATATGGATATGCTTCAGATGATGATAGGCTTTCCTAATTTAAAGTCTAAATTCTTCTTTGTTTTTTCTTTTCAAAAGAAACGTCTTAACGGATGAATTGTTATTCATCGATCAATCCAACACATAGTGGATTTACAAGTTGTAGTTACATCAAAGTTTCTGTTTAGATATTACCTCAAGTGATGGCTTTACATACACACATATTTAGAATCTTCAGGTATTATATACATATCAGCTCTTTCAAGCACAAGGTGCTAGGTTTGTTTGATAGAAATATAAATATTTGTTCATGTTAAACATGATTGATTGTGTCTAAAGCTCAATTTGACTAAATTGATAACATACTAGTATAAACTACTCCAAGACCTTCATATCAAACTAGTATTATATTTCTCTAACTCATCTCTAACCCTCAAACAAGCACACACTTGCAGCACTAAGAACATAATCAGATAAGAAAACGGAATAGAATAGAACATAAACTATTATATTTTTCTAACTCATCTCTAATTCCAAATTAAACATAACAGAATCAGAAATTGCAGAACAAAACAGAATTCCAAACTAAGAAATTGCAGAAATTTTAGAACATAAACAAAATAGAAACAAAATCAGTACCTTATATCATAAACAAAACAAAATCAGTGAGAAATTGCAGAAATTTTACGACATAAATAGAACGAAAACAGTACCTTAGGGTTCAGAGAGCCTTGAATTTTTCAATTTGTGATGAGAGAGCTTCAATTCGTGAGATTCTCAGTGAGAGGGAAAGCGAGAGATGAACGAGGGAGAGTGATGAGCGATCGAGTGAGAGTGAGGGAGTTTGAGTGAGAGTGATGGAGGCTAGGGTTTGTGATAGGGTACAAGAGAGAGTGAGAGTTCGAGAGGAGGCAGCACTGATGAGAGTTCAGATCGAGAGTGGAAGAGGGATGAGGGAGTTCGAGAGAGATGATGGAGAGTAAAGTGAGGGTGAGAGCGATGGAGTTAGCCCTCTTCTTCTTTCTATTTTGAAAAAATATCTCAGCAAATTAACTAGAAAAAAGAAGCCTAAGCGTAGATATAAAAGAGTTTACAAATATTTTATTAAGTTTTTTAGAAAAAAAAAACAAATATTTGCTACGGATTTGTTCAACAGTAATTATCGGTCTCCAATTCGGTCTCTATAACAACCGATATAGCGATCGAATTTTTTTTGGTTTTGACCTAAAATAATAGTCTCTAATTCGGTCCCTAAAGCTACCGATATAATGGTTGCTAATTACCGGTCTCTAATTTGGTCTCTATTTATTAAATAGAGACTGATATAGCGACCGATTTTTTTTTACCTTGACGATAAAAAATCGGTCTCTGATTCGGTCTCTAAAGCAACCAAAAAATTTCGGTCTCTAAATCGGTTGCTAAACGCATGTTTTCTAGTAGTGAATGTATTTGTGGAATTTAAACCGGCTAGTATAATAGAAATTAGTTATTCAGACTCGTGCCAAGTACACATAAAAATTCGATTGAAAAATAACATCTTGATATTAATGTTTTATAACATAAAACTGACTATATATGTTTAATAAGCTACATTGAGCCATCATGTTAACAAAAGTATGCCTAATAAACATGGTCACATTATAAAATTAAATGTCGTAACATTAAAAAATGACTAAAAGATTAAGTATACTATCCAATTTGAATTTAATTTACAAATACAATTAATCTTGGTTGTAAGTTGCTAACTTTTTGGAAATCTCTTTTGAAAAATTTCGATTTGCAATTTTGACCATCTAAAGGTATTAAGGTATCAGAAATATTTTGCGGAATAAAATCAAATAATAAAAGGGTAAAATTAAAAAACAAGTCTTTAATTTGTATTGAGACTGGATCCTCTCGAGTCAGTGACAAGAGAGGTCCAGTGAGATCTACACCACTCAAAATAAAAAATTTAAAATAGGATAGAATTTTTTTATAATGGTCCAAATTTACTCATGCAGCAATTTACAAGAGAAAATCCACATCCATTTATATGGGTGAAAATTTAAATATAGGCGTTTACAAGGGAAAAAAATCCAAGCATGTGGGCCAAGGGAGGAATGTAAAAAAATGTTCATGTCCAATTCAAGAAGATTTCTTTCCCCACCCCCGTGTCTCTTTTTCACCCCCTAGGTTTCCCTTTTTACCCCTGAAAAAAAACATCGATAAATGCGTACCGAAGTTTTAAACGGTTGAAAACACATGTTTATACCCTTAAAAAAGTTCGGTAAATGAAAACCGAACTTTTGGAGGTAAAATTAGGGGTAAAATTGAATTTTTGGGGGTGAAAAAGAGACACGGAGCGGGGAAAGAAATCTTCATTCAATATAAATTACAACAACAGAAAAAGACAAATAAAGGCCCAATTCAATACTAAAAGACTTTTTTCTTTTTGTGCCCCCGTGACTCTCACGCACCACCTGACATTTCAAATTACACCCTAATAAAAGAAAAAGCGCAAAAGAATCAAAAAAATTATCGTTTATTTTAATTACAAAAAAATCAATAACACTAAAATAGGATTTTTTTTTCACTAATATAAAAAAGTTTGATAAACAAAATAATTTATATCACACGCCTCTCCATTTGATAAAATTATAGTATAACAATTAACTATATATATATATATATATAAAATAAAACGTCTAAAAAATTTATTTACAATGGAACAATCTCTTTTAGATATTTTGTAACTAAGGGGGATGTAATTGGATTGAGATTTCAAGAGATTATTTTGGGAAAAAAAGTCCGAAAGATTTTAAAAGACTTTGTGGGGTTATATTGACTTTGTGAGATTTTAATAGACTTTTTTAAGAGACTTTTACAAGTAGGATTTTAAGCACAAGATTTGAATGAATTCATAACATAAATTTTTAAAATTTCAAATGACTCAATTTTTTTTTTGAAGATTCAGTATTCAGCCCGTAAATTGACTAATATAAGAGACATCAATTTCACTGTCCACAAACTTTCACCACCATGTCAACATTCAAGTAGAAAAATTTCTTTTTAGGTATAATTTTTTGAGGTCCCATTTTTTATGAGCTCTATGTCATGGCTCATATGACACATGCTTCAAATATGCTTATGCGATTCATTGTCCCTTTTGAGCTGCAAACCTAAATGCATCTATAATTGTCGGCATCCTATTTCATTTCGTTGGCAGTTATCACATTCATATGGTGAATTCGGGGGTACCCAGTCCTCCAATCCTCCCTGGTTTATCATTTATCAAAAACTGCTTAAAGGAAAAAGAGAATGTAGAATTTAATTTGTGTGCGTGACATTGCTTAAATATCGAATTTTATTACCTCAACAATTTATTTCTTTATAATTCAAAACTGTTCAGCTAAATGACTAAACATACTTGTCGATAACATAAACAATCCAATGTAGGATTCATCATAACCTAGGGATTTGAGTTTATAGCGGCATTGTTAATATTCATCCGTAGTTAAACAATACATTTGAGATGGATTTCCTATTTTTATGTCTCTAACTTTTTTTTTTTGTTTATTCAAAATTTCCATTAGTTTTAATTATCCTCTGATTAAGTGTTTTTTTTCTTCTTATAAGCAGTGACAGTGACTGATATACTATGTACTATTTGCATTTTATATTATTAGAGATTTTGTACACGTGTGGCAAAGTGAATAAGGATACTTCTTCTTCCAACAAAACTCAGGGAAATGTACAACAAGTACAAGAGATGCATGCTAGCTACCACGTCAAAACCTGAAAGCTAGATGCATGGTCAATATAATAAGTAATAATTTTGGGGATGTTAATTTATTTTCTACTTTTAGAAATAGTACTGAATGAAGTTAAATCTGAGAATGTGCAAGTACAATGCACTGATCTAGCAAGAAAAGTCGAGTAGTTTATTCTAATTGGTGTCCCAAATATTAGCCAAAGAAATTAAATATAATAAAATTATATTGAAATTTATATAATCAATATTTATAAAATATAAAAAATTATATAATTATTCAATGAGGTGGATATAATTATATACACTTCTATTAAAGATCCCACATCATATTTAATACGATAAAAAATATTTGTTAGACTAAAACTGCAATAAATGTTAAAATAGAGGATTAAAATATTTATTTTTAAAATAGAAGGATCAATTTTGTTAACATGGTAAAATTGAAGACGAAAAATATAATTAAACCAAAATATTACTTTTAATGTAAAAATTACTTTTTCTAATTCTTATCTAGTATCCGGAGGCACCATCTTATTTTTTTTGGAAAAAATATATTTTCGGTCTTTAGTTTTATAACGAGTTTTGGTTTCCTTATCTGTAAAATAAAATCACACATTTTTATCAACACAAAATTTTTCCGTGTTTTTAGCCCCTAGTGGCTCATTTTTACGTTCAAAATGTGTCTATATTATTATATGGGAAGGAATTAAATTACACCAGTGTAACACTTGAGTAATGCTATACCGTTCAATAACGCAACAAATTCAAATTTTACAAAATCCACCGTTGGATTGAAAGTTTATATCATATAGATCATCTATGTTGATTTTTACAAAAATTTAAAATCGTTTGATGTGTTTTTGAGACACATAAAGATTAACGGTATTCAATAAAAACACATAAACCGTTAATCTTGATGTGTCTCAATAACACATCAAACGATTTTAGAATTTTGTAAAACTTAACATAGATGATCTATATAATATAAACTTTCAATCCAACGGTGAATTTTGTAAAGTTTGAATTTGTTAAAGTGTTATTGAGCGGTGTAATATTACTCAAATATTACATCGGTATGATTTGATCTCTCCTCTATTAAACTTATATAAGTCCATATTATGTTAAAAAATGTCAAAAAAATGTCAAATTTTGCCCATTAGAAATTAAAAACAAAAGAAATTTTTATTTTTTTTTATAAAATGAAAAAAAAAAGATTTTATTTTACAGAAACAAAAATCAAAACTCGCTATATAAAAGTATATACCAAAAACATATTTTAAAAGAAATATTAAATAAAAGTGTGGTATAGTGTTACTGGGTTTTCTAATTCTACTATTAACATTTTGGCGGAAAACCTGAGAGAGAGCACACTTCTGCTCTTGCGACGCCTTGTTACATTACACTCACTCACACTGATTTCTCCATAACCGATCCTTTCTCTCTGCCCCAACTCTCCTTCCGCCGCTGCCTCCTCCGTGCGGAACATTCTTTTCCAACTTCAGGTAATCTCCATTCTTCTCGCAGATTCGTTCTTCTAGAATCAGTAATTATATAAATTTTCGCAACATTGATTTGAATATGAATGCATTTCTTATCAGTAAATGAGCTTTGCCCCCTCAAATTTGTGAAATGATAACAATGTTGTTAAAATTTGAGGGATTAAATTGCCCAATTCTTACAATTCCATTGACCAACATGTTGATTTACCCTATTTTCTTTGTTTTGAGAGTATTATAAAAAGAGCCCATGGGAACTCTGTGAAGTACCGGTACCGGGTACGCACCAGTACCGGGGTAGACTTATGGTACTCATTGGGTACTTACCACTTCAAATTCATTTTTATTTGCTTGATTCGGGATGGTGGATACGGCAAATATGTGAAGGTGGTAGAAAAATAGCATAAAATATTTTAATTTTATTATTGCATATTAATTATTTATCACGCTTTTGATGAAAATAATTGAGGCGGTGGTTAAATTTACTCAAAACATAATTACTTTGATATTTTGTGTTAACCTTAAATTTTAAAAAAATGGCGCGTATCCAATACCCGCACCCGTATCGAGTACCTTACCTGTTCCTAGGCATCATAGGTTTTATTTGACTAATTTTTGTTTCCATTTTTTTTGTATTTTGAATTAACTTTTTCTGTATTTTCTTTTAATTTTGAATTTCTCATTAAAATTTGAAATTTTTAGTACTTAGAATTCAACTGCAACACAAAATGCATTTCCAGGGTGTTTTTTTAATTCTATTTTTTACCATTTTTTGCTGCTAATTGATGTCTTTCTTTTTAAGATTTAAATGTGATAAAGGTGAAAAGCGCGGGGATTGATTGATTTGGTTGGTAGCAGAAGGGGTATCAGCGGAGGAGACGGTTGAATTTAGGATAATGATAGATGATAGAAAGGATGGATGATGGAGCACCATTTGGTAATTTCTGGATAGAGGAAATTAATGGAGAGGTTCAGACCTCTGTGAGAAAGAAAAGGAAATACAAACCGAAGAAAAAGGAATACAATGGATGGGGATCAACTTCCCTTATTCAGTTTCTTGAATCCATTGGTAGAGATACAACGAACAACATAACTCAAAGTGATGTAACACAAATTATAAATGATTATGTTAAGCAGAATAACCTTCTTCATCCTACCAAAAAGAAAAGAATTGAGTGTGATTCGAGGCTTCATTTGTTGTTCGGAAGGAAGAGCATTAGCCGGTTGAAGATTAGTGACTTGCTTGAGTCACACTTTGTGGAGAACTGCGGACAATCTGATGATGATTTCCTGTTTGACTCAGAAGATGATGAATATGTGCCAGGGGAATGTGAAACCTCAAAACCGGCGTCTTCGGAGAGGAAGAGTCATCCAAAGAAACATGTTGTTGAGAAACCAAGGAGCTGTTTTGCTGCCGTCAATCCATTCAACATCAAGCTTGTTTATTTAAAGAGAAGTCTAGTTGAGGAACTTTTGAAGGACCCTGAAACTTTTGAGACCAAAGTAGTTGGAAGCTTCATAAGAATCAAGTGTGACCCAAATGACTATCTTCAGAAAAACTCACACCAGCTTCTGCAAATCACAGGTAACTTGTCTGCTTTAGGTTGATTATGCCATTGTATTCGAACAATTGCTTCTTTATTTTTACAATAATGATGTGTGGCACGAGACGAGAGGAGACGAACTAATCACATCCGTTAATCTTTCACAACTGCTCCATGTATTCCGGCCACATGTTGATTTTGTATGCTTTCCAGCTTTTTGATTGGACAACTTATTTCTTCGTGCACTTCCGACGAAAATTCTATTGTGCCAAATAGCAATACTGTAACAACCCGTTTTTCAAAGGCCAGAAAAGGCATTTAAATTTTTTTTTTTGTACAACTAACACTCAGAGTGCGCATAGAATATTTTTCAATGAGCCGGCATTCAAATATACAAAAGAACTCATTACCACAAGGTGCTTCGACAAGCAAAGTGTATTCCTGAATAATTACAATCCAAGTCTAAGTATTCAAATACTTACAACAAAACAAGTTAGAATCCTATGCCTAAACCCAAAAAGCACGGTGTACAACCCACACCGGCGCATAGTCTAACTAAGCTAAAACTCCAACATCTCACTGGGGTCTGGAACAGCCACTGTCGTCACCACGACCTAACCCATCATCTGGGTAGGATGAGCCCGCAAATGAAAGAAAGGGTCACCACAAAATAAAAGATATGTATATATATAACCGGTGCGAAAGATTGTACACATAACAATAATTCCACAAACACAAGAGAAAGCTCTTAACCACCAAAGCAATTCCCACCAACGGGTTTATATATATAATGCACACCAAGCCTAATGCAGACTTCTACAATGCGTGGTACTAACCCTAGCTACCACAATGCATGAGTTCCGGAACTGTAGGTCCAACCCCTACTAAAACACCAACGAAATCACAAGGTTAAGGTGGATCCACTCCCGCAATCACACCCCATGGTCCACTCCCGCAACCATGTATCGAACTCAACAAAATCACAAAGGATTAAGGTGGATCCACTCCCGCAATCACACCACATGGTCCACTCCCGCAACCATGTATTGAACTCAATAAAACCCTATAAGAATCAGGTGGGTCCACTCCCGCAACCACACCTCGTAGTCCACTCCCGCCACTACGCACTAACAATGCATGAGCATACGATTCCCCATGTATACTAATGCAACAAATACATACCTCCGTAGCATATGTAAACCATCCCAACAACATACATACATATCCAATCATATGTAACAAACCACAACAAACATACATACATTTCCAATCATATGTATTCACCCATATGTTCATACATACATCTCCAATCATATGTAAAACAACGCACGTATTGTAGACACTTTCTCATCACGAGAATACATAACACATACATGCCAAACACACAAACACGCATCACCGAAAATAGCCAACAAACATGTTATAACTCAGTGAAAAGACAGAAATAAAGTGGAGCCCTTACCTCGGCAAGCTTCCGTCAACAAAACTCGCTCAAACAACACAACGCGCTTCCTAAAACAAGCAGCGCAACAATCAATACATTGTTCTCTAACCAATAGTATTGAAACTAAACCAAAACCCCAAAAACCTAAAGGTTCCTAAGGAAAATCCACTCTTTCGGATACCATACCAAAAACCACCGTATTGATCAACCCCCATGAGTTATTTGTACTATTTTTAGGACCCAAAACAATTGGCAAAAGTCTTAAATAATTTGAAATGCAAAATGGCCGTTTTCTTGCGTTACAAGCCACGTACTTTCCGAGTACCCGAAAAACTCGTTTCCAATCCCCACCACTTCCATAAATTTATAAAAAGGGATTAGAAAGCTAAAAATCAAGTTTAGAAATCAGAATCCAAAATTTCAACTCTCAGAGCTCGCCCTGGCGAGTTGGTGGCGAGTGAAGGCAGTGAAGACTGGTCTTACTCGCTCTGGAGCTCGCCCTGGCGTGTTGTCATGACCTGTGACACTCGCCCTGGCGAGTAATCACTCGCTCAGCGAGTTGCACCTGTCATGACAGCAAAAGACAGCAACTCACACCACCTTTTTCCAACCAAGCCTAGTTTGATTCTATTAGTTCCCAACACTTTTTCAAGACACAAAAGCAAACCATTTTCTTAAGCAAGCAATTCGTTTCCGAAAGCTTGTTGGTTGCTTCGAGTGCAAGTTATTTGATTTTCATTTCCAAAATCAAAATCAAATCCAAGCACAGGTTTTATTACGGGCCTTAACCGACTTGAAATCATTTTCAAACATGTTTTCTAGGCGGAAAAACAACACCACATGTCACAAGAGTTTTAAACCACTTGGACCCCAAAATACCACACAAAACACTTAGTAAATATTTTCATAAACTCCAAAATATTTTTCATCGGATTTTCTAAAACAAAACCATACAACGCATTTCCCTTTTGCCCAAAGGTTCAAAGACAACGTTTCTTTTCAAAACCTTACAACTTAACCACATGTTATTGATCAATACATGACCAACTCAAAACCCTAACTTTTCTCATGAGATTTTTCACCAACTCATGGAAAACAAAAACAACAAAGCCTAGCATGCTTCCAAAACTCTCATGAACAACATTCATGAAACAAGAATCAATTCCTAACATTTTCATCTCATGAACATAAACCCAAAATTCCTAAACTTTAAAAGTCTACCAACCTAGGAGATGAGAAGAGAGTGTTACCTTTAGAAAGTGATTCTCTACAATTTTCCTCAAAGCTTCCAAGCTTGAAATGGAGTGAAATGGTGAAGAAAGGAAAATTTGTGAAGGTTAAGGTTAAGAAATGGAGTTCCACGTGAAAGAGCGAAAGAATGGAGATGTTTTGTGATGTTTCTAAGTGACCAAGTCACTAAACCTCCTTACTATTACATAGCCTCTTGCTACCTCATGGCCATTGGATCAAAGTCAAAAGTCCAAGCTTAAACCCTAGCCTTTGGATCAATTTACTTCATGAGAAAGTCACAAGATATCATCAACTCATCCATAACAAGTCTCGTACTCAGCTCTCGCGCGACGCGACGAACGTAAACCACAAAAACATAAAACCTACGGAAAGAACGTCTAATGTTTAACATTTCCAAAACTTATCGCCGAATCTTTTTCCGCGACTGTAATTTTCTTCCATACCTTAGAAAATTATTCTCAGAATATATCCTAACTCGCGCAGATATATAAAACCTCCATCCGAAAACTCACTTAAAACAGACGCAGTAAGATTTTCCATCCGCGGGTAAGATCTTACTCGTTTTTCCAAAAACAAGAATAACCCAAAACTCGGATTTCTGGCTTCACAGAAATCTCCTCATACTTAAAAGAGGATCACGACCCGAAAGTCTGTGCCTTTCCAGCGCACGAGCACAAAACAGGCTCCATTTCAGCAAAAATTCCATTAATGTGACGATACTCACAAAACCGCCTCACCAAAAACCCTAAAACTCGTAGCCGACCCTAGAGTTCCTTAGAAAATTATACAGTGAAATCTTGGGTCTTACAAATACTCTTATTTTTATAACTTTAAATGTACAAGTTAGTTTGGAAGGAGGCTTTGTCTAAGGTGCACAACTCACCCATGTCTTGCACCGTGCAAGACTTCTTTTGGCCATTGGATCAAAATAATCTACAAGATAAATAACATGGTGTCGTCAGTATTATATTAATGTGTTTTATTTTATTGACTCAAATTTATATTAATTAGTTAAACAATTAATTTTTGGATATCTCTCCTCTATCACTCTTGGACTATGAAGCCCCGATACGGGACACGATACGGATACGATACGAATCCGATACGCCGATACGTGAAATTTTTTAAAATTTACAATCCGATACGGTCGCGATACGTTATTTAAAAATTTAATTTAAAATTAAATATATATAAATACACAATATATAAATATGACTAAAATCAATAATATTAATAATGATAATTTTTTTTGGAAGACAAAAAATTATTATAATTATTATTATTATAAACGTCAATAGTTCATTGTACAAAGAGTAAACATAAACCAATTAGCTTGCACAAAAGCAAAACAATTTGATGTTCAACATACAAGGGCTTCACAGTCCTAACTAAAGACATATAATAACTCAAAAAATATATAATAGTTATGACATCAAGCCTCTTCAATTCGTCCATCTTGTAGCAATATCAGACAATTATGTAAGTCCTGCAGCTAACCAATTAAAAGCATAAAACATCCATTCTTATACTGGAATTTTGGGACAAGCCCAAATACTTAACAACATGTTATATAGTATGGCACCATAGTGACTTCAGAACAGTGACAAAGACGAAAAATACTAATTATAATAAATTAAAATCATTAATACTAAGTTAAGTATTTGTGTTTCATTAATATTGTCCTAAAAAATAATAGTCACCGGTACATTTTAAGTTATACATCTTAAGTTAAGTATTATACAAAAAGAGCATCATTAGTACTATCCAAAAAAAAGATATAGTTATACCCGTGTAACAAACATAATAGTTTGACATTTACTAGGAAACACAGATTGTATCAGATATTATTTTTTTTATTTAGAAATAAATATTTAACCGATACTTTTCCGATACGAGTATCGGGAAGTATCGGACGCGTATCGGATATTATTTTTTTATTTAAAAATAAAGATTTAACCGATACTCTTCCGATACGAGTATCGGGACGTATCGGAAGAGTATCGGTATCGGGTGCGTATCGGACACGATACTTCACCAATTTTAGAGTATCGGGGCTTTATAGCTCTTGGAAAGTCATCTCTTCACCATCAAGATCTTGTTACTCCTGTACTAAAAAAAAAGTTCTTGCTATCCCCAGAGACGGAGCCACGTAGTGGCCAGGGTGTTCAAATGTACCCCCCACCTCTTCAAACTTGTACCAAGACTTGGGTGGCTCGTGCACCGTAGATGTTGCCTGGAAGGTATGCTCATCAACTGCATAAGTTTAATACTTGTGCTTGCCAAAAGGAGCAACTACAAATAAAGTGCACTTATTATTATGCTTCTTTAGCATTCATTAGTGTAGAAAAGTTGTCAAATCAATGTTTGGGATTACTCTCAATGACTGATAAAGAATACGAAACCTCATGCTGGGTGGGATTCACATAAATGAAGCAAACTTACCTGTGGTTACAATGTACTCTTTTTTGACATCATTAGTATAGGTGATTAGACTGAATTAAACATATGTTTCCATTCAAAATCAATAATAATGAACAAAGTAGTTGAGTCCAATATCATCAAGCTCTGTGGCATTCAAAAGATTGAAGATAACCAAATTGTGTTTGTCTTGTATTATTTTCTTTTGATGTCATTAGTATATGTTACGTGTTGGGTGTGATTTCATCATAATTGAAAATAATCTTAATCCATTTGATCTCCTTCCAGAATGATTTTTAGCGCTACAAGTTCAACTTAGTTACTTGTGAATTTGGTATGTCAATTGATATGCGACAGATATAGAAAAATTAGATCACAAGATTTATCTTTCTAATTAGCTGAAGTATATTTATTTCTTGGTTATATTCCAGGTATAAAGAAGAGCTCAGGAGTGGGTGGGGAAATTCGCTTGCAAGCTTCTGGTTTCATTAAAGACATCAGCATTAACATGCTTTCAGATGACAATTTCTCTGAGGTACAGCTGAATTATCTTACCACTTTAGCTTTATTTAGTAGAAATTATGGTCTCGGCCAATGAGTATTAGCTCAACTAGTAGGATCGAATTGTATCACAATTTCTCAAAGACCATAATTTTCATGTACCGCAAAATAGTTTTCTGCTTTGGTCTGAAGTGTTAAGTTAAATATGTTATCATTTCTTTTAATCAATACCTAAAAATTAGTGGAAATATAAACATGGATGGTGGGGGAACCACACTCACCATAAGGGTTCATGTTGTCTTCTGACTATAATAACTGTTAAGATCTCACGCGAGATGAGATAAGGCCTAAAAATGAGTTTGTTAATGGGAGCCATCCCTCTCTCTACGAGCCGGTTTTGTATGACTTGAGTTGGGTCCAACCCAAATTTTAAGGTGATGTCAAAGTCTATCCAAGATCCATCGGACCACTCTCTATCGAGCCATTTTGGTCACACTCCAGATGTTTGGTCTTGGGCGTGAGGGGTTTGTGTGTTAAAATAAAAGTCTCGGTGAATAAGATAAAGCCTGAAAATAAGTTTATATGTGGGAAGCATTTCTCACCTTACAAATTGGTTTTGCAAAGGCTGAGTTAGGTCCATCCCAGATTTTAAGAATAATTATAGAAGAATACACGAAACCATGTTTTTACTAATCAAGTTCTAGCAAATTTTTCCAGTTTAATAACTTTTCTATGCGAATGTAGAGGATCTAAAATGATAGGGTAGAGTGCTTCAAGGTTATATTCTAGTACGAATTAATGCAAGCCGAATGTTTCAGAGAAGTAAAGTAGGGGCTGGTGCATGGATAATAAAAAAAAATCCATAAGAAGTTTCCTCTTAGTTTTTAATTAAGCCGGTACCTTGTCCTAAACTTTGTGGATATGGGCTGTGCTTCTTTTTTCCGTTACCAAATCAAATCATTATTCTGACCGCAATAGGGCTTATTATGTAGCTTCCTTATTATGTCTGAGAACTTTCTGTTTTACGTTATATTCATTTTATTGTGCTTTGAAATTTTGGGTTTTGGATTTATGACTTCGGTTTCAGGCAGAGTGTGAGGATTTGCAGAGAAGAGTAAAAGACGGCTTACTCAAGAGACCTATGATTGTAAGTTCTTTTCAGTACTCTGAGATTAAATTATTCTGATTAATTGAATTCCTGAAGAACTAGAATAATCAGTTTTGTTGCTGTAAATCTATGTGTGTTGCTTTTATTCTAAATATCATGACAATGCCTTTTTTTGTTTTATTCATCGTAGGTGGATTTGGAGGAAAAGGCTAGAGTATTGCATGAGGATATGACTAAGCATGTACGCAAGAACCCTTGCATTTTGATTTCTTCATTCATGTTTCATTTCAGTGATTTTCTCACAGTTTGTTTCCTTGCACTTCTTATAAGTGATATACAGTGGTTCTTTGGCACAATAAGTATAATGATACATAAGAATAAGAGAAAAGATAAAGAAACAATTTTTCAAGAAAAGACATCCATATTAGTCACACATTTTCATGAGAATTGTACTTTGCAAAATATTGTGTGGATATCATTTCATGAATGCACCAATATTGTTCTTATTAACTTGGCATGATTAGCAATGAAACAATGTGAAATGTGATATTTAACTGTATAAGTAATTTTTATTTTGATAAAATATGTAGATGATAAACTGTTGTATCTTGTCTTGTGTGTCAAAAGATAGATCAAGTAATATAAACACCTGTCTTCCGATTTATACTTTTAATATATACACTTGTCATGTTTCTGTGTGTGTAAATTAAAACTATTTATGCTGCTCATCCGATTACAAATGATAATTTATGTTTATTCTTTTGATATTTGAGTTTGATTCTTTACCGAACTTTTCTGCTTTCTTGTTATGTGGTGAATCTGCCATAGTGGCTTGCAAAAGAAATTGCTCTGCTAGAAAATCTTATTGACCGAGCAAATGAAAAGGGTTGGCGAAGAGAATATCCTTTTCTGATATTTATCTTATAATAACTTTTTCTTTATTGTGGTAATGTCTCCCTATTCGAAATTCTTTATAGTCAAAAACTTCTATTAGATAGATATTCCTTAACCTATTGGAAGCACGTTGGACGGGTACCTACAAAAAAGGGCCAAGCTTAAGAGTCCGGAGGAACAGGAGCGATTATTGCATGAAATTCCTCAAGTTATTGCAGAAGATCTAGAATCAGAGTCTACGACACTAGATATTCCAGATGAAAAAGATGAAACCAATTTCCAAGAGTTGTCGCAGACTACCTGTACAAAAGCGTCGTTACCGACTGAGGTCCCAAAGGCACTTACAGATGATTTTGAAGATGATTTTGCAGATGATCAGGAATGGTTATTCCATGACATTCCTCAAGTTACTACAGGTTATCTCGACTTTTCAGAATTCAAAACACCAGAAGTTCCAGATACAAAGGCAGAAAATAATATGCAAGGGTTTTGGGAAGCTACTTGTACAAAAGAATCTTTAGTGGCCGAGGTCTCAAAAACGGTTGCTAATGGTTTTCTAGATTTTTCAGAATCCAAAACACCAGAAGTTCAAGATAAAAAGGCAGAAAATAATATGCAAGGGTTTCGGGAAGCTACTTGTGCAAAAGAATCTTTAGTGACCAAGGTCTCAAAAACGGATGCTAATGGTTTTGCATGCGAGGCTACAAAACTTTATGCTGCCGATCGAACAAAACAAGAAAGTGAGTCACCAAAGTCGATTCTCAGTCTTAGTGGACCATCAAAAGTTTCTCCTTTCAATATGGCAATGAATAGCACTGCGTTGAATTGCATTTCGCGTGACACAATCACTTCTGCAGGTTTGTTATAATCACCCCTCTTTTTCCATGATTCTCTATTTTAATGTAAGCATATTGTTTGTCTGGGATTGCATTGGATGGTACTACCTTTGTTCCTTGTTCTAAGCTCCCTTTACAATGTTCACATATAGTAAGAAAAGTATGTAGTGTATTTAATGTGTTCATTTTGTTTTTAGATTTTTCTAAAATACTCTTAAGTGTAAGAATGTGTTCAACTTTGACTTGTCATCTTCCAAGATACTTGGTAGTATTAGTGACAAAGTAGTATGGTGACTATTGGCGCGTGTTAGTTAATGGGAAGTGTGCTACACTTATTTATTATGCCTCAGAAGCACTTGGGATAAGCCATGTCCCTGTCATTTTATTCATTGATGTTCTTTGCATGTTTTGGCAGTGCACCAATTGTCTAGTGTGCCGGTTCATCAGCAACCAGCTAAACAAACAGACTCTGCTTATAATAAGGACGGTATATCTATACCAGCCAAATCAAATGAAGTTACGATCAGAGCTGAAGGACCGTCGGTCAAGCAGAACCAGGTTATAGAACTTAGCGATGATGATGAGGAGGAGGAAATTGAAAAACCATGCACCATAAAACCAAGCATCATAAAACCAGTTCCTGCTGAGGAGTTGCAATCCTCAATGTGGCATTACAGAGATCCTCAAGGACAGGTGCAAGGACCTTTCCCCATAATTTCTCTAAAAGGTTGGAGTGATGATGGCTACTTTTCTCGAGACTTCAAGGTTTGGAAGGCAGGCCAAAGCCAAGATCAAAGTGTACTATTGGTGGATATTCTACCCAAATTTTTTCCCCTTGGATCAAATTTCGCATGAGGTGTCAACATAGCCGGGATGTTAGTTATCAGAGTATGCTTTAGCATATCAATTTTGATTTTTAAAAAATATGATGCTTTCTAATCCTGGACAATTACTCAGTTTGATTCAAATCCAACCAACCACCTGCAACTTAAAATTGTAACTGTGCTGTTTCAACCTGCTAATTTGTGTTGTAACTAGGTTCTCTATTTGATTGTTTTTTGCCTCCTTGCTTGTCTACCTTTTTATCTTACCAAAGGGAACTGTCATTGATGTATGAATAATGCATCATGCATCCAATTGGTTGTAGAATGCTGTGTTATGTTCCAATGTTCAGACAAAGGCTAAGGTTGTCCAAGTTGGTGATTGTGGAGGCTGTCAAGAAAAGATATCAATTTGGTGATGGTGGGGAGGTTGATGTAATAAATTTAGCTGAATGAGACTAGGAGAGCTGAGCTAAAATATCTTCCCTAGCTTGGATTACAAATAAAATGGTTCAGTTTCAAATTGATAAAAAAACAATTTGAATATCAAACATAATGTTTATTGTTTGTTTTTAGACTTTTGGTGAAAATGGATTTCATTGGCTTTGATTGACTGTTAAACTTTTATTGATGAGACTATTCTATTGGATTGACTTTTGGAAAATTCTATCAATTTTACTACTTGATATTGATATTTGTTACATCAATGTTTATTTTTAATATGATGATGTTATTTAAATTTTAATAAATCATTTATAAAAAAAAATGTAACAGTTTTTTTAATGAGTTGGGTTAATGGGTTCATGAGTTTAGAATTATAGAATCGTTATCCGAACCAAACCACTTTAGATTTGAACAGATTGATTCTGATTAGACCTGCACTTGAACAGGTTAAGATAAAATACGAGTTTTGTTTGGACATCAGGTCGAAGGGTCACTCTTACCCATGAACACTCGTAATGTTATGGTAACATAAATTTTCAAAACCGTACAGTGTAGCATCCATGCTTTCTCAGGTGTTGATTAGGAGGGGAGCCGATGGGGGGTGGGAAAGGGATACCAAATTATTGCGTGGGGGTGAGCCTACAAGGGGATAATAATTTGTATGCCAATCCAGTTTGGTATGTAAAATGCAATTAGATGCCATTTTATTTCACCAACAGAGTGAAATTTTCTCATCCCACCCCCCATGACTCTTTTTATCCCCTCAATATTCCAATTTTACCCCTGTACAAAAACTTCGGAACGTGTTTTCCGAAGTTTTTCTAGTTCAAATTTATCAAAATTTCGGAAAATACATTCCGAAGTTCATTTTCAAGGCAAAAAAAACTTCGGAAAACGCGTTCCGAAGTTTAAAACTAGGGGCAAAAATGGAAATCCGGGGGGGGAAAAAGAGTCACGGGGGGTGGGAAGAGAAAATTTCCAACAGAGTTATGGAATCGGATTATGCATTCACAGTGAGAGGGGTAGATTTGTTAAAGCAAACATTGCAGCTCAAACTCTTGCTAGTGTCAAAATTTTATGCTATATTCATTATTATATTTAAACAACACTAACATTTATTACGAATGAAATGAAATAAGTATGTTCTTTTCAACAAAAAAAAAGTAGTCTAAGAAACAATTATAAAATATTTATTTATTTAATTATAAGTAGTTTTTGTTTTTTTTTTTCCAATTTTTATACATACATTCAATCAAATTATGTCAAATATATTTACGATGATATTTTAGGAACTAATTTAAACAAGTGACATATTGATCGAATGTGATAAACTCCAATTTTTTGTGTTAATTTAGAGTAATTGCTGATTATTATATAAATAACTATTTAATTTGTTCTTTCCATCAAAAAACTATTTAATTTGTTCTATATTTTACGAAAGAGAAGAGAGATAAAAAGGATGCAAATCCAATTTTTAAATAACTTAGGCTTTGTTTGTGAGTTGGGTTTTGGAGGGGAAGGGGGGAGGACTTATTTTTTTTTTCTAAATTGAGGTCTATATAGTTACTATTTTAAGATAATAATTGAAAGAAGAAAGATAAGTGATCACATAATACTTCAATCACACTTAAATTATTTTTAAAAGCATTTTATAGTGTTCTTAATTCAGAAAAGAAAAATAAGTTTTCCCCTCCCCTCCAAAACCCAACTCACAAACAAAGCCTTAAAGAAAACATGATATATTTATATTGGCTAATGCTACGGTGGACCACCTTCACAAGTGGTCCACTGTGGACAAGTGATCTACCGAATACGAATTTTACAAAATTTATTGGTAGATTGAAAGTTTATATCATATAGATCATTCATAATTTTTTTTAGAAAAATTGAAAATCATTTGATATTTTATTGGGATTTATCAAGATTTACCGTATTTAATAAACCGTTAATCTTGACGTGTCTCAATAACATATCAAATAATTTTCAATTTTTCCAAAATTTTCTATAGATGATCTATATGATATAAACTTTCAATCCAACGGTGGATTTTATAAAATTCGTATTCGTTATAATAGTATTCATAACTAGTCCACCATGAACCACTTGATGAGGTGGTCCATATTAGAATTTACCATATTATACTTATTATTATTATTATTATTATTATTATTACTAATAATACTACTACTAGCGTGCATGCAGACACTTCCGTGGCCATCTGTCCGCTTTTTGCTATTTTGCTAACACGTGTTAAAGATTATTCTCAAAGTTTCATACATCTTTGTTTTTTTATGAATAGTTGGCTTTTGAAAACAACAAATTAAGTCACATACAACTAATAAAAAATAAATCACAATAATGTCAAAAAATAATTGAGTTGAGCATGATTTTTTGGACCTTGGGTTCCCTCCATTTATTATCCATTTGGAGAGAGATAGACACATTAAAAATTAGTGGGATTCATTAAAAGTGGGGCCACTAATTTGTGGACCCCACTAATTTTTTCTTGTGTCTATCTCTCTCCAAATGGAGAATAAATGGATAGATAATAAATGGAGAAAATCTGAACTCGATTTTTTGAACTACGTATTATGTTTTTCCTTAAACAAAAAATTTTTTCAACTCAATACACCTCCATTTAGCATGGAACTATGTATTATGTTCTTCTAAACTCTTTAAAATCAAAATCCTCAATAATCATAAAAATTGTTCGGCAAAATATCTCTTAAATTCCTAAAAATTCCAAAAATTTAGAAGAGACAAATTGAATTATCGCTTTCTGTTTTTTCTTCTTCCTTCCTTCTCATTACTCTCTCTATCTCTCTCTTTTAATCTTTTACTATTTTTCTTGATTATATTTTTCTTTTTTAATAAAGAGAGAATAAGTGCGTCAAAAAAAAGAAAAAAGAGAATAAGTTTAAAAAAGAAGAAGAGAAAAAAAAGGAAGGAGAAAATCCATATAAAATATAAAAAAATTATATAATAAACTCGTAATAAAAAAGTGCCAAACAAATGTCTATTTTGATCATATGAGAACCAATGTGAGTTTTTGTTTGGCCCGGATAATAATGAAGTCAAACATAAAAAATTGGCCAAAAGTAAATTATTTCAATCAATTACAGTTGACACGGAAAATACTTATATAGGCACAAATATAAATAATAGGTATTACTGTATTAGGCACACTCACAAAAAGTGAAAAAAATTAAAAAAAATAAGCTGAAATGATATAAATTGATGTGACAATTTTAATTTTTTTTCTCTTCAATTCCGTTACAACTTAAGTTTGAATCTAAAATTTTACGGATAGTAAATGATTCAAAAATTTCATAATAAATCCTCCATAAAATGGTGTCCCTAACCTTTGTATGAGAGGGAATGTCTCTCCTAATTTAAATTTTATTCGTGTAAAAAATTAGTGGTGTTCTTTATTTCTTAGCAAATTTAATAATAGCCTTTCATAAAAAATCATGAGGATAATTTATTGGCCATTTGACTTGGTCCACCTTGACTCACAAATCTAACCACTAAAAGACTCAAGTTCATATTTTCTTCTATTCTACTACCTAGGTCCTTCTTCAAAGTAAAACACACTTCTATTGCAACACTTGGTGGTGCTTTCTTTTTTTAATTACTTTCCTAACTTTGATAAAATTAAGATGTCAAAGCAGCTTTTCCTTTTGTTTAAGGTGTTGATATTTTGTGTTCTAGCACTTGCCTCAGCTCAAAGTGCCAGCAATGTTAAGGCTACATATCAATTGTTCAATTTGGAAAAAAGTAATAATAAGTGGGACTTGAACACATCGGATGTATTCTGTGCAGCTAAGGATGGGAACAAACCGTTGTCATGGAGACGTAAATATGATTGGGCTTCCTTCTGTGGACCTGTTGGGCCTGTTGGCAAAGCTGCATGTGGCAAGTGCTTAAATGTAAGTCTGTATGTATGTAGTTGATAGTTTCTTTTTCCATCCCTAAGTTTCTTTTTTCACGCAGAAAATTTTTGGGAATAATTTTCCGAAGATTTTTCAATGTAATTTCTCTTTCCCCCCAAACTTTACTTTATTTTTGGGGGGTGGGAAATATTTGTTGCCTTAAAAAAAACTTCGGAAAACATTTCCCGAAGTTTTCTGACTGAGAAAAGAAATCTGGAGGGTGGGAAAAGAAATTTTCAATGATAGAATTATGGCCCGTTTTCATCCAAATAAATAAGCTTTTATGTATTATTATTATTCAAGGTAGTTTATGAGAAAATAACTTATAATACAAAAATCTATTTATTTGCATAAACTATTTTCATAAGTTTAAAAATAAAGTCAAATCGTCTCGTGAGCTTAACTCAATTGGTAGAACATTGTATTATATATGCAGGGGACCGAAATTCGAACCCCGGTCATCTCACTTATCCTCTTTAAGGGTGGAATTTTCTAATTACTAGGCTACATGACAAAAAATAATAAAGTTAAATCCAAACAAGATGTTTTCTAGATACATACTAATTCTATCAGTTTATTTATTTTTTTTTTATTTTTTTTTCTGTATTTGTATTTGTATTTGTCATCGTATTATTAAAACGAAGTTTCCATTATTGTTAGGAATTAATACGTGGAGCATATTAAAGTGAGGTCATTCTTTTCAACAATATTTTTTTGTTTCCAAGTACGTAATATGTGAGACATACAATATATGAGTTCTCTCTTTTCAACAATTCTTTTTTCATATAGAAGAATCAGAGATCGAAACTATGACCACTTATTTAAGAATTAAAATTCTTTGCCACTTGAACTAGTTTATTTTTGGTTAATTATGTAGTTTCTTTCTATATCTTGAGAATTGGCTTTTTAAAAAGAAGTATTAAAATTATTTTTTTGTTTGTTATTTTTTAATTGTTTTAGTCCGTTTGGTTGAACTAAAGGTGATTAATTTATGTGATTTAAAATTAAAAAATTTGTTAGTTTTCATAGAAAAGTAGATGATACAAAGTAATTTTAGTTGAATGCAAGTAACGATTAATTGCAGGTGACAAATAGAGATAATAGAAATACAACCTCCCAAATAGTAAGAATTGTTGATAAGTGTGACAATGGAGGGCTTGACTTTGATATTAATGTGTTTCAAAAGCTTGACACCTTTGGGACTGGGAAAGCTCAAGGTTACCTATTGGTGAATTATGAATTTGTGGATTGTGGTATATATCTCTTTTACCCTATTATTAGTTTGTGATGTTTATTTCCATAAATTTTTTCATCTATCTAATTTATTTTTAATGTTATAAGATGTTTGATTTCTCATTGAGTTGCCAATATTAAGATTTTTCTCATTGAGATGCTTGTTTTTATAAGAAAGTTCGGCAGCGAATAAGAAAAAATATTATTATTTTTTATAATAGAAAAAATATTATCATGACATAACATAAATAAGTTTATTGAATAAAAATAATATTGTTTGAGTCATAATTTTAAATTTGTAGTTGGGGTCGCACATGCGGTAACAGTTATTGAGATTGCGGTCAATATAGTTGTTTTGACGCGCATTGCGACATGAAATAATTATAAATTTTCACAAATTATATTAAGTGACACTACTATGTCACTACACTATTTACTTATGACAATAGAGTCGTCTCAGTTTGTTTTGTGCATATTTTTTTTGAAGATGTTTGAAATTCACTTGAGACACTATTAAAAATAAAATTAATTATTGCATTTGACATAAATTAGAATTTGGGGTTCATAATTAAATAATATTTGGTGAAAAGATTTAAACAAATATGGCCAAAAATATTTGATGCAGTTACAATGCGTACGTAATTTAAAATCTAACTGCAATTATAGTGTAATATGGTTACAATTACCACTGCATCAACAATACTGCAATTGCAATTGTAGATGTGAACTACTATTTAAAACCATGGTTCAAGTAATTGTTCCTAACAAATTTATCAAAGAACTAATAAAAAAGAAAATTATTTTATCAAAGAATCTGTGAAACTCGAAACTTCCCCTTCAATTCAACATCATTGAGGCATTGCTATTGTCCGTGCGCAAAGTGGAAACAACCGTAACAATCGGTGGTACCCATTATTTCTTGGATGTTTTGCTTGAAAATTTTAGAGTTGCTGACTTGTTGACTTTTTGTACATAAGTTACATGTTCATACTTGATAGTTGATGCTTTGTTGACTACATTTTATAAGAGCCCATTACATGTATAACTTTGTAATGGGTCCCATATATACAATAATATTCATGAGTTTTTTTTTTAATCAAGTGAAATTCATGTATTATTTCTGTTGTAAACCATATCATTTGTGGCTAATTACAGAGATTAATTCTTCAAGTTGGATTGGCTCACAACGGATGACAAAATATTCCTTCAAAAATGTTTACAAAAAAAAAGACTATATTCTCGCCTCAGGTATGATCTACATAAAGTATACTTTTTGCGAATAATTTTACTTAGAGTGCGAATCATCATTTTACTTAGATGTAAGTATTACAAACAATTTTAATAGAAAATATATGGAACTAGAAACTATATTTTTTAACTTCAGCCTCTTTTTAAGTTTCTCCATGCTAAACTTTACTCTTCCGCTAGGCAAGTAAAATCTAATGAGGCCCTCTCTTAATGTCATGATAGCACCGAAGTTGTTTAGAAATCCTCTTCCTACCAATATGGGTACGGTTGAATCTTCTTTAATGTCCATGACAATGAAATCGGTGGAGATGTTAATGTTTCCAATTTTGACGAGAATATCCGTCAACTTCCAGATGGGTTTTGAGGTGGCTTGGTTAATGTCCCTTATCAAGCTGCGGGTGTGTTTGAACACTACATATGCCAATTTTCGCAAAATTTTAGGGACATTAGGTTAACGCTTGATCCACTAACGCACACTGCATTTTCAATTCTTATTTTTCCAATCTCACAAGGTATTTATATGCTTCCCAGATCCCCTAGGTTTTTTGAAAGCAATTTTTTTTGGGCTTTCACCACCAGTTTAATCTAGTTTGGGAGTCAGTTCTGGCATCAAGCGGTTCCTGCCCCCTCCCGATCACAGTTGCGGGGTTTGAACCGTGGTCCGCCCTATCAAGTTCAGTGTCAATCACCACTTAACCAACTAATCGCCTGGACTCTCCAAACTCTTTGCTTCCTTGTTTCTCTTGTCAAAATTGCATGGTTAGGCAACATAGACGAAGCTCTCAAGAAAGTTTTATTTTTCTCAACCATTTTCCAAAATTCGTTGAGATGAAGGTCGCCTTCTATGATTTTTAAGATTTTTAGTAAAATGGCACATTCACTTTATGCTCATTAGGATCCTTCACTTGTTCACAAGTGGCTAGACATAGTGGCGGAGCCAGGGGTGGCTCAGTCGGGCCACAACCCACCCCGAAAAAATGGAAATTACTTAGATATCCCTATATCAATATAAAATTATAAGTGTATGATTCTTTTTTTTTTGAACAAGTCAAAATCAAATATATATTAACCAACCAATTAGTCCCTTCAGCACAAGATGTGCCAACAGAGACTACAAAAGTTTACAGATACAATAAGCGAAAAACAATCGAGAAAACAAAGTTACACAGTTACACCATGCCCAAACAAGTAAGTGGACTCGACCACTAGCTGTGGTAATTAAAGACTAAATTAATATTTGTTTTCTTCAACCATCAATAAGAATAAAGCTTGACCCTGTCCAGCAACTGAGGTAATGACTTTTCTGAATTTCTGAATAATCGTTTATTTCTTTCGTTCCATATAACCCATACGCATAAGAGCCAAATATGCTGTAGAAAGGAGCGACGCGTTCTGAGACCACCAGATGAAAAAGTAAACTGAAGAAAATGATTAGCCAAAGTTGGAGGATCCACCGATGACAAACCAATCCACGACCAAACTGACGACCAAAGAGAACCAAAGATGCTACAAGAAATAAATATGTGTTGCGCTGACTCCATGGCACCGCATATGGCCACACAAGACGGAGCCTCTGGAGTAATGATACCGCGAGTCACCAAATTTGTCTTTGTTGGCAACTTGTCTCGCAACAATCTCCAAGCTAAAATAGACACCTTAAAGGAAACCTGTATGTGCCAAATAAGTTCTACGACGGCGTCCAGAGGATCGGACAGATGAGAAGTCAGAATCTGATAAGCTCCCTGGACTGAATACCCCCTGATAGGGTCTGGCCGCCAAATCCACATGTCGGGGGACTGAGCCTGCAAGAAAAAATCGTGAAGTAGAGTCTGACACTCTCTCAACATCTCCTCCTCCCAAGCCCACAACTATCTCCGCCACTCCTGCGCCTCCCCTCTGACACCCCACCCTAAAGAGAACAATTCAGCCACTATACTCGACTTGTTCACCGCCAAATCGAATAAGCACCGAAACTTGACACACAAGGAAGTTTCATATATCCAAGTATCAGTCCAAAAGAATGTCCCAGTCCCGTCCCCCACCTTCTTCAGAACACCCTCCCCAAACCACCCACCGCTTAGGCCATCTACTCCATCTCGAATCCTCACAATCTCCCTCCACCAAGAAGACACATTCCTCCCCCCGCCCGCAAACACCCTCGATCAACCCCATAACGAGCTGCCAGCACCCTAAACCTCAATCCCCTTCTATCCACTAGCATCCTCCAACACCATTTACCTAGTAGTTGAATATTAAACTCCCTCAATCGCCTAACTCCCAGCCCTCCGTACTCCATAGTGAGCTTATAGTATTCCAACTGATCCAAGAGATTTTTCTAGTGTCCTCACTTTCACCCCAAAAAAATTTATTCAAAACAGAATCAATTGAGAAAATGGTATCCGAGGGAGCTTTGAAGAAGGAAATAGCATAGACAGGCAGAGAGGTCAACACAGACTTTAGGAGAACTAGACGACCACCGAATGAAAGGAAGCGACTCTTCCTCCCTGATAAACGATTCTGAATACGAGTCAACACAGGATCCCAAAAAACCAGACGTCTCAGATCACCACCTATAAGAAGGCCCAGGTAAAGGAAATGCACCTTTCCCACTCTACAATGCAAAGCGGTCGCAGCCGCACGTACCCAAGAATCAGCGATATTAACCCCTACCATCATAGTTTTGTTAAAGTTTACCTTCAAGCCCGACATCGTCTCGAACAACACAAGAACAGCCCGCAACGCACAGACATTTGCCCAGCTTTTAGTTCCCAAAAGTAACATATCATCAACAAACTGGAGGTGAGAAACTGAAACTGGGTTTTGCATGCTAATGCTATACCCCGAGAAAAATTCATTCTCAACCATTGCTTGCATCAGAACATTCAACCCTTCAGCAGCTAACAAAAATAGAAAAGGAGACATCAGATACCTTTGTCTTAAACCTCTTTCCATAGGACAATCATCTGTGGGCTGGCATTGACTAATACCGAAGCTGACGCCGTAGAAACACACTCCCTTATCCACTTCCTCCACAAGACCGGAAATGACATTCTCCCCATAACTGCATCCAAATAGCCCCAATCTACCAAATTGTAGGCTTTCTCAAAGTCAACCTTAAATAACAACAACTTTTTCATAGTCTTACGAGCTTCGTCCACTGCCTCATTCACGATGAGAATCCCGTCAAGAATCTGCCTATCCTTCACAAAAACAGTCTGTGACTCGGAATTCACGCTACCTATCACCGATCGCAGTCTTTTAGCTAGAACCTTTGCCAAGATTTTATACAGACTTCCGGCCAGGGAAATGGGCCGAAAATCATTCAAACGTTGAGGACTGTCCACCTTAGGGATGAGAGCAATGAACGTTGAGTTTAAACCTTTTCACAACTTCCCATTACGATGAAAACCAGCAATGAAACGCATGATGTCAGCCTGCATCTCTGGCCAGAAATCCTTAATAAAACCAACATTAATTAATCACACCAGGTCCCAGACTTTTGTAACTGTTATAGTCCCAAATCACTATCTTAACCTCCTCGACAAAAAAAGGTTTCATCAAGGTACCCCCTTCTAACGGGGTCAACCTTATGAATTGAAGGTTTTGTATGTTACTTATATTCAGTGTTTTAACCGCATGACTAAATTGGATATAACCGGATAATTCGGTTGAATAAATCAGTGTCTATAACAAAACTATATAGGTATTAAACTTGTCGAATCAGATGACTCGGTCTCTAAAAACATCATGACACCTAAAATATGTGACAATTTCAAAATACCATAGTGATGACAGGAATTTCTATGGTATTTTTAGTATTATTATTAGTAGTAAAATGACCAAGACAGGCCCAAATATGAAGGAAAACCTACAAAAGGAGGAAAAAGCATCAAGACAAGGTCCAAGATGCCAAAAGACAAGAAAAAGCCCAAAAAGTGAAGAAAATGAGTATTCCATCGCAGCACGATAACTTCCATCGTGCCACGATGGAAGCTGCTTGCTCGCCAAGAAAACAGAAGAATGAATCTGAAGAAAATCTGTTCATCGCAGCACGATATGGCACATTGCAGCACGATGACATAACTTGGCGCCCAAGCTGATGAAATGCACATGATCAGTTATAAAATTAAACTGAATCTTCACATCGCAGTACGATGGCTTCATCGTGGTGCGATGCCTTGCTGAGGCCCATTACGAAAACTATAAATAGAGCCTCCCAATCATTGTTTTATTCATTCAAAAATAGTAGAACATTCTCTACTATAAGGAGAGGTTCAGAGGAGCTCTATTGGGCATAGTTTTCTCCCCTTACGGGAAAACTAACTCAGCAAGGTATGTTTTCTTTAGGCTTTTATGTTTAGGTTATAATTCCTTTATTGTAATTTAAATATGTAGTCTTTAAATAATAAGTCATTAAAAACCGTCAAAACATTAAACAAATAATATTTTTCTGAAGCAAAATTCGTCAAATATTTTCTGACGGCCTCAACCGCCAGTACTTATCACGTTGTAGACAGCTTGGGTCGTCAGTAATTGGGGACGAACTTTGTGACGGCCTAGACCCTCAGTAATTGGGGACGAAAATTAAAAAAAAAAGTTTGGCTAGAAGAAGAACAACAGACTCGCTCTTCTCTTCTCTAAAATCCTCATCCACATCTCTTCTTTCATTTTTATGATATTTTCTCACACCACACTTTCTTCTCTAACATTACAAAAATGGTTTCTTTTTGGACACTTCTACTGCATAAAAAAGAAGAACAACACTCACCAAGTAATATTCACTCTCTTTCCTATTAATCACTTTCACGCTTGGCTAAAAATTCCATTAAATTGTTTCTTCATTTACTAAAAATTGCTGCTTCTTCATCCCAATTCAAAATCCATGAAAATCATTGTTGCAAGATTTATGCTTTATCAATAACTAACAAACTTTTTTTATATAAAACAAGGAGATAAAATATGAGATCTGTGATTATTGTTAGATCTAGAAACTGTTAGAAATTCCACTCAATAAGGAGCTTGTTAGATCTGCAAAAAGTTGCAACAAAAATAATGGATGGGTTTTATTGTTGCTATGAGAGTTATACTAGTGTGATGAATGGGTTTTATTGAAGAAGAAAAATAATGGATTAAAAAAAGAAGAGAAGATATAAAACTATTGAAGAACCTGAAATGAAATCAACAAATCCTCCATTGATGAAAAACTTGGTGAACTTGATAGTGGTAATCTCTAGGGAGAAATTGGTTTTGCGAAAAAAATAAAAAAACAAAAAAAGCAATTTGTTGACAGCAAGCAAAATCACATTCTGGCGTGTGTCAGTGTTGACAGCAAAAGCAAAAGTGCAAGCTGGCGGTTCAGGCCGTCTATAACATTTTGTTGCTACTTTCTGACGGTTTTAGCCGCCAATAAATTTACCGACGGGTAATTTACTGACGAATTTTGGCCGCCAGTAAATTCGTCATTTTTATTATTTATTGGCGGTTTTGGCCACTTTTTGAGGGCTTTTGGCCGCCAGTAAATCATCATTTTCTTGTAGTGAGAGTCCAAGATGCAAAAAGACAAGAAAAAGCCCAAAAAGTGAAAAAAATCAACATTCCATCGCAGCACGATGGCTCCCATCGTGCCACGATGGGAACTGCTTGTTCGCCAAGAAATCAGAAGAAATAAATCTTGAGAAAATCTTCCATCGCAGTACGATGTGTGCTATCGCAGCACGATGGAGTAACTTGGCGCCCAAGCTGATGAAATGCACATGATCAGTTATAAAACTGAACTAAATCTTCAAATCGCAGCACGATGGCCTCATCGTACTGCGATGCCTTGCTGAGGCCCATTACGAAAACTATAAATAGAGCCTCCATTTCATTGTTTTATTCATTCAGAAATAGTAGAACACTCTCTACTATAAGGAGAGGTTCAGAGGAGCTCTATTGGGCATAGTTTTCTCCCCTTACGGGAAAACTAACTCAGCAAGGTATGATTTCTTTAGGCTTTTGTATTTAGGTTATAATTTATTGTAATTTAAATATGTAGTCTTTATTATTTATGTCTTAGGTTGTGGTGGAGAAGATGAACTCCCCTATGAATATTTGGAGTCTGTGATTGAGTCTAAGTTATAATAAATGATATTTAGTAATTATGTTTGTTATTTACTTTCGTGCACTTTAATAACGCATTCTCGTAATCTGACCGGATAAGCGGGAGCGCCCATAGAATTAATATCAGGTTTTGACTTCGTATAGTCCGGAACTCGTAGTAAATAATGCTAGGTGTATAGAGACGGTAACATCTTGAACTAGTCGTGAACTGAGCGGTTAGAGGAGGAATCATGTACTAGGTGTGATCTGAGCACTTAGAAGATGAACAACCCGATACTAGGACCTAGAGGTTAATTGGTGAAGGTTATAATGCGTGTTTATAAACAACTCACTTAGTAATTAAGGTATGTGACACATCGAGGTTAGGCTCTCGTAGGTACCTTAGTTGTTAACGTAGGGAAACTTTAATAGACATAGTGTAATAGTAAGGTATTACTACAACAAGGATAATTCACCGCCGAACATAATCTAAGTAACTATGTTATACACCGGTCATGCCAAATATGAAGAAGGGAGGGAGTCCAACCACCATACCTAGCCTCTATATTTCTTGAATCTATATTTATACATTCTGCAATTTATATTTCTGCAAAGCATTACGCTATTTTTATAAAAACCTTTTCAAAAACCAAAGCGAATGCAAACTATCACAAACTTAAATAACGCTAGTAAAGATGCGGCACGATCCCTGTGGATACGAACTCATTCTAGACACCTAGAGTGTGAATTATTACTCGACGACAGACTGGTGCACTTGCCAGACCGTAGTCAATGCACTTATTAACGTTTCTCGTAATCTGGCCGGATAAGCGGGAGCGCCCATAAAATTGATATTAGATTTTTAACTTAATATGGTCCGGAACTAGTAGTAAATAATGCTAGGTGTATAGAGACGGTAACGTCCTGAACTAGTCGTGAATGAACGATTAGAGGAGGAATCATGAACTAGGTGTGAACTAAGCACTTAGATGATGAACAGCCCGATACTAGGATCTAGAGGTTAATTGGTGAAGATAATAATGCATATTTATAAACAATCACTTAGTAATTAGGGTATGTGACACATCGATGTTAGACTCTCGTAGGTACCTTAGTTATGAAAGTAAGGGAACTTTAATAGACATAGTGTAACAGTAAGGTGTTACTACAACAAGGAAAAGTCACCGCCGAACATTAATCTAATTAACTATGTTATACACCGGTCATGCCAAATATGAAGAAGGGAGAGAGTCCAACCACCATACCTATCTTCTATGTTTCTGAATCTATTATTATTTATTTATTTAATTATGCAAGCATTACGCTAATTTTATAAAACCTTTTTCCAAAATCCAAAGCGAATGCAAAACTATCCAGACTTAAATAACGCTAGTGAAGCTTCGGCACGATCCCTGTGGATACGAACTCATTCTAGACACCTAGAGTGTGAATTATTACTCGACGACAGACTGGTGCACTTGTCAGACCGTAGTCACATAGTTTCACAAGTTCATTCTTTAAAACTTGTTTGTTCGGAAAAAAAAAATAAAAAAAATAAAAATTCTAATGATAGTCATCAAATTCTCTATGCATATATTCTTACTAGAGTAAAATTATGTAGAATGATAGAAAATTTCAAATATTATTACTATGTATATTGAAAACATAATTTTCATACTTTAAAATTAAATATAATGAAAAACTTCACTTTTAAGCTTATGTATTAAGATAACAAGATATAATATGTTTTTAATCAAAATTTAATGTTCATATTAATAACATATTGCAAATTTACTTTTAACAAAATAAAATATTACAAATTTTCTTTAATGTAGTAAAGAAAAGAAAGTAGGCTAATTAACTATTATTAAGTTAGTGTATATATATATATATATATATATATATATATATATATATATATATATATATATATATATATATATATATATATATATATCTTTGCAACTATTTTTTTTGCTAGCACTTGCAGTGGCAAACACATGTCTTTTTTACCAAGAGGATGCTGGTTCGAATCTCTCTGGCCACTTTTCTGAATATTTTTCCTCACTCATTCTTGGACCCACGTGAACCTATTTTTGCTGGATTTGGCTGGTTTTGACCAAACTAATTGCATATACAGTCCAACATCTGGACTGGACCGGTAGTGTCTCCAGTTCAAGGTTCACCGGTCGGACCGGCCGATCCGGTTTTCAAAACTATGCTTATATTAGTTGATGCAACAAAATAAATTTCAGCTTTGTATATTTATATATGGATTTAATTTGTATACACCGACAGTGCATCCAATCAAATCACGACATGTAGACATTTGTTGAGATATTTTAGGAACAAACCTATTAAAGTAGCACTATGATGTGATTTGATTGTATGCATGTGTAAAAATATTTTACATAGTCAGTGTATAACAATTAATCTCTTTATATATTTATTATTATCTTTATTATGAACTTTTTATGTGAATAAAGCATAATTATTTTAATCAATTATAAATAATCATTCTTTTTTGATTATCTATTTTGGATTATATCATTCTCTTTCTTGCCAAAAAAAATATCATTCTCTTACCAAAAAAAATATCATTCTCTTTTTAGTATATATGTAATATAATAAAAAATAGAACTTTTTTATGATTAATTTTATGCAAGTATTAATTCAAAGTTAATTATTGATTATTTTAAATCACTTGGTAGACATAAATATTATATTTTAATAACCAACTTTTTTTTACGTGAACAAACTTATTGTATTTTATACTATTACAAATTCATTTCGAGTGATCAACTTTATACTATTACAAATTCATTTGTTATATATAATAAAGTTGATCAACTAAGGAGGTGGTATGGTGAAGAGTTTTTTGGTAGAAATTTTTTTGATTCACCAACCATCCCAAGGTGGGTTTCCTTTTCTCAGACCAATCAACGAAGCTTCACTGACCTACGAGCGTTACTACTTGATTTATTTTTATTTTCTTCAAATAAAAGGTCTAGTTTGAGATTGAGGCTATCTACCCTAACAATTAAGAGAGAGAGATAGGGAGAGGAGATCCTCTCCATTGGAATTTACCTCCAGTGGCATTTCAGCCACTCCTTTTTTGTTGCACTGCACTGTTCACATATTAAAAATAAATGGATGGTGCAGATTATAACTGGATAGCCTGCAGTGGAAAGTTCACTGTCGAGGATCTATTTTCAGAGATAGGGTCCTACCTTTCCTTTGACGGATAGCCACAACTGGGCTGAGACTTCCCTTTATCAAAAACAGCCTCTCCAGAGGTAGGTACGACAACTTCAGGTGTTAATTGCGAACCAGTGATGGGGACGTCGGAGCCTACTCAGGGTGTTGGGGGGCATGACAGTGTCACATCGAAGGATATAACGCAGGCTCATAGGTTATCGGAGTCCCCTAAGGGGGAGGGGAACCAGCGTAAACGTACGTTGTCAAGCCTCCATGGGCTAGAGGCCCCGTGCTCTCGGGCCCATGGAGTTTGGATTGGTTACATGATCAGAATTTGGGGGATGTCGGGGTTGTCTTCTCAGCTAAGAAGCGTCAGCACAAGGGGCGCCGTGCATGTGATGATGATTCCATAGAAGGGCAGCATGGCCCAACAGAAAAGCGAGCAGGAGGCAAGTCACTCTAATCTTAAGAGAATTGCTAGGCTACCAAATCAGGACTGTAGAGAGGTGATGCGCATTTTGGAGAAGAATAATCGCAGACACAGGACTAAGGGGGGCAACAAAAGGACTAGTGGGGTAGTGTCCCAGGCTTCCTCTGAAGGCGTGAATATGTCCTCCTTCGTCAACAATGACTGGAAAAACTGGGTGGCCTTGCAGGGTAACGACCGTATGGTGAAGGACGATGTTATGGACGTGGGGAATTTTATTGAAGCCACTTTTAGAGGTGACACAGGAAACATGTTTAGAGTGTTCTCCAAGACGGTACTAGGCAAGCCTTCTTCGTCATCGCAGGGAGGGGGCGGCTCGATCAAAGTAGTGTGCTAGGTCTGTGTTACGTGTTCGGGGCTGGGGTATTATCTTCTGGAACATTAGGGGGCTGGGTAGAGTTGACATGAGAAAGGAGGTGCGGAAGCTGGTGGGGGAGAAAAACTCGTTCATTGTCTGTCTGCAGGAGACAAAGTTATCAGTGTGTCATGATTTCATGTGCTCACATTTGGTTTCTCTTATCGCCCGTCCAAATGGGCGTCGGGGGGTTTGCTCACTATTTAGGATATTGCGGAGGTGGAGGTGTGGTCGTCTCTAAGTCAGGATTATGTTCTGTGGTGTCATGGGCGGTTCGTCAAGACTAGAGAGGAATTTATAGTGGTGAATGTTTATGCACCCTGTGATCCTAGTGCAAACAGGGGTTGTGGGACTCTTTGACTGCTAGGCTGCAGGTGTTGGGTGGGATGAGAGTGTGTGTGTGCGGGGATTTCAATGCGGTTAGGAGCTTAGATGAAAGGCGTTCCTCTAGGGTTGGGCATCGAAATGGGGATCATACCACTTTCAACCGTTTTATTGATGACAATTTCATGGTCGATCTCCCGCTGTGCAGCCGCAAGTTTACTTGGTATAGGGGCGATGGCCTTTCGATGAGTCGCCTAGATAGGTTTGTGCTCTCGGAGGAGTGGTGACTGACGTGGCCTAACTGCGTGCAGGTTCCCTAATTGAGGGGGCTGTCAGATCATTGTGCCCTGGTGTTGGAATCAGATGAGAAGAATTGAGGCTATGCAAGAAGAGCTTAACCAATTTGAGAGAAGTGAAGTATGGGACTTAGTTCCAAGGCCTGAAGATATGAATGTAATTGGAACAAAATGGGTGTATAAAAACAAGTCAGATGAGAATGGTACGGTTACCAGAAATAAAGCAAGGCTTGTGGCACAAGGATATTCCCAGATTGAAGGGCTTGACTTTGATGAAACTTTTGCACCTGTGGCCAGACTAGAATCCATCAGATTGCTTCTAGGAGTGGCCTGCATTCTCAAGTTCAAATTATACCAAATGGACGTGAAGAGTGCATTTCTAAATGGATACCTACAGGAAGAGGTGTATGTTGAGCAACCTAAAGGGTTTGTGGACCCAGAACATCCTAACTATGTCTACAAACTGAAGAAAGCCCTATATGGTCTAAAACAAGCACCTAGGGCCTGGTATGAAAGGTTGACTCAATTCTTGGAAGAGCAAGGTTACAGAAAGGGAGGATCAGACAAAACCATGTTTGTAAAAGAAGAAAAAGGAAAATTTATAACAGCCGAAATCTATGTTGATGACATTGTGTTTGGTGGAATGTCGAACACGATGGTCCAGCATTTTGTCAAGCAAATGCAGTCAGAGTTTGAAATGAGTCTTGTTGGGGAATTGACTTATTTTCTTGGTCTTCAGATTAAACAAATGGAAGACACCATCTTTATATCTCAAAGCAAGTATGCCAGAAACATAGTCAAGAAATTTGGGATGGACAATGCTACACACAAGAGAACACCAACACCTACCCATTTGAAACTTACCAAAGATGAGAAGGGAGTAAGTGTAGATCAAAGTCTCTATAGAAGCATGATTGGGAGCTTTTTGTACTTGACTGCAAGTAGACCTGACATAACTTATGCTGTTGGAGTGTGTGCTAGATATCAAGCAGATCCTAAGGTAAGTCACTTGACTCAAGTTAAGAGAATTTTGAAGTATGTGAATGGAACTAGTGATTATGGGATAATGTATTCCCATTGTGAAAATTCTATCTTATATGGATATTGTGATGCTGATTGGGCTGGAAGTGCTGATGATAGAAAAAGTACTTCAGGAGGTTGTTTCTTTTTGGGGACTAATCTAATATCTTGGTTCAGCAAGAAGCAAAATTGTGTGGCCCTATCTACAGCTGAGGCTGAGTATATAGCAGCTGGGAGTAGTTGCTCTCAACTTGTGTGGATGAAACAAATGCTGAAGGAATACAATGTTGAACAGGATGCTCTAACATTGTACTGTGACAACATGAGCGCAATAAACATCTCAAAGAATCCAGTTCAGCATAGCAAGACCAAGCATATTGATATTCGCCATCATTTCATCAGAGATCTTGTTGAGAATAAAATTGTCACATTGGAGCATGTGGGTACAAAAGAGCAAGTGGCAGATATTTTCACTAAGGCTCTTGATGCTGTGCAATTTGAGAAGCTAAGGGGCAAGTTAGGAATTTGCCTCTATGAGGAGTTATAGCAGTCAATGAGCTTGAGGCGTGCAACTGTCATTTTTTTCTCCAACTTATGCTTGCACGCTATCCTAGGAGAATCAGATCAAATTCTTTCTTCTCATTACATGTGGTATATGATATCATGTGTCCTAACCTCAGGTGTGTGTTATCTGTATGTTTGCATTTGTCTGCTGATTCATGATTGCTCTGATGTTGGTAGTTGTAGATCAGTTGTAGCATGTTTGCCTATAGAAGCATGCGTATGTTATGATGGTTACACATGGCTTGTCTGCCCCATGTGCATTTGTAGTTGTGGTGTGGTTGCATATAGCCTGTCTGGCCTATGTGCATGAGATTGAGTAGTGAGGGGAGGAGTAACTCTTGTGATAGTTGGTGGTGATTATTACTATTCTTGTATGTGCTCCTTATGTGCGAGAATCTATTTTTCTCTGCATGTTGGTAGTGAGGGGGAGCTGGTGAGTTATGTATCCCGTCTGTTGGTGTGCATTAAAGTCATTTACTTCTGTACTCTCTGCTGGTGTGTATTTGTCAAATTTGTGGCAAAAAGGGGGAGTATTTAAAATACAAATCTTACATACTAATCCTGGTATGCTTTGGATATATTCTGGTTATGAATTGATCAGTCTGCTGGTTGTTTTCTGTCTGCACATGCTCTGGTTGTAACTAGTAGTGTAGTTTTGGATGGAGTATGTAGCTGTGTGGTTGTGTGCATGATCTGATATATGCAGGTGTTGAGGGGGAGCTGATTTGTATTATGCAGGGGGAGATGTTGGATACAATGCTCCAACATCTCATGCATGTGTGCAGGAGGAGCAGATTTGTGAAAATGCTGAAGCATTCTATTCCACATCCTATCAAGTTTATTTTCCTGACCATTTAAGGCGAAGTAGTTATTTTGTGTTCCGTTGTTGCATGCCTCTCTGATAATCTTAAAAGATACATCTTATTCTTTTCTACTGTTCTCCATGAAGGAGTAGTATGGTAACTGTTTTGAAGGATAGCCTCTACAGATCTTTATGCTTGTGTGTTTATGTTGAGAAAAAGAAATGTAGTTGAAGTATCTGTTTAAGTAGTATCTGTATGGTCATAATTTGTTTTAGCCAAAAATTTGCCAAAGGGGGAGTTTGTTGAGTCTTTGGTATTGGCTGCATTTTTGGTAAAATAAACTTTGTGCAAGATGTGCGATCCGATGCCTCAGGCATTGCGTAGAGCATTGAAATGGCTCAGGAGGAGCGCTCATGACAAGTTCCATTTATGGAATGTTGGTTTCTCTCTCATGAATCTTGCATGGTGCGTTTTATAAGGTTTTATATAAGGAAGGTTGTTTAATGCTTCAGATCCTGTTCAAGAATATTTCTGAAGAGTATCTCCTTGAAGAACATATTTTTAGAGAATACCATTGAATTAATATGGAGTAAATGCTTGGGCCAAACAAACCAAGCCCATGCATGTGTAATTGTCTGAAGTATTTAAAGGAGCTGCAAAACCCTAATTCAGAAGTTGTTCACGCCGTTATTGTGTTAGAATCTAGAACTAGGTTTTGCGTGTGTTTTGTTAATGTGAGCCTTTCTTGTGTCACCTTGATGCAAGCTTAGGACGTGTGTTCTTGAGTTGTATTGTGTGATCCTTCTCCTAAGCTTTGAAGTACGGAGTTAGAACTTTTGGTGTGTTTAACACTCAAAGCCTTTAGGCACGAGTGTGTAGTTTTAGGAGTGTGTCTCCAAAACGTTTTGTTCTTGTGTTAGTGAAATCCTTGCTGGCTGTATGGTTGTAAGGGAGTGAGATGGGATCTCATATCTAGGAGTTCCTAGGTAGAAGAGTCATTGGTAGTGCCTAGGTTATAAGTTGTAAACGGGGCGTTTGCTGTAGACTTAGTAACTAGGACTATTATAGTGATATTCCTTCCTGGATTGGTATCCCCCAGACGTAGGTTCGCCGAACTGGGTTAACAAATAACTTGTCTTCTTTATTTGTTTTTCGTTTATACGCTTTGAACTACTACTCGTTAGACCGGACTCAGTGTTGGAGCATCGGGCTCAGCGTGCCAGGAATTTCAGAAGCATCCAAACAATGTTTTGTTAAAAGTTGCAGACTCAACTATTTACCCATAAAAAAATTGCAAAGAAAAATTATGTTTTGTTGAGAGTGGCAGCGGGCTGAATTTTATTTATTTTTTCTTTTCCATAAATTGTAAATACACAATAACAGGTGACTCTAAACATGTAAGTGTAACCACTCTTGATGTCAATTCTTATGTTGCAGGAAGTCCCTCTAGCGGGAAAACATATACCACCATTACAGGTATGAATGTTGATTTTCTGTAGTAAATAATATATGCAGTTTTCAATATAAGTTGTTAACATCAGATTAGACGATTATAATTGAAATTGCATTTTTAATTTAAAATAATCTCGACTGTTGAGTCAGATTGAACAACTTACAGCTGTAATTGCGTCACGCAGTTAATGCAGAAAATCTGCTTACCTATAGATATAGGTATGTAATATATAATATATCAATTTCCATTATCAATTGCTAATCTTTATCTTTTATTTATTCACTTATGAAAAAGAACAACTAGATTACTTAGTTGATAAAGACATTACATATAATATACAAATCAGGAAGCCTGAAACTCATTTATTCACCTTAAAAGATGAAATTCTATCCACTAAATTATTTTTAAAAAAAGATAGATAATTCTTATGACCTGTTTTGTTGTGGATTATAAAAAACCAAGTGATTTTAATATTTAACAATTTAAGAATAGTAATTAATTGTTAATTTTTTTTTAAGAAATAACAATTGTTTTGTGTTTATTCAGCATAATGATTTCCATTAGTAGCAATTTTAGGTTTAATCTATAACAAACAAATCAAAACAAATGAACAATTTCAAACAAACAGGTTTTTTTTCAATATGTGTCTTCAACCTTTTGCTTAACCTAAAATAATTATTTATATTATTGCATTCTTTATATATATATATATATATTTGAAATGTTTGTAACCATGACCCTAATTCAGGATCCATCAACAACAACCACAACTACTGCAACAACATTTATTGTAGTAAAAGAAGTTCAACAGATTCGCCACCACCTATGCGAACACCGACGACGCCAAAACCGACACCAACACCATCGCCACCACCGCCACAAAAAATATCACCTATGGCACCACCACCGCCGATGCCAACACCGTCAACGCCAAAACAAAAACCAACACCAACACCACCGCCAACACAAAATCCAACACATATGCCACCACCAAAACAAAAAGAAACACCTTTTTCACGGCTACCTCCGCCACCGCCACCTCCATCACCGCCACCACCTCTGCCACTGCTGACTACGCCACCGCCAGAAGAGAAACCAACATTCATATCTCCTAGTCATCATTTGTTAACACCTAAAGCTGGTATGTATTCACCTTTCTATTGATTTATCTGTCTCACACACACACACACACACACACACACACACACACACACACACACACACACACATATATATATATATATATATTGCGACAATTATTGAAAAGCTGTTGGGACAATTGATAATTGGAATGAAGAATATCTAAAAATGAATTAAAGAATTGAAAGGCAATGGCTTATTGTTGTATTGATAATCAAAGAATTACAAATGTAATTATACACACCAAAATGTATTACTTATTCTCTTAAGCAACTAATTGACTGCCTACAGTTGTATAAAATAGAAATAACAAACTCTCCAGTTAGATCATAACTGACAGCAAACGACTCTACTCTATGCTTAACTAAGAGTTCACAATGTCCCAGACATTGTGTCCCACATTTGCCAAAACTATATGAAACTTGCATTACAAACAACAATATATTGGGAGGGATCAAATTACACCGGTGTAACATTTGAGTAATGTTACATCGCTTAATAATGCTTTAACGATATCAAACGATTTTAGAATTTTATAAAATTTAACATGAATGATCTATATGATATATACTTTCAATCCAACGGTGGATTTTGTAAAATTTGTATTCGTTAAAGCGTTATTAAGCGGTGTAACATTACTCAAATGTAATCCACTCAAAGTAACAAAACCATTCAAAAGTTTTTAAAATTCTTATATTTTACCTCGATTATACTAGCTCCTGATCGGGATCCTTCTGTCTACTTGATAAACATAATGCTCATGCGACATAATTTGGGCCCATAGTTTAATTATAAATGACAAAAAAAAATTATTTTTTTGCAATATTCCTTTGGCTAAATTGCATCTTTAGCCTCTTAAGTTTCACAAACTTGCGATTTTGACCTCCTAATTTTTAAAATAGCATTTTAGGTCCATTATCTTTACCCTCTTTTGCAAAAAACAAAATTTAACCAAGTCAACGCCGATGTGGCAAGTCACTTAAGTAAATCAGCTAACACGTCAGCTTCTTTTGCCACCTAATAATCAACAAAAAAAAATTTAAAAGCTTTCTATAAACCCAATACCTTGTTTATTCCTTTTTCATCTCAATCTCACTTGCTCGCCGGGTTGACTTTCCCAACATGACGATCAAACTCCGCCACCACATAATCATAAAACCCTGCCGACAACATCGTGAACGTCGTATCGGAGTCCATAACTACACCGCCATCACCTGTCTTATTCACCTTTAAGTCAAACACAGTAAAAATAAGAACCGCAATAAGGGTATCATGATATAGAGAAGCTATTAAGCTTTCGTCACCATAAGCATAATAAAATGGTTGACAGTGAAAAGAAACACAATCTTTTGTTTCAATGGAGTCTAATGGACAATGGGCCATTATGCAGAGATCGGAGGAAGATATGGAGTTGTGTGTTGTAGAGCATGCTTTGGAGTAGCATTAGATGGGAGTGCTGTGAGAGATGTTGGTGTTTGTGGCAGTGGAAACTTGATGTGGAACGAGTGGTGGTGAATTTGAGGAGGTGGTGGGTTGTGTTGAATTGAGTGTTGGAGAGTGAGTTTGTTAAGGGTAATAATATCATTTGAGATGAAGGATATGAAATGGAGAGTGTGATGAGGAGGAGCAAAAGCAGAGGAGAAAAGTTAAGCATGTCATATTGGATTTTTTAAGTTGAAACTTTGGGAGCATAAACAGAGAAACTACACGAGAATTAATCAGGGCATAGAGATCTCCAAAACATCAGCTATAAGTAAGTGACTAATATGAGTCGGACATGACTTATAATAACAATATTCATCCTCCAAAGCAATCTCATAGTTGGCTAACGTATCCGCACACTGATTAACTTCCCTATAAGCATGCTTCCCCAAACCTCCCAATCTTTAATACGAATCAAATTTTACTAACACCAAACCCATACTCCCATAATAGTTACTATTAAGAAACTATTAGAGTAGAAGATTAATATAGGATTAACTATGCTAAGATTGTATTTGTAAACAATAATTGAATTATTACAACTGTATAACTCTATGTTTAGCTGGAAAGCATTAAGTAGTGTGAAGAATTGACTACGGTCTGACAAGTGCACCAGTCTATCGTCGAGTAATAATTCACACTCTAGGTGTCTAGAATGAGTTCGTATCCACAGGGATCGTGCCGCAGCTTTACTAGCGTTATTTAAGTTTGTGATAGTTTGCATTCGCTTTGGTTTTTGAAAAGGTTTTTATAAAAATAGCGTAATGCTTTGCAGAAATATAAATGCAGAATGTATAAATAATAGATTCAAGAAATATAGAGGCTAGGTATGGTGGTTGGACTCCCTCCCTTCTTCATATTTGGCATGACCGGTGTATAACATAGTTACTTAGATTATGTTCGGCGGTGAATTATCCTTGTTGTAGTAATACCTTACTATTACACTATGTCTATTAAAGTTTTCCTACGTTAACAACTAAGGTACCTACGAGAGCCTAACCTCGATGTGTCACATACCTTAATTACTAAGTGAGTTGTTTATAAACAAGCATTATAACCTTCACCAATTAACCTCTAGGTCCTAGTATCGGGCTGTTCATCTTCTAAGTGCTCAGATTACACCTAGTGCATGATTCCTCCTCTAACCGCTCAGATCACGACTAGTTCAGGATGTTACCGTCTCTATACACCTAGCATTATTTACTATGAGTTTCGGACTATACCAAGTCAAAACCTGATATTAATTCTATGGGCGCTCCCGCTTATCCGGCTAGATTACGAGAATACGTTATTAAAGTGCACGAAAGTAAATAACAAACATAATTACTGAATATCATTTATTATAACTTAGACTCAATCACAGACTCCAAATATTCATAGGGGAGTTCATCTTCTCCACCACAACCTAAGGCATAAATTATAAAGACTACATATTTAAATTACAATAAATTATAACCTAAATACAAAAGCCTAAAGAAATCATACCTTCCTGAGTTAGTTTTCCCGTAAGGGGAGAAAACTATGCCCAATAGAGCTCCTCTGAACCTCTCCTTATAGTAGAGAGTGTTCTACTATTTCTGAATGAATAAAACAATGAATGGGAGACTCTATTTATAGTTTTCGTAATTGGCCTCAGCAAGGTCATCGTAGTACGATGAGGCCATCGTGCTGCGATGTGAAGATTCAGTTTATTTTTATAACTGATCCTGTGCATTTCATCAGCTTGGGCGCCAAGTTACTCCATCGTGCTGCGATAGCACACATCGTACTGCGATGGAAGATTTCCTTCAGATTTATTGCTTCTGATTTCTTGGAGAACAAGCAGCTCCCATCGTGGCACGATGGGAGCCATCGTGCTGCGATGGAATGCTGATTTTCTTCACTTTTTGGGATTTTTCTTGTCTTTTCGCATCTTGGACTCTGTCTTGATGCTTTTTCTTGCTTTTGTAGGTTTTCCTTCGTAATTGGGCCTGTCTTGGTCATTTTACTACTAATAATAATACTAAAAATGACGTAGAAATTCCTGTCAGCACAACCCCAAACTTAAACTGTTGCTTGTCCTCAAGTAACATGCTGTCAGTCAAGATCGTTAGAGAAATAAGAGATAAATAAAGATGATTGGAATTTCACAACCTTGCTTAATATTTCAGCAATGGTACCGCTGATTTCTTACCGCAGCGATCATGCTCAGTCCTGCTAGGCTCAGGAGACGTCAATGGTAGTAAATCGGACAAATGTCTGCAGGAGTCCATGTTCAACCTTTTCTCTCTCTCACATTTGTGTTTTTCGCTCATAATTGAAAGGGTTATCTCTCAATCATCGCACAACCTGCCATTTTACCATAGGCTTGCAAGAATTCTAAGCAACCAGTTAAAATTTAATATATATGCATTATCAGAGGTCTTTTCAGGGTTATAACGTGGCTTAGGTCAAGGTAGGACATTTTTTGGAATAGTAGGCTAAACATTAGAGTTAAGTTCTACTTTGTTGTTCCTTTTTGTGTACGCAACCTTTGTTCCTTAGGGTGCCTTTTTGTGTTGGTATCGGAAAATAAGAACCGGATGTGTCTTTGTGTGGTTCTTTTCTATCACTGTTTTTGCCCTTTGGCTCTTTCTTTTGCCTTTTGGCTTTTTCTTTTGCCCTTTGGCTCTTTCTTTTGCCTTTTGGCTTTTTTTTTTTTGAAGAGACTGTTTTTTAGGGAATTTTTTGATGTTTTCCCGTCTCTTTTTCATTTATTTTTCTTTTTTGTAGTGATAGTTCTCCGTATACCCACCCCAAACTTAGACGTTGCTAGTTCCATGAGCAACCCCAAACTTGTTTTGTTGCCAAGACTTTGAGAACTATTACCTAACTGCAAAGAGGGTAAATCATTGTTTTTCTGGTCTATAGGCTTGTATCGTGGTTTGTCACCGAAACAAAAGGGATAATTATTTTTTTTACGGCTCAAATTTGGCTAGCAAAGGATAATAATATATAAAGGGTGGCTTGAAAAGGATCTGGGTTATAACAAACAATTGCCTCAATGCATATAATATCAAATCAACTAGTCAGCAGAGAATTAGAGCAAGTTCTAGAAAATAAACAAGTGCACGGTACTCTCATAGTAATTCGAAAGAAAGTGGTAATATCGTTTGGAAATATTTGGCTCAAATCCTCACATGGCTTAGGTATCTGAAAGTTGAACACTTGTCCCACAGACACCAGCTTCATCACTCGTCTCTCTGTCTCCCGAACTTCGCACTTCGGAGCAATAACCTTTGGTTTCTTTATGAAGGCGTGAAATTCGGCTCATCAGAATTTATAACTTACTTCGCCGCAATCTTACCTATAACAGTTTATCATGCACTAGATAATAAACAGCAAACAGTTATTTAATTTTTTTTTGTAAGTTTGAATAAGGGTTAAATATATGAAATGATTAAACAGGAATTCAAAGTACAATAAAAAGTACATAAAATAAAAGTACATAAATAATAGAAAGACTAAAAATATAAATGTGGAGCTACTGTCCGCCCTCATCCTCACTGGCCATCTCCTCCTCAAGCTCGGCTGCCAACTCCTCAGCTGCTGCCTGATCCCATCTATCCTGAACCTGCTGCTGATGCTGCAGCATGTTCTGGGTCTGCCTGTTGAAGTGCTGCGTCAAATCCGGCTGCTCCGGATACTGCTGGTGGTAGGAAGGCAGAGGATGCTGTGCTCTGTAGCTCTGAACAACGTCCATCATGTGGGGGGAGTATCTGGGTAACCCCCAGTCCACCAGGACATGCATATCATACTGAGTGGCCGCCATCCCCAGCTCATACTCTGAGAACTGGTGGTGCTGAGGTGGCGGCTGGTGTACCTGCTGTTGCTGTGGTGGCTGCTGCCCCTGCTGGGCTCTCTCAAGGTCCCGCTGGGCTCGGGAAAGGAACCGCGCTCCTAAAGGAATCTCCGGCCCGATAATATCGTCATCATCCTCCTCTGGTACCCCAGCTAGGGAACAGAGGTGTGAGATGACAAAGGGGTGGCCAATGGTGGCCTCAGAAGAGGTGATCATGCGCCTGATACTCTGCGCAATCACACGGCCAACCTGGATGGACTCCCCCATCAAGATAGAGTAGACTCCCAAGCATCTGGATGTGATGATCTCCGTCTCGTTGGAGCACGCCTCAAAGTTGTGGATCCACCATTTGGCCCACAACTTTGCCAAAGGCAACATATCCGTGCCCTGCAGTCTCTGCCTCGCCCCTTGTCTCGAGTAGCGCCAATCCTTGCCTGGCATAGCCAGGGCTTCTCGGATCTGGTCGTACTCGGCGTCGGTGACAGCTCCCTCTCTCCAGGAAGCACGCCTAGTCTGGACCCCGCACTGACCCTCCGGGCGGAATCCAAAAGTGGAATCAATAACGTCCAGGGAGTAGCTGACATAAACCCCCCGGACATAAGACCTGTAATCTCCATTGGCAAAGGCCATGCCATTGCCATAAAACTCCTCTGCGATGGTCTTGTTGCACTCCCCCAACATGTTGTTGAAGGGTGCCTATCCGTATCCCGTAAGAATCTCCCGAACTCGTGGGACTGAGTCGAAAGCAGGGACCTCGATACCAATCTCCTGAACCAGCCCCTTCTCCCCAACAATAGCATGTTGCTTCTGAGTAACTCTACTCAAGAAGCGGGGAGGGGCAGACTGTGAAGCGGATCCTGATGTTCTGGATCCTTTTGGTGCCATAATTCATGAAAGTGAAAAAAGGTTTGATCTTTATAAAAAGTTTGGTTTTTTTGTTGGGAAATTTGGATGATGGAAGGTTTAGAAAGTGTAGAAGAAGAAGAAGAATATGAGTTTTGGAGTTTTCTGAGAGTTAGGATTGTTGGTAAGTTTCTGGGTAAATTTGAGCAGAGTAACGGCGTGAAATTTCGATGTAAAAAGTGAAAAATTCGTGCTTTATTTATAGGCAACGTTCACTCATCGCAGCACGATGCACCGTATCGTACTGCGATGGTTTGCTGTTGAATTTTAAAAATTTGGCCGTTCACATCGCAGCACGATACGATATATCGTACTGCGATGGAATACCATTGGTTTTGAAAAATTGAACGTTGTTCATCGTAGCACGATGGGGTGCATCGTGCTGCGATGGACTGCCTTATTTTTTATAAAAATTTGATTTTTCAACGTTTTTCTCAAAAATTATTTTTCTAGGTCCTTTTCTAAAAATGTGGTACTTTTACTTTTCTAAAAATTAAATAAAAAATGCAGAAATTAAAATAAAGTAATAACTTATACCTTGGGTTGCCTCCCAAGCAGCGCTTGTTTAGCCTCTCATTAGCTTGAGGCATTTCCCCCATTACAGAGGATAGGTTCGCATGTCTCTCCGTTGTGCTTCTTTGTTCCTGCTGGAAGCACTGGCCATTTTCCTTTGATTACAATCTTGGTAGGACCAGGTCTGTTTCACCATATTTTCAATTATCCGGTTGGCGACTTATTTACCGGTGCAGTTTCATAAAACACAGTAATTTCACCCCCAAACTTATGTTCGTGCATGTCTTTCTCTTTTGCGCTTTCTTCCAGAGGAAGAAATTGTTCTTAGAGGTGATTTTACAGCCTGATTCTCTTGATTAAATTATTTCTTTTCTTGATGGCCTTTCTCTCCATTTCTTTGTCACCTTTGCCAATAGTTCCTGTGTTTCTGAACCATTCCTCGAATTGTTTTAGCTTCTCTTCATCGTATACGCGCCCTGTTTTCATGTCCTTTATCGCTTTGCATTCATCCTTTGGATTGTCCACCGTGTTACCTGCAATATCTTTAGAAACATGAGTGCTTACCAGTTTCGAGAGTTGACCAATCTGGGTTTCAAGACTTTTTATCGTCGCCCCCTGGTTGGCTACTGTCGTCTGGATGTTTTCAAAGTTAGTTTTGCTCATGTTAGCAAATTTATTGAGTAACTCTTCCGATGGAGATGGCTTCCTTGGTTGAGATGAAGCTTGAGCCTGGTTTCCTGTCTGGTCCCATCGTAAATTTGGGTGTTTGCTCCAACCTGGGTTGTAGTTGTTCCCCATATAATTTACCTACTCCTCGCTTCCTCCTGGCAAACATTGCCCATTAGGGTGATCTTCTAGGCAGAAGTCGCAAACTCCCTCCACCTGTTTAACACTAGCTTCCTTCACAGCTTTCTCCTTATCAGCAAGTTGCCTCCTTAGAAATTCGATCTCTACTTTGTAGGCAATCTCCTGGTCCACCTTAAGAACTTCAGGAGTCTTTTCAGCTCTATCATGTCTCATGTTGTATTCATTCTGGCACATCTGCTCAACCAGATCCTTAGTCTCTGCATAGGTTTTTACTTTGATGGACCCACCAGCTGAGGCATCTAGTATCATCCTATGTTGCATTTTCATACCAGCAGTGAATAGTTGCATCTGCTCCATAGCACTAATGCTGTGGTTAGGACACCTTCTCATAAGCAGCTTGAACCGTTCATAAGCCTCGCACAGCGTTTCAGATTCATGCTGTTTGAAACTTAGAATCTCAGACTTCCTTTTCTGGAATAATGTGTGTGTGAAGAATCTCTCCAGGAACTTGTCTTCAAGCTCCTTCCATGTTGCAATCGTTCCCCTTGGCAAGCATTGAAGCCAATCTTTAGCTGGACCTGTAAGAGAAAAAGCAAACAAACGCAGCTGCTTCTGGTCATCAATAACACTTTCCGACACCTTCTGGATCTGACATGTCTCTGAAAACTTTGCGAGATGATCCCAAGGATCATTGTTGGCACGTCCATCGAACTGGTTCTCCCGCAAACCTGTAAGAACATTGCCCTTAATATCAAAGTTAGCTGGATTCACCGGCTGGAATCCTAGTGAGATATGATCTGTGTCAGTCCTCTTGCAGTAGTCTCCCATTGTAATTCTTTGCTCGTCCCCCATGGCTTTGGTGGTAGGCTCTTCTTTTATCTTGAGACTGCTGGATGCTGCAAGCCTTAGTGCTTGCCTTCTTTTCCAAAGCGTTCTTTCTGGTTCAGGGTCGTACTCAAACTCCAGGATACCTGTTATTAAGCACAACAAATGAATACCTTCAGTAGCACTGGAAAATTAACTGGTGAAACTATTTTTGGTTTGTCTCTTGTGTCTTTGTCACTATGAAAATTCCCAGGTAAGTGAGGTGGATCACAACGGATCGCTTAAATACCAAGACTTATCCTTAGCCAGAACTTTCACAGATCAAAATCCACAATCATCAACAAGATTTTTTTGATTTTTTAATTTTTTTGTATTTTTGAAATTTTTTTTGACAAGCTTTTTTTTTTTGAAATTTTTAAACACAATCCCCGGCAACGGCGCCAAAAACTTGACTACGGTCTGGCAAGTGCACCAGTCTGTCGTCGAGTAATAATTCACACTCTAGGTGTCTAGAATGAGTTCGTATCCACAGGGATCGTGCCGCAGCTTTACTAGCGTTATTTAAGTTTGTGATAGTTTGCATTTGCTTTGGTTTTTGAAAAGGTTTTTATAAAAATAGCTTAATGCTTTGCAGAAATATAAATGCAGAATGTATAAATAATAGATTCAAGAAATATAGAGGCTAGGTATGGTGGTTGGACTCCCTCCCTTCTTCATATTTGGCATGACCGGTGTATAACATAGTTACTTAGATTATGTTCGGCGGTGAATTATCCTTGTTGTAGTAATACCTTACTATTACACTATGTCTATTAAAGTTTCCCTACGTTAACAACTAAGGTACCTACGAGAGCCTAACCTCGATGTGTCACATACCTTAATTACTAAGTGAGTTGTTTATAAACACGCATTATAACCTTCACCAATTAACCTCTAGGTCATAGTATCGGGCTGTTCATCTTCTAAGTGCTCAGATCACACCTAGTGCATGATTCCTCCTCTAACCGCTCAGATCACGACTAGTTCAGGATGTTACCGTCTCTATACACCTAGCATTATTTACTACGAGTTCCAGACTATACCAAGTCAAAACCTGATATTAATTCTATGGGCGCTCCCGCTTATCCGGCCAGATTACGAGAATACGTTATTAAAGTGCACGAAAGTAAATAACAAACATAATTACTGAATATCATTTATTATAACTTAGACTCAATCACAGACTCCAAATATTCATAGGGGAGTTCATCTTCTCCACCACAACCTAAGGCATAAATTATAAAGACTACATATTTAAATTACAATAAATTATAACCTAAATACAAAAGCCTAAAGAAATCATACCTTGCTGAGTTAGTTTTCCCGTAAGGGGAGAAAACTATGCCCAATAGAGCTCCTCTGAACCTCTCCTTATAGTAGAGAGTGTTCTACTATTTCTCAATGAATAAAACAATGAATGGGAGGCTCTATTTACAGTTTTCGTAATGGGCCTCAGCAAGGTCATCGCAGTACGATGAGGCCATCGTGCTGCGATGTGAAGATTCAGTTTATTTTTATAACTGATCTTGTGCATTTCATCAGCTTGGGCGCCAAGTTACTCCATCATGCTGCGATAGCACACATCGTACTGCGATGGAAGATTTCCTTCAGATTTATTGCTTCTGATTTCTTGGCGAACAAGCAGCTCCCATCGTGGCACGATGGGAGCCATCGTGCTGCGATGGAATGCTGATTTTCTTCACTTTTTGGGCTTTTTCTTGTCTTTTCGCATCTTGGACTCTGTCTTGATGCTTTTTCTTGCTTTTGTAGGTTTTCCTTCGTATTTGGGCCTGTCTTGGTCATTTTACTACTAATAATAATACTAAAAATGACGTAGAAATTCCTGTCATCAAGAATCAAGTTTGTTAAAAACTTGATCCACACCTGAATTGTATAAATAAGTTCACAATCTTCCTCAAAGCTCCTTCCATGGCTACAATCACTCATCACTGAATCAGTTAACAATCTTCCTCAAAACTGGTCTGATGCATTCCCTCACCATCAAGCTTGATGAACAAAAATTCTTACTTTGGAGTCAACAGGTGAATGGCATCATTACTGCGCATAATCTGCATCAATTTGTAGTGAATCCGCGGATTCCACTTCAATTTGAATCCATGGAAGATCGAGCACAAGGTAAGAACTCTGCTGCATATCAGAAATGGTTAGTTAAGGATCAAACACTGTTCACATGACTATTTTACCTAGAGTGCTCAGCTGCAAGCATGCACATGAGGTTTGAGATAAGGTCCACAAATATTTCAAATCTACACTCAAATCGCGTGCAAGGCAGTTGCGTTATGAGATCAAGAACATAAAGAAACTTGCAAGATCTATTAATGAGTACCTTGTACGCATCAAAACGATGGTCAATTCCCTCATTGTCATCGTTGATGTCATTTCAGAGCAAGAACAAGTTAATGCAATCCTTGAGGGATTGCCTAAAGAATTTAAGTCCTTTGTGATGATGGTTTACAGTCATTTTGATTAACCAACTGTTGGAGATGTTGAAGCCTTGCTTCTTTTTTTGTCAAGAAGCTCAATTTGAGAAGTTCAAAAGAGAACTCAGCAATCCAAGTGTTTCAGCCAAAGTGGCTCATACTAATGCTCAATGCTCTGAATCAAACAATGATAAAGATCTAACTGAAGTTGTAACTGAACACTATAATTTCATTCTACAAAGGGGACGTGGCTAGGGTAAAGGTCGTGGTAGGAATCAAAACCAAAGTCAAGGGAAAGTTCAGTGCTAAATTTGTGGCAAACCAAATGATGATGCAGTCAATGAGGAACAATACTTGTGGTACATGTATGATCCTAATGTTGTGAGGAACAATACTTGTGGTTATCATGCAGGTTAGACACGAAGACCTCAACACTACAATCCCTACATTCACCCTATAACTAATCTAGCTATACCTTAGTTCTATGCACCTATGATTGAGATGGATGCACAATCCAATGCCCTCTTCGTACTTTGATTCAGGTGCTTCTCACCACTTAACCTTCAATCCCAACAATCTAGCTTATCGTAGCCCCTACACTGGTCATGAACAAGTGATGATGGGTAATGACCAAGGTGTGTCAATCAAATCTTTGGGACAATCTCAAATTTCCTCACCTAATAATCTCAATGTGCATTTTAAACTCAATGAATTACTGCATGTGCCAAATATATCTAAAATCTCTTGTTTGTTAGCAAATTTGCACAAGACAACAATGTCATCAGCCTCTACCACAACTTAGCCAATGTCATCACCATTGTCCACTGCTTATAACTTACTTGTCAGTCCTACACCATCATTTATACCCTCACCACCAGTCATTTCAAATCATAACAACCATCCACTGATAAGTAGAGGCAAAACTGATAATCTCAAACCCAAAATCTTTCTAATATAAGTGGAACCCCAAAGTGTCAAAAATGTTATGGCTGACTTTATGTGGTTATAAGCTATGCATGTTGAGTATAAGGCACTCATGGATAACAATACATGGACTCTTGTCTCTTTTTCACCTCATAGGAAAGCTATTGGGTGTAAGTGGATATTTAGCATCAAAGAAAATACTCATGGCAGTGTCAACAAGTTGTTTATTGGCAAAGGGATTTTTACAAACGATTGGCTTTGACTTAACTGAGACCTTCTTTTATGTGATTAAACTAGTTACTATCTGAATTATTCTTACTTTGGCTGTTACTTAAAAATGGCAAGTGCAACAAATAAATGTTAATGATGTATTTATCAATGGCATTTTACAAGAAGTCTTTATGCAACAACCTGCCGGATTTGAAGTTGCTGATAAGTCTTTGGTCTGCAAGGGCTTTGTATGATAGGAGGACTCAAGCCTTACTTAAGATGGGCTTTGTCAAAAGTAAATGTGGTCTCGCACTGATGGTGCACAGTCAAAACGGTAGCTGCATATATGTTCTTATCCGTGTTGATGATATCTTAATCATGGGGTCAGCACCACATCTTATTCAAGATGTGATTTCCAAACTCAATGCTCATTTTACACTTAAACAACTTGGTCAGGTTGATGATTGTAAATTCCATTCGTCAGGGGACAGATGTCTTACACGTTGTCTGGGACAATTGTTATTTTTATAAGATGTCTAGGACAACGCGTACGACAATAGTGATGCAGGATCGTATATACGTGATTGCAGAATTAAAAGGAAAGCGATAAAGAACACAAGTAATTGTTAACTCAGTTCAGTGTAAACACACCTAGTCTGGGGGATACCAATCCAGGAAAGGAAGACCACTACTTTGAACTAGTACTTAGCCTTACAACGCACAACAAAAGACCTATTTGTTGTGTATGCCTTTTACTAATCCTAGTGCACCTTCTACTCAGAGGTTCACTCCCCCTGAATATGAGAGCCCACCCACTTTCCTATGATCACTCAGCCTGAGCAATTGTCTAATAAACTTCCTAATGGAATGAGGTTGAATTAATCAATCCAACTAAGAATCCTAACTCTATACCTTTGCTCCTATGTTCTAGAGAAAGTAAATTGACCTTGCACAGTGGGCACAAGATCTTTGACTCGCAATTTCTAGCTTGATTCTAGAGATATTCAATTGTTGCGGGTACTTGAATCTGTTGGTCGAGTCTTCTATTTATAGATGTTGCAGCTCTTCAGATTTGCCTTGTGTTTGAGTTGCACCACGATAGGAAATTAGTTTTAAAACAAACTTTATTTTAAAACTAATCCTATAATAAGATAAGATTCAAGTAAATCCTATATTGAGTTAGATGTGATTTATGATCGCATCCAGCTCATAGGTTTATTACAAATCTCTTGTAATAATCCAGATAATCATCCAATCGTGCTATGTAACCAATTCAGAAAGATTCACGCACGCATAAGAGTGTAGTGTTTCTCTCAATCCAAACAATGTGATCACGCACGCACGCATAAGGGTGTAGTGTTTCTCTCAATCCAAACAATGTGATCACAACAAATCAATTCAAACATACATTTCAACATAATCACAAAACATGCTATCAATCATGGATCACTAAGGACTTTTTTAAGCTTGTAATGGGGCTAGGCTACAAGAAATCATTGTTTTTCTTTGGACTCAAAGAGCCTTAAGGACAAAAGAGCATAAACTTTGAGTATCTTCATCACATAAGCTATTCATCCTCTTTCGCTTTCCTCATTCTTTACTTTTGGTGATTCTTTTGTTTTGACACAATTTCTATTCATTTCTTTTTCTTTTGTAACACATTTTCTTTGATTTTCAATTGTGTGTCAAATGACTTTCAATATTTTTCTTTTTCTTTCTCATTTTCACAATCACCATTTTCAACTACTTCTTACTTTTCTCAATTTGATCAAATAACCTCCTTCTCCCCAACTTGTTTTTAACCCTACTTAAACTCAATGCTCAATTATCCTAAGACAAGGGTTAAGTCATTGTTTTTCTTCAAAGGTTCAAAACAAACAAATTTTCAAATTTTGGCTCAAGGGGGGTAGCAAAGGATCACACTATCTCACAAGGTAGGTTATTTTTGGCTTAAGTAGTTACACTCAAATAGAAACATGGCCTTGATCATTTCCATGACTTCAAACACATCAAATAATAGCAAGATTCAATTAAAATCAACAGAGTTAAACACAATTGTCGGCTCTCAAATATATAAATAAAGGAAGGTTGGCACAATCTCCCCCGGCTAGGTCTACGTGATTCATAATCAACTAATCATGTTAAGAAGGAATGAATGAAATCAAATTGAATCAAGCAACTTAGTTCAAATTCATCATATCATTCAAAGATAATCACAAAAAATTGACCTCAACTTAAGCAATTGAAATAATTTTAATCATGCATTTGCTTTTGATTAATCATAAACCTAGACATTTCATTTCATATGCACATTTAGCAATGACAAAGATTTAAACCATGTTTGTTCAGTCAAAATTTGAATTTGAAATAACACATAAAACATGCATTCTAATGACTGAAACAATAAAATTTCACTGTATATGGCGTGCTTTAGTACTCTGCTTCTGCTATTCTCCCTCTTCAAGAAGTATGGACTGTCCTCAGGTCTGTGAAATGAATTTATGCCTGCATTTATGCCTGAATTTCAAAAAGCTCTTGGTATGCTCGCTAAGCGAGCAAAGAAGAAATCAAATTTGAATTAAAATTCACACCATTTTAGAAACTTTTTCATAAGTGGCTGGACATGTTCAAACAAAACTATTATAACATATGCGAAATTAAAAATGTGTTACATAAAAGCTAAGTAAAGAAAATTGGGTTGCCTCCCAACAAGCGATTCTTTTACGTCATTAGCTTGACGCCTTTTTGGTTAGGGTGGCCAAAATGAGACGGAAAGCACATCATCCGTCTTTTTCCTTTGGTTTTGGAGGAATTCCATGAACTTGAGAAATAAATGGTCCGGAGTCCATATCCTCCCCAATTCTTTTTTGTTGAACAATGCACAAATTTCGTCAATGATCCGATCAATTTCCGCCTTATTCTCCATCTCCTTCTTTTGTTCCATTGATTCTTTCTTGTCTAATAATCCTTCATTCTCCTCTGCATCCATCATCACTTTTTCATTATCAACAATATTAACCTTTTCAGTACATGGAATTTCTTGAGGAAGTTCTACTTCGTGTGATGTCTCTATTTCTTTCACTATTTTCACTACACCACATCTATCACACATTCTTTCTTCCTCATTTTGTTCAACACTTTCTTCCACACTCTCTCCACATTTCTCATTCTTTGTTAGAATATTATCTTTCTCTTCAAAAGTGGTTTGAGTGTTGGTTTGAACTTCCATTCTTTGCATACTAGTCAATTGCTTGGCTATTTGACTAAGCTGAATTTCCATATTTTTGCTTTGTGCAAGACTGTTTTTCAGATATTGTTGGTGCTGGTCTTGCATCTGTTGCATTTGTTGCATTTGCTCCTGAAACTGTTGGTCCTGCTGTTGCATTAGCTGCTGAAATTGCTGCTGCATTTCCATGAGCTTGTTCATGTTATTCTCCAATCTATTCTCTTCAAATGGTGGAGTCCCATATGGTTCAGGAGGATAATAATATGGAATTTCCTCATAATTTTCAAAAGGATACTGTTGATATGCATACTCATTTGGAGTACAGAAGTTGTTATAACCACGATCAGTCATGGTTTTCTTTGTGATGGGTAATCTGAAAAAAGATTAAACTAACAAGAAAAATGTTTCTTTGTCTAACAAAGAAGGATTAGTGCAAGAAACAACTATACAATATAAACAAATATATACAAATACTTAAAAGAATATAAATTGTTGCAATGCACCAATATCTAAACGTCAGTCCCCGGCAACGACACCATTTTGATGTAGTACAAAAGTAAATATAATTGTTTATCGTTTCCACATGGACTGGTGCGATATCGATGCCGTTCAACAATTAATATAATTTTAAGTAAAGGGTTTTTAAGATTTTGTTTATGAAAATTTGCAAAAACATAAAAGTAGCAAAATTAAGTAAATTGACATAGAGATTAAATTAGTGGGATTAGATTTCATTAACTCATTCATTTGTATTTCCCTAATAAGTTATATAGATTTTAGCCATCTATCAATATTATCACGTATCGCTTGTCGTATGTTTCCGTGTCCAGATAACGACGAGAATCCCGTTATACCTATTAACCCTCGATGTCTCGAGCGATCAATCAATATAACGGCTACATTGTATTGCTTAAACTCTGATGTCTTGAACAATTTAACTAACACAATAGCATTAAGTTTCAATACTAAAAGTGACTATCAATCCTAAATCTATGTCTAGAATCTAGTGTTCAATAGATATTATCTTAGTTCTTAGATTCAAAAGGCATACGTCTATAACAATTTAAATCCAAAGATAAAAACATTGAAATCAAAGATAATATTAATATTAATTGATAATCTAAAATCATACATAACACCATGATCAAAAGAAATACATACTAATAAAGTCAATTACATCTAATCCCAACAAAAGAGAGATTAACTATTCATTTTCATGATAGCTTTATAAAAGATAAGAATAAAAGAGATGAACAACAAACAAATCAATGATGATTTCTCAACTATTGTTGTGCATCCACCTTCAAATCCCCTTGAATCTGCCTCCTGGGTCTCTCCTGGACGTGTTTTGTGTATAAGAGTGGAATTGTGCTTTAAAAATGAAGTCTGAGTGCCTTTTATAAGTGACAGAAAAGTGGATTCTCGCTTAGCAATGGAACGGCTCGCTTAGCGACGGATTTCTTCATTCTGAAGTACTCTTCAGCCGCTTCAGCCGCTTCAGCTCGCTTAGTGACGACCTCGCTGGCAGGATTTGATTTTCTGTACTTTCTGACAGCTTGCGTCGCTTTTTCTGTCGCTTTGTCATCGCTTCGCCAGCAACTCATACTCAAAGTCTCTACTTTTCATTCCATAATCCATTAAATCCAAATTTTCCTACAAAATGTGTTGGAATTAGGTAGAAATAACATAAATGAATAATTTCCTAATTAAAACTAATATCTACAATTAGTTGGGTTTTTTATATGAAATTACTTTTAAAATAAGTCAATAAGTGCCTAAAATATATATGTAAAATTACCACTTTTTGGCACTTATCACCTACAAAAAGGCCACCCTTCGAATCTTGCCCATGCCAAAATATTGCATTTCGCTAGTTTTTCTATAGATGAATATAGTTTTTTCTCTGTTTACACTTCTTCTATTTTAAACAAATATTTTATTATTTTATGTACCAGTGTTTGCATGTATATATATTTTATTCTATTATTATTTTTGATAAAGCTGAATGCATGTCATGAACTCTTTAAAATTCAGGTCTTGTGTCATCGTCAATTTCATTTTACAATCATGTGTCAATTTTTTTTAAACTAATTTCATACACTTTAATAACTAATAATTTAGAAGAAATTTTAAATAAAATAATAGTTTTTCTAGAAATATTTTATTAAAGTGAAACAATTATATTGAAAGTAGCTTTTGTGTTAAAAAGATTTTTAAAAATCCAAACAGCTTTAACTTTATTTTTAAAGTTATATTTTTTAACTTTAAGTTGAAAGTGACTTTAAAACGCAGGCCAAACGCAACCTAAAATAGAAAAAAAATAAGACAAGTTAAAGTTACATAGATCATACACCAAGTAAACTAATAGAACTGTTTTCTTGATCATTTCATTCTACAATAATCAACATATATATATATAACCATATTGAGTCAAGATTGACTTGTCACCATAATTTCCTAATCAATATAAATAAATGTAGAATCTCCTTAATAATTGATACCATAACTGTTTTATATTCTAATACACTTTCATGGTCGAAATTGGAGGTTGACGAATGTTGATACTATCTCAGAAGTCATCAAAAAACTGTAGCGGAAGGTCCTTTATGAAAATATTAGCTATTTGGTATCTGACATGTAAAATACCAAAATAAAATAAAAATTACTTTAAAGAAACAACTATACCATGTGTTTTTTTATTTATTTATTTTGAAATTAAAAAGAAGTTTGTTTGTCTCAATGAGCTTAGTTCAACTAATAGAGACATCACATTATATATGTAGAGGTTGAGTTCGAATTTCGAACATCTAACTTATTTATTTTAAAGGTAAAGAATTTAACAGTTAGTTTACTTAAAAAAAAAAGTTTGTATGAATACACACCCTCAAGAAAAACTATTAAGTAGTATATTCACGGTCACGGTTCTTTTGCTTGCAGGTGGTCATTTTAGTTGGAAAATAAAAGTCGTTATAGGTAATATATCAAACTTTCCTTTATATTGTTTTTTTTTTCTTTCAACTTTCTTTTATATTTTGCTTCAATGTTTCTATTATCAAACTATAATATTTACCTTCTATTTTTTTGGATAAGCAATATAATGAATTATAAAAGAGTACAAGGGATACTCAATCCCTTCCAATTCAAATAATAAATTTACAAGTTTTGTAAACAAATAAAAGGATTGGTATACCAATCGTGAAAGGATAAACTTGTCTTGTTCCCGGACGACCACTAAACCAAAATAAAAAAACAATAATAATGTTGCCAACTAGTCTTGTGAAATCCGCCAACTCTCCCCTAAACATAATGTTATTTCTCATTCATCTTTACATCCCTCTTGGAATGAGATGCACCTACAAAAGAAACATGCACGAAATGAGTAAAAGACTAAAAACTAAATTAATAAATATAGATAATTCTCAAAAGTGTCTTCATAGTATTAATTGTAGGTCTCTTTGAATTGTAAGGGTTGAGTACATATTTTACTCTTTATAATTCATATTTTACTTACCAAAAAAAATAATTTAATAAATATAGTTTTTAAAAATTAAGGAGTGATACAATAAATACGTGAAAATACTCCCAAAAATCACATTAGTTAAATTATAAAATAGATAGATATGTAGCTTATTGTAATTTGTAATAAATCTGTGTTATAAAAAAGTTATCAGAGCAATCATAAATAAATTGCAAAATTTGAGACTGTTTTAAGTATTTGTCGACTAATCAACAAATAACATGATACACATTTTCTGAATTTTTTCAAAATGTCACACATTTAAAGAATGTTTCAAGTGAAACACACAATTTGTAGAGTTCTTATATGTATGAGCTACCAATTTTTATAAGCATTTATTCAATCATGTAGTCTCATACCTACATGGCCTAAAAATCCTTTTTATTATGATGTGAATTGAGTTCATTTTGTTGTGATAACTAATTCTCAACTGCATAACAATAGTTATTTAAGTGGTTTGAGGGTTATGTTTTGAAGTAGCAAAGTTTTACACAAATAAGGGAGTGTAGAAAGGAAACTTCACACCTTTTTTTTTTTTTGGAGATATTACACCAGTTTTGATTCGGTGTGAATCCAGCTGGGGAGATATATGAAAGTAATTTACACCCGTTATAAAATAGGTGTTAAAAGGGGTATATTATACCGATTTTTAATTAAAAGAGGTGTGAAATGAGTATTATTTACACTTAATTACAAGAATTTTACACCTATTTTTAATTATAATAGGTATAGATTATGTGTTGTTTAGACTATTTTTAATGATTTTATCGTCTTTTCTTCGTTTAGACTATTATAATAGGTATAGATTATGTGTTGTTTAGACTATTGCCTTCATTTTATCGTCTTTTCTTCGTTTTCTTGGTGCTCTTATTGCTTTAGCTGTTCAACCACTTGCATTTCAGACTCTTGTTTTTTACACTTCAAATTGTGTCTGATGTTTTTGAGTTTTATCAATCGACTCTCTTTTATATGGTAAATTGTCATTGAATATCTACACATTCTAACACTTAATAAATTAAAAAATTACATAGTAAAAAATTAATTGACTTTTTACCAGAGAAAAAAACATTAATTGACCTACATCAATCACAACGAAAGAAATAAACAAAAATTCTAAAGAATTAGTGAAGAAAAATTGAACTTTCTTACCTACAACATCATGTGCTTTGAAGATTTAATGAATATGTAGAGTTCCAATCATCGTCTTTGAATACTTATTAAATGAATTTATGAAAGAAATTACACTACTATTCCATTAAATTGCAATATCATAATTGAAAGATATCTCAACCATATAAATTTTTCAAAGAAGACTCAATAATCATGTCATTGCATACCTTGAAACAATTAAAACCAATCTTAGTAAAAAATGTGTACATCCTTACATCCTTGGATGTAACATGTGAGAATATGATAAATCTATTAGTTAAAAATCTAAACTAGTTTAAGGTAGGAATTAAACAAACAGTGCATAAGCATTCAAATTAGAATACATAAATAGTAACTAAAATACAAAAGCATCATAATTAGAGAAAGCATTGGAGTTAAACTAACCAATATTATTATTTGTGGAAATCTTCAATATCTACGAATTCTAACCTTGTAAATCATGTTGTAGCCAAGTGAATAATGAATCTTTTCATGAAATTTACAAAATATAGATACAATTTTCATTCACTACTTTATCAAATAGTTTATAATCACTATATATATACAAGTTTCATTGACTACGTTTTCTCGATCACCGAAAAAATTAGTCGGGGATGAAAAAATCCCCAACACAAAATCCTTCAATGAAGAAAGAAGAAAAAAACAGCACAATTGTTTCATCAATTCCCTTATTAACAAATATCTTCATAGATTCCCTTATCGACGAGAAAGAATGCACATAAGAGAAATCCTAGGGTTCAATGTAGAATATAACTCATCTTATTGTAGGTACAAGAATGAAGAGATAAAGATAGAGATTAAAAAAAGAGATTTACCTTTATATTAGAGCAACAAATACAGGGATAAGAGGGGAAGTGGATGGATGAGGGCAGACGGAGAGAGCCGGTGGGGATGAGGTGGAGGGAGATAAATATTACAAAATGATTTTATTAAAAAAAATAATGTACAAGGTTAATTTCGTAATTTAAATATGATATATATCATATCATATTGTTATGAGCGAGATATGTATTAAAAACATGATGTGATAAATATCATGTTTGTTATCTTGTATCCACCAAATACATGATAAGATAATCGAGAATAATTATTATCCTACTTTTATCCTATCATATCCTTATCATATTATATCTTATCTTATCACTATCATATCCTGGAAACCAAACAGACCTAAAGGTCTAATATATACATGAAAATAGAAAATTCCCAACACCAATCACAATTTATTTATACATCACACATACAAAATTCCCAACACGTCCAATGACAATATATTTATACATCACACATTTCACAGATAAACACACTTCACATATAAATAACATTTATTACAGTAAAAAAATATAAATAACATTTATTATTGTGAAAAAAATAATATAAACAACAATTCTTAATCTAACGTGCACACCGACATATGTTAATTAAGACATCACAACACAATAGAGCAAGATAAAATGGGGGTGTTATATGCCTTTGGTAATATTGTTTACAAATTGCTACAAACAATATATGTTAACTATACCTAGAACTGCTAAATGTTAAACATTAGAAGCAGGTCAAATTTTTGTCATTGACATCCTAAATAAATTTTTGTCATTTTATATATTTATTTATTTATTTATTTATGTTTTTTCTTCCCTCGGCACATAATATAGTTCTCCTTTTTTAACAACAGGTTTTGGAAGTGTTGCAATGGCAGCATTGCTGGTGTGCATTACAATTTATTGTTTTCGAGGAAAACTGTTAGTACAACCAATAAAATTTAGGTTTAGGACAAAGAATGACAAAAAGATTGAAGCATTTTTAAAAGATCATGGAGCTCTAATGCAAAAAAGATATAAATTTTCAGAAATAAAGAGAATTACAAATTCATTCAAGGTTAAACTTGGTCAAGGGGGTTTTGGTGTTGTGTACAAAGGAAAGTTACTCAATGATTGTCTTGTGGCTGTAAAAATATTGAATGGATCCAAAGGAAATGGTGAAGAATTTATCAATGAGGTTGCTAGTATTACTAGAACCTCTCATGTTAATATTGTCAACCTTCTTGGATTTTGTTTTGAAGGCAACAAAAAAGCTCTCATTTATGAATTTATGCTGAATGGTTCTCTTGACAAATTTATTTACAATAAGGGACCTGAAACCATTGCATCTTTGAGTTGGGTTAAATTGTATGAAATTGCCAAAGGGATAGCTCGTGGATTAGAGTACTTGCATAGAGGATGTACCACTCGAATTTTGCATTTTGACATAAAACCACATAACATTCTTTTAGATGAGAATTTTTGTCCAAAGATTTCTGATTTTGGACTTGCAAAGCTCAACCTCAAGAAAGAGAGCATTATTTCGATGTCGGGTCAAAGAGGGACAATGGGGTATGTAGCTCCAGAAATGTGGAATAGACATTTTGGAGGAGTTTCACACAAATCTGATGTTTATAGTTATGGAATGATGTTGCTGGAAATGGTAGGAGGGAGAAAAAATATTAATGCTGAAGCTAGCCACACAAGTGAGCTATATTTTCCTCATTGGGTATACAATAGGCTTGAGCTTGGTAGTGATTTGAGACCTAATAATGGTATAATGGATACCGAAGAAGATGAGATTGCTAGGAGAATGACCATTGTAGGTTTGTGGTGTATTCAAACATTTCCTAATGATAGACCTACAATGAGTAAAGTGATTGAAATGTTAGAAGTTAACATGAACTCGTTGGAAATACCACCAAAACCACTGCTTTCTTCTCCTACTAGATCAATATCAGAGTCTTAAATTTGAGGGTAAGTATGAAACACGGACACAGACACCAGACACAACACAGATACTGATATATCGATACCAATAATAATTTGAAAAAATTACATAATTTAATGTAATTATAAGTGTCAGTGTCGTGTCAGTGTCCAACACAGACACGTGACCGATACCGGAACACACCTAATCAATGAGTGTCTGTACTTGTATAATTATTTGAGACCAAATGAGAGGATATCAACCCTTTTACGTTTATCGTTGGTGACATATTCTTATTAAGGGACAAAATTTAAATTGTATTTATAGTAACCTAATTTTCTATTCATCTCGCATTTTACTTTTCTGTCAATGCTTTATTTTCAAGTCCAAACACTCTTCATGTTCATGCAAAATAATCCAAAAGCATTAAATAATCATAATGTATAAATAGCATATATGATAGTATATGGTTATACAAAAGATTTCAGTTGTATTGTCAAAAGACTTTTGAATATATTTCCATAAAAATAAGGTAAAATTACACGGTAGGTTCTTTATTTTTATTTTTGTAATATTTTTGTCCTTTATCTTTTATTTCTAACATTTTGGTCTTTTATCTTATTTATTTGTAATATTTAATCTTTAACTTTTATTTATAACATTTTGGTTATTTATCTTATTTATTTCTAACACTTCATTTATCCAAAAAAACATCAAATAATCATACCATAACAGTAAATCATAATGTTCTTCATCTAAATGTCCCAATAAAAGAGTTTTATTTGTTGTTTTCCAATAAAAGTTTTAAAATAGTCCTACAGTTATTTGCTACTTTATTAGAATTAATATATATATATATAAAATATTTGTCATAATAAAAAAATCCAAAAGCATCGCAAATCCATCATAAGATTTGAGTGTCGGTGGGAACATCACAAATCTTCAACAGATCTTGACATGCTTTTAAGTCTTTAGATTTGGCTTTTACTATAATTAATTAACTTCATATTTTGCTTTTACTTTAATTTTTTTACTAAAATAAAATGGTGAACACTTCGGTACACATATTATGTGGCGGTGTACCGGTACATTACTGATATGTATTATTATGATTGGTTTACATAAAGGGAAATTCTTTGGTAATTGTTGACATGGTTAACAAATGGCAAGTAATAAATGCAGGTTTCGTTTCTTTTATTGATTTTCTATTTTAAACGCTACTTTTTAATATTTGCAAATGTATCCTTGGCATAAATATAACCATCAATAATGTTCCACAATAAATCAAAGCATCAATCAAATCTTTTAAACTAGTTTTTTTTTTCTTTTAACAAGATTCAAATAGTTTTTTTGGTAGAAAAATATTGTAATTCATAAATTATTAAAATGTGAATCATAAATTTTTTTACCGTTTGATTAAAATATTCACCCTTATAGCACCAAAAATAAAATATTGTTCGCCCTTATGTATCAGAAACGATGCTATTGAATTGTTTGATACATAAGGGCGAACAATATTTTATTTTTGGTGCTATAAGGGTGAATATTTTAATCAAACGGTAAAAAAATTTAGGATTCACATTTTAATAATTTATGAAGGGTCGGGATCAAATGACATCAAGGTGTCAAACTTATCATGACACCTCCGATAATTCTTTATCGGATAATCGTATTACAAAATCAACCGTTGGATTCAAAGCTATTAACATCAATCGGAAACCATTTGATGGGTTAAAGAGAAGGATAAAAATTAACGGTTTTGACGAAGTTTTGTAAGTCGTTGGTTTTTATGCATCTCATTGACATATCAAATGATTTCCGATTGTTGTTAAATTTTATAGACATGATCTATATAATAATAGCTTTGAATCTAACGGTTGATTTTGTAATACGATTATCCGGTAAAGAATTATCGGAGGTGTCATGTTACTAAGTTTGACACCTTGGTGTCATTTGATCCTGACCCATTTATGAATTACAATATTTTTCTACCAAAAAAACTATTTGAATCTTGTTAAAAGAAAAAAAAAAACTAGTTTAAAAGATTTGATTGATGCTTTGATTTATTGTGGAACATTATTGATGGTTATATTTATGCCAAGGATACATTTGCAAATATTAAAAAGTGGCGTTTAAAATAGAAAATCAATAAAAGAAACAAAATCTGCATTTATTACTTGTCATTTGTTAACCATGTCAACAATGTACCGATATACCGCCACATAATATGTGTACCAAAGAATTTTCCAAATAGAATATAAGGACTAATGTTAAGAATAATAATGATCGGTCAGTTTTTACCCAAAATAAAAACTAAGATCAGTCAGATGTTTGATTAATTTATTATTAGATAGTTAGTTAATTAATCTTCAAATAACTCTATACAAGAGCCCCAATTATATATACTCATTTTATCATTTATTATCCAAATAATTATTATTAGATTTTACTTTCTTTCAAGCTTTCATAACTTCTATAATCATTCAATTTTTCTAAATTCGGAAAATCTTAATAATTAATACTCTCTTTAGACTTTAGACTTGATTCAATAAGAAAAAAAAATACTCTCTTTCGACTAAACAATGCTCCTCTGGTACCACTTTAATATTCAATTTTTTTTTAACTAAACTTTAATATTCAATTTTAAAATTCACAGTTAACGCGCTTTTTTTTTTGTTTTCACCACCAGTTGAATCTGGTTCGGGGGTCAGTTCTGGCATCAAGTGGTTCCAGCCCCCTCCCGATCGCAGTTGCTTAGTTAACGCGCTTTTTGAAACTTATAAAGTTTTTTTCCCACAAGAACAATATATCATTTCATTTCACTTGGAATAATATTTAAAATAATATAGGTACGACTAAAATTTAAAATATAGAGATAGTATAAAATCTTGATATCTTATCAAGTGTATGTGTATGGTTGTGTATGAGCAACGAGTAGGTTGTCTTATCTCTTGATAATACAAATCTTATAGTATTGCAATGTAACAGGGTCCGTTTGGAATAACTTATTTTTGTGTTTGTATAAATAAATATATTTTTATGAGTTTGTTAAGGTATTTTATAATAAAATAATTTATGAGAATACAATTTTCATTAGTAAAAACTTATAAATTAACATAAAATCTTATTTATTTGTATAAGTTGTTTCATAAGCTCAAAAATAAATATAAAGTTATGGAATTAACACAAGGGTCACATGCGACTCTAACTTCCTTTTGAAGCAGCGGAAGGTCGATGTGTTAATGATTATTCTTGAATCGTTTGTTATGCCATCCATTGTTCGATAACAATCAACTCCTTACCTTATTACTTTCACTTTTGGAGGATGTAGATTATGTGTCCTATTATGCATGGGCAGCTGCACTCCTTTCTTTCCTCTTAATAGGAATACAAAATTTTAAAATTAAGAAGAAAAGACATTTGGACGGAAATATCTGGGTGTTCGTGGTAAGTATTATTTTGAACTATTTATTTGCCTTATTTTTTTTAAAATGTTTTTTTAAATGCACATTTTTATTGTTTTGCAGACATTTTTTTTATTCGAATTCCAAACTTTTGGCATGCAATAGGAGTTGAGCCACTAAAGCAAGATAACTTCTCTTGCCTGGTAAGAAACATATAGTACTTACAAAAAAAAATTCAAACCCTTCTCTCTGACCTCTCTCTAAGGCTATGTTTGGATTGATGGTACAAAACGGAATGGAGCGGAACGGAATGGAACACAGATTCCGTTCCATTGTTTGGATATTCAGTGATGGAATGGAAAAATATTACCACTCCATCGTTTGGAAAATGAACGGAATGAAATAAGTTATAACATTTTTATTCCAATTTTACCCTTATTTGAAAAGACACTAAAAGAAACCAAATTATAAATAATTTTTTTAAACTTATGAAAAATTATTATGTGTGCTAGTAAAAACTTAACAAAAAAAGTTAATTAACACAATTATTTTTATAGAGCATGTCATAGTAAAAAACTGGTAAATGCTTTTTTTTCAAGTATAGATTCAAATTGTCCTTTTATAATTTTTCAAGTATGCTTTTTAAACATACAGCAAAGTAAAAAATTGGTAAAATAAATAAATAAATCAAAGCTTTATTTAAACTTACAGCAAAAACATACACAAAGCTTCATATAATAAAAAATAAATCATACAGCAAAAACACGTCATAGCAAAAACATACAACAAAATAAATAAAAAATCAAAGCTTCATATAAATAAATAAATAAATAAATCAAAGTTTCATATAATAAAAATTCATACAGCAAAAACATACACAAAGTAAAATAAACACAACAAAGCTTTATTAGTAAAATAAATAAATAAATCAAAGAAGATTAGCATAGCACAAAATAAAAACACGTCATGACCAACAAAGTGGGAGCATAGATGTGAAGAAGCAAAATAGTACAATGAAGAATTTTTACTTGAAAGATTGAATAGATCATAAAAAGTAATAGGGTTATATTGGTAATATTTTAATTATAATGTTCCATTCCATTGCATACACCCCAATTTGGGTGGAAAGAAAAATTGAAGGATTGGATGGTATGGGATGGAATGAGTTCCATTGTGTTCCATTCCACTCCATTCATATTTTATAAATCCAAACAATGGAACTTAATTATTTACCATTTCATTCCACTCCATTCCATCCCTTACCACCAATCCAAACATAGCCTAAGTTTTTTTTTAGATCTGAACCCTCCCTTTCAAATCCAAACCTTTCTCTCACAATGTAGACTAGCGGTGGTGGTGGTGTGACGAGGATGAGGCCAGTCCTCCGCACCATCTTAGGTCGGCGCCGGAGGCTCCTTCTTCTCCGGTGGTGGTGGTGGTAGTGCGACGACACCCTTTTCTTCTCCGGTTCCGGCCGTTCTAAGTCTTGTGGTTCGTGTTCTTCTTTTCTTGGATCTACGTTCTTGGTTCTGTTCAGTCGGATCGGTGGAGATTTTGGCTTTGGTTAGGTGGTTTTGGTTCGTTTGGTTTTGGTGGTTTAGCATCAGGGAGCTTTTAATTGCTTGGATGCATTACTTTTGTTGCCTTGTCACGAGCTTTCTTGGAATTCATTCCATTTGCTTCTTGGTGAGGCCTTGTTGCTTGGTTGTTTCCTTATGATGTTGTGAAATATCATGAGTTTTCAAGTGACAGAGGTGGTTTTGACTTGTTGTGGTGTGGTGGTTTGGGTGTTGCTGGTGTATTGTTGCGGTAAGGTGTGATGACTTTATGATGTGGTGTTTTTTATGGTGTCTAGGTGAGGTAGTGGTAAGGTGATGAGGTGATGACTTGTTTGCTTGTTTTTGGCGGTGGTGAGGAGTTGAGGTGGTGATGGCGGTATTCGGATTTGGCATCGCCGGGGTCTGGTTTCGGTGATGATTGTTGGTGCTGTGGTGAGGTGGTGGTGGTGGTTGGTGGTGATGAGGTTGTGGTTGATGTCGCGTGATTGGTTTTCTTTGATTCTAGATTCTCTGACCACTTTTCAAATCTGTTGAGATTTGCAGGACTCTTTTTGAGTTGCTGAAGGTTTTCAAATCTGTTGAGATTTGCAGGTCTCTGTGTATCTGAGATGACCTCTTCTGCGTCGGCGTCGACTGTTTTATCCTCGGTGGTGTTTTGTTTCTTTGGTGTTGTTTTCGCCACTACTGACCTCATGTGGTGCCTCTGTCGTTGCCGAGACTTGTCTGCATGGTTTCTCGTTCTACCTTTGTTTAGTCAGCGGTTCGCCTGATGAAGCTGGTTCTGGATTCTGATGGGCCGAGCGCTTTTGCTTCGAGTTCGGAAGTTAGCGTCTAGTTGTGGCAACTTTTTGGGCTGGGTTGGTGACTGCTCTAGTAGTCTAAAATTTGCGGGGATGCCTTTCTGATTTGAGATTAGGAGATAAATCTTGATTAGGTGGTATTTGTTTAGGGGTTTTTTTTTCTTTGGTGTTCCGCATATATACGGCACCTATGTTATGTAGTTCTGTTTACCGGTCTTTGTTCGTCTTGTGCAGAGACCTGGTTAATAATATATTTTGCCATTTCAAAAAAAAAATATTTCTCTTGCCTGGTTTTTTGGTTCATCAATAGCATCAAACAAATATCCCATAACCATAGAAACTCGTATGACTTGGTGACTAATGTTTTGGCCAATCTTACTGAAGAGGTAAGATCTTTAAGGATATCTTTGTGTTCTGTGAACTCTCTAAAACTTATTTAGACTTTCTCTTGTGTACTCATCCTTTTCAATATTTTTTATGACATGACATCCAACTTTTACCATATGATGCGGAAAAATTGTCAACTGAGCTTAAGACGAATGCTTTCTTAGCAAGCAAGGTCAACCCCATTTTTTGCAACAACCTTTGGTTCATCATAAACCACATCTTGTTGCAAAACAATTTGGGTTGGATGCTACTCAACTTGTGGATTCCATTGATTTCTTGGAATACCCAATCAAAACCAAGGCGAATGTGGGACCGTTTGTCCATAACTATTTTAAGGATTACGAAACAGAGACCGCTCATTGGAACCGTTGCGCATGTATTTTTAACATTCAACTGCCAGAATTGAATTTGCAGTCTAAGTTGATAGGAATTCCCTCAGGAAGTGGTGATGTTTCTAACACTCGTGTAGAAGGTTCAAGCACACTAAGAAGACTAGTAATAACAACTCCAAGTGTGCCAAGTTCAAACCATCATATATCAGAACCAACATCTTCAACTGGACCAAGCCGACTTAGAATATCACCAAGAGAATCCCCTGTTCCTCAACAATGTGAATCCATTGTACTAGAAAATAGTGAAATCACTGCACGAAGAATTTCGACAAATATCCGTGAACGAGTTGCGAGGTACTCACAGGGAGAGACCAGGTAAAAAAAAAAATTTGCTCTCTACTTTCTTATTTTGGTTACCATAGCTATCTCTGAATAAAATAGAGTGGGTCTATTTTCTTATTTTGGTTACCATAGCTATCTCTGAATAAAACCCCACAACCAGCTGAATTGTTATTCTGAAAAGCATCATCAATGTTAAAACATAAGCAATCCCCACTAGGAGGCCTCCACTGCACTTGAATATCCTTCGTTTGACTAATTTGCACTTTGTTATGCAACTTACTATTATCATGATAGAAAGTCACTTGATCTTCTATTGCTTTCGACAAGTTAATATGCCTAATAAAACTGGGATCATGATCCCTCTGGTTCCTCCACTTATAAGACAGTCTTAGGGTCTGTGTTTTGTTATTTCAATTTTGGTTGTATAGAACACATGAGTTCTATTATATTAAAACTGGGATCATGAGCCCTCTGGTTACTTTTTCACTTCAATTTCAGGCCTTTGTTCTGTTTAGTGATATAAAATTGATGTGAATCTCTTTCATTGGAAACCTAGAAATTGTTAATTATGAATAATTAACAAATGAGTTATGCTCACAGGCACATTGAGCTGCAGATGGATCAATATGAAATTGTTTGGCGGTGCAAGATGGGGATAATGTTACGGGATGAATCATGAGTTGTTATTTCAATTTTGGTTGTATAGAACACATGAGTTCTATTATATTAAAACTGGGATCATGAGCCCTCTGGTTACTTTTTCACTTCAATTTCAGGCCTTTGTTCTGTTTAGTGATATAAAATTGATGTGAATCTCTTTCATTGGAAACCTAGAAATTGTTAATTATGAATAATTAACAAATGAGTTATGCTCACAGGCACATTGAGCTGCAGATGGATCAATATGAAATTGTTTGGCGGTGCAAGATGGGGATAATGTTACGGGATGTTCAAATTCGTATAAAAATAGAATGTACTTTTGCTTTACAAAATTAAAGGTAAACAAGAGTTCACCATTATATAACTTTATTAACCCCTTAGATAGTTTTATGTGGACTATGTGAAATTGTATATTAAATTTGACTTTCTAAAGTCTTAATTATGTGAACTTACTGAATCAGAAATTTGAAAATGGGAGACGGTAGTGGGGTTGCAATTTCTTTTTGTAGGAGGATGAACACAGGCTTTGTCTGTGCGGTGAAGGTGTGTGTGCTCTTGTACGATACGAAACCAAAGGGGGTATGGAAGTGTGCTCCCTGCAGGTATGCAAAATGCTGTTTTATTGCCCTTTTTTTCCCTAAGGAATATATTTTAAATTACTACTGCTTGAATTATCTGGTACCATAGGGTTGTTCACCAGCTGGTGAGAGTTCTTGTAAGTTTGCAAGAGGGGAAGGTTCTTCTAGAGACTGCCAATGGTGCATAGTTTTATCAATCAAAATCAAGATTTTGGAAGCCAAGTTGGAGGTTGCTCAATCTCCGAAGAGAAGCATGCTAACACATCATCTGCCATTTTATACGATGCTTTGGAAGAGGTGTCTGGCGCGGTGGAGGGATTATCGCTGGATCATTAACCAAATATTTCTTAACGTGTTTGTTTCAAGGTATAAATTTACATTCCCTCAAATGGTATTCCTAGGAATAAAATTTCCACAACCAATATTCTTCAATCTCCGGAGTGATAGTTGGACATTATGGTTAGTTGAGTTTTATTCCCATGAGAATGTTAGATTCCCACCCTTTAAAAAACATTTTAGAGAATAAAAATTACCTCGGAATAATTTTTAAAACTCGAAACAAACACACCCTAGATCTCTAGCTTCTGGGATTAAAATGAGAGTGAAGTTGTTATTGTTTTGTAGTGAAAATCGATAATTTGTTTGGAAAACAATTTATATAAAATAAAATTAATAAACAGTAGACTTGAAATTTGAAATGAATCAATCTCAAACTCATTTTGTGTTTGGCTGCCTTTTTTTACCAACAAAAAGAATTTTATCGATTTAGTTTTTTATTGTATCAAAAACATATCTTCTGCTTATGGCTCATTAAAATAAACTTTTTTTAAGGCAAACTCTGTTATCTGAAACTCTTTTTGTTTTGTTTTGGTTGTAGGGGTGCAGCAAGGAAGAACAAAATATATTAGTAGCCTAAGTTGTCAAGTAACTTTTGATGTATTTGTATATTAGCGGCCTATGTGTATTTTAAGTTGTATTTTGAATATTATTTAGCTTATGTTGGCCTATTTTGAATATTGAAGGCTTGTGTTGCCAACTAACTTTAGGTGTACTAGGCGTCATAAATGTCTGACAAGTAGCCAAAGAAGTCATACATATTATTAGCATAAAATCATTGGATAAATGAGAATGTATTCCTTCCGGAAAGTAGGGATGGCATATGGACAACTGATGTGTTTCACTAATTAGTTTCACATATCTATGAATTCATTTATTTGGTATGCTTAGAAAAGAGATGGCATGCATTATGTTGTGTTTGAAGAAATCATTATCTTGGGGAATTATGTCATGGACTAAATCAATTTGTGTAATTCCAATATCCTAATATATTCTTATGTTTTTTAGGTAACTGAAAAAGAAGAGTCAAGAGATGGTAGGCGTTCCGAGTCTAGCTAGCACTAATTAAGGATCATGAAGCAACATCACATACTAGGAAATATTTAGATATTTTTTGAAGGATCATGAACTTCTTATTTATATTTTAGTTTTTGAATGTTTGAACTACATTAGTTTTTTCTTTTGAAGTTTCAAGTACTTTCATAAAAAAATTGATGTATGGATGTTGCACTATTGAATGAACTATATAAATGAGATTATGTTATTTATATTTATACACTTGTATATTTCAATTTTCTTACTCTTGTATGGATATTATAACACTTATTTAATAAACCATCAAAATGAACAAAAAAATGTTTTACATTAATATTTTTTAAAAAGAAAAAACACATGTTTGCGACGATTTTATAACAGTTGCAACCTTGGGTGTTAAATTCAATGTTATGTAGGAAAAAACATAGGGAGGGTTAAGCGAAGCGTGGTCCTCCGCAACATAACTGCATTGAGAACTGTAACACCGTTATTGAGAAATTCTAGGATAGTTATACTCCATCAAAGGTCATCTTCGCTTGGTAATTGCTTCATCATCGCCTACCTACTAGGGCCAATCTTTGTACTCAAGGAGTGTGGTGGGGGGTGTCTTCGGTGTGTCCACTTTGCTTGGAGATTTTGGAGAATGAGGAACACCTATTTGTAAAGTGTGGAGTAACAAGTTCTATAGAGTACAAATTTTTTTAGTTGGTTTGGGTTGATTATGCAGCTTTCGAGAATTATCTATTCTGCTTGAGAGTTTTTGTTTTTACAATAAAAAGATGATAAATGGATTTTTATTGGTTTGATATACTGTTATGTGGCAAATTTAGAAGGTGCGGAATGATTTTGTGTTTTCATGTATTATCCCGATTGTGGAAGAAGTAGTTGACTACATAAAAAAATCTCTTGGCAATGATTTTTGGCAAAAGAGGCTAGACCAAAATCCCAAAATCTCTATCTCGGTAGGCACGCACCTATGTCTTTCGGCATTTTACTTCTATTACTATCTTTCCTATGTTTGATGGCTCCACCTTTGTCTATCTTTGAAACAGATTGTAGAACTATTGTGGATGCACTTTCATCTCATAATTCTTCACATAATGAGCTTGGTGTATCATTGCTCAATTTAAAAGTCTCTTGTCCACTAATAACAACTATGTTGTGATGTATGTCAGGCGACAAACAAATAAAGTTGCTCATTATATTGCTCGCGACCATCTTTATCTCATACTAGTCCCTATATCTATCATGATGCATAGTATCTTTTTACTCGTTATTATCTAATGAAACGAACTATAGTTTTTCTTTTGCAAAAAAAAAAAAAAAACACCAAAATAGGCTATCAATAATTTTGTTTGTATCTCTCTCTTAACCTATCACTCTATCTCATCCAAATAAAAATACCAGATCAAAATAGGTTTTCAGTAACTTTTTCTATATATCTGTTGTAGTACAAAAGTAAGTATGTTAATTATTGTCTCCACAGGGACTGGTGCGATATCGATGCCGTTCAACAATTAATATAATTTTAAGTAAAGTAGTTTTAAGATATTTGGTTGCGAAAATTATGAAAATATAGCAGCAGAAAAGATTGAGTAAATTAACAAAGAGATGGAATTGCTGAGATTAGACTTCACTAACTTATTGGCATGTATTCTCCTAATCAGTTATACAAATTTTAGCCATCTATCAATATTATCACGTATCGCTCGTCGTACGTTTCCGTGTCCAGATAACATCGAGATATTTATTGTACCTATTAACCTCCGATGTCTCGGATGATCAATCAATACAATAACATTAAGATTCGATACTCTGAGTGAATATTAAACATAAATCTATGTCTAGAATTTAGAGTTTAATAGACATTATCCTAGTTCTTAGATTCAAAAGGTATATGTCTATAACAATTCAAATCCAAAGATAAAAACATTGAAATCAAGAATAATACCAACATTGATGGATAATCTAAAATCATATACAACACCATGATCAAAATAAATACATACTAATACTAATAAAGTTAATTACATCTAACTCCAACAAAAATATCTTTAGTTACTCATTCTCATGGTAGCTTTACACAAGTGAGAAGAAAAGAGATGAAATAACATCACCGTTGATTTCTCGAACAGTTGATGTGCATCCACTCTTGTCTTACTCCGTTCTGATCTTCCTCTGGTCTCTCACTCTCTTCTGCGTGCGTCTTCTGTTTTGTTCTTATTCGTGTGTGAATGAATGTTTTATGAATGGGATCCATGCCTTTTATAGGTTTTTAAACTTCACACCTAAGCCTAAGCCCAACACGAGACTGTGAGGCGGTGATTATCTTTGCTTTTTGTTTTCTACCAAAGCCACTTGTTTCTACTTTTCCCCATATCTTAAGTTTGCTATTTTCTTCTTTTAAAATTCATTTTAGTTCCTTTTCCAATAATTTCTCATAAAAACCTACAAATTTAAAATAATGAGAAATAGGTGAAAGTAGGTAAAATAGATAATATGTAATAAAAACTAATATCTACAAAGTTTTTTACTTCAAATTACTTACAAAACTAGTCAATAAGTGCTTAAAATGTATAGGTAAAATCATTATATTTTAGCACTTATCAATATCTCTTAACCAATCATTCTATCTCATCTAAATAATTTAATTTAATCATTTATTTTTCCCCATAAATACACTATAGTCACCAAAATTGGGAAAAAGATTGCCTACTGTAACGCAGTTACAGCTGTGACAGTCCGATTGAAATGAATGGCCAGGATCATTTTAAGCTATATGTGTCATAGCCGTCTGATGTGAAATCAATGGACCAGATTAACTACTACGTGTTACTGCGTTATTTTTAAACTGCAGTAAATCCTGGTCCCCAAAATTGCCAAATAGTAAAGGTAAACAAATAATTGTTTTGGCAGATGTATTCAAACCTCCTATACCTCTTTGTAGTAAAGGTACATGCACTATACCTCTTTGTGATTTTTTTACTAAATAGGTGCATTTTTTCAAACTATTTACCAAACAGGGGTACTTTTCAAAGAAATTATCAAAAGGGTGTAAGTCGTCAATCCCATGTACGACTTACTCCCCAACTCAAAATTTTTTTCTCACGTTTTAGCAAAGTCGTGGATGACAGCCACGACTTTGATTTTTTTTTTTTGAAATAAATATGCACATAATATAATTAATATTTAATAGAAGAGGTAAATAAATATGCACATAATTTCAAATATTACACACAATTTAAACAACTTGAAATAAAATAAATTTTATTACAAAAGGTTTAATGTTGAGATTCAGTTCCACAATTAGGTCGTCTTCTATTTCTTGGTGGTAAAACTCTTCGTTCTTGTTCAGATGATGACGATTCAAAAAAAATTGAAGGAGGTGGATTTTGAAAACCAAAATGAGGAGTATATCCTACAAAGCCTTGTTGAAACGATGAAGATGTGAAAGATTGTAGCATGTTACTATAGAAGCCTTGTTGTGGTGCAGATGAAACATCGTGGGGTGGTGGTGCTTGTTGTTGTGGTGATGGTACATGCACTATATCATGTGGTGCGGAGAATTTTTGTGCAGACGAATGGTGATGGTACATATGCTATATCCATGTTCACATCTGATTGCATCGTGTGCCTATTGCAATGTTAATTGTGGTGCTTATATCGACCCAATTTACACACTCAACTACATCTATAAAGTTTACAGGCATGAGTTTCATCGTCCTGGAAACGAGGATTATTGGACTTCATATTCGGGTCCAATATTGAAACTTAATCGTAACATGAGAACACATAATAAGGGTAGACCGGATATAACAAGAATACACAACGAGATGGATGTAGCTGTACCCAAGAAAATAAGAAAATGTTCTTTATGTCGCACTGAGGGACATAAAAGAAATAATTGTCCCTATAAAGAGTGAATGTTTAAATATAATTTTTAAGTCTAGTAAAATATAGTTTGTAAGTCTTAAAAATTATCAATATGTGCAATATTTATTTACCTCTTCTATTAAATTGTAAAAAAAAAAAAAAAGTCGTCAATGGCAGTGACGACTTTAAAAAAAAAAAAACAAAGTCGTGGCTATCATCACGACTTTGCTAAAACGCGAGAAAAAAAATTTGAGTTAGGGGGTAAGTCGTACATGGGATTGACGACTTACACCCTTTTGGTAATTTCTTTAAAAAGTACACCTGTTTGGTAAATAGTTTGGAAAAATGCACCTGTTTAGTAAAAAAAATCCCTCTTTGTCGTTGAATATACAATAAATACATTCATGCCGTGAAATCTTTGTCTTCTTAGGGGATGGACTCCAAAATAAACATAGCATAAAACTAAAGATGCTTATAGAGAGATAAGTGATTAGTTTTTCTTTAGTATAATTTTTAACTAGAGGTGGAAATAGGCTAGGCCAAGCTAGGCTTTGCCAAGCCTGAATCTGACCTGTCATAAAAATCGAAGGCCTAAGCCTGACCTGTGACCTATCATAGGCTTATCTTTTAGACCTGAGCCTAGCCTTTTGAAAGCTTATTGTGGCTTATTAGACTGTTTAAAAGCCTATTTTTCATGAACATATTTAAATAAAAAATTATATTTATTTTTAAAATTACTTATGAACTAATAAATCAACGCCCTTTTGTTATTTAACATGATATTTTACAGAATTTGATTATATATGTCATTATATTTCAATTCTAGTTTATAATAATACATTTATATATGTGAAAAACTAATGTAGATTAATAAACTTAAATTATTGAAAAAGTTAATAAATATATAATTTAATCAAAGTACAAATTTTAATATATAAATAATAATAGTATTAAAAATATTATTCATATTAATTTAAATAGGCCGGCCTAGTAGGTTTAAAAGACTTTTTTAATAGCCTGTAGCCTGGCCTATTTAACTAAATAGGCTTATGAAAAAGCCTTGGCCTGCCCTATTTAAAGAAATAGACTAGCCTAAGCCTATATAGGCTAGGCCTTAAGGTATCGTAGGCCGGCCTGGCCTATTCCCATCTCTATTTTTAACAAAACTTAATTCAATCAAAAAACATATATGTTATGTTTTATTTGACCACACAGTAAGAATAAAATTTATAGAGATGAATATAAGTTCTTTTACATATTGAGTAATTCCTCTAAAATTATTTAATACAGTACATCAAGTTTTCTATACCTTGAGAAAATGTATTAAATTATTTTGTTTTTATTCCAACTATAGAATGCAGGCTGCACTGAGTCTTGAATATAACATGGTCCTGCTTTGGTTATGTGCCAATTGCAGTAATCACAATCAGGGCTATAAACAGAACTTTCTATGTATATATCAAAATAATGTAATTCATTAATCCATCTAAAAGAACAATAGAATTGAGTTCGGCCAAATATTTTAGTACCAAAACTAAAACCATAGTTATCACCATGATGTAGAAGATGAACTCCGAGATCATCATCTGCAGATTTGCAATGAACAGTTAAGTCCAAATTTCCTTCTAAAGTGTTGACAATATTTACATGAACTCCAAGAATATTGTGCATAGATAACAACATTAACACACATTGAGACATTGCAGCTTCGATTTATATTATTTGCAATCAAAGACAAATATTTATAGTCGGGAAAAACGTCAACCAATTAATTGGCATTCATTAAGTTCGCTAATTCGAATTATTGGAGCTGAAACTGATTTGGTAAGTAACAATTAATTCTAAAATGTCTCTTTATCACATAGAGATATTGGTGCAATGGAAGAGGATCGTGAGTTGTCTAATAACATATATTTATAGTCGGGAGAACCTGTCAACCAAAACTTTCATGATGCTGAGGAAAACATCCAGCTCGCGTTAACTAGTAACAATAAAGAGTCTTAGTAAAAAAAAATAAAAAATAATGAGTCGTTCATAGTCCAATCTTAACTGGTAAAAATGTCAAAATTGTTAGGCCGAACGTCATGATTGGGATTCGAATCCCGGTTCCCTCACTTATATGTGAGTTTATAATAGTTTTATCATTTCGTCTATTAGATAAACAATAATATGTGCCAATTTTATGGTATAAAAAAATGTGTTTGTACCAAAAAAATAAGATAAAATATTGCTCGTTTTAGCTTTAATTGCCATTGACCATGAAAACATCCCAATTAATTCTAGCAATTTGTTATGATAACTACGTTTGCCACTCTACCATTTTTCTCGCGCATCCTACGATTTTAACAAAATACTCATGTCCGCTACTTAAGTAGCGGATACAACCAAAAAACCCTACTATTATAACACCGCCTACTTAAGTAGAGGACGACAATTTTCAAAATTTTCTATTTTTATAACGTCTGCTACTTAAATAGCATAAATGTAAAACGGGAAAGACATAGAGCACGCGAGTAGCTGCTAGGGTGACAGAAGTAATTAATGTTATTTGTAATGCCAAGCAAGTGGGGGTGCATTTAGTGATCCTGTCCGAAAGGGAGGTGTGGGCTGGAAGAAGCCCATGTCATTGTCAACTAAGGAAAAGGGTGCTAATTTAGAGAATGGGAGTCCAAATAAAAAACTGGGTAATATTACAACAAAGGTGCCGCCAGGTGGTGAAAATATATTAAAGGCTACGGGTAATACTAATTCTATGTCATTAAGGCTAGTCAACGTGTTTTCAACCATGAAACAACATTTGAATCAAATAGGTTTTGATCTTATCTTCGGGACTTTCAACTTCTCTTCACAAATTGCTTTTAGCTCTTTATATGTTTTTTGACATAAAAAATTCTTAATTCTCTATAAGAATTTTAGTTTATGGTCCTTATTATGAAATAAGAATGAAAGCATCTTCTTCATTGAATTGAAAAGTGATTACACTTAGTTTTTATATACAGCAAGTAGAAAAATACAAGTAACTCCACTCTAATAACTAGATGACGTGGCCTGTAATGGCTAATGCATCTGTGTCTTTTTCATGCTCTAATACCCTCCCACAAGTTGGAGGATGGTAGATGTCAACCATGCCCAACTTGGCTAACAAAATACCAAAGGGCTGAGGAAGTAAAGCCTTGGTGAAGAAATCTGCGAGTTGGTCTCTTGAAGAAACAGGCAGAAGTTTCATAACACCAGCTAGCAGCTTTTCACGCACGATGTGGCAGTCAATATCTAAGTGCTTAGTGCGTTCGTGAAAAACCGGGTTAGCAGCAATGTGTAAGGCACTCTGGTTGTCGCAATAGAGAACGGGGAGCTTGGAACAAGTGATGCGAAGATCTCGTAGAAGGTAAAGAAGCCACTGAAGCTCACAAGTTGCAGCAGCAAGAGCACGGTACTCAGCTTCAGAAGATGAGCGAGCAACAGTGGGTTGTTTCTTGGTGCGCCAAGATATAAGGGATTGACCCAAGAAGAAACATTGACCTGAAATAGAGCGTCTAGAATCCTTGCAACCAGCCCAATCAGCGTCAGAGAAACCAAAAATCTGAAGACTAGAGCTGCGAGGGAAGAACAAACCACGACCAGGACAACCTTTGAGGTACTTAAGCACGCGTAATGCAGCATTGTAGTGAGTATGGGTAGGCTTGGATAAGAACTGGCTCAATTGTTGAGTAATGAAAGTGATATCAGGACGTGTGGTGTTAAGATAGATCAATCGTCCAACCAAACGCCGATAAGCAGAAATATCCTCAAATGGGGTACTGGAGTCATCATGAAGCTTGAGTGAAGCATCAGAAGGAGTGGAGGGAGGTTTAGCTCCTAAGAAACCTGTGTCAGAAAGTAAATCCAGGCAGTACTTCCGTTGACACAAAGAAATGCCTTTAGAAGAATGTGCAACTTCCAACCCCAAGAAATACTTCAATTGACCTAAATCCTTGATCTTAAAAGAAGAGTGAAGTAGATCTTTGATATAGGAAAATTCTGGCAAGTGATTTCCAGCTAAAATAACATCATCCACATATACAAGTAACAAGGTGAAATGGGATCCATCATGCTTAACAAACAGAGAATGATCAGCATGTGCTTGTTTGTAACCATGAGAGATAAGAAGAGAAGTAAGCTTAGCATACCATTGGCGACTAGCCTGTTTGAGACCATAAAGGGATTTGATAAGCTTACAGACCTTGTTGGGATCATTGGTAATGCCTGGTGGAGGTTGCATGTAAACATCCTCTTGGAGGTCACCATGAAGGAATGTGTTATTCACATCAAGCTGGTGGAGAAACCAGTGGTGAACAGATGCCAATGCAATGACCATTCTAACTGTTGTCAATTTGGCAACGGGGGAGAATGTATCAAAATAATCCAAGCCTTCAATTTGATTATAACCTTTTGCCACAAGATGTGCCTTATATCGTTCGACAGTACCATCAGCATGATGCTTCACCTTATATACCCATCTACAGCCAATTGGCTTCACATGAGGAGGCAAATCAACAAGAACCCAAGTACCAGTAGTCTCAAGAGCTTGTAATTCAACTTGCATGGCTTGTCTCCAACACTCATACTTAATAGCCTCAGCATATGATCGTGGTTCAATGTGTGTGGTAAGAGATAAGGCATAAAAACAATGTGGAATAGACAAATGATGGTAAGAAAGAAAAGAAGACATAGGATAGAGTGTACCTGAAGACTGCTTGGCAGAGTGATTCAGAGCATTGCAGACATAGTCCTTAAGATATGGAGGTGAATGTTTTGGTCTGGTGGAGATACGAGGATGGGTAGGTGAAGCAGAAGCAGTAGGGTTAGGGTTAAGAGGTGTGATAGCTGATGGGGTAGGTGTGGTAACTGATGGGGTAGGAATGTCATGGTGAATGTTAGAAAGGTCGGGATGTGGGAGAACTGATGAGTTAGGGGTGGTAACTGATGGGGTAGGAATGTCATGGTGAGGGGTAGCTGGAAAATAATCCCAAGTAGTGGTGAGTGAAGGATTAGAGCTCTGGTAAGGTAAAATATGTTCATGGAATGTGACATGTCTAGAGACAAAAATTTCTTTGGTGTTTAGATCATAGAGAACAAACCCCTTATATCCAGACTTGTAACCCAAGAAAACAGATTTTCGAGCTCTAGGGTCAAGTTTAGTCCTGTGAGAAAGCAGAGTGGAGGCATAGCATAAAGAACCAAAGACTTTGAAAACAGATTTATCAGGAATAGAATCATGCAATAATTGATAAGGTGATTTATGGTCAAGTAATGGAGTAGGGACTCTGTTAATGAGAAATGTGGCATACAAAACAGCATAGGACCAAAAACATTTAGGTAGTTTGGATTGGAATAAAAGGGCTCTACCTACATTGAGTAGGTGTTGATGCTTTCTCTCAACCCTCCCATTCTGTTGGGGGGTTTCAACACAAGATTTATGATGAATTATACCATGAGAAGCATAAAAGGTATTAAGTAAAAATTCAGGACCATTGTCACTTCTAACAATTTTGGGGGTAACATGGTATTGAGTTTGGATAGAAGTGATAAAATTTTGAATGTGTAAAGGTACTTCAGCTTTGGTTTTTAACAGAATGATCCATGTATAACGACTGAAATCATCAACAATGGTCAAAAAATATCTATGATTATGAACAGAGGCAATGGATAGAGGTCCCCATATATCAAAATGTAACATTTCATATTTAGAAGAAGTTTGTGAAGAACTATTAGAAAAGGAAAGTTTCTTTTGTCTTGCATAGTGACAAATATCACATGCTGCTTTATTATCAACAACAATGGTAGGATACAATTGACTCATATGAGATAGTCTTCTATGAGACAAATGTCCCAACCTAAAATGCCATAAGGCAGAAAAGGGAATAACAGAAGTAGCATTAACAGTGCTACTAGTACAAGTCAAATTGACAGTTTTATTAGAAAGCTGTAAAGGTAAAGTAGAAGCATCAGGGTGTGAGCCATTCACCACCAATCTATAAAGGCCATTAGCTTGATCACCCAAACCAATCATCTTCTTGGAGGTCACATCCTGGATAACACATTTATGAGAAGAAAATTCAACACAGCAAGAAAGATTAGCACATAACTTGGAAACAGAAATTAGATTAAGTCTAAATTCTGGGGAATAAAGGACATGAGTTATGTACAAATCTTGTGAAAAATGGATATTACCAGCATAATTGACAACAACTGAATTACCATTAGGGAGATTAACATGTACAGGTTTAATTTTATAGTAAGAACTAAACCAATCAAGAGAGGAACAAATATGATCATTAGCTCCAGAATCAATGAGCCAAAATTTGGAATCAACTTGAATAGAACAAGAAACAATGCTATGAATGTAAGACAAAGAAGGAGTTTGAAAAAGTAAACCTGAGTCTGTGACAGATGAAGTATGAATATGATTGGAACTAGAGCCAATGTTAGGAGAAGCTGAGGGAATCAAGTTAGTTTGCTGAAGCAAGTTTACAAGTTGGTCATACTTCTCTTGAGAAATACCAGAACCTAAGCCTGAAGTCACCATCTCAGTGTTACCAGTTGGAGTAGAAGAATCTCCACCATCAGAAGCTACCACATTAGCACCAGAATTACCTCTAATGTTGGGATTTCCATGCTTCTTATAGCACCAATCCACTGTGTGACCACTCCTATCACAAAAGGTGCAGTGTCTTGTTTCACCCTTGCCTTTACCATTAGTCATAGGGGATTTACCTCGATTGAAATGCTTTTTGGAGTCAGAAGCATTAACAAGAACACTACTATCATCAGAATTAGAGGCCACAGGATTGGAAATAGCAAAATTGCTCTCTTCTTGCACGACTAAAGAATACACCTTATTAATAGTAGGTAATGGATCCATTAACAGAACTTGAGTCCTTACAACATAGAAATTTTCATTCAAACCAGAAAGAAATTGGATAATCTGATCCTCAGTGCGATAGTTGCGTGCAGCACGCATAGCTTCGCAGCGGCATTGATGCAAACAGGTACAGTGCGGCATTGGACGATGGGAATTGAGTTCTTCCCAAAGTGCTCGCATATCAGTATAGTAATCAAGAACAGAGCGATTACCTTGTTTGAGATTGTGAAGAGCAGATCGGAGAGAAACGATGCGAATACGATCAACTTTGGCAAAGCGTTCGTAGAGATCCTCCCATGCATCAATGGCGTAATCATGAAAAACAAGTGTCTGAGCAAGAGATTCAGAAACGGAGTTGATTATCCAAGAATGAACAAGATGATTACAGCGCTCCCAAGCAGAACGATTCAAATCAAGCAAATCCGGAATCGGCGTAGCACGATCACTGAAAGCGAGCTTGTTTTTAGCTCCCAAAGCACGACGCATAGATCGACTCCATGCTAAGTAGTTGCTACCGGTGAGAGGAGGAGCAACGAGAACAGAATTCGGACCTTCGCTCGGATGAACGTAAAAAATCGAGTCGGTGTTGTTCGGCGGAGCTGGAACAACGACGGGTGCAACACGAGGTGGCATGGTGAATCAACGAGAAAGTGCAAGAAAATGAGGGAAAAAGGAGCAAGAAACACGAGGAAGAAGATGAAGATAGAAGAAGTGCAGCGGAAAAACGGTTACAAAACGGTTAGGATCGTAACAACCTTCCCAATGAAGGAAGCTGATACCATATTATGAAATAAGAATGAAAGAATGAAAGCATCTTCTTCATTGAATTGAAAAGTGATTACACTTAGTTTTTATATACAGCAAGTAGAAAAATACAAGTAACTCCACTCTAATAACTAGATGACGTTGCCTGTAATGGCTAATGCATCTGTGTCTTTTTCATGCTCTAATAGTCCTGCATACTTAAACGTACATTAGCATATCCAATTTGTATTTTCAATACTTTGTTATTATCAAAACCCAAGAGAAATTGTTCACAAACCAATTTTTTTTTCAACAAAGTAGATTTGGTAAAGAAATGAAAGCAAATTGGATGGAAATCTCCTCCTTAAGGGTGGATTCGTAACACAAAACCCCCCCAATTTGGTGGAACTCAAAAATTGTATTGGATGGGGATTTAGAGAGGGTTTGGAGGGTTTATATGAATTCTTCAAATTTAATTAATGTTGTTATAATATTCTTAAATTCATAATATATTAATCATAAGTATTTATTCGTCATTCTCTATAAAAAATACTTTCTCAAAAAATGTAAAAGATTTCTCTAATTTTCTCTCTATTTCCCTCCCTCCAAAGCCCTCCCCTCTAAACTCACAAACAAAGCCTTAAGGGTGGATTCGTTTGAACATATGGTGCTATTAAGGGTGGTAGTCAAGCTGGTTTTGGAGGGTTGACTAGAGGTTCAAGTGGGGAGTGGTTGTGTGACTTTTAAAAGTTTGTGGGGAATAGTAGTGCATAAGTAGCGGAGCTTTGGAGTGCTTAGGTTTGCAATTAATGTGTACAAGAGGGTTAGAAAAAGTCGAGCTTCACATAAACTTAGAAATTGTTGTTCAGAATATAACTAGAGACCAACTGACAGGTTGTAATGGTTATAAGTTTGTTCAGCAAATCAACAGCTGATTGAATTAGATTGGGAAGTAAATATTTGTTGCACGTGTCAAGAGGCAAATGCTTGTGCAAATGTTTTGGTTAATATCGAAAGTAGTAGCACTACATTAGGATTATTGATTTGTTATGAGCATATTTCAGCTCAATTAGATTTATTATTTTTTATTGATTGTTTCGTGATTTATACCACATTTTATTTCTGCATAGTTTTCTTTTTGTTCAAGCTTAGGTCTTCTTAATTTTCAAAGAAAAAAAAAAGAGACTTGATTCTTTCCTTTCAATTGTAATCCGCCTATAAATAATTTGGCTACCTCATTATTATTTAGGCTTAATTGCAGTTTTGGTCCCCCTATTTTCAATTTTTTGCAGTTTTGATCCCCCTATTTTAAAACTCGACAGTTTTGGTCCCCCTATCATAACTTTTAACTATAAATTGATGATACGATATGATTTAAACGGCGTGATATATGATTCGATGATGAAAAAATACCAACATCGATGTAATTGTAAGAAAAATATTTCATAAAGTTCATTTAAAACATGTTGTATCTTCATATTTTAGTCAAAATATGTGTTAGGGGGACCAAAACTGTCGAGTTTTAAAATAGGGGGACCAAAACTGCATAAAGTTGAAAATAGGGGGATCAAAACTGCAATTAAGCCAAAGTACAATCTGTCAAAGAAAAATATGCAAAAAAAAAAAAAATTCCAAACCTATACCAACGGACAAATGCGTGGGTAAATCGTTTACAATAGTTGTTAATGTCCGTGGGTATAGCTCTCAGGTTTGTCCAACGCTAAAAAATGCTGTAGCTATAGGCTATTGTGACGGAAAATTTCCGTTGGTATAGCGAAATAAAAGGGACGGAAGAAAACGTCCGTGGGTATAGGTTTTATGGCTTATACCCACGGTTTTTGAACCTTTACCCACGGAATTTGGCCGTTGCTATTTGTCAAGTTTCTTGTAGTGCACAGAATGTGCAAGCATGGCTGCAAGAGCAATAAATTCAGCTATCTTTATCTGTTTGCTTTTATGTTATATATATATATATCACGCTACTCAGTGTCACTCATTCTGTAAATGAAATTGAAGCGAAAATTCATCATGCATATGCGATTAAGTAATTATGTTTATATATTTCTCAGTGGTCTGTTTTTTCTTTAGGACCTTTGATTTCTAATCAGTTTTTTGTTTCTGCAGAACCCAACCTCTTTTCCAGACAGTCGCCGATTCTTTTTCTTTCTCGTGTTAGATTGCATTGTTTTCTTCCCTGATATTTGCATTTCTTTGAACCTTTAGGTAAGTGAGCCACAAAACCTTATAAACACTTTTTAGAAATGTTGTTATAGTTTTTGTTAGCATTTCTTTCATTACCCTATTGATATGTTGTAGTCTCTTTATTTGTTTATGCGAATTTTTTAGATATCCTGCTGAAGTTGTTGTTAATGTTGATGTTTTAATTGTGCTTTTTCCTTGAAAGATGGATATTATGGTTGCTTAACTTATTCATGTACAATTGTTGTATAGATTTTGCATAATTTTGCCATTCAATGTTTGCTTATTTTTTAGATATCTGTTGAAGTTGCAATGGTATTATAGTTTCGTATGTAGTTTTAAACTATATGTTTTCTTTCCTATTAGATTTAAAGGGATGGACAAAGAGTGGACCAAACTTCATAGGCTTAATTTAGAGTATAGGAAAGGGGTAGAATCATTTTTAGATTTTGCCTTCTCTAAAGGAAAACCTCAAGGACACACTATTTTATGTTCTTGTGCTAAGTGTAGAAATCCTTTTTGGAAAAGGAAAAAAGTGGTTCGTGATCACCTGATAGGCCCAGGTTTTCTACAAGGCTATGATGTTTGGATTTACCACGGAGAGCAAATATCATTGGCACATATGGAAATTGATGAAGGCATGCAAGATAAAGAGGACTGACGTGATGACATTGATGGCTTACTTTACGATGGGATCGTCGTATGAGGATGCACGAAACAAAAGGATGGAAGAGAATTAAAAAAGAATGGAAGCTCTGAATCTACCTAAACTGTCTCAATCCCTTTACAAATGTCTTCCATCACAAAACCCTCGGTAATAATCCTTTTCCTTCTTTTTTTAAAAGAAATAGAAGTAGTATATAGTCTTACATAACACATTTGTCAATTCTGCCCAGCTTAGAAGGTATATCAACACACTCTGGCAACTACCTTAGTTGTATGAAAAGTTAATAAAATGTCAATTTGATTGGTTGCAATAAGTCCTACATATGATGTCAATTTGATTGGTTACATTATTTTGTATAATACAACTTGCCAATTATTTTTTTCCTTTGAATTATTTCCTTAGAAAATTAATAAGGAAGTAGGGTTGAAACCAAAGCAGAAAGTAAATTAGGAGGGTGAGCTACCTAAAGAAAGATTTTTTTAATAATTGGTAGTAGTGAGTAGTGACACTAACAAGAGCAATATCCAACTCATACAAGGATTGCATTGGGATAGATGGCTAAGTTAGAGACAATAGTATAGGCTGCTCATAGCACGCAAAGAATGAAGAATTCATTAATAATTGAATTGACATATTATGCTCAATATCCATAAATGGATTCTCTACCATAACTATATAGTATCAGTTTACTTGTTTTAAAAGACTTGGCACCAATTTGAATAGAGGCTTACTAAAAAGTTCTAAGTTTGTAGTGATGCTGTGACATGTTGGAAGTTTATCACCTTTTTGAATAGAGGCTTACAATATCAGTGCCCTGTCTATTGATTTGAACTATAAGCATATAGTTCATCACCTTTTAAACTATATTGAAATTCAAAATTTGGTCTCATTAATGTTTAGAGGCCTCATATAAGTTTTTAATATTTTTCAATGACTCACTAATTATAAGTTTGAGTATACGTATAATTCTATACTGCGCCTTTTATTAATATAATTTTTTTCTCTACAGTTTGGACCTGAAGATAAAGATGAATGAAGCTTTGCAATGCATGGAAGACTTTTTTTTTTTTTGAAATGCAAGACAAGGTTGCTTTTGACTTTTGGAAGTAAACACTTGGTTGTTATTATTGAATAATCATGGATTCATTTTTTGTTGATGATGTTGCAATATTTTGTAAAACAACTTTGTTAGATATATTTTACTCAAGACTTAATTATGTTAATGTATGTTTGTTTTACTCAATGATTACTATTTTTTAATTAATGCTTAGTTATTTCAAACAATATCCAGAAACATTGGCATAAATGAAAGAAATATACAGGTGACAATGTTGTTACACACAACACTTTTATTTGTGTGGCCAAAATGGCCAAAAAGTATAGCCCACATTCTTTAAAATTGGTCTGTTGCCTATTCATTTTAGCAACGTTTTGTTTATGTGGCCAAAAAGTTATAGTCCACGGTTTTGTCTGTCAATGTACAGGCAACAGGTGCCAAACCATGGCCTAATGTACTGGCAACATGTACAAAACCGTGGGTTAATGTATAGGCAACTGTTATGTAAACGTGGATTAGGTACAGGCAACCCTTTCAAAACTGTAGAGTAAGGTATATGCAACAACTAAGAAACCGTGGCCTAAATTAAACCGTGGCCTAAAACCAATCAAATAACCGTGGTTCCTTAGCATGTTATACGCCACGGTTTTCTGCTATGCGTGGCCTAAAGTGAACAAAACCGTAGCTTTAGAGAAAAGGCCACGGCTGCATACACCACACCTGATAAACCGTGGCCTAAACTTTAGGCCACTGTTTTTTGGGTTTGGGCCACACTTTTTGGCCTGTTGTCTATAATTAAAAATGCTGTAGTGAAAAATGCCTTAAAATAATAAGTCTCATACAATACAAAATAGCATGTTATTTAGACAGCTCATGAAATGAAAAGGAACATAACTTCAGAGATAATATGCCCCATTCCCTTTGCTCACAATGTTTGGATATCCCTCCTATTTGACAAATAAGTGTATTTAAAGTTAAATGTAAAAACATATTAAATTACGAGTTTTAAAATAGGGGGATCAAAACTGCAAAAAATTGAAAATAGGGGGACCAAAACTGCAATTAAGCCTTGTACTTTTTTTTAATTAAAAATAAGGAAAATGATAATATTTGCTAATATGCATGTTTTGTACACACCAAGTCAACTATATTTATAAAAGAGAATTTCAATTATATTAAAAAAAAAAAAAAAGAGTCTTACAAACATCTCAAACTAACACCAAAAAAATGTCATCTAGCTAAATCTCCTAAAATTGAAGTTGCACCAAATAACTTAAAAGAACTACCGTTTACAAATATAAGGACAATTGTGAAACTTTTAGCAAGGATATGATATCAGGATTCTCTAGTTACTAGAACAGAAATAATTTGACAAATTACACAAAACATTCATAGGGTGCATGGTGATTATCTATAGTTGAGCTCCTTGTGCCTTTGACTAATCACGTCATAGAGAATAAGTTCTAAAACAGATTGTTGAGCTCCAAGTCTCTCATATGATTTGGAAGCACCTACAGAGTACATAACAGATTAATTCATGTCAATTTCACAAACCATCACTAGACATCAAACCTCTAAAATGTCAAACTAAACTGCAAAGCATTTTCTTGAGTGAATGCAACTGAAGAAAACTTACCAGCATGCAAAAAGAAAACATTTTCAGAGTAATAGTAATTAAAACATATTGTAGCTACAACATCTAAACTTCATTTGACATTAATGACACCCTATGTGAAGAAGAATATAAATAGGCATTACAGATGATGAAAACTTAGGCATTAAATCCTGCATTGACCATAAAATTGTCAGATTCAGAAGACACTATAACTTGTTTAAAATAATAACCTTTCTCCGCAAATATAATTTAACAATAATCCGAGATAAACCGGTAGAGTTCTCAACAACCAACGTATCCTTTAGCTTGCCAACACGGTCAGACAAAGAGATATTCTCCTACAAACCAAAACAGTAAAATACTTGGTAAATATTTCTTTGAAGCCAAACAAACAAAAGAATCTATAATAATATTAGTTACCTCTGAAAGAAAAATGGAAGTTCAACTGATAAAATACTTTTCCCCCTTAGTCATCAAAACACTTAAAGTAGTGTTTCCCTATTAAAAGTAACCATATGAGAAATAAGGTTAAAAGTCTTAATAGTAGTTGAAATGTAAAAATAACATTAATAATTAATAATAAACTTACACTACAACAAATAGATTAACAATTATAACTCAGAACATCACAATTATAATATCTAATTAACAATACTTAAGTTAAGACTATGCATCTCCATGACAAGTTCCATGTATGCCCATCACCTTGACTATTACTAGGTCCTTGCCCATTACTAACTCCATGACTAGTTTTGTGACATCATGATGGCGAACACCTCATATCTGCAAGTTTAGTTCAATAACAGTAATCAAAACTTCAATATTCTAACTCTATTTTAGTTCACAAATCACTAAAAGTACCTCTCTATTGGCTCTCTTTGCTTCCTGAATCATTTCCTTGACAAATTCCTAAAGAAAGAAAGAAAGAAATGGATCAACCTAACTTGTTTATTAAAAGGCAAGAAAATTATGAATAATGAATCAACAAAATATATTTTTATTACCTTGAAGGCACCCTTTTGGTCATCTAATAACTCTTCCGCCTCAATAAGCTTATCAGTAAACTCCGGCAAAATATAGAACGGACAAGTGTTATTGATCATTATTGTTACATTTTTTTTTTTGAACATCAAACTTTTATTCATAGGCACAATATAGCACAAGGTGTACACAAAGGCCAAAAGAAGCACAAGTAATACAAACTAAGGCACCCACTAAAACACATAGCAGTAAGCCAAAACACAAAGGCAAGTGAACAAAACAAACAGGTCCACCTACACTAAAACAGCAGGAAAAAAGCCAAAAACACTTAAAAGCTAAAAAACGGCGCTGCACACATCACAAACAGCAGAAACAGAATTATGAAACCTGCCAAAATAACAGAACCAGCGCAAGCACTAAAAACCCAGCACCTCAACGCATCATGCAGTCCCCTGGCTCCCACTCCCATTCATATAACAAACACGTGTTTTTTGCAGTACTGTTCATGAACCAATTCCATGACAACCTTTGTATATGATCCATTACCACCGAGGCATCGAACACAACATTATTGAACACCCGATCATTTCTAGCTTTCCAAACCGCCCAAATGTACGCCAACCACACCACCGAAAAGCCCTTTCTTCGCTTTTTATTTGACCCGTAGCCAACTAACAAAGCATATGACATTGATAAAGTCGGAGGTAACACCGAGAACACTCCCAACCACCTAAGAATTGCATACCAAATTCCAGCCACAAACCTGCAATGTAAAAATAGATGTGTAGCCGTTTCGCTTTCATCATTACAAAGCGGACACCGAGCATCAACCGCCGTGATAATCCCGCGACTCCGGAGGTTATCCCGTGTAGGTAATCTATTAGAAAGGCAAGTAAGGGGTGGAACATTGAAACACATCAAGACAACGACAAATAAAATAACATCTTTAATTATATGTCTAATAATCGCATTCCCACACCACATATGAGTTAAGATTTTCTAGAACTTGATAACATAGTAACATGCATCCATTTAGAGTGAACACCAATGAATGTAATTAAAAATAACAGGCAGAATAGAATCAACTTCCAACAGAATAATACCAATATTTAGAAAAATGGTTATCGTAGGTTGTAAAAGGATAATAATTTGTAAACTAAAACAGATCAGGCAGGTTTAATAACATCATAAACTGAACTCATTACCTCAAGTTCATCTAATTCTCAATCAAATTCACAGATGACCTACAAAATCAATAACTCTAAATTATCATAAATTCATAATCAAAGACAGGGGAAAAAACCCTAAATCTGATAGAAACATAAAAAGCGAAGAACATATAAAAGATAAGAAAAAAAAACCCTACATCTGATACAACAAAAGATGGAGAAAAACACAAAACCCTAAATCATCAAAACCCTCTCATATAAAGAGAACAATACACATAAACTCAAAACCGAAAATCATTATAATCAAAGTATCAACAAATTAAAAAAATAACAATACGGAAATTGAACGAAAAATCAATTGCCAAAAATAGAGAGAGGGAGAGAGAGAGAGAGAGAGAGAGAGAGAGGAAAACATACAGAGAAGAGGCCGATGAAGAGCCTCGACGGTGCATGTTGGACGCCGATGAGAAAGCGAGGTTGAACGGTGGAACTTCTCGATGAAGAGCTTTCTTGTTTTGGGAGAGAGTGAGCTTTTGCGTTTTCCTTTCCCCTTTGAAAAAATTGGAGAAAATAAATAAAAATTAAGGAGAGCAATTATCGCGTTCAATTTTCAACTTGTGCATAGCGTGAAATTGATTGCTAGTCCTATACCCACCAATAAAAGACACCTACACCTACAGTTGTAACTACCGTAGCTAAAGGTGTCCGTGGCTATATGGCAAATTTCTTGTAGTGGTGGTAGCCTATAGAAGAGGCGGTCTCCTTGAACGTTCCAAAAAATATCAGATTCTTTTGTCAAGAAACAAAGTGAAATAAATATCTTAAGATAAAAAGACAATGACATATTTAAGAATAGTGGAAAAATATCATGATTAGTTCAGCATATCACATACCAAATTCAATTCCAAAGAACTAGACAATTTCGCAGTTCCAAAGATTGGAAAATGAAATTCTAATTAAATTATGAGAAGAAAAGAAATATAAAAAAGAGAAAACATTAGTAAAGTTCAACTATAAGATGAACATCACATGAAGGGACCACAAACAAAAACAATGGACTTGAAGACCGAACTAAATTCATGTTTAGTTTACATGAAAACAATGGAGTTGAAGACCAAAATAAATTCATGTTTAGCACCATGAATTTAAACCTTCTTCTCCTAATAGCAATGGTAGTAGCCACCAACATTCTCTCTCTCTACCACCTCTCCATAACACTTCAATCATCCAAATCCCCTAAACCACTCCCACTGATTCCCGACGAACTCGTCTGCCAACTTCACAACATACACACCTCATGCGCCTCCAAAACACCAATCCAAACACAAACACCAAATCCACAATCCCATCAGATCTATTACTATACTCACATCTCTCACAAGTTGCTTCATCGTTCATCTCAGTTCACAAAATGGTAATCACTTTAACTAAAAAAAATGACTTTAACTAAATAATAATAACTTTAACTCAACAAAATCACTTCAACTCAAGAATAAACACTTTATAGCAACAACAAAAAATGATTTAAAATTAACCAAACAAAACAAAACACTTTAACTCAACAAAATCAAACAAAATTGAAGCAAAATCACTTTAACTCTGCAAAAAAATAATAATAAAAAAAAAAACCAATACAAATAAAACAGTTCAACTCTTAAGAAAAAAAATAACACTTCAACTCTTATGAAAAAAAAAACCCTTCAACTATGTCAAACGAGTTACCTTAGTTAGGGATTTTGAGAAGCTAAATTGCAGAAATCAAACTGAAAGGACCTGTCTGTGATGGAGGAAATGAGAACCCTTGGTGGTGGAGGAAGAAATCGAACCGTCGATGGTGGTGGTGGTCGGAATTTGCGATTAACATACGACGATGGTGGTGGTACGATTTAGGGTTTTAGAGATGGAGAAGGTGCGATATAGGGAAGCTCGGTGGCAATGGTGGTGGTGCGATTTAGGGATTCTCATTGGCAACGGTGGTGGTGCGATTTAGGTATCGGTGGTGGTGCGATTTAGGGATCAGTGGTGGTGCGATTGTGAGAATGAGAGAGGTTAGAAACAAATTTCTTTTTTTTTTTGTTATGAGAAGGTTTTTTTAAGTTTTTTTTCTTTTGTAAAAATGGATATATTTTCATTTTGCCGCTTAAATACATTGAAATTATTTTTAATTGGCGCTCAATTTTTTCATTTTGGGTCAATATTCTTAGGCCACGCATATAAAACGGTGGTATTTTAAAATATTAATAGACAACGAATTTATTGTGTGGTCTAAAACATCTAACCGTAGACTAAAGAGTTATAAGCCACGGTTATATGGTGTGGCTATAGAATAATTATTGGCCACAGTTTTTGGCGTGGTAAAAAACGTCAACAGGTGAAAACCGTGGCTTAAATGGAGAATAGGTGACGGTTTCTTAAAGAAAGCTCAAAAATGAACTATATATGTAGGTTATATGCAACAGTGATAAAACTGTTGCCTATTCCTGTTTTAGGCCACACGTTTTTAGCTGTGGATAAAAAAAGGGTGGTCTATACTCAAAAATGTTGTAGTGTTTCATGCCTATTTTAATAAAATTTCTCTTGGCCTTTCTAAAAAAATTTAAATTTCGGGTATATGTGGTGTTTTATCTCTTCTCCTGTGGTTGTTATATGAGATTGGTGAATTCTTTTGTTTTAATATTTGAAAAATAATTTTTTACATTTTAAAAGTGTTGAATGTATATATTTTAAAACAATTTTTTTTATATTAATATGCTTAATTAGTGCTCTCAGCACTGTTTGGCATTTTCCTAAAAATATTTGATTTTTTTAATAGAAACGAATATTAAAATTCATTTGTTTTATAGAAACAAAAAAAATATATCCAACTCTTATTGAATAGCATTGATGTTGATTCTTTATTGTTAGCTACTTATTGATATGTTGTGCTTAATTATTGTTGTATTATTAATATATAATCCGAACCTATGATCCAGGATTCTGGATATGTCAATGATGCAACGCATATCAAATATGCCTTTGTCATTGTGTTACTTTGTCCGTTTTTTTTTATCAGTCATTTGAGAATCGCATATACTATTTAAATAGTCTACACGTATTTTCAAAATATGAAATTTTCATAATCTAACCCTTGTAATAAGACAATACAAGAATTAAAAATCAAACTATGGCAGCCTTATTTTACCATCTTATTTTAATTTTAATTCATATTAAGGATATATAAAGTACAACTTTCATCTTACCATCTTCAAAGAATTCTTGGTCACGACCAATACAATATTAGTAAGTAGTTCCAATGTCTCTATCTCAATGAGTTCAGCAATAAGCTTTGCAAACCTTGAGAACAATTCATCCATGATATTTTCACCAAACCCAGCTATTAAAAGAGGTTCAAAAGCAGATCTAAGATACTTGGCTATGAAATCCCCTCTCACTTTGCTATCAACAACATCATCAACATTTTCTTTCTCAAGATTTGCATCCCAAGCCATTTTAAAAGTCTTAATTTCTTGAAGGGTAAAAGATCCTTCTGCCTCAATTAATTGTCTTACTTCCTCTACAGTTGGATGGTATGCAGGAAAATCAAACAAGTCCAATTTCTCCTCTTCAACCAAACCCTACAAATTATATAATTAAGGAATCTTAATAAAAAAGGTAATCACAAGTTATAACCAATACTTATTTTTAATCTTGAGTAAATAGGCATTTACCCCCTGCAAAATAGCGTGTTTTGTTTTACCCCTGTGAAAAGAAAAAAAAATTGGATTTACCCCATCATTGAATATGTGGCTTAAAATTCCATCATTTTGCGGGGTTGCATTTATGAAACATTCTCCAACATTCTCTTCTTTTATTTGTTGGTAGAAATCAGGAAGTAACTTAAAGATGGTATTGAAATCATTTTCAAATAGATCATTGAGATAAATTTGAAATGTAGATGTTATGACATGGTTTAATTTCAAAGTAATTTTATTTATGATGTTCATGATATTTGAGAGGACCATAAGTGTATTTGGTCCAGAAGAGCATCCTAAATCGGCTACTTTCCAACAATAATTGTTGGTTTTCTTGGACACCATCAATATCATATTTTCTTCAACTATAGTTTTCACTTGCATTATCACTTTTCTCTGTACAAAATAAATTAGTTGATGAGAATCTCAATTACCTATCTCCTATATGGGAATTTCTATGTGTCTCTTTGCCAAAGTAAAAAAAAAAAATTAAAATTAAAATGAAATGGAATTTAAATAATTCACTAATTAGGAAATATCAACTATTTACAACAAAAGATATGCATGTAGCTCTATGTGTTATATAGAAATTCTTGTAAAAAATAAATTTAAAATTTGTTTGTAGATCTAAATTTTTGCTATTTTTGTTTCTTAAACTATTTGTGCTTAATTAAAAAAATTATATTTAATTTTTGTTAGATATTTATAATATACTATACATGAAAAAAAAAAAATCAAACCTTTGGAAGGAACACATATATTGGTAGATTTAACAAGAACTATAAAACTGCTAAAGAAATATATTTTGAGACTAAAATTGAAGAAAGAATTATAGAGGCAAAAAATATTACATGTTTATAATTGAGCTTCTTTCCAAACAAATTAAAAATCTGCATAAAAAGATAATACCTGAAGCAATGAATTATTTAGATAGCTTGTTTCTCCTACGCCACCCTTCATGTGAAGGATCCTGTCCATTGCCATAATTAAGAAATGGAAAATGTTAACTTGTGCATCAAGGGCACATGATAAGATGTTAAAATAGAAATATTTTCTTGAAATTTGTGCCTTTAACTTTCAAAACATTAAATATTTTACATCATTAAATGTTAACTTTCTATTTTTAGGTAGCTTATCATGTGCCTTTGATACACAAGTTAACATGACCCTTAAGAAATTACTTTTTTTTTTTGGTACAATTAAGACGTGAAAGATACTTTACACAAGACAATATATAATAAATTTGGGTTCAAAGGTTGTTGAGATTATTGATTGAATAGAAGATGAATATGAATGGAAGATGAATAGTATTCCGTATTTGACTATTTGTTAATCATTGTCATAAAAAACAAATTACTTATTTATTTTATCAATTACAAAATTATTTAAATATTCATGAAACCTTTAATATTTAATATAAAAATGCACAGTCAGCAAATATTATACAATAATCTTCTACTACATCAGCTAACATTAGCCAAATTAGCAAAACTTCAACTCAAGGGCTTTTTTAAAAGTTTTGAGATTTTGTAAAGGTATAAATCAAACTTTTTTATTTACAGGGGCTAAATCAAAATGAGTCGTATTTGTTGGGACCAAAATCATATTTAAGCCTATAATAAATGTCATATAAGTCACATATTTATAAAATCTTTAGCATTATTAACAACTTGGTTACTCATTACATAAAGTTGGGTCAGGTTACCCATCTTAGGTGTTTTAAATATATTGGTCCATTTTAGTCAAGAGAAAAAATATATTGGTCCATTAAAATGTGACTTATAATATCACTAAAATATATTTATTTTTGTTTATAAACTGATGTAAATAATAGAAATAATATAGATGAATAAGAGGGAAATGAGAGAAATAATAGTTCGTATTATTCATCAATTAGAATTAGGGTTACATTACAATGATATATATGTCATATATATATAGGTAAATATAATGGGTCAATTATACAGGTCAATGACCTTATGGACATCCACTAATAATATTCATAGCACTCCCTCTTGGATGTCCATCGAGGACATGTCTCATTAGAACCTTACTAGAAAAAATCCAGTAGGAAAAAATTCTAGTGAAGGAAAAAGAGTACAACATCATTTGTGTTTGAACTGCCTCGTTAAACACCTTACTAGGAAAATCCAATGGGACAAAATTATGGTTAAGGAAAAAGTGTGCACGACACAATTATATCACCCCCTCATAAAGACAATTATATATATGAGACGAATAAGTTCAATTAATCTTCAATATAGTTGATATAAAGCTTTACTTGACGATGACTTTGTAGAGAGATCTGATTCTTCTCCTTTAATATATTTTTCTTTCCATTATCCGTGGATGCGATACCAACTTCTTCAAGTTTCTTGTATGTGTAGAATCACACAAACCTCAATGAAACCACATCCTGAACTTCCTTGACGGAGTGCTAAAACTTCCACATAATTGGATGATATTGTTGTATCTCTAATATACAAATTATATACCTGACTTTGTTCCAATATCTTTGAATTTATTGATATCATCAAATATATAATTAGTAAAATGCAATAGTGTTTTTAACAGAACGAAAATATGGTACTTCAAGACCAAATCAAGTAATAGATCATTTTCTTGAGACATCAAATAATCTTTCTTCACATCAAGTGACAACAAATTATATTTGCTAATATCAAACTTCTTTGGTACCTTTGATATATAAGTTTCTCGATGCATATTTCACTTCTAACTTTTCTTTAATCAATAGATTTCAAAAGCTCTTCAGGAGTTTTGATCAAATTTATATCATCATGATATAAATCGATTATAACAAATTCATTTCCAAATCTTTTCTATTAAAATTAGACAAGTGTTGTCATTCTCATATTCCTCATTTGAGAATACCCACTAAAATATTATACGACATACACCTTGGGTGTATGAGTTCACAAAGAGACTTATTCATTTTAGTAAGTCATATCTTCGATAGTTTAACTTATATGTCTCACAAAAACGGAATCTTTCAGGGATTCTCATATGATCATCATTATTAAGTGGGTCATTCAAGTACGTTAAAACATATCTTTCACATAAAGTGATTATTTCATATGCTACTCAACTTAACTAATTACAAAGAGGTTTTTGAATTTACTTCAAGTAAAAATGCCTCTTAAAAATCAATAATAGACATTTATCAATATCCTTGAATAACAAGTCAAACTTTAAATATCATTTTCTTTTTCGCAAGAAAATTGATTCTTATCTCATCATTTTCACATCTTCAGATATACAGAGTGTGCTGTGTTGTTTTGTTCTGATTTATCAGTACCCAGATTTTTGCGATTTGGGTTTGTAAGGCTCGAAATGTTCATATTTTAATTAATGTCTTAATTGACGTCATTTTTATTAACATAGCATAATTTATGATGGATTGAGCCCAAACATAAGGTGCGAGTAGGATGCAGCCAAATTTTACAACATTAAAATAAGATAGAAACAACGAATTAAAACCGACAATGCAAGAATTAAAAGGACAAACATCAAACTATGGCATTGGCAGCCTTATTTTACCATCTTATTATAATTTTAATTAATATTAAGGATATATAAAGTACAACTTTTTCATCTTACCATCTTCAAAGAATTCTTGGTCACAACCAATACAATATTAGTAATTTAGTTCCACTACAAGAAATATAGTTTTTCGCAGCGACTTTTTTGCAGCGACATTTAAATTGTTGACAAAAACATACATATAGCAACAACTTATTTAAGTTGTTGTTATAAGTTGATTTTTTCTCAACAACTACGTTATTGTTGGGAAAAGTTAGTTATCCCAACAATAATTATTGTTGCCGCTAATAGTTTAGTTTTTTTACAACAACCTTGTAAAGTCGCTGGGAAACCACTCAATTAATTTTTTTTTATGCATATCTTTTATCATGGTTTCTGTTCCTATTTTTATGCTTAGATTTCTCTTAATTTAATTTTTTTTTTCTATTTTTATGTTTTGTATCCTTTTTTATCTTTAGAGCTAAAATTACAATTAAGGGTAGAAGATTTGCAATATTATCATACTCTTTGAGGACAAATTAGATTTTTTAGTAATTGTTCCTTCTATATATTTTTAGTAGATTATTATTGCCGCTAATAGTATAGTTTATTTTTTATGCGTATTTTTTGTAGGGTCCGTACAACACATTGTGTAGCCTAAAACAAACATTAAAATAAGGTTTTTTATTTTTTTAAAAATAAAATAAAAAGTTTATATTACAAAAATAAATAAAAATATTTTTTGGGTAAAAAACTATTGAATATCTTCATTTATTTAAATAAATTATATTATTTTTAGATAAGTAAACATAATAATAGAAAATAATTGATAAAAAAAATAGGAATAGAAAATAAATTGTATAATAGTGTAGATTATCTTTTTTTTCTTTTTTGTTTTGGTACAGGCATAGATGATTTTTTTTTTTTTGAAGTAGATCTTTTTTTTTGTACAAGTATAGATGATCTTTTTTCTTCAAGTTAAAAAAAAAAATCTACAACAAGTAGAGTACAATTTTTTTTTTGGTAGGTAAAGTAGAGTACAATAGTACAATATATATATTTTTAAATAAGATAGAGCACAATTTTTATTTTAATCAGTAAATTTATTATTATTAGCATTGAAAAGCAAAAATTGTTAGCACAAGAAGTGCCCACAACTTAGCAGGTACAAGAGAGAGGAAAAAACAAACCTCTAAACAACAAAAAAAAGCTAAAACCAGACCCAAAAAGAAAGGAAAACAGCTAAGGCCTAAACACAAGGAAAAAACCAGCGCAAATAATATTCCAAAACACCTATCCAAACAAAGCTGGGGTTCAACAATCCATAAGAAAAATAATTTGGTTTTAAAAAAATTATTATTTTTTCCTGAGGCCTAAACCAGTCTCGATCTTTTATCGTGGTTTCCGTTCCTATTTTTATGCGTAAATTTCTTTTAACTTAAAATTATTATGTTTTTTTTTTATTTCTATTTTTACATATATTATTATACTTGATAAGGACAAATTAAGTTTTTTTACGATAGTTTCGTTTAATAAATTGTTAGTAGATATACTTTAATTGAATTATTTATAGTTTGTTGAGAGATATATGCAAAATAGAAATAAAAAGATAAGAAAAAACAAAATTTAGTTAAAGATATTTAAGTCAAATTAACATTTATAGTAACCACACACAATTACTTAGTTAAAGAGACATTGAGATCCAGACCAATACATTGAAAAACTACTATCAGGTTTGCTAGCTTCATTGTATACTTTAATTGCATAAGAAAATTTAATTTTTTTTAATAATTTTCAGATCCCTTTTGCTTCAAGTTCAATAGCTAGAGGATTGATTCAAGATCGTCATGTTTCCTCTTAGGTCAATGTTTCTTTGTAGGTTTAATCTTGTAGGGGATGTTCACAAACTTATCACTTATCTCTTCCACTTGTTATCTCTCGATTCTCAATTTTTTATATAGTCAATTTATTATTATTTTTCTTTCTTTAATGTCTAATAGTCAAGGTTTTAATTAAATCACAATTCTTGTTGTGCAGCAAAGTGAGAGAATGAGGTAAAATTGTAGAAGGAAGACAAATCTAAAAGAATGCATTTGATTCACTAAACAAGTGAGAGATATTGCAACTGTTCAATGGTTGTAGTATTATACAATGCATCACAAAAAGAAGGAAAAAGATTTTTATTGTTCACCGAATGAATGGTTTAACGGAGTTACAAGCGATTATTAAAATTTGAGTTGAATAAATAGCACGTATCACTTTTTTATAGGAGAACAAGACAATTGTATTTAGTGTAATATATATAAGTTTTATCCTTTAATTATATTGTTTGTAAATACTTTAATTGAATTATTTATAGTTTGTTGAAAAGGATATATGCAAAATAGAAAGAATAAGATAAGAAGAAACAAAACTTAGTTAAAGAATTTAAATTAAGTGATTGATACTAAATTTTTATAAAAAATAACAAAAATATATAATTATATTTATAGTTGGAAAGTCTAATTTATTACAACAATTTTGTTGTTGAGATATAAAAGATATAACAATAATTTCTATCATTCACAAAAATAACTTTTTCGCGGCGAAAAATACATTTTTTGTCAGCGATAATAATTGTTGTTGCAAAAAACACTAGCTATGCCAGCGACAATAATTTTTGTTGCAAAAAAACACCAGTTGTGTCAGCGGCAATAACTGTTGTTGCCAAATAACACTAGTTATGCCAGCGACATTAATTGTTGCTGCAAAACACTAGTTATGGCAGCGACATTAATTGTCCTTGCAAAACTTTTCGCAACGACACTTATGCCAGCGACATGCAGCAACAATTTTTTCGCTGCGAAAAATACTTTTTGGCAGCAACATTTGTCGCTGCAAAAAATGATATTTCTTGTAGTGTTCCAATGTCTCTATCTCAATGAGTTCAACAATCAGCTTTGCAAACCTTGAGAACAATTCATCCATGATATTTTCACCAAAACTGGCTATTAAAAGAGGTTCAAATGCACAGCTCTATGATACTTGGCTATGAAATCCCCTCTCATTTTGCTATCAACAACATCATCAACATTATCTTTCTCAAGATTTGCATCCCAAGCCATTTTAAAAGTCTTAATTTCTTGAAGGGTAAAAGATCCTTCTGCCTCTATCAATTGTCTTACTTCCTCCACAGTTGGATGGTATGCAGGAAAATCGAACAAGTCCAATTTCTCCTCTTCAACCAAACCCTACATATTATAAGGAATCTTAATCAAAAACGTAAATCACAAGTTATAACCAATACTTATTTTTTACCCCCGCAAAGTAGGTGTGTAAAAAATATATGTGGGCTTAAGATTCCAACTTTTTGCTCTCTGTAATGTTAGCGAATTTTGGTTTACCCCCCTTGTTGGACATGTCACATCATCATTTATATGAAAAAATACATTGCAAGGGATAATCGAAAAAAAAAATATTAATTATAGAGGATAAATTGAAAAAAAAAAACAGTACAGTGGGTAATCAAAAAAAAAAAAACCCTCAGCAATATTACCTCATGGACCATCTCGTTTAGTACATGCCAAATAACCCTTGTGAAGAAGTTAAGTTAGTTGTTTCTCTGCCAATGAATGTTAGTACCATCATACCATCCGATGCTAATTCCTCAAATCGTGACTTGAGAAAATACTTGAAATCTCTTTCAAATTGCTTAAAATATGCTTCATAAACTGATGGAGGACTTGTTTTTGAGATATAAATGTTTCCCTTGTTAAGTGGTTCCGCTATTAAATTGGTTTTTTTGTGATGCTAACCTGAGATAGCCAATGGAGACTGTAGGACGAATGAAAAAAGTCGATGTAATTATTTGGGAAGAGTCTTCCATAAAAATTTCCTGGTGTTGCACTTATGAAACATTCTCCAACATTCTCTTCTTTTATTTGTTGGTAGAAATTAGGAAGTAACTTAAAGATGGTATTGAAATCATTTTCAAATAAATCATTGAGATAAATTTGAAATGTAGGTGCTAATGTTATGCTGCCATGATTTAATTTCAAGGTAATTTTATTGATGATGTTCAAGATATTTGAGATGACCATAAGTGTATTTGGTCCAGAAGAGCATCCTAAATCGGCTACTTTCCAACAATAATTGTTAGTTTTGTTGGACACCATCAATATCATATTTTCTTCAAGTATGGTTTTCACTTGCATTATCACTTTTCTCTGTACAAAATAAATTAGTTGATGAGATGAAAATTACATAATTTTGGATAAAAGATCATGTTTCCTTATCACTTTTCTCTTTTTCATATTTTCTTGCTACCCAAATTATAGAATCTCAATTACCTATCTCCTATATGGGAATTTCTATGTGTCTCTTGTCAAAACTAAAAAAAAAATATTAAAATGAAATGGAATTTAAATAATTCACTGATTAGCAAATATCAACTATTTACAACAAAAGATATTTAGCTCTATGTGTTATATAGAAATTCTTGTAAAAAATAAACTTAAAATTTTCTTTGTAGATCTAAATTTTTGCTATTTTTGTTTCTTAAACTATTTGCACCTAAAAAATTTATATTTCATTTTTGTTAGATATTTATAATATACTATACATGAATAAAAATAATCAAAATTTTTTGGAAGGAACACATGTTAGTAGATTTAACAAGAACTATAAAACTTCTAAAGAAAAATCTTTTGAGACTAAAATTGAAGAAATAATTATAGAGGCAAAAAACATTACATGTTTATCATTGAGCTTCTTTCCAAACAAATTAAAAATCTGCATAAAAAGATAATACCTGAAGTAAGGAATTATTTAGATAGCTTGTTTCTCCTACGCCACCCTTCATGTGAAGGATCCTGTCCATTGCCATAATTAAGAAATTAAAGTAGAAGATGCTTTAGACAAGACAATATATATAATAAATGTCATAAGACACATATTTATAAAATCTTTAGTATTATTAACAAAACTTGGTTCATTACATAAAATTGGGCCAAGTTACCCATCTTAGGTGTTTTAAATATATTGGTCCATTTTTGTCAAAAGAAAAAATAGATTGGTCCATTAAAATAAAATTCAGTTGGAAGGAGATAACCGACTTTGTGTGCCCCACATGTTCTCCGACGAAGATTAATCATTGCTAACAGCGGTGAAAATTTTGTATTAATATCGATCATGGTAATCCCAAAAACAAAGTCACTTATAATATCACAAAAATATAGTAATTTTTCAATTATGGCGATACAACTTTTAATAATTGTAGATTCACCCATATTCCAATTTAGGTTTTCTAATTTTTTTTATCATTCTCTTCCTTCTTCCTCTTTTTTTTTTTTTTTTTGGTCTAACTTCCTTCTTCCTCTTGATATCCATGTTATTGAGCGATGTAACATTTGAAGGTTATTTAAATGTTAATTAGTACCCCTGAGGCACCAATTAAGAAACCAAATGTGGTAAAATATTTTGGGAATTTGTGTATATAATATAAAGAACACTATTTTCAATAAAAGTTACTTATTTTGGTATCATTGACTAGTGCCCCGCCGCCGCAAGGGCATTAGATAACATGACCCATATTTTATTTTTCCAGATTTCCAATTATGCCCTTTTTAATAGAAAATGCACATTAAGGAGTCAAATATTACTTTTTTTCTAAAAGAAAATAACCCTTAGTGTAACTACTCCCAAAATTCCTTCCCCTTTTGTCCTCCAATTTTGATATTTTAAAATTTTGGTCCCCTTTTTTAAAACTTATTTTTTTGGTCCCCTATATTAAAAGTCAACATTTTTTTATAGTCCCCCTCTTATTTTATAATCATCTTTTTATCATGTGCAATTATTTATCACATGACGAGACACTCTGGTCTTCTGAATTTGTACCTTATTTTAAAAAAATCGATATGATGTTAGTTATTTTAAGAATAAAAGATGCATTCAAATTTGTACCAAAAAAAAGATGCATTCAAATTTACATTTAAACTAGGTATTAAACCCGTGCGTTGCACGGACTTGATTAAATTTTTTATTTTATAATTTGCTTATTGAAGAAAATAAGTTGATATTCAATGTTTAAAAATTTAATATGTTCATTGATAGATAATAATTTTTTTTTCTTAAATTTTGAAGTATAGTTTAAAGTTGTGTTTGATCCTACTTTTTTAAGATGTAAAAGTTGTTTGGTATTTATAATTTTTTTAAATTTGCTTTGATATTTTAATAAAAATTTATCATAAATAATAGATTTATAAAATTTAGAATTTTTAATTTTTTTTTTAAATAATAATTTAATTTGAGAGGTGTATTATATGATTTTTTGGTTTTAAGAGAAACACTTATAAAATATTTTGAAACCAGTTATTTCACAAAGTATAAAAAAATAGAGATATATATATATAAATGCTGCTGACATAGATAATGTGTCGTTCACTTACATATACAAATAAAAATAGTAGAATCTAAATAGAGGTTATTAAAATTTAATTGTAACTTGAGTCAATGAAATTATTTCATTTAGAAAAATTAATGATAATAAATAACAAACTTTTAAAACAATTAAAATCAAACTACTCCTATTTTCATATGTAACATTCAAACACAATTTTTAGTAAAAAAAATTAGTAATTATTCAGCTTAGGGTGCGTTTGTTTTATCCTTTTTAAAAATAGATTTTTATTATAGTGTATAATTTTTGTGTTAAAAAGATTTTAGCAAAGAATATTTTTATAAAAACTTCAAATGAAAAATCGGTTTAAAAAACTTATCTTAAAATATCATTTTAAATATTTCATCATTTTGTTAGAAATTTTGAGCATGTTTAGTGCTAAATTGAAAATAAATTTTTTATTACAATAAAATGTTGTATATCATGTGAAATCTATTTGAAGCGCAACAAAAACTTTCATAGGAACCAATTTGCTATACTATTATTTTTAGGCAAGTAATAGACTACACCGTCATGTCATAAACAATACATCAAAAAATTATGGTATTATTATTATTATTATTATGAAAAGCACTTTCATACCACTGAAAATTATTAAAAATATGTCACCATTTTCTTGCATGCCACTGAATATGTAATTAATATGTCACATTTTTCTTGTTATAGCAATTAAAAATATATGGCTAATAATATTCGCCCAATTTATACAATGGATCAGTAACTTGAGTTTTGATCAATCATGTCATAGTAACCAATGAAGAGTCAAGACATAAGGCATGCAAGAAAGAAAGTGAGAAAGATCCAAAATCTAAATGTATATTATCGATACGTAGTAGCTATAAATAAAATCCAAATGTTTGAACGCACGGTTTTTTTTAGAATGCACTTATATAATTTTTGGTATAATATTTTTTCATTGGTTAAATATTCTAAATATCATATTTTAACTACATAGATTTAACTTTAATAAAAAGAAGTTTAACAATCTATATAATTAATTAAAAAATGAAATATTTAATCCTTTTTTTTACATGTTTCAAGACTTTTTTTTATGTCATGTCTTATTCATAACAATATCAGCCTTATCAACTTAAATTAAATGTTGTAGTTATGAATAGAAGGTGTAAAGTGTAACACCCCAAATCTTATATTTTATTATATTTGATTAATTGATGTTATTTAATTAATTGTATATGTTAATTGATATGTTTTATATGTATTAATTAATTGTTGCATTTATGTTTGTTGATGATGGGCTTTTATGAGTATTGGGCTTAATTAGAATGAATAAGAGTGTGTGGTAGAATTAAGGGTAATATGGTAATCTAGTGAGTTAGTGGATTGTGTAGAGATAAGAGTGGCACTTTGGTTATTATCTTAAAGGGTAAAGTGTCTTGGAGAGAAAGTAGTGGCAATGGTGTAAATAGTACAAGAATTTGTGGTAATAGTAAAGTTGAGATTATGAGTGGAATTAATAGTGGAATTAAGGGTAGTATGGGGATTTGACTATAACCTAAGTTGGGGTTATATATAGGAGGTTTTTGTGAAGAGTAGTGGTGTGATTTTATTATCATAAAAATGAGAGAAAGAGAAGTTAAGAGAAAGAGAGAGTTGAGAGAGTAGAGAAAGAGATGAAGGAGAAGATCAAATAAAGAATAAGCCATGGTAGATTAAAGGAAATCAAGTGGTGGAGTAGAGATTCCAACTTTATTAAGGTATGAGGTTAGATAATATAATTAGAGTGAGCATAGAGAGGGGAGAATGTCTATTTCTCCATTCCCAAACTCTCTACACTCTTTTCTTTTGGGTGGGTGTTTCATTGAATAAAAATGGTACATTTGCATGATTTAATGATTTTTGAGCTTATTACAATATGAAATTATGAATCTTGGGGTTTTGAAATGGGAATTTGTAGATGTTTGTGAAGGATTTTATGTTGTTATGAAGTTTTGAATAAATATATGAAAATCATTACTTTTGATATGAAATGATGTTTGATGATGCTATAGATTGTATTTCTATGCTTAGTATGATTATAAATGATTAAAGTTGTTTCCTTTATGTGTTTCTATGCATTGGATAATGATTTAAGAACCTTTGAGTTAATGGGTATCAACTTGTATTTTGGAAAATCAAAGAATTGTGTAAGAAAAACTGTCTTTTCGAAAATCTGAAGAAAGATTGTCATTTTTGACCCCTTTGGACTTCGAATTGGAATTTGTGTTAAACATGAAAGTTGTAGGTCTCTTTCTTATCTTTCCAACGCATGTTCACTCATCGCATTTGGATCAACGTAGCCCGAGTTATGGCCGATTTGGTAAAGCAGACCTGTCAAGATCGCCCCGGCGAGTTGGTGGCGAGTGCAGGGCGAGTTCCCCTGCTACTCCCTGCCTTAGCTCGCCCTGGGCTCGCCCGGCGAGTTCAGCAGCCCCAAAACCTATCTTTTCTTGAAAAATATGATGTTTATGCTTATACTATGATTGTATTATGATCCTATGATGATTATATGGTATATATGACTTTAAATTGAGTCGTGGATGATTAATTGAGTTGCGATATTGTACAAGCTAATTAACTATGAGTTATGAGTATGTTGAAATGGGATTATGTTAATGATGATGATAGATAATTAGTAATGATGTGTGACGATTAATGATGTATGAAGATTAGTTAATAATGTATGTTGATTAGCTAACGATGTGTGATGATTAGAAGTTAATTAATGATGATGAATTATGATGTTCATGTTTTATGATGATGAGTGTGTTGTTGTATCTTGCTTGAATGTATACCTTAATGATGATATGATGATGTGAATTTGATGCGAATTGAGAATGGGTAATAGGGTTGAGCGGCCTATTATTCATGAGTAGATGTTTGGTGTTATCATCATTATATGGTATGTGTACATTCATGCATTCATGAGTCAACTTGATGCGAGTCCCCCATGACTTAAAACTGACTTGATGCGAGTCCCTCATGACTTAAAACTGACTTGATGCGATGGATATATGTTTATCCTAATTTGATGCGGGTACCACATGCATATAGATGTGTCTAGGTTGACATATCATTGATGACGACATTAGTTTGCATTAGGGTAATTGTGCACTCTAATTGGTATTTGTAATTGTCATTGTTTTTCATTATAATTGTGGATGGTTGAATAATGTGATACTTATGATTGAGCGTATTATGAGATACGTAATAATTGATTGATAATTGATGATGATGTGTATACTTGATAATTGATTGAGAATGTGATATTATTATGATGCATTATATTTTATGATTATGAAATATGAATGATATGAGATTGATATTTGTTATGAAATGAGTTGTTAGACATGACCATGTTATGTCCTAAGTATTAATTGTGTTCATATACTTAGTTTCTTTTATGGTTATATTATCTAACCCTCTGTTTTGTGTATGTGCTGGATTTGGGATCCAGATCCTCAGGTTATGTTTGTGTTCCAGTCGTTGGTGAAGCTCTGCTCTGATCATGACACGGGGATGGGATCATTTCTATAATGTATATTTAGAGTCTTGTTTCTTATCTTCATTGTATTTAAAGATGTATTTTCTTATAAACTTATTTTGTACAATAATCGTTTACTAATTAAGTTATTGGTAAGCTTTTATGTGTACGATGTAATACTCGAACCAAACCTTTTGTAAATCAAGTATTATTTCCGTTGCGTATTTTGGAGTAATATTTTATAAAGATATATTTCATATAATTATGGGTTTGGGTGTTACAATTTGGTATCAGAGCTCCGGTTGTCCTCGGACATAGTGAGCTATGTGTGTGTCGTGTGTCGTGTGTCGATCAGAGCAAGTCTGTGTGTTCAGACTAAGTGGGCATAGTGTCTTGTGTCTTTTGTGATTTAAATGTCGTAGTTACACTTGCACATTAGTTACTATTAACCATTTTGTGGATTTATGATGAGTTTATTGAATCTTGTTTTATTGCTTATTCGCATGTGTTTTACTTGATCCTTAAAACTTGTGTTTTAATTGGTGTTGACTTATGAATCTATTGTTTCATAAATGTTGATAAGTTGTGATGTATTTATTTTATGAATATACTTGGTGATTGTTTATTCATGAACTATGAGTAATATGAATTGAATTATGTTATTCATTCTTTTGGTGAGTATTTGATGAGATTGATAATTATCTTAGTTGTAAGTTATCTAGTAATGAGTATGTATTCTTTGATGTAGATTCGTGATGAATGTTATTCTTTTATGATTATAATAGTTGTATGTGCTTAAAGCTATAATCTTTGTGAAGTTTTGACATGATTTTATTTATTTATGATTTCATGACGAATGAGTGATTATAACATAATATAATTGTGCATAATTGATAATGAATATGCGTTCATCATTGTTGTTTTGAATTGTGACTTAATGATGATATTTGTTGTTGTTGATGTTTACATTCGATGGAGTGAGTGAATATTATTATTGTCATCATTTGTGTTTATTCTTGAAACTTGAGAATATGATTGTTGTTTTTATTTCAAGATAATGACTTAAATGATAATGTCTTCTTGTTATTGCTCTATTTAAAATGATTATATTCGCATATTACTATAGATTCCTTTGTTGATGAAAATCTATGTTATATGTAATTAAGTATGATTGTTTATGCATGTGTCATAAATGAATGTTGTGATGATTTATTTATGATGATTGCTTGCGTAGTATGATTGAATTAATTAAATGATGTTATGTATGTATGTATGTATGTATGTATGTATGTATGTATGTATCCGTGGAATTATTTGAAAATTTATATACGAATGCAATAGTGAAATTACTTGAATGCTTTAACATGACGATTATTGGTGAATATTCATGAAAAGATTCTGATCTATTAAGTTGAACATGTATCGGTGAATTCTATGTATTTGAATAACTTATTGATTATGTGTGAGGTTGATTTCATGAATTTTATTGTTAGTTCCTCGTTAGAATGTTGTCTTACTTGATTCTTGGAACTTGTGTTTTAATTTGGCAATAACTATAGCATCTATAATTTTTACTTCATGTTTGGAAGTTAATTTATGATTATTACTATGCTTCTATGTTAGCTTATAACTTTATATGCCTAAATTAGTACATGATGTGATTGTATTCTCCTTGATTAATGATAAATGATATTTTATCCTAGTTGCTTGAATGTGAGACTATTTGTTTTCCTTGTATATTCCTTAAATGCTTTCATGATTTTGTGTAGATGATTGAGTGTCGTGTTAATGTAATTATTTATCTTGTATGATATGCTTATGTGAAATGTTGTGTCATGCTCTTGTACAAGGTAGAATAGACACTTGTGCATTTAATTTGTCTTACAAATGTTTATTGTTAATCATTGTTGAAGTATTTTGAAATTATTTAAGTGATAAGTATGTTTAGCATGACTTGTGTTAGATAGATAATAATATGCACTATATTCGTGAATTGTTGCAATGTCTTTTAAGGAGTTGTTAATTGTATCATTCTTTCTTTTGAGAAATTTTGAGAATGAATGAATTCAATGTGATGCGAAATTTGATGATCTTATTTGATTAGGTTGATTACCATGCTAAGTTAATTGTTTCCTTGCATGATTTACGTATCTGAATGTGAATCCTTGAGTTACTTAGAATTTGATGTTATGACATGTTTGTTCTTTTACCGTGACCAAACTGTTAGATTGATGATTTATGAATGAGAGATTTCATGTAGGTATTTGTTTGTGTATCCTTGTGTAGATTATGCATATGTTGACAATGTGTTATTTTTGAATTATTGAGATATTAGATGAATATACCATGATAGATTTATTGTAGATTATTTGAATATCCTTTACCATGATTCCTATGTGAGTAACTATATGAATTGTGCATTGTGAATGAATCTTTCGAATGTGCTATTTTCATAAACAGGTTTTCATGATTTTATGGATTCGTCAAATTGTGATTTCATCTTTTGATGAGTTTTAAAAATGTATGAATCTATGTGTGAATGATCTATGTTTCCATAAGTGTTTTCTTATTAGTCATTACATGGTTTTAAGTGCAATGTTTTGATGAGAGTGTCCTTGTTTGGTAGGGATTGTTGGATTCTTAAGATTTATTGTTGCGGAATATCTATCTTTCTTGTTTTAAGTTGATTCTTAACTTTTAAGTTTAAAGGCAATGTATGCTAATTAAATGTTTATGCTAGACGATGTGATATGCTTTTGTATGCTTATGTGTTTCGTGCTTAAGAAAACACTATCGTAGCTTGGTAAGGATGGTTTGAACCACCATCATGATTGTTGTCCATTTATTAACAAATTAAGGAACTGGCCGTCCTTGATCTCTTGTTAATGGATAGACATGATTGTGTTGATTGGATGATACTAATCTTGTCAAACTTTGGTAGTGTCTAGAGTTTGCTAAGAGATGAAAAAAAAATGATTTTTATAGAATGTATTGACCGTGTTTTGTGAACTTGAAATTTTGCGATGAATGTGTATATGTGATGATTATAAATGATTTTATGAGATTGATGTTATTTGGTAACCCATGATATGTTTAGGATTATGCTAGTTTCGTAATTTTTATGACTTTATTATATGCGCATTAATGTCATGTGAGTTTGTGTTTTATGGGTTAATCTTAGTTTTAAATTATGTTGAAGTCATATATTTGAATGTGAGGCATGTTATTTTGTTGATTGAGATATCATATCATTTTGTGTATATAATTTGAAATAGTATGAGGTAATGTCATGATTAGGTCTTGTCCATTGTATGTAATTGGTGATGTATATTATATTTATTTGGTATGGTTATAACCGTTGATTATTATTGATGGATCTATGAATCTCGAACTTGTTAGTTGTAACTTTTGCGTGAAATTTTCGAGGACGAAAATTCTTTAAGGGGGGTAGAGTTGTAACACCCCAAATCTTATATTTTATTATATTTGATTAATTGATGTTATTTAATTAATTGTATATGTTAATTGATATGTTTTATATGTATTAATTAATTGTTGCATTTATGTTTGTTGATGATGGGCTTTTATGAGTATTGGGCTTAATTAGAATGAATAAGAGTGTGTGGTAGAATTAAGGGTAATATGGTAATCTAGTGAGTTAGTGGATTGTGTAGAGATAAGAGTGGCACTTTGGTTATTATCTTAAAGGGTAAAGTGTCTTGGAGAGAAAGTAGTGGCAATGGTGTAAATAGTACAAGAATTTGTGGTAATAGTAAAGTTGAGATTATGAGTGGAATTAATAGTGGAATTAAGGGTAGTATGGGGATTTGACTATAACCTAAGTTGGGGTTATATATAGGAGGTTTTTGTGAAGAGTAGTGGTGTGATTTTATTATCATAAAAATGAGAGAAAGAGAAGTTAAGAGAAAGAGAGAGTTGAGAGAGTAGAGAAAGAGATGAAGGAGAAGATCAAATAAAGAATAAGCCATGGTAGATTAAAGGAAATCAAGTGGTGGAGTAGAGATTCCAACTTTATTAAGGTATGAGGTTAGATAATATAATTAGAGTGAGCATAGAGAGGGGAGAATGTCTATTTCTCCATTCCCAAACTCTCTACACTCTTTTCTTTTGGGTGGGTGTTTCATTGAATAAAAATGGTACATTTGCATGATTTAATGATTTTTGAGCTTATTACAATATGAAATTATGAATCTTGGGGTTTTGAAATGGGAATTTGTAGATGTTTGTGAAGGATTTTATGTTGTTATGAAGTTTTGAATAAATATATGAAAATCATTACTTTTGATATGAAATGATGTTTGATGATGCTATAGATTGTATTTCTATGCTTAGTATGATTATAAATGATTAAAGTTGTTTCCTTTATGTGTTTCTATGCATTGGATAATGATTTAAGAACCTTTGAGTTAATGGGTATCAACTTGTATTTTGGAAAATCAAAGAATTGTGTAAGAAAAACTGTCTTTTCGAAAATCTGAAGAAAGATTGTCATTTTTGACCCCTTTGGACTTCGAATTGGAATTTGTGTTAAACATGAAAGTTGTAGGTCTCTTTCTTATCTTTCCAACGCATGTTCACTCATCGCATTTGGATCAACGTAGCCCGAGTTATGGCCGATTTGGTAAAGCAGACCTGTCAAGCTCGCCCCGGCGAGTTGGTGGCGAGTGCAGGGCGAGTTCCCCTGCTACTCCCTGCCTTAGCTCGCCCTGGGCTCGCCCGGCGAGTTCAGCAGCCCCAAAACCTATCTTTTCTTGAAAAATATGATGTTTATGCTTATACTATGATTGTATTATGATCCTATGATGATTATATGGTATATATGACTTTAAATTGAGTCGTGGATGATTAATTGAGTTGCGATATTGTACAAGCTAATTAACTATGAGTTATGAGTATGTTGAAATGGGATTATGTTAATGATGATGATAGATAATTAGTAATGATGTGTGACGATTAATGATGTATGAAGATTAGTTAATAATGTATGTTGATTAGCTAACGATGTGTGATGATTAGAAGTTAATTAATGATGATGAATTATGATGTTCATGTTTTATGATGATGAGTGTGTTGTTGTATCTTGCTTGAATGTATACCTTAATGATGATATGATGATGTGAATTTGATGCGAATTGAGAATGGGTAATAGGGTTGAGCGACCTATTATTCATGAGTAGATGTTTGGTGTTATCATCATTATATGGTATGTGTACATTCATGCATTCATGAGTCAACTTGATGCGAGTCCCCCATGACTTAAAACTGACTTGATGCGAGTCCCCCATGACTTAAAACTGACTTGATGCGATGGATATATGTTTATCCTAATTTGATGCGGGTACCACATGCATATAGATGTGTCTAGGTTGACATATCATTGATGACGACATTAGTTTGCATTAGGGTAATTGTGCACTCTAATTGGTATTTGTAATTGTCATTGTTTTTCATTATAATTGTGGATGGTTGAATAATGTGATACTTATGATTGAGCGTATTATGAGATATGTAATAATTGATTGATAATTGATGATGATGTGTATACTTGATAATTGATTGAGAATGTGATATTATTATGATGCATTATATTTTATGATTATGAAATATGAATGATATGAGATTGATATTTGTTATGAAATGAGTTGTTAGACATGACCATGTTATGTCCTAAGTATTAATTGTGTTCATATACTTAGTTTCTTTTATGGTTATATTATCTAACCCTCTGTTTTGTGTATGTGCTGGATTTGGGATCCAGATCCTCAGGTTATGTTTGTGTTCCAGTCGTTGGTGAAGCTCTGCTCTGATCATGACACGGGGATGGGATCATTTCTATAATGTATATTTAGAGTCTTGTTTCTTATCTTCATTGTATTTAAAGATGTATTTTCTTATAAACTTATTTTGTACAATAATCGTTTACTAATTAAGTTATTGGTAAGCTTTTATGTGTACGATGTAATACTCGAACCAAACCTTTTGTAAATCAAGTATTATTTCCGTTGCGTATTTTGGAGTAATATTTTATAAAGATATATTTCATATAATTATAGGTTTGGGTGTTACATAAAGTCAGCAAAATTTAATAAGAACTATTAAAGGTGCGTAAACAAAAGTTATGTAACTTGAATGGAATAGGAATATTGTGTTGCACGGGTTTGATTGAAATATTTTTATAAATAATACTTTATTTTTTTGCCATATTTAATAATATTTTATTGAAAAGTGACAATTTTAGTCAACACAAAAAAAAAAACAATTTTAGTGGATGTATTAATTATTTTTCGAGTTAAAAATATGACTATTAACATATATTAAAATTTTCATTTTACCAAAATAACTAAATTTTATACAAAATAGCTAACTATAATTTTTTGGTATAATATTTTATTATTGGTTGAAAATTCTAAATATCTTTTATCACTATGAAATAGAGTAAATTTTTTAAGACTAACATGTAGGACAGTATATATCATACTTAAAAAAATCATACTTGAACTTTAAATATATAAAAATAGCTTTTGAAAAAAATATTGTGGCTTTCAACTCTATATAGAATTTAATAGAAGTGCATTTGAATAATAATTTATAGTAAAAAAAATTAGCATTTTGTTTTCCCGTGTTTGGTTCATATCTTGTCACACTATTAAAAAATGATTTCACATTTTTCTTTGTTCCATTAGGATTAAAAACAAAATAGAAAACTTTTTACGGATAAAAATATATGATTTTGTTTTATAGGGACAAAAACCAAAATTCACTGATTTTATAAGAATGAGAAACATATTTAACCCAAATTTTTTTATATTGTGTTCAATATATTTTTCTATTGTTTAATCTTCAAAATGTATATTTTTCTTTGTTAACACAATACATCTTTTAAGATTTTTTAGTGTTTACATGATAAATTCTTTAGTTTCTAAGCAAATTATTATCACAAATGTATATAATTTCGATTATGTTCTTCATTCTTCTCTATATTTTTTAGAGACACTAAAAAATCGAAATTATTATCACAAAACTTTAATACACCTTGCCTTTTTTTTTGGGAGTCTTGCACTCAAAATGATATCACACATTTTTTAGTATAAATAGCTAAGAAGTTATAATTATAATTCATGTTACATATTATAATTATAATTCACACATTGTCATAAAAGAGACTAATGACCAAATAAATATTTTTTTTAGTACACGACTCTTAAAATTATTTTAGTGCTAATTGAAATAATAAAGTGAATAATAATTATATTTTAATAGAAATAATATTACTACTAATTGGGAGTTACAAATGTTAATAGGACTTTTAGATGAAAGAACATCATTAGTTAGAACATGGATAGATAGATTGATCGATAAATGTATATATAGAAAATAAAAATAAACATTTTTTTTCATTTTCATGAGATTACGACCCAAAAATAGCATTAGTCAAAATGAAATTACAATATATATTTTTTGTGTCAATTTTCTCATTCATCATATATAATATATTTATATTGCGAAATGACGATTAAATAGTATAATAGATAAGTCTTGATAGTTTTCTTTACTAATCTTCCATAGATATATTGCAAAAATATTCACAAATTAAAATAGTCAACCCCTTATAATAAAGATAAATCATACATATAATCTCCACCACTTCTCCACCACTTGTAACAAATGAGAAACATTCAAAAAAAACTTGTACCACCGTAATATTTGGAAAATGAATCAAAGGTCTCATAGTACTATAACTATTATTTTTGATAGAAAAATCACACAAATTGTTGGTTCTTATATAGAGAGTGAGTAGAAAGAAGGATTGTTCAACAAAAAATGGAAATTTGGAGTAGGTGTTTAGAATAAGAAATTGAGAAAATATGAAATTGAAGGGAGTTCCATAAGGTATTTATAATTGATGCAGAAGAAACAAAGAGGCAAGATATTGTAAAGAAGTATACAAAAAACCATCATCGATAGGGGTGATCTTTCACATTTCATAACACTTTTTTTATAAGTGATTCAATTAATTAGCAAGTAAGATATTGTAAAGAAGTATACAAAAAACCATCATTAAAAGAGTGATCTTTCACCTTTCATAACATTTTTTTTATAAGTTATAATTGTTTTCACATTTTATTTGGGGGTGAAACTTTGTTTTTCTCGACTTTCACCGTAAGAACTCTTTTTTTTTTAATATTATTTATGAAAATATTGTACGGGTGATTGTTATCTTCTCATCATGAAACATTATCCATTCCACATTAAACGGTCAAAGAAAATAAAATAGAAAGTTAGAAAAATATACTAACAAATATTAGTCCAATAAAAAAAAAGTAAAGTGCCAAAATATTTGACCAATCTATACAATATTTCACATGCACTCATAAATAAAACATTTATCATGAGTCAATAAAAGACAAATATTATTAAGGTACTTGATCGCATGTAATTAATATTTTCATTCTTGATTTATTCTCTTTAAGAAGTTACTAAATATTAAATTGATATTCTATACATTATACTATAATGCATTATTTTTTTCTTTTATATTTAATTATTTATTAGAAGAGATGATGACAATGTTTTAGTAGATTTTGAAAAGCCTTTTGTAAATTAAAAAAAAAAATACTAAAGATGAAGGAACACACATCGTTTTATTTTCTATATAATTATTATTTTTGTACTATTTATGTAACCAACCAACCAATTTATTAGTTAAAATTTGCTTTACCACTTTCAATATTTTCATGAGTGATAGTAAAGATGAAGGAGCACATATCTTTTTATTTTATACATAATTATTCACGTTTTCTCTTTATTATCACCTACTACTCCTATTAATTTTGATTAAAAAAACACGCATCATTGCTTGATTCCAACCTTTCAACATATGTTTTTTAAAATGATATACACATGAAGAGTTTTTTATTTTATATTTTAGAAAATATAGTGAAATTAGCACCTATAATATATTCAGGTGACCAATCTATACAATATTTCACATGCACTCATAAATAAAACATATATCATGAGTCAATAAAACGTATATATATATACAATATTAACACATGCCATATGAAAATATTAATGGGTAAGTAATGATATTTGTACAATTACTTTGTGATAATTGTTGGGACAATCTTCTTCTTTCTCTAAAATAAACATAAATAAAGAAATAAAGGAGAAATAATATATTATTTTTTCTATCACCTTCCATAATTTCTTTAACAATGATTGGAATACAAAGGTATAATATGTGATCTGCAAACACAATAAGAAAAAAATAAATCAAATCATCTCTTTTATAATTGTTAAGCATAAAAACTGAAAAGCAAATTTGCCTCAAAAATAAAAAAGGTTTCAATCAATCAATGATATACAAATGTATTCTCTAGGTATATATGTATGATATTCATAGAAACAAAGTTATTATAAAATTACATACCTTTTTATTTTTTTATAAAAGCAAGAAGAAAGTAAACTCAACAAATATATTGCCAATTTTCACACACATCAAGTTAAACCAACAAAGACTCTATGTGATTTCTTTTGTAGTAAATACTATATATAATGAATTTCATAGAGACAACAATTTATGTTTAGACTAAAGCTAAAGACTCTTGGGTTCTATAACATATATAAGTTGGAATTCTTAGAGGTTATTTTTTGGATCATTATTCTTAGTTATGAAATTTATTAAAATTTAAATGATTTAAATCAAACATATATATAAAATAAAATAACAAAAATGCGCCTCCCCATATTCTATCCAATTATCACATTAAGTTGATATCATTAGTTATATTTATTTATTGTTTGTTTTTAATTTTTTTTTTTTATCAAATTCATTGTTTGATGTAAAACCGTTCATATTACTTGGATGATATATAGATGGTCACATAGTATTTACTAACACTTTCATTAAGTTTAACATATAATACATAATATATTAATATTATTTTGTTGTTTAAAAGATGAAAATGCCACATAAGCACCAACTCTTGCTTAGAAAAGAGAAAAATGTGAGGAGCTTTGATAAGTTGACACATAAGCAAAAAATAGTTTGCTTTACATAGAGTATATAGATAGATAGATTTATGTGAGAGTCTAACTTTATTAATAGTCAAACAGTAAGAGATTAGATATCTCCTCAATGCAATTCGTATTTCTCTCTACTTTTATATATATATATATATATATATATATATATATATATATATATATATATATATATATATATATATATATATATATATATATATATATGACAATTAAATCGAACAAATTGATATGCAAAACTTTGATCTTGGGGGTTACTTTTTTTGTCAAAACTATTGGGTTTTTTAGGAAAAGTGACTCAATAGTGTTATGAAATTTTGAAAGGCATGTTTGAACCCACATTTTATAAGTTGAATTGAAACGCATGTTTTAAGGAATAAGAATAACCTTTTTTAATTTTTTTTTTCCATTTGCAATTGATCGATCAAAATCAAATTCGATAAAAGTACAATTATGTGAAGTAATTAAGGAATGATTGGTACTCCCTCCGTCTTAATTTATAAGCAAAAATAATAATTTTTTATTCTAAATTATAAGCAAAAATAACTAACTTTTATCATTTTTAAGATTTACATTTATTTATTTTTATGAAATTTAATATAAATTGCATTTAATTTACATTCACTTTTTGTCTTTTTTTATCTATATTCAATAACCAATAAAAATTAATTTTACATCTTCTCATTAAACTTATTCACTTTTTGCATTATATTATTATATCTTATTTTTCTTGATAAGTATATTTTTTATTTACTTTAATTTGAGACAAAGAGAGTATTATCTCCTATCCTTATTATAGAATTTTTTTTTTTCTTTTTTAAACCAAAGAGGTGCTAGCAAAGAGCTAGAACACCACAAAATATATTAAGGAACAAGAACAAACAAAATGGAGGGGACCAAACCAAAACTCCATCAACAAGAAACAAACCTAAAATTGGCAAAACCCAATTTGTTTTTAAATAAGTCTTCTTTAATGAAATCAGGGGGATCATGCCAAAACAAAACAGAATTAAGAACTAAACCATGATTTGCTAGGGAGTCTGCTGCAACATTGCCTTCTCTAAAGATGTGAGATACAACAAAGTTCATTTGCCTAATCAGGATTAAAGCATTATAGAAAAAAATTGTTTTCTAAATTTATAGAATGTTTAATGTATCTATTTCATATATAGTCTAGACCTATGAAGCCCCGATACGAGACACGATACCGATAGGAAACGATACCGATACATGAAATTTTTTAAAATTCTCAATCCGATACTGCCGCGATTCGTTATTTAAAAATTAAATTTAAAATTAAATATATAAATACACAATATATAAACATGACTAAAATCAACAATATTATTAATTAAAAGCAGAAAATGTCTAATCTTATATCATAATTTTGGGATAAGCTCAAATTTTTAAAAACCTGTTATATAGTAGGACACCATAGTTTTTCTTTAGAAAAGTAAAAAATTATATTGACAAAGGAAAACCACAAGAAGTGTTAAAAATACAAACAAGCATCGGGTATCAGGACGTATCAGACATGTATCGGGTATTACTTTTTTATTTAAAAATAATGATTTAACCGATACTTTTCCAATACGAGTATCGAGACGTATCAGAAGAGTATCAGGTATTATTATTTTTATTTAAAAATAATTATTTAACTGATACTTTACTGATACGAGTATCGGAACGATCGAAAGAATATCAGTATCGAGTATATATCGAACACAATACGTCACCATTTTTAGAGTATCAGGACTTCAAAGATTTAGACACATAAAACATTTTATAAATATAAAAAATAATTATTTTTTTATAATAAGGACCGGATCCCAGAGAGTGAGAGAGTACTACTACTTAAATTAATAGTATAAGAATATACCAGTGCTTGCTAATGACGCCTACTGAACTGATACCTACAAAGGCTATAAAAGACAAGGCTAACACATTGAGCACCTTACCTATTGGTTCAAAATCGTAAAAACGATCAATCATACACTCTATATATGTAAACCATGTGGTTTGGAAAATCCTTGTTAGGTTTTTGCTTTCCAAAAAATGGTATTTTCTTTGGGACCTAAAGGAGCAGGTGCTACTTTCCGTTGAAGGTTTTTTTTTTTAAACCAGACAAAGATATGTTAAAAAGAATACTCTATTTATCCTAAAATAATTATCTTTTTCAATTATTATATATATGCCGATGTACAAATTTGACAATTATTTTTTGTGTCACAATGTATAAGAACTCTTCGAAAAAAGCATAAGAAATGAGAAAAATAGTTTTTGCAATAAATTTGTTAATAATATACATTTTCTTTCCAAAATCACCCTTCAATTTATTTTCTTTTCAAAATTACCCTTCAACTATAATTAAGAGAGAGAAAATAATAATTTTTTACTCCTCCTCATTAAATTAGGGGCATTTTTATAAAAAATTAGTTAATGCACCTTGAACATTGAAAAGAGTCTTATAAAACGGGACAACAAAACATTACAAAAAGTTCTTGTATATTGGGACGAAGTAGTAGTATCGTTAGTTATGTAATATTAAAAATTATGAAAAATTTGATATTTTGAAAATACCATCGAGACAATTCTAATGACATCTCATATGCTAATATTTATCTTTATATTTTAGTAATAAAATATGTTCAAAATAGATTATAGTATAAATAGTCCATGCAATCAAATAATGACAATTATTTTGAGACGTCGCTAGAGAGTAAATATTTATACTGTAATGTTTTATATTGACCTTAACAAAATTAATAATAGGTTGGTCCGAGTGGAAATCAATTTGTACCTGATCTTATAGAGATAAATAATTTAATTTATGGCTCTTATGAAGAAAATTCAATTGAAAGAGTGAACTCACTTTGAATGCTTATCAACTTCGCGACTTTAACAAGTTTATTTATATATTGAGTAATTCCTCTAAAATTATTTAATACAATAATGCATCAAATTTTCTACACCTTGAGAAAATGTATTACATTATTTGTTTTTATTCCAACTATAGCATGCAGGCTGCACTGAGTCTTGAATATAACATGGTCCTGCTTTGGTTATGTGCCAATTGCAGTAATCACAATCAGGGCTATAAACAGAATTTTCTATGTATATATCAAAATAATGTAATTCATTAATCCATCTAAATGAACAATAGAATTGAGTTCTGCCAAATATTTTAGTACCAAAACTAAAACCATAGTTATCACCATGATGTAGAAGATGAACTCCGAGATCATCATCTGGAGATTTGCAATGAACAGTTAAGTCCAAATTTCCTTCTAAAGTGTTAACAATATTTACATGAACTCCAAGGATATTGTGCATAGATAACAACATTAAAACACATAGCAATGTAACTTTTTGAATGAATTGAGACATTGCAGCTGCGATTAATAGTATTTGCTATATGTATGAATCAAAGACAAATATTTATGGAAAATGCTTCTTAGCACGATAGAACCAGTCGTGCAACTATCACGACATGATGTGGCAACATTATTAAATTCCTTAAATCATATGTTTGATAACATAATTATTGTGCTGTTGTAGAAAATAATAAAAAATCAATGTTCTCATGTACTTCTCTCTGGAATTCCATCGCTCATTGACAACTGCTTATTGACATTTAGGGTGGTTCATTTTAATCGGTTATCTTTGATTAACCATAATCAAATCCATATTTTGAAAACCGATTAATTGTGTTTGAGTTTATAACCAAACACATTCTTTTTTTTTTTAATTTGGATATCCATAACCAATTGGTGGATGACCACAACCAAATTTTATGTCCAAAATCAAATCAATTTTTTTAAAAAAAATCGAAAAAAAAATTCCCAAAAAAATGGGGATCTTTTTTTCCGGAAAAAAAAAAAAATTTACGAAAAAATATCAAAAATATTTTTTCTGAAAAATATCTAAGGCCCCGTTTGGCCCGACTAATTTTCCTCTTTTTTCTTCTCCTTAAAAATAGTAAAGAAGGAAAAAATTGTGTTTGACTTTACTTTTTTGCATTTTTTAGTTCTTTACTTTATTTCTCTAATACTTTTAAGAAGAAATAGTGTTAAATATAATTTTATACTTCTTTATTTCGTTTAAGCTAAAATAAAAAGTTAAAAATAAGTCGGGCCAAACGGGGCCTAAAACTTTTTTCCGAATAAAATATTGAGATTTTTTTTTCCCCAAAAAAGTCTTTTTCCGGAAAATATCCGAAACATTTTTTTTAATAAAATATCGAAACACAGATTTGCTGTTGTACAAATTAAACACAGTTTCCCGCAGTTTTAATTTAGAACCGTCCGATCTAATATGAACGGCTGAGATCAATTTATATGATTTGATAACTTCATAACTTAACCCTTCCGATCAAACATTAATGACCGAAATTGAAACTGCGTCAAAACCGGGTGCTTAATTACAGCAGTAAATCACAATCCCATCTTTGAGTAGTAAGAAGATTTTTGGTTGCACTTAAAAGAAATTAAAAAAGGAAAATTGGAGTGGTTTACTTGGTCGTGCAATTCTCGTGCATGGAATCAGTCGTTCCATGTAGCACTACTCAATATTTATAGTTAGGAGAACAGGTCAACGAAACAGCACATTCATTGGCATTCATTGAGTTCGCTAATTCGAATTATTGGAGCTGAAACTGATATGGTAATTAGTAACAATTAATTCTAATAATGTCTCTTTATCACATAGAGATATTGGTGCAATGGAAGAGGATCGTGAGTTGTCTGAAAATCAAAACTTTCCATGATGTTGAGGAAGATATCCGACTCACGTTAACTAATAACAATAATGAGCTATCCATAAATCCTAGCTCAATTATTAAAAATGTCGAAATTGTTAGGTCGAATGTTATAATCGGGGTTCGAAACCTGGCTCCCTCACTTGTATGTGAGTTTATAACAGCTCTATCATTTCGTCTATCTAACTAAAAAAACAATAATATGTGCCGGTTTTAGCTTCTCTTTTATTTTTTATCAATTAGTCCAGTGGGTAGAAATTTCACCTTAAAGGTGAAAAAATGGAGTGTCCGAGGTTCGAACCTGAGCTCCTGCACATATATAATTCGATGTCCAGACCATTGAGCTAAGCTCATGTGATGTGCTGATTTGAAAGAAAAATTTTGTTTTGCCTTGATTGCGAACTTAGGAACGTGTTTTCTAAAATTTTCCGAATTTGTACTAAAAGTACTTCGGAAAACATGTTCCGAACTTTTGATTCAAGGGCAAAATTGAAATATTAAAAGGGGGAAGAGTATCGGAGGAAGAAGAGAATTTTCCTGCCGATTTTAGTTTTAATTGCCATTGATCATGAAACAAGCCCAATTCATTGTCAACTAAGGGAAAGGGTGCTAATTTAGAGAATGGGAGTGCAAATAAAAAACTGGGTAATATTACAACAAAGGCTAGTCAACGTGTTTTAACCATGAAACAACATTTGAATCAAACAGGGTTCTAATTTTCAGGTAGAACCTTCAGAACTTTAGCTTCTCTTCACAAATTGCTTTCAGCTATGGAAATCTCCTACTGCCACGATGGATTCGTTTGAACACATAGTGCTATTAAGGGCCCGTTTGTTTGAGATTAAAATAAAATAGATTTTTTTAAAAAAATCTATTTTGAAAAAATAGATTTATTTTGTAGAGATTTTGAAAAAAATCTAAAGTTGTTTTGTGTTTGTTTACCATTATAAAAATCATTTTTGAGAACAAACACATGGTCCATGTTTTAAAAAAAATAGATTTTGAAAGAATCTATTGGAAATAGCTTTTCATTTTAGACTCAAAAATGATTTTTTTAACAAAATGATTTTTATGAAAATCTGAAACAAACACATCAAAAATAAAAAAAATGTTTTTTTTAACAAAAAAATAGATTTTTGTGAGAAAAAATCTCAAACAAACGGGCCCTAAGTGTGGAGACCAATGGTGCATAAGTATAAGTAACGAAACTTTGGAGTGTGCTTCAAGCTTAAAAATCTGCACAATTCATTTACTTTCTCTGCACAATTCATTGTAAAACTCACGTTTGTATGTTAAAAAGATGTTTTTATTTTTAAAAGAGAAGCAATTCTTGTATCTGTGGAATTGATTCCACTCAATAATAGACCAATTTGTAGCTTCCATATCTAGAGAATCAATTCTATACATATGTGGGTACGTATGTCTCTTTATCAGTTGTATAAAAAATTGATATGTTAAAGCTCTTTTGGTAATGAGAAATTTACACATTTAAAAGTAATATTAATTTTTTTTTAAACGGGATATTATCTATATATGTTGTGACAAGTGTGAGTAAGTAAGTCCCATATTGTTTAGATAAGTGGAGGTTGAACACTTTATAAGTGAGAGGACCCATAAACCTAACACCTTAAGGTTTTGGGTAAGAGTGTGGTGTCCAACTCACTTGTGAAGTTGTTCTTGAACCCAATGTGGATGATCCCCCGGCTGCCCCTTCATGACCCAACAATATACAACTGCAAAAAACTAATATTTCATCAAGTCTTATAAGATCTATGTTGCAGGATTCATAAGCCAAAGATTAATTAAACTCAGCACATTGGTTAAGTATCAAAACACATATAATATTTGATATAAATTGTTTTTAGAAAAAATTACACTGCAGATCTTTTATTTTATTTTTTTGTAATACTTTGATTCTTTATCTTTTATTTATAACTTTTTTTTTTATAAAATTTATTTGTAACACTATGGTCATTTATCTTATTTATTTGTAATGTTGTGATCCTTTATCTTTTATTTGCAACACTTTGGTCTTTTATCTTTTATAACATTCACATATAAACTTTTTTCTCATATTTTTTTTAATAAAAAATGCTGAATTTTATTTTTTTAAAATATATTTTTGTTAAAATTAAATAAAACTCATAATTTAGATGAACATGTTCATCATATTTATCAATTCTTTCATATCTTCATATTCTTTAAATGATCAAAATGTTATAAATAAAAGATAAATGACCAAAATATTACAAAATAATAAGATAAAAGATCAAAGTGTTATAAATAAAAGATAAAAAGATTAAAGTGTTACAAAATAAAAATAAAAAATAAAGGACTCCTGGTGCTATTTTTCCTGGTTTTTATAAAAAAAGTGTCAAAACATAAATCACTTTAAATTTTAATCAAATCAAGATATTGCACTTAACGAGATTGACGAATTTCATTTTCCAAATTATCAAAGGGTTAATGCAATAAATAGATATTTTTAATGTCTTGAAATTTTAAAAAAGATCTTTCTTTTTTACTTAATTTTTGTTTTTGTTCCATTTTTTTTCTTTAATTATTATCGCAAAGACACCATTATTTAACCTGACCCATTAATTTTAATCATCCATGAGTCTTTTTGTAGTTCAAGAAAACATAAAACTTAAGATGAGAGCTGGTCATATTTACTCTAAAAAGTTATCCATGATGTTGCATATAAATCAGGTTTGAGCAAAATTTCATTTTGTTTGCAAATTTACAAGGGACTCCGAATATTAAATTCCTTTCTAACCCTATATTGGAGTAATTAAAATAAAAATATTTTTTTTAAAAGAATTAAAATAAAAATACTTATATAAAAAGGTACTTGTGATGCAATATTATGTGGCCCCTGAGTGAATGGGTCCGGTTATAAGCACTGTGCATAAATTTATTGAAATACTTTTTTTTCAACGGTATGCATATTTATACCGGAACACTTTTTTTCAAGTGTTCCGGTATGCATATTTATATCGGAACACTTTTTCTCAACTGTTTTGGTATGCATATTAAACCGCGTTAGGATTATTACATTTGGAGGGTTAATCTGATGACCGTAGATAAAAAATTCACTTATGGAAAATAACTTTTGCCTGAATGAAGACCCAAGTCAACAAAGTGATTGAAATTTGAAACCCATTTCTCAAGTAAGATCAGGTGTGACGGAATTCTTTTTTTATTATTATTATTATCATTTTTGACTTAATCATAAGCTGAGTGAGTCCTTTCTTTGTTAGTGACCTTTAAGCTCTCTCCACTTCTCTGCCAATTCGTTGTAAAAGGAAAGGGTTTCTCGATCGATCTTCATTTCAGGTAACAACTTCATTATTCTCTTCCTTCATCTTTTTAATTTCATGTTTCTCTTTTTCAGTTATAGTTGCTCATCATAATCTTGTTCAATTTTTTTTCATATACATCATTCTAGGTCATATAATTAGGAAATTACATTTTTTTGTTGTTGTTTCTGTTTTGCATTTTTTTAATTTCTCATACCATCACAGTTTCACCGAGATAACCATTAGGAGTGAAAGAAACTGTGCTTGTGTATATTAATTAATATCATTATCTATGTTAATTAGCTTCAATAATGTTAGATTTGACTCAACTTATTACTTGTTTCATAATGTGAAATTCTGCTTACCATGCATAAGAATTTTAAATTGCTAGTAACGACATATGCTGATTTTGTGGATCTTCTAGAGTATTCATCCAATAGCATAGGTGGTACATCATTTGCAAAATCATTCCAAAAGAATAATAGATATGTTACATTTGTTGTCCATAATCACATCATTCAACACTTTCACACATTCTTTTATAATTAGCATGATGAATTTCGGAACATCGCATTCATCCTCGACTTATTTCAATTCAGGGAATCATAAGAACACACTAGTTTGTAAGAATCTGCGGAAATATGGCATCCAGTAGTAATGAAACCAGATTGAGAGAAAAAATCAGTGTGGTCGCAAAGATGCCTGAAGTGAAAAGCTTGATAGAGTTTGGAAAATTGTTGGAAGGGAAACATCGGACAGATTTTGATCATAAATATGGGAAAATTCTAAATCTAATTGAGGTGAATGTACAAGGGGAGGCCATTACTGCATTGTGTCAATTTTATGATCCGCCATTCAGATGTTTCACATTTAAGGATTTTCAAATGGCGCCTACTTTAGAAGAGTACGAACAGATTTTGGGGTATTCTTTGGAAAATGTTAAGCCTTACTACTATACAGGAAATTATCCTTCTCCTAAAAGAGTTGCATCAATTCTAAGGGTTAAGGAAGATAAGTTGAAGAGCCACATTAACAGTCCCCATGGTGTTGATCTTGTCAAACTATCATTCCTAGAGGAACGATTAAAATCTTTTTCTGAAGAAGGGGATTGGGCTTCCTTTACAGATGTATTAGCCCTTGCCATTTATGGGACTGTTTTGTTTCCAAATACACCCGAATACATTGACTTTGCAGCAATAGATATTTTCCTAGCAGTGAAGAATGAAGGTCGGAACCCAGTTCCAACTGTGCTTGCTGACACATATTACACCCTTGATTTTTGCCATATGCATAAAAATAATAGGAAGAAGATAATATGTTGCTTGCCTGCGCTCTATGTGTGGCTCATCACCCACATATTTCACAGTGGCCTTAGAGCATTGTGTCCTATTGTTGATTTCATGCAGTGCTCTGTGGAGTCCAAGAGCAAAGATGATTGGGCTAACTATTTGACTGATCTTAATGAGAGAACGGTTCGCTGGTATCCAAATTGGCGAGAGGTGAATATGGTAATTTACCGATGTGGTACTTTTCCTAATGTACCACTCATGGGAACTAAAGGTTGTATTAATTACAATCCTTCTCTAGCATTAAGACAATTATGCTACTCCATCATGGACTCGCCGGAGAAAGATTTGAGTTTGACAACCCCGTTTATTGTACATGGAATCAACAATAAGGATATAGAAGAGCATAGAAGAATCAGAGCAGCATGGAAAAAAATTACTCACAAAGGGAGCGAACTTGGGAAGAGGAGCACCGACGCTCATGATAGATACCGTCAATGGGTTAAAAACAGGGTTTGTGAAATCAAATTGCCTTTCCGTGGTTCACCCTCAATTGAGCAAGAAATACCCGAACCTACCCCTGGTACAAATGAAGAGGTCGGAGAGTTTGAAACAACTCTATTAAAACTGGAAGAAGAAAAAAGGGAGTTACAAGACAAGCTGGAAAAGGTATCTCAAGAGAATAGGGATTTACGGTTAGACAATACTCGTAAAAATGAAGAGGTTGAAGAGTTTAAAACAGCACTGTTAAAACTCCAGGAAGAAAAAATGGAGTTACAAGAAAAGCTAGAAAAACTATCTCAGGAGAATAGGGAATTACGGTTAGACAACACTAGTAAAAATGAAGAGGTTGGAACAAGCAATAAAAGAGCAAAATTAGAATAAAAACATAAGCTTAGCAGATGACACTAATTGTTACTATCACCTAACTGGGGATTTATTCTACTAGTTTTAACTAGGGCGAGCTCTATTTTTGTTAGCAGAATTTCTTACTCCACTCTTGTTGTGTAATAGATAAATTATTTCACTTGAATAGGAAATGATTACTTGTGAGACTGAATGTTGTGCTTCATATTTCTGCATGTATGAGAAATGTGTAATTTAGTTAGTTATTATAAACAAGCTTGAAAGTATGGATTTGTAGTTAAAATGATTACTCGAAGTTCAGACTTGGGACACAGTTTTGGGAACACTTTCTGTCCAAGGCCTTATGGTGACTGACTACACATGTATCTATATAAATAAATATCTCTTCAATTAGAACTTGTTTTGTATTGCCTTGAACAATAAGATAGATATAGGTCCAATCAGGTCTTATTTCTTTTTTAAAATCTACTGATATTGCTTTCCATTATAGTTACCCTGTACTGTAGTTTATGACAGTGTTGTTTATGGCATTTGTTTCACTTTAATCACGCCATTGCACTATTCATCATCTTTCAGTTGTGAGATTATATATGGTTACCTTGTTGTAGTTATTTTCAGCACACTACAGTGACATGTTCTAATTACTATAACATGTACGTGAATGATGATAAGAACAAACTAGGAAGAGACTCACATGTGTTCTTCAATAAAAAATGTCAATTTTTGCTTTTTCTCAATGAAAGTGAAGTAGACAGATTGATCAGCTCCTGGAATTTCATACTGTCATGGCCTATCCTTATTGACGATACAAAAAAAATGAAAAGTAAGCTTTTAACTGACCTGTAATCTCATTGGAGTTGCTATTCTTGTGTAATGTCTTTGATCTTTCTTTCAAATCTCATGTTTATCACAATTTATATGATGCATTTGTGCTTCTAATATTGCATATGTTTATCTTCTTTTTATCATGCATGTTTGTATTTATTCTTTAGTTCCTATATATTTGTGTTTGGTTTAGTGAATCGAAAAATAATCCACAAGGTTATTGAGTGCTTATCAATGGAGAATGCTAGAATATGAACTTGGATTCTTTTTCCCTTTTCATTAATTTGCTAATAAATAGATTTAATTAACAGGGTTAATTGATTAGTCCTCGACGTGCTGTGCTAGCAGTGGCGGTGGAGAAACCACTGTGAGAACCGAGCTCCACCATGAAAGAGTTTCAGCAATCAACGGATCTTGAACGTGCGCACTCTTTCTTCCGAAGCAACATCTACATTGATTTTGAAGAAGTTCCCTGGCCTCACTTGGACCTGAAGAAGACGGAACAGTTGAAGAACAAACATAATCAAACCTCTTGGTAAGTAGCTACTCAATCAATTCATTGATCGCTTTCTCTAACAGTTGCAATAGGAGTATTTGCTTCTGGACTAGACTTAGTAGATATGATCTCTAGGGCACATATATTAGGACTTTTCTTGTGCATTTTCTTAGTTCAGTTGAATGAGTGATTATATGATGTTTGTCTATTTATGTTCTCTGGTGACACGTTAGTGTAAATTAGTGTGTGCATTTGTTGTTGATGGAAATTCGCTCTACCAATAGAAATTGCCTATTTGTTCTGGTTTTGTGGCATGAATGCATGCCCTACACCGAAAATCAGACCTTGTGATTCCAATATGAAAATTAGAAAGTATCTACTCAGTACTCACTTGGTTAATATTTGTTAATGTGGGTCAACTGTCGAGTATATGTTTTCTCGTGTACTATATGATTATGTTTTGTTTTTTTCAATGTTCAACAGAAAGATTGTTCAATATTTCTAAAAAAAATCTTTTGATTTTATGTGTATCCGTCTCTTTTATATCAAATTACATTTATCTTAGTATTTCTAAACATGATTTTTTCTTCTTCTGTCATATTGGTTTATTCCTGCAAGCAAGCAAATCTTGATGGAGATTTTTAACATCATAAATAGTGGATAAAATAATTAGCTGCTTGATATTTGAGGCTTGTTAGGATATTACGACTTTACTTTAGCGGTAACCAATATTGTCCTGATTTGGATCTTGTACTACCGTTTGTTTCATTTTCTCAAAACAGTGCATCAAAAAAACCGGAAGTGCTAACCAGTAACCACTTGCGTCTGCTTCAGTGCTTCTACTGAATTGCTTATTATACTTTTTTTCTTAATTGAGTTCATCTTAAAAAACAATAACTATTTTATGTACAGTAGTTGTTTTGAGTTCTTATTATACTAGTTGCGTGTCTTCTGTTATACAGTATAGTCTATAAATACACTTTGCTGCTATTACTAGATGTATCCTTAAACAATGTCAGAGTTCTTAATATTGCTATGTTGAAACCCGTAAGGAGATTTGAACCAATTGGTGGGATGCATTTGAAGTAAGACATGTAATTTATTTGTGGTGATTTGGTGGAATTTTTTGGTGTTGACTTACCTTGTGATTCGTGAGACATACATGCGGTTAATGTTTTTAATAATTTCATTTATGGTCGTGATTGACACATGTTTGCCTTTCTTTTATGTCTTACCCACTTCAATTTATCTTATGTGTTAATCGGTATTTTGGTGTGAGAAATTGTGGCTGCCACTCTGTTAAATAATGATATTGTGGATGAAATTTAAGTTTTGAAGTAGTTGTATTTAAATTATTTTTTGAAGAAAAGCTTTCGTGTCGGCTATGCTGACGTTAAAACAGATGCTTCCAGCTCAATATGTGATCAGGCAGTGTCCACACGTGGTTGACTTAGCCTAAAAAAGTTTTCGATTCGTATTGTCTCACTCGAATATCACCACTTTATTTTCCCTGCCAAGACAACTAATTTCATTAATGTGCCACTTTCCCAACGCTACAGAACTGCTATCACACCTCTAAATAGCGGTTCGCGGCCCTCTGGTGTAGCGGAGAGGGGGGTCGCCGCTATGCTTTACCGCTATAGCGGTGCTATAGTGCACTATTAACATCATAGGTTTTGTTAATTAATGTGCTGATTATGTTAAGATAGTGGAAATTATCTAGTGTAAGTGAAGAGTTACATGAGTAAATTGTCATTGTTGTTAGTGGAAGCACTTAGTGCTTAGTGGAGTGTTTTAAGCACCTAGTAGTGGTGACTCTTTGATAGTTGTAACCATCACTACTCTTGCTATATATATTCTGTGTATGAGATGCATTTGAAATAAGAAAAACACAAGAATATTTAGCCTCAAATGTATTTCCTTACTTCAAATTCTGCAATACTATAATTTATAACATACCACCCAGTGTTGTCAAAATCGCGAGTCAACTCGCTGAATCGGACGAGTTGACGAGTTACCCACACCTGAGCGAGCGGAATCGTGCTCGGAATCGTTGGAGAAGAGGATCGGCGCCGGATCGGCGTTCTGAGTCGCTGAATCGTAGGAACGGCGCCCGTTCCGATTCTGAAGCAGTGTGCGCGAGGAAGAAGAAACGTGTCGTTTTGGTTTTTCATCAAACGCAGCGTTTTGTTATTATACCAAAACCAAAACGCACCGTTTCATTTATTTGACTATTCCTTATTTTATTTTATTTTATTTGAACTAATCCTTTATTATAGCAAAACGGCACCGTATAATTAAAAGGTTTTCATTGATCCTTATCCCTTTCTTTTCTTTCCACCGTTTCCTTTCTTTTTTTTTTTTTTTTTAATCAAAACTTTCCAAACTCACAAACACCATACCCACGCATATATTCAGCAAAGCAGTTGAAAAATTATCACTTCAACACACAAGCCCCATACTCCATGGACGTGAAGCAACTTCCCTCACTCATTCTCACATGTGCACTAAGTTTTTCCCTCCAAATAAACGGCGTCAGTTTAAATTAGGATTAAGTTATTTGCTTCAGTTTAAATTAGGATTAAGTCAATTAAGTTATTTGCTTCAGTTTAAATTAGGATTAAGTTATTGGCTTCACTTTAAATCATTTGCTTCTGTTTTGAACTTATTTGATTTGGATTGGTTTCAAGTTATGTGATTTGATTTTGTTTGAAGCAATGGATAATTGTTTGAGTTTTGAGTTTTGAGTTTGAGTTTTGAATATAAATTTTTATGTTGAGTTATTTGTCATTATTAGGAATTTGGTTATGATTTTAGAGGTTACGATCCTACGATTTTGTATTACGATCCTTCTCCGATCTATGGTCCTTTATTTTGGTAGAATCTTACGATTCGTGTTACGATTATCCGATTTACGAACTATTACCCCCCTCCCGATCCTAATCCGATTTACGTGTTTCACAACATTGATACCACCTCTGGAATACCACCAACAGGTTTGCACACATTGATCCTCCGAAGTAGTCCGACCCTTTGTTTCTGCATTAGTTGGCCAAATAAGAAAAATCTGATTTTCACCCATTAAATGCAGCATTAATTGTGTAAGAAATTAGGGCTGAATGAATAATTTCTGATATATTAATCATTGAGAGGTACATAGAATATATACACAGTTTCTATGCTAATTAAGGAAGGAATAAATATACTACTCTAATGGAGGATCCCTTGAATGAAGGAGATCTCATCTAATCATATCAATCTGTACACTAATAGAAGAGATATTATTTATTTCCTAAATAAACATATTGCTATAATTAATGCAAGATTTTCCACACTCCCCCTCAAGCTGGTGAATAGGTATTATCCATTCCCAGCTTGGATACAATCCTTTCAAAATTGTGGCTGTTTAGTCCCTTAGTTAGAACATCTGCAAGTTGATTTTGAGAAGACACAAATGGTGTGCATATTAAGCCACTATCAAGCTTTTCTTTGATGAAGTGTCTATCTACTTCAATATGTTTGGTTCTATCGTGTTGCACTGGATTATGAGCTATGCTAATTGCAGACTTATTATCACAATAAAGCTTCATTGGTTCCTCCCACTTTATCTTCAAATCCTCAAGGATGATTTTCAGCCAAAGGAGTTCACATATACCTTGTGCCATGGCTCGGAATTCTGCTTCTGCACTAGACCTTGCTACCACACTTTGTTTCTTACTCTTCCAAGTCACAAGGTTTCCTCCAAGGAAGGTACAATACCCTGTGGTTGACCTTCTATCCACCACTGACCCTGCATAGTCAGCATCTGTATAGGCTTCAAGACTAACATTCCCATTTCGATTGAATATAATTCCTCTCCCTGGGGTTCCTTTCAGATACTGTACGACTCTAAGTGCAGCTTGTAAATGATTTTCCTTTGGGTTATGCATAAACTGGCTGACTAAACTCACTGCATAGGCAATATCTGGCCTAGTGTGAGATAAGTATATAAGTCTGCCCACAAGTCTTTGATACATCTCCTTGTCTACTGCGGCAGCTTCTTCGGCAATCCCGAGTTTTAGGTTCGGATCCAATGGAGTACTTGCAGGTTTGCAAGCTGATTTCCCAGTTTCTTTAAGTAGATCTGTTATATACTTCTGCTGAGATATAAAGATCCCTTTCTTGGAGTGAGCTACCTCAATTCCCAAAAAATATTTCAGCCTTCCCAAAGTCTTGATTTCAAATTCATTGGCCAAGCATTGACCCAACATTTTCTGCTCCTCAACATCATTTCCAGTTAGTATGATGTCATCCACATATACTAGTAACACAGTTAATCCCTCTGACTTTGAGTGTTTGATAAACAAGGTATGATCTCCTTGACTTTGTTTATATCCCAGACCTGTCATAACCTTGGTAAATCTGCCAAACCATGCTCTTGGGGACTGTTTCAGCCCATACAAGGCCTTTTTCAATTTACACACTGTGTTGGCAGCACCTTTACCACCATATCCCGGGGGCAACTCCATATAAATTTCCTCTTCAAGTTCCCCATGTAAAAATGCATTTTTTACATCAAATTGCTGCAAATCCCAGCCATAATTAGCAGCAAGGGATAATATCACTCTTACTGTGTTCATTTTGGCAACAGGTGCAAAGGTTTCCAAGTAATCAACTCCATAAGTTTGTGTGAATCCCTTGGCTACCAACCTTGCCTTATATCTCTCAATTGAACCATCAGCCTTGTATTTGATTGTAAATACCCACTTACATCCAACTGGTTTCTTTCCCGTCGGTAAAATCACCAACTCCCAAGTATTATTCTTCTCTAAAGCTTCCATCTCTAAATCCATGGCAAGCTTCCATTTTCTATCAGAAAAAGCCTCAGATAGGGTAGTAGGTGTTGAAGTGGTGTTTAAATTTGTAAGGAAGGCTCTATGGGCAGGTGAACAGTTTTTAAAGGATAGGTAATTTGAGAGAGGGTAAAGAGGGTGCTTAGTACATTGTCTGGTTTTTTTTCTAATGGCAATTGGAAGGTCATGGTTTTGAGTTCTTGCAGGTTCATTTGGTAAGTCTGAAGCTAAAGGGGGCATAGAAATTGTTAACTCATTAGGTAAGTCAAAAGCTGAAGGGGAATTAGAAATTGTTACCTCATTAGGATCTTGATTATGGGTGGACTCTTGAACTTGCGTAGTGTCTGGAACAGCCTTAAGTTTTCTAGAATAAACCAGATTTTTTCCATATCTGACATCATCAATTTCAGGTCTGGATTGTTTGGAATGGCTGGTTTCAGTTTCAGATTCAACACGCTCATGTGTAGTAGTCTGTTCAGATTGGCCAGCAGGTTCGAATGTCAAATCTAAAGAAAAGTTTGTTACCTCATCTTCCCTCAAGTTCTCCCCCTGAAGATGAGGTTGATTAAAATAGCTCTCATGTTCATTGAAGGTAACATCCCTAGACACAAAGAATTTTTTGGATGAAGGGTGATAACACTTATATCCTTTTTGTATAGACGAGTACCCTACAAAGACACACTTTAAGGCTCTAGGGTCAAGCTTCCCCCTATTTGTACTATGAATATGAACATATGAAACGCACCCAAATATTCTTGGTTTGAGATTATTTGTTGTAGACATCCACGGGTAGAAGGAGGCTAAGACATCCATAGGACTCTTTGATTTTAGAACTCTAGTGGGTAGCCTATTAATTAGGTGAGTTGCAGTGAGTACAGCTTCTCCCCAAAAGGACTTCGGAACATTATTTTGAAATAAAAGAGCCCGGGTCTGATTGAGAAGGTGCCCATTTTTTCTTTCTGCCACTCCATTTTGTTGTGGTGTTTTAACACAAGAAGACTCGTGGATAATGCCCTCTTTTTGACAAAAAGAATTAAGTACATTATTGAAATAGTCTTTGGCATTATCTGATCTAAGTCTCTTGATGTTAGCACCAAATTGATTTTTTATCATGGAGTGAAAATTTAAAAAAATTGAGCTGACCTCAGATTTATGTTTAAGCAAATACACCCATGTGACACGAGTGCAATCATCTATGAAAGTTACAAACCACTTAGCACCAGACACATTTGGGACATTAGAGGGACCCCACACATCAGTATGAACAAGATAAAAAGGAAAAGTACTTATTTTATTGCTCATTGGAAATGATACACGCTTGTGTTTCGCAAGCTCACACACCTCACAATGAAGACTCTCAACATCTAACTTAGAGAAAAAAGAAGGAAATAACATTTTTATTATTTCGAAGGAAGGATGTCCAAGACGACAATGATAAAGGAGAATTTTTTCCTTGTTTGTCAAAACAGATACAAGGGAATGAGGTAAGTCTTTCTTGGAAGATAAATCAGGTTCTTCTAGATAGTAAAGGCCATTCCATTCTCTAGCATGTCCAATCGTCCTCCCCGAAATCTTGTCCTGTAACACACAATCAAGGTTATGAAAAATAACATTACATGACAAGTCTTGTGTGAGTTTTTGTATAGATATCAGGTTAATTGCTAATTTTGGAATATGGAGAACATTTTTTAGGGTCATTGAATGGTTAATTTGGACATCCCCTTGGCCAGCAACAGTTATAAGAGTGCCGTCAGCAGTGGCAATTTTCTTGTTGCTTGGACATGGAGAATAGGTAGAAAAATGGCGAGCTAAGGGTGTCATGTGGTCAGTGGCTCCGGAGTCTAATATCCAACAGCGGTTAGAGGGTGTATTTGAGACATTTAATCCAAAAGAAATTGGAAACTTATCATAATTAAGAGATAGAAGTTTACCTGAATATGCCAAGGAGCTGGAACCTTTACCTGAATATGCCAAGGAGCTGGAACCTGCTAGTTTCTCTAGTTTACTCAAGAAAATCTTCATTTTTTCAATTTCCTCCTGGTTAAAGTACACAGATTCAGCAGATTTATTCCCTTCACTTGTCCCAGCAGCAGCCATGTGGGTCTGTCCTCCTTTTCTTTGGAAGCTCCCTTTGTGTCCCCATGCTTTATCTCTATTTTGGGGTTTTCCATGCAACTTCCAGCAATTTTCCCTATTATGACGAGGCTTGTGACAATAGGTGCACAGTGTACCATCATCACCTTTCCTCTCAATATTTGTTGATTCTCCCTTTCTTCGGTCAACACTCATTGTTGTCTCCTCTCCTTTATTAAGATCAGCCATCATAGCTGAATTCTCAATTATTGGAGTGTCTAACATCAGACTCCTTCTGCTTTCTTCGCTTCTCACAATAGCAATCACTTCATTGAAGCTTGGAACTTCCTGTTTTCCTAGGATTTGAATTCTAACTTGGTCAAATTCAGAGTTCAAACCAACCAGAAAGTCATACACCCTGTCTTGCTCAATGAACTTCTTCAGAGTTGCTGCATCTGCAGAGCACTGGGTCTTTATGACCCTATAATGATCCAGTTCCATCCATAGTGCCTTTAGTTGATTGGCATAATCAGTAACAGTTCTGTTTCCTTGCTTTGCTGCCAAAGTTTTCACCTTTACTTCATACACTTGAGCAGCATCTTTGGCTTTGGAATAGCTTTGCTCCATAGCATCCCAAATCTCCTTTGCTGTATTTAGAAACATGCATGTGTCGCTGATGTCCGGATCCATGGAGTTCCACAACCATGCCATGATCCTTGAATCTTCCTCATCCCATTTGGTAAAGTTGGGATCATCCTCCTTAGGTGCGGCATTCATTATATGCTTCACTTTTCCCTTTCCTTTCAAGATTGTCTTAATGAGTTGAGACCATTTGAGATAATTTTTCTCATTCAGCCTGTAAGCAGAATGAATATTCTGCAGTTCTGCAGGATTTTGAGAAGGGACATCTCCTGTCTCAGATTTGGTCTTCTCCTCATTGGGTTCAGATCCAGACATTGTAGGATAAAAGAAGGGAAAAATTGATGGTATGAAGTTCAATTCAACCAATAGAAACTGCAGTAGCAGTTAAAAGAAACTATGTGCTAAAAATGCACAGAAATTCGCAACAGCAATGAAGGCTGGCGTTTTTAGGTTTTCAGAATGCAGCGGACAGAGGCACCCAGAACGGATGCTCTGGTACCATGTAAGAAATTAGGGCTGAATGAATAATTTCTGATATATTAATCATTGAGAGGTACATAGAATATATATACACAGTTTCTATGCTAATTAAGGAAGGAATAAATATACTACTCTAATGGAGGATCCCTTGAATGAAGGAGATCTCATCTAATCATATCAATCTGTACACTAATAGAAGAGATATTATTTATTTCCTAAATAAACATATTGCTATAATTAATGCAAGATTTTCCACAAATTGATTTAAATTGTTTATTCATTTTTCACTTGGATTTGCAACTGCTTGAACAAGGATCTCTCTTTCAACTCAAGTGTTCTGCTCAACATACTTTAAATTTTTTTGCATTCGTTGGCCAGATAAGAAAAAATTGATTTTCACCCAATCAGTTGTGGCCTATGCTTCGCCATTAAATGCAGCATTAGTTGATTTCAATTGTGTATCCATTTTTCACTCGGATTTGTAACTGCTTGGACAAGAATCAACAGACACTGAATTTTATTCTGTTTTTTTTTTCCTTAATGGTCAAGTAGCCTAATGGCTCGAATTCAACCTTTAAGGTGAATAAGTGGAGTGTCCGGGGGTTCGAACCTCGAATCCTGCTTATAAAGTGTGATGTCCCTACCAACTGAGCTAAGCTCGTGGGGACTATATGAATTTTATTCTATTCCTCATTGAATATTAGTTGGAACTTGGAGCATGGTACCTCTCATTCTTGCCTGTATATAAAAGGTTTACTTTGTTCTGCATGTTAATTCATGATTTCATATTCCTCAAATGTTTTTCTAGTACTAGTTTTGTGATTTATTTTAGTGTATTGCTTAGTTACCTGACTGTTTATTTGATGTGCTTGACAATATTTTTCATGTAAAAAATTGTTTCGGGAGATTATAGTTCATTCATTGATGTGTTTCTTATTTAAATATTCACTCCATTACTTTGTTTATTTAACATCTATGAGTTGGAAGTTTCATATATGTAGATATGCAAAAGCCATGTTAAAAATGACTTAAAAAATTCACTTCTTCAATGGTTATCTTGAATGTGCCTCTTAAATTCTTACAATGTCACGGATCATGCTCTGTCATGGATTATGATGTCATTGAAATAAATAAGAGTATCTTTTAGTAAACCATGATGAGCATTGAGCACTGTGTTATGATATGTATGATCACCATGTATTTTGATATCTATGCACACTATATTATTTTGCATTGATTCTGATAAATTGAAATATATACTAGTTATGATTATTTTTTAATAAGGGGTGGATGGCAGAGGAAGTTAATAGGAATGTGAATGTCCTTCATTCACTTTCAAATTTCATAAACTTTTTCTCTCTGTATACCTTTTTAGATTGAACTAGAAGGTTTAATTTAATTTTTTTTGAAACGGAATGTACATAGGAAAAAGAAGAAAGATATTTCTCTCTATTTTTGTAAGGAACTTGTGAGCGCAGTTAAGCTCCAGTAAAGAGTTCAAGCAACTCCACTTGATGAATATATTTTCATGCACTGAGGTAGCTTTATGTCTGTTCTCATTACAAATGATTTGTTTGTCAATGTTAAACATTTGAAATTTTAGTATTTCGTTTCCAATTTTTTCTGGGTGTATTCAAACTTTCATTTGGAATTGAATGTAGGGGGCATTGATTGCTTTTGCTGCGTGAATGGGGTAGAATTTTTTAAGAACTGAAGGACCAACTAAGATGGTGTTGCATGTTCGTAAGTTGTATCAAATGTGGGATTATGTTAATCAAGTTTCTGAATGATGGTTATTACAAAGCCTGTTGGTAAGCTTCATACTCTAAATTCAAATTCCAAATGAATATTTTTGCATTGAATGCTTTAGTTTCTGATATGGAAAGGTAAAGTGTGTTTAGAAATATCGAAGAAATAAAAATAGTGTGAGAGATAGAGTTAGGAGAGTGAAAGAGAGAGAAAAAAAAGGAGAGGATCCATGTCCATAATTCACTGAATTCACTAATTTGGAACTGAATTTGTAGCCGAGTTAATTATGACTTTCTTACTTTTCAATCAATACATGTCGGGGGTACATATATAGGGATAGGAAAGTGGGCTTGGATCCATTAGGACTTCTCTATACTCCTTTTGTTACCATTTGTATGAGTACTATGATAGTGATCTTACAACGTTAGGTGCAAGCAGCACAAATTAAGGACTCATTTTGTACCCCCTCAATTTATTAAATTCTTACCATTTTAGCTTGATGATATGTAAGTTTAATTAAACACCAACTTTTGAAAGCTTTGGTTGTTTATTTCCCTTCAATTAATTAGATTGATAAACTCATGAATTAATCAATTAATTAGACAAATCAGTTAAAGAAATAGACATACCAAAAAGAGTGATGCAGGAGCAATTCAAGATTTTATTTTATTTTATTATTTATTTTTTAAGTTTATTTTAATTTCAATATTATTATATTTAAGTTAGAATTATAATAAAAATATATCTTTTAGACTTAGATTTAAGTTAAAATAACAAAAAAGTATATTGTTAGATTCTGTTTTATTTTAAAACAGATTTGTTTCTATTTTTCAATATTAGGTTTATTTTACTATTTATAGACTCAATTGTAACCTTGAGGAAATCAATTCAGTAATAATAATATTTCAGAGTTTTCTCTCTATTTGGTGGATTCCAAACTTACACTCTGGTGGATTCCAGTTTTAATTCAAGAGTTTAGCGCTTGCTATTCTCTTCCTGGTGGACTCCAGGAAACCTATCTATAAGGATTAGCGCTTGCTATTCCTTCCCGCTTCCGTACTGCGTCAGTTGGTATCAGAGCAGGTTTCCCCTGTTCTTTCGTTAAGTGATCAGATGGGAGATCAACCGATGACGAAAACAGAGTTTGATGGTGCCATAGCGGCTCTAACCGCGGCCATCACCACTCTGTCAACACAGGTAACAACGTTATCCAACAACAACAGAATCAATCCGAACAGGGGAGGAGGACCGATTCCGGTTATTAGGGTTCGTAATAACAACCATACTATTGTTATGTACAAAAAATCAGAACATACCCGTGAATCTGATTTGGAATACTATGAGCGTAGATATTACAACAAACTAAAGGATGATAGCTATAATTTTAAAATCTCTGATTCAATATATCGTTGTCCGTTTTGTTACAACAAAGATTACTCCTTGACCGACCTTTTGAGACATGCTTCCAGAATGGCAGATAACTCGCGTAAGACGATTAAAGATATTGCTAAACATTCTATTTTGATAACTTATATTCAAAGTTATCTTAATGTTAAAGTCGATGAAAATAAGCGACCAGTTGCGGAAGAAAAGTTGAATCTAGAATCAGAGGTCCAAACAGAGGTGAAGTCTAAAATGGTAGAAACTACAATCGATGAAGAAGGGGTGTTCAATCTAGAATTGGAGGGTAGTTTCAATTGCGACATCCAAACAGAGGCGACGCCAGAAATTGATGAAGAAACAAAAGAAATTGTGGCATCAGATATAAAGGATATAGTTAAAGTGACGATCTGTAGACGGTCGAAGGATAATTATGTTTATGAAACGGTTTCAAAAGAAAGGGAATTAAGGATTGGTGCTAATGAAAAAGGTGAGAAGAATCGGTTTCTTACCCTTGAGCCTCTTTATCAAGATAAGAACTCGAGGTCGAGTTCTTTGAAGGTGGAGGAGAAGGTAAAGACATCAGAGGTGCTTATGTATGGCGCATCTATGCGGGCATTAGATAGTTCCACACAAACTTTTGTATTCGACCCTGGCATTCGCATTCATGAGTTCCGGATGAAGGCATCTCTTTATTACAATAGAACTCGAGGTCGAGTTTTTCATAAGAAGAGGAGTCTGATGCAGGAGCAATTCAAGATTTTATTTTATTTTATTATTTATTTTTTAAGTTTATTTTAATTTCAATATTATTATATTTAAGTTAGAATTATAATAAAAATATATCTTTTAGACTTAGATTTAAGTTAAAATAACAAAAAAGTATATTGTTAGATTCTGTTTTATTTTAAAACAGATTTGTTTCTATTTTTCAGTATTAGGTTTATTTTACTATTTATAGACTCAATTGTAACCTTGAGGAAATCAATTCAGTAATAATAATATTTCAGAGTTTTCTCTCTATTTGGTGGATTCCAAACTTACACTCTGGTGGATTCCAGTTTTAATTCAAGAGTTTAGCGCTTGCTATTCTCTTCCTGGTGGACTCCAGGAAACCTATCTATAAGGATTAGCGCTCGCTATTCCTTCCCGCTTCCGTACTGCGTCAAAGAGGTATTTTAAATACCAAAAAAAAAAAAGAGGTATTTTAAAATACCTCAAATTAATCAATGTTGGAATGACAGTCGGGTGCCAGTGTCGAACCCCAGTCTTTTGGGTGGGAGCAAACCAACCCAACCAACTGAACACCGGCGATGAATCAATCGTAAAAAATTGTATATACATGTCTCATCTTTCTTGTTTTCAGTAACCTAATTTCCTTTTATTTATTTATTTTTTTTGACAATTTCCTTTTATTTCTCTATCCAGTGAGTTGTAGGAGATTGATAAAATCATGAGTTAATCAATTAATTAGATAAATCAGTTAAAGAAATAGACAAAAAAAAAAGGTATTTTAGAATACCTCAAACTAATCAAATTGTTGGAATTACGGCTGGGTGCCAGTGTCGAACCCCAGTCTTTGGGATGGGAGCAAACCAACCCAACCAACTGGACACCGGCGATGAATCAATCGTAAAAATTGTATATATATGTCTCATCTTTCTTGCTTTGAGTAACTTAATTTCCTTTTATTTCTCTCTTTTTTTTTTCTTTTTCTTTTCACAATTTCCTTTTATTTCTCTATCTAGTGGATCATTTCCAAGCTGACCGATTCTCTCCAGCCTTTTTGGTTCAGCTTTCTCTCCTTTTCTTAAATACTTTTTCACTTACTAGATCAACAATTGGATCAGTACCACCATTGGACCTCACCTCCAAGAATTTGATCTCACCCTCTTTACCGACGGCTTCAACCTCCATTCCACTCTTCTCACTTGCTTTAACCTAGTCTTTCTCAGGTAAAAATTCGTCTTCCATCCTCTTTTTTATTCATTTTTATCTTTTAGGATTGAATATATCTGTAGTCTTTATAAAGTGACTGAAAAGTATATAGAAACTAAACAAATTTCTGAGATATGATCTAAAAACATAATATGTTTGGTTAGTTTGATCAGATTTAATTGACATTCTTCTAATGTAATGTATAATTTACTTCAGTGTCTGTGGTTATATGACTTATATCTAGTTGCCATTGCAAGACTCTTTGGGGATTTGATTGTCATCATTGAAGGTCTCTGAATATCCTTTTCTCTAACTACCCCATTCTCTCTTTCAACTCAAGTGTTCTGCTCAACATACTTTAAAAATGTCACGTGCTACAAACTCTTAAAACATTCGTGGACAACAATGTCAAGTTTTGTCCATTTTAACTAAAGCTTTGGTATGTACAGTGTTTTTTGTTTGGATGTTATGTGTGATTTGTCCCTTGTTGCAAAACAGATCCATCGTATGTTTCATCACCTTCATATAGATGGGGGACAAAGCCTAAAAGTGATCCTAAATGTTTCGTATCCCATTTGAACTTAATTCACTTTCAAGGATATCTGGGAAATCAGCTGGAGTTTACCGGCTATATTTTGCAAAACGGACTTGTTTTGAAGACAATGATTATTGATGATTTTTTATAGACTCGCTAGACCAACCGGAGGAGTGGTTGAAAACAAATTCTGATCTACCAAGGGGATCTGCCATGGGCCAAGTTAAATTTTACTGAGCTGCCTCACCTTAAGGTGTGAACTCTTACCGTCTTTATTCTATGTGGATTACTGTATCAAAGATGATGTTATAAGTCTGGACAATTAGTTTTCCCTTGTATTTACACGAATACCACCAAATTTTCAACTATATTGTTTATAGTCGACTAGACTCTCGAATTCCCAGTGCACTCTTATTCTTTTCATCTTTTTCTTAGTAATTCCTAAACTCAATGTGTTGTAATCTCTGTTGTTGTAAGCAATTTTTTGTGATCATACTATTAATAAAAGAAGTCTATTCAGTATAATACTTTAATTTCCAACCAATTCTATCGCCTTGTTGGCTGTATGGGAGGATATCATGCATCATGTATATAGAATAGAAGCATGAGATAATGAGAGTGAGAGGTACGGCAGGTTTGAATTTGGTTAGAACTACTACTTGTAGTCGTAGTGCCCATCATTTTGTTAAAGTGTGTAGTTTTGTTACTTTTCAATTGTTTGTTAGATGTTAGGTATCATTGTTGCAGTTAAGTTATATTTTTCGTCTTTTGTAGATGGCTATTAATAGCAATTCTGCATATAACTAGTGCATTGTACTCCAAAAGATGACCATTGGACCTCTGTTGCACTCTCACACATCGTGCAATTTTTTTTATTTTTTTCTATTTAATTCTAGCTTCTTGCACATACTTCTTACACCCTAATGAGAATCCAGGGTTAATTCTTGTATCAGCTCTCTTTATCAGAGAGAACTACCATGTGTGGTCAAGGACAATGCCATTGGCATTAGAACAAGATGCAATTTAATGACGACAATCTTCACTGGCCTACAGCTGCTTTGATTCTTGGGACGGGATAGGTGTAATATCATGCTTTAGATTCTCCGATAGCACAAAGTTTGCTTGCTTAGAATGTCAGTTTAACAAAGTAATCTTTGCTATTCAACTATTTATTAGCTTTTGTTCTAAGAGAATAATCAACCAATTCATGCAAATTTTGAATACAAAGTTCACTTAAATATATGTTTTATTTCAAACTAGTCTAGTTGTCATGCTTTCCAACTAAAATATGAGATGTGGTAAATCTAATTGTTTGAAAGTAAGAAGGAATTAACGAAATGTTTTTCCTATGTTAAAAAATTCTAGTGTAGGATCCGTGTGTGTGTGTGTAAAATTAGAAGTCTTGTTGTCATTTGATAAAATAAATTACAGAGTTTTTTCCTAAGGTTTCAATACATGTTTGTGACATTCCTACATGAAGTTTATCAGGTGGGTGTCTCTTGCTACTGGTTAGATGCATGGTAATGCGGATGGGGCTATCAAAGGTAGATTTAGAGCAACGGGGTGTAGAGATTTATCGAGAAATAGGAATGTTAGATGAATTCATGGTTTTATCAACCATATGGCTTGTTCAACTGCTCGTACAGTTGTGTTGTGAGGTGACTTGAAACTGAAAGTTGTATTTTTTCATATATTGAAGGATGAATATACACTGTATATATACAGATACATGAGTACCCAAATAGGTAATAAGTATCAAGTAATAAAACTATAATATCTTAGTCATAAATATAGAGTATCTCAACACTCCCCCTCAAGGTGGTGCGTATATATCATATGCATCCATCTTGTCACATATGTAGCTTATCCGAGGACTCCGTAGAGATTTGGTAAAGATATCAGCAAGTTGATCTCTGGAGTTGACAAAAGATGTTTTGATGATTCCTGTCAGTATCTTTTCTCTAAGAAAGTGACAGTCAACTTCTATATGCTTTGTCCTCTCGTGAAAAACTGGATTGGAGGAGAGGTGCAAAGCTGATTGGTTATCACAAACAAGTTCCATCGGGCCAATTTCACAAAAATGAAGTTCCTCTAACAAGTGTTTTAACCACAAAAGCTCACATGTGGCATGAGCCATAGCTCGATACTCAGCCTCTGTACTCGATCTAGCAACAACGGTTTGCTTTTTGCTTTTCCATGAAATCAAATTTCCACCAATGAAAACACAATAACCTGATGTCGACCGTCTATCACTTGCATCTCCTGCCCAATCAGCATCGGAATATCCAATAATATTGGTGTTGCCTCTATCAGTAAAAACAAGCCCTTTTCCGGGCGATCCTTTGATGTACTTAAGAATCCGAATAACTGCATTCCAATGATTGTCACAAGGAGAGTTGAGGAACTGACTTACTACACTGACCGGAAAAGATATGTCAGGTCTAGTCATGGTGAGATAATTCAATTTTCCCACAAGTCTCCGGTATCTACCTGGATCAGAATAGGGCTCCCCCTGATTAGGAAGGAGCTTTACATTAGGGTCCATAGGAGTATCAACAGGTTTGCAATCTGTAAGGCCTGTCTCCTCCAAGATATCAAGAGCATATTTCCTTTGAGAGATAGCAATACCAGACTTTGATTGAGCTACCTCAATCCCAAGAAAGTAACGAAGAGGACCCAAGTCCTTAGTCTGAAAGTTTTGGAATAGGTGTTGTTTTAAAGAATTGATACCCTCATTGTCATCAACTGTAATCACAATATCATCAACATAAACCACAAGGTAAATATATTTATTATATGATGAGCATTTAGTAAAAACGGAGTGATCGGCCTCACAACGGACCATCCCGAATTGTTGCAAAACTTTGCTAAATCTTCCAAACCATGCCCGAGGTGACTGTTTCAAGCCATACAAAGACTTACGCAATTTGCATACAAGATTACACTCCCCCTGAGCAACAAACCCAGGAGGTTGCTCCACGTAAATCTCCTCCTCTAAGTCACCATGTAAGAATGCATTTTTGATATCCAACTGAAATAAGGGCCAATGTTTCGTTGCAGCCATGGCCAAAAAGAGACGAACAGATGCCATCTTTGCAACTGGAGAAAACGTATCACTACTCTAATGGCACCTGGGAGCTTGTCCCACTCCCATCTGGGAAATTAATTGTTGGTTGCAGGTGGTTATTTAATGTTAAGGTGGGTCCTGATGGTCAAATAGATCGACTAAAAGCTCGTCTAGTGGCAAAGGGATACACTCAAGTTCACGGTCAAGAAAGAATTAGAAGTAAATGTTATGGAACAATTTAAGGAACGGGTTAATCTACTGATAGAAATCAAATTGAAGGGACAATTAGGAATCAATAAAACAGAACTCAAAGAGAGTGAGGAAATAGGTGAAACTCGTCCAATACCAGTTGCTTCAACTTTAGACCCATCCGCAACAGTGATATAATGTGGATATTTAGGTGGTGATATTTCAGAGAAAAGTGAGGAATTACCAGTCACATGATCTGAAGCACCAGAATCCAAAACCCATCCAGTAGGTGTAGAGTGAGAGAGACAAACCATAGAATTACCGGTATGAGCTATAGTAGTCGAGGAGGTTGCGTGTTGTGCTGCCTTCAACTGCAAATACTCCTTATACTCATTGCCGGAGAAAGTAGTTTCATATTCAGACTTTGACTCAGAGTCATGAGAAGATTGAGCAACATTAGCTGTTTTGTTCGGATAGCCATGCAACTTGTAGCACCAATCCCGAATGTGCCCTTCTTCTTTACAATAAGTACACTGATAATTACTTCTACCCCCTCTACCACGTCCTTTACCACGACCACGTCCACGACCGCGTCCATGACCACGATCGCTGAAATTAGAAATAAACGCAGAGGACTCGGGGGCTGTATTGGTATCATCACTTGGTAAAGAAACTCGAGTGAGACGAGATCTTCTACCGTAGGGATGGTGGTATTCGTCAAGGCTTGATCTCTAACAGCACCATACTCTCTAGGGAGACCATGAAGGATAAACACCATAAACATATTGTCAAGTTTTTCCAATACCTTCTTAGGATCATCACTAACCAACATGAGTTTGAGGCCATCAATAGTAGACTGAGCTCGAGCCAAATATTCTGATAAATCATGGTCAGTCATCTGAAGGGTAGACAAGTTGCGGACAGATTCATATAATCTCTGAATATCATTGGCATAAAGGTTCTTAGCCTTCTGCCAAAACTCATAACATGACCTATACGGACGAAAATGCACCATCAGCTTGGGCTCAATAGAATTCCACAACACAGATACAAGTTGATAGTCTGCTGCCTCCCACTCCCAGGTGCGGACAGATTCATATAATCTCTGAATATCATTGGCATAAAGGTTCTTAGCCTTCTGCCAAAACTCATAACAAACCCAGGAGGTTGCTCCATGTAAATCTCCTCCTCTAAGTCACCATGTAAGAATGCATTTTTGATATCCAACTGAAATAAGGGCCAATGTTTCGTTGCAGCCATGGCCAAAAACAGACGAACAGATGCCATCTTTGCAACTGGAGAAAACGTATCACTACTCTAATGGCACCTGGGAGCTTGTCCCACTTCCATCTGGGAAATCAATTGTTGGTTGCAGGTGGTTATTTAATGTTAAGGTGGGTCCTGATGGTCAAATAGACCGACTAAAAGCTCGTCTAGTGGCAAAGGGATACACTCAAGTTCACGGTCAAGAAAGAATCAGAAGTAAATGTTATGGAACAATTTAAGGAACGGGTTAATCTACTGATAGAAATCAAATTGAAGGGACAATTAGGAATCAATAAAACAGAACTCAAAGAGAGTGAGGAAATAGGTGAAACTCGTCCAATACCAGTTGCTTCAACTTTAGACCCATCCGCAACAGTGATATAATGTGGATATTTAGGTGGTGATATTTCAGAGAAAAGTGAGGAATTACCATTCACATGATCTGAAGCACCAGAATCCAAAACCCATCCAGTAGGTGTAGAGTGAGAGAGACAAACCATAGAATTACCGGTATGAGCTATAGTAGTCGAGGAGGTTGCGTGTTGTGCTGCCTTCAACTGCAAATACTCCTTATACTCATTGCCGGAGAAAGTAGTTTTATATTCAGACTTTGACTCAGAGTCATGAGAAGATTGAGCAACATTAGCTGTTTTGTTTGGATAGCCATGCAACTTGTAGCACCAATCCCGAATGTGCCCTTCTTCTTTACAATAAGTACACTGATAATTACTTCTACCCCCTCTACCACGTCCTTTACCACGACCACGTCCACGACCGCGTCCATGACCACGATCGCTGAAATTAGAAATAAACGCAGAGGACTCGGGGGCTGTATTGGTATCATCACTTGGTAAAGAAACTCGAGTGAGACGATCAATAAGATCTTCTACCGTAGGGATGGTGGTATTCGTCAAGGCTTGATCTCTAACAGCACCATACTCTCTTGGGAGACCATGAAGGATAAACACCATAAACATATTGTCAAGTTTTTCCAATACCTTCTTAGGATCATCACTAACCAACATGAGTTTGAGGCCATCAATAGTAGACTGAGCTCGAGCCAAATATTCTGATAAATCATGGTCAGTCATCTGAAGGGTAGACAAGTTGCGGACAGATTCATATAATCTCTGAATATCATTGGCATAAAGGTTCTTAGCCTTCTGCCAAAACTCATAACATGACCTATACGGACGAAAGTCTGATGGTGCTTGGACGAAAATGCACCATCAGCGTGGCCCACACGCGCCGGAAAAGGAGGCTGACAGAGGCGGCGCGTGGCGGCTCTTCTGGCGGCGATTTTTCAGACTAAGGGAGATAAATGGATTCCGGTCATGGTGGGAGGGCTTGTGTTTCCGTTAGTGTTGACGGAAAAACAGAACAGAGAAACCCAGCCGCCAAGGAAAAAGAAAAAGGAATACTAGGGTTTTAAACCTAGCTCTGGATACCAACTTGAAACTGAAAGTTGTATTTTTTCATATATTGAAGGATGAATATACACTGTATATATACAGATACATGAGTACCCAAATAGGTAATAAGTATCAAGTAATAAAACTATAATATCTTAGTCATAAATATAGAGTATCTCAACAAGGTGTTTAGATGGATTTAATTGGACTAGATTTCTGGGTTATTTTGTGGTGGAGTTACACTTGTATGCTGAGGTTGTGGTTTGAAGCATCATACAATGGGGACTTTGCTGTAAGTACAAATAGACGAATGAATGAAGTCTAATGCAGAAAATTCATGTTTTGCTATGTGATGACGAGACTGCTAGAGTTTTTAATGTTTTGTATTGTTTTACTACGAAGGTAACTGTTGCGCAAATGTTTTAGCTAACTTGAGTTGCCTTGCACCTCCTCCTTTGATCGTACTTCATGTGCCACATATGAAGATTGTGTCTAATGGAGTTATGAACTTATGATTGTATGTATGTACTCTTTCTTTAGTTGTTTTATAGTTTCTGTTACTAATTCAAAAAGAAAAAATCATCATGTTTCACTGATGACACTATAGCTGCTGAGAAGAGATCGAAACGTTCTGCTCAAATTGATTTGCAAAAGAATACAGATACATTCTTTCGTTGTAATGGCGTGCATTGTATCTATCATGCCCGCATAGCTGCTGAGAAGAGATCGAAACGTTCTGCTCAAATTGATTTGCAAAAGAAGATGAAGATGGTAAAATTATCTGCAATGCCCTCTTTCCTTTTTAGTTGTGCTTTTATATATACTAGCGTGTCGTGTCTGTTTGACTGCTGTTTTTATTGAACAAATCTCTAGAAAAATGTGAGAGACTATGCGTTAACAGCCGTGGTGCACTCGCCACTACAGTGTGCGTCTGTGTCTTCACAATTATATCGCTAGATTTACTCCTCACTGATGTTCCCTAGTTTCAATATGAAGTATCATTATTATTTCATAAGATTAGATTTACTTGTTACTGTTTGTTCCTTTTCTCCAAGATTTCAAACTATTTTCACATTTTACATCTACTGTATGAGCTTGATGAATCATGTATCAATCTTTCGACTGATATTTTGTTATCAATATTATGCACTAAATGTTTTGGACAAAATATTAATATTTTGAACAAAATTTTGTCAAATAGTTGATATAGTGGCACTATAGTTTTGCATAACGGAATTTTAACAATTTGCTATTTTCCGCTATCTGCGATTGATAACATTGATTATCTCCAACATGACCAATTTTCAATTGAATATACTGCTGTGATGGCTGTGATTATTTACCTTTACTTGTGTGTGTGTGTGTACAAGGGGCTGCTAAAAACATATTTTCACCCATTGTAGTACACAATTTTCTTGTGTCAGATCCAAATTTTGCATCAACATTTTATTGAACCACTACACTTTACCTTTTTTGCTCTGTCAAGCAACAAAGTTACCGCATAGGAAGACCCAATGTTTCTATTATTCATCAATCCTAAGTAAGTTGTGTAGCTTGATGTCGTAGGTCTACCTTTATCATGATGCTAAGTAAGTAACGGTAGAGTCCAAAAAATCCAAAAAAGGAAAAATAAATATTTGAAAGATTGACGTTAGAATCGATAGTACTTATAAAATGAATATGCCTAAGATAATTAATTTTTTTTTTTTTTTTGACGCAAAATAAGATAATTAATATAACAAACTAAATATTCGTCTATTTTCCGTAAGAACTAAATATGCTTAAGATAATTAAGACAAGTGTATTTGTGGTGATTTGGTGGAATTTTTTGGTGTAGACTTACCTTGTGATTCATGAGACATACATGCGGTTAATGTTTTTGAAAATTTTATGGTCGTGATTGACACATGTTTGCCGTTCTTTTGTGTTTCCCACTTCACTTTATCTGTTGTTCTAATGGTATTTTGATTGAGACATTTTGGTTGTGAGAAATTGTCGCTGCCACTCTGTTAAATAATTTTTGAAGAGAAGCTTTAGTGTCGGCTTAGCTGACGTTAAGACAGATGTGTTATCGCTCAATATGTGATCAGACAGCATCCACATGTGGTTGACTCAGCCTCTTAAATTTTTACAATGTCATGGATTATGCATTATTTTCATAATTTGTTTATGGATGTTTTGGATTTTATGTATCTAATATGATGTCATTCAAAAAAAAAAAAAAAAAAAAAAAAAAAAAAAAAATATGATGTCATTCAGATAAATAAGAGTATCTTTAGTATACCATGATGAGCATTGAGCACTGTGTTATGATATGTATGAGCAGCCTGCATGTATTTTGATATCTATGCACACTATTTTATTTTCTCCAGTTAATGAAATCTCAGTACCATTTTTTGTCACATTATGTGCCAGAAGCTATGTCAAAGTCTAATGTATTATATTCTAATGTCTTCCATTCATTAAGCCATTTCCATACAAGTTTACTTTCATTTTTATCATGATTATGAGTTCGAAAAAACATGGACTGAATCATATGCATTAATTTTAAGCATGGGAAAATAAACTTTTTTCTGGGGATACAGTACATAAGGGGTGGATGGCAGAGGAAGTTAATAGGAATGTCCTTCATTCACATTCAAATTTCATAAACTTTTTCTCTTTGTTTAACTTTTTAGATAGAATTATAAGTAATATAGTTTTTTTTTTTTTTTAAACTGAATGATATATATTTAGGAAAAAGAAGAAAAATGGCTCCTATTTTGGTTATTTGTTACTTTTACTTTATGTAGTATAATATGCGTTTAATTCTGCCTCCATTTTCTGCATGATGTATAGAGCTATTTGTAAATTTGTATAACATTTTATTGTGTATTTTTCTGTAAACTACTTTTAATAGAAAAAAATACTGATTGGTGTTTGAAGATGTTGATAAATTGTTTTTGCTACCATATCATCTAATATTTTGTGAAACAGGAAAATGCAGACGGTAGGAAAATGCAGACCCTTTTGTTCAGAAACTTTTTAATGTCTTTAGTAAAGAGTTCAAGCGCTAATTTTGTGCTAGATACTACTCCACTTGATGAATATATTTTCATGCACTGAGGTAGCTTTATGTCAGTTGTCATTACAAATTATTTGTTTGCTGCGTGAATATATTTTCATGCACTGAGGTAGCTTTATGAATGTTAAGTAAAACATTTGAAATTTTAGTATTTCGATTCCAATTTCTTCTGGGTGTATTCAGACTTTCATCTGGAATTGAATGTAGGGGCATTGATTGCTTTTGCTGCGTAAATGGGGTAGAACTTTCATCAGACTTTCATCTGTAGTCTTTATAAAGTGACTGAAAATTATATAGAAACTATACAAATTTCTGAGATATGGTAGGATCTAAAATCATAATATGTTTAGTTAGTTTGATCAGATTTAATTGAAATATAAGTTGATAAATGATGATAACATGACATTCTTCTAATGTAATATACAACTTACTTCAGTGTCTGTGGTTATATGACTTATATCTTGTTGCCATAGCAAGACTCTTTGGGGGTTTGATTGTCGTCATCGAAGGTCTCTGAATATCCTTTTCTCTAACTGCCCCATTCTCGAAACTCTAGAACTTTCCTTTACACTTGAATCTTTTGCCAAACTTCGGGTGCCATCTACTTCATCTAAAGCCTTGGCTTCTCTCTTTCAACTCAAGTGTTCTGCTCAACATACTTTAAAAACTTCACGTGCTACAAACTCTTATAACATTCATTGACAACGACGACAAATTTTGTTCATTTTAACTAAAGCTTTGGTATGTACAGTGTTTTTTGTTTGGATCTTATGTGTGATTTGTCCCTTGTTGCCAGAGAGATCCATCGTATGTTTCATCACCTTCATATAGATGGGGGACAAAGCCTAAAAGTGATGCTAAATGTTTCGTATCCCAATTGACCTTTATTCACTTTCAAGGATATCGAGGAAATCAGCTGGAGTTTACTGGCTATATTTTGCAAAATGGGCTTGTTTTAAAGATAATGATTATTGATGATTTGTTTATAGACTCGCTAGACCAACCAGAGGAGTGGTTGGAAAAAATTTCTGATCTACCACGGGGATCTGCCATATGCCAAGTTAAATTTTACTGAGCTGCCTCACTTTAAGGTGTGAATTCTTACCATCTTTATTCTATGTGGATTACTGTATCAAAGATGATGATATAAGTCTGCACAATTAGTTTCCCTTGTATTTACACGAATACCACCAAATTTTCAACTATATTGTTTATAGTCGAATAGACTCTTGAATTCCCAGTGCACTCTTATTCTCTTCATCCTTTTCTTCGTAATTCTTAAACTCAATGTGTTGTAATCTATGTTGTTATAAGCAATTTTTTGTTGAATTATATCATTAATAAAAGATGTCTATTCAGTATAATACTTTAATTTCCAACCAATTCTATCGCCTTGTTGGCTGTATGGGAGGATATCATGCATCATGTATATAGAATAGAAGCATGAGATAATGAGAGAAACGGCAGGTTTGAATTTGGTTAGAACTACTGCTTGTAGTTGTAGTGCCCATCATTTTGTTAGAGTCTGCAGTTGTAGTTAGATGTTAGGTATCATTCTTACAGTTAAGTTATAATTTCCTTTTTTGTAGTTGGCTATTAGTAGCAATTCTGCATATAAGTAGTGCATTGTACTCCAAAAGATGACCATTGGACCTCTGTTGCACGCTCACATTGTGTGATATTTTAATTAGATTTGCTATTTCATTCTAGCTTCTAGCCCACACGTCTTACACCCTAATGAGAATCCAGGATCAATTCTTGTATCAGCTCTCTTTATCAAAGAGAACTACCATGTGTGATCAAGGGCAATGTCATTAGCATTAGAACAAGATACATGAAGTTTATCAGGTGGGTGTCTCTTACTACTGGTTAGATGCAGGGTAATATTGATGGGGCTATCAAAGGTAGATTTAGAGCAACCGGGTGTGGAAATAGGAATGTTAGATGCCTTTATGGTTTTATCAACCATATGGCTTGTTCAACTGCTTGTACAGTTGTGTTGTGATGTGTTTCGATGGATTTTATTGGACTAGATGTCTGGGATATTGTGGTGGAGTTGCACTTTTATGCTCAGGTTGTGGTTTGAAGCATCATTGGGGACTTTGCTGTAAGTACGAATAGACGAACGAATGAAGTCTAATGCAGAAAATTCATGTTTTTTTAAGTGATAACTAGACTGCTAGTGTTTTTAATGTTTTGTATTGTTTTACTATGACGCTAACTCTTGTGCAAATGTTTTAGCTAACTTGAGTTATGAAATCTCATGCGCCCCATATGAAGATTGTATCCAATGGAGTTACGAACTTATGAGTGTATATACTATGTACTCTTTGTTTAATAGTTTCTCTTGTTCTTTTCTAGACCTTTGGTCGGTCCCTTATTAATTCAAAACGAAAAAATCGTCATGTTTAACTAATGATACTATACCTGCTGATCAAGACCCTTTGTGCTAGAGAAAATATGTCATAGCTGAAACTGATTGTATCAGTTAATTAGCATTTGTGGTACAGAAGTTTTAGATTGTAATAGTTAGTTAGTGCAGGTTAACAATCTGACCAGATTAAAACAAAACACCCAAACATAAATTGTTACCTAATGCTAAATGGCACCATTTGTAAAACATGATTTTGTATAATGATTGCAATTACATGAACTACTAATGGTAGATCTCTGAAGCATGGTAAAGCCGTATGAGTTTGGCATTTGCAAAGTATGGCTAGTTAATATTTTAGTCCTTGTGTTTGGAATAAACTTAATTAAATTTGAGTAACTTTTTTCACTTTATGACATTTGCAGTGTGCTTTGCAACTTCACTAAGAAGATGATGACAGTGGGAGCAAAACATATGAATATGTGCTTTTCATTTCAAGTTTTCAACAAGTCTCAATGGACTAAGAAAGCAATGCCAATATGGTGCTATTAATGCTGTGGGAAGGTGTCAAGTGATAGACCATGTCTTCGCAATTCGCATGTTGGTATGCTTGCACACTTTGTTACCTTGACAAATGATTTCCATCCATCCTCATGGTTTTTCAACAAATCTTTGGGACACTGTTGGTGAAAGGTTCAATAAAGATTTGATAGCTCATTATGCTAACTTCTTTTCTCAATTTTCATTTTCATAAATATTAGTCTGCACCAGAGTAGAAATAGTTTTGGAGGAGTGTGTTCTTTCCAATGTGCTTGTAGTACTGTCTTTCTTGGTTAAGTGAAATGATTAGTGTAGTATACAATATTTAAATTGATGGTCTCTTTGTTTGCTAACCACCTTTGGAACTATACGTTTTATGTCCCAATATTAAGTCCCCATTCAGTTTTTACACACTTGTAAATTTGACTTTACCTTGGCTCACTCTCCTCTTTGACAAACTCTAAATTTTGCCAGTAACACAAAATGTTCGAATACTTAGAAACTGTAACCCTTCTTTATATATCGCATGATACTTTGCAACATGTACTTGTGACTGACTGTTGTGGTTCATATTTCTGCATGTATGAGAAATGTGTATTTTAGTTAGTTATTATAAACAAGCTTGAAAGCACGGATGATTCGTAGTTAAAATAATTACTCAAAGTTCAGACTTGGGACACAGTTTGGGGAGCACTTTCTGACCAAGGCCTTAAGGTGCCTGACTACACATGTGTCTATATAAATAAGTATCGAAGCGAACAATTTAGATAGGTTATCTTCAATTAGAACTTGTTTTGTTTTGCCTTGAACAATAAGATAGATATAGGTCCAATCATGTCTTATTTCTTGTTTAAAACCTACCTATTTTGCTTTCCATTATACTTACCCTGTACTTTATGACAGTGTTGTTTATGGCATTGGATTCACTTTAATCAAGCCATTGCACCTTTCATCATCTTTCAGTTGTGAGATTATATATGGTTACCTTGTTGTAGTTATTTTCAGCACATTACAGTGATGGCAAGTTCTAATTACTATAACATGTAAGCGAATGATGATAAAAACAAACTAGGAAAAGACTCACATGTGTTCTTCAATGAAAAATTTCGATCTTTGCTTTTTCTCAATGAAAGTGAAGTAGACAGATTGATCAGCTCCTGGGATTTCATAATGTCAAGGCCAATCCTTACTGATGATACAAGAAAGTGAAAAGTAAGCTTTTAATTGACCTGTAATCTCATTGGAGTTGCTATTCTTGTGTAATGTCTTTGATCTTTCTTTCAAATATCCTGTTTATCACAATTTATTTAATGCATTTGTGCTTCTAAAATTGCATATTGTTTATCTTCTTTTTATCATGTATGTTTTATTTATTCTTTAGTTCCTATATATTTGTGTTTTGTTTAATGAATCAAAAAATAATACACAAGGTTATTGAGTACTTGTCAATGGAGAATGCTAGAATATGAACTTGGAATCTTTTTTCTTTTCCATTAATTTGCTAATAAATAGATTTAATTAACAGGGTTAATTGGTTAGTCATCGAATTCGACGTGCTGTGCTAGCAGTGGCGGTGGAGAAACCACCGTGAGAACCAAGCTCTACCATGAAAGAGTTTCAGCAATCAACGGATCTTGAACGAGCGCACTCTTTCTTCCGAAGCAACATCTACATTGATTTTGAAGAAGTTCCCTGACCTCACTCGGACCTGAAGAAGACGGAACAGTTGAAGAACAAACATAATCAAACCTCTTGGTAAGTAGCTAGTCAATCAATTTGTCGATCGCTTTCTCTTACAGTTGCAATAAGAGTATTCGGTTCTGGACTAGACCTAGTATATATGATCTCTTGGACATATATATTAGGACTTTTCTTGTGCATTGTCTTAGTTCAGTTGAATGAGTGATTATATGATGTTTGTCTATTTATGTTCTCTGGTGACATGTTAGTGTAAATTAGTGTGTGCATTTTCTGTTGATGGAAATTCGCTCTACCAATAGAAATTGCCTATTTGTTCTGGTTTTGTGGCATGAATGCATGCCCTACACCGAAAATCAGACCTTGTGATTCCAATATGACAATTAGAAAGTATATACTCAGTACTCACTTGGTTAATATTTGTTAATGTGTGTCAATTGTCGAGTATGTGTTTTCTCTTGTACTATATGATTATGTTTTGTTTTTTTCTATGTTCAACAGAAAGATTGTTCATTATTTCTAAAAATAAACTTTTGATTTTATGTGTTTCCGTCTCTTTTATACCAAATTACATTTATCTTAGTATTTCTAAACATGATGTTTTCTTCTGTCGTATGGATTTTTTCCGGCAAGCACCATAGTTAATGGAAAAAGTTAAATGTTGATGGAGATTTTTAATATCATAAGTAGTTGATAAAATAATTTAGCTGCTTGATATTTGGGGCTTGTCAGGATATTACGACTTTACTTTAGCAGCAACCAATACTGTCCTGTTGGATCAAAGCAGTGCATCAAAAAAACTGGAAGTTCAAACGAGTAACCACTTGCCTCTGCTTCAGTGCTTTTGCTGAATTGCTTATGATACTTTTTTTCTTAATCTAGTTCATCTTAAAAAATAATAACTATTTTATCTACAGTATTTGTTTTGCATTCTTAATATACTTGTTGCATGTCTCTTCTGTTATACAGTATACTCTATAAATACATTTTGTCGTAGCTTCTATAGTTTCTTTGATAGAATTTGAAATTTGTTTTAGGTTAGCTTCTAGCATGGTTGCTGTTGATGTGATTAGTAGAGCTATCCATAAACAATGTCAGAGTTCTTAATATTGCTGTAATGAAACCCGTAAGGAGGTTCGAACCAATTGGTGGGTGCATTTGATGTAAGACGTGTAATTTATTTGTGGTGATTTGGTAGAATTGTTTGGTGTAGACTAACCTCATGAGACATACATGCGGTTAATGTTTTTAATAATTTCATGGTCGTGATTGACACATGTTTGCCGTTCTCTTATGTCTTACCCACTTCACTTTATCTGTGGTTTTAATGGGTATTTTGATTGAGACTTTTTGGTTGTGAGAAATTGTCGCTGCCACTCTGTTCAATAATGATATTGTGGATGAAATTTCAGGATTGAAGGTGTTGTGTATTTAAATTAATTTTTGAAGATATCATATTAAGTAAAAAACTGTTTTTGGAGGTTATGGTTCATTCATTGATGTGTTATTATGTGGGTGTGATTATGTGTATCTGTGGATTTTTAAATGTGTAAATGAGATGGAAGTCTCTTATATGTAAATATACAAAAGCCATGCATAAAAATAACGTCAAAAATTTAACTTCTTCAATTGTTATCTTGAATGTGCCTCTTAAATTTTTACAATGTCATGGATCGTGCTCTGTCATGGATTATGCACTATTTTTATAATTTGTTTTGGTTGTTTTCAATTTTAAGTATCTAATATGATGTCTTTCAAATAATTAGGAGTATCTTTAGTGTACCATAATGAGCACCGTGTATTCTGATATCTTATCTTTTATTGCTTCTGATAAAGTGAAATACATATTTACTAGTTATGATTATTTTTCTCCAGTTACTAAAATCTGAGTACATGTTTTCTGACATTATGTCCCAGAAGCTATGTTGAAGTCTAATGTATTATAGTTCTAATGTCTCCTATTTTTTTCAAGCAGTGTTTTCTTTTTCTTATTTCTTAATTATGCAAACACTTCAAAGTAGCAAGGTTAAACCAGTAAACCATTCATTAAGCCATTTTCATACAAGTTTACTCTCATTTTTATCATGATTATGAGTTTGAAAAAATGTGGAATGAATCATATACTTGAATTTTAAGCATGGACAAACAAACCTCAAGATTGTACTTTTCTGGGGATACACTACATAAGGGGTGGATGGCAGAGGAAGTTAATAGGAATGTCCTTCATTCACATTCAAATTTCATAAACTTTTTCTCTTTGTATACCGTTTTAGATAGAATTAGAAGGTTTAATTTTTATTTTTTTTGAAACTGAATGATATATAGGAAACGAAGAAAGATGACTCCTATTTTGGTTGTGTTACTCTTACTTGATGTAGTATAACATGCGTTTAGTTCCGCCTCCATTTTCTGCATGATATATAGAGCTATTTGAAAAAATTTATAATGTTTATTGTGTATTTCTCTATATACTAGTACAAAAAATATTGATTGATGTTGACGATGCTGATAAATTGTTTTTGCTACCATGTTTTCTACTATTTTGGGAAACAGCAAAATGGAGTTGGCAGGAATAACAAGGTTCTGTCTCGGGTGCATGTTACTTTGTAAGAAATAGCTGATATCAGACCCTTTGTTCAAAGAATGGTTAATGTCTCTAGTAAGGAACCTGTGAGCGCAACTAAGATCCAGTGAAGAGTTCAAGCAACTACTTTCTGTGCTAGATACTATTCCACTTGATGAATATTTTTCATTGAGGTATCTTTATGTCAGTTGTCATTACAAATTATTTGTTCGTCAATGTTAAGTTAAACATTTGAAATTTTAGTATTTCGATTCCAATTTCTTCTAGGTGTATTCAGACTTTCATTTGGAATTGAATGTAGGGGCATTGATTGCTTTTGTTGCGCAAATGGGGTAGAACTTTTGAAGAACAAAAGGAACAAACTAAGTTGGTGTTGCATGTCAATGAGTTGTATCAAATGTTGGATTATGTTAATCAAGTTTCTGAATGATGGTTATTACAAAGCCTATTGGTAAGCTTCATACTCTAAATTCAGATTCAAAATGAACATTTTTGCATCTGAATACTTTAGTTGCTGATATGGAAAGATAAACTGTGTTTAGAAGTATCGAAGAAATAAAAATAGTTTGAGAGAGAGTTAGGAGAGTGAAAGAGAGAAAAAAAGGAGAGGATCCATGTCCATAACTCACTGAATTTAACTGATTTGGAACTGAATTTGTAACCCCGAGTCAATTATAATTTTCTTACTTCAATCAATACATGTCAAGGGTACATATATAGGGATAGGAAAGATAGCTTGGGTGTACATTGGCCCATCAAGGGTCCAGTCCATAGAAGCCCAATAGGACTTCTCTATACTCCTTTTGTTACCATTTTGTATGAGTACTATGATAATGATCTTACAATGTTAGGTGGAAGCTTCACAACTTAGTGAATCATTTTGTACCTCAATTTATTAAATTCTTACCATTTTAGCTTGATGATATGTAAGTTTAATTAAACACCAACTTTTGAAAGCTTTGGTTGTTTATTTCCCTTCAATTAATCCATTAATTAGATTGATAAAACCATGTGTTGATCAATTAATTAGACAAATAAGATTGGAACCACAATCAATCAAGAATAGTGAATTGTAGGAGATTGATAAATCAAGAGTTAATCAATTAATTAGACAAATCAGTTAAAGAAATAGACATACAAAAAAAAGGTATTTTAGAATACCTCAAACTAATCAAATGTTGGAATCACAGTCGGGTGCCAGTGTCAAACCCCAGTCTTTGGGGTGGGAGCAAACCAACCCAACCAACTGGACACCGGCGATGAATCAATCATAAAAATTGTATATACATGTCTCGTCTTTCTTGTTTTGAGTAACTTAATTTCCTTTTATTTCCCTTTTTTTTTTTGACAATTTCCTTTTATTTCTCTATCTAGTGGATCATTTCCAAGCTGACCGATCCTCTCCAAGCCTATTTAGTTCAGCTTTCTCTCCTTTTCTTAAATCCTTCTTCACTTACTAGATCAACAATTGGATCAGTACCACCATTGGGCCTCACCTCCAAGAATTTGATCTCACCCTCTTTACCGACGACTTCAACCTCCATCTCACTCTCCTCACTTGCTTTAACCTAGTCTTTTTCAGGTAAAAATTCGTCTTCCATCCTCCTTTTTATTCATTTTTTTTTTCAGGATTGAATATATCTTGTCTTTATACAGTGACTGAAAAGTATATAGAAACCAAACAAATTTCTGAGATATGATAGGATCTAAAAACTTAATATGTTTAGTTAGGTTGATCAGATTTAATTGAAATATGAATTGATACATGATGGTAATATAGCATTCATCTAATGTGATGTACAATGTACTTCAGTGTCTGTGGTTATATGACTTATATCTTGTTGCCATTGCATGACACTTTGGGAATTTTTTTGTCATCATTGAAGGTCTCGGAATAACGTTTTCTGTAACTGCTCCATTCTCGAAACTCTAGAACTTTCCTTAGACCTGAATCTTTGGTCAAACTTGGAGTTCCATCTACTTCATCTAAAGCCTTGGCTTCTCACTTTCAACTCAAGTGTTCTGCTCAGCGTACCTTAAAAATGTCACTTGCTACAAACTCTTATAACATTCATCGACAATGACAAGTTTTGTTCATTTTAACTAAAGCTTTGGTATGTACAGTGTTTTTTGTTTGGATCTTGTGTGAGTTTTCCCTTTTTGCCAGACAGATACATCGTGTGTTTCATCATCTTCATATAGATGGGGGACAAAGCCTAAAAGTGGTCCTAAATGTGTCGTATACCATTTGATCTTTATTCACTTTCAAGGATATATCTAGGAAATCAGCTGGTGTTTACTGGCTATATTTTGCAAAACGGACTTGTTTTGAAGACAATGAAAATTGGTGATTTTTTATAGACTCGCTAGACCAACTGGAGGAGTGGTTGAAAGAAACTTCTGATATCTAGCAAGGAGATCTGCCATGTGGGAAGTTAAATTTTATTGAGCTGGATCACCTTATAACTCTCACCATCTTTATTCTATGTGGCTTACTGTGTCAAAGATGATGTTATAAGTCTGCACAATTAGTTTTCCCTTGTATTTACACGCATACCACCAAATTTCCAACTATATTGTTTATAGGCGACTAGACTCTCGAATTCCCAGTGCACTCTAATTCTCTTCATTCTTTTCTCTCTGATTCCTAAACTCAATGTGTTGTAGTCTCTTTTGTTGTAAGCAATATTTTTGTGATGCATCATTAATAAAAGAAGTCTATTCAGTATAATACTTTAATATCCATCCAATTCTATCGCCTTGTTGGCTGTGCTGGAGAAAATCTTGCGTCATGCATATAGAATAGAAGCATGAGATAATGAGAGTGAGAGAAAAGGCAGTTTTGAATTTGGTTAGAACTACTGCTTAAGTTATAATTTCCATTTTTTGTAGTTTGCTATCAGTACCAATTCTGCATATAACCAGTGCATTGTCCTCCAAAGGATGACCATTGGACCTCTGTTGCACTCTCACACATCGTTTTTTTTTCTATTTAATTCTAGCTTCTAGCCCATACTTCTAGCCCATATCAATTCTTGTATCAGCTCTCTTTGTCATATAGAACTACCATGTGTGGTCATGGACAATGCCATTGGCATTAGAACAAGAGGCAATTAGATCCACCGATAGCAAAAAGTTTGATTCTTAGAACGTCAGTTTAACATAGTAATCTCTGCTATTCAACTATTTATTAGCTTTTGTTCTAATAGAATAATTAACCAACTCGTGCAAATTTTGAATAGAGTTCACTTAAATATGAGATATATTGTGAGTGGTAAATTTAATTGGTTGAAGGTAAGAAGTAATCAACGAAATGTTTTTCCTATGTTAAGTGTAAAAAAACTCTTGTGTAGGATCCGTGTGTATGTGTATAAAATTAGAAGTCTTGTCGTCATTTAAAAAAAAAAATTACGGAGTTTTTCCTAAGGTCTCAATACATGTTTGTGATTGTGACATTCCTAGATACATGAAGTTTCTCAGGTGGGTGTCTCTTGCTACCGGTTAGATGCAGGGTAATTCGGATGGGGATATCAAAGGTAGATTTAGGGCAACAGGGTGTAGAGATGTACCGAGAAATAGGAATGTTAGATGACTTTATGGTTTTATCAACCATATGGTTGTGTTGTGAGGTGTTTTGCACTTGTATGCTGAGGTTGTGGTTTGAAGCGTCATTGGAAACTTTGTAGTAAGTACGAATAGACAAACGAATGTAGAAAATTCATATTTTGCTGAGTGACTAGACTGCTAGAGTTTTTAATATTTTGTATTGTTTTACTATGAAGCTAACTCTTATGCGAATGTTTTAGCTAACTTTAGTTGCCTTGAACCTTCTCGTTTGGTCGTACTGCATGTGCCCCATATGAAGATTGTGTCTAATGGAGTTATGAACTTATGATTGTATGTATGTACTCTTCGTTTAGTTGTTTTTATAGTTTCTCTAGTTCTTTTCTAGATCTTTGGTAGGTCCCTTATCAAGACCCTTTGCGCTAGAGAAAATATGTCATAGTTAGTTGAAACTTTTCTGAAGCATGGTAAAGCCGTGTGGGTTTGGCATTTGCTCCCACTCTGAATGAGATTCTCGTACTATCCAGATAGAAAACAGATCCCAAAATGGCTATTGCCACACCTTCACTTAGTCTAAGTTTTACTCAGACCCGGATATAGGGTCTCACTCGCAAGTGTATGCAAACATGAAATCAAGTGTAGTTTCTTTTTTATTTAAAATGATTATATTAGTTTGGGTGGCTATAAAGCTTGTAATCTTGTACTATACATGATTACCAAATTAATTACCTATTGCTTAATGCACCCCAGATTGCTTAGCGCACCCTTCAGATTTTTAGCGCACCCCCCATATCTCTAGCGCACCCCTTAAAAATCTGGGGGGTGCGCTAGAAATTTAAGGGGTGCGCTAAGCAATCTGGGGTATTTATGCACGGTGCATAAGCATGACTTAAAAATTTATGGGGTGCGCTTCAGAAAGGATCTATGGAACTGAATCAAGAGAACCAAAGGATGGAAGACAAGAAACTAAATGACCTAAAAATTGAAATGGAAACAATAATGACAGAAATTAGTTAATCCAAAGGATGGAACATTAAATTGAACAAGGGTAGAGATACATATAATATACTTGCAATTCTTAAATCCAGAGACAAGAATTCAACGATGATGGTTCCTTTCTTCACTCACATGGCGTAAAGAAGAATCCACCAGAATTTAATAATGTCATCAAAATCAAACCACCACAATCAATGTCAAAACGCGAAACAGAGCCATCTCAGTTTGACGCTAAATGTTTGAATGAATTGGAAAAATATATTTAACAAAAGAGTTATGAAAACTGTAAACACATAGCTTTGACAATTGACATAATGCAAACAAAATTGACACCTGGAAAAGAGTAGATCCTATCACAATATCATGTCCTAATTGTTATCTTGAACTTGTTAAGCATTTGAACTAGAAGCCAGAGCTTCAGATAAAGATCATAAACACAAAACATCTTTGCTCTTATAAGAAAAATCCAAAATCAAGTCTAGCACCAATTAACCCTCCGTACCAAACAATGAAAAACACTCAATTAACCCTCCGTACCAAACACTGAAAAACGGAATCAAACAATCAAACACTCAGCTATGTGTTGGCAGTGATTTACGAGATCAAGCTATTTGATTTACCTCCACCACGAGAGAGAGAGAGAGAGATGTGATTTTGCAGCTAATTGGAAGTGACAGATGCTTTTGTGAATTTTGAAGAAGGTGAGTTTTAGTGCGAGAGAGAGAGAGAGAGACTGATGCTTTGTGTATTGTGAGACTGATAGTGAGTTTTAGTGAGAGAGAGAGAGAGAGAGAGAGAGAGAGAGAGAGAGAGAGATTGATGCTTTGTGTATTGTGCTTTGTGTGAGACCGAGTCAATTAATTGTATTGTTTTAAGGCGTGAGGCTGCATCTAGGCTTTGTGCTTCTGTGTTTTTGGTTTTTGGTTAAGTTGATGTTTCTGTGTATATTGTTCTCTCTTGTTGTAACTTTATTAATACTAACATGCATGCGAGTCTCTGCAAACATTCCTAAATATCTCATGATTTGAACCAAAAAGCCATGCAACTACTTAAAAGAAACAAAAGAGAAAAGTTGCCATAAATGTCAAATATTCTCTTATAATATTAAATACAAAGAGACACAATTGAGTATGTATTAATATTAAGGATCAATTTTTGTTAATCACTCAATGTCTCTTTGATATTAATTATGACTCAAATTTTTCTTTATCCTTATATACACACATCCTTCCTATTTTGCTACATATATTCTTTTACATGCCTTAGAGTGTGTGGATATGTTAATTACACTTTGGTAAATAAGTTAAAGCATATATGTCACCAATAAACACTTTTTTACATCCAGTTAGATTTTAATATCTTAGCTAGATACCACCAAATCTATAAACTACTATAAAATAATATTAAATGCGAGCGTGCGTGCGTTTGGGTGATAAAATAAATAAATTAAATAAATATTATAACTAAATTATAAAATATACTTAGACTCTTATGATTTTGATAGTAATTAAAATTTATTCAAAAAATTAAAATTTATCAGAAAAATTATAACAATTAAAAGTATAATTTTTAACTTTACTAAATACATGTGTCCTCACTTTGAATGGCATGTGCTCAGTGCAGTAGTACAGAGTAATATTAATTAATACATTATTAAGGTTTTCTTTTCAAACTAAAAATGGAAAGTTGATCATCAAGTACAAGGTGGTCCAGTACCTCGCCATACATTATACTCATGTTCCTCACTCGCAAGTGTGTGCAATGGTGAAATCAAATGTAGTCTGTAGTAGGAGCAAAACATATGTCACTACCAATCAAAAGAAAATCACGTCCAAGCAATTAATTTTCAGTGGCATGTAAACTTACCTATTTGCCCATGAATTTATTTCTTTTTCTTCTTCTTCACAAAACCCAGATTCACGCCTTGATGTATGTTGTTATTTTCCTCTGAAACCCACAACCATACAGATCTGTCTTTCCCCTTTGTAAGCTTGAATTCAACATACAACTATTGAGCAATGGAGAAATGGTAGCATGAGAGAAGAATATTGAGATATGGATATGGAGTTTTAAGAGATGGAGAGAGAAATCGATCTCCATAAATGTATTACAAGGTTCTGGACTCCAGTAGAATGAGAGCAATTTTTTGTTTTGTTTTTTCACTATTGAGTTTGATTTTTTATTTCTATTGGCTGGGTTTAGTCTCAACAAAACTATCCAAACATATATGAACGGTGTACAAATTTTGTTACTTTTTTGATAATTTTTTAAATGTGTTTTTGTTTTTTACTTTTAATTAAAACCTATTTTGGTAATTAGATATGGAAAAGCAATTTTGATTCAAATTATCCAAACAACATTAAATTTTGAGAATCACTTTTACATTAATATATCCAAACATAAATCAATTCTGTTCAACTCACTTTTAACTAAAATCAATTCTATCAAATTCAATTCTGTCAAAATCAATTATACCCGCCGCCAAACCAAACACATACATAATATACTTGCAATTCTTAAATCCAGAGACAAGAATTCAATGATGATGGTTCCTTTCTTCACTCACATGGCGTAAAGAAGAATCCACCAGAATTTAATAATGTCATCAAAATCAAACCACCACAATCAATGTCAAAACGCGAAACAGAGCGATCTCAGTTTGACGCTAAATGTTTGAATGAATTGGAGCAAAACATATGTCACTACCAATCAAATTTTGATATTTGAATAGGTAGCGAGGGGGAAAAGATTTGATGTTATTTTATACGAATAAAATTGCTCTTGTCAAAATATATAAAACTTAAACAAAAATAACTTTAGAGGAGGGAACAATTACAAGATAAAAAATAGAATATAAAGCAACATTTATAGGAAATGAATATGAAAGTATAAATTAAGTAACATGTATTTGTATAAAAGAGTACACTTGGGCTAGATTACCACAATTCAATAACACAATATAATTAAATATAAAGGTGTCTACTTAGTATAAATTAAGCATCTTTTATATATATATATATATATATATATATATATATATATATATATATATATATATATATATATATATATATATATATATTGACTATGTCCACCCATTTACAAAATATTAATATTAACTTTTCATTTTAAAATTAAAAATGATTTTCTAAAAATATATAATAAACACTACTAAAATAATAAAAGTGACTTTTTTAAGTAAGAAATAGTGATATTTTCTTTTAAATATCCAAAACAAACGCATTCTAAGAGGCAAAATATAAATTGTTTTTGTGACCTTACTCTTAGAACGATACCATGTTTTGTAATATATTGTGGGTATTTTCCTTACTCTAATTCAATTTGGTTATAAAATAAATAATAATATTTTCCTTTCATTTTTTTGCTGACCTGTCATGAATTAACATACGAAAATCTTATTTTGTTAAGGTTTTAATAAAAAAAACAACACTAAAAAAAGAAAAAAGAAACAAATAGTTGAGGAAATGATAGTGATTATCTTACCACCGCGAGATCAAGCTTTGTGTTGGCAGTGATTTACCTCTTATTCTTTGTTTTGATGTGTGGCTAGCTGCAATTAATGAAGAGAGTGAGTGAGTGAGAATTCAATATTAAGTTGATATATACCCTAGTGTATAGAAGAATTAATATTTTGCATTCATTGCTTGGGGTGTAGTGTAGTGTGGATTTACCTCTTATTTTTTGTTTTGAAAGAGATGCATGGGAGACTGACTGCATTAGAGAGAGAGAGAGAGAGAGGTGATTTTGAAGAAGGTGTGGAACTAACTATATAATGTAGTTTCCCATTAGAGATTTGATGGAGAAAATTTGGAAGCACTTCCACACCATATTCTCCTATCTAATTAAGCATGACAAGAAAATAGGTACGTACCGTCCACAACTATAATGAATGTGATGGAAAAAATTTAAGAAGCACTTCCACACCAGATTTTGAAGAAAATAGATTTGGCAGCTCCTAATATGCGATGGTTGCTGTGTGGTGGTTGTTCATGGTTGCTGTGTGGTGATGGTGGTTGTTCGTTTGAGAGAGTAATGAAGAAGAAGAAAGAAATGAATAGAGAGAGAGAGAGAGAGAGAGTGTGTTTGGTTTTTGAGAAATGAATGAAATGTGAGAGAAATGAATAAGTTGGGGGAATTGAAGGAGATGAAAGAGATGGAGCTTAGTTAAGTTATATGTGTGTTAAGGATCCCAACTCTGTTATTGTTCTCTCTTGTTGTAACTTTATTAATACTAACATGCATGCGAGTCTCTGCAAACATTCCTAAATATCTCATGATTTGAACCAAAAAGCCATGCAACTACTTAAAAGAAACAAAAGAGAAAAGTTGCCATAAATGTCAAATATTCTCTTATACTATTAAATACAAAGAGACACAATTGAGTATGTATTAATATTGAGGATCAATTTTTGTTAATCACTCAATGTCTCTTTGATATTAATTATGACTCAATTTTTCTTTATCCTTATACACACACATCCTTCCTATTTTGCTACATATATTCTTTTACACTTCTTAGAGTGTGTGGATATGTTAATTACACTTTGGTAAATAAGTTAATTTATATGCCACCAATAAACACTTTTTTACATTCAGTTAGATTTAAATATCTTAGCTAGATATCACCAAATCTATAAACTACTATAAAATAATATTTAATGCGAGCGTGCGTGCGTTCGAGTAATAAAATAAATAAATAAAATAAATATTATAACTAAATTATAAAATATACTTAGACTCTTATGATTTTGATAATAAAATCTATTTGAAAATTGTAACAACCCGTTTTTCAAAGGTCTGAAAAGGCAGTATATTTTTTTTTTCGTTTTCAACTAACACTCAGAGTGCGCATAGAATATTTTTCAATGAGCCGGCATTCAAATATACAAAAGAATTCATTACCATAAGGTGCTTCGACAAGCAAAGTGTATTCCTGAATAATTACAATCCAAGTCTAAGTATTCAAATACTTACAACAAAACAAGTTAGAAAACCCTATGCTAACCAAAAAGCACGGTGCACAAAACACACCGGCGCATAGTCTAACTATACTAAGCTTCACCACGTGCTCACTATGGCCTAGAACTGCCACCGTCGTCACCACGACCTAACCCATCATCTGGGTGGGATGAGCCCGCAAATGAAAGAAAGGGTCACCACAAAATATATAGTATATATATATATAACCGGTGCGAAAGATTGTACACATAACAATAATTCCACAAACACAAGAGAAAGCTCTTAACCACCAAAGCAATTCCCACCAACGGGTTCATGTAAGCAATGCACACATAGCCTATAATGCAACCTCTACAATGCGTGGTACTAACCCTAGCTACCACAATGCATGAGTTCCGGAATCGTAGGTCCATCCCCTACTAACAATATCAATAAAATCCCGTAGCTCTCCCGATCACTACAAGGATTAGAGTGGGCTCTCCCGATCACCGCACCCCATGGCTCTCCCGATCACCACGTATCGAACTAAATAAAATCCCGTAGCTCTCCCGTTCACTACAAAGGATTAGAGTGGGCTCTCCCGATCACCACACCCCTACCATAAGTATCAATAGAATCCCGTAGCTCTCCCGATCAATACAAGGATTAGAGTGGGCTCTCCCGATCACCACACCCCGTAGCTCTCCCGATCACTACGTATCGATCTCAACAAGAACCTCGTAGCTCTCCCGATCACTACGAACCACTAGGGTGGGCTCTCCCGATCACCACACCGGGCACGCAACTACCAAAAATGCATGAGCTACGCTTCCCCATATATGCTAATGCAACATTTACATATCATACAAGCATATGTAATTACAACCACAACAACATACATATATTTTCAATCATATGTAAACAACGCACATATTATAAACACTTTCTCATCACGAGAATACATAATACATACATGCCAATCACAACACAGCACATCACAGAAAATAACCAAGCATGTTATTAACCAGTGAAAAGACAGAAATAAAGTGGAGCCCTTACCTCAGCAAGCTTCCGTTAACTTTTCTCACGAAATTCTACAATTCACGCTACCTAAAATATAAGCAGCGTAATATCAATAAAATACTCTCAACGTATCCTATCGAAACGAAACTCATTCTCTAAGTTCTAGAGAGGCTTAAGGTACTTTCTAACACTCTCGGATAGTGATTTCGAGTCCTCCCCATAGTGATTAAAAATTCACGAAGTTAATTGCATTATTTCTCGCTACGCGAAAATATTTTCGTTTCAAAACAAACTAAGAAACACTTTGATTCCTAACTCCAAGGCAATCAATTTTCACATACTAAAACCATTTGAAAACAACCCAAAACTCTTTGAAAATTTTCACAAATATAAAAGTTTACTTGCACCACAAGTTACAAGTTTTTCCTTTCAAATAAAATAAACCCCATAATCAATCCTTTCAAAAGATTAGATCATCCACCAATGCAATGATCATTTACTCATCAATTTGGACTTAGAAAATTTTGAAATCTCATGGCCATATACATCTATATGCCACGGCCAAAACAACAAAACATCAAGCTAGCTCCCAAAATTTTCCTTTTCAAAACCATAGTCTAAATCAATTAGCTCCCAATTTCATTAAACTTAACAATCAAAACCTTTTCACAACACCAATCAAAAACCCTAAGAGTTTTCCAAAACTCTCATGAACATAGAAATTATTATTTTTCTTGTCTCTTAAAACAAAATCATTTATCACACATCCATTTCCATAAAAAGCCTTAAAACAACATCATGAACACAAACTCTAAACAAAAATTCATGTTCATGACACATAGAAATTTTCTCATCAAAACCCTAACCCAAAATCTCATGAAAATCTCATCACTCCATGGAAATCAACCATACTAAGCTTAAACATGCTAATCTAACACTCATGAATAACTTCTATGGAACAAAAGCATTTATGAATCATTTTCTAACATTTTCATCTCAAGAACATAAACCTATCAATCCAAAAAACTCTAAGAGTTTGGCTAACTAAAAGAAAAGAATAGGTTTAGTTACCTTAGAAGATGATCCTTGCAAATTTCCAATGATCCAACAAGCTTTTAATCAAGAGAAATGGTGAAGAGTTGAAATTTTGGTCCATGGTTGGGAGAGAAAGAAAGCTCACGGCCAAAGAGAGAAAGAAGAAGTGAATTTGTGATTTTCCTACTCATGGTTCAAGTAACATAAAGCTTCCCAAAATTGTCTTGTTTAATTATAACCCTTGGATCAAATAGTAAAAGCTTCCAAGACTAATCCCTAGCCCTTGGATCAAAACCAAGTCTATCCTCACAAGATATTATCAAAACTTCCACACAAAGTCACGTTTTCAGCTCTCGCGCATCGCGACGAACGAAACTCACAAAAACAGAAAACTTACGGAAAGAACGTCTATCGTTAAACAATTCCAAAACTTATCGCCGAATCTTTTTCCGCGACTGTAATTTTCTTCCATACCTTAGAAAATTAATCTCAGGACATATCCTAACTCACGCAGATATATGAAACTTCCATCCGAAACCTCACTTAAAACAGACGCAGTAAGATTTTCCATCAGCAGGTAAAATCCTACTCGTTTTTCCAAAAACAAGAATAATCCAAATCTCGTTATTCTGAATCCACATCAACCTTCTTAATCACAAAAGAGGATTACAAGACAAAAGTCTGTGCCTTTACAGCGCACGAGCACAAAACAGGCTCAATTACAGCAAAATCCTATAATCGCGACAATACTCATGAAAACGCTTCGCCAAAAACCCTAAAAACTTAGCCGACACTAAAGTTCCTTAGGAAAATTGTACAGTGGAATCTTGGGTCTTACATTACTACCCTCCAAAAAGAAGTTTCGTCCTCAAAACTAAAGGTAAGAGTAACAACTCAACTAATTATTACCATCACCAACACAACAAAATCCCTCAGGATTAGGTGCAGCCACACAGATGCTAACACCGGGTGAAGTCACACAGATACTCTCACCAACACACTGGCACAACCGTGCACCAACCGCAACTCTCAACGAGTTCACCACTCAAAAATTAACCTCACAACAGAACCTCTAGTTCCCAAAGATCCTCGTGCCCACAAACAAAAATTTCCAAAGTCACCTCTTTCGCCTCCGCGACATAGCCAATTTCCCTGGTTCACGCGAAGCAGTTACTGACTACCCTCCAAAAAGAAACACCGAAACTTTCTGCGCACCAGCAAAACCGGCAAAACTAGTCATTTCCAGTCAACACGACTCCGTCTATTATCAACAAGAGATTAAGGATGATCAGTTCCTCAATTTGTCAATAAATAGTCGACAATCATGATGGTGGTTTAGACCATCTTTATCCAACTTAAACGATGCTTCATTCCGCTTATGCTCAATGTCCTCCGAGTCACAAGGGTTCCACAAATCCTTCGAGGTTTTTCTTAATGTTTCCCTCGATCTCTTACGAATACAAGGCCGAAGTCGTAAGACACAACACTCAAAACACATCGTTCAAGCTCTCATGATTCCACTCATGAAACATCCGTTGAACATCATTCAACAGTAATACAATGCCACCACGGCAGGTACCACCAAAACCATTACATTCCGAACAAGTTGTCTTCTCTATAGAAGAATTTTCCGCTCTTCCAATATCCATAAGTGCGCAACTCAGTGAATACGCCGAACCGTCTACTCACATACGAATCTCTTTCCAAACACGACTTAAATAATACCATCCCAACCTCCGGTTGGTGATTACAACTCCTCATAGTCTTGTCACTTGCCAACTATACCATCTATTTCTCTTGTACTCCTTTTATCCAAATCCCCAATTCCGATTAGATTCCTTATCCAAACATTTCTGAGTCTCAACAGAAAATCTCATCCAATGTTTACTAACTCATAATCCGACACAGAACAAACACTAGAACTGTCCCTACCCTAGCTATGTTCTAACCGACTCTGGACTAACGACTCAAATATACACTTTCCCTTTGAAGATTTAAAGCCGTGCTCTGATACCAATTGTAACAACCCGTTTTTCAAAGGCCTGAAAATGCAGTATATTTTTTTTTCTTTTTCAACTAACACTCAGAGTGCGCATAGAATATTTTTCAATGAGTCGGCATTCAAATATACAAAAGAACTCATTACCATAAGGTGCTTCGACAAGCAAAGTGTATTCCTGAATAATTACAATCCAAGTCTAAGTATTCAAATACTTACAACAAAACAAGTTAGAAAACCCTATGCTAACCAAAAAGCACGGTGCACAAAACACACCGGCGCATAGTCTAACTATACTAAGCTTCACCACGTGCTCACTATGGCCTAGAACTGCCACCGTCGTCACCACGACCTAACCCATCATCTGGGTGGGATGAGCCCGCAAATGAAAGAAAGGGTCACCACAAAATATATAGTATATATATATATAACCGGTGCGAAAGATTGTACACATAACAATAATTCCACAAACACAAGAGAAAGCTCTTAACCACCAAAGCAATTCCCACCAACGGGTTCATATAAGCAATGCACACATAGCCTATAATGCAACCTCTACAATGCGTGGTACTAACCCTAGCTACCACAATGCATGAGTTCCGGAATCGTAGGTCCATCCCCTACTAACAATATCAATAAAATCCCGTAGCTCTCCCGATCACTACAAGGATTAGAGTGGGCTCTCCCGATCACCGCACCCCATGGCTCTCCCGATCACCACGTATCGAACTAAATAAAATCCCGTAGCTCTCCCGTTCACTACAAAGGATTAGAGTGGGCTCTCCCGATCACCGCACCCCTACCATAAGTATCAATAGAATCCCGTAGCTCTCCCGATCACTACAAGGATTAGAGTGGGCTCTCCCGATCACCACACCCCATAGCTCTCCCGATCACTACGTATCGATCTCAACAAGAACCTCGTAGCTCTCCCGATCACTACGAACCACTAGGGTGGGCTCTCCTGATCACCACACCGGGCACGCAACTACCAAAAATGCATGAGCATACGCTTCCCCATATATGCTAATGCAACATTTACATATCATACAAGCATATGTAATTACAACCACAACAACATACATATATTTCCAATCATATGTAAACAACGCACATATTATAAACACTTTCTCATCACGAGAATACATAATACATACATGCCAATCACAACACAGCACATCACAGAAAATAACCAAGCATGTTATTAACCAGTGAAAAGACATAAATAAAGTGGAGCCCTTACCTCAGCAAGCTTCCGTTAACTTTTCTCACGAAATTCTACAATTCACGCTACCTAAAATATAAGCAGCGTAATATCAATAAAATACTCTCAACGTATCCTATCGAAACGAAACTCATTCTCTAAGTTCTAGAGAGGCTTAAGGTACTTTCTAACACTCTCGGATAGTGATTTCGAGTCCTCCCCATAGTGATTAAAAATTCACGAAGTTAATTGCATTATTTCTCGCTACGCGAAAATATTTTCGTTTCAAAACAAACTAAGAAACACTTTGATTCCTAACTCCAAGGCAATCAATTTTCACATACTAAAACCATTTGAAAACAACCCAAAACTCTTTGAAAATTTTCACAAATATAAAAGTTTACTTGCACCACAAGTTACAAGTTTTTCCTTTCAAATAAAATAAACCCCATAATCAATCCTTTCAAAAGATTAGATCATCCACCAATGCAATGATCATTTACTCATCAATTTGGACTTAGAAAATTTTGAAATCTCATGGCCATATACATCTATATGCCACGGCCAAAACAACAAAACATCAAGCTAGCTCCCAAAATTTTCCTTTTCAAAACCATAGTCTAAATCAATTAGCTCCCAATTTCATTAAACTTAACAATCAAAACCTTTTCACAACACCAATCAAAAACCCTAAGAGTTTTCCAAAACTCTCATGAACATAGAAATTATTATTTTTCTTGTCTCTTAAAACAAAATCATTTATCACACATCCATTTCCATAAAAAGCCTTAAAACAACATCATGAACACAAACTCTAAACAAAAATTCATGTTCATGACACATAGAAATTTTCTCATCAAAACCCTAACCCAAAATCTCATGAAAATCTCATCACTCCATGGAAATCAACCATACTAAGCTTAAACATGCTAATCTAACACTCATGAATAACTTCTATGGAACAAAAGCATTTATGAATCATTTTCTAACATTTTCATCTCAAGAACATAAACCTATCAATCCATAAAACTCTAAGAGTTTGGCTAACTAAAAGAAAAGAATAGGTTTAGTTACCTTAGAAGATGATCCTTGCAAATTTCCAATGATCCAACAAGCTTTTAATCAAGAGAAATGGTGAAGAGTTGAAATTTTGGTCCATGGTTGGGAGAGAAAGAAAGCTCACGGCCAAAGAGAGAAAGAAGAAGTGAATTTGTGATTTTCCTACTCATGGTTCAAGTAACATAAAGCTTCCCAAAATTGTCTTGTTTAATTATAACCCTTGGATCAAATAGTAAAAGCTTCCAAGACTAATCCCTAGCCCTTGGATCAAAACCAAGTCTATCCTCACAAGATATTATCAAAACTTCCACACAAAGTCACGTTTTCAGCTCTCGCGCATCGCGACGAACGAAACTCACAAAAACAGAAAACTTACGGAAAGAACGTCTATCGTTAAACAATTCCAAAACTTATCGCCGAATCTTTTTCCGCGACTGTAATTTTCTTCCATACCTTAGAAAATTAATCTCAGGACATATCCTAACTCACGCAGATATATGAAACTTCCATCCGAAACCTCACTTAAAACAGACGCAGTAAGATTTTCCATCAGCAGGTAAAATCCTACTCGTTTTTCCAAAAACAAGAATAATCCAAATCTCGTTATTCTGAATCCACATCAACCTTCTTAATCACAAAAGAGGATTACAAGACAAAAGTCTGTGCCTTTACAGCGCACGAGCACAAAACAGGCTCAATTACAGCAAAATCCTATAATCGCGACAATACTCATGAAAACGCTTCGCCAAAAACCCTAAAAACTTAGCCGACACTAAAGTTCCTTAGGAAAATTGTACAGTGGAATCTTGGGTCTTACATTACTACCCTCCAAAAAGAAGTTTCGTCCTCAAAACTAAAGGTAAGAGTAACAACTCAACTAATTATTACCATCACCAACACAACAAAATCCCTCAGGATTAGGTGCAGCCACACAGATGCTAACACCGGGTGAAGTCACACAGATACTCTCACCAACACACTGGCACAACCGTGCACCAACCGCAACTCTCAACGAGTTCACCACTCAAAAATTAACCTCACAACAGAACCTCTAGTTCCCAAAGATCCTCGTGCCCACAAACAAAAATTTCCAAAGTCACCTCTTTCGCCTCCGCGACATAGCCAATTTCCCTGGTTCACGCGAAGCAGTTACTGACTACCCTCCAAAAAGAAACACCGAAACTTTCTGCGCACCAGCAAAACCGGCAAAACTAGTCATTTCCAGTCAACACGACTCCGTCTATTATCAACAAGAGATTAAGGATGATCAGTTCCTCAATTTGTCAATAAATAGTCGACAATCATGATGGTGGTTTAGACCATCTTTATCCAACTTAAACGATGCTTCATTCCGCTTATGCTCAATGTCCTCCGAGTCACAAGGGTTCCACAAATCCTTCGAGGTTTTTCTTAATGTTTCCCTCGATCTCTTACGAATACAAGGCCGAAGTCGTAAGACACAACACTCAAAACACATCGTTCAAGCTCTCATGATTCCACTCATGAAACATCCGTTGAACATCATTCAACAGTAATACAATGCCACCACGGCAGGTACCACCAAAACCATTACATTCCGAACAAGTTGTCTTCTCTATAGAAGAATTTTCCGCTCTTCCAATATCCATAAGTGCGCAACTCAGTGAATACGCCGAACCGTCTACTCACATACGAATCTCTTTCCAAACACGACTTAAATAATACCATCCCAACCTCCAGTTGGTGATTACAACTCCTCATAGTCTTGTCACTTGCCAACTATACCATCTATTTCTCTTGTACTCCTTTTATCCAAATCCCCAATTCCGATTAGATTCCTTATCCAAACATTTCTGAGTCTCAACAGAAAATCTCATCCAATGTTTACTAACTCATAATCCGACACAGAACAAACACTAGAACTGTCCCTACCCTAGCTATGTTCTAACCGACTCTGGACTAACGACTCAAATATACACTTTCCCTTTGAAGATTTAAAGCCGTGCTCTGATACCAATTGTAACAACCCGTTTTTCAAAGGCCTGAAAATGCAGTATATTTTTTTTTCTTTTTCAACTAACACTCAGAGTGCGCATAGAATATTTTTCAATGAGTCGGCATTCAAATATACAAAAGAACTCATTACCATAAGGTGCTTCGACAAGCAAAGTGTATTCCTGAATAATTACAATCCAAGTCTAAGTATTCAAATACTTACAACAAAACAAGTTAGAAAACCCTATGCTAACCAAAAAGCACGGTGCACAAAACACACCGGCGCATAGTCTAACTATACTAAGCTTCACCACGTGCTCACTATGGCCTAGAACTGCCACCGTCGTCACCACGACCTAACCCATCATCTGGGTGGGATGAGCCCGCAAATGAAAGAAAGGGTCACCACAAAATATATAGTATATATATATATAACCGGTGCGAAAGATTGTACACATAACAATAATTCCACAAACACAAGAGAAAGCTCTTAACCACCAAAGCAATTCCCACCAACGGGTTCATATAAGCAATGCACACATAGCCTATAATGCAACCTCTACAATGCGTGGTACTAACCCTAGCTACCACAATGCATGAGTTCCGGAATCGTAGGTCCATCCCCTACTAACAATATCAATAAAATCCCGTAGCTCTCCCGATCACTACAAGGATTAGAGTGGGCTCTCCCGATCACCGCACCCCATGGCTCTCCCGATCACCACGTATCGAACTAAATAAAATCCCGTAGCTCTCCCGTTCACTACAAAGGATTAGAGTGGGCTCTCCCGATCACCGCACCCCTACCATAAGTATCAATAGAATCCCGTAGCTCTCCCGATCACTACAAGGATTAGAGTGGGCTCTCCCGATCACCACACCCCATAGCTCTCCCGATCACTACGTATCGATCTCAACAAGAACCTCGTAGCTCTCCCGATCACTACGAACCACTAGGGTGGGCTCTCCTGATCACCACACCGGGCACGCAACTACCAAAAATGCATGAGCATACGCTTCCCCATATATGCTAATGCAACATTTACATATCATACAAGCATATGTAATTACAACCACAACAACATACATATATTTCCAATCATATGTAAACAACGCACATATTATAAACACTTTCTCATCACGAGAATACATAATACATACATGCCAATCACAACACAGCACATCACAGAAAATAACCAAGCATGTTATTAACCAGTGAAAAGACATAAATAAAGTGGAGCCCTTACCTCAGCAAGCTTCCGTTAACTTTTCTCACGAAATTCTACAATTCACGCTACCTAAAATATAAGCAGCGTAATATCAATAAAATACTCTCAACGTATCCTATCGAAACGAAACTCATTCTCTAAGTTCTAGAGAGGCTTAAGGTACTTTCTAACACTCTCGGATAGTGATTTCGAGTCCTCCCCATAGTGATTAAAAATTCACGAAGTTAATTGCATTATTTCTCGCTACGCGAAAATATTTTCGTTTCAAAACAAACTAAGAAACACTTTGATTCCTAACTCCAAGGCAATCAATTTTCACATACTAAAACCATTTGAAAACAACCCAAAACTCTTTGAAAATTTTCACAAATATAAAAGTTTACTTGCACCACAAGTTACAAGTTTTTCCTTTCAAATAAAATAAACCCCATAATCAATCCTTTCAAAAGATTAGATCATCCACCAATGCAATGATCATTTACTCATCAATTTGGACTTAGAAAATTTTGAAATCTCATGGCCATATACATCTATATGCCACGGCCAAAACAACAAAACATCAAGCTAGCTCCCAAAATTTTCCTTTTCAAAACCATAGTCTAAATCAATTAGCTCCCAATTTCATTAAACTTAACAATCAAAACCTTTTCACAACACCAATCAAAAACCCTAAGAGTTTTCCAAAACTCTCATGAACATAGAAATTATTATTTTTCTTGTCTCTTAAAACAAAATCATTTATCACACATCCATTTCCATAAAAAGCCTTAAAACAACATCATTAACACAAACTCTAAACAAAAATTCATGTTCATGACACATAGAAATTTTCTCATCAAAACCCTAACCCAAAATCTCATGAAAATCTCATCACTCCATGGAAATCAACCATACTAAGCTTAAACATGCTAATCTAACACTCATGAATAACTTCTATGGAACAAAAGCATTTATGAATCATTTTCTAACATTTTCATCTCAAGAACATAAACCTATCAATCCATAAAACTCTAAGAGTTTGGCTAACTAAAAGAAAAGAATAGGTTTAGTTACCTTAGAAGATGATCCTTGCAAATTTCCAATGATCCAACAAGCTTTTAATCAAGAGAAATGGTGAAGAGTTGAAATTTTGGTCCATGGTTGGGAGAGAAAGAAAGCTCACGGCCAAAGAGAGAAAGAAGAAGTGAATTTGTGATTTTCCTACTCATGGTTCAAGTAACATAAAGCTTCCCAAAATTGTCTTGTTTAATTATAACCCTTGGATCAAATAGTAAAAGCTTCCAAGACTAATCCCTAGCCCTTGGATCAAAACCAAGTCTATCCTCACAAGATATTATCAAAACTTCCACACAAAGTCACGTTTTCAGCTCTCGCGCATCGCGACGAACGAAACTCACAAAAACAGAAAACTTACGGAAAGAACGTCTATCGTTAAACAATTCCAAAACTTATCGCCGAATCTTTTTCCGCGACTGTAATTTTCTTCCATACCTTAGAAAATTAATCTCAGGACATATCCTAACTCACGCAGATATATGAAACTTCCATCCGAAACCTCACTTAAAACAGACGCAGTAAGATTTTCCATCAGCGGGTAAAATCCTACTCGTTTTTCCAAAAACAAGAATAATTCAAATCTCGTTATTCTGAATCCACATCAACCTTCTTAATCACAAAAGAGGATTACAAGACAAAAGTCTGTGCCTTTACAGCACACGAGCACAAAACAGGCTCAATTACAGCAAAATCCTATAATCGCGACAATACTCATGAAAACGCTTCGCCAAAAACCCTAAAAACTTAGCCGACACTAAAGTTCCTTAGGAAAATTGTACAGGGGAATCTTGGGTCTTACAAAAATTAAAATTTATAAGAAGAATTATAACAATTGAAAGTATAATTTTTAACTTTTCTTTCACATTATATATTTTTATATGACTTATAATAGAAACGAGGTACCAAAACTATAACTTGCATAAGGCACCTAAAATTTCAAGGACGACCCTAATCTTGTTTAGCCTTTTATATGTTGGTGAAGTTTTAATAGTATTGCTGCCACTAAAAGCTATCAACCTTGGTAAATTTAGTTATAATATATGCATACGATGTTAAACCATTATATCAGAAATAAACGGTTTTCCAACCAAAATATTGTTTAATACTACTGCTTCTATTCATATTAATATTAATTATTATAATTTTAAATTTCAATGAAAAATTAAAGGGTTAATAAGTCTTTACCCCCTGCAAAGTAGACGAATTTTGCTTTACCCCCTGTAATTATTTTTTATCTGTGTTTGAGTTTCTCTTTGCTTGTGTTGGGTTCAGTGGACAGCCGCTATGTCCAACTAGTAGTTTGGTTTTGTGTATTTTTAGAGTATCTTGGTTTTATTGTTAGTATATAGTTGGATTCTGGTAGTATTTGATAATTAGGACCGGATTATAGATAGTTATTGTTAATCACTCAATGTCTCTATGATATTTGGACCAATTATAGATAGTAGAAAATAAAAATATTTGTGTTAATAAAAGTTCAAAAGTACTTTAAGTTTTTATATCTATGTGATCCAATTTAAAAACTCAAATTTAAATTGGCCCACATGATTTAATAACATTTATTAAATCAGTTCATCCGATTTAAAAACTTAGTTTTAGAATTGTTTCTCCTATAATATTGTACATGATTATAAATAAAACAAAACAAAATTTCATAGATAACAAATAATATGAATTAATAGACTGGTTGCAATGCTCTAACATAACATTTCTTGAGCTGTTCCTTGATGCCCAATTTTTGCTTTCCGGTTGCAGATCGATGTATCTTGGTAGAGCAACCAACATTACAATTAAAGTTTAGCTAATTAAAGTATTGTTTTTAACCTCTTATGTCAGTTAACATATGAATGTAATGTGCTAACAATGTAAAGCTTGAATGTATTTATAGTTCAACACATTTTCACAACTAAGCTTAAATTGGAGATGACTAATACCACCAGGTTCAACACATTTTCACAACCAGCATTTTCTATACAAGGACTAAGCTTAGCAGCAAAAACACACCGAGAAATCTACCATTTTGTCTCTAACAACTCCTCTGCAAGATGCCAAATTACCATTGCAAGTGACAACACCGTCAGTGTTGAGGTTTTTAATTGTTGGCTTCATTTTGGTAAAATAAGCCTTTGTCCAAGATGTTGAATCAAATGTTACAACATTGGAACCTGCCGTGTGCGCGCGAGCTGGTGCGAGCTGGCGTATCTTTTGTGCACATTTTATTTTAAGAGAAGATCTTTTCTCTTTCTTCAGTCCTTACGTGTGCATTAAGAAAGGATTTATTTTCTAAACAGATCTTTTATTTAAAGATTGTTTTAGGAATTATTGTGAAGATTTATTTCCAAAACATATCTAATCTTTTAAGATATGATTTATTTTTAATGTGTGAGCTGGATATATTCTTAGATTAAATCTTCTGAAGCCCATGTTACCGGCTATTTAAAGGAAGGAGTTAAACCTAGTTTCTTCACTAAAACCAATGTATCAAAATGTAGACTTTTAGGGTTTCGTGTCTATGTAAGCCTTGTGCTTTAGATTTGTGTGTCTTTCTTGTATCGTTTGATGCAAGCTTAGGATATAGGTTATTGTAATCTGCTTCCAAGCCATTAGGTAAGAAGCTAGAGTAGTTTGCACCCCAAAACCTTTAGGTACGGAATATAGAAGCTTTTGGTATACTTGCATGAGTATAGTTTTCTTGAAGAGTGTCTTCACACATGTTTTATATACCCCAACCTTTGGATTAAGGTTGGTCAGAACCCTTGTTGGGATTACAAGGAAGAGGAAGTGAGATGGTACATCTCAGATCTAGGCTAAGACCCTGGGTTGTAAACAATAGGGGAGTTGCTAGATGGGAAGAGCATAAACTTGGAGGGTTTTGTCATTAGTCTAGGGCTATTGCTTATTGGTTACATTCCTGGATTGGTATCCCCTAGTGTAGGTTGCGGTTGGCGCTGAACTGGGTTAACAAATCACTGTGTGTTATTTACCTTCTGCTATTTATTGTTTATATTGTCCATTGTGTTTTTACGTTGGCACGATGTTGGAACATCATATACCACATCTATGACCAGCGTGCCAGAATTTCAGTCAGTATTAAGAGCTACGTTCCAGCCTCCGGCATTGTCCACCTCAGCATTATATTGTTACTGGCTTACTGCCATTCTGCAGCGGCTGAAGCTGAGTATGGTCGGAAATAATATTGCGAACCATAGCCATAACCCTCTGAAACAAGTGCAGGTCCGACACAGAAATTGGGTTGGAAATGGCTAGCTTTGGGGTGACCTGTGGCATAAAAAATAAGGGGGAAAGGTTGGTAACACCACTTATCATGCCAAAATTCCACCATTATACCGGAGCCAATCCTCGAAGTTCTTCAGAAATTCATCTCATAGAAGACACAATGCCCTCCAAAAGTTGCTTCCATGATTAGTCTTCTTAACATTTGGTAACAATTGCACCCCACACATATACTTCTTTTGTCTTAATCATTCATTAATTCATTTTAATTAATGACCAGTTACTTGTTGTACAAGTTACTGAAGTTAGTTGAATTTTAAAATTCTGTTATTAGTAGTTAATTCAGTTAGTGTAGTTATAAGTTAGTTACAAAGAGACTTGTGTCATAAGCAATGTGTATAAATAGATGTAAGTGTTCAATGAATGAACTAAGATATCCTTCATTCCTCTTTCTCTCTCTCTTTGAACCTCAATTTTCTTTCAAGAACACGAGTATTATGGCATTTATGGCATATGTAGAATAATATTTTATTTAGAGGAGAGTATGTTAATGTATCTTATCTAGTGGATCAAATAATATATATTTTTTGTGGTTTTGGTTTATAGGACGTTTAAGGAGTAATATTGATTTAGTGTTTTCTGATTGGTGAAAAAATCCTCTAGATTGGTTTCAAAGTACCTAGAGTGATTGTCTTCGAATTGTAAGGGTTGAATTGAATACCCCTTGTCTTTCTTATAATTCAATCTTGCTTATCAAGAAAAAAAATATTTTTCTATCCTCAACCAATTAAACGTGTTTTCATCATGGATGTCATCAACATCCACCCTTTCCTTTCGTCAATAACCCCACATATAACTTCATTCAATTATCATGATAATTTTGGTAGGATGTGGGAAACTCTTTTACCACCCTTTCCTAATTATGGGATAGAAATATTGGTGGCCCAAATTGATTGAGACTTATACCAACAATTAATGATAGTATTTTCTTTAATTTCAAATATAAATCTAATACAATATAAAAAAGTTATTGTCCATGGAAAAAAATAAAATACCCATGCTCCAAATGCTACCACTTGGCATAAATGAGGGTATCTGTTGTCCAAAATTTATGTAACTGAACTAAGAAATAAAGCAAACAAACCATTTTGACAAGTAACCAAGCCATATAATTTTGGTTGTGAGACAAAGTGTCACTTTCAGATGAGTCACAATTTCATTTGAACTGAGCCGGTTAGAAAGTCTTTAAAGGCACTTCTCTAATAACTTAAATTTGTTGTGTTTTGCAGAAAAATTGAAAGATATTCATCTCTATTAAACAACAACAACAACAAGAACATGTATGAGAGATCAAACTCATTTTTCTTCATTTATTTATCTTTCATATTATGTTTACTAACTCATTTTTGTCTTGAACTTCATCACAGCCAAGTTATAACAAAATCAAGGTATGAACTTTTATATTTATTTGTTATAAAGTTTACTCAATAATAATATCATCTCACATTTTATGTATCACTATAATTTTTGTCATACTATTTTTATAATAAAACTTACTATTTTGAAGTGAAAAAGTTTAACAATTATTTTGATTTAAATTTGTTGTAGAAAAATACATACATAGAAACAAATAAGTAAAAAAAAAATTTGTTATAAAGTAAAAAAAAATATTGTTCACGTGAGAGTTACAAAGCATAAATAATAATTTGTTTGTTGGTAAATAAAATGAAATAAAAGAATATATTTATTTTTTGACATCTCTAAACTGTAATGTTGTTGTTGTTGTTGTTGCATGTAGAATGAACTTAACTTACAAGTACAATAGAAGAAGTCAACCTCACATGAAATGGATGCATAAAAAATTTGACCGGAAAAGCCATATTTGCGGCGGCGATCGTTTCCCGTACGGTGGTTTCCGACCAACTTGCTCCGATTGCTTTTTTTCTTTGCAGGTTTTGTAGAGATACAAAAGAATATTTATTTATATGTTAATAGTTTTTCAAAATATACTTATGATGGTCAAGATCTAAACCACAGAAGTTGGTAGTTGTATAATTTAAAAATCTCTTTTATCTATATATAAATTTGATGGAAGATAGAGAAAGTCAGGACATGGAAGAGCAGAGCAAAGAGTCATGGCGGCAAGGGTTTGAGCAAGGAGAAGAGAGAATGGTTTCTGTCATTTTTTTTGGAGAGAGAGAAATGGGAAAATTCTAAAATGGATCACTTCATCAAGTGGTCCATGGTGGACCACTTAGGAATAACACTATAACGAATACGAATTTTACAAAATCCACCGTTGGATTGAAAGTTTGTTTCATATAGATCATCCATAAAAAGTTTTAGAAAAATTGAAAATCATTTGATATGTTATTGAGACCCATTAAGATTAACGGTTTATGAGTTTTTATTAAATATCGTTAATCTTGACAAGTTTAAATAACATATCAAATTATTTCCAATTTTTCTAAAAATTTATATGGATGATCTATATGATATAAATTTTCAATCTAACAGTGAATTTTGTAAAATTTATATTCGTTATAGTTGTAGTGATCACTGATCCACGGTGGACCACTTGTGAAGGTGGTCTACCATAGCATTAGCTGAGAAAATGAAAGATGATTTCATGTGGTGGTGCCTAAATTTTTGTTGTCTTTCCCATGTGTGTGGGCCATCACTTTTGGACTTCAAACAACAATTAAATTAGTTAATTTCTGTTTCTCTTTTTTTAAAATAAAAAATTAAAAAACAAGTATCACCATTAAAATAGTGGGTTTAATAAAAAAAGTGGATTTAGTAAAAAAAAAACAAATGCATTTTTTTATCCCAAGACTTTAAAAAGAACTACTCCGGATCATTTAAATGACAGGCTAATGCTACGGTGGACCACCTTCACAAGTGGTCCATCGTGGACAAGTGATTAATAATGTACTGATACAAGAAACATTTAACTATAATGTAATAAATAAATTATACAGTGGACAAAATATATTATCACATACAGAAAAAATTATAAGTGATAAAATTTTAAAATAACTATCATATAAATAATAATTTACTAATACGGGAAACATTTAACTATATTGTACTAAATAAATTATACACTGGAAAAAATATACTATCACATACGGAAAAAATTATAAGTGATAAAATTTTAAAATAACTATCATATAAATAATAATGTACTAATACGGGAAACATTTAACTATATTGTACTAAATAAATTATACACTGAAAAAAATATACTACGGAAAAAATTATAAGTGATACTATTTATAAAATAACTATCATATAAATAATAATGCACTAATACGGGAAACATTTAACTATAATGTACTAAATAAATTATACACTAGACAAAATATACTATAACATACGAAAAAAATTATAAGTGATACAATTTTAAAAATAACTATCCTATAAGTAATAATACACTAATACGGGAAACATTTAACTATAATGTACTAAATAAATTATGCACTGGACAAAATTTACTATCACATACGGGAAAAAATTATAAGTGATACAATTTTTTTTTTTTGACACAAACAAAATGATATTCATTCATAAGTGATACAACTTTAAAAATAACTATCATATATATAATAATAATGCATTAATACGGAAAACATTTAACTATATTGTACTAAATAAATTATGCACTGGATAAAATATACTATCACATACGGAAAAAATACTAAAAAAATGTATAGGTTACATATAATTTTTTCATCAAGTTGTAACTTTAAAAATTGATAACTAGATCAAAAAAATGCGTAACGTTACGACCCGTCCGATATGACGGGTTTACTACTAGTAAAAATTGATAATTTTTTTATAGTATTTGATACCAAATAGTACTCCCTCCGACCTCTTTTTTAAGCAAATATTCTATTTTGCACACTTATTAAGGAGTTAGTTTTTTATTTTAATTTTATGTGTAATTTTTATTGCAATTCATAAATATCCTTTTGCCAAAATACTAGAAGATTTGAATAATTTTCATAAAAACAACAATAGGTACTGTTATGTTTTTATACAACAAGTGATGTAGCAGTGACAAACAAAATAGGATAAAATATATAACCAATCAAATTGATACTAATAGTAGGGGTGGACAGATAGCATGAAAAGTTGTAAAAGTAGATACTCCAAACAGGCATCATTAATTATACTTAGCATACTTAATACATTCCATATAGGTTACTTATAGGGGTAGTTTTGGAAAAAATATTAATTAGAGTTGAATTTGAAGACTTTTGTTTATATTTATGGCCAATTTTTTTTATTGATTTTTACTTATAAATAAGGCTCTATGCCCCTATCAAATAAATGTACAAGCAAATAAATTATTTTAAATTTGAGATTATATAGTTGGTGGGACATATAAGAAATATATGACATGATGTACGAGGTAATTGTGTGCAGATGCATGGTGAGTCTGAGTGCGACAAAGAAAATGAATAAATTGTTTTGTCCTATGGAAGATAATGTTGGTATGTATGAACTGTGAAATACCTCAGCTGGGACCTCACTATGACGATGGGTCTCAAACCTCAAGGGTGACGCTGGCATTATTTGGACAGTAACATTTATTGGTATTATAATATTATTAGCTAAGTTTAGATAAATCTACTTTACTCTTGCAGTACAATTATCTTTTTTTTTTATATTTATAATGCAGTACAATTATTCTTCCCTGATTAGTGATTTTAGTACATTTATGTGATTATAGATTAAAAATATTAATTTAACTTAGTAATATTAACTAGAAGTTTATTATTAAAGTTATCAAAAAATAGTTTATTATATAAAAAAGATGTTTATTTAATTTAGATTAAAAAAATATGTATATAGTTAATCTTGACTCTTCAAAGTGTTTAATGATACTACTAATTAGAGGTTTATTTAAAAAATATGTAATAAATATACTAATAATTTAAAAAGAGACTTATATTTAGAGATTTTTTTTTGTTATAAAGTATTTTGTTTTGACAATTTGTTCAATAGTTTAGTTTATAAATTTGTTTGATAAAATACATATATAGTTTATAGGTTTTAATTTTTTATATTTTATTTCAATTTTAACTCTATTATTTTAATTATATTATTTCTTTATACTATTTCTTTATCTTATTTTGATTTTATTTCTTTATTGTATTTTCTTTATATATTATTTTAATTCTATTATTTTTATTATCAAATAGCTAGACTAGAAATTCTACCTTAAAGTGGATAACTAGAGTTTGAACTCCAACCTCATAAAATGCAATATCTCTTCCATCTGAACTAAGTTCAATCAAGTATGACTTATTACTAATATAAAGAAAGTTAAAGTTCTTAAAAAGAATCAGGAGTTCTTATGTTAGAGAAAGTTAAAATTCACTCTTTGTGGTGGATGAAATCTTATAATATAAATATATGTCTCAATTATCATACGTGGTGGTCGACACCTTTTGTTTGCTTGCATCTCGGCTAACTGATTTTTGATGTATTGACTCTTGAACTCTGTTATTGCTCCACTTGATACACCTTGTGTTGCTCTGAACTTATCATTTTATTAATAAAGTTTTTTTTTTTATTTGTTCAAAAAAAAACTTATTACTAATATAACTTTTTCTTTTTTTGCGAAAACTAATATAACTTAATTTTATCAATTGGAGCCAAATCTAGCTGGCCCCATGACATGACATTGTTAGCAAGTCAACAAAGTGCAAAAATGGTCCACAGATTAGTCGCATGTCACCATCATCAAATCAAATACTACTAAAACACTACTCGTGTATTAATCCACAGGTCCACAACCGCCTCATTGTTCCTCCCCTCAAGAAATTCACTTTCCATGTATTAATCCTCAATTAATTACTTTTTTATCGGAGCAAACTTCCATTTTCTTTTTGTGTCTTTTGTTTTTGCTCCTAATTTCATATTCTTTGATTTTTGTGTAACAGTTGAGGTGAACAAGCAGCTCTCATGCTCTTTGCGCTTCTCTAACTACTCAGATCATCACGTGGCTTTCAAGGTTCACTCTGTTTTCTTCTTCTTTTATTTGTTTCTGTGTTTGTGAGAAATTTTTAGGGTTTGTTTTTTCAATCAATTTTTGAATTTGTAAATGTGAGTGTTTGTGTTTACTGTTGGTTTTTCTTTTTTCATATAATAATATAGCAATTTCTTTGTATTTGTGAGAATTTTTTGTTTGTTTTCTAAAATTATGTGTTATGGAGAGTTGTAATTTTGATTTGTAGTGAAATTGATGGTTTTATTGTTGCATTGCAAGTTAAAACTACAAATACAATCTATTCTGTTAAGCCGAACCGTGGAGTTTTGTTGCCTAGGTCTAATTGTCAAATTGAAGTTTTTTTTTTTCTCTTTGTCTAACTTTTTCGATCTTTGTCTTGCACATGTATTGAAAGTGTTCTTGATATGTTATCATCTGGAAGAATGTAACCAATTAAAGTAACACATTATCTTAATTGATTTAGTAAAAGAGATGAAATGCTCGTCAAAAGTGAGCAACTAACTTTAGAGCCTAAATTAAACAATATCAACCATTGATTAACAAATTGATGGTTTATTTTATATGTAAAGGCCATGAAATATCAACTCTTAATTTTTTTCTCATCAATGGTTGAGATCACTTACGTTATATCCTATTGATTTTAGATGAGCTAGGTCTTAAAACATTTTACTTTGTTCAACCTAGAAAACTAACTGGGATATGGCTCGTCTTATGTAAGCAATTTACGACAATTGTTACCGTTGAAGAATAAATCAGTCGTTGATGTCACACATATGATAGATATAAACATCTTGGGGTGGCCATGTCCCCTGAGGCCCTGACCACATCGTTATGACCCTCGACTAAAACACTCCTGTAATTATATATACTTTTTATCTTAACCCAAAAGGACAAGTTTTCTTTTCATTTTAGAGTCTTAGAGATATGAAAGATCATGATGATTCTAATTTAGATAATCACATTATTGTATGCTTTTTGCCTACTTTGCATAATTTAATCATTTCCCTTTTCGCATTGTATTTAGTTTACAGAAGAATCTGGCTATGAGGTTGAACAGCAGAAATTGAGAGTTGTTTATGTTACTCCTCGTCAACAACCATTTCCAGCATCTTCCCTTATAGATAAGGTTTTTTTTCTTTCTTTTCTGGATTGTTTTAAAACCAGTTCATATGTAATTTACAATGTCGCACAAAATATTGTTTAATTTGGTTATTGACTTATTGATTTGTTGTCACAACCACATCGTTATGACCCTCGACTAAAACACTCCTGTAATTATATATACTTTTTATCTTAACCCAAAAGGACAAGTTTTCTTTTCATTTTAGAGTCTTAGAGATATGAAAGATCATGATGATTCTAATTTAGTTTTAGGAGGTCATAATCACCTTCCAAATGTATATGAAAACTGAAATACTTAATTTTGCAAGTTTTGTGATTTTATGTAATGACTTATATTGCTGTAATGGCCTTTGATAATGATCTAGTTGTGATACATTGATTTTCTTTGGAATGTCGCTTTTTGAAGTTGATTGATTCATATCATTTAATTACATTCTCAACTCTGAATAGTATTGAGAAAAAAACTGTTGATAGACCTCATTGCCCTGTATACCTTGTATTCATGTTTGGATTGCTTTTGGTAAGATGTGAATTCATAAAAATTGGTGCTTATTTTGAATTTGTTATTATATTAGGCAAAACAAGTTTTATCGGAGTTAATCGAGGAGAGAGAGTTAATTATTGGGGAAAATAATAGGTTCGGCAAGAACTGGTATGGCATTTATTCTGTATTTGAAATTTTGTTGCAATATTTTCCTATAATTGCGCTTTCTAGTTGAACGTTTGAAATCATACTTGGAACAATACAACTTGTTCATTTCAATTGCTTAGTAAGAAAACATGATTGTTTTGCTGTTGAGCTCTTAATTCTTACTATTCTTCATCTGAACACTACAAATAATTGCACCGGTGTATACATTTTATCTTAGACTATCTTAGAGTTTCGTTTCCAAAATTGTTAAATGTTCAGTGTAGAATTTAGTAATTGCACCGATGTACATCTTATTACCAATAGTTCTCTTGGAAAATTATTAATCCATTGAATTTTGTCATGCATAGGAGCTTTTAAGGCGGGAGTCCTCATAAATCGGGATAGTACCCCTATCGACAGTGTCTGTATATATTGCAATGAAATAGGGATATAAGATAATAGGTTAATCAAAATTGTCTCACAGCCGCCTCTCCCACTTAACCCTAGTTTATTCCTTTGTTCATCTACCAAGGAGGGGTGATTTTGAGGTCAATTTTTGACCCAAAATCACCCCTCTAATTGTTTTTCCTTTCATTTTCATTTAAATAAGTGATTATCCACATATATTTGCTTTTTCATTTTTTGCTTTTTAAGTTTGTCGCCGTCTTGTGCGGCGTTGTGTTTGTCGTCGTCTTGTGCGGCGTGTGTTGGTCTTGTTTTAGTACGGTATTTCGTTGATTCAAATTGACATATTTACCTCAACTCATTACAGATCTGATGAAAACTTGGACGCCAACGTTGCAGATCCGGAAGTATGAAGATTCATGATGCCGTTGTATGCTATTAACCTAGGTGCTGCAAGATTGTTTGTAGATTCACCTTTTTATGTTTTTAGCAATCTTGAATTTGTAATGATCTATGTATTTTCAATTTGAATGAATGAATACTTATTTTTAGTCAAAAAAAAAAAAGATAATAGGTTAATGAAATCTTTATCATGGCTGTGTTGTTAGTTGATGTGGTGCATGTGATTATTTTGTAAGCGCAACTTGTTTCTCATGGTTGTCTTAATTTCTTATATAATTCATCTATTGAGTAGTACAAAATGTTACTTTGTTTCTTCTTCTCCTTGCACACTCCATTTTATCCTCATCCGAAAACCAAGAGGTTTTTTCGTTGCCTGCATTCTGATCTAACTTCTATGGTTCTTCAGTTTACTTGTAACTCAAGTTTTGATTATTTCCCAAAAACTTTTTGAGTATCATAAATATGTCACTTTATTTTTACTTCTCATTTCAAAATCAATTTTCTGCAATGTGTAACATGTTTATTTCTTCTTTTGATTCTTCAGTTTAACATGTATCTCAATTCTCAAGTTTTTATTCTCTATGAACAACTTTAGTTATTGAGTATCAAAATGTTGATTCATATTACTTGTCAGATTCTATTTTATTTTGCAATGTGTAAATTGAGTATGGATTCTTCAGTTTAACTGTAAAATTCAAGTTTTGATTCTTCCGCAAAAATTTTACTTTGAGTATCAATCCATCAGTACATTTTTTGATAGCATGTTTAATTTAGGCTGATTTAGAATGTTGCACAAGTTGCATTAGTATTTTGTTGCAGTTATGTTTAAGGTGTTTTATGGAATGTAAATTATTTTCATGGATTTGAAGTATGGTTATTTATTACGTTATTAACCTACAAAGACAGAGATTTGGTCTCTTTTTGAATTGAAGTTCAGTTAATTTGTGGTTTACATCCTTGATTATACTTAATTATCACTCGTCAAAGTTTGATAATAATTTATTTTTATGGTTATTGTTTTTGAAGTTTGCACAACCAGAGATTTGGTCTTTTTTTTTTTTTTTTAATTAAAGTTTAGCTAATTTTTGGTTAACATCCTATATTGATAAATCCACATTCCACAGCATGTGTTATCAGATCTGTATTCAGTTTTGTTTAGATAGTTTACAGGCAGCCAGCCATACTTAGGTCTGCGACATGAAGTTCCTTACCTCAGGTTGATCTCGCTAGTGCCACCTAAATGGTAAGTAGGTGACGAGTTGTCCCCAATGGAAGAATGAGTGATCTGATCTCCTGCGGATCATTGGCACTGCAAATCCAGTTGAACAGAGCACATATCCTGATGCTTCATTTCATGGAATGGTTATGTACAGTCACTTGAATTTGCTATAGTGTTTTTCATGGAATGGTTATTGTTGTCCCTCACTTGCTGGATGACATGTTTATATTTTTCGTCAACATCATTGGTATTAAGAGCTATCGTTCCGTCTTCCGGCATTGTCCACTGCACCATTATATTGTTGCTACCATTCTGCATTTGCAGCGGCTGAAGCTGAGTATGGCCATATTACGAACCATAGCCATAACCCTCAGAAGCAACTGCTGGTCCGACACAGAAATTGGGTTGGAAATGGCTGTCCTTTGGGTAGGACCTGTGGCATAAAAAATAAGGGGGAGAGGTGGTACCACCACTTATCATGCCAAAATTCCATCATTATACCGGAACCAATTCTCGAAGTTCTTCCGAAATTCATCTCACACAAGACACAATCCCCTCCAAAGGTTGCTGCCATGATTAGTCTTCTTAACATTTGGTAAAAATTGCACCCCACACTTATACTTCTTTTGTCTTACTCATTTATTAATTCATTTTTATTAATAATCAGTTACTTGTTGTACAAGTTACTGAAGTTAGTTGAATTTTAAAATTCTGTTACTAGTCATTAATTCAGTTAGTGTAGTTATGAGTTAGTTACAAAGAGACTTGTGTCATAATCAATGTGTATAAATAGATGCAAGTATTCAATGAATGAACTAAGATATCCTTCATTCCTCTCTCTCTCTCTAACTCTCTGAACCTTAATTTTCTTTCTTTCTTTCAAGAACACAAGTGTATGTGTGTGAGTACAATCAACATCATAATTTTGTTTCAAATTAATAATATTTAAGAGAAAATGATTAACATCAACATCATATGCAAATCTAGATGCAAGAAAAAGTTAACCAAGGCCACGACACATAACTCACAGTTAAAGCACCACCAACTAAACACTAAAAATCAAAACACCAACCTATGTCTCGCCTAAAGCACATGATAATAATGCAAGAACACAAGCAAATAGCAGCCTCCTAGTAAAACACTAAAATAAAGCACACCTCACAATTACAACACCACCATAAGAGAGCAACCACGCGAAACTATCAAGAGCAAAATTAGGTCATGTAAGTAGACCAAACACAGTAGCCTTAAAACAAACACTGGAGATTCTTAAGACACAACAATGATAAACATTCACACATCAAGTTACTGCCATGATCAGATACGAACGAAATTGCAACCTTGAAAGCCTACTCCTCGTATTGACTCAATTCGAGGTGATACTATTGAGAGAAAAAATTGTTACTGAAGGGTATATGTGTAGTAGTGTCTTGAGCTATAAACAAGCTATGTCTCATTTGTGATCCGAGGAGAATTAACTAAAACTATATATATATATATATATATATATATATATATATATATATATATATATCTTCTTATATGTTTAACAATATGATTTAGAATTTATGCAGAATTGACTTCACTATGAATGAGACTACCTTGTGTCCCAAGTCTGAACTTTAACTCATCATTTTAATTACAAATCTATACTTTCAAGCTTGTTTATAATAACTATCTAAAAGACACATTTCTCATACATGCACAAATTTGAAGCACAACATTCAATCACAAGTAATCATTTCCAATTCATTGATGCAGAGTAACCACTAACAGAATTAGCTACTATATACCAGAATCGTTTCAAATGTGAGTTTAACAAGATTCGAATGTTGGAATATTTTATGATATTCCAATAATATTATGTGAGCAAATATCTTTATATAATTATATTAGCTATTTATCAATTAGGAGCCTTAATTGATTAAGTGATCATATAAAGTAAAAAGGCTATTTAGATTTCTATTTAGAAATTTATTAATTAATTTAATTAATTGGATATGGGCTTAATATGAGTGGATGTCAGGATGGCCCATTTCGGAATAATGGGAACCCTAATTGGCCATCACACTATATATAGGCTATGGTCCCCAATATATCGGACACACAGCATATTGCCTCTTCTCCCCATCTGAAGAGCGCTTAGGGCACGAGGAGTCCCGGTTGAGGAAGAACCACAAGCCACTGGGTGCTCGTCATCCGATGTCTCTTCTTTGCATTTCAGGATTAATGCGCGTCTTGCCAATGGTTGGTTCATTCGATGGATTCCTCCAGGTATTCCTAATACTAATCTTTGATAAATCAACATGTCGTAGATCCTGTTTATATTATATATATGCTCCTATGTTGATTGGCTTCCGCACTAAAGTAAGGTTATATGTTTAATCTAAGTTGTAGAGCATGTCATATGATTAATTAGTAAATTAATTTCAACAATTGGTATCAGAGCAGGTCTTCGTGTTTGATTTATTGAGATAGTTTAAGTTTAATGCCTGAAATTATTTATATCTGAATCATGATTTTGTTTACATGATATGATTGCCTTCCTGTATTGTTTTATGATTCTGCAAAATTGAAGTATAACTGAGTCTATTCATTAATTTATATTTTATTTTGCGGTTTTCTTTTGGCTTTTATGTACGATGTCATGTTTTGGATCCATGATTTAGTATTTTGAATATTGTGGCTTCCATGACTTGAAATGATATACGGTTTTGCATTTTTAGTTTTTTACCCGTGGTTATGGCAATCTTGATTGTTTGGGGATTTATTTCTTCATGAATGTCCTCTTTCTGCGACAATATCTACATCAGGCTTAATTTGGATTACTTTTATTTGATTATTTCCAATTCATCGTACCTAGAAACGTGACATGTTTTTTCTGGTGAATCGGTGTTAACTCTCTATTTTTTCTCATTCTTTAGTTTTTTCACCGAGTGGAATTTTCGGTTGACTTATTTTCAGTCAAAAATAGTAAATTGATATAAGTCTAATTTGTTCCTTTGGATTTAATTTGGAAACAAATTTTCATATTTGACACGGTTTCTAAATATGACTATCAATTTTTCTTAATTGCCTTCATTATGGATTAGTTTCTCCATATCTGAATTTTTTTTATATATGGTTGTCAATAATTGATTTTAAATGTCTTCCCTTAAATATCCAGATTGCTTCTATCACTTTTAGTGTCAATTATTACCTTTAATTGCCAAATCAGATTATTGTTTGGTATGTGAACTTATGAAAGTTACATAATTCAGTCGATTAAGAAATTTAAAACTAAAGATACATTCTGTTTGGTTTTGGAATGTGATATCCATTCATTTAGAAAATTACAGTTTGTTGCTTAAAAAATAAAGATTTGGATTTGACTCATTTATGAAATTTTGGTTTGGTGCAAGATTTTAGAGACTTATTGATCATTGAAATTTCAAATTTTTTTTGGAAATAAGTGATTTGTGCCTATTTTTTTGGCAACTACTGTAGAATACTATCAAATGTGTATTGCCCTATCTGTGAAACATTGCTTATGGATCCAATAGCTTCCTTCAGATTATTTGTTTTATTTTAAGTACCTTGTGATTTTAATTATTTGGTATCGATTAAAATCCAATACTTGAATTTAGCCTTGGGAAAATTTGGACATGGATATGATACAGCTTAAATTTGAATAGGAGGATTTTAAGTGATTTGCTTCTGCAATTAAAGGTGTAAAATCAAATAATTTTATTTTGGCTTACTTTTCAAACAATATATATCATATCTTTCAGTTTTGGTTCACAAAGATCATGTACTTAAAGTTTATTTTGAGAAATAACGTATAAGAAGATTAATTACTATTAAAAATTAATCGATAAGATTCTCAAAATATTTTGATCCATTTTGGTATGTACAGAAATTAAAGTTTTGATTCTTTAAATTTTTGGAAAATATAGATTTTATAATTATTTATAGAAGATAAATAATTATTTCCCTTTAATATGGAAAATATGATTCTAGAATTATTTGTTTATTTATTTAAAGAATCATTAAGTATATGTGAATCAATTATGACATGAATTTGTTTTGTTATATATAAAGATTTAATTTTATTTGAATTAAATATTTGGTTTATAGCATGATTATGATGTTTGAGTTTATTGTTATTAAGTTTCTACAATAATCTTCTTTTGTCATGATGTTTGAATTTTTTTTTTCATGCCAATTTTAGTTTGATGGTGAGAATTTATTCTCACATTAAGGGATGTCAATTAATCTTATTATAATTAATGGACATCATAAAGGAATACGGCCTACATTTTGTGGGTAGTGCCTTGTAAATTTAAAACTTTTCCCATTTAATTTAATAAATTGTCAGGTGATTTTGGTTGAGTTGGTTGAAGCAACATGTTGCAAAAGTAACCTCTGTTGTGTAGATTTGATTCAATTGCAATCACAAAATATGTATAAAATTGTTCATGCAAACTATTTTGGTCTGCCAAAAGATAGATACAGTTTGGCCGAATAATTACATTCATATATATATTCAATTTATTAAATTGTCTAGTAATTTTAGTCGAGTTTGTTGAAATAACATGTTGCAAAAGTAACCTCTGTTGTGGAGATTTGATTCAATTGAAATTACAAAAGATGTAGTGTGAAATTATTCATGCGAGCTGTTAGTCGGCCAAAAGGAAGACACAGTTTGGCCGGATAATTACATACTTGTGATGGTAAATGTGTGGTAATTATTAAGTTTTTTTTCATGTGGATAATGGTTGGTGTCAAAGACGCACATTATCTGACAGGACTTATTTCCAATGTTTGGTCATTACGTTGAGAGTACCGCTTGCAGTTAATTCTTGGCAATCAAAGATTGTGGATTAATGGTGTGTTTGGTATCTTGTTTTGTCTTATAATTTACGAATAAAGATGTGCATGTCTCTATAATAATTTTTTGACATGCATAATAAAATTGTGTTAGTGTAAATCCGTACAAGTATTTAGTGGATTACATTCACATTTATAATGATAAACATGTGATGATCATAAGAATTTATTGTTTGTCAATATTGATTATCAGTGTTTGATCATTGTCAAAAAAAAATGCCACTAGCAATTGATGTGACTTTTTTTAAGGGTTTGACATCAATGGTGCATTAGGTATTTTGGTGAGTACTTTTTTGTTCTCTATAAACTAATATAGTTTATGTATCTGCAAAATCGTGTTAGAATTTTTAATTCTTAAAATTCTAACTCTCAGGAATATAAGAAGAATATTAAGTTCTTAGATCTAGACCTTTGATAAGGATGGAGGAACTCGAATCTCTCACATTTTAGTAAATTTAAAGTGAGACTCAAGTTTAGAAAAGAGTATACTCCAAATCACATAGGTCATATGGCATAAAGTTTGAATTCCAAAACATTATTTGAGGTGTTATTTAAGATGAAATAATTTTGTCATGTTTCTTTTATTTGCTCAAATTAAAGTGCTTCTAAAGCAATAAGGGGAAAAACAAACTCTCGTTGGAGAGATGATTTTTCATTCAGTTTTTTTGAGCAAAGAAAATATCAGGAACACATTATGTAATTATTTAATCTTGCTAAAGAGTTGTGGTTTCGACAATCAAGTGACCTGGTCGAAAACATAACATTTAGTGTTCTATTTGCACAATTAATTCTATAACGGTCAAAGTTGGAAATGCTTCCTTAAAAGGATCATTTCATAAAGTGTGCAATGAAGAAAATGTTGAAGCAAGAGAAAATAAAATAGTGCTCATTATGTAAACACCTCAAAGGTAAGGGCAAATAAAGAATAATAAGAAAATATGATCTAAACTAACAAATTTCAATGATGTTGAAAGACACATCAATCTAGGGGGAAATAAGTCGGTGAAGATTGATGGTATTTCAACTATTTGTTAGATTGTTGTTACTAATAATATTTGTATTTAAAAGACAATTTGGTGAATCATTTTTTGAATTTAATTTTTTGTTTTGATGTCATAAATTATTTATTGTTGTTTTAAAACGAGAGATTCAATTTGTCTTTTAAATTAAATATCAGTATAGTCAATTCAGTTATGACTTGTGACAATCTTGAATTGTTGAAAATTTTGAGAAATATAAATTTTGGTCCCAAGTTAATGAACATTTTGAGACAGGAACTGTAAAATCTCTTGAAGATATTGAGTTTGGGGGAGAGATATGGTAAAAGAACAAAATTGGGTGAGGAAGAATTGGTTCTAAATCAATTCGTATAGTTACTATTTGCATAGTAAATTTGGATCCTCATAAGGGCATTAGTGTTCTTCCTCTCAATTAAGTTAAGAAATTAATCAGGATCAAACTCAATACCTTCAAGAACTAAAGTATCCGGTGTCATAAAGGATTGACTGAAAAGAGTAGTTATATTTAGTTTGATTTAAAAACTCTATTTGGACAGTCATGACACATGAGTTAAGGAAGTTGTCTCATTAATGATACCACAAAAGTCTCATTAGGTAATTGTCTCACTTGGTTTTGAGATGTATATTATGGAGAGTTGTGGGTTAAGTGAGAGTATGTTTATATTTTTAGTTTTGAAATCACTAACTAAAGTTTAGTGACAAAAGATCTTGGGCACGCCTCTTTTGTATTAGGCATTTTGATACTTAGAATTCTCAATGTATCATTCCGTTATCACAAAAGAGATATATCAATAAAGTTGAAAGTAGATTTGACATGAAAGTTAATAAACTAAGGGATTATTTTAATCATAAAGGAGACTGTTTAAAAGTCTCAATAATTGCCCAAAGGAAAATCTGGAAATTTGGAAAATAAAGTATTTTCTTATATGCTTCAGCTTTGAGAAACTTATGTATGATCTTACTTATATGCATCCGGAAATAGTGTATAATAAGATCATTTGGCAGATACTTGAACAATTCAAAATTTGAATCGTTGAAGCAACCATAAGAATTGTTATAGAGAACAAAATAATTTGTGCTCACATATCGGAGATCGAATAATTTGGAGATCATCAGTATGTTCGACTCCGATCATTTTGGATGTCCATGTATAATGGAAATCCTAACTCAAGAAATGACTGTAAGCATTTATGTCACTTGGTTGCATAAAGTAAAAGATTTTTGAAAGACAACTCAAGTTATATAAATTAGTCAGATAATGCTTCAACAACTATTTTATAAAGTTTATCAATTTATAAGTTGTTGAATGGTAGAACATATAGAGATAAATTTTATGCTAGCTGATTCACTAATCGAAGACTTGACACATGAGGTCTTTCATCTGGTTGTTGTCACTAAGGATGTCTTAGATTAGTGGGAGCCACTCTTTATTTATGTTCTATAGTTTGGCGTTTGATACAGATATATATTTTGTTAAAGTTTTCTGCAGATATAAAGTTTTAGGTTATTATTGTAATAACCAGTTCTGTATCTTTTGTGCAAATATTGAATTTGCAAACTTCAGTTTGATCTCACTAAAGACTTCAGTTGGACCGGTTGGAAATAGACATGATACGGAGATCACATTCCATGAAATTTCCATGCCACTCATCCATATCGATCTATGTCGTCAAGTACATTGATATGGTGGTCGTCGGGGTTCCGTCACGTTATACGTCAGTGACGATAGCCGCGGTGGTCCCATTATTGATGTATGAGGTGGACCAGATTGTAAAGTTGAAATCTAAGGATAAATAGCATTCGGATGCGCGCCTAAAGAATAATGGTATAATTATTACGATATGTAGCCCAAGTGGGAGATTGGTGGAATATTTTATGATATTCCAATAATATTATGTGAGCAAATATCTTTATATAATTATATTAGCTATTTATCAATTAAGAGCCTTAATTGATTAAGTGATCATATAAAGTAAAAAGGCTATTTATATTTCTATTTAGAAATTAATTAATTAATTTAATTAATTGGATATGGGCTCAATATGAGTGGATGTCAGGATGGCCCATTTCAGAATAATGGGAACCCTAATTGGCCATCACACTATATATAGGTTATGGTCCCCAATATACCGGACACACAGCATATTGCCTCTTCTCCCCATCTGAAGAGCGCTTAGGGCACGAGGAGTCCCGGTTGAGGAAGAACCACAAGCCACCGGGTGCTCGTCATCCGATGTCTCTTCTTTGCATTTCAGGATTAATGCGCGTCTTGCCAATGGTTGGTTCATTCGATGGATTCCTCCGGGTATTCCTAATACTAATCTTTGATAAATCAACATGTCGTAGATCCTGTTTATATTATATACATGCTCCTATGTTGATTGGCTTCCGCACTAAAGTAAGGTTATATGTTTAATCTAAGTTGTAGAGCATGTCATATGATTAATTAGTAAATTAATTCCAACATCGAATACGAGAACAATCAAGCTGATAGGAACATTAACAATCAATCTATTCCAAGTAGCAAAAGCTATGTCTTTTAATGCCATAATTAAAGACAGAAGTGTGATTTTTTTAGGGACTTCAAAACAGATAGACTAAGTATAACAATGAAATTTTAGACACATTCAAATGGTTATAACTCTAATACTCTATACAGTAGCATTTTGTGCTGAATAATAGCTGGAAGAACTAGAATCAGGTGATAGTGAAAATGGATCATGATCATCACCACCACTCCGAATCTCTTGTAAACGTTCAAAAGTTACGTATATTCATAAAATCAGTTAAGAATAGTGGTTTCCAAATTATATTTAAAAGAAGTTCTACGGAAGCATTAAGGCTACCAATCATTTAGGCCACAACTAACTAATCCCTAAATTGAAGAAATTAAGATTTTGGATAAGTTCATCTAGTTTTGACAAGGTTTTCTTGCCAACCAAAGAGCAAAGTCATCTTTAATATGCACTATGTATCAGTATAAATACAATTTAACAATCTTGATAATTAACTTAGAAATTATTTGGATTATTGAGTTTCAAAGTAGCGATGCTTCTAAGAAGTCAAATGATAAATCTCTACTAAATGTCCAAAAGTCTATACAAAGTCAAAAGAAATAGCATGATAAAACATTTAGTGCATTATCATCATAGTCAATAGTTCCATATAATCAACCTGCTATATATGTTTTATAACTTACTAACTTAACATTGAGAAAAATATCAACTTTCATTAGTTAATTCAGAGACTTTCAAAGAGGATATAAGTAACAATCATGAGACTTTCAAATGGTTATAAAGTATGGAACTTTGCACTTAATGACCACAAGTTGTGATTTCCACACACTTTAGAACTTTGATACATACACTTGCAGTATAACTCTAATACTCTATACACTAACATTTTGTGCTGAACAATAGCTCACGGAGTTAGAATCAGATGATCGTGAAAATGGATCAGGATCACCAGCGCTCTGAATCTCTTCTAAACGTTTAAACACTTCGTCCATGCTAGGTCTATCTTTAGAAGACTTTTCTAGACACCGAACTGCTAATTCAATCACACCAGTTACTTATCATATCCGTTACCCTAGGATCTGAATCAAAACCTAGGGTACCATCCACAAGTTTATCCAAAGCATTATTTTGAATCATCTCCATAGCCATCAGGATTAGATTGCAATCATTACCTCTTTTAAGATCAATAGCTTCCAACGATGATATCAGCTGAATCAACACAACTCCAAAGCTGTAGACGTCACTTTTTTTACTAAACTGGTAGGTTCGTATGTACTCGGGATCTTCATAACCTGGAGTCCCTCGTACATGATTTGTTTTAATATAGATTTGATCATTTGGAACATGACGTGCGAATCCAAAATCTCCTACTTTGGCATGCATATCTTTGTTAAGAAGAATATTGCTGGGTTTTATGTCTCTGTGAATGATGTCAAGAGCATGAATATACTTCAATGCACTTGCTATCTCCACAGCAATATTCATCCTAATATTCCAAGGAAGATGAAAAATTCTTGCAATACGAAGATGATGCTCCAAATCTTTATTCTCGACATACTCATAAACAAGCATACAAGGCTTCTCTAAGGGTCGAGTGCATCCATATAAGGCTACAATATTTGGATGGTTAAGTTCAGTCAGCCTCTCAACTTCAGTCTTAAACCTCAAATCTATGTCAGGTTGGTAGTCTTCAAGCCTCTTCACTGCAACAGGACGCCCTTCACGCTGCAGTATGCCTAGACAAGAAATATCACATAATAAAAAATCTTTGTTAAGACTATTCCAAGTAAAAAAATGACAATAGATACAATAAACTAAACGGACTCAATTCCCTACGGTCGGATTTTCCTACCGTCACTACAGTCAATTTATATAAGTTGTTGGAGCGAGACTCGACAAGATCACTGACTGTTGACCGTAAGGTCTCCATTTCTACTACAAAAAATGTGCTAGCTTTTACCTTTATACACAGCCGCAGTGCCTCCATATGCAAGATGATTTCCTTCGGCAAATTGGTCTGTGGCATGTTTTAGTTCTTCAGGAGTGAAATACCGAAACTTAACGCTAAATTCTTTATTGTTCGGTTGGCTGCCATTTTTTCGGCGTCGGTGGCAATAGAAACATATGGCTGCGGTCACCGCAAGTGTTGCCAACACAGATAAAATAGCAGCTTACAAAAAGAGTAGGAAATTTTAGTCAGTATATAATATGTTAATAAAGTATCTACTTAAAAAAATGAAGAAAAATATCAAGGGAAATTAAATTTATTACCAACAAGGACAAATGTGCTGATGAAGATCGAAAAATGAAGATGCATCTCAGAAGAACCTTGATCAACAAGTAAGCCTGGAATTCAATTACATTTGTTACTATACTTCAAGAAAATAATGAGTGACACCCATTTTAAAAGAGCTCAAAATTACTAACAAAGAACCTCGGAAACGGATTTTCTGATGTAACTGCGTGACACATTACAACTATATATATGGTCTATCCGATCTAAATCAACGGTTGAGATTATTTTAAATTAAAAGACATAGTTTTAATCATATCACTACAAAGAAAGGGGCAAGCGGCTGCAGTTCTAGAAAATCATTAGCGTCGGTTCAAACCGTCGCTAAATGCTTGCTGCAGCGGTTGCCCACCCGTCGCAAATTACGGCGTCGCTAGGTAAAGCGGCGGCGGTTCTGGACAACCGTCGGAATAACCGCCGCAAGTACATTAGCGTCGGTTTTACTGATTTTCGCGGCAGTTGCTAACCGTCGCTATTTGTAACTTTTTCCTACATTTTTCTTGGCTTCTAGCGTCGGATTGAACCGCCGCTATTTACTTTTTTTTAAAAAAAAAACAATTTTTTTGCACAATTTTTTAAATTTCTTTTTTGTTTCCCACAATTTTTTTTAACTCATTTTTTTGATTTCCCACAATTTTTAAATGATTTTTTTTTGTTTCCCGCAATTTTTTTGTTAGTTTCCCATAATATTAGTTAACATCAAATACAATATGATCCAAGTAGCCAAACATTTCAAGTAGCTTTAATTTTGCTTCCAAACTTTACATTAAAATTGCTTTGAGTTAAAACACCAAACATAAACTATTACATCAAAAAGTGCAACAAAACAAACAAGAAGCTTAGGCTCTTGATTCTCTCAAGCAAAAGATCAAGATCAAAACTTACTAATCACAGTGAGAACTAAACTATACAACATGGAGCACCTAAAGAAATAAATGGACATGTTGCAGTTTCTCCATGTTTACATTATGCAATACTTTTGTGCAATGTCCTGAACATGTAACAGTCATAATAAATAAGTATAAGACATAGAGGAATGTAAAATATGAATCCATAAAAAATTGAACCTGGCAATTATGAGTTTTACCTTGAGATCATCTAATTTCACACTTGAATTACTGTTGGTATACCTTGAGATCCAATTCTATAAAACCAGCCCCCAATTCTAAAACAAGCTTTTAATACTTGCAACAATGCGTGCTCATCGCCGTCATATAAACCGCCTTCACAATTTGGCCTTTAATCAAATAAAATAGAAACAACCATATTGAAGGCAAATCAAAGAAACTATACTATAATCATAATACTCAGAATTGATTACAAGTCTTTAAACCTTACCGCGATCAACAATAAGGATAGGCAAGCCTCTCACCCTTCAACCCATGCGACTTGAGTAAGATGCTTTGGTATCTAGAGAATAGATCAATCGCTCACAAAATCACACATGTTATCAAGAGAATTTAACACATTAAGCTCTTTAAATTATGTAAACTAATTCATGTCCATATGCCCTATTTAATACACATAGTTATTTAATAATCAATAGAAACCAACTTAGAACATAAACAATAAACTGATAAAAGAAATAGCAGAAGCTAACCCCTTATATAGCATTAAACACACATATCTATTGCTATAGAAAACAACAAAAGTTGAACCCTTATATAACATTAGTCACACATATCTAATACTGCATATAAATTTAAAAATTATGCCAATCAAGTCCCAGACACATAAGAGAATACTCCATTCTAAACAAGAAGGATTTTTGACCAAAAAAACACTATGATAAACATAGACAATTTTAATACGCAAACGTTAAGCACAAGGTTCATAGAAACCATACCAAAAGAATATGTGTTGGTAACGTAAACACAGATCGAACAGACATAACCTGATAGTCAAAATACTTAAATAGAATATGCATAAAAAAAATGGAATATGCATTAAAACAATAGAACATGCATTAAAAATCTGCAATAATGTTATACTTATTACACAACAATCAACCTTACAAGCTCATTCACATTTTTACTCCAAGCAAGGTTACAAACCTGCAACATTATGAATTAAACAGTTTAATAAGATACTCTACTGTTTATATATGAATTCTTGACAACAAAGAGGTAAGTAAATAAACCTGGCTTCCAGTGTCAATAGCAAAAGCTAGATCAGAGTTGTTATCTTTATGTATGACCGCTTGCATTAGCTGTATGAGAAGCAAGTGTGAGTAAGGAATGACCAGCAGAATGACTAAGAATATATATACACCTCTGGAGCCATCCAGTATGGACTTCCTTTCAAAGACAGATCAGCAGAATGACCAGTTAACTGTGGAAAAAGAGATCCCAAGACTATTATAATGGGCACAAAGAAACTACTGGCAGCAAAGGTGGTGGTGAAAGCTACTAAAATTCAAAAGAAATAATAATCCTATGGCATACATAATTCAAACTTAAAAACATTTAGAAACTTATAGAAGAATCTCTTCTCAACAGTTTCACTGATCTAAAAGCAAGCATATAAATATTAAGATACTTATTCAAGTAATGAAAATTAACAGATGAAAAACCTGATATGCTGCAAAACGTTTCCTTAGACAATTGCAACTGAATCAGTTTCAGTTGCTAATAAAATTGTTGATTTCAATCAAGAAAGAAATGTTTAAAAACAATAAATTTGTCCTTCTAAGTTTTATCCCTGAACTTGAAATGCATAGTATCTATACAATGAGTAAACCATTCTCTCCATTGATAAGGAAAAAGACCAGAAAAATATATTGTAGTGGGGGGATTTTGCAACTTAATGCTTGGCCATCCCAAAATTAGCAAGCTTAACAACACCGGAAGAATCAACAAGCAAGTTAGCCCCTTTGATATCCATATATGAGTATATGAAAAGAAAAGGAAATGTCATCATATGGTCCAAATCCAAACTCAAATAGTAATTTCTGGAAAAGAAGAAATGAAAACATGCACTCATTTAAAAAATATTTGCACAAATATCAGGTAGGGATTTCTTATCCTAGTTGTATATTGTGTAGCTTATCAAACATGTGACCCTTACCACGAGGATTTCAAAAGATGGTTCAAATGAACTAGAAAGGGTAACATAACAAATTAATGGGAGAGACAATCCCTTTTTTATTTTTTTTCAGTGTTCAAGTACAAATATTTGAAAACAGAAAGCAATTTGAAAATAAAGTTAGATATTTTTAGTGATCAGTAATAGTAATAACACTCATTATTATATTAACTATACACATCAGACTTTGTGTGAACAGCCACAAAAAGATTAAGTTCATGGTGGTGGTCAAAGCAGAATACATTGTTGCGGAGATGACTCGTGTTATTATAAATGTACTTAGGAAAGGTAGCGAGACCTTGTCCATAACTGATCTCAATTCGTTGAAGTGAACCAAGCTTATAAGTTGTGTAAGTAAGTTTACCAAATTATGACAGCAATGACATATTTTCAAGATCACTAACAAACTAATCACGTCTCAAATATTCGATATAGCATACCAAAAACATAAGAGGCAGAGAAAGGAAAATTACTTACAAGTAAGACTTGTGCATATCACAGTCATTATCAGAATATAAACCAACAATTGGCGAAGATATTTTCAAATGTTTACACTCCCTATCATAGTTGTTGTAACCTCCCTCCATCACCACAGTTAAACTGTCCATAATCAATAACCAAGCTCTACCATCACTCCTATCTTATTCAACAAGCATTATAGCCATGCATTACCATGATGTATACAGTTTGACTTGGAGCTGAAGATGAAGAGAAACCAAGATCTTAAAAAATATTCAAAATATCAGAAGGAATGGATTGCAAAGGTAGTCTCTCTCTCCCACCTTTCAATTATTTTTCTGCAAAAAGTTCAGTAAGTGGATCTCTTCTAAAACAATCTATCTTGGCTACACAATCAACACTGCAACAATTATCGCTATCGCAAAATGCAAAGAGAAATCCAAAAGAATAGCAGTAAGAAAATAGGGGCCACACACTATAACTGCCGAGAATTGCTGTCGGTGTTTGCTTATTAGCGGCGGCGGTTGAAAAACGCCACTATAACCGTCGGCATAGAGAAGAGCGGCGGCGGTCATGTTCAAACAACCTCAAATAGACTGTCGCTATACTCCTTTTTTCTTGTAGTGAAAGGATTAAGAAGAGAGAAACAAATTGTTAACTGCAGTCCGGAACGAAAGTGAATCCGCAAAAATTAAGAAAATAGGATTGATAAATTCCAAAGTATGGTAAGAATGCTTTGATCACACAATGAAAACAATCAAAACAGTGACCTTAAAAGAGAATGGTTGTTAAGCAAAACATACCTTGTATATGCACAAAGGACTGACGCACAAATCCATAAGATGTTATAATATACACAAAATATGGAAGATAACCCTACAAGACCAGAATGAGTGTGAGTTGCACTAATAGCTACATTATTTTCAATATATAGATCACCATAACTGTCAAACAAACAAAACGAAATCAGTTACAACTAGCAGGAATCAAAATAAAACTACCCTTATAATCAAGCAACCATAATTTTTTAACCAATCATAGTAACTCTACCTTGCTTTCAACCTCTCAATTACTTTAATTGTAACAATTTGTGAAGCCATACAAGCATCAAGGTTCACAAACACAACCCTATTATCCTTCGAAGCTGCAACAATAAAAGCACGAGATCGCAACCTAAGGTGAATACCAGATGCAAGTTGTTCCATTTTAGCTAAATATGTAACTAAGTTCTTAGAAATTAAGCATAGCCTATAGGATACATAACACCAGTATGAAGATGCTAATAATCAAATAGAGGAAAAATGTAACCAAGTTCTTAGAAATTTAGTATATTGTATATATGATATACATAACACCAAATTAGCATTATGATTTTGCAAAAGAAACAAAAAAATAGTATATGTACATACTTAAAAACCAATTGTTAAACTGGAGATTGACTCTTCAAACATGTGCATTTTGGTTTGCCTATCATTATGCCTTTGGGAATCAAACACAACATTATACTCATGCTTGAACTAAGTATATAATAAATTTAAGAAAACATTGCATTTGATATTCATTATAAATTACAAACCAATTACATTTGAATATCTATATCACAAAACTAATGTGATTGCACATGATTCCATTCAATACAATGATCTCACTAACAGTGTAAAACAAAAGTAGTATAGTGACTTACTATGGAAGTCCACAAGCTAGCAATGCTCCTTTTGCCTTCCCAAATCAAATTGACCAAGCAAATAGCAACCCAAAAATCACAACGTAGCAGCATATCAAATTCGAAGGAGCACATGAATAAAAAAACCCAAAATCACAATATAAAGCACTATTGGATCTTCATCGATTCCCTTATTGACAAATATAATTTTGAAGAGTGCATGAATCATAAATCCCAAATCAAAACATTAAAACCTAAAATTACAAAGAAATCAGTAGCAGGGAAACAAAACCTCGCCCGGATTCCAAAAAGTAGCAGGGAAACGAAAAAACCCCAAACATCTTAGGCTACCCAATACAATAATAACAAAGAGAAATACAATGGAAGTAAATACAATACCTGGAGAGTAGAAGACGAGATGTGGTGTTGAGAGTTTGAGAGAGATGCGAGAAAGAGAGAGAGTCGCAAACAGAGAGAGTGGAAGCAATTTCGTTATGCGAGTTCCTTCGTCCGTGACGGTGAGTCGGTGGATTTGTTCGTGATTGTGGCTTTTGGAGCTTGAGAGAGACGGTGAATAGTGTTGTAGGGTTATCTATCAATTTTCAATTGGAAGGTTTTGTGGTGAGAAGTTTTGTGCGCGCGTGCTTTAACAGTTGAGCGGCGGCGGTTCGGTACCAATTGCCTCAAGTTGTCTGTCGGTATTGGCTGATTTTCTTGTAGTGTCGGCGGCGGCGGTTTCAACTGCCGCAATAACCGTCGGTGTTGAGAAGAGCGGCGACGGTTCACACTAAAGTGCCTCAAAGTGACTGTTGCTGTATGCATATTTTCTTGTAGTGTATCTATCTAATCCAATATTAACGGTCCAAATTAAAAACTGTTTAACTACGTGGACTATTAATAGCACGGGGAATCAACATCGGAAATGGATTACCCACTGTTACAACAGACCGTTGTAGTAGATCGAGACCATCCAATTTAAATGGACGGTTGTGATTGCTTTAATTTAATTTTATTGTATATAATCTGGACCGTTCAATGCAGAATCAATGACAATGATCATTTACAACACCAAACTATGTTGTTTTCTGACAGCAGGCAATGTGTTATATATATGGCATGTGATGAGGTAGTGATATACTACTAGCTTGTGGGTCCTATCTTGAATTTCAATTTCCTTGGAGCTTTGTTTGTTTTGATGTTGGAATTATTTGGACACTGACATTTATTTATTTTATTGTACGATGAAGTTTATTCTTATACTTTTATTCTACATCAATTGCATGTCACCATCAAGATTCAAGATTTGATGGTCCCATCTTTAAATGCATGTCACCATCAAGATTCAAGAATGATGGGGAGAATAAATAATTTCATGCAATTAATAAATTCAAATTGAAACTACGTTTGGCTTTTCTATTTAATTAAATATGTATAGTATATGGTTAACAACATATGTAATAAGGAGTGAAGTTATTAGGAAGCTCCTTTGTGTCTTAAATTTATTATTCCAATTTTTATTTTTTTTCATATTATGTCTAATTTTTTTATAGAGGGTTCTTATACCATTTACATGTCTATGGATAATTTTATTGTTGCATGGCATGCACTGAACAAAAATGAAGCAGGTTTGATTTAATTTGTTGAGATGGATTTTACCTTAATTAATTACTATGACTCCTTTTTCATTGTGTATAAATATTTCCCTTACTTTTTGTCTCATCTTTTGTTCATAAGTTCAATCAATATCACCAATTTTGTAGCACATCTATAATAAAATGCTTCATGGTTTAGTGTTAATTTTGTTCATTAATTTCTTTTTTATTTTAAATCATATTAGTAGTTTGGGTGGCTATAAAGCTTGTAATATTGTTCAATTGTCCTCATACTAGTATCTTTGACCCGTGCATGCACGGATTTAAACATGTTTCAATACCATTAGAATTGTAACAACTGACTAAATACAAATTTAAAAATATAAAAAATTAGTAAAAAAGAGACCATACGGTGAACGGATGATCCATATTCGTCGTCGGCGGCAAAAGTCGCGAACAGCTGAATGTCAGTAAGGTTGCTTTTTATACTTACGCGTTGGTGCTTCCTGATTCAATAGTATTGGTAAAACTGATAAGTTGAGGTATCAAACAACATATAGATTGTGGGCCAAATATGGTTATTTATCATGGCCGGAACTCAATCACATCTACTTCATGGCAAAGTTTTGTCACTTATTCGTCAACAAACTCATTTCAAATTATTTGAAAGACAAAAAAAAAATGTGAGGTAATAAAATTCCAACACAGATCCACTAAAAAATATTTTATTACCACTGGTGGATACAAAATACAAAATCATCTTTCATTGAGTTTGGCATATAAAGTTCCAATGATAAAGCCTGACATTCTTTATAGCATGAAGTAATTCTCTGATTGATAGAAAGGTTTTTGGCCCTCAACTGTTGTAGGAGCAATTAAAATTGTGCGAAGGCCTATGAAAGGAGATATCTTTAAATGAACGACTTTATTGTTTGAGTGATCCGTGACACCAAATTTGACAGTAACACCATCTGATAACCTACGTGCTCGGCAAAAATTTCGCCATTCACCGGTAATCTTGCAATTTTTTTCAGGATGTTCATCAATTTCAAGATGGCACTTCCAGATATATCCTAGCCAGTCTACCATAGTTATTTCAGAATTTTCATTAGGAAGTGCGATTTTGCAAAATCCATTCCAAGTGAGTGTCTGTTTATTATTGAAACAAAAGGTTATTTGCTATATGAAACACTTAACTACACATAATACATGAGAGATAATAAGTAGCAAAAGAGAAAGAACTTACCAAGACTCCTGATCCAACGTCTGCCGGATTCAAGGATTTTTCAAGTGTATGCATGAAACTCTTTGGAGATATAAAAATTGGTACAGGGCCATTGCTAAAGCATTCACTGGATTCTTGATGTAACATTAGCATGTGGGGAGGATTTTTCTGGGGATAATCTTTCTCAATTCCTGTAAGTTGCCAAATCTTTATCTGAAAAAGAGTAGGATTTATAAATAGAAGAGTGACCCATCCACCAGAATCAAGCCGGTATAAGTGCCGTAAGCGGGTCCAGCCGCATGTGAAATATATTTTTGAGTTCTTCTTCTCGATAGAGACCTGAACTTGATTTTTTTTTGGATCCTCCAACATCACATAATTCCCAATGTATTTACCTATGTCCCGTGTTAAACACGCAGGTAACTTTGCGCGGGGCTATACAAAATTTCAAGCAGTTAGTCTATATTTAATATCTGGAAATTTTAAATGAGCAAAACAGTATTCTAACTTACATTCATTGGATCAAATTCGACAAAGCATGTTTTTGTCATAAGGGAGTAACTTTGGACAGTGGGATCAATATCCACAAATAAAAGTTTTTGAGTATATCATAGTCGATTGCAATATTATGATTAAAAAGAGAGCTACATGCAAAGTGAGAAAACATCAATTAATTGAAAGTATAGAATAGCGACTGTACCTCTTAAAATAAACAAAGTGTTTGAATTGTCTATGTGACTGTAATCTTGCACAGCTTGGTCATGTAAATTCATTATCTCGCGAGCAGTTGACAGGCAATGTGACGATGGCATATTGGAAAGATAATAAGACAATTTGTAAAATGGAACCGGATGAATGCAATATTCTCTTAGTTATTTGGTGGAAAATTTATGCAGTCCAAAACTAAAATGATAAGTTGCATGTAGTACTGTTGGTTTATATTAGAGGTCATTAATTACATGTTCGGGACGAATGAGAAAAACATAATGGTTTACACAGTTACTGTATATACCTATATCCATTAACCTTTTAATAATGTATACAAAATACATGAGCGAATAATACAAAAATATTGTAGCTAGGCGCAAGATATGTATGTCAAAACCACTAGGCGCAAGATATGATTAAATTATATAAGAATATTGTAGCTAACATTATTAATAGATCAACATGAGAAAACCAACAACTTTAAAAATGAGTTTATAATTGTGTAATCAAGACTCAGGAGTATTTAATTTTTTTGTAAAAAAAAAATTAAAAATTTAAATTCATTAAAAAACTTAGTTATATATCCAATGCATATTATATTTTTCTATAAAAAAAATACAAAATAAATAATTAGGTAACTTTTAATTTATTTATTTAAAAATAAAAAATAAAACTTTTTTGTGAAAGTTTTTTATATTAGGAAACCCATATGTCTTCTTTTAAAGAAAAAAGAATAAAATCAGCGAGGCAATATTTCTCTTGCTGAACCACGTTATTTTTCTTTTCATGATTTCCTTTCTCATTTTAATTTATTTTTCTCTCTCATCAATGAAAACAAAGACACGCTCTCTCTTCTTCATCCTTGAAACCCTAGCCGCAACACATCTTCACCACATTCCTCCTTCTCCCTACAACCCTAGCCGGCTATGAAATCAACAACGTTTCAATCCTTTTTCTACAATATATATTTCTATCCAATTAGTATTTCAAAACGTTTTTGTTACTGAACTCGTTCGATCTGAGCTCCGCTTTCGACCACCGATCTGAGCTCGTCTGTGGAGTTGAGCGATGGATCTGCGATCTTCATCTCATGAACTTTGACTTGGGCTAATTTATTTTTAGATCTGGCCACTGTCACCGGAAACCACAGCCGCCATTCATCTCCACTACGGGTATAAACACAGTCCTAAATATTCTTCTGGTTCTACTGTGATTTAACTTCGCATGCAAAATCATTTTTCTTTTTTTGTTTCAGTCATGTTGGAAACTCTCGGTCAACAAAACTTCATTCATCATGTTGCAACGATTATTTGGGGTATGTGTTACATCTAATTTTAGTTTGATTTTTATGTAGAAACCCTAACCCAAACCCATTTATGATTGGTACTTTTTTCAAAGGAACCCATTTTTATGTAGAATATATGACTCAATATTTTCACCTTGTCTGAAAAAAGTTGCTATGAGCGCTTCACATCTGACAGGGCACATGAAAGAATAAGTTGAAGCAATGTAAAGACATTTTATCAAGGAAGAACAACTGTGTTATTGATATTTCCTGATTTTTCTCCTCAAAGGTACATGTAAAATTAGTTCAAAAGCACAAAATAATTGTTGTTAGTAATGCCATGTTTTCATTGTATATTAGAAAAAAAAAGTAATTAGTAAATTGCAGCACAATTTTTTTTATATGAAAAGTAATATGTAATTATATGCTTTTGTAACAAACTCAAATAAATACCAAACTAAACTTGATAGAAAAATATTTATTTACCTTTGTCAAACACAAACAATATCCTTGAAAAGAAGTGAGATACATATGCAATCTCAGTTGTACAACTCTTAGTGCTATTGTGTGGTATTTATAGATAAGATTTGAAGAAAGAAATTTAAATTAAAGTGAAACTTGGGAGTGAAGTTTACTGAAAAAATAATGAGGGATACAACACATGAGGGATACGTGGCATCAGGATTGTACTGTCTTTATCCTAAGTAATTCAAATTGTTGTTAGTTACATAATGATTCTTCTGTTGGTTCATTTCTTTTTAACATGTATGTATGCTAAAATACTTGAAGATTTGAAGAAAGATCCTGCAAGTCATGGCAATCCTCTTGATATCCTTGTATGTTCTAAAGTTGAACTTACGAAAAATGTAAGATGTTTGGTATATATCTGATTTCCTCCTTCTGTGGTCTTTCTTTATTTCTTAGGTGTTGGTTCCAGCTTCTATGCCGACTTCGTGAGCAAGTCCTTAAAGAACTTGGATTCAAAGACATCTTCAAGAAAGTCAAGGTAAGTTCGAACAAAAAAATTGTGGCTCTGTGTGCTAAATGCCAATACCAGCAAGCTAAAATATAGAAGGATAGTTTGTGTATATCTGATTATTGGGGATTATGAGATTTTAGTTAATTTGAATCTAATACATACATATGTATATAGAATACATGACTTATATAACAATTATTCTATTGAAAATTTTCATGTTTACCTCCTCAAAAGGTACCTGTAAAGTTAGTTCCAAACCATAAAATATTTTTATAAGAACAATACAAAATAAAATCAAAGTAAACTTGAGAGAAAAACATTTATTTACCTTTGTGAAACACAAGCAAGATCTTTTGAAGAAGTGAGTGTCACCTATAAAAAAAATAGAGTACAAAATAATCACAAAAATTAAGTCTCAAACAAATCAACATAATAAATTGCATGCAAAAATAGTTCATGGCTTCATGATTTTGTTCATATATTCATGTTTCACTAAAAATTCAATGTACATGAAATCTAATCAATTGAGTTTATCACTTTCAGGCTCAAGAAATCAATGGAAGAGAATGACAATGAGGAAATGAAGATATGTCCCTCTGCTCAATGGTGAAGGAAATAAGGAAAGAGAATGAGGGAAATCGAAAGAAATGAAGTGTATTTATAGTGTTTTGATTTTGTACAAATAGACGAAATTGTCCTTCTACTTGCTCTCCAAGTTTTGTTTTATATACATAGATAGATAATATTTATTTATTTATTAGGTTATCATTTAAGACAAAAACAATATTATGGTCAAATACATTGAATTTATTGAGAAGGTGTTATTTGGTAGAGGTGTTATTTGGTAAAGGTGTATTACAAAATTGACCAAATACAATGAATAATCTGATTCCTAGCCTAGCTAGCTTAGCCAACAATAATAAAAAAATAAAACAAAGTCAGCCTAATAAGACAAAATGGCAAAAGAGCAATAATAAGCCAACAAAAGGGCAATAATAAGGCAACAAAAAAAATAAAAAATAAAATCCTTTAAATGGACACGTGGCATGGCTAAAATGCGTGAACAGTGGCCAAAATCACTTCACTATGTGTCAAGGATTAGGATGACTTTTCATCACTATGGAATTCCAAGTATTTGTGAAAGTAGTAATGAAATTAAGTGTAACACTAATTTTATTTTGTTTTATTAAAGTTATGAAGGTATTGACAAATCTCTCAAAAGTATTTCTTGTTAAAGTCAAAGGTAGTGGAACATGGAAAAAGGAATCCACTTTTAATTAATCATTGACATCATTAAGTTGATGAGATACAAAATTTTAAGATGCTTTGGAAGGACTTGGGTAAACTCCAATGGAACACTTCCAGTAAGAAAGTTATGATCCAAATACAATAATCTTCTCCATGTTGTCCTTAGTTTTGCTCCATATTCCTTTGGAATAGTACTATGTATGATATTGATTGTTTGATAATTTATTATAGTCAAGTTTGTAAAAGTCACCAAATTCACAGGCTAATGACCCTTCAAACTGTTGCCTTGAGCCTTAAGCAAGCAAAGTCGTTGTCCTTGTCCGACATTGTTAACAAATTCACAGGCTAATGACCCTTCAAACTGTTGCCTTGAGCCTTAAGCAAGCGAAGTCGTTGTCCTTGTCCTACATTGTTAACAAATTCAATTGATGTAAATCTGATAAATGAAACATTAAAAGTAATAACTCCTTTTAATTAAGGAGAGTGTCCCATCTTATAACACCTGATAATCTGTTATCACTTATATCTAACCATCTTAAATGTATATATAAGATCCTAAAATATATGTTTTGTAAACTCACTGTAAGATTCGGTAATCTACCGAATCTTACAGTGAGTTTATGAAACTAATATCTAGTGTGTTCAATTTCCATAATCCAGTTAGATTTTGGATTCTACCTGAAACTTTATTGTTTGATAAGCTTAAATAAATTAAGCTTCTTAAATCTGTCATATCAGAAGGTATTGTGCCTGAAAGCCGGTTAGCGGAAAGATCAAGATATTGAAGTTTCTTAAGTTCACTGATTTCTTGTGGAATACCACCGGTGAAAAGGTTTTCGGATAAGGTATTGGTCCTCTAAACTTTAATAGAAGAGAAGAAGAGGAAAAGCTCAAGACAAAGAGTTTGGAAATTTTAACTCTCCAACATGTTAAGGTGACTTTGACAGCCTCTAAAACCTCTTTATTTATGTAAATTGTTTGTTTGTTTTGATGCATGTATGAAATTGTGAAGCCTCATGAATGGAAAATAAGTTATATTTGATTAAGTGACCTTTATGTTTGATAAGATATTATAGTCTATGTCTAGGTGACTAACATGTTGGTTTGTAATTGATTTTGTGTCTAAATACTACTTATGCTGTTAGTTTTCTAATATTGAATTGAAATTGTGAAATATTTGAGAGGCAATACAATTGTTATATTGTGAGTGAAATTTTGTTCATATGATATACTTTAATTGTATGCTTGGATTGATATTGTGAGTCTGCTATATTTTTTTTTATTCCTATTTTTAGCCTCTCAGGACTCTATTTGGAATTGTGGTTATTGTTTTATGATTTTATTATGATACAATTATAAGATTAAGAGTTATTCTTTTCTTTTGAATTGTACGAATGATGAAATTGTTTTACATACATTGTTGATAATTAATAGGCATTTTAGAAAGTCACAAAATAGGTGAGTCACCGCCAAATATCAATAGCTTTGTACTTGTATATAAGTAAAAGTGTTACGATATTAGGCTAAATATATGATGAGTTGATGCTAGCCTATGCGCCGGTCATGACTTGAGTTTGGGTCGTGACAAAAAATTTCTGTTTGGGTGTGGGTTCAACTAGTATTTGTGATCTTAAGTTCATAATTTCTATTTTTATATCATTATGACTTTGTTAGATATACAAATTCTTGAACATGCCATCGTGGTCATGAAAAAGGCGGCTATGTAGACGGAACTGTTTGGTTTCATATTGTTGTTTCCTGCGGATTTTTAGCCAAAATCTGCGGGAAATTAATTCCCTAGTAGTTACAGTTATTCAGATAGAGAATGTCATTTTAAAACATTTAAAAACTCTATAATACCCAAAAACAAGAGTTTAATGGCTTAATTTTTCAAAAATAAGATTTTACTATTTAATAATGAGTATTTAAGTTACGTGTTTATTCAGGTGTCCTAACACTTATTTTTTGTAAATGTGAACAATTTAGCATGGTAGTGCATCTATAAATGGAAGAGTATGCCGCAGAAATAAAGCTCCAAATAACCCCGTAAAAGTTATTCCTTTCAACAACTTCTTTTGGTTCAAGTTTAACACCAAAGAAGATTATATTAAATATGAGTACAAGGGGTACTCAACTAACCCATTAAGATGCTCATTTGTGTCCTAAATTTGATATTGTACTATGATTCAAAGTACTAATGGTCTTATAAATACGTGACGTATTTGGTGGCTCTATTCACTTCCTGATTAAGGTCTCCAGAGCTAAAGTCTCTTACAAATATAAACCACAACAATAGGTAAACTATCAGGAGTAGAATATATATGAAAGAGCACACTCTGAATGAGATTCTCGCAATATCCATATAGGAAAAAAATCCCAATATGTCTATCACGGAACCTCCACTCATCCTAAGTTTTACTCGAACCCGGGTATAGGGCCTTACTCGCAAGTGTGTGCAATGGTCAAATCAAGTGTAGTGTGTGATAGGAGCAAAATATATGTCACTACCTATCAAATTTTGATATTTGAATAGGTAGCGAGGGGGAAAATATTTGATGTTATTTTAGGATAACATGAACAAAATTACTTTTGCTCAAAATATATAAAACTTGAACAAAAATAACTTTAAAGGAGGGGAACAAGTAGAAAATAAAAAATGGAATATAAAGCTAATATTTTTTAATGGCAGATGAATTTAAAATAACTTAAGCAACATGTATTCGTATAAAAGAGTGCACTTGTGCCAGATTACCACAATTCATAACACAATATAATTAAAGATAAAGGTGTACATCTACTCAGTATAAATTAAGCATCTTATATATATATATATATATAGAGTCAGGATCCGTTGACACCAACAAGTTTGACACCAAATGTTACACCTCTCAATAATGTTTTAACCGATATAAATTTTATAAAATCCACCGTTGGATTGAAAGTTTATATCATATAGATCATTTATGTAAAGTTTCAGGAAAATCCAAAATCATTTGATATGCTATTGAGACACATAAAGATCAACGACATTTAAAAAAAGACGCAAACCGTTAACTTTGATGTATCTCAATAACATATCAAATGATTTTGAATTTTTTTGAAACTTTACATAAATGATCTATATGATATAAACTTTCAATCCAACGGTGAATTTTATAAAATTTATATCGGTTAAAACGTTATTGAGAGGTGTAACATTTGGTGTCAAACTTGTTGGTGTCAACGGATCCTGACTCATATATATATATATATATATATATATATATATATATATATATATATTAAAATTTACTACGTCCACCCATTTAAAAAATATTAATATTAACTTTGCATTTTAAAATTAAAAATGATTTTGAAGAAAAATGAATCTAGAACTTAGGGTGTGGCTTTGGGGTTTAAGTTCGTGTAAATTCTTGTTTAATTTATTAGTTTGTTCTATCTGATTCAAAAGAAAAAAATATATGTTCTCTCTACTTTTGTCTTGTGGTAACTTTATTAATATGCATGTGTGAGTCTATGTGATGATTTGAACCAAAAAACCATGCAGCTACAAAAGAAAAATCTCAAAGATGGTGAAGATCAGAGAAGATTCTAGAGAATTCATGATAAGGAAAAGATCAAAGAAGATTTTATTGATGTATCTTGAAGTAACTGTACAAAGAGCTTATATATGAGCTCGGTAATGAAACTAACTTCTACAGCTGGCAACAGCTGTAACTAACTGAAAAATAAAGCTATGCTAAGCTATGGATAGACTACTATAAGCTATCATGTATCTATTTCTTCACTGGGTTGCAATAGCCTCCCACAAGCTGCAGCGTGATATATGTTAACCATGCTCAGCTTGGATAGGAAAGAGCTAAATAACTTGGGTGACAGAGCCTTGGTGAAGAAATCTGCAACTTGAGACTTGGTAGAAAGAGGCAACAGCTTGAAGATCCCTTCTTGGACCTTGTCACGAACGAAATGGCAATCTATTTCTAGATGTTTTGTGCGTTCATGGAAAACAGGATTTGAAGCAATGTGGATAGCACTATGGTTGTCACAATAAAGCACTGCCGGTTTGAAACAAGTGACATTTAAATCCCTTAAGAGAAATAGTAACCACTGTAACTCACATGAAGCAAAAGATAAAGCACGATATTCAGCCTCAGTTGAGCTTCTAGAAACAGTATTTTGCTTCTTTGATCTCCATGAGATAAGAGATTGACCAAGGAAGAAGCAATAGCCAGAAGTGGATCTTCGAGTGTCAATGCAATTTGCCCAATCAGCATCAGCAAAACCCAAAATCTGTAGAGTAGAGGACCTTAGAAAGAATAACCCTTTTCCAGGTGAACCCTTCAAATACCTAACCACTCTACAAGCAGTGTCATAGTGCACAATGGTAGGTTTTGACAGAAATTGGCTTAATTGCTGAACAACAAAGGCAATATCAGGTCTGGTGGTTGTAAGATACAACAACTTACCAATGAGCCTTCTATATCCAGCTATATCATCATATGCTGCACTATCCTCATGATGTAGCTTGACTGAAGGATCAAGTGGAGTGGGAGCAGGCTTGGAGCCTAGAAGACCTGTATCTGTCAATAAATCAAGGCAATACTTTCTTTGACATATGGTAACACCAGTGGAAGCATGTGCTACCTCAATGCCAAGGAAATATCTAAGTTGACCCAAATCCTTGATTTTGAACTCTTGATGCATGATGCGTTTGATTCTATCAAATTCTTCCATGGAATTCCCAGCCAATATGATGTCATCAACATAAACCAATAGGGCAGTAAAGCTATCCCCATTAGTCAGAGTGAAGAGGGAGTAATCTGAACTGGATTGTGTGTAACCTTGCTTGACAAGTAACCCTGTAAGACGTTCATACCACTTTCTACTGGCTTGTTTCAAGCCATACAAAGATTTCAACAACTTACACACTTGGTTAGGTTTGGGGCTAGTCACACCCTGAGGTACACACATATACACATCCTCGTGCAATTCTCCATGAAGAAACGCATTGTTGACATCCATTTGATGTAGAAACCATGACTTAATAGCTGCTAGAGCAATAAGAGTTCTGACAGTAGTTATCTTTGCCACAGGAGAAAATGTATCAAAGAAGTCTAGACCTTCAATTTGATTATATCCCTTGGCTACCAAACGTGCCTTGTACCTTTCTATTGAGCCATCTGCCCTATGTTTGACTTTGTAGACCCACTTATTACCAATGGGAGTGATATGGGCAGGCTTGTCAACATAAATCCAAGTTCTATTCTGATTAAGAGCCGTCAACTCAGCATCCATGGCCTCTAACCAACATTTATGTTGACTAGCTTCTTGATAATTCTTAGGCTCAGTACAAGCAACAATAGACATAGCAAATTTCTCAAGTGCAGTAGATACATTTGAATAAGAATGAAAGTTAGATATAGGATAAGTTATACCTGCTGATGAAGGTCCAGATGAACCACTAGGAAGATTGTATATGTAGTCTGACAAGTGTGAAGGTCTGTGGGAAATTCTGGTGGATCTTCTGAGTTGGACAGGTTCAATAGTATTAGTTGGGTTAGTTGAATTATCAGTAATGGTGTCAGTAGTGGTGGTGTCATTTGGGTTAGGTGAAGTGGTAGATGAGGATAGTGGATTTGTAGGTAAAGAGTTATCAGGAGATGATGTTTCTGGATTTGTAGGTAAAGAATCATCAGGAGATGATGTTTCAGGTTCAAGTAATTCAGGAGTGTTGACAGGATCACTATGGTCCATGTCACTCATGTTGTGAATGGTGATAGTGGGAGGTTGAATGGGGTCAGAATTGACTTTGTAACTGGTATGTGGAGTGTGAGGGGAATAATATGACCATGTAACTGTGTCAGCAGTTGTAGGATAAGGAAGAATGTGATCATAATGCTTCACATTTCTGGACACAAAAATAGCTCGATTCTTGAGATCAAGTAACACAACTCCTTTCATGCCAGGTTTATAACCAAGGAAAATGCATTTTCTGGCCCTTGGTTCAAGTTTAGTTCTATGACAATGGAGTGTAGATGCAAAGCAAAGTGAACCAAAGACTTTGAGATGTTCTAGATCTGGTGGTGAATTATACAAGAGGTGAAATGGTGACTTGTTCTGGAGTAATGGTGTGGTGACTCTGTTTATGATAAAAGTGGCATGCAATATGGCATAAGACCAATAAGATTTGGGTAATTTTGACTGAAAAAGTAAGGATCTTCCAACATTCAACAAGTGTTGATGTTTCCTCTCTACTCTCCCATTTTGTTGGGGAGTTTCAACACAACTTGTTTGGTGTATAATACCTTTAGAGGCATAAAATTTTGGAATGAGAAACTCTGGACCATTATCAGTCCTAACAGTTTTAACTACTGTGTTAAACTGGTTTTCTAACATGACAATAAATTGTTGAACAAGCAAACTAACTTCAGACTTGGTTTTGAGTAAAATAATCCATGTAAAACGGCTATAATCATCAACAACAGTAAGAAAGTATTTATGACCATGAACAGAAACAATAGAAGTTGGTCCCCATATATCAAAGTGAATCAATTCTCCACATTTAGTGGCTTTATTTACACTGGAAACAAAAGGTAATTTTCTATGTCTAGCTAGGTGGCATATATCACAAACAGAGTCATTGTCTACAGTTACAACAGGAAAATCATGCTTCATATGTTGTAATCTTTTATTGGATAAATGCCCTAAACGAAAATGCCACAAGGCAGAACTAGGAATATAAATGTCAGAAGCACAATGGATGTGATTAATGGTTGAATTACTGGGACAAGTGGGTATGGTCTTGGCTTTTGTTTTAGAGTTGAGGTAGTACAATCCTCCATGTAATTCACCCGAACCAATCATCTTCAAGCTCCCCTTTTCCTGTATAAAACAATGCAGACCATCAAATATAACTAAGCATTGAGAGTTTTGAACTAGTCTAGGGACAGATATGAGATTGAATGCAAAACTAGTAACTAATAACACATCATGCACAAGAAGTGATTCTGATAACTTCACAGTGCCTGCAATCTTTGCATAGGATATAGATCCATTGGCAGTTTTGACTTGTATAGGTTCAATCTCATGATAACTGTCAAACAGTGTGATGCTAGAGCAAATATGGTCACTAGCTCCTGAGTCTACAATCCAACCTCCATATGTTGAGTTACTTAAAGAGTAGGTTAAGCAGCTTATACCTGAGTAGTGATGTTGAGCAACATTCACCTGAGGAGCATTAGAGGAGCTGCTGCCAGTGGAGTTGGATTGGAGAAGATTGATCAATCTCTCATATTGATCTTTTGTGAAACTGAAACTTTCACTACCTCTTGAGCTCTTAACATCATCAACATCTAACTGTTCTTCCACTACAGTACCATTTGCATTGGTATTCCTCCCATAATGTGGTGGAAATCCATGCTTCTTATAACAATTGTCAACTATGTGATTGTCCTTTCCACAGTATGTGCAAACCTTGCCAGATTTCTTGTAATTGCCATAGTTTGATGCAGAACCTCTACCTCTACCTTGAGGTCTTCTAGCATCTGATGCATTGGCTAAGACCTTGTCTTCAACATCTACACCACTATTAGGAGTCACAAACTGTCTCTCATATTGAATCACCATTGAAAACACCTTATTAATAGGTGGCAGTGGATCCATCAACAGAATTTGTGAACGAACCAAATCAAAAGTATCATTAAGACCAGTAAGGAATCTAATCTTCCGTATCAAATCATGCTGAGACCTAGCATTCATCATTCCGGTTATACAAACACACTTATGAGGACAATTACATACAGGAGTAGGGAGATAAGCTTCTAATTCCTCCCAAAGTATCTTCAAAGCTGTGAAAAACTCAGAAACAGATCTATTTCCTTGTTTAAGACTATAGATTTCAACATGAAGTTCTGAAATTCTAATGGAATCACCACGTGAAAATCGCTCTTTTAACTCGTTCCACACATCAATCGCGTTTTCAAGATAAACGATGCTTTTCGCTATTGACTCTTCTACAGAATTCATAATCCACGAGTGTACTAACATATTACAATGGCACCAAGCTCTGTAACTAGGATCAAATGGAACTGGTACCTGAATTGTGCCGTCGACGAAATCGAACTTGTTTTTGGCGCCGAGAGCTCTTCTCATCAATCGCGCCCAAGCATGATAGTTCAGATGCGTCAGAACCGGCGTAACGGAAACGGAAGAAGGTCCGTCGGAGGGATGAACATAGTACACATTTCCCGGAGTTTGCGATGGATCCTGTGGTGGTTGTTGTGACGGAGCCATCGCGAAGTGGAAACAGCAAGAACTTCAGAGAAAACAGAACAATCGCAACGAAGAAGATGAAGCGCAGCAGAGCTTCAGAGAAGCTCTGATACCATCTCAAAGATGGTGAAGATCAGAGAAGATTCTAGAGAATTCATGATAAGGAAAAGATCAAAGAAGATTTTATTGATGTATCTTGAAGTAACTGTACAAAGAGCTTATATATGAGCTCGGTAATGAAACTAACTTCTACAGCTGGCAACAGCTGTAACTAACTGAAAAATAAAGCTATGCTAAGCTATGGATAGACTACTATAAGCTATCATGTATCTATTTCTTCACTGGGTTGCAATAAAAAACAAAAGGGAAAAGTTGCCATAAATGTCAAATATTCTCCTATACTATTAAACACAAAGAGACATATGGTTGAGTATGTATTAATATTTAATCAATATTTAAATTGAATGCCATATGATTATAATTAGGAGTGCTATTATCCTAAAGATCACTATCTTCAAGTGACTAAATATCACTATTATGTTATCCTACCTATACCACCAGACTTGTTTAGTTGTTTACCATGATTAATTATTTAAATGGTTTTGGATTAGGGAGAAAGATGAGAAATAACCTATTGTTGATCTGCAATGCTGTGTTGTGGTGTTTATGGTCGTCGTCTTCGTAACCAAGGTATCTTCAAAGATAGAACCGATGATTATAGCAGTTTGGTTGAAGAAATTAAAGTTGTGTCGTGGAAATGGTTTTTGAGCAAGAATAAGGTAAATCTATGTTTGCTGCAGTATGAATGAATGGGTTGTGGAACTGATATGTGCTAGTTGCTGAGGTTTCTGCTTCAGGGATCTGTTTTTTGAGTAAGGATGAGGTAAATCTTATGTTGTTGTATGCAGGGTTTTAAATAAAGGTCCGCGACCGCAAAAACGGCCGCGACAAAACGGTTTTTGCAGGTACCGATACCGTTACTGTGTATCACCATTTTTATATTAAAGAACAAATTGTGATTAATTCACACCGCGACGACCGCAATTAGTGTCGTAACACCTGTACCGACCGAAATCGCGAAAACCTTTACGTAACCGAGACGCGACCGCGACCGTTTTTTAAAACCTTGGTTGTATGTAAAGAGTATTTTTTATTTAACTCAAGAAAGAGAAATCGAGAGCACTTCCATTGTAGCAAATGAATAATAAAGATTTATTGTTATATTTAAAAACCATAAATAAGTCAAGCTCAAAAAATGAAATTGAAATCACTCATCAACATATATATGAATATGATTCCAAAATATTATACATTTGGTTCATGCTCAATTTGTTCCTCATTCCTCATTATGTGCAAATATAGTACAGAGTAACGTGCATTTAAATTTTATTGATCAAGTTATAGTGGTCCACTTTCGCTGACAACTATGTGAACAGCTTCCATATATACACAATACACTACAAGACTCTTTTTCTCACTGCCACTTACTTATTGAATATGTGGATATTCATATTGCATTCAAATAGATTTTAATCTCTTAGCTAGATACCACCAAATCTATAAAACTACTATAAAATAATACTCCAATTAATAAACTCAACTAAAAAATAATTATATAATAATTACTATGTTTTCATAATTTTTTTTATAATAATATGTGATGATGACATATAAACTTAACTACAAACCAACTCTTGCAGTTACCCTAAAAGGAAACTCTAATTTTTCTTTGCGTTCTTTTCTTGTTTAATTATTCTTTCACTAAAAAAGGGTGATTAATTTTGTCAAGAAAAAAAAAAGAAGGGTGATTAATTCGGGTTAATTTTGATTTAAAATCATCTCTCTTAATCTTATTTTGTTTTGGTGAGACTTACCGTATCATTTAATGTATTTGTTTATACTTTCGAATTAATTAGTACTAATTTGTCCCATGTAAATTTAAATTTTTCTTTTTCTATTGATCGTTACATACACATATAGGAGATAATTCTGATCATAAGTTTGTCAATATAATTTATGATAAAATAGTCCATTTTCTTTTATCCATAGAAAAAAATAATTATTCTAGTTGATGCAACTAAATAAATATACTATATTCTGTTGATTCACAGCAAGTGAGCATGAATTTTGTAATAAGGACGATATGATTTTTGCTTAGGCAAATGCTAACGAGTGCCCCCGGGGTACTCTTTAAGACCTTAAATAGTAAAGTTTTTATAGAATTTTTACGGGAATGCGTAAAGTCAACGCATTGGAAATTGTAATGTTTAATTTTTTGAATAAAAAATTTTTATAAATGGAATGCTTAAAGAGTGCCCCGGGGGCACTCGTTAGCAAGACCCTTTTGCTTATTACGTGAATTTGGTATGAGTCCTCATTTTGTCTCTTTATTAAAGACATGTGTCCTCACTTTGAATTGCATGTACTCAGCGCAATAGTACAAAGTAATATTAATTAATACATTATTAAGGTTTTCTTTTCAACTAAAAATGGAAGGTGGTCCACTTTTGCACCTCACCATACATTATACACACTATACATAGACATTCATATCATAAATAATTATATAATAATTACTATGTTTTCATAAAATTAAATTTATAATAATATGTGATGATCACAGACTTAACTAAAAACAATTGTAGTGTTAATTTTATTTTATTTCTTACAAATTAAAATTATTATAGAGGGAGAGAGTTTTAACATCAAATTTAAATTATTTGTGTTAATTTTATTTTATTACTTAAAAAAAATATATTTGTGTTAATATGATTGTAGTAATATCTTTTTATTCTGATCAATACTTAAATGCAATACCATATATAGGATCAATGCCATAAGTTAAAGCATATATGACACTATTAAACACTTTTTAATTAACTTTTTCTTATGTCCTGTTTTTTTATTCTCTTACTTCTCTATTGATTTAATGTAATGGCGGAGCTAGAATTTTGTGGAGTATGGGCATAATATTTGTCCAAATTTTAGGTTAATGCTATGGTAGACTATTTTTACTACTAGTCCACTATAGATTAATGTTTAAAATTATCATAAATTTTAACAACTGTTGATAATACTCTTTAAAAGTAAAAAATCACAAATCTTTAAATCTTAACGGTTAAAAAAAATGATATGATTGACATTATTTCAATACAAGTTATATTTTTATCATCTATTATTTTAATAAAATCAATATAAATTAAATCATTATTCCAATCATAAAAATTATAATAACTATTAATTTATATTTTCAAACAATAATGTATATCGTTGATAAACTTTTAAATATTTTTTTAGTATTATTCCATCATGAACAGCTTCTATTAGTGATCAATTTTAGTATTTCCCTAGTTGTTATTTATTTACCCAATTCTAAAATGTTTTAGAAAAATGACAGGGACCCAAATTTTTTTTTAAAGAAAGTGTCAAGGAGATTTTTTTTTTTTTTTTTGGTCTAAATGAAAATGTCAAGGAGAGGGTAATTGATGGTTTGTGAAATCTGGATGAAAAGAAGTCTGATAATGAGTCTGAAAAAAAAAATGGAAGAGACTAAAAACCCAAGCAAAACAATACTAGCTAGCACATGACACGAATATGATTCCTATTTTCCTTAATTGGGATTAAATCCAATTGCTTAAGCTACCCCATCACTCTCCATATATGGTAAGTAAACACTAATTAAAAAAATACACACCCACCAATATTAACACTTGTTTTCATTTTAACACAATCATTTCCCATTATAACACACTCAATTAGGGGTGAGTACGAACCCACAACCCGACTGGAAACCTGTGTAACTGCCAACATACGGGAGTATTCGGTCGGGTGCGGGTTGAGTTTCGGGTCAACAATTGCAAAAAATCGGCCATGAACGGTTGTATACGGGTGGGTGCAGGTCTTTAAAAATTCATATCTTCATAACCGAAACCGACCAAACAATTATTAAAATACAATTTTATTTTTATTAGTTTCGAGCACATCTTCGCTCTTTGATTTTATTTATCTTTGATAGAGGAGAAAAATGTTATATTTTACAAGCTTATGCTTGTAATATGTTGATAAAAAAGATGTGAAAGATAATATTTTAGACTTGTCTTAATTTTTACTTCTCATCTATGTACAATCTATTATTGTTGTTGAATTTACAAATTTGAAGCAAGGTAACTGCATCTCATCACTTTTATTGTATATCTTTTGTGTATGAAATATTGAACTATTTGAAGAATAATAATTTTTTGATCAATGAAATTTTAGATGTAACAACAAAGTTTTAATCTAACCCGTTATATCTGTCACCGTATGACCCGACACCCGAAAATGTAGACGGTTGGAATTGTGTCTAAATTAAAAGGCCGCAATTTTTATCGATTTGACGATTTTCGGCCCGAATCCCACCGATGTTCACCCCTACACTCAATCATTTCCCACAAGCGGAAAAAAAATAATTATATATGTATATATATATATAATAAAATAAAATAAAGAAGGAATAGCAAGGAACATCATTTCCATCCTCGCAACATTCATTATGCTTTTTTGTTTCCCAAAACTAAATCAGGAATATGAAATGATCCATACTTCAAATTCAAAACCATCTTAAAACAATCTACTTTATTTCCAATATTGGATGTAAAACAAAAATTATAGGATGATTTATCAATATAGCATGTAAACTATCTAAACAAAAATGAATACAGATCTAATAATACATGCGGTGGATTTATATTATCAATATAGGATGTTACCCAAAAATTAGCTAAACTTTAATTAAAAAAAAAGCAAATCTCTGGTTTTATCAATAAAATTAAATAAACTTCTAGTTAATATTATTGGGTTAAATAAATATTTTTAATCTATTATTACACGCTCACTTTAGGAGTAGAAATTACTATTAAAAAAGAATAATTGTATCGCAAGAATAAAGCATATTTATCTAAACTTGTTAATACCAATATAAATGGTAGTGTCCAAATAATGCCAGCATTTCACACCAACATTTGTTCCCTTTCTATACATTTATTTGATACTATTTAGTGTCCAATATTAATAAAAGTTACTAATTTTTTCAGGTATATTACTCTAAATTTTGAACTAAATACAATAAAACTTTTTATAGATTTTTATTTATATTTGAAATTAAAGAAAATACTATTATTATTAATTGTTGGTATAAGTTTCAATCTCTTTGGACCACCAATATTTCTATCCATAATTGGGAAAGTGTAACAACCCGTTTTTCAAAGGCCCGAAAAGGCATTATTTTATTTTTTTTTTGTACACATCAAAGTTACGCATAAAAGATTTTAAATGAGCCGACATTCAAATATACAAAAGAACTCATTACCATAAGGTGCTTCGACAAGCAAAGTGTATTCCTGAATAATTACAATCCAAGTCTAAGTACTCAAATACTTACAACAAAACAAGTTAGAATCCTATGCCTAAACCCAAAAAGCACGGTGTACAACCCACACCGGCGCATAGTCTAACTAAGCTAAAGCTTCAACATCTCACTAGGGCCTGGAACAGCCACCGTCGTCACCACGACCTAACCCATCATCTGGGTGGGATGAGCCCGCAAATGAAAGAAAGGGTCACCACAAAATAAAAGTATATATATATATATATATATATATAACCGGTGCGAAAGATTGTACACATAACAATAATTCCACAAACACAAGAGAAAGCTCTTAACCACCAAAACAATTCCCACCAACGGGTTCATATAAGCAATGCACACATAGCCTATAATGCAACCTCTACAATGCGTGGTACTAACCCTAGCTACCACAATGCATAAGTTCCGGAATCGTAGGTCCAACCCACTAAAGCCACAAGGGCAGGTGATGCCACACATACGCTATCACCAGGTGAAAATAGCCACACAGATGCTACCAGCCACACAGATGCTGTCACCAGGCGAAAATAGCCACACAGATGCTACCAGCCACACAGATGTTGTCGCCAACTATGAAATGCATGAGCATACTTTCTAATTAAGCATATATAGGGCAGTCACACAGACACAGCCCGGCGGAGTCACACAGACACATCCACCCGTGTAGTCCCAGCTGACTTACACGTTCCATACATGCTCATGCAACAATTACATATCACACAGATATATGTAAACCAAACACAACGACATACATACATTTCCAATCATATGTATTCCAACAACCTGTTCATACATATATTCTCATAATCATATGTAAACAGCGCAAGTATTTTAAACATGTTCTCATCACGAGAATACATCAACCAGACATGCCAAACACACAGCAAAGCATTACAGCAGAAGTCCAAGCATGTCATAACCAGTTGAAAAGACGGAAATAAAGTGGAGCCCTTACCTCGGCAAGCACTCACAGCAAGCAACGTTCACACAACACTACGTGCTCCCTAAAACAAGCAACGGACAATGAATACATCGTTTCCAAACCCAATGTATTGAAACTACACCAAAAACCCCAAAAACTTAAAGGTTCCTAAGGAAAAACACTCTTTCGGATATCATACCAAAAACTACCGTATTGATCAACCCCCATGAGTTATTTGTACTATTTTTAGGACCCAAAACAATTGTCAAAAGTCTTAAATAACTTGAAATGCAAAATGGCCGTTTTCTTTCGTTATAAGTTACGTACTTTCCGAGTACCCGAAAAACTCGTTCCCAATCCCCGCCACTTCCATAAATTAATAAAAAGGGATTAGAAAGCTAAAAACCAAGTTTAGAAATCAGAATCCAAAATTTTAGGTCTCAGAGCTCGCCCTGGCGAGTTGGTGGCGAGTGAAGGCAGTGAGGACAGGTCTAGCTCGCTCTGGAGCTCGCCCTGGCGTGTTGTCATGACCTGTGACACTCGCCCTGGCGAGTAATCACTCGCCCGGCGAGTTGCACCTGTCATGACAGCAAAAACGGCAACTCACACCACCTTTTTCCCCAACCAAGCCTAGTTTGATTCTATTAGTTCCCAACACTTTTTCAAGGCACAAAAGCAAACCATTTTCATAAGCAAGCAATTCATTTCCGAAAGCTTGTTGGTTGCTTCGAGTGCAAGTTATTTGATTTTCATTTCTAAAATCAAAACCAAACCCAAGCACAAGTTTTATTATGGGCCTTAACCGTCCGGTAATCATTTTCAAACATGTTTTCAAAGCGAAAAGCAACACCACATGTCACAAGAGTTTTAAACACTTGGACCCCAAAATACCACACAAAACACTTGGTAAATATTTTCATAAACCCCAAAATATTTTTCATCGGATTTTCTAAAACAAAACCATGCAACGCCATTCCCTTTCGCCCAAAGGTTCAAAAACAACGTTTCTTTTCAAAACCCTACAACTTAACCACATGTTATTGATCAATACATAACAACCTCAACACCCTAACTTTTCTCATGAGATTTTTCACCAACTCATGGAAAACAAACATAACAAAGCCTACACATGCTTCTCTAAACTTCATGAACAACATTCATGGAACAACAACCATGTAAAGTAACATTTCCTAACAAACCCTCATGAGAACATAAACCCAAAAACTCCTAAACTTTAAAAGTCTACCAACCTAGGAGATGAGAAGAGAGGGTTACCTTTAGAAAGTGATTCTCTACAATTTTCCTCAAAGCTTTCAAGCTTGAAATGGAGTGAAATGGTGAAGAATGGAAAATTTGGTGAAGGTTAGAAAGTAATGGAGTTCACACGTGAAAGAGAGAAAGAATGAAGTGAAGTTTGTTATTTTTCTAAGTGACCAAAGTCATAAACCTCCTTACTATGACAAAGGCTCTTGATAGCCAATCCACCATTGGATCAAAGTCAAAAGTCCAAGCTTAAATCCTAGCCATTGGATCAATTTGCTTTATGAGAAATCACAAGATATCATCAACTCATCCATAACAAGGCACGTATTCAGTTCTCGCGCGTCGCGACGAACGTAAATCACGCAAACAGAAAACCTACGGAAAGAACGTCTAACGTTAAACATTTCCAAAACTTATCGTCGAATCTTTTTCCGCGACTGTAATTTTCTTCCATACCTTAGAAAATTAATCTCAGAACATAACCTCACTCACGCAGATATATAAAACTCTCATCCGAAACCTCACTGAATTCAGACGCAAATAAGATTTTACAACGACGGGTAAAATCCTACTCGTTTTACCAAAAACAAGAATAATCCAAAACTCGTTATTCTGAAACCACATATAACTTCTTATACAAGAAACAGGATCACAAGACAAAAGTCTGTACCATTACAGTGCACGAGCACAAAACAGGCTCAATTACAGCAAAAATTCCATTAATGCGACGATACTCACAAAACCGCTTCGCCAAAAACCCTAAAACTCGTAGCCGACACTAGAGTTCCATAGAAAAACTGTACCATGGAATCTTGGGTCTTACATTACTACCCTCCAAAAAGAAGTTTCGTCCTCGAAACTAAAGGTAAGAGTAACAACTCAACTAATTATTACCATCACCAACACAACAAAATCCCTCCGGATTAGGTGCAGCCACACAAACGCTAACACCGGCTGAAGTCACACAGATACTCTCACCAACACACTGGCACAACCGTGTACCAACCGCAACTCTCAACGAGTTCACCACTCAAAAATTAACCTCACAACAGAGGTTCACAACCTCTAGTTCCCAAAGATCCTCGTGCCCACAAACAAAAATTTCCAAAGTCACCTCTTTCGCCTCCGCAACATAGCCAATTTCCCTAGGTTCACGCGAAGCAGTTACTGGCTACCCTCCAAAAAGAAACACCGAAACTTTCTACGCACCAGCAAAACCCGCAAAACTAGTCATTTCCAGTCAACATGACTCCGTCTATTATCAACAAGAGATTAAGGATGATCAGTTCCTCAATTTGTCAATAAATAGTCGACAATCATGATGGTGGTTTAGACCATCTTTACCCCACTTAAATGATGCTTTATTCCACTTGTGCTCAAGGTCCTCCGAGTCACAAGGGTTCCACAAATCTTTCGAGGTTTTTCTTAATGTTTTCCTCGATCTCTTACGAATACAAGGTCGAAGTCGTAAGACACAACACCCAAAACACATCGTTCAGGCTCTCATGATTCCACTCATGAAACATCTGTTGAACATCTTTCAACAGTAATACAATGCCACCACGGCAGGTACCACCAAAACCATTACAGTCCGAACAAGTTGTCTTCTCTATAGAAGAATTTTCCGCTCTACCAATATCCATAAGTCCGCAACTCAATGAATACGCCGAAACCGCATGCTCACCCACGAATCTCATTCCAAACACGACTTACATAAAACAATCCCAACCTTCAGTTGGTGATTACACTCCTCATAGTCTTGTCACTTGCCAACTATACCATCTATTTCTCTTGTACTCCCTTTATCCAAATCCCCAATTCCCCAGAATCGGTTCCTTATATGTTCACATTATTCCCAAAACGACACTAGGTCCGCCGACCCTTGACGTGTGACGCACATAATTCCAAATTACCACTAATAGGGCAACGTGCTATAACCACTACTAAGTCCTTTACATAGTAGAACATTCAAAACAAAAGCAAAGACAACCAAACAATTCCTAGCAAAACGCACACCAAGACACGTAAGAGTGGGTTGCCCCAACAGAAATCAATGCAGTAAGTGTTACCTGCAATCTGGCAATCCCGCTGTATGGCCTTACCAGTCTGACCGCTCACTCCAGTGCCCATACAGTAGACACGTCCTCTAGCCGCGGGTCGAGTTCCCTGCATCACATTCGCCGACGACCTGGCCTTCGGGGCTTTGCAATCTCTAGCAAAGTGATCCGGCTTCTGACAATTGAAACAAATGGTTCCTTCCTTTGGTTTCGAAACCCCACACTCATTAGCAAAATGACCCTCTTGTCCACAGTTGTAACAAGTTCGCTTCCATCCACCCTGACTCCCTTGAGTCCCTTGGTTCACAGAGCGAGTTGGTCCTTGATTATCCTGGGAACGGTTATAAGGCTTATTCCCTTGCCTCCTCTGATTCTGACTCGAACTCTGAGTCTGACCACTTGAATTACTAGGTCCTCCTGCACTAAAACCACCATGGCGGTTCACCCGCTTGTTTCTCATATCCTCAACCTCTTGACACTTCTCAACCAAGACCTGAAATTGTTGAATGCCCAATGGCACCACTGCATCTTGCAGTTCATACCTCAGTCCATCCTGAAACCGACGGCACATATAATTCTCATCTATCCCATCCCTAAAGAAGCGGAAGTAACGGGATAGTGATTCAAATTTCTTGGCATAAGCCTCAACATTCATGCCCCCCTGACGTAGCTGCAGGAATTCCTCCCCATACCTTTCCCTAGCAGTCTCGGGAAAGTACTTGGCTAAAAACCTCCTCTTGAAGTTCTCCCAATTTATTTCCTCATAGGCGGCCTCCATAGTGAGCCTGGTGTTTCCCCACCAGTATTCAGAACTACCCTGCAACTGATAGGTAGCTAAGGTTACCTTTTCTCCTTCCGGGCAATGGATTGCCCCAAAGATCCTCTCAATCGCCTGGAGCCACAAATCCGCAGTATCAGGACCTCCCTCCCCACTAAACTTAGGAGGAGCCTGATGGTTGAAACTCGTAAGAACCCGAGATGCAGCAGCTATAATCTCCCTCTCACGCTTCTCTACATCCCTCTGCGCCTTAGCATGAGTTTGCGCAGTCACAGCAGCTGCCATGGTATGCATGGCATAAGCCATCTGATTCACATCAACCTCTGGTACTACAGGAACTGGATTCGCCCTTCTTGGCGGCATGATTTCCTGTACATACCAATCCTTTTGATTAGATCCTTAATCAAACAATTCTGAGTCTCAACAGAAAAATCTCATCCAATGTTTACCAACTCATAACCCGACACAGAACAACCACTAGAACTAACACGACTCTAGTTATGTTCTAACCGACTCTGGACTAACGACTCAATTATACACTTTCCCTTTGAAGATTTAAAGCCGTGCTCTGATACCAATTGTAACAACCCGTTTTTCAAAGGCCCGAAAAAGCATTATTTTTTTTTTATTTTTTTTTGTACACATCAGAGTTACGCATAAAAGATTTTACATGAGCCGGCATTCAAATATACAAAAGAACTCATTACCATAAGGTGCTTCGACAAGCAAAGTGTATTCCTGAATAATTACAATCCAAGTCTAAGTACTCAAATACTTACAACAAAACAAGTTAGAATCCTATGCATAAACCCAAAAAGCACGGTGTACAACCCACACCGGCGCATAGTCTAACTAAGCTAAAGCTCCAACATCTCACTGGGGCCTGGAACAGCCACCGTCGTCACCACGACCTAACCCATCATCTGGGTGGGATGAGCCCGCAAATGAAAGAAAGGGTCACCACAAAATAAAAGTATATATATATATATATATATAACCGGTGCGAAAGATTGTACACATAACAATAATTCCACAAACACAAGAGAAAGCTCTTAACCACCAAAACAATTCCCACCAACGGGTTCATATAAGCAATGCACACATAGCCTATAATGCAACCTCTACAATGCGTGGTACTAACCCTAGCTACCACAATGCATAAGTTCCGGAATCGTAGGTCCAACCCACTAAAGCCACAAGGGCAGGTGATGCCACACATACGCTATCACCAGGTGAAAATAGCCACACAGATGCTACCAGCCACACAGATGCTGTCAGCCACACAGATGCTGTCACCAGGCAAAAATAGCCACACAGATGCTACCAGCCACACAGATGCTGTCGCCAACTATGAAATGCATGAGCATACTTTCTAATTAAGCATGTATAGGGCAGTCACACAGACACAGCCCCGACGGAGTCACACAGACACATCCACCCGTGTAGTCCCAGCTGACTTACACGTTCCATACATGCTCATGCAACAATTACATATCACACAGATATATGTAAACCAAACACAACGACATACATACATTTCCAATCATATGTATTCCAACAACCTGTTCATACATATATTCTCATAATCATATGTAAACAGCGCAAGTATTTTAAACACGTTCTCATCATGAGAATACATCAACCAGACATGCCAAACACACAGCAAAGCATTACAGCAGAAGTCCAAGCATGTCATAACCAGTTGAAAAGACGGAAATAAAGTGGAGCCCTTACCTCGGCAAGCACTCACAGCAAGCAACGTTCACACAACACTACGTGCTCCCTAAAACAAGCAACGGACAATCAATACATCGTTTCCAAACCCAATGTATTGAAACTACACCAAAAACCCCAAAAACTTAAAGGTTCCTAAGGAAAAACACTCTTTCGGATATCATACCAAAAACTACCGTATTGATCAACCCCCATGAGTTATTTGTACTATTTTTAGGACCCAAAACAATAGTCAAAAGTCTTAAATAACTTGAAATGCAAAATGGCCGTTTTCTTGCGTTATAAGTTACGTACTTTCCGAGTACCCGAAAAACTCGTTCCCAATCCCCGCCACTTCCATAAATTAATAAAAAGGGATTAGAAAGCTAAAAACCAAGTTTAGAAATCAGAATCCAAAATTTTAGGTCTCAGAGCTCGCCCTGGCGAGTTGGTGGCGAGTGAAGGCAGTGAGGACAGGTCTAGCTCGCTCTGGAGCTCGCCCTGGCGTGTTGTCATGACCTGTGACACTCGCCCTGGCGAGTAATCACTCGCCCGACGAGTTGCACCTGTCATGACAGCAAAAACAGCAACTCACACCACCATTTTCCCCAACCAAGCCTAGTTTGATTCTATTAGTTCCCAACACTTTTTCAAGGCACAAAAGCAAACCATTTTCATAAGCAAGCAATTCATTTCCGAAAGCTTGTTGGTTGCTTCGATTGCAAGTTATTTGATTTTCATTTCTAAAATCAAAACCAAACCCAAGCACAAGTTTTATTACGGGCCTTAACCGTCCGGTAATCATTTTCAAACATGTTTTCAAAGCGAAAAGCAACACCACATGTCACAAGAGTTTTAAACACTTGGACCCCAAAATACCACACAAAACACTTGGTAAATATTTTCATAAACCCCAAAATATTTTTCATCGGATTTTCTAAAACAAAACCATGCAACGCCATTCCCTTTCGCCCAAAGGTTCAAAAACAACGTTTCTTTTCAAAACACTACAACTTAACCACATGTTATTGATCAATACATAACCAACTCAAAACCCTAACTTTTCTCATGAGATTTTTCACCAACTCATGGAAAACAAACATAACAAAGCCTACACATGCTTCTCTAAACTTCATGAACAACATTCATGGAACAACAACCATGTAAAGTAACATTTCCTAACAAACCCTCATGAGAACATAAACCCAAAAACTCCTAAACTTTAAAAGTCTACCAACCTAGGAGATGAGAAGAGAGGGTTACCTTTAGAAAGTGATTCTCTACAATTTTCCTCAAAGCTTCCAAGCTTGAAATGGAGTGAAATGGTGAAGAATGGAAAATTTGGTGAAGGTTAGAAAGTAATGGAGTTCACACGTGAAAGAGAGAAAGAATGGAGTGAAGTTTGTTATTTTTCTAAGTGACCAAAGTCATAAACCTCCTTACTATGACAAAGGCTCTTGATAGCCAATCCACCATTGGATCAAAGTCAAAAGTCCAAGCTTAAATCCTAGCCATTGGATCAATTTGCTTTATGAGAAATCACAAGATATCATCAACTCATCCATAACAAGGCACGTATTCAGTTCTCGCGCGTCGCGACGAACGTAAATCACGCAAACAGAAAACCTACGTAAAGAACGTCTAACGTTAAACATTCCAAAACTTATCGTCGAATCTTTTTCCGCGACTGTAATTTTCTTCCATACCTTAGAAAATTAATCTCAGAACATAACCTCACTCACGCAGATATATAAAACTCCCATTCGAAACCTCACTGAATTCAGACGCAAATAAGATTTTACAACGACGGGTAAAATCCTACTCGTTTTTCCAAAAACAAGAATAATCCAAAACTCGTTATTCTGAAACCACATATAACTTCTTATACAAGAAACAGGATCACAAGACAAAAGTCTGTACCATTACAGTGCACGAGCACAAAACAGGCTCAATTACAGCAAAAATTCCATTAATGCGACGATACTCACAAAACCGCTTCGCCAAAAACCCTAAAACTCGTAGCCGACACTAGAATTCCATAGAAAAACTGTACCGTGGAATCTTGGGTCTTACAGAAAGAATGGTAAAAGAGTTTCCCACTTCCTCTATACTCAAATTATCATGATAACTGAATGAAGTTATGTGGAGTTATTGATGAAAGGAATGGGTGGATGTTGATGTTATATCATGATGAAAACACGTTAATTAGTTTTTTTTTTTGAGTATCCCGTAATTAAATATTCCTTTATTTATTTATGTAGTCATCATCATGTGAAAATTGATAAATAAATTGGCGTATTAATTCTTCCAAAGTTTCTCTATCAATCTTTTGTACACCTTTAAAGTATGGTGTGGATTTATTAGCTTATCTATCAATAATGTCATCAATCTATACTTTTTACTTTTTACTTTTTCCTTATATATATACACACATCCTAATTCGCTATATGCCATATATAGTATTCTAAATTTTGCATGCCTTGAATGTGTGTTATCAATAAACACTATACTTTTTCCTTATTAGCAACTTGTTATTATTTCTCATAAGATTGTCTATTCTCTTATTAACTAATTTTGCAAAAATTAAAAAAAATTATCAAATTATTCCACAGAATTAATAAATTCAAAGTCCACCTCATTCACTCAATACAATAAAAGTTTTGGAGACTACAATGAAGTGAGGATATCACCATTTGTTTTCGTTCACAATTTAACTCATCATTAATTGAAAAATATATCACAATTTGTCCAAAAAAATAAAATTATTTAGGACTTAAAGATGAATAAATGTCACCATTTGTATCCAAAAAGGACAATAGTATAAATGTCACCACTAGTCAGTTGAAGGGAGGATCAGAAACTAAAAACAAGTAAAGCTCAAAAAAGGAAATTGAAATTTCATATAAAAAAGAAAGAGAAAAAATAATACATATATAACAACTAGTTATATTTTTTTTTAGAGAACAAATAATACATAACAACACATCAAAAGAGAAAACTTGAGAAGAAATATAGCACCTGAAGCTTGCTAGCTTGGAAAATGGTGAAGAAGCAAACAATGTGTAATAATGAATGAATGAATGAGAGATTAATATATGTGAAATGATATTATGACACACTATTTTGACACAAAACTTACATAAGGGCAATTTTGTAATTAAAATGGCATATACATGATAACTTTTCTCTTTCTTTGTTTAGAAATAGTTTATTGTGTAAGTATTGTGTAGAAATATTGTGTCATAATATCATTGCTCTTAATATATAGCTCAGTTTGACCATATTTACTTTTGTTGTTGTACCATGTCTCATACAACCTCTATTGAAATTATTTAGGACTTAAAGTTGAATAAATGTCACCATTTGTATATAAAAAAAAAAGATAGTACAAATGTCACCATCCTACTCAGTTGACGGGATCAGAAACCAAAAACAAGTAAAGCTCAAAAAAGGAAATTGAAATTTCATATTAAAAAAGAAAAATGAAATTGAAACCTTAGTGTATCTCCTTCAAACCTTTAAGCATTGTGCATGTGGTAATGAATGAGAGAAGAAAATTGTTTGGAATCCAAGCGTTGTGTTGTGACTTGTGTATGTGTGATTGGGAAATAGTAATAAATAATGAACCAATAATTCAACAAATTCAACAAACCTACTTCCTCACTTCCACTTAGGCTTTGTTTGCGAGTTTGGAGGGGAGGGGAGATAATGGTTTTGAAAAAAAGGAAGAAACAAGTAGAAAGAATAGAGAAGTTTGGGAGGGAAGGAGTTTGGAGGGTTATTTTTTCTTCATAATACAAAACCCCCCAATTTGGGGGAACTCAAAAATTGTATTGAATGGGGGTTTCGAGGGGGTTTGAAGGATTTATATGAATTTTTCAAATTTAATTAATGTTGTTATAATGTTCTTAAATTCATAATATATTAATCATAAGTATTTATTTGTCATTCTCTATAAAAAATGCTTTCTCAAAAAATGTAAAAGATTTTTCTAATTTTCTCTCTATTTCTCTCCCTCCAAAGCCCTCCCTTTCCTTCCCCTCCAAACTCGCAAACAAAGCCTTAGAGTATAAGCAAGAGAAAATAACATAAAACAAGGATTTCTACAAATGGGAAGATCATCATGATCATCATTTTTTTTAATATATAATAATAAATTTGTGACGGAATTCAAATTTTATTGTCTCACTAGTAGATAACCCGTCCTATCGGACGGGTCGATACGTTACGCGTTTTTTTATTTTAGTTACGATTTTTATAAGTTACAGCTTCATGAAAAATGATTATACATGTCGATTATACATGAACAACAAATTGAAAGATCCAAGTAACAAAAACTGTAATTGATGATGGGGATCTTAAATCTATAGAAATTGACAATATAACTAACATGCTACATAAATCCATTTTTCATATATAAGAAAAGAAACCTGGTATAGAAATTCAAATGGGACATATTTCATTTTCAATTATTATACAGTTTCATATTTAAAATAAATTGAACAATGTAATGTAGCCATGAGAACAAAACATGTTTTTGCTAATAAAGAAGAAGAGAAAACATGGAAGGTGCATTTAATGCCTCTCACATTGAAGGTTATAATATCAATGTATGAAGTACAAAAAAAAGAAAATAAGCACTCTATGTTGTAGATTGTTCAGTGGCTTTGTTTGTGAAAGTTATAGACTTTTTCAACATTAATCAAAGACTATGGTTAATTTGCTGGCAAGTAAATTGCATAAGAAACATAATCCACTGCTGCACTTTTCAGGTTGATGCAGACATGACAGGAAAGAAAAGGCACGGATAGACAAATTTCATAGCTTAGTTCCATAGAGTACTAAAGTTAATAGAGTACTTAGTTTCATTATAAAAGAAACTTAATCAGTTACATAACCTGAAAAACAAATTGATAAAGTTACATGGAAGTTAAAATTGATCAGTTACATTTGACATGCTAATTTGTACTTAAAATAAGTTGAATTATAATGCTCTAATTTGTTACATTTTCTACATCAACTCTCCAACTTTTTTCAATATCAAAGAAAGTAAATTTGACAATATCTCCATCATAAAACCCATTTTCATTGCAAAATGTTTGCCAGCCAAGTATTTCAAATTTACTTCCATTAAATACGATTGGACACAACATAGGCTCAGTAACTGGTCCTTCAAGAAGTAAATTAGAATGAAATTTGGTAATACTTAGCTCAGTTTAAAGATGAAGAATACGATTGGACACAACATAGACTCAGTTTTTATAGTTAAATGACCTTTTCTTTTCTTATATGCAGTTTTGATGAGTTTAATATTTTTTTTCAAATCATATAGAACAACATTTAACTATAAAAACTTTCTTTAGCTGTGAAATGAAAAGGTCATTTAACTATTAAAAAAAAACTCACCTTTGAGTCAAACAATCAATTCCAAATACTCTTTTCCCTCCTTCTGTGAAGTCCATTTGTCTCTAACATTAACAACGATTTTCCAAAGATCTTTGCGGTCATTGATGTCCTTGATGAACTCAAAATTCCTAGCCATTTGTCTGAAACAAAATAGTACATCAACATCTTTCTTATAACATGAAAAAATAAAGATTATATTTAACCATGAATGATTTGAGATCTAAAGAAAAATGATGAAGAAAGAAACACTTTAAACATATATCAACTCTCCAACTATCATAATCAAAACATTACCTCAGTCTTCTCATCTTGGTTGTCTTTTTTCTCCTCAGCTGGATACTCACCAATCTCTTTATACAATATCATGATTTATTGGCCATCTCATATACAGTTTGAACATAGCTTAGAGGAACCATTAAAATGCTAGGAACTTCCCCCTGTAGCAACCTGTATATATACTCACATCAGAAGCAAAATGAAAATATTTTTCATGGATACAGAGAATGTTGTTGTATAGGAGATGAGAAGATTTCAAAACAAATGTACAGCTTCATAGATCTATAGAGCAAATTTAAAGATACATAAAATAAGAACATTATAAAGAAATATTTTTTTTGTGCTCTAAAACTTGAAATTGCAAAACTGAAATGAAATAGAATATCAAAAAGTACCATATAATATTTCTATAGTTTATTTATATCAAAACAAATAAATTTATTAATCACCTCTAAACCATGGCATAAGGCATACCAAGGGAGGGAATAAGCATACACACAAAGGTAGGCAAAGTCACAAAACAGACCAGCCAACCAAAACAAACAAAGCCCCCAAAACACCACTAAACAAAGCAAAGGCAAGGAGAACAAAAACAGCACAACACCAACAGCCAAGTAACCAAACTGCAGCAGCAAAACAGAGACCAAGATAGCAAAATAAACCGCAACCTACAGGCCAAAAACCGCAGCAGACAGCACCAGAGGCAAACAGCCCAGAAGCAATTAAGTACCAGAAACCATTAACTATTCATACAAATCAAAGCATCAAACCAATTAATAACAAAACAAAGCATCAAACCAAAACTCAGTAAATAAATAAAAGCAAACAAACAACCATCAATGGGTATTTTGAAGGTAATAAACAATGAAATCCATAATCAAAACTCAAAAAATCCAAAGAGAGAAAAGTAAAAGATTAAATTGTAAATTGAAATTTAATTAAAATTTGAGTAATCTTTCCTAATTAATATCGCAAGAGCAACAACCCAAGCATAGTCCATTTTTGTATCAAAGAAAAAAAAAATCAAGAGTCAGACTCCATAGATAGATTAAAGTGAGAGAGACGAAGTAGCTGTGACCGTGAATGTATGCGGCGGGTGTCTGAACCGAAGTAGTAAAGAATGAGACACTCATAGCCCTTTTTGAACACTAATTTCAACATTAAAAAAATTAGTATGATCAAGAATCAATTAATAACAACACAAAGCATCAACCCAAAACTCAGTAAATAAATAAAAACAAAAAATGAAGAAGAAAAATGTATTATTTCAGATCTACAGAAAAATGAAGAAGAAGAAGAAGAAGAAGAAGAAAAAGAAAACATGAAACAACATGTAATACGGTTGATAATATCTGAACTTAAAAATAAACAAACAACATTTAAGTTTGAAGATGAAGAAGATCGTTCGAAATATTCATTTAATGATGTTGTTCATTGGTTGAAGAAGAAGAAGACGCTACCTTCTGTGTCTTGCTGCTTCTCTTTTTGGTTGTGGGACAGATAAAATATGGAGTTGGAACTTTGGAAGAGTAATGGAGTGTACAAAGGTACTTGCACAGGTTTTGTCAGTCTTGTGCTGTGAAACAAAAAGGTTGTTTTCTCAAAGACAAAAGTTGGACTTGGACGAATTTTTTATTATTTTATTTCAACCAGCTTGGTTTGTTTGGAACTAAGGCTCAATTGACAGTGACATTCTGTCTCACATTCCCAACAAAATGGCTTGGTTTCCTTCCAAAGTGGCTTGGTTAGAAATTCATTTAGTTAAGTTACAAATTTTTTGGACATCAATTGCCCTTACTTTTGCCACATGGCAACATTTTAACAAAGGTTATTGTTGTCTTCTCCAAGGACAACAACTTTCTTATATTGTATTAGATTTAATTACTTCTCTAATAAAGTGGAAAAATAGTAAAGTGAAAAATTTAAATTTTATTTTTCAATAAATTCATCATTTGATGTGTGTGCAACCGCAAACCCCTTATTTGATATTCAAAATCACACACAAGTCTAAATGACATAATTCATTATACTTGGTATCTTGATAATAGATTAAATTTACTGTTTGAAAGGAACAATTAAACAAGAGAATTGAATTCAAAATTATAAAACAAAATACTAATTGTTCAAATGATAAAAAAAAACAAATAAGATTTATATTTCTTCATATGATTGGCGACAATATATAAAGACAACATTACTTATAATTGAAATATGAAAAAGATATTGACAATTTGAAACATTATTATCAATATTCAATAGGATGCCATCTCAATGGTTCCAACCAACCTTCTTTTCAAAGTTAGTGTTGTCCCAACTATGATAGAAACCATCACGTCTTACAGACCAATAAACAAAGTTATGACTTCTATCAAATTTTTTATCTCTTGCAATAAAAGTACCCTCCAAATTGTTCCATGTGGCATGACATACAATATCTGCTTCAGAGTTACCAACTATTGCACGTGTAGATCCTGGTTGCTCTACGAAGATTTCTCCTGGACACTCATAGTGCACCGGCGTATCTACCGCAGTACGGATCACAGTAGCACTTATACTATCGATTGGTTGGTCGAGATCAGTTGAAGCATTACAAAAAGACACAATAAGAACAATGAGGAGAGCAAAATAGTATGAGGTTGACATTTTGAAATTCTAATATGAAAAAAGAGACGAGGGGATAGTGTTAGAACATGCAATGGCAGCAGAACCATACACAATAAAACCAGAAAAATAGAGGAGAAAAATGGGAGAGAAGATAGTTTTAGTTTTTGGAATGCTACAATACATACTTCAAGTTTCTTACATATTTAAAGCATAATACATAGCAAAACACAGCCCATAGGTTACTGACATGGTAAGATATTTTGGTCACTTACACAAGTTACATAACCATGTCTTGATTAGTAAAACATTACCAACAAAAAAAGATAAAATGATTACACTCATAAACAATAAAATATTATAGAAAAGTTTTACAGTATTCAACAGTCAACGGATAGAACTAGATGCTGAAGACAGAGAGAGATATGTTTAGAGAGAAAAGAGGGTGAAGATTTAATTTTGAGAGGACAAAGAGTGAATATGAAATTGAGAGTGAAAGGTGTAGGTGCATCAATACTATAGTTCCATAAGTTCTACAAAAATGAATGAATATCGTAACACAATTCATTAAAATTTTTACTTCCTAACATTGTAGTAATATTTATTGCCCATGTGGATTTATGACATAGAGGGGCCCTTTTGCATTTACATCACTGCATGTGTAACTTTTAAATTTTTCCAAATTTTCCCTTTTCCAAACATAACGATAAATGTTAGAGAATTTCAACACCCATATCCCATTTACTTCAACCTACACCTATCTCTCATAATTATTATAGAGTCCCATCCCATTCATTATTCATCTGATTCATTTTGTTTCTTTCTTAAAATTGTGTTCAACCCCCTTTTCAATGTTCTTTATATCTTCCAACAAAGGATGTTAGAAGTAATTTATATTTAAGGGTATTTTAGTATTTTACTATGCTGTCTTTATGACCTAGTCCTTGTGTATAAATAGGAGTAGTTATATCATCTTAGAAGTAAGTACTTTTATTATTCTTTCTTGTAGCCGTCATTTTAACAAGTTCATTAATATATTCCTTTTCTATTCATCTTTGTGCACCAACAATTGGTATCTAGAGCTCCGGTTCGAATCCACGGGAAACACGAGTGAAACGTGAGGCGTTGTGTGATTGATTTCGTTTCTTGAATTCGAGTTGAATCTTGAACGAAGTTGTAACAGAATCACATTTTCTGATTCTGCGGGATTGGAAAACACGAGTGTTAGTGAGGTTTTAAGTGAAAGCACAAAGTTTGAAGATGAACGGAAACGGTGGTATGAGTACCAAGCTTCCAGTGTTTGATGGCAAAAACTGGAATCGTTGGATGAAACAGATGATTGTTCTGTTTGGTGCTCAAGATGTATTGGAACTTGTTACTGAAGGTTATGTTCCAGTAGCAGCAGATGCAACAGATGCACAAAAGCTTGCTCAGAAGGATACGAAGAAGAAGGATCAGAGGGCGTTGTTCTACATCCATCAGTGTGTGGATGAGAATGTGTTTGAGAAGATTGCTGACTCAGAAACGGCAAAGGCCGCGTGGGACACACTGATCAGATGCTATGGCGGTGATGCATCAGTGAAGAAGGTGAAGCTTCAGTCCTTACGAAAGCAGTATGAGAATCTCAACATGAAGAATAATGAGAAGGTCCCTGAGTATATCTCCAGAGTGATTGTTATCACCAATGAGATGAAAGCTTGTGAAGAAACTCTTTCAGAACAAGTAATCATTGAGAAGGTATTGAGATCCCTTACCCCTCAGTTTGATTACATTGTGGTAGCTATAGAACATTCAAAGGATCTGAGCACCATGAGAGTTGAAGAGCTGCAAAGCAGTCTGGAGGCGCATGAGTTGCGTATGACTGAGAGAACCTCTGAAAGAGAGGCAGAGCAGGCTCTGAAAGCCTCTGTTGTCAAGAAGGACCAGAAGCAGAACAGACGTGGTAGGGCTCAGATGTCAGAAGCGTTCTACTCTGATGAGAAGAAATATCAGTAAAGAAAGGAGAAGTCTGACAAGAAGAATGTTCAGTGTTACTGTTGCAAGAACTTTGGTCACTATGCCAATGATTGCTTGTTAAACAAAGAAAGGGAGATAGAAGAAGCAAATATGGCCAGAAGTTCTGATGATGAACCTGTGCTATTAATGGCTTATGAATCTGATGATGATGAACCTGTGAAGTTGACGTTTTCTGACTCTGAAGAAGTTTCAGAAGATGATTATGAAATTGGAGTCAGACTCTATGACTCAGAGTCAGAATCTGAGGTTTCTGAAGATGAGTCGGAGTCAGAAGATGACTCTGAAGATGAAGAAGTGTCAGAACCTGAAAGTTCTGAAGATGAGTCAGAAGATGAAGGAGATTATGAAGGATCAGACTCTGAAGGATCAGACTCTGAAGGATCAGATTCTGAAGGATCAGACTCTGAAGGTTCAGACTCTGAAGGTTCTGAAGGAGGAAGAACTTCTGATAACATTTCAGATGCAAGAGCTTCTGAAGGTGAAACTTCTGGGTCTCCAACTTCTGAAGAAGAAAAGGACCTTGAATGCAAGTCTGATTCTGAATCAGATGGTGGTGATGATTCAAATGGTGCATCTGATTCTGATCCAGAATCTAGTGGTGATTCAGATGGTGGTGATCAAGATTCTGAAGACGTAGGTTTTGGAGGACAAGCTTCTGAATTTGATCATGCCTTTGGAGGAAATCATGACTTTGAAGGTGGACCTTCTGAAGGAGGAGCTTCTAAAGGTAGTCCAGCCTCTAACAATGGTCATGTTTCTAAAGGTGAAACTTCTGAAAGCAGAGTTTCTGGGAGTATTCAAGACTCTGGTGGTCAAGACTCTGACTCTGAAGGTGGAGCTTCTGGAGTGGGTTGTCCAGTATCTGATACTGTTCCAGAACTAGAAGAAGATTGTGACTCTGGAATAGACTATGGAGCAAGTTCTGGTGTCCAAGGCTCTGAAGGGGCAAGTTCTGAGGTCCGAAGTTCTGAATTTGTTACTACTGAAGAAGTTCTCAAGAAGCAAGTCTGGTTGCAGGCCATGACAGAAGAACTTGAGACTCTGAGGTATGATTTTTTGGGCCCTTTTGGTGTTAAAACTAATGCAGAGCTGATAGACTCTGATTGGTCTGAAGACAAGAATCTGCGAAGAGGTCAAGTCAAGAATGAAGTGTTAGAAGCTGCTCACCGTAGTGCTCAAAAGCAACTTGCAGATGCTCTGATGAAGGATGTCAAGGCTGAACACTTTATCCATTTGAGGGATGGAATTGGTGTTGCAGAAATTGAATTTGCTGAATATGAATTAAGGAATGGTTCTGGAAGTAATTCATATTCAGAAGCTGTTAGAAGAAGAAACTTCTGTTGCCATTACTCAGAAGCAGTGTTGCTCAGAAGTAGTAGAGCTTCTGAGGTTATTAGCCAGAAGCAGAAGAAGAAGCAAAAGCTGAAGCTGAAGCAGAAGAAAAAGTCGAAGCAGAAAGAAAAGCAGAAGCTGAAGCTGAAGGAGAAGCAGAAAGCCAGAAGCAAGCAGAAGCTTCTGATGAGGATCCAAAAGTCCAAAAGTTTGTTTAACTTCTGGGTCGTTAGTTTTGTGTAAATATAAATTAAGGGATGGTGTTAGAAGTAATTTATATTTAAGGGTATTTTAGTATTTTACTATGCTGTCTTTATGACCTAGTCCTTGTGTATAAATAGGAGTAGTTATATCATCTTAGAAGTAAGTGCTTTTATTATTCTTTCTTGTAGCCGTCATTTTAACAAGTTCATTAATATATTCCTTTTCTATTCATCTTTGTGCACCAACAAAGGAAACAATTAAAAGCTAAACTATTTTATTTTTATTTTTTTTTGTCATAAAAATGCTATGTTTGAATAAAATTTATATATATTATAAATTAAATCAAAACTATTGATAAGTGCCAAAAAGTAGCTCAAATTACATATATATTTTAAGCACTTATTAACTATTTTGTAAGATATTCTTTAGTTTTTCCTCACTTAAATGTACATATTTGTTTAAAGTCATTTCTTTCAATTAAGTTTCCCTAAATCTCAACATTTGTGCAGAAATTTGAAGAAAAATTGCAAGTTAACTCGCCAGGGCGAGCTCAGAGCGAGTGCAGGGCGAGTAGAGGCAGAGAGCATCAAATTGGATATCTGATATACTCGCCAGAGCGAGCAGAAACTCGCCAGGGCGAGTATCAACTCGCCAGGGCGAGTGAAGGCGGTTCAAAACTCACTTATGACGTGGCAGTAACCCTCTGGTGAAGAAAGGTCAACTCGCCAGAGCGAGCTGGAGCTCGCTCAGCGAGTTCTAATTTTCAGAAATAGTATAAATAGAGCTTGCTGTCATATAACTTGGGAGATAACTTGTAATAAGACTCAGAAACAGAGAGGGAAACATTAGGAGACAGATTCAAGGAGTTTTGGAGGTGGATCTATAACAATAGCTGAGAAATCATCATTGGTGTTTGTTCATCTCTCTTTTCTTCTTTATCTTTTGTATAGCTATCATGACAATGAATAGTTAATCTCTCTTTTGTTGGGATTGGATGTAATTAACTCTATTAGTATGTATTTATTTTGATCATGGTGTTTTATATGATTTTAGATTATTTATCAATGTTAGTGTCATCTTTAATCTTCATGTTTTATCTTTGGATTTGAATTTATAGACGTATAATGTTTGAATCAAGGAACTAAGATGAACACTTATTAAAACCCTAAATTCTAGACATAGATTTAGGATTAATATTCACTTTGTGTATTGGAACTTAATGATATTGTGTTGTTGAAATTATCCGAGACATCGGAAGTTTAAATAATACAATATAGCCGTTGCATTGATTAATCACTCGAGACATCGAGGATTGATAGGTACAACGTGAACCTCGTCGTTATCTGGACACAGAAACGTACGTGAGCAATAAGTGATAATATTGATGAATAGCTAAAATCTGCATAACTGATTAGGGAAATACAAATGAATGAGTTGATGAAATCTAATCCCAGCAATTCAATCTCTCTATCAATTTACTTCTTTTATGCTTTCGCAAGTTTTCGCAAACAACCTCTTCAAAAACCCTCTGAATCTCTTTACTTGAAATTATATTAATTGTTGAACGGTACTGATATCGCACCAGTCCCTGTGGAGACGATAAATCTATACTTACTTTTGTACTTCAACAAAATGGCGCCGTTGCCGGGGACTGGCGTTTAGATATTGGAGCATCGCAACAATTTATATTCTTTTAGGTATTTGTTTATATTGTATAGTTTTTGCTTGCACTAATCCTTCTTTGCTAGACAAAGAAGCTTTTTCTTGTTAGGTTAATCCTTTTTCAGATTCACCATCACAAACAAAACCATGACTGATCGTGGTTATAACAACTTCTATACTCCGGATGAGTATGAATCGTATCAACAGTGTCCGCTTGATAATTATGGGCAAACTCCAGAGGCTAGATTGGAGGAGACCATGATTAAATTCATGGAAATGCAGCAGCAAATAAGCCAAATGCAACAGATGCAAGACCAACAACAACAATATATGAAAAACAGTCTTGCACGGAGCAAAAATATGGAGATTCAGCTCAGTCAAATAGCCAAGCAAACAGCTGAAAACCAAATCAAGGAAATTCAAACCAACACTCAAACCACTCATGAAGAGAGAGATGATACTCTAACAAAGAATGAAGAATGTGGACAGAGTGTTGAAGAATGTGTTGAAACACATGAGGAAGAAACAATGTTCAAAGGATGTGGCATAGAGAAAATAGCTGAGGAACCAAAGACACCACGCGAAATAGAAATTCCTCAAGAATTTCCATCTACTGAGGAGGACGACACTGTTGATAATGAAGAAGTGATGATGGATGCAGAGGTAATTGAAGGATTACTTCACAAGGAAATATCATGTGAGCAAAAGAAGGAGATAGAGAACAAGGCGGCGATTGATCGGGTCATAGATGAAATTTGTGCCTTGTTCAACAAGAAAGAATTGGGGAGGATATGGACTCCGCAACATCTATATCTAAAGTTCATGGAGTTCCTCCCAAATCAAAGGAAAAAGACGGATGATGTGCTTTCCGTCTCATTTTGGCCACCCTAACCAAAAAGGCGTCCAGCTAGTGACGTAAAAGAAGCGCTTGTTGGGAGGCAACCCAATTTTCTTTCCTTGTCTTTTATTTAAAGCATTTTTAATTACTTATATGTTATAATAGTTTTTGAACATGTTTAGCCTCTTATAAAAACAAGTCCTTGAACTGGTAATGTGCATATGAAATGAAATGTCTAGGTTTGTGATCAATCAAAAGCAAATGCATGATTAGAATGATTTTCTTTCAATTGCTATCGTTTGAGATCAATCCTTTATGATTATCTTTGAATGATAGGATGAATTTGAACTAAGTAGCTTGATTCAATTTGATTTCATTCATTCCTTCTTAACATGATTGATTAATTATGAATCACATAGACCTAGCCGGGTGAGATTGTGTGAACCTTCCACTGTTTATATATTTGAGAGCCGGCAATTGTGTTTAACTCTGTTGATTTTAACTGAATCTTGCTATTACTTGATGTGTTTGAAGTCATGGAAATGATCAAGGCCATGTTTCTATTTGAGTGCAACTACTTAAGCCTAAAATAACCTACCTTGTGAGATGGTGTGATCCTTTGTTACCCCCCTTGAGCCAAAATTTTGAAAATTTGTTTGTTTGAACCCTTGAACCACAATAAAGAAAAACAATGACTTGACCCTTGTCTTAGGATGATTGAGCATTGGATTTATGAAGGGTTGAAAACAAGTTGGGGAGAAAGAGGTTATTTGATCAAATTAAGAAAAGTAACAAGTAGTTGAAAATGGTGATTGAAAAAGAAAAAGAAAAATATTGAAAGTCATTTGACACACAATTGAAAATCAAAGAAAAATAAATGAAAAGAAATTGTGTCAAAACAAAAGAATCACCAAGAGTAAAGAATGGGGAAAGTGAAAGAGGTGAATAGCTTATGTGATGAAAATATTCAAGAATCATGCTCTTTTATCCTTAAGGCTCTTTTGAATCCAAAGAAAAACAATGATTTCTTGTAGCCTAGCCCCATTACAAGCTTAAGAAAGTCCTTAGTGATCCATGATTGATAATATGTTTTGTGATTATGTTGAGATGTATGTTTGAATTGATTTGTTGTGAACACATTGTTTGCATTGAGAGAAACACTTCACCCTAGAGTTGAAACACTTGTGAGAATTGTGATTCTAGTTGATTATTTTGTTGGTTTGGAAAGTTTGAAATCTTACTTGAGTTTTGAAACTATTTCAAATTCATGCTTTGATTCTTTGATGTTTATGAATGATTGATTTTGAACTTCCAACGTATTGAATCATGCAAACTTGAAGCAATTTACATCCTAAGTGTTGATTGATTGCAAAGCTTGAATGAATGTGCACTAATGATGATTGAGCCATGTTTTCAAAGTTTATTTTGGACTTTTGTTTGAGGACAAACAAAGTTTTAAGTTGGGGAGATTTGATAAGTGCCAAAAAGTAGCTCAAATTACATATATATTTTAAGCACTTATTAACTATTTTGTAAGATATTCTTTAGTTTTTCCTCACTTAAATGTACATATTTGTTTAAAGTCATTTCTTTCAATTAAGTTTCCCTAAATCTCAACATTTGTGCAGAAATTTGAAGAAAAATTGCAAGTTAACTCGCCAGGGCGAGCTCAGAGCGAGTGCAGGGCGAGTAGAGGCAGAGAGCATCAAATTGGATATCTGATATACTCGCCAGAGCGAGCAGAAACTCGCCAGGGCGAGTATCAACTCGCCAGGGCGAGTGAAGGCGGTTCAAAACTCACTTATGACGTGGCAGTAACCCTCTGGTGAAGAAAGGTCAACTCGCCAGAGCGAGCTGGAGCTCGCTCAGCGAGTTCTAATTTTCAGAAATAGTATAAATAGAGCTTGCTGTCATATAACTTGGGAGATAACTTGTAATAAGACTCAGAAACAGAGAGGGAAACATTAGGAGACAGATTCAAGGAGTTTTGGAGGTGGATCTATAACAATAGCTGAGAAATCATCATTGGTGTTTGTTCATCTCTCTTTTCTTCTTTATCTTTTGTATAGCTATCATGACAATGAATAGTTAATCTCTCTTTTGTTGGGATTGGATGTAATTAACTCTATTAGTATGTATTTATTTTGATCATGGTGTTTTATATGATTTTAGATTATTTATCAATGTTAGTGTCATCTTTAATCTTCATGTTTTATCTTTGGATTTGAATTTATAGACGTATAATGTTTGAATCAAGGAACTAAGATGAACACTTATTAAAACCCTAAATTCTAGACATAGATTTAGGATTAATATTCACTTTGTGTATTGGAACTTAATGATATTGTGTTGTTGAAATTATCCGAGACATCGGAAGTTTAAATAATACAATATAGCCGTTGCATTGATTAATCACTCGAGACATCGAGGATTGATAGGTACAACGTGAACCTCGTCGTTATCTGGACACAGAAACGTACGTGAGCAATAAGTGATAATATTGATGAATAGCTAAAATCTGCATAACTGATTAGGGAAATACAAATGAATGAGTTGATGAAATCTAATCCCAGCAATTCAATCTCTCTATCAATTTACTTCTTTTATGCTTTCGCAAGTTTTCGCAAACAACCTCTTCAAAAACCCTCTGAATCTCTTTACTTGAAATTATATTAATTGTTGAACGGTACTGATATCGCACCAGTCCCTGTGGAGACGATAAATCTATACTTACTTTTGTACTTCAACAAAATGCAGGGCGAGTAGAGGCAGAGAGCATCAAATTGGATATCTGATATACTCGCCAGAGCGAGCAGAAACTCGCCAGGGCGAGTATCAACTCGCCAGGGCGAGTGAAGGCGGTTCAAAACTCACTTATGACGTGGCAGTAACCCTCTGGTGAAGAAAGGTCAACTCGCCAGAGCGAGCTGGAGCTCGCTCAGCGAGTTCTAATTTTCAGAAATAGTATAAATAGAGCTTGCTGTCATATAACTTGGGAGATAACTTGTAATAAGACTCAGAAACAGAGAGGGAAACATTAGGAGACAGATTCAAGGAGTTTTGGAGGTGGATCTATAACAATAGCTGAGAAATCATCATTGGTGTTTGTTCATCTCTCTTTTCTTCTTTATCTTTTGTATAGCTATCATGACAATGAATAGTTAATCTCTCTTTTGTTGGGATTGGATGTAATTAACTCTATTAGTATGTATTTATTTTGATCATGGTGTTTTATATGATTTTAGATTATTTATCAATGTTAGTGTCATCTTTAATCTTCATGTTTTATCTTTGGATTTGAATTTATAGACGTATAATGTTTGAATCAAGGAACTAAGATGAACACTTATTAAAACCCTAAATTCTAGACATAGATTTAGGATTAATATTCACTTTGTGTATTGGAACTTAATGATATTGTGTTGTTGAAATTATCCGAGACATCGGAAGTTTAAATAATACAATATAGCCGTTGCATTGATTAATCACTCGAGACATCGAGGATTGATAGGTACAACGTGAACCTCGTCGTTATCTGGACACAGAAACGTACGTGAGCAATAAGTGATAATATTGATGAATAGCTAAAATCTGCATAACTGATTAGGGAAATACAAATGAATGAGTTGATGAAATCTAATCCCAGCAATTCAATCTCTCTATCAATTTACTTCTTTTATGCTTTCGCAAGTTTTCGCAAACAACCTCTTCAAAAACCCTCTGAATCTCTTTACTTGAAATTATATTAATTGTTGAACGGTACTGATATCGCACCAGTCCCTGTGGAGACGATAAATCTATACTTACTTTTGTACTTCAACAACTATATTAAATCAAAATCTTTTTATTACTTGAAATAATTAATTGAATGTGACATTGGTTTAAAACTAGGTCGGTTTTTCGAGACACAACCAACAAATCTTTTTCTACTAAGAACTACAAAGTCTTATTTTCTAATTGTATCAGGAAATAAGTAGGAGCATGAAAGCACCTTGTCAAGCTCAATAATCTTTTTGCTAATTTTCTTTTATGCTTGCTTCTCAATTGTGATGGTTGGACCTTACCCAACACTTGACAATGACCCTATATGTGGATTCAGATATATGAAGGACTTGTTGATGAGTGTGAAACTAGTGAGAGATAGTGCTCTACTCTCATATTGGAATGGAGACTTTGATGCAATACATAATGGTGTATTTCTCATTTCTCAATTGTTATTTGGTCGATCTGGAATTCCCGAAATGAATTGATCTTTATTGGGAGATCTTCATCGGTTGAATACCTAGTTGATAAGGTGAAACTTTTTATTTGGAAGTGATATCTGGTCAAAAACCCTGGTAACCTCTGCTCTCTTTATGAGTGGGAGATGCAACCTATTTTGTGCTGGAACCGTTAGAGTCATGTGAGGTGATTATTCTGGGGTCTGGTGGTCTTGGTGGGATATAGGCTTGCTTTTTGCCATCTTTTCGTGATTTCTGATCTTTCTCTCTTTTTGGTCGAATGGTGATTTGAGACTAGCCTCGGTCTAGTAGGAGTTTTTATCTCTTTAATTTTTTATATTTTCTATTTTCTTTGGGGACTTAGTACTTCTTGTACTCTTTTTTTTTTAATTCTATTTGGTGTATATTTTTTCTCGTTATATATATAATTATATTTGCCATTAGAAAAAAAAAGACTTCGTGTGTTCTGAGTCCATTCAATGTGCTTTCATTTGAAAGGATACTAAAATCTTTCCTTTCTTATATGATGTCACTTTTCTTTTTCTTTTTTTCTTGTTTTGATATATAGGTTACTAATTTAATTATCTCTCACATGATGGCCCATGGCCATGAGATCACTTTCATGACATATAATTATTTCTCTGTTTAAGTGTTTGTACTTCCCACACCTTTAACTCTGTTTCTCATTTCTTATGTATATTCATCAAATTAAATCTTCACAACAATGTTGTACTTTTCACACATAGCACCTATTTCATTATATATAAAATTAATTAAATAATGCATATTATATAAAATAAAATTAGTGATGAGAATTAATTAGATTATATATTTAAATTAGCTGGATTTTTTGTACCAAAAAAAAATTAGCTGGATGTTGAGGATATATAATTTGAGGTATGCATAGATATATTTATGGAGAAATCAAAATTAATTTTTGCAATTGGTTACTCTCAAATATTGTCCGTTATAGCAAAAATAATCTTTAATCCATTTCAAAATAGAACAATTTGAAAGCAATTTTAAACTTTATTTTTTTATATGGTATTTTAGAAATAATCTCTATATATAAACAGAGTATGTCTCTCTTCTCCCTCTCAATCTCATGCATCAAACCTCTCATCTTCCTTCTCTTTGAAAACTCAAATCTAAACTCATTTTAACTAATTTCAACTTCATAAAAACCAAAAAACACGAAACACTTCTCAATTGCAATCTCTCTCTCTCTCTCACGGAATCTACACTGTCTCTCTTGATCTACCACCTTTCAACAATCACTTAGAACTTTCAAAATCTTAGAACAAATGTCAATCTCACAATACTTAGCTCCTTTTGTTGTCTTTTTATCCTTTCTCTGTAATGCTGTCAGCCAAACAATAGACAGTTCTAGTGCCATTGTGATCCATACTGCAGTTGGTACTCCGGTGCACTATAATTGTGGTCCAGGAGAAACCTTCGTAGATCAACCAGGAGCTACACATCTAATAGGTGTTAACTTTGACGCCGATGCTATATGTCATGCTGCATGGAACAAATTGGAGGGTACTTTTGTCGCAAGAGATGTCAGATATGATAGAAGTCATATCTTTGTTTATTGGTCTGTAAGACCTGATGGTTTCTATCATAGTTGGGACGATATTAACTATGAAAAGAGGTTTGGTTGGGACCATTAAGTCAAATATATTGATGTTAGATAATAATAATAATAATATTATTCAGATTAAATATTGTACTTATGTTTTAATCTATATCTGTGTGTGTTCTATATAACCCTTCTCTTTGTTGGTTTGGTTGATTCGGTTGAATTTGATTTGACTCAATTTAGTTCAGTTTGATTTTTTTGGATTTGGTTTTGTTTGGTTTTTCTCTCTATTTCTTTTGGTTGTTAAGTGAATTAAGATATTGCTTACAAATATTTATTTGATCATCAAAGGGCATGGTACGAATGTATGTGAATATTTAACCGGTGAATGTTACCATCATGGTGATAGTAATTGAATATATGAAGGTTTGTACGTGGAGTTAGATGAGGATTAAAAGATAGTAATTAAGAGAGGATCAACATATGAAAGTGTTTTGTCCTTAGTCAAAAGTTAGGATAAGTTGTGAAGCATATAACATGTTAATTATATGGAACTATTGACTATGTTGATAATGCATTTAAGTTTTCTGTCAATGCAATCATGCAGATTTTGCAACTGTTTAATTTGAATTACTCCAACTCCAAGTGGACCAATCAATAGACCTTATTGAAATTTGAAGCATTAGTAGAAAATTGTGTATTAGTATACTCGTCCATGAGAATAAGGAAACTGTAAGAAAAGTATTAAGTATTAAGAAAAGGAAGACATAATTATCATACTATCTGCATATTGTTGAACATATAAGAAAATATGTATTAGTATACTTTGTCCCCGAGAATAATGAAATTGTAATTTGGTAACCACTACTATTATTGACTGATACATTTTAATGTGTGGACCTGCAACATACTGTTGTCTTCTCTCTTGCTGGTGCATTTTAACGAAATGTTTGTTGTTCTTTCGAAACTAAGTGAGACTGGAATAGTTTTCTGCGCTGGATGATGCAGAGAAAAAGCAGTACAAAGACCTAAAAGTGAAGAATTGGCTTGATGATCTCCAACATGAGGTATACGAATTAGACCAACTATTGGATCTGATTGATACTAATGCGCAACGAAAGGGCACAATACGACGCTTTGTTTCAGGTTTTATCAAACGATTTGAATATAGGATTATGATTAAAGTATTGCTACATAGGCTAGAATATATATGGATGAATCTATCAACTACATCTTTGGCGGTGTATGACAACTACATTAACCCCTTACTGATATCGAGTTACCTTAACCTCCCTTCCAATGTGAAACGTTGTTTTGCTTGTTGTTCTATATTTCCCAAGGACTATGAGATTGACAAGGGTCAATTAATCAAGCTTTGGATGGCAGAAGGTTTGTTGAAGTGCTGCGGAGACAAAAGTGAAGAAGAGTTAGGTAATGAGTTCTTCAACGTTCTAGTGTCAAAATCGTTTTTCCAACCATCAGTAATTAGGCCATTATGGAATGGTAACTACTACTTCACCTTGCATGATATTGTCAATGATTTAGCTAAATCAGTGTCAGGAGAGTCCCGCTTACGAATAGAGGGCGATAACGTGCAACATATCCCTGAAAGGACACGTCACATTTGGTCCTGCCTTGATTTGAAAGACGGTGATAGAAAACTAGAGCATATTTGTAAAATTAAGGGACTACGCGGTTTGATTGTAGAAGCACAGAGCTATGGTGACCAACGCTTTAAGATAAGCACCAATGTGCAGCGAAAATTGTTTTCAAGTCTAAAATATTTGCGGATGTTATCTTTCTCTGGTTGCAATCTCCTAGAGCTAGCTGATGAGATAACAAATTTAAAGCTTATGCGATATCTAGACCTTTCTTACACTGAAATTGCAAGCTTACCTAATTCCATTTGTATGCTGTATAATTTGCAGACACTCTTATTGCAAGATTGTTTTAAACTGACTGAGCTCCCTTCAGATTTTTGCAAACTCATCAATTTACGTCATCTTAATTTGGAAGGAACTCGTATAATGAAGATGCCAACGATGATAGGAGGGTTAAACAATCTTCAGATGCTGACTGATTTTGTTGTGGGAGAGCAGCATGGATTTGATATTAAGCAGTTGGGGAAACTCAACCAACTACAAGGAAAGCTTCGAATTTCAGGGTTGGAAAATGTCATTGATCCTGCACATGCCGCAACAGCAAGTTTGAAAGGTAAGAAACATTTAGAAGAATTAAGTATGTCATACGGTGAATTGAGAGAAATGAATGGCTCATTAATTGAATCACATGTCCTTGTCTTGGATGCTCTTCAACCAAATAGAAACCTCAAGAGGCTCACCATCAAAGATTATAGAGATAGTAGCTTTCCAATATGGCTTGACGATCATCATTTACCCAAGTTAGTATCTCTTGAATTATTGGGATGTAAACTTCGTTCCAAGTTGCCACCACTTGGGCAGTTCCCCTCACTCAAGAAGCTTTCCATTTCCGGCTGTGATGGAATAGAGACCATTGGTACAGAGTTTTACGGCTATAATTCTTCAAATGTTCCATTTAGATCGCTTGAAATTTTGCGTTTTGAGCACATGTCTGAATGGAAGGAATGGTTATGTATTGAAGGTTTCCCTTTGCTTCAAGAGCTTTGTATAAAACATTGTCCCAAGTTGAAAAGTGCCCTGCCTCAACGCCTTCCGTCTTTGAGAAAAATGGAGATTATTGATTGCGAAGAGTTAGAAGCTTCAGCTCCTAAGGCTGTTTATATCAGTGAGCTAGAACTAAAGAGATGTGATAACATTTTGATAAATGAATTGCCACCCCGCTTGAAAAGGGTCATCCTTTGTGGAACTCGGGTCATTGATTCCACCCTAGAGAAAATTCTATTTAATAGTGCCTTTCTTGAAGAGTTGGAAGTTGAAGACTTCTTTGGTCCAAATCTAGAATCACTACAAGAAAATTAGCATTTTGCGACGGTCAAAATTACAGTTTGTGACGGTTGAAACCGTCACAATTGTACATCTGCGACGGTTATGAAACCGTTGATGATTTCTATGTCGCAGCAGCACTTTGCGACGGTTCTTAAAACCGTCGTTACAACTGTTTCAAACCGTCCCTATATATTTTCCCACGTAATACTGAATTTTACTACAGGGGTTGCAACGGTTACAAAACCATCGCAAACTGTTTTTTTTTTTAAAAAAAAATATTAATTTAAAATACTTTTTATTTATTTTGATGGCTTATTAAATAAGTGTTTCAATATTCATACAAGAGTAAGAACATTAAAATACACAAGTATATAAATATAAAAAACTTAAACTCCAAAAAATTGATTAAAGTACTTGAAACATCTATACATAAAAAGTTTAATTAAAGTACTTGAAACTCCAAAAAAAAATAAAAAATTAGTTCAAACATTCAAAAATTAAAACATAAACATTAGTATGTGATGTTGCTTCTCGATCCTTAATTAGTGCTAGCTAGAATTGGAACGCCGCCTACCATCTCTTGACTCTTCTTATTCAGTTACCTGAAAAATGATAAGTATATATTAGGATAGTTAAAAAAACAAACGGAATTGTGAACATTGACTTAGTCCCATGGCTTAATTCCACAAGATAATGGTTCCTTCAAACATAACATAATGGCATCCTTTTCTAAACACATCAAATGAACGAACTCATAATAGATAGAGACAAGTTGCAATCAATTAACTCCCGGACCTATTTTCAAAGAGCAAAACTGTTTTGTAAGCACAAGTAGTGTCTCATAACAGAAAAACAAGACATCAACATTAAAACTGAGCAGCATTACAATAGCAATGCTCATAACAGAAAAATAAGACAGCAATACCAAGCCTAAAAATCGGGCAGCAATACAATAACAATCCACTTATACATTATCTTCATTTAGCATATAAATCAACTAAAGCAGTCGAGCATACAAGACAACAAAACAAGAAACACCGCTCAAAAAACCTACACCAAAAGCAAAGCATAAAAACACCTAAAAAAACCAATTGCTAAACCAGAAGCACCAGAGCACAAATCTTGCTTTTATTTAAATTGGTTGTGTTTTGAAAGTTTAATTTAATATTTCAGTTTAATTTAATATCTCACCATTTGTAAATAAAGGATTCTCACAATAAAGTTTGATAAACACGAAAGTTTACAAAGTAATGTACACCTTAAGACTTGAAAGCGGAATTTGAAATCTGTCTATATATGTAACCATAAGAACTATGCTCTTGAATTGAGATCATATTTAACTCCATAAGAGGATTCCCTACCTTCAAATATCAACATGGAAATGAGTAATCATTTTTAATAATAACACAAGCACAGTAAAACTACAAGTTCAATGACCTTGCCAAGTGAATGGTCTAATAGGCTGACAAGAAAGAAGTTATAAAAAAATACAAGCTCAATGACATGTGCAGTGTTACTAGAACAAGGCTAGATTAATAACTTCAGCTCATACCTGCATAAGTATATAGTAACTTAAATAGATGAGTGGAGTAGAGAAAACTTGAAAGAGCAGACATTCCAAAACTTGAAAATCAGTATATTTCCTATACATTGTCTTCTTCTACCCCACCTTAGCAGTTCCTCAATTTTTGAAATCCATAGCCACTAATTTTGTCCAATAAGGTGAGATCTGCCTAGGAGCAAAAACATAGCAAGTTACAACCTTTAAGTGGATTAAACTTCTGGAAGCATCCATGAGAAAATAGTAGTGATAAATGAAAAATCAAAATTCAAGAACTATATAGGTAATGGCAACAAAGCTTAAGGGACTAGTTGCAGTACCTTACCTATACCAGAATGAGCAGGACGAATGTGTAATGTATTTCCCCCACTGTCTAACAACACAGTAGAATGTTAGAAAACCATATAGCACTTTGAGAACACATTTTACCACAAGTTAGTAAGCATATAATCATGCACATTTTACCACAAGTTAGTAAGCATATAACAAAAAACTACAAGAAAATGAGCACTTAAAAATATTACCTGACATGCATCAAAAGTTGCATTCAGCAGAAACAATGAAGTCTCAACTTGATCATTCAAATTTTCAGGAAAGAAGCACCTGATATCGTCCACAGGTGTGTTTGTCTACATCTGGACCATAAATAACAGGACCAATAGAAGAACATCATCAATTTCAAGCTACAAATTAACTTAAAAAAGTGTGCAAGTGTTGCCATCCTGAACTATTCAATCATATTAATGGTATATTAAGAATTATATTTTATAATATGCTTCCTACAAGCATGCAAGGTCTGAATTCTAAACCGCATTCCTACTTTCTAGCGCTCAATAGTTAATACTAGTCTCTAAGGCAATTTGAGTAGATTATGAAGCTGTAATGAAACCTTAGTTACATCATTATGCAGCAATTTAATTTAGCCCTATGAACACACTAAATATCAAAAGAAATAGAATTGAAGTTACTTGTAATTTAGCCATATGAACACACTAAATCTCAAAAGAAACAAAATTTAAGTTATTTGCTTTATATTAATAGTTTATTAGTCCTTAACCTTTGTTACATCATTCTATTTTACACACATCGTAGCACTAACCAACAATTTTAACATTAAACAAAAAAGTGCAGCATTATAGTTCAAGGACTCGCCTATATACTAACTAACTAACTAACTAACAATTTTAACACTAAACTAAAAATATAACTCTTAGTAGTTGCACACATCTAACAAAGCAAGATTATTTCACATTATATGGTATCCAAACATATTTATACTTATTTTCTAAAACTCATCAATGTCAAATTGGTTATGGTAATGCTAAAGTTATCAAAAAACCCCAAAATCAAAGAAATCAAAACCCTAAACTAACAAGTGCCTATAAAAAGAGGGTTTTGTGACTCAGTTACCTGAAGTTTCAAAGGGACGTGATTGAGGCGACAATCGAGACGGCGAAGGAGGACGACAATCGAGATGGCGAAAGGAGATCTCAAGCTAACGTGAAAGAAATAAGGTTCCTATAACAACAGAGGAGGAAGCCAAACAAATTCATAAATTCCCCAAACAAATATTTATATTGGTTCCCATTTTAATACTCACCATTTAACTGTCTTTTTAACCATGAATGTAAATAAATTTATAGTATTAGATTTTCAACTACTTCAGTAAAAAGAAACTAACAAAGAATAAGATGGTACATGCTAGAACTAAATAACAGAAAAAATCAAAACATAATAAATTTTTCTATTCCAAAAATTGAACCATAAATAAACTAAAAATGGGAAGAAACTGGAAAAATCAAAATGTGAGTGAGAAATAGAAGAGGACCTTGCAAGAGAGAGCAATTTAGGGGTTTTATGTATCATGAAGAGAGAGTTGTGTTTGTTCATCGACCGTGATGACGGGAACAAGGGTTCGGAGCTGAGAACTGAGAGTGACGAGGGAGCTGGGAACAAAAGTTCAGGGTTCAGAGCTGGAAACGAGAGTGACAAGGTGAACGACAGGGACGAAGGGGTGCGATTGGTTCATACGGTGACGATGCGGTGATGAGTGTGTTTGCTTTGTTGTGGGAGATGCGATGATGACGATGGGAAAGGGAAATTAGGGTTTAATTTTAATAAAGTGATTCCATTTTAACAAAAGGTGCTAAAATGAAAAAATCTCCCGGTGTTAAGATTTAAGAACATACACTGCGACGGTTCTCAAAACTGTCGCACAAACCGTCACAGTGTCATTAGAAAAATTACATTGCGACGGTTTTTTTCTAGATGTCACAATTGAAGTGTCGTAAAGTGACAATTTTCTTGTAGTGAATTGTCCTCTTTGGATTTCAATAGCTGTAATTCTCTTCGCACTCTAACTATAATAGGTTGTCACTCTTCATCCTTGCCTTTTGCTCTACACTTGTTCCCCAATCTTAATTCTCTCGCGTTGTACGATAGTCCATGGCTGGAATCATTTTTCGGGAGGCAGTTACCTTCCAATCTATGCAGTCTCAAAATAGAAAGATGCCCCAAATTGATGGCTTCGAGAGAGGAGTGGGGTTTGTTCCAACTCAATTATCTAAAACAATTCAGGGTTAGTGATGATTTTGAAATCTTTGAGTCCTTTCCAGAGGAGAATCTGCTGCCATCAACTATTAACTCTCTTGAGTTGACAAATTGTTCCAACCTAAGAATAATAAACTACAAGGGTCTTCTCCACCTCACTCCACTTGACTCTCTATATATTGAAGACTCTCCTTGTCTTAAGAGCTTGCCAGAGGAGGGTCTACCTAGCTCCCTTTCTACTTTGTCCATTCATGATTGTCCATTAATTACGCAGCAGTACCAAAAGGAGCAAGGGGAGCGTTGGCATACAATTAGTCACATTTCTGATGTGACAATTTCCTGATTGGCGGCTGAGATGTGATGTTATTGTAGCCAGCTACATATGACCTGAAACCATGCTCTTGTGGTCATCCATTCTCATTTGTACCAGATGAATGGCACGACCATTGCTCTCACGCACAACCAGAAAGATGCATGTGGTTGTTTGTTCCATTGCCACAAACCTTAAGCATGGTCCAATTGTAGGCCCCACATTTGGGTGTGTGGATGTTGCGGCTTCTTGTGCTTGTAAATATTTTTAATTTAATTCACTATATAATCTTCTCTGTTATTCTTGTGACTTTGAATCCCTTTTTAATTTCATTCTGCGCCTGCCCAGTGCCCAAAAAACAAGAATTTTCTCATTTTTCGCTGCTGTATTCATGTTAAATGCCAAATTCTTGAGCCTCTAATTTCAGTGCTTAATTAGCACAAATTATTTAAAACCATTTCATGGCATTCTTCATTTTAAAGTTTTACTCATTCCACCTATTTATGTAAAACCATTTTAATTGTTAAGATCCTTATTTTTTCTTACACAGGCATTCAGATTTGTCATTTTCTGTATAAAGGTAAGACAGTAAATACGCAACAGAAAATACTAACAACAAAAACATACATTCTATACAGAAAATTCTGCGTAAATTCCAACTCCTTGGGACACAAGGTAGTCTCATATTGAAGTAAATTCTGCATAAATTCTGACTCATATTTTACATGACACAGTTTTGGGCTAGTTAGAATGATACTGATCAAGGTTTTAAGGTGACTGACTACATATTTACTGGAATTTAACTAATTAATGAAAGTCGATATCTCTCTCAATGCTAAGTTATGATAAATTGTATGGTACTATTGACTATGATGATAATGCATTTAATGTTTTATCATGCTATTTCTTTTGGCTAAGTTTTCTGTCAATGCAATCACTCAGATTTTGCAACTGATTGAATTACTCCAACTCCAAGTGGATCAATAAATAGACCTTTTTGAAATTTGAAGCTTTTTAGTAGAAAAATATGCACACATGTGTTGGTGAACTTGTGAAATGACGGCTACAAGAAGAATAAAAGGCACTTACTTCTATGATGATATAACTACTCATATTTATACACAATGACTAGGTCATAAAGACAGCATAGTAAAGTACTAAAATACCCTTAAATATAAATTACTTCTAACACCATCCCTTAATTTATATTTACACAAAACTAACAACACCAATTCCATCCCTCAAACGAAGAAATTGGTCAGTCTTGATTGCCTTTGTCATCACATCTGCCGGCTGCTTCTGGGTGCTACAGTGCACAACTTCAAGCACTCCATTCTGGACCTGATTCCTCAGAAAGTGATACTTGGTCTCAATATGCTTGCTTCTCCCATGCAGCACTGGGTTCTTGGCAAGATTGATTGCAGACTTGTTATCAATCATCAGCTTCAGAGGCTTGTTTACCTTGATCTTCAGATCCTGTAGTAAGTTCAGAATCCACACAGCTTGGCTTGCAGTCAGAGCGCCTGCAATATATTCAGCTTCACAGGTTGATAAAGCAACAACAGGTTGCTTCTTGGAACACCAAGAGATAGGACCTCCCAGAAATTTAAACAAGTACCCAGAGGTACTTCTTCTATCAACTCTGTCTCCACACCAATCAGAGTCTGAATAGCTCAGAAGTTCTGATTTAGTCTTTCCTTCAGAGGGGAATAGCACTCCATGCTTCAGAGTCCCCTTGATATACCTCAGAATCCTGACAGCAGCTTGGTAATGGGACCATTTTGGTTTACTCATAAATCTGCTAACCATTCCAACTGCAAAACAAATATCAGGTCTGGTATTGCACAAATACCTCAGAGAACCAACCAACTGTTTGAAGGTTGTAGCATCCACATCTTCTCCATCAGAATCAGAGTCCAGCTTCTGATTCGTATCAGAAGGTGTAATTGCAATTTTGCAATTTTCCAGCTTAAATCTCTTCAGAAGCTCAAGTTCATACTTCATCTGATGTAAAATGATTCCTTTCTCAGAATACAGAAATTCCATCCCTAGAAAGTAACTCATTTTACCAAGGTTTGTCATCTCAAATTCATTCATCAGAACCTTCTTGAACTTAGCTATCTCTTGTTCAGAGCTTCCTGTCAGCAATATGTCATCAACATACAAACATACCAGAATCATATTGCCTTCTGAAGTGTGCTGAACATAAACCCCATATTCCAACTCACATTTCTGAAACTCATGCTTCTTGAAAAAAGAATCAATCTTCATATTCCAGGCTCTGGGTGCTTGTTTCAATCCATACAAGGCTTTATGTAATCTATACACCATCCCTTCCTAATTCTTTTCCTCAAAACCAGGAGGTTGTGACACATATACCTCCTCTTGTAATGGACCATTCAGAAATGCAGATTTCACGTCTAAATGCATCAGAGGCCAATTCCTGTTAGCAGCTATTGCGATTACCAGTCTAATTGTTTCATGTCTTGCTACAGGTGCAAACACTTCAGAATAATCTAGCCCAGGTTTCTGCAGAAATCCTCTTGCTACTAACCTCGCTTTGTGTTTGCCAATTGATCCATCTGGCTTTAGCTTCTGCTTGAAAACCCATCTGACACTGATGGCTTTCTTTCCTTTTGGAAGTTCTGACAGCTTCCAAGTCTTGTTTCTCTTTATAGCATCAAGTTCTTCTTTCATGGCCTGCAACCAGACTTGATGCTTAAGAGCCTCTTCTGTACTCACGGGTTCAGAGTCTACTAACATAGCACACTGAATAACTTCCCCCTCAGAGTCTACTTCAGTGTCTTGCAGCATCTCAAAATCTGCAAACCTTCTTGGAATGCTTCTGATTCTCTGTGGTCTTTGACCTTGTTCCACAGAGTTTCCTTCAGAAGTTAGAATTTCAGAAGTGCTATCTTCAGAGCTTCTGTCTATTGAAGTTTCTCCTTCAGAGGCTTGACCTTCAGAGCCATCTTCAGGACCACCTTCAGGACCATCTTCAGAGTCTCCTTCTGAATCAGAGTCTCCTTTAGAATCAGAGTCTCCTTCAGAACCTGAATCTTCATCATAGTCTGAATCCCCGTCAGAGTCTCTTTCAAGAATTCTCACATCAGAATTGGATTGAGTTTTGTTCCAATCCCAAGTTTCTAATTCCTTCACAATGACATCTCTGCTGAATTCAATTCTATTAGTCTCTGGACAATAGAGCTTGTACGCACCTGTACTGTGGTACCCCACCAATAACATAACTTTGCTTCTATCATCCAGCTTCTGTCTTCTAGCTTCTGGGACATGTTTGTAACAAACAGAACCAAACACTTTCAAATGACTAACACTTTGCTTATCTCCAGTCCACTTCTGAATAGGAACTATTTCCTTCAGCTTCTTCGTTGGACATCTATTGAGCACATAACATGCAGTTGCAACAGCTTCACCCCATAAATTATGAGGAAGCTTCTTCTCTTTCAGCATGCTTCTCACCATATCAAGCAAAGTACGATTTCTTCTTTCAGCAAGACCATTGTGTTGAGGAGTGTAAGGAGCAGTAACCTCATGCTCAATTCCATTCTCCTCACAGAAAGTTTTAAACTCATTGGAATTAAACTCACCACCACCATCAGTTCTGAGAATCTTCAGCTTCTGACCACTCTGTTTCTCAGCTTTTACTTTGAACTTCTGAAACTCAGCAAACACCTCATGTTTGAACTTTATCAGGGATACCCATGTCATTCTAGTGAATTCATCTACAAATGACACAAAGTATTTATTCCCTCCAATTGATGCTACTGGAAATGGACCACACACATCAGAATGCACTACTCTCAATGCATGTTTTGCTCTTGGAGCTACTCCTGATGCAAAAGACAGTCTTGGTTGCTTTCCTTCCATGCACACCTTGCATGACTTCTCAGGTTTCTTGATTGTAGGAATTCCATTTACCAGATTCTTTGACCTCAGATGCTCCAGGCTTCTAAAGTTCAAATGACCAAATCTTCTGTGCCACGGCTCACTATCCTTCTCAACACATGTTGCACTAAGGCATTCAGAGTCTGCAGTCCTGACATTCACTTTGAATGTCCTGTTCCTTCCCTGTTCTGACTCCATAATCAGCTTCTGATTACGATCATACAGCTTCAGAAGATTGTCCTTCATGGTAACTGAAAAGCCTTTCTCAATCAGTTGCCCTACACTCATCAGATTGCTTTTCATGCCAGGTACATACCATACATTCTGAATCAAAGCTGATTTTCCATTGTTCAGAATGATTTTGACATTTCCCATACCTTCAGCATTAAGGTATTTATCATCAGCACATCTGATCTTTGTACTCTTCCCAGAGTCAAAGTCAACCAACCACTTCTTGTTTCCAGTAAGATGATTTGAACACCCCGTGTCCATATACCACCACTCTGATGAATTCATATCATCAGTCTCAGAAGCCATTAGCAACACAGATTCACCATCAGAGTCATCAGAGCTTCTGGCTATATTTGCTTCTTCTGACTTCCTTTCTTTGTTTGACCGACACTCAGAAGCAAAATGACCAAACTTCTGACAACAATAGCATTGGATCTTCTTCTTGTCAAACCTCTCCTTTCCCTTCTGATACTTCTGTTTATCAGAGGTTGAAGTTTCTGGCTTCTGAACTCCATCAGATCTTCTCTTGGTTTCAGACCAAGACTTCTTCTGATAGTTCTTTCCAGAGTCTGCTTTTAGAGCCTGCTGCTCTACTTCTCTTTCAGAGTTTCTCTCAGTCAAACGCAATTCTTGTGCTTCTAGACTGCTTTGTAGCTCTTCAATTCTCATGGAACTCAAGTCCTTGGAATGTTCAATAGCTACCACAATGTAATCAAACTGAGGGGTAAGTGATCTCAATACCTTCTCAATGATTACTTGTTCTGAGAGTGTTTCTCCACACGCCTTCATCTCATTAGTGATCAGAATCATTCTTGAGATGTACTCAGGGACCTTCTTATTGTTCTTCATGTTGAGATTCTCATACTGCTTTCGTAAGGACTGAAGCTTCACCTTCTTCACTGATGCATCGCCACCATAGCATCTGATCAGTGTGTCCCACGCGGCCTTTGCCGTTTCTGAGTCAGCAATCTTCTCAAACACGTTTTCATCCACACACTGATGGATGTAGAACAACGCCCTCTGATCTTTCTTCTTTGTATCCTTCTGAGCAAGCTTTTGTGCATCTGTTGCATCTGCTGCTACTGGAACATAACCTTCAGTAACAAGTTCAAGCACATCTTGAGCACCAAACAGAACAATCATCTGTTTCATCCAGCGATTCCAGTTTTTGCCATCAAACACTGGAAGCTTGGTACTCATACCACTGTTTCCGTTCATCTTCAACCTTTGTGCGTTCACTTAAATCTCACTAACACTCGTGTTTCCCAATCCCGCAGAATCAGAAAATGTGATTCTGTTACAACTTCGTTCAAGATTCAACTCGAATTCAAGAAACGAAATCAATCACACAACGCCTCACGTTTCACTCGTGTTTCCCGTGGATTCGAACCGGAGCTCTAGATACCAATTGTTGGTGCACAAAGGTGATAAATGAATATAAAATAGAATATATTAATGAACTTGTGAAATGACGGCTACAAGAAGAATAAAAGGCACTTACTTCTATGATGATATAACTACTCCTATTTATACACAATGACTAGGTCATAAAGACAGCATAGTAAAGTACTAAAATACCCTTAAATATAAATTACTTCTAACAAGATGGTCTAAGTCTAAATATGAATCTGAGCAAAGTATTAAGAACCACGATTCTTAACTGATTTGATCGGTACATTTTAATGTGTGGACCTGCAAGGCTGCAGCATACTGTTGTCTTCTCTCTTGCTGATGCATTTTAACGAAATGTTTGTTTTTCTTTGGCGGTTTATTTTGGATACAACATTGTTTGGTGTCCTTCCCCCGCACTTAACAAATTTAATGAATTTAGAGTTTTCTATGCTTCATTTATTGCTTATTTTTTAATCTCTAACAGAATTTTCTGCAATTTTTCACGGGTTAAAGTTGCTTGCAGATAAAGGATATTCAAAGATAATCGTCGAAACTGATTCAGCGGAGGCCTTTAAGTATTTTGCATTTGGAATATGAGAATTCCAGAGTCAAGTTTTTTATTTGGAGGGTGGTGTGGGGTTGTCTTCCAATGCGAGACATTGCAAACAAAGGCATGCCATGTACAGACCAATGTCCTCACTATGAGCATAATTACGAGATCAACTAGCATCTCTTTCTCGGCTGCATAAAAGCACAACAGGTGTGGGAAGCTTCGGGTTTGTGGGAGGCAGTGCAGAGAGTAGCTTGTTTAACGGTTGTACTTTTTGCTGCTGCTACTGCTTATGGCTTCACCTTCCACTATCGTAAGATTACGCTTATGCATACATATATTTGTTCCTGCAGCAACAAAGATGTCATTTGAACTACAGATACACTAACCCCAACTCGTATATCCGAGCCTTGAGAAAAACTTGCATCGACATTGCCCTTCCACACCAACCATCGCGAGGACGTTGCCAATGGAACAAGTTTGAAGCATTTCATGTATCATATAATTATTATTTTTTGAGCAAACAGTTAAGGTTATCTTAATCGTTATAATATGTTAATTGTAAAATTACATAATTGTGTGAAATATATTTTATCAATATGTTTACTATTATGTCATTTTACATAATTGATATAAATTTTGTTATAAATAAAAAGTTATCTTTTTATATTATTTTATGTATGCAATTTCACATTACTAGAGCATAAATCTATTTTCAAGTATCACAAGTTCACGTGAAATATATATATATATAACATTTAAATTTTGTTAAAAAATTATATTACCTTAAAGTAAAATAAAAATAAATTTAAAATAAATTAAAATTTTAGCATATAAAAATTAATTTAATAATAAAATATATAAAAAATACTACATTAATAACTTTCAATTAATATTTTAAATATAAATTTTATTACTAACTAAGAATGTCCTTTTATGTCATTTTACATTGAACAATTAATTTTACCAAACACTTCAATTAATTTATCAGCTATAAACTATAAACCATTAACTATAAACTAGTATTAAAGCTATAAAGGCTCTGTTTGGTAAATAATAGCGGATAGCTGATAAGATAGCTTGTAGCGGATAACTGATAAGCTAGCTTGTAGCGGATAGTTGATAAGCTAGCTTATAGCAGATAGCTTATAAGCTAGCTTTTAGCTTATACCGAATAAGCTAGCTGATTGAATTTGTAATGTTTGGTAAAATTAGCGGTTAGACTAGCTTATAAGTATGAAATAACATAAAAAAGATATGTTTAATTAATATTTAATTCTTTTCATGTAAGATGATAGGGGTAAAATTGGAAGAAAATATAATAAGCTCTAAGCTCATAACTTACTTGAAATAGCGTTTGAAAAATAAGCTATAAGCTAGTAAAATAAGCTATAAGCTCTTTCTTAAAAACTGCTACCAAACAGAGCTTTTAGCTTATAAGCTAAAAGCTATAAGCTAGTTATAAGCTAAAAACTATAAGCTATAAGCTAGCTTATTTGGTTTAACAAACAGAGCCAAACAATCAGTTAACTTATCGGTCTTTGCTATTTTTATCGAATAGAGTCTTATTCAACTAAATACTATGTCCTAAGTATATTCTTGTAGCATCTTTCCTAATTGACTTGTTGGTTATGAGTCACACTACCCACTACAGTATACAGTATGTGTCCTGTAAATTTCATAGTACTGATGAAGTGTCTCTTGCATAACGTCTTGCATAACGTGTGTCATAGAATAGAGCTATTAATCAACTACTAATCAAAGACAATAATATGTTGCTCTAATGACTGTACCGTCCCTTATCACTTTTTTCTGTCCTTTTTTTTACTACTATAAATTAGGGATATTCTTGGAATATTTGATGTAAAATGATGAGATTCACTCTCACAAAATTATCCTTTATGTTCTTTTTTTACCCTTACTTTATTCAACATCACATTTCAAACAACAATGATAATGATAGGGTCATTTTCGACATACCATATCTTCTCTTTTGAATTCAAATTTCAACTATTCCCACATTATTTACTTTTTCTCACTCTTACTACTTCATTTCAAACTCAACACACTCTTTATTTCATCCTCTTCTCTCTAACTTTGTTCTTCATTTCTCTAATCAATCCTTCAATTTTATTTTATCTAATCTAATGAAGTGATTTTTTTTTTTTGCAGAATCATCAAAATTGTTCGGGTACAATCTTTATACTTTACCAATTTTTTATTCATCTTTTTTCTCATTTATATGGTTGCTTTATTTCTCATTTCATGTATACAATCTCTAGCTTCTATTTTATGTACAATCTTCTCATCTACAAGTCCAGTATGTTCTTATAGTATAATAAAATTTGCTTGGTTGTTTTAGATTTGACATATTTCAACCTTAAAAATGTCTATTTTTTCTATTTTACTAACTTATTTTGTGGGAACAAGTAAGAAGTAAGTAGAACACAAACTTTGTAGAAACAAGAATAACACGAAAAAATTAACTCTTTTTTTTTCTTCCTATTTTACTAACCAATATCAACTTTATTTTTGCAGGAACAAGTAGAAACAACAACACAACACTCACTATTTTTATTCAATAGTATTTTCAATAAAGATGAAGAACTCAAATATCAACATAAAAAAATGAACTTGGCTTTGATTTTCCGTAAAACAACAGAGTCACTGCATAAAAAAATTGGTTATTCAAAATATAAGGGTTTAGGAACAGCAGAGTTGATATTGGTTTGTCCCTGCCCCATAGGACAAACCATAATATGAAGATGTTTTTCTTCTACAATGAGATCCTCCTGATTTAGGAACAGCAGAGTCACTGCATAATTTTTAAAACAGAAGAAAGTTATTCAAAATATTGAGACAGCACAATTTTCACTTTATAAACATACTAGATTCAAGGATTTTTCTAGTTTTAATAAACATATTGGATCTCATCACTTAATAAACATATTGAGACAACACAATTTTCACTTTATAAACATATTGGATCTCATCGGCCGAGACAGATGACGGTGAACTCGCCGGATGTGACCTCGACACTGCGTTATTTATCAATGAGGTTGAGAATGGCGCAATGGATCTTAACGATCTCTTTGGTTGTTTCCGGCAGGATGAAGGTCGAATTTGGAGTGTTGACGGTTTTTTGGACTTATACCTTTCTCCACGAATATAATTTAATAATATCCTGAGATAAACCGGCACAGTCCTCAACAACTAACGTATCCTTTAGCTTGACAACACGGTCAGACAAAGAGATATTCTCCTACAAACCAAAATAGTAAAATACTAAATATTTCTTTGAAGCCAAACACTACCTGTTTCAATCTGAGTTCCAAATAAGAAATAGATTAGAACCAATATCTCCTAAAAGAACCCGTTTTGTTACAATAAACAAAGAACCAAGCTCATAACTACAAATTAGAACCAAAATTCTAAATCCCGCTTCGTGTATGTATTATTTGAGAACCAACAAAATGAAAGTAACGTGAAATTAATTAACTATGTTAAGAAATAAAATAAAAAAGAAATCATCGCCTGAGACATACTCTTACTGAGTTTGAAAACTTCTTTCCACTAATTTCATTATCATTTTCCATTGATCCTATCAATAACACAAATAATAAAATATAACCAATACATGTAAGTCAACAAAACACAAAATGATGTACACAAACTTCCACTCAAGATAATTTTTTACAAACTATAACAGGGATTAGAAAACAAATAAGGAAACTAACCTTCTTGATCTTCTTCTATAACCCGTACAAGTTCAAAATCAAAGAGTTCCTAAACAAAAAGCAATGTCAACCAATAATATTACATAAATAAAATAAGGCTCAAAAGTTGACTGATAATCACACTAACTAGAAATAAGGCTCAATCAAAAGTAGGTCTTTCATATTACTCTTTTTTTCTAGTAAAGAACCTAATAATCATTCCATATTACTATTGATTTCCTGGTCACTAACACTATCTTCCTTTCTAGCAACTGATTTTCCACAAATGTGCCACCATGAGAATTACACACTGAATCTTGCTAAAACGTCCAATGAAAAACGAAAATAAAAATGAGTAAGAAAATAACAAAATCAATAACATAGGGAAAAAAACCCTAAATCTTATAGAAACATAAAAAGAGAAGAACATATAAAAGATAAGAACAAAAACCCTAAATCTGATACAACAAAAGATGGAGAAGAACACAAAACCCTAAATCATCAAAACCCTCTCATATAAAGAGAACAATACACATAAACTCAAAACCCAAAATCATCATAATCAAAGTATCGACAAATTAAAAACAGAACAATACAGAAATTGAACGAAAAATCAATTGCCAAGAACAAAGAGAGAGAGAGAGAGAGAGAGAGAGAGAGAGGGAGGAAACATACAGAGAAGAGGCCACCGATGCTCTGCGGTGCATGTTGGACGCCGATGAGATAGCGAGGTTGAACGGTGGAACTTCTCGATGAAGAGCTTTCTTGTGCTTTTACGTTTTCTTTTCCCCCATTGAAAAAATTAGAGAAAATAAATAAAAAATTAAGGAGGGCATGAGTTCAATTTTCAACTTGTCCACAGTGGGAAGTGTGAAATTGATTGCTAATCCTATACCCACGGCTAAAAGACACCTCCACCTACGTTTGTAACTACCGTAGCTAAAAGTGTCCGTGGCTATATGGAAAATTTCTTGTAGTGTATGTACATGACCAGGTTTGATGTAAAGTCTTTATTTCATGTGTATACTATTTAATGGGTGGTTTTCTACTAATATATTAAATATGAGACATATACACATGTGATACATTGTTGTTCATAAAAAAAATCTAAAATGTCTATTGTACACAGAAGAAGATGTCGCTGATAAGAATTTTAAAATAACTAATATACATATGACAAATACAAAACAAACCATCGCTAATAAAAATTTCAAAATTAAAATGTTTTTAATTTTTATAATATTTTATATTTGATCCTACACATGGGATAAAATTATTATGTTTTATATGCCGATTAATTATTTTTTTAAATTCCAAATCCGATACTGTCGCGATACGTTATTTAAAAATTAAATTTAAAATTAAATATATAAATGAACAATATATAAACATACCTAAAATCAATAATATTAATAATTAAAAGTAGAAAATATTTATTCTTATACCAGAATTTTGGGACAAGTTCAAATGCTTAATAACCTGTTATATAGTAGAACACTATAATTTTATTTTTAAAAGTAAAAATATTATATTGACAAAGAAACAACACAAAAAATGCTAAAGATACAAAAAGGACATCATTAATTAATATTATCCAAAAAATAATTTTTGTATCGGACACATATCAGATATTATTTTTTTATTTAAAAATAATGATTTAACCGATACGTTTCTGATATGCGTATCAGGACAGATCAGGTATTATTTTTTTATTTATAAATAATAATTTAACCGATAGTTTTTCGATACGCGTATTGAGACGTATCCAAAGAATATTAATATCGGGTGCGTATAGGACACGATTCGTCACTATTTTTTGAGTATCCATTTAAACCCATACAATGATACAAGTATTGGAAAGGAGAGACATGGTACTAGAGATACCCTATAGGAATAGAAGTTTATGACAAAATTGATTGATGGTAGTTGATGAGAGGTAGAAGAGTCAAAGAAAAAATAACAATAAAATTACTTATAGAATTAAAATAGTGATCTCAAATAAAATACTTCCTCATGTCATTTTTACTATTTATGTCCCAAAATATAAGAACTTATTGACTATTGTACGTATGTCAATGCATAATTTTGATTACAAATATCTTTAATTGTATATTAGTACAAATTATAAAAAAATTAATATTTTTAAAATATTCATCGAAGAAAATTAATCAAGATCTTATATGATATTATTTATATTTATATACTTTTAAAAAAATATAGTCAAAACAAGACATATAAATAGTACATTCAATTCTTATAAAATGATTTGTATCTTACTCCAATAGAGTGCATTGGGCAGAAATACTGCTCATAGTGCTTAAAGTGAGGATTAGACAATACTACCACAATAGTAGGCATGCACTAGGAAATAACAAAAGTAGCTCAAGTGTTTAACACTTCATGCTTTTACTTTTTTATTGGTAAATTAAAATACAAAACTTCATACTTAATTATTTTTTAAACACTAGAATTGCAAGGCAGCTGGGCGCAACATTTGAATATATGATTTTAAATTTAAATGATATACTCTTATCTTAGTAGAAAATGATGATATAATATTTAGTAGTATTTAAAGTAATTAAATTATTATATGAATGATATATGGTTAATCATATGTTTTAAACTATGAAGTACACACACTATTTGGATTAGGCGTGTCTGTGTCTGACATGTGTCCGTGTCGGTGTTCGACACCAACGCCGACACTTATGATTACACTGAATTATGTCATTTTCCTAAATTTTATTGGTGTCGCCGTGTCAGTGTCTGTGTTGTGTCCAATATCCGTATCGGTATCCGTGCTTCATAAATTTTAAGTAATATGCTTAAATGAGGCCTGCAAGAAAGATGTTTGTGACATTTGGTAATGTACAGTTGTCGTTTACCTAAATTTTTAAAAATAATTATCATATATGATGACAATTTCTAACTTATATAATTTTTAAAAAGAAACTATTTTACATGGGATAAGTTCTAACTGTCCCGTGTCCGTGTCCAACATGTGTCTGTGCCGGTGTCCGACACCAACGCCGACACTTATAATTACACTGAATTATATCATTTTCCCAAATTTTATTGGTGTCGCCGTGTCAGTGTCTGTGTTGTGTCCAATGTCCGTATCGGTATCCGTGCTTCATAAATTTTAAGTAATATGCTTAAATGAGGCCTGCAAGAAAGATGTTTGTGACATTTGGTAATGTACAGTTGTCGTTTACCTAAATTTTTAAAAATAATTATCATATATGATGACAATTTCTAACTGATATAATTTTTAAAAAGAAACTATTTTACACGGGATAAGTTCTAACTGTCCCGTGTCCGTGTCCAACATGTGTCTGTGCCGGTGTCCGACACCAACGCCGACACTTATAATTACACTGAATTATGTCATTTTCCCAAATTTTATTGGTGTCGTCGTGTCAGTGTCTGTGTTGTGTCCAATGTCCGTGTCGGTATCCGTGCTTCATAAGTTTTAAGTAATATGCATAAATGAGGCCTACAAGAAAGATGTTTGTGACATTTGGTAATGTACAGTTGTCGTTTACCTAAATTTTTAAAAATAATTATCATATATGATGACAATTTCTAACTGATATAATTTTTAAAAAGAAACTATTTTACACGGGATAAGTTCTAACTGATATAAATTTCAAAATAACTATCATATATGAGACAAATTATCATCTATAAAAATTTAAAAAAAACTATTTTACAGGAGATAAATTTTACTCCCTCAATCCCAAAATAAATGACCCAAATTTGATTTAAGTTATTATTCATGTGATCTACTTTGACCATGTTTTCCTATTAATATGTTAATATTAACAAATGAGATGTTGTTTGATTTGTCTCGATGGTTACTTTAAAAATATACCATATTTATCCTTCGTTAGTAGTTTTACTGGGGTTGTTACTTTTCCAAACGATAATAGATCCTACGAGTCTATAGAACGAATCCTGTTAATATATAAAATACGGGACATCTACACATAGGAGACATTGTTGTTCATAAAAAATCTAAATTATATATTATACAAGGGACAAATTATATATTATACACGGGACAAATAGTTGAACTACATTTGTGGACTATAATATAATTTTAATTATAATAAAGTTGGTTTATTTTTTTATCATAATAAAGTAGATTTATTTTTTATACATGGAGAACAAATTGTTGTTGATAAAAAAATTAAAATTTACTATTATACACAAGGAACAATGTACATGCTGATGAAAAACTTAAATTAACTATCTTCTTAGAAATCAAGTGCACGGTTGTACGAGCCTATAAAACATATTTTCTTCAAGTAAGGTCGTAAAACATATACTATTCGTAGATGCTCATAAATAATTCTAATATATCCACGGCACAAGTTGTCGCTGATAAGAATTTTAAAATAACTTTTATATACGGGACATTTATACAAATTATTTGTTAATGTCTCTTTAACAATCAAGGACACAATTATGCGAGTCTATAGAACAGATCATGTTAATATATAAAATACGGGACATCTATACATGGGAGACGTTGTTGTAACGCCCCGAACCCAAGACTAATAATAATTTAATTTTCAATATGATTTTTCAAAAATTCCTTTTAAGAAACATCACGCAGCGGATAAAAGAACTAGGAAATTGGACCCAATATCAAAATTATTTAAAAATTATTATAACGGTGAAACATAGTAACTTCTTTTCAAATAAAATACATTAGTTTTTAAAAATAAAGCAGTAAAACATTTTAGACTCTAAGACATCTTCCCAAGTGTCACAATCAGAGCGGGCTTCCCTTGACTCGATCTCAAAACTCGACAACCTGTAAAATACTGCGATTTCACAACCGCAGGGCCAAGCCAGACAAGACAAAAAGCAAGGGGTGAGAATACATTCACACAAGCATCGGTGTATTAACACACAAGAATAGGGAAAACATCAAAAACAAAATATCGTCCTTTGGGACGATCAAACACACAAGCAAACACAACATCATAAACATAGCAACTTGATCAATTAATAAAATTCAACTTAATTAGACAATGAATGCAATGCGACTTAAACTCTAAATGCATGTGGTACCAATAGCAACGTCGTATTTTCAACTTCATTTATACAACATCAATAAACAACGTTATTTTCAACTTCATTAAGCAACTTCATTTGACACATGAATGTATGCATGAGCATATTTCGACCCGACAACATCAAATTCAACAACTATCACAATCAACAGCTTTATAGAATCAACATCAATAATCAACGGCTTAAAGACAACATCAATAGGAATTCCATATTTTCAACATCATTATCAACAGATTAGAATTAACAACAACACGACAAGTAACAACTACAACAACACAACAACGATAGCAACACGACAAACGGTGACACAACGACCACCATAGCATCAAGCAACAACACTAATTATATTTAATAAACTACCGCAATTTAAACCAACACCAAATAAACTCGACACCAATTAATTTAAACACCAATAAATTCGACACCAATTAGACTCAACACCAATTAATTCAAACACCAGTAAATTCGACACCAATTAGACTCAACACAAATTTGACTCATCTAGCTTATAGTGCTCTCACAATTTACTAACTATAAATTATTCCTAAAAATCATATTTAAAATCAAACCTGTTATCTCTTATAATCTTTTAATAAATCGTATACTTTCAGTTTGATAAAATTAATTATACTTAAATCAGATATTTAACATTAAAACTTCTCCCTCCTAATTCCTGATTCACAAGGAAGTACATATTCACGAAAACTCACACATGTAAACAACAACAGAAGCATACATACGATACACATACTCATGAACCAAACCGTATATACTTAGGATGGACCAATCAAAGCTCATACTATAATCAATTTGAGTGCACACATCTGATGACAAAAGTATAGAAGACCAATTAAAATAAAATACGTATATATTGAAAGTATCCTTGATGCAACCAAAAAAACTAACAATTAAGCTATGAATAAATTCTGACATCTAGTCCCGTATCATACTATTATCATGTGATTGAAAAGCATAAAGCCATACTCTAGTTATTCACATATGACTTATTTTAATCTTTCTTAACATATTAAGAATTAAAAATCGTAGTGTGGGAACAAGATTATTATTTTGAACAGAAGTAGAACTTTACTAATCAAAACATCATGAAACGAAGAACTTCAAAAATAGAATTTAACATAAAAGATAAATATAAGAGAAATCAAATATCAAAAGAAAAGAGAAAAGAAAAAGGGAAAAGGGATGGAGGGCAAGGTCCCCTCGACTACTCTTATGGTTAACACTACCCCTATGCATGAACAATCTCCCCCCTTACCTCGATTATGCAGAAATTCTCTAATGCTTCATTGTTGGTGATCCCTCGTGCTATGCCCTAGCTCTCCAAGGTCTCCCCATGTTTCTATCATTGTGTCGGCTTTGCTCTCCTGATTTCTTTTCTCTTTAATCTATTTATAGGCAACTAAACTAGGTTTCTTTTCCTAGAAGAAAAGATATTCTCATCGGATTTGTTTCCATAATAGATTTTCCTAAAAACTCTCATCTTATTTTTCATAAAAATCTAATCTTTTATTTTCATAAAATATTCCTAAAATATATCTCTAAATTATATCCCTAAAATATATCTTAATTAATTATATTTTTCAAATAATTCTCTCGTTCTCACTAAATTAAATAAATTCTAACTTATCAAATAATTTACTTAGCACATAAACACCTAAATAAGCTATATTCTAAATAAATAACTATTTCTAAATTTTGGGGTGTTACAGTTGTTGTTCATAAAAAAATCTAAAGTATATATAATACACGGACAAATTATATATTATACACGGGACAAATAGTTGAAATTATGTTTGTGGATTATATAATAATTTTATTTATACTAAACTAGGTTTATTTTTTATCATAATAAAGTACATTTATTTTTTATACATGGAGAACAAATTGAATGTACTTTATTACAAGTATTATATATGTTTGAGTCAGAAGCTATTTTAATGTTTATTTTTTGTAATGTTTTCACTGAAGTTTCCACTACTATCATATTATAATAACTCATTTTTGTTTTGTTTCAACTTCATATAGTTGATTACATAATATTAACATCAAAATACTAAATTTCAGCACCTCCAGTAGAAAATTTGATAAAAAATAACGTCATATGTGTTTTGTTTTGTATTCCAATTTGATAAAAAATAACACGTCTCCACTAAAATATAAGTTTGGAATCAATACTTATAAGTTTAACCAAATGTGATTTTGATTGTGGGTTATATGATTATATGCAAATAATTCTATGTCGTTTTTATTTATTATTGTAACTCATTATAATTCTTAAAAATCGATGATAAGTGATTTTTAAAAATGGATACTTCTCTGCCAATCCCCCCAAAAGCTTGATGACGACTCATTATAATTATATGCAAAATGGATTATAAGACCCAACTAATTATAATTTTGATCGTGGGTTACATGAAAGTTAATAATGACTTTTTGTTTATTACGTTTATTATATATTAAAAATCAAATAGAATGTTTTTTTTGACGGAATCATCATATGCACCGAACAAAATAACGCGCCGAAGGCGCGAAGGCAATAAGGCGCCGTAGGCGTAAAAGCAATAAGGCGCCGAAGGCGCCGTCCCGTGCGTATGCACGGGTATATACCTAGTTAATACTAATGTTCAAGACAAAGTAGCATACATACGAAAAAAGAAAAGCAATGTAATACAAGTCCCACATCGGTTTATTGAGAAAAAATACAAGTGTTTATAAATGAGCAGTGAAAAGCTTTCGCCACTGGGCTTGGTAGCGCTGGCCTGTGACCCAAGTGGGGGTAATAAGGTGGGAAAGTTTCTCTTCCAGCCCCCTGTGTTTCTTTTTTACCCCCCAAAAATTCGATTTTGCCCTTACTAAAAAATTCGGTTCGCAGAAACCGAAATTTTTCTAATGGAAAATTTCGGTTTTTAGAAACCGAAATTGTATTTCAAGGCCAAAAAAAATTCGGTTCGTAGAAACCGAATTTTTTATGAAGGGCAAAATAGGAAACTCAAGGGGTATAAAAGAATGATAGGGGGCTGCAAGAGAAATTTGGAGTGGAGTTAATCGATTTTGTGTGGATTGGGTCGGAACAACTTGGTTGGCTTAGCATTGAAGGAGAATGCCCTGAGAATGGGTTATGAGTAAATTCGGACTTGAGGCTCATGGTGTATTTACCTGAACCTCTGTGACATAGTTCATGTTGTTCAGGCTCAGGGTGTATTTACCTGAAGTCCTGTGACATAGTTCATGTTCTTCAGGTTAATTTTGTCTTAACAGAGCAGCACTCTCCGGTTGCGGTCAATCACTTTAGTTCCTTCTCAAACCCACACTCTTTCGATAACCACCTCTATTTTTTTTTTCCTTCATGGAATGTGCTGCTGCACTCAGAAAATTGCATAGCAAAAATCATTGCAAACCATATTTTCCCTATAACATTTAGAGCAATTGTGTTAACACTAACTTTAAATACAACAATTTAGGGATACTTGCGGTTAAGTTATGAGGCAAAAATTCAACTGATCCAAAAATAAACTTATTCGTGGTTTGGTTCGGTTTTTAATGGCAAATAAAAAAATTGATCCGATCCAATATTTTGAAATCGGTTTACGATTTTTATTTAAATTGGTTTGGATTTGAGCACCCATTTACAACACTAACCCTCTTCAATTTAACAAAACGTCGGTTATAAAAAACAAAACTGTGAAATACTTACACTTAAAGCGGATAAAATTTACATCCAAAATAGACAATACTTCAAAATTTAATGTGGTGCATTTACGATTGGAAGGACATGTTAGTGTGACATGTTTCTTCAATTCTATTCATAGACTATTGTTGTTTGACAACTTACAATTATAAAGAAAAGTATCAAGTTTTTTTTTACAATAGAAAAGTATCTAGAAAAATATGGGAGGTAGTCGAGAAACCAATACGCGTATCTGTTATGCTGGCGTGCTATCTGCTATTGCAGTGGCAGGGTGCCAAAACAATGAAACAGAACTGTCGCAGGAGGCAGCAGGGAGTATAACAGTTCTGTGACAGTCTCCACAGGCCGGGGACATCAAGTGCAACGTCGACAATGCTATTTACAACGACCTACAACAATTTGGAGTTGGAATGTGCATCCAAGATCGGCAAGGTCAGTTTTTAAAAACCAACACATCATGGTTTGATGGAATACTGTCACAATGCAAGTGGAAGCATGTTGATTCCGAAAAGTCATTACTTAGTTAGGCCAATTGACATTGTACATAACTTCTCAAGCCAAACCAAGAGCTTGGAAACATCTTTCTTGACTGTAGAAATTTTCTTACAAAATTTAAGATAAGCTTTGTAAGGAGACAAGCAACTTATGTTGCTCATACACTAACAAGGGTGTCAAAATTATATGCTAGTTACCACATCTTTGATATGATTTCAACTTGTATCTTTCCTACTTTGATGAATAATATGATATAACTTTATTTCTGTAAACAAAGGTACCCAGTGACTTAAGTCTAAATAAGTCCTCATGATAACACCAATGTGCAAATTGACTTATGAAGCAGTAAGCACCACTTAAGCAGGATGATTTGACAATATGATAATTTCTCTGAGGAGAATATGGTTGAGTTTTGATAAAAATCTGATGCTATTGGAAAACAGAAAATTGTCGCACAAAATTCAAATGGTGACACAAATTCTCGCATCAGACGTAAAAGCCCCTAAAAAATCAGAAAATGTATAAAGGTCACAAAAGCGGCGAGAACGAGAGTTGCACAAGGTCACCAAGAGCTCTAATTAATGAATAGGGAAATGCAATTAAAGATGGTTGTACCAGACGAATAAATATGAAACTCATAAAGATGAATGAATAAAAAAATAAAGAAGTTATATAGTTCCATTGATACATTTACCATCCACACAATATTGGAACAACTTTTACATTCCTATGCTCATATGCTATTTTGATCGTGTCTCTGATAAATTTGATGCTAATGGCGACACTAATCATACAGGGGATGGTTGGCTGCAACTCAAAGTAGGGGTGGCCTAGAATTATCAACAGATAAAAAAAATAGTGGCTTATTGCATCCTTAATAAAGTTTAGAAGTACACTGTTTTAATTCTATTCCCTAGATATTTGGAAGCTGCATAATTCTATTTCACTGTAGGCATAATTCTTTTAATTCTATCCCTTAATGTGTTAACCCAAGACAGGTTTTTCTTGTATGCAATTCCAGCCATATTTTGTTTTAAAAAAATATGCAGAGGTCGAAATGTGTTAAAGTAAGAACTAATTGAGAGAGAAAGAGATTGAAATGTGTGAATCCATTACTGTTCAGATAGAAAATGAAGATAGTTACAATCCTTCCGCTTATAGAAGAGGTAAAGTACATAGCAATCAAACTACACTAGCATGTATCATATCTCCCAAGAGTTATTTAAAAGGTAGTTATAACAGAAGATTACAACTAAAACCAGTAACAACTCGGTAGCTTGTGCAGCAAGTCACAATAAAAACTTGTATTTTAACAAAATGCATATGAAAATTTACAACTTTCTGTTTCCTCTCCTTTTCACTAAAAGATACTTCTGTGGCTACATTAAACTAAGGTCATTATATTTGGGTCGAAGAAGAGGAGTGCCAGCTACACACTTCATTCAAAGTGAAAGGTTAATTAGCACCTAGCAGCAAATGTATTGATTTGTAACGTTCACACTTCAATCTTTATGCAAACCATTGAAAATATTTATGCTCGAAATCACTTCTTGACGTTTCAGGCTGAGAGCCTTGATATCGGTAGAGATGTCATGTCTCTGGTTAAGGTGTTCAGCAGGCATTGCTTGTAGCATGTAGGGGCTATCAGATATATTCATGGAACTTATACATGGGTGCAATCACATTTCAATATTTAAGAATGTTCATTGTTTAAACCATTAAGTAGCCTGACTGATCTTTTTTGTTCTTCTATGTGTTATGCAGCACTAAGCCACTAACATCGTGTCTTCAATTTTTCTTTGCCGTTTATGCAACATTTTTATTGTATTATATAGGCCCTTCAATTGATTTAAGAACCAAACCAAATTTAACACTGACTACAAGAATTGCAAAACAATGGAAATAACTCATGATGATGCCACACATTGTAGGACATTACCAAGAAGCTGCATCTTCACTCATCAAAGAAGAGAATAATCAATTTTAAGCAACAACAAATCCATCATTTGTTTGTGAGAATGAGAAAATTGTATTCGTGCAAAACATGTCCAATGGAACTGAGACACTTCAAGAGCTAATGTCAATGAAATCCAAATGGGGTCAAAATTCAAATAAACCAAAAAATAATATCTTGTTGAACCATTTGAAGAGAAAAACACTTTGTGTTCAATTTGATTCTTTACTTGTACAAACACTTTCTTTTCATCAAGTTTTACTTTTCCAAATTCTAGAATATTTAAGTCTAAAGAAGCAGGGTTGAATATGCACATTGATTAAGTTTCTAGAAACCTAATCAATCACGGGCAAGCATATAGTGACTATATTGCTTCGGTTTTATGTAGAAATGCAGAAATCGAAGATTTTGATGCTTTCAGTTCGGCCATACACATCATCAAACAAATGCTAATTCTTTAACTTAATAGATATATATACACCTCATAAGGCCAGCATGAAACGTTTAATAACCTAAACAACAACGTAAGAACAATCTTCGCAAATTCTATTTGTTCTATGGACCATCTACCAAATTCAAAATATAATTCACCTATCTGCTTCATAATCATAACCCAGTATTTTCCCAAATTCTCTTTTGATCTATGGACCATCTACCAAGTACTAAATTGTTAATTCAACTACTTATATCCCTCATGGAATCTACTAACATGTTAAATCCACAACAACTATACACATGCAAGCACCAACTTGTAGTAGCATATCTAGAAACGTTCAATCAACGAAAGCTTACATGCTGGAGAGATCCTTGGACAACAGGACAAGTCTTCAAAACATTGAGCCCTCTGCATTATATTTAAAGTTCCAAGAAGCTGGATCTTCATATTCTGTAAATGTCTCGCATTCTTCAACAAATATGATGCAAATCGAAAATCAGCTTCTGCAGCTTCATAGTTTGTAATACTACATGTTGTAAGATGAGACGAAACACATTCAGGAACATGAATCGGGTAATCTTCAGTTGTCGGTGAAACAATCCACTGTCAATTAGAGACAAAAAAAAGGATTAGTAAAAATACTTGAATAGAAGAGTATAACAAAAAAAATCAATAACTATCTATCGACTTGACAAACAAACCTTATCAATGTAAAGAACTTGAAGTTTGGGACAACTCTCAAGCATTTTCACTACATCAATCCAGTAATGAAGGACAGTTGAACACCAAGATAGTCGAAGTTCAATTACGTTTTGAAACAAAGGCAAGGCTTGGTAATATGAATTGATTTGTTCGTTAGGAAGACTACACCCCATCTGCACAAAACAAAAAATAAGATACATGCATATTATACAATCAAACAAAGACATATAATATTGATGCATCATTATCCTAATATATCATACCTCTAATACACTTAGAAATTGCACATTATAAACTGCTGTGAAAGGAACCTCCAATAAACTAAAATTTGCTTTGATCAACTTGGTTAAGGGTTTAAAGTATCCTCCGGACAAAACACCATGTGTTCCATTAACACAATGAGTACTCAAATCCTCCAATTTCGGACACCCAGAAAGAAGTTCCATTATATCCTCCATATCTTTAAAAAGAATATCATTCAGATCAAGCTTTTTAAGAAGAGGAAGATCAACAGAACAACCATCCATGCGTACAAGAACTTTCCACAACTTTAGAACCACAAGTGTTTTGCAGGAGAAAATGCTGCAAGGCGCAGGGAGGTCATACAAGCAGAGATCAAGAACCTCTACGCCACGCCCTAATGCTGCTTCTATCCATTCGTCCAATTTGAAGAAGCAGTTAACAAGAGACCTCTTCCATTGTCTAGACTCACCACAAGTGAGATAAAACTTTTTGAGAGACTGTTGGTGCTGCGCGGCACGTGAAGAGAGCATAACTGCGTCCACAAATCGATTGAATCTAGCCCAGGTACCTCCATTGTACACATCATTATCGTCAATTCGGTAAACATCAATTGAGTGACAGAGTGAGAGCCACCTCTTCGAAAGAATGGTTGTTCTAAAAGCATCTTTAATTGGGAGAAAAGTGAGTATCCGGTATAGTATATCATCTGGCAAGTCTTTGATTGTGGTGGTCTTTGAAGATATTTTTTTGTCGAGGAAGAATGATTTCATTTTTCGGAACACAGTGCGGCATTTCATCGAACAACTCATGATCAACACTTAAATGAATACTAAAAAGAGAGAACTCTGATGACTTCAATTTGTTTTTTTTATGAAACTTACTTCACTACATTGTGGAAGTTTTGTGGTTTAAATCTTAACAATGCAAATAACCATTTTCTCGTTGGTTTTGTTACCTCTGCTACAAATTCAAATATGGAAGAAATGGGTTTGATACAACTGGGAAGGAGATAAATGGGTGTGTTCTTTTATCTGCTTCACTATTATTAATGTTCTTCTTTTTCTTTTTTGGTTACAATGCTAAAGTAAAAGAAAAGATAAAAAGAAGACATAAATGGGTGTGTTACTTTTTTCATTTTTTGGTAAACACTGTGTGTGTTCATTTAAAAATGATAAATGATAATCCATTTTCTATTTGTCTAATTAAAATAACTAATCTTTAAAATTAAAATATAATAATTAATTTAATCAAGATATTAAACTCAAGTAACTAATGAGTTTCACCTAAAATAAATCTTTCTGAAAAACCCAAGTTTGATTCCAAATAGAAATAATTTTTTGTCATGCCCATCTTCCTGAAAAAGTCAAAGAGTTAATAACAAAAATAAATTAAAATAATTAATCTACTAATATCCTATTTTTAAGATTTAAAGTTATTAAATTAAATAACTATTTTAGAGATCAAAATAAACTGGTATAACATTTCAATAATATTACAACATTTAATAATATTGTACGAATAATTTTTTTTATGAAATTCAACATCAATATAAAGTTTAACATAAATTTTGAAAAAAATCAATCTGTAGTCACATTTCCTTATTGTACCATACAAATGCACACAATATCTTTTGAGAAGTATTATCAAATATAAATGTGCAAATTCTCTTCATCTATTTTGATGGTGACATATATGTGGATTATGTCCATGAAAATAAAACGTACAAGAATAAAGTTCTTATCCCGAAATATTGATATTGGTAGGTATATTGGATGAATACCTTCATTTAAGTTTAAATGTCAATGAGAATAGATTATATGTGGGATTGAAGTATGTTGTTAGGAATTTGATTTTTGGTTCATATGTATAAAGAAAATTCGATTGGGATGAGAAAATTCACTTTGTGTGCTGGTAACACGTAAAATAGATCATTATTTTAGTTCGTTTTACACGTGTTTTGATATTGATTTTATAGTTTTTATGCTTTTATGCCAGTATTTTGTTGTGTTTCAGGTAATTGCTATACAAAGGTCGATGTGCAAGAAAATGGTGAAAAATGGCGAAAACGAGAGCAAAAGATGCAATCTGCATTGTCATGTCGGGCCTGCTGCCAACATGGTTAAAACGAGAGCAAAAGACGCAATCTGCATTGTTATTTTTATGTTGCAATAAAGTGAATAACCAGAATACGGTACTTGACATTGGTCTCTATGGGATCAATAACTTTTTATACTATAATTGGTATTTCGGTGCACTTGCGGACCTATCAAGTTTTTGCACTGTAACACATTGGACACACGAAAGCGGGTAGTTAGATTATAGAGCTAAAATCTAGTACCGGACACGCGAAAGCGGACGATGCTTTAAAACTTAATTCTTTTTCTGCAAGGAAATATTTTCTCATTATAAATATAAAAGACGACTCACAGTAAATACCAATGGTCGATGAAAGTTTCATTTCGACCTCTTGTCAATTAAAAAGTAATTAAAAAGACTTTATTTTCTTTCTTTGCATACAAATTAATTATCACCACCTTAGCTAGACATCTTGACAACAAAATACGATACTTGACATTTGTCTCCATGGGATCGATAACTTTTTATAGTATGACTGATATTTCCGTGCACCTGCGGACCTATCATGTGCCCCACAGATTCTACGACAGTCATCGCTCATGGCAGTAGAAACTTCATATCAATATCATGGTAAAAAAAATATAATTATATGTTGGATTGAATTATGTGGAATAATGAGATAGAAATTAGCAATTGCTAAGGGTGAAACCCACTTTATATTTTTACATCATATCATTATCATATGATAATTGTTTGGTTAAGGTTTTTAAATCGGATAACTAACAATTGAGGAGGAAACTTATGTTTTGTTTTTATAATTAAAATTTTAAAATTTAAGTTTTCACCGTTTTTAGTGATGATTAATCTTTGTCGGAGAATATATAGAATATAAAAGATTAGTTTTCCCCTCCCAACTAAATTTTGGTTCAGTGGTGATTGACGCCGAACTTGGTACGGAGGACTATGGTTCGATCCCCTGCAACTGCGATTGGGAAGGGGCTGGAACCAATTGATGATAGAACTGACCCCCGAACCAGATTAAACTGATGGTGAAGGGCAAAAAAAATTCACCATACACATAAAATATGAATTGAAACTCTGACCACATATTTAAAAAAAAATAAAAGCATTATCACTCGAACCAATTTATTATTCGTTAATACACCTTTTAAGTATCTATTTCATTAATAACTAGTTTTGAGACCCGTGCATCGCACGGGTCTATTGACTTTTATTAATAAATTATTGTTAAATTGTAAATGACGTCATTCTGTTATTTTTTGTAAAATATATTTAATTAAGTTATTTATTTATTAAAGTAATAATCCCGTGTATGGTTTTTGTGTAATAAATTATAATTAATAATAAAAAATATTTACTATTCAATTTCTTTTTTTTATTAAAACAATTGTTCCGTGTATGATTTTTTTATATTAAAGCAATTGTCCCGTGTATGATTATTTTTTTTTATTAAAGCAATTGTTCCGTGTATGATTGAATTTGTTTTATTAAAGCAATTGTCCCGTGTATGATTAAATTTTTTTATTAAAGCAATTGTCCCGTGTATGATTAATTTTTTTATTAAATCAATTCTCTCGTGTATGATTAAAAAAAAATTATTAAAACAATGGTCCCGTATATGATTAAATTTTTTTTATTAAAGCAATTGTCCCGTGTATGATTAATTTTTTTTTTTATTATAACAATTGTTCCGTGTATGATTTTTTTTTATATTAGTGATCAACACTTTCTTTCTTTTTTGACAAAATTATTGATTAACACTTGTCCCGTGATGTTTTAAGTATAATGACAAATATTTACCCTATAATTATTATAATATATATTCATCAATAATGCACTTCTTCTGTATTTTTTATATAAGAATAAACAAAAATAAAGTAGATTTTTTTATAATAAAAATTGAGTAGAATTTAACTATTATATAATGATATATTAAATTAAAAAATATAATTTTTTTTACGAAATAAAATATTTGAAATATTTTTAAGAATTGATGAGGACAAATTAGAATTTTTAGTAATAATACCTTTTAATATATTGGGCCTGTTTGAATTTGGCTTATTTTTAAGCTTATGAAAATAGTTTATGGTTATAATTTATAAATAAACTTTTATGTTAATTCATAAGTTTTTTTTACGCATGTTAATTCATAAGTTTTCACTAACAAAAATAATATCTTTATAAATTGTTTTCATAAACTATCTAAAAAAACTTATAATAATACATAAAAACTTATTTATTTGCATAAGTTATTTCGCATAAACTCATAAATAACTTATTTATTTGTTCATATTTTTATGTGTAAATTTATTTTAATTAAATTTTTATTGCAAGATTTAGTTGATGTTTATCTTCTTTTTTTTCCTATTTTTGTTTTGTGTTTTTTTTTTTGTTCAGAGACGTGGTTTCTGATGCTATTTTTATGGGAATATTTCTTTTATGCTTGTCTTTCTTTCCTATTTTTTTTATTAGGTTAGAGTTAAAATTACATTTAAGGGCGTAAAACTTAGAAACCGTTAAAAGTAATAAGAAAAAATTTGGATGATTTTATTTATTTCATGCTTATCTTTTTTTTTGTACGTTTTTTTTTTTTTTATGTTTATGCCTTTTTTTGTTCAATTTGATTTATTTCATACTTATCTATTTTTTTCCTATTTTTATTTTGGAATCTTTTTATTAGTTTAGAGATGTAGTTTTCAATGCTATTTTTATGGTAAATTGATTTTATACTTATCATATTAATGTTAAAAAATTACATTTAAAGGCATAAAACTTGGAACACCGTTAAAAGTGCCAGGGACAAATTTGGTTTTTTAACATAAGTTTCTTTTAATATATTGTAAGTAGATTTTCTAAACTAAATTGAAAAAAGAAAAATCAACGACTTAATTACCTAACTGCATATACAATTGAAGATCAAAATAATATATCAAAAATAACTTGAAGATCAAAATAAATAACTAAATATACATATAAATATGTCTTTTTATGCATTTGACACATCATTTGAAGATTACAGTAACTGTATTTTATACATTTAAATATAAATATGTCATTAGTTGGTCCAATGATAATTGATGCTCAAAAAAATAGGGGCTCCATTTTTCGATTTGTTGAATATTTTAAAAATATTTGCTGTCAATATTTAAGTATTAATTAACCACAAAAAGTAATATAATGTAGTCAATAGTCTAGTGGTTGAGTCATTTTTATGAATAATGTGCCTACAAAGATTAAAAAAACGCTTATTAGTATAAAAAAATTGTAGAAAAAGATCATTATAGAAAGTACTAAATTTTATATAGGAAATGAGAAATTGAATTCGAGATGTTGAGAGAAGCACTCATTAAAGTCTCAAGTCTTTATCACTGAATTTGAATTTACCTTAATCGGTACGTCCAAGCATTCACACCACAATGGCGGACGATCAATATTCAAGCTCGTTATTTTTGAATTATTTAAATAAAATTAAAAAGTTGTATTTCTAGATTGCTTGATCAAGATCGGACGAAAATCCGATACACTCAATAGGTAGTATTCAATTTGAGATTATCTCATCACCCATGCATATTAGGAAAGAAGAGTAAGATGGTTTTTTTTTACAATAACTTTTGCCACCCTATTCTTTTTATCGCATGCCTTACAAATTTATCAAAATACCATTGTCCACTACTTAAGTTGTGGACACCCCTAAAATCACCCTACCAGATTTTATTTTTAGAATGTCCACTACTTAAGTAGCGGACGAAATTTACAAAAAATTATTCATTTTTACAACATCCATTACTTAAGTAGGGTAAATAATCATTTCGTAAGGCGCGCGAGTAACCCATAGAATGACAATTTTTTTTCATTTTTGTCAGAGTATAAGAAAAGAGTATGATGTTGTAACAACCCAATTTAGTGTTAGGGTATATATACTAATCTTCATTAATTTTATGTTAATTTGAGTTACTAAAATAACCAGAACCTAATTGTATTTGTTGTGATTGGATTTCCTGAAGCAGTTATATAGCTTTCAAGTATCCCATGTAAATGGATCTGAGTTTCGTGCTATTTTGAATTGTGGCCATTGATCAGAGATCAGACGACTTAAATTAACAATCATGTTTTTCTAGTTAAATCATTCTCAACCATTAAAATCTAAATCGGACGGAACTCCATGCTGTTTTGACAGCAGCAAATCCAATTACCATCAAATTGATAGCAGCGATTGTTTTGTTGTGTGAAATCTACACCGTAGCTAATCGTGATTCGTATTTGTTGGTGAGAGGAAGGACATTATAGTAAATAACCTAGAAAAGAAAAGCTTTTGAACCCTTTCCCTATATACTTTCTCTCTCTCTCTCTCTGCACTGAACTTCTAAAACCCCACTCCCTCCATTGTTGTTTTTATTCCATTTCCCCATAGAAGGATAAGGTTCTTGCATCTAAGTGCTAGGAATTGGTCTTTTCTTCATCATCTCCACCTTCCCATCAAGAATCACCTTCAAAGAGACAAGGTCAGTTCTGATCAGGTTTGTTTTTGTAGAACTTAGATTTCTAGGATAAACCTAGATATGAGAAAATTGCATGCGTGAGAATGTTAAGAAATCTACCCTAAACTTATGAGAAATTATGATTAGAGACTTCAGTGTAGAAATTGGAGTGTGATAGATTCATATTCTGTTATGATTTAATTATAATCTAGTTGAAATTCCATGTTATTTGATATTGGAATTGTTACTAACAGGGAGTATTAGACGTTAAATGTTACTAACAGAGGCGGTTAACGCTTTAGTTTGATATTGGAATTATTGGAATTGTGTTCTTTTATGAATTTAGGCGGTGTAGACATAAAATATGCTAGTTTTACACTCCTTTGTTTAGTATTAATACTCATATTTTGAACTAATAGAAATTGTCAAGTAACTAATTATAGTTTTGGTTTAGTAGTTAAAGAGATAATAATGATGCTTAGAGACTTTATTCTAGTTGAGCATTATAGTTTCGTTAAATTAATGAATAGAAAGTGATCGTAGAAAATTAATGAATTTGATCATAGAATGAACGATTTGCTCCTAATATCCTTTTCACCAATGAGCATAGTTTCCTTTCAAATTATGAAAATTAAAAGAAAGATGAGAATGAACCTTTATGGTTAGAATGACTTAATATTATTATGAATATAATATATGTTGAGATCAATAATTTATCGATCTAGAAAGTATCAGAATTTGTACGGGCACAAGTATGAAAAGTGTACAAGTGCAAAGTAATAAGAAATTGTGAGTAGATGTCTGCGATGATATTTCCATCCTTATAGATAAGACTCTTGAGACCACTCACACTCAATTTCCTTGTAGAGTATAACTTGACAAGATAATAAATTGTGTGTTCAACCTTGTGAATTATTATTGTTGAATGAGAAATCCGAATATTAGGTTCGAGGGGTTGAGGTTTAGTCAAGAACTCACTGAGATGTTTTCTCATTCCACGTTATTTTTATTTTCTTACAGATAACCTGGCTTCAAAGAATGGATAGGAAAAAGAAGTTTAGATTCTAGCATTACCTATTATAGCTATGTTGTATAATTAATTATGTGAATTTATCTCAACTTCCGAGTATGTAGCTTAAACTTGTATTTACGTCAAGTACTATGTCTATTTTTTGTATGTTGTTTTTGTGGAACTTGATGTAAAAGAAGTTGATTCAGAGTTGACTACTATGTTATCTAATATTATTCCGAATATCGAATATTAATGCTCTAAATATTATTCTAGAGTTGACTACTATGTTACAGATCTAACTTTACTCTTTTTTTTTTCGTCAAAAAATAACTTTACTTACTTTTTTGTTTCTTCCATTCTTTCATAGCTACTCAAACCCTTTGATCATTGCTGCTTTGCATTAACACAACACAGAGACGTAAAAGACATGGCAGCAGCAACAACAACAACTTTGGTAGGAAATGCTTTTCTCACTGCAACCATTGAAACCTTACTACACAAACTTGCCTCAGAGGATTTCATCGACTACATCAAACGCAGCAACTTGAGTGTCTTAAAACTAACAGTATTCGAAACATCACTTCTCACCCTTCATTCAGTTCTTCGCGATGCAGAGAACAAACAGTTCTTCAATCTTGAAGTCAAACAATGGATGGATGAACTCTACAATGCAATCTCAGTTGCAGATGACTTGATCGATGAAATCGGTTACCATTCCCTGCAATGCAAGGTAGAGAATACTCAACCTCAACAGGATTTGGAATTCAATTATCAATTGAAATTTATGTGTCTAAGTCTTCAACATTTTATTCAACAAATTGATGTCATTGGTTTGCAATCTGGTAGGGTTTCTTATAGCATGGTTTCAAGTTCTGTGGTAAATGAATCTTTCATAGTTGGTAGGAAGGATGATAAAGAGATATTGATGAATATGTTGTTGTCGTCTGGTAGTGACACAATATGTAATTATAACAACAACTTAGGTGTGGTTGCTATTTTAGGTGTCGGAGGTGTCGGTAAAACAACACTTGCTGAACTTGTTTATAATGATAAACAAGTTAATGAGCATTTTGATTTGAAAACCTGGGTTCGTGTATCAGAGGATTTTGATATTGTCAGAGTAATCAAAGCTCTCCTTGATTCTGTATGTCCATTCACTTACCAAAGCAATGATGATCTTGATTATCTTCGACTTAAATTAAAGCTAGAGTTGAATTCTAGAAGATTTTTGTTTGTGTTGGATGACCTATCGAATGTTGGTTATAATGATTGGCATGAGTTGGTCACACCCTTGGTCAATGGAAAATTTGGTAGCAGGGTGATCATCACGACGCGCCAAGAAAGAGTCGCAGAGGTCGCACATTCATTTCCTATTCATAAGTTAGAACCTCTGTCATACGAAGACTGTTGGTCTTTACTCTCTAAGCATGCATTTGGAAGTGAAAATTATGGTGGCAATAAATACCCAAATTTAGAAGCAATTGGTAGGAAAATTGCAAAAAAGTGTCGAGGATTGCCACTAGCTGCCAAAACAGTCGGTGGAATTTTGTCTTCAAATGTAGATGCAAAGGATTGGGTTGCAATTTTGATCAACAATCTGTGGAACATACCAGATGATAATATTCTTCCATCTTTGATTTTGAGTTATCAACATCTTCCTTCTCATTTGAAAAGATGCTTTGCCTATTGCTCAATTTTTCCAAAGGGTTATCTCTATGATAGGAAGCAATTAATTTTGTTATGGATGGCAGAAGGCTTTCTTGATAATTCCCAAGGTGAAAAAGCACCAGAAGAAGTAGGTGATGACTATTTTGTTGAATTGTTATCAAGATCCTTCATTCAAGAATTGAAATATGACACTAAGAGAATTTTTTTTGTTATGCATGATCTTCTCTATGATCTAGCTGCGGTTGTATCTGGGAAAAGTTGTTGCAGACTCGAATGTGGTGGTAGCATCTCTAAACATATTCACCATCTGTCATGTATTCAAGAGGAGTATGACACTTTTAAGAAGTTTGAGATTTTCTACGACTTCAAATGCTTGCGGAGCTTCTTGCCCATTAACGTTCAGCGGGGACAATATTATTTATCTAGAAAGGTGGTTGATGATTTGTTACCCACAGTCAGAAGTTTGCGTGTGCTATCCTTGTCACATTATGAAAACTTCACCATGTTACCAGATTCAATTTCTAACTTGTTGCATCTGCGGTATCTCGATCTCTCCTACACAAAAATCAAAAGCTTGCCTGATTCAACATGTGACCTTTACTATTTGCAAACCTTGAACTTATCATCGTGTTTTGCACTCACTGAATTGCCGGTAGATATTGGAAAGTTAATTAATTTACGCCACCTTAATATCAGTGGTGCAAGAATTAGCAAAATGCCAAAGCAAATTGTTGGACTGAAAAACCTTCAAACTCTATCTGTTTTTGTAGTGGGCAAGCAAGAAGTTGGATTAAGTGTGAGAGAGCTTGGGAAATTTCCTTATCTACGGGGAAAACTTTCTATTGAGAATCTCCATAATGTCATTAATGTTAGTGAAGCGTGTGATGCCAACTTGAAGAGAAAAGAACACCTTGAGGAGTTAGAGCTATACTGGGCCGAAAAAGATTTGCCAATAGACAAAGTAGTCCTTGATGTGTTGCAACCATCAATAAACTTGAAGAAATTGACCATTGGCTTATATGGTGGGACAATTTTTCCAAGTTGGTTGGGAGATTCTTCGTTTTCTAACATGGTGTACTTGCACATAGGTGTTTGTGATTATTGTGTGGCACTTCCACCACTAGGGCAACTACCTTCTCTCAAGGATCTACGTATAGAATGTATGTCAATATTGGAAACAATTGGCCCAGAGTTCTATGGCATGTCAAGCGGAGGTTCTAACTCTCCATTCCAACCATTTCCATCCCTGGAGTGTTTAAATTTTTACTTCATGACTAATTGGAAGGAATGGCTTCAGTTTGAAGGTAGCGAATTTCCTTTCCCTCGGCTTAAAACTTTGAATTTAAATAAATGTCCTAAACTGAAGGGACATTTGCCTTGTCATCTTTCTTCCATTGAAGAGATTACAATAAACGATTGCGATAGTCTACTGGAAACGTCACCTAATCAGCATTGGCTTTCCTTAGTAAAATCTGTAGATGTGACTTCTCATGGAACTAAATGGTCGTTTTTTGAATGTGATTCTGCATGTGTTCTGCAGCGTGTAAAAGTAGGGAACTTTGAGGCAATGTTGTCTCTACCTAAAATGTTATTGAGCACAACTTCTCTCCAACACTTGAAACTCTATAATATTCCATCTCTCACTGCATTTGATGTTCTACCCACTTTTTTGCAGTCGCTTCATATTTCTAGCTGTGAGAATTTAGCATTCCCTCCGGCTGAAACATGGAGCAATTACACATCACTTGTGACTTTGATGTTGGTGAGTTGTGATGCACTTACCTCCTTCCCACTGAATGGTTTCCCTGTGCTCCAAAGTCTTTTCATTTTAAGTTGCAATAGTCTGCAATTCTTTTTTATTTCAGAAATTTCATCCCATTGCCCGTCAACCCTCCAATCACTTGAGGTCTATGACTGTAACGCACTTAGATCATTTCCTCAACGGATGGAATCCCTCACCTCTCTTGAAAGCTTGACTCTCAGACCTTTATTGCCATGCTACGAAGGAGGTTGCCTCCCTCCCAAATTACGATTAATTAATATTGATTCACAATCACCGAGAACAACAATGCCTGTGACTGGATGGGGTATCCAAAACCTCAATGCACTATCTGATTTGCATATTGGAGGTGATGGTATTGTGAACAGCTTGCTGAAGGAGCGGTTGCTGCCCATTTCTCTTGTGTCTCTGACAATAAAAAATCTCTCTAAAAGGAAATCTTTACCAAGAAATGGACTGCAACACCTCTCCACTTTGGAAAATCTAATATTTGAAAATTGTTCAAGGCTTGAATCATTGTCGGAAGACATGTTTCCTTCTTCTCTGAAATCACTTGTATTTGATTATTGCCCAAAACTCAAGTCCTTGCCAGAAAGGTTGCCTTCCTCTCTGGAAATACTGGAGCTTGATCAGTGTCGAAGACTTGGGTCATTGCCAAAACATGGACTCCCTTCTTCTCTTAAGCGACTGAGCATTATCCATTGTCGTATGTTAAAAGCAAGGTATGGAAATAAGAGAGGGGAACATTGGTCCAACATTGCTCACATCCCTGTCATAAAAGTAAATGATGAATTGACAATATGATTCATGGGAAGGAAAGGAAGAATTACAATCCCATTTCAGGTATGCTGTTCTTATATATCTCTCCCTGTTTGTTAATGGCCAAGAAGAATTTGAATATTTAAGTTATAGTTAAACTGACATCAATAAAATAGGTTTATAATGTTCATATAATAATATCTTGCAAACTGTGAGTGAAAACCATTAATCAAATAGATTTTGTTCTGCAATTGTCAGCACAAATCCAATAGTCAATCTCATGCTACATATGTTGTTCTAAATTAAAACTATGATGTCCACTACATTCTTTGTTTGTGCAACACAATGCATAAATAAATGGAACATGAGTAGATTAACAAAAGTGTACATTGTTGTTTCCTTGTTCTAAATAGTGACAAGTTGTTTGAGTAACTTATGCATGCTTTTTTAAGTAGCTTTTGCTGTAATTTGGTTTTGATTTTTGAATTCTCTATATTTATAATACTCCCTGCAATAAGAATGAAATAAAATCTTTGCAAGCTCAACAAACATCTATTCTGCGTTCATCTCTCATCTTTTTAGATTTTAATGTCTTGTAGTAGTTGCTACATTTCTTTCATGAGGTTCATTGGAAATTAGTATATATGAATGATTGACCCAAGCTATAAGTTATAACTTATAACTCCTTATATAAATTGATCAGCATAAAATTGATCAATAAAACTAGTGATTTTGGACCAATTTTGCTAGCATCTTATTACTATTGTGAAGTTTATGATACTTTCTAGTTTGATGGTTTTGTTAAATATTCATGGTGGCATATAGTTGGAACAATAGGTGGGATCATTTAATTCAAATGACTTATTTTTACTTGTTTTACTTTTTTCAGCATCATTAGTTCATGTGGTCTCATATATACACAGCTAGCTCTATAAATAAAATAATGTTTCAACTTTCAACAAAGCCTTGTACAGTCGGTAGTATTTTATTGCATATACTTGTTGTGTTTACTCAAATTTGTAGATGTAACTAGTGCGTAGCTAAATTACATTAAATTTTTGTCTTTGATCATATAATATTTACTTTCTTAATGTCAATATATCACATTATGATTGCTACTAGAAATATAGTTAACAAATAGTTCTGATGGTCAATAATTGTAATGCTTAATAAACAAGATTTTGTGTTTTTTTTAGCCTAAAGCTACCTTGCATGTGGAGGGTTATGATTACAGCAATGACACAGTTTGATTTGTTACGTCTATCTGTTGCTATGATTCTTGCTGCTTCTGAGGCTCTTATTCATGTTTTGGCCTTTAGGTTATGTATTTAGAAATGAGTAGGACATGGTGAATTATGTCATACTAGGTTGTTTACATACTAAATATCTTGAACTTGATTGATTATTGATTATTAAAGTAGAGAAATTTGCATGCTAACTTCTGAATTATGAGTAGGACATGGTGAATTATGATTAGCAACTAGTTACATGAATTGAAATGAACTAATTTCTCCTGTGTCTATTTATTGCAGACAATTAAGGCACAAGAAGTTTTGCCGTAGAAGATGGATTAGTTTGAGCAAATGATGTTAAGAATATAGATCTTATTGTTTTAGTTTAGCCTTTCAATGTTGCTTGCATTACAAGTTAAGTCACTAGCTAGTAGTTTACTACTTTTCCCGCCTAGTATAAACATTGTAACTACCTAAAGCCAGACTTGTGTGTGTGCTAGTGTAGCTAGTTTATGGTGCAATGACTTCACACTATAAGTAGCTCAGTGTGTTGATTTTGCTCATTAAGTGAATAACAATTACTTTCACTCATGTATGAATCTCTTTTCTAGCTATATCTCAACAAATGGAGTAGAATCCAAAGTTGAAAATGTGGCAAATTTCAAGCGACTAATATGAATGCAGCAACTAGTAGTCTAGTACATGAATCTTACACCGCTAAATTTCTAGGATCTGTTATGATATTTTGTTATTGATATGAAATATGATATCTTTAACTAGTACACGAGTCTGAATGAGCAGGTTAAAATCCCATTTTCTGGCTTCAATATTTCATGGTTTTGCTAACAGACTTTTCCTTTGTTCCCTTTTCAATGTTAATTATAATTATAATGTTATTGTGTAAAATGCATTAATTTGTAGCCAAAAATATCAACAAAGACTGAAACTCAAGTCACAGGCATTACTTAAGTGGTTAGAATATAAATAAGAAGTATAATTTAGTTTGAACCTAATCTAAAATCAGTTTCAAAATAAGTCCAAAAAAAAGCAGAAATTTAAGGCCTATGGAACATTTTCACTTTAAATTCCACACATCATAATGTTAGTGAAATTACTGAAATGTGGTTGCCACTTACTGCTCCACCACATCAGATACACTAATGCTACATGTTATAAGCACATAATTAATTTACAAAATAGTTGTCTTCTATATGCATGTAAGTCAATCTACATGATAGGAAAATCAAATTGGATTACTCTTTTTAAAAAAATACATCATCTATATATTGCTAATTGCTATGAGTTTAAATTTTTCTAGAAATATCATTACAATGAGTTTGGCAACATTACGGTGAGAGAGTAATATTGGTAAGAGAGTAATATTGGTGAGAGAGTAATATTTGTGTCGCGTACTCCATACACATTTAAGAAAATTTCTCTTCTCATCCCCATGACTCTTTTTTACCCTCCAAAATTCCAATTTTGCATTGAATAAAAATTTCAGAACGCGTTTTCCAAAGTTTTTCTTGTTCAAATTTAGAAAACACGTTCCAAAGTTTTTTAACAAGGGCAAAAAAGGAAGATTTGGGGGTATAAAAGAAACATGGAAGTGGGAAGAAAAATTTTCCACATCAATCATCAAATCAAATACAATATAAGAAAGTTGTACTACCTGAAAAAGATACAAATACCCTTATTTTAAATGGTGCCATGTGTCATAAATAAGGGTATTTGGTGTCCAAAAAATTACTAACTGAACTAAAAACAAGGTAACTAAGCCGATGGTGACTCTAACCAAGTCACCAACTTTCTTTGTGAGATAAATATCATATAGTATACTATTTTAATGTTTTGATTCCTTATCTAAAATCATTTTTTATAAATGGGAAAAGAGATATAAAATGTTACTTGGGAAGTTCTGGTTGGAGATCACAATTCAATTTCTAATATCACTACAAAATAAGAAACAAAAAAGTAATCTTATTTAAACTTGTTGTAACTAGTACAAAAAATACATATTAATCCATAACCAAGGTAGCTTTATATCATCTATATATACATCTCAATTTATAAAGTTATCTGATTGCAACTTGGTGGATGCTACCATTTTAATACATTTTGATAAATGTATGCATGAAATGTGAAAACTTTAAAAAACATATCAAACAAAACTCATTTAACCACTAGTATTTGGTGTAGTATAATTGCTACCAAGATTTGAATCAGGTGATAATGGAGGTGGATCATGATTCAACAAAACAACATCATCAGCTAAGCTTGAAATGTCCATTACCTCAGGTTTACTTTTATGTTTACCATCACTTTGAACATCCAATAAAGTTTCTAACACATCATCCATGCAAGGTCTTAAGTCTTTGGAACTTTGTAAACATTGAAATGCTAATTCACCTATAGCATTTATCATTTTCTTTACCTTGGGATCTGAGTCATAACCGAGGTTAGGATCGACAATTTCATGTAATGCTTGATTTTGAATTCTGTTGATAGCCATGTTGGATAAATTGATTTCATGTCTATGTCTTGTTATATCAACGGCAGGTAAAGACGATATCAACTCAATCAACACGACTCCAAAGCTATAGACATCACTTTTATCGGTAAGTTGATAGCATTGATGATAATCAGGATCGACATAACCTGGAGTCCCTTGTGGAGCGGTTGAAACATGAGTTTGATCATATGGAAAAAGACGTGAGAGTCCAAAATCTGCTACTTTGACGCGGAAGTGAGCGTCAAGGAGAATATTATTGGTTTTTATATCTCGATGAATGATGTCAGAAATATGAAGATACTTCAACGCACTTGCTGTCTCCACGGCAATATTCATTCTAATTGGCCAAGAAAGCTTTCCATGCTTTGTTTGTTTACCATGGAGATGATCAGCGACAGTTCCATTGGAAACGTACTCATAGACAAGTAGAAGCTCGCGGCTGTGGCGTGAAGTGCATCCATATAGAGACACAAGATTTGGATGGACTAATCCTGCCAAGAGTTTAACTTCATTCATGAATTGCTCGACTCTTTTGTAATTGTTCTCGTATAACCTCTTCACTGCAACACTGCGCCCATCATACAGTTTTCCTAAACAATAAAACATCATATAACAGAATTCTTTGTTAGGATCATTGAAAGTACAAAAATTCCAATATTGGTCGTTCGATATATAACGACTCACATATTGACTTTGGTCGATTAAAAAAATATGAATTTTGACCGTTCGGTCTTTGATCAATGACTAAAATCCCTATCTGCAATGACTGTTAACTGAAAGGAATCCGTTTCTGCTACGAAAAGATGATAGTTCTTACCAAAATACACTGTCCCAAAGCCTCCTTCTCCAAGTTCTTTTGTTGGATCGAAGTAGTTTGTGGCTTCTTCAAGCTCGCTATAAGTGAAATGTTGCACACCAAAGTTTTGACTTCCTCCAAAGTATTGACTTCCGCTCTCAACATCCTTTGAGGATGGATCGGTAGAGAGGCTGCGAGACTGTACATAAGACTTTGCATAACTTATATTCTTTCGGCGCTTACAAAAATATATCGCAGTTATCATTGCAAGTGCTCCGATCATAGCAGCAGGAAGAGCTAGCAAAAAGTATAGAAAATGTTTATCAGTAACAAGTTTATTATTTACACAAAAAAAAAATTAAAATAATATCAAGGAAAATTGGATTTGTTACCAATAATGACTTTCCTCTTCCAATTCCATGGGTCTGCAAAAAATTAATTTTGAAAACAAATATGTTAGCACTGTTCTAATTCAATGAGAATATTCTACTTGTGTATAACAAACATAAACATGTACATTTATAAATATTCACCATAGGCTTGGAAAAGAAAGTAAGCACTAGCACATATAGCATATGGCTTAATGTACCAAAAATTACATGATACGAAAATACCACTATTTACTGCACTCATAATCGCCCAATTTAAAAATTAATCGTAATCGTACTAGCCTATGCAGACAACTCGGTTAGTGAGTTAAGGGGCGCTGAAGGAGTTTTAAGCGAAATATTTGGGGTTTAAACCCTGAAAACTAACATAATCACTACTTTAGTAGTATTTTTCTCTGCACACATTTGATGACTGCACATCATGCTAAGACTAAACACTTTGAAATAGTGAATTCATAATCAACTTATCTATGGCATATCACAATAGTAACTATATTTGAACACAAAAGAGAAAGAAATGAATAGAAACTTCACACAAAACTATGATAAGAATATTTTCGAAGTATTACGTTACCATCATCGTCACCACAAATTTTTAGGTAGGACTTATCCTTGCAGAAACATATGAACTGATAATTATCAAATCCACATCTTCCACCACTTTTCTCACAATGTTGACAATCAGCTGCAGTCCAATTCAAAACAAATCCCATCTTCAAAACATCGATGTAACTCATTCTCAACAAGCTAGTGAAATTAACACTAGTATTCAACACTAATGGTGTATTAACCATAAACTCACACTCATTCAAAGAATAGTTTTTGTGCTCTAATGCTTCCTTATGAAAAACAGCAAAAGAATAATGTGTAGCATTTTCTGCACATTCTACATCATAAGTAGGATAATCTATAGGTTCTGTTGTACAGTTATAGAAGAAAGAAAGATTGGAATTTTCAGAACTAAAGGTGAATGGAGTTTGATCAAGGGCAAGACTGTAATTATACATAGGAGCAGGACAGTTTTTTTCATAGACATCTATGTTGGTTGCAAGTAATGAAGAGTTTGAGTAAGAGATGTTTTTTACTAAAAGATCATAAGTTGAAGTTTTGAGAATTGGATTGTTGTTTTTGCAAGTGATCTCAAATTGTGGATAGCCACAAAATGAATCTTGTTGATATGGAATCCAAAAAGGATACTTTATGGAGGGACCATTTCCACAAGTTTGAGGGGTGCATGCCTCAAACTTTGGATTAATAGATTGAACAGTTGTGATCAAGAACAATATAATGGTTATAATGTTGAGTTGAGGTTTATTGTAATGGAAGGAGGCTTGAAGAAATGTCATTTTGTGCTTCATATTTAGAAATATTGAAGAGATGAAGAGAGTTTGAATGGAGATTAATTGAGAGAAACATTAAGAGGAAATTTCAAGTTGGTTGGTAGGTAGGTATGTATATTGTGGAAATTTTTCATCAATATATGGTATTATTCATTATTTAATAATGGAATAAATGATTTGTGTTACAAAGTATGATACTATTAGTCCAATGATTTGGTTTGGAACATTGAATTGAATGAGTATTATGTAGGAAATTTCCGCTTTCGATTCTGCTACTAACATTTTCCTCTTCTTTAAACAAACTAATCACTAATATTCGTCTATCCAAAAATAATAATAATTCAAGGTAAAGATAACCAAATATTGGTTCATTTTACAAAGGTTAGAAGTAGGCCAACTCTCGTGGCTTACTTAGTGTCCAAATTTAGTGTCCGACTATGCCTCGAATAGGATTACCTCCCACGGAGAAAAGCAATGAGAAAACAAAAGAAAGTAGGTCAACTCCTACTATTTGTTTTCTTAAACTAGAATTGGTTTTCTGTGAAATTATTAAGGGTATTGTGGTAGTTTATAGGTGGAGTGTATACATGATACTAGTCAAAACGTCCACAATGGAAAATAGGTGCAGTTTCTTGCAATAGAAGTTATCTAACTCCACATTTTGTACATATAATATAATCAATATAATCATATATGGGTGGGAGAAAGGAGAACAAGTATGAAAAATATTAAAAATGTAACCAATGATATGATAGAAAACAAAGTATAAATCAGTTTTACATTAACATCTAATAAGAGTTTTTTTTATTCTTTCATGTAATATCATTAATTTTAACAATTATAATAGTAAAGTTATGTAATAAAATAGATTGTGAATATAGTAATACTAAGATATATGAATGTAACTTGTCAAAAAAAAGTTATATGAATGTATATTTATTAGTCTTTTTCTAAGAAGAAAATGACTGGATGACTTTAATTTGTGAAAGTGTTTTTGTCATGAAAAGTATGAGAAAGCAGAAAATGAAGTCTATGATTGTGAAAGACGTGTTGAATAAAAAAGTAGGAAAATAAAGACTTGTTTGCACAACCATACAAATGCAGTACAACTAATTCTTTGACATATGAAATTACCAATATGCCCTTAAGATGTAGTTGTTGCCAGGTAAGCTGATTAAGTCAAACAAGTTCAAAGAAAAATAACATTCCGTTTTGCATAAGTTCCTTCCTTTCTTTTTCATTGACTGAGTCAGTGGAAAATTTAATCCATGACAATATTCTGATCCTAATTAATGCATATGAATGTGGATATGCTTTAACCAATTCATTGCTCTGTTCTACCCAATAAATGTTGAAATATTCAATCAACAAAGACACTAATTAAATGTTTTTTTCCTTTTCTAATGAGATATAGTTGATTAATTGATCTCGAGGGGTTGAAACTACTTGATAACAGAACTGACAACGAACTAGATTAAATTCGTAGTGAAAGACAAAAAAAAAGATTACCAAAAAAATTGTAAGTATGAACATACTGTTACTAACTAAAAATCAACTCAAGTTAATTGTAAATAATCAACTAAAAATTAACTTAAAAATATCTCCATCTTTGAATATCTAGTAGCTATCAAGTAAACACTTGAGGATGCAAACAAGAATGTCTAAACACTTTAAGTTGCTCAAGGGGTGAGAATTGGCAATGCCAGAAGTAAGATTTTATAAAGGTATTTGTCGCGACCTATATACCATGTTGCAATCGTTGAGGCCTTATCGGTCACATTTGACTGTAATTCTCTCAAAACAAACTACGACATGATTGTTATTAATCGCGTTGTAACCTATACACAGTCTAGCCTTCAATGTGACCGATTGATATGTACATATCAATTGGTCATATTTGACTATGACTCTCTACAATATCTAAAATCGTAACACAGACACAACTATTATCGCAAAAACCTACTTATTGTTTACGAGAAAAGAGATAGAAAACATACTTTTGTGAGGACAGTGTGATAAATAATCAATAGATCCATCTGGACAATAATCAATATAGCAAGACTTAACAATATCCCTATTGTTCTTCCATTCACAATCTCCTTCATTCCTTCCCAAACACTTGAAACATTCGTCATCGTCAACGATATACACCACCTCAAATTCCTTATCCCAAGCACTTTCAAGAACTTCACGCTCAAAATAACCAGATTTATTTTTGTCCATAGGAAACTCTGTTCCTACTGGTACTTGAATATGTCCCTTGCAACTCTTTAACACATCATTTTCATCACCACCAACATAAAAGAAAGAAGGATTCTGACTCCGAGGTCCACATGGAGAAATATATGAATACTGAGAGGAACAATTGTAGTATACGGTGATGTTGTTGAGAGTTGGGAGAAGGTGAAACAGAGTTGGAGGCAAAAAATATTCAACAAATTGAGGAGAACAAAGATCTTGATAAAGGTTTTGTTTTTGGAGTTTGATGGTGTGTTCTTTTGTGTTGATATCAAGTACTGTGAAATTTTGTGAGGATAATTGAATGGTAGTAATGTTGTTTTTGTTGCAGTAAAGTTGAAAAGGGTAGCCAGCGCCACATGGTAAAAGACGATTGTGTCCCCAGAATGGATAAGAGATGTTGGTTATATTTCCACAATTGTATGAGTTTTTTATGTCTCTACAACTTGAATAATCATAATCGAAAACTGGTTGAGGTGGTTTTTGTGGCTGAGAATGGGATTGTGTTGGGAAAGTGGTTATTATTATAAAGAAGAAGAAAAAGATGAAATTAATACTATTTATGAACATAGGGATGTGATTATCCATTATTATGTTGAGAAGAAGGAAGAAGAGATTATCTGCAGCTTATTGAAGGAGCTGTTAAGTTGATGGTGTGTTTGAGTTATGCTCTTTGGAGGGAGGGAGGATAAGCAAAAACGATTATCACACACGGCCTTAGAGTCAACTCAAAAGTCACCCACGAAATTTCCACACTCTTTCCTTAATTCATTTTTTTATTAATTTAAATTTAGATTAAAAGATATACACATTGAATTCTTTACCCTATCAAATTGATTTTTAATTTTTAATTTTTATTTTCAATGGAGCTAAGCTAAGGACATCTAACATTGAACATACTACCTAAATCTTTTATTTATCACTAGTTTAAAATAAGGCACACAGATACTTATAGGGAGATTGAATTTGAATATCTCACAATTAATGCGTTGATGCAGTAACTATCATAAACTATTTTATTAAAAGGGAATGAACGAGCTCGAAAATTGTATTAAAATATTAAATAAACGGTATATAAATGTAAATCGTCTGATCATATATCGATGGTCAAGATTTTCTACCATGTATAACTGTGTACGTCATCACATGTGCTTACCACAAATATGGTTACTAATTCCTTTTAATATGTGCTTACCAATTACCACAAATAGTTCATAATTCCTTTATGTTGTTGTGTATGTCTCATGGACGGTGTCAAGTGGGCAAAGACTACTGAATGGAGCAAGCAAGACCCTACCCTTACATTGTTTCAAACGTGCGTTTATTTTGTTGTTGGGTGGTGATAAAGGGTGCATGTTGAATTATTATTGTTGCAGTAAATGTGAGGTGAGAAGTTTCACGTTATTTAGAAAAATAGAGATTGAATACTTTATAAGTAAAATGATCTATAAACGTAATGCCTTAAAATTTTGGATTAAAATATAATGTTCAACTCACTTGTAGAGTTGTTCTTAAATTCAATGTGGATGATCCTTCTGCTACTCCCTCGTGACCGAACAGATTTAGGGATCGGTATACTTGTCTTTTGAACCATAGTATTTATACAGTTTGTAACACTAAAAACAACTATAGCCAAACTTCGAACCAAACATAGTATTTTATTGTTTGTGCATAAACTAGCATTCATCTTAATCCCTATAGTAGAAAAGGCACTTCCTATGTAGAGTCATAGATAATGATAAAGTTCGTTGAAGATTTACAATATAATTTATGTATAATTTATTAATTGTAAATTTTAGACTTAGATGAAATATTACTAGAGTGTGGTCGAATGATCTCTGTCGATTGCAATTGATATTAAGTATTTTTTTTTTTCTCATATAGGAATAGAATAACCGTCATTTTAATTACTGCTCTCATTATTGTATTTGAAACTAGACACACATTTTTAATTATTGTAGAAAAACCTGCATTATGTGTGAATAGTCAAAATTGAAAAATAAAATAAAATGAAAGTCTTCGATTTCTAAAACATCAAGAAAATGAAGGATGTAGAAAGACAGGGAATATAATATAAAATTTTCATCTCATACCTAATATTATTTTTTTTATATAATTCAAACCTAATATTTTTATTCATGCCGGTGTCCTAAGACTTGTATTCTATAAAGTTATTGTAGTATATAAACAATTTTAGTATGAGCATAAATAGTAACTATAAAAATCAACTATTTACCAAAATAAATAAATAAAAAACTATAAAATTGGAATCAAAATAGGGGCAGAGAGTATATAGTTTTTGGAATCAAAATTCCATTAGTAGTTCCTTAAACCACAACATTGATAAGCCAAGAATCATGTCTAAATTAACCATTATGTTTATAGGCCTAATTAGCAAAAAGTGAATGAGGTATTACAGGGCCAATTCCTCTGTTTTGTATGATAGAAATGTTGATTCTTAATATAAACTAGTTAATAATTTGCATGATATATAATAAAAACAGTAGAAAATAGAACAAAACGTGACAAACATGCACATAAATTTTAATCAAGATTTAAATCTTGACAAAAAAAGGAAAAAAGTAATTAATAGTTATTATCTTGAAGGAAAAAAAAAACTTATAATATCAATCCACTAGAGAATACTCCCTCCGTACCAAAATGTAAGTCACTTTGGTCATTTCACACAAATTAAGAAAAGTGATCATTGTTGTATTGGAAAAGAGAAATTTTGAGTTAGCTTACAAAATTGCCCCTCAATAATGGTATGAAAAAGATAAATTGAAGAATTAAAAGAAGAAAGAGAAATAAATAATTAAAAGTATAATAGAAAAAAGAGCACTAATTACTTTATTAGTAATGCAAAATGACATATAATTGGGTACAAATTTTTTTCTCAAAGTGACTTACATTTTTATACTGAGGGAGTAGAATATACTATTATTAGTTTGGCAAATTCAAATGTATTAAGTGCGCCTTGTTTGGTAGTAGTTGCAATCAACTTTCCATGAAAATCCAATATCTTATCATCTAAATCATATTCTTAAATGATTATTTATATATTTTTTTATATTTTTTTATCAAATAATTATTTAGAGGTTATAAATAATGTGTTCGAAGGTTGAACTTCGACTCCTACATATAAAATGTGATGTCCCTATCAACGGAGCTAAGCGCATCAGAATTATATATTTCATCATTATTACTAGTTAATCATTAACAGTCGATTTCAACCAACTACATAAATGATATTTAAAAATTTGAATACGTTACCTTATTATAGTCTCTGATATAGTTTCATACCTATTTTATTTATATTTACAAATAATAATAACTACGAAAACTTCTGCACATGATGAATAAAAATATCAAGGCATCATTCTAACCAAAATTCAATTTTGAACACGCAATCAAACTATATTGTATATCATTCTATCCAGCTTTGAAATGAAGCTCTACCTAATGAGCCAGACTGGATTCAAGTCCTAATCATTTTTGGATCCTAAACTAAAATTCAATATCTCACCATCCAAAAAAGATGAAAATATTAAGGGTGAGTTTGTAAACTATAATAACTTATTAAAAGCTCTAAACTATCATTGCTTATTGAAATTAAATAAGCCAAAAGTAGCTTATTATAAATTTTAAATAATTAGTTCTCCAAGAATAAGATTATTGGGTAGAAGAATCTAATAAAACATCAAGAGAGGGAAGAATACATACTAGAAGCGCGACGAGACTCTTTTGAATTTGAACCATAAGGTGGTAATGTTAGTCCATTTGATGGTGTTGCTAGAGGTGATGGTGCTATAGGATTAAACAGCTTCTTTGGTCGTTTGCAATCGGACTCATCCAACAAAATCCCAGCTGTTGAATTTGGGCGACAAAACCCGCAATCACCATAAGATTGTAGATTAGGACAAAGGCACATAATTGCATTTTCTGATACATTGTATCCGCATCTTCCACCGGATTTTATGCAACCATCACATATGTTTTCTTCCACACCACTCCACCTGACCTCAAATCCTTTATCTAAAACGCTCGCTACAACATCCGAGTCATCTTTGACGGAATTCTTTAGTCCCGGAACTGTGATATTATTCTTACAATTTAGAACCTTGAAATCACCCACTTTAGCTCTTGAAACTACGTATGCCTCACGAGGTTCGCCCTCTATGAGGCAAGAAATCACTTGAGAAACTTCTGAACTCAAAGAAGAGCTAGATATGTACGAATCCGGAGGAATAGGATCACACTCATACAATAGCGTATACTTCTCATAATTGGAAGTGTAGGCAAAGAAATCCAAATCTATGGTTACATTGATATACTTCTTGGGACAAGGAACAATAGAAGCATCGTTATCATTATAATTCCATAAATCCAACCTTGCAATCCTCAAAAGTTGAGATGTTTGATTAATATCGATGATATGAAACTTTTGCGACTTGATATCGATAGTCAAGTTGTTTTTTTGACAATCAAGCATGAAGTTTGGATGACCACAATAACTTGGTTGATTGTTGAAGCTCCAAAATGGGTAACTAAGGTTGGTGAAATTTCCACAACTAAAAGGTGCACATGATTTGTAGCTTTCACCATCACTAGTGACATGTATTGGGATTAAGAAGAAGAGTGAGAGGAAAAGAAAGATGTTGATGATGAAGGAAAAAGGAGGTAGAAGAGGTGGATGCATTTGTGGAGGTGCTGAAAATTTAAAGCATCTAATGATAGAATTTTAAGAGAGTCTAATTAGAAGTTGAAATGGTGTTAGGCCTTCTTGGAGAGGCAATTGATCAAAGTATGCTACAATTCTATATATATAAAAGTCAAAAGAAAACGACATATAAGTATAATAACTTGTTTGTTACTATATATAATCTTGATGCAAGAGTGTCGGAGTGTCGGAAATGACAACTTGTAATTTTGATTTTGAATTCTTTATCAGAGCATTAAAATTTTGTAACGCTCATAATTCTACCCAACCCGACTCAAGAGATTAAACTCAACAATTATATGCAGAAACCTAGTTCATATACGTTTTGGTATATTCACTAGTAGCATATGTTTGAACAAAGAAGAAGATTAGAGGAAGAAGAGAAAAGTGTTGATGATGAAGAAAAGAATATGTGGAAGAAGTAGATGAGGAGGCAAGTAAGAGGGTGATAGAATTTTGAGATGGCCTAATTAGTATAAGAAAAGGTGTTAATGATTAAAGTGCGCTTCCACATTCTATGTACAAAAGTCAAACCAAACGGTGTATGACTTAGTTGGTATGTTTGTAAAAATGGGTGTTGACTTTTTAAGAGAAACACAAAAAGGAGTGTTTTTTAATGTTAAAATTTAATTTGGTAACCTTATACATCTACATATTAGTTTTACTGGTTGTTTTTGTCACATTATAAGTGAACTTTTCCTTTGCTTTATAATAATTTTTGTTTTTTATGATAGAACTTCGAACTCAAAATTTCTAATATATAAACACATTATCAGTAGACTAAACCTATGATCCGTTTGATTCTATGGAAAAATAGTAAGAGGAAGAAAAATTACAGATATCGATAGATGAATTTAGACTAAAGTTAGTCTAAATTCATACATCGATTTATGTAATTTTCCTTTCTCCCACTTTTTTTTTATATAACCAAACAGACCACTAATGACTTCTTTATAATAACTTTTTTATTTTAGATAACGTTTTAGTTCATTTTATCTTGTTGCTTTGTTAAGTCACCTTAAATAAGTTTATCTTAATATCAAAATTGAAAAAAGCCTAGTTATGAACAGACTACAAGCAAACAAAGTTTGGGAATGAGTCGATTGGTGATTACATAAACAACTCATATGATGTGCTGTAAAACCGTTGTCCAAAACAAATTTGCTTAAACATCAATTTGATAATTTTACATTCGAATATTTCTACCTACCGAATATTTTATTTTTAATACTTCGTTTTGAAATAAAGGAACAAGTCTACTTTTATAAAATGTAAAAAAATAATAAAAAGGAGAAAAGGAACAAAGTCTTCAATTCTTATCTCTTTGTTCCCAAACTTAGTCTCCATATGATCACTGATCAGTTTAGGCTCCATAATATACATCTCTAGTGTCAAAATTATTCAACTTTTATTTGTAGAATATTAGTTTTATCAAATCCAACTACTAAATGATTTTTTATATTAATTATATTAAGTCTAAAAGAATCATAAATTTGATGGCCTACTATTGGCAACTTTTTTAATGAAAACTGTTGGCAATTCATCGTATTACTTTACTTTAATATATATTATTATTATTATTATTATTATTATTATTATTATTATTATTATTATATTATATACTTATCAATATCTTGACTATTTAAAATATTAATCATAAAATAATATAATTCATAAAAAAATTACTATAGAAGGTATAAGTATTAATCATAAAATTATATAAAAATTACTCAATTCATTAATTTTTTTTTATAGAATCAATTGATTAAAATTTAGACTATAGAAGGTAAAAGTATATATGTTAATATTTTTCATAGAAAGAAACTATGTTAATATCTACTAGGGATGAATTATCAAAGAAAAATATCTAGTAGAATCATAGTTTGGGCCAATTTTTTTAAACTGCAACATGATCATTTCAAATCTCATTAACAATTTGAGGGGAGGGGTATTGTTATATTTTTTTTTATCATTTTGGCGGCATGGGTGAGCGGTAAGACGAGGGGACTGCAAATCATTTTACCCCAGTTCAAATCCGGGTGTTGCTTGATCGACAAAAGAATGAAAATAGTTTATTCAGTTTTGTTGCTACAAATTTTGTTGTATTTTTTCCAGTTTTTCTTTTCCTATTGGCTTGCCTTTAATTATCCTTTGAATACAAGTTACAACTACTAACCAGTCAACCACAAGAAAATAACATTTTAATATTTATATATAAATATATAAATTCCTTGTTGGGCCAGTATATTTTCTTTGGATCCATAGTTGTCTATTGGGAATTTTTCTCTTCCCACCCCCAAACTCTTTTTCACCCCTCAATATTCTAATTTTCCGAACTTTTTTTTGCCTTGAATACGAACTTCGGAACGTGTTTTCCAAATTTTTTTCTAAATTTACACAAGGATAAGTTCGGGATCTAAATTCCGAACTTTTGTTTGCCTTGGTTCAAGGGCAAAAATGGAAAACTGGGGGGTTGAAAAAGAGTTAGGGGGTGGAAAGAGAAAAATTTGTTTATTGCAACTTTGGGCTGCTCATTTGATACGGCAGCCCAATCATGTGATTCATGTTCATGAAACTACTAACGTTCTAGACTACTTGTGGACAAATCCCAATTGTCAATTAAAAAAATATTTAATAAATTTCTGTGTCAAAATAATAATAAATTAAGTTAAAAGTTAAAACCATGTTCAAATTTTAGCTTGTTTCTTTTTCTTTTTTTTGACAAACAGCTTGTTTCTTATAAACCAAGGAATGCCATAAATCGATGTGATGATTAATTGCTCTATTTTGACACTAGAACTACAATTATATTATAAGATGAAACTAGAAACCAAAATATATATAATATATAGAAATATTTCATAAAAGTTTACGTAAGTTTAGCTCAGTTGATAGGAATATCACAATTTATATGTAGGAACATGGTTCGAACCCCGAACACTCAAAGACCGAGATTTGAATCCGGATATCCCACTTGTTCACCTTAGAATTGAAATTTCTAACACGAATCATCTTATCTTCCTATCTTTGTTTAATTACTTCTGTTTTTTTTTTTTTTTTTATATATTGTTTTTGGTTTTGCACAATTTTTTTTTGTTTGATATGTTTGTGCAATATCTACTAGGTTTCTTTTTGTCAAGCAATATCTACTATTTTATTGTGTTTTTTAGATTAAGTCCATCGTTAATCCACAACAAAAACAAAGAAATATTATCTATCAAACAAAACAATGAAGCATCTCAATATTAAAAAAAAAAAAATACAGTGAAGCTTCCAACAAACAAGAACCTCAACATATTCAATATAGCTACTTCTAAAAAATTAAACAAATTGATCAAATGTGCATGCATAACAAACAATATATACTTGTGATGTGATATTATTAATTATGTCAACATAGTGATCAAAATATATTGAGCAAAAACTGTAATTAAATTCTTAAACAATTTAAAAGGAGTGTACCTTTTTTGCAACTTTTAGCAACAACACTTCCATTTCCACATATGCATGTAGACTTCTTAGTGTTTTGATCAAATCCACAATATCCACCAGAATTCTCACACTGAGCACAATCCTCAAACCCTTTTCTCCAATCAAGCACAAAACCATTTTTAATAGCTGAACCAAATCCATTAATCAAACCACCAACACTACCAACAATATCATTTAACTCATCAACCTTCACACTCACCACAATATGTTCTTCACATTTCCAATTATAACCTTCAGCTTCATCCCCAGCCATCAAAACATAAGACTTCATATTTTCATTATTATTAAGTCTAAAGCACCCAATAGGGTCTAAAGATGGAGGGTAAGAACTACAATTGAAGTAGAAACTAAGATTCACATCTAATTTGCTAAAAGACAAAGGAAAGTTTGAAAGTGTAACATTTTTTCTTACCCTAGGACATTTTTTATCCAATATATCTATATCAACAAGGGTAATTGAATTATTATCATAGTTTATATTTGTAACATAATATGTGTCACTTGGAAGATTAATTATGGCTTTGTTTTGAGAGCATTCAAGGCCAAAATTAGGGTAACCACAAAATTGGTCTCTAGTATTGGTTGTGTGTGACTTAATCCAAAAAGGGTAGTGAATTGAAATATTTCCACAAGGAGAAATAGGACATAGTGCTGATGTTGTGTTGGAGCTATCACCATAACATGATCTTATGAGGATGATGGATAATATTGAAAAGAGGGTTTGTAAGGCTTTTGACATGGTTTAGTGAGAATTATAGTTTGGGTAGTAATGAATTTTAATGAATGGTACTTGCGTATATATAGCTATTAATTTTTCTTCTACGTGATGAATCAGTCAAAGGATTTTTTCTCTTCTTTAATTAGAAGTAGAAAGGCGATTTGCAAGTGGGAAAGGAATCTTTATCAAGTGGCACTTAACTATATCTAGTAAAGTGATAATAACTCTATGTACTTTGGCTGTATTTTGATAAATTTAGTGTAGCATATGGTTTTGTGGTGAGAAAAATTAATTTTGGTAGAATTGATTCTGTAGAATTAATTTTAACAAAATTGAGTTAAAGATGAAATGATTTATGTTTAAATATATTCATGTCAAATTGAATTGAACAAAATATTTAACTGTAAAAATGAATTCCAGAATGAGAAGCTGCAATTTCTACTGTTCCAGAATTGAAACCAAACATACGTTTAGTTATTGTGAAGCAAAAACGCACACATGCATGTGGTACTGATAATAATTTAAAAAATAGTATAATTTATAATTATATATGCTGGCATTTATATCGATATTAGTTTTATTCTTTTCTTTTTTAGCTTGCTTACCAAAAATAAAATAAAATTATATCGATATTATATACAAATATATGTCTAACATATGATTAAATTAATATATAGGTTTAAATTGTTTCAATAATAAGAGAGAAACTATGGCTGCTACACTATTTTTATATAAAATATATTGTAGGAGAAAATTTATTCATGCCAAATATTAACCTATATTAAAATTTAGGGTTTAATCTAATTTGGTCCTTATAAAATTGATAGATAAGATAGGGATTGTCACTTCTCATTTATAAATACAATTTCACACTTTATCTTTTATGGTTCTCTAAACATCTCTCTTACGTCCATATATAATTAAAAATCTATAGCATGTCCTAAGTGATCTGAAAGAAATAACCTGATATTATAGTGGTTAATTAAAAAGATTTTAGATAGATTCTGATACTCAATTAGAATTTGAAATAAGTGTAGTTCAATCTTACAAAACTAACTTTAAGTGTAGAAACTAACCCGCCAATTTTTGAGTCTACCTACCAACTTGTTCGGACTCACGGAGTTACATTGAATAACTATTTATTAGTGTTTTGAATTCGGTTGACTTTCTCTAAACTAAAAATACCCGTAAACAACTCAAGAGGACGCAGTCGGAAGCGCAAGGATTAGCAAGCTCTAATTCTTGAACAAATTAAAAACGCAAGTTTGCAAGCAACATTATCAGATAAAGTTCTGAAATCCACCCAAAATAGAAAATAATTTGGGATCCACTAGACTCGAATCCACCAGAAAGAAAAAATAAACTCATAAAATTTTACGATAAAGGATTATTTCCCCTGATTTCAGTTATGAATGGATTTAAATAGGCTTACAGCAATAGAAAATTTAATTAAACTAAGTTAATAACTAACTCGTCTTAAATTCACGATCATCTAAATTAAAAGATAATTATCCTAATAATAACAAACTTAAAAAAAGGATAATTATACTAAAACTAGTAATAATATTGAAATTAAAACATTTTGTCAAAAAAAAATATTGAAATTAAAACAAACGTAAGAAGATAATAACAATTAATCTTAATAAGTGGGATTAATTATAGCTCATGCTTTTGATGACGACACTCAACTTATTCGATACGCGTAGTCAACCCTTCTACATCACAAAAGCATTTAGATGATATGACACGAGCCTTTTATTTTTTGTTTACAATAAAGTGGATGATCGAACTCAGTACCTCTAGCATATTATCCAAACTCTTCACCAATAGACCAAAACTAAAAATTTATATTGAAAATAACTTTTTTATAATTTTAAAAAATTAATTATACTATTATAAAAAAATTAATTAATTATTCAAGTTCCAAAAAATTTACTATACTCTGATTAAGTGTCATAAGGTCACTATTTAGATTTTCCATATCATCATCCTAAAAAAGTTATTCATAAAAATATATGTCAGCTCATTAAGAATTATGGGTATCTCACTAGTGGTAATTGGTTATATGAATAAATTTGTAAATGATACTTATAAATTAACTTTCTTTTGTTAAGTAGATTAATGATCGGAAATTCCATCCTTAAAGAAGAATAAATAGAATGTTTTGGATTACAGAAAATATAAAATGATCCGAGTTCAAACTCTAAAATTTAGAGTATAAAATACGATGTTTCAATCGGATAAACTAAATAAAATACAATAAACTCTTATTATATATTACCGTAAAAAAACGTCTTTTAATATATGGCAAGCTTTATGGGAAGTTTCTGTGTGCATGGTAATGAATTATATATGGCAAGCTTTATGAGGGAATTTTCCGGGTGCTTGATAATGAATAAGCACAAGACTAGACTAAGAAAGTTTAGAAGATGTCAATATGAAAATTGTAAAATATTTTTTAATGGAGAATGAAGACGCGGTTTACACCTTTCAATGTAGAATGTATTATTTTATTTTATTTATACTAAAATTCTTTTTGGTTTTAGGAAAATATCTATGATGTGTGATTATTAAAATCAAGTTTCATGAATATAAAATTAAGTAACGCGTGCCCGCCACGTTCATTTGAATATTTTATTAAGTTTTCTTCCATGTCATTGCATCTAGTCACTCATTTTAGTCAAGTAGGAAGTAAAATGAATTACGATGTTGTCACATGTAAGGCAAAACACAAACACCAAGTACACAATAATAAGAAAAAAATTTGCAACTTGATTGATGGTATTAAATTAAAAAAATTAAGGATTCTATGGACGATAACATAAACCACCAATGGTCATTATTAAAGTACCAACTTGTGAAATATTACACTAGGAGTGTATATTGTTAGAATCAGAGATGCAAAATATAGAAATACAAAGTGACGGCTAGGTTTCAATAATATCAGAATTGCATTACTTAACAAAATAAGGATTATAAAGACAATTTATAATAATACATAATGGACTACTAGACTACTAATGCATAAAGCCCAATACTTAAATTCTAATATATCTAACACTTCCCCTCAAACTCATGATGGATCAACAAGAAACATTATGAGTTTGTCAAACAAAATACGAAAAACATATATCAAATTCAGCTTCAAACTTCAGACTTCACATTTCAGCTTCAGATTTATTTCAGATTGTGAGTATTCCCTCATCGGATTCAAATTGTGAGTATTCCCTCACCGGATTCAGATGTGAGTATTCCCTCACCGGATTCAGATTGTGAGAATTCCCTCACCGGATTCAGATTTCAAATCGTAAGCTTTCGCTCACCAGACAGAACAAAACGTAACCAGACATAATTAAACAAATCAGATCAAACCAAACAAGGCAGAACCAAAACAAATCTGAAATCAAACTAAACGAGACAGAACCAAGCCAATTGAAACTAAACAAAAGAGATCAAACCAAACAGAATCAACAAAATCAAAATCAAATTAAACAAGACCTTTTTTTTTTGAACGGCTACTTTCAATATGTAACCACTAACCACACACCATATTTTAGAATACTTAATCACCACAACCACTTTGTTGGATATCATTCACAGTCACTGATTGTTGATAAAAATACCCCTGACACTAGTGAAAATCAAACAACGTACCATACCAGCAACACACATGCTTTTCCCACATATATATAGCCACCGACAAACTTATTCACAATCCTAGTAACCGCATGACATAGCATAAACAACTTTTCGAGATCAATAAAATCAATTATTAGACCGAAGAAAATACATTCCCAAACCGACAAACTTTTGCGAATTCAAAAGTGGAAGCAACAAACAGTTTACAGAAGATCGAACCATCAAACGAACTGAAAATCAAATACTGGAACGGAAACCAAAAAAACAATCAAATACCAAAAATCAAAACAAACTCATTCCCAAATTCTTGGGTATTCTACGGCAGAAGACGAACAATCTAAGGCGGATCGAACCAGACTCTGATACCATGTTAGAATCAGAGATGCAAAATATAGAAATACAAAGTGACGGCTAGGTTTCAATAATATCAGAATTGCATTACTTAACAAAATAAGGATTACAAAGACAATTTATAATAATACCTAATGGACTACTAGACTACTAACGCATAAAGCCCAATACTTAAATTCTAATATATCTAACATATATCAGATTTGATAAATCCAATTCATCCGGTCAAACTTACCCAATTCAACTTAAAAAAATGGATTGACCGGATTATTAGGTGAGTATAGATTTTAAAATGAAAAATTCGTAAAAAAATTGGATTTCGAGCAAAATCAGACTCAAACTCAAAAACTCACTGATCCACTGAATTGGTACGTAGTGCTTTGATTTTTTAAAATATTTTTCATATAAATATAAAAGATTTACCATTATTACAAGCGAAAAGCCAAACTTCAATACTAATTTTCAAAACAAGTTATATTGTTCAAAATATAAAAGTTGTATGCATGTTTATTCCAAGCGACAAACGCATTATTCTTACATATATACAGTTTTAACACATTCTTTTATCTTCTCCGCCGAGTCTTCACTCTTTGACTTCTTTTTATCATTTAAAAGTAGTGGTGCTAAAAAATATAATTCTTTGAAAAGAATGAAAAATAGGTTATTTTTATGAAATATAATGATGATATTATCATTATATGATGCTAAAAAAGTAGTGAAATTATGGTACACTATTTTGTAAGAAAATAAAAAGGTTGAGTTACTTTTATAAAAAATATGATGATTCGTCATTTATTCATTTAATATTATAAAAATTAAAATTTGGGTAACCAATAATCCATCCAATCAAATCCAAAAATTAGTGGGTTTACCCAATCCAATAAAATACTAATGTTGGTGATTATTTTACTCAACCCAGTCCAAAGTACCCTATAAGATTCAGGTTTTGATTTTGGTCAAACACTCAATCTAATCTGGCTCATGTACATCTCTACATAAACCGGTGATAGGGTCAATATTTTAGGTTTATAATTAGATAACATTATATTGTCACTTAAATTTAAATCATCATAGGAATATAATATCATCTTTTTTATATATTCAAGATTTTATCTGTTAATCAATGTGAACTATAACTACTCTCACTTAAAAAGTTAGTAAAACACAACGCAAAACCTCGTGATAGAAGAAACTCATTGACACCTCTAAAATATGCATAGTTTTAGTAATTATTTTATCTAAATAATGTTGCTTGATTGTTAAGTTATTAGAACCATTTTACTACAATTCTCTTGTATTTCATTTTGTAGGTTCAAGAACACAAACAAGTGGAAATGAGCACAATCTAGGCCGCAGGCCCAATTGGTCAACTATCCAAGCATGACATCATATGAGCTCTTAAGGGACACTTCCTTAATGTTTTGGTGAGCTAAAAATGAAGGGATAGTTAATTTCGTGCATTATGGCCTAAGGGACGGTTACACTTTACATTAGGAGGAAGAAAAACCAAAGATCACCATTCTGAAGCCTTACACAGCTGTGCTAGTCCTCACACAGCCATGCCAGGAGCCCAAAATTGGAGAATCGTGTTCTGAAGCATAGGGCACGACTGTGCCAAGCTTCACACGGGTCGTGCCAGACTCTGCATATGGGATTTTGGCTGTTAGACCTCTTTGTTCTCCCTCTTTTTATGATCACAATGTACCTTTAGTCCATTCTTATCACTTAGGCTACCAATTTCTGAGCTTCTAGGCCTATATGTGGAGCTTATTTCTCTTGTAAACAAAATCAAACAAGCTTTGTATCATTTGCAATAATCAAATAAAAGTTCTTAGTTTATTTCATAATGTTCTTGCTTTTGTTCTTTGTGTTGTTATTCATAAACTGATATAGTTTTACTATGTCAAGGTGTGAGTAGTTCACCCACACCTTGAGGTTATGGTAATCATTCCATAAGCATAGTTACTTGTTCTTTCCATGTGTGTGAAGTGTTGATGATGATTACAAGCAAGAATCATTGCTATATTTGTAGTTGTCCTTCATCAAAATATTAGAGTGTTCGGGAACATCAAAAGATGAAACTAATACTTGGCTCCTTTGCAGATTGGTGACCAGGGTTTTGGTGTGTCTCAGTGATTAATTATGGTGAACTAGCGCGATTAACAACCGTAGTGACAAAGGTAAACCGTTCTCATAAACTTAGGTCCCTCTTTACTTGCTTTTAAAAAGAAAGGTTTTCACACAATATGAATTCATATGGAAGGAATTATGAAACTGTGTTAGGAATTTGATCCACGACATTTTACAGTATAAGAATAATAATCTTTTGATGGCTTGATCATAAAACTCTTAAAATCAGTCAATCTTAATCACTACTATTTTTATAAAAATCATTATAAGTTTCCTTGCATTGAAAGTAATACCCTGTTGCTCATTAGTCCCTGTGGATGCAATACTCTCTTTATTACGACGACATACTCGTGCCCTAACGAGCATGTCACTCATCATCTCACTTGAGACTCCTTAAAGTAGTAAAGAAAACCATAATTAATAGACAAAGTTACTTTTGCTGTCGGGGTAATCATTGTTAACGCTTTAATCTATTGTCTGTATGGTTTTATGGAAAGAAAGAAGAATGAAAAAATTCACGGAAACCAATGAATGAATTTGGTCTAACTTTAGTCTAAATTCATTCATTAGTTTCCGTAATTTTATTTCCTTCCTCTCTCTTTCCATCCTACCAAACACATCAAAACTTTCTAATTCCTAGATTAACTTTCTAATTCAACAACAAAAACAAATCAATTTAATCGAAAATGGTATGGAAATAAAAGGGAAAGATACAATGCTGCAGAAGTTAAAACGAAATACATTCAATCTCAAACCAAAACTAATTATCAAACAGTAGCCATCATAACAAGACATTGAAGTTGAGAATTGTGGATTCTAAGATAAAATTTTTTAGAACAATTTGAATGATATGAAAAGTATTAAACCTAATAATATCGGCATTGTCAGTTAAGTTAAGATTTATGCATAAATAAAATTACCTTTTAGTCAATGTTTTAAAACCGGATCGGAGATTGAATCGGTATGACCTCTGGTTCATGGTTCAATCGGTTGGACTGATTCAACTGTTATTGAACCGTTTGAACCAGATTCTAAATAAACAATATATTTAATATTAATTTTTATAAGTAATTCATTTAAAGTCATAACTAATAAATTAAAAAAAAAAATCATACATGTTCTGCATCGGCTGAAAGCCAAACACACATCAAGGTCCAACATAATGGGATAAGGACAATCACGTGGTGCTACGACCATAGAACCAATCCACGAGCACGAGTAGAGGCGGAATGCCTACAATATCCAAACGTGCTCCCATGGCAAGGGACAATCTAGGTGTTATATGCGGTTGATCCTCTACACTTGGAGGATCCCACTATATTGTAAACCTTAATATTCTCCTATATAAGCATTCATTTACAAATTACTGAAAAAGAATATGCCAAAGGTGTTGACAATTGCAAGTCTAATCTTCACGGTCACCTCATTTTGAAGAAAGGGGAAATAGCTCCCTCTTGCAGAGAGCTTTATTCTATTCTTTCTATCTCGGCATGGAGAATGATCTCACTTGGGAAAGGATATTTTGAGTTTGAATTCTCATCCTCAGAGGATCTCGGACACATTTGGTCTGCCGGGGCTTTAAACATTAAACCGGGAGTGCTCAAATTTTCTCAGTGGACTCAAGACTTTAATCCAGGCACTAAAAAATATTCAAATGCACAGGTATAGGTTAGATTTTGTGACTTGCCACAAGAATATTGGAGGCACAAAACTCTGTTTGAAATTGCTTGTGCTATTGGAACTCCAATTTCTCTTGATGAACCGACAAAAGACCGTGTTTTTGGTCATTATGCTAGAATATTCATTGATGTTGATTTGGATAATTTATTACATGAATCTATTTTAGTTGAGAGGGAAGGATTCGCTTTCTATGTAGGAGTGATTTATGAAAAAATACCATCATATTGTACTAATTGTCAAATTATTGGTCATCATATTTCAAATTGCAACAAACTTATCCCAATGAAGTTTTCAGAGGCACCAAAGAAAAATAAGGAACAAAATGATAATAGGTAGCAAACAAAGCAAAAAACTTGGAGGAGTATTCCTGCTCCTTCAAAAGTTGTCAATAACAATGAGATTGTTGTTGCTGAGTAAGTCCTGGAGAAGGAAAATACCACAAATAGTGTTGTAGGTTACAATCACACTATGGTTGAAGATCCTATTGTTAATGATATTTTTAGGGCGAAAGATTTCATAACTAATGAGAGAGCTGTCTTAATACATGAGCAAGATATTTTTTCTGCTCAAGTAGTTCCTGAGCAACCAGTGCCTGTCGATCATTCTAGTTTGGCTGAGAAGCAAAAGGAGGACTGATGACAGGAATTTCTATGGTATTTTTAGTATTAGTTTTAGTAGTAAAATGACCAAGACAGACCCAAATACGAAGAAAAACCTACAGAATCCAAGAAAAGCATCAAGACGAAGTCAAGAATGCGAAAAGACAAGAAAAAACCCAAAAAGTGAAGAAAATGTGCTGATCATTGTAACACGATGGCTCCCATCGTGCCACGATGAGAGCTACTTGTTGGCCAAGAAAACAGAAGAAATAAGCGGGAGCGCTCATAGAATTGATATTAGGTATTAACTTAATATGGTCCGGAACTAGTAGTAAATAATGCTAGGTGTATAGAGACGGTAACATCTTGAACTTGTCCTGAACTGAACGGTTATAGGAGGAGTCATGCACTAGGTGTGAACTGAGCACTTAGAAGATGAATAGCCCGATACTAGGATCTAGAGGCATTGGATGGGTGAAGGTAATAATGCATGTGTAATAAACAACTCACTTAGTAATTAGGGTATGTGACACATCGAGGTTAGGCTCTCGTAGGTACCTTAGTTATTAACATAGGGAAACTTTAATATACATAGTGTAACAGTAAGGTGTTACTACAATAAAGGAAAAGTCACCGCCGAACAATAATCTGAGTAACTATGTTATACACCGTTCATGCCAAATATGAAGAAGGGAGGGAGTCCAACCACCATACCTATCCTCTATCTTTTTGAATCTATCTATTATTTATTTATTTATGCAAGCATATCGCTACTTTTTATAAAACCTTTTTCAAAACCAAAGCGAATGCAAATCCAACAGCTTAAATAACGCTAACGAAGCTTTGGCACGATCCCTGTGGATACGAACTCATTCTAGACACCTAGAGTGTGAATTATTACTCGACGACAGACTGATACACTTGCCAGACCGTAGTCAAGTTTTTGGCGCCGTTGCCGGAGATTGTGTCTACAAAGCGTCGATAGATTTATTTAAGTTGTCAATTTTTTTTTTCAAAAATACAAAAAAATTGAAAAAAATCAAAAAATCTTGTTGATGATTGTGAATTTGGATCTGTGAAAGTTCTGGCTAAGGCAAAGTCTTGGTATTTAAGCGATCCGTTGTGATCCACCTCACTTACCTGGGAATTTTCATAGTGACAAGGACACATGAGACAAACCAAAAATATGTAAAGTTTCAAACATTACCTTTTCCAATGCTACTAAGGTATTCATTTGTTGTGCTTGATAACAGGTAACCTGGATTTTGAGTACCACCCTGAACCAGAAAGAACATTTAGGAAAAGGAGGCAAGCATTAAAGCTCGCAGAATCCAGTAATCTCAGAGAGCCTACCACCAAAGCCATGGGGGACGAGCAAAGAATCACAATGGGAGACTACTGCAAGAGGACTGACAATGATCAGATCTCACTGGGGTTCCAACCGGCAAACCCAGCTAACTTCGATATCAAAGGCAATGTTATTACAGGTTTACGGGAGAACCAGTTCGACGGACGTGCCAACAATGATCCTTGGGGTCATCTGTCAAACTTTTCAGAGACATGTCAGATCCAGAAGGTGCCGGAAAACGTTACTGAGGACCAGAAGAAGCTGCGTTTGTTTGCTTTTTCTCTTACAGGTCCAGCTAAAGATTGGCTTCAATGTTTGCCAAGGGGATCAATTGCAACATGGAAGGAGCTCGAAGATAAGTTCCTGGAGAGATTCTTCACTCATACACTATTCCAGAAGAGGAAGTCTGAGATCCTAAGATTCAAGCAGCATGAATCAGAGACGTTATGCGAGGCTTATGAACGTTTCAAGCTGCTCATGAGGAGGTGTCCTAACCACAACATTAGTGCAATGGAGCAGATGCAACTATTCACAGCTGGTATGAAGATGCAGCATCGCATAATACTAGATGCCTCGGCTGGTGGGCCTATCAAAGTTAAGACCTATACAGAGACTAAGGATCTGGTTGAGCAGATGTGCCAGAATGAATACAACATGAGCCATGATCGAAATGAGAAGACGCCTGGAATTCTGAAGGTGGACCAGGAGATTGCCTACAAAGTAGAGATCGAGTTAATGAAGAGGCAACTTGCTGAAAAAGAGAAAGCAGTGAAGGAAGACAGTGTGAAACATGTAGAAGGAGTTTGCGATTTTTGCCTAGAAGATTACCCTAATGGGCATTGTTTGCCAGGGGGAGCGAAGAGCAAGCTAAGTATATGGGAAATGGCTACAACCCAGGTTGGAGCAAGCACCCAAATCTACGCTGGGACCAGACAGGGAACCAAGCTCAAGCTGCACCTCAACCGAGAAAGCCATCTCCGTTGGAAGAGTTACTCAATAAATTTGCTAACATGAGCAAGACGAACTTTGAAAATATCCAGACCACAGTAGCCAACCAGGGGGCAACGATCAAAAGTCTTGAAACCCAGATAGATCAACTCTCAAAACTGGTAAGCACTCATGTTTCTAAAGACATTGCAGGTAACACGGTGGACAATCCAAAGGAGGAGTGCAAAATGCTCAAAGATCAGAAATCAGAGCACGAGCAGAGAGAAGAACAGATAAAAGACTACGAAGAGTGGTTCAAACTGTTCGGGATGACATTAGAAGAAGCTTATGACGAGTTCATGAGAAAATTAGAAGAATACAGGAAATGTTTAGCAAGGAGACCACGACTGCCAATCAAGAAGACAGATCCTGGAAGCGTCACCATACTCTGTCAGATTGAAGGAGCAGAAGTCCGAGCACTATGTGATGTGGGCTCAAGTGTGAACGTAATGCCATTATCTCTGGCAGAGAAGTTTAAGCTCACAAAAACAACTGCAGGTACAGAACGGGAACTTGTTTTAGCTAACCAATCAACAATTCACTCCGCAGGTACAATAAAGGATGTCTTGGTGAAAGTCGAAGACTTGGTATTTCCAGCAGACTTCATGATCCGGGATATCCAAGAAGATGAAGAACATTCGATCATTCTTGGAAGACCATTCCTAGTGTTCTTGTGAACAAATAAGGGGGTGCTAAATAAATAGATCGTATGTGAGAAGTGATAAATTTCTTATATGATGAAAAATTTTGTGAACCTTTTACAATGAAGCATAAGCTCCTATTTATAGAGTTTACAAATGGTAGTTATCTAGAGCCACGATCATGGATACCCCATGATTTCGGTGGTTTCTTCCTTTCTCCACCGCTTCCACGTGGTGGTGATGGATGGTTATTCCTGGGCTATGGAGGAGATCATGGTGGTAAGGGGTGGTTACCTCCTTCCACGTGTCGACCTGCATGCTGAATCTTCACAAGAGTGGTTACTTCTGGGGCGAGGGCGTCGTCTATAGAGCGTGTCGCCCCTGCCTTGTTTTGCCGCTAAGATTGCTTATTTGAATTTGATGGGTTGTACAATTGGGCCATTTGATCATTGGGCCTATACCATTTATTTTTGGGCCTTTGTCCAGTCCACAGCCCCCCAAACACGAGGCTCAAAGAGGCGAAGTGGTGATTATAATGGACGCTATGATCGTGGTGATCGTGGGGGAGGGGGTAACCGCCCACTGCTTGCCTTCGTGCGTATCGCCGTTTCATTATAAATAACCCCTAGTACGATCTTGAGTCTTGCTCATATCTTCCTTATATCTTTTAACTTCAGTGCCTTTACTATTTTCTAAATATGGATAACACCATCCCTGTGTTAGAATCGCCTGCTATGCCTGCTATTAGGCGAGTGAGGGACAAAGCTGAGGAGAATATTGATGATCTTTTGGACAATGTGGGGGAATTCCAGATTTATGTTGAAGAGCTTAACGATTACAAATGGCGTCTAACTGACGAGCAGAAAGTCTTCTTGGAACTGGCCTTGGAATTGTCCAAGAGGTTGGAGAAGGATGCTGCTTTTATTGAAACCACCAACGCAGTTTTCGACTGTTACACCACACTTGAGGATACGCTAGATAAGAAAATAGCTGTCACCAAGGATAGCATTGATCTGCAAGAAGAATCATTGTACCTCAACCTGTCTGCTGAAGAGGCCGTTGAGAACCGTATTGAGATACTGGAGAAGGAACTCCGTCCATTGATGAAGAGAAAAAGGAACCTTCAATTGGATATCGAGTATGACGTGGCTAGGCTCATCAGGACCCGTTCTTCCTTGGCTTGCCTTAGGGAGAAAGTGGATAGATTGCATGACGACCAAGACAAAATTTGCCCTGATCTGGAGGTCGCCAAGAAATACAAGAGTGAGATTGAAGACTTGCAGGCTGATACCGTCGCAGCGGCCTATGCTGTCGCCTAAGTAGTTTCTTTTTTTTAGTGTTTAGGATTTCTTGCTTTCTTAGTTGCATTGTACCTTGGGACCTTTGTATTTTGTGTTTTCTATATCCTTCAATGTTGTACTCCTTATTCCGTGATCAATGAAGCTTTTATTTCTAACGAAAAATTGTACCTTTTGTGCTTCACCTTGCCTTTAGGCGTGACCTCAGGTGCGATCGAGACTGCACCTCGCCTCAGGACACGCGTCAGTCATCGCAGTACTTTACTTTTTCGAAACGTTTCGACTTTTCGAAATTACTTTTTCAATCGACGCTTATTTTCTCAACCGATGCTGTGATCTTATATATACGTTGCCTTTCCTTCATTGTTTTCTCCATTTCGATCAAACATTTGAAGAAATTTTTCTCTTGCTCTTCGTTTTCTTGCGTTACGGGAAATTCTTTGTAACTTCCTAGTAACCGCTCTCCACTTCCTTCGCGAGTTTCCCGCCAACCATGTTCTCCTTGATTCTCCAAGTGGTAACCGTCCCTTAGTAACCAGGTATAACTGCTATTTCTATCTTCTATTTTTTTTTCTATTTTCGATTTTGCAATCAGATTTCTAGGGTTTTCAGAAAATGGTTATTTTGAGAGATTTTAGCGACATAAGTGAGAGGGATCCTTCTCGTCCTCTCATTATTGGGTCTCCTTTAGAGCGTCAGATTCGTAAACACTTCACTAGGCCTGATGGCTCTTTCAACTATAGTGGCTATTGTGCCGAAGTTCTGGGGGAAAACTTCAGTCCTAGCGAATATGAGAGTAGCGATAGTGACGATACTGGTAGCAGTAGCAGTGGACACAGTAGTGATTGTGTTCTAATTTCTCCTTCGTCTTTCACAGGAAAACGAAGAGACGAGTCGCTTGCCCTAGTTGCTGTAGGGTCAGAAGTTATGGCGATGGAGGTTTCTTCAACCTATCAAAGTGCTGAGGACGTGGCGAAGTTCAGAGAGTTATACGATGTTTCCGGGACCTTTAATGAAGCTGACGTCGTATTAGAGCCGGTGAATGAGGGCGAGTATGTGACCGGCGTGCCTCGCTCTGAGCCAACTTCTTTCTACATGTACACTAGGTTCATAGAAGACTTCCACATGTATTTCCCTTTCACTGAGTTCCAAAAGTCAATGCTTAGGGTCCTTAATGTCGCTCCCACTCAACTTAGCCCTAATAGTTGGTCTTTCATCAAAGCCTTTGAGCTAGTTTGCTTTGGTCTTGACATTTCTGAGCCTTCTGTGGCCGTCTTCTTTTCTTTCTACCACATAAAGAGTTTGTTTCCCAATAACGCAGTTTCTTTGAGCGCTCAGCCCAATAGGGGTTTGTTTACCCTATATAGTTCAAACTATAAGAACTATAAGGAGGCCTTTCTGCGTGTGCGTGGCGGAGAAGGTTGCCGGGGTGTAATGTATGCTGATGATGATACTCCCATTTTCCCCTTTCATTGGACGACCAGCCCTAGGTTGATTAGGGGCGCCGTATACAAAAGGCTGAGTGATTTTGAGAGGGATTCAGTGGCTTATCTGGAATCTCTAAACCAGATGAGCCCTAGGGACCTTCTAGATGCCGATCGTGCTCGCGCTGTTCTAGAAAAATATCTTAGTAAGTCACTTCGTGAATTTCGTCGCCCTTTTACATGATATGTCTTTTATCGCTTTTCGTTAATTCTATGTGGCTAACTTTCTCTTTTTCTTTTGTAGAAGATATGTCGACTCTTACTCCTGCTCAGAGGGTTCAGTTTTTAGAGAAGGCGAGGGCGAGGAAGGCCCAGGCTGAGAAGGAAAAAGCTGGTGATACTATGGACGCCCTTAGTCAGTTGGAGATTGGCGAGGTGGAGAAGAAAAAGAGGAAGAGTGGTGACTCTCGGACCAGCATCCAAGTGAAGGGTTCTGGTTCTAATTCTGCTGCAGTTGGTCAGGCTGCTAATGCTGGAGGATAAGTTAAGTCTCCGGCCAAGAAGAAGTCAAGAGTCTTGTCTCGGAAGGCGAAGAAGGACGTGGATATGACGGAGGCGCATAAAGACTTGGCCGAAATTGAAGATCCGGTTGTAGAGGCTTCTCCTGCAGCTGAGAAGTTAATTGTCGAGGCGAGCCAGACTGGAGGGGCTTCGCCCTGGGATCCGCTCTTTGACCCTGAGGCATTCCTGGCGAGGTTGGTGGATATGGCGGGGAATTCTGCTCGCTTTGATACTACAGGGTCCGAAGAGCTGATGAGGTTGGCTCTCGGCTATGAGCTCAAGGGTCTTCTTTTGAACTATGCTTTGGCGTCCCGCCAGAAAGCTGAACTTTCTAATGCCAAAGAGAAAGTGGCTCTGGTGGAGAAAAATCTGGCTACCCTTGAGGAAGACGTGAAGGCTGCTAAGGAGAGATGTGAGGGCGATGTGAAGGCCCTGAAGGAAAAGAATGAGGAGGAGGTCGCCAAATTAACCAAGAAGCACAGAGAGGAGTTGGCGAAGGCTAAGAAGGATCACGAGTCTGTGGTCGAGACTAAGGATGAACGCATTAAAGCTCTAGCCAAGGATAATGAGGCGGCTCTTAGTGAATTGGCTACTTTGAGGCAGGAGAAGGCGAAGTGGGAGTCTGAGAAGGATGGCTTGGAGGCGACCATTGGGGAGCAGTATGAAGAAGGTTTCCAACTTGCTCTGGATCAGGTGAAGGTTCTCTTCCCTGACATTGATAAAGATCTTCTTGGTAAGGCAGATGCTATGCTGGTTATAGATGGCGGCAAATTGGTGTCCCCTGCTCCTGCTGAGACAGCCCAGGACTCACCGGACAATGAAATATCAACCAAAGAATCGCCTGATGAAGCGTCGCCTGCTGAGGAATAATCTCCTCCTTCTTCTCCTTTATGTTTGATTTCGTTGTTGGTGTAATATGATGGTTGCTCCTGCGTGGGCTTGATGTATATTGATGATCGCCCCTACGTGGGCTTGTTTTATTTTGTAATGACAATATTTGGGTGCCCTTCTGAGGCTTTTGCTTTAATAGATGCTCTCTATATTTTCACCTTCTCTGTTCCGTTTCAAACTTGATATTAACTGCTTTACTTTGTCGTCTCAATTGCATGTGCGTTTTTTCTAACTTTTGCTGAGTGGCGAGGTCAGGTGTAGTTTAATGGCGTCATACAAGGTAACGCCCCATATGGCGTGATTTTCTATGTTTTGACCGGTCAGAATTTTCCGTTGAGTCTTCCTTGAATTTCGCGCACGCCTGTTGAACCGGCCAATCCCCTTTATTGCGGTGGTTGTAACTATCTCCTCATTTATTTCCGGATGCAGTTATTTATGCTAAGTTTCTTTGATCTCTGCTTATAAATACCGTTATCCTTCTCCTTTCATAACCACAATCTCTATATTGCTATCTCTTTTCTTCTTCGTTTTAATACTCTGAGATGGAGAGGAATTGTTCTAAGAAAGACATTGTTGAGAGGTCTAAATCCCAGAAGGGTAAGAAGAAATTGGATGCATCTGCTTCCAAATCCAGACGTGCCAAAGCGCTAAGGAAGGTTAAGGCGAAAAGCCTTCCTGTTTCGCCAAGTTCTTCGAGTTCTGATGATATTGATGAAGATTATGCTGAGTTCTTGATGACTTACGTTCCTGAGGAGTTTTATGCTTATGGATCTCCTTCCGGCGAGGAAGAAGGTTCCCAAATCACTGTGGAATCCGCGGCGAAGACGCCGAAATCTTCGAAGATGAAATCTTCTAAGTGATACCTCTTGTGGGTGAGGATGATGGATCAGGATCCCTTGGTTCACCTGGGCAAAAGTGGAAATATAATGCCAGGAACTGTGGGGTCCTTTTGGATTATGCGAGTGTTGATGCTTATTGTATTAATACTTCGCACACCCTTTTGAATTTGATGTAGTTTTGATGTAGTTTTCTTTGAATTTGTATCTCAATCTGATGTAATTTTCTTTGAATTTGTATCCAAATTTGATGTAGTTTTCTTTGAATTTGTATCCTAACTTCAATGAATGAAATCAGATTTTGAATGACTTTGTCGCTGTTTCTGTTGCCTTTTGGTCTATTTGCTTTGCGCGCTTTCTTCATGATTCTTTGGACAATAATCCTACCTACCTTTATGATGAAATAAATAACCAAAATAATATATGTTGATTTACCTTTACTTGTTTTCTGTAACGTTGTTTTTGGGCGTCTCCCTTTTGATAGGTCACGCCTTGACATTTTGATATGTATTTCTTTTTATTTTCTCCGTTCCCAACTCGTAAGCTTTATGGGTAACATTTTGGACTTTCAACCATGGTTTGATTTTCTGGACGCCTAGGATTTTCAACCTGATTTTAATTTTCTGGACGCCCCCCACTGAAAAGTTTAAAGGGTAACGCCTAGGATTTTCAACCTGATTTTAATTTTCTGGACGCCCCCCACTGAAAAGTTTAAAGGGTAACGCCTATGATTTTCAACCTGATTTTAATTTTCTGGACGCCCCCCACTGAAAAGTTTAAAGGGTAACGCCTAGGATTTTCAACCTGATTTTACTTTTCTGGACGCCCCCCACTGAAAAGTTTAAAGGGTAACGCCTTGGTATTTCAACCCATTTTCGCCGTATCCAACTCGTAAGATTTAGGGATATCGCCGTTTCTATTTCTGACGTTTCCTACTCGTAAGATTCACGGATAACGCCATAGTGTTTCAACTCGTTTCCGTCGTATCCAACTCGTAAGATTTACGAATATCGCTGTTTCTATTTCTGACGTTTCCTACTCGTAAGATTCACGGATAACGCCATGGTGTTTCAACTCGTTTCCGTCGTATCCAACTCGTAAGATTTACGGACATCGCCGTTTCTATTTCTGACGTTTCCTACTCGTGAGATTCACGGATAACGCCATGGTGTTTCAACTTGTTTCCGTCGTATCCAACTCGTAAGATTTACGGATATCGCCGTTTCTATTTCTGACGTTTCCTACTCGTAAGATTCACGGATAACGCCATGGTGTTTCTACTCATTTCCGTCGTATCCAACTCGTAAGATTTTGGGATATCGCCATTTCTATTTCTGACGTTTCCTACTCGTAAGATTCACGGATAACGCCATGGTGTTTCAACTCGTTTCCGTCGTATCCAACTCGTAAGATTTACGGATATCGCTGTTTCTATTTCTGACGTTTCCTACTCGTAAGATTCACGGATAACGCCATGGTGTTTCTACTCGTTTCCGTCGTATCCAACTCGTAAGATTTACGGATATCGCCGTTTCTATTTCTGACGTTTCCTACTCGTAAGATTCACGGATAACGCCATGGTGTTTCAACTCGTTTTTTCTTTTTCGGTCGTGTCACAAGCATATATGTCAATTCTTCGCAAAACCAAAAATTTTAAAACGGTGGGCCTCAATAAAAACTCCTATTTTCATAGGAGAAAAGAGTGTCTCGCCGCTATTTATTAATTGGAATGAAAGATTTTAGTACATTTTGATCATACATGTGCCGTGACTTAATCATAAAATAACATTAAAATGATGTACGCCGTGGCGCTGCTTTTCTTGCTTTATGTGGCGGTTAACTGTAATAAAACCTGATTAGCCACGTTCCATGTTCTGTGCAGGACTTCTCCTTCCATCGTTTCCAGTCTGTACGCTCCTCCTTTGAATGCTTCGTTGATTCTGAAGGGGCCTTCCCAGTTTGCTGCTAACTTTCCTCCCTTGTCCTTTCCCATAGGTCTTTTGAGAACTAAGTCTCCTTCTCTGAATCTCCTTGCTATAACTCTAGTGTTGTACCTTCTGGCTGCTCGTTGCTTGGAAACGAATTCCCTAAAGTGGGCTTTGTCCCTTAATTCCTGCAACAAATCCAGGTTCTCTTCCAATGCTTTTGAATTTTCTTCCAGGGTGAGGGTGTCTCTTCACCAGCTTGGGGGGTTTATTTCTGCTGGGATCATGGCGTCTGTTGCATATACCATAGTGAAAGGGGCCTCGCCCGTTGAGGATTGAGGCGTGGTATGATATGAACAGAGGATTGGTAGAAGGTGGGCGACCCAGCCCTCGCCTTTGCTTGTGATTCTCCATTTGATTGCTCTCAAGATTACCTTATTGGCGGATTCTGCTTGTCCGTTGGCCTGAGGGTGCTCTACAGAAATGAAAGTGTTTCTGAATACCCTTCCCTTTGCAGAATTGGACTACTTTTTCGCTTGCAAACTGAGTTCCGTTATCTGAGACAATGTATTTGGGTAGTCCGAATCTGCAGATGATTTTTCTCTAGTAAAACTTCTTAACTTGATCAGCTGAAATGCTTGAGAGGGCTTCTGCCTCTATCCATTTGGTGAAATAATCAATTGCCACTATAATCCACTTTGCTTGTCCTGTCGAAGCGGGGAAAGGCCCTAGGATGTCCGTTCCCCACATGAAGAAGGGCCACGGGGATAAAACGGATTTTAGTGGTTCTCCTGGGGCATTGTGTAGGTTCGCAAATCTTTGGCATTTGTCACATGTCCTCACGTATCTGGCTGCATCGATGTGTAATTCCGGCCAGTAGAAACCTGCTCTGAGTATTTTTCCTGCCAGGGATCTCGCCCATATGTGGCTTCCACATGATCCCTCGTGTATCTCTTCCAAGATTCCTTTGGCCTCTTCTTGACTTACACAAAGCATTAGGGGTCCTGAAAATCCTCTCTTGTAGAGTTTGTCTCCTAGCATGGAGTACCATGCTGCTGCTCTCTTTAACTTGTATGCTTCTTCTCTTGCTGTTGGAAGTTCGTCTTTTTGAAGGTATCTTATGATTGGTGATCTCCAATCTCCTGCTTCAATGATCATCATGACTGTCTCTTCAACGATGCTAGGACTTGCAATGGTTTCTTGAATGAAAGTTTTGTTGCTTCCAGGCTTTTTAGTGCTTGCTAGTTTTGACAATAAGTCTGCTCTTGCATTCTGCTCTCGTGGTACGTAAACCAACTCAAAAGATTTGAAATGATTTGCCAACTTGCGTACTTTCTCCAAGTATTTGATTAACTGTGGATCTTTAGCTTGAAATTCTCCTGACACTTGGTTTGTAACCAATTGCGAATCGCTCTGTGCTTTAAGATTTGAAATGTCCATTTCCTTTGCTAACTTCATTCCGGCGAGCAAGGCTTCATATTCCGCCTGGTTATTGCTCGCCTTGAAAGCAAACCTCAATGATTGTTCAATGAGGAATCCATCTGGGCCCTCCAACACTACTCCGGCTCCACTTCCTCTGATGTTAGAGGCTCCATCAACTGATAGAGTCCAAGGTTGTTCACTGTTTTCCTCTGCTGGCGTCGTAAGCTATAGCACGAAATCTGCTAGTATTTGTGACTTGATTGCGCCTCTTGGAGAGAAGGTTATGTCAAATTCTGACAATTCTACTGACCATGCCACCATTCTTCCTGCCAAGTCTGGTTTTCTCAACACATTCTTGATGGGGTAATCAATTTTTACCACGATTTTGTGGCTTTGAAAATACTGTCTTAGTTTCCTCGCCGTCACTATTACTGCCAGTGAGTGTTTCTCGATTTTTTGGTACTTAGCTTCTGCTCCTTTGAATGTTCTACTGACAAAGTAGATGGGCTTTTCTTCTCCCTTTATTTCTTGTACCAATGCGGAACTGAGAGCTTTATCTGAAACGGCGAGGTATAGATACAAGGTGTTACCCTTCTCTGGGCGAGTTAGAATTGGAGGCGAGGCGAGGAATGTTTTTAGATTTTGGAAGGCCTCCTCACACTGAGTGCTCCATACGAACCTCTCAGTTTTCCGAAGTGTGGAGAAGAAGTGAAACGCTTTCTCTCCTGCACAAGATAAAAACCTCGACAATGCTGCAATCCTTCCTGTTAACTACCGAACCTCTTTGACTGATGTAGGGCTCCTCATGTCTATGATCGCCTGGCATTTGTCCGGGTTCGCCTCTATTCCTCTGTTAGTTAACATGAACCCTAAGAATTTGTCTGACTGTACTCCAAATGAGCATTTGGAAGGGTTTAACCTCATGTTGTATTTCCTTACTGAGGCGAGAATGTCGCCTAGATCTTGATCGTGTTCGCTTGCTTCGGTAGTTTTCACTACCATATCATCAATGTACACCTCCAATTTTTTTCCTATCTGCTCGGAAAATACCCTATCCATCAATCTCTGGTATGTGGCTCCAGCATTCTTTAGGCCAAATGGCATGACGTTGTAAAAATAGTTGCAAGTGTTGGTCATAAACGATGTGTGGGGAGCGTCGGTGGGGTTCATCTTGATCTGGTTGTATCCTGAATATGCATCCATGAAGCTGAGCATCTTGTATCCTGATACCCCGTCTATCAGTCTGTCAATGTTGGGTAAAGGATATGGATCCTTTGGGCATGCTTTGTTCAAGTCTGTAAAATCCACACACATTCTCCATTTTCCATTCGCCTTCTTTACCATCACGACGTTTGCTAACTAGGATGGGTATTTGATTTCCTCTATGAATCCTGCTTCCTTTAACTTTGTTACTTCCTCAATGATGGCCGCCCTTCTTTTTCTCGCCGACTTTTCTTTTCTTTTGCGAGACGGGTTTTGTCTCGGGGGAAATAGACAATTTGTGTGTGATGATTGTCTCGTCTATTCCTGGCATGTCTGAAGGATGCCATGCGAATAGGTCTATGTTTCTCTTTAGTGTCGCCAGGATCTTTTCTCTCTCTCTTCTGGCTGTAGAGATGTGCCTATGTTGGTTGTTTGGTAAGTTGCTTCGCCAATTTGGACCTTCTCTAGTTCTTCAATGGGACTTACCCTTCTATCTTGGAATTCCTCCCTTGGGTCCAGATCTAGGGGACTGATTATATTAACTCCACCCTTTTGAGGAACAGGGCGAGCAGAGTCTGGGGTGTTGAGGGTTCTGTGTCTTATCTTCAGACTTGACTCATAGCACTGCCTCGCCAGTGCTTGATCTCCTTTTATGGTTCCTATTCTTCCATCCTTCAGTGGGTACTTTATTGATAGATACAACGTTGACATGGCTGCCTCTAGGGTGTTGAAAGCTGGTCTTCCGATGATGATGTTGTACGATGTGAAGGGGGTCTTTACTGCCAAATATCGTACTTTAATGGTCTTGGCTTGGTCCTTCACTCCGAATGTTGTGAGCCGCATGGTGTAGCCCATGACCTCTACCTGTTCGCCTGCAAAACCTACTAACGTGCCGTTGTAAGGCAGCAAGTGCTCGTTGGATAGTTGCATGGCTTTGAAGGCTTCCCAGTACATTATGTCTGCCGAACTTCCTGAGTCGATAAGTACTCTCTTCATGTCACTATTCAAGATTTGGCCCTGGATCACTAGCGGGTCGTCGTCGTGTGGCATGACTTCTCTTTTATCTTCCTTGGTGAAAGACAGGTCTGGGGTGGGTGAAATGGACGTGTGACCTACAAACTTTGCTTCAAATTCTGATCGCCTTACGTAACGTTTGCGGGCGTTACTTGATTCGCCTCCTCCAGCGAAGCCTCCTGCAATTGTGTTGACTGCTATCCGTACCTTTTCTCCTTCCGGATTTCCTTCTTGGTCTCTTTGTGGGTCTCTTCGCGCTTTCGGGACCACGATTTTCCCGTTGGCGGCGTCATCCAGAAATTTCCTTAGATGGCCGCTCTTTATCAACTCCTCGATGAGATCCCTCAATCTGAAGCATTTTTCAGTGTCATGTCCTTTACACCTGTGATATGCGCACCATGCATTCGTGTTCTGCCCTAACTGGAATTCCCTTCCTCTTTGAGGAGGTAATCTGGTGAGTCCTGCTTCCAGTATTTCGTCAAGGATATAGACTCTTGCTCTGTTTAAAGGCGTGTATTCTTTTTCTGGAAATCTGTCCATGTCTCGTCTCACTTGCTGACGGTACGGTTTCCTTTGGGAATCATGTCCTTTGTGATCTGGTTGACACCGTCGCTGTGGATATGTGTCTGGGACTTTGTTGTTCTTGTTGGATGGCTCTCTCTCTTGCGTCCCTAGACCTTTTCTCGGCGTTACTTTCCTCGCCTTTGATGTAACATTCTGCCCTCTTGAAGATATCCTGCATCGAGGTCGCTGGCTTCTAAGCCAAGGATTCGTTGAAATGGCCGGCTTTTAAACCGTTATGGAATGCTGCTACGAACATTTCCTGGTTAGGATTAGATACTTTGATGGTTGCTTCGCAGAATTTGGCCAGATATTCGCGCAGAGTCTCGGCGTAGTTTTGGCGAGTAGCGAACAGGCTGGTGGTGGTGACCTTAATATGTTTTGATCCTGAGAACTGTTGGATGAATTTGCGTTGGAAATCCAACCAATTTTCAATGGAGTTCTTTGGCAAGTTCATATACCATCTCAACGCTGCCTCCTTCAAGGTTCCTGAGAGTAGTTTGCACTTCAGGTGTTATGCGGCGCCTATGATGGCGGTTTGTGTCCCGACTGCCATTAGGTGTTCGGTAGAGTCAGTTTTTCCGTCGAACGTCGGCAGGTGCGGTGTTTTGAAATTTTCTGGGACTCTAGCATCCCATAAGGCTTGTGTGAGGGGTTGAGAATCGTTTATTTGATCCTCATCGTGATCGCTTTCTTTGTTGGCTTTCTCTTGGTTCAAGGTTGTTATCTGGGCTTGAAGTCGCCTGAATTCATTGACGGCTTCAGTTAGGGTCATCCCTGAGCCATGGGTGCTATGATTTGGAGTTTCCCCTACCATTTGGCGGGATTCCTGTCTGCAATGTGTGGTAGGCTGGGAATCGTTTTACCGCAGCCCCACGGTGGGCGCCAAAATGTTCTTGTGAACAAATAAAGGGGGTGCTAAATAAATAGATCGTATGTGAGAAGTGAGAAATTTCTTATATGATGAAAAATTTTGTGAACCTTTTACAATGAAGCATAAGCTCCTATTTATAGAGTTTACAAATGGTAGTTATCTAGAGCCACGATCATGGATACCCCATGATTTCGGTGGTTTCTTCCTTTCTCCACCGCTTCCACGTGGTGGTGATGGATGGTTATTCCTTGGCTGTGGAGGAGATCATGGTGGTAAGGGGTGGTTACCTCCTTCCACGTGTCGACCTGCATGCTGAATCTTCACAAGAGTGGTTACTTCTGGGGCGAGGGCGCCGTCTATAGAGCGTGTCGCCCCTGCCTTGTTTTGCCGCCAAGTTTGCTTATTTGAATTTGATGGGTTGTGCAATTGGGCCATTTGATCATTGGGCCTATACCATTTATTTTTGGGCCTTTGTCCAGTCCACCTAGCAACTAGCAGGGCACTCATCAATGTGGAGCTCGCTGAGTTGACTATAAGGAGTGGAGATGAAGAAAGAACAATCAAAGCTTCCAGAACCGAGAGGGTAGACTGCTACATGCTTGAGTGGAAACAGGAAAAAGCTACACCACCGACTCCAGTTCAAGAGATACATGTGAAGATAGAGATAGAGGAGCTGGAGAATGAAATGGCACTGCTAGAGATAGAGACAACTCAGGAAGAGGAGGTACCCGAGGGACTCACTGATAAATTGAAGAGGCTAACTATTGAAGTGGATATCCGAGCACCATGGGTCAAAGCATAGGGAAGAAACCGAAAAGTGGCCAAAAGATCTAAGTTTGGGGTTAATACGCCACCTCTGAAGAAGCCTGCTGCTGAAACAAAGAATGACAGGGTCAGAGCTCCAAAGGAAGAAAAGAAGGAACATCCACCAAAAAGCAAGGGGAAGTCCATCATAAAAACAACATCTTCAGAAGATGATGGACGACTCTGTTTTGCTACCTTCAAAGAACAACAGGACCCAGAGGAGTATGGAGAGAACAACAAGAAGGGAGGAGCTAAGGCGAAAGCTGCTACAGAAGAGAGAGACATGCGAACCTATCCTCTGTAATGGAGGAAATGCCTCAAGCTAATGAGAGGCTAAACAAGCGCTGCTTGAGAGGCAACCCAAGGATAAGTATTTAATTTCAGTATTTTCAATTCAGTAATTCATTTTCAGTTTTTCAATTCAATAAAGTATTCCTAGAATTCCGCATGTCATCTTCATCTATCAACAATCCTTTTTCAAACTTACAAAAAATTAAATAATTGTTTGCTGTTTATTATCTTGTGCATGAGAAACTGTTATAGGTAAGATTGCAGCGAAGTGAGTTATAAATTCTGATGAGACGAATTTCACACCTTCACATAAAGACCAAAGGTGATTGCTCCGAAGTTCGAAGTTCGGGAGACAATGAGACGAGTGATGAAGCCGGTGTCTGTGAGATAAGTGTTCATGCCTTCAGATACCTAAGCCATGTGAGGATTTGAGCCAAATATTTCCAAACGGTATTACCACTTTCTTTCGATTTACTATGAGAGTATCGTGCACTTGTTTATTTTCTAGAACTTGCTCTAATTCTCTGCTGACTAGTTGATTTAATATTATATGCATTGAGGCAATTGTATGTTATAACCCAGAGCCTTTTCAAGCCACCCTTTTATTATTATTATCCTTTGCTAACCAATTTTGAGCTGTAAAAAAATTATCCCTTTTGTTTCGGTGACAAACCACATTACAAGCCTATAAACCAGAAAAACAAAAAAAAATTACCCTTCTTTGGAGTTAGGTAATAGTTCTCTAGTCTTGGCAACAACAAAGTTTGGGGTTGCTCATGGAACTAGCAACATCTAAGTTTGGGGTGGGTATACAGAGAACTATCACTACAAAAAGAAAAAAAATGGAAAAAGAGACGGGAAAACATCAAAAAAATTCCCTAAAAAAATAGTCTCTTCAAAAAAAAATGAAAAAGCCAAAAGGCAAAAGAAAGAGCCAAAGGGCAAAAGAAAGAGCCAAAGGGCAAAAATAGTGATAGAAAAGAACCATACAAAGACACATCCGGTTCTTAATCTCTGGTACCAACACACAAAAAGGCACCCTAAGGAATAAGGTTGCGCACACAAAAAGGAAACAAAGTAGAACTTAACTCCAATGTTTAGCCTACTTATCCCAAAAATGTCCTACCTTGACCCTAGCCACGTTATAACCCTGAAAAGACCTCTAAAAATGCTTGTATATTGAATTTTAACTGGTTGCTTAGAGTTCTTGCAAGCCTATGGTAAAATGGCAGGTTGTACGATGATTGAGAGATAACCCTTTCAATTATGAGCGAAAAATACAAATGTGAGAGAGAGAAAAGGTTGAACATGGACTCTTGCAGACATTTGTCTGATTTGCTACTATCGACGTCTCCTGAGCCTAGCAGGACTGGGCATGATCGCGGCGGTAAGAAGCAGCGGTACCATTGCTGACGTGCAGGGTTGTGAAATTCCTATCATCTTTATTTATCTCTTATTTCTCTAACGATCTTGTCTGACAGCATGTTACTTGAGGACAAGCAACAGTTTAAGTTTAGGGTTGTGATGACAGGAATTTCTAGGGTATTTTTAATATTAGTTTTAGTAGTAAAATGACCAAGACAGGCCCAAATACGAAGAAAAACCTACAGAATCCAAGAAAAGCATCAAGACGAAGTCAAGAATGTGAAAAGACAAGAAAAAGCCAAAAAAGTGAAGAAAATGTGCTGATCATCGTAGCACGATGGCTTCCATCGTGCCACGATGGGAGCTGCTTGTTGGCCAAGAAAACAGAAGAAATAAATCTGGAAAATATTTGTTCATCGCAGCACGATGGCCTATATCGCAGCACGATGACATTACTTGGCGACCAAGCTGATGAAATGCATAGGATCAGTTATAAAATTGAACCGAATCTTCCCATCGTACTGCGATGGACCTATCGCAGCACGATGGCTTGCTGAGGCCCATTACGAAAACTATAAATAGAGCTCTCCTCCCATTGTTTAAATCATTCAGAAATAGTAGAACACTCTCTACTATAAAGGAGGTGTTCGGAGGAGCTCTAAGGGCATAGTTTTCTCCCCTTATGGGAAAACTAACTCAGCAAGGTATATTTTCTTTAGGCTTTTGTATTTAGGTTATAATTCTTTTGTAATTTAAATATGTAGTCTTTTGTATTAGGTGCCTTAGGTTGTGGTGGAGCAGATGAACTCCCCTATGAATATTTGGAGTCTGTGATTGAGTCAAAGTTATAATAAATCGTTATTCAGTATTATGTTTGTTATTTACTTTCTTGCACTTTAATAACGTATCTCGTAATCTGGCCGGATAAGTGGGAGCGCTCATAGAATTGATATTAGGTATTAACTTAATATGGTCCGGAACTAGTAGTAAATAATGCTATGTGTATAGAGACGGTAACATCCTGAACTAGTCGTGAACTGAGCGGTTAGAGGAGGAATCATGCACTAGGTGTGAACTGAGCACTTAGAAGATGAATAGCCCGATACTAGGATCTAGAGGCATTGGATGGGTGAAGGTAATAATGCATGTGTAATAAACAACCCACTTAGTAATTACGGTATGTGACACATCGAGGTTAGGCTCTTGTAGGTACCTTAGTTATTAACGTAGGGAAACTTTAATATACATAGTGTAACAGTAAGGTGTTACTACAATAAAGGAAAAGTCACCGCCGAACAATCATCTGAGTAACTATGTTATACACCGTTCATACCAAATATGAAGAAGGGAGGGAGTCCAACCACCATACATATCCTCTATGTTTCTGAATCTATCTATTATTTGTTTATTTATTTATTTATGCAAGCATATCGCTACTTTTTATAAAACCTTTTTCAAAACCAAAGCGAATGCAAATCCAACAGCTTAAATAACACTAACGAATCTTTGGCACGATCCATGTGGATACGAACTCATTCTAGACACCTAGAGTGTGAATTATTACTCGACGACAGACTGATACACTTGTCAGACCGTAGTCAGTGAGTCGACACCTAAGCATTAATAGTTAGGCACAACCAATCACATAATTACAAATCATTAATATATTAAAAAATTACAAGTATTTAATAGACTAGTAATTAAAACAAAATCTCTATAAATAAGGAAAGAAAAAACAAGAGTGAGTTATAAATTTTTTTTTTTTATGAATTTACTTTATTTTTATTCATTATTGTTTCTCTATTTTTTAGAAACTTAGAGACCGTCCAAACTATTATGAATTTGTTTGATAAAAAAATAGTGGATAGTTAATAAACAAACTTATATCGTATAAATTATAAGATAGCTTATAACCGATAAGCTGACTAATTTAATTTGTATTATTTAATAAAATTAACGGTTGAATTAGCTTATTAAATATAAAGTGATATAAAAAATGTTTAATTAATATTTAATTATTTTCAAGTAAGATGACAAGAATAAATTGAAAGAAAAATAATAAAATATAAACTATAAACTAATTGAATTATTTTATTAATATAAATACAAAGTCTCAATTAGTAAAAAAAATGTTTCGAAAAATAGAGAAATAATAATATATAAAAATAATTGGAAGAAAGAAATAAAAAAATATAGAAACACACAACATGTGGAAATATTTTATTATTTTTCTTTCATTTTATTCTTGTCGTCTTACTTAAAAATAATTAAATATTTTTTTATATCACTTTATTTTTAATAAGATAACTCAACCGTTAATTTTACTAAATAATACAAATTAAATTAGTCAGCTTATCGGTTATAAACTATCTTATAATTTATACGATATAAGTTTGTTTATTAACTATCCACTATTTTTTTATCAAACAAATTCATAATAGTTGGACGGCCATAAGTTTTTAAAAAATAGAGAAATAATAATGAATAAAAATAAAGTACATTCATAATAGTTTTTTTTTTGTTGATAACTCACTCTTTTTTTCTTTCCTTATTTATAGAGATTTTGTTTTAATTACTACTCTATTAATTACTTGTAATTTTTTAATATATTAATGATTTGTAATTATGTGATTGGTTGTGCCTAACCATTAATGCTTAGGTGTAGACTCACCTAAGAATTTCTCAATTGTAAGATAATAATATCACAAGAAAAAAAACAATTTCATTGTTTATAAACAATACAATTATTTTTCAACATTTTTTCATAAAAAAAAATCAATACTGACTACTATGAGAAATTAAAATTCAAAAAATATCAAATTTTATATTTTTGACAGTTTTGATAAATAATATTTGGTTATTATAATTATTTTAATGATAGGAAAAATGATTTATTTTAAAAAAAATATTCATTGACCTATTAATTTAAAGAACTAATGTACCAGTATGTTCGAAATTATCAAATATAGCATAGAATTTCCTCTTTGATATGTGCAATTTATTTGTTTGAATTTTTCATTCAACTATTGTAATTTGCTAGATGTTTTAAAATTTATATTGAATTTTTTATTGTTGTAAATCCTTTGTCAAGAGGTAGAAAATGAAGTTGAATTTTATAAAATCAAGAGTTAAATATGTTTTGTGATAAATGAGCTGAACATGGAAGTGATTTCTAGAGAAGAATTCAAGACCCCTTTACAAGCTCAAAATTTTACACAGTTAACTAACTTAGAAGTCATTTTGTTAGGATACAAGCAAAGAAGTCACTTTGTGTTGGAATCAAGAAAGAAAGGCTGAAAAAGAAAAATGGTGTGCAGAAAGACCTGCAGATTGAAAAACTCAAAAGAATCTGAATCATCTTCCGAAGTCCTTCAAAAGAATGTGTATTCTTCTGACCATCTATATGAGGCATCTATCAGTAACATTGTATCTGATACAGATTTAGGTGTTCTAACTAACACACAAGATGAAATGATGAAAAAATCGGATATTCAGTACAAGAGCTTTTAGAAAAATTGTTCTCTAAATAACCCTAGGAAACTTATTTTTATGCACATCTGTTGTATCCCTTTTTTTCCGTATTAAGCTTGTTTTATTTTAAAGCAGATTTGTTTATAGTTTTAAGGCATATATTTTTCATAGAAAAGTAAGGTTGAAGGAAATTAGGATTTGGTACCACAAATGCTAGGGTTTTAGGGAGAAACAAAAGAGAATTTCTCTTGGTATAATTCTAAGGGTTTGGACGAATTATCCTTGATTCGTCTTGGGTAGACTAAATCTCAAATTGAGTCTCTTTGTCATGAGAAGAGATTCGAGACTTGGGTAGAGTTAGGATTGAAGATTAATTCTTGTAACCCAATTGAGATGTTATTGTAAAGGTTACTGATTTGAATCAAGTAAAACAGAGCGGCTCTCTCCCAAGAGTATGTTGTTTTGACCGAATTGGGTAAATGACTACGGTCTGGCAAGTGCACCAGTCTGTCGTCGAGTAATAATTCACACTCTAGGTGCCTAGAATGAGTTCGTATCCACAGGGATCGTGCCGAAGCTTCACTAGCGTTATTTAAGTTCGTATAGTTTGCATTCGCTTTGGGTTTTGAAAAAGGTTTTATAAAAAGAAGCGTAATGCTTGCATAAATAAATAAATAAATAAATAAATAATAGATTCAGAAACATAGAGGATAGGTATGGTGGTTGGACTCCCTCCCTTCTTCATATTTGGCATGAACGGTGTATAACATAGTTACTCAAATTATTGTTCGGCGGTGACTTTTCCTTTATTGTAGTAACACCTTACTATTACACTATGTATATTAAAGTTTCCCTACGTTAATAACTAAGGTACCTACAAGAGCCTAACCTCGATGTGTCACATACCCTAATTACTAAGTGGGTTGTTGACTACGGTCTGGCAAGTGTACCAGTCTGTCGTCTAGTAATAATCCGCACCCTTAGTTAGGATGGGTTCGTATCCACAGGGACAGCGCCTAGGCTACTAAGTTTATTTTAGGAGTGGGTGAGATTGCCTCCGCTTTGATTTTAAGGTTGATTGATTTTAGAATTTAAGAAAGAAAGTTTGCTTCAGATGAGAAAAGGTAGGTTAAGTGTGTTGAATCCCTCCCTAAGTCCTGCTGGGTAATTGGAGCTATATCGTTGCCTATTCATTCTTACTTACTGGTGAACTAATATAATTAGTAATAACCGCGTACGATAATTACCCTAATTACGAGTATAGAGAATCTTGATTACTAGACAAGGAACTCGTGTTAGCCACGTTGTCACATTCCTACCCTAGTGATTAGACTCTAAATATGTAGTCAATTAAGCATGGTTTCATTAGTTCTTTTACCCTTAATTAATTAAGCTATCATCTATTGATCGGGGTTGGCTGCCGGTTTTGAGGCACAACACTAGATCACTAACCCTATAAGTTAGTTGCCAGCCAGTGGTAAACCCTGGCCTTGAGGCACAATACTAGATATCACCAACCCTAAGAGCGTTCCCTAATTGTGTACATCAACCAGGTTACGTAAATAAAACATAGACAATAGAATAAATAAAACTGAATAGACAATTATATAAACTTAGTACCAGATTACATGATTCCAGCATTCCTAAGGAAGTTCATCTCCCCACCTAACCCTTAGAGGGTTTAGCTACTAAAATGCATAATTAAATTACAAGAATATAAAAATGCATAAGAGAAAACCTAACCTTAGAGCTCTGACTCCTTTTCCTCAAGAGAATAGTAGTTCTCTCTGTTCTGAATGAATAAAATGAGGAAAAGGGAGCTCTATTTATAGTTTTCGCAATGGGCTTAAAATTGCCATCGTGCTGCGCTATACCCATCGTACTGCGATGGAAAGATTCAGTTCAAAATTATAACTGATCCTGTGCGTTTGATCACCTTGGTCGCCAAGTAACCTCATCGTGCTGCGATGTGTGCTATCGCACTGCGATGAAAGATTTTCTTCAGATTTTCTTCTGTTCTTTTCTTGGCCAACAAGTCGCTCTCATCATAGCACGATGAAAACCATCGTGCTGCGATGAACAGAACAATTTTGCTCATTTTTGGCCCTTTTTAGCTTTTTCTTGAATTTCCTTACTTCTTGCGCAAGTAACTTCATTCTTTTAGGATTTTGCTTTGTAATTGGTCTAAAGTGCTGAAATTTACTAATAAAATTATACTAAAAATGCAGTATGAATTCCTGTCATCAGTTGTTTATTACACATGCATTATTACCTTCACCCATCCAATGCCTCTAGATCCTAGTATCGGGTTGTTCATCTTCTAAGTGCTCAGATCACACCTAGTGCATGATTCCTCCTCTAACCGCTCAGTTCGCGACTAGTTCAGGACGTTACCGTCTCTATACACCTAGCGTTATTTCTTCACTTTTTGGGCTTTTTCTTGTCTTTTGGCATCTTGGACTTTGTCTTGATGCTTTTTCTAGCTTTTGTAGGTTTTCCTTCGTATTTGGGCCTGTCTTGGTCATTTTACTACTAATAATAATACTAAAAATACCATAGAAAGTCCTGTCATCACAACCCCAAACTTAAACTGTTGATTGTCCTCAAGTAACATGCTGTCAGACAAGATCGTTAGAAAAATAAGAGATAAATAAAGATGATAGGAATTTCACAACCTTGCTTGTATTTCAGCAATGGTACCGCTGATTTCTTACCGCAGCGATCATGCTCAGTCCTGCTAGGCTCAGGAGACGTCGATAGTAGCAAATCGGACAAATGCCCGCAAGAGTCCATGTTCAACTTTTTCTCTCTCTCTCACATTTGTGTTTTTCGCTCATAATTGAAAGGGTTATCTCTCAATCATCGTACAATCTGCCATTTTACCATAGGCTTATAAGAACTCTAAGCAACCAGTCAAAATTCAATATACATGCATTATTGGAGGTCTTTTAAGGGTTATAACGTGGCTTAGGTCAAGGTAGGACATTTTTGGGAATAGTAGGCTAAACATTGGAGTTAAGTTCTACTTTGTTGTTCCTTTTTGTGTACGCAACCTTTGTTTCCTTAGGGTGCCTTTTTGTGTTCGTATCGAAGATTAAGAACCGGATGTGTCTTTGTGTGGTTCTTTTCTATCACTGTTTGTGCCCTTTGGCTCTTTCTTTTGCCTTTTGGCTCTTTCTGTTGCCCTTTGGCTCTTTCTTTTTCATTTTATTTTTTTAAGAGACTATTTTTTTAGGGAATTTTTTGATGTTTCCCGTCTCTTTTTTATTTATTATTTTTTTTCTTTTTGTAGTGATAGTTCTTCATACACCTACCCCCAAACTTGAAATGTTGCTAGTTCCATGAGCAACCCCAAACTTATTTGTTGCCAAGACTTTGAGAACTATTACCTTAACTCCAAAGAGGGTAATTTCATTGTTTTTCTGGTCTATAGGCTTGTATCGTGGTTTGTCACCGAAACAAAAGGGATAATATTTTCTTACGGCTCAAAATTGGCTAGCAAAGGATATAATATATAAAGGGTGGATTGAAAAAGGCTCTGGGTTATAACAAACAATTGCCTCAATGCATATAATATCAAATCAACTAGTCAGCAGAGAATTAGAGCAAGTTCTAGAAAATAAACAAGTGCACGGTACTCTCATAGTAATTCGAAAGAAAGTGGTAATACCGTTTGGAAATATTTGGCTCAAATCCTCACATGGCTTAGGTATCTGAAAGTTGAACACTTGTCTCACAGACACCAGCTTCATCACTCGTCTTGTTGTCTCCCGAACTTCGCACTTCGGAGCAATCACCTTTGGTTTTTTGTATGAAGGTGTGAAATTCTGCTCATCAGAATTTATAACTCACTTCGCCGCAATCTTACCTATAACAGTTTATCATGCACTAGATAATAAATAGCAAACAATTATTTAATTTTTTGTAAGTTTGAAAAGGGTTGTTAACAGATGAAGATGACATGCGGAATTCTAGGCATACTTTATTGAATTGAAAAAAACTGAAATGAAATACTGAATTGAAATTACTGAATTAAAAATATTTATCCTTGGGTTGCCTCCCAAGCAGCGCATGTTTAGCCTCTCATTAGCTTGAGGCATTTCCTCCATTACAGAGGATAGGTTCGCATGTCTCTCTCTTTTCTTGTTGCTCTTTCCATACTTCTCTGGGTTCTGTTGTTCTTTGAAGGTAGCAAAACAGAGTTGTCCATCATCTTCTGAAGGTGCTGTTTTTATGATGGACTTCCCTTTGCCTTTTGGTGGATGTTCCTTCTTTTGTTCTTTTGGTGCATCAACCCAGCTATTCTTCTTTCTCTCCGCAGCAGGCTTCTTCAGAGGTGGCGTATTAACCCCAAACTTAGATTTTCTGGCCACCTTTCGGTTTCTTCCCCATGCTTTGACCCATGGTGATCGGATATCTACTTCAATGGTTAGCCGCTTCAATTTATCGGTGAGTTCCTCGGGTACCTCCTTTCCTGAGTTGTCTCTATCTCTAGCTGCGCCATTTCATTCTCCAACTCATCTATCTCTATCTTCACCTGTATCTCTTGAACTGGAGTCGGTGGTGTAGCTTCTCTATCTTTCCACTCAAGCATATAGCACTTATCCTTCGTGGCATTGGAAATTTTGATGGTTGTTGCTTTTCCTCCGCTCCTCAGTGTTATCTCGGCAAGGTCCATATCAATGAGTGCCCGGCTGGTTGCTAAGAAGGGTCTTCCAAGAATGATAGGATGTTCTTCATCTTCTCTGATATCCAGGATCATGAAGTCTACTAGAAATTCTAGGTCTTTGACTTTCACCAAGACGTCTCTTACTGTGCCTACTGAGTGAATGGATGATTGATTAGCTAATACGAGTTCCCGTGCTATCCCTGCAGTAGGTAATGCGAGTCTGAACTTATCTGCCAAAGATAATGGTATTACGTTCACACTTGAGCCCACATCACATAGTGCATTGACTCATGCTTTCCCAATCTGACAGATAATGGTGACGCTTCCAGGATCCTCCTTCTTGGGTGGCAGTTGCGCTCTTTTTCTGGACTCGCCATCAGCTTCTTTCTCAGAGTGTTTGCGCTTTTTGTCTTTTAGCGCCATACACTTTTGGTTGCCTTCCAGTTCTCTTATCATTGCATTGACTGTTTCGTCGTCACACCCGACGTTAGTGTAGTCTTCCACAAAAACTATGTCGGACTGGTGCAACCATTCACGGACCATGTTTTGCTGGTATTCTATTTTCCGGATCCTTCTGGCTGAGTATGGTCTTTTCACATAGAACTTGGATTCTGGTACCAGCTTCATCCATCTCTTGATCCATTTTACATGTTCTTCCCACATGTTCTCTAAAGGTATCATGGGTTTCCAGCTGTCTTCCCTGCATGGTTTCGATACATCGGAAAAATTATCTCCTAAAGATTCCATATCTAGATCTGCCAGGTCATCCCAAAATATTCCTTCAGAGCTGTTGTTATTGTGAGGTGGTGTCCACTCCGGTTCTTGCTTAATGCTGACCTTCCCACAGTAATCCTTCATTGCTTCGTTAGGGTCGTCTCTCATGGCTTGGGTGAAAGGCTTCCCCTCCTTGCTGAGATTACTGGATTCTGCAAGCTTTGTGCCTGCCTTCTTTCCCTAAATGTTCTTTCTGGTTCAGGGTTGTACTCAAAATCCAGGTTACCTGTTATCAAGCATAACAAATGAATACCTTAGTAGCATTGGAAAAGGTAATGTTTGAAACTTTATATTTTTTTTTTGGTTTGTCTCATGTGTCTTTGTCACTATGAAAATTCCCAAGTAAGTGAGGTGGATCACAACAGATCGCTTAAATACCAAGACTTTGCCTTAGCCAGAACTTTCACAGATCAAAATTCACAATCATCAACAAGATTTTTTGATTTTTTTAATTTTTTTTGTATTTTTGAAATTTTTTTGACAAACTTAAATAAATCTAGTAATGTTTTGTAAACACAATCCCCGGCAACGGCGCCAAAAACTTGACTACGGTCTGGCAAGTGCACCAGTCTGTCGTCGAGTAATAATTCACACTCTAGGTGTCTAGAATGAGTTCGTATCCACAGGGATCGTGTCGAAGCTTCACTAGCGTTATTTAAGTTCTTATAGTTTGCATTCGCTTTGGATTTTGAAAAAGGTTTTATAAAAAGAAGCGTAATGTTTGCATAAATAAATAATAGATTCAGAAACATAGAGGATAGGTATGGTGGTTGGACTCCCTCCCTTCTTCATATTTGACATGAACGGTGTATAACATAGTTACTCGGATTATTGTTCGGCGGTGACTTTTCCTTCATTGTAGTAACATCTTACTGTTACACTATGTATATTAAAGTTTCCGTACATTAATGACTAAGGTACCTACGAGAGCCTAACCTCGAGTGTCATATACCCTAATTACTAAGTGAGTTGTTCATCTTCTAAGTGCTCAGATCACACCTAGTGCATGATTCCTCCTCTAACCGCTCAGTTCGCGACTAGTTCAGGACGTTACCGTCTCTATACACCTAGCGTTATTTACTACTAGTTCCAGACCACATCAGGTTAATACCCAACATCAATTCTATTAGCGTTCCCGCATACCCGGCCAGATTACGAGATACGTCGTATAAGTGCAAGAAAGTAAATAACAAACATAATACTGAATAACGATTTATTATAACTTGGGACTCAATCACAGACTTCAAATATTCATAGGGGAGTTCATCTTCTCCACCACAACATAAGGCATCTATTACAAAAGACTGCATATTTAAATTACAATAAAGAAATTATAACCTAAACATAAAAGCCTAAAGAAAACATACCTTGCTGAGTTAGTTTTCCCATAAGGGAAGAAAACTATGCCCAATAGAGCTCCTCTGAACCTCTCCTTATAGTAGAGAATGTTCTACTATTTCTGAATGAATAAAATAATGAAAAGGAGGCTCTATTTATAGTTTTCGTAATGGGTCTCAGCAAGGCATCGTGCTGCGATAGGTCCATCGCAGTACGATGTGAAGATTCAGTTCAATTTTATAACTGATCCTGTGCATTTCATCAGCTTGGGCGCCAAGTTAAGTCATCGTGCTGCGATGGCACACATCGTGCTGCGATGAACAGATTTTCTTCAGATTTTATTCTTCTGTTTTCTTGGCGAACAAGCAGCTTCCATCGTGGCACGATGGAAGTCATCGTGCTGCGATGGAATGCTCAATTTCTTCACTTTTTGGGCTTTTTCTTGTCTTTTGGCATCTTGGACTTTGTCTTGATGTTTTTTCTAGCTTTTGTAGGTTTTCCTTCGTATTTGGGCCTGTCTTGGTCATTTTACTACTAATAATAATACTAAAAATACCATAGAAATTCCTGTCATCAGTAAACAAAACTCTTGTGTGTTATTTCTCCTTATTTGCTTGGTCTTTATCATTTGGGTTACTATTACTATTATCTCAATTCCTTTTGATATTGGTTGCTTGTTATGTTTGCCTCACACATCAAGTTTTTATTTGTGTGATTTTAGACAAATTCACAACAATGAGGTTGTTTACAAAAATTATCCTTCATTAATGGTATAGAAAATATAAATTAAAGAATTGAAAGATGAGAGTATATCAATCGTTAGTTGGTTTATTGGTGATTGACACTGAACTTGGTAGGGAGGACCATGATCCGATCCTCCGCAACTACGATCGGAAGGTGGCTGGAACCACTTGATGTCAGAACTAACCATCGAACCAGATTAAAATGGTGGTGAAAGCCAAAAAAAATAGTTAAGAGTATAATTATAAAAATAATATTTAATGTTTAATTGATAATGTAAAGTGATTTATAATTTAATAATATAAATTATTTTTTCAAAGTAATTTATAATTTGGTAGAGAGATGGTATTAAAAATAATAAAATGGATAGGTAGAAATATTTGAATGTAAAATTATCAATATTTGATGCTTAAGCAATTTGATTTCGACAACGATTTTACAGCACATCATATGAGTTTTGTTTATGTAATCGCCAATCGACTCATTCCCAAACTTTGCTTGTAGTGTGTTCTATGACTAGGCTTTTTCCAATTCTATTTTATACATTAAGACAAAATTTTAAAAAAATTATATAAATTAAAATTTGGAGGGTGTTTAGAAACTAGAAAGCTATGAAGCCCCGATACTCTAAAATTGGTGAAGTATCGTGTCCGATACGCACCCGATATCGATACTCTTCCGATACGTCCCGATACTCGTATCGGAAGAGTATCGGTTAAATCTTTATTTTTAAATAAAAAAATAATATCCGATACGCGTCCGATACTTCCCGATACTCGTATCGGAAAAGTATCGGTTAAATATTTATTTCTAAATAAAAATAATAATATCTGATACAATCTGTGTTTCCTAGTAAATGTCAAACTATTATGTTTGTTACACGGGTAACTAACTATATCTTTTTTTAGATAGTACTAATGATGCACTTTTTATATAATACTTAACTTAAGATGTATAATTTAAAATGTACTGGTGATCATTATTTTTTAGGACAATATTAATGAAACACAAATACTTAACATAGTATTAATGATTTTAATTTATTATAATTAGTATTTTTTGTCTTTGTCACTGTTCTGAAGTCACTATGGTGTCATACTATATAACAGGTTGTTAAGTATTTGGGCTTGTCCCAAAATTCCAGTATAAGAATGGATGCTTTATGCTTTTAATTGGTCAGCTGCAGGACCTATATAATTGTCTAATATTGCTACAAGATGGACAAGTTGAAGAGGCTTGATGTCATAACTATTATATGTTTTTTGAGCTATTATATGTCTTTAGTTAGGATTGTGGAGCCCTTGTATGTTGAACATCAAACTGTTTTGCTTTTGTGCAAGTTAATTGGTTTATGTTTACTCTTTGTACAATGAGCTATTGACATTTATAATAATAATAATAATTTTAATAATTTTTTGTCTTTTAAAAAAAATTATCATTATTAATATTATTGATTTTAGTCATGTTTATATATTGTGCATTTATATATTTTGTTTTAAAATTAATTTTTAGTTAACGTATCGCGCCAGTATCGGATATGAATTTTTTAAAATTTTCACGTATCGGCGTATCAGTATCGTATCGTATCCGTATCGTGTCGCGTATCGGGGCTTCATAGCTAGAAAGAAAAGAAAAAGTTGACTTATGTGACAAAAACAGGCTGTAATGTGTAGATACATATAAGGTTACCAAATTAAAATGTACTCCGTACTAAAAATTTGGTACTTTTAGAATTTTGAACGTAGATGAAGAAATAATAAAAAATGATAAATTAAGTTTTTATTACTTTTTGGGTTAAAAAAAGAAAAAAAATTATTTTTATTTTTACTTTATTAAGAAAAAGAAAATCTATTCAATGAATAATCTATACTTTAGTTTTTGTAAGATATAGATGGTAAAATATCATTAATTGTGTTTTGATTTTTTAAAAGAATCAAAATTTTGTAACAAAACTAAAAAATTAAAAGGATTAAAGATTTAAGACAGATAAAATAACATTAGAAAACACTCCTTCTGCGTCCCTCCTAAAAGTCAACACCATTTTTACAAAGATACCAAACAAGTCATATGCCATTTCGTTTGACCTTTTCTTAGGCTAATTAGGCCATCTCAAAATTCTACCACCCTCATACTTGCCTTCTCCTCTTCTTCTAAATTTTTTTTTCTTCATCATCGATCAACACCTTTCTCTTCTTCCTCTAATCTACTTCTTAGTTCACACATTATATTTTGTTAGCAATCAATAATTACTTTTTGTTAGCCATAAAGACAAAAAAAAGTTATAATTTTATATTTTTATAAAGTATTATCGAGAGACTTTAAGAATTTCTAATAATTTTAAGTATTTATCTACGATGGGCCACTTATAAAAATGGTCCACCGTAGCATTAGACTATACTTATATGTCATTTTCTTTTGACTTTTATATAAAGAATTATAGCATACTTTGATCATTTGTCTCCCAAGAAAACCTAACACTATTTCATATTCTAATTAGACTCTTAAAATTCTATCATTAGATGCTTTTAAATTTTCAGCACCTCCACAAATGCATCCACCTCTTCTTCTATCTCCTTTTTCCTTCATCATCAACATCTTTCTTTTCCTCTCACTCTTCTTCTTAATCCCAATACATGTCACTAGTGATGGTGAAACCTACAAATCATGTGCACCTTTTAGTTGTGGAAATTTCACCAACATTAGTTACCCATTTTGGAGTGTCAACAATCAACCAAGTTATTGTGGTCATCCAAACTTCATGCTTGATTGTCAGAAAAACAACTTGACTATTGACATCAAGTCGCAAAAGTTTCATATCATTGATATTAATCAAACATCTCAAGTTTTGAGGATTGCAAGGTTGGATTTATGGAGTTATAATGATACTTCTATTGCTCCTTGTCCCAAGAAGTATATCAATGTAACCATAGATTTGGATTTCTTCGCCTACACTTCCAATTATGAGAAGTATACGCTATTGTATGAGTGTGATCCTCTTCCTACTGACTCGTACATATCTGGTTCTTCTTTGAGTTCAGAAGTTTCTCAAGTGATTTCTTGCCTCATAGAGGGCGAACCTCGTGATGCATACGTAGTTTCAAGAGCTAAAGTGGATGATTTCAAGGGTCTAAAGTGTAAGAATAATATCACAGTTCCAGGACTTAAAAGTTCATTCATAGAATACTCGGATATGGTGGCAAATGTTTTAGATGAAGGATTTGAGGTTGGATGGATTGGAGTGGAAGACAACATATGTGATGGTTGCATGAAATCCGGTGGGAGATGTGGATACAATGTATCGGATAATGCAATTATGTGTCTTTGTCCTAATCAACAATCATATGGTGATTGCGGGTTTTGTCACCCAAATTCATCAGCTGGGATTTTGCTGGATGAGTCCGATTGCAAAAGACCGAAGAAGGCACCATTACCTCTAAAAGCATCATCATTGAGTATGTATTCTACCTTTGCTCGATATGTTATTAGATTCTTTCGATGAATAATATTGTGCTTAGAGTGCGTTTAGAGAACATATTTAGTTTTTATTTAAAATTACCTTATATGACGAAAAACGTTTGTTTAAGCGCTTGATAGAGCTTAAGAATGACAAGAATTTTTTAAGTTAAGTTTCATGAGACAGCTTATGGACGTACATGATAGTCTATAACTATTTCCAAATATTATTAACATCATTTCCTGTTTGATTATAAATATTTTTACATATAAAAATTTATATAATAAACACTTATATTTGTATTGTCAAAAAAATAAAAAATAAACACTTATATTGTATACACGTTTAATTAAGATGTCTATACCTTTTCAAAAAATTCAGTTGAATCCGCTCTTAATATTTTTTTCTTTTGAATGGTGATATTGGACTTTAGTTAATTAGGATCCAAAAATGCTTATTATTAGGACTTGAATCCACTCTCTGGCACGTTGGGTAGAGCTTTATTTCCTATAGAATAGTTTGGTTAGAATAAGTAGAACCCATGTGCCAAGGCTTTTGTAACTATAAACTAGTATACTAATCCTAAAAAAATAAAGAAATAAACTATATTATACCATGAAAATATTTGAGACTGTTGAATAAGATAACTTGTTCAAATATTTAATTTTCATTTACAAAGTTGGCTGACATTGACTTTTATGGATTAATTACCAATGAATTGGTCTAAGTATTAAGTATTTTAGCTAGGTCTCTTAAGTAGGTAGTTATAATTGTTCGATTTCTAACTACTCATGTATAGATTCCCTAGTGGAGATTAATTAACCGCTATCGGCGATGGAAACTTTTCGTATAACATGGAAAAAAAAAAGAACATAAACATTGTAAATGTCACAATAGTGATTGGATGTTAAAAATTGGATTTCATTGAAAGATGATAGCAATTCTAACCAAAGAGTCATACTTAATACATTTGAATTTGGCAATATAATGTATGAGACTAATGTTACACTAATTTACAAATACAAGGCTTAATTAAGGAAATTGCAATACTAAATGTTTGGTTTTGCGGTGAGAAAAATTGATTTTGACAGAATTGATTCTGAAAAATTGATTCTGGCCAAAATTGATTTTAAGTTAAAGTGGTTTATGTTTGGATATATTCATGCAAAAGTGAGTTGAACAAAAAATTTGAGTGTAAAAATCAATTCTAGAATCAGAAGCTACGATTTCTAGCTTCAAGTAGAATCAATTCTTGAGGCAAAACCAATTCTACTTTTGAGAAAGCAAACAAGTCAAAATCAATTCTACACATCCAGAATCAATTCTGGTCGCTCCAGAACTGAAACCAAACATACATTAGTGAGAAGAGCGTTTTTGGTATACAGTAGCCAATGCTTGAACAGATCGATTCCTCTATGCAGGTAAGCATTTGAGCTGGCAAGGGAAAATGAAAATCATTCTAGGTAATACATTTATAATTTCTTACTAGTATTAATGTATTTCTCCCTTTAACTATTTTGTGGTATATATTTAATTTTGATCATTTATCATTATAATTAAGGATCATTAATAAATTTAGTAATGGTCAATGAAAGAAGAATAAATCCTTCCTTTAAATAGGCATGGAAAGACCAAAACTATACTATCATTATCATTATAATTAGTGAACAAAAAACCTTTACCTTTTACCTATCTATGTTGATCACACTGGTTTAGACTATTTCTTTCAAAAGCAAACTATCTGTACTATGCAAAACCTTAAGCACATGTCAAGCCGTACTCGAGATTTTAAGTGTTCTGTCGAAATTATAAATTTTGGTACCCAATTTAATATGATTCTCACACTAGTAGCAACCTCCACCTTTTGATATATTAATTATAATTTTTTTAATTATTATATATGCGTATGTCATATGTGGTTGATCTAAGCTCTTTTTTTTTTTTTTTTTTTTTTTTTTTTTTTTGGTTTTCATCTAAGCTCTTTTTTTTTGTTATTAGAATTTAAGCTTAAATTAAAAATTTATTAATATCAATTATATAGTTTTTATATTTTAATATTAACATCCTCAAGAATCCCTGGCACATGGCTTACCGATATAAATAAATTTTATTAGAGAGGTATTGAATTGTAGGACTTTGATTACATGGAGGTCAATTCACCCCAAATAACATTTTAAGAAAAGAAATAATACTATAATATTTATCTATTTAGTTTTCTTTCATCCATAAACACATAATAATAAGATAGTTCTCTTTCTAACAACAGGTGTTGGAAGTGCAGCAATGGTAGTATTGTTGATGTGCATCATAATTTTTTGTTTCAGAGGCAAGTTATCAATACAAGAAGTAAAATTTCTGTTTAAAGCAAAGAATGATAAAAACATTGAAGCATTTTTAAAAGATCATGGAAATGCTCTATTACAAAAAAGATATAAATTTTCAGAAATAAAAAAAATGACAAACTCATTCAAAATTAAACTTGGTCAAGGAGGTTTTGGTGTTGTATATAAAGGTAAATTATTCAATGGTTGTCTTGTGGCAGTGAAGATATTGAATGCATCAAAAGAAAATGGTGAGAATTTTATTAATGAGGTTGCTAGTATTACTAGAACCTCACATGTTAATATTGTTACCCTTCTTGGATTTTGTTATGAAGGTCGTAAAAAAGCTCTAATATATGAACTTATGCCTAATGGTTCTCTCGACAAATTTATTTACAATAAGGGACCTGAAACCGTTACATCTTTAAGTTGGAATAATTTGCATCAAATTGCAAAAGGAATAGCTCGTGGACTAGAGTACTTGCATAGAGGATGTACCACTCGAATTTTACATTTTGACATAAAACCGCATAACATTCTTTTGGATGAGAATTTTTGCCCAAAGATTTCAGATTTTGGACTTGCAAAGCTCAACCTCAAGAAAGAGAGCATTATTTCGATGTCGGGTCAAAGAGGGACAATGGGCTATGTAGCTCCAGAAATGTGGAATAGACATTTTGGAGGAGTTTCACACAAGTCTGATGTTTATAGTTATGGAGTTATGTTGTTAGAAATGGTGGGTGGAAGGAAAAACATTAATGCTGATGCAAGCCACACAAGTGAGATATACTTTCCTCATTGGGTATATAGTAGGCTTGAGCTTGGTAGTGATTTGAGACCTTATGAGATAAGGGATACAGAAGAAGATGATATTGCAAAGAGAATGACCATTGTGGGTTTATGGTGTATTCAAACATTTCCTAACAATAGGCCTACAATGAGCAAAGTGATTGAAATGTTAGAAGTTAACATGAATTTGTTGGAAATACCACCAAAACCATTGCTTTCATCTCCTACTAGATCGGAATCAGAGTCTTACACATCTTAAAATTTGGTGGTATGTATATTTTGTTTAAATTCATCTCATGGCCCTTTAACGTTTTTAGCAAGTTAATCCTTTAAGTCATAAAATATTTGCACCTTTTCTCTTTTTTCATCTAACTCCGTAAAATGTTATGTAGTCGTTTGACATGTGTAAATTAAATTCTCTACTCTCAAAATTGAGGTTCATAGGTGAATTATTCAGTCTTGATTTGAAACAAAATTAACCAACTATTTGGTTTATGATTTTGTTGATGATATTTTTATTTGTCAAACCAGGTTTAAATTCTAAAAGAAGAAGAAGACGAAAATGAGTATAAGTAAATATGTTTGGTATTATAAACATATTTGGAACCTTCCACCTCAACATTAAATGACCATATATACTGTTTTTAGTTTTTAAGGGAATTGAGATAAAAAAGTTATGGTGAATACATTTTAGGGTTAAATATGTTATGGTGAATATTGTCCAATGGAACTCTTGTTGCTCACATTTACTCAAGGCCAAATACTATAGAAAAGCAGAACAACATTAAGTTGGCTTAATATTGGATATTGCAATTGATATAACACATACATTGGACTATCTTCATTATAATGGCATTGTCTACCATAATGTAAAGTCTCAATATTTTCTTTGATGTAAAATTTTGTGCTAAAGATGCTAACTTTTTTTCATTTTTGGAATATAAGAGGGCATAAGTCTGAAAAAGACACTACATATTAACTAGACGAGGAGTATAAACTCCCAAAGTATATCAAATAGAAAATAAGAACTAACTTGAATTAGCAGAGTCCACCCATTTGTTGTCCCACCATTAGCCGATGTGAGCGTTGTAATTAACCACCATTTTAGAATCCACATGAAGTTCAACCTTAGTAAATCCTCGAGCATGAGCCATCTCTGCAAACCTTCCAACACCCCCCACAATTCCGCTAAATAAGCATTGCAAACTCCTGTCCACTTGGAAAAGCCACAAATCCACTCACCATTCCCCCCCCTTATCACTCCTCCACACTCGGCCATCGTCTTTCCTTAGACGAGCCATCCGTGTTGAGTTGAACCCACCCCACCTTAGGAGGCTGCCACTTGATGTACTCGACAACCTTATCACCAATCTAATTCACTGGCTTCCTACTAGCAACATGATCATAGAGCGGAACCCGACGCATAACATCCAACCAAGGCAGAGTTAGCATCACACCATCACTTTCATGCATCATTTTGTTACGCCAATACCACAAACAAAGACACGTCGTTGCCCAATATTCTGTCCACTGCTTCATACCATCAAATCCCAGCTTCATATTCATGTTGATATTAAGCCATTGTTTTGAATTAACATTAAAGAAAGTCTCTCTGTACTGAATATCATCCATATTAATCCAAATACTAACTTCTTAAGGGCAGTCGCGTAACACATGCAGTGTCATTAGCTTTTGGAAACCACCTTATCGACTTTCATATCGTCTCTATCATACTTACCTGCCACCACTCTACACCACAAAGAGCTTTCCCCTTTCTTCAACTGCCAACCAAGTTTTAGAAGACAAGCATCATTCATAGATTCCAAAGACACATGTTATTGAAGCAACTCATACTATAAGAGACTTAATACGAACGAATGGTTATATAAACCCAGAACATATGTATGGCTCCTAGTTTATTAATAAGCGGGCAGATCTTCAGGCATAAACATCTGCTGGGCAGCAACTAGGGTATGGTGGATGAATCGCAGTATTTAAAAACAATTTATAATCTATAAACTCTAACCTTGTAGTGATAATAGAAAAAAGTAGGCACAATTAACTTCATGATCAAATACCATGTGTTCTGTATTTCTGTTTTCATATACTTATGAACCAGGTTGTTGTTCTAAGTTCTAACACTATTATTCTCTAATGTCTTTCTAGTATCGTTTGTTTTCCATTTGTAGCATATGCAGAAACCAACTTCTAAAGAATATAAGATGATAAAATTATAACTTTATAACATGAAGTTTACATGACCAATTTCTCATTATTTTGCATTCAATACAAAAACAACTTGAGACCTTGAGACTCACTTACTTCACAAGACAACTAAAATGGCTGAGTATGATCTCTACACTGATTAAAAAGTATATAAAAATTATACATACCATTAAGTTTTAAGGCATACAAGGCTCTGATTCTGATCTAGTAGGAGATGAAAGCAATGGTTTTGGTGGTATTTCCAATGACTTCATGCTACCTTCTAACATTTCAATCACTTTACTCATTGTAGGTCTATCATTAGGAAATGTTTGAATACACCACAAACCCACAATGGTCATTCTTCTTGCAATATCATCTTCTTCGGTATCCATTATCCCATCAGGTCTCAAATCACTACCAAGTTCAAGTCTACTGTATACCCAATGAGGAAAGTATATCTCACTTGTGTGACTTGCATCAGCATTAATGTTTTTCCTTCCACCAACCATTTCTAACAACATAATTCCATAACTATAAACATCAGACTTGTGTGAAACTCCTCCAAAATGTCTATTCCACATTTCTGGAGCTACATAACCCATTGTCCCTCTTTGACCCGACATAGAAATAATGCTCTCTTTCTTGAGGTTGAGCTTTGCAAGTCCGAAATCTGAAATCTTTGGGCAAAAATTCTCATCCAAAAGAATGTTATGTGGTTTTATATCAAAATGTAAAATTCGAGTGGTACATCCTCTATGCAAGTACTCTAGCCCACGAGCTATTCCTTTTGCAATTTGATGCAAATTATCCCAACTTAAAGATGTAACGGTTTCAGGTCCCTTATTGTAAATAAATTTGTCAAGAGAACCATTAGACATAAATTCATATATGAGAGCTTTTTTACGACCTTCAAAACAAAATCCAAGAAGGGTGACAATATTAACATGCGAGGTTCGAGTAATACTAGCAACCTCATTAATAAACTCTTCTCCATTTCCTTTCGATGCATTCAATATCTTCACTGCCACGAGACAACCATTGCATAATTTTCCTTTGTACACAACACCAAAACCCCCTTGACCAAGTTTAATTTTGAATGAGTTTGTCATTTTCTTTATTTCCGAAAATTTATATCTTTTTTGCGATAGAGCTCCATGATCTTTTAAAAATGCTTCAATGTTTCTATCATGTTTTGCCATCAACCGAAATTTTACTTGTTGTATTGTTGACTTGCCTCTAAAGTATTGACTTCCCCTCTCAAGATCCTTTGACGATGGATCAGTAGAGAGTCTGTGAGATTGTACATATGACTTTGCATAACATATATTCTTTCGGCGCTTATAGAAATATATCGCAGTTATAATTGCAAGTGCTCCGGACATAGCAGCAGCAAGAGCTAGCAAAAAGTATAGGAAATGTTAATCAGTAATAAATTTTTTATTTACACAAAAAAAAAATTAAAATAATATCATTGAACTTATTACCAATAACGAGTTTCCTCTTCCAATTCCATGGGCCTGCAAAAATTAGTTTTGAAAACAAATATGTTAGCATTGTTCCAATTCAAGGAGAATATTCTACTTGTGTATAACAAACATAAACATGTACATTTATGCATTTTCACCAAAGGCTTGGCAAAGAAGTAAGCACTAGCACATATGGCATATGGCTTAATGTACCAATAATTACATTACACTAAAATAACACTATTTACTGCACTCACAATCACCAATTTCAAAATTAATCGTAATTGTACTAGCCTATGCAGACAACTCAGTTAGTTAGTTGAGGGGCGCTGAAGGAGTTTTAAGTGAAATATTTGGAATTTAAACCCTGAAAACTAACATAATCACTAATTTAGTAGTATTTTTTTTATGAAGACACTTGATGATTGCATCAATAAATTACACAGCTGATTTTATTACTCTGTCTACAAAAAATTACATAAGGAAATAATTCTCATGACTATAAGCATGGCTGCACATCATGCTAATGCTGAACACTATGAAAAAGTGAATTCATAATCAACTTATCTATGGCATATAAGAATAGTAACTATATTTGAGTTGAGGTTTATTGTAATGGAAAGTGGCTTGAAGAAATGTCATTTGGTGCTTCATATTTAGAAAGATTGAAGAGAAGAAGAGAGTTTGAATGGAGATTGAGAGAAACATTAAGAGGAAATTAATTACAAGTTTGTTGGTTGCTAGGTATGTGTTGTGGAAATTTTTTTCATCAACATATTCCTAATATTTGTGTTCTTAAACTAGAAATTGGAGTTTTGTGAAATTATTAAGAGTATTGTGGTAGTTTATAGGTGGAGTGTGATACTAGTCAAAACGTCCACAATGGAAAGTAGGTGCAGTTTCTTGCAATAGAAGTTATCTAACTCCACATTTTGTACTTATAATATAATCAATATAATACATATATGGGTGGGAGAAAGTAGAAGAAGTATGAAAAATAAAGAAAAAATGTACCCAATGATATGATAGAAAACAACGAGTTTAGGAGGCATAATATTCTGTATAAATCAGTTTTACATTATTAGACTAGTCAAAACGTCCACAATGGAAAGTAGGTGCAGTTTCTTGCAATAGAAGTTTGCAGAATCCACATTTTGTACATATAATATAATCAATATAATCATATATGGGTGGGAGAAAGGAAAACAAGTATGAAAAATATAAATAAATAAATGTACCCAATGATATGATAGAAAACAAAGAGTTCAGCAGGCATTTTACATTAACATCTAATAAGAGTTTTCCATCCTTTCATGACATATATATATATATATATATATATTAAGTTTAACAATTATAATAGTAAAGTTATGTAGAAAAATAGTAGCGATTTTCATATAGACTATGGTTATATTTGAATGAAACCGTACTACATTATTAGACTAGGCTTCATATTTGAATATAAATTTACAAAGTTATTACTAGAATTTATGTGAATATAGTAATACTAAGATATATGAATGTAAATTTATTAGTTTTTCTAAGGAGAAAATGAGTGGATGACTTTGTTGTCATGAAAAGTATGAGAAAGCAGAAAATGAATTCTATGATTGTGAAAGACGTGTTGAATAAAAAAGTAGGAAAATAAAGACTTGTTTGCACAAACATACAATTGCAGTACAACTAATTCTTTGACAAATGAAATTACCAATATGCCCTTAAGATGTAGTTGTTTCCAAGTAAGCTGATTAAGTCAAATAAGTTCAAGGAAAAATAACATTCCTTTATTGCATAAGTTCCTTAATTAATGTGATCCTAATTAATGTATATGACAATATTGTGATCCTAATTAATGTATATGAATGTGGATATGCTTTAACCAATTCATTGCTCTGTTCTACCCAATAAATGTTGAAATATTCAATCAACAAAGACACTAATTAAATGTTTTTTCCTTTTCTAATGAGATATAGTTGATTAATTGATCTCGAGGGGTTGAAACCACTTGATGACACAGAACTGACCACGAACTAGATTAAATTTGTAGTGAAAGACAAAAAAAAAATTACCAAAAAATTATAAGTATGAACATACTGTTACTAACTAAAAATCAACTCAAGTTAATTGTAAATAATCAACTAAAAATTAACTTAAAAATATTTTCATCTTTGAATATCTAGTAGCTATCAATTAAACACTTGAAGATGCAAACAAGAATGTCTAAACACTTTAAGTTGCTCAAGGGGTGAGAATTGGCAATGCCAGAAGTAAGGTTTTAAATAAAGGTATGCAACTGCGATCTAAACCGCAACATTATTACTTTGTCGCGACCTATATACCATCTTGCAATCGTTGAGGCCTTATCGGTCACATTTGACTGTAATTCTCTCTAAACAAACTACGACATGATTGTTATTAATCGCGTTGTAACCTATACACAGTCTAGCCTTCAATGTGACTGATTGATATGTACATATCAATTGGTCATATTTGACTATGACTCTCTACAATATCTAAAATCGTAACACAGACACAACTATTATCGCAAAAACCTACTTATTGTTTACGAGAAAAGAGATAGAAAACATACTTTTGTGAGGACAGTGTGATAAATAATCAATAGATCCATCTGGACAATAATCAATATAGCAAGACTTAACAATATCCCTATTGTTCTTCCATTCACAATCTCCTTCATCCCTTCCCAAACACTTGAAACATTCGTCATCGTCAACGATATACACCACCTCAAATTCCTTATCCCAAGCACTTTCAAGAACTTCACGCTCAAAATAACCAGATTTATTTTTGTCCATAGGAAACTCTGTTCCTACTGGTACTTGAATATGTCCCTTGCAACTCTTTAACACATCATTTTCATCACCACCAACATAAAAGAAAGAAGGATTCTGACTCCGAGGTCCACATGGAGAAATATATGAATACTGAGAGGAACAATTGTAGTATACGGTGATGTTCTTGAGAGTTGGGAGAAGGTGAAACAGAGTTGGAGGCAAAAAATATTCAACAAATTGAGGAGAACAAAGATCTTGATAAAGGTTTTGTTTTTGGAGTTTGATGGTGTGTTCTTTTGTGTTGATATCAAGTACTGTGAAATTTTGTGAGGATAATTGAATGGTAGTAATGTTGTTTTTGTTGCAGTAAAGTTGAAAAGGGTAGCCAGCGCCACATGGTAAAAGACGATTTTCTCCCCAGAATGGATACAATATGTTGGTGATATTTCCACAATTGTAGGAGTTTTTTATGTCTCTACAACTTGAATAATCATAATCGTTAAGGGTCTGTTTGGTTCAATTGAGAAGGAGGGGAGGGGAGGGGAGGTGAGGAGAGAGATTTATTATGTTGACAAAATTACCCTCATTTTTTTATTAAAATTCAAAATTATCCTTGTTGGAATATTAAAATTCTAGGTTTTATTTTTTTTTTACAACAAAAAAAATTTAGGTTTTCTACTCATTAGATTTTATTTTTGTTATATATCCATTAAATTTTATTTTTGACGTAATATATCCATTATAATTTAATCCTTATTTTGAGTTTATAAGGTTAAGAGTAAAAAAGTAAATTACTTCTCCAAAATTTAAAATATTCCCTCACCTCCCCTCCCCTCCCCTCCAAAAACTTCGAACCAAACGGACCCTAACTGATTGAGGTGGTTGTTGTGGCTGAGAATGGGATGGTGTTGGGAAAGTGGTTATTATTGACAAGAAGAAAAAGAAGAAAGAGATGTATTTAATATTTGTGAAAATAGGGATGTGATTCTCCATTATGTTGAGAACAAAGGAAGAATAGATTATCTACAACTTAGGGAAGGAGTTAAGTTGATGATAGCCTGGTGAGTTTAAGTTATGCTCTTAGGAGGACCACGAAAATTAGTCAACTGAAAAGTCACCCGCGAAATTTCCACCCACTTTCCTCAATTAATTTTATAAAAGGATTAATGGTTGTGGAATGTGGAAAATGCGTCACACGTGTTCGAATGTCTAGTAACTACTCTGTGTGGCATAACGTTCTGTTGTGACTAAACTTATTATCGGCATTGCATAATTCTATATTTGGAGAATTTTTATCAATTTGCAGGTTTGCTGTGAAGTATTAGAATATGTCTATATTTATTATGATAATTTGTATAGAAATTATAATAAATATAGACATATTCTAATAGAAAGTTGCAGGATGTGGGCTGAAAGGTGGAGTGCTATTTGGTTCGCTTGTATATGGGTGCTTCGAAAGGTCGCAACAGAAAGATTTTTAAGAACAAAACTGGATTGGCAGAAGATTAGAGAAATAAAAATCATGTCATTGAAATGGCTAAAATGCAAGGTTATTGAGTTTAATTTTTCACTCAGTCAATGGATTGTACATCTATTGGAGGAGTATCTAGGTTCTATCAGATAAAATTGTTCTTAACAGCTTGACTAGATATTTAAAATGTAAGTAGGCCGAAGACATATATCAGAACATAGTTGTGGTTCCTGCAGTATTTCTGGATTTTTGCTGCTGTGATATCTTTCAATTGGTATGTTCGATCTTTTTTAATTGTGTTTGATTGTAGTCTTGCTGCTGTGGCATCCTTCTTTTGGTGTGTTGGATCTGTGTCAGGTTGTTGTTTTGGCTTAGGCATGATGTTCTTCTTTTATTGTTTCCCTTTAATTATTAAACAGATTCCTGAGAACTTCATCGGCGTGGTTTCTGTGTCAGTTGTAACTATGAGGAGCTGTCATGGTGTTTAGATGCTGTAGTGGTATTGTATTTGATTCTTTGCTTCAATCCTGGGTGGGAGCTTTAGTAATTTTAGAGGCTTGGTGCTTTATTTGATTACTAAAGCTTGGATTGGCTGCTAATGTTTGGATTGTTGTACACATTTGTACATCTTGTGGTTAATCATTTTCAATTTAAGCTCTTATTCTTTTTTCAAAAAAAACAAGCTATAATAGAAAAGCTGCATATAATTCGCTAGAAGCAGAAATAGGAATAGGGAACTAGAAACTCAAGAGCAGGATTTTAAATAGATCAAGGTTTGTGACCGCGATATTATGGCTAATGATTGTATCAATTGCGAGACAGATCCTCTGACAGCTAGATGTTTTACGGAACACAAAAAAACTTTGGCTAAAGGAAGGATACCTACAGAGTCACAATTTTTTTAACTTAATCTTGAATATTTGATGGCTGACCAAATAAACACTTGAAGACCAAACTAATTTATCCAAAGTTTCATGGTTTTTTATTTCGTGGCAGCCTATACGCAACGCAACTATGATTGAGGCTACACCATTCACATTGGACTGCGATTCTATGCAATATCATAAATCATAACACAGCCGCAAGCGTTATGGAGAAAATATACTATTAGAAATATAAAGTTAGAGTTCGTTATAGTAGGTAGTTAGTTTGTTAATCCTCTACTAGCTCTATATATCGAGCATCTCATGATTTCATTTACTATCATTTACCAGTTAGTCGATATAAATTCAAAAGAATTTTTCTTTTTATCAAGATCACAAACTTATTTGGTTTAAATATCATTTTTGTCCCTGTAAGTTCGCGTTTTTTTTTGTTTTAGTCCCTGTATTTTTTTTGTTCCAAATTAGTCCTTGTATGTTCAAATCTTTTGGTTTTAGTCCTTTTAACTAAAATCCGCAGGAAACTAGCGAATTTTCCTGTAGATTTTCCTGCGGATTTTAGCTTTAGGGACTAAAATAAAAATGATTTGCACATGCAGAGACTAATTTGCAACAAAAAAAGATACAAGGACTAAAACCAAAAAATTATGAAATTACATAGACGAAAATGATGTATAAGCCAACTTATTTTTCTTATGTGATGAATCTTCATTTCTTTGATCATGCAAATACTAACACATTTATAATAATGAGATAAAGAGATAGAAAACATACTTTTGTGATGAGAAGAACAGTGCGTGGAAGAACCAATAGATCCATCTGGACAATTCTCATAATAGCATAGCTCAACATGTTTATCAATATATTCACTAGAACAATCTCCTCCTTCAATTCCCAAACAACCTAAACATTCCTCATTAACATTATACCTCACCTCAAATCCTTGATTCAAAACACTTTCAAGTTCATCATAATTGAAAAAATCCTCCTCAGGAGAAAAATCGGCACCTGCTGGCACTTTGATATGTTTTTGACATTTTTGATTTGTAATTTCTTCAAACAGCTTATCTGCATAGCCGACATGGCCATGACCGAAAGAAGGATTGAGAGGCATAGTGAGTGACAGTGGGAGTACAATTGTAGTATATGGTGATATTGACAATTGGGGAATACGAAAACAGAGTTGGAGACAAATAAGTATCATTAAATTGAGGAGAACAAATATTAAAAGAAAGGTCTGTTCTTTTGAGTTTCATGGTGTGTTTTTCTGTGTTGATATCAAGTACTGTGAAATTTTGTAGTAGTAGTGTCGTTGTTGTTGCAGTTAAGGTAAAACGGTTTGCTACCGCAGTTATAATTACGATATTGTCCCCAGAATGGATAAGAGATGTAGGCGATATTTCCACAATTGTAGGAGTTTTTTATATCTCTGCAAGTTGAATAATCGTAAACTAATTGAGAATGGGATTGTGTTGGGAAAGTGGTTATTATTATTATTATTATGAAGAAGAAGAAGAATATGAAAGATATGTGTTTAATATTTATGAGTGTAGTGATATGATTATTAACCATTATGTTGAGATTGAGACCAAGGAAGAAAATAAGAAGAGATGAGTTGAGTTATGGAAGGAGTTCAGTTGAAAGGGGTGAGCTGATTATGCAGTTATAGTCTCGCCAGTCACCAAAAATGAGTCTCGCGGCACGGCCATAGAGTCAACTGAAAAGTCACCCGCCAAATTTCTACTCTATTTTATTTTCCGGAAACGAATAGCCTGTAGTTGAATTGAGTAGTTGAATTGAACTGCAGAATCCTACGGTAAGGTTTTAAGCTGTGAAGCCCCGATGCTCAAAATATTGTGACGAATCGTGTCCGATAGGTACCTGATATCGATACTCTTTCAATATGTTCCGATATCCGTATCGGAAAAGTATCAGATAAATCATTATTTTTAAATAAAAAATAATACCCGATACGTCCTGATACACGTATCAGAAAAGTATCGGTTAAATTATTATTTTTAAATTAAAAAAAATATCTGATATGTGTCTGATACGAAGATTATTTTTTGGATCGTACTTGCGATGTTTTTTTATGGTATTAATGATGTCTTTTTTGTATAATAACTTAAGATGTATAACTTAAGATGTACGTGTGATCATTATTTTTTGGAGATAATATTAACTTAAGATGTTCTCATATATCAGATCTCGAGAGTTTCTAGTATTGATTGGCGTTGGTTTATTATGATGCCCTTGTATCAGACCCGCTTGTTTGGTCTAGTATCATTTAGGCTCTGTTTGGTAAAAAATAGCGGATAGCTGATAAGCTAGCTTATAGCGGATGAACTTATAGCGGATAGCTTATAAGCTAGCTTTTAGCTTATAGCGAATAAGCTAGCTGATTGAATTTGTAGTGTTTGGTAAAATTAGCGGTTGAACTAGCTTATAAGTATGAAATGACATAAAAATGATATGTTTAATTAATATTTAATTCTTTTCAAGTAAGATGATAGGGGTAAAATTGGAAGAAAAGATAATAAGCTATAAGCTAGTAAAATAAGCTATAAGCTCTTTTTTAAAAACTGTTACCAAACAGAGCTTTTAGCTTATAAGCTAAAAGCTATAAGCTATAAGCTAGCTTATTTGGTTTACCAAACAGAGCCTTAGTTTTTCACCACAATTTGCAAATATTTGGATATTTGTTAAAGTTTGCTTATGAATCTTACTCTTTTCTTGCCTTTTGTTTTGATTTAAATTTCTTTAGTTATTTCAATTTGTTTTGATGTCAATCTGGTTGAATTACTAATTCTCTAATCATTTATTTATGGCAATTTCTTTATACATGGTTCAAAGATGAAGACTATGTGTTAGTTTGCTTTGGTCTTCTTTTGTTATTCTTTTCCTTCTCTATTTTGTCATTTTTTTCCTGTCATATGATTGTTATGTTCATATGTTGTAGTTTGGTAATAATCTCCCTTAATTTTTAGGCAATTTTAGGACAGTTTATAGGGGACATTATCATTGCAGCCCTTGAGAGTAAGTGTACTGTTCGTCATTTAATTTTCAAATTAGGTATGAGTTTTGATCTGCAAAAATTTTTAATTAACTATAGATTTGCTTGACGTTTGAATTGTTTTTGTTATTTTTAGAGTGATTTGCCAATTCTAATTCCATTCTTCTAATTAGTACTGTATCGTAAATTATAGTTGTCCACTTACATAGTGTCTTGGTTTCTTTTTCATGATAACGTTAATATGCAGGAATTTTGGATTCTGACAAGAGTTTTAACAATGTATTAGGATGATATTGTTGATGATAAATTCTTATTTCCCATTTTTGTTGATTTTATTTGTTAGATTAATAAACTTTATCTCCAAAATTTGGACTGCCGTAAAATCTTTGCATGAATATTAAAACATTTAAAATACTACTCATAACTTCTGGACATTAGGACAATAAAAATAATCGGATATATCTTTACTATTATGTCTGTTTGTCTGCTTTTTCTATTACCTAATGTATTATAGCATATCTAACTAATTTTTCTTTTTTTGTTTGCATTATAGAATGGTTGGATGGTGATCGTTTTGAAGCTACTCAATTCGAGATATGAGAAAAAAAATTTAGCAAACTTACATAATTCATATTGCTATCATTTATCTTTTTTCCAATGTGTTACTTTACCTATTGTGTGGACCAATGCATGTAAATTATAATTTTTATTTTGAGAGAAACTAAAAATACACAAATTAGTTTAAATAAAAATCAAATTTATAATAAACTACTGTTTAAAATTTATATACATTATCAGAATAGAAAATGCGAATCACATAAAAGGGCACAGAATGTGCCCGTTTGGCCGCTAGTTTTAAAATTAAAAGGAAAACAATAAAACTCTTAACAAATGCGGTGCTATAATAACATTTTGACGAGGTAGTTTAACTAGACATTTTAATTTTATTATTTTTTTTAACATGATTTTTAATATAAAAGATTCAAATAAGAAAATAGTTTAAATAACTTCTTTTTTGAATGATAAATTTTCAAAAAGTCGCTAAATAGAAATTATTTTAAATTATTTTTCATAAAAATCATTTTTAATCATTTTTTAGAGAGATTTTTTTATAAAAATATGATTTTTATAAAGATAAAATCTCTAACATAAATAATAGAATGTCAAAATCATTTTTTGTTGGTCAAGTCAAAATCACTCTTTTAATTTATATAAAAATGAATTTGATATTACTTTTACTATTTGTAACTATATTATCTTAAAAATCTTTTTAAAAAAACATTCAATTAGTCTCAAAGGGAGTAATGAGGTGAAACATTCAAATTATTGAGGAAAAAAAGGAAAGGCGGGAGTCGGCCCAAATCCCGAAACTGAAATTGAAATGAGGGGCCACGTCACGTTAGTCTCACTGTCACTCACCACTTTCTGTTTGGCTCTCTCTTTCTCTCTTACCATTTTCTATTTGTTTCCGTTTCCTCACTTTTCATTTCACACTCTCTCTTTACAACACAACAACACAAAAATCTTCTTCTCTCTTTTTTTTTCATCTTTCATTCACCTCTCTATGGCTTCTTCAGGTATCAATCAATCATTCATCATCTTCTTCTTCTCTCTAATCTCTCATTTTCAGTTCATTTTTTCACGATTTCGTTCTTCTAATTTCAACTTCTTGAAATTCATTTTCTGTTTTGTTAATCATTCATGTAACTACTATCATTATCATCATTTCATGCTTGATTCATAAACATGCTTGTAAATTATCTGCAATTTAGTGTTATTTAGTTCTAAAAATTTCAAGATCTTTAACCTAGAATTGAGTAGAGTAGATTGAGCGATGGATGAGTGAATGTTTCTGCGTAGATCTACATCTATGTATGAATGAATGTTGTATTTATCATGATCATCGTTAAATATTAGTGTAAATCATTGATTAAGTGTTTGAAATTAATAATTACTACTTAAGTTATATGAAAATTCGTTCTGTTTGTATCTAGTGAGATGTTGTGACTAACGTGATAAAATTTAGGGATTAACATGATGAAATTTTGTAAAAATTTAGAGACTAAGGAAGCGTAGAAGTGTTAGTTTTGTATAGTTTAGGAGACAATTGATTTTGGCGGTGTAAAATTGATTTCGACATGTTTGGTTGCTCTCAAGTAGAATTGATCTTGACTCAAAATTGATTATAACTTGAAGCTAGGATTTGTAGCTTTTGAGTCTAAATGTGATTTTTACACTATTATTATTTATTGTTCAACTCATTTTTACATAAATGCAACCAAACATAAACTAATTTGCATTCAACTCAATTTTATGCTTATTCGTTCGATCAAGAGATGCAATCTTGCTTGGAGACATAACTTTATACAACCTTAATTAAATGCCATCTGTTTGAAAGTATTGAATAAGTACTTTTGAGCAACATTTTTTGTGCTTTTGATAGTCTGAGAGATTTAAAGTGCCTATATTGGATATTTTTTTTGCTATCTATTTTGACTGTAGGATTTTTAAACTGTTTTAGTTTTCTGATACTATTTAGATTTCCTTCATATCTTAGGAAAATGATGAGAAAAAATGTGACCACTGCTGGTCAGTCTCACTGAATGATTTTGCAATTCATAGTTATTGTTTGTGACTTTGTGTTACTTCTATTCATTTGAGTTTCTATGATTTTAATGAATTTTTCCTTACTGATTGTCTGATGTTTGGAATGGGAAAATTGTTCCTTTTAGGATTTTCTTATTTATTTTTCCTCTAATGCAGAGCGCTTATCATATACTTTTTTTTTATCCTCAGAATCTCAGATGGAGAGCTCTGACGATTTTGGTGAAGCTTTTGACCAAGAGAGTTTATTGGCGACTCAATATTATACTCCACATCCGAAGAAAATATTGCCAAAGTCTGGTATTCAACCTGTCAATTTAGATTTCTCTCCTAGCTCGGGTGGGGTTAGCTCTGCCGCGTCTATGAAGGAGGGTTCTTCTAGATCACCTTCCTCATCATCCTCAGATTCAGAGTCTGAATCTTTTATCAAGTCTGTAATCCATTATCAGGGGACACCAGTGAATACCGATGGCAAGCAACCCCCTGAAGGTAAACTGAAAGAAGACCTTCCTGATACGGAAAGACAAAGCCAGCTTGTTGAGGAAGGAGAAAATAGAAGTTATGATGACTTGCTGAAGAAGTTCCTTAAAAATGAGGAAGAGCTAAGAGTTTCCAATTTTAAACTTCAGCTTTCAGAAGAAGAGATTATCAAGTTGAAGAATCAAATTGAGAAAAGCGAGGGTCAACTTGATAATGTGCAGAAAGAATTAACACTAAATAAGGAGGAACTTGAATATGAAAAAGGACAGGTACTGGAGTTGAGAAAACAAACAGCTGAGTTGGAGACTCATGTTCCAGATTGTTGCTACAAGATTGCAAGTTTGGTGGAACAGCAGGAGGTAGCTAATGAACACCTCAAAATATCAAACACTGAAGTTGCAAGATTAAGAAAGGAACTTGAGAGTAGGTCATCTGAGAATCATCAATTGCAAGGCCACCTTGGAATGGCACAGGAAAATGTGGTGAAATTAGAACACCAGCTTGATTCAGGGAGCAATAAGATTCGAGAGTTAGAAGACATGATTGCATGGTTTAAAGCTAATGAAACAAACCATGAACTTGAGGTGCAAAGAATGAAGGCTGAAATGCTTGATGTGCAGGAACAGTTCTCTTTAGAGAGAGATCAATTGCATTCTGAAATTGTGAGCTTGTCAGAAATTAAAATAGATTTGACCTCTAGACTGGAGGAATGGGAGTGCAGAAGCAGTTTATTAGAAAAGAAATTAAGGCAATTTGAAACTGAAAATTTGGAGCAAGAAGAGTTGTATGCTACACAACAAATGGTTATGCAAGGCGAAATCAGTTCATTAAAGGAAGAACTAAGTCAGAGAAGACATGAAGTGGAAGCTGTGAATAAGGAATTTGATAAGCACAAGCAGAAATTTGACATGCTCATGACTGAAAAAGATGAAGCCAATGCTAAGATTGATAACCTTAAGGCTGAGATAAGCTTCCGAGATGATCAAATAGCAAATATGGAGAGAGAGCTTTTCCAGCAACGCACACAACAGGCTGAGCTGACTGCAGAATCTGAAACTAGACTGAATCTATTAAATGAGTTGAAACTTAAAGTTGAAGAATTTGAAAAAGAGGTGACTAGACAGAATGCTGTGATCTCTGATCGGGATGAGGAGAAGAGGGAGGCAATCCGGCAACTGTGCTTCTCGATTGATCACTATAGGAGTGGATATAAAGAACTTCTTCAAGCTTTTACTGGTCATAGGCGCCGTACTGTTATAGCCTCCTAAAGTTACATTCACTGGTCTCATCGTTTATATTGTTTTGTAGAACTTTGCGGATTATTAGCTATGCATGTCTTTCTCTTATTTCTGTTATGCAGTTAAACAAAATATCGCATACAGATTGTGCAAGATTTTTTTCTTTTTTGGGTGCACAGTGTTCTTTACTCAGCAAAGTTTAGTTCTCCTTTTCATGAAATATTATCTAGCTTTAGTTTCTTTACAATCATGATACATCAGATAATTTTTGTATGTTTGTTAAGACTAGAAGCTGTTGGAATTGGTATTTTGATTATGATAAACTAGCAATGACATAATTCTAGTTATCTAGCAGATATATTTTATAGTGAGGACATTGACTATAAAGTTTGGGTTGAACACATCAACAGCCTGGAATAGTGAACAAACCTATTCTAATTTCTGTTTCTTCACAGCCAAATTTCTTTACTCTTCAATCTTTCCGCTTAGTTTAAGATTCAACTGGAGATTGATATATGGTGTTCTCTACGTCGAATGCCAATGCATGTGTGAGGTGAGACATTACTCCACCTACAAATTGTGTTGGGCATTATTGGTTAAAGTATATTTCTTTTATTATGTTTAATTTTTTGTTGCGATTTTGTTTTGCCAGAATTATACAAATTCATTTCTTATTGTTTAAACTGTGGTAATAGGTTTTTGTACAATAAAATACTTTCTTCTTCTTTCACAAGCAAAGAATAGCTTTTTCCTCTAGTTTGGTTTTATTGTGGCTGTTTGAGACCTATAGTCCCACAACTTTCAACCAATTGCCTCTTCTCTCTCACAATTCGTAAGTTTCTACGTTTCTTCTCTGTCGTTTCTATACTTTGATTAACCAAATATCCATATGAAATTAATTAAAATCTTTAATGGAAACTCACTGAATGTAGCTGCAATGTTTCTAATTCTGTGTGTTCGGATTTTATTTCTAATTGTTATGATTCTAGTGTTGATTCTATCGTTGTTAAATGACAAGAACCAATTAATTTGATTCAAGTAGTTAATGACCTCTCCCTAGAATGAGGACGAATCGATCTGGAGAACCCGAAATATGGATTACCTGTGAACTAAAGGGTTAATATCAACCAAAAAAATGACGGTCATGCCGGATTTGGTGTGGCGGAGTTTTGGACAACTGCTATATGAAATTCATGATGAAATTCCTGCCATGGCAGCACCGTAGGCTGCAATGGTGTGTTTATGTGGCGAATTTTTAGCCTTCTGCCATCCGTCATAGACAATATTGTTTGATTCTACAGAGCATAGTTATCAATTGCGGTTGTAGTCGCGATTGCGAGTAGTCATAATTGTTGTTAAGCTACAAACTTTGATATGGTTGCAAAATGCGGCTGCAATTGTATTTTCAAATTTGCAATTTAACAATGTTTTTGAACAATTTAATGACCTGAACTGTTGACACAAACCAATTTGGTGAACCTGTTAGAGCAATTCAGTTAACGATATTTTAACGTGATTCTGTTTTGTAGGAGTTAGTTTGTGTAGCTGCCATTCGTGATATGTGAATTATTGTTAGAAACCATAGCAACAAGATATTAAGGTTTTAGATAGCAATGAGACGGGGAAGAAGAATTTGAAGAGGGCAACAGAGGAAAACCATATAACTCTTTCAAGATGGGCATACCATTATGCAGGTGGTGTCTCTTTGAGGCTCCAATCTTATTGAGGTACTGCATTGATCAATGTTTAAAATATTCCAAAAATTTCCCTTTTAGTTTCTATAGGTTTAGTTTTTATTTATCTTTCCATTTTGATTTGTTTCCAGTTCATGGATGCACATGGTGAGAAATCACTAGCTCTATTTCCTGCTAAATTTCAGAAAAGCATGTGGATAAAATAAAGGTTTTTTCTATTTAAGAATCAATTCAATACTCATTTTTCTGATTTAAAATCAACTCTAAGTATTATTTATTCAATTTTTGGAAAACAAAAAACTAACTGTTTTACTTATAGTATTATTAGAACTAGTAGGATGCCCGTGCTGCGCACGGGTCTGATTAGAACGTCAAGCCATATAAATCAAACATGTATACATTAAGATACTAATCAAAAAGTTAAAGCATGAAATTAAATTTACTATATTTAGACATAGCAAAATTATTTAACCAGAGATTAAAAATGTCATATCTCCGTAAATTAAAGTTTTGTATCAATAATAGTTTGTAATAGTGATTTTAAATTTTTTATCAGCAATAAAAACTTTCATCTCCCCGTCAATTCTAAAAAAAAATTAGTAATAACTGATAATAGTGATTTTAAAATTTTTATTGACGATAAAAAATAGTCATCTGTCCGTGGATTAAATTTTTTTTACCAGAGATTAAAAATGTCATCTCTCTGTAAATTAAAATTTTGTAACAATAATAGTTTATAATAGCGATTTTAAAATTTTTATCAGCACTAAAAATTGTCATCTCCCCGTGAATTTTTAAAAAAAATTAGTAATAACTTGTAATAGTGATTTTAAAACTTTTTTTTTTAATTTTATTAGTAATAACTTATAATAGTTATTTTAAATTTTTTACCACAGATTAAAAATGTCATCTCTCCGCAAATTATAATTTTGTATCAATAATAGTTTGTAATATTTATTTTAAATTATTTATCAACAATAAAAATTATCATCTCCCCGTGAATTTTAAATAAAATTAGTAATAACTTATAATAGTGATTTTAAAAAATTTATTGGCGGTAAAAAATAGTCATCTGCCCGTGAATTAAAATTTTATTAGTGATAACTTATAATAGTTATTTTAAATTAGAAGAAATAAAGCAATAAAGTTTATGTTAAAATGTGTGTTGCACGGGTTTTGTGGAACATCGTATATAATTGCCACAAACTTTTATCGGCGATAAAATTATCATCTCTATGTGTATTATAAATTTGTATCATTAAAACGTGTAATAGTGATTTTAAAATTTTTATTAGGGATAAAAAATAGTCATTTGCCCGTGAATTAAAATTTTATTAGTAATAACATATAATAGTTATTTTAAATTTTTTATCAACAATAAAAATTGTCATCTCCCCGTGAATTTTAAAAAAATTTACATAAGTATATATCATGTATATAAAAAAAATTATGGACATAAGTAGAGAAGATTCTTATATATCATTTTAAAATTTCAAATTATGCAACTCCAATTACAAAACTGGTTTTTAAAGTGTACATGTGTTTTTTTTCTCTAAGTGAGTATTGATTGTCATAATTGTGTTGCACATCAAGGAAGGAAAAAGCAAGCTTACACCACAATTATCAAGAAAGAAATTTTATAATTGGATTAGTTACTTAGAATAAGTGGTTATATTGTTTGAGAATACATGAGTTACTATTTGAGAATACATAGGTTACTATTTGTAATTTGACATAGAAATAAGGCTATTATTTTATATTTGAGAATATATAGGAGTGCTATTTGGGACATATGTTACTATTTGAGAATAATTTATAATAGTAATTTTACTATTTGAGAATATATATAGGTTACTATTTGAAAATTCATGGGCTACTATTTGAAAATTCATGGGTTACTATTTATAATTTGACATAGAAAGAAAGTTACTATTTGAGAATATATAGGAGTGGTATTTGAGACATAGGAGTATTGTTAAAAATATAGGTATGAGTCAAAATTGATTGCATGAAATTTGATTGGAGCATAGCTGAATAAATATCCTCCATGTGTGATGATTCAATTCTTAGCTTTAAAATTCACATGACACTATCATTTGGAATACATAACATCAATTCCAAGCTTCTCAGCATAGGTGATTACATGCAATAAAATTTTAAAAAGTCTTGGTTTAAGTGTGCAATCTGCATATTAACAAATGAAAATAGATATTTCTCATATACTTGAATTTAAGTTTTAAATTTGTACGATATATTTGCCAACTTGTGAAAATCCCAAGCTTATTAGCATGGGTGGTTAGATGCAATAAAATTTGGGTGGAATTTATATGATGCATCTTTGCCATGGTTGCATGAAACCATACATTTGTGGCTAATTGATTAGAAAGACTTAGTTTAAGGGTGCAATCTACATATTAACATATGAAGATAGATATTTCTCATATACTTGAATTTATAACTTGTGAAGATAGATTGATAACTATACTTTAATTTAAGTCTTAATATTAAGCAAGCACCAAACACATACACAAAGAAGTCCAAACTCAAAGCTCAAAAGTACATACCCAAATAGATAAGTGTGGAAACACCTAAAGACTACCAAACATAAATATTTTTAGCAAAGATAGTAGCCATGATAAAAAATAATCACTTATTTTTAGTCCAAATACATGCATTGGTTTCCGTGATTTTATTTCTCTCTTCTCATTTTCTCTTCTACCAAGCAAAGCATTAAAGTGATTCTACTTCGCGTGCACTTATATGATGATAAATATCATCCCTGATGTACAGTGTGCAAAATATACAGATTTGCTCTTGGCACTCTTATTGGTAAGGGCTGCTACCATTCCTGACATCAATAAGAAACAACACAATTTGAAACCATAAAAAATTCAATTTTAATAACACTGCATAAAAAGTTATTTAGGAGATTGTGAGGAAAAAGAAGTCATAGTCAATTCTCCATTAAGATCATATCATATTGATCCTAAAATACACCTCATAGTGTATTTGAAATAATCACATATAAATGGATCCAACATGAAAAGAAAATATGGATGTACACAAACTGCAACTTATTTATTCAATTATTCTGATCATACTGTGATGGAATTTTTTGCATATGAGAAATGAGAAGCTATTGAATATTGTCATTACCATTGACAAAGGTTTGCCACAACACTTATATGACCTACCAATGAATCACAATTCTGTCAAATTATATGGAAATTTGATATCTGTTTTGATATTTTACCCCATTTTCAGTGCAGTAGAAAGTGAAGATAATACACTTTCAAAACAATAGTTGCTAGATAGTGTTATTATCCATACCTTGTGGTTTCAATCCATGCCTTTGAGTCAACACATGTAGTCAATCCTTCTAGTTAATAGTTAAAAGCCATATCCTTTGATGTAAATCAAGATTAAAATAAAAAATTCAATCATGATTAATATGAGATTAAGAAATTAAATAAAAAAGTTATCTTATTTATACTCAAATTCAATCAGATAGTCCTTGAAAAATTCATATGCAATAACAACCAAGATTTATCCCACTAATTGGGGTTGACTATATAGATCAATCCAACTCATTAATCTCTAGATCTTTCTTATAAAACTCATCTCATCTATTAAATTAAAATTTAGCATATTAGTTATCAGTAGCTATCAAATGACCCTTGAAAAAAATTCATTTTATGTCAAAACAAATCAAATCATAATGAGTAAGTATTCAATTGCAATCAAAATATAAGCCATTTGAAAAAAATCAATTTTTTTTCGCAAATATAATCAAAGCTAATCACTTGGATAAAGCATAATCAAACCTTCCACGCGATCCATCCATCCCAAGAAGAATCTGCAATACAGCTACTGAAGCACCTTTACATCAATTTTGATTTCCTCTTTGATTTCCATTATCTTTCCAAGGTTTTAATCTTCACTCTCTCATTCCTCTTTAAGTGTCTGAAAACAAAGCTTATTCTTTGACACACTATTTCAAGTCAATACAATTCCTACACAATGCAACATTATTTAGGCTACCTAGGATCAAAGTTCACAAAACCACCAACCATATATAATAAACATTGTATAACAAAAGAAACACTTGTCCACAAATCTTTGAATATCATTAAGCTATTCATCTAGTCTTCACCTAATGTTAGCAAATTACTCATAGCCCCTTTAATTTCCCACCTACCATTCAAAACATAGAACACAAAAAAAACATAAAAAACTCAACAACTTAATTTGGTTAATGATAGTGGACACACAAACATAAAATAAATTTCAAAAGAAGCATTCATCAAAAGAAAGAAAATAGATCTTTAGTTGCTCTTGCACCTACCTTGTCTCAAACACCAACAATAACCTATTACCAAGTACTGCATGAAGTTCATTGATCAAATTCTTTTCAAATGAGGCCTCAAATAATTTATCCATCTTAAATTAATATATATCAAATGAAAATGTATGAACAAAGTATTGAAAGAAAAACTATATGAAATTTTATATATGTATATGTTTGCACCAGCTAGTTTAGGGACTGATATTTGAGCATTTATGACTGATTATTCTCAAATTGAGTTGGTTCAGCACCATTATCTTTGCTGATTTTCTTCTTTCATGTGTACATCTTCACAACTATAGGCAAAAAAAAATCCACATTAATTAAAAAATAAATCATGCTAATTAACAATTACCGTCATTATTCCCAATTACCATCAAAAGATTCTCATTTGGAACTGAATTTGTAACCAAGTAATCAAATGCATTAACACCTAAAACTTCAACCACCATAGTTTTTTCATCTTTATTCCATAACCCACTTCCTCCTACATCCACTTCAATCTTCATCTCAAAAACAAAACCCAGAAATCAAAATCCAAAAAATCTCAACTTTCAACAAAAATTAACCAAACTCAGAACTTAAAATTAAGCACTTGTTAATAACACCACCAATTTCATATCTCAAAAAAATTCAATTTTGAGTTCAGAAAATTGCCTCCAAGGAACCATGATTGAAGTAACAACAATGTCAAAACAAAAAAAAAACATTATAACTAAACGGTTAGTTCAAATAATAATCAAAAGAGTTGAAAGGAGAGAGAAGAACAGGTTTTGCGGTTTCTAACTCCAAAGAAACTTTCAACAAAAAAATGGAAAGAAATCATTAAATCCTCTTACTTCCCTTTTACAAAAGCAAAACTCAAAAAATCAGTAAATCAAGAGGAATGAAATTAGGGATCCAAATCAGAACCAAAAATCAGTAAAGAAGAAAAGAAATCAAAAGCAAAATTGAAACTGAAATTGGAGAGGAAGAAAAAGAAAAAACAGATATAAAACTTTATTCATTATCATCACCATAAACTACTATCATCTTCTTCAACATAACTCAAAGCCATTTCATCAAAAACTAAAAACAAAAAAGGCAAAAAAGTAACAGAACAAAAGAAAAAGAGAAAGAAGCACAGAAGAAGAATCAAACCTCATCCAACACCATCGGCCAACCACCACCGCGAATCTGGCAAACTTCCGGCCAGCACGCTGCCATCCGAAACCGCCACCGTCGCAGCCGCGCCACCACCCTCAGCCGCCTGTGATAAAAAGAAAAAAAAAAGAATAAAATTTCATGAAAGCTAAATGTAAGGCTTCAAATCCAAAATTGAAATTAAAAATTAAAGAAGAAGAGCTTTTGGGGTGAAAGAATTTTTTGGGTGAGTTGATCTTGGTTTGATTTGGGGTATTTTATGAGAAAAGAGAGAGAGCATATGAGAGAAAAGAGAGAGAGAGAGAAAAAATTTGACAAATGAATTTTTTTTGGAAAAGGAAAATATATAACCTATGAAGTGAAGGAATATATTGACACATGGAAGCATGCATGAAGGTGTCTTGTGTGACATGAGGGGTTTATCTTGCAAGAGAAAGAAAAGCAAAGGGTTGAAATATGAAGGTTCCTTTGTCATGATAGTATGATGTCATAATAGTAACAATATCCATGTGTAAACATATAATTGATATAGCAAAATAATGGCCAATCAAAAGAATTAAGAAGGTATGATGGAATAAGGTGGAAGAAAGCATAGAGCATTTGTTGCAATAGTAGATAGAACGTATAAACACTTGATGCAATAGTGAATATGCCACATATATACAATGATGTGGATGAAATTGATAGACTTGTGAACTAACTATTGGACAAAGCAAAAATAGGGCTAAAGTGGCATCTATGTGGGTCACACAAAGAAACTTGTTAAGAGGCTATTGGTACACATATGCAATTGACATCATCGTGACACAATACATGACATAAGGTGCTAGGGTTTTGAGCTTGGAGTGTCAAAATACCTAGTCACTTTTAGTATAATAGAAAGATTTGGGAGGCCTATCCTCAACCATAAAAATTGTTGGCTTAATCATCATTTTCGTCCCTGTAAGTTCGCAAGTTTTTGGTTTTAATCCCTGTATTTTTTTTTTTTGCAAATTAGTCCATGTATGTTCAAATCTTTTGGTTTTAGTCCCTTAAAACTAAAATCCGCAGGAAAATCCATAGGGAACCACCGAATTTTCCTGCAGATTTTCCTGCGGATTTTAGCTTTAGGGACTAAAATAAAAAAGATTTGCACATGTAGGGACTAATTTGCAACAAAAAAAGATACAGGGACTAAAATCAAAAATTTATGAACTTACAGGGACGAAAATGATGTTTAAGCCAAATTTGTTTTAAACTTGAGGTTTGCACTACCCTTATAAAGGCTATCTATCTCATATCTCTAGCCAATGTGAGACTTCTAACAAGTATTATGCCTTTGCTATCATTGATGATTTTACTGAGGTCTTGACTTTGGTGAAAGAATTGTGTAAATGCTCACTCATGGAATGGACAGTTTCTCTTTTCAAATGTTCCTAGCATGATATGCTTACCCAAACCTCTTTTTTTAGATATATTTATAGCATCTCTAAATCAGATTAAGTTCTGGATGATATATTTTGCTTCATCTTATCTACCCAACCTCTTACTGGTTTATTATGGAACTATTTGAAAGTCATACATGTTTTAATAATTCAATCTTAAGCCTAATAGAAGTTAGTTCGGTGTGTTAGTTACAATAACTAACTCCCAAGGGATAGCAAAACGGCCAATCGGCCCCGTAACAACCCACCCCGTCATCAACCTGTGAAAAGTCGTGCGGTTGGGGCGGGCTTACAGAGGTAGCAGGATGAATATCTCACCCCGCCCCATTTTATAACGGGCCGGCGGGCTATTCTGCCAATTTTTTAAATAAAATTTATTAGTTAAAAGTTTCACTAAGACAATAGAAAAATAATTAAATTAAACAATATTTTATGTAACAAAAATATGCATTTATTGAATTTATAAAAATTATCATTTGAAATTTAGAGATAGCAAAATGGGTCGGACCCGTCGGCTTGGCCCATTTAGCTCGCTATTTTTGGCGGGCCTGTTGGGTTGGAATTTTGAACCCACCATTAGTAGTTGATCCACCCCGCCTACCCCGCTTGAAAACCAGGGTGGGGCGGGTTGACCCGTCGAACCTAGTAAGTAATAAAAATACATTTTTTCCACCTTTATAAACAACTTTTAAATTTTTCTCTTATATTTGACTGATAAAATAGAGAAAAAAAAATCTTTTTAAATATTTGGACTAGATTAATTTTTAAACTACTCTTGTTTTATGACTTGAAACATATGAAATATGATCTCGAATCTACATGGATAAGGAGAATATGGATGAATTTGATCCATATGTCCCACATGGCACATAAATACATAATAATGAAAATAAAAGTGGGCAGTCAATAAAATAAAAAGGTAGTTTTAATTAGCCATGACGTCTTTCTACTTAAAGGGATTCTCCCCAAATGAAAAAAGTTGGAAAAAGATAATTTCAGATTTGAAGGCTTTATTCTGTAATGTAATGGCAAACACCATTCAAATAAATAAACTCATCATGGTCCCCTCTTGCCCCTAAAGCAACCCTTATACTAATGTTCTTGGACCAACTAATCAATCACAAATAGTCACTATCTCTTTTTTCATACCAAATAGTCACAAATAGTCATCACAAATAGTTTAAAATAACACTTTTTTAATTTGACAACCAAAAATTTAACACCACTACAGGGAAAGGATAGATGCTGTTATAGATTACTCCCTCTATTTTAAAATAGGTATCGTTTAAGAAATGTTATCAAATGATAACCCTATAAATTATTGGTGCATTTTCCATGATCATCATAAATATATAATAAATACATTGGGAACGTTGTATATAGTAGTAATACTTAATTAGAGAACACAATTGAAAAAAATTATATTAAAAAATAGGCCAAATTATACTTTTAGTCCTTTAACTTATTTAATGGTTTCATTTTGGTCCCTTAATTATTTGTTGTTCCGTTTTGATCCTTTAACTTTATTTTTATCAGTCATTTTAGTCCTTTCATTCAGTTTCAAATCTGGAACGTTGGATATGAGAGGCACATGGTACACTTGCCACATCTGATAATTTCCATTTTGTTCAAAAACATTTCTCCCAGCACACTTCTCTATCCAAAGACTATCACAACCAAAATAGGAACAAGAAGAATTGTTTTTGTATAAAGAAACACAGAGGAGATTTGAAGAAGAGGCATAGGTGAGACAAGAATGAAAATGAATATAAGAACAAGAAGAATTTGAAGGAACAAACTGAAAAAATCAAACCCAGAAATTAATTTAGGATAAAGGAACAAACTTTACCTAATTATCAATTCCCATAAATTGGGAAGTGGGGTAGCTACCATTAAATTTGAATATGAAATCTGCATTTGAAAGAACAATCTTTGGGTTTTTTTTCTTTTTCCTTCTTCTCTATCTTGTTTTTGTGTTTGTTCAAGTTTGGTGTTTGTGTGATGTTTTCAATTATAATGGTGGTGTTCCTTCCACATCAAAGCTTGGATGATGTTCTGGTGTAGTGGGTGAACGCAAAAGAAAGAGAATGAAAATAGAAATTATAAGATGCTGTGAGTCTACCATAAAATCTGATGTGCCTCTCATATCCAACATTCAAGATTTGAAAACTAATTTAAAGGACTAAAATGACTAATAAAAATAAAGTTAAAGGATCAAAATGGAACAACAAATAATTAAGGGACCAAAATGAAACCATTAAATAAGTTAAGGGACTAAAAATATAATTTAGCCTAAAAAATATAAATGACATTTATTTTAAAATAACATTTTGAAAAGTGCTGTCATAAATGTACCCTTAGACCATATATTAAGAAATTGAATGTACTTTTGTCACCCTACACATTTTCTCGCGCGCTCTACAATTTTACAAAAATACTCTTTTCCGCTATTTAGGTAGTGGATACACCAAAAAAGATCCTACCATAATTGTTTTTTATATTGTCCACTACTTAAGTAGCAGACGACATTTTTCAAAAAAATATCATTTTTATAACATCCACTACTTAAGTAGCAGAAGGGTAAAACGGAAAAGGTGTAGAACGCGCGAGAAATTGGTAAGGTGGAAGATGTAAATCTCATTAAAGTGTTCAGAAACAACTGTAGTTGTTCAACACACCCTTATGAATTGGATACTCTTTGGCAGCAGAATACATAATCCTTTTTGTTTCACATGCACAGTACCATTTACTTTTCTCTATTCCCCATGCAATCCTCAAAACCACAAAGCAAATAATAATAATAATACTAGTAATACTTAAAACTTTATTTTACACTGACAGCATTGGATCTTCTTCTAGTTCCAATGGAAATTTTCAAATTCTTCTTCTACTTCATTAATCTTCTCTTTGCTTTCATCTTAACATCATCATCTTTAGCAATTGATCCTTATTCACAAGCACTCCTAAGTCTAAAATCTGAGCTTATAGATTATGATAATACCTTGCATGATTGGGTGGTGGCATCAAATGGAAGTTCCTATGCATGTTCTTGGTCTGGTATAAAGTGTAACAAGGACAAAATTGTAATTTCAATAGACCTTTCCATGAAGAAACTTGGAGGTATACTATCAGGTAACCAATTAAGTATCTTCACAAATGTTACTGATTTCAACATAAGCTATAATTTCTTTTCTGGTAAACTTCCACAAGAAATTTTCAACCTCACAAGTTTGAAAAGCTTGGATATAAGCAGAAACAATTTCTCAGGTCAATTCCCAAAAGGAATTCCTAAACTCAAAAATTTAGTTGTACTTGATGCTTTTAGCAACAGCTTTTCAGGTCAATTACCAGCTGAATTTTCAGAATTGGATAATCTTAAGATTCTTAATCTAGCTGGTAGTTACTTCAGTGGAACAATTCCATCTGAATATGGTTCTTTCAGAAGTCTTGAGTTTCTTCATTTAGCTGGAAATTCTCTATCTGGAAGTATACCTTCAGAACTCGGTAACCTCGAAACAGCGACACATATCGAGATTGGTTACAACTTTTATCAGGGTTTCATTCCACCTCAACTAGGTAATTTGAGTCAGCTTCATTATCTTGATATAGCAGGTGCAAATCTATCTGGATCAATTCCAAAGGAATTTTCCAACCTCACAAGTTTACAATCACTTTTTCTGTTCAGAAACCAACTTACAGGTTCAATACCTAATGAGTTCAGCAATATTAAACCTCTCACAAATTTAGATCTTTCTGATAATTTCCTTTCAGGGTCAATTCCCGAAAGCTTTTCCGAGCTAAAAAGCTTAAGACTTCTTAGTCTTATGTATAATGACATGAGTGGAACTGTTCCTGATGAGATTGCAGAACTAAGTTCATTGGAAACTTTACTCATTTGGAATAATCGCTTCTCTGGATTACTTCCGAAGAGTTTAGGTAAAAACTCGAAACTCAAGTGGGTGGATGTGTCCACAAACAAATTCAATGGCAGTATACCACCGGACATTTGTCGAGGTGGAGTACTGTCGAAGCTAATCCTGTTTTCAAACAAATTCACAGGTAGTCTTTTCTCGATCTCGAATTGTTCTTCCCTTGTTCGACTTCGTCTAGAAAATAATTCATTCTCCGGTGAAGTCTCTTTAAAATTCAGCCATCTTCCTGATATCACATATGTTGATTTGTCATGGAACAAATTTGTTGGTGGGATTCCCTTGGATATTTCTCAAGCTACTCAATTGGAGTATTTTAATGTCTCTTATAATAACCAATTAGGAGGCATAATCCCTACATTAATATGGTCTTTGCCGCAACTTCAAAATTTCTCGGCATCTTCTTGTGGTATTTTAGGCATTCTTCCTTCATTTGACTCTTGCAAATCAATTTCAACAATTGATCTTGGTAGAAACAACTTATCTGGAACAATCTCAAAAAGTGTTTCGAAATGTCAAGCTCTTGTGACAATCGAATTGCCTGACAATAATATGACGGGTCAAATACCTGAGGAGCTCGCAAGTATCCCTATTCTTGAAATCGTAGATTTATCTAACAACAAGTTCAATGGCCCTATACCTGAAAAGTTTGGTAGTTTATCAAGTTTACATCTTCTCAATGTGTCTTTCAACAATATCTCAGGTTCAATACCAAATACAAAGACATTTAAAATAATGAATGAAAGTGCATTTGTTGGAAACTCGGAGCTATGCGGAGCACCTCTAAGACCATGTTTTGAGAGAGTAGGAATATTAGGTAGCAAAGGAGCTCGGAAGCTTACACATATTTTGTTACTCTCTATAGGGCTGCTAATAATCCTTCTGGTATTGGCTTTTGGAATACTTCATTTCAGAAAGGAATTTAAAAGTCAATGGAAAATGGTTTCATTTGTTGGACTTCCTCAATTCACAGCGAATGACGTCTTGACAAGCTTCAGTGTGGTTGCCACGGAACATACACATATTCTGTCATCACCGTCACCTGTAGTTACAAAGGCGGTTCTTCCAACAGGTATAACAGTATTAGTCAAGAAGATTGAATGGGAAAATAGGAGCATTAATGTGGTGTCAGAATTTATAACGAGACTAGGAAATACAAGGCACAAGAATTTAATCAGATTGTTGGGTTTTTGCCACAATCAGCAACTAGTTTACCTTTTGTATGATTACTTACCAAATGGAAACTTGGCCGAGAAAATTGGAATGAAATGGGATTGGTCAGCTAAATTCAGAACAGTGGTCGGAATTGCAAGAGGACTGTGCTTTCTTCACCATGAATGTTACCCGGCTATACCGCATGGAGACTTGAAATCTAGCAATGTTGTATTCGATGAAAATATGGAACCCCATTTGGCTGAATTTGGGTTTAAACAAGTCTTACAGTTGAGCAAATGCGCATCTCCGACTAAAACTATGCAGGAAACAGGTATGACAAAATTCTGTGCAGCGTCCGTAAGAATGAATGAATTAAGAGATATTTCCACATCAATTATTTTATTCCCATTATTAACTATGTAAAATAGACCTAACTAACCTGTTCTAAAATCGACCCTTGATACTTACAAAGAACACTATATAACCATGAACCGATGGTCAAACCGGTTCAATCTCCGGTCCGATTTTTAAAACATTGATATGAACACTGATTTTAGGTTTATTTTTAATGGCAGAATACAATGAAGTAATGAAAGAGGAACTCAGCAATGATGTCTACAATTTTGGGAAGATGATTCTAGAAATTTTAACTGGCGGAAAGTTGACAAGTGCAGCAACCAACATTCACAGCAATTCACAGGAGGTTCTTCTAAGAGAAGTTTACAATGATAACGAAGTGACCTCTGTCGGTTCAATGCAAGAGATTAAACAGGTTATTGAGGTTGCTATGCTTTGCACGAAAAGCAGATCATCCGATCGTCCATTCATGGAAGATGTTCTGGAGCTTCTGTCAGGGTTAAAATGTTTAGAAAATGATGGAAGTTCTAAATAAGAGAAATAAAACTTATTCCATTTGCATCAAAGTCCAGAAAGTAATTAGAAACTTTTATAATTTGCTAACTAACAAGTTTGCAAATGTGTAATTACATGAGTTTGTATCTTGTATAGTACATATTTCCATTGTTTCTGTGTGCCATATAATCATGTCTCAGTTTTCAGTGTACCAAAAAATAATTGGATTTTCTGTGTTAGGATTTTCTTTCTAATTGTAATGATTCTAGTGTTTATTCTATTGTTGTTAAATATATGACGGAACCAAGTAATTAAACTCAAGTGGTTAATGATTTCTCCCTAGGACGAGGACGAATCATTCTGGAGAAACCAAGTTCGATTCTTGGTAGGATGAGCATGTAGTTCATTGATAAATCAACTCAAACTTTTTCCTCAATCTTTACGGAGATTTGTTGTAGTTGATGAAAGTGGAAAGAAAAAAGCCATTGAATCAAGACGCAAGGTTTCATGTCTCGTTACTCGAGTTCTTTTCTATGAACAAGTCCGAACATTACAAAAGTCTCCTCCCAGAATGGTGCGCTCGTGTTACCAACTTTGATTTGTAGATTTATAATTACATTCCTTGTTGAATAATCATATTCTCTATATACCAAACTTGAATATTACTATATTTTAGCATCTAATAGTATCCATAATGATATCAAATACTCAAATTTTCAATCATGATTTTTGTGTAGGCCTGAAATTTTCACACATAATTTAAGTAAAAGAACCACCTCTCAACATGAGAATGAAATGGACACAGGTGATTATGATGATGATGGACTACCTCCATTGGAAGTAAATACTAATAGGATGAGACCTATTGAGTTGTGCAGGTAGGTGAAGATTTAGAATCAAATTCAAATACAAATGATTCTAATATAGTTGGATCCCATAATTTAACCAACAATATATAAATAATGTTTTTGTCCTATTTTTGTGTGCTGATTGGCTTGAGCATTTACATCATTACATCTTTGAACTCTACCAAAAAGAATTGAGTTTTCATTAATTAGTCAAACTACAGAACACATCATAGCAGAAAACTTATTTCATTAATTTCTTTTTGATTTTTTCTTTTCTCAATGGTGAGAACTACTAATAAGATTTCAGTTTGAATTTCATTGTTAAATTTAAAAAGGGATTTTAATTTGAATTTAAATGTGAAGAATAATTTTTTAATTGTTTTAATATGCTTTTGTAGAATTAGGTAAAAACAAATATTGTAAAACTAGAGAAGAAATTTTTTAATTGAATTTGACTTTTTGAATCATGTGAGAAATGAAACAAATTTAATTGATTTTTTCAGAAAATCTTCATTTTTTTTTAAACAAATAAACTTAATGCATTTCATTAATTACCAAAAGCTCAATACATGAAAGAATAATCTCAAATCTATGGAAACTAGTCCAAGAATTGGCCTCCCTAACTAAAATATGAGCAACTTCATTTAAAATCCTTTTTTAGGAATATATAGTTTATAAAATGGGAATTCCTTTTATTAGTTTTAATTTGAACTTCTTAAGACTATGTGATAAATGGAAAAGAAAAAAATTTCTTTCACATCGGTTCAACCCTAAAAAAATAAAAATAAATTAACAACTCAAAATTTAATTTTTTTTTAATGAAAATGTACACATAGTATTTCATTAATTAGAATGTGCTAAATAAAATTTGGTATATCCACCAAAATTTAGAAACTAGCTTACAATGTGATTGCCTTAGCAAGCTTATGGGCAACCTCATTTATTTATTTGTCTTTATACAAACGTTGCACTTGAGTTTCTATGATAGTTAAAAAAAAATAGATTTACAATGCTCAGCGATTACACCAAACCATGTGAAGTCACATTTTCAGGTATGAAAACTATCGACCGCTCTTTTTGAATCCAACTCAAATTTCACTAGACCTAAATTAAGCTCATGAACCCAGTTAAGTGCTGCAAAAAGTTCAAATGCTTCATCAAATGCAATTCACTCTTTGGAGAAAACCACAATTTCTTAGCTAGAATAAAAACACCATCACATCTCTAATACATATTTTAAAATCTTTCTTTAGTTATAAAGGTGATTGTCCATGTCTTCTTTTACATTGATTCAACTGTTGTACTTAACAAAAATTAGATTTTGTGTAATTTTTCAAGGCCTTATAATAAAATTTGTCTTGGAGCTTTAAATATCTTTATTTCATGCTATAGCAAATACACAAAACATAGATAATAGTACCTCTTTAGGTTGATAATTAAACAACATGAAAGAAGATATGATAGGTTTCAAATTTTGATGGAATAATCTAATTTATCTATTGTCTTCTTTTCTTGGACAATACATCAAATTTAAAGTGGGCCTAACATAACTTTTTAGAGTAATATGTTCTTGCACTAAAAATATAACTTACTTCATCAGCCTTTCACGTTGAAAGCTCCTTGAAACCTCTTCACATATTCATATTAATTGTGTATTTCAACTACTCTTCACCTACCTAGCATACAACCTCCCTACCCATTCAACAACTATGCCATTCATCCTCTCTTCAACTATTCTATAAATAAAAACTTACCATCAAACTCCCTTCACACTATAAAATTTAAAATTCTATTCAATCTCTTTTCATGAGTAAACTCATTTAAACTTCTCTTTAAATACCTTTTTTTTCCTTCTATTACTATATCTTGATTACATAGATCGCCCTCTTTTAACCAATGATGATACTAAAATATTGGCACAACAACGGCTCACAACTATGTAAATGAATGTTTGATGTATTCCAACAATCCTTTTGAAATTGTTTACAATTCATGGCTCTGGCCATCTAATTTCAAAGTAATTGACCAGACAAGGTTGAAAGAAGTTTGATGGCCACAGCCCGTGGATTGTAAACATTTTCTCCCAAATATGTCTATAGTACATGATTGTGATCATCAAACTTCAGTGGAGAAGTCTTATAGAAGTTTGATAGTCACAACCAATGTATAGAGATTATACTTGGCAAGGTTGAGGAGACTTCTCGCATTCATGAGTTTGTGAGCCACTATTGTGCCAATAATCACCAACATTTGGTGGAAGTGATATACATATCAATTGATGCCAATATATTAAAGATTTGGAAATGAGTGCTACATTTTAGTTGATTTTTATTAATTTTAATTTGTTTAGTTAAAAAATAAAATTTAAATTTGCATATGAATTATTAGCATAATCAAGAGATTATGACATGTGTGTGTGTGAATAGCCAAATTGTTCCACACTGAATTATTTTTCCTTTATATTCTGTTTAAATGATTTAAATTGAGATTGTATTTTTATTTAGAGATAGATAAACTTTATGTTTCTAGTCTTCTAATAATAAACATTGAAGAAAAGGTTAATATGTTTGTAATCTCTCTATCTTTTTCGGATTGATCTTTAGCATAATTGAAAATTGTTATCCTTAGTCCTTAATTGATCATCAATAATTTTTCTAATGAAATGGTATTTTCAGTATAGCTCCAAAGTAAGGTTCAAGCTGGAGAACAATAGAATGAAAGATTGAGAGATGTTTCTTTTATTTATTTGCTTAGATTTTTGCCTCATCTCATAAAAGAATGACTTTCAGCTTCTAGAAGTGAATATTTGTGTGTCATAGTAATTTTTTTCTTTCATTTTGTTTCATAAATAGGAACTAGGGGATCAAAAGAAAAATATTGAATCCAAGAAGATCAGGTAATACAACAACATGGATCTTCAAAGTTCTTTCACTCAAGAGGTACACAGTTTTATTGATTGCCTAGTTATTTAGCTATTTGTAAACTATTTAGCTCATTAATAGAGTATTAGTCTTTGCTTTTTGCTTTTACATTGACCATTTTTTATTTTTTTTTTATTTTGTAGAGAAAGTACAAGTGTGTACAAGATCAATGCGACATATCGTGGGAGTCATCATACTTAATGAGATTAGGCTTATTTGTGATACTACTTTGTATTTTTATTTGTAATTTGGTTATTTTTATTTGTAATTTGATTGTGATATAGTGTTGGAAATATATTTGTGGCCTATATTTTGTTTCAATAGATTTGATTCACATTGAAAAAAATAAATTTGGGTAAATTTATAGAATTACTCAACAAGTTGAAGTATTTTTCAATATGCATTTTGGCATTAAATATAAAAAATGGATTATTAAAAAAAAAACAGAACAATAAACTTTCCTGCGGATTTACCTGCAGAGAGGTTTTCTGGGGAATTTCCTATGGCATTTTCTGCGGAATTATCTGTGGATTTGTCGCAGAAAGTTTGCTGTGGATTTATTTTCATTTTCAGCAAGAGATTCCGCGTGAAAGTTTTATGAGGATCTCAAAATCCGCAGGAAACAATAACCCACGAAGGTATTAGCTAGTAACTAGAATCCGCATATAATAAGCATATTTCTAGTAGTGCAAGGGAAAAAAGCCTCCGAAAAAATCATAAGTTCTATAGTTTACGCAAAAAAAAAAGACATCGGAATAAAGACAAAGGCCTTTGAAAAAGAAAAAGTAGTGTCTTACGCGGTATAAAACAATGCGAGACTTTTACTTTGTGAATAATAGAAAAATATTTGAAACTTTGTATTAAAAAAAGATTTTTTATATTCTTTATTTTGTTTGACATTTTTACTCTTTTTCTAAATAAACAAAAAAAAATCTCACTTTAAAATTCTCTTTAATTTAGACCTCTTTTAGGGTTAGGTATGTCCTTTTAGGTAGATAAATATATAATACCTCTTTAGTCATAAATCCATTTGAAAGGAGATATGAAATAACTCAAATTTTGATGAAATATTTTAATTTATTTATTGTTTGCTTTTCTTGGATAAAATATATCAAATTTTAGTGGGAATAACTCTTTCCATTGTAATATTTCATTACTCTAAAAATGCAAATTATTCTTCAACATCCTTTCACGTTGAAAGCTCCTTAAAACATCTCTTCACCTACTGTAGTACTAGTTACTGTAATACTCCCTCCGTTCCTTTTTATAAGAAACAAAAGTGAAATTTTTTTTATTCTTTTTTATAAGAAACTTTGACTAATTTTCAAATATTTTAATGTTGAATTTCACTTATGCCCTTATTTATTATGAAAGAGAATATTAAAAATAAGTAAGTTAATTGAATTTAGAGAAATTAAATAAGAGTATAAATGGAATAAGTTTAAATTTATAAGAGTATTAAATGAAAAGATCTATTTACAATGTGTTTCTTTGGTATGTGTAATTTTTTCAAACTGTTTCTTATAAAAAGGAACGGAGGGAGTAGTTATACTCAACCCCATTCACATTAATTGTGCATTTCAACCACTCTTCACCTACTCTACTTAAAACCTCCCTTCACCTCCAACAAATGTGTCTTTCATCCTCTCTTCAACTAGGGAAAGGAAACAGTTACCGGCCGTCTGATTAGAAATGTGTGGTTGAGATTATTTTTAGTAATTTTGTAACTAAGTTAATCTGAATCGTCCGATCCATTGTAATATTTCATTACTCTAAAAATACAAACTTATACTTTCAAACTCCCTTCATACTACAAAATTAAAAACTCCATTCAACCTCTCTCCGCATATAAACTCCTTCGCCCTCTATTCAGATACTTTTTTTTCTTTCTATTTGTTACCATATATCTTTGATAACATAATTTGCTCACTCTTTTAACAAATGATGATAGTAAAATATTGGCACAATAGTGTGGGTCACAATTATATACATAAATGTGATATATCTCAATAATCCTTTTGAAATTGTGTACAATACACGGCTTTGGCCACTTAACATTAAACTAAGAGACCAGGCAAGATTGAGAGACGTCACATTCCATGTATTGTCAACATTTTCTCTCAAATATGTACACAACACATAATTGCGAGATTTTGTTTGGCAAAAATAGCGGATGACTGATAAGCTAACTGATGGCTTATATAGTTTATAGCTGATGGCTGATGACTTATAGCTTATAACTAGTAAGCTAAACTTCAAAATATATAATTGGCTGCACAAGCCTGATCGAAGTTTGATGGCCGCAACAATCATATTAAGCAGGGTTGGAAAAATATCTCATATTCATAAACTTAATTGTGGGACATTGTTGTGCCAAAAATAACCTTTTGAAGTATTTTTGACATTGCTTGGAACTACCGACACATATCAGTTAATGACAAAATTAAAAGTTTGGAAATAAATGATACATTTTTGTTGAGTTTATTTAATTTAAATTTATATTTCATTTATTAGCATCATGAGAAAATTAAACCATAGAAAAGAAGATAGATATACATCAAATATTATAATTTAGTAGTACTTTTTATGTTTAGTGTTTGCTTTTGACAATATATTAAATTTAAAATGGGGATATACATTTTTTGTTTGCAATATATCTTTTCCTACTCTAATTTTCAAAATATGATCATCATTTTGTTCTTTGTTGAAACCGTAAGGGCCAAACAAAGTAATTTCTCAAATTTTCAAAATATTAAATTAACCCCTTAAACTAAAGAAGGTCAATCAAAATCATCTTTCCATGAAAATATTTATTTTGTAAGCATCCATATTGATTTAAAACCAAAGAATGACTTATACATTAATTTGAAGTTACTACATCAACGCAAACATATAACCTTTAAATTTATGGTGAAAAATCTCTATATTGATTCACATTATTCAATTTAAGAGAGTAAATTGATATTTTAAAAGTTTGAGTTATTTTTCAATCTCTCCTTTCATTCTTCACCTACTCTGCTTACACCTTCCCTTCACATTGAATGTACCGTTAAACTTCTCTATAAGTACATATACGTATCTTACAACTCCCTTCACCACATAAATTATCTATTCATATCCTCCCTTCATCTATAAACTCCTTTCAACCTCTCTTTTTAACTCAATATCCACTAGCTACTTTCTTCAACCTATATCTCAAACATTTCTTTCAAAATATGTTTACAGTCCATGGATTTGACCACCAAACTTTAAACAATTGGCTAGACAAGGTTAAAAGAAGTTTGTCGGTCACAGTCCATGCATTGTAAATATATTTTTGGCCACATTTTATGAAAATGGTTGTTCTTTGTCTCTTGTATAGTTTACATTAGAAAAAGAGATTAAATTACAATTCTCTTTCTTAAGAGATCCTAATATTTCACTTCCCTCCACTCTAATTTTAAACACATGTGTTATCCTCCCTTGAAAAATTATTTTTAATATAATTCGATCTATTTTCTTAATTTTTTGTTAATTATCAGTTATCCTCCGTTAGAAATTTTGTTATTAGTAAAATACCTTTTGACTACATGTGAGTCATCTTTCTCCATCATCGATGTTTTGGTTTTGCAAATGATATCCTTTCCATACGACTATATTCAAATAGAAACAATGCATGTGGTTCTCGTCTCTCCATGAAGCATATTTTCGTCAATATGACAATATCCATTGTGGATCAATTGAAACTAGAAATCCAAAAACTTGAAAAATAGATACTCACCACGTGAACATCAAACAAGATGTATTTTTTTAAGAACCAAACTAGATGTTGTGAATACCTTTTATTCTTATTTCAACGCATATTGTTGTCTGTTTCTTTTTCATCGTTTCAATAAACAATTAACTCACTTATTGTTCTTATTTTTTTTGTTCTTATTTTTTTTTTCACTGTATTAAAAAAAAGAATTAACTCACTTATTGTATTCCAAATTTTTCATATTAAAAAAGGTTTTATTGTTGCATTTTTTTTATAAAAAAATGGAAAGAAAGAAGGTTGTTGAGTTTTTAGCTCTTTTGGAGTTACACCAATTTTTAATTATGTTTCAAACCTCTTTTGGAAAGAAGATACTAGTATTTTCGATGATGGTGAATATAGAGGTTCTATGAGGTGTAGGGGGCTACAATAATTCCAGAAAGACAAGGGAAACAAAGGTTACAAAAACCAAGAGAAAATATTAACAGAAGGGAAATATTGTAAATTTAAATAAATATATTGTTTAATTGAAAAATAAAATAATTTTTTTTAAAAAAAAAAGATCTCTAATGGTGTTAAGTTAAATGGACTAAACTGTATATTTAAATACAAAAGGGGAGTGGAGTGCAATATAAGGATCTCTCAAGAGAAGGGATTATAATTTACTCTTAGAAAAACATTTTTGGAAAATATCTCTGTAAGATTAACTCCATTGAATAATATCTCTCGATAATATTTAGCACTATCGAAAGATATTTTTAGCTAAAATTTGTACTACTCAGAGATATCTCCCAATGAATGGGGGAGACATGGAAGTGATTTTGATCAATAGAGGTGACATGAGTTGGGCAAACCCGGTTAACCTAACCAAACCAACCCAATTCAATCTAAAAAATGGGACCAAACCAATAGTGTTACGATTTTTTAAAATATTTTTCATATAAATATCTATGATTTTGCTTTTCGTTTGATTATGGTTCAAATTAATACTCCAATTTTAAAAAGTGAACTCCTGATCGACTACTTAAGCTCATATTCACTTATTTTCTGTGTGTTAAACATTTGGTTCCTAAGTGAAATAAATTCTGATAATTCAAATTTAGACTGAGTGGGAAGTAAAATTTCCTTTAGTTTAATTTCTAAACATTAAATTCAGATTATCCCAAACAATTTATATTTAAAGTGAATTCATCGACTACTTAAACTCGTTCAATTATTTCAATAAACACACTTTAATCGTACTCTGCAAATTCAATTTACCTACACTCTTGAGTTATCCGACCTTAGAGGTTAAGCAAAATGAAGGCGTCATTATAATCTTTAGAATTTTTTTAAGTTAGGATCATTTTTATTTTTTATTACTAATATTTTTAAATATTTTAAAGTGTATAATAATGAAAGACGTGGAAAGAATGAAAAGAGAATTCCAACTCGACTTTTTCCTCTAAATATACATTGAGTATTATACTTTTGGAGTCGCATTATAATTCAGAGGTTTATAATTAGTGACTCAAAAAATGCAGATTTAATTTTTATTTGTATAATTCAAAAAATACTAAATGTAAATCTTGATCATCTTATCTTGATAGAACAACTACCTATGTGTGATTGCATCAGTTTTGTGTAGAAAATAAACAAACAAATAAAAAATAATCTCGGTTTCTTGGGTTTTTATAACATTTTCTCATAAAATCTGAACCAAACCGATAAAGAATATGTTGGTTTGGTTTGGTTCAACCAAGTTGATATTCTTAAAAATTTAAGAAATTTATATTAAAATGTCTAATTAAATCAGCATTTTACCAACACTAATAGCTAGAATTTTAAACTTTTAATTTACGTACATAAGCTACAAGTAAAAGTAATACTCTCTCCGTTCCTTTTTATTAATTTTAAATCGTCGGATTTAGCGTTCTTTTTTATTGGTCTTTTTAGTATTTTAAGGATATGATTTGTCAATTATATCATTTGTCAATTGCTCTTACTCTTTTTCAATAAAACTATTAATACTATATATTTGGAAAACTAAATCATTTTTAATTTTTTTTTTCTACATAACATATTAAATTTATGTTTTTCGTATTAAAATGTTAATTTACTCTAAAATCTCTAGTTATTCTTCAATATCCTTTCATGGTAGATGCTCCCTATAACCTCTCTTCATTCACCTACTTAACAAGTTATATTCAACTCACATTTATTTTGCCCATCAACCTCTTTTCACCTACACGTACAACCTCCCTTCACAATATTCTATTTTTGGACAAATAGCCTCCTTTGACATTAAATGTGCATTTCAGCCTCCTCTACATACACCCTCCCTCACATTAGATATGTCTTTAACCTATCTACCTTCTACATAAAAGAAAATGGATTTGATGCGCATTAACGCAGTATCTGTTCTGACCGTCTGATCAGAAATAAGTGGTCGAGATTAATTTTCATATAAAATTAATCAAATAGGCAGAACCGTCCAATCTATTTTATGTGGATGTGATTGTTTACTGCGTGTAACTACATGTAGCAATTTCATCGGGCAATCCAAATCCTACATAAACACTTCTTCTTCATAGTCTATTACTTCAAATTCCCTTCACACTATAGATTCTCGATTCAACATGTCTTCACCTATAAATTCCTTTCAACCTCTCTTCACATACAAACCATCTTCCTTCATTCTTTCTCTCTCTCTCAATCCACTAGTTGCTTATTTCAAACTTCATTAGTGAATGAGAATTTTTTCCCCCCCTCTATTATATCTATATAGTAGATCGGTCCTTTTTTTATAAATGATTATATAATAGAATATTGACACAATAGGGGCTTGCAATGCATGATGCATGGAATTGTTTACTTTTCATGGTTTTGGCCATGTAACTTCAAACTGGTTGGTTGAACAATATTTAGAGAAGTTACTTGGCCATATTCCATGAATAGTAAACATTTCCTTCCAAATATATGTTCATGAAGAACATGATATATGATGTGAGCATCAAACTTACAATTGATTCGTTGCACAATTGAGTTGATACCTATTAGAAATATTATTTGAAAGGTCAAAGTTTGGATAACGGATTTTCAATTTTTTTACATTTGTAATATATGAGTCATCTAGACTAATCAATTGTGAAAATTAAAAATATTAAATAAATTGATTATTTTACTTAAGACATAATAGCATTAATTTTTTTCCTATCAAATTTTTTTTCCTCTTATTTTATAACTATTTTTAATTTATATTAGATTTTGATTGAATTATTAATTTTTTTATCTATATATTGGTAACTGACGACTTTTCATCTAATGTAATTTTTAGAAATTTTAGTTGAGTTTTAATTTATTTTTATTATTTAATATTTAACGTATTTAAATAAATTGTCACTTTAAATTTTCTGAAGGTCACTTTAAAATTATATGGTCAATTATGTGTTTATGCTTTCGATTTTTCATCAACCAAAATTATTGTATAGATTTTATTTTATTTCATTAGTTTAGCTAAACAGGTTATTGTTTGAATGAAATGTATACCATCAAAGTTGTGGAGATGTCAAATTTTGAGTTTATGTTTTATATCTTATGTCTTATAAGCTTATATGAATATAATAGACCTTTTTAGTAAAGTTTTTTCAAAATGATCTTATAGTTTATTTTAGGTTAAATTGCATTTTTGGCTTCCTAAATTTTACAAAGTTGCAGTTTTGACCACCTAATTTTCAAAATAGCAATTTTGGACCTCTATCTTTACTTCATTTTGTAAAAGGTTAATTTTGATCAAATCAACGTTGATATGACAAGTCATTTAAGTGACTCAGCTACCACATCATCTTTTTTGCCACCTAATAATAAAAGGAATTATTAATATAAAAGGAATTTAAATAAGAATTAAAATCAGAATCAAAATTTGGCATCAGATAAAAAAGTAATTTCATAGGGGGACAATCAGAACTCTACACCCTATTTTTTTCCTTCTATTTGTGGATGAAAAAGTTATTAAAGAATTTCTTTTGAGATAATCGATTTAGATTCATAGAAGAGTCAATTTTTATTCAAACTGTACTTATTACTTATCTACGGTTAACAAATATAGTATATAACCAAATGATTAAACTCAAATTATGGTTATTGATAGTTATTAAGCTTCACAAAATAACAAATCGTTTAGGAGAATCTGAATTTAATTTTTAAATAGAACAATTTTTTTTGCTAGATTTTTCTTACCTCAGGATCAAATTCGAGATTACTAGGTCCGCATAATAAAAACAAATATAATAAAATAAAAAACAAACACAGTATATAATAATAAAGCAAATGCTAACGACTGTTCCTGAAGCACTCTTTAAGATCTTAAATAATAAATTGTTATATAAGATTTATGGGAATTTGTAAACTCAAAACTTTAGAAATTGTAGTGTTTAATTTTTTTTAATAAAAAATTTCTTTAAATAGAATGCTTAAAGAGTATCCGTACACCCTAATAATAATTTGCCAAATAGTTCTTGTGTGGACTTTTTGCTTCTTTCCGCGTTCCATCTTTTTGTTCTCTTACTACAACAATACTGCTTCTTCTTCCTCCATTCCTTCATTTCCTTCAGGTCATAATTTATTATTTGTTATTCTATTCTTTTGCTGCAATTGTTTATTAATTTTCTGTTTTACACGCTTCTTCATAGCTACTAACTATAACATATCTTCCATATTTTCTGAACAATACTTAGTTTAAATGCTACCCTTTTATTTATTTTGATTAATCCCCACATAAAATTACCACCCATTTCTTTTGATCCATTAAAGTTTTGATTTTTTCATTCAAAACCACACAATTGTGTGTTACTGTTTAAATTCTACATTTTTAGGTGAATTTGAAGTTTCTTAGTTATTGTGACAATTATTAGATCAATTTTGTTTCTAATTTTGTTTAATGGTTATTGAGGAATGTGGAATTTTCTTTGAATTTGGATTTTTAGTAAGGGAATTTTCTGTTTAATAATGGATTATAGGTAAATTAAGGTTTCTAAATATGTAAATTAAGGTTCTTAAATCTTAAAGGCACTTTACATAGATCATAAGTGGTAGGGTACGGTATCCGTCAGTGTTGTCAAATAGCGGCTATAGTAGTGCGGAATTTTAAAAACTGATATCGTTCCACGATACACGATTTAGTATAGAGTATTTTCATATAGCGGCTATAACACGATAGCATAGTATATCGTAATCGTAATTTGAACAAACTGTTATTTTCTGTGATCCACTATTGACAACACTGTTATTAGTGATGCCAATTTTCTCGTCTTTATGTCAATGTTTTTCCCCTGACGAAAAAACTAGAAAGGAAAACAACCCTTCATTTCCAAAGGGTTTTGAGAAGAATGGTAGAAATTCGATGACAGTGAGTTCTAAGAAGCTGATTAGAAATGATGATCAAATTGTGTCTGTTGATTCAAAGGTCGTAAACAAATGTAATGAATCAGTTCTTGTGAATGTTAATTCTGAGTTACCGAATAGTCATGGTGGTCAATCAATGTTGATTGATTCTGAGGTGCAGAATAGCCAATGCGATATTAGTGAGAGTGAGATATTTAAGTATTCTGAACTTGAAGAAGCTACCGATAAATTTGACACTAGTAGAATACTTGGGACTGGAGGCTATGGAACAGTTTACTCTGGTAAGAAATATCTCCTTCATTTCGATTTTCAAAGTTTGTAGTTATATTCTGTTTTATAGTGATATAGGCTTGCGCGCGTTTGGATAAACTTCTTAATGAACTATTTTATCATATAAGAACTTATGTATAAACTGTTTTATCATTGAAGAGATGATAGGAATAAGTTTTGCGTAAGTTGTTATATAAGACATTCGTTTCATGCATAGTGACTTCAATATTATTTTCATGCATGTTAGAATTCGTTTTGAGAAAAAAGGACATACATGTCGGTGTAAATTAGTTTTACACTGACCAGTGATGTCCAATGAGAATCCAAGATTTTGTTCTTACAAAATAGGCTTACATGGCAATATCATGATTTCTCATTTGATGTTACTGTAAAACTATGTTACACCGAAAGTGCATCTTCATTAAATACATTCGTTTTTATCTTGAATATGTAATCTATCCTTTCAATGTTGTCGAGAAGATTCCCCTGAATTGTTTTTTTGGCAAATATCAGTATTCGATGTTACTTCTTTTCTGGAGTGTTGTTCAATTCATACGAGCTATGTTAGTTAATGTTTGCTCTAAACAAATTCATGCCTCCTTAGAATATTTGTTTGGTCTTAATCATCCGATTGATTTCCAGAAAATATGAAAATGAGAATTGGATAATGGATTATATATAGTTACTCAATTTGTTAATATCCTAGGAACACTTAAAGATGGGCGTCTTGTCGCAATAAAGCGCTTGCACGAAGACAAGTTCAAGATCTTAAGGTTAAATGATAAGAAGCTTGAAGAGGAGACAGTAAGAAAGTTCATCAATGAAGTTTCAATGTTAACTCGCATGAGGCATGAAAATCTTGTCCAACTGTATGGCTGCACCTCTCCTCGAACCCGTGAACTACTTCTCGTGCAAGAATATGTTCCCAATGGAACCTTGGCTCGTCGTCTTCGTAAAGATACCTTGCCGTGGTCAACTCGACTAAATGTTGCGGTACAAACTGCAAGTGCATTAGCTTATCTCCATGCTTCCAATGTTATCCACCGTGACGTGAATACCAGTAATATTCTACTTGACATAAGTTTGAATGCTAAAGTTGCAGACTTTGGATTGTCACGCCCTGTCCCGCATGGTGCTACACACATCACAACCGATCCTGCAGGAACTACAGGTTATATTGATCCGGAGTATTACGAACATTGTCATCTTTCGGATAAAAGTGATGTGTACAGCTTTGGAGTGATATTGGTCGAGTTGATTTCATCTTTGCCCGCATATAGTGAGGATGAAAAACAACCTTTTCTTTCGGATTTCGCTATGGATAAAATCCTCAACGGACAACTCGAAAAGCTTGTCGACCCGAATCTTGGATTTCAATCAGACAATTGGATAAGTGAAACAGTAAGTGCAGTGGCAGAGTTGGCATTTGGCTGTTTACAACCTCAAAGAAACATGAGACCTTTCATGAGTGAAGTGTTGAACACTCTTGAGAGCATAAAAAGTGGAAGCTCTCAAAAAGCTGTTAAATGTGGTTCAAATCATTGTTATAATCCTACTAAAGTTCACATTGTGTCACGTTTGCCTGATGATTATTTTGAGAAAAAATAGCTTATTATGTATACTGATTTCAACATTTATATACTACAAATACCAATTATTTATGCATGTTTTCAATTATTCCATGACTCTATAACAATTCATATTGGTATAATCTTAAATAAAGAAGCAAATTATTTGGTGGTACTAGAATTCTACTTTCAATTCACTTGTAAATAGATTCTGGGAATGTTCTAAGAGGCTATTTATTTTTTATTTTATTAACTCATGATGTAGCACTTGTTTTAATATTTGGATATTATATACTTAATAAAAATAATTTATGCAATGTGTATAAGTTATTTTTTATCTTATTTCAATAAACTACTTTTGATAAATTATATGAGTGATTAAGAATAGCATCCAAAAATCAAACTTTAAACCAAATGGTTAAAGGACTTAAGTAACTACTACTTGTGTCGCACTATGTTGCTCATAAAATATATTATTGAATAAGTACTTGAGTAAATTATAATTGTCTATTATTGGTAGTAATGGATATAAAAATAAATCTTACTATTGCTTGATAATCTAACTACATGTTAGTTTACTTTTTCATGAGGAAATATAATACTCTTTGAAGAAGGAAAAAATAAAATAAATGAAATATAATACTTCCACCAAGAAGGGTTGGTATTAGCTAGCATGGGCCTTAGGTCACTCTTGTTGGCCCAACTCATCACTGGTGTATGGACTGTAGTTTCTAAAGGAGGAAATTTCTTATTTCTCCACCCTAACATTAATAAAATAAATTATTTTTAATAGAAAGGTAACAACAAAGAATGAATTATTTTTAAACCTTGCAAGTTTAATGGGATCTCCGTCATTAATTATAAGCACTTTATAAAAATAGTATTGTCTCTAAAATAAGCCTCTATACACATGAATAAGAAATGCTATTTTTTTTGCATTGGAAAAGAATTTTTTTTGTTGAGATCTACGCTACTCTTTGATAATTTAGATGTTTATCCAATAATTAATAAGAACAAGTCATATAGCTAAATTTATATTTGATATCCACAACTAACTTTTACTTTTCTTTTTTACAATACAACTAACTTCTTTTTTTTTTTTTTGATATCAATGAGGGTTTATCGCCCAAAAAAAAAAAACTAACTTTTACTTAACACACATATAGCTTGTTCCATTGGTTGTTGAGTAAATATCCTTAAATTATTAAGGGATAGAGTAGTAAAAACCAATTCTTTTTCTAATACAAAACTGAAGGAAAATAGAGTTATTTTAAGCAGCGGAATTCAAAAATTTTCCTTAGTTTGATCCTTACGAATGAACATGATATGTGTTTTAGGGTTTTTACCTCTTGAAGGGAAGAACCTTTGGATCACGAACAAGATGATCACGAGCGTTGATGAAGATCACCGACGCCTCTAACTAGTCCACATGAACAGTCACCTTCAATAGAGTGCTAGCCCTTTATGTTTGAAGGCTATGCAAGAATATTGAGAGAGAGGATTATTTTAGGATTTTCAACTCTAAAATATTCTTGTGCTTTTTTTTGGTGTATGTTGAGCAATGACAAGAGGTCTCTATTTATAGATATTTCTTGTCTTGTGCATCAAGACAACTCTTGTCTTGTGCACCAAGATTTCTCTTATTGGGCAAAGCCCAACAAGAAACAAGAAATAGGGCGCGCGCCCCCCATGAGTGGTAGTACTCATGTGCGCGCCCTCCCACCATAACCTTTGGTGTTCTTGCTCGTTTAAATTACCGTGATACCCTTATCACATTGCACATACACCGTACCTTACAGTGTTCCTTAATTATCTCAATATTAGACTGTCCTTATGTGTGTGACCCTTGTAGGTTTCCATAACGTTGGCAATTATATTAAATCCTTTATTTAATATAATAAACAATGAGCGGTATCTAGCAACACATCATTGCTACCCAAGTTATGAGAAATTAACATGTGATCATAACATAACCTTTAGTGATAATAACATGTGATCATAACATAACCTTTAGTGATAATATATGCGTGTATAATTACCCCTTTGCCCTTTATGTCTATATTGAACACAAAGCATACTTGGTGTCATCTTTGTCCAGTTCAATATTGGGCCCATGACATTTATCCTGTTATGCAGGATTGGCAAATTCCATCTAGGTCACTGCTGTCCCTCAGTATGCTTTGTGAAGTACCCATCAACTGCCTTTATGGTTATCCTGTTACGGACAACGTTAGATCAGCAACAAAGTACTTGACTCCACATCTAGGGTACAAAGTGGTTTCAGGTCTAAGGGCGGTTTACACCATTATCACCATGAGAGTAACTTATGACACTTCGCATAACTTTGCATGTAGTACTCTCATAGCGGGTCAATCCGGTATAAATATTACTCCTAATATTTCTTATACCTATGTCAAGACTTGATAACTCCTTATCCCATGATCCATGAGATGCGATCATCAGTCTATCTTCATAATAGTCTTTATGCTTTAAGGTTATCCCTTTTCACCTTAAAGCTTGACTATGGATACTTTAAGAATAGCGTCTTTATGTTTAATGTAATCTCATGATTAAGTCACACTTAATATTAAACGGACTTTCTATTCTAGGGACTTCATTATTTTGAACGTTACAAACATAATAAAGAAAGCGCCTTTGATTATTAATAAAAGAAACAATATATTATTAATAATTAATTCGATACAAGTACTAAAGTCATTGGCCTCTAGGGCTTACACCAACAATCTCCCACTAGCACTAGAGCCAATCTGGCATTACTTTAATACCCATAGACTTAGTATGCCCATCATGCTTCAACTGCGCAAGAGGCTTTGTTAGCGGGTCAGCAATATTGTCAAGTGTAGGTACTTTGCATATTTTCACATCTTCTCTATCTATTATCTCTCGAATAAGATGAAATCGCCTAAGTATGTGTTTGGATCGTTGGTGAGATCTAGGTTCCTTAGCTTGTGCAATTGCACCATTGTTATCACAATACAGACTAATAGGATCAACAATGCTAGGGACTACTTCAAGTTCAGTTATGAACTTCTTGATCCAAACAACTTCCTTTGCAGCACTTGAGGCGGCAATATACTCGGCTTCAGTTGTAGAATCAGCAATTGTCTCTTGCTTTGAACTCTTCCAGCTTACAGCGCCACCATTTAGGCAAAACACAAAACCAGATTGCGATCTAAAATCATCCTTGTCGGTTTGGAAACTAGCATCGGTGTACCCTACAACCGCAAGTTCTTCCTCACCTCCATATACCAAGAATGTTTCCTTAGTTCTTCTCAAGTACTTAAGGATATTCTTGACAGCTATCCAATGAGCTTCACCGGAATCAGATTGGTACCTACTCGTTGTGCTTAAAGCATACGAGATATCTGGTCGAGTACATAACATGGCATACATAATAGATCCGATTGCTGATGCATACGGAATCTCATTCATGCGTTCTCTTTCTTCTTTAGATGAAGGGGATTGTGTCTTCGAAAGACATATTCCATGTTGCATTGGTATGAATCCCTTCTTGGAATCATGCATGCTGAAGCGTCTTAACACTTTATCTACATATGTACTCTGACTTAGGCCAAGCAGTTTTCGTGATCTATCTCTATAGATTCTTATTCCTAATATATAGGCTGCTTCACCAAGATCTTTCATAGAAAAGCATTTCCCTAACCAAGTCTTTACTTGTTGTAAGGTAGGGACATCGTTTCCTATTAGTAATATGTCATCTACATATAACACTAGGAAAACGATCATGCTCCCACTAACCTTCTTGTAGACACAAGGTTCATCTTCATTTTTAACGAATCCATATTTTGTTACAGTTTTATCAAAACAAAGATTCCAGCTTATGGAAGCTTGCTTCAATCCATAGATTGATCGCTGTAACTTGCATATCTTATGAGCTTCATTTGGTATGTCAAATCCTTCAGGTTGTGTCATGTACACATCCTCAAGGAGATTTCCATTAAGGAAAGCAGTTTTTACATCCATTTGTCATATTTCATAATCGTGATATGCAGCGATAGCAAGTAAAATCCGAACAGATTTAAGCATTGCAACTGGTGAAAAGGTTTCATCATAGTCAACGCCATGAATTTGTTTATATCCTTTAGCAACCAGTCTTGCTTTGTAGGTATGTACTTTACCATCCATGTCAGTCTTCTTTTTAAAGACCCACTTGCATCCTATAGGATGAATTCCTACAGGAGGCTCTACCAAGTTCCAAACTTGGTTTGTGTACATGGAATCCATTTCAGATTTCATGGCTTCTAGCCACTTCTCAGATTCAGGACCAGTTATGGCCTCTTGGTAGGTTACAGGCTCATCTTGATCCATGAGTAATACGTCACCTTGTTCAGTTATGAGATACCCATATCTTTCAGGTTCGTGACGTATCCTGGTTGACCTACGCTGGACTTGTTCTACTTGAGCAGGTTGTTCTTCCACAACATCTTGTGGTTGTTGCTCATGTTCCTCCATAGTTTGCCCAATATTTGGTGGTTCTTGAGTTTCTTCAAGTTCCACATTTCTCCCACTGATTCCTTTGGAAATAAATTCTTTTTCCAAGAAGACTCCAGTTCGAGCGACAAACACTTTGCCCTCGGAAGGATTATAAAAATAGTATCCTCTTGTTTCTTTAGGATATCCTACAAATAGGCATTTGTCAGATTTGGGTTCAAGTTTAGTTGTAATTTGTCGCTTTACATAGACTTCACAACCCCAAACCTTCATGAAAGACAGATGTGGTTTCTTTCCACTCCATATCTCATATGGTGTCTTTTCAACCTTTTTGGATGGAACGTGGTTAAGTGTATAAGCTGCTGTTAATAGGGCATGTCCCCAAAAGGAGTTTGGAAGATCCGTATGACTCATCATGGATCGTACCATGTCTAACAAGGTTCGATTTCTTCTCTCAGATACACCATTCCATTGTGGTGTTCCGGGAGGAGTTAGTTGTGATACTATACCACATTCTTTAAGATGGTCATTAAATTCTAGGCTTAAATATTCACCACCTCGATCTGATCGAAGAGTTTTAATATTCTTACCTAATTGGTTTTGTACTTCATTCTTAAATTCTTTGAACTTTTCAAAGGATTCAGATTTGTGTTTCATTAGATACACATATTCATATCTACTAAAATCATCGGTAAATGTTATGAAGTATGAAAAACCCCCTCTAGCAGGTATGTTCAATGGTCCACACACATCAGTATGTATGAGTGCCAAAAGATCATTAGCCCTTTCACCTTTTCCTGTGAATGGGGTTTTTGTCATCTTTCCAATTAAACAAGATCTACATGTATCATATGATTCATAATCAAAAGAATCCAAAAGTCCATCTTTGTGGAGTTTGGAGATGCGTCTCTCATTTATATGGCCTAAACGACAATGCCAAAGGTAACTTGGATTCAACTCATTAGGTTTCATCCTTTTAGTATTAATGTTATAGACTGGTGTTTCAAGATCAAGGACATATAGTCCATTATACATTTGAGCACTAGCATAGAATATATCATTTAAATAAATAGAGCAACAATTGTTCTTTATTATAAATGAAAAACCAAACTTGTCCAAACAAGAAACGGAAATAATATTCCTGCTAATGGCAGGTACATAATAGCAGTTCTTTAACTGAATTATTAAACCACTAGGTAAAGCTAAATCATAAGTCCCTACAGCTAAAGCAGCAACTCTTGCTCCATTGCCAACTCGTAGGTCCACTTCACCTTTTGCCAATTCTCTACTATCCTTTAGATCCTGCACATTGGTACAAATGTGAGAACCACATCCAGTATCTAATACCCATGATGTAGAAGTAGATAAATTAATTTCTATAACAAAAATACCTGAAGTTGTAGGAGCTACTCCTTTCTTCTTATCTTCCAGGTACTTTGGGCAATTCCTCTTCCAATGTCCGGTCTTACCGCAATAGAAACAATTGCCTTCTTTTGCTATGCCTCCATTAGGTTTTAAAGCAGGGGCAGTTTGTTTTGGTTTGGCAACTCCCTTGCCTTTCCACTTACCACCTTGCTTATTGGGCTTCTTGTGATGCTTATTTCCATTACTAACCATTAGAATGGATTTTCCTTTAGTCTTCAAATTTTGCTCGGCAGTTCTCAACATGCTTAGCAATTCAGGAAGAGTCTTATCCAAATCATTCATATTGAAGTTTAGGATAAACTGACTGAAACTATCCGGCAACGATTGCAGAATGAGATCAGTTGCAAGTTCTTTCTCAAGAGGGAATCCTAACCTTTCAAGGTTTCCCACATACCCAATCATCTTGAGCACATGAGGACCTACCGGAGATCCCTCACTTAACTTGCATTGAAAAAGGGATTTTGAAACTTCGAACCTCTCATGACGGGCTTGCTCCGCATATAGAGTTTTCAAGTGTTCGATCATTTCAACAGCATTCATGTTTTCATGTTGCTTTTGTAGCTCAGAATTCATGGTAGCCAACATGAGGCAAGCAGCCTCATTAGCATCTTCAACATGCTTCTTGTAAGCGTCCCTTTCAGCCTTAGGAGCATTATTAGCAGGCTCCTCCTCAGGAACAGGTTCCTCTAAGGCATACAGCTTATTATCAAGCTTGAGGACAATCCTCAGATTACGGTGCCAATCAAGAAAATTTGAACCATTCAATTTCTCTTTGTCAAGGATTGATCGCAAAATGTTGAAGGAAAATAGAGTTATTTTAAGCAGCGGAATTCAAAAAATTTCCTTAGTTTGATCCTTACAAATGAGCATGATATGTGTTTTAGGGTTTTTATCTCTTGAAGGGAAGAACCTTTGGATCACGAACAAGATGATCACGAGCGTTGATGAAGATCACCGACGCCTCTAACTAGTCCACACGAACAGTCACCTTCAATAGAGTGCTAGCCCTTTATGTTTGAAGGCTATGCAAGAATATTGAGAGAGAGGATTATTTTAGGATTTTCAACTCTAAAATATTCTTGTGTTTTTTTTTGGTGTATGTTGAGCAATGACAAGAGGTCTCTATTTATAGATATTTCTTGTCTTGTGCATCAAGACAACTCTTGTCTTGTGCACCAAGATTTCTCTTATTGGGCAAAGCCCAACAAGAAACAAGAACTAGGGCGCGCGCCCCCCATGAGTGGTAGTACTCATGTGCGCGCCCTTCCACCATAACCTATGGTGTTCTTGCTCGTTTAAATTACCGTGATACCCTTATCACATTGCACATACACCGTACCTTACGGTGTTCCTTAATTATCTCAATATTAGATTGTCCTTATTACTCCTAATATTTCTTATACCTATGTCAAGACTTGATAACTCCTTATCCCATGATCCATGAGATGCGATCATCAGTCTATCTTCATAATAGTCTTTATGCTTTAAGGTTATCCCTTTTCACCTTAAAGCTTGACTATGGATACTTTAAGAATAGCGTCTTTATGTTTAATGTAATCTCATGATTAAGTCACACTTAATATTAAACGGACTTTCTATTCTAGGGACTTCATTATTTTGAACGTTACAAACATAATAAAGAAAGCGCCTTTGATTATTAATAAAAGAAACAATATATTATTAATAATTAATTCGATACAAGTACTAAAGTCATTGGCCTCTAGGGCTTACACCAACAAAAACTTACTTCTTTTTTATTTTCTTAACCAATACCCAAGAGACATGTTTTCTTAACTAATGCCTTAGCGCCGATTGGGGGGGGGCGTTAAAAAAATTATATTTCATATAGAAAAAAATAGTAATTAAAAATCAAAATTTGATCATAAAAAATATCAAATTACATACCCTAAATGATATTCTACGTGTGTCAAATGACCTGAAACTATTAATGATTTACTTTAAACTAATATTATATGTTTTCGTCAAATTATTATACGTATACTTAAAAAGAGAATGATTCTTTATGATTCTTTTTATTTGAAAATAGTTGTGCTGTTTTTTTTATAAAAAAAAAATAGGAATTATACATTGTTTATATATATATATATATATATATATATATATATATATATATATATATAAATCATCATTTTATAAAATAGTGTCATTGATTCAGTGGCTTGAGAAAATATTTTGGTTTTCAAGTGCACAGTTTCAAATCTTTGGATATTAAACATGATTTTATAGAAAAAAGAACAAAAAGATCAAAAGTTGGGGCAAAAGGTAGTAGAAGTCGAGAACTCCCTCAACTTACACACAGGAGCATAACCTGCAACCAACTACTCGGCCAAACGCAAACCTTGGATTCTACTTGTGCAAACAAGTATATATACAACATATAGGTTTAATTTTATATAAATATCAAGGGTATTATAGTAATTTCTCATTTTTTCGGGGGTGGCCATGGCCTACCCCAACCACCCCCTTGGTTCCGCCTCTGCTTAGCGGCACTAATTAGCCTGATCTTTTTAATATATGTAAAAAAAGTAAATAGACTTCTAATTAGAAGAAAAAAAAAGAGATTATCTTCAGGGAGTAAATTTATGAAAAAAACTAAAAGGAAAAACTGAAACATGGAACAGACGGAGGCAGCAATTAAGTTTAGGGGGAACCGAGTTTAAAAGTATGATTTAGTAAAGAAAAAATTAAATTTTAAAAACACAATATATACAAAAAATTATAAGATAAATCTAAAATTATATATTGTGCATTAGAATTTTATGACCCACTTTAATTAAGTCGAACTTATTCGTCCCTTAATTTTCACATTATTATAATTTTGTTCTCAAACTAATAATCATGCATTAAAAATTGCGACTTGTTGCATAAAAAAAGATGAATTATAGTCTCAAAAAAAATATTGTTTCATTAAATTTAATATCGGAGGGTTGAGAATGACACAAATATCTTAAGTTCTCAAGAAAGCTCTGACATGGACCAAGAAACAAGAAAAACTTTGGAGCAAGATAAACAGTTGGGCCTTTTTGCACAGATAGAGAATAAAGTAAGGCCTAGTCTAGCATGCACTGTTCATCATCTTCATCAATTATTTCATATTTTTATCTTTTTTAAAGGACTAAAGTGTTACAAATAAAAGATAAAGGACCAAAGTGTTACAAAAAAAATAAAATAAAGGACCGAATTGTTACAAATTTAAGATAAAAGATTAAAATGTTAAAAAAAATAAGATAAAGATTAAAAGTATTATTTTTCCTTAAAAATTATACAATGTAGAAAGTCCATGATGATCTATAATAATCTAATGGATAATACTACTTGTGCATTATGGGAGACCTAAGTCCACGATAATACTTTTTAATTATATTAATCCATATTATGGTATGTTTCGCAAGACCAAAAAACTAACTTATAACTTATGTATAAGCTAAAAGATCTGTTTTGTAACAGTCTTTTCATCATGAGCTTATAGCTTATTTTAATGACTTATAGCTTATTTTTCAGACGCTATTTCAAGTAGCTTCTGAGCTTATAGCTTATAACTTATCATTTTTTCTTCCAATTTTATCCTTATAAATTTATCTTAATTCTTTTTTATCCTTTAAAATTTATTACAATTTAAAACAAAATAGATATTTTTTGTACCTATTTTTTTTACGCTTGTCCATATCCATTTTTTTCTTACATGTTGTACCTTTTTTTTTCGTCGTTATATCTCTTTTTTAAAATGTTGTTGTACGTTTTGTCAAAAAAAAAAGGTTGTTGTACGTTTTGATTTATATATAACGTTTTGTGTACATTTTGTTATAAAAATCAATCCATATCGTCACTTTCTTTTAGTACTTTTGATATATAATGAATTTTCTTTTAAAAAAACAGCATTTAAAAATTAATTTAATAATAATATTTGAAAGATTTTTTTTTATTTGACACAAATATATGAAAGATATATTGATTAAATTAACAAATTTAAAATTTTAAACTAAATTAATTTGATTTTGTCAAAAAAAATAAAATATTAATTTGATATAATTTTATTAAATTAAAGATATCCTTTTATGTCATTTTACAGTGACAAAGTCTGGCAGTGAAGATGGGCAGAGAGGGACGGTGAGAGAAAAAGAAAAATTAAAATAAGAATGTTCATATGTGTGTAGAACATGATAAAATTTGTGGACTATCATAATCCAACCATTAAACAAACTTGTCCACTATGGGAGACCTAAGTTTCTTGTGCATGCTGGCCTTCCCCATAAAGTAATCCAAAATCCTACAAACCTCAGACGAAGCTCTAGGAAATGATCCATTAGGCAGTTTAAATAAATTTCACTTCTTTTCTAAATATTCTCAATTTCTTAGACGATGCTCGACGTGATTTTGAATGCCTTGTTAGGGGTTTTCTTTTGGATATGTTTTCTTTAATCTGTATAGGTTCAATTATTTATCGAGTTTATTGTGGGTGTTGCTTTAGTGGAGTTAGGCGGGCTTTTATTTGGGAGGTATTTGTGGTGTGATTTTATTTTTTGGCTCATCTTTTTGGTACCTTTTGGTTAGACTTTTCGATAAACTTTTAAGGATTAATAGGTTTTTACCCCCTGTAAAGTATGCGAGTTTTGAGTTACCCCACTGTAATTTTTTTTTTTAGATTACGCCCCTGCAAAATGTATTTTTTTTATTTACCTCCTTTTTGCTACGTGGCAGGCAAAAAGTCAAGTTTTTTTCTGACGTGGCAGTTGACGTTTTGCCTGCCACGTCAGCAAAATGGGAGTAAATCAAAAAAATAAATTTTGCAGAGTGTAATCTCAAACAAAAATTTACAGGGGGTAACGCAAAATTCGCATACTTTGCAGGGGTTAAAAAAGCCTATTAACCCAACTTTTAATTAAAAAATAAAAAATTAATATATATTAGAGAATTTGGAGTAATAAATATCACCTATTGGTATAAAAGAAATATCATTTTTAGGGGAAAAACATATATTTAGATCAAATTACGACAAATGTAAAAATAGAGCTAAAAAATTTGAATCTAAAAGAGAGTCATATTTACGAGTTTAATAAAATAGGGCAATCGAAAGTAAAATTAAATCAATAATAATATACTAATATAAAAAAATATATATATTTACAGAAGACCGTGAACTTTGTTGATCTCCCTTCTAATTTCGTTCCTGAAACATGGTAAATTTCTTTTTAAAATTCCTGGTGTTGAATATTGATATATAGATGTTCTTAATCAATTTTCTTTTCCAATGGAACTTATTAGGGTGTCAAATTTGTCAAGAAGACAAATTGTGTTTCACAATCAACTCATATTTATATGTACCGACTAAGTTTACAAACAAATTTTCACAAATAATAATAATAATAATTAATGGTCTTTTTAATTTGATCAGGATAAGTTTCTCAATAAAATGATAAAAAGTTTCAACTATTTTTGGCATATATTTTTTTAAAAAACAACCAAAGTTTAGGCTCACACTTTCTACCTCTCTTCCCATGTCTTGTCTACATTTTTTCCTCGTTGGCATAATTAGGTTCACACTTCACAGAAGTTGACTATGGGACTTAATTTATTGCCTTTTATCTTTTAGGTCGGCCGACATATGTTTCATTTTTGTTTTGAGCTAGAGAATTGTGCTCTATATTTATTATTTATAGTATAATTATTGTAGGTTTAACATGAAAAATAAAGAGTGTCCTACCCATTAAAAATTAAAAGAGTGTCTTGTGAAAAGTAAATCATGCACCTACATTAACCATGATATTAGGCATAAATATAATTAATGAGGTTTCCCTTAAACGAATTATTCGAAAGAACTCGAGTTTAATTTCTGAAGAAAACAATTCTTAGTCATAATTTATTTGTCCTGCGGTCGAATTTTAGGTTATCGGATCTCAGGGCCGGCCCAACATATGTTGAGGGCTTAAGAGGAAAATTAAACGAGGCCTTTTAAAAATGATAAAAAATAATAATAAATATTAGTCCTTATATAATTAATGATTGATGTCACTTAGGCTAAAAAAATGTTTTATTTCTAATGTTATTTTAATTAATTTTTTTTGTCTAATTGTACTGTCTATTTTTAATATATATATATATATATATATATATATGAGAAGCTTTTCTTATATGAGAATGATGATAATACATATTGTAGAAGGTTGAACTTCACACCACTCATCTCTCTGCAAGTTCTAATCCATGCAATGCAGTACATGATTGTTTGCTCTTTGCTTCAACTATGACAAAAACACATTTGTAGAAGGTACTAATCATTTCAACCATCTTTTTTCTTTCTTTTGAAATTCTCTTTTTTTGTTAAAAACATGTTTTGGGCCGGGTGGAGATTTTGTGACCAAATCCACCCAACCCGACCCGTTTTCAAAAAATTAGGTTTTGCATAATTCCAAAGTTAACTACTCTTATAAAACGACTCTCTGTCAAATAAATCGTCACAAAGAAGCTTTTACTTTTCACCACCTTTTATCTTTTTTTTTCAACATTATTTCATTTCATTTCTTTTGGTTAATTTGTCTTCTCCTAATAACAATGTTAACAATGTGAAGTCCGTCAAATCATTAAGTTATGTAATTGATGAGGCTCTTCAACATTTTACTGTTTTAGCTGCCTATGTTACTTTAGAAACTGAGAAAATTTTACAAAATTTCTTTTGTATAAAAGGTGTATGTCGTTCCTCTCCTTAGGACTGTTGGAACAAAGTGGGTCTGACATGAACCTCTAAGATTTTAAGTGGTTTTGATGATAACAAAGTATTAAAATTGCAATTGGTATTACTAATGATTATTCTAGTGTGCAGAATTATAAGTTAAAATTCATTCAGAAGCACTATGAATAACAAGAGAGAAGCCAAGCTATGAAGCTCTGAAAGCGTATCGCTGTTCATCAGAAGCTTAAAATTTGCGTGCTGAAGATAGTGCTTCTGAGGACCAAAAGCTAGACTCTGAGAAGTTCAGAAGCTGAAAACCTTAAGAAGCTATGACAACAACATCTGGAGCAAAAGGAATTTACGTCACTCAAGAACTAACAGAATCAGAACCAATGATTGAAGAACAATCTACTTCAAGGCTCTGTCACATCCACAGGAAGGAATATTTGTTGGTACAACATTAATCTTATCCATAAGTGGAGCGCATTTGAGGATCGTACTATCGTACTATTATTACTCAAAATGGATGAGTGATAATTCAAATAGCAAGGTAGTGGAATTGGATTTCTTTACCAAAGATGGAAGATTACAGCTATCACAATTGTACGATGAATTCCAAGCTGGGACCTTATCTCTCTGCAACGGTCATCATCTTCCTTCAAGTATAAATAGAAGACTCAAATGGAAGAAATGACTACTGTTCCATTACCGCGTTTAAGGCTCTGAAATATTCTGACACAATTTGTTCAATCTGTCATTCAAGTCTTAAAGCAATTTGCGTTGTATTTTGTAAACACCTCTGATAGTATATCAAGTGTTCATTAACATTCATTCTTAATCTTAAGTTTGTTTGAGAAGTCTCTTGTTAGTTGTAACTTGAGCATTTGAGAAGTCTCTTGTTAGTTGTAACTTGAGCATTAGAGAAGTCTCTTGCTATTGTGCTTGAGCATTAGAGAAGTCTCTTACTATTGTGCTTGAGCATCTTGTATTTGTATAAGATTTAGTTAGAAGCCCTTGGAAGTGCAAGGGGACTGGACGTACTCTCGTTTTGTGAGAGGAACCAGTATAAATTTTTGTGTCTTTCTTTCTCTCTGTCAGCACCCTTCTTTAACTTTGTGTTTATATCCGCTGCGAACGTGTTTAAATCTCGAAAAAGTTTTAATTCTCAAAACGCAATTCAACCCCCCCTTCTTGTGTTTTTCCACCTTCAATTGGTATCAGAGCCTGGTTTGTTGCCTAACTCACAATGAGGTTCCTTTCGACTATGACTCAAACTCTAGACAAAGGAGATCATCTGATAAGGTTCCTTTCTTCAACGGAACTGAGACTAGTTACCCTTTCTGGAAAACCAATATGTATAGTCACATCATGAGTATTGATTGTGATTTATGGGACTTGGTAGAAGATGGAGTTAACTTTGAAAATATGGACTTAGAAGGAGTAGTCAGTTCTCAGAACAGGAAATCTTTTACACCTACTCAAAAGCTAGAGTACAAGAAGCATCACTCTGTAAAAGGAATGATGACTAATGCTATCTCACATGATGAGTACCTTAAAATTGGAGATAAAAGAACTGCAAAGTCTATTTGGGATTCCTTAAAATCCAAGTATGAGGGCAACAAACAGGTTAAGGAGGCAAAGGCTAACTTGTTGGTACATCAGTATGAATTGTTTAAGATGAAGGATGGAGAGGACATTGAAACTATGTTTTCACGGTTTCAAATTCTAGTCTCTGGACTTCAAGTATTAGACAAGAGTTATACTGAAGCTGATCATGTGAGAAAGGTACTCAGAAGCCTACCACCAAAATGGAGACCCAAGGTGACTGCTTTTCAAGAGTCTAAGGATTTGGATACTGTATCCCTTGAAAGCTTAATTAGTTCATTGAAGAGTCATGAGATGGAACTAATGACTGATGAATCAACCAAGAAGATGAAATGGATAGCCTTAAGCTCTAAGAGCTCATCAAAGGCTCTGAAAGCTAAGATTATAGAATCTGAAGATGAGGCTTCTGAAGAGGGTCAAGAAGTTGGGTCTGATGATGAAGAAGAGATGGTGCTGATGGCTGCTAAGGTTTCACAATGGGCAAAACGAAGCAAGAAATATGCATGCAAGTTTGGAGGATCTTCCAAGAGACTTAGTGCTGTTAAAGACAAGAAGGAAGATCAAAGCAAGTGTTTCAAATGCAACAAGCCTGGTCATTTCATTGCTGATTGTCCAGAAAACAAAAGTAGATCATCAAAGCAAAGCTCTAGCAAGGAAAGATATAAGAGTAAAGTCAAGAAGAGCTTTCTGGCAACATGGGAAGATCTTGACAAAGACTCAGACTCAGATGGTGATGAGGAAGCAAATCTAGCACTAATGGCAACTACCTCTGACAAAGAAGACTCTGAAGCAGGTTCAGACTCTGAAGATGAGGAAGAGGTAATTGCTAAACTATCTAGAACTGAATTAATAGATTCTCTTAAAGATGCCTTAAAAATGCTCACTAAAAAGGCAGGTGAATGTAAGGTCTTAAAAAAGGCTTACAATAACCTGACTGAGAAAATGAACATAATAGTTGAAGAAAATGAGTCTCTAAAAAGTAGAAACTCATTTATGGAAACTCACTATGTTTATGATGATAAGGTTCCTCCAGAGCATGAATTTGCTCTGCAAGAATTTCTTATCAATGGCATGAAGAGAAGTAAGATAGCTTCCTTAATATACCATGTTAGTAGAAACAGAGGTGAAGGTCTTGGATTTTCTCGTTTTAAAGATAATCCATTATTTTCTAAACCCTCTAAAAGTGATAATTCAAAACCTAAGGCTGTATTTGTTAAAAGTCAATCAGAAGCAATAGTTATACCAGAACCTGAAAAAATAATTGTGTCAGAGGCTAAGAAGTCTCAGACTCTGAAACCTTCAGAGCCTAAGATCTCCAAACCTCAGACCAATATTAAAATAAATAAAACTCTGGTATATTCTAAAGCTAAGCCCAAGAGTTATACAAAGCCTAAAAGTTTTTCAAAATGCTTCAATAACTCTAGAGCTCCTGATAGGCCATATAAACAAAAACAATTTAAGGTAGTGAGGACTAACTCTAAAGGACCCATAAAGGTATGGGTACCAAAGTCTGAGATTGTCTTTGCAGCAGATCTGCACTCAAAGAAGGCCAGAGCAGCATTCTTGGTACCTGGACAGTGGCTGCTCACGTCATATGACAGGAGACAAGCATATGTTCCAAACCCTGACTCTGAAAGAGGGAGGAACTATGGGATTTGGAGGAAACCAAAAAGGGAAGATCACTGGTACGGGTACAGTTGGTAACTCTTCTCTCTCTATTAAAGATGTTTGGTTAGTTGATGGCCTCAAACATAATCTACTTAGCATTAACCAATTTTGTGATAGTGGATTTGTTGTTAAGTTTAATAGAGATGCATGTACTGTAATTAGAGAGTCTGATGAGTCTGTAGTGTTCAGAGGCTTAAGGAAAGGCAATGTTTATAAAATTAATCTGTCAGAACTCTCAGAGCAAAAGATAGTTTGTCTTCTATCTTTGAATGATGAGAAATGGGTCTGGCACCAACGCTTAGGTCATGCTAACTGGAGATTAATCTCTAAGCTTAGCAAACTAAGCTTGGTTAAAGGACTACCCAATCTTAACTATCATTCAGATGCTCTATGTGGTCCTTGTCAGATTAGAAAGATTTCAAAAACCTCTTTTAAACCTAAAAACATTGTCTCTACCTCAAGACCTCTTGAACTGCTTCACATTGATTTGTTTGGTCCTGTAAGTACAGCCTCAATCAATGGAAAGAAATATGGACTTGTTATTGTTGATGATTACAGTAGATGGACTTGGGTTAAATTTCTTAGAGTGAAAGATGATGCATATGATGTGTTTACCATCTTCTGCACACAAGTGCAAAGTGAGAAGAGTCTCAAGATCTTAAAGATCAGAAGTGATCATGGGGGTGAGTTTGAAAACGAACCTTTTGCAACTTATTGTGAAGACCATGGAATTGTCCATGAGTTCTCAGCTCCTAGAACACCACAGCAAAATGGTGTTGTAGAGAGAAAGAACAGGTCTTTACAAGAGATGGCAAGAACCATGATGCATGAGACTAAACTTGCTAAGCACTTCTGGGCAGAAGCTGTGAACACAGCTTGTTATATTCAAAATAGGATCTATATCAGACCTATATTGAATAAAACAACATATGAACTCTTTAAAGGAAGAAAGCCCAACATCTCTTATTTTCATCAGTTTGGATGTACCTGTTACATTCTGAACAATAAGGCCTACAAAAGAAAATTTGATGCCAAAGCTTGTAAGGGAATCTTTATAGGTTACTCTGAACGCTCAAAGGCATACAGAGTGTATAATTCTGAAACTAACACAGTGGAAGAATCTATACATGTTAGATTTGATGACAAAGAGCCTGACAGTAAAATGTCAGAGCAAGATGATAGCTATGCAGGTGTTCCTTATCAATATAACAATCCAGAATCTGAGAAAGCATCAGATGCCAATGAAACTTCAGAAGCTGTATTGGAAGAAATCTCTGAAGAAGCATCTCCAATAGAAGCATCTGAAGGACATGATGATATATCAGAAGATGATACCCAAGCAAGTGCTGAAACTAATGAAGCTCCAAAGAGAAAATTCAAATACAGATCATCACATCCAGAAGATCTTATTCTTGGAAACAAAGAGAGTCCAAGAAAAACAAGATCAGATTATCAACAACATGATTCACTTCTAGGACTCATATCTATGATAGAACCTAAGAATGTTGATGAAGCTCTTTCTGATGATGGATGGATTGTAGCAATGCAAGATGAGCTCAATCAGTTTCAAAGAAATGATGTGTGGGATTTGATACCAAGACCAACACACAAGAACATCATTGGAACCAAGTGGGTATTTAAGAACAAACTGAATGAACAAGGTGAAGTGGTACAAAACAAAGCTAGACTAGTAGCACAAGGCTACAGTCAGCAAGAAGGCATTGACTTCACTGAAACATTTGCTCCAGTGGCAAGACTGGAAGCAATCAGGTTATTGTTAGCATATGCAGTTAATAATGGAATAACCTTATACCAAATGGATGTTAAAAGTGCCTTTCTAAATGGTGTCATTTCTGAAGAAGTATATGTCAAACAACCTCCAGGTTTTGAGGATTTGAAAAAACCTGATTATGTTTATAAACTTAAGAAATCACTCTATGGTCTCAAACAAGCTCCAAGAACTTGGTATGAAAGACTGAGTAATTTCCTTTTAGAAAATGGTTTTCAAAAAGGTCAAATTGACAATACACTATTTAGAAAGACAACTAAGAAAGACATCTTAATTATTCAAATCTATGTTGATGATATAATATTTGGTTCTACTAATGCTTCCTTGTACAAGAATTTTTCAAAGCTGATGCAGGATGAATTTGAGATGAGCATGATGGGTGAACTAAAGTTTTTCCTTGGAATTCAAATCAATCAAGGAAAAGATGGCATTTACATTCATCAAAGCAAGTATACAAAAGAGCTTCTGAAGAAGTTTAATCTTGAAGACTGTAAGATAATGTCAACTCCCATGCATCCTACAAGCAGCTTAAGCAAGGAAGAAATTGGAAGCAAAGTAGATCAGAAGCTGTATAGAGGTATGATTGGTTCTTTACTCTATCTAACAGCTTCTAGACCTGATATTTTATATAGTGTATGCTTGTGTGCAAGATTCCAGTCAGATCCTAGAGAACCTCACTTAACTGCCGTTAAGAGGATCTTTAGATATCTGAAAGGAACTACTAATCTAGGACTTCTTTATAAAAAATCCCTAGATAGTAAGCTAGTTGGATTCTGTGATGCTGACTATGCTGGAGACAAGATAGAGAGAAAATCCACTAGTGGAAATTGCCAATTTATTGGTGAAAATCTCATATCTTGGGCCAGCAAGAGACAAACAACTATCGCTTTGTCTACAGCAGAAGCAGAATACATCTCAGCTGCTAAATGCTGCACACAGCTTCTCTGGATGAAATATCAGTTAGAGGACTATAACATAGCTAAAAGTAGTATTCCACTATATTGTGATAATACTGCTGCTATTCATTTATCTAAGAATCCAATTTTGCATTCCAGAGCTAAGCATATTGAAATTAAGCATCATTTTATAAGAGATCATGTTCAAAAAGGGACAATAAATATTCAATTCATTGATACTGATCATCAATGGGCTGATATATTTACCAAACCTTTGGCTATTGAACGTTTTGATTTTATTAAAAAGAATTTGAACATGCATTTTATCTCTGAAGAAAACTAGCTCTGAAATGTAGAATAGAATTAGGATCTGAAGCTCCTTCAGAGCCTCTAATAATTCAGAGTCTCCTTTGGGAAGTTCTGAATAAAATAGGTTCTGAAGGGTAACATGTTCTGATGAGGTGTTAGATATAAATGAGTGTGGCTCTGAACTAGACGGAAATGAACCGTTTTGCACTAGTAAGTGTAAAACAGTTGTCATTACACGTGTCAGATTGTTATATTTCTCCTTGCACGAGTCTAGTTTCTGATTGGATGGAGAACAGTTAATGATGAAAATGCAGTTATACAATTTAAAATTAATTTTAAACTGTTCGCGCTCCCTCCTTTGTGCTTATTTTCTGAGTGTTTATTCTATTTGATATAAATTGTCACTTCACTCACAAAGCACAACTTTTTCACATAATCACTTTCTACACAAACCCTAAAACTCAGAATCGTCAAATTCTCTCATCATCATCAACATTATCTGCAATCATGACTGCTCAACCTTCTGCCATCATCGTTCAAGAACCGTTTGACCCTGAACTCGTGCCAGTAATAGATTTAACTTCTCAAGCGTCATTCGTCGATCGTCCTCCTTCAACGGATTGTGGTAGAGAGACTATGGAATTCCTTACTGAGAAGTTCGTGAATTTTCAAAGTTTAAGACTTAACGGAATCGATGTTCAGAGTCTATTCTATGACCAACAGTGGGGAAACTATTTTGATATGTTGAATGGGTTCGTCTACTACGACATTGTGAAGAACTTCTGGCATAAGGCGTATGTGTTTGATGAGTTTAGTGTTAATGAGGAAGTAAATAAGTTAGTGGCTAAGGACAAGAATCTGAAAGGCAAGTCCAGAGTCCAACTGGGTCTAAGAGCGTATAAGGGAAAAGAGATTAGGTCAAATCTGTTGGGTATTGATGTGCTTATCACCCAAGAACATGTGGCGAAGATTCTGGGTCTGGATAACAAAGGCCAAGATGTGAATGCTTACAAATCAAAAAGTATGTCTACTGAGTCTATTAAAGCAGATCTTTTTCCTGCTGGAACAACAGAGAAGCAATTTGGGAATGCAAAGTATTTGAAGCCTGAGTTCAACTTTGCCTTCAGAGTATTTCTTGCTTCTATTATTCCCAGAATAGGAGGAAAGGATACAATTTTTTTACCACACAGGCACTTGGCTAGCCTGTTATTTGTGCACCTGTGCTCCAGCATCAATGAGAATCAACATAAGGCTGTAGCAACACTTCATCATCCCAGATTAATTTTAGAGATCATTCGTCAGACAAAACTAATTGAGATTCTTAGGGAGAAGGAAACACTAAGAGTCTTTCAAACTGCAAAATTTGATGCTACCATCTTGGTCAACATGAAAAAGAAAATAAAAGAGGAGCTGATACATGCTGAAAACCCTCTCAAAACCATCTATGAGACTTACTTCTGGTGTGATGGGTTTCCCACCATTTCAGAGCATGATAATGAGGAAGTTATTAAGAATTTTATGGCAATGGTAAGAAAGGAAACTGGAGCAAGGGTTACTAGAAGTATGGTGGTAAATGTGCCTGATTGGGATATTTTCAAAGGTCCAAAAGACATCACCAGGTCTAGAAAGAAACCTAGACTGGTAGAGCAAGCTTTGCTTGAAGACTCTGAGAAAAGCAACAGTGAAGGACAAGAGGAACAGTCTGAGGATAACAGTGCTACTGAAGATGATGAAAGAGTCACTGAGGAGCAAGTGGCTAAAATTGTTCAAAGGAAGGCTGTTGAAAAGGAGATGAGATCTAAGAAGAGGAATGAGAGGCCTGCAGCTGCTGAAGAGGATCAACCAGTCAGAGCCACCAAAAGGATAAAGACTGTGGTTGCTAAAAAGAAAGTTGCTGGCACTTCTAAAGGTAATATCTCTAAGCCTAATGCTGATAGCACTTCTGAAGCTCAACCCCTTAACCCATCATCTCCCATAGACTATACAAAACCTCTTAATGAGATCCTACCCTCTCCACAACTTTTATCATCCTCATCATCCTCATCAGAAGGGACTTTTTCTGATACCAGCACTGACTCTTCAGAGCTGCTTATAAGATTCGATAAATTTCAGAAGGAGAAATCCAAGAAAAAGATCCATGTGAAAAGAACCCCCATGAAAAAGACCCTCAAGAAAACCAAAACTAAGCCACAAGAGGAAAACATTGTTATTGACACTTCAATCCTTGACCAACCCACCAACACAACAAGAAAATCACCTACAATCCTTGACCACCTCTCCACACACTTATCTGGTGATGCATTTACCTACTCAAACCTAGAACCACCAATAACAATTGTTCAGACACCACCTCCAATATTTGCTGCCTCTGAACAAGAAAATCCACCCACTTTTACACCAGTTCAGGATGAAGTTGTGACTCATTCTGAACATCACATTGCTTCACCCAAACCTTCAGAACAATCACCTCATCATTCACCTGAACACACCACTGTTGAACCAGCTCAAAACACAGCTGAACAACAACCTCACACCACTTCTGAGACAACTCCACCTGAAATCCAAAATGTTCAAACACCACCCTCAACACCTCTTATCCATGGTCCTAGCTACAAACCTTTGACAGTAGAGGAAGTAATTCTGCCTGTTGATTTTGCCTTACCTATTCAAGAGAGGTTAATGAAAGAAGCAATAGATATAGATGATGAACCAATCTCATTATCCCTCTCTCTGAACCAAAACATTGACCTTAGCAAAATTAGAATTATCCCTCTCAAAAGAAAGAGACCTGAACCTACCATTCCTTTCAACAAAGACCATCCCTTTTTCAATCCTACCTCTGAACCTAATCTTGAGCTTATAGATATTGCTATCAGTATTAGTCTCAAGAGACTGAAGAGTATGGAAAAGGAAACTCTTGTCTTTCCATCAGATGTGGATGCTGAAATCAGAGATATGGAAAGTAAGTTCAGTGAGACTCTGAGACTACTGGGTAATCATGTCAAGGAAAGGATCAAAGGAAAAGGCATGGATGCAATCAGTCACATTATGGCCTCTGCTAATCATTCTCAAGCTCCTAGACTTTCCTTCTACAATCATGAAGCAGAGCTTAAAAGATTAGAGCTTCTGGCTGCTGCTATAAATGAAAGTATTAGAACATCACTTGAAGCAGCTAAAAGGCAAAATGAAGAAGAGACTACATATGATAGAGTAGTAATTGATGCTGAGCAGGCTAGGATAGCTGCTGAAGTAGAGCATAAGAGGCTTGTTGATCAAGAAGCTCTCAAGTTGTTGGTAGATAGAGCTGTTCACATTGCTGTGATTGAGACTAACAAGATTTATGAGAATCAAGCAACTGAAGAGGATTGCATTATGCATGATCAGAACCTCAGTGAGCCAGATTCTGACAAAGGTAAAGCCGCTATTGTTGATTCATCTCCTCCTAGATCTCCACCAAGACTTGTTCAAGGCTCTTCCTCATCTGCTATACCTTCAACTATTCAACTGGCTCTGGATGAGATCAAGAGTGACTTAAGAGAAGAGCTGAGAAATGAAATGGATGAATTTAGGGCTGATATAAGAGAAGATATGAACAAATCTGGTGAAGCCACTAATAAAAAGATAGATGCAATGATGGAGCTCCTGCTGAGGCTTACTCAACAACAACCCAAACCTTAACTTTTATGTTTGAGCACTTGTTTGTATTTATGTTCTTATGTAACTTGTTTTGGATAATTTCTTCTTGTTTAATTAAAAACTTAGTATTATCCATGGTTGTATGTTTGCGTATCTGAATGGGTGTTATTTTTTTTTGTTTTTCAAAATTAAAAATATATTCACTTATTATGTCTGATACTCTTGTGGATTCTGAACCTAGAGTAAGGTGTTGGAGAACATCTTGTTTTTTAACTTATATAGGATTTTGAAAACCTAAGGTTCCCCCACATCAGTATTCCTGTTTACTCATGAAATAGCTTCTTAGTATTATAGCCTGTTTATAAACGGGTCACCAATACCGAATGAGGCGTGTCTGGTAACTGGTGTTTTGACGTTTTAAGTTTAATATAAGAAATACGCAAGCAAAATAAACAAATTCAAAAGCAAGATTTTTTTAATTAATGCAAAGTCTTATTACATGGATAGTGAGGAAACTACTTAGACTCTATATCAGATTCAGCCTCTGACTCTTCTTTCTTGAGCACTTCTGACTTCTCAGCAGAGCTTGCATCAGAAAGAGAGTCAAGAATGGCTCTGGGGATATCAGGGTCTGAGTACTCTTCCTCAGGATCATATGTTTTAAGGAACTCTGCATAATCAGAATCTATTTCATCAGAATCTGATATCTCAATCACTTGCTTGGTTGTTTCTTTTGGCTGCTTGTTTCTTCTTGAGCGTGAAGATGTTGCTTCCTTCTTGATCTCCTTCTTTGATCCCGAAGCTTTCTTCATTGCTTGATGTTCAATGGTATGCTTGAAAATATATTCTTTGATTATTCGTTGTGAATAAAATGAGAAGAATCATCTCCTTTTATAATGCTTTCAAGCTCTCATGTCTACTTGGTAATCAGCAAAGTTCATTCAATTGAACATAGTTGTAACCACCCATTAACTTGACTGTCTTGAGGAATGAGTTATTTTTGACCTGATTCTCTTGTTTTCTGTTACTTTTTGATTAATGACAAAAGGGGGAGTAAGAACAGCGTTAAAATTAATGTTAATTGATTTTTTTTAACTGCTAAAGAACTGAAACTGTTATACTCATATCAATTTCTATCCCTTCTGAACTGTCGTTATGTGATTCATTCTGAACCTTATTGAAAGGGGAGAAAATTTTAGATTTGAAATACATTTTCGTAGATAAAATGAGAGAAGCTTGCAAACCTTCTCTGAATATTATCAGACTCTGAAGGAAGAGCTTACAAACCTCTGCCTCTGAGAGTCAAATATGAAAATTTATTTCAAATTAATAAATTAACTCTAAAACTGTTTTAATTAGTTATGGATAAGACTTAGGGGGAGCTTACAAACCTAACCCTAAAGATTATCAGACTCAGGGGGAGATTGCAAACCTTTGAAACCTGGAGTCAACATAAATAATTAAATCAACAACAATTGAATTTTAATGCTTTAGTTTGTCATCATCAAAAAGGGGGAGATTGTTGGAACAAAGTGGGTCTGACATGAACCTCTAAGATTTTAAGTGGTTTTGATGATAACAAAGTATTAAAATTGCAATTGGTATTACTAATGATTATTCTAGTGTGCAGAATTATAAGTTAAAATTCATTCAGAAGCACTATGAATAACAAGAGAGAAGCCAAGCTATGAAGCTCTGAAAGCGTATCGCTGTTCATCAGAAGCTTAAAATTTGCGTGCTGAAGATAGTGCTTCTGAGGACCAAAAGCTAGACTCTGAGAAGTTCAGAAGCTGAAAACCTTAAGAAGCTATGACAACAGTATCTGGAGCAAAAGGAATTTACGTCACTCAAGAACTAACAGAATCAGAACCAATGATTGAAGAACAATCTACTTCAAGGCTCTGTCACATCCACAGGAAGGAATATTCGTTGGTACAACATTAATCTTATCCATAAGTGGAGCGCATTTGAGGATCGTACTATCGTACTATTATTACTCAAAATGGATGAGTGATAATTCAAATAGCAAGGTAGTTGAATTGGATTTCTTTACCAAAGATGGAAGATTACAGCTATCACAATTGTACGATGAATTCCAAGCTGACACCTTATCTCTCTGCAACGGTCATCATCTTCCTTCAAGTATAAATAGAAGACTCAAATGGAAGAAATGGCTACTGTTCCATTACTGCGTTTAAGGCTCTGAAATATTCTGACACAATTTGTTCAATCTGTCATTCAAGTCTTAAAGCAATTTGCGTTGTATTTTGTAAACACCTCTGATAGTTTATCAAGTGTTCATTAACATTCATTCTTAATCTTAAGTTTGTTTGAGAAGTCTCTTGTTAGTTGTAACTTGAGCATTTGAGAAGTCTCTTGTTAGTTGTAACTTGAGCATTAGAGAAGTCTCTTGCTATTGTGCTTGAGCATTAGAGAAGTATCTTGCTATTGTGCTTGAGCATCTTGTATTTGTATAAGATTTAGTTAGAAGCCCTTGGAAGTGCAAGGGGACTGGACGTACTCTCGTTTTGTGAGAGGAACCAGTATAAATTTCTGTGTCTTTCTTTCTCTCTCTCAGCACCCTTCTTTAACTTTGTGTTTATATCCGCTGCGAATGTGTTTAAATCTCGAAAAAGTTTTAATTCTCAAAACACAATTCAACCCCCCCTTCTTGTGTTTTTCCACCTTCAAGGACTACCCTCTAATGTTCGAGTGTGACTTCATAATAAAGATGTTTGGATTAACACCAGGGCTTCCCCTAAGAAGAGGGGTTATTCAATCATTCATTGCAATGATTTTCAATGGGGTCGATGCAGCCATGTTAGTCACTATCATTGATACAAAATTTAATTTTTGTATCATTTTGAGTATGTTATGGGGTTTATGTTGTTTGCCTTTTGTTTTCCTTGAAGCACCTGAGCTTGGTAATCAAATCACTCGTCTTAAGACTCAAATTCAAAACAGTATTACAGGTGTTGAAGATCCTCAAAACATTAGGGATGAAGAAGATGAGTAGATTCACAAGCTACATTGGGTGTTACATAATCAAGACTTTTGTTTCATTTGTAGAAGAAGCTTTTACATTTCACCGCCTTTTTTTCAACATTTTTTAATTTCATTTCTTTTGGTTAATATGTCTTCTCCTAATAACAATGTGAAATCTGTCAAATCATTAAGTTGTGTGATTGATGTGACTCTTCATCTTTTTAATGTTTTAGCTGCTTATATTACCTTAGAAACTGGGCAAATTTCACAAAATTTCTTGTCTATAAAATTTAATTTTATAGACAAAATTAATGTTGATACAAAATTTAATCTTTGTGACTCTTCATTGATACAAAATTTAATTTTTGTATCATTTTGAGTGTCTTATGGAGTTTATGTTGTTTGCTTTTTGTTGTTCTTAAAACATCTAGGCTTGGTAATCAAATCCTTCGCCTTAGGAATCAAATTCCAATCAGTATTACTAGTGTTGAAGATCCTCAAAACATTAAGAATGAAGAAAATGAGTGGATTCACAAGCTACATTGTGTGCCCAAACCCGCCCAACCTGACCCGTTTTCCAAGAATTAGGTTTTGCATAATTCCAAAGTTAACTATTCCTATAAAAACATGTCTGTCAAATGAATCGTCACAAAGAAACGTTTACATTTCACCACCTTTTATACTTTTTTTCAACATTTTTTCATTTTATTTCTTTTGGTTAATATGTCTTCTCCTTATAACAATGTTAACAATGTGAAGTCTGTCAAATCATTAAGTTGTGTGATTGATGAGACTCTTCAACATTTTATTGTTTTAGCTGTCTGTGTTACCTTAGAAACTGAGCAAATTTCACAAAATTTCTTGCCTATAAAAGGTTTCGTTCCTCTCCTTAGGACTACCAATTTTAATGTTCAAGTGTTACTTCATAGTAAAGATGTTTGGATTAACAGTAGGGCTTCCCCTAAGAAGAGGGGTTATTCAATCATTAAATATTGCAATGATTTTCAATGGGGTCGTTGTTGTCATGTTAGTCACTATCATTGATACAAAATTTAATTTTTGTATCATTTTGAGTGTGTTATGGGGTTTATGTTGTTTGCTTTTTGTTGTTCTTGACACCCATAGTCTATATAATCAAATCATTCGTCTTAGGACTCAAATTCCAAACAGAATTACTGGTGGTGAAGATCCTCAAAACACTAGGGATGAAGAAGACGAGTAGTTCCTCAAAACCACATAAAAGTCCTGATTGAAATTTCAATTATGATTTATATAATATCATTCGTTCATTTAATTGAAATTTTTATTTTACAATACTATTTTAAAATATAAATATCACCAAAAATATTTATGAAAAAAAAAGTTACATTTATTGCTTCAAAAAAAATACTTACATACCAATTATTAGTTTGTTCAGTAGTGATTAGCGTTGAACTTCATAGGGAGGACTACAGTTCGATCTCGCGCAACTGTGATCATGAGGGAGCTGAAATCACTTGATGCCAGAATTAACCCCCAAATCAAATTCAATTTGTGGTGAAAGTAAAAAAAATACTTACATTTATGAGATAAAAAAGATTAATTGTATTTGACTACAATGTGTAAGATTATTGGTGGACATATATAAAAATAATTTTCTTCTTTCGTAAAATTAAAAAACAAAATACATATACAAATAATCTAAAAAGGACGAGGTGTATGTGACTTCTTTAAAGTCGGTAAAGTGAGAAAATTAAATTTTGTGATAAAATAAATCACTTATTTTAAAGAAAATAAATTTAATATGAATTTATAAATAGAAGTAATCTTCATCTCATAAATTAATTTCGTAAGATTAAATTAAATCATGTTCTGTCCAGAAGTCCTAGCTCAACTGACAAAAAATGTTGTTAGGCGGACATCCATGACCGGAGTTCGATCCCTAGTCACTCCAATTTATGTGTGTGAATTTATGATGATTTTGCTATTTCATTTATCTAAAAAAAATTAAATCATGTTCTAATTTAATATCTATTAAATCAACTATTCTTTAATTTCTTTTATTATATCACTCATCATTTATGTTCACACAGGTTTATTTATAAATAGAGATAATTTTCTCAATTATCAACTTCACTGTAATACAAATTCCTCACCATGATATTTGGAAACACTACAATACTAGTATGGTTCTTTGACTTGCACGGATGTTCATGATCCAACTTTTGATTTTATTGATTTTATGTTAGTAGAGAGAGTCACTTAATTGTTATCTTTGCAACAAATGGCATTGCCAACTAATTGACACGTTTTTTCCTTCCAAAGTTAAAGCCCAACAGACTGAGTGAGTGGCCGAATGGAGTTGGAATCCTCTTCATTTTCTATTCTTTCCATTTTTTTATTATTATATAATTTTTAAAATATAAATGCAAAAATGTGACAATAAATCAAAATTTCTATTAGACACCTGTAAGAAATGAAGAGATCCTTACTCGGCTGAATGAGGGCATGATTAGATGGACAGTATATAGTGTCCTCTGCTTAATTTGCTTTCTACACGTGTAATACCTTATATTTTCCCACGTGTCAGATATTGAATTGTCTTTCACTAACCAAACCAACTCCTGTCTTGTGCTAATTTATTGAGTCATCCCACGTGTCAGATATAATTAGTTTTTGTCTTTCCAAAAAAAAAATCCCTTTAGTACTCACAACTCACAAGTGACTCTATACTAAGATGAGATGCAATTTTGGATCACCAAAATCTCGAGAGGAATATTCTCTTGAGTAAACAGTCATTTTGGTCTCTGAAAGTGTCACTCGCTGTCAAGTAAGTCCTTGAATGAACAAAAATTAAAAAATAGTCCCTGATTGTTGATTCTGTTAGTCAAATTAGTCCAAAATGTTACACTTCTGTTAAATGTGATGACGTGGCATTGACTGAGATATTTTAATAATTTGCTGAAATTTTTAATATTGATTTTTAATTAACATTAATTTAAAAAACAATTACATAATAAAACACAATACATTTGAACAAATTCATACCCAAAAAAAATAATGAAACCCAGAATTTATCATTTCAATTCATAACAAACAAAAGGATCCAAAGATTCCAAACCTAGAAATCAAAACGAACGGAAAAAAAGTAACATCCTAATTTCTTTTACAAACCATATCAACTTTAACTATCTCACTTACAAATCCTGTGTTGGTATTTTTTACTCTTCCCCCATGGACAATAATTTATTATCCCTTCCATAGCTTCAATTTCTGGGTTCGAAGAGCATTCAAATAAGTAAGTTGATTATTGGGCTCTTCTCTTTCATAAGATTTGTGTATTCCGATTACTCGATCTCGCATGATTTTTGTTTCCTTGTGTTAGGTTTCGTAAGTTTTTGTTAGGTTTGGATGATTTTTTGTTATTGTTATGTTTGGATGATTTTTGCTTCTTGCATTGTCTTCTTGCTACTGTTTTATGTCATTTGTACCGTAGTAATGGATTTGTGATGATGAAAGGAAGAGTTGGGTGGTGAGATGGGTTGAGCAGAATCTTTATTTCCTGTTAATTGGTACTACTTTTGTTAAGATTGTTTTGGAATTTGGTGTGTTTATTTGATTTTTAAGTTAGTAGATTTGTTTTAGTATGAATTTGAAGGTTTGAAGGTAGTTTTCGTATGAATTTGTTTTCATTTATTATATTTTTCTTTTTTAAATTAATGTTAATTAAAATAAATTGTCATTAAAATATTATAGTCAAAGTGCCACATCATCACATTTAACAGAAGTTTAACGTTTTAGACTAAATTGACTAACGGAATCAACAATCAGGGACTACTTTTTAATTTTTGTTCATTCAAGGATTTACTTGACAGCGAGTGACACTTTCAGGGACCAAAATGACTGTTTACTCTATTCTCTTTTGTAGAGATTTTCATGCATTTTTCCACATAAATTGGTTTAGTGGTTAAGACCTGAAATTTTGGAACTAATTTTTTATTGAAGGTTCTTTTCTTTATCTTATTTATTTATAATACTTTAGTTTTTAATTTTTTTTAAAGATTAAAATATTACAAGTTTCATAAGATAAATTATTTTAATGTGAAAAAAAAATATAAAGGATCAAAGTGTTACAAATAAGTAAGATAAAAGGACCTTTAATGTAATTTTGCCTTTTTCAAATTTAAGATTTAGAGTCCATTTGAATTTTGACTTATTTTTTGAAATCACAAAAATTGTTTGTGTAAATAAATAAATTTTATGTTAATTTATATAAATTTTTATTAACAAAAATTGTATTTTTATAACTTGTTTATACATAAACTATACCTTCAAAACTTTATAATAATACAAAAAAAATTATTTATTTGCATAAACTATTTTGCATAACCTCATAAATAAGTTAATCCAAACAGACGCTTAAACTCTTTTAGTGTTATTTTTTATATTGGGTTAGTCTATACAAAATTTAAATTTTGCTAAAAATATTATGGTTTAGATTTAAATTTGAAAAATTTGAGTTGTTAAACTCTAGCCACTGTGAAAAAAATATTTGTTTTAAATGGATCTCATTCCTTACTTGAAATAAATTTATTTAAATATTTGTTTGATATTAACTCCATGAGTGAGTCTTGATAATTAGAATTCAACTTAGAAATAAATAAGGTTTGGCAAAAAATATTTCTTCAAGTTCAAACTTGTATTCTTTTATATGATCATCCTTAATTAAAACTTAGTAATCATAATCACTTGGACTTGGCAAAAAATTATTTTAGTCATGATTCCAACTACCTTTCCCTTTAAGTTTATTTATTTAAATTAAAATATTTTTTATATTCGTAAACAAAATGAGAATCACCACTAAAAATTTATACAACTATGATATTTAATATTATAATTTAAATGAAGGTGTTCAACTTAATAAAAATATTGATATTTGCTAATTATACTCAGTATTTCTTTGTTTGGTATGTAAGTAAATTAAATGATAAATACTATTGAAACATACACATTACGAGATTTCAAATTCAAACTCATATGAATTGGTTTAATCTAATAATATCAACATTGTTGTTTAAGCCAAAAACATGTTAAACTAAATAGTTACTATTATTTAATTAAAAATTACTTACCCACAAATTATATATATATATATATATATATATATATATATATATAGTGCTAGATTCAAAATTTGAACTCGGATAAAGACTTCTAACCAAACAATACTGATATTATTGGATCAATACTTATTTACTATTGAGCTAATTATTTACTACTATTATTTAACTATTATCTCGGTCCAAAATTATAAATTATTTTGACAACTTTATATAGAAGGAATACAATTAATTTTGTATGAAAAAAAAATTATAAATTATTTTATAAAATTATTATTCCTTATGATATGGAAAACATAAATAAAAAAATAAATACATATATAGCTAAGAATATAATTGAAAAATCATCATTAATATTGTAAACCAAATTATAATTCAAAACAAATTTTCTTCTCAAACCCACTTGCAAGTTGACTATTTGAGAGCTTAATGACTATTTACCCACAAAAATCACATTCCTTGAATTGACCCACTGTAACCCAAAAAGAAAAAGATATGATATTGTCCTTGAATCACGATGCTTATTAGCTCTTGACTTCTCAGTAGCAAGGTACTTTAGAGTTTGGATGCAGTCGAAGAACTCATTTAGCATAAACATATTCCTCTGAAGGTGTCCATTTTGCATGGAGACTTTTGCGAGACAAGTTGTCAACAAAAGCAAATTTGGTAACGTGAGGCATCATCACTTCCGAATGTCTCTTCAGTGTGTCCGGATGCGGCGATGTTGAATCAGCTAAACACTTATTCCTCTCGTGTAGCACTTTTGATTCTCTTTGACCGTTAGTTCGGCCGTAGATTATTTTTTGTTGCTGGTCTCTCGAAATCTATCAGACCATTTTCTTCAGTTTACTTATGCAGAAGACGACCTTCGAGTGCGGCGTTCATTTTTGCAACTCATTTGGTTCTTATGTGTTTGGATTTTGTGGAACTAAAGAAATCTTAAACTTTTCAGAAATTCAGAGGTGTTCCTATCTCAATTGTTGCATAAGGTCAAACTCTATTCATATCGGTGTTTAAAGTCAACAAATTATAATCTTGTTTCAAACACCGATATGAATAGAGTTTGACCTTATGCAATTTGGAGAAAATTTGGTATTCATATCGGTGTTTGAAACAATTTGGTCAAACTCTATTCCTCAACAAATTTATCAAATTTAATATTTAGTACTCCCCCTGGTCCTTTTTATAAGGAACAATTTGGAGAAAAAAATTTGGTCATTTTTATAAGAAACACCTATTCCCTCTGTTCCTTTTTATAAGAAACAAAAGTGAAAAAAGAGTGATGAGAGAGAAAGTAGAGAGAGAGGGAGTGGGGAATGTCTCTTCCCACATTGCAGGAGGTGTACGTCTGACGGAGTTCAACCATGACAAAGGGTCTAGCTTCGTTAAGCATCTCAATAGAGAAGCCATTTCTTACTTCTTCACTAACTTCTCTGAAGAGACATTGGTGGTGGATTTATGGAGGGTTTTTGCAAAATATGGAAGAGTGGGAGAGGTTTATGTTCCGAACAAGGTCGACAAACGGGGACGGAGGTTTGGTTTTGCAAAGTTCTTGGAGGTTCGGAATGTGGAGGAGCTGAGTGCGAAGTTGGAAAAAGTTTGGTGCGGGACCTTCAAACTTAGGGTCAATCTGTCCCGGTTTGGAAGGAACTCGGCTCTAAATTCGCAAGAGCTGCAATGTGCTATAGGTAAAGGTGTTGTCTCGAGTCATATTGAGGAGGATGTTGGAGTTAGCGACCGGAAGTCATTCAAACAAGTTCTTGGGGGAGTTCCAACGAATTCACCAAAGGAGACAAAGGGGAAAAGAGTAATGGAGGGCATCTCTAACAAGTTACAGCCAACGAAATCTATGGTTTCACCTCCTTTGTTGTTCGAGCCAGACCTGGAGTTTCTCCAAGTTCTTGAATGCAGTTATGTTGGTAAGCTTGTGCAGGGGAAGAATATAAAATCTATCCAACTTAACTTGTGTCTAGAGGGGTTTCGTAATCTACGTGCTGCTAGTTTGGGTGATGGTAGGGTTTTGCTATTCAGTTTCTTAGGTGATGATGTTGGACAGGCTATCCGTAAGAAGGTCTGGTGGGAGGGTGTACTGGAAGATATCAAACCCTGGAACCCTAATATGGTAGCCTCAAACAAAGAAACTTGGGTGAGATTATATGGGGTTCCGGTGCAGCTTTGGAGGGAGGAGGTGTTTAGGTTGATTCTGAAACCTTGGGGTACTTTGGTTGGTCTAGATGACGACATTAGCAGTGGTGTTCGCTTTGACGTGGCGAGGGTGAAGCTCTCATCTCCTTTGCCGCTAGATGTTGATTTTGTTCAAACTATTTCTTCTCAAGGAATCAGTTTTGAAGTTAGAGTGATAGAGGAAAGAGGTGGACCGCTCCAGTTTGTCCATACTCAGAAGGAGGAAGATCAACTAGGGTGGAGTGTGGTGGCCTCGTCATGTGATTCCGGTGACAGAGTAGGTGGAGGGCCGAAGTTGGCAATGGTGGAGGGCGGTGAGTTTGGGGAGACAGATAGTGACATGTCAGAAAAGGGGTTGGAGGTAGAGTCAGCTATGGAAACAATGCAGAAAGATAACCTGGAGGACAATACGTTGATGGAGGTTAGTCCTCAGGTTTCTTTTATAAAGCCAGCAGAAGTCAGTCTCATTCCTAGTAAAATACAGGCTGAAAAGACAAATGTGGGAGATAGGGTGGATGATGTGGCAGTCGAGGAAGTTGAAGTACGAGAAGGGTCAACATCAATGTTAGGAGTTGGTGAGGAGCGTGTGGTGAAGGATCAGTGTGTGGTGGGTCCGATTGAAGAAAAGTCAAACAATATTATTGTTGGCTTAAATCAAGATGGGCCGTTGAATTTGGGCTCTGCAGTGTCGGGTCAGAAGGAGCTGGTTGGTCTAGAGGTTGGGTCGGGTCCGGAAATTACACAAGTGGAGCCTGTCAAGGGTAATTGTGTCATTGACAAATTAGATAATTTGGTCTCTGAAACACGTGTGAAATTCTTGGAAAGACATAATCAAGAGTTCACATTTGAAGATAGTAACCTATCGTCTTCATCCTCTTCGTCAGATCGAGGGAGAGATCAAACAACCTCTAAAGTCTCAAATCGACAGAAAAAACCATTGACTCGTTTTCCTTTTCCTCATCTGGTGGGTCCGAAATGTCTTAGGCTTGTGGAAGTGGTGAACAGTGTCAGCGAAAGCAGTAGGAGGAAGAAAGGGGGCAAGGAGGTTAGTATGAAGAGGGCAGAACTGACTGAGCTTGATGGAGTAGAAGTCCAGCTTACGACGACAGTGGTGGAAGATAGCCTTCCTCAGGTGAGCACAGAGGTTGGGGTTGGTATACAGGCGGTTGTAGGGAATCAATCTGGGGTCAATTTGATCCTGGAAGGCGATTCGGGGGATGAGGTGGAAGAGCTGATTACCAATAGGAAGGACCCAGTTTCTAAAAGACAAGAAGCAGAGAAAATTTTAGAAATTCAATCTGATTTGGGGATAACTTTCCATGAAGATAAAAATACTACAGTGGACCGATTGTTGGTTCTGGAGGACAGGGATAGAGAAAAATTAGAAGGAAGCTTGGAGAATCATGGTTTCCAATGATATTAAGTTCCTTTAATATCAGAGGATTGGGGAGTAGGGTGAAGAGAAGTTTGATCAAGGAGTTGGTGAGAAGAGAGAAAGTTGATTTTCTTGCTCTCCAAGAGACAAAACTAGAGACGGTGACAGATGCAGTTTGTTTCAATCTTTGGGGGGAGATGATTGTTGCTGGGCTTTTCTTCCTTCCGAAGGGAGCAGTGGTGGAATCCTCTCTATTTGGCGTAAGTCTTCTTCCTTGTTAAAGTTCACTTTTAGTGGAGAAGGCTTTGTAGGAGTATGTCTAGAATGGGGAGTCCAAAAACAAATTTGTTATGTGGTGAATATTTATTCGAAATGTGACATGAATGGGAAGAGGAGGCTTTGGGATACTCTCCGTATGTCCAAGGGAGGTTTTGGGAGGGGGGTGTGGTGTTTGATCGGGGATTTTAATGCGGTATTAAATAGGGAGGATAGGAGGGGGGTGAATGAATCTTCTAATAATTCCTTTTTAAGGGAGATGTTGGAGTTTCAAGCTTTTGTGGAGGATATGGAGTTGGAGGACCTACCGGTGTTGGGTAGGAAATTCACTTGGTTCCACTCTAGTGGTAGGTCGATGAGCCGAATTGATAGGGTGTTGGTCTCTCCGGAGTGGAATTTGTTTTGGGGTAATCCTTCTCTTTGGATCCTCCCTAGATCGGTGTCGGATCATTGTCCGTTATTATTGAGGCATAATAACATTGATTGGGGCCCCCGGCCGTTTCGTTTCAATAATCATTGGCTCACTCACAAAGATTTCAAAGGTGTGGTAGAAGAGTTTTGGAGGTCCCATGGTACTACGGGTTGGATGGGTTTCATTTTGAAGGAGAAATTGAAGGGTCTTAAAGTGAAGATAAAGAAGTGGAATAAGGAAGTGTATGGAGCAATTGATACAAAAATTATGATTTTAGTGGAAGACATTAAAGATATGGATCTTAGAGGGGAGTTGGTAGGATTGATGGAGGCGGAGGTGGCTTTAAGGAAGCATCATTTTACAACTCTTTGGCACTTACTTAAAAGTAAAGATTCGGTGATTGTCCAAAGATCAAGGGCTAGGTGGTTGAAGGAGGGGGACGCGAACACTAGTTTCTTCCATAATTGTGTCAAGCAAAGAAGTAACCGGAATGATATTCGAGCTATCCAAGTGGAAGGGGTGTGGCTTGAGTCCCATTTGTTGATCCGGCAAGCTACGGTGAATTATTTTCGAAGCCTCTTCCAATCCATATCGTGGCCGAGGCCATCTCTTGATGGTATTTTTTTCCCAAGTTTGACCGACTCGGATAATGCTTCTTTGATTCTCCCTTTCCGGTTGGAAGAAATTGAAGAGGTAGTGAAGGATTGTGATGGTAGTAAAAGTCCCGGTCCCGATGGTTTTAATTTCAACTTTGTCAAATCCTTTTGGAGCCTTTTGAAATCGGAGGTGAGAATTCTTTTTGATCAATTTTATGAGAATGCTTCCCTTCCCAAGAGTTTCTCCTCGTATTTTGTTGCACTAATCCCAAAAGTTAATTCTCCGCTTGGTTTGAATGAGTTCCGACCCATATCTCTTCTCGGTTGTTTGTATAAATTGGTAGCAAAAGTTTTGGCAAAGAGGCTTGCTTTGGTGATGGATCCTTTGGTGGCAACAACTCAATCGGCTTTCCTTAAAGGTCGATACCTTGTTGATGGAGTGATGGTGATGAATGAAGTGGTTGATTTGGCGAAAAAAATCAGGAAAGAATGTTTCATCCTAAAGGTTGACTTTGAGAAGGCCTACGACTCGGTTGAGTGGAGTTTTCTTGATTACATGCTAGGGAGGTTTGGTTTTAATGAGAAGTGGAGGCAATGGATCCGTGCGTGTGTTTTTAGTGGGAGCATGTCGGTTTTGGTGAACGGGAGTCCGACAGAGGAAATTAACATCCATAGGGGATTGAAATAAGGCGATCCTCTTGCACCGTTCCTCTTTCTCTTGGTGGCAGAGGGTCTTGGTGGGCTCATGAAGAGGGCGGTAGAAGCAAACCAGTTTAGTGGTTTCCAAGTTGGAAGGACGGGTGTGGTGGTCTCTCATCTACAATATGCCGACGACACTCTATGTATTGGGGAGGCGACGGTAGAAAATTTATGGGCTCTAAAGTCAATCTTGAGAGGTTTTGAGATGGTTTCGGGGCTAAAGGTGAATTTTTGGAAGAGCAATATTATGGGGGTAAATGTTTCCCAAGGTTTTATGCGCCGGGCTTCAATCTTCCTCAATTGTAGGGTAGGTTGTATCCCTTTTATTTACCTCGGTCTTCCGGTTGCGCGAACCCGCGACGGGTCACAACATGGGATCCTTTAATTCAATCCCTCCGGAAACGCTTGAGTGGGTGGACCAATAGATTTGTTAGTCTTGGAGGTAGAATTACTTTGTTGAACTCGGTGTTAAATGCTATCCCAATATTTTACCTCTCCTTTTTAAAGTTGCCGGTGCAAGTGTGGAAGTGCTTAAAACAGATCCAACGGGAGTTTCTTTGGGGGAGTCGCGGAGGGAGGAAAAAGATGAGTTGGGTGAAATGGGATGTGGTGTGTCATCCTAAGAGATGCGGAGGTCTTGGAGTGAGGGACATTAGAGCGGTTAACATTAGTTTGCTAGCCAAATGGCGTTGGAGACTCCTAACGGACGACAATTCTTTATGGAAACAAGTTATTAAGGGGAAATACGGTGTTGGTGCTCTCGGTAAGGTGGTTATGGGGGAGGAGTGTAAACCTTGGTTCTCTTCTACTTGGTGGAGGGATATTTGTTCTATAGGGATTAATCTTGACTGTAATTGGTTTAAGAGTGGAGTGTTCAAGAGAATGGGTAATGGTGAAAACACTAGTTTTTGGGAGGATGTGTGGGTTGGTGAATTGACTTTGCGCGAGCGCTTTCCTCGTTTGTTTTCAATCTCAGTTCAAAAGGAGGAAGTGGTAGCTAGGATGTGGAATGGTAACGGAATTGAGGGGTGGAATTTACAGTGGAGACGAAGTCTTTTTGTTTGGGAGTTGAATTTGCTGGATGAATTTTTTGTTAATTTATTCTTTTCGGCCTACGGAGGTGGTGGATCGATGGGTTTGGAGAGCGGAGCAAGATGAGATTTTTTCGGTTAATTCAGCCTATACTACCGTGTCTAACATGTTGCTGCCTAGGGAGGCTTACTTGCCGGATCAGGAGTTTATTTTTAAAGTCATCTGGAAATCCCCGGCGCTGTCTAAAGTTGCAGGTTTTGCTTGGCTTGTCCTCCGCAATAGGATTCCCACAGGAATGAATTTGTATCGGCGACAAGTGATTCGAAACGAGGGTGATACCTGCTGTGTTTTTTGTGGGGAAACTCTACTGCCGGTTTGTTTTACAGGTTTGGGAAAGAGTGTTTGCATGGTTAGACTTGATTTTCTCTCTCCCTCATAATTTATTTTCACTGCTGACTTGAATGGCTGTAACAAACGGGTCGAAATTGAAACGGAAGGGCTTGGTGATGATTTGGAATGCTACTATTTGGGCTATTTGGCGGCACCGCAATAAGGTTATTTTCGAGAACGGGGTGCCGGACTCGGTAAAGCTCTTGGAGGATATTCAGACTTCATCATGGAAGTGGTGGTTAGGGAGAACTAAATCGTCGCCGTGTTTGCTCTATGAATGGATTTCTGAACCGGGGATTTTCTTGTCAAATGGCTAATGTTTCTGCTTCTTTTTTCTTCCTGTTTTGTTTCCCTTGTTTTTCCTTTGTTGTTTTGGCTCTATGGTCCCCTTAGGCTATGGCCTCTGTGTGTATTTTTGTCCTTGTGAGTTTTCTTTGTACTTCTTGTACTAAGATCTCATTTCTAATAAAATTTTGCCGTATTAAAAAAAAAAAGAAACAAAAGTGAATTTTTTTTGTTTTTTTTATAAGAAACTTTGACTAATTTTTAAATCTTTTAAATGTTGAATTTCACTTATGCTCTTATTTATTATGAAAGAGAATATTAAAAATAAGTAAGTTAATTGAATTTAGAGTAATTAAATAAGGGTATAGATGAAATAAGTTTAAATTTATAAGAGTATTAAATGAAAAGAATTATTTACAATGTCTTTCCTTGGTATGTGTAATTTTTTCAAACTGTTTCTTATAAAAAGGAACGGAGGGTTATTCTTTATTAAATAAACAATTCCACTTTTACCCTTTTTGAAAAATGAAATGTAATCTATTCCAATGTTAATGCATTAATTACATTGACATATTTCCCATACACCATAGTTAGTTTTGGTATAACATATAAATTTTTGGAATTATTAATAAAAATAACATAAGTTTTCTTGGTCTGTGTGTTTTTTCCAAATCGTTCTTATAAAAAGGACCAGTGGGAGTAATATTTATAATTCAAACAATAGATCAATAAAAAAAAAACTAAAATACATATTTATCAACGATGCCTAAAATAATCGTAAGTCAACATGAATCCTGAACCCATATTAATACTCCATTTGTTTCAAAATAATAGAAAAATAATTTTTAATCATATTATCACCAATAATCTTATCTTACTCTATAGTTATCATACACTAGACAATAATTATTGCAATAACGAACAATTTTATAACAGATCTAAAAAAAGTCTTTTGCGGCAACGCGGCGACCCGTGCGTACGGATATTATATTATTATGCTAGTTTAAGACAAATTTTCTTCTCAAACCTACTTGCAAATTGCAATTTGACTATTTGAGAGCTTAATAAGTTAATACTCCCTCCGTCCCAATTTAATTGATATATTTGGCTATTTCACGCATGTCGATGCATAATTTTGATGATTAATATTTTTAATTGTATAATAGTAAAATTTATAAAAATTTGATATTTTAAAAATACTCATCGAGACGAATCAAACAACATCTTATATGGTAATATTTATTTACTTACAAAAATCACATTCCTTGACTTGACCCTACCACTGTAACCCAAAAAGAAAAAGACATGATATTGTCCCCAAGAGGTGACACACAAAAAATTACAAATTGTACAAATTACAATTCCACCATTTTTCTCTGTTCCTAATTTCCTACAAACAACACACTCTCTCTTTAACAACAATTCTCTTTATACATTCCTTCACTTCTTCACACAAATTCATTCACTTTCTATCATTCTATATCAATCAATTCACTCACCTAGCCTTTCTCTTCACAACACTCTTTTCTTTTTCTTTCATTTTCATTTCATTTTTCTTCATTTCTTCTTTCTGAGTTTCCTTCAATTTCTTCACATTCACTTTCATCTTCTTCTAAATATCAAATTATTGTTTACTATCTAACAATTTCCGAGAAAATTTTATTGTTCTTGTGTACCCTTTTTGATCCTCTGTTTTTCAATTTTTCTTTTTGTGTTGTTAAGAAGCTGAAACAGCTTGACCCAGTTTTTATTTTTGAAAGTTTTGTTTATTTTTCATTAGAAAAACGAAAAAAGATAAGATTTTTGAAGTTGGGTCTTGTTAATTTTTTGTTTTTCTTTTACACTTTCTTAATCATAAAAAATTTTCCTTCGTTTTCTCGGGAAAATATAATTTTTTTTAACAGGTTTGTAAAATGCTAGGGACTTCCCTACAATTTGGTGGTTATCGTGGTGAGGATCAATTTTACATTCCAGTTAAAGCAAGAAAGAATCAGAATCAAAATCAGCGTAAGAAAACTCAGAGAGATAATAAGAGTGAAGATTCTGTTTCAAAGAATCAACTTGTTGATTCTGAGAATAAGAATTTCAATGAAGATTCACACTCTTTGAAGAACAAATCATCTTCTTGTTGTGATGCTGCTAGTAACATTGATAGGTTTTTGGAGTCAACAACACCTTTAGTTCCAGCTCAGTATTTCTCTAAGGTTGATTTTGTTTGTCTTTTATTCAATTATGAGTTTAGTTTATCTTTTGAGTGTTTGATCTGTGCTTTGTTTGATTTTGAGGGTACAATACTTTTATTTACTGTTTTTGGCTTTTTTCTCAATTTGTAACATTTGTTGGAAATTGGAATAATTTTTTTATATTAGTTTTTGGTTAATGTTAGTATGATAGTGGTTATGTTAGTTTTTGGGTTTGAACTCTAGACTTAAAACTCCTTCGACGTCGTCGTCGCTTAGCTAATTGACTACATAGGAAAGGACTTAACATAAGATAGGTAAATTTAATGGTCTGTTTGGATTGACTTATTTGAGCTAATTTGTTAGTTGTTAGCATGAGACTGTTTGAGAGAGCTTATGGCATGATTATAAACCGTTTTCGGCTTATTTCCATAAACTCTCTTGGATAGTTTATGAAAACAATTTATAGCTTATATGATACTCCCTCTAGTTCTTAATATACGACAAATTTAACTTTTTAGATTCATGGAATAGTTGGTGCATCTGGTCCATTTTCTAGACCAAATACATTCAATGATTCCATGAATCTAAATAGTAAACATTTTCTTATATTAAGGACTATAGGGAGTAATATAGTTTGACTTTATTTTATCTTTTGTTATAGAAGTAGCTCGATCATACCTAAGCATTTCTATGATAAACACTTAGGCTAAAAGCATTTAATTAAGTTGTTTATCCAAATAGAGCCTTAAGTGTTGCTTATTCAGCTACTTACTTGGGACTTGATTTTGTTATGTTTTTGGTGTAGACAACAATGAGAGGTTGGAAGACTTGTGATGTGGAGTATCAATCTTACTTCGCGTTGAATGATCTCTGGGAATCTTTCAAGGAATGGAGTGCATATGGAGCAGGAGTTCCCTTGCTACTTGATCAAAGAGAATCCGTTGTACAATATTATGTTCCTTATTTGTCGGCTATTCAACTATACGGTCAATCAGCAAAGAAGTCAATTGCTAAGCCAAGGTATTGTCAGTTTCATATGTAGAGCCATGGTTTTGTATATGCTAAATATGTAATTCGTAACTTTGAGTTGAGTCTACATTTGATCACTGATAACTTGTTTTTTCCTTGTCGCTCTTTAAGTTGTTTGGTTTTTATGTGGATGAATTGATTTCATGAAAATATGAAGTATTGGACTATGTAGTGGGGCTGGTTTATAGGTGAAATCAATGAAAGGAAAATGCATTTGTGGTTTGGGTTTTAACGATATATTCTTGTCATAGATGTCGAAAGTGAAAGAATTGAAAGTAGTTTATGTGCAAAAACCTAGAAGAATGATATTAGAAACTGATTGTAATAGAGTTTGATAAGTTTCATTCTGATTTTGGTTTCCCTTCAAATTTGGTTCGACTCGCATTGTAAGAGAATACAGAAACTTTTTTTGTGGTCACTACTTTCTCTCTTTGTGCATATAGTTACTCAGATTTTGTTTGCACAAAGAAGTAACAGTATATCATTTTCTTTTGTTATTAGATACATTGGTGAAGATAGTGACGTAGATTACTACAGAGATTCAAGTAGCGATGGAAGCAGTGATAGTGAATTCGGAAAAAGGACCGGTCATTCTATAGCACAAAGAAATAATCAATATCGAACAGATGATGCTTCTTTACAAATGAACAGGCTATCTGTACAAGAGGGATTTTCTAGCGATGAAAGTGAAACTGGGAATCCTCAAGATCTTCTTTTCGAGTATTTTGATCAAGATCCTCCTTATAGCCGTGAACCATTGGCTGACAAGGTAAGTACCAATCTTACTTAATGTGTGACTTATTTCTGTTATTTTGAACCGTTCATCTCATCTTATATCTGATTATATTTTGACAGATACTAGATCTTGCGCGCCACTATCCTAGCCTCAAGTCGTTGAGAAGTTGCGATTTATTGCCAGCTAGTTGGTTGTCTGTGGCATGGTGAGAATAACTTAATTTATTGCTTTAGTGCATGGTTATCAGTATGTTATGATATATACAAGTCATATCTCAATTCGATACTAAATTGAACTCGGTCGAATCTCTAGTGTGTATCTATTTGGACATGAATACCATCTTGAATTCTGATTCACTGATGAATTCTGATTCATGAATGACTACATAAACTTATTTTATCCAACCACTTTTCTTTTGTCATTCGATGTATGACTTGAATCTTGGATTGTTTTGAGGTTCATCTATGATATATCGGCTAATAATTTTGATAACCATGTTTTAGTGCTCAATTTTGTGTCCCCTGACATTCTTCAATGCCATCTCTTAGGTATCCTATATATCGAATACCGACTGGTCAAACATTGAAAGATCTAGATGCTTGCTTTCTTACTTACCATACACTCCATACACCCTTGACAGGTATTCACAGAATTTTAAACTAATGCTTGAACTGCCGTGGCATAGTAGTTTTTGCTTATCATATTTCAGCACTCACTTGGTGTCGTTATTATTAGATGTACTCGTGCATTGTAAATTTATTTCCTCCTTTTACCCTTGGCATGTTTAGAGTGACTTATTTGTTGGCGTCAGCACTTGTTAAACTGTTTGGTAGAGCTTATGGAAGCAACTTATGACATGTACATAAGCTTTTTATTAGCTTATTTCTGTAAGCTATTTAGGCTAACTTATGAAAAATTTAGCGTATAGGAAAACTGTTCGACTATTATGCCTAACTTTCCATTTTTTCTCAATACTTTGTTTTTATTGCAATTTTCAGGAAATGGGGGTACTCAAGCTCCAACAATGCTTTATCCGAATGACATAGATGGTGTACCAAAGATGTCTTTACCAATTTTTGCAATGGCATCTTATAAGTTAAAGGGATCTATATGGATGAAAAACGGTGTTAGTGATAATCAGTTAGCAAATTCTCTCTTACAGGCTGCAGATAACTGGTTAAGGTTGGTTCAAGTGAATCACCCCGATTATCAGTTCTTTGTGTCACACGGTACGTACCACAGGTGAACCGAATGAAACAACTTATCATTTCATTCTAATGGCTAAATCCTATAGTTAATAGCCTTAAACTTATGCATTCATTTTACGATGCAAACTTGGTATAATCCATCGATCTATAGAGAATCTTATGGCGTTGCGACTACTAATGTGAGTTCGTGTTACACCCCTAAGCAGCACAAAATATGAGATTATCTCATCTGAAGAATGAAATAGAGATTTTTGTATGTGGATGAAAAGGTGTCACATAAATGGAATGGAAGGTCTCAATGGAAAAGGGAGAAAGAACTATATATAGAGCAAAACTGGCCAAGGCTAGATCTTAACATGGAATAATGGTTGAGTTTTTAGAGTGTAATATTTACTCATAGTTATGTTGTGATTTAGAAAGAATGTGTGATATATGTAAATTTTTCTGTAGAATAATAAGGTACAAGTTTGGTTCTATATACTATATATGCGATACACGACATGTTCATGATTATCGAATCGATATTCAAATTGTAAACCGGAAAACCTATTTTGGAATCAAAAATCGATTATTAGAGGTACTTTATGATATCTTTGACTCTTTGTAAACTGTTGTAGTCTACCCCGGTATATCTTGTGCTGAGAAGACTGTTTTTTTTTTAATATATCTCATTTCATTTAACTTTATTTATAACTACTTTTAAAATGATTTATTTGAATGGTTGTGATTTATCGGTAATATAAAAGGTTTTACTTTGACGATAATGTCTACAAATTAAACTTAATATATTGAATATTTCAAAATATGTGTCTTATTCCATAAGATATCAATATTTGGCTGCATTAATGTGTAACATTTGGAAAATATGAATGAAACTAATAGTAGTGTGTCAAGTGTCAGAGGTATTAAAAGAGTTGATGACTTGTTATGAAGTGAAGTAGGTTGATGGACCACATGAAAAAAATGTGACAGTTTGGTTTTAATTGGTAATGAAATAAATGTTGTGGTTGAATCTAAAAATCATGTGTTGAAAAATAGTATGAAACTTTATGAAGAATATTGATTGATTGGTGATGTAGCATTCTCTTGACATACTTGAAAACTAGGGTCATATTTGCTATAGCGTGAAGGGTAAAAATTGGCAATGTGTCTCTTCTGGACAAAAAAAAAATTGAGTTATGTTCATAAAGTCGTCAAGTTAGGAGATAATTCAATCTCGAGTAAAAAAGATGAAGGTTTTGATTTGATTCCGATGGTTAATTTTATAAGAGATATGCATGCTTTAAGATGTGAATGTTTTGTGTCCCTACAAGTGTTTACATATTTTCTACCAAAAAAAAAAAAAAAAAGAAAAAGTCTAAATATGATTAATCTTGTAATCTAATCATAATTTTTACTTTTAATTAGTGATTCAAATTGTAAAATGAATATTCTAAAGAGGGTAATGTCATCAAAATGTATGTATTACATAAGTTCCTCAACGTTTTCTATTTGGAAGAGAGTCAGATCTGAAATTGAAATTCGTATCTACTCCTAATATAATCATAATATTAAGAATTATAATATTAAGTTTTTTTTTCCAACACCAATTTAATCTGATTTGGGGGGTCAATTTGGCATCAAGTGGTTTCAGTCTCCTTCCGATCGTAGTTATGGGGATCGAACCGTGGTCCTCCCTACCAAGTTAAGCGCAAATCACCACTGAAACAACTAACGATTGATATAATATTAAGTTTTTGATAGAATACAATATCCAACACTCCAATTCTAAGAATTATAGTGTAAATAATCATTTTAGTCTCTGAATATAGACATTGTTCTTATAATTTTTAAATGAATCAAAATTACAAATATATTTCTAAGTATCTCTTTCTTTATAATTTTATGAATAAAAGTGGCTAACGAAAAACACATTTAAGGTGAAAATGACTAACCAAAAACACAATTAATGATCAAAATGACTAATTAAAAAGATATTTTTTTAAAGTAAAAGATGGGGTGCAGAGGGATCACCTACTGCAACACCCACAACATAGACTAATAAAAATAAAAAGTACAAAAAGAGGGAGACATAACCAAAACCCCCCAAGGAAAAAGAAAGGCGAAAAATAAAAGATAAAAAAAAAACTAGAAAAACATAGAACATTTAGTAACAGTTGAAACCACCTACCTTGAAACCTTTACTAGCCTCAACTTATTTCGGCTTGTTATTCCTTTTTTTGGGGACCATCAACTGAAATAGTTGATTTGTGTTTTCAACTGAATCGACCATCTCTTCAGTTTAAGTCATGTTAGCCCAAGAATTATTCAGAAAATCCATAGTTTGTTGGGCTGCAGTGGGGGCACTTAGAAGTCCTAAAACTTGCATGTCATGGATAACATTTGCACTAAAGTTTGACAAATTAGAATCTAGCACCAGTATGGACCTATCCTGATTCTCCAAAGGAATTGAGTCAGCTACCATTTCCTCTTCCTTGTGCAGCTCTTCACCACAAACTTTATTCGCAAGGTGCATGACATCTCCAACAATAGGGGAAGTCATGCCACTCGAAGATGAGATATTTTGAACACAGACAGGAACTGCTTCAACAGAAATAAACGAAATCTCTTTCTCATGATTTAAGATGTCTCCCACAAACATATAAGTCCTAGTCTCTTTAGACCTTATAATATCATCAACAAGAGGGTCTATTTCTACAACAATTTTACTACAATCTGCAGTAATATTTGGAGCTGAACCTTCAAGTGGCTTCTCATCATATGTTAACGATAGGACGCACTTTGGGTTTGTTCGCGGTAGTTCTAAGAGTTTGATACTTGCAATTATTTACAGAATGCCCAATAATCTGACAATAGTTGCATAATGGGGGAATATTTTCATACTCAACATCCACATAAAAATCAAAGTCATTCCTTTTAACAAGGATTCTTTCGTGCAAGTTTGAACTTAAATCAACATCGATTAAGATTCTTGCAAAGTGACCAAAAGTTTTCTTTTTAGTTGCTTCATCAAGAGTCTAAGGACTGCCTAAAGCCCTTGCAATTTCAAACAGAATCTTGGACTGCCAATACTCACGGTCACGGGCATGCCCATAAATGCGAAATCCATGTTTGAGCATTAGACGGTTGCACATCATGCGGATTAATTACAACATCTAAGAGACCAAGTTTTTTTTAAAAAAAATTATGAAAACATTATGCATAAAATTATAACTAGCAAAAAATAAATAGATTAAAAACCACTATTTAACACTAATAAATGGGACGAATCTCGTGAAAAAAAAAGCATTGAACCAGAAGCTCCCTCATACTGTATATAACAATCCATCATCTAGGCTCTCTTCATGTCACTCATTCTAATGGACCATGGCATATCTTCACCGTCATCAATTTCATTGTAACCACAATTACCTCCAACTCATCTATAGGTGTTTCACTATATCATTCTCCATAAATCAATCATCATTCAAAGAAAAATCCTCCTACTTATCTTGTTAATTGTTACCTTTCTGCTTGAATATAGGACTGTTTCACTAGATTACAGAAATTAAGAAGGTTAATATTAATAGTAAATTTGTTGATAATTAATATTATTACAATTTTATTGATGTTAATATTTATTCATTTGAGTTTTATAAATCTTGAGAGATTAATCTCTGCAGTTAGATACAAAAGATAATTGATCGCAAAGAAAAAATATATTTGATATTAATAATCAAGGTAATCAGACGTGCTCATCAGTTCGGGGTTCAACCGATTGGACTTTAACTAAATTAGACCCTTTTTAATTAAATATATATTATTATAAGTATATTAAGAAATAATGCACAATAAGTGATGTAAATTCATATTTTGTACTACTAAAAATTAAATTTACCCATTTGACCAAAAAAATATAAAATTAACTCAACAATTTCTCATATTTTTTTAAAATTAAAACAAATAGAATAATTATTTTTGTTAATAATTACATTTTTTATGGGATTATTTATTTATTTTGACAAATTATGGGATTATTTATAATTGCACTTAAATTACTAATACATGATATATTTATTTTAGGTTCTTATATATTTATTTGGATTAGTTTTTTTTTTTGTTTTGTTTTGAACAAGCAAAAATGGAATATATAAATATAAAAGTCCCCTTAGTACAAGGTGTACTAAGGTAGACTATCAAAGTTTACAAAGAGATCCAAAAGTCGACAAGAAGATACACAACAGTTAGTCAATACCCAAACAAAGCAATCAGTTTGACCACCAATTTGATAGTTCATAACTAAAGAAACATTGGTCGTCTTCAGCCACCGATATGAAAACATTTTGACTTTGCCCAATAGCTGGTGCACTGAATTTGCCGAGGTTCCGAACAATCTAAGGTTTCTTTCATTCGATAACACCCAGACGCAAGCAAGTCAAATGAGCTGCATGAGAGAACGTCGCGCTCGAAGGCCACCAGCTGAATAGGAAAACTGAAGAAAGTGCTCAAAGAATGTAAGCATCCGCCGTCGAAAAACCAATCCAAGACCGGACTAACACCCAAAGGGATCCGAAAGTGCTGCATGAGAGAAATAAGTGTTGAGCCGATTCGACGCCTCCGCACTCAGACACGCAAAAGTGATCTTCTGAAGAGATGATGCCTTGGATTAGTAATATAAAAAAGTAATTTGGGTATCCAAAAACTTATCCACATTAAACCTCATAAAATTGGATCGGATCTATTTTTTATTTTTATATTTCAGCTAAAATAAATCAAACAGCATGTAATTTTATCTTTGAATCAAATAAATTTTTGCTTCAAAATTAATTCAAACCGAACTATATGAACATCCCTATAGACTAGAAAATGTATATTAAAAACAGTTGTAGCATTAATTATTTTACATGAACTATTTATTTGATCAATAAAGGAATTAAAAGACAGTTGTATATTCGTTATTTTAAAGATTATGATTATTCTGGTGTCCTCTCTTAAATTTTTTATTTCTGGTTACTCCTCTCTCTTAAATTTAAGACAAAACCTTGCAATAACCACTTTTTCCTTTTTGGCTTTATTTATCGAAAAAAAGAAAGTTTAAATTTGATTAACGTGCAAAAGGTTAACAACTGTAAGAACAAAAAACCAAACAAAAAACGTGAGAGTTTTGAAACTTTGGTCCCACTACATCTTATCTTTTTTTTTGATATCACCACTACATCTTATCTTATCTAATATACGTTAGTGTTACATGAAAGCATAATCGAATGAATATTTATATTGATTAATTACTTAAATCCTAGAATGTTCATGTCTTGAAATTAAAACTTCAAAAAAAAAAATGTCTTGAAATTAAAACTTCAACCAAAACATTGAAATAAAATGATTAATAAGCTTTCTTAAGACAAATTATTTAGAAGAATTCAATTTTGATTTTTGATGGAATTTTGTTTTGCCAGATTTTATTTATCTTACGGTTGAACTCTGAATTATCGGGAGAATAGAAGATCATTTGAGAGAATAGTTTTGCCTCATAACTGAAAACTACTAGAAAATAGAAAATCATATAAAATTGAATGTACTTCAATGATCTTTTATGAAACCAGTTGGATCCGATTGAATTTTTGATTAATTTTTCAATTCAAAATTGAACAAAACCGCATACATGTATTTTTAAATTTAATAGCCTAGAGGTCATACTCGCACACATAAGTAAAAAGAATATGTGTTCGAACTCGAACTCTTCTAAACTCTAACCCCTCCAAAATTTTGATAGCTGCTAATTGAACTACTCTTACGTATTTTTATATTTATTTATCTTTTTATTAATATGATATATTGCATTATCCTATTATTTATTGGTTTTAATTAGAGCTGAGTATACGGGCCAAGATCCGCGGGCCGGCCCGTTTAACCCACGGTTTTGACGGGCTTAAGTCCAATTTTTTTGGCCCGTTTATATTTTTACCCGTGTGGGTTGGACCGTTAAAACCGTGGGTTATGCGGGTTAAATCCGCGGGTTTGGCCCGTGACCCCCTTTTTTTTAAATTTTTATATATGATTAATTACAAATTTTATCTCTTTGGTTGTATTACTTAGCTAAAGAAGATAGATAAAACTAAAAATGTCACAAACTTTATTTTTTTATTTGTTACTTACGATTTATATGATATAACATAAAATTGTTAACAATATAGTTTTTTTTTAGCATTTATTATATCAATATTTTTGTTTTTTCTTTGAAAAAAGTGATATTTAATTTTTTTTATAATAGTCCGCGGGTTAACCGTTTAACCCGCGGACTTATGCGGACCGAACTCGGACTTATATATCTTAACTCGTTTATATTTACTGACGGGCTTGCTCGCCCCGTTTAATACGCGGACTTATGCGGGGCGGGTTAAACGGGGCGTGGCAACCCGTGTACCCAACTCTAGTTTTAATACTTTTTATTAATTTAATTTAATTGAATCTAATTTTTTTTTTATCATTTCAAATGTTTCAAATATAATTATATTTTTCATTCTATATAATATTAATTTTTAATATGTTTTATTATTTAATCTAATTACTATTTAATAACATTGGCTGTTTTAAAAAATAATTAATATTTGATATACAAATTACCATTTATAAATTAAATATTCAATAACCGATTCAATTTAAATCCCATTTGTTGGATTAAATCATATTTTTTTGGTTAATTATCTAAAATCTTTGTAGAAAACAAACTTAATTATCGAAAATTCTACGATTGGGATGGGCCGAAACCACTTGATGTAAAAACTGATCTCCGAATTAGATTAAACTGATGGTAAAAAACCAAAAAATTATCAAAAATTGAACTTTTTTTTTATTTACAATAGATCTGAGGATCAAACTGTGTTTAGGTTGATAAATTTTTTCCTCAAAATCGATACAAACTAAAGTGCAAATATACTAATGTAAAGTAATTAATTCAATCAACTAAAGACAAAAAAAAATCCAATTGAAAAAAAAAAAGGAAACTAGCCGTTAGCGTTTTCTCAAATTCAAATGAAAATAGAAGCATAGCGCACACATACCAATAATACTCTTTCGTTTATCATTTCCAACAATCATTCATCACTACACAGAAAGAAAGAGAAACCAATTCAATACAATTACTCTGTCCAAATCTAAACCCTAATTTCTAGCTTCTTCCCTATCTTCATGCTTTCTTTCTAAATCCAAATTCAAACAATTACTCACTCAACTTGTTGAATTCAAATCTTCTTCAGATCAATGTGAGTTTCTATTTCTATTTCAATTTCCATTTTAACTTTCTAAATTTCGTTTTTAACTTTAGATCTATTGATTATGATTAAGTATCTATTTAAGTTTTTTTTCCCTTAGTTTAGTGCTGAAAATTAGCGTTGAAGTTTAATTAATAATTAACATCGTGATTGAATTTAAATCCTCTTTAGATTAATGCGAGTTTCTATTTCTATTTTAATTTTTACTTCGATTTCGTTTTGAACTATCTGATTTTCTGCTGATGTTTCTAATTTAGCTTTTTCCTTTGTTTAGTGCTTGAAATTTGCGTTGAAGTAGAAATTAATTAACATCGTGATAATTTCTTTCCTTTTTTGTTGATTTTAATATTTTAACACTGAAATTCATTTTTTTTTTGGGTGCATCTTAACACTGAAATTCTATGTCTTGTTTAGCTTTTTATTATTATTATTTTGAATTTTCCTCAATTAATTATTTATTATTTGTATTTTGAATATGTTGAATCTATCAGATCTCTCTCTGTTTTTTTTTTTTTTTTTACTGAATTCTACTTATTAATTATAATTATTTGTAAATGTTTATTTTTTTTCATTTTAATAAGCTGAGATTTTTTGTTTGGTATTTAGTTTGAGCAAAATTCTTGTCACATTGGGAATTAATGATCTTATGTATGAAGTCAAGTGTTGGATCATATTAAGAACCATGTAATATTTAATTATTAAAGTTGAAATATGTGAATTTTGTTGATGATTCTGGTGTTCACTATGATTTGTCTAGAAGATGACTGTGAAAACGCCTGGAACACCGGCTTCAAAGATAGAGAGGACACCGGTATCAACACCGGGAGGGCCAAGAGCGAGGGAGGACAAGATTGTGGTTACAGTAAGGTTAAGGCCTTTAAACAGAAGAGAACAATTGGCTAAAGATCAGGTGGCATGGGATTGCATCGATGATTATACTATTGTGTATAAACCGCCCCCACAAGAACGTCATGCTCAACCAGCATCATTTACTTTTGGTATTCACATTATCAGTTCAAAGTTTCATTTATAATTTAAGTAATGTTACCTTGGCATTAAGTAATTGTTAGTATTGGTTTTCTTACTGCAGACAAAGTTTTCGGTCCTGCTTCTGTAACCGAGGCAGTATATGAAGAAGGAGTGAAGAATGTTGCATTATCTGCACTGATGGGGATCAATGGTATTGTATTAGATATTTATATCACTGTGTCTTAGCCTAGCTTATGATTTTTGGCTTTGGTAGAGACTCACTACATGCTTATTTTGTTGTAGCTACTGTTTTTGCTTATGGACAAACTAGCAGTGGAAAGACATACACTATGAGAGGAATTACAGAGAAGGCTGTCAATGATATTTATAATCATATAATGAATGTAAGTTTGCTAAAATCTTCCATATGGGCTTTTTTTGTATATCGGTTCAACTACTTGGAATCTTGATATATCATTTGAAAACAGTTTTTTTTTTTTTTTGTGTAATTGTGATTTATGTAATAAAGGACTGGATAGGACTTCAAAGGCTGTTAATTTAAGGCTTTTTCTTTTTCAATTTTCGTGATTACAGAACCCTGAAAGAAATTTCACGATAAAAATATCTGGACTGGAAATATACAATGAGAATGTGCGGGACTTGTTAAATTCAGAACCTGGTCGAAGTTTGAAGCTTCTAGATGATCCTGAGGTAATATATTTTTGCACATTTTTCAATTTTTAAGTGTGGAATTCAGTAGCTTCATTGTCCTGAATTTTGAAATTTCATATTTTAATATCTTGTATCATTTTCCAAACTCTTTTTAACTTCTATTTAATGAGATAGCAAGTTCAGTAGCTTCCATGTCTTGGATTTAGAATCTCATATTTTAATATCTTTCATCTTCTTGTTTTACCTTTTTATTTAATGAGTTAGCAATCCAGTAGCTTTTCTGGAATTTGGAAATCTAACTATTTTAATATCATTTGCGTAAATGTAGAAAGGTACTGTGGTTGAGAAATTGGTGGAAGAAACAGCAAAGGATGACCAACACTTGAGACATTTGATCTCCATTTGTGAAGGTAGGATACTCTCTTAGGCTTGCAATGACGTAACATGTTTCCTCATTCAAACAAATTAAAATATTAACTTTGATTCTTTTGGCAGCTCAAAGACAGGTGGGCGAAACTGCTCTGAATGATAACAGCTCGAGGTCTCACCAGATAATAAGACTGGTCAGTGATAGTAATATTCGTTGCTGGAATTTGAAGAAGTTGATCCTTTTCATTTCCATTCACTCTTGTAACTAATATGGAAACACTTTCTTCCTTTTGGTTTATATTGCAGACAATTCAAAGCACTCTTCGTGAAACAGCAGATTGTGTGAAATCTTTCGTTGCTACCCTGGTAATTGAAGTTTCCTCTAATTTACTTTAAAATGGATATATTAGTTCTCATTGACTGATAAATTTGTGTGATTGAATACAGAACTTTGTTGATCTGGCTGGAAGTGAGAGGGCTGCACAAACACATGCAGATGGAACTAGGCTCAAAGAAGGCTGCCATATTAACCTTAGCTTGATGACTCTTACAACTGTTATCAGGAAGCTCAGGTCAGAGTCGATATTGATTTCAGGAAGTTGATTGAGTTGTTATAAAGTTGTGTTACCACTTTGTAGTGCCATTAGAATTAAGTACCTCTTGAGATTTCTACTTCTGATTGCTTGTTTTTTGCATCATCATATGCAGTGTTGGAAAAAGAAGCGGCCATATACCTTATAGAGATTCAAAGCTCACACGTATATTGCAACATTCTCTTGGTGGAAATGCACGCACTGCCATAATATGTACTTTGAGTCCAGCTCTAAGCCATGTAGAGCAATCGCGAAACACTCTCTACTTTGCTACCCGGGCAAAGGAAGTTACAAATAATGCTCAAGTTAACATGGTAACTACCAGTTCATAGTAACCTTGACGTTTTTTTTTTAATACTTCTCTTACAACTATAACTCAGTTATCATCTTGTTTGAATGTTATGCATAGGTCGTACCAGACAAGCAGCTTGTTAAACACTTGCAAAAAGAAGTGGCGAGGCTGGAGGCAGTGTTACGCACTCCTGATCCATCTAAAGAAAAGGATTGGAAAATTCAACAGGTATAAATTTAATAATAAAAACAGTTGTTATGAAAAAGTATAATACCATAGTACTGATATTGTTAGCCAATTATTCCAGATGGAAATGGAAATTGAAGAGCTGAAACGTCAGAGAGATCAAGCACAAACTCAAGTGGATGAGTTACGAAGAAAGCTTCAAGAAGACCAGCAGGTCCCAAAGCCAGTTGAAGCAGCACATTCTTCAGTCAAGAAGTGCCTATCTTTCACTGGTGCACTGTCATCTCCAAAACCAGGGTTAGGGTGTGAGAGAGTGAGAAACACATCATTAAGACAGTCCATCAGGCAATCATCAACTGCTCCTTTTACCCTTATGCACGAAATTCGCAAACTTGAACACCTCCAGGAGCAGCTGGGTGAAGAAGCCAACCGAGCTTTGGAAGTATTACAAAAAGAAGTGGCATGTCATAGACTAGGGAACCAAGATGCAGCTGAGACAATTGCAAAGCTGCAAGCAGAAATAAGGGAAATGCGTTTGGTTAAGCCATTAACCAAGGAAGTTGTAGTTGGAAGCATGGTTTCTGTCAACAAGAGTGTCAGTGCTAATCTAAAGGAAGAGATTACCAGACTTCATTCACAAGGAAGCACCATTGCAAATCTTGAGCAGCAGCTTGAGAATGTGCAAAGGTCTATAGACAAGTTGGTGATGTCTCTTCCTAACAATTTTCAATCTTTAGCCAATGAAGCATCCCCCAAGCACAAAAAGGAAAGTAAGAGGAAAAAGTTGCTTCCTTTGGCTTCAAGTAACTCTGGAAATCGCCCAAACTTCATTAGATCTCCCTGCTCACCATTATCTACTACTAAACAAGTTATGGAATCTGATATTGAAAATAAAGCCCCTGAGAATGATGATAATGTTTCAACAGAAATTCATCCCGAGTCCGAGAAGGATAATACTCCCTCAAAGGGTGAAGAAGCTGGTGATGTTACATCAAAGGAAAATACTCCAAGTCCAGGTTACCGCCGCTCTAGTTCAGTTAACATGAAGAAAATGCAGAAAATGTTTCAGAATGCAGCAGAGGAGAATGTAAGAAGTATAAGAGCATATGTCACGGAATTGAAAGAACGTGTGGCCAAACTGCAGTACCAAAAGCAGTTACTTGTTTGCCAGGTGCATATTATAGCAACAAATTTTTCTGGTCACATTGTCACTGCAAATTCTCCCATTTCTTGTATTTCCATTAGCTTTTCAATGATGTCCTTATATTTTGATATCTTAGGTACTTGAGCTTGAAGCAAATGAAGCAAGTGGCCAAAACTTAGAAGATGAAATGTACCCTGATGAACCAGAGGAACCTCAAATCTCATGGCAAGTAACATTTAAAGAGCAGCGGCATCAGATCCTTGAATTATGGGATGTATGTTATGTCTCCATTATTCACAGGACTCAGTTTTATTTGCTATTCAAGGGAGATCCAGCTGATCAAATATATATGGAGGTTGAGCTGAGGAGATTGACATGGTTGCAACAACATCTAGCAGAACATGGGAATGCAAGTCCAGCTCCTAATGTTGCAGGAGATGAACTAACTGTCTCACTGTCATCAAGGTTCGCCCTCTTTAATACACTCTCAATGATATATTGAATGAGAACTTTTAATTGAATATATATTTTATGACATTGCAGTATGAGAGCATTGAAAAGAGAAAGAGAATTTCTTGCTAAGAGATTGATATCGCGTTTAACGCTGGAAGAGAGGGAGGCGTTATATATGAAATGGGATGTCCCTCTTGATGGGAAGCAGAGGAAGATGCAATTTGTCAGCAAACTTTGGACAGATCCTTATGATCAAAAGCATGTACAGGAGAGTGCTGAAATAGTTGCAAAGCTGGTCGGTTTCTGCACAGGAGGTAACATGTCAAAGGAGATGTTTGAGCTGAATTTCGTGCTTCCATCTGATAAGAGACCATGGTTAATGGGCTGGAATCATTTGACAAACTTGCTTAATTTATGATAAATTTTATGTTTGTATATTAGAAGTCCTATTTTAATCTTGTACATGGAAATGAATTTTGGCACCTATTCAAATTCAAAATTATTGTTCTTGGACCAAATTTAGTTCCAATATAAACCAATCCAATTCACTGGATTCTCATTAATAAATTATTTTTTTCGAATTGTAGTTTGCAAATTTGAAGTGCTGTTTGTGTTATAATAATAATGTATACTTTTTGTATTATGATTTTGTGTTATTTGTGATGGAGAAACAAATCATCCCCATTCTGATTTTGACCAAACCTTGTTAAATATTTGTGATTTGATCTGAATGTGTCAGTTTTAGTAGCTTCATTTTGATATTTCAAACTTTGACAGTGGTCCATTTTTTCGAGTTTTATATTTGAAAATTGTCAAGACTATAAATATAATATGGATATCAAATTTCTGTCTGCAGGGTTAATCAGTATTTGATGGCTTGTTAGTTGCATTTATTTTTGTCAAATACTTTACTCATAAGTGTGTTTCTCACTAGATCAGTTATAAACAGAGTGAAAGAGCAAGTTCAGAAACATGATCTAATATTGCTTTGAACTATAATTTATATAATAATCCATATTTTTGCAACAACTGATTTGAAATAAAAGACCACACAAAAGAACCAAATGGAATGACATGAAATCCAAAGCATCACATTCTTTAGCACTTGTACTATTACTCTATGAAACACTTGCACGCACTTGTACTATTAGTCTATTACTCTATAAAACACTTGCACGCACATACACTAGTTATGACACCGACATTGGCATATAGACATCTGTAATAGAAGTTACAATTGAATGTAACAACCAGTACCGATGCCAGACATCAAACACATCTTCAATCTAAAGTGTCGATGCTACATAACTTTTACGACTATTTATAAGAGATACATAGCAAACCACACAAAATATGATATTATTTTTAGTCTCAATGGACATAGATGCATATGCAAGTAGAAGGAAACCGAACACCTTCTCGGTTTAACACTCAACAATTTGGGAAGGGAGTTCCACAATTGTTAGCAACTTTCCTGGCATTAGGAGAGTTAACAAACTTCCTAAGATTGGGATTCTTGAGGTATTGGCAAAGGCATGGTCTTTGTTCTTTGATCTTGGAACAGCAAAGTCTAGATGGAGGAGTTGAAGAAGTGATTGCACTCACACATGAGCTGAGCTGTACTGGACTGCATGTTACTGCCATTGACAATTGAACATTAACAAGAAGCAGTAAAAGGAAGGTGCAAAAAGCAATGTTTGCTGCTTTCATTTTTTTCCAACTTAGGAAGGATAGGACTTGGTTTTTTCAATATAGAGGATGAGAGTGTGATGAAGTGCTTCTGTGTTGGTTGCAATTTGGATTAAGTTTGCTCTGAATTTATAGTGTGAGATTAGTGGGGAAAAAAGAATAAAATATGTGAACATGAGAGTGTGAGAAAGTGAGATGAAAGTATGAGTGAGGGAGTGTGAATTGCATGTATGCCCCACCTCTTTCAATTTGGTCAGCTATGAGTTTTTATTTATTTATTTTTTAAAATAATGTCAAATTTGGTCTTTCAAATTCTAAGAATGTTAATCAGCTTTGCTTCATTTATAATTTCTTTTACTTGGTGTCTAATGGTCTAGAATATATGAACATTTTTAATGTTCTTGGTCACATATCTCCAACTTGAAATTTTAGAAGATGTTAATTAATGATCTTTAACATTTTGTTAAGAATAATTTGTTACCCCAAATTCCCTATTAAGAATTCACATGGAGTTAGTATGGTAAGTTGAAAAAATAATTTGTTGTATTAGACATGCTTCTATACCTTTTAACTTTTAGTAAGATAAAATCATGCAAACTTATAAGGACTTTTTTAGTTCTTATCTTAATTGAAATTTAACAATTGTTAGATAGAAGAAATTATTCTAAATACTTCTTCCGTTCCAAAATATAAGAAAAAATTAATCAAAGAAAATTGATATTTTTAATACATCAACATTTTTTTTATCAATTTTCCTTTATATTTTGGGACAGAGGGAGTATGTGATAGTAGGAAAAGTTTCATGGTCAAACCGATTGTAGCATATTATGTTGAATTGCTGAAGCTGAAAGCTGAGTCATTTTCTCCTTTTCGGTGCAATTATTTTCTGCTGACTCAATATGTGGTATAAAATGTCATTCTCTAAACCAAAGAGGGCATAATAGCATGTTTGTATTACATTTTTGAGCCTCCAAAGTCAATTTTTTCCAAAAGCTTACCATATGATGCTTCCATGTACAACAAATTGTTCACTGTTGTGGTGTAGATAATTTAACAAACCAGGTTAACTAGCATAATGACTTGATTAATAACTGTTATTATTAAATAATAAATAGTGTGCAACTATCCACATCCCCCTATTTTTATTAGCACCTACAAGACCAATATTCCTTATCGCAATTGTGCAAATTATTCATACCAATTAATTGAGATCTATTTAAAAAATTGACATCTCTAACACATGTGATTTGGAGTGGACATAGATCCACGATCAGAGTGGCGGAAGTTTGATAGATGACGGTGGCTGTTCCTCGGAGCTGGTGGTGTAACAACAAATTCTATGACAATCAAGTTTGTTTGTGGTCAAAGATGTGAAGTATTTACTTTTTAGGATTGAAGAAAGTGTACCTTTAGAACGGAGTCTAGGGTTTTGAGGTGAAATTCGTTTTGAGTAGTACCCGAAGTGATTTGTAGATCATCATTTGATTTCTATCATGTGATGTTGACGAGATCTTCCAACTCACTAAAGTGTACAATTAATAAAACTTTGTAGCATTTATTATGGTAATCTATTCCGATCTTTTGACGGAAGCGGCTTAAGCAAGTCTAAAACAACTTAATTTCTTATTAGCTAGAACATGCTAAGGATCAAACTCGTAACCAAATGGTCAAGATCGAAGTCCAAGTTATCGAGGTATATTTTTCCCTATCCTTGTCTAATTTCTAATACCGTGCATGAAGATATGTGACCCACCATTTGGAATGTGGTACCTTTCGGTGATGTTGATTGTGAATATTTATTTACATCCACATATGGTTCTTTTATTATTAAAGCCACACACATGCTTTCTTATGATGAACATAATAACACGCACTGTCAAATTGGTGAATCAATAGCCATCATGACAAAGCAGGGTGCTACATTGTGTAATAGATTGCAAAAAATTGAGTATGAGCAATGTAATGTTTTCCTAAGGAGCAAGCCAATTGAAAGCAAATAAATAGCTTTGGTGGAAGGTTAGGATTTGATTGTGATCAGTGATCACCGGGATTCTGATTTACTGCAGTTCGAAATCACATAGTTTTCATACTATTTTAGATTTGAACGATTAATTACAAATTAGACATTTTAGATTAATGTTGTCATAAAACCACTTAAAACAATATCAACCGTACGTATTTGATTTAAAACAGCGTGAAAACTGTTAAAATTTACAGCATTTAATCTGTCGTGATCACCATCACATTTGTGTACTACAAGAGGCAAAAATTTAAAATTAAGTTTTTATTTTCTTCTTCATAACTATAATATTAGTGTGAAATATCATCAACTTTATTTATGATTTATGATTAACATTTGCCAATAAATTTAACTAACTACTTTTAGTTGAGTCTCTTCTCAGTCCGTTAAAAAAAAAGTTGAGTCTTTTTTCAGGACATGTTCTTATCATTTGGAAGTCCAGCCACAAATATTAAAAATAGACTTTTAATATAAAAAATGTAAAAAATTTTAAAAAAATAATTCTCATTTAAATAGTAAATAACATTTGTATAAAAAAAGTTGTAAATGGCATTAATAACATAAAAAAATAGTCATCCTTATGACTAACAAACAATATTCATATGCGTGCTGAGGAAATGCAATGATAAAAGTGGAACCGTGTCCGCGAATGCATATTCCCAATGTGTTGCGAGGAGGAAATTTTATTTATTTATTTAATTTGTTTATCTTTTTTTTTTTTTTTAACACAATGGACCTTCAACTTTGGATTGAGTCTTTTAATTATTATTTTGTTGAACAAAAATAGATTAAAAAATAACACCGGACCTTTTTAAATGGGCTTTTTCATTTTTTGAAAAAGACTTACTACCTTATAATAAATTTGTTAAAGCCCCGATAAAAGGGGGGCTTCTTCCCACCCCCACGTCTCTTTTTCACCCCCCAAAAGTTTGGTTTTCATTTACCGAACTTTTTTTATGGGTATAAACATGTGTTTTCAACCGTTTAAAAGTTCGGTTCACATTTACCGAACTTTTTTTTAAGGGTATAAACGGAAACCCAGAGGGTGAAAAAGAAAAGCACGGGTGGGAAGAGAAATCATCTTGACAGCATAGAGATGTCTGAACTTGTTAATGGCCACTGTCTCTCATCTCAAGTCTCAAATTACATTTTTTCTATTTATAAAGTTTGAACCGCGAGACTTGTTTAATAAATTTGAGTCAAATTCTACTTGGACCAAAAATGTACCTTTGGTTGGTTTTAACAAGCATATATCACAATGCTTAAGTCTCATCAAATTGACCTTGAACGTACATTTTCTCCTCACAATGCTTAATTTATTGAATATATATCATTCCAAGATATATTCTCATAGAGATGGTTAAAGTGAGGATTATACTTTCTATTTTGAAAAGAAAAAAATAATATATTTACCATTTTTGAATGCCAAATTTTAAGTAGAGGAAAGTGAACAAAAGCACCTTTGTTATTGCACACTATACATTAAGCACGCCATATATAATAATAATCATTAGCTCACTTCTACTATAATTCATTTGCTAAAAGCCTAACAAAGATTAAATTGGTGTGAATTCACGGATATAATCATTAAACTTGTTTATTTTGGCCTATTGTAAGTCAAAATTAAAGGGGTATTAAACAATTAAAGTGCTTGCTATCATGCAGTAAATGGGACCTTCAAATTAGTACCTTCAATTTTTGATCTTCAGTTTCACTTCATAATTGATTATTTATCATTGCTATCGTCAGCAAATTTTGTTGTACCGAGTGTTGAACAATCATAAGCTTACATATAAATCTGCAATTGTTTTGTTAGCACCTAATAATCTAAAGCACAAAATCCAATGATACTTTTAATATGAGACTCTAATTTATATATATAAGTAAAATTTTCTTTTTCAGATTTATTAAATAATTGATATATCTAATTCAGATTATAGACCAAATACATCAGTTATTTAATGAACTTAAAAAAAAAATTCCTATTTATTGTCACAAAAAGACACCTAATTAATCTCAATTTCATGGTCAAACATAGCACTAATCTTTTGCTCAAGATTCATGTCCCTTTTATTTTCTTATTATTTTATTTGCTTTTGTGAGAAATCAAGGCTAATTACTTTATATAATTTACTCAGAACGGCTATATAAGAGTGATCTAGCAACTAAATTCATAAATTAACTAAATGAATGAACTAATGATATTCTTTTCAGAAACCATAAGTTTTTGTAGGCTTTGCAAGTGGCGATCAATATATGAATTATCAAATCTAAGGTGATTTTGTGGACCACAAATGTGCAATTTAATAGAACATAGGCGTGTCGTAATAATGTATGATTACATAAGAGATTTAGGATTAATTAGGCATGCTTATGGTGCCACTTTTAATAGAACTTTGCATATTTGTGGACCACAAATATGCAATTAGGTATCCAAAGAAAGTAAAAATAAAATCCAAGACAATTATAAAATATTATAGTATGAATTTAGAATAATTAAACATTAATAGGGATAGCCCAACTAGTAACTACTAAAAAAATTATTGTAGGGCAAAAAACATAGATAGTCCTTGTAAATTTGAGCAAAATCTAGTCCTTACTAAGAAAAATAGTTTAGATTATATTCCTGTAATATCATATTATTTAATATTAGTCATTCATTTAGCTCTATCATTAAAATTTGTTGATATGTCAAGCTGACTGTGTAATTTATATTATTTTCAAATTAGTTAATTTTTATGTGGCTTTTATTGTAAAAAATAACAATAATTAAAAAAAGAAGAAAAAAATAATTAAAAATCACAAAATCATATTTTCCATTGTTCATCTTCTTCAACTTAAACCCTGTTCATCCATCTCTCTTCCTTCTCTTTTAGATTAAATCTCTTCCTAGACTTGGATGTATTGAACAACCCATTATTGAAACATAGAAACTTTTACTTGGGCACAAACCCAACACTTATCATTTGAGCATATATATATATATAATTTAAAAAATTTAAATATAAAAGGATTGATTAAATAATTGATGCGACTTAATCATTTATTTTTATTTTTTTCTTTGATATGTGTGCCCAAATAATTTTGATTTGGGGTTGAGCCTATGATAGAATTGTTCTATGAAACGGAAAATACTTGTATAGACACAAATACAAATAAAAGGTATTAGACACACTCACAATAAGTTAAAAAAATTAAAGAAAAAGGAATTGAAGTGATATAAATTAATGTAACAAATTTTATTTTTCTATTAATTTTTTCAATTTGTGTGAGTGTGCCTAAATTTTATGTCTAAGTAGTTGTACCTATGTAAGACTTTCTCCTCAACTAGTAGTAAACAAATATTGTCATATAGGATAAAATCTAATTTTTTTGTTTTGTTTAATAGAGATCAAAACCGAATCCAATCAATTTTACATTGACCAAACGGGGTATTAACCTAAACAAAAATAATTAACTGTTACCAGAAATTGTCTTTGGATAATAGACAAGTCTTCTTTTGAAATCAAATGCTTCAAAATAATTTGTTGGAGAACTTTCCAATAATATATTTTTAAGTTGCAACTGGATTATGTAAACCCTAACAACAACGCATGTTAATTATTCTACAAATAATAATTATGTTGAAAAAAATAAATATTTAACTTTATGAGAATAATTTTTCATACAAATTTTTATCTTTAGGACATTAGCAAATGCCCCAAAGGTACATGTTAGCCGCTTCCTTATTAATTGCCAAAATATGTAGTTCTTAAATGATCTATTCATTTTGTCAAAAAAAAAAATGATCTATTCATTGGAATTGAACCTACAAGCTCACATTGAAGGGGCAAAATTTCACCATTTGGCCGATCAATGCATCATGTCCAATAAAGAACGCTAATTGTATATAATTGTTTATTTTCACCAAAAGATATGAGTTGGACACTATACACAAGTAGAAAAACAATACAAAAATCATGGTTTTATGATGTTAAATTCTTTTTTTTTTTTTTTTTGGTATAAAAAGAGGGCATAGCCCAATTATGATGTTAAATTCTATCTAAATTATTTCTAAATCATTTTTTTATTTTTGTGTACGTGTGTAACCGAGATATATAACTCTATTTTATAAAATATCATTTATTGATATGAATGTACAATTAATATCAGTTTTCAAAATATCATGAAGGTGATTAATTAGTCAGTTATTCCATTTATATTTGGTTTGTATAATCGGTTGGGGGAAAATCGAACCTAAAATTTAAATAGTGTGATAAACAAACTTTAAATTTTATTTGTGCAATCATATCATTATGTTGCTCATCTTCTTATTATTCAAGTTATTTGCAGCAGATCAATCTAACATAATGTTGGTTATCAATGAGGCAAACCAATAGCAAACAATTATATTCAACGATGACAAATAGGGCCTAACCTTGTTTGTAACTAACCATGCATGTAACCTTAGATGCTTCCATCATTACGGTATACATATTTTTTACTCCCAAGATTTTATAAAAAAACTACACCCCCATCGAATTTACCTATAAGACAAAGAAAAACCATTCTCTTGTCTAGATGGATAAATCCGGATAAAATGGTGCTTTTTCTTTCTCTGGTAATAAATCTGAAAGGGAGTGATTTTAAAATTATGGGGGTGGGAAAAGGAACTAGATGTTCAAAGCCCAAAATTTTCATAATATTAAAGGGCCTAAGAATTATGACAGTTTCTCTTTTCACCCTCCACGTTTTTTTTTCACCCCTATCAATAATCATAAATTGTATTGGACCGGTGTAAACTTTGATCCTTTAAGAAGCAACTTGCCTACATACGTCATAATGCTATGTCCGCTTTCTTAATAATTGTTGAGTAGGACAAAACCCATACATGACATATCACTCTTACATGGATGGTTGTGAAATTGTGATCATATTCATACTTATTAATATTTTTTTTGACGGGTTCATACTTATTAATATTGTTCATCACTGAAGATTATTTAACACGTAATAATCTATGAAGTCAATATGTTAAATCTCTTATATAGTGCTAACTTTGGAGTTCCACACTTTCTTATAGGTCTATGGCAACAATTAAGATCCGTCATGATTCACATCATGATCACAGGGACCAGTACAACTGCCAGATCATATCTATGCTTAACAATTTTTGCTTGTTGATAAAGATGTTTTAAGAAATTTTCTTGTATTGGGGGAAAACCATTGTCCCAAAGGCCTTATGCTTAACTATATATTGGTTGATGTACCAAAAAATTAGTTGTGCATATCAATTGATACAATACTATGCAGTTGTTGTATTGTTATAGACACTTGTTGAAAATTTTGTGGTGTGCATATATATACAAAAGGTCATATATATGCAATAAACTTTATAATTAAGTACACAAAAATACACTTACTTAGCTTATGAGTACATCATCACAATTCACAGGAAACCATTATTATTATTATTATTATAAAACAAATAGAATGATTGCTACTATTGCAATCTAAAACATCAGTACAACATATCAAGCAAAGATATTTCCTTACTCATGCCATCAATGTCAAAGAAAATGACAAGGGCATGGTTGTTTGCACAAAATGCAAACGGAAAAGATTTTGCATACCCTATTTAACTAATTGCTATAGCTTCTTTTGATTTTGTATCAAATTTCAATTTTCTTATTTTCCTTCATCCTATGTTGGTTGGTTATATTGTCTGTTTTTTCTTGTTAAGATATCCTAAATTGAAAGAGAGTGATATTGCCGAGGCGTGTCCTGTATGCCGTGATAATTGCAATTGCATAGCATGCTTGCGATCTTCTAAACTCATCAATGTTAGTTATCCCCCTTCTAGATTAATTATTCTTATGATTTTTTTGTATTATACATTTGAAATGTCATGTGGTTTACTATAGGAAATGAAGCGTACGGCTAAAACCAACAAGGATGAGGAGGTTGAGTTCTCTAAGTATCTGCTGAAAAGACTTCTTCCATATTTAAGATAATTGGATGAAGAACAGATGATTGACCATTTGTTCTCCTTCCAACTATCTTAAATATGGAAGAAGTCCTTTCAACAAATACTTAGAGAACTCAACCTTCTCATCTTTGTTGGTTTTACTTTTAGTCATATGTTTCATTTCCAATAGTAAATCAGATGGTTACATTTCAAATATAAAATAGGAGTATAGAAAAATCAGAAGAATAGTTAGTCTGGAAAGGGGTTGAGAACTAACTTTGATAAGTTTAGATGATTGCAAGCATGCTTTGCAATGATAATTACTACAACATACAGGACATGCCTTGGCAATATCATTCTCTTTCAGTTTAGGGTACTTTAACAAGACACAACAAAAAACATATTTTGTTCAATATTTCATCAACCTAAATCCAAACGTGTATTTTGTGAAAATAACTTATCCCAATAGGATCTCAATCATGCACTTTTTTGAACGAAGGGTCCATTATTTAGGTAAACTGAAATTTAGCAAAATTATTGTTATAAACTATGTTTTAAAAAGATATAAATGAAAACATTGAATATCTTATAATCCAATTTCCCTTTATTTATTGACCCCTCAAATAGACTCATAACTCATTGCTTTTTTTTTGGTGAACAAAATGGGCATATAAGCCCCATAGACTCATTTCCCACAACTGTAGTAGATTAATAAATTCATAAATGAGTGATTCCTTTATTGTTTATGCTATTAAATCAGATGTTGTGAGATTGTTCGTAAATTTATCTTTTTCAAAATAGATAATAATTGATGTACTCTACAATAAACAACACACTCAAGCATTATTCATCAAGAAAAATCCCAAATATTGAGTCATGCGACAGACATAAAACCAACCCACCACGCATATAATAAACCCATGAGATAACAACATAAATGACTCTTCAATGACCAAAAATGATTCTTGTGATAAATCAAAAAGTGAGATAAACATAGATAACACAAAGGGAGTCATTTTTACGTATACCGTTAAAAACATACATTAAATCTCATTTTTCATATAAAAGAGTAAAATATTTGACGCACCTTCAAGATCTTCAATCTGGCAGACCACGTACAAGCAAGTGAGATTGCTGGCTTTGATTGATGGCCTCTATCACAGAGCGTGGCAGATTTTGAAGTCGGCCGCTACAGGGCATAGGGGAGCAGCGTGTTATGGTGATGCAGGCGCTATTCCGGGTTGCGTGTTATGGTGATGCAGGCGCTATTCCGGGTTGCGGGCGCGGTTTCGTTCGCGGGTCGGTGCAACGCTTTTTCAATGATGGCACAATTTCGGCTTTGCCCTTAAATTTCAGAGCGACTCTCTCCTCATCACCGACCGAAGACTTCATCAACATTACGACAAATATTTAAATTGTGTGTGTTTTTTTAGAGATTGTTAGGAGGTAGAGGGTTATACTTCTGGTATTCTTTGTATTCTGAACTTTCTTTTGTCCTTCGTATTATATATAATTATTTGTTATTAAGAAAAAAGCACATACTAATATTTGAAATCAATATGTTATTATATAGTGATGATAGTGATTACTTGGTACACTTCTTATATATGGTAATAATAACTAGAGCTGTAAAAATGGGCTGGGCTATCGGGCTGGCCCATTAGCCCTATAGTTTTACACAGGTCGGACTTCAGAAAAAATTATTGGACCTTATCGGGCTGGCCCCCCGGGCCTATCTTTTTCATGGGCCATCATGGGCTGGCCCCACGGGCTTTTGGGCCAGCCCCTTAAAGAATTAAAAAATATATATAAAAAAATTTCTAAAAATAGTTTTAGCTAAAAATAAGGAATTTTAGTTACCATAAAATCTTTAGATAAAATAAGTAACAAAAGATGAGATTTGTTAGTTAGGAGATAATTATTAAGTCAAATTTGTTATGATTATCTTTATTTGAAAAAAAACAAATTTGTTATGATTATCTTTACTTGAAAAAAATAATAATAACTAATTTGTGTGCGATACATATGTAGTTTTATTGTCCATTGAATTTTTTTAAAAAAAAATTGTCAATTTTTTAAAAAAATTTCTGAAAGTTTGTCGAGCCGGCCCATCGGGCCATGTAGGCCTTTGCTTATTGGGCCAGGCCTTGGGCCTTAACGGGCCGGCTCACTTAAGCCCCTTTATATGTCTTGGCCCTCTGGGCTGAGGCAGGCCGGCCCTTTTGACAGCTCTAATAACCATGATTGTAGTAAAGATCAGAACAATTGAATTATGTGATTCTACTTATAGTTTTTTTTTTATTTTAAAGAAGTTAAATTAGGCCACTCAAATTGGTACCTAGAGCTATAAAAATGGGCCGGCTATTGTGTCGGCCCATTAGCCCTATAGTTTTATACGGGCTGGGCCGGGCTTCAAAAAAATTTATTGGGCCTTATTGGGCTGGGCCCCCGAGCCTATTTTTTTAATGGGCCATCATGGGCCGGCACCACGGGCTTTTGGGTCGGCCCCTTAAAGAATTTTAAAAAAATATCTAAAAATAATTTTACCTAAAAACAAAGAATTTTAGTTAGCATAAAATCTTTAAATAAAATAAGTAACAAAAGATGAGATTTGTTAGATAAAAATATCCAAATTTGTTATGATTATCTTTATTTGAAAAAAAACAAATTTGTTATGATTACCTTTACTTGAAAAAAAATAATAACAACTAGTTTGTGTGCGATACATATGGAGTTTTATTGTCCATTGAATTTTTTTAAAAAAAAATTTGTCAATTTTTTTAAAAAAAAATATGAAAATTTGTCGGACCGGCCCATCGGGCCATGTAGGCCCTTGCTTATCAGGCCGGGCTAGGTGGACTGGGCCTTAATGGACCGGCCCACTTAAGCCCCTTTATATGTTTTGGCCCTCTGGACCGAGGCCGCGGGCTGGGCCGGGCCGGCCCCTTTGACAGCTCTAATCATAATGACAACAACCCGCCTCGGCCCCTTTGACAGCTCTAATCATAACGACAACCTTGTGGAATTGTTTACTATGTGGAATTGTTTACTATGCTGATGGAAGACATCCCATAATTTTTTATTTATTTCTTTAATAAATTGGCTTAAAACTTTAAATTAGGGTTGAATACAACACAGCTATGATTTTCTCATAAATACATATTAATAGCATGATAGAACTCAATTTACATAATTGGAACACGAGCTACCTACGCAATGCATTGATAGCAGGGGCGATGCTATTCACACCTGAGAGTGTGCACTTGCACCCCCTGAGCTTGGGAAAATTCCAAGGAATATCCTACTTTATGTTACTTTGCATCCCCTCAATATTTTACTTTGCACCCTTATTCAAAATTCTCTCACCTCATATAACATTTTACTATATGTTTTCAAGAAGTTGCTGCTACTCTATGCTTCCGTAACACAACTACACAGGCTTTGTTCTAACTTCCAAGTGTACCATACCATGCTATCAAGATATATTATTTTTATTAAATTAACTTTATTTATTATTTGTGTAATATTATGAAAGTAGTGTACACTCAACGGACTATTTATAGATACAATTGAAATTAAAATTTTATTATTTATATTTTTATGCCATAGAAAATAGAATCAATTTGATCAAGTAATTTAATAACTAAAATTTCATATTTAAGATGAATAAATGGAGTATTTGGAGTTGAACCCCAGTTCCTTCTTAAAATTTAGTCCAACAAACAATGTTAACATTCTGGAGAGATATTTTTTATGACTATATATCCAGCTCAAAAGATTATTCACTACATTTGCAAACAAAGAATATCCAATTTATTTATATAAAAAATTAAATATTCTAGTTTGCACCCCCTGACCCAAGGTCCGGGACCCGCCACTGATTGATAGGACATGGATGAAGGGTATACACGCATATTTAAAATTGAATATATATTTAATTTTAAATATGTTTGAATGTGAATAAATAACTACAACATATAATCTTTTAAATGAAGCTATATAATACACACATCAAGGTCTTCTTATCATTAAAAAAAATGAGAAAATTGAGAAATTATTAATTAAAATAATTAATAATCATTCTACGATCGTTCCTGAAACAATTCGAAATAGGGTTACAATTTCATACTTTAATTTGCTACTGAGCAAACATCTCATGAATAGAAAACAGGATCTTCAAGCTTTGCAGGAGCAAGATTTGGATCCTCCAAAATGGCTTTAAAATCTTCCCATTGATTATACAAGTAAGCCTTCAAAAAAGCAACAACTAATCCACCCAAAGTTCTTCTCATAAAATCCTTAGGAGCAATTCCATTCTTACATATGCACTTCAAAAGACTACCTACATCATCATCTAACATATCCATATGACCATAGTCCTTAGCAACAAAATGAGCACAAGGTGGTTTACACTCATAGAAAAATTCCTCATGGTTCACCCCATCAGGAGCACATGATATTGGAAAACAATTGGACATTTCCGGGCCTAGCCCAGTTCCGATTACAACAACAGGCATGTTTAAATTGAAGGATTGAGTCTGACCTGTAAGAATGTGAGGAAGTGTTCTAGTTATTTTACACTTACTTGGACCTGCCACTGGATCGATTCCAATTAAGGCTGAAAATTTTTGGTTGGTTTCAGCATGACCTAGTGCAACGGCAAATGCGGTTTTTCCACCTTTACTATGGCCAGCTAGAACTATGGTGTCTAATTTGGCTTGAACATTTTCTTGAATGTTTTCATTGATCTTAGGTTGAAGTCCAATGGCTATCCAGTCTGCAACTTTTCCTGCAAATTTTACTTCACACAATCCAGGCATAGGCAACCCCAAGGTAAACTAGCCATGAGAAAGGAAAAATTGTGTTAGAAAATTAGAAAAAATAAAAAATCCAAAAGAAAATCGAAAAAATTCTATTAAGAGGGGTTTGGATAAATATTTGAACCAAACATTTATCATAAGTTGTTACAATATATCATAATTCCTTAAAGTCAATAAATTGATTTAAGAGTTCAAATCAACGCAATTTGAGGTCTAAATCCTAAACAAATAGACAAATATTTTTGTCATCCTACGTTTTTTTACGCGCCTTACGATTTTATCAAAATATCTGCTACTTAAGTAGCGGACAATATTTTTCAAAAATTACTCATTTTATGTCATCCGCTACTTAACTAGCGAAAAAGTAAAATGAGAAACACTTAGGGCGTGCAAGTAATACGTAGGGTGACAAAATAATTGTCAAACAAATAAATGTAAGTGTGAGACCTCGTTTGATCACAATCACTTTAGTGAGGCCCAATCCAACATAGGGCCTAATGGATTTGGATATGTGATTCTCAATATCACTTTTGCCACCCTATTTTTTTTCTTGCGCATCTTACGAATTTATCAAAATATCATTGTCCGCTATTTAAGTCGCGGACACCCCATAAAAACACCCTACCATATTTTATTTTTATGACATCCGCTACTTAAGTAACAGAAGATAAATGGTCAATTTGTAGGGCGCGTGAGTAACTCATAGGATGACAAAAGTAATTTTTTTTCTAACATAAACTAATTAATTAGTAATTAAGATATTATTGACTATTGTAGAAAAAAGAAGATAAAGAAAAACAAAATAAAAATTTACTATGCAAAAAATAACGAAGGAAATCAAATGAAGACAAATAAATAGAGACATGCTTAAAATGTTACTTTTTGATTATAAAAATGTGTTTGTAAATAAGGGAAATAAATCTCAGACAAAAATAGTAAAACCTATATTAAATTCACTCAATTAGATAGTAAATAATAGAAAGAGTGTTTAAACAAAAGTGTTGCTATAAAACTCTTCTTAGGGAGATACATCTAAAATATTAGTATTAAAACCATAATAATTAATTATAACCTTAAATGTACACAAGGTCATAAGGACATGAAAAACATATAAATAAATTAAATGAGTAAAAGTAAAAGCATATACCAATTGAGGAGCCACAACTATATATCCATGTGAAGTTATGTGGCCTAAGAGCTTAGAGTAGTAACTATTACAAATGGCAAAACCATGGCAAAACAATATGACAGGGTATGTTCCTTTAACGGTTGGAGTGAAGACTAACAATGGTTTTGGAGATGTGTCAACATTGAATTGCTTCCATTTAATATTTCCACTTTGGAAAACATCTGTGCCTATGGTTGTGGCTAAAACTGGTTTATCTCTCAATGCCATATTCACCACTCTATCTTCACAGCAAATTTGTGAAACCTTTATTTGATAAAACCGGTGTGTGTCGGTGTCTATATACTCCCTCCGTTAAAATATATAAGTAAAAATTCACTTTTTAGGTTCATTGTATAATTAATGTATCTGGACAGATTTATTGTCCAGATACATTAATTATACAATGAATCTAAAAAGTGCATTTTTGCTTATAAATTGTAACGGAAAGAGTATATATATTGGAGCTATTCATAATCATTGGATTCTTTTGAAGGTAAAATAAACGTGTGTGTATATATGATGTAGTATTTTGTATAAATGGATTTCATTTGGACTACTAAGTTTTTGACATTTATTGGAAAATTTTGCGTTGAAAATATGAAAAGTCCTCATGCTATATGATTATTGTGTGGTTTATAGAAAGAATTTTTGTTGCGAAAAGTTTGAGGTGAGTTGAGTCTCATATTATTTAGAAAAATGAAAATTGAACACTTTATAAATGAAAGGTCCTATAAATCTAATGTCTTAAGGTTTTTGATAAAAAAGCAGTGTCCAACTCATTTGTATAATTGTTCTAGCCCAATGTGAATGATCCCTCGGCTGCCACCTCGTGACCCAACAGTGGTATCAGGGTCGATGGTTCGACGAAGAGTTCGACCGACTTCTTGTATCGAAGTCTTCCTGTCAATGGTGATCATACAACGAGCCCCCCGTTGAGCAGCAGCAACGTACAAGTGTATGGATGAAAAAAGCTTCCGCTTGAGGGGGAGCATAATGCAATGAATGACTCACACTTGAGGGGGAGAATGTTGTGGCAGGTGTGAGGCGAGTTATGTCCTACATTGCTTAGAAAAGTGGAGGTTGAATAGTTTATAAGTGAGAGAACACATAAATCTAATGCCTTAAGGTTTTGGGTAAAAGAGTAGTGCCCAACTCACTTGTATAGTTGTTTTGAGCCTAATGTGGATGATCTCTGACTGCTCCCTTATGACCCAACAATTTTACCTTCACTTCATTTATGCTTATTAAAAAAAACCGAGATAAATATAAGTAATGAATTAGTGGAACTCGTTTAAAAACGCGGACCCTGTTCGAGCAAGCGATATCCTTGTTGAAATATGATAAATATTTATAGAATTGTCTACAATACTCAAGTAACTTGTAGAATGACTATTAGTCATTAAGAAATGATGTACACTTGTAAATTTTTGTAGACTGCTTGAGTAATTAGTAGAACAAATCATTATTAGATTTTTATTAGAAAATATTTATACAATTGTATTGAAGCCATTGAGATGAAATGATAATACTCCATTATTGAAGGTTTCACCATACTACTATTTACTTTCCTTGTACAATAAGTTGATTACAAATGTGTTACCTCTTATCTCATGTTATTAAATATACTTCGATACTAGCTTGCACACTACTTGCTACATACACGTATTTGATTCAAATCTCTCAGCCCCCTTTCAATCACAATTGCAGGGGATTGAACCGAAATTCTTCTTACCAAGTTCAGTGTCAATAACTTTTGAACCAACTAACGATTTGTTTAGTAATATAATAGAAATTAATATCACGTAACATTTTGTTAAAAATTTAACCATGAGGTCTAATATTTACTAACAACAATAAATTGTAGAGTTTTTAAAACTTTTTTAAATGTATGAATTATTATTAAAAAATAAGTAAAATGTAGGAAATAAAATTATATTTAACTCTAAATATTATTAGCATTGTAAAATTCATTTACATACCACAAATTGAAATCTAAATTGTACACGTAATTGAAACACGAGCTACCAACATAATGCATTGATAGGACATTTTGTTTGATTCATGAATTGATAGGACATAGACTAAGGACGATTATACATTCACATATTTGAATATCTAGTCCAACACAAAAGCCAATTTCATACGATAAAGGGCTGCGAAAACCAAAAAATAATTATTGAGGGCTGCGAAAATTTAACACATATAATAAATAACATCAACAATAATTAACTTGGATTGTTTGTAAAAAGAAATACTAACTTCGACAGTTAATAACTCTATAAAGTTTAATTAATTTTTTTTGCTAAATTACTCCATCTCTTAATTATTTTTTGGTTTCTTTTTATCTTTTAATTTTTTTCTTAATTTTTTTCTTAACTATATTTCTGTTAATTATATTGATTCTTTCTGTCAACTTTTGACTCTAAAAGTTTAAGATGGACCAACATTGAATTGTAATTTGTAAGTGTATTCTATCCAATTGTAAACTACACCAACATTTTATTTTCCTTTTACCTTATCTTTATTGTGACTAGTGTCCCGACGGGCACTCCCAGTCCGCTCTTAATTAAATTCTTGTCAATTTTTTATACATCTCTTTATTAATGAATTATTGACGTTTGAAAAACTCCAATGAATAGAGATTTGTTGTTTTAATTTAGTTGTACTACCAAGGCGATTATATGATGTTATTGGACAATGGAGATTTTTGTAAGGATTTAATGGATATGCACAGTCAATGTAAAACAATATTACACATACCTCTAATAAAAATCCACCAATTTGCCACATCACCCCACTCTTGTATGGTTATTTTGAAACTACTTGTAAGACATGGATGGATAGTAGTTTCTTATTGGATGTCCGTGTAAAACTATTTTATATCGACGATGTATGTACATTAAACTCTTTTTGTAATACAAATAAGCATGTATCAAATTTAATTAATTGACAAATATGCGTAGACGAAACTTTATAAATGATTGAAAGAAATACTTGTTTGTCGTTTAAGCTATTAATTCTTTTTTAGACGATGAACCTGTTATTAAAACATGAATTAGTATGAAAATGACGATTGTGATAAATAAAGAGATTGAGTAAAAAATATATGCACATGCTTTATCATCAATTTCTTAAAAATTACTCCCTCCGATCCTTTTTAAGTGTCCAAAAATATCGGATTTAGCGTTTCTATTTAACTGTTCATTTGATGTTTTAAAGGTACGAGTTGTCAATTGAACCCTTTGTCAATTACTCTTATATTTTTCAATAAAACTAATTAATACTATATATTTTGAAAACTATTTTTTTTGGTACATAACATATAAAATTTGTTTTTTTTGTACATAATATATTAAATTTATTGGAAAGAGAAAGTGTGTGCAAAAAAATAGGAATTTATTGGTGGAATAAAATTAGGGTATAATAGGAAGATAAGGTGTTGACTACGGTCTGACAAGTAAACCAGTCCGTCGTCGTGTAATAATTCACACTCTAGGTGTCTAGAATGAGTTCGTATCCACAGAGATCGTGTCAAGTGCTACTAGTTTTATTTAAGTTCGTTAGTTTGCATTCACTTTAGTTTTAAAAAGGTTTTTGTTTGAAAATGCGAATGATAATGCGTAAAATAAAGATATAGTTGATTCAGAAAGATGGGGCTAGGCTAGATAGATCGAATCACTCCCTTACTCCTGCTTGGATAATCGGCGCATAATATAACTATTTAGAATATTGTTCGGCAGATTAATTTTATTTTTTATGATGATAGCCTGTGTATCACCCTAATACATTGTAAGTCACCATGGAACATGTCAGCTAGACAACCCATAGGGAGTCTACTCCTATGTTGTAACATGTCTAAACTAAAACATCGGGCTAACATACATGCAGTCATTATCGTTCAGTTAATCATATTAGCCACTAGCCTAGAATGTCCGAGTTACCGTATCTATGCGGCTAGCACTATAATTTATTAGTTCCAGAATATCAGTCAGATTTGTGACGAAATACTATCCCTAAAAGAATTATAAATCACTTTGAGAAAAAAATTTGTATTAAATTATAAATCGCTTTACATTACCAATGAAACATTTATTGTTATTTTCCCTAATATTATACTCTTAACTATTTATTACTCTCTTATTTCAATACTTCAATTTATTTTTTTCTTATCATAAATGAAAGATAATTTTGTAAATTAATTCATAATTTCTCTTTTCCATACAACATTAATTACATTTCTTAATATGCGTAAAAGTGTCAAAGTGACTTATATTGTGGTACCGAAAGTATATAACAATATAATCAAGTAATATTAAAGAGGGAACAAAATAAAATTCTATTTGTGAAATAAGTGGTGCGATTAAAGAATAATGTTTTATGATAACTTACATCACTTATGAAGGTTCTAATTTTTAAGGTGAATCGTAGTCCACCTAAATAGATCATTATTCATAATTATGGTTAAAATTTTTTTTGGTAGAATTTATTGTTAAATATATTATTATTTTTATTTAATATAATATTAATTATAATATGTTTAACACTTGTGAGTAATGGTCCACTAGAGTACTAGACTATATTCACCTTAAACATGCCGCAAAATTTCCTCTCTAAATGAATAATTGGATTACTAGTTAGGACTTGTAGCTGATCCTAGAACACAAAATGGTGCTTGCTGATTCTGAATTGAGAAAATAACAACACATGAAGCAAAAGAATCTACAAACCAACAAATTTAATTATAAGTCAACTATCAAAACCATATTGGTGTTCAATTTCATACACCACTAAATAAAAAGTGGACACCCTAAATAATGTTCTTTTATATAGTTTCAAGTCTAAAAGGCTGATACTAGAATCAGCCACTACACAAAATAATTTGCCTTTTTTTACTACTAATAAATTGAACTACTATAGTTACACCCTCCCCAAGTCAATGCATAAGTTTTCTAGGTTACAATTTTGCAAGTGATTGAATGTATCATTGTTCCACTTTTAGACGAGCAAAAATTGATTTTAATATGTTCGGATATTATTTTAATATTTTATCTCTATAATTGATGAGTAACTTTGAAAATTTGAAACGTTTGTCTTCACAATCAATTTTTAGTTCTGAATATATAGTTGAACTTTACATACATGAATATATTTAAAATAAAATTAAACTAACTTTTAGACAATATTTTTTTCTTCTTTCATACCGGTTTCCGAGTCACCAAAGAAAAACGACTAATCTGGCTCGTATGTAGAGGTATGCGCACCGATCAAGTGTTGTTCTCCGTGGTAATCGAACTTGATATCTCCCAGATACGTTCTTGGAAGGAGCTCCTTGCCACTGAAGCGTTTTTTTTTTTTTACATAATCATCAATAACAATCTCCACATCTCATAATCAAATAAACTCACATAAATACCAAAGTTTGATTATTGAATGTGACAAAGTTTGATTATTGAATGTGACAAATGGAATCAAAAGATTTGACTGTCACGAAAAATTGACAATCTACATGTCATGTTAGCCCCATAAGAGCAAAATTTCAGGACAAGAACTGAGTGGTACACACCTTAGTCTAAAAGGATCAATAATTATAATATATGCTTTTTCTAAAGAGTATGAAAAAAGTTGAAAACGTATTCATTAATGTAAAGATTCAGGACAAGAACTTGAGCTAACGAGTTCTTCTTAGAATGAATCATTCGAGAGAATTCAAGTTTAATTTTGGGTGAAAATAATTTTTAGTCAAATTTTACTTATTTTGAAGTTGAACTTTGAATTATCGGGGTCGCTTCTCCTGAAAATCAAAGAATTAATATCAAAATAAAATAAAGGCTTTTTGAATGGTGATTATGTGTGTATTTTGTTCTACGGTGACAAAAATTCATTTCAATAAAATTATTTTTGATAGAGCTGATTTGGATTATAAATGAGTCGAATGTTCGAAAGACTAATTCAGTTTGAGCCAAATATTTGTCGTCGAAAAAATGTAGGTTCCATAGATTAAGATTTTTTATATCTTGTGTTTGTCTACTGCGTACAACCTTTACATTAGGATTCATTGACTCCAAATTTTTATATCTTGTATTTGAAATAGGTGGATTGCCACCATTTTGTAAAAAATTGGACCAAAATTTATTGCGATTAGGATTCATTGACAAAAGAAATGTGTAGAGAAAAAATTACCAAAAGATAGAGTAAATTAGATGAATATAAAAAATTATGAGTGAAATAGTTGGCTTTTTAACATAGGGTTAAAATTTGTTATCCCTTACATGTGAACGAATTTTAATTTACTTTGAATTTATTTATTTTAATTGATTCAATGCAGCAAGTGCAATAAGCAACGTGCACATGCAGAGTAATGATGTAACTTAATGCGCGTCTTTTATAAGTGAAATATTCAATTGCTTCTAACACAAGCATGTTAAAAAGTGTGAAGAAACAAGAAAAAGTTGCCGATATTGATTCTCTTAGTTACTACTAGAGCTGTAAAAAGAGTTTTAAAAGGCCGACCGTATAAGGGGTGGATCCACTTATTCCTAATTATTAATTTTATTTAAATTTTAAATACAGTTTTTTTAGTGTGCCAATCATCGACAATGCTAATTAAAGAAAAAGAGAATAAGTTCATGACACTAAAAAAATTATTTAAAATTTAAATAAAATTAATAATCATGAATAAGTGGATTCGTCCCTTAAAGGGCCGATCCCTTAAGGCCCTTTTTACAGCTCTAGTTACTACAAACTCTCAAAAATATATTAGTTAGGTCTATTATTATTTTTTATTTTATGGAATACATGTAAGTTAAAAAGTGTGAAGAAACAAGAAAAAGTTGTCAATATTGATACTCTTAGTTACTACAAACTCTCAAAAATATGTTAGTTAGTATTAATTTTAAAAGGAAAAAGGTAAATGATAATTTTAGCTTATTTATGGAATACATGTAATATAGTGATATTTATATAGTCGGTCCTTAAATTATGGTTGAAATATCCTATAAGTATGTTTTACTAAAAAATGTAATATAGTGATTTTGTATATTATAAAAACTAGTCACATAATTAAATATTAAAATACTGTACCAAAAAAATAAATATTAAAATATAATTATATTTTAACATTATATGAGATGTCCAAAATATTAAAGAAACGTATATGTGTTGCAACTTCTTCTGTGCATTTGGTTTGAATAGTTAGCACATTACCAAAAAAAGACTAATAAATTGACCAAATTTCTACAGTCAAACTGGATATTAATAATTACAAATTACAAAATTTACAAAAATGTCAAGATGGCCGAGTTGGTCTAAGGCGCCAGTTTCAGGTACTGGTCCGAAAGGGCATGGGTTCGAATCCCATTCTTGACAATTCTATAATTTTTTAAACAATTCACTTCCTTTAATAAATAAACTGTCCATTTTAAATACATCTATTATAAATCAAGTCTAATCCAAAAGTGCAAGTTTCAGAAATTATTATAAAACAGTATATAATATGCATTTTAATTACTACACTTGAGGTTTACTTTTCGTATACAGAATGTATCGCAACTAGTCGACGAGATTAAATATTACTCTTGGTCTTGGTTTATGGGTCGGTCAGGCCGTAAGTCTTTTCTTTCTTTTTATGATTGGTGTGTAGCCCCTCTTATTTGTTTTCAAAGCATATAATAAATTGTTTTGTATTGTAAGGGATTGAGTACCCCTTGTACTCCCTTATAATAATATTTGCTTATCAAAAAAAAAAAAAAAAACCACGTCCAAAATAATTAAAATTTTCATACTAAGTCAAGACTTAATTAAAGTGCAATATCAGAAAATCATTAGAAATTTACCAAAAGTATATATTATTAGGCATTTAATTTATTTTTTTCAATTAATTAAGGTTTAGTTTTACATATATATATATATATATATATTTTTTCAATTAAGGTTTAATTTTCAACTACATGAGGTAGACTATGTTATGTTATGCTGTATGACCACCATGCACCTAATTAAATTTTGGTCATAACAACTAAACTATATTGTAAGCAAAACTCATTGAAATAACAAATAAAATAACAATAATAATCATAATCATAATTTGTACTATGAGAGAAACATATCGTGAGCAAATAAAATTGAACTCAAGATTGATTCTTTAGTTTATGCAGCTGCATCCCAATGATTTTACTTACTACATAGCAAATAATGAAATTAAACTCTATCTATTTTGTCTTCATGCAACATAAAAACGTACATTAGGCTTAACTTTACTTAAGTGATATCTGAATCACTATCAGAAAATGAAGAATAATCTGCAAACACCTTAGTTTTTCTTCCATAACAAGACCACCTCCACGCACGCCGCAGCGCTTGATGACATAGTCTACTTGATGGCTTGATGAAACAACATAACGGACAACACACAAAGAGCAAGCAACAACTACAAAGGAACTCAATCAATTTGTCCTTGCCATTGTTGGGACCTTGAATTTGTGATGAATTTACCATTATACTAATATATGATAAAGGGCTGGTGGACATTTGTATGGAAATATTCCTAAGAATGCATTTAGAACATGTTATTATATTTTTGTAGAGTTTCTTCTCCACATATATTCTTTTACACCTTCAAACCAGTCGAGGTTAAGGGACTAAAGAACATGTAGCTTACTTAGGCTCCTATATGCCACATCAATGTACCGACCTCAATATTGCTTGCTTTATATCTTATGTGTGAGTGAGCCCTTGTGGTCTTGTGCATTGTAAAATGCATCTCATACTCTCGCAGGTTAAAGGAGTGTGAATGTTATTTATAAACTATTATTAGCTTTGATTCTCATGCAATGAGAAATTTTTGGTGTAATGGAACATATTCCATTTTTCTTTAATTTTGGGCATTTTGCTATCAAGGAATATTAGTTGCAACTATAAAGGGTGCTTTTCACATTCAAGATTCGAAAATGGCCAAGAGAATGTTAGCTATTGGTGAATGGTGACACTAAGAGGCAAGTGTAATTGGACCTGTATAAAGTTATTCGTTCAATATTTAATGTATGATGTATCTAATGTTTTGCATTTTTCTTTCTAAAAGTTGGGACCAGAACTTTTGAGGTTGAAACTTGAAAGATTTTGTAATGCATTACCACAAAAAAGTGAAGGATGATTAGTGTATGTGAAGGATATGACCGACATAAGATTTGGTATAAATTCTTATACCACTGAAGGAATAAAAACTTTAAGAAATTGAATCTAAACAAACAATTTTTTTATATAAAATCAAACTTAACTTACAAGCCATCACATTCACTTGCCTTCTATGAAGCACAGACACGGACACCGGACACGACACTGACATGTTGACCCAGATAATAATTTGAGAAAATTACATAATTCCGTGTAACCATAAGTGTCGATGTCGTGTCAATGACGCATGTTCGACATCGGAACACGCCTAATATGAGAAGTGTTTGTAGCTTGTCTCCAAACAGATTCACAATATATGATACACTATATATGATGTAATTTAGCACAAAACTCCAAAATTACTAATGCATAAAAACAAACACAGTAGTAAAGTATGCTACAATACGACCTATAAGCATAAAAACAAACACAATATAACATGATCACAGTAGTTAAAAACTCTATGCTACAACTGCAATTGGCAATTGCAAGTTCAATAGTTCATCACTTCATGTTAGGCTTTTTTTCATTGGCCCTACTCCTTGATTTAACATCAAAATTAAAATCTTCATCTTCAAGATCAGAGTCACTCATTCCCTCCAAATCAGAATCAGAACCAAACTCATCTTCATCTTCCTCGTCATCATCATTTGACTCTGTCCCTTTCCCTAGTATGTCCCTCATCAAATCTTGGTCAGCATCTATAGGCTTTCCCGTCAAATACCTCTGCAATACTGCCTCAAACACTGCTGGTATTGCTTCCTCATCGCCTTCTTTAAGTCTTGCAACACGCCTCTTTAACTCTTCAACATGAACACACACAAATAAAAATCAAAACTTCACACCAATTTTAAAAAACCCAAAAAATTAAGGTTGATTCAATATATTTGAACACTTGAAATTGGGTTTTTTAAACACTACTTGAAAAACCGACTCATGCTGCTGTGAAATTCACGTAAGGATTATACCAAATTAGGCCTCTTCAATTCTTCAAGATGAACACAATAAAAATCAAAACATGACACCAATATTTTAAAAAAGAAACCCAAAAAAGCTTATTCAATATATTGGAATATTCTAAATGGGGTTTTTAAAACAATCACATTGCTTTAAAAAACAAGTCATGATGTAAAATTGACAGAAGCATTATGCTATGAACCCTATGATACCAATAGCAAAAAAGAAAAGTCATCAAATTGGTTAAAGAAAAGAGACATCTGCAACTTGATCCAATAATTAAGGGGATATTGCTATAAAAAAATTGGTACTATAGAGAAAGGATGAATGGTGTGATTTGTGAAAGGCGTAAGAAATTGTTCAAACTATATACTCTCTCCTGCCTGAAATTCTTCTTCCTTTCCAATTCTAGACCTTATGTACAAGTTACCTTTTCAATTCCATCAAATGGATTGATTCTATAATACTTCTAACTTGCTACTGTTTCATTAAATAAATTTGCAGAAGATACATTCAGTCATACTCTAGTCAATTTATTTGCTGCAACTAATCACAACCATTATACATAATAGTTTATACCATATTAGGCCTCTTCAACTCTTACAGAAAATAAAAATCTAAACTTGACACCAATTTTGAAAAAGCCAAAAAGAACAATTCAATGTACTACCTCTGTCTCTGAATATAAGTAACTTTTCAAATTACTAATGCATTTATTCCTGCTTTTCCAAATTAACCCTAATAATATTACTAAGTACTTTTTTTGGTATTAACCCTCTTGTACTCAGGGGAACGAAACCCAGTAATCCAGAATTCAGTCGCGAGGTAAATAAAATGTGACCAAGAATTGTTCCATTAGGAATCGAATTCGGATTCTCCCAAAAATTCTTCCTAAAGGGTTCTCATTAAACATCTTGGTTGATGTCACTAAGTGCTTTTTTGAACATAAAAAGTCAAAATTTGTGACATTTTTAAGTACAATACCTAACATAAACACATTAACTACCTATAACGAGGAGTACTAGTGGAAGTTCAAAATGGTGTTTTTAAAAAATTGCTTGAAAACAAAATTATGGGTGAACGTTCACAGAAACATTATATCAAACAGGTGGGGAACACAAAAATTAAAAGAAATAAAAACTGATTAACTCAGAGGAATTTGTAGTAATTTTACCTTCGTTGCTTATTTCTTCTATATCTAGTGATTGTTGATTCTTGTTCTTCTCATGGGTATGTGAAAAAGGAGGTGGTGGTGGATCACTACGAGAAGAGAAAAATGAAGTGGATTTGAAGAAAGTGAGAAGTGAAGGTGAAGAAGATTTTAAGGAATAATGAGAGAGATGAATACGGCGTGCGTGGAATGAGATGTTTCTGAGAAGAATCGAAGTCATTATTGTTTTTGTTCTAATGAGGTGTTACTGTTGGTATGTTTCTCTTACGTTGTGTATGATCAAGAAACGGCTCCGACAGTGTCGAGAAACCTAGTCAACAAGTTATGCATTCCATACATCAAATATTCAAAATGAAAATTACTTTGGTCATCCGATGGATTACTCACGCGCCATACAAAATGATTAAAATACTCTTCCGTGACTTAAATAATAAGACATTTGTATCGTAGAAAATGAAGGAAACAAATTTCGTCACCTAGGATACGAAATTATGTTAAAACATAGTAGGCTTACCTTGTCGCGCATATCTAGGCACAAAACACACAATTTCGTCTCATAGTTACCGAAACACCTATTTTTTGAAATTTCGTCACCTAGGATACAAAATTATGTGAAAACATAGTAGGTCTGCCTTATCGCGCACATTTGGGCACAAAACACACAATTTCGTCCCGTAGTTACCGAAACGCCCATTTTTTGAAATTTCGTCACCAAGGATAGGAAATTATGTTAAAACATAGTATGTCTGCCTTGTCGCGCACAATCTGGGCACAAAACACACAATTTTATCACCTAGGATACGAAATTGTGGATTTTGTCACCTTGGATACGAAATTTTTGTTTTATGCAACAATTGATTTTGTCACCTACACTTATTCTTTACTTTTGTGCGTAGTTCTCAATTTTGTATCCCGCGAAATGAAAATTGGGGGTATTTTGGGATTTTTTGGGGTCTGGTGATGAAGTATCAAAGTAAGTATAAAAATTATCGATTCCGCAGGGATTGTTCCGAATCAGACAAAAATAATTGAAATCACACGATAGTAAAATTGCATTAATTAAAAGGGGGGTTTTGTTTAGGATTCAGGTTTTAAGAAAATAACGGCAAGAAAATAGGATTTAACTCAGAAAGAGAAGGCGATTGGATTTTTTGGTTCATCTAATTATTATTATCTTGGTAGTTCATGTATGTTAACAAATTACAAATTTAGTTTCACGATTCGATTAAAAATAGTAATTATGCTCAATCTCTTGATAACATAATCCTCTCACTTGATCACAACTCCCTAATCTCTTAGGTGATTTATGATCAATTGAGGTTTTGTCACTTTAATCTTTGAATTCTCAATTAACAATTCGAAATCTCTTAAGTAACGGTTAATTGAATAATTATTCCTAGATCGATAAATTTATTCCTACTCTCATAGTCAAACAAACAATTGGGTTCATCACATAAGTGATCAATTTATGTAAAGCATTAAACACAAGGAATAATTAACTGAAACTAACTTCGTAATTCATTAAAATATCATATGAAACAACATGATTCAAGAGGAACAACAATTAGAATCCCCATTGGATCCAATCAAGGGAATTTAGCTACTCATAATTAAATTAAGAACATAAATTAGAGTAAAAGAATTCATTACAAGTTTGGTTTTGATGTGTTTCCACACTAGAAACCTTGCTTGAACACCTCTGGATTCACTGTCAAAAGTTGCCTTTTTCGCCGTAAAATTCTGTCCGCTAATTCTGACTGAAAATCTCAATTTATAGAATTAGGTTACGCTCCTGCGCCCCAGCGCAGGCTTATCTCGCGCCCCAGCGCCGGCTTATCTCGCGCCCGGGCGCAGCAAGTCAGAATGTTAGGTTTTTCGTCCAGTATTTGCGCCACGGCGCCAGCTTTGCCTGCGCCCCGGCGCAGTTTTAGAAGAGTCAAATCCATTTTTTGTCTTCATGAAAGTTGTAGCTCTTGATCTTAGCTTTCATTTGCCGCAAGTCCCGTGTCATTCCGAGTTACGGAACTTCAGATATGGTCAAAATACCGGACATACGTCATGATGCAAATTGTGCTGATTTTTCTTCTTTTTCTTGTGCTTCAAGCCAACTTGTAACGATGCTATTTTCTCTTTATTTCATGGCGGAAAACATTATAAAGCTACCTCAAATGCCTTGAATTACGGTTAGGAACATCGTAATGACGTGAAGTCATCACAACCCCAAACTTGAATCTTTCCTTGTCCTCAAGGAATACCTGCATCTATCGGAAATCCTGACACCATCGCAACAGTTTATTCAAATCAACAAGGTCAGTCAAGTCAAACATTTCAATCAACATTTCAAAGATCATCCCCATCATGAATCTACTTGCACACCGAATTACATTAGAAAAAGCAAGAACCTTTTGCAAATATTGACCAAACATAATCACTTCACTCCCTCACTTTCTCTCCTGTTTATTTGTTCCTTTCGCTCAATCGACACAGTCATAGCCATTCAACCATAGGCTTGCAAACATTCTACAATCGATCGACACACAAACAAATTCACACCTTTAGAGGACTTGCGGGTTATAACGAGGCTAAGGTTTAAGGGTGGATGGTTTTGGATGGTAAGCCGAAAAACTTGGAGTTTTCAAGATCACCTTTTTCAGAAACAATTGTATTTTTCTTTCCCCCCTTTACACTTAGCGATTTATACTAGAGAACTTAATAATTTTTTTTGATCACATTTTTTTTTTTGAGAGGTGCATGAGATACCTCTTTCTTCATATCATATATTATTTTGTTTCTTTTCTTTTCATTCATTCATTTTTTCTCTTTTTTTTTTAAGTTCTCTAGTATCCCACCCCCAAACTTATTCGGTTGCAAATACCAAGAGCAACCCCAAACTTAGCGATGACCCATGTGCTCAATTTATTAGTTAAGTTTCTAAACTCCACGAAAATCATCTTTTTTTTCTTCTTTTCTTGCATATTTTGAAAATTTTTGGGTTCAGCAAACAATAACATTTTTTTCTTTCGGCTCAAAAGGGGTTAACAAAGGATTTATTATATGATCAGGGTGGCTTTAAAAGGCTCAAGGTAAAAACAACTTGCCTCGGTGTGAAATTCATAACGATCAATCAAGAAAGAGAACATAAGCAAGTTCTAGAGAATTAGCTAAGCTGTGGAATCTCTCATAACAAGAAAAAAAAATTAAGTGTTTAGGCTCGAAATCTCACGGCTTGGCCGGATTATCGAGTGGTCAATGTTTGAGAAATTTCCTCAGCTTTTCTAATAGAATTCAAACATAACAAGCAACCAACAAGGGAATCACAAATCGATGTATCAAATCAATGCTAACCTAACAGAACTCAAATTTTTTCAAACAAACCAATATTAATAGTGCACAAGTTTTCAAACAGACATAGACATTCAGAAAAGACAAAATAAAATTCAAGTTCAAAGGATTAAGCAAATACCAACTGTAAAGTCACTGATGAGAAGATCCGCTCTCATCCCGTCTCTCTTCGAGGCCAAAGTCTGCCTCATAGAAATGTTCCCGTTGTTGATAGGCCTCAAAGTCTTGCGCCCATCTCTCCGACTCATCCAACTGTCTCGACTCTACTCCTTTACTTAACCTGCAAAAACAAACAAGGCACACTAAAAGTAGAAATTAGTAAATAAAAACCTTGGCTTGCCTCCCAAGCAGCGCTCGTTTAACGTCAATAGCTTGACGGTCCATGACCTAAAAGGCCACGCCCTTGTTTAACGTCACGATGCTTGACGTCCAACACCCAAAATTAGGGGGGATACTTCAGATGTGCTTCAATTTGGTTCCTCCTTTGCTCCTCCCTCATGAGTGTCACATTATGATCTACCATCCATGATTTTTCTAGAACCGTGTGACTCATTAACTCCTTCCATTTGTTCTTGCCTTTGTCTCTAGCTTTCTTTTTAGCTTTGGGACAAACTTTCTTTGGCCTTTCCACATTATCTTCTTTCTTTCGGAGCATTGGAGTCGGGTTCACCATTCCAGCCTCAACAAGCTTTATTACCTCTTTCTTTACCAATTCTTCCAAAGTTGGAGTTTGGGGATCCAATGGCACATCACTCGGAATGGGCTCTTCCTTGTTCTTCACTTTATGCGAGTAAATAATCGGGATAGTACCATCCAATATAAGACCAATAGCACCTTGTTCTTGGCTAAAATCTTTCAACAATGCCTCTTCTTCCAAGGGAGTGAGAGAGCTACTAATGATAACCGGATTTTTGGAATTCTCGCCTGTAAACACATACTTCCATTGAGAGGGAAGTTGTTTCAACTCCGGAACAATAGGCTTAGTTGCCTCATCTTTAGTGCTATCCTTCACAACCATTTCGCTTGCCTCTACTTGGAAACATTGAGGTTTCTTCTTTTCACACGGCTCCATGCTTTCAAAGACTTTGAAATTCACACTTTCATCATTGAGCCTCAACATCAAATCGTCCATCTCTACATCAATTAGTGCTCTACCGGTTGCTAAGAATGGTCTCCCCAACAAAATCGGAACTTCCACACACTCCTCCATATCAAGGATCACAAAGTCGGCCGGAAAAACAAACTCGGCACATCTCACCAATACATATTCCAAGATTCCATAAGGGTATGTGATAGATCGGTCGGCAAGAGTGGGTTGCATTTTTGTGGGCTTGACTACTGCACCCGGTATGCGCTTCATCATGCTCAGCGGCATCAAATTTATACTTGCACCCAAGTCACAAAAAGCTTTCCCCACGTGCATATTCCCGATAGAGATGGGTATAGTGAAACTACCGGGGTCTTTCTTCTTTTGTGGGAGCTTGGCTTGGATGATAGCACTACACTCCTCATTCATTAATACCGGCGCATCTTCCGTAGGCTTCCGCTTCTTAGTCAACAATTCCTTCATGAATTTGGCATATAAAGGCATTTGCTCCAATACTTCGGCAAAAGGAATGTCGACTTGTAAGCTATTGAACATTTCCATGAATTTCCGGAAAGTGTTCTCTTCGGTTTTCACCTTCTCTTGGCTCTTTTCTTTCTTTGGTGCACGAGGAAAATGTAACTTGGCATATGGAGATACGTCTTTAGGACCCGAATTGTTCATGAGGTCCTTCTTAGCTTTCCTCCTCCGATTTTCAATTTCCTTCCTCAAAACCGCTCTCTCCTTATCCCTCTCACTTTTTTCACTTATTTTCTCCCTTTGATTTTCAACTAACTCCTTATCATCACTCTTACTCACTTCTACTACTTCCCACTCTTTTTCGACTTCTCCCTTACTCTCATTTTTTTCTTCCTCCTCAACATCTCCTTTTTTATTTTCTCCCTCACCACTAGGTTCTCTATTTTTCTTCATCACAACCTCCGATGAAGGAACTACTCTACTTCTCAAATTTATAGCATTGCAAGTTTCATTCCTTGGGTTGTTTTTAGTGGACCCTTCGAAACCATTGTTCTGAGCAGCAGAGAATTGCCGTGACAGTTGCCCAATTTGAGTCTCTAAGTTTTTGATTGAGGCTTCATGATTTTTGTTGGCAAATTCTTGGCTAGCTTTAATCGAGTCAAATTGTCCCGAAGTGGCCTTGATGAATTGTGCAAGAGAGTCCTCTAGATTAGAGGATGATCTTTGTTGGTTTTGATGCTGAGGGGCTTGTTGTTAAGATTGATTCTGGTTACCACCCCAACCAAAGTTCAGATGATTTCTCCATCCCGGATTGTAAGTAGCCGAGAATGGATCATTGTTGGGGGAGTTTCTCTTAAAGTTGGCTAAATAGTTTGCTTGTTCAGAACCTGCAGGGAAACATCCACCGTTAGCATGGCCTTGGCCACAAAAATCACATTGCAACCCTTGAGCTGCATTAACTGGTGCTGGAGGAGTTAGAGTTGTTTGATTTATGAACGCCTTTAGCAGAGACTCGATGTTGTTGTTCATCTTTGCTTGTTGGGCGAGGAGTGTTGTTCATGTATCTAAATCTAACATTCCAGATTTCTTTTTCGCTCCCCGATCATGTTGCACTCTATACTCATTCTGTGCCATAGCTTCAATCAGTGCCCTAGCTTCATGTTCCACTTTGTTTGTTATTGATCCACCAGCTGATGCATCCAATAACATTCTAGTCTGAGGTCTCAAACCTTGGGTGAAGTGTTGCATTTGAGTATGATTGTCAAGCCCATGATTTGGGCACTTCTTCAAGCATAGTTTGAATTTTTCCCAAGCATCATGTAATGATTCAGCATCCCCTTGTTCGAAGGTGGTAATGTCATTCCTTCTTTCAAGGAACTTGTGAATTGGAAAGTACCTGTCTTTGAATTTCTTAGCAAGTTCATCCCATGTTCCAATGGTGTTGGGAGGTAAGGTGTCTATCCAATCTCTTGCTCCCCCGGCGAGAGATAGCTTGAAGAGTCTCAACTTCTTATCGGAAACAGAAATATTAGGTGGATCAGTGTATCCACATGCTTCATGAAAGTGCTCCAGGTGGAGATTTGGGCATTGAATTTCAGCCCCGGTGTACTGATTTTCCTTTAGAGCGTGTAGCACCGTGTTCTTGATATCGAATGACATGGGGTTGATCGGTTGGAAGCCCAGATTGGCATCCCCTGCATTGGTTGTTTGCCCGTAGTCACCCAATGTTCTTTCTGGAGGAGGAATTACGTCACCCATACTCTCAGTTTCGGAGTCTGAGAAATTGATTTCTCCGCCACTGAGCCCCTGAGTGATAGTTGCGGCCAATACTGCTTCACGCTCCAATCGAGCTTGCTTCCTGAGTGCTTTTGCTGTCTTTTCGATCTCAGGATCGTATTTAAGGTCTTCGTCTGCTTTACTGTGCATGCACACAAACAACAAATACCTTTAGAAGCAACTGCACTACTCAAAATAAAGCCAAATTTCAGAATATATATTTTTTTTTGTATTTTTGGAATAATAATAATAACAGAAAAATAAATAACAGTAAAATATACTACGTATGGTTCAATTGCCTTGTTGATTCAATCACCAATCCCCGACAACGGCGCCATTTGATGAAGTATCAAAGTAAGTATAAAAATTATCGATTCCGCAGGGATTGTTCCGAATCAGACGAAAATAATTGAAATCACACGATAGTAAAATAGCATTAATTAAAAGGAGGGTTTTGTTTAGGATTCAGGTTTTAAGAAAATAACGGCAAGAAAATAGGATTTAACTCAGAAAGAGAAGGCGATTGGATCTTTTTGGTTCATATAATTATTATTATCTTGGTAGTTCATGTATGTTAACAAATTACAAATTTAGTTTCACAATTCGATTAAAAATAGTAATTATGCTCAATCTCTTGATAACATAATCCTCTCACTTGATCACAACTCCCTAATCTCTTAGGTGATTTATGATCAATTGAGGTTTTGTCACTTTAATCTTTGAATTCTCAATTAACAATTCGAAATCTCTTAAGTAACGGTTAATTGAATAATTATTCCTAGATCGATAAATTTATTCCTACTCTCATAGTCAAACAAACAATTGGGTTCATCACATAAGTGATCAATTTATGTAAAGCATTAAACACAAGGAATAATAAACTGAAACTAACTTCGTAATTCATTAAAATATCATATGAAACTACATGATTCAAGAGGAATAACAATTAGAATCCCCATTGGATCCAATCAAGGGAATTTAGCTACTCATAATTAAATTAAGAACATTAATTAGAGTAAAAGAATTCATTACAAGTTTGGTTTTGATGTGTTTCCACACTGGAAACCTTGCTTGAACACCTCTGGATTCACTGTCAAAAGTTGCCTTTTTCGCAGTAAAATTCTGTCCCCTAATTCTGACTGAAAATCTCAATTTATAGAATTAGGTTACGCTCCTGCGCCCCAGCGCAGGCTTATCTCGCGCCCGGGCGCAGCAAGTCAGAATATGAGGTTTTTCGTCCAATATTTGCTCCCCGGCGCCAGCTTTGCCTGCGCCCCTCCGCAGTTTTAGAGGAGTCAAATCCATTTTTTGTCTTCATGAAAGTTGTAGCTCTTGATCTTAGCTTTCATTTGCCGCAAGTCCCGTGTCATTCCGAGTTACGGAACTCCAGATATGGTCAAAATACCGGACATACGTCATGATGCAAATTGTGCTGATTTTTCTTCTTTTTCTTGTGCTTCAAGCCAACTTGTAACGATGCTATTTTCTCTTTATTTCATTGTGGAAAACATTATAAAGCTACCTCAAATGCCTTGAATTTTGGTTAGGAACATCGTAATGACGTGAAGTCATCATCTGGGAGCATCAAGGGGGGCCTAAATAGCAATTTTCTAAAACGAACTACCCGGCCCTAAACGGATCAACCGAGATGGGCTTCGGGTTTTATTGGGTCGGATCAAAAAGTCCATATTTAAATTCGACCTTTTTTGGGTAGGTCTAAAAAACCTAAAAAAAAATCGGGCTAATATTTTAAAGCCCAAGCTCTATATTTATTCAAGCTTAGCAGACCGGCTGATACGGACTAGCCTATTTGACAGCTCAATTTTACTCTTTGTAATTTATATTTGATTAAAAAACAAATTAAAAATTATATTGAAATTGAGGTTGTGTGATATTAAACCAACAACCGCAAATATAAGGATTGTTACTTTAATAAAATAGTTAAAATTAATTTAGGGTTTAGAAAACAGTAAATTTGTGGAGAGTTTATAGATTGATGAATGTCAGACTAAACATTAAAGTTAATTTGAATATAAGATGAGAAAGACGATTATGTTGTTTCGAATCTCTTATCCATAACTATTTGGTAATTGCAGTCATAAATTACAATTTATTCTTAATATCACGACAAATTAAACCAAAATTAGTAAAAAAAAAACCAAAGTCCTAGCTCAGAACTCTATTCCTTAACAACAACACTCTAATGTCTTAGGTTGTTGGAACAAAATTGATTTAATAATCTCTCTATTAGTTTTGATGATAAAAAGGTATTAAAAGTACAATTGACTATACTAATATATGTTCAAGTGTGCAGGACTAGTAGATAAAATGTTAAGCAACCTCTAAACGTATTACAAAGCATTGCTTAATCCAAGAGAAGCTGAGAGCATAAAAGTGAGTCCTGAAGACTTCATCAGAATCTGAAGGACAGACTCTGAAGAGCACCAACCTCTGATGGTCGTACTCTAAAGAGCACCAACCTCTGAAGGCCAGACTCTGAAGAGCACCAACCTCTGAACCAGAAGAACCTGAAGTCATCAGAGTCTGAGCTATCAAAGTTTGAGACAATATACTCTGGGTGAGTTTGTCTTCAGCAAGCATAGAAGTCTAGAAAATGGGATCCATGCTAAAAAGGTTTGACTTGCGAAAAAGATAAAGAGCAAAGGTAACCGTCAAGTCAGCAGGCATGCTTGAACTTAACCCAAAATAGATAGACAGTTTCTTCATGGACAAAATCGCCAGAACAGTTACTAACCAATTTGTAAAGTTGTCAAAATCATTTTACAGAAAAAGGTTCAACCACTCTCTTTGAATTCCAACGTCTCAAGCAAGCTTCTCAACGGACATATTTTTCTTCAACAACTTTATTTTCATCTTCTATAAATAGAAAAGATTAGATGAAGAGAAGAACAAGATTTACCAGCCTCTGAGTGTGCCCAGAGTCTGTCGAAATCAAAAGCTGTCAAACACTTAAAAAACTCTCAATCTTTGTATTCTTAGATTTCAGAAGTGTTATTGTAAATCTTGATCTACGTTATATTTTGTAAACACCTCTGATAATATATGAAATCTTCATCTCACACTCTCATAATTTTATTAAGCTAGTGGAAATCTCTTTCAAGTGTGCTTGAGCATTGAAAATCTCTTGTCATATGAATTGAACATTGGAAGTCAACTTGAATCCCGTATTTTGTTACAAAATTTTGCGCTATATATTGTAGTTACATGATTTTTCCAATAAATTCACCCGATTTCGTGTTTTTGTTTTTTTTTCAAACTCTATACCGTCTTCGATTGAACTAATATTCCTTGCTTTTATTATGTAATTTAATGTTACTCTTATATATTGTTAGATAATAAAATATTGGGCTTATGTTATTTGGCCCTTTAGGATAGTCCATTGGGTTTTACTATATAGATTTACTTGTAACCTTCATTATGTTAAGTTATTAGTATTCTATGAAACTCTAGCCTCTATTGTGTATTTTTCTATTTTATATGTTTGATTCTAACATGGTATCTAGAGCATGGTTCGATCCTCTTTAAAAATATTTGTTGGTTCCGCTGTTAAGTTCCCAATAGTTTGGGAGTGGGTTTGCTTTATTTATTGGTGATTAGTTCTTTTGAATGAAGATTGGTTATATGTAGGAAACAAATCCTCTCCCGTCAATTTCTCCTCCAGTGCAATCATGGCCCTCAATTTTGTTAGAGCAGCAGAAGCGTAATCAACAACAATGGCACACACACTTACACACACACTGTTTTCACTTATGATTAGAAGAAGAGATAATGGAAGAATTAGAATGAAGAAGATGATGATTATTATTGTTATTGCTTAACAGAAAAATGAACACACTAAGAATGAGAGAAAGCAAAATTTTATTCTTCCACATTGGGCCAAAACAAGTTACAATTGGTGGTGTATTTATACACATTACTTAATACACAAGTAATCCTAACTAACACAAAATTGACCCTAACTAACTTTCCCTCCTAACTAACTAACTGCTAAGGCAGTTACACAACTACTAACTAACTGCTGATGCAGTTACTTCACCAACAAGTGACAGAAAATTTGTTGCTTCTCTATCAGGTAACAAATTAACAAATTTCACCCATGAATAGTAGTTTATATAATAAAATAATTGGATGAATGGTGGATGCTTGCACTGCATCCCCTGCATTTACTTTTCCACGGGAGACAACCCGGTCTTGTTATATGTATATGCCTTCCCCCGATACAGTGATGTTGCAATTGAAATTGTTGAGATTATGGGATCTAGTGCACGACCAGGCCGGTGTGATGGTGTTAATTTGCAAACGGTGATGATGCCATACATAATAGTTTTGGTGATCGTGCTGACACTAGTGAGTTATGTGTCTTGGAAAATTTAGTTTTGTTTGTATTAGTTTTGTTTCATCTAGATTTGTTTTGGTTCTTTGTCTCTCTTTGACGGTGGTTTCTCCCTTTGGTCTCCTCTTTTCTTTTAGTGGTTCTTCGGTTTGATTTTATTTGGTTCTGTTTTGAATTGATTTGTTTGGTTTCAGTTGGTTTGGTTATGATTTGTTTCTTATTATTGTATTGCACTTTTTCATATTGAATTACACTTCTCCCTATTAATTTTTTCGGATTGATTGCACTTCTCCCTATTAACTTTTTTTGATTGATTGCACTTCTCCCTATTGATTTCTTCTAATTGCATTGCACTTCTCCTTATTGTCCTTCTGATTGATTGCACTTCTCCCTATTGATTCTTCTGATTGCATTGCACTTCTTCTGATTGATTGCACTTCTCCCTATTGACTTCTTCTAATTGCATTGCACTTCTTCCTATTGCACTTCTTCTGATTGGTTGCACTTCTCCCTATTGGTTTATTCTATTTGATTGCATCTATCCATTGGTTGATTCTTATGTCTGTTGGATTAATTTGATTTGGTTCTCCTCTCTTCGATGGTTTCTCTGTTAAATGCGAATTGCTTCTCTCGGTTGGTTATTAGTTGGGTTGGTTTATTTCTAGGGTTAATTTGTAACAAGCTTAAAGCTTAATAAGTTTTAACTTGAGGGATAGTGTTAGAAGTTTATATTATTTAATATGTTTTTCGTTTGACAAACTCATAATGCTTCTTATTGATGCATCATGAGTTTGAGAGGAGATGTTAGATAATAAAATATTGGGTTTATGTTATTTGACCCTTTAGGATAGTCCATTAGATTTTACTATATATATTTATTTGTAACCTTCATTATGTTAAGCTATTGGTATTCAATGAAACTTTATCCTTTATTGTGTATTTTTCTATTTTATATGTTTGTTTCTAATATATATATATACAGTAGAAAGTAGATATATTTAAATCTTTCAAAATACATTATTGGAAGCACACTAAGAAAATGTCTTATTTAAATCTTTCAGTATATCCCATATTTTAAGGGAGGCCGACTAAGAAAATGTCGTTATATATAATAAGCTATTTTTTTTTAATGAAATAATTCAACAAGGGTCATTTCATGGAACTGTCACGATTTGAAAGATATGAAAACCTTGGACTTAAATGCATTCCTCATGTCATGTGTCGTTTAAAGGAGATATCACCTTCATGTGGGTGCCTTTGATTTAATTTTAGTGTCGATATATAATTAAGGCTTTGTTTGGTTGAGAGAAAAGAAAGATGGAGGAAGGAAAATTACGCATTTCAATGGATGAATTTAGACTAAATTAGTCTAAATTCATCCATTGGAATGCGTAATTTTCCTTCCTCCATCTTTCTTTTCTCTCAATCAAACGCACCGTAAGTGTCTTTTAATTTGAATAATCAACAAGGGTCATTTTCCAAGTCTGAGGGGGTTATATAATATGCAAACTCAAATATAGTCAGTCAGATATTATTATCAAAAAAGGAAAATTGCTCAGATGTCATCCATGCTAATTAAGAACGGATTAGGACTCTTACAAATTTAAGTTTATACAATCTTAACATATAATTTTCTTTATAAGATTATTTAGTAGCGACAATTTTATCCAATTTTTAACCTTTTTTTTCAATAGAATTTATATTTATTCTCTTAAAAAACTAGTGAAAATCGAATAATGTAACATACGGATTTAAGATATGTCTTTTAACTTTGAAATCAATTAACTCTTTTGAGTTGTATGTGATCATATTATAGTTTTTTTTTTACCATGATATTTGTACGAAATTTCTAATACTATTAATAATAACTAATCTTCGTCGGGGAACCTGTGTGGCACATAAAATGAGTTCTCCTCTTCCAACAGAATTTTCTCCATGCATACACATTAGTAAATTAAATAATTAATGACGACTAAAACAAATGAAAAACATAACACCCTAAAGTCTAAAACAATATCAAGAAGCAATCTTCTTTGACTTATTGTAAAAAAAAATATACATCTTCTTTGAGATTTTGAACTTTGTATTTTGATATTACAATATTAAATTTTTATCACTAACTAAAACTTTAAATGTCTTCCTATAATTAGTAATAGTAAAATATAGTTTTTTCTAATCTTTTTTCTCTCGATAATAATCTAATTTTTCCCAATCTATTTCACAAGCTCTTAATCAGGTGAACACTTTGGTATATATTTTATTTGAATATGTACTGTTACATTGTTGATGTGTACAATTCTAATTGGTCCATAAATATTATTTAATATAGAAAAATTGACAAGCACTATTTGTGAACCTATATTACAATTGTCCACATCAATAAATATACTGGTACATTTTAAATAAAAGGTGAATCGAAGAATTCACCTCTTAACTATTGATATTAGAGCTTTGAAAGAGCTTAATCCAATTAATACAATATTCAATACTCTATCCGTTCCAAAATATAAGTCGTTTTGACCATATAACATAAATTAAGAAATGTAGTTAATGTTGTATGGAAAAGAGAAATTATGAGTTGATTTACAAAATTGTCTTTCATTAATGATATGAAAAAAGATAAATTAAAGAATTGAAAGAAGAGAGTAATAAATAGTTGAGGGTATAATAGGAAAAATATCATTAAATGCTTCGTTGGTATTGTAAAGTGACTTATAATTTGGAACAATTTTTTTTTCTTCCTAAAACGACTTATATTTTGGAACGGAGGGAGTAACAAATTAGTCGTATTAAATTAGTCGTATTAAAATATTACATAACGACTTGCAATGTGAACTCATGTTTATATAAAATGCGAACACCAACTACAATATCCACCTTTATAAAGTGGATAAGTAGAGTATTTGGGGTTCAAACACCGGCTCCTACATATAAAATGTAATGTCTCTACCAACTGAATAAGCTCACGGGAACATGTTTATATCTTATTTCATCTAATTTGGAATTTTTAATAGATGGCCTGATACATTTTAGACTCGCATACACTATTAAAATTTTGAGTTGAGTATAACTCAACATTATAAATTCAACTTGTAAAGTAAGAATTGTTTCTAATTGTAAATTTGTGTTCAAACATTATTTCATTCAATGTGAGACTTTTAATGAAATTTTACACATGGTCAAAGTTTCGATTTCTGATCCTTACGTATAAAAAAATGTAGTTTAGATGGGAGAATTAATATTGTGTACTACACAAGCACTCCAATAAAAATTACTTATCATTAATAATGGTAGAAAATTTGTAATTTTATCACGATAAAAAATTAAAAATATAGGTTGGAAAATTGTTAAATTTCAATCAAGTGCGTGGATCTTAGAGTAAGGTTGCTTTACTTTTTTGACAAAATAAAGTTGTTTTACTTTTTTAATCAAGTAGTTTTGTTGCTTGAAATTTTACTCTTAAGGTAGATAAATAGAATGACCGATATTCGAATTTCGACCCCCTACTCTTACATATATAAAATAATATTATTACCAATTAAGCTAAGCTCATATGAGATAAGTTGCTTTACTTTTTTGACAATAAGGTTGCTTTACTTAGAAGGCTTTTTTGGTGTCAAAATTGAAGACACACCACATGATAACATCAACAATTTATGTTGAGGAGCTGGTAAATAAATGATGGCCATAATGCTATAGTACAAGTACAACCCAAAAAATTATTTATGATTTTTGACCTCGTGGTATCAATGTGGAACCCCCCTTTCAAACGCTATCCACTCTTAAGTCTTTTTTTTTTCCTTTCAAAAATCCACTCAATCACTAATTTTTTTGTTTACAATAAAGTTGATCATCGAATTCAGAATCTCTAACATATTATTCAAATTTTACACTGCTTGATCAAATTTAGTGGCTTACTCCATCTCTAAATTTTATTTTACTATAATGTAAACATAAAGTTTTTACATTATTTTATGATTATTAATCTTTGTCTTATAATTTGTTCGGTACACAGGGTGATTCTCTCTTATCAACTAATTTTTTTCTATATACAAAAATTAGGAATCAAATCTTTAATTAGGGATTAATCTTATACTAAAATTAATTTATTATTGAATTACTAATTACATGACCTTTGCCCTCTCCTACTAACTCTTTTCAATACCACTTTAAGCCAGAAGCCAAACCACTAAATTCCAAGGACAATGAGAGAGAGAGTTTTCAAATTTATTTTTTATAGGTAGCATCAAATTATATTGGCTTAATAAAAAGCACAAAAAGAATTAAAAGTTATTCACAAGATTCCAGGGTTTCAGGGCTATTGATTGAAATTGAATAGCATATATGGCCACAATTCTAACTAAATGACAAATTAGAGCCCACCGAACAACCAACCCCATATGGAAAGCAACCTCATAGTAATTTAAAATTTATATTCTTTCAAAACTTATCAAATTACATTGGGGCCATCCAATAATTTTCAATTCTAAATAAGTCCAAAGACAAATTTTAACATGTGAATTGAATGTTTGATTATATACGATGAAAAAAGTTGATTTTGATTAAAATTGAGTTAAAAATAAAGTGATTTATGTTAAATTGATTAAAAAAAGAGTGTAAAAATTAATTTTATAATCATAAATTATAATTTCCAACTTTAAATATAATCAATTATGAAGAAAGAATCAATTATACTTTTAAAAAATCAAATAAATCTCTTGTGTCCACATATAAATCTTTCGCTAATAAAATTTAATGAATAATATTATTGTTATACTTAAAAATTAGAACTTTAATAGTAGTTTTTTTCCTTAAGCCGACCCTAAAACATATTTTCATCTTTCACCGGACAAAAAAGAAAAAAAACATTCACCCAAAATAAAATTCATATTCTCTTCCATTCCATTCATCTAGCAAACCATTGTTTTAAAAATTGAATAGATGAAAACTTTCAAGTAGTAATAATTCAAAAAAAGAAAAAAAACAGAAATTTAAGTAAGAAAATAAAAAAAGTAAGAACTAGTAGTACCACCTAGTTCAACCCGGTTCAATTATAGTTCAACAATCAAATAAATCGATAAATTGGCCAATCTGGTTCAACTTTTTAGACCCACCACTTTAGTCACTTTAGTTTGAAAAATAGATTTGCTGCTGTAATTATACGATGTAGTAAGTAGTTACAATTGTGAATTGTTCGATCTAAATTAACGGATAAAATCATTTAATTGTATATTTAATTTGGGCCAATCGATTTAAATTTAATGACTAAGATTGAAAATTGTGGCAAACTGTGTGGTCTACTACAACTAGCAATGCGCATATTTTTAGTTTAGACCGTAGATGTCACAAATCGTTAAATTTTGAATATAAATTTTTCTTTAATCGAACGGTCCATAGTCGGCTGCATCATAAAATCAACTTTAGATATTATCAGTTTTTTTGACAAAAATAGATATTATGAGTTAAAATAAGAAAAAGAATGTATTTCAACCAAAAACAAAAATGACATTCTCTCCATTCTACAAAACTAAAACTAGTCAGTCATTCTCTCCATTCTTCTCTTTTCTATATCTCCTTAAAATCTTAACAGTTAGCACATTCTCTCTCTCTCTCTCTCTCTCTCTCTCTCTCATCTAAATTATGCCTGTTATAACAGGACACATGAAATGGAGAAGACCCAGAAACAAATCAAGACACCCCAATTCAGAAACTGATCCAAGTTCACAACTTTCTTCTTTAATCGAATCCACTTCTTGCAAATCCACAATCACCACTCTCTTTTCCACTTTCTCAAACAACACATCCAATGAAACCACACATGACAGTAACCAAAACAGAACAAAAAAGAACAACAACAAAAACATTAACAATAGTAACTTTTCTGCAGCAACCTTCAGAGGACTCGGCTGCACAGCCGGTACATCACAACAGGTGTCTGTACCGGCTGTGATTCGATCCTCTGTAGATTGGCAAGGGAAAAAGAATAGAATAAAGAAACATAGAAAGAACAGCAATAAAACATGTCATGGTGTTGATGATGTGGATTTTCAGGATGTTTGGTGTGGACCAGGAATTGGGTTTTCATCTGATGTTGCTGATGTTTCTGTGGATTGTGTTGTGGCAAGAAATAATGTTTCTTCAAGAGGAAAACTTGATAATGGGGAAAGAGTAACACATAGGGAGGTATATTTTCCATTTCTGATCAATGTTCCTTTTTCTTGAATTATTTGAGTATCTCAATATGTTGAAAAGTTTGGTCTTTTTTTTTTAATAATCTTCAGTTTTTTTGTGTCTAATTTTGTAGACCAAAAGAAGAATTGATTAATTGATTTTTATCTATGAATCACAAATATTAATACGTCAATACCAATAATAATTTTAAAAAATAACATAATTTAATAGAATTATTTATATCATGGTTGTATCGGTAATAATTTGACGTTGACACACAGAGCCGACCTAAGCAAGGGCAGGATGGCCCTTCAAAATCAGCTTCTTAGATATTTTTAAGATATAATTTAATTAGCCTAAGGCCTAATAATTTTGTCATTTGTGTGAAATAATATGTTGCTCATGGGTTCGAGTCACATCTAACACAATTTTATATTTTTCATATTAAGGACTCAATTTTTAATGTACATTTTTGTCTTTTAAAGAATAATAAAAAAACATTAATTTTACTAAATTTGTTTTCTTCCAAAGAGCCTCAATATTTAATTTGTCTTAGGCTTCGAAATGTGTTTGGCCAGCCCCGATAACACTGTATGATATTAAAACACGTCTAATCCAAAAAAATGTTAGTGATTCGCATATTTTTATGCATGATATAATATATGCTACAATAATAATAAGGTTTTCATTTTTTTGTTCTGTTTTTGAATGGTTACATGTATGTTTTTTGTTTATATATAGAACCATGAGCAGTATAATTGGGTAGGAAAGTCTAATATTTATATGACACTGAAATTGGTGGCTGAATGGTTGCTTGAATAGATAGAATTCAATTCTGAAAATAAAGAGTCTTTGTTGAATTGAAAAGCCATCAATTTTATATTGAAGTATGCTATTTCTCCAATTTAGTTTTTAAATTATACAAATATAATTAGTTAACAAATTTATATAAATGGTCTTTAAATTATATAAAATCTATCAACATAGTTTCTAAATTATTCCTTTTGATTTTAAATGCAAACAAAAATTTATATTTTAGAATTATTAGATAATTAATGTATTTAATATATAATTAACATAACCTATTTACATTGATTATTCAATTAATTAAAAAATATATGTAACCTGTCAATTTAATCCTTGGCATAGTAGAGACTAAATTGACGGAATTTATATAGTTTAAGGAGTAATTAATATTTATTTATATAGTTTAAGAATAAAATTAAATAAACAAAGATGTTTTAGGGATTAAATTAATAATTTACTCTTGTTATATTCAAGCTAGCCGGAGAGGGAAAATACTTGTATAGGCACAAATACAAATAATAGGTGTTAGGCACACTCACAACAAGTTAAAAAAATTAAAGAAAAAAGAATTGAAGTGATATAAATTGATGTGACAATTTTATTTTTCTTTTAATTTTTTTGATTTGTGTGAGTGTGCCTAAATTTTGTGCCTAAATGGTTGTGCCTATGTAAGACTTTCTCGCTAGAGAGTGTGTTTCAATAAGTGCATCTTTTTTATTTTTCTTTTCAAATTTATTTTCTAAAATAAATATTTGTGCCATTTTTAGCAAAAACTTGTGCAAATTTATATGTTCACACTAACTATTTCTGGAAATTCTTGACTAATTTTTTTTTTCCTTCTTAAAAATCTTGACTATAGTTTTTGTTTGGTAAGGTCTTGACTATAGTTTATGAAAACAAAGATGAAAAGTGTTTTATTTTATTATAAAAATAATTTATATATTTTGTCGAAAAAGTAAATTAATTAGGGAGTAGTTGTTTATATTATAAAATACTTAATTAAACTAATTATCCAAATAGATTAAGTGTTTTCGTTAAGTGTTTTCTTATCAACATAATAATATATTTTTTGAGCAATTATATCAACATCATCATATAGAAGTAGCTACTACTACTACTACTAGTACTATACTATATACTATATAGTATGTATATATACAACCTTCTCCTTATGCGTACACGCTTTCAATTTCTAAATTTCACACGTATGAAGATTTTCTTGTGGACCCCTTGAAAATAAGTCTAGTGATCAAAGACTTTGAAATAATGTATCACTTGTATCATATTGTACAATTTTGTTTTTATTGTTTTTTGTTTTATTATATTGTACATGACATATACATGTTAATTTAGAAAAAATGACATATACAAGTTAATGATTGGATATAGTTTTTGATTCATTTGTGGTTGTGTTTAGGTTTCGTCATTGTTTTGGTTACTACTTGTTCTTACATATGTTCTAATTATATATCTTTGCAGCGTTCATCTTATTTTGGAAGGAGAAATTTAAATCAAGAAAATTTATCATTTTTAGATGATGATTCTGATGTGTTCACATCACGTCATGGATTAGAATCTTTTGGCAATAGTAGATTCTATAGAAATTCTTCACGTGTTTCATCTGATGGTCTTCCTGAGGTTGGTTCTTATTACTCTTTTGTCCCTTTTTCATGTTCTTTTGTTGGAAACATTTATCAAGACATGGTTCATGGGAGTTTTTATTTTTTTTAGCAACTTTAGAGTTAAAATATGGGTTATTCATTGAGGGTCTATTGAATTTTACAATTTGAAAGAGTTTATAGAAATAGCTTAATAGGCGATAGCATGTCCATGAGTTGTTTTCAACAAAGTACTTGAGAACTAACTATAGTGACCACATAGTGTTTGAATTGGTAATAGGAATTCATGCAATTACTGCATTCTACAGTAGCTGATCTCAACTGTCTGATCTTAAATTGATGGCTGAGATTTATTTGATTATAAAACAGTGTAAAACATTATAACCGTTTGATCTTGAATGAGCGACTGATATTCAAAATTATGTGAAACTGTGTGAAAAATAAACATTAGGGAATCTAGATCCTTTATAATTGGAATAGTTAGATGTCGACAAGATTTCTTTGTAGTAATTATCCAAGTAGTTTTTGTTAGGGGTGATGGTATCGAAATTAATCTAAAAGTAAAATCGTAAATTGAATAAATTTAAACTGAAAATCACAAAAAACTGTATTTAGTACTAGTGTAAACCGTATGGATAATTTTTCTTCTAAACCAGGGACGGACCCAGAAATTTTGAGTTGTGGGGGCAATATATATATATTGTACGATGGTCTCAAATAAAAGTAAAAAATTAGTCAATTTTATTTAATATATTTGGTTCAAATTTTGAATCAAATACATCAATTTTTTAAACTAATTTTTGTTTATTATTGATACCCTAAAAAGTAAAGTCTAACCATGGAATTGTCCATGGATAGCATTTCTCTCTCATTAATCAAAAAAAAAAAATCCTCTTCCTCCAGTTTATAGTTTACTTATTTAATTTAAAGCTTAATTGTATATTTAGCTCATTTTTTATTTTATGTTTTAATTTGCTCTCTTACATTTAAAAACTTTTATGTTAATCTTTTTAATTGAATTTTTATTTAAATCATTCATGTGACTATCATATTTGCTTACGTGAACGACTTGGGAAAGAGTGCCACGTGAAAATTCTAAACAAAATTAACTCAAAATTTATTAAAATTTGACAAAATTAATTAAAAATAAATGAAAAGAACGAACTTATATTAATATCAGTAATGTAAGGAATCAGTTAACTTAAAAGATTTTAAATATAAGAGACCAAATAAAGACTTAAAATAAATTTAAGGAACATATGTACAATTATGACTTAATTTAATTTTTTTTTACAAACAAAACTTTGACTTAATTTAATTAGAATCTAGTATATACAGTATATATTGTATAGTGTATACTATATGGAGTTTCCGTGGAAGTTTTATTCTTAGCCTGAAATATTTATGCCTAGCTTTACTCCATTACATATTTACATAGTACTATATACTGTATAATTGAAGTTCCCCAAGTATAGTGGGGGCGGGTGCCTACACACCAATCAACGTAGGTCCGTCCCTGTTCTAAACCACGCGGTTTGGTTTGCGATTTTCATTTCAGCAAATCGAACTAAACCAAACCACAATATTTAATTTAACTCTATCAACTAGTAGCAATTAACTCTATCAAAATATCCACACTTAAAATTGGCGTGGCAAAAGATTGATTTAGCCGTGGGTAAATTTAGCAACGCCCGGATAAGCCACACTCAAAATTTACGTGGTCAAAATTATTAGCCACGGTCAAATCGCCATTTAGCTACGGTTTTAACCGTGGCTAATGAGCGCATTTTTTGTAGTGTTACCTAGTCCAACATAGCAAGCTCAACTCAAATTGATTCCATAAAATAGTAGGTTGTTAAAACATATCATTTCATACGATCTAGAATTATATTGTTGATATTAAATATAAGTTCTTATGTATATGCATATTATATCATGTAAACAATAAAATAAATTATAATTTCCTATGTTTATTTTGTAATAAGTTGATAATAATATCATATTTTTTATATCGAGATAAACCGCACAAACCGAACCAACCCTAACCGCATTGGATTGGTTTGGATGACTTTTTAAAAATCAACCGTACCAAACCGAACTGCATGCATTTTTATCTCGCAAATAGAATGATTTTTACACTCAAAATCGAACCAAACTGCACCACGATCATAACCAACCAATTTCAAATGGATGACCGAATAACTATGTGATTTGATTAAAGCAGTGCATCATGATCCTTAGATGTCAAATGGATTAGGATGATGATTTTTTATTTTTTTTATATTTTATTTGTAATTAATTTTGTTATTGATATAAAACCCTAGCCTCTTTCTCCTTTAAGCATTAGGATTAGTATGGTTACAAAGAATTCTACGACATGAAATAAAAGTACGTTGAGGAACACTCTTGCTTGGTGCTATATTTGACATTTATGTGCTTAAATTTGCTTCTTTTTTTTTTTTTTGGTTTTCTTATGTGCTTTTCTGTTAATTTTGAGATAAAATTAGAATATTTTAAGTTAGATTTGCATAATTCTTCCTTTCTTTGGTTCTTTCTTTGATTACGGATGTAACTGATTAACTAATGCTTGTTTAGTGAAGTTCCGATTAATTATTAATTATAACGGAACAAACAAACATTTACTTAATAGCATTGTGTTATATACATAATAATACATCGAATCTAGGCTAAGATTTTATTCTAAATTCATTTATTCAAGAGGTAATATTCAATATATTGATTGTTGTTGGTATTTTGAAGATAATGATAATTCAAGGAGCAAGATTAATGGGGGCACAATTAAGTTCACGTGACCAATTTAGAGATTGGAGACTCGATGTTGATAATATGTCATATGAGGTAAGTTCTTTATCAAGTAATGTTTTCTACTTTTTATTCTTAAATTGTGAATGATTAACGAAGACGGGCATTGTCGCAACAGTAAGATTGTTGCCTAGGGTTAGGCTACGTGTGCAGATATACGGGCCTGGATTCTCGGTAGTAGAGTTACAACGCAGTAAGGCATCTCAACCATTGATTTCAAAATAGATAGCTCATAATAAACAATTTTCGTACATTATTCTTAAACGATCTAGACCATTGGTTAAGATTGGATGGTCGAGACTTGCAACTGCGTCGGCTAAAAATCAATTTTCTTGCATATACTCTCCTTAGATCCTTCCATGTGGGAGCTTCGTGATCCGCCCTTTGAGACGATTATTATATCCCAAACTATTGACAATTGACATATTGCTTGTGTCGATCCATCTTGGTTATATATATGTTCATCGAAATTTGTGGTTTTGTGTAACAGCAATTGCTTGAGCTAGGTGAAAGAATTGGCTATGTGAAAACAGGACTTAAAGAAGATGAGATGAAACACAACATAAAGAAAATGAAGTTTTTGATTTCAAAAGATACACTAAAGCATCAAATAGACAAAAAGTGCACCATTTGTCAAGTGAGTTAAAAAAATTCAAATTAAAGTTTCATATTTGAAATGTTCACCATATTATTTTATATAATTCACTTGCTATATAATATATAATGTTAATGTATCTATCTTGTGTGTTTTCAGGAGGAGTATGAATTAAAAGATGAATTGGGGAGATTAAAGTGTGAACATTGCTATCATTTTCAGTGTATAAAACAATGGCTTGTGCTTAAAAACTTCTGTCCAGTATGTAAGCAAGAAGTCGTGGTTCGACGCTGACTCAAGCAACGCAACCCTAATTTTTTTTTTATCCTTTTTAAATTTGTGTATAGATTTTCATATGCAATCTTTATTACATCTTTTAAAACTTTAGGTTTTCTTAGTGAAGTGTTATATTTGGTAATGGTCTCTTAATTGGGAGATGCTTTTGTATATTATACTCAAGAGTGGGTCTTGCTTGTGAACAAATTATCCTTTTTTTTTTTACCCCTTTTTACTTTTCTAATGAAAGTTGTGTTTGAATGCTCTTCAATGTGTTTTCCTACTTTATTTCATGCTTTGTTTTGAAACTTGAATAAAAGAGGTAAAGAAGCACTTACTATTATTCCATTTTGCACTTTGTTGTTTTAGCTATGACTTATATTGGGGAACATTCATTCACCCAATTGGTGACCTCAAAAAAAGTAATGAAATCACTAGCCTACTTTTAAGTGGGGTTAAAATTTTTGGAGATTGTCGATCTTTTACCTAATATTTCATTTTCATATCTTATATAATATAAGTCTCTTAACACACTCATTCACGTTCAGACTTTAGAATGAGACATTACTACATTAGAAATGAGACTTGAGTGGTCTATTAGAGGGTGAGGCAATAAGTTTTAAATATAGTCTAATATTATCGTCAGATTTAAATTTGGTCTATTTACAAACTCAGTTTGTAAGATGAGGATATCTCTCACTTATAAACTTATTTCTAGGTTATATCTCATCCAATATGATGTCATTAAGTTAATAAAAAATGGCTCGGAGGTATGTTAGAATTGAGAACGGAGCAAAAAACGGGGAAAATGAACTCTCTTCCAAAAAAAGATGCCACTTGGTTGAAGAGACAATTATCTCATTTAGAAAGATATCTGGACGGCATAAAATATATGACAGAGTTACCTGATATTATAATTATAATAATCGTTGATCAGCAAGAAGAATATACGGCTCTTAACAATGTTAAAAACTGATCTAAGTAAATAAATGGTGCATTAGAAAACGTAACAAATGACTTAATACTTACAGAACAAATTTCATTACAACTTCACTTCAACATAGTCTACAAAGTCTTATAACTTAATTACAAACAAAGCCTAATTCCTAATACATGCTTCCTTGCCACTTTGATAAAACATAATGATTTAGTACAACCATCATAGGTTTGTGCAGAGTACTTGAGAGAACTGTTACCTTGTATATTCTATTTATATACAGTTGCATGTGTACATGTTTTCTATGAGGATCTTCATATAGATATATATACTCCTATTCTAGATGTATAGAAGAATTGTATTTTGAAGATCAATGGATTAAGCCTTGTCATGCTGAATGAGGAATTCAATTATACAAGGATACAATTGATCTGCTGCCTGCAATTGAAGAATAAAAGTAAAAATTAAGAAAATTCATTTTTAAAACTCAAGTTGCATGTGTTAGAAACAATACAAATAAAAAAATTGTTAATTATGATATAATTACAGTATTAAAGCAACTATAAATCCATTTTTTAATGACTCGTATAATATCGCTCATCATATTCAAATTTCATCAAAAAAATACATAAAAAATATTCAAACACATTTAAGGACACCTTCGCCGCAGTCCCTCAAGGAAATTCTTCTAACATGTTTTTATATGAAAGCTACACAACGAGAGTAGTATTTGGCTGATCTAACATCCCATCAATTGTGCACACAGAAAGCTGTGTGAGATGTGCTCTCTCAACATTAGAAAGTCTCACCGTGCGTGAAGTCCGAGCATCACTATCTGTTGTATCAATCGGCTCAATAGTGTCCCCACTATTGGTTTCCGGGGATCGGTTATTCGGGTAACTTTGTTCACCTTGTCCCATTTGGCTTGTTTTTCTATTTGGTGATTTTGTTGAGGAATTTATATGGAGCCACCGCCCAGGTTCATTGTTCAGGCTGCATAAAGTCTCGTATGGTCTGAAGTGAAGTCTTAGAGCATGGTTTGACAAAATTAATGCTGTTCATCGAGACTAAGAGTTTTACATGACACAATTCGGCATTTTACAAACATTCCTCGAAAAATCGAAGCATTTATTTTTGTTTATGCAGATGTCACTGTTATTCTAAGAGACAACCTTGATGATACTAAACATCTCCGGCTACATATGTTTTAAAATTTTCAATCTACATCGACTTATCGAGTGAAATGATAAATTGATAGATCTCTCTACTATTCGTCTTTGGATCAATTCTCACACATATTTTATATAATTTTCTAAGCATACAGATTTCATTATGTCTTTCATCACTCCTATCTTTCAACAGGTTCAAACATGGGTGTGTGGATCCTCTCTAGTTACTGGATGGTATATTGTCAAATATATAGTATATTTTCTCAAGAGAATAATAAGTGGAAAAAACTATACCGATCGGCCACCGACTAAGTCATAGTGGGCATAGTGTGGACCTCCAGACTTCCCAAAGACTTTGTATGTAACCAGATCCTTAGGAAAAAGCTTCGCCGTTTCTGCTTGACATTTATGATTATGTTATGCTCATCGCAAATGAAGAAACTATTTTTGTTTTCGAGAGAAAAAGAGAGTTAAGCATTTAATGGATTAGTTAGTGAAGTTTGAATACCGTATACAGCTTCTGGAGGACAGATTAAGTCCTTGTCACCAGCAATTGCTAAAACAGGAACTTTACTTTCGCTAAGATGATCCTTGTAGACGAAAGCTCCACTCCTGTTGCGTAAACCACCTTTTTGTAAGACTGTTTTCAACTGCAAGAGAAGCTTAGAAGGCACAGTACCTGCAATCATGGTCCAATCATCAATTATGAATCAATCAAAAGTTGAGAAGAGAAATGTTTGGATTGACTTATTCAAGCTTATCTACTGACATAAACACTTGAGAGACTTTTTGGGAGAGCTTATGAAAACAATTTATGACACTTTTATAAGCTGTTTTCAGCTTATTTCCATAAACTCTCTGGGATAGTTTATGGAAACAGCTTATAGATGAAAACCATTTCGCTTTATCTTATTTTTGAAAACAAAAAAATTGGAACTTACCGAAGTTGTTGAAAACAAGTTTCTCATACAACTTTTTATCCATCATATTTTGAGCAGAAATCTGAGAATTTAGCCAAGATAGAACATATGGAGGATATCTCGCAAGAGGGTACGCAGAAGCAATCAGTGGTCCAACTGGAATAGCAGGAACGTTTAAAGCCTGAATAGGTTCTACCTGCAAACAAGAAAACAGTCTCCATAGTTATTTGATTGTCCTCGCGATACATATCATCACCTGCAATCAGATTTTTTATGACTTACCAAAGGTAAAAGCCACTTAAGAGAAGTTCTTGAAGATGTATAGTCGAGCGATGATGCCAAAGTAACAACTGATGCAAACTCAGAATCCTTTCCATCAAAACCTGTCATAGAATTTATATAGAGAATAAGAGGAAATATTGATCATCACATTGACTACAGGAAATAATTTGCAAATAGGGTCCTCCTCTAATCACAATAATCAATAATATGGTTTATACTCTACACATGATTGTGAGCTATCGTGACTCATGAAAACTTTTTTTTTTTTGGAAGATAGACAAAATGACAATCCATTGGAAACTCACACACACACAAAGTGGAGGGACCGGGGTTCGAACTCCGGTCATGGCGTCCGACACTAGCAATTTCAGCATTTCTGCCGGTTGAGCTAGGATTTGTGGACGACTCATGAAAACTTTTTATACAATGCAATGATAAAAAATCAGAAGGTTGTTGCTCGGTAATATTTAGCATGCTAAAATAATTAAAGGCTTGTAAGATATCCAAAATAAAATAAAAGTGAAATGCACAGTCATTTAAGAGCACTATCGTAAACAAGCTTGCACAGCAAGAAAATTATATTTTTTTGAAAGATCTGTCACATAAATCATGAACGAAAAGTAACGCAGCCTCATAGTTACAGAAGAAATAAAACAACAGGTCAGTTGGACTTACAACGACGCGAAAGCTTTGCATACAGCAAGATACCACCCATTGAGTGACCAATTGCCAGCAATTTTCCATCGCTTGGTTGGCATTGACCCTTTATATACTCCATCTAATGTACAGGAGTTTAACAAATAATTTGAGAAATAAATTTAATGATATAATCTGAAATTCATATACCAAAACTAGTGAAGAGAGATAAAGTGAAACTTTCGCCAAAATTAAAAATTATGTATCACAATGGAACGTCCACCTCACCGCAGCAGGTATGTCCTCTTCGAGATAATGATCGAAGTCCCAATCATACTTGACAATCAAATCAATCTGTTTCTGAAGTTCTTCTAATGTTGTAGTAAAACGGTTCTGACCTCCGGTCATAGTTTGAAGTCTCCGATTGAAATCCTTGATTTGACTAACAATTGCAGAATCTTTTCTCTCTTCTAACAAATCTGGAAGAATAAGAAGAAAAAAACAAATAATTTTTTACTTTGTTAGTGTTTATATGATGATACAATGTTAAAAATGACAAGCTACCAAGTTTACGTCGCTAACCCCGACCAAGTATGCTTGCAAGGCTATCAGACATCCTTGTAACAATCTCCATAAAGCTCGTTGTTGGCCGTAGTTCCCCAGCCTCTGATCCTCTCCTTTTCATTTGAGAAACTTCTGATTCAAAGGAAGCACTATGGTTCTTAAATCCCAATGCTATTTCAAAATCACTGCTTTTACCATCGTTATTTGCAGAATCTGTTTCTGACGATTTCTTGAGGCACTCCTCATCTTCTTCCACGCTGTCTGCATATGTGCTCAACCCAGCACCTCGAACCTCAAGTGTCCATGTATCAAATCCTTGTGCCGACATGTACCGAGCAAATGAAGCCTGAACACAAACAACATGCACTTAGCAACATTGATGCTAGATTACACTAGGCTAATGGAAATAATCAACATGGTAAATATTTAAATTTAAGTGCACAAATTCTTATAAAAATATAAAAATAAATAATTTGTATTGCTTTTCAATGGAAGAAACACAATAACCTCACCTCAGGAGAGAGATCATATCCAATAGCATTGGTTGCAACACCTGACAATAACAAAAGCGGGTGATTCCTTAAAGGAGCCTGCACAATACATACATAATACAAAACCTTATATATACCTTTAACAAAAAATCTTAACAAATTCACCTTAGAAATTCAAAAATAATAACCCAATATTTCAACAAAAAATAAGTTATTAGTTAGAAATGAATTTGACACCATTTTTAGAAACTAACATGAAGTTTTGTCTACAAAGCACAGACACTTCTCAAATTAGGCATCTTCAGGTGTCTGACAAAGACACGTCTGATGACACCAACACATGTGATTACATTGACATATGTCATTTTTTAAATTATTATCGATGCCAACATGTCAGTATAGTATGTCAGTATGGTGTCCGGTGTCGGGGTATGTGCTTGATAACATTTTTTGTTTTTTCCTTTGATTTTCGATATAAACAATGAAATTGAAAGAAACCCAGAAGATATATCATTGCATTGTGAAAAGGGTATTCAAAGAAACCATAAAGTTGAGAACTTTGTGAACCTTAGGAGAAGGAAGGTAACGCCAAAGAGCAAGTTTCCAATTGGAGTTTGGAACAGTGATATGGTGAAGTTCATCGGCAGTGCATATTGATTGAGGCTTTACGTTTTTCTTCTTCCAATGTACCTTCGCCGGAGACGACGGTGGATCATGACGGCAGTAAAAGCGGGAAGAAATGATTCGGGTTTCATGTTTCGGGTCGGGTCGTGGCAGGTTGATGTAACAAAATGCAGCGCCAATGTTGTTGAGAAGCATTTTATTTTTTTGTTTCACTTATTTGATTTTTCTTTCTTTGTATTTGAGTTGAAATGGTGTTTTTTTTGGTACTCCTTTGGTTTCTATTTCTATTTATAATAAAACTCTTTCAAATTTCTCACTTGTAAAAAAAAAAAAAACTCTCAAATTTTCTTTGTTCTTACTTCTTAATATAATATATATATTTTATAAAATTCTACATGTCCAAATAATTTCTTTATAAAATGGTAATCTTTAATGATTTTAATCTAACAATATTGATAATTTTTTGAATTTAGACCTGCAGATAAAATATTCATATTTAATGTATTATTAAAATATGAAACACATTTTTTATTCTTATTCTTATTATATTAATAATTCTAAGATAAAATATATAAATTAAGACATCAATTTAGTAGTCTAACACCTTTTTTTAAATATTGTTTAATTTTTATTATATAAGAGACAAAAAGAGGATCTTAATTCATTAATTGTATATTTAATAAGTCATTTGTGTTGTAAGAGATTAGCCTTTTGCGTTGTAAGAAAGTTAAGCACAATGTCCGATGAGTTTAGCACAATTGGTTGAGATATTGTATTGTATATGTACGAATTCGTGGTTCCGAACATCTCACTTATCTATTTTAAAAGTGGAATTTCTAACTATATTAAACTATTTAACCAAAAAAAGAAAGTTAAGCATAACAATTACGCCGAGTATTATTTGAAACATAAATATTTGTGATATACTATTTGGGACTTCAAACAAATTATTCAATACCATGCCAAATGTTATTTTTAGTTTTTTTTTGACAAAAAATGTTATTTTTTGTTTATTTCCCTAGTTTTATGTTTTGATAAGGAACTCAAACTCATAATGGTAATAGCAGATAATAGAAGAAAGCTATTCGACAATGATATTTGACTGGAATTCACGTTTTTGACGTCGGAATAAACGTCTACCTTTAAATATTCCAACATTCAAATTAGTATATATTTAAGATGAAAAAAATAATTAAAATAAAATATACCTTCAGAGGTGGTGGTTCCATGTTTAAGGTGGAAAACTAAGTTTAGAATGAAACACACCTCGAGAGACGGTGATGTGAGATTTATATAGTTTAAATTATATATCTTAAAATTTGAAAGAAAAAAAGAACACTTAAAAAATAGAATTACTCTTAAGTTCTCCTTGACTTCATCATGTTGAGATGCGAAGGAAATTGTAATTGGCTTTGCTTATTAGCTTAATTTTAAATGTTGACAAACTAAATGATTAACTAATCAAACACGTTATGAGGTTGAGTTTTTTTTGGGGTAAGAGTTATGAGGTTGAGTTTGTAAAGTTATCTTTTTCCTCTTTTTATGTAAATTTTAATATTGAATTTGTAAGGAGGTAAATAAATGAAGTTGTCCACGTTATTACCGCGACGGCCCCATTTACAGATACTGATAGTGTCTAGATTATGTTTAATATTTCATATTATATTTTTTTTGGTAAGGCTTTTATATTGTATTTAACACATTTTAATCAATAATATGTAGAGGTGTCAAAATTATCCGTTAATCCGTTATCCATCCAATCTATTCAAAAATTTATCCATCCAATCCATCTACTAACAAAAAAATTAGTTAATTGATTGGATTGTATCCATTCATTTAATTAAATGGATGGATCAAATCCATCCGCCTAATTTTAAAATCCAATGGAAAAAAAACAAAAAAGAAAAAAACTAACTAAAGACATTATTTTGATGCATTACCCACCAAGAAAAGAAAATCAAATAAATGAAGTTGTTCCTGATTTGCATTTCTTTCCTTTGGCGTAAAGCTTCAAGTTAACGAGTTTCCTTGTTGAGTTACATGAACAAGTGAGTGTTAGACATCAATGGTGCCACAGGTGTGGATCCTTTATCCAAAAAAAAGAATTAGTAGGGCCATCAAACTTATCCAAAAAGAAGAATTAATAATCGGTTTATATAAAATTGGATTCATATGCTTTTAAGGTGATCTACGCGCATTTGAGATACTATTACCTTTTGATTTTAGTCAGATAATTTAAATAAACACAAATTTTATTTATTATTTTATTTATAATTAAAAATAATTGGATGCTTATACTGTCAGTGTATAACAATTAATCTCTAAATAAAATACCAAACTTTAATCTAAACAATACAAATAGGTCATTAATTTTGCTCGAATGCTTGTGTTTGGGTTGTATGGACGGAGAGAAACCACAGATTGTTCCGAGGCTCGGCAAGCTCTCCTCAGTAGTTGTTGGACAAGATCAAACTCTTTTCTTTCAGATGGTTGAAGGCGACAAATATTACTTTAGCTTCTAACTATCATAGATGGTGGTCTAGTCCTTTGTTGTGCTTGAGTCTTGTTTTGAACTGTTTGTTGGATATCTCTCTTTGTACTTTTGGGCATAAGTTATGGTGCATAAGTTATGTTTATGCACAGTGTATAAATACCTAAAATTGCTTAGTACACCCCCCAGATTTCTAGTGCACCCCCCAAATTACTTAGCGCACCCCCAGATTTTTAGGGTGTGCATTAGAAATTTGGGGGGTGCGTTAGAAATATGGGGGGTGTGCTAAGCAATCTGGGGGGTGTGCTAAGCAATCTAAGGGGTGCATTAAGTAATTTTCATTATTTATGCACGGTGCATAAGGAAAAAACTTATGCACCATAACCACTCCCGTATTTTTGTGACTTTTTGTAGACGTTGATAGTCTACCTTGACACATCTTGTGCTCGGGTGACTATGTTTATATATATATATGTCATTTTGGCTTGTTCAAAAAAAAAAGTTTTGCTCGAATATTGCATGCATAATGTATTGGGGGCTGAAGCCTTAAATATCACCCAATCTCTGTATTTTTTTTTATTTAATATATTTGTTTTGCTTAAAAAAAAAATTATATAATTATTTTTGCCCCCCAAAAAATTAACAAACGTATTAACTTACACTTTGTATTTGGTTGACCTCTATTGCGTCGGTGTTGACTGTTTGGAAGAGGTCTACGAGCTGACACTTATCTGCTTAGGTTTTCATTCTATGGTTGCTCATCAACATTTGACTCAAGGAGCTGGTTTTTGAAATCTGATGGGCTGATCATTTTTTATTCGAGATCGGGAGTGTTAATGTCTAGTGGCATCTTTATGGGTCAATTTGATGTCTTCTTTGGTGGTCTAGAACTAAAGAGCTTTATAAGAATGAGATTAGAAGTGAATCTCTTTTAGGTAGTGTCTGTTTTGATATTTTCATTGGTGTTTCGCTTATTTACGGCACTTTTGTTTTGTATCTCCTCTTTTATCCGTCTATATTCGTCTTGTGCAAAGACATGATTTTTTTTCACCACAAGTTGAATTTGGTTCGGGAGCCAGTTCTGACAAAGACATGATTTTATTAATAATATATTTACCATTAAAAAATTTTTACATTTATTATACACTCACAACATATTCACTTTCCAATTTTTTAAAATCTTGAATAAAAAGAAATAGATTCGTTATCTCGATCACTCTTTTATATTTATATTTGTGTATAAATTTTCTCAATCTACAATCAAATTATATGTACACCCTTTATTTCTTTTTTAACTTTAATCTCCTTTTGTCATACGAAACCTGTCCTCTCAATAAGAGCATCATAAACGATTTTTTTCTCTCTTCATCTTTTGATATTACCTCCCTTCAATATTTTAAAGTTTAAAGTGTAAAGTTTTAGTTTGACATCAACTCTAATTAGCCAATATTTTTTTTAGGCAATACTCCTAACCAATATTTAAAGGTTATGTAATTTTAATTAATCAATTTTATTTTTGAATTCTATATTTCTCTTGAACAATTACAAATTTGTAGAAATAATTATATTATTGTGTTTTATTAAAATAAATCTTATAAAAAATGTTGTAATATTTTCTAGCCCCCATAAAAAAATGAACCCCCACTATCTAGTGGTGAGAGATTTGTGAGATTTGTATTGTATGCATACTAAATTTGAAAAATATAATATGATATATTCAAATTTAAGGTTAAATATATTTTTAATTTTATAAAATTACGTTCATTCAATTAAATTTTAATGATAATTATTAGTCCTTCATAATATTGTAGTTTGTAAGAATAGTCTCTATTTTAAAAACTTTCCACAAAAAATAGATACTTTAATTTTATTCTCTCAAATTATAGTCCCTACAAAATACATTAGAGACTAAAAAGTGTATAAATTTATTTGAGGGACCAAACTTAAAAGCTCATATTTTGCAAAGATTAAAAATATATTTAACTTTACAAGTTAGTATTATCGAATGAAAATGATGGATTATGTTTTAAACATACAAAATAGATAAAATTAAATTGATACTAGTATATATTATTCAAACTTTTTTACAAATCAATATATAGGATATTAGTTTTGATTTGGATTGCTTGAATTTTAACTCCTCTAATCATTGGTAGGGCACAAACATATCCACTTTTGGAATAGAGGCAAGGCATAGTCTCTCGTGGAAACGTGTGTTAAACTTTTTTGAGTTAAAACAAGAACACGTGTTAATTTGAATGAGAGACATCCAGTTTTTTATTTTTTCAAAAAAAAAAATGAGTAAACACTCATTTCAGTTTTTCAAAGTGACACCCGGCGTCACAATAGTTCTGAAATGAAACAAAAATCCTTTTAAGTTGTTGATTTAATATTTTCTTCGTTTTTTGGGCTAAATAAATTTTTATTCCTTATAAATATCTTGAATTTTGTTTCTAATTCTTATAAAAGAATTTAGCATCTTTTTGTTCTTCAAATATTTTCTATTACAATTTTTGGTTCATATTTTTAATCAAATTTGTGTGTATTTTTACATTTTTGAATTGTTTTTAATATTCATATTTGTAATATTATAAGAATCTCTCGCATGAAAATTTATAATTTTTTTAACGTAAAACGAATAAATACTAGAAATTTATATTTAATTCATCCATTGTTAAAAAAATTTAAAATTTTGCAAGAGAGATTTCTATATAATAATTATAAGGTTTTTCTATTATATGCAAATTTGCATATGTTAAAAAGTTTAAAATAGTAAATTTGTATTGAAATTTGTGCATTAAATCCATTTTATTTTAAATGTGTAACTTTTTAATAAATAATTGTTGATTTTCAATAAAAAAAAAATACTACTTTTGGTTATTTTAACATATATGCAATATATATTGCATATGTTAGACAAACTCTAATTATAATTAAGATCATGCATGCTAACTTTGTTAAAAGGAAAAATCACATGCTAATTGGTATCTCAGAATACTAGATAAATAAATAAATAAAAATATATATAATTTTTACATTAAAAATTTAAATACACAAATTTTAAGATCGTTTTATAATATTTGAATGAGAACGATCCAACTTAATCCAACAACAAAGCAGGTTCAAAGTCTTGAGGAAGATTTGACACATTTAAATCTTTTTAAGATTTCAAAAAATTAATATTTACGGTTGTAGGTGGATATTACCTGCCCACACAAATTAAAATATTAACTAGTTTGTCTTATAAGTTTTAGCTCAACTGATAAAATATGTCAAAATTTTGTTAGACTGGACATTGTGACCCAAGTTCGAATCCAAAATTTCACAATTATGTGAGTTTAATTTCAATGGATTACCACTTTATCTAAGACAAAAAAAATACTAACTAGTTGATCATATTTGAATTTCCAACAAAGTTTGCGTATTAAAAAGAGATTTTAGTTGTAATCTTTCTATATTACTAAAGGTTGATCATGAAACCCTAATGCACCCATATGAAACCCTACTTGCTGATGTAATGTATGATGCTATGCATATGCAATGTCTTATTAATGCAGCATAATCTGATCTCGTGTGTGAAGTGGTTATGTGTTATTGGTGTTTGCATTGATTATACTCTTCTATTTCCATGTGTTAGCAAATGAGGGTTTGTAGTGCATGCATTGGTCCAATTCATCCATGCATTTATTATCTGCAACTACTTACTGTCATGTTATGCACTATAAGAACCCTCTTGAGCCAATCCATAGTGCATTTCATTTTGAGTGTTCTTTGTTTCATCAATCAATGTCTCGTGCTCAACAAGGCTTATCCAAAAATTCTGCTTCTTTGTTGGATGCTGGTTTGCCAGTACCAACCAAAGGAGTTGATGATCGTTGTCAGGCCAGTGAACCAAGAATGGTTGATCCCTCTGTTCCACCTCATGTTCCACCACATGTTCACCAGCCTGTTGATGATTTTCTTACTGCCATACAGACATATTATTTGGAATTTGATGTTGAAAATGTAATATTTTTTCCTATATATATGTTTGACTTCTCGTGATTTTATGTTAGGTTATCTAATGGTGCTTTTGTTTTGTTTTTTTCAAACAGTTGGTAGGGAGATTGCCTGCATGTTTTGTTCGTGAGTTTGGAAAGGATGTTTCTGAATATGTCATTTTGAGGGATCCTAACCACAATGAGTTCGAGGTACAGGTAGTAAAAAAGGTAAATGAGATCTATTTTGGTGATGGATGGCACAGCCTCAAGGATGCATATGACATAAAGTTTGGTGCTTGGGTTAGTGTTTGCTACATTAGTCCTGTACTTTTTACTGTGAGGGTTTTGAGTAGGTGGTGTTTTGAGATTAGTTATCCTTATTATGACCCCCCTCTTAGGCATCTTTTGGCTAGGCGTGATCCTCGCAGTGGGATTGGTTCATCTGTTATGAATTTTTGTGCAGCTGGTTCCACACGCCAAAAATCACTTATACGTTCTTATGTAAAAGATTTAACGCTTTACGATATACACTCCGGTGTCTTGGTGAGAATTTGTTTTTTGATTTTTATCATGATAAAAATTTGCATGTTGGTGTTTTTTGATCTATTTTCACTTATTGTTTCCAAATTTGTGTTGGCAGGTTTTGCCTTGGCAAGGATTTGGTGATTCTGCCTTTGCTTTTGTGTTTTCTGATTTGATTTTGGTGGATAACAGTGGAGCGCAGTACAAGTGTGGTGTCAAGTTTGGTGTTGATGTTGGTGGTGAATTGGCGTGCAATGTATCTGGTGGTTGGCGTGATCTCTGTGTAAATCATGGTTTGGTGGAGGGTGACAGGGTTAAATTTAGTGTTGCACATTTTTCTGCTAGCAATGTCATGTATGTTTCGATATATCCGCGGGTTCGGGTTGAGGACTATTTGAATGTGGGTGATATTAATGATTAGCATCTGTGTTTGGTTGGCCTATTTGTTGGCTTGGACTCTTTATGTATCAGTGATCCTTGAAAACAACTTTAGTGATAATGGAATATTTTGTTGTTTTTTTTATTTTCCAAGTACTAGTGTTTTGATGTATCTATTGTTGGTTAGAGAGAGATTAGATGTTTTTTGAGATTAATGTTTTCATCAAGTAACGCTTGCACATTATGATCAGCTTAAAAATATTAACAACTATCAATATTATTTTCCAGAAACTTGAGTTTTGATGTATCTATTGTTGGTTAGAGAGAGATCAGTTGTTTTTTGAGTTTAATGTTTTCATCAACTAACACTTGCACATTCCTAGCAACTTAAAATTATTAGCAACTATCAGCTATCATTAATGAATGAATAGTTAACGAGCACCTATTGCATGCAGTATGAGTATTTAATGAATGAACAGTTAATAAATGCCCAAGTTATCCAGTGTATATGTTTAACAAAATCTTGGTTCATTGATGTCTATTTCATCTCTCTTCTATCTTCTCTCTTTAAATGGTATATGGGGTCACAAAGCTACTTAAATCTTTCATTTGTTGTCTACTGATTTTCTTCTCTGAGTTTATGTCAGTTGCATAGTTCTATAGCAATTCTACCATCATTCTTATCCCACCTTATCTTACTCCCTTATCACTTAATTTTATATATGGATCCTGACACGCTATCAGTTTATGGGAAATCCATTTTTGATGAGCCACATGCTTCCATGGTTGCCTGTCAGATTTATGATATCCTAAAAGGTTTGTCTACATTAGTTTCATCAAAGTTTTATGATTTGTGTTCCACTGTGAATCCTGTTGCATGATAGGGATATTTCTTTATGAAATAATAAGTAGATATGTAGATTTTGTAGAGCAATATGTGTTGAGTGGTGGAAGGGATGTATCATATGACATAGATTTAATATGGATTATTGCACTTTTGCTGTTGGCATGTTTGAAATCTGAAGTTTCACTCTTTTGTTGAATGTATTTTTGCTATATATTTTAATCTATATCATGAATCTGTCCATTTGATCATGGTCTTTTTGTTTTTTTTTTCTTTTTGGCTTTTAATAGTTAGTTGATTTTTTTTGGGTTTTGCCTTGCAGAACCTCTTGATTGGAGTATAGCTCATCAACTTCCAAATTATCTGGACATGGTTAGAGTTAAGTATAGGACATTTTATATCGAATACTCTGGCTGCGAGGTAATGTGGATATCCTTTTTCTGATTTGAATCGTATATTAAATCATTCATTCATTGTTGGTTTATGTGTTTGAAAGTAGGTTGCTGGCAAGATACCCTCAATGTTTGTGGAGGAATTTGGATTCGAAATGTATAGGTACAATAAAATTGTCGATCGGTATGGCAACCAGTTTGAGGTTATTGTTGAGAAGCGTGATGGTGGACTTTATTTTACCCATGGATGGTCTGAGATTCGTAACAACTATGTGGATTCTGAGGGTAAAGGAGGCTGGGCCTCTATCACCTATGTGAGGCCAAAATTATTTGTCCTCATTTTGAAGGATAGATACTATAGGGACTGCATTGTAAAACACATCTATCCTCCTCTATGTTTAAATCTTTGTCGAACTGTCTTTGGACCTGATGCAAACCCTGGCTGGGCTGGTACCTCCCCTATGCCCTATTATCATGATAGTGAGAATTTCATACACAATTTCATTGTGATCTTGACTGAAACTGATGTAACATCTGGTTTCTTGGTATACTGCCTTTGAGCCCTATCATGTGTTTGATTGGAATATGAATTTCATTTAATTTTGACTGATTTGTGTGTTTTTATTGTGTTGCCAGACTCTTAACTATGGTAGTTTTGCCAGCAAGGTTCTCTCAAGAGATGCAGAATTTGTTAAGTTGGTGGATGAGAAAGGCTTGGAGTGGAACTGTTCTGTTCAACATTTTTCTGATACTTACAATTATGTTAAGATTGGTGGCAAGTGGATGGAGATGCTCAGAGCAAGGGGTTATGGAGGGGGGACTCATTTAATGTTTGGATCACCCATGGTTGGGCATTGTTTGGAGCTCTTTGTTAAGAAACAGTTTTAGCATGATATGCTAGGGGTTTATGGAGTTATGTCTGTTGGAATTTCACTATCCTTTGTGCTTTTATTTATTTGTTTTGTGACCTACTAGATATGACCTATTGTGTTGTTATAAGTATAACTCTATTGTAATTTATCAGCGATTACATGCAATTCTAATCCCATTTAAAATGTGTTTGGTTACATTGTTCTCATATTGGAATAGTATTTCCATAATTTCCTTGCTCACAGAAAACACAGTGACGTGTCCAACAAGTTTACTATCTAACCATTTGTGTTTGCCATCTTTGGCCATCTTCTATGGTTCACTAAAATATTATCAATTAGTTTGTTGTCATATGTTTTGTGATTGCTATATTTTTTCTTCTTTTTATCATCTTCTTTCAAAATATGGTTAAGATTTGTTTTCCATTGATTCCATGTGCTTTAGAGTGGTAACACTATGTGTAATTAGTTAATTTTTAAACCCAGACTTTATATTTATCCCTGCCTTGCAAGAGAGGCAATTATGCCATGCGCACATAGTTTGCAACCAACAAGCAACATTCAATTCAGAATTTTATTAATGGAGTATGTTTTGTGTACTGTTTAATCTGCTTGCAAATCTTTACTCATTAAGAGTGTTGATACTTCCACAATAAATATGTATAAATGGTTTTTGTGTACTGTTTATGCTACTTCCAAATCTACTTTCATTTAATGTGCTACTTTGGAGTTGCATGCCTACTTTGACTCTAATGAGCCTCTAAATTTTCTATTTAAAAAAAAAAATAGGGCTTAGAGACTTTTGGTGTGAATGATTATTTTTTTATCAATGGTGTGAATGATTATAATACAGTTAATAGATGATTTATGGAAGTTTAGAGAGTTCCCCTTATTTACTTAAATTGCTTTCATCATTGTGATGTGGCAATGTGTTCACTTGTGTGCCTGGAATTGCCTCTTAGTGCACCAACCAAAATCCATTCAGATAATAAGTGTAGTAATGGAAGTTTACACGATGTATAACTGTGAGATTGTCTGATTTGATACTGCATCCGTATCTTCTTTCATTTAAGAACCTGATATTCTCTGATCTTTGCATTGTTGGTGTTGGATACTATTAAGGGACCGTTTTATAAACCAATAAGAGGCAGTTGTAATTGTTAAACAGTGATTCTTTTGGCTTCCTATTGGTTTTTGCATTGATTGTTCTGTTCTATTCTCTGATATATAGCAGACAGAATCAATTTGTACCATTTGTTGCCACACATGGCTTTGAAATGCATGCATTGGTCCAGCTAATTCATGTATTTAAAGCTTCTAACAACTCATATTAAATATCTGCATCTCCCAACTTTGCACTAATCGCTGATTCATAATATCATGTAATCATTCACATAGGTGGAGGTTTAACTTGACACACGCATCTTAACTACACACATAACATGAGTACTCTATATAAAAATCCACTTACTTGCTAATATTTAAACAGATCAACAAATGTAATTATTAAAATATATACTGTTGTCGACCATCCTCTTGCATAAATCTAAAGCAAGCTGTCCACACTGCTTCCAAATCTTCTTGCATTTAATACTCTGCTATCTATTCTTCTTTGTTATGTAGGCTTTTTTACAATTAAATGGCCGCTTAATAAACCAATGAGGAAAGTTTGAGGTACATGTTGTAAGAAAGTTGGTGATGGATGACACAGCCTCAAGGATAACTAACATTTTGCATAACAACTACTGTACACATGCTTAATTGATAAGGAGTTTGTGCCAGACATTTAATCCACACGCTTATCTCTATCTAATAAGCTTTTGCTATTTGTGCACTTTAATTATTGTGTTTTATCTAAGTAGGTTGGTTTAGATCATATTACTTGATTAGGCTGGGTCTGTTACTTGGAGCAAAAGAAATATCAGTATCTGCCCAGTAAACACTAATTATGTGATTTGAATGCAGTGTGATTTAATGCTTTTTATCCTTCCAGTAATCCTGGATTTTCTTTACAGTCAATTTAACTAATGACTTTGAGTATCTAAATGAAGTTCACTTTTTCAAGCAAATAAAATAATTAAAAAAAAATGGATTCCCAATTCTTTGTCATTGTATTTATGGCTTTTTAAACACACATCCAAAGCTGCAGGTTTACGAGAGTATGTGATGTATAATGAATGCACTTAACCTCAATTTTTAGGCATGTAGATGTATATATATATATATATAGCTTATTCTTAAATCAATTGCTCCTAAGTATTATCAACTACAGATATTGCAGTATGGCTTGCAATGACATAGAGACTTTGCTTGCTATAGAGAGTTTGAGAGGTATTCACCTCTTTGTTGGATTTGTTTAGCATCCAGTTGCATGCAATGCCTAACTGACCTTATTTTGTATTGCAGCTCCTCTGGTCTCATCCCCCATTACTAACCAAGAAAGAATGCTAAATGAGATGAGGATTAAGTACCGTAGTTATTTTGTTGAGTATAATGTTACCATAGTGAGTCCTATTTACATATCCTGATTGGTTTTAAGTCAGTGCTGCATGCATCCTTAGGACAGTCTAATACTCTTTTTACTTATTTGCAGGGTGCTGTGGTTATGCCGAAACTTTTCACCGATGATTTTGGAAGCGAAATCTGTCGAATTGCTAATTTGATGGACTCAAGGGAAAATCAGTTTGAATGTTTGGTTGAAAAGGTTAATGACAGTATCTATTTGACTAGGGGATGGGCAGCTTTACGTGATTTTTACGATATTCGTTTTGGAGCTTGGTTGACACTCCTTTACATGGGATCTGGGAAGTTTTTCCTTAGTGTGCATGACAGGTTTCAGAAAATCATGCATCCACCTATATTTCTGCCTCCAATGAAATTTGTTATAGACTTAACCAATGTACCTTCTTACTTTGTGAACAACTTGCCACCATCTTTGGAGTCTCATACATATTCCCATGATGATGATGCTTTCGATCTAGCCATTGAGAAGAGTTTGACTTTTTATGATATCTCAACCGGATTCTTGGTGCGCTCTTCCTGCTAATTTAATGCCACTGATTGATTTTTTTGTTTTGTAACTTATGCATATTTTTTATCTATTTACAGATGCTTCCCTATGATGAGTTTGGTGAAGTCATTTTTGAAGAGAATGTAACTTCCATAAAGTTAGTTGATGACTGTGGCAATTTATGGGATTGTGCTTTGGTCTATGTGACTTTTCCATTTAAGCATTTCAAGATTGGAGGGCAGTGGAGTAGATTAGTGGCAGCAAGAAGGCTAATAGTTGGGCAAACAATAAGAGTTGGTGCTAACCCAGCTGATCAAAGTCACACTATCAACCTAATATTAGACCCTTAGGTTATTGCTTTGGATGGAGTTGTGTTGCTCTCTGTATTTGTAACTTATTAGTAGTTAGTCTATCTAACTTAAATGAGGGTTTTAGATTGCTGCTTTTGATCAAGTATGTTCAGGTTTCCTTGCTTTTCGTGTGGTCTGTTTGCACTACTATTTGTAATGTTTAACTTTGTGTTATGCTATTGTACTCTACATGTCTTAGATTGTAATGGTGTGGTTGGGGTTAGTCCACAATCATAATGTGGATCTGTGTATGTATTGTGTTTTATTTCTTTACATTACATTATAATTGGACTGTTCATGCAAATATGGTAATGCAAGCTCTTGACAATGCAGTGGAAGTTATAATGATCTTATCCTAGATCATTTGCTATAGTCAACCATCTCCATTTTCATTTGCTGTGTATTTCTCCTGTCTACAAGAAAATCATGCTAACCTTGCTATCAATATTTTTCAAATAGAATTTATTGGATTACATGTTTCAAACAGCATAGCTTGATATTAATTTATATATATATAGAACATAAGAGATACAGCAACATAGATCTAGACATTAAAATAAAATAACCAGCTGAAGCATGGTGCTATATTGACCTAATTCAAGCTACAATTGCATTCAAAAAAATCTAAAGAACACCACATGACTGTGAAATATAAAGGGTTGTCTTAGTCACACACTAGAGAAGATTGCCAGCATCAGTGGCAGCAGTCCATAGATTGCGTATAGCTTCCATAAAAGAGCTCGCGATGTTTTGTTTGTCTATTATTGTTGATAAGTCCTTACCAAGCTCTCTCATTTCCGCTTCACGATCCATAAGGGTTTTTCTTTTGATCAGGAGTTTGATGATATCTTCTTGGATATTATCCTTTATCTCTGATATTCTCACCTTCAGCTTCAATGTGTCATGCTCGGGATCCAACAATTGATGCCCAATAGTATCCTCTTCATGGAAAAATGCAGCCAGACTCCCTTCATACATGCGCATATCCTGTTTCAAAAACCAAATTTCATCAAATAGCATTGATATTGCTCTCTGGTTTTGCTGCTGAGCTATATGGACAAACAGAAATAGAGGAGCATCTGCCAGCATTTCTTTTTTCAGTTTATTGACGCAAAGCATGAAGTTTAATTGTTCGGGTGACAGGCTAAATAAATAGATATTAAGTTTGTTGACAAGGTTTGTAAATTTAGCAACTTCTTCTAGGCAGTATTCAGGACCTTCATTGAGCATCCTTTTGATCTTCCTTATCAGTTTGATGTGTGGTGAGAGCATTTTTTCCCTAAACTAGATGTTCCTGTGTTGAAAATGGATATCTGAGGCCAATTTAGGGTCACTATAAATAGCAATTGTTGAATACGTGTTTTGGTTGAAATTTGGCTCGAATTTGGTAGGTTAGCAAGTAATGAATGCTCATTTTGCTTTAGCGCCACTCTGTTGGTTGGTGGTTGTCTAATAGTATCTCAAGCAGTAGTTAATGTTGGTTTGGTGCAGTAGGAATGGAAGACATGCAACCAATGAACGTTATCCTCATGGTATGTTTTCTCAGTGATCCCAACTTAAATTAGCATTTGGGGGTTACTTTGATTAAATGATTCTTCCACACTAATTATTGATATTACTTGTGGCAGTTAATTTGCAGGTTCTTGACATATGTTACACATGCAACACTATAGCCTCATCTTTGTGTACATACATTCTACTTGCATTCTTGGGTTTATTCTCATACTGTGTTAGTTTACTGCCAGTTGTTACACATGCAACCTTCTCTACAGTGTAGCACTTCCACTTCCATGTATGTATGTATACTCTTATAAATGCATGTCATCTTCTCACCTATCAATTACCATCTTTTCCTAACATATCTATATCTATTTTATTCTGCAATGGCAAATTCAGGTTCCAGTCCATGTCCATTTGTTGTTTTCAACACTAGCTGAGTGACTTTTTTCTGATCTAACATTTGTTCTTTCCTTTTGTGTGTAGAATTGTACCTTCAAAAAACTAAGGTTGCTGATATCACTGCTGGGAAGATTGATTTTGAGATACAGGTTCGTGTTATAAACCTTTGGACTACTCCGGATCGTAATAATCCTACTGAGGAGGGAGCAATCCACATGATTTTACTTGATCAGGATGTAAGTTATGTTTTCAAGTGTTTTGTTTTATGCATAGATTGTTCAAAACTTTAATAATATTGAGCAAATTTTTTGTGTAAATAACTGATTTCTGTAGTGTGGGAAAATCCATGCAACTGTGCGCAAAGATCTGATTCCACTATTTAAGGATCGGATTAGGGAAGGGTGTGTTTATGTCTTTGAAAGGTTTATGGTTGCAAAAAATGATGTTGCTTTCAGAAGCACTCTTCACAAGCACAAGCTTAATTTTATGCGTAGGACTGCAGTTTACAAGATAACTGGGACTGGTATGCCACATAATCATTTTGATTTTATGTCATTCCAAGAAATTCTGTCCAAAACAACTGAGGATCAACTGCTTGGTAATATTGGTATCTCATTCATTTGTAATAATGACTAATGCTCTTCTTTTTATTGCCTTATGTAGTTGACTGAATGTCATTTATCTATTGTAGATGTTATTGGACATGTTGTTGAGAAGAATGACATGAAGGAAACTGAGAAAAATGGAAAGATAAGTAAGATTATTGATGCAACCCTCGAGGATTTAGAGTAAGAATATCTTCTTTGCATTATTTTATATCCTTCTGTTGCAAAATTTTCATGCACTTCTTCTTAATGTGTTAAAATTGTGGCTGTTTTAGAGGCAATAGAGTACATTGTACTCTATGGGATGATTATGCTTTGTTGATGCAGCGATTCTTGGACACCCATGATCCATCTCTACCAGTGGTAGTTATAATCCAAATGTGCAAGCTAAAAAAATACCTAGGTAGCCATGTACATGTATTTCTGGATTTCCTGATTTGTATTTTTACTTGAATCTAATTTGATTAGCTGACTGTAATTGATTCAGGGGTTATGGGAATTTCAAACGCTTTTTATGGAACCAAGTTGTTTTTCAATGCTGATATCCCTGAAGTAACTGATTATGTAGAAAGGTAGTAAAATGATTTCATAAATTTGGACATATATTGCCAATGGTTCCATTTTTACCTAGATACTTTGCTTACATGTAGGATGAATGCTGCGAATGTGGAGTTAACCCAGGTTCTTAGTCAAGTCTCTGGACCACCTATGCTAAGCATTGCTGATGATTTATTACAGACTCGAAGAATGACCATCGAAGATCTCATCGAATCCACCGAGGTTGTGTTGTGTTTAAAAATTTTAGCTTTTTAGTATGCATCGATTCTTATTAACATTTTGTTGGTTCCATGTTATCAGAAATGCTATGGAACTGTCTTAGCTTGGGCGTGTGAAATTGATAATGAGTCCGGATGGTGTTATCAAGCATGCACAAGGTGTGCATCACGAATCACTTTCATGGGAGGTCAGCTTTACTGTGTCAAATGCAATGTACCAAGAACTTCAGTTCCTAGGTAGTGAATCTACTTTAACTGCTGCTCTTTTTTGTTATTTATTTATCAGTTATACATTGTTATTAATTTAATATTGTGTGTCCAGATTCAAAGTGAATCTTCAGGTGATGGACGACACCGGTTCGATAACTTTTATAATGTTTGATCGTGTTGTTGCTCAATTTATTGGAAGGACTGCACAGGATCTTCTTGATGCTGCGAACAGAGTAAATCCTTATTTCTTTTGTGTTGTATCATTCTATATTGTTTACCGTTATTCATACATATTTGTCCTGTTGATTGTTTTCAATAGGGTCCTAATTCTGGTGCTTACCCAAATGAACTGGATGTTTTTGTTAACAAGCGCATGCTTTTTAAGGTTGAAGTTACAGATGCCAATCTATTCCGCAACTGGCGCGGCTATGCCGTAAAAAAACTGTCTTCAGATGAGGAACTTATCAACCGTTTCACAGCCCTGCATGGAATAAATGTATATTTACAGTTTGGTTTTCTTATTTTACATTTTAGTTTAGTTTCATGACACTGATATTTTTTCCTTTATTTTTTTATTTACAAAATATCGGTATTGCTAGCTCGGAGATGATGATAATCATGTCTTAGACCATGACACTTCCTTGGTGTGTTTTGACCTATCTACAATATATCTTTCTTGGTATTATCGTGTATCATTTTGTTATTCTAATTCTAATCATCTCATTTAATTAACCTTCAGGTTGACTTGGAAGGGGATGATTCAACATCCAACAAGGTTTTGGCTTTACCTGATGCTGTGGCCACTCCAACAAGCAAGTTAACTAAATCAGCTACTTCAAACATTGATGTTGTTGATTCACCAGCCACTAATGAATCAGATTCTCCTAGGAGCCTTGGAAAGAAGTCTGTTGGAAGAAGACTCTCTATTGTTGATGACTGTGATGCGTCTACTGCTAAGGAAATTTCTAAATCTGTTGGAAAATCATCTGCTGGTCAGAAAGATGTTACTATATCTACTGCTAAGGATTTAACCCCTATTACTGGGGAACCATCTGCTACTGTTACATCCCACATCCCCCCAGCAAATCATGTTATAACACGGTCTATTGGAAAAAAACTATCCAATCTTGATGTTGTTGGGGCTGCTTCTACCAAGGAGTCCTCTGATGTTGCTGGAGATCTTTCCCAACCTGATCCAACTCACTCTTCTCCATCTAAGAATGTTGGCAAAAGATCCATTGATGTTGATGGATGGGAGATCATCACCCCAAAGGAGCCAAGGATATCTTCTATTAAGATCGAGGGCAGGAAATGATGAATAGGAGTCTTCATGTATCATTTGTTTAGTAGCAAGTGTGTTATGTAATGTTTCTCAATTTCAGTTTTATTGATGTTTGTGTATGAGAACATGGTTTGTGTCTGTGATTCATCCATGTTCATATTTGTGTTTGGTTACCGTGTTGTGCAAGTCTCCTTTAGATCTATATAGGACCCAAGTGTCCATTAGGTTTGGGAAGGAGTTGGAATAATTGTATTGTTTGTGCCTGTTATGCTTCAGTCAGTACTTTGTATTAACCTTCTTTGTCGTACTAAATATATTACGTGTTCCCGTATCACTATTTTTATCGATACGTTGTTAAAAGACAATCAACCACTATGTCATTCCTCCTATCTATTATATAATTCATTTATTTGACCACCATGATTTTGCATATAACCGAAGCAATATATTGAGGGACCTCTTTGTTCTATTAAGAGCATGTTTGATTTATGAGTGCAAAAGGTGTTTTCAACTTATTAATTAGTAATCTATAAAGAAGAAACTATTGGCGACATATATCGCATGAAATCTATACTTTGTTAATCTTATGGCAACCAACTGCCATCCAATTATTCATTAAAGCATCAAATCTGTTCTTTGTTAATCTTATGGCAATCAATATATATACAGTTAAAGCATCATTAATTGCATCATTAGAGGGATTCTCCAATGTTGTATCCATGATGAGATAAATTGTGGTTGTGCATGGAAGAATAGTGTCTTATTAGCATTAGATGATAGGGGAAAAAGGATATAAAACAAACAACAGAACTTTGACACTTGGATGCAATTAATGATGCTTTAACTGTATATATATTGATTGCCATAAGATTAACAAAGAACAGATTGCCATAATTAATTGCATCCAAGTGTCAAAGTTCTGTTGTTTGTTTTATATCCTTTTTCCCCTATCATCTAATGCTAATAAGACACTATTCTTCCATGCACAACCACAATTTATCTCATCATGGATACAACATTGGAGAATCCCTCTAAAAGACTAAGAATAGAAGATGGAAGTTCTTTTGCTGATAATAACCGATCATCAGGTTATGCTTGATCTCATTTATACCAAAACTCTTGCATTTATATCAAACTCATTTTACATGGATCAATAGTCTTCATCTCTCATGCTAGCAATTGATTTCAATACTATATGTTTTATGAATCTGTCCAGACTAATTGTAGAAACAATCATGAACAAAACATGCAGGTCCTCTGATTATGTGTACAGCCAACTGTGAAGAGCATGATGTACCATACAATTCTGGTATTAACTACTATTTAACCATATTGACTACTTTATTTTACCAGACGAATCTTTTGTGCGGTTATGGCTTATATAAAAGTATCTTCACATGCAGACAGTACATCTAATCAAGCAGTGTGCACAACTAACTGCGAGGAGGTTGACATACCATCCAACTCTGGTATTCTTTCATCACATTTTTTTTTTGATCCTTCTATTTGATGCCTTTACTTACTGTGTTCTACTATTATATGATGGCTTTTGACAGCCAATGCTTTTTACAAAGTTGATCTATACATATTTGCATGCAGATTTTGAAATCGGTGACTCTGACCTAGATAGTGACGATGATAGCAGCCACGAAGATCCACCGTCTAATAGAGGTAATGTCTTCTAGATTTTGACTCAAGGTTCATCCATTAGTAGTTGTTTTGTGCAACTGGCTTTTTATTAATATTTTCCCTCTTTGTGCAGTCACTATACATTGTGGATATTCAAATATTGGTCACCCAACTTGTGTATGTTCCTATTGTGGTGCATTGATGTGGTCTGAAGAACGACTCAAGAGAAGTTCAAAAAAAAATCCAAGGTTTTCACTATGTTGTAGCCAAGGCGATATTGAACTTGTGCCATATGAACGTCTCCCTGAACCATTGCATCGTTTATATCACACGCACGATCGAAAAAGCAATTTTTTTTTGGAAAATATTAGATCTTTTAACAGTATGTTTGCTTTCACATCTATCGGTGGCAAAATTGACACTACTATGAATGATGGCCACTCCGCTCCTGTATTTGTGATGAACGGCGAAAACTACCATCATATTGGAAGCTTATTACCATTGCCAGGAGAATCACCTAAGTTTGCACAATTATATATATATGACACAGATAATGAGATATCAAACAGAATGGCGGCTGTTGGGTAACCTTGCTACACCTTTATCAGTGACATCCTTATATCTATAGAATTCTATTTGTATATAATAACAACCTTTTTTTTGCTTTTCAGGATGAAAGAAGACTCCAAGGCATTTGGATCTTCAATTGTCAAGGAAATAAGGGAAGCTCTTGACACTTGTGATAATCGATATGTTCATACATACAACAAGATTCGTGATACACTTCATTCACAGAATCCTCCTTCTATTAAGCTTAGAATATTGGGAAAGCGAGGACGGGATGGCAGGAGATATAATCTTCCAACTGCATCTGAGGTGGCAGCTTTGATTGTTGGTGACTTCGATGGTGAGAATCCTGAAAGGGATGTAATAGTTGAAACTCAATCTGGTCTTCTAAAGCGGATTTCTACATTTCAACCTTCTTACTGGCCATTGCAGTATCCTTTACTATTTCCGAGAGGAGAGGATGGATATAGAAGAGATATTGAATTTAGAGATAGTCCGAGGAAAAAATCCAGAAAGAGGAAGTTTATAACCCATTTGGAATGGATTGGGTATAGAATTCAGCAAAGGCAGTTAGATACCTCAACCATTGTTTTCTCAAGAAGACTTTTCCATCAATTTCTGGTTGACTCTTTTAGCACTATCGAATCTGCGCGTTTGAAGTACCTAAAAGACCATCAACAGGATCTCAGAGCTGATATGTACAAAGGACTGACTGAAGCAATACTTCGAGGAGATTCTGATGGATCTAATACCGGAAAGCGAGTTGTTTTGCCTGCAAGTTTTGTGGGAGGAGCCAGATATATGATACAAAATTACCAGGATGCCATGGCTATATGTTCTTGGGCTGGATATCCTGATTTATTTATCACATTTACTTGCAATCATAAATGGCCTGAGGTTGTTGATTTTTTGAAAGCACATCGGTTGTCCCCTTCTGACCGGCCTGACCTGGTGAGTCGGCTGTTCAAGATTAAACTCGATCAACTCATAAAAGATATCAAGAAAGGGCACATATTTGGCCAAGTTCAAGCAGGTATGGTACTATTTCTTTTGACGATCTCATCCAAAGCATACTTATTTATTTTTATAGATTATCAGCTTATTCATACCAACTGTGTTGTTATGCAGTTGTTTATACGATCGAGTTTCAAAAGAGAGGGCTTCCTCATGCCCATATCTTAGTTTTCTTGAAAGCAAGGTCTAAAATTGGTGAGGCTCAAAATATTGATAACATAATATCTGCGGAGATCCCAAATAAAGACAGGGAGCCTGAGCTATTTGAAATTGTAACATCTCTCATGATACATGGTCCCTGCAGTATTCCAGGCACAAATTCTCCATGTATGCAAAAAGGAAGATGTGCCAAGTTTTATCCTAAAAAGTTTGTTAATACTACAGTTATTGATCATGATGGTTATCCGGTGTATAGAAGAAGGGATAATGGGGTGTGTATTAAAAAAGGAAAAGCATTTGCTGACAATAGGTTTGTTGTTCCATACAACAAATATCTGTTGTTAAAGTATAATGCTCATATCAATGTGGAATGGTGCAATCAATCGCGGTCCATCAAGTATTTGTTTAAATATGTCAACAAAGGGCATGACCGAGTGACTGCTGGATTTTATCATAATTCCAACAATAAGGATGGTCCTCAGCTTTTGGATGAGATAAAAATGTATTATGATTGTAGATATTTATCTGCATGTGAAGCTGTTTGGAGGATCTTTGTCTTTGATGTCAACTATCGAGATCCTTCAGTTGAAAGATTGGATTTTCATATTGAAAACGAACAGTCCATCATTTTCGCTGATGATGCTTCTATAGAAGACATTGTGTCTAAGCCATATGCTCAACGGACAAAGTTCTTAGCTTGGATGGAAGCAAACAAAAAGTATCCATATGCACGAAATCTCACATATGCTGAATTTCCTACAAAATTCGTGTGGAGAAAGGATACGCGGGAATGGAAACCACGGAAGAAAGGGTTCTCCATTGGAAGACTCCATTATGTTCATCCTGGCTCTGGTCCAAAGTTTTATCTCAGGACCTTGCTTGGATATGCCCGAGGTGCAACGTCTTTCAATGATCTCATGACTGTTAATGGAACTAAATACAGCAATTACAAGGATGTTTGCTTTGCATTAGGCTTGATGGATGATGACCGGGAGTTTATCCAAGCAATTAAAGAGGCCAGTTTTTGGGGGAGTGGATTCTATCTTCGTAATTTATTTGCAGCTCTCCTACTCTCTGATCAATTACATCAACCAGGGACCGTCTGGAGCAATACCTGGGAGGAATTAAGTGATGATATTCAGCGAAAGCAACGACGCATACACTGTGTACCCGGTAAATTAGTTTTTCGCCTATTTTTCATTCCGTTTTGATTAGAGTAGCAGTTGTTTACAGTCTCAATTTTTGCAGATCTGGTCTTAACTCCTGAGCAGCTTCAAAACTATGCTTTGGCTGAAATCGAGACAGTGTTGCAATGTGGTGGCAGAAGCTTGAAGGATTATGCTGGCATGCCTCAAGCAGAAGTTGGTTTATTGCGTGATGTGGGAAATAGAATGATTTATGATGAACTAAATTACGATAGGTTGTCGTTGTCGAGAGAACACGATACATTGATGTCCTCTATGACTCTTGAGCAAAAAAATATCTATGACACAATTATGGCAAGAGTTAACAACGGCAACCCAGGTTTCTTCTTTTTATATGGCTATGGAGGCACTGGAAAAACATATATTTGGAGGGCATTGTCCGCTGCATTACGGTCAAAAGGAGAGATTGTTCTCACGGTTGCGTCAAGTGGCATTGCTGCTTTGCTAATCCCTGGCGGAAGAACCGCTCATTCACGTTTCTCCATTCCTATCAATATTGATGAATATTCAACCTGTGAGATAGGCCCTAAAGACCCATCAGCAGAGCTAATAAGGCGTGCAAAACTCATTATATGGGATGAGGCCCCAATGATGCACAGGCACTGCTTCGAGGCTGTTGATCGTACTTTCAAAGATATCATGAAAGATAAAAGTAATCCGTTTGGCGGAAAAGTTGTTGTTCTCGGTGGTGATTTTCGGCAAATACTTCCTGTTATACCTAAAGGAACAAGGCATGAAATTGTGAAAGCAACTATTAATTCTTCTCCTTTGTGGAGTCAATGTCAAATACTTACATTAACAACTAATATGAGGTTGCTATCTGGACACACAGGTGCTGAATTAGAGGAAAGACATCGTTTTTCTGAATGGATTTTGGGCATCGGAGAAGGGAGCATCGGAGATGCAGATGATGATTATATCAAAGTGCAAATGCCCCATGATTTATTAATTCCATCTACTGGTGATCCAATGGCAGATATAGTCAAAACCACCTACCCAAATTTGCTGCATAATATGCACGATCATTCGTTCTTCTGCAGTCGCGCAATCTTGGCACCTAAGAATGCAATTGTCGATTCAGTTAATGAATACATTATGGACCGTATCCCAGGTGAAGAGAAAACCTACCTTAGCTATGACTCTCCATGCAATTCTGATAAAGTCATTGACAGTCCAGATGATGTGCACACGCCTGAATTTCTAAACACTATTGTTTCATCTGGACTTCCCAACCACAGATTACGATTGAAAATCGGTTCCCCAGTAATGTTGATGAGAAACATGATTCAGACTTCCGGATTGTGCAACGGTACAAGGTTGATAATTACAAGGCTGGGAACATATGTGGTTGAAGCAAGGATAATATCTGGCAGTAATATTGGTGATAAAGTCTTTATTCCTAGATTGTCGTTAGTTCCTTCAGACAAAAGATTGCCATTTAAATTTCAACGCCGACAATTTCCACTTAGTGTCTCTTATGCTATGACAATAAACAAAAGTCAGGGCCAGTCTCTTGCACATGTCGGACTATATCTTCCTCAATCTGTCTTCTCCCATGGGCAACTATATGTTGCACTATCCAGAGTTACCTCGAAGGAAGGTTTACGGATATTGATTACGGATAGTGATGACAAAAATACGGATGAAACAGACAATGTAGTTTATAAAGAAGTATTTCGCAATCTTGTGTAATTTATATTGTACTCAACATTTAACTCGATGTATATTATTTTATTTATTCCAACAAAAAAACTTTATCAGTTATTTACTTATATTCCCTGTATAATTTTATTTGATGACATTGCACTTCGTACTTCAATGCTAAATTATAATCATGCATCCATTACACAGTTACTCTTCTTTAATAGACTAACACTTACTATGCCAACAAATAACTATCATTTAATGGCCTCCCTCATAGACCAATAAAAATACATGCAAATTATCACCACAGTTAAGAGAATAGAAAAACAACTGTCCACCCTCTTGCACTATTCCCATTCCATTTAGTAAATGTTCACATCAATATTCTTCAGATTATCATGATGTCTACTGCTCGAGGCATAATGAATTTTGTTGCTCAAGCTGCTGATGATTACGATATCACAGCCAAGACGGACACTCTATCTAATTTAACAGGTCAAGTCATTCATCTTTCAATAATTTTTGCTTCTTTGGCAGATCTATGCATTTCATAATTTTCGTTGCATTTACTTGAACTTTGTTTGCAAAACTCCAAGTATAAAATACATGTAACTTGGTCTGTGTCTTGCTCTTTTGCCTGAACTATGCATTTCATCATTTTCCTTACATATATCTTCAGAACATTCTATTGCTTTGCTAATTTTCTATATTTGTAAAATCTCCAAATACAAAATGCATGCAACTTGAACTTTGACATACTTTACTTTGCAAATTTCCTATAACTCTGGTTGCAAAACTCCAAATATAAAATGCATGCAGCTTTATCTTTGAGCTCTTTATTTGCAATTTTCCTAATACTCATTATTTGTTGTTTATTTATCTCCAAATATAAAATGCATCTAACTTGATCTGTGAGATATTGCTTTGCAAATTTCTCTTGATTTGCAATTTTCCTAAAACTCATAATTTGTTGTTTATTTATTTCATTGATATAGAAATACATCCCACTGTCCAATCTTACTCCATCATGACAAAAACCTGCTTTGTCGAATTTGATCCAATGAATGTAAGTCACAAGCAACCTTGACAGTACTTTTACACAATTGACATTTTCAAATATGTGCCTACGACTAATCAGCTCAAATACCTTATAGCCCAGAGCAAAGTTACCAGCATGTTTGGCAAGGGATATTGGCGCATACCTAAACAATCATGTCATACTAGAGGACCCAAACAAAAATCAAATTGAAATCTCTATTGAAAAAAGGAATTCAAAGATATACTTCGCTGACGGCTGGACCCGTTTAAGGCACTTCTACCGCCTTAACCCGGGGGCTTGGATCACTCTTCTATACATGAATCCTGCTCTTTTCAAGATAAAAGTTTGGAGAATAACTGGAGCTGAGGTAACATATCCTAAAACAGATCCCCCACAGAAGCTACTGTTACCTAAACAACACAATCAATGTTTCCAAGGCAGACCAGTAACTTACTATGTATCTCCATCGAAGTTTATCCATACACTTGAAAAAATTCTCAATCCTTCAGATGTGGGATCAAACATCCTGGTGAGTGCTTTCTCCCATAATATATATAATTCCACATATACTTCTGCATATTAACTGCTTCATATTGCCAAACTCACATCCAGAAACTCTATTGGGATGGATTTTGCAAGCTCGCCCTGCCCAACAAAAATACTAATCTCACAATAGTCGACTGGCTAGGATATTCCTGGGACTGTCTTCTTGAAATTGAAGGACCTTCGCCTAAAACCTGCAATATTTCTGGTCAATGGCGCAATATATGCAGAGCACATAGGTTATCCGATGGAATTACTCTCAGATTTGGTGTCACGGAACATTCAAACAATAATGTGCTGTATCTAAAGATATCTCCTTTCATAGGCCTCCGAACCACTTTAATTGCACCCACTAACTCGGAGACACATAAGGCTTTCTACCAAGCTGAATATTACTTCATGTTATAGGCATCAGGTTTTAAGCTTGATATCAACTTTTAGTATTCAATGCTTTATTATGACTCCAATAATCTTATCATGTTTGAACTAATCTTATCATGTCTATTTTCCATCACTATCTGTATAAACTTTTATCGACGGAAACAACCATGCCTGATCACAACCATGCTTGGCCTCTCAGACCCGTGCAACGCACGGGCAGCATACTAGTATATATATATATATGATCATTATTGACGGGTCAATGTACTGTCAAAGAAAAACATTGACGGTCAATGTATGAAATATTCCAAAATTTTGAAGAGGGGACTGCTTGTTAAGCATGGCACATGATTTAGGCATGGTAACATGACGGTGTAAGAGCGGGTTTTATCTTTTCTAAATTTTTTTTTTTTTTGACAAATTATCTTTTCTAAATTAAATACATAAAGTTTGGTTTTTTATTTTTTATATTCATTCCAATTCTAAGTAGGAATAAAAAGTAAAATATAAAGGGGTTCGGATATTTTTGGTAGGAATTAGACAGTCATCTAGGTGTATGGATTTTGTGTTATGAATAGTTTTTGTTATTTGAGTTATCTTTAAAAATAAATTGAAGAAGGAAAAATTATATATTGTTATTATTATTAAGGGTTAAATAAGTGTTTTTTGTTGACAAAGGGTTAAATAAGTTTTGAATTCCTAAAAATAAAACAAATTTCAATTTCTAAAAGTAAAAATGTGATGTTTTCGTCTTTCTATAAAATTTCATTTCATTTTTTTTTTTATCTCTAATGACCAACTCATTTCCATGTTAATATCTAAATTATGATCATTTTATATTTAAGTTATGTTCATTTTAACATGATCATGTTATTTCTAAATATAATGTTAAACCTATTTTTGTTCATATATTATGCTAAAAATTGGCAAAATGCGATGTCCATTAGAACTAAAAACAAAACGGAAAATTTTAAATGATTAAACTATTATTTATTTTTAAAGACTAAAATTAAAATTCATTATATTTTTAAAAACAAAAAATGTATTTAATCCTATCATTAAAAACAAAAATTCACTTTGGTGGATGAAAGCATGTAATATGAATATTGGCATAAACTCTCATTCGTGGTGGTTGAGGCCTTTTGTTTGTCTGGGCATCGACTGAGTAGTGTTTTGATTATGTTAGACGATTGATGTTGCTGTTCTGGTTGACACACCTTGTGTTGATCAGCATCAGTTGTTGCTATTAATAAAATTTCATTTTTGCTTGTTCAAAAAAAAATTCTATCATTAATAATAATAATAATGTTGGACTTTTGCCTTGAAAACTCAGCTGCAGCAGAAAAACACCATCATGTTGTAGCGCCGTGCGCGGTTCACCGGCGCTAGGCGCAGCCCTGAGTTCAGGAAGGCTTGGAGCCGTCAGGTTCTGGCGCCATGCGGTCGTGGAGGTGCCGTGCGCGGGCGTGAAACTATAAATGCGTGTTTTTGTTTTTCAGCAGCCGTAACAGTGAAAGAAAATAGGATTTTGGAGAGTTCTTCACCATCATTGAGGCTAGGGTTTCAAGAGGGATCTCTTGCCCCACACACTAATTACGAATTATTGGTGTAGTTTTTTATTCGAATTCATAACAATTGGCGTCCACCGTGGAGATCGAACCCACAATGTACCACAAGGTTAAGAGCCTTGATGTGGTTTTGGTATCGAATTCACAACAAATAATAATATCTATAAATCATTTTATAAATTTCTATAGGTGCGATTTGAAATGTCTTTTGAAATTAATATAATATTAAAGTCAAGTTTTTATCACTAAATTAAGATATCTTACACATTTGTCATAACTCAAACAAAATTAAAGCATTTTCTTTTTAGGAGAAACAAAGTATCCTTTGATTAAAGACATGCAAGACATGTACGTAAATGATATATTATTCTATAATATGGCAAAGGAATGAATACGTGTACTACTTCATATTACAGGTATAAGTTGATAGGATCGGATATGACGCATACATATTGTTTCTTCTTTTTTGACAATATTTATTTTTAGATTACAAAGTGGCCTAAGCTCAAAGAAAACACAAAAGAAGATTACAATCATTTTGATGCAAATATATTTTAATCGTTTGATGTTAGATCAATGGATAAGAATAATTATTGCGCATTATTGCGTTGCTTATTTACTACAGCAAATCCTTGTCCAGTAAAGTGTACCTCCAAATTAAGCTTCCGTAATGCATGAATCTTCTTCATGATATTCCAGCTTTAAAGGATGTGTGCATTTTTATTTTGCAATAAAGGATGTGTGCTTGTATGATTAATTAATTGGTGAATTATTTGGGCTAGCTTGCTGGAATGCGGGCTTTGGGTCGGAGACCGGGGGCGAGTCAAAAAATACATTTTATTTTTATATATACCAGTATATCATTGATGTGAATATAGATTTTGATAGATTTACAAATAGTATTTATTAATTTTTTGAACTATAAGGGTTATCTACTTCAACGGTGAACTGATACATATACAAATAGGGATGGAAAAATGGGTCATGCCCGTCGGGTCGTTCCGTTTAACCACCATTTTTTGCAGAGTGGGTTGACATTTTCAATCCGCAAAAGTAGCGGGCCCCATCCCGCCTAACCCGCAAAAACACGTCGGGTCTAACTAATATTTATTTTTTGAAAGAAATCTCAACTCATTATAAATTAATATCTATTTTTGACCCATATTAAAAAATAGAAAGTCAACTCAATTAACCTAATAGGGTTAATATATATTTCACTTTTTTGCCTATTCATTTTTGTGGATTTAAATGGAATCCAAGGTTTGTTTGTTTTGATTTAATTTGAGTATATTTTTTTAAGGTTTTATTATGGTTTTTTTGGTTTTATAAATCATGGATGTTTGAAGTTTTGATTGATAATTTTATTTTTTGATCACCTTGTTGGTTGATAATTATATTTTCATTTCTTTGAGTGGTTTTTAATTTTATTTTATTTACAAATTTTTGCGACATTTTTACAAATTTATTGATTTTTTTTTATTGACGGGGCAGTCCTGTCAATCCGTCATCCGCCAAGAAAAGGGGCGGGGTGAGATTTTCAACCCACCACCACTAGTTAGCCTGCCCCGCACTGCCCCTTTTTAAACGGGACGGGACGAATTGACTTTTTTTGCTATCCCTATATACAAATAAGACGTGTACTAGATTATTCAACTAATTAATATTACATATTAAACACACATTTATATAAAATTGATTTTCAACATGTTTATAAAATGGGTTTACGTAACAATTTTAATAACTTTCTTTTTATAGAAACTAAGACACATCTATAAAATTGATTTGACTCATGTTTTTAGAAACTGAGATACATCAATAAAATTGATTAGACTCATGTTTATAAAATGAGTTTACGTAACAATTTTAATAACTTTCTATTTATAGAAACTAAGATATATTCCCTCCGTTCCTTTTTATAAGGAATAATTTAGAAAAAAAAATTGTTCTTTTTTATAAGAAACAATCATTAAATTTATGCTTTATTAATAAAACAATTCCATTTCTACCCTTTATTTATTCCAATGTTATGCATTAATTACAGTAACATATTCCGTATGTATTAATTACACCAAGGTTAGTTTTGAAATAGATTATAAAATTTTAGAATTTTTAATAAAAAAATAAGATTCATTGGTTTGTGTGTTTTTTCCAAATTGTTCCTTATAAAAAGGAACGGAGGGAGTATGAATTTAAGTTTTAAAGTAAAAGTTTTATATATGGTTACATATAAATAAATATCTTCGTACAATTTCGTACAATAACGATTATTCAACATAGGTGCTTAATTCTCATCTCAACTTAATAGAGTTAGAATTTGCATTTAAGATGATGACATAATGGTTTAATTTTCTCTACCTCTGATGTGTTGATCAAGGGGAAGTTTGTGTCTTGTGAATTAGTACTTATAAGTTATAACATTACAATGGATATGCATGATTACATAGAACATGTTGACTTCGAGATGAATTTAATAATTTGGTAGATAAGTTTCTTTTTTAAAAATATTTTTTTAGTATTTTTATGGGCCAGCCCAAAAGTCTGTTCATCGGCCTAGTCCATTCCATGAAAAAAAATAAAGAAATTTTTTTGGCACCCCATATCCTTCTCGTGCACCCCGAGAATTTCTTAAAATACAATTGACGTCCGCTAGTTAATATTTAAACAAGAATTGCTACATAAGTAGGAAATGTGTAAAAAATGTTAAAACTCAATAACTTTAAGATTTCACGCGCCCAAAGATTTTAGTGAATTTTTTTTTTTGTCATCCTCTACTTAAGTAGTAAATGAGATGAAAGTATTCACTGGTGCTTAAGTAGCAGACTATTTCAACATAAATGAGAAACACATCACATTTCCCCATCATTCCACCGGTTTTAAAAAACACTACAACTTTCTCAAAACTAAGTTCCAAAACCCAAAATCGCAATTTCAACTTTAAATCCATCAATTTCTTCACATTTGCTGGCAAAATCTACTCAAAACCAACATCAACCACAAAGTTAGTACGCATTTGCTCACATTCAATCTAAGTTTGTCTGTTCTTCGTGTTTTTTCTATGTGCACTGGTATAATCTATTACTTAAGTAGTGAGCTGTGTTCATTACCTAAATATAGTGACGAAGCCAAGAATTTTCAAAAGTGGGGAGCCAAATATATAAATTAGTAGTAATTAATATACATCTTAAAATAATCATTGATAGACCCAATTTTATACTTTCACATTTATCAAATCCTTAATATTTAAAAGTTGAGGTGTTGTAAACTTGACATTTGACAAAAAATGCATTGCTTATTGTTAGAATTTTGTTTTTTTACCAAATTAAAACTATGTTCAAATCACACACACTATATAGAACTCACATGATATGCAATAATCCCAAATAAGCATCGTCAAACTCTAACAATAATATTTCCAAAATTAATACAAATTCAAGTTCAACAAGGTAATATATAATAGATGTTAATTCTCATTACATTAATAAACAATTATAAAAAATCCAAATGATAGAAATTATAAAATTAAAATTTACAATAAATTAAGAGGTTTACCTCTTAGAAGATCAACAATTAAGGTACAAGAAGAATAAAAGGAGAAGTGGAGCTTCGGGGTGTGTTAAAAGGATTGCATTATGCTTGGAGATTGAGATATAGGAAAGTGGAGATTATGGTTGACTCCTAGATAGTTGTTAACACACTTCTTCATAACGGTAGAAGTAGTCATTCGAGATGAAGTCTTTAATTTGTTAGAAAATTAGCAGATTACTTCAACAGAAGTGGGAGGTAAAAATTCAACATTTGTACCATGTGGCGAACATGTGTGCTGTAACTGCCCAAGCCTCGTACGGCCCAACGCTACACGGGAGTGGTTATGGTGCATAAGTTTTTTTCTTATGCACCATGCATAAATAATGAAAATTGCTTAATGCACCCCTCAGATTGCTTAGCGCACCTATTAGAATATTATTGGTATTATTAGAATATTCTTGTCATTATTAGTCATGATTGTATTGCAAACAAATATAGAAACTCACATTGTATATATATCATTGCAAAATAAATAGAAAGGCACGGCCTATTATTCTTACATGGTATCAGTAAGCATCTGGTACAGATCCTAAATCCTAACCTTTTCTCTTGCGCCGCCGGCATGTTTCTTATCGGTGCTAACTGAACACTGCCTTTCAATATATATTATCCTCTCTTAGTCAATACCATATATATATTGTGTCAGCATATCTCATTCTTCCTTTGACCACCGAACTCAATTTTCCATCCCTTTTGACTACAAAATTTTCATTGCTACTCCTTCCACATATTCATTCCACATATACAGTGCCACTATATTGTTTCTTTGGCTTCAAAAACGCGTGCTCTATTTGTTGTTTGGTTTCCTAAACACACTGAGTTTTTGCGTTGGAATATATATACATAAAAAAAAAAAATTGCTTTCAACTATATCCTCTGTTACTATCGGTCATACAATCATCATGCCAATTCAGCGCTACAACCGCAACGGTCGTGGTAGAGATCGTTCTCAACAACATCAGTGGACTCTGTCTACTTATCAGCAACATTTGTGGACCACTGCCGTTTATCCCAAACCGCAACAGCATTGGGCATATCCATGGACTCCACCATGTCAATATTTGACAACCGGTGCTCCCTATCAACAATCTGGCATATTAGGTCTTAAGCCTCAGCAAACTCATATGGCAACTGCACCAACTCATATAAATGTTAAACATAGCAAGAGTGATGAAGGAGCAGTTACTTGTAACTCAAGCAAAACAGAATTAGTTAAGCTTGACTCTAGTTAGCTTCATTTTTCAGTTATGAGTTAGTTAGAGTTAGTGTAGAAGTTAGTTACATTCATTTTGTATATAAGGTAACATGCACATTGTAATAAACTTAGATTGGTGAATAATAAAATTTCTTTCTCTTTTCTTTCTCTCAAGCTCCATTGATTCTTCATCTTCTACAAAGAGCTTAAGGTTCAAGTTTGATCTTAACAATGGTGATCTAACTTGAGTTTTCACATGGTATCTTCGACCTGTGATTAGACCCTCTCCTTCTCCGCTGCATTCACCAATTCTCACTGATTCTTTGAGCTTTCTTTGCTCATTTCTTGTTCTTTTTTCTGGTTTCTCTTCACCTTTCTTCTTTCATTCTGTTATTTTTTCCTTGATTCATCATGTCTGCAAGTTCTTCCAGCAGCGTCCATGGCGATTTCTTCACCAACAACGCCAACAAAGGTTACCAAAATGACACTCTCAACCCTTATTTCATGCACCCTAATGAAAATCCTGCGCTTGTTCTTGTGACTCCCCTTCTCAATGGATCAAATTACCATTCTTGGTCACGCTCAATGACTGTGGCTATTAGATCCAAGAACAAGCTCCATTTTCTCACCGGTTCGTTACCACGCCCTGAAGATGATGATCGTGATTCAATGGCATGGGATAGATGCAACACGATGCTCATGTCTTGGCTTACAAATTCTGTCGAACCAGAGATTGCTCAGAGTGTTTTGTGGATGGATTCTGCTTCAGACATTTGGAAGGAATTGAAAGATCGTTTTTACCAAGGTGATGTGTTTAGAATCTCTGATATTCAAGAAGAAATTTGTACCCTTAAGCAAGGTGATTCTTCTATCTCTTCTTATTACACTAAGCTCAAGAAATTATGGCAAGAATTGGATAATTTTAGGCCAATTCCTTCATGTGATTGTATTCCTACTTGTCAAGCTATTGATAAGATTCGTAGTTACAGAGATGGTGACCAAGTTATTAGGTTCTTGAAAGGCCTTAATGAACAATACTCCACAGTGAAATCACAAATTATGTTGATGGATCCATTGCCCAATATCTGCAAGGTTTATTCCCTCCTTGTGCAGCAAGAAAGACAAGCTGTTATTCCTTTAGATGAGTCTAAAATCTTAGCTGCTACCAACCTGAATTATCAAGGAAGAGGCACTTCTTCAAGTCGTGGTAGAGGCTCTAAGGCTGGTAGAACCACTGGTGGCAGGGGCAAGGGATCAAGGGTGTGTACACACTGTGGAATGACAAATCATACTGTGGATAACTGCTTCAAAAAGCATGGTTATCCCCCTCATTGGCAGCAAAATAGTGTAAATCATGTCAACAATGATGATGAGGTTCAATCTGAGACCAATGAAGATTTGTCCAATGATCAAGATTCTGGGTCATTGATGTTCACTCCTGAGCAGCATAAAGCTTTGCTAGCATTACTTCAAGGTTCATCCTCAATGTCATCTCATAGCATCAACCATTTTACCTCAAAAACCCCTTTGGGCACAGGTATCATTTGTACTCTCCCTAGTAGCACTAATCTAGAGTCATTCATTCTAGATACAGGTGCCACAGATCATGTTTGTCATTCTCTTAAATTTTTTCAATTCATCAAACAAATTAAACCTATCAATATCAAATTGCCTAATGGTACTCTTGTACAAACCTGTCATGCTGGTTCTATTTTCTTTAACCAGAATTTCATTCTTTCTGATGTTTTATATATCCCTAATTTTTCATTCAATTTGATATCTGTCCCTAAATTGACTCACACACTTGCTTGTAATCTCTTGTTTGATAAGTCTCAATGTCTTATACAGGACCTTTACTCCAAGATGATGATTGGCACAGCTGAACTAAAGCATGGATTGTATATTTTGACTACACCCTCAGTTAGCTTGCCACACACTCTACCTAGGCATAGTATCAATTCTATTACTTCTACTTCTGTAAATAAACCAAATGATCATGCTTTATGGCATATGAGATTTGGACATGTATCAGATGAAAAATTGTTTGAAATAAATAAAGTTTTTCCTTCTGTCAAATTTCAATCTTCTTCTTTGCCTTGTGATATCTGTTTCTATGCTAAACAAAAGAGATTACCATTTCCACATAGTCAACATATTTCTAAATCCTTTTTTGATATTGTGCATATGGACTTATGGGGCCCTATTGCTACACCCTCTATGTTAGGATATAGGTATTTTTTGACTGTTGTTGATGATAAAAGCAGATTCACTTGGATTTTCTTAATGAAATATAAATCTGAGACCTCTAATCTCATTAAGTCTTTTGTAAAGATGATACAAACCCAATTTAGCATTACTATTAAGTGTATAAGATCTGACAATGGCAATGAATTTTTACTAAGAGATTTTTATGCTGAAACTGGTATTTTGCATCAAACATCATGTGTTGGTACTCCTCAACAAAATGGAATTGTTGAAAGGAAACACCAACACATCTTGGGTGTGACTAGAGCATTACTTTTTCAATCCAACTTACCTAAGAGTTTTTGGTCTCATGCTGTCAGTCATGCCATTCACATCATTAATAGATTACCAACCCCTTTCTTACAAAACAAGTCCCCTTATCAGGTTTTACACAATGTTTTACCTGATTTTTCTACTTTAAAGGTTTTTGGTTCTTTATGTTTTGCCTCTACTTTAAAGGCACACAGATTAAAATTGGACTCTAGATCTAGAAAATGCATTTACTTAGGTTCTAAGGCAGGTGTTAAAGGTCACATTCTTTTTGACTTGCACAACAAGGAATTGTTTTTATCTAGAGATGTTACCTTTTTTGAGCATTTATTTCCTTATAACAATATTTCTTCTGATACCACTGCTCATAGATCATCACCTACTATTCCTGATCCTGCTTACTTAGATGACCTATTTCAATATTCTTCCTCACAAAATTCACATACAACTAGTAATCCTAATCCACCTCATTTACCCAATCAGTCACCAAGTTCCCCTAACCACAATGTCTCTTACTCTAATCCTGTTAATCCCAATTCTCCTATTCCCTCTCAAAATATCTCCACTACCTCCTTACCTGTTACTACTTCAACTACATCACTCTCTCAACCTGTTGTTGAACCTCTTAGAAGATCTACTAGACAAACCACCAAACCAGCTTACCTTCAAGATTTTCACTGTAACCTTGTCAATAATACAATTCATGATTCAGCTTCATCTGTGACTAATCCATCATCTTCAAGTAAGTATCCCTTATCTGCATCTCTGACTTATCAATCTCTTTCTCCTGCACACACACACTACATCATGAATTTGTCCACCATATCTGAACCATCTAGCTATGAAGAGGCAATGAAAAATGAAAATTGGACTAATGCTGTCAAAACTGAACTGTCTGCCTTGATGAATACCAATACTTGGAGTCTTGTGACTTTACCACCTCACAAGAAAGCTATAGGCTGCAAATGGGTTTTCAAACTCAAACTACATGCTGATGGTTCTGTAGAGAGATACAAGGCACGTTTGGTAGCCAAAGGGTTTACACAGACTGAAGGATTGGACTATCTTGACACTTTTAGTCCTGTTGTAAAAATGACTACTATTAGAGTCCTTATGTCTATTGCAGCTTCACAAAACTGGCCTCTATTCCAGCTTGATGTTAATACAGCTTTCTTGCATGGAGACCTCAATGAGGAGGTATACATGAAGCCCCCACCAGGTCTTACCCTTCCTCATCCTGACTTGGTTTGCAAACTTCAAAAATCTCTCTATGGATTAAAGCAGGCTAGCAGACAATGGAACACTAAACTTACTGATACCCTTGTTTCTTCTGGTTATATTCAGTCTAAGTCTGATTATTCCTTGTTCACTAAGCAAACACATGCTGGTTTCACTGTCATCTTGGTCTATGTAGATGATTTGGTCTTAGGAGGGACTGATATGAATGAGATCAAAAATGTTAAGACCCTACTAAATGACAAGTTCAGCATCAAGGATTTGGGTGTGCTCAAGTACTTTCTAGGTTTTGAAGTAGCAAGAACAAGTCAAGGTATTTCACTATGTCAGAGAAAATATACCTTAGATTTGTTGTCTGATTCTGGCTTACTTGGAGCAAAACCTTGTTCCACACCAATGCAGCCTCATCTACAGCTTCACAAAACTTCTGGAACCATCTTATCAGAACCTACAGCTTATAGAAGACTTATTGGTAGATTACTCTACTTGACTCACTCTAGACCAGAAATTGCTTATGCTGTAAGTAAGCTAAGTCAGTTCCTCTCTACACCAACAAATGAACATATGTTAGCTGGTCTCCATGTCCTTAGATATCTTAAAAATAATCCTGGCAAATGGTTATTTTTCAGTTCTTCTTCATCATTATCTGTCAAGGGTTTCTGTGACTCAGATTGGGCCTCTTGTCCTGACACAAGAAGATCCACCACTGGCTATTGCTTCTTCATTGGCACATCACTTGTGAGTTGGAAAAGCAAGAAACAAAATGTAGTCTCTAGGTCCTCATCTGAAGCTGAGTATCGTGCCTTAGCCCAAGCTACTTGCGAAGCTCAATGGTTACTCTATCTGCTGAAAGACTTACACATTTCTCATGATTCTCCTATAGTCCTCTACTGTGACAATCAATCAGCTCTCCATATAGCTGCTAACCCTGTCTTTCACGAACGAACTAAACACATTGAGATAGACTGCCATGTGATAAGGGACAAAGTGCAACAAGGCATTATTCATCTGCTGCCTATCTCTTCAAAAGATCAGCTAGCAGACATATTGACTAAATCCTTACATCCTGGTCCTTTTGATAGCCTTGAGAGCAAGCTTGGATTGTTGGATATACATTCCAGCTTGAGTGGGGGTGTTAAACATAGCAAGAGTGATGAAGGAGCAGTTACTTGTAACTCAAGCAAAACAGAATTAGTTAAGCTTGACTCTAGTTAGCTTCATTTTTCAGTTATGAGTTAGTTAGAGTTAGTGTAGAAGTTAGTTACATTCATTTTGTATATAAGGTAACATGCACATTGTAATAAACTTAGATTGGTGAATAATAAAATTTCTTTCTCTTTTCTTTCTCTCAAGCTCCATTGATTCTTCATCTTCTACAAAGAGCTTAAGGTTCAAGTTTGATCTTAACAATGGTGATCTAACTTGAGTTTTCACAATAAACAGTCAACAAAGTTCATCTTTTTACGCTCCGACTGGCATTCAGGCTGCTAAGCATCCTTTCTCCATTTCTCCTCCTGATGATCAATGGTATATGGACAGCGGAGCGACTTCTCATATGACAAGCAATGGAGGTAATCTCACTTCTTATTTTAATACGAGTAATAATATTACTGTTGGAAATGGTCATCACATTCCAGTTATTGGTTGTGGACATGCATCTTTACCCAATTCCCTAACCTTAAACAATGTTTTGCATGCACCGAAACTTGTTAAAAATCTTGTTTCTGTCAGAAAATTTACGATCGATAATGATGTATCTATTGAATTCGATCCTTTCGGTTTTTCTGTTAAGGATATCCATACAGGAACACTTTTAATGCGATGTAATAGTTCCGGTGACCTATACCCTATTCCCACAAGACCAAAGACAACAACATTACCACCATCTGCCTTTGCCGCTTCATCTACCGAGTTATGGCATAGTCGTTTAGGACATCCAGGGGCTCCTATTTTAAATTCTCTTCATCGAAACAAACTTTTGCTATGTAATAAGTTTCGAAATGATTTCTTTTGTCACTCTTGTCCACTTGGGAAACAAACAAAATTGCCTTTTTATAATTCTTTGTCATTTACTTATATGCCTTTTGACATCGTTCACAGCGATCTTTGGACTTCTCCGGTATTAAGCTCCGGAGGACATCGCTATTATGTATTATTTCTTGATGATTTTACTGATTTTTTATGGACTTTTCCAATCTCAAATAAATCACAAGTACATTCCATTTTTTTACAATTTAGTGCCCACATTAAAACACAGTTTGAACGTCAAATAAAATGTTTTCAATGTGACAATGGAAAAGAATATGATAATGCTCTCTTTCATAAGTTCTGTGAATTAAATGGAATGTCTTTTAGATTCTCCTGTCCTCACACCTCCCCTCAAAATGGAAAAGCCGAAAGAAAAATTCGTACAATCAATAACATAATCCGAACTCTCCTTGCTCATGCGTCTGTTCCACCAGTTTTTTGGCACCATGCTCTTGAAATGGCCACTTACCTACATAACATACTTCCAAATAAGAAACTGACTCTCCAATCACCAACCAAAATTCTCTACCAAAAAGACCCGTCTTATTCATACCTCCGAGTCTTTGGGTGTCTTTGTTATCCCTTAATTCCGTCCACCACTAGGAATAAACTTCAACCCCGGTCTACACCATGTGTCTTTTTAGGATATCCGTCTAATCATAGAGGTTATAAGTGTTACGAATTGTCAAGCCGCAAAATCATTATCTCTCGGCATGTTATTTTTGAGGAAAATATGTTTCCCTTTTCCACCATGAATGCTCCTACAACGACTAACTATAATTCTTAGATGACGGCATCAACCCACTTCTTACCTCACAAGTGTACACCACACCTCAACCAACCTCCTCTCCCAACATAACAGTCACTCAACCACCATCACCAGCAGCCCAACAAACAACCTCCCCCCCCCCTCAACAACCCCCTCATCCCAACAACTTACACCCACAGCTCAAACACCGTCTCCCTCACAAACAACGACTTCATCCACACAAACAACACCTACCACCTCCTCTCCACCTACTCAGACACCTATTCTTCCTCTAGAACCTCATTCACCTCAAATGACAACCCGAGCACAGCATGGAATTTTCAAACCCCGTCAACTTTTCAACTTACATACATCAACCCACCAATCTATCTCTCCTTTGCCTACAAATCCCATTGATGCATTAAATAATCATAATTGGAAAATGGCCATGAACGACGAATATAATGCTCTTATTGAAAATAAGACGTGGGAATTAGTTCCTCGTCCCTCTAATGCTAATGTTATTCGAAGTTTGTGGATTTTCAGGCACAAAAAGAAATCTGATGGTTCTTTTGAGCGATACAAAGCTCGACTTGTAGGTAATGGTGCTAATCAACAATCAGGTGTCGATTGTGGTGAAACCTTCAGTCCTGTCGTCAAACCGGCCACTATTCGCACTGTACTCAGCATTGCATTATCCAAGTCATGGTGTCTCCATCAACTAGATGTCAAGAATGCCTTTTTGCATGGAAATCTTGACGAAACCGTGTATATGCACCAGCCTCCTGGATTCCGTGATCCTCGGTATCCTGAGCATGTTTGTCTCCTCAAAAAGTCTCTTTATGGTCTCAAACAAGCACCTCGTGCCTGGTACCAAAGATTCACTGACTATGTTGCCACTTTAGGTTTCTCTCACAGCACCTCTGATCACTCTTTATTCATTTATCATCATGGTAATGATACTGCTTATATCCTTCTATATGTGGATGACATAATTCTTACTGCCTCCTCTGATGCTCTTCGTGACTGTATCATGTCTAAACTTAGCTCTGAATTTGCAATGAAGGATTTGGGTCCTTTGAGTTATTTTCTGGGAATATCTGTTACTAAACATCCAGGTGGTCTTTTCTTGTCTCAAAGGAAATATGCAAAGGAAATTATAGAACGAGCAGGCATGTCCTCTTGCAAGCCATCACCCACCCCAGTCGACACCAAGGCAAAACTCAGTAGCTCTTCTGGGAATCCATATCATGACCCAACTGAATATCGGAGTCTTGCGGGAGCATTACAATATTTAACTTTCACAAGACCTGATATCTCTTATGCAGTACAACAGGTATGCCTATTCATGCATGACCCAAAAACACAACATATGTCAGCACTGAAGCGTATAATTCGATATATTCATGGCACTATTGATTTCGGTCTTCACTTGTATCCCTCTTCTGTCAGCAAATTGGTTTCTTACACTGATGCAGATTGGGCTGGTTGCCCAGACACCAGGTGCTCCACCTCCGGTTATTGTGTCTATCTTGGTGACAATTTAATCTCATGGTCTGCCAAACGCCAACACACCCTCTCTCGGTCAAGTGCAGAAGCCGAGTATCGCGGAGTCGCTAATGTAGTATCTGAATCATGTTGGATTAGAAATTTACTGTTAGAACTACATTGCCCAGTCACAATAGCCACTTTAGTTTATTGTGACAATGTGAGTGCCGTCTATCTATCCGGTAATCCAGTTCAACATCAACGGACCAAACACATTGAGATGGATATACATTTTGTGCGTGAAAAAGTTGCCCGCGGCCAAGTACGAGTCTTACATGTTCCTTCACGCTACCAAATCGCCGATATTTTCACCAAAGGACTTCCGTTGCAACTCTTTGATGATTTTCGTGATAGTCTCAACATTCGTCAGCCTCCCGTTTCGACTACGGGGGTGTATTAGAATATTATTGGTATTATTAGAATATTCTTGTCATTATTAGTCATGATTGTATTGCAAACAAATATAGAAACTCACATTGTATATATATCATTGCAAAATCAATAGAAAGGCACGGCCTATTATTCTTACAGCACCCTCCAGATTTCTAGCCACCCCCAAATTTCTAGCGCACTCCCTAGAAATTTGGAGGGTGCGCTAAGCAATCTGGGGATGTGCTAGAAATCTGGAAGGTGCGCTAAGCAATCTGGGGTATTTATGCATGGTGCATAACCCTTGCTTATGCACCATAACTTGTGCCAACGCTACACCTCACAATCTTTTCTACTCCCATTTTTTGTAGAGTTTTTGTCATCCGTGGAAATCGAACCATGTACTTTGGATTCAAGTACATGTTCAATCAATTTTCGCTACTAATTGAACTACTAGCATACACACATCACACCTCTCTTTAACCCAACTATCAGTTTCTCATAAAGAAAATTTGGGGAAAAGGAATTGGTTTGAGAAATCGGAGAAGATATTGTTAGGATCAGAGTTTCTGCTCCTAAACCTACAAGACAACTAACCTTGATAAAAATATACCTTATTTGCCAATTAAAAATAATGATTGGCGTAAATTGTTAATTGAGAAATATTTGGAAAAGACGATGTATTAATTTTTTTTCTTTAAATAGAAAAAAAATTCTATTCTAAGTATATAATTATTTTATTTAATATTAAAATAAACCGTAAAGGATAAAAGTGGATTTTAGTTAAAATAATAAGGATAAAAGTGGAAGAAAAATATAAGTTATAAGCTATAAATTCATAAGCTACTTAAAATAGAGTCTGAAAAATAAACTATAAGTCAGTAAAATAAGTTATAAGCTCGTGATGAAAAAATTGTTATTAAACATATCTTTTATCTTATAAGCTATAAAACATAAACTAAATTTTTGTACTTGTCAAACAGAGCCAAGACTATTAAGAAGCTTAATGGCCTTGTCTTATTCACGGTCCTACCGAAAATAATCCATGGCCCAATTTATCCAACGTTAATGTGTACAAACCAAACCAACAACCAATATTCAAACATAAAAATTGTAACATGTTTAAAAAGTGTTAGTAGCCCAATTTATTATCAGTTTTTTTTAATCAACTACCCGTTTGTGTTTTTTTATATGTAATTATTCTATATTTATTAATGAAAAATTAAAGCAATTTGGCGTTTAAAGTAATGTTAAACGATCAAAATTGAGACTTAAAATAAAACTAGAGGTAGGAATAGGTTAGGCCGAGTCAAGCTTTGCCAAACCCGGGTCTGTCCTGTCAAAAAATTAAAGGTCCTGGACCTGACATGTGGCCTATCATACCTATCTTTTAAGCCTGAGTCTGACCTTTTGAAAGTCTAATGTAACATGTTTAAAAGCTTATTTCACAAGAACATATTTAAATAAATAATCATATTTATTTTTAAAATACTTATGAACTAATAAACCAACGCCCTTTTGATATTTAATATGATATTTTAGAGATTTTGACTATATATGTCATCATATTTTATTCAAGTTTATAATAATACATTTATATATGTGAAAAATTAATGTAGATTAATAAACTTAAACTATTGAAAAAGTTAATAAATTTATAATTTAATCAAAGTACAAATTTTAATATATAAATAATAATAGTATTAAAAAAAATATTATTCTTATTAACTTAAATAAGCCGACCTAATAGGCTAGAAGACTTTTTCAATAGACTGCAATCTGACCTGTTTAATTAAATAGATTTATACATTTTTTTTTAATCTACTCTATTTAAAAAAATAGATCGGCCTAACCTGAATCTATATAAACTAATCTATAAGACCCCGTAGACTGACCTGATATATTCCCACCTCTAAATAGAACCAATAGTCTCGGCAGGTCTTGAATTTTGGCCCCGAACCTATTCCTTTGGCTACCTCTAATTTTATTTTATAACAATAGTTGTCCACCCCTTGTTGACAACTAGAAAAATTGCACACACATTGAAACATATATGGACCGTTTTATTTTATATAGGCTGAAAAAAAGTTAGAAAAGACAAAATGTCTTAATTTAGGCTAGGGAAATATCAAAGAAAATTGGATCTTTTATTCTGTAGATCTTAGATTCTTATAGCTTAATATATATATATATATATATATATATATATATATATATTACTACAGGCTACAGCTAGATCATGGACACACTGAATCCATGTTTATAGATTCCCTTGTTTAGTTGCTTTGCCAAAAACATTTTTTTTTTGAAAATAATTTAAAAATTAAATATGATAAATAAGTTATAGAACTTGTGTATTTTGTTTTTTTTTGTCAACAATCCTAATAGTTAAATAAGTAAGTAGGAGTATCAGAGTTCGAACTCCAGTCTCTACCAATTGAATTTGTGTATTTTACTTTTTAAAAATATAAAATATACTGTATTTATTTTAATGTGAAATTTATTTTTTTGGCTTGGTTAACAAGGGTTCACTAGTTAGTATATCCTTTTTTATTTTTTCATATTTGTTTATCATTATTTCTTTTGGTCTTATTTTTTGTATAAATATTGATTTATAGGCAGACCATTTTTAAAATTTATGAATGTTGTTTTATATATAAAAAAAATTATTATAAATGTTATTTATAGAATCAAAATGAATTATGATCTAAATCACATGTTCTCTTATATTGTTTCATAACTTATCTCCTTATTAATTATTTGTTTTTTTAAACCTGAAATGTCTTGCTGGTTTTGTTTGTCAAAAGAAAACGAAATAAACTTACTTTGATCTTTGAAGACTCAAGTCTACAACAATGTGTAATAAAATGTGTAAAAGGGTCCCTCCATAAAGCTAATGACAACAACTTAAATTATTCAAAATATGATCTTACATGTCATTCATCTTCATAAGTTCATATAGACAAAAAGAAAAATAATTATGCTTATTTTTTATATAGAAAACTAAGCTCCAAATTTTAATTATTAAAAAATGAAAGTGAAATCCAGCTAGCCCCCACACCCCAATATGCCTCCTCCTAATGGCTCAATTTTTCTCTCAATTGATTTACACGGAAATGAATTCCCTACAGTCAGTACTCACTAAGTTAGTGATTTTTTACGACTAATCAAAATCAGACAATTGAGATTCAAACTCTAAATTCACTAAAGTCACGACGTGAGTCGTTTGATCTCTACCCAACAACTTACACAGATTGAATGTTGTCCTCACATGAAAGTCTGACTACAGAGAATCCAAATCCGAACTATACTGGTTGCGAAGTTCTATTTGGCTGCTGAGCATTATCCGCAGGAATTTGATTGGAAGCATCTGATAATGCTGCTGCAGCAGCTGCAGGAGTCATGGATTGATACTGAGTAACCAATGGAGCATTAGTTTGTTGTTGAGTATAGTACACTTGACCTTCCACACTGCCACCATATTCATAACCATAATTAGCACCACCACTAGAAGGAGCTACATTAATAGGATGTTGTGGTTGATGATGAAATTGAGGCAAACCAACATATTGTTGTTGAAATTGATTTGAAGGTACTTGAACAAATGTTGAATTTGTTGCCACATTAGGGTTAGGTGATTTATTAGGGTAAATTGGTGGAGTACCACTTTGAGGTAGTATTGGCCTACTAGAAGCTACAACATTAGGGTCATTTATATTATGTTGTAATGTCATATTGTATGGTTGTGTTGATCCAATAGGCATTACATAAATTGGATATTGTTGTTGACCAATTGGATTGTGAAGTTGTTGTTGTGATTGTGGGGGATAAACTTGGTAGTATGATGAGATTGGAACTTGATTTGTGGATGTAGGATGGTGGATATAGTGAGTGTTGGAATGAACAAATTGTTGTTGTTGTTGTGGTGGTTGTTGAAGTTGTTGATTTTGATCCATTTGTGGTGGTAACATGTAACTAGAATCTTGAGCTTTGTTGTCTATATTGGTAGGTTGGACTTGTTCTTGATGATAAACAATTTTGGAGAAAGAATTTGTAGATGCAATACTACTACTATCACTGAAAAACATTAAGCAGAAAAAAATTATAAGAAATTGGATTTCAATAGTTCGAAACTCCGACATCAACTAACACAGATACAGACAGATCAATTGCTTATGTCAAAAACATAAGACATAGGGTCTGTTTGGCAAGGTCAGAAAACTGACTTATAGCTTATGTCTTATAGCTTATAAGCTAAAAGACTTGTTTGGTAACAGTTTTTATTTACTGACTTATAGCTTATTTTACTGACTTATAGCTTATTTTTCATAAGCTATTTCAAGTAGCTTATGAGCTTATAGCTTATAGCTTATCATTTTTTCTTCCATTTTTACCCTTGTTGTCTTAACTAAAATCCACTTTTACCCTTTATAATTTATTTTAATTTAAAAGAAAATAATTATGGGCTTAGAATAATACAAACTATCTCCATCTATATTTCTTTTATAAAAAAAGCGATGTTTGATATATATGTAGGATATATTCGGTATTAATGTAATATATAATACGTTTCTGTTTAAAAAAAAAAAAGTAATACACAGTACGTATGATTTCGTTATCCATATCATTTTCTCTTCCAATTTTACCCTTATCATATTACTTAAACTCCATTTTTACCCTTTTTATATAAAATAAAATAAATAATATATTCAAGTTCTAATTTATATTTTGTTAGACGCCACAGTATTGTATATTCCAATTCCAATCCAATTTGTACTATTGGATCATATTTATTTTTCAATGACATGATCAATTTTTGGAAAATGCAATTGTCATTGCATTTCAAAAATAATATTTACTTATAAATATAAAAAGTATACATTTATATATAATATTAGGTTATATATAATGAAAATAAATAACTTGCATAAAAATAATGAAGATAAATATTGATTTAATTTGATTTGAAATAAAATAAAAATACTATATAAATGTTTAAAAATTAATTATAAATAATTAAGGTATTTTTTATAATATATTAAAGTATCTTAACTATTAAATTAATATCAATTTTAATATGAATTAAGAATACCCTTTTATGTAATTTTACATTTATCAGCTAGTTAACCGCTAATTTTACCAAACACTTCAATTAGCTTATCAGCTATAAGCTATCAGTCATCAGCTATAAGCTATAAGTCATCAGCCATCAGTCATAAGCTAGCTTATCAGTCATCAGCCATTTTTACCAAACAGAGCCATAGACAAATACAAGCGCGCACACATATATTATAATTAAATAAAATATAAAATATCTTTATAAAATATCTAAATTGACAATCCAAAATATATAAATTGATTTTTTTTTTATAAGAATAAGTAGATATAAATTGAGCAATTTGTCATTGCAAAAAAATTCTAAAATAAGATGTGATAGTCTTCAATCTATCTACTACATAAAGTATCCATGTAATCAAATTTAATTTCTTTATCCCTCTTTGATCATCATTGCTATGAAACATCTTTTACTCTCATTGATATAAATTGAGCAATTTGTTTCATTCTTAAAATAAAATCTAAAATAAGATGTGATAGTATTTCATCTTCTTTCATGTATCTACTACAATAAAGTAATCATGATGTAATCAAATTTAATGTCTTTATCCCTCTTTGATCATCACTGCTAAGAAACCTCGGTTACTCTCATTGATCTGTGTGAAACGCTCCCAGATAATTTCTAAGGTGTATTAAAGTAAAGAAGAAAAAACGGTTTTGTTCAAGAACACTTATCTGAGCTGTCTAGTCAAACATGTGTCGTACAAATATCTTACAGGTATCAGACACACAGACACTTCTAATTTCACAAATGTAATTACTACATAACATGATTTTTCTTGAAAGAATATTATACTATTAACAGATTGAAAAATTTTGAACTAAAGCAAAAGAACAAAAATATGTGCAATATTATAACTCAAAGCATAAATAATACCTTCTGACTGAATCCGGTGAAGGAACACTCAACCCACCACCACTAGTCCTTGGTTGAACAAGCTGCAATGGCAAAGGCGGTTTTCGAGATCCAATTACTCCTCCATAATCTGATCTCTCATCATCAGAAACAGCCCTATTATTCAAATTAACATCACTAACAGTAGCAGTAGTAGTCACAACTCCAGCTGAAGGAATTGCAGCCATAGCCACATTAGCATAAGAAACAACATAGCCACCATCTTGCTTCATTACAACTTTATTCTCTTGTTGAATCCGGTTACCACCGTTTTCGTCGACACGAACACGAATTGGAGGTAAATTAGCTATTGAAGGAGACAAAGAAGAAGAAGATGGACTATTCTCAAGCATAGGTGCACCACTTGAAACATTAACAACATCAAAAACATTCTTAACATTGTTGTTGTTATTGTTGATGTCTTCAAGGAGATTCATTGACTCTGCTGCTACACTTTGAGATTCCAAGTTGTTACTTGAATCACTAGCAGCAACATTATCAAGATTCACAAAAGAATCTCCTGCTGAATCAGACACACCCCTTGAGAGGATTCCTGAGTTGTTGAGTGCATCAACAAACCATGTTTCAGATTTTGCATCATCAAGTAGAGATCCCATTGAAAGAGTAGAATCTGGTTTTGTGAAGAATAGAAACACTCTGAGTCTTGAAGATGAAGGTTTCATTGTAGAAGATGCTATTCGATCGTATTCTTCGATCATATTGTCAAGATCTTCATCTGATGTCACTGTGATGAGGTTATCAAGATCTTCATTTGGAAGCTGGTATTTTAGAGTAAAGGGCCTTCCATTTAGAATTGTTCTCGAAAGGCGCGAACAAAGATCTCTCAGGGAAGCACTCCGGTCAACCACCACAATTCGCGTGTCACCACCAACGTAACACAAGGATTTATCATGCGGGCGCGGCATAATGTGTCCGCCATAGCTACACATGAGTCGAAGCTTGGATCCGGGGACATTAGGTAAAGACTCATCGTTCATTATTTCACGTGATCGTGGTGGTGGTTGTGGTGGTGGTGGTGATGATAAAGACTCTACCGATTCAGGATAATTTTGTTGGACGATATTAGGTGGAGCAGCCGTGGTAAGAAGTTGTGGATCCATTAGGATTTTTTTTTTGTAATAAAATGGAACGAAGCGGAATGGAACAGAGACTTTGATCACTCTGCTTAGTTTGGAGCAGAGTAAAAACAGGGGAGAAACAGAGTGTAAACAGGGGAAAACAGAGTTAGTGGAAATTGATATTCTTATAAGTGGGATTGGATTTATTCCTTCTTTTTCTCTATTTATGTGACTTTATCTATGAAAGGAAATGAAAATGTGATACCTTATAAGCAAATAAAGAATCTCTCAGTTTGTTACAACTTGTTTTAAGCTGTATTTTGTAGTATACAGCTTTTGCATAAGTATTCAAATAGAAGTTTTCAAGCATAAAAAGAAGAGGAAATAAAAGGAAATAAATAGATAAATAAGAAAATAAATAAAAATAAATAAATCAGATGGAGATTCAAAGAAGTAAAGTGACATAAGATTACTTGAATTCTACCTCTGGCTTGGATTTAGAGATAAGGTGCTTCATTTAGATTTTCAATGCTGAAATTTTGGTTTTGGACACTTGTATATTTATTATATTATTTTTCATTATTAAATGAATGAAAGTTAGCTGATGTAGGGTGCGTTTGTTTAAGCTTTGAAAAAAATGATTTTTTTTTTAAAAAATCTAGAGATTTTTTTGTAGAGATTTTGAAGAAAATCTAAAGTTATTTTGTGTTTGTTTACAATCATAAAAATCTATTTTTTTTAAAAAAGAAGTTCATACACTTAGATTCTTTAGTTTTAAAAAAATAGATTCTTGAAAAGCTATTAGAAATAGATTTTCATTTTGGGGCTAAAAATGATTTTTTTAAGAAAATGATTTTTAGAAAAATCTATAACAAACACTATCAACATTACAAAATGTATTTTTTAAAGAAAAAAATAGATTTTTTCTTAAAAAAATCCCAAACAAACGCACCCGTAATTATGTGCCCAAGTTGAAGTTTGAAGGAGTATTTTTTATTTGCTTGGTTTGTGATGGAGTAATTAGTCCAATATTAAACTTTATCACCTTCAAAAAGAACAAAAGATTTTAGGAAAAGAACACTAGTGAATTTTAATTGTGTAGCTTTCACTTTTTATTTTTATTTTTTATCTTGTTGCAGCAGCCTTCCTTTGTTAAAAACTGAATAATTTAAATATCAAGTCAACTTTGATAATTATTTTTAAATTTATATAATTCAATTTTTTTATTTCTTGTCATAGTCATATGTGCATCTGAGTGGGATTTATTTTTTGGGTTATAACATATGAGTGGGAGTGAGATCAAATTTCTATTAATTTTAAATACACAAGTTACTAACTACTAATTATTGGTCTATGTTACCCATTTCTTTAGATTTTAGATCATCACTTCTCTTTCACTCATCATAAAACCTTATAATTGAAACAAAACTCAATATGTCAACCAAAATAATTAAAAAACTTCTCATTACCACAAATTATTACTCTTATAAAAGATCATTTTCACTTAAAAATGAAAATGACAATTTTATGAATGTATTCACCATCATCATTAGAGCCAGCATAACACTATGACTACTCAAACCCTAATTTTAGATCCACCAACAATTTTTATTACTTTTTAATTTTATAAACGAAAAGTCTCATATACACAAAATAAATTCATATATTAAAATTTATTTTAGGTCACATTTACAATTTAAAATTATTAAGTCGGAACCATTCAACACATAAAAAATCTATATATTAAACAAGAAAAGATCCTCTCGAATACATTACTTCCTGCAGTGCAATCCCTTCCACTGATTTTATTACTCATGCAACTTTGTTTTATATTTTTATTAAAATGGACAGTTAGAATTAACTGCACCTCCACCGGTGGATAATCCACGAGAGGGAATCCGGATCCATATTAAACATTATGCTTTGAAAAGAGATTAAAATTAATATCCATTATATTTTAGAAACTAAAAAAATTATTTAACCTTAAATTCAATGAATATAACTTAGTTAAACAAAGTTAAAGTTTGTGAAAAGAACCAAGTACAATTTTTGCATAACACACTTTTTTTTTAAAGGTGAGTAAGTGAAATATTCAGGGTTCAAACCCCGACTTCTACACATATAGTGCGATATTTCTACCAACTGAGATACTCACTTGCATACCACACTTTATAGTATGTCTAAATAACCTAAATTATCGAAATACTTGGTGGGGCCACTGAATATCAAAATATTAGTATATAATTACCATGGTTTCCTAAAATAATATAGAAATTATAAGCATAATGCATTTGTTTTGACTCTATTTAATGGTAATATTTGTCTCTATACTCTTTTTACAATTTTGCTTCTCTGGATATTCCCTTTTGAGGTAGTAAGGGAATTGAACTATCACATGCATATGTCGTTTATTCTATTGATACTTGTGCATACTATGTAAATTTACAGCTTGAATTGGCTGGTCTATAAACGCAATACAAAGTGTTATTGTAATTCTTGACTTCTTGTCTTTTAGAGTTGGCCTCCTATGATGCACGAGGGGGATGCTTAAGATGAACACAACCCAAGAGAGCAACTATAGGAAAGTAACATGGTCAAGTCAACACAAAACTAGGCTACTTTATAGCATTAGTGCATCTTTTTTATATGCATTGAAATTGATATTAGTACTATGTTACTTATAATATGCATTGAAATTGTTCCGATCCGACCTCAAATCCACATTTCCGAGAGATTATTCACTTTGGAGTTAAAGTGTTACGGTTTTGTCATTTGTAGAAAAGGTGCATCGGTGGTTTGAAAAATATGGGTGTTGTATATAAACTAATTTTAGCCTTGATTACCAATCGATGTAAGACTACTTTAATATATCCGGAATAGTAGCTCCCCAATCGAGGTTAAGGGACTAAAAAATGTCAACCCACGAGCATGCGCGAGAGTGAAGAGTGAGAGCAGGTTCCATATTCCGAAATTTGGGAATTTGGAGAACAAGGTTGTTGATTTGAATCTAGAGTGATTGGAGCAATTATGTTTGAGGGTTTTTTTTTATTTATTTTTTCCTTTAACAAAGAGTGAAGAGTGAGAGCGGGTTCCATATTATGAAAGTTTTATTTGGCGCTGAGTAAAGTTAGCTCCCGTTTTAAGATATAAAAGTTGCAACGGTTTCTAAAGTGCCGCATAAGCTGTTGCAAAATCTGAAGGAAAAAAAATACACATCGTGACAGTGGTGGCCAAATGATTGCAACTCAAGTGTCGCAAAGTGATTATTTTCTTGTAGTGGTTTCCCACAAACGGCGCCAATATGTTCCCACATGATCGAAACATAAATTAATATTCGAACTATGTCACTTATATAATTAAATATGATTGAAGTTAACCAAATTCAATTTAGGTTAAATTAATTGAAAGTTCCCACATGATCTAAACAATCATTAATTAGATTTTATTTAAATTTCAATTAAACTCTTAGAACTCTTTTTGAAAAAGTAGAGAATTAAGACAAAACAAATGAAGATTTTTTTGTGTGTTAGGCCCAATCTTGTTTTCGTAGAAAGGAAACTTTGATAATTTGAAATTGGCCGCAAGATCAATATATTTGACTAAGAATTATTCGTTCTAAAGATAATTGAGTGCATTAGTACCTCACTTCTTAGTTCTCATATTTATGATGAGTGAAGAGCTAATTAAGCCGGTTAGATAATACTCTCTTTGATCTTAAATATAAACTAATTTTTTTAGGTTTATTAAATCATTATGTATTTGGCCTACATTTTTGATCGAATACATAAATGATTCAATAAACCTATAAAAAAATATATGTTATTAAGCTTATGTGTTGTGCTATTTAGCATTCTAGTATTTTAAATTGCTATATATTATATTTGTAATCTTTATTATAGAAAGCAATGCTAATGATATTCTATTGAAATCATATAGTTTTTTTGTCCTTTGGTATTTTGTATTTGATTGTTAACAAAGCCTTGTAGTTGTTGATGTGTGGGGCAATTTAGTCTATGAATCTATGATACTTTGATTTTTTTGAAAGTCTATGATACTTTGATGAGTCCCATGTTTTGGAATTTTCAAGTTTGTTTCTATAATATCATAAAATATTCACCTTAGAGCATCTCCAATAAGGGTATCAAAGAGAGTATCATAGACTAATGATCCTTACCTTATTTTTTTTATCATTGGAGTTCCATAACGTGGCACAGAGTGTATCAAAATTGATGATACCGGTACCTTATTTAAGGTATTGTATCATCAATTTAATATTACCTTTTTTTGTATATAAAATTAAATATAATTAAAAACTTGTTAATAATATATGATACTTAGAGTGATATCACCATTGGAGCAAAATATGTATGAGTTGCATAAATATTACATAACATTGTAGGGACCACGTTTTAATAATATATGATACTCAAAGTAGTATCACCATTGGAGATGCTCTTACAACTATACTAATGCGTGTATAAATATAACTGAATTGATGCAAATCCACATGACATGTATAAGCCTCAGGTGCGGACCTCTTCAAGGCATGGTATGGCTATAGCCACACCAGCCTAGCCCAATTTTTTTAGTAGTAATTTCATATATTATTTGTTGTTTAATTGAATTATCAATATGAAAAATTAATTTTTTCAATAACACCTAAAATTTTAGCTCCACCAATTATTTGACTCCAGATCCATCCCTGATAAGCCTTGCAACTTTTCATACATCATATTACAAAAATAAAATCAGAGTTCATGCTTCGTGGAGAAAAACAAAAAGCCAAAATTTGCATTCTATTTAATGAATCTATTAGTTAGCGTTGACTATTAATATGAAAATTTCTCTTATATTATAAATATTTTGCATAAACCCAATGTATAATATATTCGTCCCAGCTTTGTTGAAAATAATTGCCAACTAGAATCCTAGATGATTAATCAGGAAGATATAAATCATACATCTTCGTAATAAAATATAAGCAAAAATTACTTTTTAAATTTGTTATATATTTGAAAAGTAATGTTTGACGAATTACATGATGTTAAAAAAAATAACATGTTTTACAAGTGTCTCGGCGAAGGAAAATAAGAGTTACAAGAAATAGTGAAAATAAGAGTTACAAGAAAAACTAAAGTGAATAAATATTAGACGGAGGAACGTAAATTGCAAGAGAAAAAGACAAATATAAAGTACATAATTGAAAGATGAAATTTTCGAAAATAACTTCACGTTATGAAAATTGACATGAAAGGAAAATGTGGAAGGTAGGTGCAGCTTATGATAGGAAGGAGAGTGGATCCCTTTATTTTTTTCTTCTTAATTTTTACATCTCAACCTTTAATTAATTTTTCTCTTTTTTTTAAATCCAATTTTATCCTCTTTTACTACTATAAATGGTCTAGATTACATATTATTTCTTCAATTGTTTTTTACAATTGAGAGAATTCTCTCTCAATGGGAAGGGAGACAAATTTTCCCATGATGGGAATACCAAATCCTTCCATTGATATATTATTTAAATATTTAATGGTTTAGATTTTGAAGGGTTACCTTCTCTACCAGTAACTTTCAAGGAACTCGCGAGGAAACCCCAAACGAGTACAGACATGAGTTTATAGCTCCAATATAGTCATCGACACTAGATAAATGATTTTTCAGGAAATATTTGTAGTTGATCCTCTGCACATGGAGGACCTCACCATACAGTTACACCTCAAATCCCACAATATATGCACGCATGCACTCACTCTTAAGGTACACATTTTGCACCCCAATTTAGCACTTTCTCTTACCTCATTCATATATTGAATTGAGTAGTGCTAATATTGTTGCAGACACATTTCCCCATCGGTATTTCTAGACTAAATCACACCTGAATAGTACAAATCTGACCATCCATCAACTTCTAAAGAACATTCTCATCTGAGCACTTGGTTCAGTCCCCAGTTTTATTTTCAGTCTTATTTCCTAAATCAATACTAATTACTTTGCTACACAATCCTTGTGGAGACGAACTTATTATAAATATTATTACTTAACGACAAAGTTGGTACACCACTTGCCAAATTTCCATCTATATTTGATAATTAAAAGTTATGAAATTGCAAAAAAACTCATTAAAAAATCCAGTTTTAATTTATGAAATATTCATTTTTTGCAAGAGAAAAAAGAATATGCATTGACAGTCTAAAGTGATTTTACACTATCAACCAATCACAACCATATTTTCCAGCTTGACACCCCACTTAACCCAGTTTCTTGATATGACATGGAAGGTTGAACAATTTTTATTGGTTGTTGATGACAGTAATTTATATGATGGTTTTAGTATTATTTATTATTAGTTTAGTATTAGTTTTAGACCAATTACAAGGCAAAAACCTAAAGAAGTAAAGCTACTTGTCCAAGAAGTCAAGGATTGAAGAAAATATATAAAAAGAGGCTAAAAGGAAGAAAATGTGCAACTTTCAGTCTGCGGACCATAACTTGAGCTACGAGTATCGAAATGAGGTCCGTGACCATGCATTGGAAAGCTAAGACAAAAATCTACAACTTTCGTGTTGAAGCAAAAACGTAATTTTGAAGTCTCATCGCAGCACGATGGCATTCATCGCAGTTCGATGGAGCTACTTGTTGGCCAAGACAGCACAAGTTCTATTTTTGAAGTAAATCTATCCATCGTACCACGATGACCTCTATCATGGTACGATGGCATTTCTTGGTGAACAAGGTGATCAAACGCACAAGATCAGTTATAATTTTAAACTGAATCTTGGTATCGCAGCACGATGGGCCCATCGTAGCACGATGTGCCTTGCTGCCCAAGTCCGAAAAACAATAAATAGAGCTCTCCTTCTTCACAATTATTCATTCAGAAATTTAGAAAACTATTTCTCTATAAGGAGCAAAGGAGGAGGAGCTCTAGGGAAGGAACTTTCCCCCTTCAACGGGAAAGGTAACTTCCTCCGCAAGGTAGCAAGGTTATTGGTATGCATTTATTTAATTCTTGTAATTTAATTATGTCTATTAGTAGTTAAACTTCTTTAGGTTAGGTGGAGAAGATGAACTCCCTTAGGAATGCTGGAATCATGTAAATTGGTACTAAGTTTATATAATTTTCTATTCAGTTTTATTTATTCTATTGTCTATGTTTTAATTACGTAATCCGATTGATAGCTACAATTATGGAACGCTTTTAGGGATGGTGATATCTAGCATTGTGCCTTAGGACCAGTGTTTAACACTGACTGGCAACTAACTTATATGGTTAGTGATCTAGTATTGTGCCCTAAAAACGGCAGCCAACCCCGATCAATAGATAATAGCTTAGTCACACTAGTGGTTAAAGGTAAAAGAACTAATGAAACCATGCTTAATTGACTACATATTCAGAGTCTAATCACTAGTATAGGGACGTGACAACGTGTCTAACACGGGTTCTCTGTCTATTAATTAAGGTTCTTTATACTCGTAATTAGGGTAATTATCGTACGCGGTTATTATTACTTATATTAGTTCACAAATAATAAAAAGGAATAGGCAACGATATAGCACCAACTACCCAGCAGGAATAAGGGAGGGATTCCAACTACTTAACCTATCTTCTTAAATTGTCTTTCTTTCTAGTTATATTCTCTGTTTCTTGAATCTAAAATTATCCCAACTTATAAAGCGGATGCAATCTCAACAAATCCTAGAATAAGCTTAGTGACCGAGGCGCTGTCCATGTGGATACGAACTCATTCTACTTAGTAGAGTGTGAATTATTACTCGACGACAGACTGATACACTTGCCAAACCGTAGTCAAGTTTTTGGCGCCGTTGCCGGGGACGGTGTAGACGAAGTTGTTAAGCTAATTTTAGGAATTTGTATATAGAAAAAAAAAATATATATATATATATATATAATATTTCTTTCTTTATTAGTAGATTTAGTTTTATTTTATTTTTATTCTGTTTGATTATATTTTTATTCATTATTAATAAAAAAAGATTTGTTTTACTTATTAATAGAATAGTTAGTTTTATTATAAAATATTTTACAAAAAGATTTAGTTTATTATTTTTAGTAGCTTTTATTATTTTATATAAATAAATAAAAAATATTAAGTTTTTAAAAAAAAAAAATTCAAAATTTGTTCTTGCAATATTGAACTTACAGACAATTCTGGTTAAGGAAAAGACTTGGTATTTAAGCGATCCATTGTGATCCACCTCCCTTACCTGGGAATCCCTGTGGTGATAGACTTGCAAAAACAACAAAAAAAATAAAAAAACTTTTTTTAAATCTTGTCTTGATCTCTGTTTATTATCATTATTATTGTGCTTTACTACTAATCAGTTCTTTGAGTTTAAGTCATGACAGTAGAATGGGACAAAGATGAACAATTGCTTATCCCGGAGACTATCATCGAAGAGGGTGCATAATACAATACACCCATAGAACTAGCCTATGAATTATTCAACGAGTTCATCCAAAGACCTCGAAGACATGAGTCCTTTTTGGACATTTGGGTTGAATTCAATGAAGAAAAGGAGTTTGAAGCACAAGGAGGAATGTCAACTGAATCAGTTGCCACCCAGAATGAGCTAGAGTCCATAGGCGATGAAAGTCTAGACTCCGAGGTTAATGAAGTACCATCTGAAACCTCAAGGAGTAAGGAGACAGAAACTCCAGAAGAGAAGCTAGAAGCAGGATCACAAAAAGAGGAGCAACCACAAAAGAAACCTCAACAACATCGGGACGACCCAAGAAGTCTCCCAATACCTTGCTCTATCGGGGAGGTGAATTTTAAAGAAGCACCATGTGACCTTGATTCTAACATAAATTCAATGTTGAAATAAGCACTTGATGAACAAGAAGATCAAGAGGAACAATTGGTTGAAATAGAAACGGACCAACGCGACGCGTCAAGTGTTCGGGATGAAGATTTCTATAAGGGAGCTGAACCCCAACCAATGAAGTTTCAAGAGCAAGATCTCCAACAAAAAGAACAACCTAGCAACAAAGTCGAAGAAAAAACAGAAATTGATATAGATATGATTTGTGCCTTGTTTGCTACGGTCAAGCTGAAGAGGGTATGGAAGCAATATCCTCTGTTTCTCAAATTCCTGGGATTCTTAACAAAGAAGAGGAAGAAGACGGATGATATATTCCATCTCTCATATAAGACGCCCTAACAGTCTTCTGACGTCTAGCTAATGACTTTAAAGAAGCGCTTCCTGGGAGGCAACCCAAGGTATTTTCATTGCTTTCGTTTATTTTTCTTGCATTTTAAATTTCTTTTCAAATTAGGTAATTTTCAAAACTACAAGATATGTTTTCAAAAGGGAAGGAATACTATTTTTATGCCCAAAAAGAATTTTAAAAGAATTGTTCCAAAGCCCATCGTACAACAAATTTCCTATTGTGTCACGATGAAAATAAAAACTTGTGAAAAATATGGCATTGGAACAGTCATCGTGCAATGAAACTGCTCATGACACGATGAAAGTTTGGAAGTTACAAAAAGAAACACCGGTTGCAACACTTACACCATCCACCCAATTAACCCTACACTTCTAAACCTTCAAATTCACCATCATCATCTCTTTTCTATTCATTTATCCATCGCCATAGAAATCAAAACCCTACACTTTTCCTACCCATCCATCCCCAAAACTTCTATACAGCCATTAGACCACAAATTTATCACCATTACAGCAAAGAAAAAAAAAAAAAATAAACCTCCAGATTTTTATCCAGTCAAGATGGAAGGATGATTGAACATCATGGACCTTTTGAATAGGGAGCTGAACCCTATATTCTTTACACCTTGTAAAAAAGAATATGCATTGACAGTCTAAAGTGATTTTACACTATCAACCAATCACAACCATATTTTCCAGCTTGACACCCCACTTAACCCCAGTTTCTTGATATGACATGGAAGGTTGAACAATTTTTATTGGTTGTTGATGACAGTAATTTATATGATGTTTTTAGTATTATTTATTATTAGTATAGTATTAGTTTTAGACCAATTACAAGGCAAAAACCTAAAGAATTAAAGCTACTTGTCCAAGAAGTCAAGGATTGAAGAAAATGCATAAAAAGAGGCTAAAAGGAAGAAAATGCGCAACTTTCAGTCTGCGGACAATAACTTGAGCTACGAGTATCGGAATGAGGTCCGTGACCATGCGTTGGAAAGCTAAGACAAAAATCTACAACTTTAGTGTTGAAGCAAAAACGTAATTTTGAAGTCTCATCGCAGCACGATGACATTCATCGCAGTACGATGGAGCTACTTGTTGGCCAAGACAGCACAAGTTCTATTTTTGAAGTAAATCTGTCCATTGTACAACGATGACCTCTATCGTGGTACGATGGAATTTCTTGGTGAACAAGGTGATCAAACGCACAAGATCAGTTATAATTTTAAACTAAATCTTGGTATCGCAGCACGATGGGCCCATCGTAGCACGATGTGCCTTGCTGCCCAAGTCCGAAAAACTATAAATAGAGCTCTCCTCCTTCACAATTATTCATTCAGAAATTTAGAGAACTATTTCTCTATAAGGAGCAAAGGAGGAGGAGCTCTAGGGAAGCAACTTTCCCCCTTCAACGGGAAAGGTAACTTCCTCCGCAAGGTAGCAAGGTTATTCGTATGCATTTATTTAATTCTTGTAATTTAATTATGTCTATTAGTAGTTAAACTTCTTTAGGTTAGGTGGAGAAGATGAACTCCCTTAGGAATGCTGGAATCATGTAAATTGGTACTAAGTTTATATAATTTTCTATTCAGTTTAATTTATTCTATTGTCTATGTTTTAATTACGTAACCCGATTGATAGCTACAATTAGGGAATGCTTTTAGGGATGGTGATATCTAGCATTGTGCCTTAGGACCAGTGTTTAACACTGACTGGCAACTAACTTATATGGTTAGTGATCTAGTATTGTGCCTCAAAACCGGCAGCCAACCCCGATCAATAGATAATAGCTTAGTCACACTAGTGGTTAAAGGTAAAAGAACTAATGAAATCATGCTTAATTGACTACATATTCAGAGTCTAATCACTAGTATAGGGACGTGACAACGTGTCTAACACGGGTTCCCTGTCTATTAATTAAGGTTCTTTATACTCGTAATTAGGGTAATTATCGTACGCGGTTATTACTACTTATATTAGTTCACCAATAATAAAAAGGAATAGGCAACGATATAGCACCAACTACCCAGCAGGAATAAGGGAGGGATTCCAACTACTTAACTTATCTTCTTAAATTGTCTTTCTTTCTAGTTATATTCTCTGTTTCTTGAATCTAAAATTATCCCAACTTATAAAGCGGAGGCAATCTCAACAAATCCTAGAATAAACTTAGTGACAGATGCGCTGCCCCTGTGGATACGAACTCATTCTACTCAGTAGAGTGTGAATTATTACTCGACGACAGACTGGTACACTTGTCTGACCGTAGTCAGTTGTCACTTTAAAATTAATTAATTTACAATGACAGTACGGATCTTTTAAATTCTTTTTGTAATTTAATTCATGAAATGTAAACTATTAACCCATATGGATGAATCTACATTATCATATTGTATAGAATATTATTCAAAATATGTTAAATCAAAATTTTTAAGTACAAAAATCTAAAAGAGAGATCAAAACTGTGTGATTTTAGGGACCAGACTGTATTTAAGCTAAAATTTAAAAAGTGTCATTCTTTTTTAAAAAAAAAAATTGTAAATTAAAATTGCAAATTTTGTATATTGTAAGTAAATAACAGAGCTGAAGAAGAACAAATCTCACCTCACACATTCTATCAATGTCAACCAATATCTCTATGTTGTTATGAATCTGCTAGCAATAACTTGTCATTTTAAATGGTATATAGCAGAAATACCATAAGGACACATTTTATCTTCTATATAAGATAACCATCATCTTCCAAAACAAGAGAGACGTTGTCAGCACTTGTCTCAGAGTCTTCTTTATACACTGCTCTCTACCTGGACAATTTCTCTTTATATGCCCAGAGTTTCCACACATCCACTTGTTGGCCTCCATCTTGGAAGTGTTTCCTATCAGCTCCTTGTGTACACCTAAATGTATCAACACATTCTTGACTTGTACTTTCCACAAGTCAAAGTTGATTCTTCCATCAAACTTCTTTATGTCAAAGTTCATAGCGCTTGAATAAGACATAGAGTTGTACGCAAACTGTAAACTGTGCACCAGGTAGCCTCCTAGGAAAGAGAGGTGGACCACAACCGACACATTTAAATGCCAAGTCTTTGCTTAGCCAAAACAACAATTTCACAATATCACCCCTTCTTCAGCACCTTCACAATATAACACTTCTTGTATGAAAGACTAGACAGTGCTGCAACCACCAAACATACTAAGAATTATGATATCTCATCGAACCGAAGCTCTGATATCACTATTAGTAAATAACAAAGCTGAAGAAGAAAAATAAGCACAATCACAACACAAGAGTATAATGTAAAAGCTCTAGAATCGAAAAAAAACCATTATCATTGTCTAAATTGACAATCAGAGAATTATTACCATGTAAAAAAAATTACAACACATAGACTTCTCTCACTCTCACCCTCAACACCCAGTACAACCACACACTCACAAATCAAATATTTAAACTAAGTCAGATATAAACTTAAAGTACTACTGACTGTTGCATATAAAAACAAAGAACCAAAGTCCAGTATATCGTCTTGGTCTCCCTATTGCTTCACATACTAAGGGTCCGTTTGATGGTCAGGATATGATAGAAATAGGATTGGATAAGGAGTTGGATAAGAATAGGATAGGATAGTGTCAGGACACTTATCATGTCAAATATTTGGTGCACACATTATAATAGATAAGATAACATTTGGTGCATACTTTATCTTCTTAATCAACGTTCCAGAAACATAAAGATTGAAATATGAACACGAGAGAGAGAGAGAGAGAGAGAGGGGGGGGAGAGAGAGAGAGGGAGAATGTGAGAGAGGGAGAGAGAGAGAGAGAGAGAGAGAGAGAGAGAGAGAGAGAGAGAAAATAAGGATTCAGTTATCCTTCCGCTGACAGGATAATTCTAACCCAGCAAAAACTCAGGATATAAATCACAAAGGAGTGATATGATAGGATTAAAAAGGGAATAATTTATCATATCCCATTGGTGCATCAAACAAAAGATTAAAATATAATATAATATAATTATCATATCCTGCTCACTATTCTAGCCATCAAACGAGCCCTAAATGTGAGACTTTATCTAATGATTATTATTTTTTTAACTTATTTTTTTTTATTTAAGAAACTGGACAATGTGGGACTTAACAATCAAGTGAATCAACTGCAACATAAATAACTTGAATAATATAATTAATAAAAAAATAGTAATGTCTGTAGATTGAACATCAAGACTAATGTGAATAAATTGAACCTCAAATCAAAAGGTGAGTCTAAATAACAAAAAGATGTTTCATTCGATTATTTTAGATTCATTCAATAATTAATGTATTTTGTCTATATTATAGTTTATATATATAAAAAATCAATTGTCTCCTATAAAAAGAATTAGAGGAAGTATATATTATTGGTTTTTCCAAAAATAAATAAATAAAAAGATATTAATTGAAACTACTGAATATGAAATGAATATGAAAGGGTTTTGTTGCACATGCATAGAACTGGAGTGGGCCAAATACCAGCTAGGCATGTATGTGACAAACTGCGACACAGTAAAAATTAAATGGAACAGTAACATTGGAGTACATGTGTAAGGATGCAAAGTGTTACAGTAATGTGTAAGAAGTTGGAAACTGATGTAAAAGGAAACATAAATGATCGGCTTTAATTAATAATATCCTGCATCTAACATTAGGAGGTGGTAGTTAGCTGCTTCACCAAAACTAGTAATTCTATTAAAAAAAAAAAACTAGTAGTAGTATTCACGCGGTGTTTAATATTTTTTATTTTTTGTATAAGTTTTTTGTCGTTCTAATATTTTTAATTTTAATTATTATAAATAATTTCATCAATTTTTTATCCCTTAAATATATTTTATTACAACTTTTGAATCCTACTTTTAATCAAATTCATGTTTACATTCATATTTTTAAATAATTTTTTGTATTAATATTTATAATATTATAAGAACTTTTTCCACAAAATGTAGAATTTTACAACATAAAATAATTTTTTTATGAATTTTTATGCACAAAAAAGTAAAAAATTCATATTTAATTTATCCTTTATTAAAAAAAATTAAACTTAATTATGCAGAAGACATTCATATACATAACCACAGACAAAAATTTTAAATATCAAATTATATACATGAATTGATTGAAAAGCAGGATCAAAAATTATGACAGAAAATATTTGAAGATCAAAACTTTCTAAAATTTGAGATATTTATATGGGAAAAAATCAATTTAACCATAAATTTATATATATAAGTTTCATTTAAAAATATCATTTTTAAATGTATCTTCTTTTCCAAACTATTAGATTTATCAAATAGTACAATTTTATTAAAATAGAATCCCAATTTTATTTATTACGGAGTACTATATTTAGAGATAACCTAATATTCAGGGCACATATTTAGGGTAGGGTGACAACGCAGTAAACTTGCCGGACAGGCCATTTAATTCTGTTTCTGTGTTTTTTTAGTTTAATTAATTGATACATATATTCATTTTATTTTATTTTTGCAGTAGTTGTGTTCTATTATTTTGTCCTAATTTTATATAGACATCTAATAAAAATTAAATATTTTTTTATGTTATACAATTAAAATGAGTTGTAGTGAGAGTAATTTGACAAAATATACAATTATTTTTATTATGAGAGAGTAAAATAAACAATTAAGTTGTATATTCTATTTTATTAAGGGTCATGCTAACCGATGTCTCTGAAATATTGGTTAAGGAAACAAAAAAAAATTAAATTGAAAATAACAAATTTCAGTCTTTTGAAAAGTTGACTGCACAAACTCCAATATCATATTACGCACTATATTTACTTCTTTAAAAATTTATTACAATTGAATACCAGTACCATAAAAATTTAAAATGAATTTATAACTTTGTTTACACAAGATTAATTTTAGTTGGTATAGGGTGGTTGGGTAACCAGAACCATTTAATTTTGGTGCAGCTATATTATATGGACATGGAGTATCATACTATAAAATTATAGAAGCACCTTTGTTTTGGTTTATTCCCTTGTCTCTCTCGCACACACACATTCACTGACCACATAGCAAGTACAAGAATATGGAGATAGTTGATTTCATTCCCATATGTGGAAGCATAAGGTACAAAAAAAGAAAAATATATCATAAGCTCAAGAGGGGCAAAGAGGTGAGTAATTGTACTAATGAGAATGTTGTTATGTTGGGTTCAAAAAATTTGAAAATTATTGAAATGATGGCAAAAGTTCAACCAAAGATTATGAGGTTATCAACAAATTTATGGAAAAGGTTAAGAGATGGTTATGTAAATGGTATGCTATATATGGCTGAGCATGTTGCTCATTTAAATTTGAACAATAGTGAAATTTGTTATTTTAAGAAGATCCATCATGATGGTGATGATGTTGATGTTCTTTACTTGAAAGCTTCATGAAATTTTGGGCTTAGACATTGAAGTTAAATCTTATGCTAGAAACAAAGTGCTTATGTAAATTGTTTGCTTAATTGTACTTTTTTCAACTTATTTTGTTTGTTTTGGCGATATGTATAATTATCTTGTTAATTAGCAAGAACTTCTTGCTTAAATATGTATTGTGTATGTGTACAATATAGTGCTGAGAACTTGAGCATTATACAATAATGGAATGATGGAGAATAGAGTTGTCAATATTGGAGGATGCAGATTTGTGTGTAGTTTAGTAGTCACACAATCACTTATATCGGTGACCGTTTGATCTTAATTGTATTGTCTATATTTAGTTGTAAATTTTGATTTATTTTTTTCAATCTAAAATATATTGATTTGAAAATGTATATCGTCTGATCTTAAATCAATAACCACTTGTTTAACTGCCTGACATCATAAGACTCAAATTGTTTCTTATTATTTTACTAGGTTCTCTTGATATAATGGACTAAAAGATGAGGAGAATCTCTTTTGGTGGAATTCTGGATTTAGAAAGTTTCTTATGTATGGTAATAAGTGTTGCGAGTTAGAGTATATTAAGGGATTAAACCGATCTCCCATAAGTTATAAAAAATGCATAAGTACTTTTATATATTTTGAAATAAAATAAATTTCAACAAATTAAGATAGACTTGGCTGCAAATAGAGGTGATAATAAGGTTAAGCTCATCTAGGATTTGTTAAGTTTAAGTTTGACTTAAGAAATTGGAGATCTAAGTATGTTATGTACGTCGTGTCGTAAGTTTATTTTTTAGATTTAAGTATTACCTTTTAAAATTCTGGTATTGCTTGTTAGTCTATTTAAAATCATACTTTGTATGAATATATTTAAATAAAAAATTATATACATATCCTAGTTTTAGATTTAAAGAAAAATTAAAACTAGGTATGAGGTATGCCATAGAAATATAAATAGATTCTATGTTGTAGTTTTTAACACAGTTTTCACATTATTTTAGATTAGAACCGTCTGATATAAATTGTACTGTTGGAATAATTTTAAGTGACTTTACAACAGAATTAATCTAAACCGTTCAATCTATAATTAATGACTCGAATTTAAAACAGTGTGAAAACTATGTTATTTTCAACTTTAGATAATATGAATCCCCATAAAAACAAGTCAAGATACAACAATGTGGCCAGTGGCAGAGCTAGAGTAAAATGTTGGAGTGGGCCGTATTTTTTTTTATATGGCACATATAAGATGCAAGTAGGTTTTTGGATTTTGTTAAAATTTAATCTCACTCCAAAGCATTGATTTGAAAGGAAAAAAAATTATAGAAAAAGAATACAATCTGAAAATTCTTAAATCATTAACATTTGAATGATGTTGCATCGTTCCATAATATTTAAATTTATGGATAGTTTACGTAAAATTATAAGAAAATTTAAAATAATTTAATATATTATTAAGACTTATTAAGATTAATAGTATTCAATAAAAATATACTTTTAAGTCTTTGATTTTGATGGGTCTAATAACCTATCAAATAATTTTAAATTTCTGTAAAAAAATTATGAATTATCTAATACGATATAAAATTCCACAAATGCTTTGGGTCATATTCATGCCCCTCTCCATCTGATCTCCAAGAATCATGTTGTTAGATTTGAAAGTTATACTATATTCATTGATGCAGGTTATTTTTCAAATGGTACAAGTTAGGGTTTGGTTGCTTACGATCAACATGACTCGATTTACATCTCTGCATGTTGAAAAGAAAACATCGAAATTGATCCTCTTCTTGTTGAAGTGCTTGGTGTGCAATGGGAACCGCAAACTGCAAAGGAATTAAATTATAGACTGTGACTATTGTCTCTGATGTTGTCATTAAGTGTATCGATTTAAAGGTTCATGTAGCTGCCATAGATCATATTGTTCAGGACTCTAGGGAGAATTACTTCTAGCTTTTCAAATTTCCAATGTAATGTTTGTTGTTAAGCATGATTTAAATGTTTTTTTTACACAAGCATGATTTCAATGTTGTTGCTCATAGTTTACTTTAGTTAATTTGTCAAATTAAGCGGGCTGGTTGTAGAACTTGTCGAGGTCTATCCCAACTCAAGCTAACTTTACCTCTGCTGTGACTTATGTTGGAACTACTTATGTTTATGTACATTAATGAAATGTACTTTTCGATAATAAAAAAAAAAAAAGACTTTGTGTGCTTCGAAACATTTTCTCTGCCTCTCGAGACCTAAATGTGACCATTTTCAAGACAAACACTAGAATAGATATAAATAAAATGATACAAAACTAACACATCGTTAACATAAGTCGTGCACAAAATGGATCATGTGCGAACTTCATAATAGAAGTATGATCAGCACATAATTCCGGACCTTTTCCCTTCATCCCCGCTCTCGCATCTTCTTGAGATGAACAACTCATGAGTACTGCAAAGAAATCTAAGAACACCAACCTACTGCTGTTTCTTGAGAGGCTGGGTAGATTCTTTAGCATCTCCAGTAGACTGTTTTATACTAGCTTTGGCCTCAGCAAGAAATTTGGGATCAGGCTCGTGTTTATCTGCTGGTTCTCTCATTGCCAAATATATGTAAAATGCAATGACGATGTTAACGGATATAACAGCTAGAAATCCGCTCACAAGTGTCATAGAGTAAGGTGACAAATTGGACGTTCCTGTTATAGAAAAGGAAACATATTAAGGTAGTTTTCAAAACTTTCATTCTAATATTTAGTTTTTTGTATGATTGGTGTAATTTCATTGTACATTGTAGTGTCATAGAGTAAGGTGACAAATTGGACGTTCCTGTTATAGAAAAGGAAACATATTAAGGTAGTTTTCAAAACTTTCATTCTAATATTTAGTTTTTTGTATGATTGGTGTAATTTCATTGTACATTGTAATGATCGAATGACAAACTATGGCATCTTTAATCCACCGGAAGTACTAAATTACCTTCCTTTCTAATGGTTAATACTATATACTATATATCGGGGCAAAAACATCCATTTCCTCATAGGCTTGATACATATGTACTCAGATCAGTTTTTCATAATGATTTGAAAAAACAAATTCTAGCATTAAAGAAATTTTTTCACCATTTGTCAAGAGTCAAGACAAATGTTCTCATTATTAGTTTTGGACAATGAAAAATAGTAAGATATCATCTCTTCAGCAAGTAAACAGTAAAACAAGCAACAAAGTTTTCTTTGATAGTTTGATACATTATAAGACATTTTCACATACATCTTTTCGCTTAAAGGATATTCACTAGGTCTTCCGATCAAGTTAGCAGCGAAAAAATACCAAGGACACAAATAAGAGTACAAGTTAACACCCACTTCAGGAAACACACAAACCAACAGAAAACATAGGTATTTCAGAATCTTACCAGGCAACAAATTATGGTTGAAAGCATATAATATTGCAACAGGAACTGTCCAAATGAACAGTGATGCAATGAAAAACTTCTGAACTACTCTCATCTTTACCTCCAAACCCTGAAAATAAATATAAATAGATAAATGATTAAATAAATAACATAGAAACAGTAAAAATACACAAAAGTAGTTTAAATTTACAATTATAACAAGATTAATTATGCGAGTATCATCTATGATAGTCCTATTATATAATGTTTTTACAAAGTTGTTATATTTGTTAATTAATGTTGTAATAGAATATGCCAAGTCAGCGTATTCTGTGGAGTTATTTAGATTATAGTTTAGCTTGAGCCTGTAAGGTCATGATCCCTAATTCCTTATATAAGTACACATTGTAAGTAATTATGTTAATTCAATTGAACATTTTCCAAGTTTTCATAGATCAAAGAGGTCTCCCTCTCTGGTTTATCAATCTTTCCCAGTTTTCGTTTATTGCTTCAATTCTAACATACTATCCAGAGACTTCCAGTAGGCCCGAAATCAGCAATTAAGGTTGATTACTCCAATGCCGGAAATTATTTCTCCAATAATCCAATCATTCTGAGTGCTACCACACCGTCTACTCTGGGACTGGTGAACTTCACTCACACAATCTACATCAAACTAGACAACAAAATTTAATTTCCTGATATGGAACAGCAGGTGGAAGCAATTATCAAGGCACAACAAGATTTGGTCTGGAACTCAGAGACAGAGCAATTTCCCTTTTGTGTTCAAAAGTTATAGTACAGCATGGTCATATCGTGAAGCAACATCTCAGTGATGGAACAACTCCTTTTTGTGTTACATAATTTATTTTCATAATTATGTTGACGAACCTATAGCTCACTCTAAATCGACGGGAAAACTGACAGAGTTCAAAATTACTAAAGAGTGAAGGATGCAAAACCTGTGTTCCCCACTTTGGACTAGGAGCCAACAAGGTAGAGTTACATTTGAGCTCCTCAAATTTGGATTCATTCACGTAGTTGGCCTATTTGGTTCAAATCACGCTTTCCACGATAAGATTGTTAATGTTTTTTGGTTCGTGGCCCGAGTTTACACAGAAAAAAAATTATAACCATGTGATAACTAGAGATTGACAACCATGCTTCCATTGGTTCATCTAAATTTTCCTCACCACCAAAACCAATTGTCATACTCACTAGAAAATGTTATAATATTTCCATCTATCACTAAAAATCTATTTCCTATCTCAATTTTCCCGTGCTAATGAAGTTTATTTGAGTTTCCGCCTACTTCCTGCCTTGTCAAATCTCAGGAATCTAATGAGAATGAGACCCTTCTCAAAGGCTCCATTGGTTCAAAAAGTCTCCACCGTTTCCATCATTTCTAGTTTCTCAAGCAGCTTCCATCTAGTTTACCCTTTGCGGAAGTCCCCTCAACATCTTCAATGTTTCCGATTGTAAATATTTGTCACCTATCTCACCTCTACTAATAATTTCCATTCACTATAGTCCCCTCAAGACCTTCTAATATGTTAATCCACCTATGTCTCCATCACCTGCTATACCTTCTCCTAAGCCTGCTTATTCTACCTCGTCTCCAGGATTTTGTTTCTTCCATCTTTGTCCACTAACAATAACCCTATGTTGACTAGATTCAGAACGGCAATCTTAGAACTAAAGCTTTACTCGCTCAAATTGAGTCATGTGATGTAAAACAAGACTCAACTCACCCTTAGTGGCTAGCTGAAATGCAAGAAGAATAACATAATACTCCCTCCAGTCCTTTTTATAAGAGACACTTTACCTTTCTAGATTCATTGAATAATTAATGTATCTGGTCTATAATATACACCAAATACATTAATCATTCAATGAATCTAGAAAGGTGAAGTGTCTCTTATAAAAAGGACCAAAAGGAGTACTTCTTAAAAACAACACATGAACCTTGTTCAACATACCGGTTGTAACTTGTATATGATGACAACTAGTGAACATTCCAGTACCCTAGAGTTTTGTTCATATATAACCAACATCCAATTATTTAATGCCACATTAATTTTTATACTTAATTATTTTGAAGAGAATTTAATCAATTTATATGTTAAATTTATTTTTTCTTCAAGGCCGGTATCCAACGAAACTCAAATACCTAAGAATTCACTTTTAAGCAGAATCAATAAGAAACCTAGAATAAGCTAAAAAATTCAGCAAACATAAAAGAAAGAAAAAAACAGATCCTCATTCCTAACCTTTGTGATAATCGCAGATAACCGAAAAAACAAATATAGTCATATTATCATATAGAAATAATCCCTAAAAGCTAATCTTACAGATCCTAAATCTAATCATAAATCAAAAATTGATAAACACTGTTATTAGCAATACGATTCTAGTACTAGTATAAGCTTTCAGCATGGTAACTCGACTAGAGATTATGAATATAGAAGTTAAATCTTCATGTTAAACAAAGTTAGAGAAGATTAACAAGCTTACCGGATCGGCGGTTGTGTGCGTCACTTCCGGCAATGCTTTGAGCAGTTACAGTTAAAGGGCTGAGGATGGCCGGGATTTTGCGGCGGCGGTTAGATTACGGCGGCAGCGCGGCTTGGAAGAAGTGAGAGTCGTGAGTTGAGAGAGAATATATGGAAGTGTGTGAATCCTTTGGGTGGATTGCCGCCAGAACCAATCTTCCTTTATTTTGGGGATGAAGGGAGTTTTTTTTTTTTTACATATTTAGGGATTTGAAGTTATTTGGATTTTTCCCTTTTAAAATTTCTACCGTTAGATTGAATCAATGGTTGAGGATCTGATTCCATCTTTTGGTTTTTGGCCCTTTATTATTTTATTTTTTTCTCAACAAAAAAAAACTTTCGGTCGAGTCCGAGCAAGTTGCCCAGGCATGCCGGGCTGTAAATCCGCCCCTAGGGATGTACATCAGTCGGATTGAGTTAGGTTTAGTCAAAATTCAAACCATATATGATACTTTGAATTTGGTTCAGCAAAATAACAAGTTAACAACTCACTGTAACATTAGACAGGGTTGGATAAACCCATTCATTTCCAGGTTGAGTTTGGTGGGTTGTGTGGATTACATAAATTTTATTTTTTATTTATTAATTTTATTTTTAATATTAAATGACTAAATGATGTATAATCATATTTTTTTATACAAATAACTCAACTTTTTTTATTTTTTTAAGAAATATTATTACATATTTTCACTACTTTTTTAGCATCATAAAATTATAATATCATAATCATATTTTTTCATAAAAATAACTTATTTTCACTATTTTTAAATAATGATGATTTTTAGCACCACTACTTTTAAATGACAAAAAGAAATGGAAGAGTGGAGACTCGAAGGAGATGATCAAATAATGCGTTAAAACAGTTATGTACGGAAGGAAGAGTAATGTGTTTGTCATTTGGAATAAACACGCACAAAACTTATTTTGGAAATTTGAGTATTAAACTTGTTGCTTTTATCTTTTAATAATGAAAATCTTTTAATATTAATATGAAAATTATTGGCTTAATTATAGTTTTGATCCTCTATTTATAAAATACGTAATTTTGGTCCCCTATTTTATTTTGCGCAATTTTGGTTCCTCCTATTTTTAAAAATGAGCAATTTTAGTCCTCTTATTTATTTTTTGCTCAATTTTGGTTCCCCTATTTGTTAATTATTTATTTATTATTTAAATCTGATTTTATTATTTTTTAAATTAAAAACATAATTTTTTTGACAAATTAAAAACATACTTAAAAAATATAAACTAAGAAATTAAATTTAAAAGTTTGTGTTCTTTCTCTTTATCGTGTTCTTCCTAAACAATTCTTCCTAAACAAAAGCATGTATAAAATCTTTTAATATTAATTTGATATAAATTTTATATTAAATTAAAGATGTCCTTTTATATCATTTTATATTTATCAGTCAGTTGAACAGTTAAGTTTACAAAATACTTCAATTAGCTTATCAGTCATCAGCTATAAACTATGAGCCATAAATCATCAGTTATAAACTATAAGTTAGCTTATCAATTAACCGTTATTTTTACCAAATAGAACTTTATACACTCAATCGGGAACTTAAACTACGTGGAACTTCAAACACATTAAACAATTTAAACTCTTTTTTTTTTTTTTACACAACAATTTAAACTCTATTAGAAATAGGAATAGAACATACTAACATTCCATATCCACACCGATCATTATTACTACTAAGCATTCCGAGAAAATAAATTAAAGGAAAAACTTTTCAGTTCCCAAATAAATTTATGGAGCACTATAACCATTTTTATTTATTTTTATAATGTGTTCGATGATTGGGCATATATGGACACACATCAAAAGCCACATATTATAATTTTTGGAAAACATGAATACTATATTAATTGAGTTCAGATTAGTTCCAATTATTTCATGGGGAATTACTTCCAACACCAAAATGTGTCTATATATCCAATTATAGTAGGCTTGCATTGTCGCGCACATATGGACACAAAACACACAATTTTGTCTCATAGTTACCGAAACGCCAATTTTTTGAAATTTTGTCACCTAGAAGACGAAATTGTGTGTTTTGTAACCTAAAAGACGAAATTTTGGTTAAACGTAGTAGTTCTCCCTTGTCGTGCACATCTGGGCACAAAACACATAATTTCGTCTCATAGTTATCGAAAAATTCATTTTTTGAAATTTTGTTACCTAGAAGACGAAATTGTGTGTTTTGTCACCTAAAATACAAAATTTTGGTATTTCATAGAAACCAAAATATCCTGAGTATTTTGAGATTTTTTGGGGGCCTGAGATAACATGGGACCTAAATAGCAATTTTCCCCATTGAGGCCTCATTGTTGGACCACGTCAATATCAAACACGAATCAGGAAACCCACTTCTTCTTCTCTATGTCAAAACCCTCAACTCAGCCGCACACATCATTGCAACACATCTTCAACTTCTCGTCAACCCCACCGAAGCCTTAACTCATCAACCCAGAAATACCTCAAATCTTCACCTCCTTCCCTCTAGAACGACCATTGAAATCAACAACTCCAGTAATTAAAAGTACTCCAGCCGATGACTGTTGAAGAAGTAATTAAATGGAAGATTCAAATTTCCAAGAAACTCTCTTTGAAGGTTAATCTTTTATTCTTGTTTTGTTTAACTTATTCTTCAGACCAACAAACTCTCCATTTTTATTTTAAATAAAACGCTAACTTTCTTCTTGTTTGGTTTTGTATTCACCAGTTTTGAAAGACTCAACCGTAATTCCTTTGATTAAAAGCGACATCCTCAAGTGCCATCTTTGCTTTTTCTCTTTGCTAGAGTAAGTTTGATTTCTTATTATTATTATTTTTTATTTTAATAATAATAATAATAATAAAAATATTTACAATTTTAAAATATTATTTGATTTATTATGATTTTACTATAATATTTTTTTTGCTTTAACACGAAAGTTGTAGCTCTTTGTCTTAGCTTTCCAACGTATGGTCACGGGCCTCAATCCAATATTCGTAGCTCAAGTTATGGCATTACCAAGGAACTGCTCACTTTTCCCGTTTTTGCCATTTTCTATGCATTTTCTTCAATTCTTGACTTCTTGGACAAGTAACTTCACTTCTTTAGATTTTTGCCTTATAATTGATCTTCAAAGTGACTAAAACTAATATAAACTAATATGTGCGGATTTTGGTTTTCGTCCCTGTAAATTTGTGTGATATTGCCAAATTAAAGACCAAAATTTAAATAATTTTGAACTTATAGGGGCAAAATGGTAGGATTTTTTTACGGGGACTAAAATCCAAATTCGTCAATTTTACGGGAACTAAAAACACATATTATCCAAAATATATTGATTTGAAAATGTATATCACCTCATATTAATTCAATAAGCACTTATTTAACTGCACGACATCATAAGACTCTAATTGTTTCTTATTATTTTACTAGTTGTCTTGAACTAATGGACTAAAAGATGAGGAGAATCTCTTTGGTGGAATTCTGGATTAAAGATTTCGAAAGTTTCTTATGGATAGTTTACGTAAAATTATAAGAAAATTTTAAATAATTTAATATATTATTAAAACTTATTAAGATTAATAGTATTCAATAAAAAATATACTCTAAATCTAGGGGAGGGATCAAATTACACCGGTGTAACATTTGAGTAATGTTACACCGCTCAATAACGCTTTAACGAATTCAAATTTTACAAAATCCACCGTTGGATTGAAAGTTTATATCGTATAGATCATTTATGTTGAGTTTTACAAAAATCTAAAATCGTTTAACATGTTTTTGAGACATATGAAGATTAACGGTATTCAATAAAAACGCATAAACCGTTAATCTTGATGTGTCTCAATAACATATCAAACGATTTTAGATTTTTGTAAAACTCAACATATATGATCTATACGATATAAACTTTCAATCCAACGGTGAATTTTGTAAAATTTGAATTCGTTAAAGCGTTATTGAGCGGTGTAACATTACTCAAATGTTACACCGGTGTAATTTGATCCCCTCCCATATATATATATATAACCTTCTTAGTTTAATGCATTTAACTTCTAAATTATTTTCTCTACTCATTTGTTTTAACTTTTGGCATTGATTAGCTGTATGCAAGTATTTGATCAGTTTAGAAAATCCAGGCAGTACTCATTTGTCATTGATCAGTTTCTCATTTGTCATTGATCTGTTTATATGCAAGTATTTGGTCGTTCCTTCGGCTAATGTAATTAGATTTTTTGTATTTAGATTCTTGCTTAACATTCCTCCGGCTAATGTAATTAAGGAGATTATCCAGTTAAAATACAAGAAGCTTTGGACATCATATGGGAAGCTTGGTGAAAATGATAAGCTTGACTGGTTTCAGATGTTTATGGTAATATATATAATAATGATAACTTTGTATTACAAAATATCTAACCGATATAATTGAATATTAATTGATATAATAAATGTGGTTAAAATTTATAGGGAAAATGTACATGGGATGAACGAGACCATGACATTATTGAAAGGAATTTTCATATTAGGGCTGCTGCTCGCATGTCTGATATTTTGAGGCAAGTGCGGAAGAAGTTTAAAAAGAAAGGTATCGTCCCTCAATGGATTTGTCCAAAATTATTCAAGGACTTGCAAGCTTATTGGGAATCTTCTGAGTTTGTCGATGTTTCAAACAAAGCAAAGAAAAATAGAGCTTCTGAGAAAGGTGGTTGTATATATGTTGGGGGTTCCATAAGTGTTGGCGAACTTGGACGGCGTCTGGTAATTATACAACCTTTGTGTTTTGATATTTAAATTAGTTTAGAGCATATATTTGGTCAGAGAAAAAAATAATTTATATTAGCTGTTTGTGTAGAGGTCTAGGTGTACCTTGTTACATTGTTTCCACTTTTTCTTTGCTCTGTTTATGCAGGCAGAAGTTTGTAATCCCATCATGAGTGTGCCTTATGCTCATGAGTATTCAGTACAATTATAATTATGTTGTTTTCAAAGTAAAAAAAAGATGGGTAATATTGTTATAATTAAAATAAGAACAATTTTGAATTAGAAGTTTGTTATATGAATGGTTGTGGGATCCCAATATTTACTTAGAGTGGCCTTATGCTTATGAGTATTCAATACAATTATCATATGACATGGTCACACAAGTTTTACATGATACAAAACTTCTACATTATTAGCACATTGAAGACTTGATTTTTTTTCTTTCTCTTTTCTTCAGTCTAAACTTCAGGAGGCAGGCAATCGAAAACTCTAGTCAGTCTCCAGACCAAGCTTTTGAGTCTTTGTTTGGTAAAGAAAAGCCTGATAGAGTTCGTTGTTATGGAAGAACAGCTACACCATCAATGTTAAAGAAAAAAGAGCAAATTGCTAACATTAAGAAACAATATGAAGGTGAAATGAGTAGCATAAAGGAGAGGATGGAAGCATATGAGTCATTAACAAAGAAGAAGATGGAAGCATAAGAGTCCCTTCTAAAATGTGCGTTGATGCAACAAAACCCAAATTTAAGGGAAAAGATGATGTGGATAACATGATGGGACAAGCTTTGGGCATTGAAAATGCAGCACACCATTCGTCTACGTCGACCCATGTTCCTGAAAAGGTATGATATATACTTGTTAAATTTGATTTTATGTTGATGCTTAGTCCTTAGCACCTTAGGAAAGGCACTGGAGCTTATTTAGATTGAATAATTATGCCTAAACAGTGTTTGGTTAGCTAATTTGGAGCCTAAATAGAGGGTTGTTATATGAATGAAATAGAGATTCCGGTCTGTGTTTTTGCTTAATCTGTGAAGTGGATCCCGTGGTTGTATCCCAAATCCTTGTTCCGTTGCGGGGAGCTGCAGTTGAAGTTTTGTCGCTGCGTAATTTCTGTTTGCTATTGTGACAAGGGCCAGGATCCCAAGCACTTTCGCGCTAAATAATTCAATCTCAGTTGCAGTCAATATTTAGTCTTAGAAGTGCTTTGGTTAATATCATAGTGCCAGTTGTGTTTAGGACCTTCTGTTACAATTGCTAAGTTTGTAGTGATGGTGTAACATGTTAGAAGTTGTTGTTCTGTTGTTGTCTTTGTATCGGGGACTTGTAGCTTTTGTCTAGCTTGCATATTAGCTTTTGTTTCCCATTAATGTACAGGCCCTTATTACCTAAGTTCAAACTTAGATCATAAATTAGTTAATTTTGATTATAAGTATAGTCTACAGTTAAGTCTGTGAAATCCGTGATCTAATGTACAGGCAACAATTACGAAACTATTGCCTAATGTACAGACAACACTTACGAAACCGTGAATTAAAATATAAGCAACAGTTAAGAAGCTGTGGACTAAAGTAAAGGCAACACTTGCAAAACTGTGGATTAATGTATAGACAACCATTACGAAACTGTGGCCTTGTAGATAAGCTCCAAAGAAGTCCCATAAAGATGTTCCTGCCACACAAAAAAGGAACTTCTCCAATCGAACCTCCAATGCCACACGTCATTACTCCACTCACCCATATCCCCAATCTTAGCATTTTGATTTAACGATAGTGCAAAAAGCCTTGGAAACGGAACTTTGAGCGCCTCCAATCCGCCTTTTTTTCCCACCAAGTGAATTACCCAATCCTTCTTAAGTGAATGTAGTTTGAGTTTTGTGGTTTGATTTTATCATATGACTGCACATTTGGTTTTGAATTTGATACCATTCCTAAGGTAAATAAAAATTTATGTTTTTATTTTTTGTATTTTGGAATAGTATGACAAAATTTATATGCTTTAATTACAGTGATGCTTTTGCATACGGTTTAATTGATTGTTGTAAATGTTTTTTTTTCTTCTAGTGTTCACGTCAAAGAAACAGTATTGACTGCGGATATTTTGTGATGCGATTTATGAAAGAGGTTGTCATGGAATATCCAAATAAGATCCCCGATAATGTACGTTACTATAATTATTATTAATTATTAATTTGTAATCATATAGGTTTATGTAATGTAGTGTAATTCAATTTTAACTCAATTTTGTGCTATTTTTCTACTTGAAGTACTTTGATGGCCACAAATGTCCTTCATACTCTATGGAGAAGCATGATGAGGTGAGGATATGGAATGCAGCACAAATATTAGTTGATCAGTGAATGAACCAGTAGTTGGTAAGTTGTATCTTATAAATCTTAAATTAATCCACATATATTTAAAGGTTACATTTATTGGACTTTAATATTAGATCCATATTGTGATGTGGCTGTTGTGCATGTTTATTCCCAAAAAAGATGCTATATTAAAGTCCCTTTTTGGCGTAGTGAGTTTAATAAACAAAATAGTTGTACATTGTGTTATTTGTCTAAAATTTTCAATGATGAAACTAGGAAAGCCTCATGGTAGCTTGCGGTGATATTCTCAGCATGACGGAGTGGTTGGATTGCCTCAAACAGTGCTGGAGTCGTCGGATAGCCTCAATCGGTTCGTAGTCGGACCAGTATAAAGGGTGTGGTACCAAATGGTTCCGACTGAGGCGGTCATTTAACTTCAAACTACTGCATATTATTATGTACTACTACTACTACTACTACCTGGAATGGAATTGTTGAAGATTCTAGTGTACCACACCACTGCAAATGTTGAATACAATGGTAGAGGGGTTGGCATGGTCTCAACCTTTGAAATCGGAGCTAAACTATATAAAAATCAAGCACAACAAAATGCAACAGCTCCTTCATATAAATATATATATAATCAGATTCATCATGCAAATGGAAGGTAAACATTGGCCAAAAAATTGTTCCACCCGAGCAATCTTTATATTATTCTTTTTATTGATGTAAATATTAGTATCTATTATATGTAATACGCGAGGACGATTTCATTTTTCTCTTTTGCCATGTGGCGCACTCACAGCAACTCTGCTCTCACAGCAATTTAGCATTAAATGTCATAATGTATTTTATATGTTTCAATTAATGTGCATGTACATATATATGTCTTTCATCACAAAGCCTCATATTATAGTGCATTTAATTCGCCTGACAAAAAAGGAAACAATTCAAATTTTCATATTTAAATTCCTATTATTATTTTAAATTAAATTAATTCAAACAAACTATTATTTTTCGTATTTAAATTCAATTAATATAAAAATATTAGTTTGGTAAAATAGCTTATTTTAATGAAAAAAATTATTTTGATTCATGATTTGAAATAGTAAAAAAAACATTATCTTTTTAATAAAATTAAAATAGCTTATTTTAATGAACGAATTTTTTTCAAATTATTGAAATAGAAGTATTATTAAATATTAACAATTGTTATTTTATTGAAATTAAGAAACAATAAAGAAAATAATTATGAATATATTCTAAAAATTATAACCAGATTATATATATTTTAAAAATAATATATTTGTATTAAAAATTATTGAGCATTTTTTGACAGAATTTTCAGTAATTATTTTAAAACTTATAAATTGCTCAAACTATATTTTGGTACTGCATTATTGAGCATTTAATTGATTCAAATTGTAACACCCTAACCCATACACGTAATGAATATATAAATAAATAAACACGTATAAGCATCAAGGTGTATACAATTAAATAATATAGCATATCATATCATCTTAAAGTTAACAACATAGCAGCGGATATAATATCATATCATGACATCATGAATCTTCATACACATATGAATAAAATCCCTTGACGAAGATCAATAGTCTCAAAATAATCCAAATATGAAAAATCATACATAAGTCATAAGCAAGGTCATAGAAGTAATAATACTCAAATACATCAATCACGGAATATAACTACCCGACACGATGTCACAAGTACCAGAGCACTAATTATTACAACCCAAACTAGTAGGAAGTCTAGGAGAAGCATAATGCTAACTCCTTACCACTAATAGCTAAACGCACCGACAAAGTTACTTCTCAAGAGATACGTCCTCACCCTGCACCTCTGAACCCCCAAAGGTTTAGAAATTACACAAAACAGAGAGTTAGTATAACATTCCAAAATAAGTGTAAGTATAAGCAATACTATACAACTTCATACAAAATAATTGAGAGCCATCCAATACTTCTCATAATAGGCACAAAGTTACATGGGCAATAAGCATAAGCAATAGACACACATATAAACCCAAGGCCACGAATCAAGTATGCACAATTTAATCACAAAAGATTAATGAGGCACAAATGCTAACAATTACCATTTAGTTCACACAATTATTCACCTTCATCTCCTAATGCAAATCTTGTAACAACCCGAGCCTTCGGCGATCCCGGCACTGCTACCTCACGATCTTCTCCAACCCCCTTCACTATTGAAGTTTTTGCCTTCCGTGGGAATCGAACCATGTACCATGGGGATAAGTACATGTTCAATTCATTCCCACTACCAATTGAGCTACTAGCCCAATTGGTAGTGGGAATGGATTGAACATGTACGTATCCCCAATGTAACAGCCCGAGCCTTCGGCGATCCCGGCACTGCTACCTCACGATCTTCTCCAACTCCCTTCACTATTGAAGTTTTTGCCTTCCGTGGGAATCGAACTCATGTACCTGGGGATAAGTACATGTTCAATCCATTCCCACTACCAATTGAGCTAGTAGTTCAATTGGTAGTGGGAATGGATTGAACATGTACTTATCCCCAGGTACATGGGTTCGATTCCCACGGAAGACAAAAACTCCAATAGTGAAGGGGGTTGGAGAATATCGTGAGGTAGCAGTGCCGGGATCGCCGAAGGCTCGGGCTGTTACAAATCTAATGCCACATTCATGCAATGCATCCTAGTAACATTACTAAGTGCATGTGGTACCTCATAGTTATTGGAAAACTTATTCCAAATATATTTTAGTCAACCGCAGCTACTAAAATATCTGCTATACTTTAGGGCTCATCTAAAGTATCTGCTCATCATACAAAATGATGCATGTATGCAAGATTACCAATCACATAATTTAATCATCTCATCCTATAAGGATACCACAACATAAACATATCTCAATAACTTAATTGAAGATATACAATCCCATTGATTAAATCATATTCAATTAGTCTCACAAGTAATCAAGCATACATATTCAATAATTACATTATCACAATCACTTATTCATAATTCAATACTAACTCAAGTATCCAATCATATTATCCTCAATAAGACATTCATATATAAGCTATCATGCCATCCTATAATCAAAAGATCACAATTAAGACATGTCAAAAGCATAGGATTCTCCAAATTAAACTTGTAATAGAAATTGGTTCAAGGCACCATCGCTTGGCGGGCACCAGCGAGTGACTAGCGAGGAGTTACAGACTGGTGCTCGCCCCCAGCGGACTGGAAGCGAGGAACAATCGCTACCTCTCGCCACCCCTCGCCGGGCGAGCATAAGGAATTTCTGGGTAACATCAAGAACGATGAATACTCGCTCTAGCGACCATAGTAATCGCCCAGCGAACACGCCCAGAAAAGACCCCTGTTTTCGGGTTAAGCTTAGAATCACCTAAAGACATCACTTTTCATCACATAAATTCTTAAAGCTATCAACTTTAAGCATACATAGGTCATACAAGACTAGAAGTACAACTATAAACATGAATTAACACCAAAAGGATAAGAATCATGAATTTTCATACATTACTTCAAAAGTTTCATAACAACACAAAATCTCTAACAAACATCTACACATTCCCATTTTAGTCCCCAAATTCGTGTTGTACATTTTAAGGAAAGTACTAGTAATTCTAATACCTAATAAAAGTCATTACTTGAATTCAATTCCCATCCCAAAAGAGAAAAGAGTGAGAGAAGATTGGGTTGGAGAAAAATAGATTTTCTCCCCTTCTCTTGATCATCCTAGAATGAAATACAACTCTCTTACCTTGTTGAGATGAAATCTCTAGCTTTCTAATCCTTAGCTTTAGCTCCCCTCTTGATTCTATACTATTCTCTTGTTCTTAGGTCTTTCTCTCTCTACCCCCTTCTTCAAAATGTGGTTTGTGTCTAATGACAACTCTACTCTAGGTTTACTATCTTCTTTTCTTATCATAATACTATTATGCCCCTCTCTACTTTCTTATTTGACATTGGGCTTGACCCATAAACTTAATAACTCTACTCATGTCTTGTGACTAACATCACTAACTCTATCTCATTCTATTATTGATTACCCAAAATACCCTCACACTCATAAATCAAATAAATCACAATATCATTCAAATAAATAATTAAACACATAAATAATAAATAAGCTTAAAAATCCTATTTATTCTATCATGGGCGTTACACAAATCAAATTGATTGATATTTGATGAAATTATTGATTTTTTTCATACATTATTATCATTCAATTTAATCCTATTTTTATGAGATTATGTGCTTCTTTAAAGAGTTTGTGTTAATTATTGACTTCCTACAAAAGTTTCTACATTAGTTAAATCAAATTATTAATAAATAAATTCAGAAAAAAATAAAAAATACAACATAATAAGAATAACAATTTTATTTAAGAAATTTGAATAAATAAACGATTTTTTTTTTATTAATTTTAATATGAATTTCCATTTTTTTTTGGTACAAGAAATAAAAAAAATTATATGTCAAATACTGATATTAAAATTAAATTTAATTAATAATGGTATAAAAAATATCCTAACACAACATTACCCGAAAAAGGAATCAATATATTTGTTATTAATGGGTTTGCTTGAATATTTTGGGTAAAGTTACTTATTTATCTATGTCTATTTTCCTATATAAATGGTCTTTGAGTGACACTACAAATCACAATTTTTTCAATTCTCTTCTCTATAGTTATTTTCTTCTTTGTTCAACTTTTCTTATGTTGTATTTTTTTTTTGTGTGTGTGAATTCCTATTTTGGTATGTTAAATATTCATTTGGTGTTTGTATTTTTATTTATTTATTTATTAATACTATATTTTATTCTTGACAGGAAATCATTTGAGAGAGGCAAGGAGAAATAAATCACATTCTTACGATGGTTTTACCAATCGCTTTTGGCAAAATCTTGCTTATAAAACCTTATTAATAATAATATGTTATATACAAATTGGAATGTCAATGAAAATATAACTACGAACTCAAATATGACCTATGTGTTTACTTGATAAATCAACCAACAAATTAATCAAATGGTATATTTTCTTAATAGTGTTGAGTTTATCTTTATTGTATCTTTTTTCTATTTCAATTTTGTTTTCATATTCTTTTTTAGAACAATTTGATTTTTCTCTCTTTTTTTCTTTTTCCAAATGATTGCGTATTAGGTGTTCATAAATTACTATACAAGCATTTTAGTTTTGTAATAAAAAATGAATAAACATTTTAGTTACACATAATTTATAAAAGGTAAATACGTAAATTTTCTTTTTTTTTTAGTTTTGAAATTACCTGAAAAAATATTAAACGTGTATGAGTTGGACAAACGCCAAAGCAAAACATAATAACAATGGGTATGTGCATCTCTATAATAACAGTAAACAATATCATTGGATGTTGTGAATATGACATCAATTAAAAAAAATTAGCAACTTTTCACTCTAATAAATGAGATATTTCGTATTTTTTTCCGCAAATGACCCATAAAAAAAACCAGGATTGGAGTTTTATAAAAGAAAACCCCAAGCATGTGACTAGAACTCGGCCAAATCAATATAAAGGTACCTTTATAAGTGTTGGGGGATAATATTAAGTATGTGGAAATCTCTAATATAAGCAAATTCATAACTTGAAAAGGGATCAACGGAAATCACATCGATTTAGATATACTCTTTTAAGCACATTGTTATGAAACTATTGTAGAAAAAAAAGGAGACATTTTAGTTTCACATATTTTTATATTACATACATGCACGAAAATATTGTGATAATAATTTATTTTTTTAAATCATCAATATTTTTTTGTGTCAACAAAAAAATCGTAAATATTTTATTATGTAATATGAGCATTTAATTTATTCCATTTCTTGAAGATGGAAAAAATTAAGAATGCAAATGAGGATGTGTCCCGGGAGAATTGTGGGGATTCATGGGATGAAGATGGAAAAAATACTCTTTAAAATGAGAAATGTAAATGAGGATAAGGATCATTTTAGATAGTGGATAAATGAGTGAGAAAGTACTCCCAGCTCAATCTTTACCCTGCTGACATCCCTATACGTGAAACACATGTCTATATGATTATGATAAGTTTCCATTTCTTATTTTTAACATAATTTTGCTAAGGTTTAACATGTAACATTTATCCAGTTTGAGGTTTATAAAAGGTTAAATTGGACAATTGATCCCTTAACTAATTAAGGTTACAAATTGATCCCTTAACTTTAATTTTATTTGTCATATTGGTCCTTTTCGTTAGATTTTATGAAAAAACAGTAATTTTACTTTCTATTATTCGTTATATGAACTCATAAATGATTTATTTATGAGTAATATTGTTAGTGAATATGATTATGAGTTCAGACATCTTTCTTAGACGGAAGATAAATACACTATCAGCCTGTTAAAAAGGACCAATATGGCAAACATAATTAAAGTTAAGGGATCAATTTGTGACGTTAATAAGTTAGGGGACCAATTTGTAACATTAATTAGTTAAGGGACCAATATGAAACCAATAAATAAGTTAAGAGACCAATTGTGCAATTGAGCCTTTATAAAATATTATAGATATCACATTTAATTATATCTTTTAGAAGGAAATGAAGGTGAACAACATGTGTACCATAGCTAAATTGAAGGAAAATCAGCGAAATAAAGACGGCTCAATTAATGTCTACTTTATTTTTATTTCTTTTTATGGGTTAGATTTATGCCGACATAGTTTTCTATTTATCATTTTTTATTTCTTTCTCAATACATATTTATTTTATGAAAAAAATTACAATAATAATATAAATAGCATAAAATTTATTAAAAAAATATGCAGACGAATTTCTAGCCCGTGCTTGACACGGGTATTCATACTAGTTAGTATTAGTCTTTATGTACATTTATTAGGTACGTAGAATTAATCAATGATCAGGGGTATTATGAGCCTTTAAATTCATTGAATAATCAATGACTCTAAAAAGTGATTTTTTATTTTTAATTTTATATATTTTAAATCGGATATGAAACTACTCCTTCCATCTCTCTAATTTTGAGCAAAAATATTGTCTATAATAAAGATTAGATACATCAATTATTCAATGAATCTGAAAAATAAACGTTTGTTTGGTACGATGGAAAGAAAATGTAAGGAAAGAAAATTACGAAAACTGATAAATGAATTTAAACTAACTTTAGTCAAAGTTTATTTATCAGTTTCTGCAATTTTCTTTTATTCCTCTTTCTTTCCGTCGTACACAACGGACCATAATATTTCAATGGTTGGCTTGGGTACCACTAGGTCCAAAATTTGCATCCGCACCCGCCTATTTTTAGCCGTATAAAACTAATTTTTACCATTGGTCTAATTGTGTGACTATTTAAAAATTTAGACCCTTAAATGTTTGGTAAAAACAGCGGTTAGCTGATAAGCTAGCTTATGACTGATGGCCGGGGCCGTCCCTGGACAATTGGAGGTCCCGTGCAAATAAGAAAAGAGGCCCTTTACATATAAAATAAATTTAATAGAATGAATATTTTTAATAAAAAAAATGCATTTTTTTAAAATAAAATATTTTATTTAAAATGTAAATAATATCAATAATTTAAAAAATAATTATATTCTAATCAATAATATTAATAACGAATATATTTTCAAGCTAATATCATTAAATATTGATAGTATTTTTTAAAAAAATTAGAACTTAAAAAGAAACAATTTTTAAAATAATTTGTGTAATTTTGTTCTCTATACATATTATTAAATTTATTTGTTAATTTTATAGTTGTCTAAATAATGTGCTAAAAAGATTGAAAAAAAAATGTCTCAATGAGGATTGAATCCACAACCCACACCTACAAGACATTTAAGGCAAGGTCGCAGCCACTAGGCTGTTCAATGTTAGATGCAAATTTGGTTCCGCAAAAGCTAGTTAAACAATCCTGTATATGATGGATTTGAAAGAAAAAAAAAATTGAGGCCCTCAAAAAATGGAGGCCCAGTGCTATAGGCCAGCTTGCACTGCCTTTGGGCCGGGCCTGCTGATGGCTGATAGCTGATAGCTTATAGCTGATGGCTGATAAATTAATTGAAGTGTTTGATAAAATTAACGGTTCAATTGACTGATAAATGTAAAATGACATAAAATGACATCTTTAATTCAATAAAATTTATATCAAATTAATACTACTATTTAAGATACTTAAAATTTATCAATTTAATTTAACATTTTAAATTTATTAATTTAATCAATATAAATTTCATATATTATTATTAAATTAATTTTTATATGCTAAATTTTTTTTAAAAAAATTATTTTCATTATGTATCAAAAGTACTTAAAAAAAGAGACAATATGGATTGATACAGCTTTCATAACAAATGCATGACAAATACATAAGGATAAATCAAAAGTACTGAAAATAGAATGGTAATAATATGGCAATTAAGTAACGTTTTTTTTTTTGGCACAATGCTAAGTAACGTTTTTTTTGACACAATGCTGTTTTTTTTTGACACAATGCTAAGTAACGTTTTTTTTTTTTGACACATGGTAAGTAATGTTTTTTTTTTTTTGACAAAATGGTAAGTAATGTTTTAAAAAATAGATATCACGATATTTAAAAAAGAAGGCACAATACAATCTTTTCTAGACCAAAAAAAAAAAAAAAGAAGGCACAATATACTGTAGTAAGACAAAAATGGATAGGCAGAAGCGTAAAAAAAAAAAGATACAAAACATATTTATTTTGTTTTAAATTGTAATAAATTTTAAAGGATAAAAATGAATTTAAGATAAATTTATAAGGGTAAAATTGGAAGAAAAAGTAATAAGCTATAGGCTCTGTTTGGTAAAAAATAGCGGATAGCTGATAAGGTAGCTTATAGCGGTTGAGCTTATAGCGGATAGCTTATAAGCTAGCTTTTAGCTTATAGCGAATATGCTAGCTGATTGAATTTGTAGTGTTTGGTAAAATTAGCGGTTGGATTAGCTTATAAGTATGAAATGATATAAAAATGATATGTTTAATTAATATTTAATTCTTTTCAAGATAATAAGCTATAAGCAATAAGCGCATAAGCTACTTGAAATAGCATTTTGAAAATAAGCTATAAGCTAGTAAAATAAGCTATAAGCTCATTTTTAAAAACTGTTACCAAACAGAGCTTTTAGCTTATAAGCTAAAAGCTATAAGCTATAAGCTAGCTTATTTTGTTTACCAAACAGAGCCATAAGCTTATAAACTAGTTGAAATAGCGTCTGGAAAATAAGTTATAAGTCAGTAAAATAAGCTATAAGCTCATGATGAAAAATTGTTATCAAACAAGTCTTTTAGCTTATAAGCTATAAGACATAAGGTATAAGTCAGTTTTTTTGTCTTACCAAACAGACCCATATCTATCTCTTGTTTAGTTTTTAGTTTTTTTTTTTTTTTTTCCTATTTATCTTGTTTCTAATATTATACCTTTAAATTTAAGGAAAATGCTAAATAATGCACCCTGTGCATTAGTTAAGCATAGACAGAAGAAAATTTTGTCTTAAAACTCGTGTATTCAATACATTGAAAGAGTAAAAAGTTAATTTCATCAATATTACTTTATATTTTATTTCTATTTTTACTATGCTTAACAAGTGTATCCGGTGCACTATTTAGTATGACCTAAATTTAAAAGACTAAGATTGCACTTAAAATTTCATTTTATTAATGGAGAGAAACCAATTCCCTTCTCTCCCTCCCATGCAAAATTTAGTTATGCTCTAGTCTTGTAAATGTTAAACACTAAGACAACATACATGTTTCGAGTTTGTCACATTTCTAGTTTTATTTTCATTTTTAAAAAAGACAATACTTGAACATTGAAGAGGTTGTGTTAGGAAATTGGTAAATAAAATAAAATTCAAACTAGTGCTCTGAGATACAGGTTAAGGATTTAAATATAATGTCCACTTGAATTGATTTATTTTTAATTTTATGTAAAACAATTTATAAAGATAAATAAATTTTTTATTTATTATTATAAATTTGTCACTTGTGAAGGTAGTTTATAAAAATTTAAAAATAATATATGAAGACAAATTTTTCTTAGTGAAAACTAATGAATTAACATAAAAACTTATTTATTTTCATAAGTTTGAAAATAAGACAATACAAACGGATCCATGGTAAATAAAAATATTGAAACTTGTATATTCTACTTCTTAAAAATATAAAACATATCTATAAAAAAAATATAAAACATGTTTTTTCTAATGCAAAATTATTATTTTTTTTTACAGAAAAAAATGATTATAAAAATTATCAAATACTGCAGGGGTTGAAAAATCTAACGCCGACTGTGGGTATCGAACTTGGTTTCCAAATTAATCAAAACTTTACATAATTTAAAAATACATTTAACTTTTAAAAAAGAAAAGAAAAGAAATGAAACACTTCATTAAAGACATCTTTGTTGCCTTACAAATTCCTTGCCATCACCACTATAAATTCATCTGCTTGGGAATAGGTAACATTTCAATTCCACTCGGATAAAATTGGGATTTCCAAGAAGATAATAACAAAGGTAACATATGTATATATTCAATGATTATATATCATAAAAACTCACAAATTAAACAAAAGAATGTGAATAATGAATAATGTTAACTCAAAACATTTTATGGGGAATTCCATCCGATGCCAAAATATGTCTATAAATTTAATCTCATAATTAGTTGTTTTTTAATCTTTCGATTAGAAGGAACTTGATTAGGTAAAATGGAAAAGAAAAGTATAATGCATTATAGTAGCTCTCATAAAATCTTGCTCGTGGGAGAGGGAGATTTCTCCTTCACACTTTGCTTAGCAAAAGCCTTTGGTTCAGCTGTGAACATTGTAGCCACATCTTTGTGTTAGATAATAATATTAGTGGGCTTATGTTATTGGGCCTTACGTTAGTAGTTCAGCTATTGGTATTATATGAAACCCTAGCCGTTATTTTGTGTTTCTCTATTTTGCATCTCTGATTCTAACATGGTATCAAGAGCGTGCTTCGATCCGCCTTGAACTGCTCATCACTTCCGCTGTTGAATTCCCAAAAATTTGGGAATGCCTTTGTTCTGTTAAGTTCGTGCGTTGATGTGTTTTGGGTCTCTATTTGTGTGATTTTCTGTTGCCGTATGATTTCTGCAAAGAGGTGTATGTGTCTCAATATGATCTTGTGTCTTTGAAATAATCTATTTCTTTGGGGCTGTTGTGCGTATTTCTGTCGGACTTGTAGCTTTTCCTTGGCATTGTTTGCTGATGATGAAAATTCTTTGCTATGACAACTTGGTTGGCTATGATTCTTTGAACGATGAAATTTGTTTGTTTGTGTCGTGTTTCTTTCTATGGAGTTTGGAGCTCTTTTGTAGGGGCGGTTGTCTTATTGCTTTGGTTCTAATCGGTTTGGTTATGCTCCGTTTAGTTTTGTTGCGGTTTGATTTATTTTGATCCGATTTGTTTGGTTTGATCTAGTTTGTTTAGTTTCAGATGGTTTAACTCTGTTTTGTTTGATTTATTTTGTTATGTTTGGTTTTGAGTTGAATATGTTTGGTGAGGTGAAGGAATACTCACATCTGAAAATCTGAATCCGGTGAGGGAATACTCACAATCTGAATCCGGTGAGGGAATACTCACAATCTGAAAATCTGAATCCGGTGAGGGAATACTCACAATCTGAATCCGGTGAGGGAATACTCACAATCTGAAAATCTGAATCCGCTGAGGGAATACTCACAATCTGAAAATCTGAAATTTGAAGTCTGAAGCTAAATCTGAAGTCTAAAATTGAATCATTATCCGGGAGGCTGATTGGGACATGCCGTAGTTATATTATGTTTTAGTTGTTCTCTTTGTTCTGTTTGGTGAGTCAAGATGGTACTCACAGTCTGAAATCTGAATCTGAAGTCTGAAGTCTGAATCTGAAATCTGAAATCTGAATCTGAAGTCTGAATCCGAAATCTGAAGTCTGAAGTCTGAATCTGAAATCTGAAATCTGAAATCTGAATCTGAAGTCTGAATCCGAAATCTGAATCCGAAGTCTGAAGTATGAATCCGAAGTCTGAATCTGGTTCCTCCATTTCGGTTAATTTAGTTTATTTGTCGGGTTATTTTTGTAACAAGCTGAAAGCTTAGTAAGTTTTAGCTTGAGGGGTAGTGTTAATCAGAAGTTTATTTGTTTTTCGTATTTTGTTTGACAAACTCATAATGTTTCTTGTTGATGCATCATGAGTTTGAGGGGAAGTGTTAGATAATAATATTAGTGGGCTTATGTTATTGGGCCTTACGTTAGTAGTTCAGCTATTGGTATTATATGAAACCCTAGCTGTTATTTTGTGTTTCTCTATTTTGCATCTCTGATTCTAACACTTTGGATGATAGAGGTATGAATATGAGAGCATTTGGCACATTTTTCTTATTATTTGATAGACAAATTTTGCTAATATATGTGAAGAAATTTAAAATTAAATTCTTTTTGTATTGATCCTATAAGAATAATATTTTTATAACATCATCACGGCTAGGGTTTTAGACATGGAGTTCACCTTCACATCATCACGGCTGCCGCCGGCTGAGCTAAGAGTGCCTCCAGATCCACCGGACAAGGGTGGGGATGGTGGGAATAGTAAGATCAAGAAGGCAACTGTCTCTTTTAGAGATAAAGTACTTGGAAATCAAGTCATAATGGAAAGAGAGAAGGTGGATCTAATTGCTAACAAAAAGGCACAAGTTGAATTGGTACAGGGAAACAGATTAATGCCAATGCTTCATCTAGAGAATTCTATCATAGAAGAACTCAGTATACCATGGAGAGATGCCCTTGTTGTCAAGCTTTTGGGAAAAAATTTGGGATACAACACTATGAAAACAAAGCTAGAAAACGTGTGGAAGCTTACTGGAAGTTTTGAACTCATGGATGTGGGTCATGCTTATTACATGGTTAAGTTTGATGGAGAGGAAGATAAGAACAAGGTGATCAATGGTGGTCCTTGGATGATCTATGATCACTATCTTGCGGTCTGCCAATGGTCCCCATCTTTCAACGCGGCAACCGCAAAAATTGATAAGACCATGGTATGGATTAGAATTCCAAGTTTAAATCTTGTGTATTATGATGAAAGTGTTCTTTGGGCTTTGGCTTCGATGGTAGGCACTCCGGTAAAAGTGGATCTCCATACTTTACGTGTTGCTCGAGGACGTTTTGCTAGAATTTGTGTCGAGGTGGATCTCACTAGGCCAGTGGTTGGTCGTGTTGGAATTAACGGAGAATGGTATCAAGTACAGTACGAAGGCCTCCATATAATTTGCACACAGTGCGGTTGTTATGGTCATGTGCTTAAGGACTGTACTATTAAAATGAAGAATGTTCCAACGGCGAAGACCGGAAAATCGTCGGAATCGCATGACAGCGGAGAAAGTCAAACGAAAGAGACGGTACAACAACAAAATTTGGAAGTTTCCGTGAATCAAGTTGAAGACGAGATTCTGGCGAACCAACCGAAGGAGCAAATCCCTGACGTTTTGCACGGAGAATGGATTAAGGTTGAAAGGAGAAAAAAAAGCAACAAAAATAGTATGACGAGATTTGGTGGAATATCCAAAGATCTTAAAAGCCATAATCAACATTCTCAATTGGATATTCTAAATATGGTAGGAAATGTTGATATGCACCGCCATATGGAGAAAGGAGATGTGAATGAGGCAAGTGGTAGTCATGCACATGATAAGAGTGTAGTAAAAAAGAAACGTGTGTGGAATGATTCTAGTGGGACAAATAACATGAAGACTAATGGTAATCAAAATAACCATATTCCCTCATATGGGATCACGTTTGGGAAAGAAAAAAATAAGCCCCCTAATAAACATGTGTGGCCCAACAAACCTCTTGTGAAAGTTGGAGTGAAGCCAAACACCAATATTTCTCAAGAAGTGCCGGTTCATATGATGCACAACAAAATCGAGAGCCATGCTAAGAAAGATGAAACTCAAGTTCCAATTGTTCGAGCTCTTTCCATTAATTCCAACATCAACAACTTGGAGAAAGTGCAAGAGAATAACAAGGAGGGAGGGAGCACGTTGGATAACACAGGCCAAAAGAACGAGAATATGAGATCAGCAGATGAATCTCATATGATGATATTGAACTAATGAGTCTTTTTTTAATTTTTTGGGTTCTTTGTTTTTATTGTTATTTTTTAATGATAGTGATTTCTTGGAATTGTAGAGGTGCTCAAGGAAAAAATTTCCGAAGAGCACTCAATAATTTTTGCAGGAAGAATAGAGTTGACATGGTTGCTTTGCAGGAAACCCGATGTAGTGGTAACACTGCTCGAAAAACCATCAAGAGCCTTGGCTTCAAACACCATATAGTGGCAGAAGCTAGAGGATTCTCAGGCGGCATTTGGTTAATGTGGAATAGGTCGGACATACAAGTTCAATTAATTAAAAATAATTTTCATTTTCTTCATGTGCAGGTTGTGGAGAAAGACGTTGACCCTTGGATTCTCACTGTGGTGTATGCTAGCCCCCGAGATAATGAGAGAAATGACACTTGGCAAAAATTGCGTAACATTGCAGACACTATTAATATCCCTTGGTTGATGATTGGAGATTTCAATGAGATTGCCAAGCTTGATGAAAAGAAAGGAGGAGCACCGACAGATATTAGAAAATGTCATAATTTCAACAACTGGATCAACGATTGTAAGCTTATTGAAGTGACTACTGTCGGGACGAGATTTACTTGGAGAGGTCCCAAATGGAATGGGAGAGACAGAGTTTTCAAGAAGCTTGATCGGGTTCTCTGTAATGTTGCTTGGAGACTGAGATACCATGAGGGTTTTGCTAAAGTCCTTCCTCGTATTCATTCGGATCATCATCCTATTATTACTCTTTTTCAAGGGAATCCAAATGTTGGAGGAAAACGTCCTTTCCGCTTCGAGGCTGCTTGGGTCACACATGAAAAGTTCCATATATTTCTCAAAGATAAATGGAATGGTGGGAGTGATTTGGTCAATAGATTGCATGATCTTACTCCTCAACTTAAAGAGTGGAATATAGAGATTTTTGGAAATATTTTTAAAAGAAAAAAAGACTTGTTAGCAAGATTGAATGGCATCCAGAATAGTCCCAACTATGGTTACAGTAATTTTCTCGACACCTTGGAGAGAGAGCTTCAAGAGCAGCTTGCCAGCACGCTTTTCCAAGAGGAATGTCTTTGGTTTCAAAAATCTAGAGGGCAATGGATTGCGGATGGAGACCGTAACACTAAGTATTACCATTCCAAAACCATTATTAGAAGGAGACGTAACAAAATAATTACCTTACGTAACGAGAACGGTGTGTGGATTGATGACCCAGACAACCTCAAAAATATGGTAAGAAATTTTTATATTAATTTATTTCAGGAGGATGAGCCAATTCGCGAACCAATTATTTCATGGGCCACTTATCCTATGAATATGGAGGGCCATCATAATACTCTGAGTGCTCCGGTACTTTTGACTGAATGTAAGAGAGCTCTCTTTGATATGGGACCACACAAAGCACCTGGCGAGGATGGCTACCCTGCTATGTTCTTTCAACATTGTTGGGACACTATTGCAGATTCTCTCTATCAGTATGTTAACCAGGTTTGGGTAAATCCTTCTCTTATCTCTTCTATTAATAATACTCTTATTGTGATGATTCCTAAAGTTGACAGGCCTGAGTTAGTGACTCAATTTCGTCCCATTGCTTTATGTAATGTGATATATAAGATTATCACGAAGGTCATTGTCAACCGAATCAAGCCCTTGTTGAATGACATCATTTCCCCCTACCAATCCAGTTTCATACCGGGTCGCACTATCCATCATAATATTATTGTAGCCCAGGAAATGATGCATGCAATGGCTAAGATGAAAGGTAAAAAGATGTTCATGTCCATTAAAATTGACCTTGAAAAGGCTTATGATCGCCTTAATTGGAATTTTGTAGAGAACTGTCTTTCTGAATGTAAGTTTCCTCCTAAACTCATAAGTATTATTCGCCATTGCATTACTTCTACTTCTTACAAAATGTTATGGAATGGGGAAAAAACTGATACTTTTTTGCCATCCAGAGGCATTAGACAAGGAGACCCTTTATCCCCCTATTTGTTTGTTATTTGTATGGATCGTTTATCTCACATTATTGCAGACCAGGTGGAAGCTGAGTATTGGAAACCCATGCGTGCAGGTAGATCCGGTCCTCAAATTTCTCACCTTCTTTTTGCTGACGATCTTCTTCTTTTTGCAGAAGCTTCTATTGAACAGGCTCATTGTGTGATGCATTGTCTGGATCTTTTCTGTAAAGCTTCTGGTCAGAAGATTAACAACCAAAAAACTGAAGTCTTTTTCTCTAAGAATGTGGACCATCAGCTTCGGGAAGATATTTTAAATCATACTGGTTTCACTCAAGTCAATACCGTGGGAACATATTTGGGCGCTAGCATTGCGCCTGGAAGAACCACAAGGGGGAAATTTAACCATATTATAGGAAAGATTCAAAACAGGTTGAGTGGTTGGAAGCAACATTGTCTTAGTTTTGCTGGGAGGCTTACTCTTTCAAAATCTGTGCTCACCTCTATCCCGTACTACCACATGCAATATGCTAAACTCCCCAAGACTCTTTGTGATGAGTTGGAAAAAATTCAGAGAGGTTTTTTGTGGGGGGATACTGATCAAGTCCGTAAACCCCATCTTGTTAGTTGGAATGTTTGTTGTCTTCCTAAGAAGGAAGGAGGCCTTGGGATAAAGAGCCCTCACCAGATGAATGAGGCCTTCCTCATGAAAATGTTGTGGAATCTTATTACCCGCCCCGATGATCTTTGGTGTAAGGTGTTGTATAGTAAGTATGGGAGAAACAAAAATCTCTGCACTACAATATCTTCTTTATCTTATGATTCCCCTCTTTGGAAAGCTTTAACAAGTATTTGGGATAAATTTCAGCAGAATGTTGTGTGGAATTTAGGAAATGGCAATCATATCAACTTTTGGTTGGACAAGTGGACCCTTAGTGGGGACTCGCTCATTAATACTACCAATCAACCCGTCATAGATACAACTCTCAGCGTGCGTGATGTCTTGAATCCGGCAGGAGATTGGAACCGTAGCTTTCTTAATGATAATCTCCCTGTTAATATCACAAATCAAATCTTAGCTATTCCTGCGCCTACTGATCTAGATGGTCCAGATACTATTGGGTGGGGAGGAACAACCACAAGACACTTCACGGTTCAGAGCGCTTATAAACTTCAGAGAGGGCATTATCAACCTTTAGAAGGAGAGTGGAAGGCTTTGTGGTCTTGGAAAGGCCCTCATCGAATTCAAACTTTTATTTGGATGGCTGCCCATGAGCGACTTCTCACCAATTATCGAAGGAGTAAATGGGGTGTTGGCATTTCTCCTTTATGTAACAGTTGTGGAATCGAAGAGGAAACTATTATCCATGTGTTAAGAGACTGCCAAAATGCAACACAGGTATGGTTTAGATTAATTCCTTCGAAACATGTTTCTAATTTCTTTTCTTTATCTTGCAGGGATTGGATCTTCAAGAATATCACCAACCATTTTAATGGATTTTATGAGGTGGATTGGATTTCAACTTTCATGGTGACGTGCTGGCACCTATGGACATGGAGGAACAAATCAATTTTTGAAGAAGGCTTTCAACGTCCGCATGATCCAACTTTTACAACTCTCAAGGTGGCAAAAGAGATTGAAGGGTATTCTAAAGCCCCCGGAAGCAATAAAAAATGTGACACAATCTACATTGGCTGGAAAAGTCCCCAAGAAGGGTGGGTTAAGCTCAACTGTGATGGATCTCAAAATGATAGGGCGAGCCTTGCTGGGTGTGGAGGTCTGTTGAGGGACTCAAATGGAAAGTGGATTAAGGGCTACTCTCGAAAAATTGGATCTTGTGATGCACTTCATGCAGAGATGTGGGGCATGTACTTGGGAATGGACCTTGCTTGGAGGCAAGGAATCACTCATCTCCATGTTGAGAGTGATTCTAAAGTGCTGGTAGATATGGTGACTAATAGAGTAAAGCTCGATGGACGCACCCCCACTTTGGTGCTTCGCATTAAGCATCTTCTCGCTTTGAGTTGGCAAGTCATTTTGTCTCATACTTGGCGCGAAGGAAATAGAAGCGCAGATTGGCTTGCTAATTTTAGTTACTCTCTTGATTCTTTTGACATTCATGTTTTGGAGACTCCTCCTAGAGAGCTTCAAAGTATGCTTTTTGACGACATATCTGGAGCTTGCATGCCTAGGAATGTCCGTGTAACTTCTTAGTTTTTCTTCTTTCTTTTGGGGCTTTGCCCCTTTATTCCACCAAAAAAAAAAAAAAGAATAATATTTTTATGTTAAGTTCTGTATCATGTGCTATTTTATATTGCAAAGTATCATGTACCCGTACTTCATTCCTATTTTACGGGTATAAAAAAAAACTAATTTGTAACAATTTCCCCCCTAATGTAGCAACTTAATTATTTGCATAATTTTGCAACATAGATTTAAGGAGTAGCAAAATGCTGCATTTTATTTTGGTCTAATTAAAAAAATATTTCTAGTTAAAATAGAGTAATTTTTTTTTCTTCTGTCAAAATAACCGATTATCCCAAAAGCTTAAGCTATTAGGATAAGACATATCAATGGTTTTATATTATTCTAACACGCCCCCTCACGCAAGAGCCCATTTGGGTTTGAAGCGTGGATAATGCATATGCTCACCTACCATATGCTTAAATTCCATTTCTTAATTAGAGAGTGAGGGGAGCGAGAATCGAACTCTAGACCACTTAGTCATAGAGGCTCTAATACCATGTGAAAATAACCGATTATTCCAAAAACTTAAGCCGTTAGATAAGACATATCAATGATTTTATATTATTCTAACACTTTCGGTCTTAGACCCTCTTATTTTTTAAAAAAGAAAATGTTAGATCCGCTAAATTTGATGATCAAATTTATTTTCGTGTCTCTAATTTTAGTGTCGGTATTTCAATTTTTTAGTGGTATATAATTTTCCAGCTTTCAATTTCTTATATATTATTTTTGTATTTTTTTTGGTAATTTGTATTACTATATAATATTTGGTACTACTAATTCACATAATTAATTGTGTTATGGTTTTATTAAATATAGGCAACACAAGAATTTGGTGAGTGGATTTCTAAGAAATGCAAAGGACATGCTTAGGTTTTTAGGTGAAATTCATATCACCCACAAATCATCTCATCCTTACAGTTGCTGGAATATCAAGAATCTTGGAGAAAATTTGGGATTAACATTTCTTGAAGAGGTGGATTTTTATCAATTTTCTTACCCAGGTTACAATAATAAGAGAGGTGCTGGCTTGAAATGTGACCAGAGTTTCCCAATTGGAAAAAGTGTAGTACTTTTAAATTTTACAACTAATAATTAAACAAGTTATTTTATCGGATTAAATCTTTTAAATTTTATTCTGAAGAGATTGCAAACTTTTTGATAGTGTGAAAGTTGCAACAAATTTTGTGAGACTAGACTATTTAAGTTATGATTCCGGATATATGACATTGCACTTAATTAATTTAATTGCTTTCATTGTTCTTTAACTAAATTTTATGTTAGATTATATTTTTTGATTTGGCATTTTCACAAATTAACTCAATAAAAAAAATTTACTACTCAATTTGTCCATATTTATAAAATTCTTTTGACTCAAAATACATATATTGTTCTGAAGATTAGTACCTCGAAATGATTTGAAGGTACCCAGTGATAGGCTCAAACCGTGAAATTAAATTACTTATATCTTGCCCATAATGAAAACATTATTTTACAGACATGGGTGGAATATCGTTCCTACACATTTAAACGATGTTTATTTTGCAAGTACGATATTTAACATTTTTGGCATTTTATTGGACTCGAGCATTGGACTACCCTGTTTGTTATCTGGAATCCTGCTTCACAAGGTTCCTTAAATGTGATTGGCTCTGTTTGGGAAACCAAATAAGATAGCTTTTAGCTTATAGTTTTTAGCTTATAAGCTAAAAGCTCTATTTGGTAACAACTTTTAAAAAAAGCTTATAACTTATTTTACTAGTTTATAACTTATTTTTCAAACGCTATTTCAAGTATCTTATGAGCTTATAGCTTATTATATTTTCTTCCAATTTTACCTTATCATCTTACTTGAAAAAATTAAATATTAATTAAACATATCCTTTTTAAGTCATTTCATAGTTATTAGTCCAACCTCTAATTTTATAAAACACTACAAATTCAATCAGCTAGCTTATCCGTTATAAGCTAAAAGCTAGCTTATAAGCTATCCACTATAAGCTCATCCGCTATAATCTAGCTTATCAGTTTTCCGCTATTTTTTACCAAACAGAGCCCAAGGCAGTACAACTACATAAAATATGATATTTACATTAGGTTTAATCTAATGGTAAAAAATTTAGGTAGTATGCTAAAAGTCTTGAGTTCGATCTTCAGCTCCATTGTAAAATAAAAAAAATGATAAAATGAAGTATAAATCAAGAATGACTCTTGAAACAAATACAAAAATTAGATGAGATATGCATAAACACTAGCACTAATAGAATGAATTAGGTAAACCAAAGGTAATAGAGAGAGATATTTTGTTAAAAAAAGAATTGATTTAGGTGTCACTTTAACAAGGCGATTCCAAATTATTTTTTGCGTTTCCATAATACTTAGGTTCTGTTTGGTAAAATTAAGCTATAAGCTAACTGACAGTTGAAAAGCTAGTAGAATAAAATTAAAGTGTTTGGTAAATTTAGCTGATGTAATTATAAAATGACATAAAAGTATTATGTGAGTGAATAGTTATTTTTTGAGTGGTAGTTTTTTAAATAAAAAAAAGTAAAAAAATAAAAATAAAAAATGTAAAATTGGAATAAAAGGTAAAAAGCTATAAGCTATAAGCTCAAACGCTACTTGAAATAGCATCTGGAAAAAAGCTATAAGTTAGTAAAAAAAGCTTGTTACCAAACACCTCCAATTTTTTGAAACAAGCTTATAAGCTAATACAATAAGCTATAAGCTAGCTTATTTGTGTTACCAAACGCACCCTTAATTATCTTGTACTGATATTTAATTTTACCCTTTTTATTTTATTTAAAAAAAACTACGTACATGTTTGTTTCATTTCTCATTATAAAATTTTACAACAGATGTTAAAAACCAATTTGAATATGATCACTACATTTTTTATGATCATTTTTTTGTTTCAAAATATTATGAATGACTTATAATGACCACATAAACACTAAAGAATGAAACAAAATGTCACACAAATACAATTACAAACACTAATATCCATGACTTAATACTTGGTTAAGAAAAATTACTTGATATATTTATTTTCATCTGCCGCATAATAACTTAAATACTAACATATACAATGACTAAAATTACTTAATGACTTAACACTAATCTACATCTTTAGAAAATCTAGTTGTACATGTTGATGATATAAACAATTCCTTTAACAATTGATGCATACGCAATGTCTTAGCTAACATGAGCTATTTAAACTTCACCTTGACCAAGTCTTTCCACTTCTTTGAACATAATATGACTCTTGATGAACATATTTTTTATTTTACTTTTTTATTGAAAAAAAAACTACATATGTTTGTCTCATTTCTCATTATAAAATTTCTTAGAATTAAGTGTTTGGCCTAACTCAACTTTACAAAACCGACTTGTAAGGTGAGGATTGTCTCTTACTTATAAACACTTATTTAGGTCATTTCATAACCGATGTGTGACTCTCAACAAAATTTTACAATCGATGTCAGAAACCAACATGGTCATTGCGTAAAGATATTAATTAACTTAAGGTGTTTACAAATATTATGATCACCAACCTTCTTCCACCTTCAATTGCCGCCGTCCCTATCAGCTGTTCAACCCAGCCTCCGCTCATTAGTCTCGTGTTATATAATCACCGTCTCCTAACCGTTGTCTCAGCGGTTTCCGTTTCTCACAGCCGTCGTCGCGATGTAGCATGAGTTTGCGATGGTGCGATCGACTCCTTTGAGTCGCGATGCCACCATGGGTTACAGATGCCGGTGTTGTTCCTTTTCGTCGAGCTCTTTTGATTCCCTTTCTGGCTTTTGATTGAGTTTGAGTTGCTTTTAAGAAGACGTGATTCATCAGAGATTGATACAGAGGTCTCATATTGTCTCTGTTTCTCAATATCCGTATCATTTCTTGATTTCAGACTGTTTAGCTTGAAAAAATCACCATCACTTGCTGCTAGGTGCAGGGAGAAGCGGGTACATGGACCATTTTCTTCTTGACAGTTGGTTCATTGTCCTTGAATTTTTAGTACTTTTATTTTGTCTTTATGGATTAACTAGAAGTTGATATCTTTCATTGTCATACGCGCCTTTGTGTGAACTTTTTTTATGGCGAAACCTGCTTTATTCCTTGATGTCCAAATGTTTTTCGCCTTATAAAAAAAATTATGATCACTTTTTTCTTTTTTTTTGAAATAAAAGCTGATTTTATGAAAGACTTATGATCACTTAAACACTAAAGAATGACACAAAATGTCACACAAATACAATGACATAAACACTAATATATACATGACTTAATACATTTTTTAATTTGCATATGATTTAATAACTTTAAAACTAACATACACGAGATGACCAAAATCACTTTTAATGACTTAAACACTAATCTAAAACTTTGAAAAATGCAGCTGTTGATTATATTAACAATTCCTTTCACAATTGATGCATAAGCAAGGTCTTCAATAGCTGACATGAGCTATTTAAACTCCATCTTGACCAAGTCATTCCACTTCTTTGAACAGAACATGACTTGATGATCTAGCTGAATGTTGAGGTTACCTTTAATATTGTGAATATTATGTAACAAAAGAGACTCATGTATCATATAAATGATTTTTTTGTTTAAACCTTCTATTATCTAGTTCAACTTGATATCTATCTATAAAATTAAAATAATGTATCTTGGATAGCTACTTCTAACAACAGCACCTAAAAACTCAAGCAAGTTCAAATATATAAAAACAAACAAAAAAAAAAAAATAGGAAACATAAATTAGTGCGTAGATATATTGGACAACCAAGCAAATCACAAGTAATAATTTCTAAGTACCTATCTAGTTGTGTAAAAAAAAAGAACTTAACGGTTCGATCCCCCGTAATTGCGATCGGGAGGGGACTAAAACCACTTGATGCCAGAACTGACCCCCAAATCAGATTAAATTGGTGGTGAAAGAAAAAAAAAATACTTATCTAGTTGCAAACATTAAACTCAAACCTCAAATTAGTTAGTAAAAAAGTTCTATGCTCATTTCTCTTAGTAAACCACACATTAGACATTTCTATCAAACATTTAGCACAACCAAGCATATCACAATTCAATTAAGCACAAAAAAGAAAAGATAAAGCTTTTTAGAGTGAATATTTCACTTAAAGAGTAGAGCAAGTAACAATCACCATCGATACATATATATTGAATATTACATGCACATACATAACAAATCGTGATTAATTAAAATATCCGAAAAAAATCTTACCACAACAAACAAGGGAATTTCTAAAACTCCGTCACCAATTGCAAGTATTTTCCAATTTATTCCGGCTACTTTGACAAAAACTTAAAATCAAACATTAGGCATTTCTATCAAACATTTAGCAAGTGAATAACAATGGATTTGAAATTGTAACCAAACATTGCCATCCGAATATCCAATTCTATTCCCGCATAACTAAATTTAGGTGGGAATTCAAAAAAAGATCCATCGATCTCTTATAATTGTGAATTGAATATTGAGTGACTAGTACTAGTAGCATAGGCCAGACAATCCGTAAACAAAGTATGCAACTCTAGAGATCAATAAAAAAATAATCTTTATTGGTACTACTTCCTCTGTAACCAAGAAAACCAAAAGTCAATCAAACACAAAAGAAAAGAAAAGATAAAAGATAAAACTTTTTTAAAGCGAAGACAATCCACATTTTAGAGAGAAGCAAGCTAAGTAACATTATTTACCTAAAAAAAAAAACTAAGTAACAATAATTGTTAGTAAGTAAATATTGTTTAATATTATATGCACTACTATGAATAATTAAAATATTAACTTTTGATTTTATTTCTTCTCTAACTGCTGGATTTAGACGACTGCTACCCCCCCCCCCCCCCCCCCCCAAAATAAAAAACTGACCAACAAATTTAACAATTTCTTCGCTTTAAAAGGTAAAATTCTAACCATTATACTATTTGACAAAAAATAAAATAAAAAAATGAAATATTTGACCCGCACAAACATTATAAAAATCTTGTACCTTTGTGAATGAGAACTACTTGCAATTCTTGAACTACTTGGCTACTCTTAAGTCTTTTATTTTATTTAATTTGAACAACAAGCAAAACAATTGGATTCATTATATGCACGAACAAATAGTTACAAGACAACTTATATATAAAAATAATTAAAAGACAAGCTGACTATATAAGGAGAGTTGACTCTAACAACCTCAATTATGCATTTTTCTGTCCTTTTATTTCTTTTTTTAATTTCATATTTTTTTTCTTCTATTTCTATCAACAACTAGTTGAACCTTCCCAAAACATTGACTAAAAAGCTAATTTTTGTGTAAAGTCAACCAAAAAAAATTAATGCCGTCCGGGCCTGGGCTTTTCACCATCTGCTTGTTTTAGACGATGAGTAAAATCCCCACCGAAAAAAACTTACCAAAACAAACAAGCGAATTTCAGAAACTCTGTCACCAATTGCAAGTATTTTCCAATTTATTCCGATTACTTTCACAAAACTTAAAATAAAACATTAATTAGACATTTCTATCAAACATTTAGCAAGTGAATAATAATTGATTTGAAATTGTAACCAAGCATCGCCATCCGATTCTATTCCCGATTCATAACTTAAGATGGGAATTCAAAAAAAGATTCATCTCTTATAATTGTGAATTGTTGAATATTGAGTGACTAGTAGCTATGCGAGACAATCCGTAAACAATGTATGCAACTCTAGAGATCAATCAAAAAATAATCTTTATTGGCACTACCTCCTCAGTAACCACGAAAACCAAAAGTCAATCAAGCACAAAAGAAAAGATAAAAGATAAGACCCACAAATTTAACTATTTATTCACTTTAAAATGTAAAATTTTAACTATTATACTACTTAAAAAAAAAAATTTTTGACCCACACAAACATCATAAAAATATTATACCTTTGTTAATGAGAACTACTTGCATTTCTTGAACTACTTGGCTACTCTTTAAGTCTTTTATTTAATTTAATTTGATCAACAAGCAAAACAATTGGATTCATTATATGCACGAACAAATAGTTACAAGACAACTTATATATAAAAATAATTAAAAGACAAGCTGACTATATAAGGAGAGTTGACTCTAACAACCTCAATTATGCATTTTTCTGTCCTTTTATTTCTTTTTTTAATTTCATATATTTTTTCTTTTATTTCTATCAACAACTAGTTGAACCTTCCACAAAACATTGACTAAAAAGCTAATTTTTGTGTAAAGTCAACCAAAAAAAAATTTAGACACCTATGTATATATCATTATATCATTACAAATACTATGTATATGTTCGCTCTATTCCAAAGCTGAGGACAAACACAAAGAACATCTTTGTTTGTTTCAATCACAAAAACAAAAGAAGCAAAAAGTTTGTGTTTGTTTCAATTAAGCAAGAATGAAGGTGAGATTACTTGGCTAATTAATCATTAAATTTGAATTTTTGTTTTTCTTTATGATAATTTTCTTAAGAAGTTATTTATGCAAAATGACAAATACAGCAAAAAATGGTTATAAAGTTGCAAATGGACTGTGACAAATGCAGAAACAAAGCCCTCAAAACTGCTGCTGAGGTCAAAGGTAAATAATCATCATGCTAATCATATTTAGGGAGACTTAAATCCTTTGCTTATTTTTTCTCTCATTTTCATGTGATTCCAAATTGTCACGAATAGAGATATAATATATGACAGAATATTATGACATCGTTTAATCGATATAACCAATCATATTTATTGAAATAAGATTTGGCCGTCATTTTTTTTAGTACAAAATTTGGCCGTCATTATTAGTGAGAATTTATATTAATCGTCGTGCCATATGAGAAGATCCATTCACAATTTAGTCTTATATATGCTGATGAATAAATTGGTTGTGCTAATTTTTGTCTATGCTAGTGACACAGAAATGTTCATTTCATATTTTCATTAAGTTTAGGAAATTATATACTAATGCACGACATTAGTATATACTTTTTTAAACTTATGTTGTTTTTTATTTCTCTAATTTTTGTCATGAATTCAATTAGTTTTCTAGTATGTTGGGTTAGTGGCACCACATTAAGTGTATTAGTGGACGAATATGGCCACGAGTAAATGTGATGGTACAAATTTCAGACATCAATTCCAAAACAATAATCATTTACCAATATTCACTATTAAAACCTTTAATTTTGTGCATCTCTAATACCTAACATTGAAATCAATTTACTTTTTTTGTGTAATTTTTGTAAAATATTACACCTTTTCTAATCGTAAATAAAAAATAAAAATAGTGTTTATTTGTTGTTACTCATGACCAAAAAATCAAAACACATATAGGTGTGACTTCGGTATCACTGGAAGGAGATGATAAGGATAAAATAGCTGTGACCGGTGATAATGTGGACACAGTTTGTTTAGCCAATCAACTAAAGAAGAAGTTTAGTTGTGTCACCATACTAAGTGTCGAAGAGGTGAAAAAGAAAACGGAGGAAGAAAAGAAAAAGGAAGAAGCAAAGAAAAAAGAAGAAGAAAAGAAAAAGATGATGGAGGCGTGTCGCGATGTTTTGTTCGGTTGCAACAAGTGTCATAACTCGAGTTGTAATGGTAAGTGTAGTAAATGCACAATATGTGAAAGTACAAAGTGTGATGGAAAACATTGTGTCACGATTTGCTTTAAGTGTGAAAATCCAAAGAGTAATTGTGCATGTAAGTCTAATTGCTCCATTTGCGACAACCACAACTGCAATGGTTGCAAACCTAAGCCTCCATCCCCACAATGTCCTCAATGGTGCACATGTCCTAAGTGTTATGCTCCATATCAACCTTGTTATAACCCTTGTCCACCTAATTACATGGTTTGTTATGATCCAAACCCCGATCCTTGCTCCATCATGTAATATCATATATATGGACTTAGATCTCCTATAGTCACCGAATGGTGCAACACCATAGAGACTATTAGATCTATAAAGATAAGAACTATCTTTCTATACTCAATAGTCTCTTTGGTATTACTGCACCATATATTGCTTGTAGGGGATCTTACACCATATCCACGAGTAAGGACTTTTTCTTATATAAAATTTGTAAGTATGGTGTCACTTTAAGCTATTTGTATACTAGTACTACTACTAGTATACAATAATCTTACAACAAAATAAATAAATTAGTGACTAAAATTTTGAGAGGAAAAAATGTGAAATTCATATATCTAATTCTATCGTTAAATTTAGCGATTAAAGAATTAGTGATGAATTTTATTTTGTAAATCTCTAATTTTGGTTACTAATTTTATTTTGAGTCACACATAAACAACTATGAAATGTGTTATTTGGTTTGTCCGTCCTCATTTATCATGTAAACTTTTGGAGCTGCTTTGTTATTTTCTTTCTGTTTGAGTGAGATTAATTAAATTGTATATCTTTCACCTACTCTCTCATATCATCAATAAAAAATAAAATTTGCTTTCAAGCAAGTTCATTGAGTAACAATGTTTTTAAGGAGAATGATAAAACGGTTTGGAGGGAGAAATTAAACATAGAAATGTAGATATAAGGAGGATGGATTCTCTCCATTTATTTTTCCTCATGTTCCTCAATTTTTTCAATCTCCACCATTCAATTCACCTTTTTCTTCTTTTCTTTTTCTCTCTCCACCTAAATCAATGGTTCAAAAGAAAATTTATCCTAAAATGACACGAGAGAATCCATTCTCAGGTAGAAGATATTAGCAACAACTAATTATCTAACAATTGTTGTAAAAAATATAACAAAGCATGAATTGATTTGTTAGCTTGAAAAATATATCATTGAATGCAAAAACTTAAGCTCAATTTGATTAATTAATACCAATGGTGTTGGGTCTAACATGAAAAGAAGAATATAAATAACTCATTATATGGTGAACTAAAGTTTGAATTTCAATTATGAAAGATATTGTCGTTCAAAATAAAATAAAATTGTGAGAGATATTTATATTTGGTGTCCGACATATTTCAAATAAAATTATCTCTCATAAAAAATCTATGGAATACAAAATCTGATTAGTTTAATGTTTAATTTATATTATAATAATGCATAATAAACTTTTTATTAATTGTATTTATTTTTTACACATTGTACTTTGACAAGAATAATCATTATTCAATTAAACTGCACACAAATATTGACATAATTTCCTTTCCTCTGAGCAGGATGTCTCCACAAGTAACACACCAATCTTTTGAGTATTGGTGCCTTTACAACAATTATTACCTTATTCAAAGATGGAACTATGGCACTGTTTAGATGGTTTTCATGCAAGAATAATTTGGTAGTTTTAAAATATTTAGCTCTTATTGTATAATGCATAATATGCAAGGATTTGTATTGTGTAACATAGACTATTTGAAGTTTGATTTTCAGACTATTATTTTGAAGTTTTTTTTGACAAACGACTATTATTTTGAAGTTAAAAACTAGAAAAGTAACATATGTATTGGGTTGCCTCCTATTTATTCGAAGATGGATCCATTGTATTTCTATTATTTAACCTTCCTTTTGTTTTTCGGATGTATTGCGTTGGAATACCCCTTGTTTTTCTTTTTATTACTGTTGTTCTCGTATTTGAAAGTTAACTGATGAATCAACAAATAACTTTAAATTGTGATTTTCTTATTTTCCTCGCGGTGTTTTCAGTTTTGTTAACCATATGTTTTGAAAAAAATTAAATTTAGATTTTTCGAACGATTTATCCTTAAAAAGATTTAATTAATCACTTGAGCTTAATTACTTAAATAAAAACTATAATGCTTTAATTTAATTTTCCTCCACTTGACAGAATTATAATTTCATTATAATTTTCATTTTTTTCCTTTTACCTTCTTTCCCCAATCCAATCATAATGTTTTAGTATATATTTATAAATTTCTATCATTATTTTCGTTTTTGGCGACTGGCCATTTTTTTATTAGGTCTATAATTATAAGAAGTTGAGGACAATGACAATGAAGTTTGAACTAATTAAGGCATCATCCATACTTAGTACGTACCAAATTCCTCACAAAAAAACAACTCAAGTGGCTTACGTATTGTTATTACAGTATTATATTTTAGTAGCGTATTATCATATAAAATGATTAAGCAGTCCAAGAAGTCCTAGCTCAACTGGCAGAAAATGCCGAAATTGTTAGGCCGGACATCCATGACCGGGGTTCGATCCCTAGTCACTCCACTTTGTGTGTGTGAGTTTATGATGACTTTATCATTTCATCTATGTACCAAAAAAAAAAAAATAACAAAAATAATACTAATTGGTTAGTGTGAGAGTACTAAAATACTGAGATTTACTAGTACAATTGCTTATTTTAAAGTTATTTTATATATAAAATTTTAGTTGAGTTGGACTTGAATCCAAAAAACTTATTAGAAAAGAGTAATGAAAATGGAGGAACACTTGATATAATATTGATAGATAAATAATATTGGTTTATGATACTTTTTGTATATGTTTACAAAAGCAATGATCTCTACTTATACATAGAACTCCAACGTATACTTTTGGAGTATTAGGAAAGGAAAATACATTAGCATGACTTAAGGTTCTAAACAAATCATAGTTGGACATGATTGATTTGGTTTTACTCCATGAATTAATGCTGAGCATTTATTAAGATTTTCTTCCAACGGTTTGATATCATTCCATGATTCCTTGTTATGTTTGACTTTGTCAATTACTACAATTTGGGCATCACTTGAGGTGCTCATGTTTTGGTTCTTTACACCCCCCTTCAAGCTCGGCAGTGATAGAGAATGAACGCCAAGCTTGCTACGAAAAATAGAAAAGGAATCCTTTGGTAATGATTTTGTGAACACATCTGCAATTTGTTGAGTCGTGGGTAGATATCGTAGTCGGAGATCACCGGCAGTAACTTTTTCTCTGATAAAGTGATAATCAATGGCAATATGTTTGGTGCGAGCATGGAAGACCGGATTGTGAGACATGTGAATGGCACTTTGGTTGTCACAAAAAATTAGTGGACGATGTTCAAGCGGAATGCCGAGATCGTGCAATAAATATTGAAGCCAAGTAAGTTCAGCTGTTGTGGTTGCTAAAGCTCTATATTCAGCTTCAACACTTGAACGAGATACTGTAGGTTGTTTCTTTGAAGCCCATGATATACAATGTGATCCAAAATAAATGCAAAATCCTGTGGTGCTTCTTCTAGTTGTTGGACAGCCAGCCCAATCTGCATCACAAAACGCAGTAAGATTAAGAGAACTTTGATTTAAGTAACGAAGACCATGTGTTAATGTTCCTTTTATGTAACGCAAAATGCGTTTGACAGCTCGAAGGTCTTTTTGGGTTGGATTTTGAAAGTGTTGGCACACAAGATTGACAGCATGTGTTAGATCAGGTCGAGTGAAAGTGAGATATTGGAGAGATCCACATAAACGACGATATTCGGTAGCGTCAACTGGATTGTTATCATCTGGAAGTTCGGTTGGTTTTGAAGCAATAGGATTGTTGATTTTTGAGGCGTCAAGCATATGTGCTCTTTTGAGAAGGTCATGGGCATACTTGGTTTGGGAAATGGTGATGCCACCATTGAAATGCTTGATTTCAATGCCAAGGAAATAATGAAGTTGCCCTAAATCTTTTAGAGCAAATTTTTCATGAAATTGTTTGACAAGGTGAGATATGAAGGAAGGAGCATTGCCGGTGAGGATTATGTCATCTACATAAAAAAGTAAAAGAGTGAAGTTAGTGTCATGACGATGAATAAATAGAGAAGGATCAACTTTACTGCAAATGAAACCAAGAGAAATTAGACAAGCTGACAACTTCTCAAACCAAGCACGTGGAGCTTGTTTGAGGCCATAAAGAGATTTGTGAAGTTGGCAAACATGATTTGGGAGATGTGGATGTTCAAAACCCGGTGGTTGTTCCATGTAAACACGTTCATTCAATGTTCCATGCAAGAATGCATTTTTTACGTCTAATTGTTTAAGAGGCCATTTGAAGTGTACAACTAAAGAAAGGATGACACGTATGGTAGGAGCCTTGATAACTGGGCTAAATGTTTCTCCAAAGTCAAGACCAGGGACTTGAGTGTAGCCTTTGGCTACTAGGCGGGCTTTGAACCGATCAATGCTTCCATCTTCATTAAGTTTAGTTCGAAAAACCCATTTTGATCCCACAACATTTGCATCAAGAGGGCGCTGAACAAGAGTCCAAGTGTTATTAGAGTGGAGGGCATCAATTTCATCTTGCATTGCCGCTTGCCAATTTGAGTATTTAAGAGCAGTTTTATAGGTTTTTGGTTCTTCAATAGAGACGATAAGGGCGTTATGGGGTGGTGATATGTTGGGAATAGTGGGCCAATGATAGTCTTTTACTAGATATGTTGGAGGGCGTTTCTCTCGACTAGATCGAGTAGGTGGTGGGTTTGGTAGATTGGTAGTTTCAATTGGTGGTGAGGAATCATTGTCTAGATTTTGATTATCTATTGGTGTAAATGATGGGGAAGATGATGAGGAAGGGACTAAAGTCGGTGGAGGTGTGTCTAGGAAATCCAAGTCCAAGTATTTGGGAGGGTCATCCAAATGGTCTTCATGTATAGAGACATCCTTTAGTTTTTCAGAAAACCATTCATCAAACTTTGGAAAAGTAGTAATAGACGAGTCATGAGAGGATGTAGTCATTGAGTTATTTTGAGGTGAATAAGGAAAATGATTTTCATTGAAAACAACATGTCTTGAAATATATACACGGTGAGTGTGTGGATCAAGACATCGATAACCTTTGTGAAGAGGACTATATCCTATAAACACACAAGGAACGGTTTTTCTAGAAAATTTATGTAATGTTGGAGTTTTTAAATAGGGAAAACATTGAGAGCCAAAAATGCGTATGCCAGAATAATCAGGATTCTTACCGAAAAATTTAGAGTAAGGAGTTTCCTTACCAGTAGATAACAGAGGTAACCGATTTATTAGATAAACTGCAGTTAAAAATGCATCAACCCAAAATTTTAAAGGAACATGAGAATGAAAAATTAAGGTCAGTCCTGTTTCAACAATATGTCGATGTTTGCGCTCGGCAAGACCATTTTGTTCTGGTGTGTAAGGACATGACAATTGTTGAGAGATACCTGATGACAGTAATTTATATGATGTTTTTAGTATTAATTATTATTAGTTTAGTATTAGTTTTAGACCAATTACAAGGCAAAAACCTAAAGAAGCAAGCTACTTGTCCAAGAAGTCAAGAATTGAAGAAAATGCTTAAAAAGAGGCTAAAAGGAAGAAAATGCGCAACTTTCAGTCTGCGGACCATAAGTTGAGCTACGAGTATCGGAATGAGGTCCGTGACCATGCGTTGGAAAGCTAAGACAAAAATCTACAATTTTCGTGTTGAAGCAAAAACGTAATTTTGCAGTCCCATCGTGCTACGATGGCATTCATCGCAGTACGATGAAGTTGCTTGTTGGCCAAGACAGCACAAGTTTTATTTTTAAAAGCAATCTTTTCATCGTACCACGATGACATGTATCGTCGTACGATAGCATTACTTGGTGGCTAAGTAAGCTTAAAAATTAAGCAACTAAATCCTATGGTCATCGTGCCACGATGAGCCTTGCTGCCCAAGTCATAAAAACTATAAATAGAGCTCTCCTCCTTCACAATTATTCATTCAGAAATAGGGAGAACTACTACTCTCTAAAGGAAAAGGAGGAGGAGCTCTAAGGTTAGGTTTTCTTTTATGCATTATTTTATTCTTGTAATTTAATTATGCAAATTAGTAGCTAAACCCCCTCGGGGTTAGGTTGAGTAGATGAACTTCCCTAGAACTACTTGATCCATGTAATTGGTTATTATATTATTGCAATTCAGTCTTTATTAGTTATTTAATTATCATCTATGTTTAATGCTTTTCATTAGTATACGTATTAGTGAAATTGATCTAGATATCGATTGTTTTCGGGAGATTCTTTTGGTATTCGAATTGATGATAATTATTCAACAGGGTTATTGTAGGGATACGTAGCTTGCGGCTATTGTAGGGATACATAGTTTGCAGTTGTGACTTTTGAATTAACGTTCTTTAATGCTTTCATAATTTCTCATCTCACCTAAGGGATTAGGGAGTTGTTAATAGTGAATAGGATAATAAGACACGGGAGTGATTATTACTACATAAGGGTTAATTCGTCGTGATGAACGAGACTTAATTTGAATTGTGAAATATAATACAAGTAGGAAAAGGGAAGGGATTCGAACCAACCTAACTATTCTTCTCATCTGAAACTTTATCTTTAATTGTTTTTTTTATGCTTTTAATTCCAACAAACTCAAAAACCCCCAACTTTATTGCTTTTATAAATTCCTAAATTCTCTTTAATTGAATTGTTAAACACAATCCATGTGGAGACGATTTTACTTACTACTTTATTACTTGTGACGATTTTGTACACTTGCAAATAAGTCATCAAGTTTTTGGCGCCGTTGCCGGGGATTGTTGTTTCAACGAGGCAATTAGCGTTAATTTAGGAATTTTATTTTTCAGTCAAATATTATAAAAACCAAAAAAAAATATTTTATTTATTTTAGTTGATTCTGTTAGAATTTATTTATATTCAGTTTATTTATTTAGTAGATTTCGTTTATTTAAAATATTGATTGTGTTAGGATTTATTAGATTATTAAAAAAAAAAGAGATCTTGTTTTAATTAGTAGTAGTTTAATTTATTTTCTTTTATATTTTATTTTTATTCCTCTACATAAAAAAAAAGATTTGTTTCTAAAAAAAAAATATATTTTCTGAAATAAATAAATAAATAAAAATTTCAAAAATCTGTTCTTGCAATATTGAACTTACAGACGATTCTGGCTAAGGACAATGCTTGATATTTAAGCGATCCATTGTGATCCACCTCCCTTACCTGGGAATCCCTGTAGTGATATACTTGCAACAACAATAAAAAAATAAAAAAATATTCAAGATCTTTTTATATTTTTCATTGTGCTTTACTATAAATCTGTTTCTTTGAGTTTAGTATGCAATGACAGAACATACAGGAAACCTCATGAAATCCACTGCGATGATATATCAATCCATCGTTGATATTAGCGAAGATGTAGATGTACCCTTTGAAGAAGGCCTAGACCTCTTCTTGGAATATTTTAACAAAGCAGCAAAAGAAAGAGGACTATCACCTGTGGAAGAAACTCTTAGCAAGGATCTTGAAGCACAAGAAGGTGTGTCAACTGAATCAGTTACAACCTAAATTGAGCTAGATTCCATAGGTAACAAAAGTGAAGACTTTGAGGGTGATGAAGTAGTACACATGGAAGATGAGGAACTAGAGAGATTTAAGGAAACATTGAAGGAGCTAGATTCAAGATCACCAGAAAAGGAGCAACAATGGGATAACTGCATACTCATAACCGAAGAATGTAGTGAAATTCTCACAATGGAGCCTACACAAAAGCGGGACGACTCAAGAAGTCTCTCAATACCTTGTTCTATTGGGGAGGCAAATATTGAAGGAGCACTCTGTGATTTTAACTCTAACATAAATTTGATGTCTCTATCTCTTGCAGATGACCAATGGGAGCCAGAATTCCAGAACATGGAACTTATTCTAACCAATCTCGGCATAATCTATCCATGGGGTATCTTCAAAGATGTGCCTATCAAAATCAATGACCTGGTTATCCCGGTAGATTTTGTTGTTTTAGAAGAAGAAATTCCTCTAATCCTTGGGAAACCATTCTTAGCAGCATGTCGCATATTGATAAATAATCAACAACATGAACTTGAACTAAGAATGGATGACAAGGAAGAAGCACATGATGAACAAGAAGATCAAAAGGAACAATTGGTTGAAATAGAAACGGACCAACGCGATGCGTCAAGCGTTCGGGATGAAGATCTCTATAGAGGAACTAAACCCCAACCAATGAAGTCTCAAGAGCAAGATCTCCAACAAAAAGAACAACCCAACAACAAAGCCGAAGAAAAAGCAGAAATTGATAAAGTCATAGATATGATTTGTGCTTTGTTCGCTACGGTTAAGCTGAAGAGGATATGGAAACAACATCCTCTATTTCTCAAGTTCATGGTATTCTTACCAAACAAGAGGAAGAAGATGGATGATATATTCCATCTCTCATATAAGACGCCCTAACAGTCTTTTGAAGTCTAGCTAATGACTTTAAAGAAGCGCTTCTTGGGAGGCAACCCAAGGTATGTTTTATCGCTTTCATTTATTTTCTCGCATTTTAAAAGTTTTTTTTAAATTAGATAGTTTTCAAAAATACTAAGATATGTTTTCAAAAGGGAAGGAATGCCAATTTTTATGCCCAAAAAGATTTTCTTTTCTTTTTTTAAAAAAAAGAACTGTTCCAAAGCCCATCGTGCAACAAATTTCCTATTGTGTCACGATGAAGATAAAACTTTTGAAAAATATGGCATTGGAACAGCCATCGTGCAATGAAACTGCTCATGACACGATGAAAGTTTGAAAGTTACAAAAAGAAACACCGGTTGCAACACTTACACCATCCACCCAATTAACCCTACACTTCTAAACCTTCAAATTCACCATCATCATCATCTCTTTTCTAATCATTCATCCATCACCACAAAAATCAAACCTCAACATTTTCCTACCCCTCCATTCCCAAAACTTCTATACAGCCATTAGACCACAAAATTCAGTCCCATTGCACCAAAGAAAAATAAAAATAACCTCCAGATTTTTATCCAGTCAAGATGGAAGGATGAATGAACGTCTCAAGTCCCAAGTAAAGGAGAGACGATCTCTTGGGACAAAGACGCAGACATTCTTAACCGAGCAAAAAGGATTACCACCAAATTGAGCAACAGAAGACAAAGTCAACTATCAAACCTGATCAGTCACGGTGCACAGTGGGTGAAAAGGTGAAGTAGCTATGACGACGTTACAAAAGTTCAAAGTTTGGGGTAACAAACCCATAGTAGCAACATGTTGCATATCAGACTCAGAGCAGGCACAAGCAGGTCAATACTCAGATAACATCATGGACCTGTTGAATAGGGAGCTGAACTCTATACACCTGGTGTATCATCAACCAGGGCGGGCAGTAAGTCATGGAGCATTCCCGCTGTTCCCTTCTATCTTTGTATCTTAGTAGTTTATCATCTATGTAATGAATGTCATTTGCTGACAGCCCCTATGCTTAAAAAAAAAATGCAATAACTGTTTGCTTGTTTATTATCTAGTGCATGTTAAAAGTTATAGGCAGAGTTCCAGTGACGTAACGACTAGATTTGGATGATCTGAATTTTCCGCCTTTATACAAAGAACACCAAAGGTGATTGCTCAGGAAGCACGGAAGTTTGAGAGACAACGAGACGAGTGACGAAGGTAGTGTTCGCAAGATAAATGTTCAATCTTCAGATACCTAAGCCAAGTGAGGATTTGAGCCAAATATTTCCAAACGGTATTACCAATTTCTTTCGATCTACTATGAGAGTACCGTACACTTGTTTATTTTCTAGAACTTGCTCTAATTAATTCTCTGCTGACTGGTTAATTTGATTATATGCATTGAGGCTATTGTTTGTTATAACCCAGAGCCTTTTCAAGCCACCCTTTATGATAATATTATCCTTTGCTAGCCAATTTTGAGCCGTAAAAAATTATCCCTTTTGTTTCGGTGACAAACCACGTTACAAGCCTATAGACCAGAAAAACAATAAATTACCCTCTTTGGAGTTAAGGTAATAGTTCTCAAGTCTTGGCAACAAAATAAGTTTGGGTTTGCTCATGGAACTAGCAACATCTAAGTTTGGGGTGGGTATACAGAGAACTATCACTACAAAAAAAAAATGAAAAAGAGACGGGAAACATAAAAAATTCCCTAAAAAAATAGTCTCTTAAAAAAAAAAATGAATGAAAAAGAAAAAAGAAAAGAGCCAAAGGGCAAAGATAGTGATAGAAAAGAACCATACAAAGACACATCCGGTTCTTCGGCCCCGTTTGGCCTGACTTATTTTCTCCTTTTTTTCTCCTCCTTAAAAATAGTAAAGAAGGAAAAAATTGTGTTTGACTTCACTTTTCTTTATTTTTTACTTCTTTACTTTATTTCTCTAATACTTTTAAGGAGAAATAGTGTCAAATATAATCTTATACTTCTCTATTTCATTTAAGCTAAAATAAAAAGTAAAAAATAAGCCGGGCCAAACGGAGCCTTAATCTCTGATACCAACACAAAAAGGCACCCTAAGGAATAAGGTTGCGTACACAAAAAGGAACAACAAAGTAGATTTTTAACTCCAATGTTTAACCTACTATTCCCAAAAATGTCCTACCTTGACCCAAGCCACATTATAAACCTGAAAAGACCTCCAAAAATGCATGTATATTGAATTTTGACTGGTTGCTTAGAGTTCTTGCAAGCCTATGGTAAAATGGCAGGTTCTACGATGATTGAGAGTAACCCTTTCAATATTGAGCGAAAAATACAAATGTGAGAGAGAGAAAAGGTTGTACATGGACTCTTCATGAACATTTGTCTGACTTGCTACTATTGACGTCTCTTGAGCCCAAAGTGTTGACTGAGCATGATCGCTGAGGTGAAGTTCAGTGGTTCCATTGCTGACAAATACATAAGGTTGTGAAATTTCTGTCATCTATGTTTATTTGTTGTTTCACTGACGATTTTGCTTGGCAGACATGTTACTTGAGGACAAGCAACTGTTTAAGTTTGAGGTTGTGATGACAGTAATTTATATGATGTTTTTAGTATTAATTATTATTAGTTTAGTATTAGTTTTAGACCAATTACAAGGCAAAAACCTAAAGAAGCAAGCTACTTGTCCAAGAAGTCAAGAATTGAAGAAAATGCTTAAAAAGAGGCTAAAAGGAAGAAAATGCGCAACTTTCAGTCTGCGGACCATAACTTGAGCTACGAGTATCGGAATGAGGTCCGTGACCATGCGTTGGAAAGCTAAGACAAAAATCTACAATTTTCGTGTTGAAGCGAAAACGTAATTTTGCAGTCCCATCGTGCTACGATGGCATTCATCGCAGTACGATGAAGTTGCTTGTTGGCCAAGACAGCACAAGTTTTATTTTTAAAAGCAATCTTTTCATCGTACCACGATGACATGTATCGTGGTACGATGACATTACTTGGTGGCTAAGTAAGCTTAAAAATTAAGCAACTAAATCCTATGGTCATCGTGCCACGATGGGATCCATCGTACCACGATGAGCCTTGCTGCCCAAGTCATAAAAACTATAAATAGAGCTCTACTCCTTCACAATTATTCATTCAGAAATAGGGAGAACTACTACTCTCTAAAGGAAAAGGAGGAGGAGCTCTAAGGTTAGGTTTTCTTTTATGCATTATTTTATTCTTGTAATTTAATTATGCAAATTAGTAGCTAAACCCCCTCTGGGTTAGGTTGAGTAGATGAACTTCCCTAGAACTACTTGATCCATGTAATTGGTTATTATATTATTGCAATTCAGTCTTTATTAGTTTTTTAATTATCATCTATGTTTAATGCTTTTCATTAGTATACGTATTAGTGAAATTGATCTAGATATCGATTGTTTTCGGGAGATTCTTTTGGTATTCGAATTGATGATAATTATTCAACAGGGTTATTGTAGGGATACGTAACTTGCGGCTATTGTAGGGATACATAGTTTGCAGTTGTGACTTTTGAATTAACGTTCTTTAATGCTTTCATAATTTCTCATCTCACCTAAGGGATTAGGGAGTTGTTAATAGTGAATAGGATAATAAGACACGAGAGTGATTATTACTACATAAGGGTTAATTCGTCGTGATGAACGAGACTTAATTTGAATTGTGAAATATAATACAAGTAGGAAAAGGGAAGGGATTCGAACCAACCTAACTATTCTTCTCATCTGAATCTTTATCTTTAATTGTTTTTTTTATGCTTTTAATTCCAACAAACTCAAAAACCCCCAACTTTATTGCTTTTATAAATTCCTAAATTCTCTTTAATTGAATTGTTAAACACAATCCATGTGGAGACGATTTTACTTACTACTTTATTACTTGTGACGATTTTGTACACTTGCAAATAAGTCATCAATACCGCAATGAGCAAGGTGATTAGAGAATTCCTTTGAAGTGAATTCGCCACCACCGTCACTTTGAAATATCTTGATTTTCCTGTCAAAATGATTCTCAACAAGAGCTTGAAATTTAAGAAAGCATGTATAAAAATAAGATTTATTTTTTAAAGGATATAACCATGTGTAGCGTGTAAAATCATCAACAAAAATGACATAGTATTGAAATTTTTGCGAGGAAAGTGTAGGAGCTGGCCCCCATAAATCACTATGAATTTTTTCTAATGGAAAACTTGAAGTAGAATCAGATTTATTAAAGGAAAGTTTGCAACGTTTTCCAAGCTGACAACTACTACATAACACATTTTTTATTAACCAATCTGAAACATTGATAACTTTCTTATTGTCTAGAATCTGCAAGAATTTGACATTTGGATGTCCTAAGCGAGCATGCCAAACTTCAGAAGGTGCTTCTTTGACTGCAGTTAAAGCTTCAATTTTTCCACCTTCAAGTGCATACAAGCTACCTTTTTTATGTCCTTTGGCCAAGATCTGATGTGGTTGATCCTTAATAACAAAACCATTAGTGTTAAACTCAAAAGTGCATGAATTGTCATTGATAAGTTGGCTCACAGACAACAAATTCTTTTTTAGTTTAGGCACTACTAATATATTGTTTAAGTGAAGCTTACCTTGAGTGGTTTTGAGCAATGCTTTACCCGTGTGGGTTATAGGTAAAGATTGTCCATTCCCAACAAAAACAGTGTCGGTGCCAAAATAAGGTTTTAAACTTAAGTTACCTCCTTTGTTTGTCATATGAGTTGTTGCTCCAGAATCGACATAGAAGTTTGGGTCACTTTCTTCATTGATTGTTAAAGCTACCAATGCTTCTTGAGTATTTTCAGTTTCAGAGTTATATTCATACCTATAGAAGCAATCTGGGGCAATATGATTCGTTCTTCCACATATTTGACATGATTCCTTGCTTTATTGTTTTGGTGATCCTCTAAAATTGTTGTTATACCTTGGTAGATGTGGAGTTTGAAGCTTGATTATTGTTGTTTGGACGATTTTGCATAGAGGAATACGAGCCACGACCTCTGAAATTTCCTCTTCCTCCGCGTGTGTTTCTTCCTCGTCCTCGTTGGCCAAAAAAGGCTTGGTTGTGATCAACAGGAGACTTTTCTTCGGTGAGATAAACCTGCTCAAAATTTTGCAATGACATAATAAATTGATTAAAGGAAGGATATGGAGGTTTTCATAAAACCGCAATTCGAAATTCTTTGTATTTGTGTCCAAGTCCTTTTGAAATTTGAAAGACTTTGTCAACATCCGAAACTGGTTTTCCGATGGCTGTGAGTTTGTGACACAATTCTTTGAACTTTCTGATGTACTCATCCAAAGATAGGTCCCCCTTTGACAAAGAATAGAGGCTATTTTTAAGTTGTGCTTCACCATCTTCAGTGTTGGGCAACAGTTTTTCATGGAGTGAACTCCAAATATAGTGGGCTGTATCCCCTCCAAAAGGATCATGCTAACGGTTTCTTCTTTCATATTTCCAAGGAGCCAAGAGGTGAGCAATCCATCATTCAATATCCACTGCACTGCATCTGGATTTTTTATTTTGGTTCCAGATGAATCAGTGATCTCATCATCTGGTTTGGAAGTTCCGGTAATATGGTGTTCAAGGCCAAGGCTTCTAATCAAGGGTAAAATTTGGGATTTCCAAAGAAGAAAATTAGATGTGGATAGCTTGATAGAAACTAGGCTAATTGAACATTGGTGAAAGGATTGAACAGTGAGTTTGGGCTCTTCAACGGAAGTGGATGGTACTGCTACTGATACCATAATGAAAATGGAGGAACACTTGATATAATATTTGATCTAACCAGTTGATCAGAAAGGTTCCGGGCCAGCAAATCCTTCACTTGATGAATCCTTTGTTGAGTAGAGCGGTTGAATTGGGCAGCAATCACCACCGGAACCACCGGAGGGGGGGGGTTGTACCTGCAGGCGCTCCGATGCTTAAGTCAGTGGAGTGAACAAGTACAGAAAAGTGAGAGTATATAATGAGAATAGAATACCTGACCCTCCAGTGAAGGAGGGTATTTATAGATCCCTCAGCGCTGGGCCAAGGTCCTCTTAATGGGCTGTGTTCAACGGCCCAATAGGAGAGACTGCTAGGATTTCTCCGTTGTTGGAGTAAGGAACCGGCATTTAGCCCTTATCCTGGTGACGAGCTGTCCTCATCGTGCGGAGAGTTTGTTTCCTTAAGCATATCGTGTCCTAATAAATAGGAGCACGTTTGAGTTGTGGCGGCACAATGATAGCGAACAGGGAGCTCGCTATTTGCTGGGGAGGGGCTACGAACTCCATATGTCAGGGAGAGCTATGAGCTCAATATTCCGGGCAGGAGCTATGAGCTTCCTTATGTCGAGCAGGGTATGGATTGGGCCAGCTCTAGGCCCAGTCCAGAACAGGAGCCCCCCAAGTCTTTGCTCCTAGTTATAGGAGTAATGACTTTAGGTCGTTTGATTCGCCGAAGTGCTCTGTCCTTGAATAGGAGATCCGTGCCCTTTAGATTGTCCTCGTGAATCGTTATAGTGGAGGACAAATATTTCTGCTCGCAAAATTGTGTTCTGAGGATGTTTTGAGCTCGCATAAGGGAAGGAAAGTTTCTTTGCTCGTAATACTTCGTGTTCGTATAAACAGAGGAAAGTTCCCCTTGCTCGCGGGATTGTGCTCGTCAAATCCTTCAGAGAATTCGCTTTGGGAAGCGTGCTTGCGAGCAGAGGGATGTGACCTTTGAAGTGACAGACGCTTCGCTTCGCATTGCCCCGTGTCAGGCCTATGAACGGGTGCAATGATGGCTATTAGTAGGAGCATTATGACCTCGTTTTACGAGGAGGATCCTTGCCCGTTGGATTCAAACGACGTTTCGTTTTGTGTGAGGTTGGATCTGTATCGTTGGATCTTTTGAACCAGAACCTTTGGATCGACGCAACGGTTTGGATTGCATTGGCGCGTTTCCTCGAACCGTAGCGTACCCTTTGGAGAATCCTTTATAAATAGGAGGGAAAGACTTAAGTTCAGAACTTTCTAGTCTTTTTTTTTTTGTTTCACTTTCACATTTCCCTCTTTTCTCTCATTTCTCTGTGCCATTGAAGTTTGAAGATCCATTCGTCTGATCCAAGTCGAAATTTTACCGTCATCATCACGTTTCTTTAAACAGGTATGATTTTGTGGTTAAATCTCTTGCTTTGATTTGTAGTTTTCCACCGGAAAAGTGTTGGTGGTTGGTGGTGGTTTTTCCATCACCGGAACAGGTATTTTGTTCCTGTGTCCCCCGTTGACGGTGGTTCTAGGTTGTTTTTAAGCTGATCCTGTTGCATGTATGTGGTTCCGCTTCCGTTTATAGATTTTTTGTGCGTTTTGGCACTCCGGCGCCGCCGTTGATCGGCGTCGCGCCGATGAATCTTCATAAGATCTTATGAAGATTCGTGAGTTTTCTGGAAAATTTCAAGAACATGAAGGATATTGATGAACAACGTGTCGGGGACGAATGTCCCCATTTTATGTCATCGCAGAAACTTCGCATGCTTAGAATTTCGTTGGGGACCTTCTCCCCGTTTTAATAACTTAAAAGAGAATTCTGATAGTTTCCCCGTATTTGAGCTTTGCCCAATTGTCGGGGAGCTTCTCCCCGTTTGAAACTTAAACTTTAGGCACAAAGTTTCGGGGAAAAGCCTCGTTGGGACACTTCTCCTCATTTGAAACTTAGTTTAATGCCACTTGTTGAGGGCTTTGGTTGAGGGCAGCGTGCCCGCGCCTATCCACGCCCTTTCACTTGAATTGCGGTGGAGGGGTGGATTTGATTGAACTGTCGAATTCACTTTTCTTTCGCCGCTTTTCAGGTAACACATGGCTGAGGATCACGAGGACGTTTTTGAGCCCGAGGAGGAGGAAGGGGTTAGAACCGAGGAGCCTGTCGATGATGACGAGGATCTCCTTGCGCGTCCAGAATGGAAATGGATATCGCGTGAGCCTCGGAGGATAGCGTCGGAGATAACCTCGACGTCACTGGGCGTGTTTACAATTCTCGAGGAGGACCCTCTCGCCAGAAATTTTAGAGTGTACAATCCTGGTCCCCTCCAGCGCATATGCACGACATTTCACGGGGATGGATTTGGTATGTACGAGTTCGTCTTTAAAGATCTTCGCTTAAGACTCCCCTTTTCCCCGTTAGCAGTGGAGATTTTCGACTATTTGAAGTTAGCCCCGTCACAACTTCATCCGAACTCTATGGCGTTTGTGCTCGCCTTTGAGCGCCTTTGTGAGTATTTGAACGTGACGCCCACTCGCTCCCTTTTCTTCCGCGTATTCAGGCTACAACGTATGACGAAGGAACTAGGTCGGCGGAGTTGGGTATCCCTGAAGCAGCGAGTGTCTTTGTTTGACATGTACGCTGAGTCTATTCGGGGCTTCAAGTCGCGGTTTTATGTTATCCGAGCAGAGACTCGAGCTGGGAGGGAGGCTCTTTTTAAGTGGGAGGTGGAGAGGAACGAGGACGGAACTGTGAAGAAGGACGAGGATGGCTCTGTCATGATGAAGGAGGTCGAACGATTCCCGATGAGTTGGACCGAGGAACATTTTAAAAAGGGCACAGACGCCTATCTTACCGCGGATGCGTCCTTGACAGTCGCGGAGAGGCGTGGTTTGAGATCGTTGCAGGATTTCATTAAGGGCTTTTCCCCCGCCAAATTGGTAACTAGGGCCGGGGAGCCCGTTCTTGACGAGGAAGGGAATGAGCAGTTCGTTCCTCGCCTCATTAATACGAAAAGATTGCTCGAATGTGATAGTCGAGCAAAAAGTCGCGAAGTGTTGGGTACTTGATCCGACCCTTATGCCCATTTTATACTTGGCGTTTGTGATTGCTTCTGTTTAGATTTCCTTATTGATTTCTTTCCCCGAATTTGACTTTATGTTTCTCACTCTTTTCGCAGATTCAATGGCTGATTTTGCTGCTGACCTTAGCAAAATTGTCTCCGAGAAAAAGCTTGCTGGAGGAGCGGGGAAGGCCGGGAAGAAGAGGAAGTTGGCGACCAAAGGAAGTGCTGTCTTTGGTAGTGGTTCATCTTCCCCGGGTGGGGCTAGCTCCTCGCTGGGGACGAAGTTGACTTCCCCACGCATCCCGCAGAAGACAAAGCTGATTAAGGAGGAGGCCCCGGTCATCGACCTGGAGATTGAGAAACCCTTCCTCCTCTCAAGGTTGATCACCAACAAAGAATTCTTGGAGAAGAATCCCTTGCAAGTGGCAGCTGCGGAGAAGGCTGCTATTCTGGGGGCTGATGAGGATACTGGTCGGGAGAGGATCCTCGAGGATTCTGCAGGATTGTTGAGGATGCTGGAGACGGTGCTGGTTTTGCACGACGAGAGAGGTAATCGCCTTAATGACCTTGAGAAGTTGAAGTCGGATTATGGTAAGTTGGAGGCGGAAAACATGAAGCTGGAGAATGAGGTGGTTGACCTTCGGGGAAAGAAGGAAAATTTTGTGGCTGCTGCTAAAGAAAACAGGGAGCTGAAAGAAGAGGTTGCCAAGTTCAATGAGGAGAAGAAAAAACTTGAGGGGGAGGTCGAGTTGCTGAAGTCGGCCATGGCCCCTGCGGAGGATGAAACTGAGAACACCAGGGATTTATCGACCCGAGCTGACTTCGTTGGGCGTGTAAGAAAGTTAGGTGATTCTGTGCTTGCTGGGGTGAAGCATGGTTGGCAGAACGCCCTTGCTCAAATCAAAGTTGCGAATCCTGGCGCAGAGCTCAGCTTCGAGGGTATGGGAGTCTTTCGCGAGGTCGTCGACGGTCAAATTATCCTCCCCGAGAAATACAAGGAGGTAGAGGCTGCCGAACTAACAGGTGAGGATGATATGGACGACGACGGGGAGGAAGAGGAAGATGACGGGTCGAGCAAGAAGACTAGCACCCCCGAGGATGAAGATTAGCTTGGGCCTGCGTGCCGTCATGTTGTATTTTCCTGCTTCCGTTGAATATTTTGGGGGCCTGCGTGCCCGTTGTTTCTTTGAATATTTCGAATATTTTGTATGAATTGTTGGGGGCTTTCATGCTTAAATGTAACTTTTGAACAAATGGGCTTTGTCCCCGTTTTATATAATTTGTTTGTTTGCTAAGTATTTGCCTTTGCCTTTAACTTCTGCGTGTTTATATGCCCGTTTATGTGTGTTCATAATATTCTGCTCGGCTGTTAGTTGCTTTACTACATACTTTAAGAAAATATTTCTAAGTGTTTTTCGAGCAGAAGCGTTGAATCCGAGGCGTTTCTTCTAAGTGTTTTTCGAGCAGAAGCGTTGAATCCGAGGCGTTTCTTCTAAGTGTTTTTCGAGCAGAAGCGTTGAATCCGAGGCGTTTCTTAGAACTCGAATCAGCGGGGAAAGGCTCGTCGGAGAGTTCTTTCCTCGCGGCTTGAACCTCCCATCGCGAGCTGGGTGTTAATCCTGGCACAGGGCGACGAGCTCGTTGTCTGAGTTCTCTCCGCCAGAAGCAATTTCCCTTCCCCTTTCCGGGGACAGAGTTCATGCTTACTTAGGTTTTAGACAGATGTTTGTGCCTGAACATCCTCCGTTGTCCAGGTGCGTCTGCCCTTTTGCCGAGGAAGACACTACCTTGGCTTTGTAAGCCTTGTTCGGCAATAACTTAGCTATAGTACTGTTTTAGTTTTTGTGCGTTCCAGGGTCGGGGAAGCTCCTTCCCCTGAAGATCTTCGAGGTAATAGGCACCATTTTCCGTTTTTCCTCGGACTCGATATGGTCCTTCCCAGTTAGGTGCTAATTTGCCCTCGTGAGAGTCTTTGGCGTTTCGTCGTAGGACGAGGCTGTCAACGTCGAATTCCCTGGGGATAACTTTGGTATCATGTCGAGCAGCCACTTTTTGCTTGAGGGTTGCTTCCTTCAAAGACGCGCCCGTGCGAATTTCTTCGACGAGGTCTAGCTCCTCTCGGAGTGCCTCGTCGTTCATCTCTTCGTCGAGGGGCTGTTGCGTACAACGAGAAGGTTCTCCAATTTCTACGGGGATAACTGCTTCCGTCCCGTATACCAAGCGGAAAGGAGTTTCCCCGGTTGTGGAGTGTGGTGTAGTTCGATAGGCCCAGAGGACGCTGTGGAGCTCTTCGACCCATTTCTTCTTATTGTCGTCGAGTCTCCGTCGAAGTCCGCGCAGAATTACTCTGTTCGCGGCTTCGGCTTGCCCGTTAGTTTGGGGGTGCTCGACGGATGTGAAGCGTTGTTTTGTGTTGATCGCGACGAGGAATTCGCGAAATTTCTTATCTGTAAATTGCGTTCCGTTATCGGTGACCACAACTTGTGGGATTCCGAAACGGGCGAGGACGTCTCGTTTGAAGAAACGGAGTATGTTAAATGCGGTTATGTTCGCAAGTGGTTCGGCCTCGACCCACTTGGTGAAGTAGTCGACGGCTACGATGAGGTATTTGTTTTGAGCAAAACCCGTGGTGAAGGGTCCGAGGATATCCATGCCCCACCATGCGAAGGGCCAAGGAGAGGATAGAGACTTCAGCTCGTTTGGGGGAGCTAGGTGCATGTCGGCGTGCTTTTGGCACTTGTCGCATTTTTTGACGTGTTCCTTGGAGTCCTGTTGCATGGTGGGCCAGTAATAACCAGCTCGGAGGGCTTTTCTGGCGAGCGATCTTCCTCCCAGGTGCTGGGAATTGATCCCCTCGTGTATCTCCCGTAATACGTAGTCGACTTTTTCCTCCTCGATACACTTCAGGAGGGGAATGGAAAAGCCCCTTCTGTACAGAATTCCGTCGAGGAGGACATATGAGCACGCTCGTCGTTTGACTGCCGCTGCCACTTTCTCGTCCGAGGGCAAGGTGTTGTTCGCGATATAGTCGTGCACGGGGGTCATCCAGCAATTGCTGTCCCCGATTGCGTTAATGTCGAGGGTAGTTGGGGATTTTTCTATGCTTGGTCGTGAGAGGATTTCCTGTATTACGGATTTGTTTCCCTCTTTTTTCTTTGTGCTCGCCAGTTTGGAAAGGATGTCTACTCGAGTGTTGTCTCCTCGGGGGACATGGTGTACCTCAGCGGAGTCAAATTTTGCTATTATGTCCTTTACGAGAGTTAAGTATTCGGAGAGGTTATCGTTTTTAGCTTGATATTCTCCGAGCACTTGTGATACGACGAGCTGAGAGTCCGTGCAGATCTTAATGTTCTTTGCGCCTATGTCCTCGGCTAATCATAGTCCTGCGAGGAAGGCCTCGTATTCGGCCTGATTATTTGACGTCGGGAAGGAGAGGGTTAGAGAGACCTCGATGACTGTGCCCTTCCCATTTTCGAGTATGATTCCTGCCCCAGCTCCTGTCGAGCTGGACGCTCCGTCGACGAAAATAGTCCACTTTTCTGTTTCCTCGGGTGAGGAGGTGGGAGCCGTCATTTTGGCGACAAAGTCGGCAAGGACTTGTGCTTTTAGAGCTTTCCTGCTTTCGTAGCGGATGTCGAATTCGGATAGTTCTAAGGACCATTTTAGCATCCTGCCCGCCATATCGGGCCGGCTGAGCAGCGATCGGATTGGTTGGTCAGTTCGGACTACGATCGTATGTGCGAGGAAATAGTGTCTTAGCCTCCTCGCGGCGTTTATGAGTGCGATGGCTACCTTTTCGATTAGTAGGTAGCGGAGTTCAGGGCCTTGCTGGTGAAGTAGACAGGTTTCTGTCCTTCTGCTGTTTCGCGGATGAGGGCGGCGCTAACGGCCTCGGAGGCGACCGCGATGTAAAGAGTCTCCTCGTCGTCTGGTCGCGATAGGACTGGCGGTTCGGAGAGGGCCTTTTTAAGGTGTTGTAGGGCCTGGTCGCATTCCTCGGTCCATTCGAACGCGGATTCTTTCCTCAAAAGTTTGAAAGGGGGAGTGCGTGTTGAGCATATTTTGCGATAAAGCGAGATAATGAAGTTAGCATTCCGTTAAGTGTTTGAATCGATTTTTTATCGTGGGGGACAGGTAGTTCGGTGAATGCTCTGCATTTGTCGGGGTTGGCTTCGATTCCTCGTTCCGTTAGGTAGAAACCGAGGAATTTCCCTGCTCGCATCCCGAAGGTGCATTTTTCGGGATTAAATCGCATTTTGTATTTTCTAGCTTGCTCGAATACCTTTCGTAGGTGAGCCGTGTGGTCGACCTCGTCGTGAGATTTGACGATCATGTCGTCCATGTATACCTCGAGCATGTCCCCTATTTGTGTTCAGCATACTTTATTCATCATTCTCTGGTATGTGGCACCAGCGTTTTTTAAACCGAAGGGCATAATGTTATAATAGTAATTTCCCGTTGGGGTCATGAAGGCAGTTTTGTACCTGTCGGCGACTGCCATCGGTATTTGATTATATCCTGAGTACGCATCCATAAAAGACAGTAATTTAAAACCAGATAAGTTATCTACAAGACTATCTATGCATGGTAAAGGATAAGAATCTTTAGGGCAAGCCCTGTTGAGATCGGTATAGTCAACACACATACGCCATTTTCCATTAGATTTCTTTACGAGTACAACATTGGAGAGTCAGGTTGTATACCTGGCCTCAGAAATAAAATTTGCCTCTAAGAGGTCTTTTACAGCTTTTTGGGCAGCCTCCTCTTTCTCGGGAGACTGCTTCCTCCTACGTTGTACTACATATTTGGCGTTGGGGTCGACAGTGAGCTGATGACATGCGACCTCAGGGTCCAACCCGGGCATCTCTGCAGCACTCCAAGCAAACAGATCGGCGTTCTCTCTCAGGCAAGCTTTGAGCTGCTTCCTTGCCAACTCTGGTAGTCCAGCTCCGATCTTGACTCCTCTGCTGGGATCTTCGCCAAAGGGGACGAGCTCGAAATCACCATCTGGAATGGGGCGAAAATTTTCTTTGCTCGCCTCGTCCTCTTCTTTCTTTTCTTTTCGGAGCTTTTTCTCTTCTTTGTGCTCCTTCTTATAGTGCCTGGTGTCGAGCTCAACGTTGCTCACACTTGGTGCTGGGAGCAAGGATGTCAGCTTTGGTTTCTTTGACGGGCTGGGGAGCTGGCCGATATAGCTGAGGCCTTTGGTCGCAGCGTCGAAGCATCTTCTTGCAGCTTCTATATCCCCATGCAGAGTGGCAACGTGCCCCTTGGTAGTGTAGTATTTCATCTTCAAGTGGGCAGTAGAAGGGACGGCGAGCAGATTAGCCATTGCCTCGCGGCCCAGGATGCACTGATAGAGTGATGGGCAATCCACGACCAGAAACTGAATTTTGACAGACCTAGCTGCCTCACCTTCTCCGAAAGTTACCACGAGGTCAACATAGCCCCATGGTTTGGTTGTTGCTCCGTTGAATCCTTGGAGGTCGGAGCCTACATAAGGTGCCAGGTAGGTCTCATCGAGCTGCAAGGCGGTGAAACATTGGGAGAACATGATATCAGCCGAGCTCCCGGTGTCGACGAGGATGCGGCGGACATCGTAGTTGGCCATGTCTGCCCGGACGAGGAGTGGAATGTGGGCATTAGGTGTCCCACCGGGAAGTTCCTCCATGTAGAATGCGAGGGGAACCGAGCCTTTTTTGGGCCTGTCGAGGGTGACAGGTTGACTGGAGGAGGAGTCGATGAGCTCCTCGAATTTCCTTTTAACAGAACCGATGGTTTTTTGACTGTAACCACCGGCGGATATAACCATTGTTTCAGCAAAATTTTCCCACTTAGAAAAGGTGGGATGAGAGGTTTTGTCCTCGAAGTTGTCGGGGACACGGAAATCTTCTGGTCGCGAGATGGAAAGGGCGACCTTCTTAGGTTCTTTCCCGCCAGATGCGGGATGATATTCCTCGACGCTTGCGGTTTGTCGAGCAGCTTGTTTGGGACTCTCTTCGCGCTTGAACCTTCCCAGCCTTCCCTGGCGAATGAGAGTTTCTATGGCATCCTTCAGATGGATGCATTTGTTGGAACAAAGTGGGTCTGACATGAACCTCTAATGTTTTAAGTGGTTTTGATGATAACAAAGTATTAAAATTACAATTGGAATTACTAATGGTTATTCTAGTGTGCAGAACTACAAGTTAAAATTCATTCAGAAGCACTATGAATAATAGCAGAGAAGCCAGTCAAAACAAGCTCTGAAAGCACATCACTGTTCATCAGAAGCTTAAGTTTTGTATGTTAAAGAAAGTGCCTCTGAGGACAAAAACAAGGCTCTGACGGACTCAGAAGCAAAAAGGGCCTCAAGAAGCATTGATAACAGCATCTGAAGCAAAAGGAATTTACGTCACTCAAGAGCTGACATATTCAGAACCAATGATTGAAGAACAATCTACTTCAAGGATCTGTCACGTCCACAGGAAAGAATATTCGTTGGTACAACGTTAACCTTATCCATATGTGGAGCGCAATTGAGAAACGTACTATTGTACTATTATTACTCAAAATGGATGAGTGATAATTCAAATAGCAAGGTAGTGGAATTGGATATCTTTACCAAAGAAGGTAACTACAGCTATCACAATTGTACGAATAAATTCCAGCTGGCACCTCTCTCTCTGCAACGGTCATCATCTTCCTCCAAGTATAAATAGAAGACTCAAATGGAAGAAATGACTACTATTCGAACAACCATTCTACCAACACTGTTCAAAGACTAAGAAGCATTCTGACATCATAATTTAAATCTGTCATTCTAAGTCTTAGAACAATTTGAGTTGTATTTTGTAAACACCTCTGATAGTATATCAAGTGTTCCTTAACATTCATTCTTATTCTTAAGTTTGTTTGAGAAGTCTCTTGTTAAGTTTAACTTGAGCATTTGAGAAGTCTCTTGTTAAGTTTAACTTGAGCATTTGAGAAGTCTCTTGTTTAGTAAAACTTGAGCACCTGAGAAGTCTCTTGCAAGTGTGCTTGAGCAATTTGTAATCTTAAGTAGATTATAGTGAAAATCTCTTGTTAGTAACAAGGGGACTGGAGTACTCTCGATTTGTGAGGGGAACCAGGATAAATTCTGTGTCTTTCTTTCTCTCTCTCAGCACCCTCTTTTTATTTTGTGTTTATATCCGCTGCATACTTAGTTTTATTTTGAAAAACTTTTAATTCTCAAAACACAATTCAACCCCCCCTTCTTGTGTTTTTCCACCTTCAATTGGTATCAGGAGCTGGGCTGTTGCCTAACTCTCACCTATCAGTGAAACAGTTAAGATTCAGGGACGAAAAACATGTCTGCTGAGAAGAATCTCAATGAAGTTCCTTTTGACTATGATTCTAATTCTAAAGACAGAAGGTCTTCTGACAAAATTCCCTTTTTCAATGGAACTGAGACTGGTTATCCATTCTGGAAAACCAAGATGTACAGTCACATCATGGCGATTGATTGTGATCTGTGGGACTTGGTAGAAGATGGAGTGAACTTTGAAAATATGGACTTAGAAGGCGTTGTTAGCTCTAAAGACAGAAAGGCTTTTACACCTACTCAAAAGTTGGAATATAAGAAGCATCACAGTGTAAAAGGGATGATGACAAATGCCATCTCTCATGATGAGTACTTGAAAATTGGAGATAAGAGAACGGCTAAGTCTATCTGGGATTCTCTTAAATCCAAGTATGAAGGAAATAAACAAGTTAAGGAGGCTAAGGCCAACTTGTTAGTACATCAGTATGAATTATTTAAAATGAAGGACGGAGAGGACATTGAGACAATGTTCTCTAGGTTCCAAATTCTTGTTTCGGACTTCAAGTTTTAGATAAGAGCTATACTGAGGCTGATCATGTAAGGAAAGTACTCAGAAGCTTGCCGCCAAAGTGGAGACCAAAAGTGACAGCGTTTCAGGAATCTAAGGATTTAGATACTATGTCTCTTGAAAGCTTGGTTAGTTCTCTAAAGTGTCATGAGATGGAACTCATGACTGATGAAACGACTAAGAAGCTAAAAGGGATAGCCCTGAGCACCAAAAGTTCCTCTAAGGCTCTGAAGGCGAAGGTTATAGTATCTGATGAAGAAGCTTCTGAAGAAGGTCACGAGATGGACTCTGATGAAGAAGAAGAAATGGTTCTGATGGCTGCAAGAGTATCGCAATGGGCTAAGAGAAGCAAGAAGTATGCTGGTAAGTTTGGAGGTTCTTCCAAGAAGGTTGGTACTTCTAAGGATAAAAATGAAGAACAAAACAAATGCTTTAAGTGCAACAAACCAGGACACTTCATTGCTGACTGCCCAGAGAACCTGAGTAAAACATCCAAGAGAACCTCTAACAAAGAAAGATACAAAAGTAAGCTCAAGAAGGGGTTCCTTGCCACTTGGGATGATTTGGATCAGGAATCAGATTCTGATGGGGAAGAAGAAGCAAACCTAGCCTTGATGGCAACCGCTTCTGACCAAGAGAACTCTGAGCACGAAGCTGACTCAGATTCAGAAGATGAAGATGAGGTACTTGCTAAACTTTCTCGTTCTGAATTAATAGATTCCTTAAAAGATGCCTTAAAACTTTTAACCAAAAAGGCGGGTGAGTGTAAGGTCCTTAAAAAGGCCTATAACAACCTGACCGAAAAGGCAAATGAAATAATTGAACAAAATGAGTCTCTAAAATCAAGAAATGAATTTATGGAAACTCATTATGTTCTTGATGATAAGGTTCCTCCAGAACATGAATTTGCTCTTCAGGAATTCCTTATCAATGGAATGAAAAGAAGTAAAATAGCCTCTTTGATTTATCATGTAAGTAGAAATAGAGGAGAAGGTCTTGGATTCTCACGTTTTAAAGATAATCCATTATCTTCAAAGTCCTCTAATATAGATAAATCAAAACCTAAGGTTGTCTTTGTAAAGAGTCAATCAGAAGTTCTAAATGAGTCAGCCTCTAATAGAACATCAAAGCCAGAGGCTCAAGAGTCAAAGGCTCAGAAGGATAAAACCTCAGAACCTAAGATTTTTAAGCCTCAAACTAATGTTAAATCTAAAGAAGCTCTGACACATTCAAGAACAAAGCTCAAGAGCTATACTAAACCCAAAAACTTTTCAACAAGGGTGGTTAACTCTAGAGGCTCTGATAGGTCTTTCAAACAAAGACCACCTAGACCTGTAAAGACTAACACAAAAGGACCCATAAAGATATGGGTACCAAAATCTCAAATAATATTTGCTTCAGGTTTGCACACTAAGAAGGCCAAAGCAGCAATGCTGGTACCTGGACAGTGGCTGCTCACGACATATGACGGGAGAAAGGCATATGTTCCAAACCCTGACTCTGAAAGAGGGAGGTACTGTGGGGTTTGGAGGAAACCAAAAAGGGAAGATCATTGGTACAGGTATAGTTGGTAACTCTTCTCTTTCAATTAAAAATGTTTGGTTAGTTGATGGCCTCAAACATAATCTGCTTAGCATTAGTCAATTTTGTGATAGCGGATTTATTGTTAAATTTGATAAAGAGGCATGTACAGTAATCAATGACTCTGACAAGTCCATATTGTTTAGAGGATTAAGAAGAGGTAATGTTTATAAGGTGAATCTGTCAGAACTCACTGAGCAGAAGATAGTTTGTCTTCTATCTCTGAATGATGAAAAGTGGGTCTGGCACCAACGCTTAGGTCATGCTAACTGGAGATTAATCTCTAAGCTTAGTAAACTAAAGTTGGTTAAAGGCCTGCCAAATCTTAAATATCATTCAGATGCTCTGTGTGGTCCTTGTCAGATTGGCAAAATTTCAAAAACTTCTTTTAAACCTAAAAACATTGTCTCTACCTCAAGACCCTTAGAACTACTTCACATTGATTTGTTTGGTCCAGTAAGTACTGCCTCAATCAATGGGAAGAAATATGGATTAGTCATTGTTGATGATTACAGTAGATGGACTTGGGTAAAGTTTCTAAGAGTGAAAGATGATGCATATGATGTGTTCAGCATCTTCTGCACTCAAGTGCAAAATGAGAAAGGTCTCAAAATCTTAAAGGTAAGAAGTGATCATGGTGGTGAATTTGAAAACGAACCATTTGCAACTTTTTGTGAAGATCATGGCATTGTCCATGAGTTCTCTGCTCCTAGAACACCACAACAAAATGGTGTTGTAGAGAGAAAGAACAGGTCTTTACAAGAAATGGCAAGAACCATGATGCATGAGACAAAACTTGCTAAGCACTTCTGGGCAGAAGCTGTAAACACAGCTTGTTATATTCAAAATAGGATCTATATAAGACCTCTATTGAATCTAACAACATATGAACTCTTCAAAGGAAGAAAGCCCAACATCTCTTACTTTCATCAGTTTGGATGTACATGTTACATTCTAAACAACAAGGCCTACAAAAGAAAATTTGATGCCAAAGCTTGTAAGGGAATCTTTATAGGTTACTCTGAACGCTCAAAGGCATACAGAGTGTATAATTCTGAAACTAACACAGTGGAAGAATCTATACATGTTAGATTTGATGATAAAGAGCCTGACAGTAAAATGTCAGAGCAAGATAATAGTTATGCAGGTGTTCCATACCAATACATCGATTCAGAACCTGAAAAAGCATCAGAAGCTGTTGAAGCTTCAGAAGCTGTATTGGAAGAAGATGCTGAAGAAGCATCTCAATTAGAAGCATCACAAGAACATGATGACACTTCAGAAGAAGACACTCAACCAAGTGCTGATGTTGATGAAGCTCCAAGAAGGAAGTTCAAATATAGATCATCACATCCAGAAGATTTAATTCTTGGAAACAAAGAAAGTCCAAGAAAGACAAGATCAGACTATCAACAACTTGATTCACTTCTGGGACTAATCTCAATGATAGAACCAAAAAATGTTGATGAAGCACTTACTGACGATGGATGGATTGTAGCTATGCAAGATGAGCTCAATCAGTTTCAAAGAAATGATGTATGGGATTTAGTGCCAAGACCAGCACATAAGAACATCATTGGAACTAAGTGGGTATTTAGAAACAAGATGAATGAACAAGGTGAAGTGGTAAGAAATAAAGCTAGACTGGTAGCACAAGGCTACAGTCAGCAAGAAGGTATAGACTTCACTGAAACATTTGCTCCAGTAGCAAGACTGGAAGCAATCAGGTTACTTCTTTCATATGCTGTTAACAATGGAATCACATTGTACCAAATGGATGTTAAGAGCGCCTTTCTTAATGGTGTTATTTCTGAAGAAGTATATGTCAAACAACCCCCAGGTTTTGAGGATTTGAAAAATCCTGATTATGTTTATAAACTTAAGAAATCACTCTATGGTCTCAAACAAGCTCCAAGAGCTTGGTATGAAAGACTGAGTAATTTCCTTTTAGAAAATGGTTTTCAAAAAGGTCAAATTGACAATACATTATTCAGAAAGACATCTAAGAAAGATATCTTAATCATTCAAATATATGTTGATGATATTATTTTTGGTTCTACTAATGCTTCCTTGTGCAAGAGTTTTTCAAAGCTGATGCAGGATGAATTCGAGATGAGTATGATGGGTGAATTGAAGTTCTTCCTTGGAATCCAAATTAATCAAGGAAAAGATGGCACTTACATTCATCAAAGCAAGTATACAAAAGAGCTTCTGAAGAAGTTCAACCTTGATGACTGCAAGATAATGTCTACACCCATGCATCCTACCAGCAGCTTAAGCAAAGAAGAGATAGGAAACAAAGTAGATCAGAAGCTGTATCGAGGTATGATTGGTTCTTTACTCTACCTTACAGCATCTAGACCTGATATTTTATATAGTGTATGCTTGTGTGCTAGATTCCAGTCAGATCCTAGAGAACCTCACTTAACTGTTGTTAAGAGGATCTTTAGATATCTGAAAGGAACTACTAATCTAGGACTTCTTTATAAAAAATCCCTAGATAGTAAGCTAGTTGGATTCTGTGATGCTGACTATGCTGGTGATAAGATTGAGAGGAAATCCACTAGTGGAAATTGCCAATTCATTGGTGAGAATCTCATATCTTGGGCCAGTAAGAGACAAACAACTATTGCTTTGTCTACAGCAGAAGCAGAATACATCTCAGCTGCTAAATGCTGCACACAGCTTCTCTGGATGAAATATCAGTTGGAAGATTATAACATAGCTGAAAGTAGTATTCCACTATATTGTGACAATACTGCTGCTATTCATTTGTCTAAGAACCCTATTCTACACTCTAGAGCTAAACATATTGAAATAAAACACCATTTTATAAGGGATCATGTTCAGAAAGGTACAATAGATATTCAATTCATTGATACTGAACATCAATGGGCTGACATATTTACTAAACCTTTAGCTATTGAAAGATTTGATTTTATCAAAAAGAATTTGAACATGCACTATATCTCTTAAGAAAATTAGCTCTGAGAAGTAGAATAAAATTAGCATCTGAAGCTCTATCAGAACCTCTTATAATTTAGAGTATCCCTTGGGAAGCTCTGAATAATTTAGGCTCTGAAGAGTAACAGGTTCTGATGAGGTGTCAGATACAAATGAGTGAGGCTCTGAACCTTTTGGAAATGAAACGTTCAGTACGAGTAAGTGTACAACAGTTGTCTATACACGCGTCAGCTATGATTAAACTTTTACAACACGTGTCTAGATCCTGATGGGCAGAGAACAGTTAATGATGATTATGGCAGTTAAGTATATTATTTAATTTTTAAAACTGCTCGCGCTCCCTCCCAATGTTTATTTTCTCTGTGTATGTGTGCTAGTTACTATTCATAAGTCACTTCACTCACTTGCACAACTTTTTACACAAAATCACTACCTACACAACCCTAGACCTTACAGAAATTCCCAATCTTCATCTTCTTAATTCTCTGCAACTATGGCTGCTCGTTCATCAAACGAAATCGTTCAAGAACCCTTTAACCCTACGTTACCACCCATCATCGATCTTAATTCAAAAGATAATCTAGTCTACGAACATCATCAAACCGACGCTGGACCAGACTCTTATGATTTCTTCACTGAGAAGTTCGTGGATTTTGAAAGTTTGAAAGCGAATGAGATTGACATTCAATACTTGTTCTACAACCAACAATGGCAAAATTATTTTGAGATGCTTAATGGCTTCGTATACTACGACATAGTGAAGTATTTCTGGCAGAAGGCTAAAGTGTACGATAGAGCAAGTGCTGATAAAGAATACAAGGATATGGTTGAGAAGAACAAGGAATTACGAGGGAAAACAAGAAAGGAACTTGGTCTTAAACCTTATAGAGAAAGGGAAATTAGGTCAAATATTTTGGGAATCAATGTTGTGATAACTCAGGCACACATTGCTAAGATTCTGGGTTTAGACAACAAAGGAGAAGATATAGAAGTGTATGATAAGAAAAGCAAGCATTTGGATTCAATTCATCAGGACCTCTTTAAATCTGGATGCACACAAAAGGATTTTGGAAAAGTAATGCACATGAAGCACACATTTGAATTTGCTTTTAGAATGTGTTTGTGTACCATCTTCACCAGAAAAGGTGGATTGGATACCATCTCCATTCCACACAAACATCTCATCTGGTTCTTATACAAGAGGGTGAAAGTTAATTTGGCTAAGATTCTTTTTGAGCACATGTGCTTTACCATCAATGAGGGTAGAACTAAAATACCATCAGTCATTCATCACCCAAGGTTAATTTCAGAACTGATAAGGCAAACCAAACTCACAGATATTGTGAGTGCCAAAGAAAAACTTAGAGTTTTCCAAACTGCTAAGTATGATGCATCAGTTCTGGTCAACATGAAGAGAAAAACCAAGGAAGAAATCATTCAAGTGAAAACACCTCTACAGCAAGTGTACGAAAAGTACTTCTGGTGTGATGGGTTTCCCACCATATCAGAACATGATAATGATGAGGTCATCAAGAACTTTCTTGAGTCAGTAAGAAGAGATACTGGGGTTAGTGTGCCCAGGAAAATGGTTGTAAGTGTTCCTAATTGGGATATCTTCAAGGGACCAAGAGATATTACAAGGAACAGAAGAAAGCCAAGAACTACTGAGCAAGAAATGATTGATGAAGGCTCTGATGATCAAAAGCATGATAGTGCTGATGAGATTGAGGAAGGTGAAAGAGGTGCTGGAAATATGATGGCTGAAGCTGTTTAGAAGGAAAAGCGTACAAAGAAAAGGCATGATAGGCCTTCAGCTTCTGAGGAAGATCAGAACTCTGCTAAACCTGCAAAGAGATTAAAGACCAGAGCTTCTAAACCAAAAGGTAAGACCTCTGAATCTAATACTTCTAGCATTCCTGTAGCTCAGGATATTGGTTCTGAACCCCAACCCTCCATTGCTAACCCTTCTACTTCTCAACCTCCATCATCTACCAATCAACCTCAACCCATAGACTTCACCGTACCTATTAGTGTAGTCTTACCTGATCATAAAGCTATATCATCATCATCATCTGATACTAGCACTGACTCTGAGGAATTCATTGCTAAGATAATCAGAGAAGGACCAAAGAAAACAAATCTTAAAAAGACTACCAAGAGACCTATTAAGAAACCAATCCAACTCTCTTCTGATGAAGAAACCCCCATCATCATAGACACTACCATCCTTAATCAACCAACAACTACTGAATCCGTTCTTGATCATCTCCAACAACATCTATCTGGAGATGCCTTTACACATTCCAATCCCAACTCACCTCGTTTTCATATTGTCAAACCCACTACTGATCAAACCATCCAAGAACCACCTATTGTTCAATCCATTCAAACACCCCCTCCTTCACTTGATCACATCTCACAAGTGAATCCACCTACATTCACACCTGTTCAGGATGAGTCAATTGCTCATTCTGAAGAACAACAAAAATCACCTCATCCATCACCTATCAATGTCATTGAAACTGAACAATCTCCATTACCTCCACCAGAAATATACTCCACTGAATCATCTCCTTCACCTTCACCACAACCTGTCTTTGACCCACTCAATAAACCTCTAGTTTTAGAAGAGGTTCTTGAGCTTTACCAACACCTAACTAAAGCTGAACGTCAAATATTCAAGGATTCCATCAATCTTGATGATGATATCATACCTCCAAATCTCAGTAAAATCAAAATCATTGAACTCAAAAGAAAGAAACCTGAACCAACCATTCCCTTTGACCCATCCTTACCCTTTTTCAATTCTGACTCTGAACCAAACCTTGAGTTGCTAAATAATGCTATAGGTATTAGACTTAAGAGGTTCAAACAAAGAGAGGAAGAAGCTCTTATCTTCCCTTCTGATATAGATGCTGATGTCAGGGAATTAGAGTACTTATTTGGTAAATCTTTAAGGATTCTCAGTACTCATCTGAAGGATAAGATTAAGGGTAGAGGAGCAAACACTGTACGGGAACTGTTTGAGATTGTTGAGAAGCTAAACGCTCCAAGGCTCACATCTTACAACCATGTTAAGGAGCAGGCTAGGATAGCTGCTGAAGAAGAAGAGAAGAGGCAAGCTGAAATTGAGCACAAAAGGCTAGCTGAACAAGAAGCATTGAAATTATTGGTAGATAGGGCTGTGCATATTGCTACATTTGAAACCAATAAGATCAATGAGAATCAAGCTACTGAACAAGATGTTGCCATGCTTGATCAGAATCTGATAAGAGAAGATACGGATATCAATGAAGATTCTGACAAGGGTAAGAAGCCCATTTTTGTTCCAACTCCTTCTCACTCTCCTATGAAGATTGACATAGCCTCAACCTCATCTGCAATACCTCCTGCGGTTCAAGATGCTTTGGATAATCTCAGAACTGACATGGCTAATGAAATTGATGAACTAAGAGTGGATGTGCGCACTGATGTGAATGCTGCTGTGGAATCAGTTCATAAAAGGATGGATGACATGATGTTAACCCTTCTGAAAGCCATAGCAGATGTTAAGAAACCTTAGTCATTGTTTGGGCACTTGTTTTGTTGTTAGTTCTTGTGTAATTTTTGGATAATTTTTTTTTAATTCATATCTATATTATCCATATTTGTGTGTTTGTTATTTGCTTATATGTTTGTTTTATATTTGTTTTTCAAAATTTAACTTTTCTATATACCATGATATTGTCTGGTACTCTTGAGAATTCTGACTCTAGTGAAAGATGCTGAAGAGCATCTTAGTTTTTAAACTAATAAGCCTAGGATTTTCAAAACCTAAGAGTCCCTCTCATCAGTACTCCTGTTTACTCATGAAATAGCTTCTTAGTATTAAAGCCTGTTTAACAACGGGGCACCAATACCGAATGAGGCGTGTCTGGTAACTGGTTTTCTGACAATAGGAATGAGGTATATATACATAAGAAACTTGCTTAAAACAAAGGGAATTAATAGCATAAACTCCTTTATTAATATTATTGAAGAATTTCTATTACATAGAATGATAAGACTCTACTTAGAGCTAGGCTTAACTTCAGAAGACTCTGCATCTAGCTTCTTATGTTTCTCCTTAATGTAAGCAAGCAAGTTGGCAGTGGCCTTTTGTACTAGTTCTTCAGTGTTCTTCTGAACAGCAGCCTCGTACTCTTCGTATGGAGTATCATCATTGAATGTCCATAAAAATTCTTCCAGATCAGAGCCCAATTCCTCCTCCTCTGACTCTGTCAAAATCAGTTCTTGCTTGTTTCTTTCGTAGCGAAGCCTGTTTTCTTCGCAGCGCCAGGGCTCTGCTCCCCTCTTGCTCTTTCCTTTTGAGCCTGAAGCATCCTTGGTAACCTGCTTTTCCATTATATGTTTTTTTTTGGATATTACTTGATTACTCTGAATGAGTAAAATGAGAGGAATCATCCTTTATTTATAGTACCTTCAAGATATCTTGTCAGTAGGATAATCAGTGCCATTCATTGAATGCGTTTGGTTGTCACTGCCTTCTTGACTTGACTACCTTGTTTGGCGCTTTGACTGCTTGGTTTTCTGTGTCTTTTTGACTGATGCCAAAAGGGGGAGTAAGAGTAGCGTTAAAATTAATGTTGATTCATTCATATACTGCTCAATCTGAAACTGTAATGTTAAATGCATTATGAATCAATATTTATCCCTTATGATTCTTTCTCATTCTGAACGATTATTGAAAGGGGAGAAAATTTAAGAACCTAAAATAAAATTCATAGACAATGTCAGAAGAGCTTGCAAACCGCTTCTGAGCATTATCAAACTCTAAGAAGCAAAGCTTACAAAACTATGCTTCTGAGAGTTAAATATGAAAATTTATTTTAAGTTAATAAATCGACTCTTAAACTGTTTTAATTAACTATGGATAAAACTTAGGGGGAGCTTACAAACCTACCCTTATGGATTATCAGACTCAGGGGGAGATTGCAAACCTTTGAAACCTGAAGTCATCATAATTAAATTAAATCAACAACAATTGAATTTTAATGCTTTGGTTTGTCATCATCAAAAAGGGGGAGATTGTTGGAACAAAGTGGGTCTGACATGAACCTCTAATGTTTTAAGTGGTTTTGATGATAACAAAGTATTAAAATTACAATTGGAATTACTAATGGTTATTCTAGTGTGCAGAACTACAAGTTAAAATTCATTCAGAAGCACTATGAATAATAGCAGAGAAGCCAGTCAAAACAAGCTCTGAAAGCACATCACTGTTCATCAGAAGCTTAAGTTTTGTATGTTAAAGAAAGTGCCTCTGAGGACAAAAACAAGGCTCTGACGGACTCAGAAGCAAAAAGGGCCTCAAGAAGCATTGATAACAGCATCTGAAGCAAAAGGAATTTACGTCACTCAAGAGCTGACATATTCAGAACCAATGATTGAAGAACAATCTACTTCAAGGATCTGTCACGTCCACAGGAAGGAATATTCGTTGGTACAACGTTAACCTTATCCATATGTGGAGCGCAATTGAGAAACGTACTATTGTACTATTATTACTCAAAATGGATGAGTGATAATTCAAATAGCAAGGTAGTGGAATTGGATATCTTTACCAAAGAAGGTAACTACAGCTATCACAATTGTACGAATAAATTCCAGCTGGCACCTCTCTCTCTGCAACGGTCATCATCTTCCTCCAAGTATAAATAGAAGACTCAAATGGAAGAAATGACTACTATTCGAACAACCATTCTACCAACACTGTTCAAAGACTAAGAAGCATTCTGACATCATAATTTAAATCTGTCATTCTAAGTCTTAGAACAATTTGAGTTGTATTTTGTAAACACCTCTGATAGTATATCAAGTGTTCCTTAACATTCATTCTTATTCTTAAGTTTGTTTGAGAAGTCTCTTGTTAAGTTTAACTTGAGCATTTGAGAAGTCTCTTGTTAAGTTTAACTTGAGCATTTGAGAAGTCTCTTGTTTAGTAAAACTTGAGCACCTGAGAAGTCTCTTGCAAGTGTGCTTGAGCAATTTGTAATCTTAAGTAGATTATAGTGAAAATCTCTTGTTAGTAACAAGGGGACTGGAGTACTCTCGATTTGTGAGGGGAACCAGGATAAATTCTGTGTCTTTCTTTCTCTCTCTCAGCACCCTCTTTTTATTTTGTGTTTATATCCGCTGCATACTTAGTTTTATTTTGAAAAACTTTTAATTCTCAAAACACAATTCAACCCCCCCCTTCTTGTGTTTTTCCACCTTCAGCATTCTTCAGTAACGTGACCATGGGCTCTGTGGTACCTGCACCACTTTGATTTATCCTGACCAGGCTTAGCCGTCCCTGGTTTGGGGAATTTGATATTCCCTTCTTTAAACTCTGTGTCGTAGCATTCGATCAGGATATGTTCGCGAGAGGCGTTGAGAGGGGTGTAAACCGTGAACAAACTGGGTGGTCCCCGAGGTTTGTCACCTCTTCTTCTGCCGCCGTCTCTTTGCCCGTCTTTCTGCCCATATCTCCCCCCGTCTCTGTGCCCGGCATCTCGGGGAGGTTTGTGTGTATCTTGTCGAGGGGGAGCTTCCTCGGTTCGCCCTTGGCGGAGGGCGTCAGCCATCTCTTGCCCCTCGTACTGTATGTACGGTTCTACTTTTGCGAGGAGCTGGGCCAAAGTCCTGGGTTTCTCGATGCCCACAGCCTTGGCGAAGTCAGTGCGGGGACGGAGGCCACGAGCGAGCAGGTACCTCTTCATGTCGTCGGTTGTTGCGACCTGCACGGCTTCTCTGTTGAACCTCTTAATGTATGCCCGCAGAGATTCGTTTGGCCCTTGGAATATGGCTTCCAAGGTAGCTACAGTCTTCGGCTGTTTCCGAGACGCAGTGAAGTTTTGTTTAAATTGGTCTGAGAAATCTTGCCAGGAAAACACAGATCGAGGAGGAAGACTTTTATACCAGGTCAACGCCCCTTTCCTTAATGTTGTGGGGAAGAGCCTGCACCTGATAGCTCCGCTTGTTCTGTGGAAGTTGAGTATTGTGTTGAAGTTGTTGATGTGATCGTCCGGGTCGGTCAATCCATCGTAGGAGGGGAGATTGGGGAGCCTCTCCAGTGCTGAAGGGATAGGTGCCCTCATAATATCAGTTGAGAGAGCGCAGACACTATCCTCCTCTTCGCTGCCATTGGGGGAGAACCCGAAAGTATCGTCGTTATACCGGAGACCCGGTGTGGGGCTTCGGTATTCATGGTCCTCGCGAGCAGGGCGAGTGGAAGTGCCTCCCTGTCTTGCCATGTTTCGCAGTCCTTGGGGAGAGTGACGAGGTTGCTCGGCTGTCTTCCCCTTTTTTGTGATTGGGGAGACCCTTTCCTCGCGTGGAGGTGGGGTTCGACCCCTTTTGTTGGCCGGAGGTTGGATCCTCTCGAGGGCAGGACGCCGTTGTCTGGCTGTTTCCTGTCGAGGAGGGGACCTAGGCGAGGGATGTCTCCGCGGGGGAGAGTTGCCTGCCCGCTGGGGGCGTTGATTTCTTTCTAGCGCTTCGATCCTGCGATTCTGTTGCGCTATGAGGTCATTGTTCCTTTCGAGGAGGGCGAGAATCCTCTGAAAGTCAGTTTGCTGGTCAGCGGGTTGTGCGCTGACGACCGGAATTTCTTGCGTGTTTGACGGGCGCTTCCCTGATTGGCGCGCCGTCACAACTTGCACATCGTCATCTTCCTCCGACGACACCGTGGTTTCCTGACCGTCTCTAGGGTCAGATTCTGGAATTGGTTGCCGCACCGGACTAAGGACGGTGTTGTGTTCCACGGGGGAAGAAATCGTGGGGATGAAATCACGGTTGTCGTTGTCGTGATCTCCATCGATACGAGTGTTGGATCCACTGGCCATAATGAAAGTTGTTGAAGAAGTGATCGATTTTGAACTTTAGATTTTAAAGAAGGGGAAACCAGGTTCCCACAGACGGCGCCACTGATCTAACCAGTTGATCAGAAAGGTTCTGGGCCAGCAAATCCTTCACTTGATGAATCCTTTGTTGAGTAGAGCGGTTGAATTGGGCAGCAATCACCACCGGAACCACCGGAGAGGGGGGGGGGGTTGTACCTGCAGGCGCTCCGATGCTTAAGTCAGTGGAGTGAACAAGTACAGAAAAGTGTGAGTATATAATGAGAATAGAATACCTGACCCTCCAGTGAAGGAGGGTATTTATAGATCCCCCAGCGCTGGGCCAAGGTCCTCTTAATGGGCTGTGTTCAACGGCCCAATAGGAGAGACTGCCAGGATTTCTCCGTTGTTGGAGTAAGGAACCGGCATTTAGCCCTTATCCTGGTGATGAGCTGTCCTCATCGTGCGGAGAGTTTGTTTCCTTAAGCATATCGTGTCCTAATAAATAGGAGCACGTGTGAGTTGTGGCGGCACAATGATAGCGAACAGGGAGCTCGCTATTTGCTGGGGAGGGGCTACGAACTCCATATGTCAGGGAGAGCTATGAGCTCAATATTCCGGGCAGGAGCTATGAGCTTCCTTATGTCGAGCAGGGTATGGATTGGGCCAGCTCTAGGCCCAGTCCAGAACAATATTGATAGATAAATAATATTGGTTTATGATACTTTTTGTATATGTTTACAAAAGCAATGATCTCTACTTATACATAGAACTCCAACGTATACTTTTGGAGTATTAGGAAAGGAAAATATATTAGCATGACTTAAGGTTCTAAACAAATCATAGTTGGACATGATTGATTTGGTTTAACTCCATGAATTAATGCTGAGCATTTATTAAGATTTTCTTCCAACGGTTTGATATCATTCCATGATTCCTTGTTATGTTTGACTTTGTCAATTACTACAATTTGGGCCTCACTTGAGGTGCTCATGTTTTGGTTCTTTACAAAGAGAAAATTCAATATATAATAGAAACATTTATAAATATATTTTTATATTGTCTGCGAGTATATAATTCTTATAGTAAAATACTGTAAAAATAAATTTGTTATGATGGAGCACATGTTCAAACTTGCACTTTAACATTTTTTAACATTTAGTGTGAATAAATTTTACCACTAAATTTTAGGCAAAATTACATTTTTACTTATTTATAACTTAATTTCAAGTAACGACTTAGTACTTTATCTATGTTTTTAAACGTCATTTTAATCATTTTTATTCTTACTTTATTAAGAAAGAGAAAATCCATTTAATGAATGCTTTAGTTTTTGTAAGGATACAAATAGTAAAATACCATTAATTATAGATTGGTTTAATAGAGGAACCAAAGTTTTAGTACAAAACTAAAAAATTAAAAAGACTAAAAGATTTGAGACGGAGGGAGTATTAAAATTTGTTTTGAGATTGGACAAATTAGGCGAGATCACAAGTAAAAATTTAAATTCTTGTACTTCACTGTATCACACATGATTTATAATAATAAAATAAAAATAGGGTAATTATATAGAATGAAATGAAGGAAAATTAATAGAATAGCCACATATTATAGATACAAAATTATAGCATATTGACATATTAAAGAAGATCATGAATCGTACCTTTTAGGGTTGTATTCACATAGCGACCAAAGAGAGAATGAGAGGGGTAACTACCTTCATTCCGCTTAGAGTTTTTAGAGAGAGCCAGGTTGTACCTTACGTGAAAAGTCTGATGGGATAACGTTTATATAACTAAACGGTTGGGGCAAAGATCTCTCAATGGGCTTAACTGAATGGTACAACCCGTCATGGTCCATTCAGAGGCGTAAGGATGGGGGTTTATCAATGGTGGGTATTAAAAGGCAGATGAGTCACTTGGATGGTGGTATGATTTACCTCTTAGTTCACACGGATTAACTTTACTTTCTTCTTTGAAACTGTTTTTTTTTCCGTCACTAAGTATAGTGATTATATTTTAATATTTAAAGACAATTTGTTGGCAGAAATTTCCGCCAGAAACTTTTTCTTTTTTTTTTTAATTTCCGTTTTAAACTTTCTGGCAGACAAATCCGCCAATAAGTATACCATATACACATATATATTATTTTAATTTTCAAATAAAGTTACTGACAGTTTTATGTTAGTTTGTGGCGGATTTTTCCGCTAATAATTATTGAGGGATAAATCTGCCAATAAGTGATTTTAAATTTTGTTTGTAAATGAAGGTTTTCTTGTAGTGTATAGATACAAAATTATAGCATATTGACATATTAAAGAAGATCATGAATCATACCTTTTAGGGTTGTATTCACATAGAGACCAGAGAGAGAATGAGAGGGGTAACTACCCTCATTCCGCTTAGAGTTTTTAGAGAGAGCCAGGTTGTACCTTACGTGAAAAGTCTGATGGGATAACGTTTATATAACTAAACGGTTGGGGCAAAGATCTCTCAATGGGCTTAACTGAATGGTACAACCCGTCATGGTCCATTCAGAGGCAAAAGCCCAATTAAACAATTCATTAATAAGTGGTTAATAACAATAAATCATAATTTATATTAATAATAATTTTTAATAATTGATTATTGCCAATCAATAATTGATTAATTAAATAATTAATTCAACATGAAAGACAAACGACCAACAAGCTGCGCCGCTAACCATTTTTTAATGACAAAATCAATTCTCTTAAAAAAACATTCATAGCTTTAGGGAACACATTACTATTCATAACATTTTGAACTCTTTGCAGAAGATTCACATCCTCTGATGCTAGGTAGACAAAAATGTCAAATACAAATGGTATGAATTGATTTGTCAATCAAACACCGTATAAGATAAAAAAAATTCAATATTTTAATGTCTATTTTATTTTATGTTGTTCCATCTTCCTTTATCTTATTTTTTTTGTCAAGTAACATAATAATTAAATTCACATATTTAAATTTGAACAAATATGGAATCCGGGGTTCCTCAACTTTTGTCTACTATATATGTATAATACTTACCTTTTGAAAATCTAATTAACAAACCATCAAAATTCATTGTAAAGTCATCAGATTCCATATATCATCATGTCTTTTTTTCTTCTTTTTTTTGTTACGAAGTAGTTTAAAAGGTCACATATTCACTTTTTCAAGTTCAAATTTCGACTTTTGTATATTGCAATATCACCATAAATTGAACTAAATTTATGAGCCATTAACTATATTTTTTTCACACAAATACCATATTTTAATTTTTAGTCAATTTGTTTTAGTCTTTGGTATACGTATTACCACGCGGTTTAATTTTGTCATTTCATATTTCTTGGGATTGAAGTTTTCATTGTTTATACCCGGTATATAATAGATTATTAATTAATGCTAGTAATTAATTTGGTGTCATTTTCTATATGAAATTTTTACTGAAATTTCGAAGGAAAATCATATATACGTACCTTGATACTATAAATTGTCTTAGCTAAGATTGGCATAACTTAATTTCAATATTGTGAGATGGCTTATTTCAAGTTATCAAATTCAATTTCTTTTCGTTTTCTCATTTTGTTGATAATCACCTTTACTTTGTTCATGCAGTTGGCTCCAGTTACTGCAGGTTTGTCACATTGAAACTAAAGTCTAGTAATTCTTTTTATAAAAGTAATTGGAAAATGAGAAATTATTATATAGTTAAATAGTGTTTACTTCCATGTAATACTAGCATATTTTAGTTTATCCTTCGTAATACTTTTTTTTCCCTGAAATGTCATGATTTTGTCTTTTATTTTTACCTTTTATAATGGTAGTGAATTTTGATTTATATTAAATCTGCCACGTCACCATTTATAAAAAATCTCAAGTCAATATATTTCACTAGGGCTAATATTAGTGGTCTACCGTAGACAAGTGATCAATACTACTATAATGAATACGAATTTTACAAAATTCATTGTTAGATTAAAATTAGTTTGTATCATATAGATCATCCATAAAAAAAATTAGAAAAATTGAAAATCATTTGATATGTTATTGAAACTTATAAAGATTAACGGTATTTAATAAAAACTCATAAACCGTTAATCTTAATGGATCTCAATAACATATCAAATAGTTTTCAATTTTTCTAAAAATTTTCATGGATGATCTATATGATATAAACTTTCAATCCAACGGTGGATTTTGTAAAATTCGTATTTGTTATAGTGTTATTAAAAACTGGTCCACCATGGACCACTTGATGAAGTGATTCATTTTAGAATTTGTCTTTCAGGAAGGATTAAAAGTATTAAAAGGACAGAATCTTTACAAAAGTTAATCGGAATAAAAATATTAGAAGAAAATAAACTAAAATTCACTAACATTAATATGGAATAAATACTATTTTATCCTATTATATATTGTAACAGTTATGATTCTTAATTTCACAACTGTCTGAAGTGGAACTTGTACTTTCTCCCTTTTAAGTTATAAAATCAAACTATTATCATTGAGAGAAAAACATAATATTTAAATTGTTTACGGAGTAATTAAAGTTGTTTAATCTTGAAATATTGTTTTAAATTGTTTTGATTTGAAATTGTAGATATAAAGATGAGGAAATTGGGAAACACAGCAAGTCCACCTCCTTCCCCAATACGTAACCATCCACCAGGGACAATTTCGAACCCGATCATCCTCCGCCTTAAGAGTGGAGTCGATGGTTCAGAAAATTTTCTTGTTATGTTTGTTTTTTTAATGTTGTTTAGTAAGTATGAGGTTAAAAATCACACATTATTAAAAAAAAGTGGAGGTTAAACACTTTATTGTTGGTTATAAGGGAACAATATGGGATCATCCACATTGGAGTGAAGAGCAATTATACAAGTAAGTTAGACATCACACCTTTATACAAATCTTTAAGGCATTATGTTTAACTCATCTCACACTTGCCACAACATTTATAAGATAAAGTGTCTATAAATTCAATGTCTTAAGGTTTTGAGATAATATACGGTATCCAACTTATTTGTATGCTTGTTCTTGATCCAATGTGATGATCTCAGATTCTATTCATGACCCAACACTTAGAATACCACATTATGTTCTATAATTTTTTTATTTTTTATTTTTTTTTACTAAAAGTCCTGTTCTATATAAGTTTTGTAAATAAAATGTTACAGAATATTGTTTTAGTACTTAGCTGGTTCTTTTTATACATGTAGGCACAATTTGTGCATGTATTATAAATAGATTTTATATCAATATTTTTTTAAAAATTATGTCGAGAAGAAAGGGAGTACAAGAAGTATTAAGTCTCCAAAGAAAAGAAAAAATACAATGTAATCAAAGATATAAGACTCCTAAGGCATCCCTGAACTAGACCGAGAGCCACAAGCCCCAAATCACCAAACGGCCAAAAAAGGGATTAAGAGTAGAGATCAATAAAAGAAAGCAAAAAGCAAGTTCATATCCCACCAAGACCACCAGTCCCCAGAATCACCGCCACACACGACTCTAACAGTTCCAACACATAATATAGGTTGCACTTCGCACCCATAAAAAGGCTAGCATGGTTTTTAACCAGATAACACTTCCAAGAAAAATGTTTTACCCTATTAACCAGATTTTCAACCGATGAAGATCCCCCAATAAAGATGAAGTCATTATGAGAATTTCAGATCAACCAAATAACAGCATATCAGATTAACAACCACCATAATTGAGCTCTCCTATCAATACCTATTCCCAGCATAAACTCAAATACACTCCAACCTTAACCACCTAAAAATAGAGTACCACAGCGTAGAGGACACCTTAAATTAAAGTTAAGAAAAAGTGTCCATTGACTCAACTGAGTTCCCACCTAGCTAACACACACAATGTATTGTTAATATTCATAATCACCATTTGCCGAAAGAGGTTTTGACTAGATGGAATCCTGTTCTAGAGTAGTTTCCACGAGAAGACAATCATTTAGGATCCAAAGACTTCCACACTTTAGCCAAGATAAGACCGGACACCTCTGGCGGAACATCATCAACCCCCGAGGCAACCTCAATATATGAGTAGGCCGATTTGACGAAGAAAATTCTAGTAGCATCCTGCTTCCAGAACCAAATATCTTAAGCATTTGTGATTTGTATGGAATTCTGAGTCCCCATGAGGTCATCCAGCAGATCTGCCTCCCAAAGAAACAAATCCCTCTTCCATTTCAGGTCACAGACCCACTCCCCATCCACCCAGGTGCCCATTTCTCCCACCTTCCTATTAATTTGCTCCAAGACTTTATTTATCTGCTATTACAATGAAAATATGACAACCAATTACACATACCAACACCAACTTGGCAACTTTATCATACTAAAAAGTCTTATTAAATTGCAACATACAAGGAAAGAAAAGGAACAAATAAAGATACAACAAACACCAACAAGAGAAAAAAAACATACAAAGCCAAGAACCCCAAAATAACAAACCAAACTAAACAACCCTCAGCGACCAATTTATATAAAAGATCACAGCAATCCGTGAAACTTTTTTAGAAGGAAACTTGCGCTTTATCTATCAATTATTAGAAGATCGAGTCATTTCAGACCTTCCAAATTGCCCATAAAATAGTGTGCGCAAGGTTTTAAAAAACGGTCGCGGTCGTGTTTCGGTTATGTAAAGGTTTTCGCAATTTCGGTTGGTACATGTGTTACGACACAAATTGCGGTCGTCGTGGTGTGAATTAACTTACCACGCGGTTAAATTTGTCATTTCATATTTCTTAACATTAACTTACTTTTTCAGTCACGAGAATTCTTCCAACAAGAGAAATTTAAAATCCTAGGATTGAAATTTTCTTTGTTTATTCCAATTGACTTTATATAATAGTATATTAGTAATTTGGTGTCGTTTTCTATATGAAATTTTAACTGAAATTTCGAAGGAAAATCACAAGCACATTGACACTATAAATTGTCTCGGCTAGATTGGCATACATATATAGCATAGATTAATTTCAATATAATTAAATGGTTTATATCTTCAACTTATTATCAAATTCAAAATCTTTACGATTTCTCATTTTGTTGATAATCGCCTTTATTTTGTTTATGCGGTTGGTTCCGATTCGTGCAGGTTTGTCGCATTGAAATTAACAAACAAAAGTGTATGTGTAAAAAAATTGTAATTGAAGAAAATAAAATTATTATTAATAATAGTTACACTAATGATCATTAGTTTTACGACTGATTCAACGGATTTAAATCTTATCCTCTGAAATTACAAAATCAATTTCTTGTTAGTGAGCTACGTATGTCTCTTTTAACGTTAATATTTAAATTCTTTAGCAAGTAGAAATTAAATTTGTTTAGTCTTGAAATATTGTTTTGAAATGTTGATAATAATAATAATAATAATGTATTGCTCATTTTGTAGATATGAAGATGAGGAAACCAACCAAGTCCACGTCCTCCAGGGACAATTGGTGGCGATCGTCCTCCACCAGGTTATTATCCACCGTAATGATAGAGGCCACAGCCCAAAAAATTTCATATGATGTATTTCTTCACTAGACGTCTAGACCCCCACATCCTGAACCACATCTTGTTATATACACTTAAGTTATGTAAACTACCGTGCCCGTTTGTGTGATCGATATTCTTTTTTTTTGTGATCGATACTCTCTATTGTGCAAATATAAATAACTATTTAATCTTCTTTTTTATTGGACTTAATTGATAACTATGTAACCTCTTTTTTTTTTGTTAGTTATTGAGAATAAAAAATTATATTTTTGTTACTATAAAAAAACTAAAAATCTATTTTTATGTGGAAGTTGTGCTTAGTTGTTAAGAAAAAAAATTTATTATTTACTAAAAAAAACTGAAAATCTATTTTTATGTGGAAGTTATTTTTTAAGGGTAAAATAGGAATTACAAAAAAGCCATCCCAAAAATTGTATCCCCTTTATATATTAGTATAGATAAAGTGAAGTTTTTATTTGTACCTACTACATATGCATAATTTGTGTATGTATTTATAAATAGATTTTGTGTCGTGTTTTTTTTATTTAAAAAATAATTTAAGTTGATTTGGTGGTAATTTTTTTGGTAAGAAAGCTAAAAATAAAAGGAAAAAAAACTAAAAGAAAAGGCTATTCACGGAGAAAAAAGGTTCCCATGATTTGGTGGTAATTTAATAGTCTTTACCGTTATTAAATAAAATAAAAATATTGTTAGCTTATATACTTATGCTAGACAACAATATTTGGATTCAGAGATTACATATTACAATTTCGTTTTCAATTGTTTTTTTGGTACAAAACTATTTTTTATTTTTTTGGAAACTTGGTACAAAACTATTTAATAATTCAATATACATGTAATAAAAGAAACCTAGCAGTCTTTTAAGAGAGATTGCTATTTTGCGGTGGCAAAGCGGACGGGCCGCCTAATAACTTAATAAGGATTAAGAGTATATGTGAAAGAAATCAAACGGTCTATTTTACTCTCACAAGACTTGAGGAAATTAATTAGTCTCTATAATTGCAAATTGAGGACATCCAATTTTGTACAAAAAGTGTTGGAGTAATTTTAGAATAGAGAACGAAAAATGAATTGAATAGAAAGATTAGAGAAAAATGAAAGTTGTTATTCATCCACTAGGGGCAAAGGTATTTATATACAAAAGGAGGCTTGCTTCACTACCAAGCAATTGTAAATAACTACCTAGGATGAAATCAAAAATCTAACTAACTAACTAACAAAGTCTCAGCGTTCAGAACCTGTATGTTCAGAACCTGCATGATCAGAGCCTGAGTGGTCAGACTCTAAATGTTCAGAACCTGAGAACATGAGCTTCTCAGCTTCTGAACCTTTTGACTCTTTAGAGCTTCTGAGCCTAGAGCTCAGCTTCTGACTTCCTTGAGCTTCTGGAGCTCAGCTTCTGAGGATCTGAGAACTTGGATTACAAACATCACACCTCCTAATTCATGTTCTCCAACGATCTCATTCCTATCAGTTTCTTCAAAGCATCAAACCTAGCCTTTGCCATAGGTTTAGTTAGAATATCTGCAAGTTGAATCTCAGTGTTGCAATATTCCAACTCAAGCTTCTCCTTGTTCACTTGATCTCTCAAAAAGTGAAACCTTCTTTCAATATGCTTGCTCCTGCCATGACTCACAGGATTGTTAGCCAAGTCGATTGCTGACTTGTTGTCCACAAGCACCTTCATCTTTGTTACTTCAACTGCCTTCAATTCTGATAGTAACATCTCAATCCAATTTGCCTGACATGCTGCAAATGAAGCTGCAACATACTCAGCTTCACATGATGATAATGCAACTATTCCTTGTTTCTTAGAACACCAAGAAATTGGTGCATTGCCAATCATGAACAAGTAACCTGCAGTGCTCTTTCTATCATCTTGATCTCCTCCCCAATCTGAATCCGAGTAGCCATAAGCCTCTAACTTCTTACTACTGTTCCTTTGGTTTGGAATCAAAATGCCATGATCATTAGTACCCTTTACATATCTGAGCACTCTCTTTGCAGCAGTCAAGTGACACATCCTTGGTTGATCCATAAATCTGCTTAGCAGACCAACACTATGACATAAGTCAATTCTAGTGTTGCACAAGTACCTCAATGAACCTATAATCTGCTTGTACAAGGTTGAATCAACCAACTCATCATCAGTATTCTTGCTCAGCTTCACACCAGTTTCCATAGGAGTAATTGCTGGGTTGCAATTGCTCATATGAAACCTCTTCAATATGTCTGCAACATATTTCTTCTGATGCAAGAAACAGCCTCTGCTTGTCTTAGCAAACTCCATGCCAAGAAAATATGATAGCTCACCTAAGTCAGTCATCTCAAACTCCTTCATTATGTCTGTTTTGAACTTCTCTAACACAACTTTGTTTGATCCAGTGATCAACAAGTCATCAACATACAAACATAGTATTATCATTTCTTCATGATTTGAACCCTTCACATATACTCCATGTTCTGTTGTGCATCTAGTGAATTTCAAATCAATTAGGAAGCTATCAATTCTCTTATTCCAAGCTCTTGGAGCTTGTTTCAAGCCATAGAGGGCTTTCTTCAGTTTGAACACTTTGTTCTCTTGACCTTTAATCTCAAAACCTGGTGGTTGCTTCACATAAACTTCTTCATCTAGAGGTCCATTTAAGAAGGCAGATTTCACATCTAGCTGATGCATAGACCAACTCTTGTAAGTGGCTATTGCAACAACTAATCTAATGGTCTCTATCCTGGCCACAGGTGCAAACACTTCATTAAAGTCAAGTCCATGCTTCTGTAGAAAACCCTTTGCTACTAACCTTGCCTTATACTTAGCAATCTCACCATTGGGTTTCATCTTCAACTTGAAGACCCATTTCACATCAATTGGCCTCTTGTTGACTGTTTTGTGCATTAACTCCCAAGTGTTGTTCTTCTCAATAGACTTTAACTCTTCTTTCATGGCTGCCTTCCATTTAGAGTCATTTAAAGCTTGTTCTAAGGTAACTGGCTCCAACTCAGCTATCATAGCTTCATTGATCAGTTCACCATCTTCTGTTATTGCTTGATCAGGGAACACATCATACTCATTCAACCTAACTGACTGCATTCTTTCTCTTGTTGATCTTCTCAACTGTTGATTAGGTTGATCATTAGGCATATGAGTGTGAATACCAGCTGCATCATCTTCTGGTTCATCATCTATTTCTTCAAGCACAAGCTTTCTATTGAGCATTGAACTAGTGTCCTCAGCACTAGTACTTCCAATCCAGTCCCAACCCTTTGATTCATCAAACTTAATGTCTCTGCTTATCACAACTTTATTCTCTTTTGGAGCATATAGCTTGTAAGCACCAGTGGGGTGATATCCCAATAGGATCATTTGTTGACTTCTATCATCAAGTTTTCTTCTTACTTGATCAGGAACATGTCTAAAACAAAGTGAGCCAAAGATTCTGAAATGACTTACACTTGGTTTAAGACCTGTCCAAGCTTCATAGGGAGTTTTGTTCTTCAGCTTCTTGGTTGGACTTCTATTGATTATATGCACTGCTGTTGAGGTTGCTTCTCCCCAGAATTTATGAGGCATGTTCTTTCCCTTTAACATGCTTCTGGCCATGTTCATTATACTCCTATTCTTCCTCTCAGCAACTCCATTGTGTTGAGGAGTGTAAGGAGCAGTAACTTCATGCACTATACCTTCATCTTCACAGAATTTTGCAAATTCTAGTGAAGTGTATTCACCACCACCATCTGTTCTCAACTTCTTGACACTGCAGCCACTTTGCTTCTCAACTAGTGCCTTAAATTTCTTGAACTTAGTGAATACTTCACTCTTCTTTTCAATAAGATAGAGCCACATATGTCTGGTATAGTCATCTATGAAAGTTAAGAAATAGCTATTACCTCCAATGGACTTTACTTCAAAAGGTCCACACACATCTGAGTACACCATTTCTAACTTCTGAGTTGATCTCATGGGCAATTCATTCTTGAATGAATTTCTAGTTTGCTTGGCTGCACAACACTCTTCACACACTGTACTTGGTGTTCTTATCAGAGGCAAGCCATGCACCATCTCTTTTGACTTTAACAAGCTCAAACTTTTGAAGTTCAAATGCCCAAATCTATGATGCCACATCCAATCTCCTTCAGAGTTTGTAATTGAAGCGAGGCAGTGATGATCAATTACATTGATTTCAATTTTGAAAGTCCTATTGTTCGACAGTGGAGCTTTCAAAATTAATCTACTCTTAGCATCATAAATTCTCAACTCTCTATTAGCCATCTTCATTGTATAACCTTTCTCAAGTAATTGACCTAAGCTTATCAAGTTACTTGCCATAGAAGGAACATACAATACCTCATTGATGGTTGATTCTTGACCATCTTTTCTCTTCACAAGAACAGTTCCCATGCCAGCACTGGTAATCTGACTGTTATCTGCAAACTTGATGTTTCTCTTTACTGAATAATCAAGCTTCAAGAACCACTTCTTATTACCAGTCATATGATTGCTACACCCTATATCAAGATACCACAAATTTGACTTGTCTGCTTCTGAATTTGTGATTGCCATCAGAAGTGAATCATCAGAATCACTACCACCTCCATTGGCATATTGGGCTTCATCTTTGTCTTCTCTGGCCACCTTCTTAGAACGACATTCTCTTGCATAATGCCCAAATTTCTGACAGTTGTAGCATTGAATTTCTTTCTTATCAATCTTCTTCTTGGAACTCTTCTTGTTCTAATTTGCATCTTTAGTGGAATCTACATTCTGATTCTTTGAATTCTTGGATGAATTCTCTGAATCCTCTTTCCTTTTCTTCCACTTATCTTTCCCTTTCTTGTTCTGAGTCTTGGCCTGTAATGCTTGTTCCACTGCCTTGTTTGAACTCCTCTGCTTAACCCTTAGCTCATGAGGTTCTAAGGATGCTTGCAGCTCTTCAATCTTCATAGTTGCCAAATCCTTTGATTCTTCAATAGCAACCACTATGTGGTCGAATTTCTCAGTCAAGGTCCTCAAGATTTTCTCAATCTTGGACCTATCAGTCATGGTTTCACCACAAGACTTCATCAAATTTGTCAAGGCCAACATTCTTGCCAAATACTCAGAGATCGTTTCTTGTTCATTCATCTGCATCATCTCGTATTGCCTTCTCAAAGCTTGCAGTTTGATACCCTTCAATTTCTCATCACCAACATAGATTTTCTTCAATGTATCCCAAGCTCCCTTTGAGGTTTCTTCTTCTATTATCTTCTCAAAGATATTAGAATCCACGCATTGATGAATGATGAACAAGCCTTTAGCGTCTTTCTTTTTCAATTCTTTGTGTTGAGTTCTTGCTGCATCATCAGCATTTGCAGCCAATTCTTCTACTCCATCAGTTACAATTTCAAGAACATCTTGAAATCTGAAAATCACCTTCATTTGTGCACACCAACGATCATAGTTATCACATTTGAAAACTGGAAGATTTGCCGGAAATTGTGAAGAGGTTGTACTATTGTTCGTCATGATTCTTGATCAAGGAATCAAGCAAAACGATGAATATGAACCGGGATCTGTTATACCAATTTGTTGGAGTAATTTTAGAATAGAGAACGAAAAATGAATTGAATAGAAAGATTAGAGAAAAATGAAAGTTGTTATTCATCCACTAGGGGCAAAGGTAGTTATATACAAAAGGAGGCTTGCTTCACTACCAAGCAATTGTAACTAACTACCTAGGATGAAATAAAAAATATAACTAACTAACTAACAAAGTCTCAGCGTTCAGAACCTGTATATTCAGAACCTGCATGATCAGAGCCTGAGTGGTCAGACTCTAAATGTTCAGAACCTGAGAACATGAGCTTCTCAGCTTCTGAACCTTTTGACTCTTTAGAGCTTCTGAGCCTAGAGCTCAGCTTCTGACTTCCTTGAGCTTCTGGAGCTCAACTTTTGAGGACCTGAGAACTTGGATTACAAACATCAAAAAGGAGTAAACAAATCACATAAATGGTGTTCCTTTTAACATTAGTAACTACATCAAATCTTGATCACACTCATGTCCAAATCCAAAATATTTACGTTGTTGGTCATGTTAATTAATGTCCATCATTCTTGTGGAATGAAAAAGTGTATAGTTTTCTTCTTAAAAATAATTCAATCTAAACACAATGCGTGCAAAACTTAAGTTTACATTGTTTCAATTATGATCACAAAGAAAAGATTACAACAATTACACATACAATATTATGGAGCAATGCCAAGACGAAACTTGTGCTTCATCCATCAATTGCTCAACACCGACAACATTATTAGAGAAGATGGCGCATCATTTCGGTATAACCAAAAGGAGTCTTTACTCTCGAATATATCACTTAGGTCGATAAGGTTTATAATTACTTGGGACATGTCCACCATTGATGATATTGTATGAAGGATGATGAAGGAGGCTTAGATGTGCAACCATTGCACTTCTTGTTGTGACAATTGGAGCAAGAATTACATTGATTTCCATTACACTTTGTATTTTCACACTTAAAGCAAATAGTGACACAATGTTTTCCATCACATTTTGAACTTTCACACTTTGTGCATTTATCACACTTACCATGACAATTGATGTTGTGGCACTTGATACAAGAACGACATGCCTCAATCATCTTTTTATTTTCTTCTTCTTTTTTCTTGTCTTCTTCCTTTTTCTTCTCTTCTGCTGATTTCGGCTTTTTCACCTCTTCCGCACTCAGAATGGTAACACTATTGAACTTCTTCTTGAGATGGTTGGCTAAACAAATTATGTCTACATTATCACCGGCCACAGATACACGATCTTTATCATCTCCTTCCAATGATACCGAAGTCACACCTATATTTGTGTTTTGGTCAACAAATTAAGAAGCACTAGCTATGACATTAATTTTTTTTCCTTTTTCAATTAACCGTTGGAAAAAGTTGAATTATCAACAAAAAAAAAAGTTCAAAACCCGAGAAAATGAAAATATTTTTTCATTATTAAAGGCATAAGAAAATAAAAATATATTTCTCATTTTCTAATATTTCAGTAGTTGATAATTTGGTTAGCTCCTTTGATGTTGTTTTGTATGATTAGAGTAAAAATTACATTAATAGTTAATTTCCTTAAGTAAAAGAAAAAAATTTAAAATGAATATTTATGGCTCTAATTTAAGTCATTGTTCTAATATCCATATGTAAAATTGAATGAGTTTAATGGAGATGAACTGACGGTGTAAAATAGTTTTACACGATCATCAAATAAAAAACTATTAATTTGCCATAAAAAAATGGAGTGTAGTGGGGTGATGTGGTAGAAAATATAGTTGTTATTTGTTAACAATATAAAATTATTTTACACTGTCGATGTATATTCTTTTTTCTTAAATTGAAATCACAATGGTGTCAATTCATTTGACATAGGAGTTGATATAAATTCTCACCTTTTAAAATAAAATAAAAAAGAGAAATAATGTAAGTTTACAATTTAATAAACAAAAAAAATTAAATTTAAGATTGACTTATGATGATTACCTTTGACCTCAACAGCAGTTTTCAGAGCTTTGTTTCTGCATTTCTCGTTCTTCATTTGCAACTTTATAACGATTTTTTGCTGTATTTATCATTTTACATATAGCATGTTAAGAAAATGATCAGAATTAAAAAGAAAAGAAAACCACGAAATAATGATTAGCTATGTGATTTAAACACACCTTCATTCTTGCTTATCATTGAAACAACTTTATGCTCTTTGTGTTATTTTTTTTTTTTTTAAGGCAAAGGTGACACAGTCACCAATATATATATAAAAAGAGAGATACAAAAAAAAGAAGGGGGGGCAAAACCAAACCCTTCAAGGCAGAGAAAAACGAAACAAGGGGAGACCCAATCTATTATGATTGTAAGCCGGCATAGCTACAACAGGGATTACATCAAACCAAATAAAACCAGTAGAGTTTAGGCCTAAAGAAGCAAACTTATCGGCTAAAGCATTACCCTCTCTATAGATGTGAGATAAAATGAAGTTCATATTCTTGAGCTTGTGAAGACAATTGTACCATCTGCTCCTTAGCTTCCAAGGAATCAAAGAAGGAGATTTGTGAGCTAGAGTAACCATCAAGGAGTCGGTCTCTAACCAAAGGTTCCACCAACCTTTGTCAAAAGCAATATCAATAGCATTAATTACACCTAAAAGCTCTGCATGGAAAGAAGAAGATATGCCCAAATTGACAGTGAAGCCACCTAAGAATTGAGCATTGTGATCTCTGAAAACACCAGCACAAGAAGCCGGCCCAGGATTACCCGCTGCAGCACCATCAGTGTTACACTTGACCCAAGAAACAATAGGAGGCGACCAAACCACTTCCTTAATTGAAGGAGCGTTAGGAGGATGAAGAGATACATTAAAAGCTTTTAGAATTCTAAAATCAACCATGGAGGAATTGGTAGTTGATTTAGTTGCATTACCAGAGAAGGAAGTGTTAGCAATAATTAAAGCCATAGCCGAGTTCAAGAGAGGCTTGGTACCATTAAACCTGCATTGGTTTCTAAATTGCCAAATAGTGTTCAAAATATTAATGATGGCTGCAATGATTACAAATTTACATTGAGGCCCCCAACCTCTATTACAAATGCTCCAGAGATCATCAAAACAAGAGATAGAGCAATGAATGTTAATCAAAGAAAGAAACCATCTCCAAAGATAACTTGCGAAAGAACATTGAAAAAATAAGTGAGGAGAGGTTTCATTGTCAACAAAACAAATACTACAAACAGAGGGCAAGTGACAACCTCTAACCAATAAATTATCATCAGTGGGAAGTTTGTGGTGAATTAATCTCCAGACCAGCAGCGATCTTGAAGGTGGAATGGAGATGTTCCAAATAATTTTTGACCAATGAAGCTTATGACCAACAGGATCTTGGTATAAATAAGCATCTTTTAAAGATAGAGATCCAGAGGAAGAGTTGTTCCACATTAGCTCATCAGGCTTTGAATCAATAGGAATCGAAACATTACTGAGAATATTAGAAAGCTGTGGGTAGCGATGCAGTAAAATAGGAGGAATAAGCCAATGGTTATCAGCCAAAAAAAGATTCACGGTGGAAGTTAGATGAGGATAAAGATAAGCAGGAATTCCCAGAGAATGAGCAATAGGATCACCACACCAACTATCAAGCCAAAAATTGATACAATCACCTTTGCCTAACACCCAAGAAGAGTTATTCAAAATATCAGAATAGTTACCTTTAATGCCACTCCAAATAGAAGAGTAAATATGATGATTGATGATCTTAAGATTTCTTTGCACTCTACTTCTCAATAATACAGCCCAATGATCAGTGGAGTGAAGAAAATCCCAACAAAGCTTTAAATTGGAAGCTTCATTTAGTTTCACCAAGCTTCTAATTCCAAGGCCACCTTCAGCCACCGGCTTGCAAACTTTAGCCCAAAAGACAGTCACAAGCTTTCTCTTAGTGATATCACCACTCCAAATAAAATTTCTATTACACATCTCAAGATCTTTAATGAGATTTAAAGGCCAAGAATAGATAAGAAGACTGTGCATAAGCATTCCATAGATAATAGATTTGACTAATTGAACTCTGCCCGCAATAGAGAGAAGAGATGCTTTCCAAGCGGCTAATTTAACTTTTACCTTGTCAGCAATAGGCTTAAGATGAATAGCTTTGGGTTTGCCTATAAAAATGGGAACACCGAGATAAATAAAAGGCAGAGAGCCAATATTGAACCCAAGCTTTCCAGCTATACTAAGTAGTCTAGAATAAGATATGGACCCAGCATAGATGGTAGATTTAGCAGGACTAATAATTTGACCAGACATAGCAGCATATCTACCAAACAGATTTAAGAGAGCATCAATGTTAGAATTTTTACCTTTGCAAAAGATCATAATATCATCAGCATAGAGAGTGTGAGATGGAAAATTCATATGCCTTGTACCCTTGATCAACTCTAACTTTCCTGACTCCACAAGCTTAGATATCCCCCTACTAAGCACATCCTCGGCAATGCAGAAAAGCAAAGGGGAGAGAGGGTCACCTTGCCTAACACCCCTTTTACAAGAAAAGAAACCATTGAGCTTGCCATTGATGGAAATGGATAATTTTGTTGATTTCAGAATAGTGTCAATCCAGGAACAAAATTTTTCACAAAAACTGAAAGCTTTCAGCACCTTCAACAAAAAACCCCAATTAAGAGTGTCGAAAGCCTTTGAAATATCAATTTTGAGGGCTAAGTTACCACTAAAAGTCTTGTTATGCAGAAGGTTGATTGCTTCTGAAGCTAAGCAGATAGAGTCTCTGATAAATCTACCCTGGATGAAACCTCTTTATTCAGGAGAAATAATGGAAGGCATCACCAAAGCTAACCTGTCCGCAAGAATCTTCGAAATGATTTTAAATTTGAAGTTTGCCATTGCAATAGGCCTGAACTGATTAACAACATCAGCATTTGAGACTTTAGGAATGAGAATCATAGTGTTTGCATTGAAATTAGGAAGCATCCAGCAAGATTGAAAAAACTGAATCACTGCCTTGATAACATCAGAGTGAATAATGTCCCAAAAACTTTGAAAAAATAAGGCGCCAAAACCATCAGGACCTGGGGCACTATTTCGATTTAAAGCAAAGACTGCATTTTTAATTTCAAGATGAGAAGGCAATAAAGTAAGAAGCCTATTTAAGTCATCATTGAGCATATTAGGAACACACTCCTCAATGAGACCATTATCCTGCATAATAGAAGTAGAATAAAAAAGGTTAGTAAAATGATCAACAACATGAGCAGCAATATCATTTGGGTCAGTTAACAAAGTTTCTCCATTTTTAAGGGCAGAGGTCATCCTTGTGGTGGACGTTATTTTGGAAATTCTATGAAAGTATTTAGTGTTTCTGTCCCCTTCTAAACACCAGTTCACTCTAGCTTTTTCTTGCCAAAAAGAATTTTCTATTTGAAGGGCAATGTCCAGCTCTAATTGAGCCTGCTTCTCTTGATCCATCAAATCATCACTATGGCCACTACTATTAATAATTTCTTGGATTTCGTTGACTTTTGCTTCTGCCTTCTTGAGATGATCATGGACATTTCCAAAGGTATCCTTGTTCCAAATTTTAAGTTTATCTTTCAACAATTTGAGCTTCTCACAAAGAATAAACATTGGACAACCTGAGATGTTAGTGTTCCAACTAGGGTGAAGCAGCCACATGCTCATAAATTTAAAAGTTGAATCATGTCTAACATCAGAACAACGAAAATCAAGCAACAGGGGCAAGTGATCCGATCTTGTTTTAGTAAGAGTTGAGCAAGATATTGAAGTGCAAGTATCTATAAAGTCAAGGGTGCAAACAACTCTGTCAAGCCTTTTCTCTGTGTGATTAATACCTTTCCTACCATTAGACCAAGTGTAAGTCAAACCTCTAGTTGGAAGGTGCACATAATTGTTAGAGTCACTCCAATGAAGAAAATCTGCCATAGGAGTACCAGCAGGAGAATGCCTTCCTCGATGTTCATGAGCTCCCAAAATCGAGTTGAAATCACCAATAAAACACCATGGTATCAAAGTTGAAGATTGAAGCAAAGATAATTTGTGTCATAATTCTCTTCTTTTGACAAAATTAGTGGAGGCATAAACATCCGTTAAACCAAAAATCCTCCCATCAAGCTCAATGTTGAAAGAGACTTGTTGATCATCAAAATCCATAACAACCGGGTTTAAAGCAGAAGAACACAAGCACCAAAGATTAGGCAGCAGCTGGTCTCTAGAATTGACTGCAAAAATTCTAAGATCTAATCTATTAAGCCAAGATTTAGGAAAAGAATCCACCTTCATCCAAGGCTCCGCTATGAAAACAAAACTAGGCTTATTCTTTATAATAAGCCTTTTTAAAGCCAATTTGGAGGGAGAATTGGCTAACCCTCTAATGTTCCAGTATATGCACTTCATTGTGCACCTTTAGAGTGTCCACCCCTTGACCTTGTGGTATAGGGACTCTTTGATGCAACATTTTTTTTCCTTGCCGCTTTCTTGCTGGCCTTAGAGATAACAGGTTGAAACGGTATCTCCAGATTCTCAAAATCCTGCTGAAACAGTTCTGTGTTGTCCTCCAAATCTGCCATGTTAGCCCATGAATTTTCCAAAAAATTAATGTCATTTTGAACCATCACAGGAATGTTATTAGAAGAGGAAATAACAGGACTTTTCTGGCCCACCTCATCATCTTGTGTTGCATCAACAAAATCTGAATCAGAGATGCTATCATTGATTTCAGGACTGTCCTCCACATTAATGAATCCATCATTATTTTCTAAAGCAACCTGCTGACCTACAGACACGGGAGGGGTAGGAGTTTGAACAGGTGAGGAGTTCAAGATCGGTATAGTAGTGTCTGCTGCTGATGGTTTATCAGTTACAGCTGGAACATCAATAACATTCTTAACAGGGACATTCTCAATCTCAACTGTCCCCTGTTTTGGCTTAGGATTTTTAACAACAACAAATGTTTTCTTTGTTGGCTTGTTTTTGTCACTATTCTCCGCTGTGTTCACAATCACAGGGTGCTTTTTACAATAACTTCTATGATGACCAATCACCATACAATTGTCACAAAAAAGGCAACAAAAAAGGCAAAATCTTTTCTTTCCACCAATACCTTATACCTAAGGTTTGTTTTCAAATCCATATCCACTAGAACTCTGGCGAAATGACCAAACGGGCGATCAAAAGGAGACTTAACAGAGGCAGCATCAGTACATATTGGGGTTCCAACACTACTTGCTATGGCAAACAAGATTTTTGGTCTCCAATACTCTTGAGATAAACCGTGGATTCTAACCCATACCTGAGCAGAGGTTTGATGTTGAAGATTAGGATTAAAGTCTCTACTCCAAGCAAAAAGCTTCAGCAAACCAGGATTTAAATTCCATGAACCTGCAGATCTGACTTTTTGAACATCTTCCAGACTTGAAAAAACAAATTTGTAGAAGCCTTTGCCCAACGATGTTATACCCCATCTTCCAAGGTCCTTCCATGCAGTCAGTAGCTTATTGCGCAAGGCATCCACTTTTAAAGGTGACGAACCTTTGGGCCAGATAACCCTCCCGTGCAGGTTGTGCTTACAAGTAACCATCCCCTCCAAATATTCTTCTTCAGGGATTGCGATAGACAGTCGATCGCCCTTGACAATCGGTTGAGGCAGTTGGCTCGCCGGAACATCACAAACCGAACTTAGGGTTTGTGCGAAGGTAGGTTGTGGTAGTTTAGCGAGGATCTCAGTCGGTGTAGGAGGAATAGAGGGAGCTGAGTGACCATCTAAGAAAGACCATGGGATGGAGAAGCTTCCCATGGCGGCGATGGTGGATTACGGCGATTAGGAAAAAGCTACTTTTTGGAAAAGTGATGTTTGGTGAACAGTGGAAAAATCGCCAAATTTTTCTTCAGAGCACATGGCTTTTTTTGTAAAGTCGCTCTTTGTGTTATCCTCTGCTTTGGAACAGAGCAAGTACATAGTTTGTTGATATATACATGACATTTTGTTTGATCACTAGTAATTAGTAAATAGATAGAAAATGATAAAATTAATAATGCTGCCAAACAATTTTTGCATAATTGAGGTTGTTAGAAATTTGGAATATGGTTTCTCCACTGTCGGCTTGTCTTTTAACTATTTGTTCAAATAATGAATCAAGCTGTTATTACTATAGTTTTGGAATGTTATGTTTGGTATTCAAATAAACTAAAAAACTTAGAGTAGCAAATATAAGTACAAAAATGCAAATACTTCTTATTCACATAGGTACAAGATTCTTTTTAATATTTATTTTGTGTGATAGCGATTTTACTATTTTGCTTTTTATTGAACCATTGATTTTATATGATATGAACTTTCAATCCAACCATTGATTTTATAAAATTTGTATCCGTTATAATGTTAGTCACGACTGATGCACCGTAAAAGACTTAATGAGTTCTTTCATGTTAGACAAAACCTTTAACTCTAAGCAAATGAGACAAGTCTTGTAGCATGCAGTAGCTTGCTTTCACTGTTAAATTAAGGCAAAATTACACTGCAGATCATTTATCTTATTTTTTGTAACATTTTGGTCATTTATCTTTTATTTGTTATATTTTGGTCATTTATCTTATTTATTTGTAACACTTTGATCCTTTATCTTTTATAACATTTATATATAAACCATTTTTCTTTTTCTCATCCTCGGATTGAGGACACTGTTTAATTTACAACTTTGAATGGTGACCAAGTGGCGTATTCACTACCTTAGAATGTGACATTCTAAACCGCTCCACCACTTTCTTTAAATACTCATGCTGAGATAAGAACAATTCACCTTTACTCCGATCTCACACAATATCCATGCCAAGTATCCTCTTTGCATTACCAAGATCCTTCATCTCAAATTGACCATTTAATTTCATCTTGAGCTCTTGAATCTCATACTTGTCAGAACATGCAATAAGAATATCATCTACATAAAGAAGAAGGTAGAGGATGACTTTCTCATCCTTCTTCATCATGTACACACAACTGTCATAGTTGTTTCTCACAAACCCGGTCTTCAATAAGAAATCATCAAACCGATGATACCACTGCCTTGGACTCTGCTTCAACCCATACAAAGATTTCTTCAACAAACACACTTTAGAGTTGTCTTCTACAAAACCTTCAGGTTGTTGCATGTAGATTGTTTCTTATAATTCACCATGCAAGAATGCGGTCTTCACATCCATCTGTTCTAACTCAAGATCATACATGTTAACAATCGCCATAAGTACCCTTATAGAACAATGTTTCACCACCGGTGAAAAGATCTCATTGTAATCGATCCCTTCCACCTGAGTAAAACCCTTTGCTACAAGTCTTGCTTTATACCTTGGTGCTTCGACTCCTGGTATACCTTCTTTCCTTTTGAACAACCACTTGCTACCAACTACCCTTTTGTTTTTAGGTAATGGCACAAGCTTCCAAGTCTGGTTCTTCTCCAATGAAAGCATTTCCTCTTCCATTGCCTTCAGCCAGTCTTTGCTATCTATGCTTTCTGATGCCTCCCTGAAGTTCTTTGGTTCCGAGTCTTGCACCACTTCAGCTGCATTCAAAGCATAACAAATAAGGTCAGCATAACCATATCTATTAGGTGGATTAATAGTTCTCCTCTCCATATCTCTTGCTAGCTGATAGTCTGGAGTCTCTATTGGTTGGCTTCCACTCTCCTCAGGTACCGGAGTCTGATTCTCCTCTTCACCCTCTTCAGTGGAAGGCTCCACCTCAAGTTGAAATTTCTCTACCCCCGTTTCTGGTCTTTCTTCCAGGTCTTTGCACTTCATCCCCATTCGGGTCTCATCAAAAGTAACATCCCTGCTTATAATAAATTTTGATCCTCCAGGTTCCATCTTCCACAGCTTGTAACCTTTCACACCTTCAGGATAACCAATGAAAACACACTTCACAGCTCTAGCATCAAGTTTGTCCTGTTTGACATGTGCAAACGTTAAAGCTCCAAAGACTTTCAAGTTTGAGTAGTCTGCCGGCCTGCCACTCCAAACCTCCATAGGTGTCTTTAGATCTATCCCTGTTGATGGACATTTGTTGATCAAATATGCTGCAGTACTGACAGCTTCACCCCATAAACTTTTCGGTAGTCCAGCTCCCAACAACATACACCTCACCCGCTCCAACAAGGTCCTGTTCATTCTTTCAGCAAGACCATTCTGCTGCGGTGTGTATGCAACGGTTCTATGCCTCTTATACCTTTTTTCCTGCAAAACTCATTAAATTGCTCTGAAACAAACTCCAGGCCATTGTCAGTTCTCAAAACTTTCAGTTTAGTTCCAGTTTGATTTTCTATTAAGGTATGCCATTCCTTAAACTTTTCAAAAGTGTCACTCTTATTTTTAATAATGTGCACCCATACCCTTCTAGAATAATCATCAATAATGCTAAGAAAATATGAACCTCCCCCATGAGTGGTAACTGATGCTGGACCCCAAAGATCCGAATGAACATACTCAAATGGTCTACTAGATTTATGTACTCCCACCCCAAACTCCACCTTGTGTGTTTGCCTAGTGTACAATTATCACAAAAATCTAGTTTGTTCAATTTCTCTTTTCCTAGCAAGCCCTGTTTAGCTAATTCAACTAAACCTCTCTCACTGACATGACCCAACCTCAAATGCCATAGTTTAGTTATGTCTGCAGTTTCTACACTAGCTACTAATGCATTAGAAATGACTGTTGAACCATCTAAAATATAAAGACCATTAATTTTAGACCCTTTAGCAATTACTAATGCACCATGAGAAATTCTCATCACACCACGTTCAATTCTAGTGCAATAACCTAGACCATCAAACATGCTAATTGAAATTAAATTTCTCTTAAGTTCAGGAATATACCTCACATTCTTCAAAAGGAAATCGCGATAATCAAACATTTTGAGTCGGATAGTACCCATACCTTGAACCTTGCACACCTTATTGTTACCAAGACGCACAACTCCACCTTCTTTCAATTCCAAGGTCTCAAAGTATTCCGTTCTCGGACAGATGCGATATGAGCATCCTGAGTCCATGACCCAGCTTTTCTCAGGTTCCCAACTTGTAACAGTTAGTGCTCCTGCACTCTCATAACCTTCCTCCTCACTAACAGCAATCTGAGCCGACAAACCACCACTGCCCCCTCTCTGAGGACAGTCCTTCTTGAAGTGACCTGGTGTGTGGCAATGGTAACATTTGAATTTTGAGTTGTCACCACTACCCTTTGGCCTAGACTTAGACCTATGTTTCTTCCCTTTTCCTTTACCGTGATTCTCGCTTCTACCCCTTGAAATATTCAAGCCTTCTCCACTATCATCTATCTTCAAGTCTCTGAACTTAGATAACTCCTTGGTTCTCAGAGCCGATATCAGAAGCAATAAATCTGAAGAAAATCTTCCATCGCAGTACGATGTGTGCTATCGCAGCACGATGGAGTAACTTGGCGCCCAAGCTAGTGAAATGCACAAGATCAGTTATAAAAATAAACTGAATCTTCACATCGCAGCACGATGGCCTCATCGTACTGCGATGACCTTGCTGAGGCCCATTACGAAAACTATAAATAGAGCCTCCCATTCATTGTTTTATTCATTCAGAAATAGTAGAACACTCTCTACTATAAGGAGAGGTTCAGAGGAGCTCTATTGGGCATAGTTTTCTCCCCTTATGGGAAAACTAACTCAACAAGGTATGATTTCTTTAGGCTTTTGTATTTAGGTTATAATTCTAGTAATTTAAATATGTAGTCTTTATAATTTATGCCTTAGGTTGTGGTGGAGAAGATGAACTCCCCTATGAATATTTGGAGTCTGTGATTGAGTCTAAGTTATAATAAATGATATTCAGTAATTATGTTTGTTATTTACTTTCTTGCACTTATACGACGTATCTTGCCACTTATTTACTTTCTTGCACTTATACTTTCTTGCACTTATTTTCTTGCACTTATTTACTTTCTTGCCAAATATGAAGAAGGGAGGGAGTCCAACCACCATACCTAGCCTCTATATTTCTTGAATCTATATTTATACATTCTGCATTTATATTTCTGCAAAGCATTATGCTTATTTTATAAAAACCTTTTCAAAAACCAAAGCGAATGCAAACTATCACAAACTTAAATAACGATAGTAAAGCTTCGGCACGATCCCTGTGGATACGAACTCATTCTAGACACCTAGAGTGTGAATTATTACTCGACGACAGACTGGTGCACTTGCCAGACCGTAGTCAACCTCATCCAAGGTGATAGTGCCTTCTTTTCCATAAAGCAATGCATCCTTGAGATTTTCAAGTGACTTGGGTAGAGCACACAACAAATGGAAAGCTTTATCCTCATCTTCAAGATTCACATCGATGTTCGCCAAATCGTCAATAATCTTATTGAACTCAGCCAGTTGCTCCATAACCGGCTTATTTTCAACCATACGAAAAAAGTACAGTTGTTGTTTCAGTAACTGTTTATGTGCCAGGTATTTGGTCATATACAATGCATCAAGTTTGGTCCACATAGCAGCAGCAGTCTTTTCCTTGGCTACCTCTCTTAACACCTTATCACCGAGGCACAAAATAATAGCACTAAGTGCTTTCTCATCCATCTCAGTTTTCTCCGCATCCGAGAGATTAGCCGGCATCTGTGCCACACCCTTTAGAGCCTGTTCACACTTCTGTTGGATTAGTATTGCCCTCGTCTTCACCTTCCACAAACCAAAGTCGTTACTCCCGGTGAATTTCTCGATGTCCCACTTCGAACCCATGATACTTAATTCGTTTGATCCTTTGCCCCACGGTGGGCGCCAATTGTTGTGAATTCGTAAATCTCACACCAATAACCTTGATGTGTGGAGCAAATCGAATAAGCAATCAAACAAGCGGAAATAGCAATAGTAATCACGAACAAATAAACCAACGAAAGTGATAAAGAGACACAAACAATTGTTTACCCAGTTCGGCCAAATAAAGACCTACGTCTGGGGGAGAGAGCAGCTCTCCGTTCCACTATCAAATCAAGTTCTCAGTTACAAAGATAATCTCCAAAGAGTTACAAGAAATAGTCTCAATACCTAATTCTACCCTTTGCCCGAATTTCTTCCCGTGGCCAAGAAATTCAATTTGAAAGTGTTTCCCAAGGTGATGAATCAAACCCCAACCCTAGAGTATTGCCAAGATGTTAATCTTATAACCCTAGACTTATGTCGGCTCAGAAATAACCCTAAAACCTTGTTAAAATAACAGAAAACGCAAAACAGCTATATAACCACCAGGGTCTGCGCCCTGGCGCCAGCACCCGAGACCATGCGCCCTGACGCCCACAGACCTGCGCCCTTACGAGGGCTCGCCTGCCCGTTGCCTGCTGCCTGTTAAGCCCTCACTAGGGCCTACAACAGCTTCAAGTTTAAAAGGCAATTTCACAACAAATGTTATGAGTTATGATGATGATAGTTTAATGCTTCCGTTGTCTTTAAACAAATCAAATGCATGCTATTAATTGAGTTCATGTTACGTAATGCCTTGATTGTTTTTATGTTGAATGATTTATATTAATTATTGCATGCGAATCGATTAGGAGCGTTACATAAAATGATGTTGTCTATTGACGTTGCTTATTATAACATGACATGCATGCATTCATATGTCCAATGACGTTGCTTAATGAAGTTGAAAATGACGTTGCTTAATGAAGTTGAAAATGACGTTTCTTATAATGACGTTGCTATTGGTATCACATGCATTTAGCGAGTCTAAGCGCATTGCACATATTTTATTCATTGAAGTTGTGCCTTATTTAAATTAATGAAGTTGTGTCTCATATATTGAATGTGTTCTTGTGGTGTGTTGTTGCCTACTCGTTCAAGACGAGTTTTTATTTTAATGTCATATTGAATGTTAAATCCTTATACCTTGTGATTGAATTACTCACTCCTTCTGGTTTGACCCTACGGCTTGCCACCGTAGGTTTTCAGGTAAATGATCGTGTTTAGCTGAGGTGTATTGACGATGGAGTTAGGAAGTCGTCGTTGTTTTCATTCCAGTCAGAGTCGCTCTGTTAGGATTGTAAGTGCACCAGTTCATCCTCATGTTTTAATAATTGTCAAAACACATGAAAATAGGTCGAACATATTTTGGCAAACTTTACAAATGACTTGACAACAAAGAACTATTTTCAAAACCTTGAAAAACTGACTTTTTGGTGTTTTGTATCGATACATACATTTCTGTATGGATACAAATGTCCTGAAACTTGTTCTGGTACATTTTGAGCACTTTGTATCGATACACACAGGCTCTGTATCGATACAAAAGCTTCTATACAAAAACAGAATGTTCCATATGATTCGAAACATGCTTGCATGTATCGATACATGTGTATATGTTCTGAAAAACCAGCAAGCTTCATATGATTCGAAGCATGCTTGCATGCTTAGATACATATCAGTCAAGATTTCAAGATTCTGATGTTTGTATCGATACATCCCGTGTTTGTATCGATACAAAGGTCAAGATTTTCAAAATTGAACGTTGGTCAAGGGCTTTGTATCGATACAAACAATCATTTGTATCGATACATCTACTGAAAATTATGCCTAAATTTGCTCATTCTATTTTCTCTTTAAATAGCAATGTGTGGGTTCCTTTGTAAATGATGAAACAATCACAGTAACTGAACACAACTGAGAAATCTAGTGAGAATCATTGAGAGAGCAAGAAGTGCTTTGGGTAAAACACTTTGGATACAATTTGGGTGAAAAATTGGGATCAAAGTGTTATCCTTCACAAGATCATCATCTTCCATCAAGTTGCAACAATTGAAGATTGAGTATGGGATCAATCATTTAGGAGTTGTACGCTTGGTCGATAACGTTCGGTGCGATTCGTGGTGAAGCAGATTCGCGATCGGGTTGATTTGTGCAAGGAGGTTGGATTGCTCACTAGGGATCCAAGATTGTTCGATATCTTGGAGGATCAATTGAGAAGAATCGAAGGACTCAGCTGGACGATCGTTGCAAGGAGTTGCACGGGTAGGATCGTTGGAATCAGAGGGTGAAGATTCGTTCGTCGATTGAGGGTTTGCATAGTTTTACATTTCGAGTCAATAGGGTTATTGATTGCTTTGTAATTTGTGCACTTGTGTTCAAGTTGTTTTTCATTCTATTCATATCTCAAATAACCCGTTTGGTTATTTGGGGGGAGACGTACTCGGACATACGCGTGGACGACGCGAAATCCGGGGAACTCCCTAATCAAATCCTCGTGTGTTGATTGCATTACTTTCATTCTTTATTGCTTTCATTATATTCGTAAACAATTGAATTTGTGTGTTCGTAAGTGTTCACAAGGATTCAATTGTTATTATCTTGTGTTGTGAATTGTTTTTGAAAGAATCGAATAACTTGCTTGGAAACGTTGTTGTTAATTGAATTAGTTTTTGAATATCTTATTCCGATCGACTTTTCCTCAATACGTTTTATCGGCTTAGTTACTTTTTCAATAAGTCAAAACGGTGCAAAGAGACTACCGATCCCGGAGTCGCTTCCGCACGCACGTTTAACCGAACAATTTTTTTAAAAACTCAATTGGTTAACGGAACCACTTATTCACCCCCCCCTCTAAGTGGTTAGCCTCGTAGTCTAACAAGTGGCATCAAGAGCCCGGTTGATTTTAAACGATTAAACCGAGTAATTTGTGCCTATTATTAGACAACATGGCTTTTGCACCAAAAGGGGCGTATAATAGGGCTCCGGTATTCAATGGAGATCATTTTGACTATTGGAAAAGTAGCATGCGTATTCATATCAATTCTTTTGATAGTGAAGTGTGGAATGCCATTGAGAATGGTCCGTTTGCTCCAACTATAACGGATGCTCATGGTGTTGTCGCAAATAAGCCAATGGCACAATGGACGGATGAGGAAAAGAAGAAAGTCAATTACGATGCGAAGGCACAAAACATTTTAATATCATCCCTTGGGATTGATCAATTCTATCATGTGTCGCATTGTGAATCGGCTAAGGAAATGTGGGACACATTGGTTACTCACTTTGAGGGTACCAATGATGTCAAGATATCCAAAATTAATACTTTGACACAAGAATTTGAGTTGTTTCATATGCTAGATGGAGAATCCATCGAGGATATGCAACAACGCTTTATCAAAATCACCAACAAGTTACACGGTTTGGGAAAACCAATTTCCAACCAAGATGCTACTAACAAAATTTTAAGATGTCTTAGTAGGAATTGGCAACCTAAGGTCACCGCGATTAAGGAAGCTAATGATCTTACCTCATTGAATCTTACAACTTTGTTTGGCAAACTCACGGAGCATGAACATGTGCTAAACTTGCTAGAAAAGCATGAGAAAAGCGAAAAGAAGGTAAAGCACAATGACAAGGAAAAGGAAAAGGACAAGAGGTCTATAGCTCTAAAAGCCTCTACTTCAAAGTCCACCAAGTCCAAAAGGATAGAGCATGTGGAAAGTAGCTCAAGCGAAGATGATTCCGATGATGAGGAAATGGGACTCTTCGTTAGGCGCTACAATAGGTATGTGAAGAAAAATGGGATAAGGCACTCCGATGAAAATCTTAAGAAATATCGGAAAGATAGTGGTTACCATAGAAGGAAGGAAGATGTCAAGTACTCTAAAAAGGGAGCATGTTATGAATGTGGACAAATCGGTCACTTTAAACCGGATTGTCCCAAGCTCAAGAGAAAGGAGAAAGAATCACCTTCATTCAAAAAGGGAAGCAAGGACAAGGGAAAGAAAGCTTACGTTGCATGGGAGAGCTCTAGCTCATCTTCCTCTTCATCATCAAGCTCTAGTTCAAGCGGTGAAGAAGGATTGGCAAATGTGTGTTTGACATCACACGATCGTAAGAAACTTGTTCCTAAAAAGGTAAACCAAAATCCCTCTAGTTCATATACTCTCTTGGAATATCATGAATTACAAGTTGCTTTTGAAAAACTACACAAAGAAACTCAAGAGGCTTTTCAACGATTAAAGGGTTTAATGCAAGTCAATAAATACCTTGAGGTTAAAGTTTCGGAAACGGAACATGAGTTGAAAGCTCTCAAAGAATCTTTGATTCAAAAACCTCTTGTGAATTATGATAGTTGTGGAAATGAATATACCGGATGTGATGGATGCTTTTACTTAAGTAGAGATTTACGAAAACTACAAGAGAAGTTAAAAGAACCATCCAAGCCGGAGATTACTTTTGCGGTTGATCCATCTAAATTCAACAAATCTTTTAAACCGAGAAATAAAAAGTATAAATTTGTTGAAAAGGATCACAAGAAAAGTAATCCTCATATTGTTTGTCATTATTGTTGTAACAAAGGACATACGATTGCAAAATGCCAAGCACGGAAAACCTTAGTACCTAAAGGCATATTGCAATGGTTACCTAAGTTAGACAATAATGTTGATACTAACAAACTAGGACCCAATATGAGTTGGGGACCTATTTCAAATGTCTAAACATGTAGGTAAGCGTCTTGAAGCCATTGATGAGAGACATTGATAACGAGTGGCTCAAGACCTATAAACAAGTAAGGTGAAAAGATACGACTCAACCCAACACAAAACGATGTGGAAATTGATCACTTCCTTCATCAAATACTTAAGGGAAGATTCTACTCTTTAACTTTGCTTTATACATATTTTGTTTAGCATTTGTGTTTGTGATCATATACATGCATTTTCTATCTTAATATGATATAAGTTTTGATATTTGTCTAATCCTCCATTTCCAAGAATTCTTACTCAAAAATATTAATAAGTTTTTGAGCTTTATACGTCTCAAATGGGGATTTGACAAAAATCATTACAACTATCCTATTAAGTTCATATTAGAATGTATATGTTAAGTTTTGCATCTATGTGTAATTTTTGCATACATACATAGATATATATATATTTTTCGCATATGATTGTTTGTGGTACTTTAACTATGTTATGTGATTTCTTTTATCATGCATCTATGGTTTAACATGTGTTCTCATGTTAAGATTTGCTTTGGTATTGCTTTGGTTCACATATATACGCATATACCATCATGATTGTATGTTTATGCATTTAATTGCATGGTTTTGTTTATTTTTCGTCCCATATTTTGGTATGTTTTATTACAAAAATGTCGATGTGTTTTAAATAATCATGAGTTGGTTTATGGTTTGTTGTTCTACATTCCATGTGTTATCATGATATTTGGTATTCGTCATTGATATATTTTGGCATATCGTTATATGTAATTATTTTGATTAGGATACTATATCATAAAGTGCATTTCGACAAATGTAAGTGCACGATATGTTTAATAGATGGAAAATTTGCTTGGACTTGTTACTGCTAATGTGCTCTCTTCTTCTTTTTGATATTGTCAAAGGGGGAGAGATTTGGATGCACAAGCTAAAGGATCATCAAACGCATTATGGCATCAACTCAGGGGGAGCAAGCTTTTGTGATTAAGCCTTGGTGTTGTTTTTGCGTCTGTATATCATTGCTATTTTTATTTGCATAATAGGTATAGGCTTAGTTTAGCTTATGCATAGTTTTGACAATTATCAAAAAGGGGGAGAATGTAAGTGCACCAGTTCATCCTCATGTTTTAATAATTGTCAAAACACATGAAAATAGGTCGAACATATTTTGGCAAACTTTACAAATGACTTGACAACAAAGAACTATTTTCAAAACCTTGAAAAACTGACTTTTTGGTGTTTTGTATCGATACATACATTTCTGTATGGATACAAATGTCCTGAAACTTGTTCTGGTACATTTTGAGCACTTTGTATCGATACACACAGGCTCTGTATCGATACAAAAGCTTCTATACAAAAACAGAATGTTCCATATGATTCGAAACATGCTTGCATGTATCGATACATGTGTATATGTTCTGAAAAACCAGCAAGCTTCATATGATTCGAAGCATGCTTGCATGCTTAGATACATATCAGTCAAGATTTCAAGATTCTGATGTTTGTATCGATACATCCCGTGTTTGTATCGATACAAAGGTCAAGATTTTCAAAATTGAACGTTGGTCAAGGGCTTTGTATCGATACAAACAATCATTTGTATCGATACATCTACTGAAAATTATGCCTAAATTTGCTCATTCTATTTTCTCTTTAAATAGCAATGTGTGGGTTCCTTTGTAAATGATGAAACAATCACAGTAACTGAACACAACTGAGAAATCTAGTGAGAATCATTGAGAGAGCAAGAAGTGCTTTGGGTAAAACACTTTGGATACAATTTGGGTGAAAAATTGGGATCAAAGTGTTATCCTTCACAAGATCATCATCTTCCATCAAGTTGCAACAATTGAAGATTGAGTATGGGATCAATCATTTAGGAGTTGTACGCTTGGTCGATAACGTTCGGTGCGATTCGTGGTGAAGCAGATTCGCGATCGGGTTGATTTGTGCAAGGAGGTTGGATTGCTCACTAGGGATCCAAGATTGTTCGATATCTTGGAGGATCAATTGAGAAGAATCGAAGGACTCAGCTGGACGATCGTTGCAAGGAGTTGCACGGGTAGGATCGTTGGAATCAGAGGGTGAAGATTCGTTCGTCGATTGAGGGTTTGCATAGTTTTACATTTCGAGTCAATAGGGTTATTGATTGCTTTGTAATTTGTGCACTTGTGTTCAAGTTGTTTTTCATTCTATTCATATCTCAAATAACCCGTTTGGTTATTTGGGGGGAGACGTACTCGGACATACGCGTGGACGACGCGAAATCCGGGGAACTCCCTAATCAAATCCTCGTGTGTTGATTGCATTACTTTCATTCTTTATTGCTTTCATTATATTCGTAAACAATTGAATTTGTGTGTTCGTAAGTGTTCACAAGGATTCAATTGTTATTATCTTGTGTTGTGAATTGTTTTTGAAAGAATCGAATAACTTGCTTGGAAACGTTGTTGTTAATTGAATTAGTTTTTGAATATCTTATTCCGATCGACTTTTCCTCAATACGTTTTATCGGCTTAGTTACTTTTTCAATAAGTCAAAACGGTGCAAAGAGACTACCGATCCCGGAGTCGCTTCCGCACGCACGTTTAACCGAACAATTTTTTTAAAAACTCAATTGGTTAACGGAACCACTTATTCACCCCCCCTCTAAGTGGTTAGCCTCGTAGTCTAACAAGGATGTTGTTGGGGGATTTTATATTTCACTTTTCAGTTTATTACTTTCGTTGAAGGATTGATGCTATTTATTTTAAAATAAAATAAAAACTATGTATGAGACTTTGGAGTTCTCACTTGATGATTTAATTTGATTTCCGTAAGAATTTTCTTAATCGGGTGTATTGAGGGTGTATATAAAAGACCTCGTATATATAAAAGACGACTTTTTTACAAATAAAATAAATGGAGTATAATTGGGTGTTACAAAGTTGGTATCAGAGCAAGTCGGTCTAGTCGGACCAAGTCGTGTTGTTACTAACTTCTGAAATTTTTTCAGAAATGGTAGGACGTAATGACCAAGCGATCACAAACGCATTGATTGCTGTAGCTCAAGCTGTTCAGGGAAATCAGAATCAGTAGGGAGGTAATGATGAACGCAGACTGGATCGGTTCATGAAGCAAGAGCCTCCAAAATTTGATGGAGGTCACAAACCTGATGATGCTTACAAGTGGTTGCAAGAAATTGAAAGGATCTTTCGAGTCATGGAGGCAACCGAGGCGCAGAAGGTGATGATGGCTACTCACCGATTAACTGATGAACATAGTTTATTAGTGTTGTATTTATTAGTATCAATCACATTATACTACTATTTTTGAAAGAAAATATTAATTTACACAAATTTGTGGTTATATATGGACTCGCTACAAAGATAGTTATAACTAGTTTTAGTAAATTAAATTTAATAAAATACTATTTTATCATCCATTTATTTTAATAATAATAATAATAGTAGTAATTATTATTAGGGTAAAATAATTGATACCCCCTGTAATGTGGGCGTGTTTTGGTTTTCCCCCCTATAAAATATTTTCGTGCAACTCGCCCCTTGCAAAATACTGACTCTTTGCTTTTGCCCCCTATGTACAAAACTTGGCAGCTGACTGTACAATTTCGCTACGTGGCAAATCCACGTGGATTTATTTTATTTTTTTAGTTAAATTTAATGCCATGTGTCACTGACACGTGTCAAACAATTTTTTTTTTTAATAAACTGAATTTAAAAGAAAAATAAAAAACAGAAAATGGTGGAAAGGTCTCCACTGGGGATCAAACTCGCACCCTCCTCTCCCCAGGGCGCGCCTCTTTGCCAACCCAACTGCGTGCGCGCATATGATATAATAACAGCTTAAAATTTATTTGAATAGAGGCAGAACCGAAAAAAATAAAGAACAGAGCAGCAGAACCATAATCATCACCATAACCAATCCTTCCTTCACCACTTTCAATAGTCTCCAACCGTCATATTTACCACTTTGTTGTTGTTGTTTTGGAAGATTCATAAGAGGTAATGGATTAAGAACAACAACACATCTAGATTCATAAACAAGAACACAAAAACAAAATCCAGATTCAAAAACGAAAGAACACAAAAACGCAAGAACACAGAAATCAAAACTTCAAGAACACAAAAACAACATAAAAACGCAACAGAAAACAAAACGAAAAACAAAATTGAACCCAAAAAAATCCACCATTTCATTTCAATTTCGTGTTGTTGTTGTTAGTTTTTGGGTTTGTGATCTTCATTGATTCTGGGTCTGTGATGTTTATCTTTTTTGGTTTGTTTTGTGATGAATTTGATGATGAAAGTGATAATGAATAGTGATGAAGATTTGGGTTTAAGTTTGAAGTTATGAAAATTTGTTCTTGTTGTTCTTGGTATTGTTCTTGATGATGTTGTTATTCAATTGAGGAAGATGAAGATGTTCTTTGAGGAAGAAGATTTTGAGGATAAGATAAATAAATTTTAAGCTGTTACTATATCAAATGCGTGCGTGCAGTTGGGTTGGCTAAGAGGCGCGCCCTGGAGAGATGAGGGCGCGAGTTCGAGCTCTTTTGGAGACCTTTCCACCATTTTCTGTTTTTTATTTCTCTTTTAAATTTAGTTTATTAAAAAAAAAATTGTTTGACACATGGCATTAAATTTAACTAAAAAATTAAAATAAATCCACGTGGATTTGCCACGTAGCGAAATTGTACAGTCAGCTGCCAAGTTTTGTACATAGGGGGCAAAAGCAAAGAGTCAGTATTTTGCAAGGGGTGAGTTGCACGAAAATATTTTATAGGGGGAAAACCAAAACACGCCCACATTACAGGGGGTATCAGTTATTTTACCCTTATTATTATTACTACTATTACTTCATTTCTCCCATATTATTATTTTTGTCTCAAAATATTTGACTTGCTCAATTTTTAGTACAAATTTTTACAATAGTACCTTCTAATTATTATTACTTTCACAACTCTTAATTCTACATCTTTCACTTAATATTATTTATAAAAAAAACTATTTTAGGTCTCATATAAATATAAATAATAGAAATAAAATGTAAAAGCAACTTGTAATAGAGTATAGTGATTATAATAATATTAGTTTATTAAAATTTAATATGAAAAGCCTAAATTGCCCCTAATTTAACAATGTGTCAAAAAATAAAAAGGGCATAAAGGGGCAATTACGGAAACTCCATAGTACCTCGCTTTAATATATTTATATGATGAATAGTTTTGCAGAAGTTATTTTGTAATATAAAATATGATGAATATTGGACTGGGCTAACTCCCAGAATTTATTGGGTTCTCCATGCAATTGTTATTAGGCCTACCAAACCTCTCGCCCGGGTAGCCCATCAGTGCGGGTCACACCCACGATCTACCAACGGATATGCTTGGACCCGGTGTTCGCCTGGTTATAGGAGCACGTGCCTTCCCACAATGGTGTGATCTCAACCGCCCGACGGATAAGGTGTTTGTTTTCCACTCCCTAAGGGATAAGACCAGAGGCGCCAACCGCTTGTTCGCCCTAAAAGGACTCCTAAATAAAGGAGCTTTATGATACTAGCTGTAACACCCAAACTTATTATCTAACTATTTCTAGTTTTATAAAATCTTTTTCGTAATGCACAACGGAAAATAAAGTTTTTGAATTATAAAAACAATGGTTTGAGTATTACATGCTTCATCAAGACACTACTAATTAACTTAATTAGCAAGATATCACTTATACAAAATCCTTTTGAAAATGATACAACCTTAATAAATTAAAGTAAGAAATAAAAGACTCTATGTATACATAAAAAGGTAAACCCTTTCCCGTGTCATAATCAGAGCGGAGCATCACCGACAACTTGGTCATAACCAAAACCTGAGAACCTGGACCCCCAAAGGTCCAGCAAGTACACAAAACAGAGAGTTAGTAAGGAATCTCAAAATAAATGTAACTATATCGAATACTATACACTTAATAACAACATAATAAATCCTACTAACATTCGCACCATAAAGATGCAAGATTATACAATTAAGATACATTTATAATTCATAAATCAAGTATCAAGTAAATCATATAATCCATGTATCATCAAGTTACTCATAATTGACATCCAAATGGCAATCACGAATCATCAACATTAAGTTACTTACAATTGATACACAAATAACAATTAATGCACAATAATAGTATCAATTACCAAGTAGTTCACATAATGATTTCACCTTCATCTCCTAATGCAAACTAATGCCAGTTATCCATGAAATGCTCCCTAGCATTTACTAATGCATGAGGCACCTTATCAATTCATTGGAAAACTTATTGCAACTATATTTTAACCACCTCGTTAAAATATTACCATACTTTAGTCACCTTACCAAAGTATCTGCTCAACATACATATATGGATGCATAAATGTCAATTTACCAAACATATGGTTTAATCATCTCATCCTATAAAGGATATCACAATCAATGTACTTCAATCACCTTTTACAAGCACATCTCTATTAATTAAAACTATGTAATTCAATCACCTTTTACAAGTACATCTACTCCATTGAATTGAATAACATTAATTAATCTATCACATACTTTAGTCACTTTACTAAAGTATCTACTCATCATAAAAGGATAACACAATCCACATATACATATTTCAAGTATCTACTCATCATAAAAGGATAACACAATCCACATACACATACTTTAGAAATACATGACATCCATTAATTAAATCACATTAATTAATCTTCTCAAGTTATTACACATATACAAGAATATCATCATCATAATTCATTATCATAATTCATCCACATTTATGATATCATGAATCATCACCTCATTTCAACATACATACATAATCATAGTTAATCGACATATACAATATCATAACTCAATTCATCATTCAAGACTCAATATACAGTCAAATACACCATCATATAATCATAAGATCATAATCCAATCATAATATAAGCATATATATCATTTATTCGACAAAATCACATTTTTCTTCACTGATAAGCTCGCTGGGAGAGCTCGGGGCGAGCTCAGAGCGTATAAAACCAGACAGCATCAGGTCCAACTCGCCGCAGCTAGCAATCACTCGATGCAGCGTGCTGCTCAGAATCAGCAAACTTCATTTTTCGGGTTTTTGGGAAAAACCCTCAAATCTCGAAATTCCAACATGCCAATTCATAAAGGTGATAATTTTAGACATGTATAAGTATACTAAACATAGAAGTACAACCTATAACAAGTATTAACAACATTTCATGCTAGAAATCATCAATCTTATCATTTTTCATGAAAACCCATTTTTCTCATCAACAACACAATTAACTCATAAATTAGTTATTTTCTCATATCAATCTATCTATTAAACATGAATGGACATATAATCAACATTAATCACATAGATAAACACATTCCCAATTACTTCCCACAAAACCCAAAAGAAAAAAGAGTGAGAGAGGATTGGGATAGAGAGAGATAGACTTTCTCCCCCTCTCTTGATCACCCTAGGATACACATACTACTTTTATACCTTATATTGATGGAATCTTTAATCCTTCCCTTCAATCTCTTAATCTAACATGGTTTTTATCTATTTGTTCTTCATCTTCTTCTCTAACTCATTTCTCTCTTCTTTCTTTTCTCTCTACCTCCCTTTCTCTCAATTTTATGACAATTGAACCACAACAATATTCTTTACAAAACACTCCTATATATATATCTCCAACTTAGGTTATAGTAAAATTTCCAAGTTACCCTTATTTTCTCTACACATCATTCACCAATTCCAACATATTACAAAATTGTCATTAATTCCTCTACAAGACATCAACATCTTTCTACAATATTACCAAATTGCCATTAATTCTCTAACCACTCTCCAATTACCAAAATACCCTTAATGGATCATATTTCCCATTCATAAAAGCCCAATTCTTACAACACCCCATAAAACTATATTCCTTTACTACTCTTTCCATTAATAGCTAAAATCCATATAACCAATATCTCATTAACTCTCGTAATTAATTAATTAACTCCTTCTAACTTAATTAAGGGCTCTCAACTAGATTAATAATTCTTATTAGTAGTAAAATACCCTTCGCTTATCCAAAACATAATTATTCATAAAATCATGAAATCACATATATTCAAATTAATAAACAATAAATAATTAATCACACAAAATCCTATTTATTTAAATACGGCTGTTACACTAGCAAGACATATTCTAAGTTCTAAAAACCGTAGCTCAACATCGTTGTTGACTAGAGAGAAATATACTCATGCTAACACCTCAAGATTAGCTTACCACGTTGGTTCAAGAAGAGAACTACGTCGCTCTGATTCCTATCAACCCAGAAGGATACGTATAGGACCAGAAATACTCCTGTCGAGCCCAATCCATCAACACAATCTGCCCATTCATCGGAACATTAGCAAGAACAAATATGAAGAGTGAAAATACCCTACTATGACTAGTCAGTGGTGGAATGTTTCAATTTAAAACAAAAATCTCAGTTAAAAACAAAAATCTCAGTTTTGTAGTGAAATATCTCAGTTTTGAATAAAATATTTCAATTTTGCCATAAATTAATCCCTAAAATATATAAAAAAAATATCTCGATTTTGCCCTAAATTAATCCCTAAAAATTTCAGTAAATTAATCCCTAAAATATCTCAGTTTTGCATGACACGAACCCCTAAATTTTATAAAGAGGATATATATTGATCATTGGAATTTGAGTTTTTAATTGACAGATTAGTGATATACTACCTCTGGTTCAATATATAAGTAAAATTTAACTTTTTAGATTCATTGAAAAAATGTAATATATCTAGTCAATAATATATACTAAATACATTACTTTTCTAATGAATCTAATTTGACTATATATGTCATCATATTTCAATTCTAAATTATAATAATACATTTATATATATATAAAAAAACTAATGTAGATTAATAAACTTAAACTACTGAAAAAGTTAATAATTTTATAATTTAATCAAAGTACAAATTTCAAGTAATTATTATAGGGAAATTCTTCAATTCTTTGTAAATATATCTATTTTTTTTTGGCTTTTTCACCGTAACACCCAAATTTTTATTCATGTTAATGTATTAGTAATAGTGTTAATTTAAATTCTTGTGGTGTGTTTTTGTGTTCACTTGTGTCCTTATTAGTGGAATAGGATAGAGGAGAATGAGTTAACATGAGATTATGTAGTGGAAGTTAGAATTTGAAGGTGTTAGAGTTGTATTTAATTTTTACTAAGTCTAGAACAAAACTTGATTATTTGACTCATTTGTGCTATGAATTGGCTTTTGACGTCAACATGAAAGTTGTAGCTCTCTTTCTTAGCTTTCCAACACATATTTACAGCCTTAATCAGATACTCGTAGCTCAAGTTAGATACGATCTACACAATATCTCATGAACAAAATATATAAATCATTGACGGATACTAGGGGAGAGAAAAACTTCTAATTGAATAATATTTAATTTTCGAAGTAAATAATATTTAGTAAGTAAAGCATTACTTTAGTTAATCTTCGCTTAAATTAATGCAGTTTTGGCCCCATAAGTTACACAATTACGTGATTTGGCCTCATGTTTCAATTACTTGATTTTAACTCCTTAATTTATTTTTTGATCAAAAGGTGGTAGCAAAAAGCTAACCAAACCAAGTTTCAATTGCTTAATTTTGGCCCCCCAATATTATCCTCTTTTGCATTTGCTAGCCCCCGTTGACTTTTTTGACTAAAATTGCTTATGTTGCATTTTAAGAAAAAGAAATATTTAAAAAAATTAAAAAATGTTATAAAATATTAATATTTGTTTTTATAAAAATGTATTAAAAATTGTGTTTTTAATAAAAGGTTTAATAATTATTTAAAAAAAATTGTGTACATTAATATTTTTTTTTACTTTTTTTATAACAAAATTATTTTATAAGTTATTTTTGAAAAAAAAAATTGCATTTTTTTTTAAAATTTACATTTATTTTAAAATGTCACATAAGTAACTTTAATCAAAAAAGTCAACGGGGGGCAAACATATGCAAAATGAGATAAATTTGTGGGGTCAAAATCGAGCAATTGTGAATCACAGAAGGTTAAAATCAAGCAACTGAAACTTCGGGGACTAAAATTACACAATTGTGAAACTTGAGTTCTAAAACTGCATTTAAGCATTTTATCTTCTAATTGAAAATTAACGATTGTTTAAAATTGTTATTAACATGAAATCTTCTGTGTCATGGCCTCCCCAAGATTGCCCGCGGTGGAGCATGAAATCCTCTACGTTCAGGTATGCTACCTGATCCTGGACTTGTCCACCGCCGAGGAGGTGGAGGTGGACTTGGAATGTTTCCCAATTTTCTGAATTTCATCGTATCTACAAATTGAATCATACATGTCATCAACATTTACATTAAAATCAAACTTAAGGTTATGTTTGGAGTTATAGAATAAGATGGAATGAAATGAGAATAGATGAAATAAATTAATGTTACATTGTTTGAGTTATAAAAATAACAATGGAATGTAAATTTCACACTATTATTTTTTATTTTTTTTAAAAAGGTTAAAACGAATAGATCCTAAACTAATTTACTTTCTCATCAATAGCATGTGCACATTCTCGATGAGCATATTTCAGTTATTCAACTCAAAATGTGAATTTCTAACCACCGAACTACTTGAGAAAAAAAATTATTACACGTGATCAATAAAGTTGGGGCTAACTAGCGAAAAAGACTTAACTTTCTCAATACATGTTTCAAAAATACGGAAAAATATATAGAAATATGTTTTTTTTTTATCAATAGCCTAGTGGTTAGAAATTCACCTTTTAACAGCGGCATTTTTATATTTGCATTTACAGGCCAACCAGCGAAAACTTACATAAGTAACATATAAGAATTATTAAAAATGCAAAGTCATTCAAACACAAATATATAGATGGACTTATATAATATATTTGCAAAGTCAAATTATATGTTCGTCATGTCATTGATACACTTGTTTTTTTCATTGGTGAACCATTTTTGCCTGAAATAGTTTTTACCAAAAAACAGAAGATGCATGTATTCTTTTATACTTTTATAATTTGTTAGGCCTATTTATTTTATGATAATATTATTTGTATTCATTTATTAATACATGTGTTCATTTTAACTTACTAATAAGTAGATTTATCAGATCTTGCATTACACACACACATATATATATATAGGATTGGAGTTCGAACTCCGGACATTCATTTATTCACTTTACGGGTGAAATTTTCATCCACTACACTACTTGACAAAAAACAAAAAGACTTATGAGACTTTTAAAATAAATAATTATGATTGAGAGAACCTCTGAAATGTTATATTTATTTTTAATTGTGTTTATAAACCATCTTTTAAAATAATAAACATCAATTTTGACATTTTTTTTTTGTAACAAATAAACAATTGTTCACTTCTAGCATCTATTTCATAATAAGTAAAATTAACACAAATTTTAAAAAATATAAATTGAAAACATTTTCAGAAAATAAAATAAGACCTTAAATTTGTCAAAATAACATGACCTTAATTAACTTCAATATTGAAAAAGACAAACCTGAACTACCTTGAGCCAACTGCATGAACAAAGTAAAGGCAATAATCAACAAAATGAGAAGGTGCAAAGAAATTGATTTAGATTCGTTTAAGATATAAGCCATCTCACAATAATAAAATTAAGATATGTGTTTTTTTGGGTTGAATGGCAATGGGCAATGTCAATCTAGCTAATTTATAGCCTCATGCATGGTGCTTATTTTCCTTTGAAATTACAATGATATTTCATATAGAAAATGACACCAATATTTCTACGAATGCTCAAGGATATTGTTAAAAACAGAAGTTTTCGAATTAAATAAAATCAGTTTTCAAAAAACAGCAACGAACAAATTATTGGCCGAGTCGCGGATCAATACGGTCTCTTTAAGACGTTTCACGGAACTACTCGAAATTGTGCAGTGTAGTTCAATAAAAACCGTGAAGTCCCCAGGATAAAACAGCCAAAGCAAATAATACCGTTTTCAACTGCACAGAAGAAAACGGACAGAAAGACACCTTTCTCTGGTTTAACAAACCAGTTCGATATATTGATATACGAATATCAATTCTTAGCGGCAGCAACCACTATTCTGAAACAAAAAGAACGAAAAAATAATTTACTGAAGAAAATATTTGGTGAGAGAAGAAGAATGAATTGAACAGAGAGATAATTTTCGCGAAGAAAAAATTCTGATAACAGAAGTATTTATAGACGAATGAAATAACTGATGAGGAGGAATCAGTGGGAGCCTATAACTCGGCCAGCACACAAAAACGTGGAAACGTGGCCCTTTTTTTTCTAGGCACTCTGTTATTGACTGAGTTGGAGCACTAACGGGTATATTCCCGTTCAAGATTTGGTCTCGCAGCACATAAAAAATGTGCGAAAATTTCACACGCACACGTAGCAAAAAATAATAAATAATTATTTTTTCACTTCTAAAAAATTAATATATCACCAAGCCCAAGCCCGGCCCGATCCGAGCCGGCCGGACGGACGGCGGCGGCGGCGCGCGTGTGTGATATTCGGGACAATGCATGCGTGGTGTGCCGTTTACAAAATGGGGTATCCCTTGGGGCACACCCCAAGGGGCCACATTCCAATATATAAACACTACTAAGGGTTGTGTCCTACCCAATGTGGGACTTAAAAATGACTTTTTTCAATTCACAACACTTAGCTCTACAACACTTGTGTTCATATCATATACCAAGTTTCTTTCTCCATTATTCACATCATGTTCCAACCAGGGGCGGACCTGTTCAAGGCTTGGTGTGGCTATAGCCACACCAGCCTAGCCCAAATATTTTTTTAAAAAATAAATATATATTTAATAAATAATTTAAAGTAATTTTGTATACATATTTGAACAAATATTAATGTAAATATTAGTTTAGAGTTTATTACTGATGATTGTAAGTCTCTCGTACACATATAAGTTTAAGTATTAGTGCAAATATCAATTCATAGTCTATTATTAATGATTTAAAGTCTTTTATTATATGTAAAATATTATTTTAGGTTATATAATTTAGTTTTTAATAATCAACTTTGACTTTGTTTTGCAAAAAAAGTGGATAACTAATTGAGGGCATATAAATATGAAATGACTTGAAAAATATATGTTTAGTTAATTTTCAATTTTTTTTAAGTAAGATAATATGGGTAAAATTGGAATAAAAATTAATAAGTTGTATATTTTGGTCCAAGATAGGATATTGTGAAACATCAAACAATAGTTGATTTCTTTTTTTGAATAATTTTTTTCTAGTTTGTTGGGTTGTTGTTGTTTTTTTCTTTGGATATACATGTTGTATCAATAGTAATTTCATATATTGTTTGTGAACATTCATTTTGCTACCCTACCTTTTTCTTGCACGTCATATGATTTTACCAAAATATCTATGTCCGCTACTTAGGTAGTGGATGCTTCCAGAAACATCCTATTTAACGTCATTTACTTAAGTAGCGGCCGACATTTCTTATTTTTATAACATCCGCTACTTAAGTAGCGGAAGGGTAAAATGATTTTCATTGTTGTCTAACCTAAAAATTTTAGCCCCACCAATTATTGGTGTCCAGGTCCGCCCTTGTGCCTCTTCTGTTTTTGGTTTTGACTCACCGTAGTTAATGTTTGTTTAAGGAACAAAAAATGGTAATCTATACATTCAATAAGGTGATTCTGACTAGTTTATCAAATTTTGAATTTTTGTTTGTTTTATGATTTAAAGGGGTAATTACTCAACTTACAAATAATCTAGCTTGTGAGCTGGAAAAAGACAACATAAGGAGTAATGCAATTGCACCTTGGTACTGTTAATAAAATAATGTTCCCTATCTATTATTCACACCCCACAGCCTTTACATAGGCACATGAGTACACTTACAGTGGATCAAGTACAATAGACCCAATACAACACTAAAAGCAAAATAGCAATTACAAACACAAGAAAACAACTACTTAACTTACCCTCCCTAAAATTGAACATATGAACAGAAAAAAAAGGTTCAATTTAAGCTTACAAAGATCAATCATTAATTCCTAAATCCTCCCTCAATTTACAAAAAATTTTTAGCTTCAATGGCTTGTTCAAGATATCAACAAGTTGTTCTTCTGAATTTCAATGCAGGAGTTCAATTATGCCATTCTTAATGAGATCTCTAAGGAAAAGTGATATCTAAGATCAATGTGCTTGTTGGGTCACCATGAGGGGGCAGCCAGGGGGATCATCCACATTGGGCTCAAGAACAACTTCACAAGTGAGTTGGACACCACACTTTAACCCAAAACCTTAAGGCATTAGGTTTATGGGTCCTCTCACTTATAAAGTGTTCAACTTCCACAACAATCTCCCCCTCAAGTGTGAGTCCATCCATTCTTGGATATGCTCCCCCTCAAGCGGAAGCTTTCTTCATCCATACACTTGCACCGCCGTTGCCGCTGCTCAACGGGACACGCCGCCTGACCACCTTTGTCAGGAAGACTTTCGATACAAGGAGCCGGTCGAACCCTTCGTCGAACCATCGGCTCTGATACCACTGTTGGGTCACCATGAGGGGGCAGCCAGGGGGATCACCACATTGGGCTCAAGAACAACTTCACAAGTGAGTTGGACGCCACACTTTAACCCAAAACCTTAAGGCATTAGGTTTATGGGTCCTCTCACTTATAAAGTGTTCAACTTCCATTTTTCTAAGCAATGTGGGACTTACTCACTCACACTTGCCACAACAGTGCTTGCATCTACCATGCATAACTGGATTTGTTTTATAGCTTGATGGAGGAGTTATTGTTACATTAAATCGCAATACTTCTTCTGTGCAACAACATGTATCTTAGTAGGTCAATCCATGAATCTAGCTACTAAACACACATAGTAAGCAAGATCACGTCTTGAAGCAAGTAAATACATCAAGCACCCTACCATCTATTTGGACTACAAACCATGTTTTTAACAAAAAGTTCATTTTTAAATTCTCCTCAATTGTCATTTCTGATTTTCAAAATATTTACTTCTTTTACAACTTGCACTTGCTTGCAGAACACGGTAAACACAAAATATGACTCATCCTTATTTCTAAGGAACTTAACCCATATATATCCATCTTTTAAAGTCATCAACAATAACTAGTTCATACTTCTTTCTACTGATTGATGCAGTAGACACCGGTCCAAACAAATCAATGTGCAAAAGTTCGAATGGTTTAGAGGTGGACACTTGTATCCTTTTTTTGCCAAGATTCACAAAGTTTGTCTAATATGAACTTAAGATTAGGCAAACCTTTGATACGTTGTATTTGTTAAGTTTTGAAATTAGTTTTCAACTTGCATGACCCAAACTTCTGTGGCAGACCCATTTCTCTTCATTCAGGGACATAAGGCATTTCACCTTTTGTTCTTTTAAATTAGATAAGTTTAATTTATAAACATTGTTCTTCATTATACCATTAAAAAGAACAGAGCCATCTTTTTGGCTATGATGTTACAGAACTTTTAATGAAAATAAAAAAGTTAGCCGCATTTTAAATAATCAAATATTTTAGGTAATATTTTGGATAAAAATTCGGGATGTTACACAGAACATCATAACCATTGTCGCTTAATTGACTTATCCATTGTCCACGTACCATAATTGGCGTCTTAATTTTGTTGCATTACAAATCTAAAACATACACTATCTTGGTTTTAGTACCCACACTTTCTTGGTTCCTTTTTGGTTAGTCCTTAATGCTTGTTTACTATTTATTAATGATTTAAAATTTGTAATTTTCAACATTAACCAATCCTTCTTGTCATGAACTTTCTTCAAACAATAAGAACAAAAGAAATAGTTTTCTTATACTCTAGGTTACTTATTATAATTGTTCCATCCGGAACAAAAAAAAAAGGGCTTTAGAACACTAGAGCTATGAACATTTTCTTCAATTTCTTATTCATCATCTATGTATCCAATGCCTTTCTTTTTGTTTCTGCTAACTCTATAAATTATAGAAGTTAGTTTTTTTCTCCCTATTCCATTAGTTAGGAACCTTTGAAAAGAACATTCGTACTTTTCAGAGTTGCACCCCACATGTACAAATGATTGATGTTCTAGAACAAACTTATCTCTTTCTACATCCTCCATTTTTCTTTCAAAGCCTTTTCATTGTCAATCAAGGTAAAATAGTTTATCTCTTACGGATATTCTAGATTTCTTAAGGATTGCTAATTGTTAGTTCAAAAGTTAGTTTGTTATGTTTTGATGTTTGTTATGTTGTTACTTGCTTGAGAAGCAAGTTAGTCAGTTGGTTATAGTTTTCTGTTTTGGTAGTTATCCTTAGTTGCTTGCTCAATAAGCAAAATCTTTGTATTATATATAGGCCTTGTGTGGTCATTTGATAATCAATGAAATGAATGCATTGCTTTGCAACTTAACAAGTGGTATCAGTTAGCCACAAGTGTGCATGCATTCATCATCATCTTCCAGGGAAACACGAGTGAAACTTTGTGAGGTGTGAGCTTTCTCTTTCTTTTCTTGGGTGGGAAACACAAGTGTAGTGAATCTTGTGAGGAGTTTCTTGCTCCATGTGTGAGTTTCATTTTTCTTGATCGTGTTCTTGAAAACCTTCACCATGTTAGAAGGTAACTTTGGTCATCCTGCTATACCAAAGTTTGATGGTCACTATGACCACTGGTCTATGTTGATGAAAAACTTGTTGAGATCAAAAGAGTATTGGCCAATTGTAGAAACATGAATCCAGTGCTTCCAGCAGCTGGAACTGCAAAACAAAGAAAGAGTGTGGATGAAGCAAGATTGAAAGATCTCAAAGCCAAGAACTATTTGTTTCAATCTATTGATTGTTCAATAGTTGAAACCATTCTTGATAAGACCACTTTAAAAGCTATTTGGGATTCAATGGCTAAGAAGTATCAAGGGTCAACAAAGGTCAAGAGAGCTCAATTGCAAGCTTTAAGGGGAGAGTTTGAGATGCCCCGGATGAAAGAAGAAGAGACAGTTAATGACTATTTTGCTAAGGTTCTTGCAACTCTCAACAAGATGAAGATTCAAGGAGAAAGAATAGAAGAAAGAACTGTGGTGGAAAAGATTCTCAGATCCATGAGAACCAAGTATAACTATGTTGTCTGTGCAATTGAAGAATCCAACAACACTGAGACTCTATCAATTGATGAACTGTAAGGTTCTCTACTTGTACATGAACAAAAGATGAAGCAGTTAAAGAAGATGATCAAGCATTGAAAGCCTCTTATGGTGACAAAGGTGTTGGTCGTGGTGGCAAGATGAATCAAGGAAGAGGTAAAAGAATCAATAAAGATAAGGGTAAATAGGTTGATACCCCCTGTAATGTGTGCGAGTTTTATTTTTCCCCCCTGTAATTTTTGTTTTGATTCGCCCCTTGCAAAGTAAATTTTTTTGGTTTCCCCCCTTGGGTGCAAGGAATTTGCACTTTTTAAATCGGTTTGACCAAAATAACCGATTTAAGAAGTGCACCCCAGGGGCGAGTCCAAAAAATTCAACATTGCAAGGTGCGAGTCAAAAGAAAAAAAAATTACAGGGGGGGTATTGCCCACATTACAAGGTGCGAGTCATAAGATGGTTCATTTTCAAAGTGAGTGTCCTAGTCTTGAGGATTATGCATACTATGCTGAGTATGACAACAGTGAAGAAGTATTGTTAATGGCTTTTAAAACATCTCAACATGTTCAATCCCAAAGCAAGATATGGTATTTAGATTCTAGCTGCAGTAATCACATGTGTGGAATCAAAAAATGGTTCTTTGATCTTGACACAAATTTTAGAGAAATAGTGAGGCTAGGAGACAACTCTCAGATGAAGGTTGTGGGCAAAGGCAATGTAAAGCTGCAATAGAATGGTATGACACAGGTTGTGACTGGTGTATACTACATTCCTGAATTAAAGACTAATCTCTTGAGTATATGGCAACTTCAACAAAAGCAAATCACTGTGGTGTTCAAGAATGACTGTTGTAGAGTATATCATCAAGAAGGGCCTGTTAATGTCGTCTCAAATGGCTACTAACAAATTATACCCCATGATTGCTGAGGCTAAGCTAGCTTGTCTGCAATCTAAGTGTGAAGATATCACTAATCTCTGGCACTGCAGATATGGTCATTTGAACTTTAAAAGTCTCATACACTTACAACAGAAGAACACGGTGAAGGGGTTACCAAAGTTAGAAGAATCCAACCAAGTGTGTTCTGATTGCTTGATTGACAAGCAACATTGAGACAACATCCCTAAGACTAGCAATTGGAGATCTACTAGAAGACTTGAACTTGTGCATTCTGACATATGTGGTCCTATAACACCTGCATCCAATAGCAATAGCAGGTATATACTCACTTTCATTGATGATTTTAGTAGAAAAACTTGGGTCTACTTTCTGCTAAACAAGTCAAGTGCCTTAGATCAGTTTAAGAAATATAGAAGCATGGTTGAAAAAGAAACTGGTGAAGTTATTGCTTGTTTGAGAACAAATAGGGGAGGTGAATTTACATCTCTTGATTTCAGGAATTATTGTGAGGAGAAAGGAATCAAGAGACAACTAACTGCTGCATACACTCCTCAACAAAATGGGATTGCTGAGAGGAAAAATAGGACCTTGCTAGACATGGTTAGAAGCATGATTGCAAGTAAGAATATTTCCAAGAGTTTCTGGGCTGAAGCAGTAAATTGGGCCAATTATGTGTTGAGTAGGAGTCCAGCTGCTGCTGTTAATGATGTTACACCAGAAGAAGCTTGGAGCTCTACTAAGCCTTTTGTGAAACATTTCAGGATCTTTGGCTGCATAGCTTATGCTCATGTGCCAGATTCTCAAAGGAAAAAGCTTGATGACAAGAGTACCAAGTGTATCTTCCTTGGTGTAAGTGAAGAATCAAAAGCTTATAGATAAGCATAAGCATAAACAGATATGTGATTTTTGTAGAAAATGAGAAATGAAGTTGGAACAAGGAAAATCAGATTATCTCTAGTGGAGTTGAAAGTAGTGTGATGAAGTACAAAATGAGTAGATACATGAGCCAGTCACCACACCAGAAGCACATGCTCAAAAAGAAATTGAACCAATTGTTGCTAGAGATACAACCAGTGATGCTTCTACCTCAAACTTAAATCAAGGGAGAGATGGAAGAGCACCAGCATAGCTTAGCATCTACGACACCTTCAACAATGATGATACTAATGATGACGATGACATGAGAAACTTAGCTATTTTTGGCCCTTGTCAAATTGAAGATCCTGTCACTTATGATGAAGCAGCCAAATTTGACACATGGAGAAAAGCTATGGATAGTGAGATACATGCAATAAAAAGAAACAACACTTGGGAGTTGACTGAGCTACCAAGAGGAGCTAAGGTGATTGGTGTGAAGTGGATATACAAGACCAAAGTGAATGAGAATGGTGAGATTGAAAACCACAAGGCCAGACTAGTAGCTAAAGGCTACTCTCAGAAATATGGAATAGATTACAAGGAAGTTTTCTCACCAGTTGCTAGATGGGACACAATTAGATGCATCTTGGCTTTTTTGCATGGATTGTGTTCCAATTAGAGAATGGAGTGTGTTCCAATTAGATGTGAAGAGTGCTTTTTTGCATCGAGATTTAATTGATACTGTGTATGTAGATCAACCTCTTGGATATGTGAAGAAGGGAGCTGTGAACAAAGTGTATAAGCTACACAAAGCTCTTTATGGATTGAAACAAGCTCAAAGAGCTTGGTATAGCAAGATAGAGTAGTACTTTGCTAATGAAGGCTTTGAGAAATGTCCACATGAACATACTTTGTTTGTGAAAAATGATGATAAAAGAAACTGGCTGATTGTGAGTCTCTATGTTGATGATCTGATATTTACAGGAAATCACAGTGGAATGTTTCAAAGATTTATGCAATCCATGATGGATACTTTTGACATGACTGATCTAGGCAAAATGAGGCACTTTCTTGGAGTTGAAGCAATCCAAAGCAGTCAAGGCATATTCATGTATCAACATAGATATGCAAAGGAAATTCTTGAGAGATTTGGCATGGAAAATAGCAATGTTGTATGTAGTCCCATGGTGACTGGCACAAAGCTTTCAAAACATGACACATGCAATGAGGTTGATCCTACTCAATTCAAGCAGATTATAGGCAATTTGATGTATCTAACTGCTATCAGGCCAGATCTGATGTGTGCAGTCAACATGATAGCAAGGTTTATGGAGGATCCAGTTGAGATTCATATGATGGCAGCCAAGAGAATTCTAAGATACATCAAAGGTACTCTAGAACGTAGGATTGTATACAAGAAGGGAGAGCAAACTGATCTAATTGCTTATTCTGATAGTGATTATGGGGGAGACATTGATGATAGGAAAAACACTTCTGGCTATGCTTTCATGCTAGGAACTGGTGATGTGGCTTGGTCCTCAAGAAAGCAACCCATAGTGACATTGTCCACAACAGAAGCAGAGTTCATTGCAGCTGCACACTGTGTTTGTCAAGGCACATGGTTGAAGAGAATTCTAGATAGCATTGGTTTGAAGCAAAAACAGTGCCTAACTGTTTTATGTGATAACAGTTCCACCATCAAGTTGAGCAAGAATCCAGTCATGCATGGGAGGAGAAAACATATAGACATTAGGTTTCATTTCTTAAGGAATCTAAGCTCTAAAGGTGTTGAAGAGTTGGTTCACTGTGCCTCAAAGGATCAACTAGCTGATGTGATGACTAAAGCATTAAGTCTACCTTTGTTTGAAAAGTTCAGAAAGCTACTTGGAGTTTGTAAACTGAATGATGCTGCATAATTCAGTTTAAGGGAGAGTTTGTTAGTTCAAAAGTTAGTTTTTTATGTTTTGATGTTTGTTATGTTGTTACTTGCTTGAGAAGCAAATTAGTTAGTTGGTTATAGTTTTCTGTTTTGGTAGTTATCCTTAGTTGCTTGCTCAATAAGCAAAGTCTTTGTATTATATATAGGCCTTGTGTGGTCATTTGATAATCAATGAAATGAATGCATTGATTTGCAACTTAACACTCATAGCTTACAAGCAAAGGTGAGTTAATTGCCATATTGCTTGGAAAATTGGTGATTCTTATAAGTGAGAGAATCCGCAAACCTAGCTAACGCCATAAGGTTTTGGATAAAGATGAGGTGTCCAACTCACTTGTATAGTTGTTCTGAGCCTAATGTGGATGATCCACTAGCTTCCGCTCATGACCCAAGCGGCACTTGCGGTGCAAGTGTGGGTGGCTGAAAAAACTTCCGCTTGAGGCGAGCATCAGGAATTGAACGACTCACTTGAGGGAGAGATTGTTGTGGCAATTGTGAGGTGAGTTAAGTCCCACATTGGTAACGATGATGTGTCCAACTCACTTGTATAGTTGTTCTGAGCTCAATGTGGATGATCCACTGTCTGCCCCTGATGACCCAAGCAGCACTTGCGGTGCAAGTGTGTGTGGCTGAAAAAGCTTGCACTTGAGGCGAGCACGAGGAATTGAATGACCGACACTTGAGGGGGAGATTGTTGTGGCAAGTGTGAGGTGAGTTAAGTCTCACATTGCTTAGAAAAGTGGAGATTGAACATTTTACAAGTGAGATGATTCATAAACTTAACGCATTAAGATTTTGTGTAAAGATATGGTGTCCAACCAGGGGCAGATCTCCTTGAGGGCTCAGGAGGGCCACGGCCCGCCCCAAAATTTTCATTTTTTAATATATATATATACATATTTTTATTTATGATCGCAAACTTATCATAAGATTATTCTTTAGTGAAATGGTTGTCCTCCGCCCTTGCAGCCTCAATGTAGTGCGTCCGAGTCTTGCTGGGAGTTTGTTTTATATTTTACTTGAATTTTTTAAACTGCTACCCACACGGCTACAATACCAAATCACCAATATCACAAGAAGGTTTGTTTCAGCAAACATTTATATTCTATTATATAATTTATAAAATTATTTGATATATTATTTAAACTTATCTATTACTATATATAAAGAGGATACAAATTTTTGGGATGGCTTTTTCATTATACCTATTTTACCCTTTAAAAATACTACAAAAAAAACTAAATATTTGTATATGTTGAAAAATAACTTCCACATAAAAATAGATTTTCAGTTTTTTTTTAGTAAATAATTTTTTTTCTCTTAATAACTAATCACAATTTTCACATAAAAGTATGTTTTCAGTTTTTTTATAGTAAAAAAAATATATATTTTTTTTTCTTCTTAATAACTAGCCACAACAAAAAAAAAGATGTTAAGTAGTTATCAATTAACTAAGTCCAATAAAAAAGGAGATTAAGTAGTTATTTATATTTGCACAATAGAGAATTTCGATCACAGCAAATAAAAAAAAGAGAATATCGATTACACAAACGGGCACGGAAGGCGGCTAGTCATAATAAATAATTTATACAATTTTATTAATTTCCATTAATTTTAATGAGTCTTAATATAAATTATTTTAAATTTTATTTTAATTTTATATAAATTATCCACGAATTTGAAAAGTTGACATAGTTATCCTCCTTATCTTAGTCATATTCTCATACTTTAGACCTTAGTACGTTACTCACCCTCGAGCCTAGTATGCTTTCTGCTCTGCTTTTCTTTTATGATGTATACTAATAATATTATTATATATATTTGATATTTTAATTTTAGGCACATGATTTTTTAAAAATAAAAATATTTAGTCACTTGTTTACATAATATTAACGTTACTACGTGGTTTAATTTTAGTCACATAATATAATAAAATATATTAATTTTAGTAAGTGGTGTCATTTTCGATCTGTATGTAATTTCATTGAAAGTTCGAAGGAAAATTATATGCACCTTATAACACTATAAATTGTCTTAGTTAGCTAGATAGACAATATCATTATAGGTTAATTTTAGCACTGAGATGGTTTATATCTTCAACATATCTTCAATTCTTTTCCGTCTTCTCATTTTGTTAGTAATCGTTTTTACTTTGTTCATGCAGTTGTCTTCGGCTAGTGCAGGTTAAATTTTCTTAGTTTATCCATATTTTTTAGGGTAAATAAACTTATACTCCCTGTAATATAGACGAGTTTTGTTTTTTCCCTCTATAAATTATTTTTAGTGATTCGCCTCTTGCAATGTTGAATATTTTTTTCCTAGTTCATTTAACCCCTTTTACCCCCTGTAATGTTGGCATTTACACTCCTGCAGGAGGTAAAAATGAACTAGAAGGAAAAAAAATCAACATTGCAATGGGCGAGTCAGACAAAAAAAAATTATAGGGAGGAAAACCAAAATTCGCCAACATTACAGGGGGTATTAACCTATTTACCTTACTTTTTAAAATTAACAAATAATAAATGTACAAAAGCATGCTTGCATAATAATTTTAAGAAAGTAGTAATTCAATTAGTAGAAATGTACGTATTAAATATAATTTGAAGGTAAGTGCTATTTAGTATGAATTTTTAGATACAAGACAAAAGTATAATTAATATAACCACCATTTCTTTTATGTATGGTTAGCTAATATTCGATCGGTTAAATTTTTTATTTTTATGGATTATTCTCTTTTTTGTTTAAATATTTTTTACTAATTAAATAGCAATACTCTGTTTTGAATTGTTGATAAAATTAATAATTCAATTTGCAGATGTGAAGATGAGGAAATTGGGAAACTTGTCAAGTCCACCTCCTCCACCGAACCTTCACCCACCACCGGGTCCGTCCGGAGAAATATAGTCCACCTTATTAAGATGACCCAAAAAAATTATGTTATGTTTGTTCCCTCAATCATGATTCTCATGTTATTATATATACTTGTAAGTTTTTTTTATTTTAATTGTGTTGACTCAAAAAGTAAATAAAATACAGTTCTTATCAAATATATTGTTTTAATTTATAATTTCTTTTTATATTTATGGATAATTTGTGCAAATGTGTAAATAGATTTTTTGGGAATAGACTTCATAACAATTTAATATTGTTGGCTTAAATGCAGTTTTGTTCCTCTTATTATATAAAATGCGCAATTTTGATCTTCTATTTTAATTTATGCAATTTTAGTCTTCTTATTATACAAAATACACAATTTTGGCCCCCTATTTTGTTTTGCGCAATTTTAATCCCTTATTTTAAAAATTCAGACATTTGGTCACTCTCTTCATTTAATGATTTGACACATTCTTTATAAGACATGGCACATGATACATGATTATGTTTAAAAATAACACGATGAAGAAAAATGAATACATACTCTTAAATTTAATTTTAATTTCTTAGTTTATGTCTTTTTGCCGACAATTATGGTGCTGAATGCTACAATTAAAAATCAAATTTTTAATATAATAAAGTAATTTTTTTATCGGTCCTACCTTTTTTGAGCAGTGATTTCACTAGAAACATAGAATGATCAGCCTATCTAAATAAAATAAAAAGTAAACTCAACCTCTAATAATTAAGAAACCAAATTTTTTCAAGTTACCTAGTTTTCACAATGATAGAAAAGGTAAACGGGAAAAAAGAATAATGATATCAACAACAAATTAACTTCATCTATATTCTTCATGAATTTGTAAAAGATGAATACAATGGGAAGTGAGAAGTGTTTTTCAGAGGGAATTTGAGAGAGAGAGTCGTGCGCGGTGAGAGATGGTGGGAGTATTGTTGAGTATGGTGTATATGTATCAGGAAGAGACTGGGGGCAGGTGAGAAGCTGAGCTAGCGTAGCGAAATGGATCTCCCAGACAATAGTACAAGCGATTTGATTCTTACATGCTTCAGATTGGTTACAAGCGGTGTGAGTATGACTATTGTGTCTATGTTAGGAGTCTTAATGATGGTTCTTTTATTTTTCTGTTACTTTATGTTGATGATATGTAAATTGCTGCTAACCATTTACATAATGTAAATGAATTGAAAATTTTGTTGGGTAAAGAATTTGACATGAAATACTTAGGTGTTGCTAAGAGGGTTCTAGGGATGGAAATTCACAGGGACATAGGAGCTAGAAAATTGTGGCTCTCTCAGAAAAGCTATGTTGAAAAGGTACTAAATAGGTTTGACATGAGTAATTCAAAGGCTGTGAGCACCCCATTGGCGAATTACTTTAAACTCACATTGGATCGGTGTCCGAAATCAGAATCAGAAATTGAGTATATGTCAAAGGTTCCTTACGCCAACGATGTTGGTTGTTTAATGTATGCTATGGTTTGTACTTGGCCAGATTTGGCACAAGCTGTAAGTCAACTTTGCAAGTTTATGTCCAAGCCAGGAAAACATCATTGGGAAGCAATCAAATGGATTTTCAGGTACTTGAAAGGTGCAACAGGTCATGGTATCATGTTTAGCAGTGAAAAGGATGTGTCGATTCAGGCTATGCCGGTGATATGGATGACAGGAGGTCTACTATAGGTTATGTCTTTACTCTTGCACGGGGACTTATTTGCAGGAAATCGTCAGTTCAATCTATAGTGGCTATGTCAACAACTGAAGCAGAGTACATGGCAGTAGCTGAAGCTGCCCAAGAGGCCTTATGGCTTACAGGTTTAGTGAAGGAACTAGGTGTTGAGCAAGATGGAGTTCAATTGCATTGTGATAGTCAGAGTGCCATTTACTTGGAAAATAATCAAGTGTATCATGACAGAACTAAGCATATTGATGTGAGGTTTCACAAGATCAGAGAGCTACTTACAACTGGACATATATTACTTGAGAAGGTTCACACTTCAGAAAATGCAGCTGACATGTTAACCAAGCCAGTCACCAATGACAAGTTCAAGCACTGCTTGGACTTGTTACATGTTTCTCCGTGTTAAGAGAGAAATGACCCCCTAGCACCAAGGATGCAGATGTCATACAGTCGTTCTTCATTAGGGCTTGATATTCGCCAAGGTGGAGATTGTGGAGTGTGGAGTATGGCGTATATCAGGAAGAGTTTGGGGGCGGCCGAGGAGCTGAGCTAGCGTAGTATTTATGTCTGTATCACTATTATTATAAATACTACTTTTAACACTGAAACCCTAATTCAATCCTTCATCTGATCCAAACGAACTATTGCAAATTCTACAGTCGGAGACGTACCTACGGGGAACTCCGTTATCAAACTTTCTTGTGTTCTTTATTGTCTTCTTTCGTTATTACCTTTTGTTACTAGTTGTGTTCAACAAGTATGTTCGTGAAGGTGCGAGTTGTTGGTATTTCAAGTGTGAGTGGAGTGCTACATCTGATGAAAAAGTAGATGTTGAACACTTTATAAGTAAGAGGACACATAAATCTATTGCCTTAAGGTTTTGGGTTAAAGTCTATATTGTGTCCAACTCACTAATATTGTTGCTCTGAGTCTAATGCGGATGATCTCCCTGGTTGTCCCCCTCGTAACCTAACAGTGGTATCAAAGCCGATGATTTCCTGACCAGGTGTTTAGCCGGCGTGTCCAGTTTGAGGGGGAGCACACACATCAAGAATAGATGGACTCACACTTGAGGGAGAGATTGTTGGTATTTCAAGTGTCAGTTTGAGTCACATATCAGATGGAAAAGTAGATGTTGAATACTCTATAACTAAGAGAATCCATAAACTCAATGCCTTAAAGTTTTTGGTTAAAGTGTGATGTATAACTCACTTGTATTTGTGTTCCGAGTCCAATGTGGATGGTCCTTCATTTGTTTGTGACGAAGGCAAGCTACTTCTTCCGTGATGGTGCTGCGAGGTGCTTAACGGTGGCAAGGTGCTAAAGAGAAACAGTGAATATGGTTATCAATCTCTACCTTTTTACATCGGTTTCCCATCAGATGTAAACTTATGAGATGTAGTAAGTTTGAAACTTTTTTTTACATCCATTTCGTATGAAAGCCGATGTGAAAGCCAACTTTTCAATTAATTTTAAAATTAAATTGAAATGTTTACATCAGTTCCCAACAAAAGCAGATGTGAAATCTTTGCGTTTTACATCTGTCTCCGCTTTCAACTGATGTAAAATTAGGGGTGTGCAAATAAATTGGATACTACAAACTGAATTAGTATCCAAATTGAACCAGTTTAAAAAGCCCAATCCAAATATGAAAAAAATAAACCAAAAACCAATTTGTAACTAAAAAAAAATTGGAGCCCAAACATAAAATATGGATCAATTGTGGGTATCCATACTTTCAACACCTCCCTAAATCAATTCACCAACTTTAATAATTATAATAATAAATAAATAAATTTATTAAATATATTAAATAAGTGGTGGTGCCGGCCGGTCAACGCCGGACCTCCGGCACCGGCGCGGCGGCGGTGGTTTCTGGTGGCTGGCGGCGAAGCTCTGGTGACCGGCGGCGAAGCTCCGGCAACCACTTCCACTCTTATTTTATTAATTAATTTAATAATAAATATAATATTTTAACTATTATTTAATTTTAAAAAATCTTTTTGTTATTTAATAAAATAAAATCTGTTTTGTTAAAATATGTTAGTTTTTTAAAAAATCTGTCTTTTTTTAAAAAATCTGTTTTTTTAAAATCTGTGTTTTTTTTAAAATCTGTTTTTTTTTTAAATAATTTTTTTTAAAATCTGTTTTATTTCATTTTAAAAAATAGTTTTGTTAATTTAAAATATTATTTTTGTAATAATAATCAGTATTTTGTTTCAAATAAGAAAACTTAATTTTAAAAGTAATTAATTTTTAATAATAAAAAATGGTTTTAAAATAGTTCAAAATACAATTTATATATAAAAATAATAATAAGTAGTAGTATCTTTATGTAAAGAAAATGATTTTCATTTTACAAAAATAAAGAAATTAATTTTTATTTATTAATATGGTTAAAAAAATCATATTTTGTTATCAATTCAACGAGTGAATAAAAAAATTTGGTTTTTTATTATAAACTGGTTTTGAACCGGTTTTAAACTGAATTGAACCAATTTTATAAAATAAACTGGTTTTGGATACAAGTGGTTTTGGTTTGGTTCATAACCCATTTATTTCAATTCAATTTGGTTCGGTTTTGAACCATGCACACCCCTACGTAAAATCCATTTTAGTCAATTGACAATAAGCTAAGATACTTTCTTTTATTTTACCATAATATTGTGAAATTTAATGGTAGCTAATTTCTTGAATGTACCTTTGAATGGAATGACATAGTCTCAAAGTCAATGCAACGTGATTTTGCATTAAATTGAATGAGGACCAATACATGGACAAAAAACGTTGGATGTAGGGATGGCAACTATACCCAAATCCATGGGCCCACCCGCACCCGCACCCGAGTCAACATGTGAAATCCGAGTTGACTGTGTTTGGGTTCGGGTTAGGGTGGCACCCGATATTTCGGGTGCGGGTTTGGGATCACTCAAACCCGCACCCGAAACCCGAAATTACACCCGCTTAAATATTAAATTACTTAATTATCCCTATGTATATATAATTGTAATTTAATTTCTTAAAATTATATGTTGAATACTATTTTACCAAACTATGTTATTGTTGTATTTTATTGTAATTACTTGTAATTTAACATTACTCAATTTTATTGTTGTATTTTCTCAAAAATTTGAACTATGCTTATTATCAAACGATGTTGCTATTGTATTTTTATATGTTCTTGATACGGGTTCGGGTTTGGGTGAAAAAACCCGAACCCAACGGGTGTGGGTGCGGGTGTTATTTTACCACCCGAATATCCTTTGGGTTCGGGTTCGGGTGGTGATTTCGGGTGCGGGTTTGGGTGGTGTGAAACCCGCACCCGTAGGCACCCGTTGCCATCCCTAGTTGGATGGAGGGGACAAAAAACGTGATTAGCACAGCGTGTTACTGTGTTAGTCAACCAAGATGAAGACTGCGTGTGCAACTATCACTACTTGAAAAAGTTGAAATACCGACGGAATTTAGAAACGGAATATATTTCTTCTCTAATAGAGATGAAATTAGAGACAGAAAAAGCAGTTAGAGACAAATATATTTATTTTAGAGACAGATATTTTCATTTTAGAGATAGATTTTGTCCGTCTCTAATAGTTCAGAGACGAGGAAATTACCGACAGCATCAAATCCGTCTCTAGCATGCTTAGTGACAGAATATTTGCATTTTAGAGACAGATTTTGTCCATCGGTATTTAAAATTTTTCTAGTAGTGTATGTTTAATCAACTATATATTCCATTTATTTTTGTACCCCAAAAAATCACCATTTTTTCAATATCATCCGATTACTAAGGACAACTTTATATATCATTGGAACAAAAATATCTATGAGTTGCAAAAGTATAAAATGATATTATAGGGACCACTTATTAGTAATGTATAAAACTGAAAGTGGTAGCCCGGAAGCACCATTAAAGATGCACTTACAACTATCATGGCACAACATATATGAGAAATAATTTGCACCTGAGAAAAGACCAGCTGTTGCAATGGAAACTGATTGAAGATAAGATGCAATGCGCCATCAAAATTCTAAGGGGGGTGTATTGGATTGAAATTTCAAAGGATTTTAAAGGATTTTTTTTGATAAAAAAATCATGTGGTATTCAATCAAGACTTTTATGAAATCTAAATAAATCTTGTGGTATTCAATTAAGACAATTAATATTTCTTTTTCAATACAACAAAATCACTTGGTATTCAATTGAGAATTCTTAAGACTTATAAAATGTCTCATAGTATTCAAAAATCTAAATATTTCAATGGATTCTTTAGTAGAATGGATTTTGTGAGACTTTCTAGTAAAAAATACACTTACGAGACACTTTTAACAATCTCACCAAAAACCCCAAAACTTTTCCAAACTCTACCATGACTTTTCTTTTTCTGTCATATTCATACAAAAACCATATTCTTTTCTTCGTGTCATACACTCATACTCTTCATAGACTATTTCATGCCGTCTCCCTCTCCCTCTCCCTCTCAATCAGTGTTCAATCATTTCTTTTCTTTTCGTTAATACGTAAATCAATTTTATATTTTTTCGCTTCCAAATGGCAACAAAGGATAAAATTATACATGTTACATTTCAATCTCATTATATGCCACTTTGAAAAATATGCAATTTGTTTTCTTTTTGAAAAAAACTTCATAGATCTGCAACTTTTTATGATTTTATTGTTCGTTTTTCTTCAACAATTTTTTAACGTTTATTGTTATTGTTATGGATATCTGCTATATTTCTTATAATTGCTTTTATTAAAATTTATTGAGTCTTTAAAAATTTTCCTAATATATTGAGTCATTTGAAATTTTCCTAATATATAAAGTATTTTGAAATCTTAACAAATCCATTCAAATCCTGCATTAAAAATCTTGATTGAAAAAATTCTTTTGAAAAAAATCTCTCAAAATCTCATAAAATCAATACAATCTCACAAAGTCATTTAAAATCTTCATGATTTTTTCACTACAAGAAAAAAGGAAAATAGCGGCTGTCAAATAGTGGCACTTGGTTAGGAACCGCCGCCGCTCCCACATTTACCAGCAGTTTCAAACCGCAGCTATTTGACTGTGAAAAAATCCACCCCTAAGGATCAACACGCGTGATTTATTTTTACTTCCCCTCTTTATTTTTTCCACTCTCTTTCCCAACACACAGGAAAACATCGTTGAAACTGAAACCTATCTCTTCCCCCACCGGAAAATTCCCTCTTCCGTGGTGAAATTTGTAAGACCCAAGATTTTACTGTACAGTTTTCCTAAGGAACTTTAGCGTCGGCTAAGTTTTAGGGTTTTTAGTAGAACGGTTTTGTGTGTATCGTCGTATAAATGAGATTTTTTGCTGAAAATGAGCCTGTTTTGTGCTCGTGCACTGGAAAGGCACAGACTTTCGGGTCGTAATCCTCTTTTGAGTATAAGAAGATTTCTGTGAAGCCAGAAATACGAGTTTTGGATTATTCTTGTTTCTGGAAAAACGAGTAGGATTTTACCCGCGGAGGTAAAATCTTACAGCGTCTGTTTTAAGTGAGGTTTCGGATGGAAGTTTCATATATCTGCGCGAGTTAGGATATATTCTGAGAATAATTTTCTAAGGTATGGAAGAAAATTACAGTCGCGGAAAAAGATTCGGCGATAAGTTTTGGAATGGAAAAACGATAGACGTTCTTTCTGTAGGTTTTCTGTTTTTGCGAGTTTCGTTCGTCGCGATGCGCGAGAACTGAGCGTGCGTTTCGTTGTAAGAGGTTGTGGGAAATATCTTGTGAGGATAGACTTGGATTGATCCAAGGGCTAGGATTTTGTCTTGAATCTTTATACTATTTGATCCAAAGGCTAATATGGAACAAGACCAAGTCATAAGGGAGACTTTTTAGTCACTTTGTAGTCTTAGAGAAATCACAAAACTTCACTCTTCTTCTCTTTGGCCGTGAGCCAAGTTCTTTTCCTTTCCATTCATAAAATTTTCATTCCTTCACCAAAGCACTTGATCTTAAGCTTGTTGGAAAGCTTGGAGTTGTGAGATTCTTCTTCCTAAGGTAACTAAACCTATTCTCTATCCTTGTTTGGCTAAGATTCTTAGGGAGTTAGGATTTTTATGATTATGTTCTTGGGAGAAATTTCATAAGAATTGGTTGTGAATGATTTTTGTTCCATGAATGTTGTTCATGAGGGTTAGTAAGCATGTGTAGGCTTTGTTATGTTTGTTTTCCATGAGTTGGTGAAAAATCTCATGAGAAAAGTTAGGGTTTTGGTTTGGTTATGTATTGATCAATAACATGAGGTTAAGTTGTAAGGTTTTGAAAAGAAAAGTTGTCTTTGAACCTTTGGGCAAAAGGGAAATGCGTTGTATGGTTTTGTTTTAGAAAATCCGATGAAAAATATTTTGGAGTTTATGAAAATATTCCTAAGTGTTTTGCGTGGTGATTTTTGGGGTCAAAGTGGTTTAAAACTCTTGTGACATGTGGAGTTGCTTTTTACTTTGAAAACATGTTTGAAAATGTTTACCGGACGGTTAAGGCTCGTAATAAAACTTGTGCTTGGATTTGGTTTTGATTTTGGAAATGAAAATCAAATAACTTGCACTCGAAGCAACCAACAAGCTTTCGGAAATGAATTGCTTGCTTATGAAAATGGTTTACTTTTGTGCCTTGAAAAAGTGTTGGGAACTAATAGAATCAAACTAGGCTTGGTTGGAAAAAGGTGGTGTGAGTTGCTGTCTTTTGCTGTCATGACAGGTGCAACTCGCTGAGCGAGTGTTTACTCGCCAGGGCGAGTGTCACAGGTCATGACAACACGCCAGGGCGAGCTCCAGAGCGAGTAAGACCAGTCCTCACTGCCTTCACTCGCCACCAACTCGCCAGGGCGAGCTCTGGGAGTTGAAATTTTGGATTCTGATTTCTAAACTTGGTTTTTAACTTTCTAATCTCTTTTTATTAATTTATGGAAGTGGTTGGGATTGGAAACGAGTTTTTCGGGTACTCGGAAAGTGCGTAACTTATAACGCAAGAAAACGGCCATTTTGCATTTCAAATTATTTAAGACTTTGGCCAATTGTTTTGGGTCCTAAAAATAGTACAAATAACTCATGGGGGTTGATCAATACGATAGTTTTTGGTATGGTATCCGAAAGAGTGGATTTTCCTTAGAAACCTTTAGGTTTTTGGGGTTTTGGTGTAGTTTCAATACTATTGGTTAGAGAACAATGTATTGATTATTGCGCTGCTTGTTTTAGGAAGCGCGTTGTGTTGTTTGAGCGTGTATTGTTGACGGAAGCTTGCCGAGGTAAGGGCTCCACTTTATTTCCGTCTTTTCAACTGGTTATGACATGCTTGGATTTCTGCTGTAATGCTTTGCTGTGTGTTTGGCATGTCTGGTTGATGTATTCTCGTGATGAGAACGTGTTTAAAATACTTGCGCTGTTTACATATGATTATGAGAATATATGTATGAACAGGTTGTTGGAATACATATGATTGGAAATGTATGTATGTCGTTGTGTTTGGTTTACATATATCTGTGTGATATGTAGTTGTTGCATGAGCATGTATGGAACGTGTAAGTCAGCTGGGACTACACGGGTGGATGTGTCTGTGTGACTCCGCCGGGGCTGTGTCTGTGTGACTGCCCTATATATGCTTAATTAGAAAGTATGCTCATGCATTTCATAGTTGGCGACAGCATCTGTGTGGCTATTTTCGCCTGGTGACAGCATCTGTGTGGCTATTTTCGCCTGGTGACAGCATCTGTGTGGCTGACAGCATCTGTGTGGCTGGTAGCATCTGTGTGGCTATTTTCACCTGGTGATAGCGTCTGTGTGGCATCACCTGCCCTTGTGGCTTTAGTGGGTTGGACCTACGATTCCGGAACTCATGCATTGTGGTAGCTAGGGTTAGTACCACGCATTGTAGAGGTTGCATTATAGGCTATGTGTGCATTGCTTATATGAACCCGTTGGTGGGAATTGCTTGGGTGGTTAAAGAGCTTTCTCTTGTGTATGTGGAAATTTGTTATGTGTACATCTTTCGCACCGGTTATATATATACATACTATATATTTTGTGGTGACCCTTTCTTTCATTTGCGGGCTCATCCCACCCAGATGATGGGTTAGGTCGTGGTGACGACGGTGGCTGTTCCAGGCCCTAGTGAGAGGTTGGAGCTTCAGTTTAGTTAGACTATACGCCGGTGTGGGTTGTACACCGTGCTTTTTGGGTTTAGACGTAGGATTCTAACTTGCGTGGTTGTAAGTATTTGAATACTTAGACTTGGATTGTAATTATTCAGGAATACACTTTGCTTGTCGAAGCACCTTATGGTAATGAGTTCTTTTGTATATTTGAATGCCGGCTCATTTAAAATCTTTCATGCCTAACTCTGATTGTGTACAAAAAAAAAAATATTGTGCCTTTTCTGGCCTTTGAAAATCGGGGTGTTACAAAATTTCCTTCGGTTTCTATCAATTTCCATGAAGAAACAAGTAGATCTTCGTCAATCTCCTTCAGTTTCCGTCGGATTTCTCAATTTGCAGCAACATGTTGATTTCTCAATTTTCTTGTTGCTCCTCGAACTGACATCACTTTCCCTCAATTTCCTTTCGTGGTTGTTGCTTCAGCCACTGCTTCTATCTTCTTCATTCTCGCCATTAGAAAGTTCTAAGATGTCCGTCGTTCGCAAAAGTATGATTTCTTTTGATATTTTTCTTTGTTATGCCCTAATTTTACTTCTTCTGATAGGTTTCAGTTTAATTTACTTGCTCCCTTCACATAGGTTCGAAATCTGTTTTCATATCTCATATGATTTGGCTTTCATATGTAGCATATGTAGTATAAAACTGAAATTTGTATCTATATCTATGTATAATTTGTTTGCCTTTCCTTCAACTTACAATTTCTCTATGTGGAAATTATTGTAATTTCTATGTACCAGTAAGTTGCAGGAAACACTTTCATTCTCTGATAGAAATAGGGTTTTTGAAGTCCTAATTGAAAAAATCATTCAAAATTGATATGTATGTATATATATCAGAGACCTTATATGGTTGAGATGTGACCTTATATGGTTTGGATGTAGTTTCTTGGATGGCTTCATGTTCATCCCTTTTTTCTAATATATATGCTAACTTTTTGAATATTATAGTGTATGCTTTATACTACTTGTCTAATTTTGCAGATTTTAGCTTTTTCTATTCTAGTTATGATTACAATTTTAGCTTTTTACTATGCAATTAATTTATTGATTCTGAAGCACGCTATGTCATATAATCTTAAAATATTGCATTGCTTGTAGTTTTTTGTGAGGCAAATGAGTTGAATGTGCCATTCTTGGAGCACATACGATCATAATCTTGATTCCAATGAGTTGAACGTGCCATTGTTGGAGCAAATAAGATCATATTCTTGATTCCAATGAGTTGAATGCTACCAGTGGACTTTGTTTGAGATTAACAATTGGTAGTATTATTATCATTATTTATTATATCTAGTCTAGCTTAAGGTCAGATAAATGTGCTTGTTTGTTTTGATTTGGTGGTCTTCTACGATTTTAACATTGGTTTGTATTTCTTTGATTCCATATAGTTTGTTGAAACTTTTTTGATCAGAAAAATCAATCATAGACATGCTACATTTAGAAATTCTCTTTCATTTAGAAAAATAGTATGTAGTGGTGGTCAAACTGGAGCGGATGTCTACAACCACCGCCGCTAACCGTTTATACTGGCGGTTTTGCAGAACGTCATTCCCTCTTTTTTCTTATTTCAGATCTGTTTCTTTCGCCTTCAAATTAGTATTGATAACTAATAGAAACTACTTTCTTAGACATATTATTCTATAATTATATGACCTTGAATATCCACATCCATGTATGGACTATGCACAATAACCAGATCTTATAGGTGGTACTGATGAAGTTATAAGCCTCAATGTTCAAAACAAACTTGCTCAAATGCTTTTAAATAATTAGAGATGATGTACTTTAGTTCTTATGTGAGAACCCTGATGTGGTTCTGTATAGAGTTTCTTTTTCTTGTCATGTGTGTACTATGCATTTAAGGGGTGGTCCAGAATACCATCAAAAGATATTGGAAAATTTAAGGGATGCTATAAAAAACACAAAAAAACTTTGTGTGGTAAACTTGCCACATGTTTACTGTTATTTTACTTGTTTATGTGACATACATGTATATGTATATGATGACTTGTAACATATTATTAAATGATTGTAATTTTAATACACTAATGTAATCATGTAATGCATTTTGGTCCAATTTTAGGTTATGCTAGATATTGTAGGTCCATAATTACAATTTGTGAATAAAACCGATCGCCAATTACACTCGGAGCAGACACATTACATGTCTTAACTCTGGATCAAAACAAAGAAGCTACTTCAAATCTCTTACCAATAAATTTTAGCGGACTATCAAAGGTCAGTATACCGTCTCCATGTTTTTTGTTATTACGGGTGTTTTTCGGACTACATGTTTACTTTTCGGTACTTTCATATTAGCCTTGATTATGTGTACTAGCAGACTTAGTATTTGATACTTAAGTAGCCTTGATTATGTGTACTAGCAGACTCCGTTTTTAATATCTTACAATAAAATGATTTTATATTTTTGGCAGAAACCTTTGAAAGAGTCAACTCTATTTCCATGTTTCAAATAGTGGGTTTCCTCTCTAAATGCTCTTCTGGCTATTGTCTTGGGCTCTTGGCAGGTTCTCGTTAAGGTATTAAGAATTATTATATGCTGCCCGTGGTTTTCCTTAATTTTCTTATGATTAATGCGCTATTTGGTTCTCCATGGCAGAGATCTCTTCAAATGGTGTAAAAGAATTACCAGTTTCGGGTTTTGCTTTGATGGTAGCTTGTCAGAAGAGCAATGTAATTTTATATATACAAAGGTCTGTTTTTATTTTCTTCTTCTTGTTTCTACTCAATTTTATATATACAATGTAATTTTTACGTATATTTCAGAGTTACTTCATGTGTAGCTTGAATTGTATCTCAGGAAGTTGATGTATTTGCGGAATTTCCAGCTTCATTTGATAACCGATTATCAATAATGAAAGTGATAGGAAATATTTGGAAAGCACGATTCTGTCACAGGTTTAAAAATAGGTCGAATTTTCCTCCCATACAAAAAGGAACCGGTAAGTATAGTCATTTGACAAGATGATATATAACTTCTCCGTAAAGGTCTAATGTTTTTTTGACTTTGCTTTCATTTTTTATGCAGTTACATGAACGCACAATACCATTTGTTGCAATCCATAGTTCTTTGCTTGCATTAGAGCGTATAGCTTGATCTGTCAAGCATAATGAACCTGTACTCTTGGTTGGAGAAACTGGTACCGGAAAGACTACCCTTGTTCAAAATTTGGCTTTAAGGCTTGGTCAGAAGCTTACTGTTCTGGTCTGTTGCATATTGCTCTATTATATGCTCTGTTATTTGAAATTGTATCAATGTTTTTTGGGTGTGAGACATGATGTTGTTTGTTTTTTTTTCTTTTCTAGAACATGAGTCAGCAAAGTGATGTTGCAGACTTACTTGGAGGATTCATGCCTGTGGGTGAACAATTTGTGTATTCAAATCTTTGTCGGGAATTTATGGCTCTGTTTGCTAGGATATTTTCTAAAAAGGTATTTCTTACATTCATTTGTATTTTGTGTGTAACTGCTGTTAATGACTCTATTTGTTTTTTGATGCACAGAAAAACAAAACAATTTCGTTGTTATCTAAAGAAGTTTTATGTAACTAGAATTGGGAAAAGCTACTTAGTGGAATTCAACAAGGAGTTTAGAAGACACAACAACATATAAGTATTGAGCTTACAAGTATATTGAGCAGATAAATATTGAACCATTCAAAAAGCGTAAAAGGCCATTAGGAGAAGAAATTTTCCAAGCTTGGGAGAGATTTTCTATAAAACTTGAAAGTGTAAAAGCAACCCATCTTGTGGGATACTGTTTTCATTTGTAGAAGGAAGTTTTGTTACTGCTCTTAGAAAGGGTGAGTGGATTTTACTTGATGAGGTGAATTTGGCTCCTCCCAAAACCTTGCAAAGAATAATTGGTGTTATAGAAGGGGAAAATGGGGCACTGTGGTTAGCTGAAAGAGGTTATATTGATTATATACCCCGTCATCCAAACTTTCTTACATTTGCTTGTATTTGAAATTAATGTATGCACTTTGAATCGTTGTGTTATTTTATTCGACTCCACTCTAAATTTGATTGCTTGTTATTTTTTATATTTTCGTCAATATTATTTGCAAAAAAAAAGAATTTTTAAAAAATTGTGACAAAAAAAATGTGTGGAAAAGAAAATTGGTGGGAAAAAAAATTGTTTTAAAAAAAAAAAAAGCGCATAGCGACGGTTCAAACCGTCGCAAACAACTTTAAAAAATTGCAAACTAATGACCAATAGGGGCAGTTTTAAACCGCCGCAAAAAATGACAGAACCGACGCTAACAAGCTAGCGGCGGTTATTCCGACGGTTCACTCGAACCGCCGCTGATTGACCTAGCGACGCCGCATATAGCGACGCTTGCCAACCGCCGCACATTGCATTTAGCGGCGGTTTGAACCGCCGCTAAATGCTGCTTCGAACCGCCGCCGCTGGCCTGTTTCAGCGTAGTGTTTTTGTCAAAATAATCTCTTGAAATTTCAATCCAATACACCCCCTTAAAGTTCTAAAGTAAATTCTAAAGTTTAGATTTGATTCATCAAAATGACATTTGAATGACATAGAATCAAATCAATAATATTAAGTCAATGTAGAAACAAACTACACAATGACCAGAAATAGATATATATAAGTCTCCAAGCCAAATTACTGTCAAAAAAAAAAAAGTCTCCAAGTCAAATCAATAATATTAAGTAAATGTAGAAGCAAACTACACAATGACAAGAAATAGATATAATTCTCCAAGCCAAATCTGCTAGATAAGGGAAATGGTTATTACCAGGTAATAGAGTACAACAAGCAAAAACAAAGATATTAGGCACTTGGTGGAGCAGCATATGAAGACTTAAGAAAGAGGCCATCATCCTTGGCTTTTTCAGCTAGCACATCGAAAAGAGCTTCACTGATAGGTTCCTTGGGGTTAAATTCATGAAGGTAGTTAACTATCTCAGAATCATTGAGATCACAGCTCCTCAATACGTTTTGTATTACCCAAAGCAGCTCATTGACCATATTTTCCTTTTTTAGAGTTTTAATGAGAGCAAACACAGTGAACATATGACAAGCAAAACCATAATGCACCATCTCCTTGTACATAATGTAGGCTTCATCAACATTATAATGTTTACAATGTGAAAAAATAAATAAATTATAAACTATTCCATCATCTATTCTATTCCATCTGGCGTAGAAGGTTTTAAAGGAGAAGGTGTAACTAAATTAGGGTTTTCTACATTTATTACCAAGATTGAAAACTGCCTGCAACTATATGCTTTGTTTAGAGGCAATCCAAAGTCCCACAAATCTTGTCCTCATGGGTATTGGGGACACTGTGAAGAATAGAGAGTTAAGGGTGGGTTTTGTTCTAACTTTTTTGAAAATGAATTCTTAAAAGTGTATTATTTTTGAGTTTAAATTTTTTTAACAAAGAATTTTTTTTTATAAAAGCTTCAAATAAAAAATTGGTTTGAAAAGCTTATCTAAAAATATCATTTTAAGTATTTCATCATTTTTTTTTATCTAAATACAAACATGACTTTGTCCGGGATATTCTTTTTAATTGTTTTAAGCGCGTAGGAGTATCTGTGAAGAAAGACGCCTGTGAACTTCTTGGCTGGCGCACTAGAGGGGAAATCTACATTGACGCTAGTCTGACATACGAGTGGGTAGGAGGAAAACATGAATGTGTGGACTTGACTGAAGTTCCCCACTTGTTGGATTGACGACTGCGGATTTTACTGTAGGACAGACGACCCTCAAAGCTGCTTCAAGCAGAGTGGCCAAACGTGAGAAAGTGTATTCTGACAATCAACATGTTTTCATACCATTTGCTTTTGACACTTATGCATAGTAATGTGGTATCACTTGGGTCTCTAGATGTAGTATTTAAGAGGATTGATTTTGCTATCCAAAAAGAGTTAGCGGTCGGCGCAACTTATTGTATGTTTGCCTTCTATTCAAGTGTAACTATCTTATACATATATATAATTAAAAAAATTCGGAGCATAAATTTTTAAAAAAAAAAGCTATTTCAAATTGCTTTTCATAAAATTCATTTTTTAAAGATAGTTTTTTTAAAAAATTGTTATTTTTATTAAGTTTAAATCTCTAACATGAATATTTAAGTTATTGAGTATCAAAATCACTCTTTTAATTATTAAAAAGATGAAATTTAAATAACTTTTACTATTTATAATGAAGTTATCATAAAAATCATTTTTTTAAAGCTAAAACAAACGTACCCTTAGTATATCGAAAGAAAATTTTGTCTTAAAACTTGTGCATTCAATCTCTTAAAAAAAATATAAAAAGTTATCTAATGAAAATTAATTTTTTCCCATTTATTTTATTTTTTTGTATGTTTAACAAATGTCTAAATGACACTGTTTAGCATGACCCATTGATCCATTATATATATATATATATATATGGAAAATTTCAAATGAGAGGACATTTTATTTTTATTGTGAGAGATGAGAGGAGATAATTTTAACCGTTAGATCAAAATAAAGGATCAAGATTAACTGAAACCTCCTAAACACCGGCGAAACACCCTCCGACAACCAAACACACGCACATGGTACAACGACGAAAGTTGGTTTTGAACCACCATAAAACAAATCAGAGCAACCGGAATAGAAAAAAACGGAACAAAATGGCGGCTCTAAAACGGAACAGGGTGGTATGGAGGGCCGCACGCGTCACTTATCACACCACCATAGAAGGGACCTACGTACATCTTAAAAGGCCAAGTTTGGATATGATGGGAGGGGAGGGACGGTGGATCTAGGTTAGTGAGGGGGTAGAGAGGAAAAGTTTAGAGAGAGAGTTGTACAATTTCGGTCGGTTTAGAGAGAGAGTGTGTCCTAAATATGTTATATGTATAAACATATATCAAATCGTATGTTATGTTATAGCCTATTAACCAAGATTGGCGGTTTATATATTTTTATCAGGTCCGGCCCTGAGAGTAGGCAATGGGTGCAATGGCCTAAGGCCCATTATTTTTAAGGGCCCAAAATGTAACACCCCGATTTTTCAAAGACCAAAAAGGAGCATTTTTTTTTTTTTAAACAAAACAGAGCGCACATAAATCTTGTGATGAGCCGGCATTAATCATACAAATGGACTAATTATATATTAGTACATCCCAAACATCGGCGTAGTACTAATCATACATAAAAGTGCTTTCGAGAAGCAAAGTGTGTAGCTGAATATTACAGTACAAAAAGACAACCGTCTAAACCACAAGTATAAGTATTCAGATACAATTACCCCAAAGAGTCAGAACACTACGCCTAACCAAAGGCACAGTGTACAAGACACACCGGCACACAAACAAATATAATCCGCCACGCCACTCGATCACTGAGGCTCAAGAAGCCACCATCGTCCTCACGACTCACGGTCTCGGACAGGAATCCATCGTCTAGGTGGGGATAACCCGTTCATGTTTCATTGTAAGGGTCACCACAAGTAACACATAATACAAATACCAAAACGAAAAGCGAATAACATTTAACATTTCCTCAACAACAAGCATAATATGGAAAATGTGCACATAGCCTAATGCAACCTCTAATGAATGGTGAAGCCAATCACTGGCCATCACTGTGACACCAATCACTGATCGTCACATGCATGAATTCCGGAATTTAACGGTGGGATAACACCGGGTACGATCACCTAGATCAAGTACCGACTCAATTTGGTGGAATACCCCGAGTACAATCACCTAGATCAAATACCAACATCAATTAACGGCGGGTACAATCACCTAGATCAAATACCGGCTCAATTAAAGGCGGGATATCACCTGGTACAATCACCTAGATCAAATACCAACTATGAGTGCATGAGCATACGTCTTCTCTACATATACTAATGCAAACAACTTACATATTCTCATAATATGTAATCTCATAACAACATGTCAACACATATATTTAACCAAATTATATGTAAGACAAACATAACAAGCACTCACAAACACCACATCAACAAGCATACAAACATGTTTTCAACGAAATTTAGTACGAAATACAAGATGCCCTTACCTCAGCAAGCATTCCAACACGCACAACTTACATTACGCGAGCAATAACCGTCCCTCTCGACGAAAACTCCAATTCGGCTAATCCTCTTAACCTTTTACAAAACATAACTTATCTAAGTTAATACCACATTCTAATTGGTTACTTAAATAAGTCCTAGATCGGCTACTAATGGATCAAGACCTATGGTTGTTCCCTCTCAACTACTAGGCTCAATCCACTATTCACGCTACCTAAAATTTAAGCTGCGTAATGTCAGTAAAATACTCTCACTGTATTCTATCGCAACGAAACCGAAACCCAAAAATCTATAGGGGTCTAAGATACTTTCTAAAACTCTCGGATAGTGATTTCGAGTTCTCCCCATAGTGATTAAAAATTCATGAAGTTAAATACACTTTCCTCGTTTCGCGAAAATAGTTTCCTTTCCAAAACAAACCAAGAAACACTTTGATTCCTAACTCCAAGGCAATCAAATTTGCACATACTAAAACCATTCGAAAACAAACCAAAAACTCTTTGAAAATTTTCACAAAAATAAAAGTTTACTTGCGCCATAAGTTACAAGTTTTTCCTTTCAAATAAAACTCTATAATCATCCTTTTAAAAACCTATGATCATTCACCAATAACATGATCATTTTCTTATCATTGTGGACTTAGGAAATTTTGAAATCCTTCCCCATTTTCCTCTTTAGGCCTCGGCCAAAAACAACAAAACACACCATCAATCAATTTTTTTCATTTTCAAGGGCATGGTAATATCTCATAATACCTCAAAATCATTTACCCTAACAATCCAAAACATTTTAGACCAAACTACTGATTTTGACAAAAATTAAATTTGTTTCCTTAAGACATAATCAACACATTTTCTTTTCTAAACCAAGCTATAATTGCTCATCCTTTTAAACCATGATTATGCCTTCCAAAAAGGACTTAGAAAAATTTGAAACTCTTCCTCCCTATACAAAGGGGTGCCACGGCCAAAACCAAACAAACAAGGCCACACTCCAATTTTTTTCCATTTCAAAACTTAATGAAAATCTACTAGCTTCAAAAATCATTCAATAGCTCAAACACTACTTTAGAAAACAAAACACAATTTCTAATAATGTTCATCAAATTCTCAAGAACACAAAAATACATTTTCTTGTTTCACAAAACAAATTCATTATCCTAACATCCATTTCTCTACAAAGCTCATAACCAATCCTCAAAAACAAAATCATCAAACAAAATCTCATGTTCTTGAACAATAAAATTTTTCTCTAGAAACCCTAACATGAAATTCTCATATATGATCATAAACTCGTGGAACTCAACACAACTAAGCTTAATCACACTAGTTTATCACTCATGAACAACTTTCAAGCAAGAGAAATCATTCATCAACAATTTCTCACAAAATCCTCTCAAGAACATAATCTAACAATCCATCAAACTCTATGATTTTAGCTAGCTAAGAGATGAAAGAAGTCTAGTTACCTTAGAGGAGATGATCCTTGCAATTTTTCCTAGTTCTAACAAGCTTGAAATGGATTGTTTTGGTGAAGAAATGAGATTTTTCTCAATGGTGGAAGAGAGAAAGAAAGCCACGGCAATGGAGAGAAAGAAGAGGAGTGTTTTGTGATTTTTTTTCTAAGACAAAAGTCATCCAAAAGTCTTCCTATCAAGTGGTCTTGTTGCATATCCACCATTGGATCAAATAGTAAAAAGGTTTCAAGACTTACTCCTAGCCATTGGATCAATTCTAAGCTTATCCTCACAAGATATTTTCTTTCTCATGAGAAACTTACGCCTCACAGACGAGTCGCGCCTCGCTAACGGACGGAAATCACAAAAATATAAATTCTACCAAATAAACGTCCGTCGTAAACCGTTTCCAAATATTATCGCTAAATCTTTTTCCTCGACTGTAATTTTCTTCCTCACCCTCGAAAATGATTCTCGGGACATATCCTAACTCGCGCAGATATATAAAACCTCCATCTAAATTTCTACGGAATTCAGAAGCCGTAAAATTTTACATCAGCGGGTAAAATTCCTACTCGTTTTTCCAAAAGCGAGAATAATCCAAAACTCCTTATTCTGACTACACATAAACCTTCTTATACTCAAAAGAAGACTACAACCCAAAAGTCTGTGCCTTTCCAGCGCACGAGCACAAAACAGGCTCCATTTCAGCAAACAGCCGTTATGGCGACAATACTCACAAAACCACTTAACAAAAACCCTAACATTCTTAGTCATTACTTATTTTATTCACGCAAAAGGTACAGTGGAATTACGGGTCTTACACAAAATATTTTGTTATACCTACCTATTATTATTGAAATAAAAAATCAATTATATTTAAAGAAAGAAAATATACTATTATATAAAAAATCTATTATATTTAAGGAAAGAAAATATGATTAAGCCTAGGAAATATGTGTTATTTAAAATGTGATTGAGGTCCAATTTTTTTTATGCCTAATAAATAATTCGTCATAATGATAGGATTAAAATGGAACCCTGCGGAACAACAAAAAGATGACACCACTTGTCTTTGTTTCTAATTCCTATTGAGTTTGTTTTTTTTTTCTTTCTAATTCTTGCATTCTTGCAATGTATGTAAGAATGTTAAATGTTATAGGTTTTTCTTGTTTAGGTTTTGAAGTTGTTTTATTTTTTGTGTTCCTGATTTTATTAATAAGTTATTTAATTTATTTTCTACAAATTGTTAATACTTAACATGTTATTTTTTGCATCCAATTTCAACCATTTGGATCTTACGATTTTTCAATTGTTCTTCGAAGTCAGCATTCTACTTCCATGTGCTATTGTTTTCTACTTGAGTTTTTTTTTGTTTCTATTTGTAGCTTAGAAGATGTTGCCTAAGAAACATTTATGCGGTGATGAAAAAGGAAAGAAAAAAAAATGAAAGGAAGAGCTACTAAAAATAAAATCACAGCAAGAGGCTCTTGAAAAATTTATGAAAGAAGTTTTTATTTTTGGCCTAAGGCCCATAAAATGTCAGGAACGGCACTGATTTTTATTGAACACTGTTAATCTTAATATATCTCAAAAACAGATCAAATGATAGCATTTTTGGTGTAAAAATGAGACAAATTGCATTATCCATAAGTTAGCTTTCATTTTTGAATTAATAAATATCACTTACATCAAATGAAATAAGACAAGATTTGTTAATTTAGTGGTTAAATTACACATTTATAGGTGGTGTAAGACTATTTCATTTATTCACATTATCATGATACCTGTAAAAGATTGCTAATAAAATTAAATCTAGCGAAAGAAGTTAAACTCTCAAATAGATGTAGTTGTTCTGGACTGGGCCTAAGTCCCAATCACCGAACAACTCGTTCTCTCAAACGTTGAAACTCGACCCAACCGAACATAGGCCCAATGCAAAGTTTGCGTCCTCTTGACCAACGATCAAGGAATTCAGCTTTTTGTAACGGACGACATCGAAATAATTGACATTTACTACCAACCATGGTTTCTCAGCCGTTATTCCGATAATCATTATTGGTGAGAACGTCATATTGCATTCTCTCATTAATGGTCTTAATTTTGCGCTAGCTAGGGACTATATATCCTTCTCATGTAGAAGACTCATGTACAATAGTTTCTATCTGTATAACATTTGCTTCACGTATAAACTAACTTGAGCGTCGGATTGTTTGCAGGAACAATCTCTCCTTCATCACCATTATGTTTGAGAGGACAACTACCAACTATGTTGATTCTGATAATATATACAAGGGTAAATAGGTCTTTACCTCCTGCAAAGTAGGCGAGTTTTGCTTTACTCCCTGCAAAAAATTCCTTTAAGATTCTCCCCTTACAAATTTTATTTTTTTGGTTTCTCCCCTTGAGTGCACTTTTTAAATCGGTTGAACAGAAAAACCGATTTAAAAAACAGCACTTTTTAAATCAGCTGAACAAAATAACCGATTCAAAAAGTGCACCCAAGGGGGTAAACCAGAAAAAAAATATTTTGCAAATGGAAATCTTTGGGTAAACCAGGAATTTTTTTCAGGAGTAAAATAAAACTCGTCTACTTTACAGAAAGTAAAGACCTATTTACCTTACATACAACTATCTCCCCGTCAGAAACATAAGAAGAGAGAGGTAGTCACTTATATAATATCAAACATATCATATAAAAATTATCTCCCCGGCACAAACATGTGATATATTTTTTTTGTAAGAGATTTTAATTATGATCAATTATTATTAATATAATATTCTTTAGCTATAATCAGCTGACTTTAATATTATAATTAATTAAGTTTTAAGTAGCGTATCTGATTTGCCAAACATAAAAAATAAAACACGAGGAACTTGCTACAAATAAATAATTGGCTGCAATATTTTTTTAAATTTTTTAAAGAAATAGTTGGTTGCAGGTAATAGTAAAAGAAAAAAATTTAATTGCTTGCCAAATTTGGAAAGCCTACTTCGATTAATTATAGAGTCCAGTTTGTTTTTTTTTTTTAAGCAAAGTCCAGTTTGTTTTAAAAGGGGATATATTTTGTGGTAGAGCTACTCTAACAATATATACGGTGAATTAAAAATTGAAACCGCATGTATTCAGATTTTATTTATTTGTCAAGTAATTTAGCGGTTGAAATTGACCTTTAAAATTTGCTCAAAAAAATAAATAAAATTCACCCTTAAAATGAATTAAAAAAAAATCCTATATTTGATTCACGACCTTTACATATATAATTGTAGTTGTTGGTGTTGTGGCAAGTGTGAGTAAAAGTTCCACATTGCTTATAGAACAGTGGAGGTTGAACACTTTATAAGTGAGAGAACCCATAAACCTAACACATTAAGGGTTTGGGTTAAAGGGTAGTGTTCAACTCACTTGTCAAGTGGTTCTTGAACCCAATGTGGATGATCCCCCCGTGACTGCCCCCTCATGGTGACCTAACAGTGGTAACAGAGCTGATGGTTCGACGAAGGGTTCAACCGGCTCCTTGTAACGAAAGTACAAAGGTAGTCGAGCGGCGGATTCGTTGAGTACAACAACGGCAATACAAGTGTAAGGACTCATAAACCTAACACCTTAAGATTTTTGGTTAAAGTGTGGTGTCCAAGTCACTTGTGAAGTAGTTCTTGAATCCAATGTGGATGATCCTCTGTGGCTGCACCCTCATGGTGACCCAACAATTGACATCTTATTTTCTTTCTAATTCAATTATTTAATACATCGCTCACCTGTTATTTGAACTTACTCTTTGATTTGAGATTTAATTTATCTATCCACATTCCACACCAGTCTTTAGATCTTACATTCGTGCCCTCTCCCATTTTTCATATTATTAATGTTATTAGTAATTTTTTTATCTTGTACAATTTAAATAAATGATAATTTTTTTTGTGATTCTTTTTATAAGATCGTGACCCAATTTTTAAAACAAAAATGTTATTTAAACACCATTTTTTAACAAAAATACAAGTATATACATTTTATTTTAATATTGTTTGTATGTCTCAAGTTCTCATGGTTTTATATTAGATGAATTATTCGATACACATTTTATTTGGATATGTACCAAGATACTGCTGAAGTGGATTGTTTTCATATCGGAATTATAACCCATAGCAGTATACTGATAAATATTCAAATAAAATATGTACCAAAATATTCATTAATGAATTATAACGGTTGCAAAGTGCAAACTGCAAACCATATGGATATCCTATTCCCATATCTGGGAGACGTGAAGAGTGTTGTCATCCCAAAACTCCATCTAGATCCCTCCACCAAATTTTGGAGAAGGTGTAGTCACCACAACAGAGGATGCAGAGGTTCCCCTCCACCACTCCATCCCCGCAGAGAAATGGAGGTAAGAGGCTGAGGAAACAAATTTCCTTACAAGGGAAATACCGCTACCATCGATCTTCTATCCTCTTTCTTGTTTTAAAGAAACCAAGCTATGCTTATTGATCCTTGGGTTTCGCTAAGCGGCGATGAAAATTTCTTATCCATATCGTAGTAACTGGAAAAAAAAAATCGGGCACAATTTATTGATGATCCTATCAATCTGTCCTTTATTATAAAATTAGAAAAAATAAGTATTCGTGTATTTGAAATATTCAAGTATATAGTGTTCCAGACTAAATGACTCATCCGCATGTCACCCCAACCTTGTAAGGTCATGCGAAACATTACATGGACACATACTAAAAACGTATAGGATTATGTCCAAAAGGTCCACGTGAACTATCAGATTCCATTTAACAGGCGATCTGCTTACACAGTTACACCCGTTCCTTGGGACAGGTGTCTAGAAGAACGTTCTATGACCTAAAGACCCTATTTCTCTGCTTATAAAGTCTAACTTATGAAAATTCTAATACCTCTCACAATCGGCGCTTACCAATTTGATCGTCATAGTGTGCAGGTGCACCCCCTCTCAACGGGGGTCTTTAATCCAGGTCCGAAAGAATCAAATAGTCTTATGCATTTAATGACTTTTTTTAATGACAAATTGTATATTGTTATATTACTTTATTTTACACCTTGTCAAGACTTAAACTCTTGACTCCTAACTCCTTTAACCCTTAGTTCAACTGATTGTGTTCAACCAGTTGAGCCACCTATCTCACCCCTTTATACATTTAATGACTAAAGTTACTATTTTCCCTTTATAAAATTAGAAGAAAAATTTCTTCGAAGAAATTATTTTAATTTATCATCACTACTCATAAAAATATATTTAGATAGTAAGCGATCGTTGAAAATATAACTAACTGTGTTTATACTAATGGAAAGTATTAATAATAATAAATATTTTTGTATTAATATTTTAAAGAGACAATAATTTTAAAATAGAGAAAATTGCATATGAAGCACTTCTCATAAGATATTTAAATAATGCAGCATATTAATATAATTTTATGTTGATATTTAACAGGTCATGGCTTTGGAATTGGGGGTACACAAAATTAGAGTGAATTCAATATCCCCAGGAATTTTCAAATCTGAAATCACTGAAAAATTATTAGAAAAATCTTGGCTGAATAATGTGATCATGAAAATAACTCCTCTGAGAAGTTTGCTTACGTCTGATCCTGCATTAACATCTTTGGTTCGTTACCTAATTCACAAATCATCTGAATATGTTACGGGTAATAATTTTATTGTTGATTGTGGTGCAACTTTACCGGGTGTGCCAATTTATTCTTCTTTGTAAATAACAAGGCATCACTGCAAGAAAACTGTGATTACTTTAGGTTCCAAAAAATTTGTATCAGATTATTTCTAATGCTTATATGTTGTAATGGTTATTCTACTTGTTTATGAGAATTAGTTAATGTTCAAATAATGACTTCATTTATATATTTAATTTTAAAATTAATTTTTAAATAATGTATCACGGTCATATCATGTCAGAAATTACGAAATTTTCTCGTATCAGTGTCATATTGTATTGCTGCCGTATCGTATTGAGAATTAGTTAAGGTTCCAATAATTACTTCATTTATATATTCAATTTTAAATTTAAATTTTAAATAATATATCACGACCGTATCATATCTGGAATTTTGAAAATTTTCCTATATCACCATATGAGTATCATATCGTATTATATCAGTATTGTGTCACGTATTTGAACTTTATAATAGTTAAAGTTCACCCTTATAGATAATCTTGTGTGAAGGACCAATATTTAAATGGGAACAAAATTTGGAATACAATTATTTTAAATATACATATTAATTAATTATTTTTCCTTTTTCCCTTTTCTCATTTTTATGAGTGTGCCTAAAGCCGTATGACCATACAGGAATTTGTACCCAAATGAGATTGGAAAAGAACTTAATTAGAGGAAAAGATTCAAGAAAGAAGTCATGACTAAAGTTGCAAAGTTTATCTGAGAAGGTGGATCTTCAAATATGCCACATTTGAAGGAGATGATTACTATTATTGGAAATACAAAATGGAATTGTTCCTAAGATCACAAGACAACAACATGTGGTCTGTTTTAAAAGTTGGAGAGTCAAAGATTCCACCACTCGAAAAACCACAAGCTGGATGGCTCACAGCAGAAGCTAAAGCTAAATTATTTATTAAATGTGTTTTGTGCAGGAAAGAATATGACAATATATGGAATGCAAAACTGCACAAGAAATGTAGAATACTCTTCAAACTCATCATGAAGTAACCAATTGTATAAAAGAAACAAGAATTGACATTGGTGTAAAAAAGTTTGAGATTGAGAAGATGTAATAAACAAGAATTGACATTGGTGTAAAAACACTACTTTATTTGTGCAAACACATTCTCATGAAGTTATTGATTATGATGGTTGAAGAAGATGAAATTGAACACATAATGTGAGAGAATAGAAAATCAAGTAAGAATTGTATTGAAAATGATAATCTCTATCTTGCTTACAATGGAAGAAAACTATATATACATGGAAGGAAACTCTAACTACTGTAACTGTCATAACTAACTTGTGCCAGCTCATCATAACTAACTGTTAGTGAGGCTAAGATATCCTGCAGTGCTAACAAGCTAACTATGGTGTTCCTTACTTCCATTACATCAGTAACTTGTAACTCAAGCAATGTAGTGCTGAAGCTTAGTGTGTTGATGTACAGTTTAATACATTCACACAAATCACCTTTTATTTTACATTTTGTTATTTACTAAATATATTCTCAGAATGTTCTAACATTTTGTTATTGAAGTTTGTTAAAAGTATTTAACTTAACTTAATTTGCACTTAAAATTTTAAAAGGTAACAATTCAAATTCCCCTCCCTTTCTTGTGAGAAACCTTGTTACTTCAAAGTCTACCTTCAATAACAAATACTTTTTTCTTCACTTGGAAAAATCGATCAATTCATTCACGACCAAAACCCCATCTTGAATTTGATGATTAAGGTTAAACAACCGTTTGACAATTTGCGATAAATTTAACCTTACACCTATGGAGAAACCTTCTCTGATGCCAACTGACGCAGTCAGAAGCGAGAAGGATCAGCAATCTTATAACAAGAACACAGGTTTGCAAGCGACAAATCTGTCAAATAAAGTTCTGGAATCCACAAGAAAGAGTAAATAATTTGGAATCCACCAAACTTTGAGAAAAATATCTATAATTTTATTGAATCAAAAAGTTGCCCTAGAGGCTACAATAGTTTAGCTTAAATAGTAGGAAAAATAAAAATATAACAAATCTGACTAAAAGATAATAAAAGAAAATAATACATCTAGCTAAAATAAATAAATAAATAAATATATATATATATATATATATATATATATATATAATAAATCTAGATAAAATATAGTAAAATCAAATCTACACTAATTCCGTTTATGCGTCACTTCGTCTTCAATCTGCGCGGCCAACCTTCCTGCATCAACCCACCAAAAATGACTGGTTAATAGCATCAATAATATATTTCATGACATATCATGTTCAATCAAAATATTTAACCGTAAATCCTAAAATACCTCAATATTCATTTTAGTCACAATTTATCCAATAACACATTTAAATGGTAAGCACCGAATAAAACAGCACAAACCGAATAAAACACAACAACTAGAGTTATCTTGTGTATTCCCTTATTGTTTAAGAAATCAAACGCAAGGTACTAATTTAATTAGGGCTTATTCAATTTGTTTTTTGACAAGAGGGCTTATTCAATTTTTAAGCACCGCGATAGTGTGAAAATTCAGTAATTCTCATTCATTCATTCATTCATCATTTACAACCATGCATACACATGGCCAAAATAAAACCAGCTCTCCCTTACTTGGATTTTTTAGAGCTTTACCACAAAATGAATTCAAAGTCCTCAAAGTGAAATCTCAATAAAATGAACGGTAGAATTTCATCAACTGACTTGACCAAAAAAAAAAACGAGAAAAGGATTCCACTAATGATAAATACAACTAGAATTAATCTATAAGGAATGGTTCTCACTCAATAACACAAAGATTGACGGACTCAAGAATCCTACCCTACTTGAAGAGACTGACTCAAGAATGAAAAATCCACTAATTGACAAGAAACGTAGGATGGGGGTTGAATGGCTCAATTTTAACACGATGATGAATCCAACTGGCGTGGTTAGCATTTTTTAATACTAAATAGACGAAATGATAATAACTACTATATTTTATTTTATTTTGTAGAGAATAACTATTATATTTATACATTTAGGTGGAGGAATTATGGTTTGAACCTTAATCACGGCATTAAATCTAACAATTTTAATGTTTTTGTCAGCTAGAATTTGCAGACCTTATTCAGAAGTTTTTATTAGGTTCATCTTGGCTTGCGTTTGATTTCCAAAATAATAAATACTGGATAGAACAGTACATAACAAGATAGCACAGGACAGGATAAAACTGTACCAAAAAAAGATATGTCGATTGTATTTTTTATAGTTTTACTATGGACAAAAAATTATCCTATGATTCAGCGATAGACAAAAATCTTGTTTTTGTCCTATCCCTTGATGCCTATTTGGTCCAGTCTCATAAACCGTTTCTAAATCAAACAGAGTATAACAAAAATTGTTCAATCCAACTCACTAATTTTTAGCAAATCAAACTCACAAATCGATCATTTTTGGTAATATTTATTAGTGTCATTTTCTTAAAGAAATTTCATTGAAAGTTCAAGGAAAATAAACACCATGAGGCTATAAATTGTCTTAGTTCGCATTGCCATTCACACCAAAAAACATATATCTTAATTTCAATAGGGAGATGGCTAATATCTTCAACCTTTCCACATCTCGTATTCTCGTTTTGCTGGTAACTGCCTTTTGGCTCCCGCTATTGCAGGTTTGTTTTTGTCAACATTGGAACTAACAAATTACAATGTAAAGTATTTTCTCATTTTGCTGATGTATTTGGACTATAATATAAATCAGATATATTAGTTTTTCAATAAATCTGAAAAGTGATTTTTGTTAGTTTTTGTAATTCAAGCTTCTGACGCAAACAGCTTCTGACGCGAACAACTTCTGAAGGATACAGCTTTTGGAGGTTACAGGCTCTTGTACAGATTCTGACTCACCTAGCTTCTGATGCTCACAAGACTCTGACTCAGACTCTTATACAAACAGGTTCTGAAGCAACCAGCTTCTGAACAAGCTAGCACAACTTCTGATACCTTCACAAGTTCTGAACCTCTGGTTCAGTTATGTTTTCTGTTTTGACAGTTAAATTAGTTTGTTATGTACAGCTGTAATTTTTCTGTTAGTTAGTTACATAGGATAGACTTTGTTAGTAACTTGTTATTCAAGTTACCTTTTCTTATCTTGTACATTTTCACCTATATATAGGTGTCGTTGTTGTTAATAAAATAACATAACCCTTTTCCTTTATTCATTCTCTTCAATTCAATTCATAGTTCTTTCTCTACTCTTTCTTAGTGTTTCTTTGTTGTTCATCTTTGTGGGAGTTATCCCCAACAAAGTGGTATCTAGAGCTCGTACGATCCGAGGGATCTTGATTCGTTCTTGAAAGAAGAATCAGGTTGAAAGTGAATCAACCATGGCTGGGAACAACAATTTCCATGCGAATTTGCCAGTTTTCGATGGAAAGAATTGGGATAGATGGGTGAAGCAGATGAAGGTGATATTCAATGTTCAAGAAGTCAATGAACAAGTGAATGCAGCAATCACTCCTCTACCAGAAAATGCAAATGAAGAACAAAGAACAACATTCAGAGAAGCAAAGAAGAAAGATAACAAGGCCCTGTTTCTCATTCATCAATGTGTTGATTTGAAGGTGTTTGAGAAGATTGCAGATGCTGAGACCTCCAAAGATGCATGGGATATCTTGCAAAAGAGCTATGGTGGTGATGCAAAGGTGAAGAAAGTAAAGCTTCAGGCCTTGAAGAGACAGTATGAACTGCTGCAGATGAAGAGTGATGAATCAATTGCTGATTACTTCACAAGATTGGTGACTCTCACTAATCAGATGAAGAATTGTGGAGGTAATCTTGATGAGCAAGAAACGGTGGAAAAGGTATTAAGAACTTTGACTTCTAAATTTGAACATATAGTGGTGACTATAGAAGAGACTAAAGATTTGAGTGAGATCAAGATAGAGGATCTGCAAAGCACTCTTGAAGCTCATGAGTTGAAACATGGTGAGAGGAGCCATGACAAAGAAGATGAGCAAGCTCTCTTTTCAAAATTCAAGAAGTATCAAAGTGACAAGAAGAAATGGCAGAACAAGAAAGATTCCAAGAAAAGCAAAGATCATGTTGAAGATGATGTTGAGACATTGTCTGAATCCTCTGATGGAGGAGGAGTAAAACAGAAAGATAAGTCAAAGAAGAAGGACAAAAGCAAGATTCAATGCTACAACTGTGACAAATATGGCCATTATGCTAATGAGTGTAAGATCTCAAAGAAGAAGAAGGGTCAAGACGGTGATGAAGAAGCAAACGTAGCACATGATAGCTCAAGTTCAGAAGATGAAACAAGCTTCATGGTGATAAATGCTGATGAAACAGCAGATTCTATGGAGTGGTACTTTGACTCAGGATGTTCTAACCATATGACAGGTAATAGAAGCATTTTATCTAACTTTAATGAATGTCTCAACATAAAGATCAAGCTTGCCAACAATGAATTCACCAAAGCTGAAGGTATGGGGAATGTCATGATTGAGATGTCAAATGGCAAGAAAGCTGTGATTGAAAATGTTCTTCTTGTGCCTGGAATGCAATGTAATTTGTTGAGTGTAGGGAAATTGATTTCAAAGGGTTTTAAAATAGTGATTGAAGATGAGACACTACAACTCTTTGACTCTAAGAAGAGACTGATCCTCAAGACAGCTCAGAGTAAGAACAGAACCTACAAGACTCGATTCAAAGCCATTGGAGCAGAATGCCCACCTGCAACTGTTGATAATAGTCAAGTGATTTCTGAAGGGATTGGAAGTATCTTGGTGAAGAGAAATGATGGACAAGAAGCTAGTATCACTGGTGCGTTAAAGAGTAATGTGATAAGTATAGGTCAATTACTAGAGAAGAACTACTCAGTGAAAATGCATGATAAGGAGCTGAAGCTAGTTGATGCAAAGGATAGAGAGATCCTGAAAGCTTCAATGTCCAACAACAAAACCTTCAGGATGTTGAACATGTTGGAACATCAGTGCGTTGTCCCAACTGTGAATGAAAGTCAGAACTGGATTTGACATCACAGGTATGGCCATTTCCATTTCAGGAGTTTGAACCTGTTAAGTTTGAAGAAGATGGTGAATGGTCTTCCTCAGATTAAAGTTCAAAGGCAACTGCGCAAAGAGTGTTGCGTAGCCAAGTCAACAAAGAAGTTAATGAACAAGACACCCCATAAAGCATGGACTGGTGTGAGACCATGGATTGGTGTGAGGCCTAGTGTAGGTCACTTTAAGGTGTTTGGGTCACTATGTTTAAGGCATGTGCCAACACATTGTAGAAGGAAATTAGAAGGCAGAAGTCAAGCAATGATTTTCCTTGGTTATCACTCAGCTGGAGCTTATAAATTGTATTCTCCAACAAGAAACAAGATGGTTACATGTAGAGATATGCAGTTTGTTAAGGCTAAGAGTTGGAGCTGGAGTGGTAATGTTGTACACCAAGATGTTGCAACATCTGGTGTGACATCTGTGCCTGAAAAAGCCATGTTGGTAGAGGGTAAACCAATAGATTTGGTTCAAGCCATGAATGATTCAAATTGGTTAGAGGCTACAAAGAAAAAGAAATATCCAGAAGACATGTTGAAAAGGTTCAAAATGGTTGGCTGTGATGCATCAGTGTGCTGGTGCTCCAAGAAGCAACAAGTCATAGCACTCTCTATCTATGAAGCAGAATATGCAGCAGGTTCTCTAGCTGCATATCAAGCAAAATGGTTACAATCACTTCTCAGTGAAATGAATATCATTGAGGACATTACAGGTGAGCTAAAGACTGACAACAAAACAGAAATCACTTAGTTTCTGAAGCTCAGAAGGAAAATAGGGGTTGTTAGTTTTGACGGCTTGAATTAAGGAGGAGTGTTAGTTTTTGTAATTCAAGCTTCTGACGCAAACAGCTTCTGACGCGAACAGCTTCTGAAGGATACAGCTTCTGGAGGTTACAGGCTCTTGTACAGATTCTGACTCACCTAGCTTCTGATGCTCACAAGACTCTGACTCAGACTCTTATACAAACAGGTTCTGAAGCAACCAGCTTCTGAAGAAGCTAGCACAACTTCTGATACCTTCACAAGTTCTGAACCTCTGGTTCAGTTATGTTTTCTGTTTTGACAGTTAGATTAGTTTGTTATGTACAGCTGTAATTTTTCTGTTAGTTAGTTACATAGGATAGACTTTGTTAGTAACTTGTTATTCAAGTTACCTTTCCTTATCTTGTACATTTTCACCTATATATAGGTGTCGTCGTTGTTGTTAATAAAATAATATAACCCTTTTCATTTATTCATTCTCTTCAATTCAATTCATAGTTCTTTCTCTACTCTTTCTTAATGTTTCTTTGTTGTTCATCTTTGTGGGAGTTATCCCCAACAATTTTTTGCTTATAATTTAGGATGAAGGGAGTAATTAACTAGAACTTCTAACAAACTATATAGGGCCTATTAGTTTTGGCTTTTTCAAAAATGAATTTTATAGCGTTACATAATTTTGTGTAAAAAAAATTTACAAAGCAACTTTTTATAAAAGATTCAAATGAAAATTTGGTTTGAATAATTATTCTTAAAATATTATTTTAGTTATTCCATCATTTTATTGAAATTTTTTTTTATATCAAAATTTCAAAAAATCACTTAATTTTGAAGCTATTTCAAATAGATTTTCATAATAATGTATGTTTTATATGATGTCAAAATTAGCATTTCAATTTAGAAAAAACAAATATAAATTTTTTGTAATATTTTAAAAAACAGTTTTATAAAAGAGTTTTATAAAAAATAGTTTAATGAATATAAAAGAATTTAAAAAACATTTTTACATTGATATCCTAAGAAATTACTATTCGTCCATATTATATAAGTAGTTTTAAAATAATCATACAAGAGTTGATTATTTATCTTAACCGAAATTTAAACACTAACCATGATGGTTGTGTCCATCAGACCCAACCCCAATATATGGTTGTGTCTAATATTCTTTAATTAAAAATTAAATTAGTTTAATCTTGAAATTTAAATATTAATTGTTGATAATATAAGTATAATTCAATTTGTAGATATGATAAAGTTCAGAAAATGGGAAACTCTCCTAATCCACCTCCTCCACCATATCGTGGCATAGGCCCAACCCAAGCTTAGAGGCCGCGTACCCAATCGGTCTCCACAGTGGATGCTATCAATTTGAAGATTTCATGTTATGTTAATGGCCTCAAGTTTGTTATATTTATACACTTATAAGTTTTTTTTTAACGCCTTTTATTTAAGGGAATTTTCAATTAGTTAGAAGATAAAAGACAAATAAAGTCTTACTAAATATCGTTTTAGATTTTATATGAAGCATTGTTTTTTCTTCTTTTTAATATCCATCAATAATTTGTACTCAAGAGTAAATTAGATTTTATAATAACCATTGTTTTTTTTTAATTTTTTTTATGAGAAGTTAATAGCTTATAAGTTTATGTTGCAATTAGAGTTGTAGGGGATCGGTAAATCTAACACCCAATAGATATATTGCACCATAAGTAGCTGTAGAAGATTCAATTTGATATCTTACATTAGCAATTTTAATTAATTTTCTTGTGCAAAAAATAAATCCAAACTAAAATTCACAAATGTACTTGTCATTGTCTCTAAATATAAGATTCATTTAAAATGTATATATTGTTAGAACAAAATGAACTTGTTCAATACTTCTAATGTTTTGATGAAAGCAAAGTACTTTGACTAGATTTAGTTATCCATAAATATTTGTAATAATTGGTACCACATATATATAGAATGGTCTTACGAGTCCATAAATATTTGTGATGATTGGTACCATATGCATATATTCGTGATGATTAATTGGCATTGTGTTACGATTCCGTAATTGTTAAATGTAATGTGACATTTATTGAGCTATGTTAATAGTAAACATGTAGATGATTATTGGTGACTTATCATTTGATCATATGTCTTATGATAATTGTCTAGCTATAATTTTTTATTTAGTCACTGTTTATGAGTTGATTTCTCCCTCTCTGTTTTGTGTATTGTTAGTGTTTTTAACCTGTGAGGTTGACTTTGTTTTAGGGTTGGCTTCATTTGTTAAAATAAGTCTTTGGACCAGATGTGGTGACTGATGTGCACACATGTGGTACCTGGACTGAATGCCCTAAAATAACGCGCTTTCATTATTTGCGTGTGATCTTTTGAAAAAGATTTGTTTTGAAACAAACACATCCACGCTAGCTTGCGCGCCAAGGAACGAGCTGAAAGATTAAAAAAGATTCAGAAAAGATTTAAAAGCCCGGTTTGTTACTAGAAGATTTAAAAATATTTAAAACAAACAAATCTTTGTAAAAGATTGAGTTTGTTTCTTGGAGATTAAGAAGGCTAGCTATCAGATCAGGGATCCAAGCCCATGAAGCTCGTTCTATATAAAGGAAGACTGAAGACATATTTTATTCACCGAAATCAATATTCATAAATCTAGTCTTTAGGATTTCGAGTCTTTGTCCCATTTGTTTCTTGTTTCCATTGAGACTTGAACTAGGGTTGTATTTAGCTCTTAAGCTTTTAAGAACAGAGCTGTTCTTTTCTTGGTTCTAATTTGAAACAAGAATTGAACTTTGAATCACTCAAAGCTTTGAAGCACGAGTTGGTTCTTTAGGTTAGGAGTGCGTCTCCATCATTGAGTTTGTCATTTAAAATCCTTGTGAGGAGCAAGGTAGGATAGCTAGGAAGTGGCCAGAGGTTGTCATATCTTGTGAGGAGCAAGGTAGAATTAGCACGGGTAGTGTCTAAGTGATAAGTTGTAAACTGGGACTGTTTAGCTTTGAATTGGAACTATCATAGTGGATTCATTCCTGGATTGGTATCCCCCAGAGTAGGTTGCGAGTTGCGCTGAACTGGGTTAACAAACTCATTGTGTTATTTATCTTCTGCACTTTATTTACCTTGTTCATCAAGTCACTGTCATGTCTATGATGTTTGCACATTAGGCACCACATCGTACATCATAACCCTAACGTGCACCACATCACGCTGCACATCTGTGACTTGCTACCGGAATTTCAATTGGTATCAGAGCAGGGACCCTGTTCTGTTTTAGGGTGAGCTCCAGGGAAGATACTTTCCGGAACCATGGACAAGTATGGAACTTTCGTCTGCAAACTACCTCTTCTGGATGGCACAAACTATGACTATTGGAAGTCACGCATGACTGCCTTCCTAAAATCTCTTGATAATAGAACTTGGAAAGCAGTGCTTAGAGGTTGGGAACACCCCAAAGTCAAGGATGCTAATGGAGTTGATACTGAAGAGCTCAAACCAGAAGAAGATTGGACTCCAGCAGAAGATACACTAGCTCTTGGCAACAATAAAGCTTTAAATGCATTATTCAATGGAGTTGACAAAAACATGTTCAGACTCATTAAACATGTACCGTTGCCAAAGATGCTTGGGAGATACTCAAGACAACCCATGAAGGGACCTCAAAGGTAAAAAGTTCAAGACTTCAACTTCTCTACTCAAAATTTGAGAATCTCGGAATGAAGGAGGAAGAGACTATTTATGACTTTCACATGAATGTTCTTGACCTAGCAAACTCCTTTGATTCCTTGGGAGAAAGGCTATCTGATGAGAAGTTGGTAAGGAAAATTCTTAGATCTTTACCAAAGAGGTTTGACATGAAGGTCACAGCTATTGAAGAAGCTCAAGACATTGCTAGCATGAAAGTTGAAGAACTTGTTGGCTCTCTTCAAACCTTTGAGATGAACTTCAGTGATAAAATTGAGAAGAAAGGGAAAAGCATAGCCTTTACCTCCAACACTGATAATGAGGAAGTTGATGAAGAAGACCTCTCAAAAGATATAGTGTTGCTTGGAAGACAATTTAACAAAATCTTGAAGAGCGTGGATAGAAGACCAAGGAGGAATGTGCAGCACATCCAACCTGACATCAGCAAACAAGGAAACATTTCAGCAAAAACTGAAACTGATGACGAAAGTGTTCAATGCTATGAATGTGAAGGTTATTGTAACACCCGTATTTTTATTTTATTAGATTTATTAGAATTAATAACCTTTTTATAGTATTTTATTGGGTTAATTATTATTAAGTGAGATAATGTCCATTTTAGGAAAGAGTAGAGTAATTATTTTATTAAGTGAGTGAGTAGTGTTGTGAAAGAATAGAATAGTTGGGCTTAAGTTAATTGGGCTTAGACAAAGAGGAAGGATAGTTTGGTCTTTGTAAGACATTAGGTTTTAAATAGGGTTTTGAGGATTAGAGTGAGTAAGAGCTCATAAGAGAAAAATAGAGAAAGAGGTAGAGAGATAAGCTTAGAAGATAGAAGAAGAAGAAGAAGAAGAAGAAGAAGAAGAAGGAAGTAGAGGGGAAGAGAAGGACTCAAGTGTTCATCTTAATCGAAGGTAAGAGAGTAGTTTTTCAATTCATAGAGATGATCAAAGAGGGGGGAGATGTCTATTCTCCACACCCAAACCCTCTCATCTCTTTTGGTGGAAAAAGGGGATTCAAGGGAATGTGTTAATGAATTCCTATGTTGTTGTATGATGTTAATATGTTATTACATGATTCTATCTTCTATTTCAATCATCAATTTCGTGTGTTATATGAGAATTGTTGTTGTTGATATTTAAAAATGGGTTTTAAGCAAAATGAGGAAAAATCTCTACTTTTTACTTGAGATGATGTTTGATGATGTTAGAACTTGTACTTCTAGGTCTATATATGATATGTATGTTTAAATGTGATAGCTTTATGAGTTTATAACTTGAAATTCGTGATTTCTATGTGATTCTATGTTAAACCCGTGAGCAGAGCATGAAAATCTGGGTTTGCTCGCTAAGCCACCAATCCGTCGCTGCAAGCGAGGATTCATGTGTTCTTCGCGAACCCAGAAATTCATGTGGTCACCCAGCGACCAGTAGCAACCTCCAGCGACCAGCCGTCGCCAGGCCTCGCTCTGAGCGATGACCACTCTGCCTCTTCTCGCTTGTTTCATCGCTGGTAGTCACTCAGCGATCATGACCTGTTTTTGAAGAATTTCTTTAAGTTGTATGATGATTGTGAGATTATAACATGACTAGATTTGGTCTTATAACATGTTATAGATTTGGATTGATCGAACCTTGAGTTGGTATGATGATAATATGCTTATATGTGTATATTTGATTGAGATTGAGAATGATGAGCTATGATTAGCTAAGATAACATGTGTTATTATGTATTGCTTGAATGTATACCTTAGTGATGATAAGATAGTATAATTCGATGTGAATTAAAGAAGGATTAATAGGGATGAGTAGCCCATTAATCATGAGTGGAGTATGGTATTATCATCATTATTTGGTATGTGTACATTCATGCATTCATCTTTTGAGTTGGATATTAGAATCATGTGGATTATAATAAAGAAGGACATCAAATGATAATATTTGATAAAGAATGATATTAGAGGTGAGATACTCTAATAAAGACGATGGTACCACATGCATTAGATATGTCTAGGGTGACATACATTGTGTATTTGCATTAGTTTGCATTAGGGATTTATGCACTCTAATTGATAATTGATATTTGGTAATTGTGATCGTGTTTTCCCATTATCATTATAATTGAGGTTGATTGAATAATGTGAACTTGGTTATATGTTTAATCACATAGTAATGAGTATAGTTTACTACTATTATGAGTATTGATTGCATGTTACTTGATAAGTATGTAATCTAGTTTTATTATGAATGTTTACATAATGTAAGTGTACCTTATACTTATTATTATGAACTTGAATTGGAACTAACTCTCTTATTTTGTGTATATGTACTGGTTTGGGTCCAGATTCTTCAGTTGGTATGTCTCGGTGAAGCTTCGCTCTGATCACGACACGGGCAATTGGTTTCCTATGTATAGAGATTTATTCCTAATTTTCAATCTCATCAAGGATGTATTACTTTAGAAACATTTTTGTAATAAATGGTATACTCACTAATTAAGTTATTAGTAAGTGTTTTGTAAGAAGTATTTGTAATGCTCGAACCGTTATTTTTATAATAAATAATCTTTTCCGTTGCGTATTTTGTATTATATTTTATAAAGGTACAATTTTATTAAATAACGGGTTTGGGTGTTACAATTTGGTATCAGAGCTCCGGTTGTCCTCGGACATAACGAGCTCAGTGTGTGTCATGTGTCGATCAGAGCAAGTGGAGCAGTCAAACCAAGTGAGTGTTGAGTCAATCGTGTTTATTGTATCGATTGATCTTTGATGTGTTGGTTTATATTTGATTAAATTAGAATGTGTGTCTTGATTGATGAGATTTGGTGTTGTTAATTGTTTCATTGATGAAATGATAATTGCTTGTTGTTATTACTCTATTCAATGATTATGTTCATATACGAGTATAGATTTTCTTGTTGATAAAAATCTATGTTATATGAAATAAAGTTTTATGTTTATGCATATGTCATAAATGAATGTTGTGATAATTTATTTATGATGATTGCTTGTGTAGAATGATTGAATTGGTTAAATGATAATATGATTATGTATATGTATATATGAGTTGATAAAAGATGATTAGGATGTAATGACAAGTATGTTGTTGAATTGTGATCGGATCGTGATGATGATATGCTTACGTATGTGTGATCGAATCATGTATGTATATCTTACTTGTGAATGATTAGTGATAATATGTATGTATTCATGGAACTAATTGAGAATTTATGAATAGGAATGAATTGGTTAGATTACTCGAATACCTTAACATGAATATGTATTGCAATAACTTGTAATTATGTATGAGATGAATTTCATGAATGTTGGTGATTAGTTCTTTGTTAACATGCGTTTCTAAATGACATTGACTTTAGCATTTAAATGATGTTAGTTTAAGTGCTAATTTGCTAATACTTGAGTTGTTATAAGTCTTATGAGAATAATGCGATGATTATGTAATTTCACATGTTTGCAAATTAATTCGTGTCGATTATTATGCTTATATGTTTGTTATAACTTCGTGTGTTTAAAATTATGACCTCATGTTTTAACTAACTTGGATATATGATGTTTTATTCTAGTTGTTTAAGTATGATAATTGAATTGATAGTTTAATGTAACTATTTGAAGTAAAGTTTATATGAATCTTCATGTATGTTCATATGTATGATTGATGTGTAGTTCTTTATGACATGTGATAAATCTTAGAAGTAGTGTTAATTCCAAATATTGTGAATCTTGTTGAAATTAATTATTTCCTTTGAGTAGATGAAACTTGATTTATTTCTTTTGTTATCTATAAGTTATAGTAAGTGATTATGTCATTTCTTTATGATAGATTTGATAAATATGATGCACATATTTGATTGTTTTACCATGTTAACTATCATGCTAAGTTAATTATTTGTTGCGTGATTGGATTTGATGCATGTGAACTATTAGACTATTTGGAATTGTCGTTATGCAATATTTATCATTTGTTGTCTTGATTTGATTCTTAGTTTTAAGATTTATAGAAGATGTATGTTACTTGAATTTCTATATGAAATGTTTTATTTACGTTTTGTGCAATCTTAGATAGATGTCGTGTTTGTAGTTTACCCTTGTATGCGACATGTGTGTGAACACTGTCGATACTAGTTTCTTTTGGGAAAAATAAGTTAGAACCGTAGAAACCTATAGTTAGATGGAGAATCGGGAAGTTCAATAGATGGTTGTAGGTGGGTTTGAAATAAGTGGGGGAGAAGGTTATACCTCTCTGAGATGTTTGAGTATAGGAGAATAAGATAGAAAGAGATACCCAGAGAAGAACGTTTGCGCGTTGGTGAAGTTTGTTTCGGAGTTAATTGAGGAGAAGGAACAAGTTGACAAAATGTGGATCTTGGTCGCGAGGAGGAATGATCGTTGATCCGTCAGAAGTAGATGTCGTGTTTTAGTGAGAGATCCCTAAGTTAGTTGGTGTGACCAGTGGAACTTTGAAGTAACAGTCGCAAGTGCGTTTATGTTTTGGAAGTGTTACTTGTATGATTTGAAAGTGGAGGTATTCGGCGATCACAAGAGTTCGAAGTATTGATTGACCAAATAGAGATGAATAAGTGGCATAGGGAAGTAGTTAGAATTTCGGAGAATGGATAATTGGATTGAGTTACCATCAGAGTTGAGTTAATGTGATAGCGGATACTTAGAGAAGTAAGTTTTGCAGATGTTGGCATTTGTGACACAAGAGTTGGAGTTAAGCGAACAGTTCGGAGGTGTGAGATTGATATAGGAGATAATACTTAGAAGTGTGGAGTCGAGCATGACGAAGTTGGTGAACCGTATTCTTGAAGAGATTTGAGAAAGTCAAAAGGTGGATTTAGATTTAATGGACCGACTGGTGCGAATCAGTAAAAGTAGAGTAAGCGAACTTCAAATAGATGAGAATAGAATTATGAGATTCTAAGATAGAATCTGTGAGTGGAATAGTATTTGAAGAGTTTTGAAAGAGGCTTGTCAAAGATAGGGTAATTCAATTTGGATAATGACCGGACAACTAGTGTCGAAGTTGAATGAAATTCTAGGGTAGAATTTGCGAGTTGGGTTTATCGAGTTCAAAAGGAAACTTAAGATAAAGTAGCCATTGGAATCAAAACGACGAGATCGTTAAGTAGAAGGGTATGTTGGAAGTGTCCCCATGAGATTTTGGAAGTCGGGATGAAGATGAGTGTGAAGTGTTATTAATGAAAAGTATGGGATAAACAAGTTGACCATTGGAAGGACGTGTTGAGAAATAGCTAAGTGATTGTCTATCGAAAGGGATTGAATATAGAAGATGATGAGAAATAGAAGGATTAAAAGTTGTGCTTAGTGTAAGGAAGATAGACATAACATTAGTGTAAGATTTGATGAATGACTTAAGATATATATTTGGATCTAAGCATCTCAATATGAGAATTGATGTTGGACAACTAAGGAGTAACAAAAGAAATGGGAAATGAATATATATCGACGGTAGTAGTTTAAAAAGGTGAACATTTTATGTAAGCAGCACAAGAGTTAGATAAGGGATAAATTGGAATTGACATAGTTATGTTGGGAATTTGAGGCAAAGAATTTTGGTATCGAGCGTTGAGATTTTATCATCAAGTGAGTAAGTTGGAATGAGATTCACCTATGATTATGCGATTGGGCGGAGCTAAGAAATTAAAGAAGATTAAGGACTTATGGAAAACCGAGAAGTTATTAAGTTTAAAAAGGATGCATTTTCCGGAATGAAGTTGGTTGGTTATCCTTGTTATAGTGGTAATGATGAAACCTTTGGTGAACGGTGAGCGTGAAGCGATGATATAGATATTAGAGGATTGTGTTGGAAGTTCGGCATAAGTATGAGGACTAGTGCGAAGGGAATAGTGTGTCATTAAGGATGTAGTTTCAATGGTTATTACGAGGAATTGGAGAATCTTGATGGCAAATGGATATGAGATGATAAGTTAAGACCGTGATTGGATAAGAATTAGACATGAAATATACGGATTAAGGGAAATTGTGCGATCGAAGTTGAAAATAAGGATTTATGGAAAATTGTGAAGTGATGAATGCCCCTTGAAGATGAGAACTATTGAAGGATACTATGATGGAAGGTTCTTGTTAAGAAAACATATTTGAAGTTTGGTAAAGATAGTTTATGTCACCATCATGGTTATCGGATACTTATTGACAAATTAAGGAATTGATCAACCTTAATCTCTTGTTGATGGTAAACGAAATTATGTTGACGGGATGAACTAGTTTTGTCAAATTTGATGATGTGAGGAGTTTGGAATTTTGTTGGAAAGTTGAATAAAGGAGTTTTATCCGGAGTTGTTTGAGTCGTGTAATTTTCGAGGGCGAAAATCTTTTAAGCGGGGGAGAGTTGTAACACCCGTATTTTTATTTTATTAGATTTATTAGAATTAATAACCTTTTTATAGTATTTTATTGGGTTAATTATTATTAAGTGAGATAATGTCCATTTTAGGAAAGAGTAGAGTAATTATTTTATTAAGTGAGTGAGTAGTGTTGTGAAAGAATAGAATAGTTGGGCTTAAGTTAATTGGGCTTAGACAAAGAGGAAGGATAGTTTGGTCTTTATAAGACATTAGGTTTTAAATAGGGTTTTGAGGATTAGAGTGAGTAAGAGCTCTAATGATGTTACCACATATATATAGAATGGTCTTACGAGTCCATAAATATTTGTGATGATTGGTACCATATGCATATATTCGTGATGATTAATTGGCATTGTGTTACGATTCCGTAATTGTTAAATGTAATGTGACATTTATTGAGCTATGTTAATAGTAAACATGTTGATGATTTTTGGTGACTTATCATTTGATCATATGTCTTATGATAATTGTCTAGCTATAATGATGTTACTTCATTTTACGAAGTTATGTCTAAGTTGTATTTTTTTTTTTTGGTTAAATGTCTAAGTTGTATTTATCCAACTGTATATTTTATAAGTGTCTAATAATTTTTTATTTAGTCACTGTTTATGAGTTGATTTCTCCCTCTCTGTTTTGTGTATTGTTAGTGTTTTCAACCTGTGAGGTTGACTTTGTTTTAGGGTTGGCTTCATTTGTTAAAATAAGCCTTTGGACCAGATGTGGTGACTGATGTGCACACATGTGGTACCTGGACTGAATGCCCTAAAATAACGCGCTTTCATTATTTGCGTGTGATCTTTTGAAAAAGATTTGTTTTGAAACAAACACATCCACGCTAGCTTGCGCGCCAAGGAACGAGCTGAAAGATTGAAAAAGATTCAGAAAAGATTTAAAAGGCTGGTTTGTTACTAGAAGATTTAAAAAGATTTAAAACAAACAAATCTTTGTAAAAGATTGAGTTTGTTTCTTGGAGATTAAGAAGGCCAGCTATCAGATCAGGGATCCAAGCCCATGAAGCTCGTTCTATATAAAGGAAGACTGAAGACATATTTTATTCACCGAAATCAATATTCATAAATCTAGTCTTTAGGATTTCGAGTCTTTGTCCCTTTTGTTTCTTGTTTCCATTGAGACTTGAACTAGGGTTGTATTTAGCTCTTAAGCTTTTAAGCACAGAGCTGTTCTTTTCTTGGTTCTAATTTGAAACAAGAATTGAACTTTGAATCACTCAAAGCTTTGAAGCACGAGTTGGTTCTTTAGGTTAGGAGTGCGTCTCCATCATTGAGTTTGTTATTTAAAATCCTTGTGAGGAGCAAGGTCCTTGTGAGGAGCAAGGTAGGATAGCTAGGAAGTGACCAAAGGTTGTCATATCTTGTGAGGAGCAAGGTAGAATTAGCACGGGTAGTGTCTAAGTGATAAGTTGTAAATTGGGACTGTTTAGCTTTGAATTGGAACTATCATAGTGGATTCATTCCTGGATTGGTATCCCCCAGAGTAGGTTGCGAGTTGCGCTGAACTGGGTTAACAAACTCATTGTGTTATTTATCTTCTGCACTTTATTTACCTTGTTCATCAAGTCACTGTCATGTCTATGATGTTTGCACATTAGGCACCACATCGTACATCATAACCCTAACGTGCACCACATCACGCTGCACATCTGTGACTTGCTACCAGAATTTCATGTATGTGCCGGGCTCTTGGGACCTCAGTTTCTCAATTGTGTATTTCTCGATATTTTGATTATTCGGCGAAGCTCCGCTCTGATTGGACACTGAGAAGGGTTCTTAGAGTCATTTCATCTTATTGTTTTATTTATTTTAAAAATTTTATCTTTTAAAAAAAAGAATTTATATAATGATGTTTATGCTAATTAGTTATTTTTAGCAATCTATGTAAGTAGGAGAATGTAATACCTTAAACAATATTTTATACCTTTTGAATTGAGTTTGAGGCTTTGAGCTATGAAGTTATTTATCCGCTGCGTATTTTTGAAAAATCGTTAACAAAACTAGAATAATACGATTATATGGTTTAATGTGTTACAACGTAGCTGCCTTTTTTTTTTGTAACTGGTACGCGCGTGATACACGAATCCAAAAAAACACGGTTTTTTTTTCTTTTATTCATTGAAAGATTTAGGTTTTTTATTTGTTTATAATATATAAGTAGCAGCTACAGATAAAAACCAATAACAAAGTAGCCACTAAATTTATTTACTCATTCATTGAAAATGAATAGACTCAATACAAAGAGAGATGAAGATTTAGTTCTTATTCATACAAATTTTCGTCTTATCTTGAGAAAGAGAAATAATAATACTTATAATCAAGGAGCAAAAAAATATGAGATGTTGATAAAGATTAATTAAATCTATTTGATGTAGCCTTTATTCTTGAAGTTGTTGAAGTAGCAAAATTTTTCACAAGAAAGGGAGGGTTTGAATTGTGAACCTATTAAAAATTTTCTTATAAAAATTCCACTTCAAACACAAACGCTAGAATGATCTCAGATTGATCTGTTTAGTAAAATAGTTTATAAAAATATGTGTTAGTGTGTGTTGTGCATGCACTAAGTAAAAGATAGGGAAAGAGAGAAATCAACACACAACCAATTATACTGGTTCACCCCAACTTTTGGTTACGTACAGTCCTCACGCTCCGTGAGTGTATCCACTATGATCTTTAAAATATGAACAATCTCAAATACAAATCACTTTGATCTTAATCCAAGTTCAATAACCTTTAAGCCCTACAAGCTTAAAATCTACCCCAACCGCTCAGGCTTGGTGTCACTCAATCAATAGTTATGTATTGACTTCAGTCAATCTTTCTTTTACAAGAGAGTGTGGATCATAAAAAACATACAAATAAACTCATCCAAGTTGAGAAGCTTAGGCTAACAGAGAATCACTCAAGTTCACTCAATTGATATACTGATGCAAGTATTAGATGAAGAGCTGAGAGTGAGAGTGGTAAAGGAGAGCTTGATCACTTGCACGATAAAGACAAATATATGATAATGATTTTGTAACTAAAGCTCTTACTCTTCAAGTGCACCCAAGTGTGCTATTTATAGATGTAGTTCCGTCCTTTGTTGCTTGACCATCAAGTATGAACGTTAGGAGCCAAAAACTAGCCGTTGTTCCATTCAAAAAGCAGATCACAATAAGTTGATGAATGAGTATAAGTCTGCTGAAACGATCTCAGATTGTTCTTCATGATTTGTCAAAGAGGAGTGTGAGAATTGAGCTTGCATTAGTTGTGTCTAGCTGTTAGGACTTTCCTTGCACGTAAAGATAATGCAAAAGAGCGGTTATATTCAAAATATAACACTTGGAAACAGCTGGTGAAGAATCTTCAAAGAATGTGCAAAAAGCTGTTAAAAATTGAGAACGTTCTCATATCGTTCTCCGGTATTTTTCTGTGCATTTGGTTTAATCAAAGTGGACGTTGCTTGCTCATCATGTAGTTATGTTAGGGCAGAAGATAACAGCTGGTCCTTCTTCTTTTCGTTTACTATTCATGTGTACTTTCAAAAGTACCATTAGTTATTATTTGTAAGGGAGGACATAGGAGAATGTTCATAAAGGTCCTTTCAAAGAGTACTTGCCAACTATTAGATCATAGCTTGTTGTCTTGATCTCATTGGTCCATAAAATGTCTTCAAATAATCTCTGAATAGAGCTTGTCAAGTTGAGAGCTTATGTGTCAAAGACATGTTCATGTTCATTCCTTAAACATGACCAAAAGAGAAACTTCTAAAGGCCATTTATTTGATCCTTTCCTTAAATGACTTATATGCTGTCAAAAATTGAGAACGTTCTCATATCGTTCTCTGGTATTTTTCTGTGCATTTGGTTTAATCAAAGTGGACGTTGCTTGCTCATCATGTAGTTATGTAGGGCAGAAGATAACAGCTGATCCTTCTTCTTTTCATATACTATTCATGTGTACTTTCAAAAGTACCATTAGTTATTATTTGTAAGGGAGGACATAGGAGAATGTTCATAAAGGTCCTTTCAAAGAGTACTTGCCAACTGTTAGATCATAGCTTGTTGTCTTGATCTCATTGGTCCATAAAATGTCTTCAAATAGTCTCTGAATAGAGCTTGTCAAGTTGAGAGCTTATGTGTCAAAGACATGTTCATGTTCATTCCTTAAACATGACCAAAAGAGAAACTTCTAAAGGCCCCATTTATTTGATCCTTTCCTTAAATGACTTATATGCTGTAGAGATTTTGTAGAATAAATTCCTTGCAAAAAGGTGCTTCTTGTTACAAGATCAGTTGCCGTGAAATTAAGTGCTTATGATGGCTTGAAAGAATTTGCACATGTAGTATGAACAGCAGACAGAGAATGTTCTCTGATCATTCTTAAAAATTGCCTTAATCATCATTTTCAAAGTGAGTGATATAGAATGAATGAGCTTTTGTTTTTGTCTTAATCAATCACTCAAGAGCACTTGTTAGATCACAAAAAGATCAGAATTCATATTAAATATAATTAAGATGTTTGTTATCTTTAAAACATCAAATTAAGGATTTTGCCTCAACAGTTGCTAGCCTTTATTGCGATGAACCTGAACTAGAGGCTGCTATTTTTAATGATGATGAAGAGAGAAACAACTTTTTTGAGTTGATTGCCTTTTTTATTTAATATTTTGATGTTTTTGAACAATTTGAATTACTTATGTAATATTTTTTAGGTTTAGTTATTGATTTTGACCACGGTTGTCAGAATCGAGTTTTTACCTTAACTTGTTTTGCATAGGTAGACTCGACACGTAAACTCGAATCATAAACACGTGCGAGTTTACCTAAAATTAAAATGATATTAAAATAATTATGCATACGACATATATACTAATATAATACTATAATAAAATGTCAATATTTCAAAAAAATTAACTTAGTTATAAAACAAAAATAGACCAAATCTCCATATAAATAGCATCATGTCCATATATTTGCATCAAAATACAATAATATTATCCTAAAAAAATCATATGAACATTCAATTAACAATCTAAAATAAGAAAATTTGTCCGTCTACCTTGTGTTCAAGTGTAACTATATTATATATAATTTTTATACATAAAAGAAAATTTTTATGACTTGAAAATAAGAAGATTCATAGGTTTCTAACTTAATTATATTCTCATACAAGGCTACAATATCATCTTCATCATTGTATTCATCTTCAACATCATCAAATTTTTTTCCAGATGATAAAGGATCTTCAATATTAGAACCACAAACCAAATTAATTGAAGGTGGATTATTTGAGAGAGAAATATATTGAAAGTGTGAATGTTTCAGCTTCTAAACAAATACATAGTGACCAGCACTCCCCTCTCTCTCTCAACTAGCCGCCACCCCCTTCCCCCTAAACCTAGTTTCTTTTTGTTCATCCACCAAGGAGGGGTGGTTTTTGGCCAATTTTTGACCAAAAATCACCCCTCTAAATTGTTTTTCATTTCCTTTTATTTAAATAAGTGATTTTCACAAATATTTAGTTTTTCTTTTTCTGATTTCGTCATCTTAGTGTGATGTTGTGTTGGTCGTCGTCTTGTTACGGCGTTAGTTTGTTGTCCCGTCTTGGTGCGGTGTTTGTTCGATTAAATTGACAGATTAGATTCGACTCGGTGCATATTCAACGATCAATGACTTTGGCGCCATCAATGTTGCAGACTCGGAGACATAGGTATTCCGAGCACTTCAAGTTCGTCATATTTGTAGGCTTTGTCACATTTGTAGGCATTTTGCCGTTATATGCTATTAACGTGGATGCTGTGAGTTTGTTCGCAGTTTCATCCTTTTCAGTTTTTAGCGATCTTGAATTGTATTGTTCGATGTATTCTATCAATTTGAATGAATGAATGTCGTTTTTAGTAAAAAAAAAAACAAATACATAGTGGGATTTTTTTTTTAAAAACGTGTAGGGAAAATTGTCTAATGAGCCAAAAAACTGAAATTGGGCCAAAAAAAAAGTAAACTCGCCCGTAGAGAAAATTGTCTAATGTAAAATTCGCAGATATTTTCTGCGGAAAAAAAATCCGCAGATATTTTCAAGACTTTTCCTATGAATTTTGTCATTTTGAGTAATTTTCTGTGCCAGTATTCCCAAAGTTTTTTTTCTTTGTAGATTTTGCCACACAGAAAGAAAACAATATGGTCTGTATGTAATTTCGTTGAATGTTCGAAAGAAAACAATACGCACCATAACACTATAAATTGAAATAGCTAACTAGATTGGCATATCATCCATCATAGGTTAATTTTAATATTGAGATGGCTTATATCTTCAACGTATCTTCAATTCTTTTGCGTTTTCTCATTTTGTTTGTAATCGTCTTTACTTTGCTCATGCAGTTGTCTCCAGCTAGTGCAGGTTTGTCTTAATTTATCCATATTAAGTTAACAAATGTAAAATAATTTTAAGAATGTAGTAATTATGTTTGTTTAATCTTTCTTCTTCAAAAAAAAAGTTTGTTTAATCTTGAAATGTATTTGAATTTTGATAATGTGTATAATTGAATTTGTAGATATGAAGATGAGGAAATTGGGAAATATGTCAAGTCCACCACCTCCACCAAACTATGACCAAGCAAGCGGTCCAGCCGCCAGCCGGACATGATTAACCTTAGATGATCCATCTAGAGGTGCTAAACTCCGGACTAGAGGAGCTTTGGCTAATAAAGGAATTATTGATAATTCCCATGATTAAGTTTGTGCCTTTTGTTTTAGGGAGATGGAGAAATATCAACCATGTCTTCTTTTAATTGTGTTTTTACTAGAAAGTATGGTAGAATATATTTAAATGGTTGCAAATTGATGTTATCTTATTGCTTTTGAAGAAATTTAGAGTCATTAATTTAATGCTGTTGGTTCATTGATGAAAAGTAAATAATAGTATGTTAAAGTCCTACACTTAATTTGGTTAGCAACTACTTTGAGTATTTAGAGCTTAAAGAACAACATTATGTTTAGAGTAGAATTGTTAAATTTGTCAAAAAGAATAACAATCACATTATTTATATTTCTTAGTTTTGGTTCATATGTTGTGTATGGATCAATTCTCACTACAAGAAAAGTGCGTTTTAGCTTCAACAAAATTCTGACGCTATATGGCAAAAATTGGACGCTAATAGCACTTTAGCGTCAAATTAGCGTCCAAAAAATTAAGGACAATAAAAGCTTTGATGCTAAACACTAGCGTCCATGTTGACGCTAATTAGCATGGACAGTAATGGACGCTAATACTGAAGCTAATTTCGTTCCAAATACAGACGCTAATTAGCATTAGCCAAGTATTGACGCTAAAATCTTCTTTTTAAAACCGGCTAAACCTTTAACCGACTTAAAAAGTCTATATTTTGCAATAAAAAAAGAAAATCTGTTATTCCTACCTAAATACATCCATAACCAAAATTATGTACATACCCATAATTTTATACAAATTCACGTTCTAACATTATGTGCATTAACTAGCTTGCAATCATAAATAATTCTAAAACTATCATAAACTAATCAAATTGGTGTAATAATCTTTTAACTTGCGTCAATGACATATTAAGTGATTCATGAAGGGTGAGTACATCTTATATTCCTTATAATTCAATCTTTGGTTATAAAAAAAATAATTTTAGATGACCCAAAAAATTAGGGTTAAATATGCCTTTTTACCACTAAATATACAAAATTTGATTTTTAGTCACTAATTTTTTTTCTCAAATTTTGGTCCCTCTAACTTTTTAGTTTTCAATTAAAGTCCTATACTTTTTTTTAAAGTTTATGTATCATGTTATCAACGACTATTTTTGACAACATGTAATTATTTAAACCTTAAAATATCATTAGTTTAATTATTTAACTATTTAATATTTAATTTAAAAATTAAATCTTTAATATGAAATCATGGATAAATTAACAAAACTTAAAGATTAACTAGTTAATAATAACATGTTTTCAAAAAAAGTCATTTTAAACATGATACTCAAAATTTTGATAAAAAACATGGACTAAAATTGAAAAATTAATATTTAATGATCAAAGTTCGAAGAAAATTTTTAAAGGGATTAAAAATGAAATTTAATATATCATATTCATCAGACTTTGAAGTGTGAAACCCGATCAAGCTTCAATTAATTTCAAATACGAAGTCAATGATTCAAAAACTATTTTTTAAGAGTATCTTAAGGAATTAGTACAATTGAGCGTCAAAAGCAAATGATAGAACTCAATTCTGATACACCTCTATGAATAGCTTGTATAACATCGATCTACCTTGAGTTGGAGTCACTTTCAAAAATAATATTAGACCATCCTCTAAAAGTGGCTTTACGAATTGCCTCCAATATTCCCATGACCTCACCTTCCAAAGAAAGTAATTAAAAAGTACAAAAGTGCACCAAACCGGCCGGTGTCGAATCATTGTTTGTAAATTTGTGTTTAAATAACATTTTTCTTAACTTTACGTTTTATGTAAAAAGAACTACTATCTTTCGCTCCATAATTTACTTTTCACAAGTTAATATCTTCACCAAAAACGACCACCACACCACTGCTCCACGAACCCGCCGATTTGAAACCACGAACCACAGCTCCATGAACTCGCTACTACCTCTTCGCGAGCTCACCGGTTATCTTCTTCCTTTTGCATATCATTGCTCCACGCACCTGCCGAATTAAAATCGTAAACAACCACTAACGCTGATTTGAACTTGTAAACCCCTGCACACGCTGATTTGAATGGAAAGGCATAGTCTCAAAGTCAAGGCAACGTGATTTTGCATTAAATTAAATGAGGACCAATGCATGGACAAAAAACGTAGGATGGAGGGACATTTCAAAGCTTGCGCAATTAACACGCTAGGAGGAATATGATAAATCAACCAAGAAGAGAATTTTAAAACCCCGATGAAAATTTTCAATTATAATTGATTATAAGTTCACATGATGATTAAACAAGATTCATTTGATATATAACACGCAATTGTATTCTGCTTTGTTGTGCTCATTGTGTACTTCTTGTGCCAATGAATGCCTTAATAATATTAGCCGATTCAAAAAAAAAATTGATATATAATTGCTGTTTCTAATCACAAACTTATAGTTTACGGTATCTTAATTACTAGTTTATAGCATTTTTTGACAAGTTAGTATTCAAAAAGTTTATGGCCGTTTGAGTAATATCTATTTCTATAGAAAAAAAAAATTAAAGTTAAATTAATTTTGACATCTGCTTTAAGCTATTTTTATAAATTATCTTGGTGAACTTATAAAAATAAGTTGAAAAAAAGTCAAAAATAATATCAAACGTACTTAGTAGGTAAATTCAATTAAGTAATCGACACAAACTCATTGTTTAAAATTTATAGTTTATATTTTTGCTTTTAAATTGACCTTTGTTATCTTAATTGAAAAGAAAAATAATTAATCATATATATACCTTTTTTAGGACATTTCATATATGTTAGAAAGCTAAAATTAATTTGCTAGAAAGATAAAGAAGGCATAAAATAAAAACAAATAATATAAGATAAATAAAATAATCATGGCTCTACTTGCCGACAAGCCCAACTCGTTTTAAAATATAATATTTCATGACATATCTGTTGGGTCACTCTTTGGGTTTTTAGATTGGGCCTTCACTATGTCTAAGCCCAATGACTCTTGTATATGCTGTAGCCTATAAAAGGCAGTGTGCAATTAGCAATAGAAGAGAGATGCCATTTTGATCTAACAATTGGTATCAGTCTATTCACCGATCCAAGGCCACGTGTCTAACCGTTTTCAAACCGCAGTTTCTTGATCGCCGGTGACCGTTATCGCCGGTGAAGTTTGTTAGAAAACCGTTATTGCTCGTTTCTTCATCTTTTTCTTTCCCGTTTTGCTTCTCGATCTCGCATCTTCTCTACGATCATGGAGAACAATTCAAATTTGCATTTCGTTCAGCCTGCAATTCCCAAGTTCGATGGATACTATGAACATTGGTCAATGTTGATGGAGAATCTACTCCGTTCAAAAGAGTACTGGAGCTTGATAGAGAATGGCGTAGTTGTTGCTCCGGCGAATGCAACGGTGGACCAACGTCGTGTTGCTGATGAGAGTAAGCTTCGAGACTTAAAGGTCAAGAACTATTTGTTTCAAGAAATTGATCGTTCAATCTTGGAGACAATTCTGACTCGTGATACATCCAGAGATATTTGGGAAGCTATGAGAAGAAAGTATCAAGGGTCTACAAAGGTAAAACGTGCTCAATTACAATCTTTGCGACGGGAATTTGAGGTTCTTGCGATGGGGGAGGGAGAAACAGTCAATGATTACTTTGCAAGAACGTTATCAATCGCAAACAAGATGACATCTCAAGGTGAAAGAATTGAACAAGTGATGGTGGTTGAAAAGATCTTGAGATCTATGCCGGCTAAATTCAACTATGTGGTGTGCTCTATTGAAGAATCAAATGATGTTATGACCCTCTCCATTGATGAATTACAGAGTAGTTTACTCGTTCATGAACAACATATGAAGGGACAAAAGGAGCACAGTGAAGAACAAGCGTTGAAAATGTCAAATGCAGGCAGAGGTAGGGGTAGGAATACCTCACGAGGGCGTGGAAGAGGCAGACAGAGTAGAGAACTTGTGGAATGTTACAAGTGTCACAAGCTTGGCCATTACAAGAATGAGTGTCCAGATTGGGAAGGGAATGCTAACTATGTTGAGCAAGAAAAGGAGGAAGAAATGCTTCTCATGGCTCACAACGATTCCAATGAAGATTTCATCAAAGAATCATGGTATCTTGATAGTGGATGTAGTAATCATATGATTGGTACCAAGAATTGCTTGTTTGATTTTGATGACACATTCAGAGAATCTGTCAAGTTAGGGAATGATTCAAAAATGGCTGTTATGGGCAAGGGAAATGTGAAGTTGAATATTGAGGGCAGGATTCATGTGATAACTGATGTGTATTACTTGCCTGGGTTGAGCAACAATTTACTCAGCATTGGCCAGCTTCAGCAGAAAGGTCTTACTATTGTCTTTAGAAACAATATGTGTCAATTGTTTCATGATGAAAAAGGGTTGATATTGACTACAGAAATGACTGCAAATAGGATGTATATAGTAACTGCTTCAGTGATTATTCCTAAGTGTCTGCAAGTTTCAAAGGTTGAAGAAGCAAAGTTATGGCATCAGAGATATGCTCATCTCAGTTTCAAAGGGTTAAAAGTCCTCAACAAGAAACAAATGGTTAAGGGTTTGCCAGTTTTGAATGAGTTAGAAGGTAAATGTGAGGATTGCTTGTCTGGCAAGCAACACAGAGAAGCAATACCCAAGCAGGCAAATTGGAGGGCCAGTCAAAAACTTGAGCTTATACACTCTGATGTGTGTGGCCCTATTAATCCACAATCTAATGGTGGAAACAGGTATTTCATTACCTTTACTGATGATTTCTCTAGGAAAACATGGGTTTACTTTCTGCAAGATAAATCTAGTGTCTTTGAAATTTTTAAAAAATTCAAAACATTAGTTGAAAATGAATCTGGTTATCTCATGCAATGTCTTAGAACTGATAGAGGTGGAGAGTTTACATCAACTGCTTTCAATGAATTCTGTAGTGAACATGGTGTGAAGAGACAATTAACAGCTGCCTATACTCCACAACAAAATGGAGTATCTGAAAGGAAAAATAGAACCTTGTTAAACATGATTAGAAGCATGATTGCAGCTAGAGGTGTACCAAAGAAATTCTGGCCTGAAGCAGTGAAATGGGCTGCTTATGTGATGAATAGGTGTCCCACTTTTGCTGTAAGAGATATGACACCTGAGGAAGCTTGGAGTGGAAGCAAACCATCAGTTCATCATTTTAGAGTCTTTGGCTGTTTGGCTCATGTACATGTCCCTGATGTGCATAGAAAGAAATTAGATGGAAAAAGTATCAAGTGTGTATTGCTTGGTGTTAGTGAAGAATCTAAAGCTTACAAGTTGTATGAGCCAGTTGGAAAAAGAATCATAGTAAGTAGAGATGTGATTTTTGAAGAATCAAAGAGCTGGAACTGGTGCAAAAAGAGCAATAACAAAGTTGTAGAATCCATCAGCGATATTGATGATGATGAGAACAATGTGGAGGTTGAAAATTATGATGAAGAAAATGAGAATCATGATAATGAAACAGCTAGTCATCACACCAATAGCAATTCTGACAGTGAAACTAATGAATCAGAAGAAACTTTACCTACCAGAGATAGAAGACCACCAGCTTATCTTAGAGATTATGTGACTAATCTAGAGAACAATGATGATCAAGTACAAAATCTTGCTATAGCTATGTTTAGCTCTAGTGAAGATCCTTCTACATATGAAGAAGCTGCCAAAGTTGATGCATGAAGAAATGCTATGCATTCTGAGATACAATCCATTGAAGCTAATGATACATGGGAGCTGGTTAATCTTCCACCAGGTGCTAAGGCTATTGGTGTAAAGTGGATATTCAAGACAAAATACAATGAGAAAGGGCAAATTGAGAAACACAAGGCCAGGTTGGTTGCTAAGGGATATTCACAAAAGTATGGAATTGACTATAGTGAAGTCTTTGCCCCTGTGGCAAGATGGGAAACTATCAGGTCAATCTTGTCTTTAGCTGCTTATGAAGGATGGTGTGTATTTCAACTTGATGTGAAAAGTGCTTTTCTACATGGTGAACTTGTAGAAGATGTGTATGTAGAGCAACCACTGGGATACAGAAAAGGGAATGACAGTAAAGTTTACAAGCTCAAGAAAGCACTCTATGGGCTAAGACAAGCCCCTAGAGCCTGGTATAGTAAAATAGAATCATATTTCCTTAGTGAAAAATTTGAAAAATGCTTCTGTGAACATACACTGTTTGTGAAATGTGATGGAAAAGGAAGAATTTTGATTGTCAGTGTATATGTAGATGATCTCATCTACATAGGAAATGATGAACACATGATGAGAAGTTTCAAAATGTCAATGAAAGAAAAGTTTGCTATGACAGATTTAGGCAAAATGAAGTACTTCTTGGGTATTGAGGTAACTCAGGGTAAGCAAGGAATTTTCATTCATCAGCAGAAATATGGCTCAGAAATTCTGAAGAGATTTGGTATGAGTGATTGTAATGGTGTATGCAGTCCTATTGTGCCAGGCTGCAAGTTAATAAAAGATGAAGCAGGCAAGGCCATAGATGCAACTTTGTATAAGCAAATGATTGGATGCCTAATGTACATTCTTGCTACTAGACCTGACATGGCATATTCTGTATGCTTGACTGCTAGATACATGGAGAGGCCTACAGAAATGCATGTTGCAGCTGTAAAAAGAATATTGAGGTATTTGAAGGGTACATTGGATCATGGAATTTTGTACAAGCCCAAAGCTGGTGGTGAATTGATCCTAGAAGGATGGAGTGATTCAGACTATGCAGGTGATTATGATGACAGAAAAAGTACTTCAGGATATGTGTTTACCATGGATGGTGTTGCAGTAAGCTGGTGCTCTAAGAAACAACCTATTGTCACTTTATCCACCACAGAAGCAGAATTTGTGTCTGCTGCATCATGTGCCTGTCAGTGCATATGGCTGAGGAATGTCTTGAAGCATCTTCATGTGAAGCAAGCTGGTTGCACATTCATCAATTGTGACAATAGTTCATCCATTAAGCTATCCAGAAATCCAATATTGCATGGAAGATGCAAGCATATTGATGTAAGGTACTACTTCCTTAGAGATTTGTGTAAAGATGGAGTAATAGAACTCAAATACTGCAAAACTCAAGATCAACTTGCAGACATCATGACCAAAGCCTTGAAGCTTGAAAGCTTTTGCAAATTAAGGGAGGGTATGGGTGTGTGTGATCTCAGCAGTGCTATGTAGTGTAGAAAACTCTTGTCTGTTATATCCTTTGCTTGTATTTCTTGTCTGACAAGTTATCTCTTGTCTACTACTTAGCCATAGTTTTTTTCTTGTCATTGATTAAGTTGATCATAGCTTGTAATGATCAGCTTAAGGGAGAGTTTGTTGGGTCACTCTTTGGGTTTTTAGATTGGGCCTTCACTATGTCTAAGCCCAATGACTCTTGTATATGCTGTAGCCTATAAAAGGCAGTGTGCAATTAGCAATAGAAGAGAGATGCCATTTTGATCTAACAATATCAACTTCAATCACAATATTTAATCGTAATTATACAATACCTTAACAATATATTTTTTCGCTACTCAAATAGTTTAATGGTTAGAAAATTTACTTTAATACTCATATATTTATCAATCACAATATATTTATCCAATAGCACATTTAATCAATTAATTAAGTAACTAATTTAAGGCGTAATCAATTTGCAAGCACCACTATAGTGTGAGAAATCAGTCAATTTTCATTTATTTATTTATTTATTTACAAGCATACACATGACCGAAAATCAATCGTTAGTTGCTTCAGTGGTAATTGACGCTGAATTTGGTAGGGATGATCACAGTTCGATCCCCCACAACTACTATCGGGAGGGGGCTGGAATCACTTCATGCTAAATTAACCCCGAACCAGATTAAACTGGTGGTGGAAACAAAAAAAAAATAAACATGACCGAAACAAAATCAACTCCCTCTATTTTCTATAGCTTTACCACGAAATGAATTTTAAGGAATGGTTCTAACACACAAAGATTGAATTAAATATATAGAAACCTATCCCACTTGAAGAGACTGACTCAAGAATGAAGAATCTGACTAATTGACAAGAAACGTAGGAGAGGGGGTAAGGGAGATTTCAGTCCTTTTGAAAGATTGCTCAATTAATATACGATGAAGGAGCCAACTGATCATTTAATTAGCATTTTTTTTATTAGATAGACGAAATAATTATATATAATTATTATAAACTTATAGCCATAAATGAATGAATTGAAGTTCAAACTCTGATCATAACGTTTAACTTAACAATATAATTTTTGTATTATTTTACCTCTTATAATTTGTGGACATAGTAAGCATTTTTTATTAGGTGGATCTTGGCCTCGTAATATACTTGAGCATTCATAGAAATATTGGTGTCATTTTCTATATGAAATATCATTGTAATTTCAATGGAAAATAATAAGCACCATGCATGAGGCTATAAATTAGCTAGATTGACATTGCCCATTGCCATTCAACCCAAAAAAACACATATCTTAATTTTATTATTGTGAGATGGCTTATATTTTAAACGAATCTAAATCAATTTCTTTGCACCTTCTCATTTTGATGATTATTGCCTTTACTTTGTTCATGCAGTTGGCTCAAGGTAGCTCAGGTTTGTCTTTTTCAATATTGAAGTTAAAATTAAGGTCATGTTATTTTGACAAAATTAAGGTCTTATTTTATTTTTTCTGAAAATGTTTTTAATTTCTATTTTTTAAAATTTTTGTTAATTTTACTTATTATGAAATAGATGCTAGAAGTGAACAATTGTTTATTTGTTAGAATAAAAAATGTCAAAATTGATTTTTATTATTTTAAAAGATGGTTTATAAACACACAATTAAAAATAAATATAACATTTCAGGTTCTCTCAATCATAATTATTTATTTAAGAGTCTCATAAATCTTTTTTTTTTGGTCAAGTAATTTAGTGGATGAAAATTTCACCCATAAAGTGAATAAATAAATGTTCGGAATTCGAACTTCAATCCTACATATATATAATGTAAGATCTCATAAATCTACTTATTAGTAACTTAAAATGAACACATGTATTAATAAATGAATACAAACAACAAAATAAATAGGCCTAACAAATTATAAAAGTAGAAAAGATACATGCATCTTCTGTTTTTTGGTAAAAACTAATTTCAGGCCCAAAATTGTTCACCAATGAAAAACAAGTCTATCAATGACATCACGAAGATATAATTTGACTTTGGAAATATATTATGTAAGTCCATCTAGATATTTGTGTTTGAATGACTTGTAATTAACAAATGTTTCAATACAAAGACAAGACAAACAACGGTCTTGTGATCTTGCAACCGAACACAAACCTCGTTGGCCTGTAAATCCAAATACATAAATGTCGCGGTGTATGTTAAAAGGTGAATTTCTAGCCACACGGCTATTGAAAAAAAGAAGCAAATTTCTATATATTTTTCTGTATTTTTGAAACATGTATTGAGAAAGTTAAGTCTTTTTCGCTAGTTAGCCCCAACTTTATTGATCACGTGTAATAATTTTTTTTTTCAAGTAATTCAGTGGTTAGAAATTCACCTTTTGAATTGAATAACTGAAATATGCTCATCAAGAATGTGCTTATGCTATTGATGAGAAAGTAAATTAGTTTAGGATCTGTTCGTTTTAACCTTTTTAAAAAAAATAAAAAATAATAGTGTGAAATTTACATTCCATTGTTATTTTTATAACTCAAACAATGTAACATTAATTTATTTCATCTATTCTCATTTCATTCCATCTTATTCTATAACTCCAAACATAACCTTAAGTTTGATTTTAATGTAAATGTTGATAACATGTATGATTCAATTTGTAGATATGATGAAATTCAGAAAATTGGGAAACATTCCAAGTCCACCTCCACCTCCTCGGCGATCGATAAGTCCAGGATCAGGCAGCATACCTGAACGTAGAGGATTTTATGCTCCACCGCGGGCAATCTTGGGGAGGCCATGACACAGAAGATTTCATGTTAATAACAATTTTAAACAATCGTTAATTTTCAATTAGAAGATAAAAGACTTAAATGCAGTTTTAGAACTCAAGTTTCACAATTGTGTAATTTTAGTCCCCCAAGTTTCAGTTGCTTGATTTTAATCTTCTGTGATTCACAATTGCTCGATTTTAGCCTCCCAAATTTCAATTGCTCGATTTTGGCCCCCCAAATTTATCCCATTTTGCATATGTTTGCCCCCCGTTGACTTTTTTTATTAAAGTTACTCATGTGACATTTTAAAATTAAATAAATATTTTGAAATAAATGTAAATTTAAAAAAAAAATACAATTTCTTTTTTCAAAAATAACTTATAAAATAATTTTGTTATAAAAAAAAAGTTAATGCACACAATTTTTTAAAATAATTATTAAACCTTTTATTAAAAACACAATTTTTAATACATTTTTATGAAAACAAATATTAATATTTTACAACATTTTTTAATTTTAAAACATATTTTCAATTTTAAAAATATTTTTAAATTTTTTTAAATATTTTTTTAAAAAATGCAACATAAGCAATTTTAGTCAAAAAAGTCAACGGGGGACTAGCAAATGCAAAAGAGGATAAAACTGGGGGGCCAAAATTAAGCAATTGAAATTTGGTGTGGTTAGATTTTTGCTACCACCTTTTGATCAAAAAAAAATTAAGGACTTAAAATCAAGTAATTGAAACTTGAGGGGCCAAATCACATAATTGTATAACTTATGAGGGCAAAACTGCATTAATTTAAGTCAAGATTAAATAAAGTAATGCTTTACATACTAAATATTATTTAATTTGAAATTAAATATTATTCAATTAGAAGTTTTTCTCTACCCTAGTCTCCGTCAATGATTTATATATGTTGTTCATGAGATATTATGTAGATCATATATAACTTGATCTACGAGTATCTGATTAAGATCGTAAATATGCGTTAGAAAGCTAAGAAAGAGAGCTACAACTTTCATGTTGACGTCAAAACCTAATTCATAGCACAAATGAGTCAAATAATCAGGTTTTGTTCTAGACTTAGTAAAAATTAAATACAACTCTAACACCTTCAAATTCTAACTTCCACTACATAATCTCATGTTAACCCATTCTCCTCTATCATATTCCACTAATAAGGACACAAGTCAACACAAAAACACACCACAAGAATTTAAATTAACATGATTACTAATACATAACATGAACAAAAATTTGAGTATTACAGTGAAAGCCAAAAAAATATATATATATATATATATATATAAAGAAGAATTTCCCTATAATAATTACAGTGAAAGCCAAAAAATAAATATATTTACAAAAAATTGAAGAATTTCCCTATAATAATTACTTGAAATTTGTGCAAACTTTAAATTGTTATATATTACCCCGTATTACCAAAAAATAAAGTGGAGAGGATTACATACCGTCTTTTCTTTTAACAAAAAATAACAAAAGCAGTTGATTTTAATTTGTTTTGAACTAAGAGTTATAAATAATTGTTCTCATTTCTCATAATAGCAAAGTGTACGTTCTCACCTGAGAACTCAATTTGTCTATTATTAATTTACAATTTTTTTCGCCCCCCTGAAATTTCACAGAAAAATTAAGGGTGGTTGATGTTAAATAAATTAATGATTGTATTATTATTTTTATAGAATGAGATGAGAAATAAATTAATGATTGTATTATTAATTACAAAAAAAAAAATTAGAAAATATTCCAAGCCCTCCCCTCTATGCATGCAGCAAAGGAAAAAACAAAAGAAAAAGGGTAGTCCCATGGCTACACTCCCAATGTCGCCACCTCTCTATGGATAGATGTAGGGCTGGACAATCGGTCGGTTTGGGTTTCCATCGGGCCAAAAACCTCAATCCGTCCAGGCCCACGGTTGAGAATACCAAGCTCAAATCCGCCCAAACAAAGAGTCGGTTTAAGCGGTTTCGGTTTATTCGGATTTGTCGGATTAACGGGTGGATTCAATCGGTTTTTAGTTGACCCATAAAATTATTTAAAATTATGTTTTTCAACAGAAAAAAATAATCATTTTATTTGGACCTGTGGTAATTTTAAAAATGGCCTAACATCTAAAATAGTTTTCATAAATAATTTAGCCATTCAACAATCTTAAGGCCATTCATTTCCTAGTAATTTGAAGGCCAATCAGTTTCACAACCTGAATTATAAACATATAAGTAAATATTACATGCATTCATCCATATGATAACCATATTTGCAAAGCCAACCCATACAAGGCCATGGGTCTTTACACACATAAGTAAAGAGTTGTTTATAAACATAAATTACAACATAAGGCATAAACCATCAACATGAGGAATTTCCAGATCAAATAGCCTGGCACAACAAATTCACACAGCCTAAATACATATATATAATACTTATAGAGCTGGCTAAAGTTCAAAGCACAACTACACAACACAGCCAATCATCATCAACACAGCCTCATAATATCTTACTACTTACATTCATCCAAATTAACAAATAAATGGACTTTTAAAGGCTATGAAAGCAGTAGTGCTACAAGTAGCTGATGCTCAACACGGAAAAAAGAATGTTGTTGCTGCACAAATGAAACCATATGTTAGTTATCAATGCAATAACAAAAATTCAAATTTAACAACTAATAAACCAAAATGTATATTTAATTTATAACCTTGATAAAGTGGAATGTCAAATAAACCCATCAATCTTTCACACTGATAAAACTGCTTTCCTAATAAAACAATATGAATAATTAAAATAGTATTAAAAACATATTTTGAATAATTCCAACTTAAAATTTGATGATGAAACATACCATTAATTAATCATGGTCATATTTTACCAAGCAGTCAAGCATTCATCAACATTCAAAATCACCATGGAGCCAAGCTTACAAGAAGGCTACATTCCAAAATAGGAGATTCAAAAGTGGCATGTGTTGTTTGAGTCATATGCAACCCCAAAATATCAAAAAAGTTCATCCCTACAAGTAATTAAATTAATTTAGTATATATATAAATATATATATCAATGAAGTACATAAAATAAGAGACAAAAAATTGATTTTTGTACCATAAAGAGGAATCAAACATTAGGTCTAGTTGCTGGAGGTGCTCCACCAGCAGTTCCAGACCCATATGTCCCACTTGTTCCAGCTCCAATTGACATGTTTTGAAGGAGGGTTTTAACCAACTGAAGGTCTTTGCTGTCAACGCTAGAGGGTTTCAACCAACTTTGAGTGCAGATCAAAACCTCTGCCATACGTGGACTTGATGAATTCCTATATGTCTCTAGAAGTCTACCCTCCATACTAAATGCGCTCTCAGACGCAACAGTTGATACATTGCTTATACCCCAACCACTTAAAACCTCTTCCACTTTCCACTCAATTGTTTCCTCTTTTTGATTTGAAATTAAAGTGAAACAAATTATTCTTTTGTGATAATTTCCGTCATTGTCAATTGAGTAAGCAACAATGACCAAGTAACTAAGGTTTTGCATTGATGTCCAACATGCTTTAGTTAAGGCTATCGCAATGCAATCAGTTTTTAAGAAATTCTTAAGCTTCAATTTTTCAACCAAATACAGTTCATAACAATCCCTAGCAATAACCCTCCGTGAAGGGACAATGAATTGGGGTTGTAACAGTCTACACCATTGCTTAAACCCCTCACTTCCTATAACTCTAAATGCATGTTCATTATTGAGAACCAAGTGGGTAATGGCTTTCCTACCCTCTTTCATATTGAGTATTTCGCTTTGATTAGGAGGAAAGGGAGGAAGTGCAGCTTCAATATTATTAGGATCAGCAGGTGCTGGTTGTGGTTCAGCAAGTACTAAAATTATTATAAATTATTTGTTTTAGATTTGAGAACTATTAATTTATGACCTTATTAGTACACAAAAACATGTTTTAAAAAAAGAATCATAAGCATGCATAATAAATGCACAAACAAATCATACACTTTGAAATAAATATCATTTGCATACAAATATCATCAACTTACAAGAAACGGCATACACTTTTAAAACAACATACACTTGCATACAAATATTATTGGAGAACACTTTGAAACAAATATAATTTGCATACAAATATCATAAACTCAAAAGAAACAACATACACTTGAAATTAATGCACAAACAACATACACTTGCATACAATATGCTTAACAAAAGAAGTGTATTGATATAACCTTGCATGCTCCCAGTTGCTTGCGAGATCGCAGCTCCTTGCGAATTCTCAGCTCCTTGCTCCATCTTTCAACATAAAAAGAAAAAAAATGTTTCAAAATATAAATTAAAGTGACAAAAATTAAGTGATGGAATGTGGATTTTGAGAGCTTCTATGTATACTGGATATAGTAATTGAGCCATTCAAATTATCAATTGAACAAAGAAACAAAATACAACATTAATAAAAATATAAAACCAATTTGTTAACCTAACTAAATCCTTAACCTTTGAGCCTTAAACAACAAGATCGTGAGATGATTGTTCTAATTATCATGAACATGTTATTAATTATCATAAGCATGTTACCGTACTAGTGTAATAACCTGATATAAAACTAAATATAACAATATAACCTAAAACAAAACTTGACTTCCTTTTGAGAAAATATCAAAACATCAACTGAATGAAATAAAATCTTTGTTCATCAAAAACCCTAAACTAAAAACGAAAAATAAAAAACCATAGCTTAGTAACCTTTACCTTTTTATCAATCAGTGACAAAAGTAGACTTTCTTCCTTCTGATTTACAAGTAATAAACTGAAAAAGAAATAACAATAGAAGAAAATGTGTTAATCAAAGAAATAACAAACAACAAAAATAAATAATGGTTGTATTCAGAGAAAATCACAACCTAAACTAAAAACCCTTAACTAAAAATGACAAAATCAAAACCCTAACATTCACCTTTCTAAAAACTCACATAACTAAAATTAAGAGTATATGATATGAGATTAAAAACCCAAGTCGAAAAAGAAGAGTTTGAGACGAATGATTGATCAATGGACGAAGTGGAAAAACAAAGGAAAACAACACTTACAGTGTAATGGCGGATCTGAAACGGATGAAGGACGAATCTGAAATCCTCTCCTTGGGTTTCTTTTGTGGCTGGAATTGTGAGTGAAGTGAATGTGAGAAAGTATTTATAAAATGGAGAAAACGACGTCGTTGAACTTTCAAAACATGTGTACTTGTAACTTATAATTAGTCATATAAAATAAAATATGTATATAAAAACTAATAGATATGTACAGTATATGGGATAGGGCCGGTCGGTTATGGACACCGCTGGGCCAGAAAATATAAACCGAAACCGACCCATTTAGCCCAAATAAAACCGGATTCATTGAACCGGCTGACCCGATTTGACCCACCCGACTGCCAGCGGATATGTTGGGCTGGACGGGTTGGGCCGGTCGAGCAAAATCTGTCCAGTCCTAGATAGAGGAAATGACAGTGTAGCCATCTCTTTTTCCTGTAGCGTGTCATAAATTGTTCCATAAGAGGGGTATTATGGAAAATAAATTTGAAGGGGGGTATTGTGGCAAAAATAATAATTTGAGGGACCATTGAGAAAAAAAATCTCAATTTTTCATCAAAAACAATTTGTTCTCGTATATAGTAGCTATTTAAATTTTTCATTTGAGGGACCATTGAGGAAAAAAATCCGAAAAATTGAAGTAACTAATATATTAAGTTGTTACTACTCCATTCATTTCAAAATAATAGAAAAATAAAAAATATCACCTCAAAAAGTTCAATAGTATTCATATATGAACATGATATCATTTATAATTTTTACAACGACGAATAATTTTACGATGAAACTAATTTTATACTATACAATAATTGCCCTATAATAAAAAAAATCGCGCAACGTGTTACACACGGTACTTTACTAGTACGTTTAGTCTAAAACTCTTGTGGAAATAGGGAAGTGTTAATGATCTACTATTCCATGCGTAATATATTACTCGTAAAAACTTATTTTTACTTTTGCTGGGTTGAAATTCATTCACTAGTGTGGGGAACTCTCTAGAAAAGGTACTTTTGAAGTAAAAGAAATTACCCTAACATAAGAATATATGATGTGTCCAAAAATATTAGGTAGTAGAAGAAGTAGGCACATACATTAACTTAGAGATATATATGGGGCTTGAGGATTTCTTGTTTGAATTCTTTTTGTAAGTCATTAAGTAAATTGGTACATCACTTGATCAATCATGCATGCCTTAAAGAGGTAAATAAATTCAATTATTTCACGCATGTCCTTCCCATGTGCTATTGCTGATGGAATAGAGATACACTACTTGGGGGTTCACGAGAATATTGTTAGTTTTTATCTCATTTATATTAACCATCGAACCATTCTTATATCTTTTTTACTATGGTTAATTTTTAATTGAGTATTAGTATTTTATGGACAAAATTTAATGTTGAGTAGTGCTACATATCACAATAGTTTCATCTCACGAAACTCACAAATTAAACGTGCACAAATGTGTGATGTGACTCTATACACATATAAATATTTTGCTGTTCTTCTATTTTCAGTAAAAAATCCATGAATCCAATGCATGTTACACTACACCCAGTCAACTACAACCAGCTACACATGCCACTTTAAAAAATCACTCAATGTCATCCTTGCAACATGTTCCTCTTTTTCATGTTTTTTAATAGATTGTTCTTATTTTTATTTGAGCAATAGTTATTTTAGTGTCTAAATGTGTGAGGCTCTATTAGTATTACACTCTCTAAATGTATAAAAAAATATAATACACTGCAAGTGCATGTCTCTTTTATTTATATCTTTTTTTAAGAAAATTTATAGATTAAATTGATTATGAAAAAATAAATTTAAGAACCAACATAACTAAGACCGAACAATTTCCATTTATAGATTCCTTAGTACAGTACATATAACAAATCAAAATCGGTTGATTCAAAACAAAAAAAAATTCAAAATCATTTGATCTAAAACATGCGGCTGAAATTGTTTATAATAATTTTAAAATTGTATTTACTTGAACTGTTCGATCTATAATTAATGGTTGAGGGGGCGATTTGTTAGCTAATCCTCAATCAGTTGGGAATTTCTACGACACTACCGGGAGATCTTTTCACTCATCTTGATTCCCAAAAGTTTAAGCTGTTAGAATAGAGCCATATCAATAGTTTTATATTATTTCTAACATTGTTATTTGGCATGTAATGGTTTGATTAATTTGGAAGGAAAGAAATGATGCGATTATCTCTTCAAAGATTTCTTCTCCTATTGATGTGGTGGAAGAGGTGAAGAGAGTCTCTTGAAGTTAGCATCCTAGCCAAGGTTTTAAAAAACGGTCGCACCTCGGTTACGTAAAGGTTTTCACGATTTTGGTTGGTACAGTTACGACGCTAATTGCGGTCGTCGCGGTGTGAATTAATCACAATTTGTTCTTTAATATAAAAAACAGTGATAACGATAACGGTATCAGCGTCTGCCAAAACTGTTTTGTCGCGGCCGTTTTCACGGTTGCGGACCTTTATTTAAAACCCCGATCCTAGCAAAAAAACAAGGGACCTTTCATCTTTTTTATGAGTCGGTAGTTAATTTACTCCCTATAGTTTGTATTCATATGTAATGAGATGATGTTTCATTTTCTTGTTTAGATAATTAGAGTATCCATTGTACTTTTCTTTTCTGATCTCATGGTAGAGTACTATTTGTACTTTATCTCAATATTTATTATACAAGTTATTATTTGTTGATAAAATAGAAATTACAATAGAAAAATCATTTATCACCCACTTTTATTTTGTGTGGTAGTCTAACAATAAACTCACAAACTAAATGTGAAGAAGTGAAAAATCTAGGATTTAAAACTTCGACCCCTCCAACAATATTTTTGATTGCTACCAACTAAACTGCCTTTACGAAACTTTATTTGTCAATCTTAATTACAATTTGCAAATAGTTCGAGTCCCCAATAGATGAAAAATTGTGATTGCAATGAGATATTTATTAAAGATGTTGTTATATTTTTTGGCATAGATTGTTGTATATATTGAACCTACATAGAATAATAGATAACATATAAATTTAAGTAATCAAATAAATTTTGATAAGAATAAAATAAAGTAGATCAATGACCACAAAATCATACCTGTAAAATTGTAAACCATGATACAAACCTCATAAGCGCAAATCCTCATGATTCAACGGGTTCTTCCCAAGTATGAATCATATTCGAGGTGACAGAACAACAAGACATTATCTCAAAAATCACATGTATATGTTACCAGGTGAGAACTATAAAAATTAGATGGAAGAGAAGAATCAAGAAGAAAAAGTTCAGTTCTCCAAAACCTCATACCACCCCAAGAATTGCAACTTAAAAAACCTCTTATTCAGTAACCATTAAGGCTACTTATAAAAAAAAAAGTAACCATTAAGGCTATTAACTAGGAAAAATACCAACAAAAAGTAACGTATGTTATACCACGTTTAACAAGTCATCAATAGTAATATTAATTCTTTTTAAAATATATATATAATAATAATATTAAATAACTTTTGAAATAATAATTAATAGCAAATACTCCCTCCGTCTTTTATTATAAGCCCTTCTAAAAAAATTTAACGCATATTAAGAAAAGTTGATAATATAATTAATGTGTACTCTTTGGATATTACAATTACTAAATTGTCCCCGGTGAAAAGATGTATTTGTAGTTGACTTTTATTATTCCAATGAAAAAAGGGTATGTTTGGAAAAGTAATAAGAAATGTGTCTAGAAAATTGAAATGGGGCTTATATTTAGGGACAAACTTTATCTTTGTAAGGGTGCTTATATTTAGGAACAGATGGAGTACAATATATATTAGTATCAATAAAAATGGTGAATATTTCACATCAATAATAAGAATTATAGAAAAAAATTCCTTTCATAAACCTAATAGAATGTACTTCAATGCATGTACAATAAAAATAAAATAAAAATGTACTTCAATGCCTTTTTTTGGGTACAAGGTTGTACTTCAATTCTAGTTCGCTCGTAATCAAGGATATATGTACCATGAATATAAAATAAAAAAAAAATTATATTCATTTCCAATAAAAATTTATTATTTGTTGTTATTTTTAAAGTGGTTACAAAATGATGAGCTTATAGCTAGTAATATGATTATTTCTCATTAGATACCACTGACTCGTTAATTTTTATCTTTCAAGAGATCAATATACTTGTACCAAAATAATAAATAAAAAGATCAATATACAATTTAATCGATCACACCACTTAAAAATTGCTATCAACTTGTAATTTATAGGACTTTCACGAATGAGGACTCATATGTGGACCACTTTGTTGTTTGTGTATCAATTGCATGCATTTTCCTCTCTTAATAAATAATACAAGCCTACACTTCCTAACTAAACTCACTCGTCACTCTTTTCTTTCACTTTCTAAAACTTATTATTTCACCTTGTACAACAATGGGAGAAGTTCATCATGAATTGCAACTTCACAAAATGGAGGGTATGTCACTCAAAATTTCATGTTCAATTTTCGAAAACACAAAGAACTTTTAATTATGTTATGTAATTGTATGTTTCACTAAATCAATTAATTATTTATTGCATATCTCACTACACTTGTTTCTTTTGCTACACTTGTTTATAATATTTTGTTGCCTAAGCTGATATATAGTTGGTAATGAGTTGTAAAAGAGGTGAGCTATATATATTGTTGCATATATATACTTCAAGAAATGCTATACCATTAATGTAAACCTGAAGTGTCGTGAAAGACTGGGATGGGAAACAAAACGGAATGTATCGGATTTTTAACACATGCAACCATCAAACCCGAGGCCAAAGTAGGGCTCGACAAAATAGAATGTATCATGGTACCCTTAGTCCAAAAATCCCCCCGATAGAAAAGGAAGAAGGAAAAAGTGCGGCAGCTTGTATGATTAAGATAATATAATGGCGAGAAAATGTTTAATATTTTCATTTTTAAATGTAAAATTGACTCTTGTTGTCAATTTTTTTTGTTAATTTTTTTTTTTTACAAAGTTAATTAAAATAATTTAAAACAATAAATAAATGTTTTCAAAAACCAAAAAGGCCCAAGTATATATTTTGGAAGCAAATTAAAAATACACGTGAATATAACATATTTATTGATGTAATGACCAATTTGTATGAATTTTGTAGATGGAAATGAAGTCAAAGAAACATTTTCATTGGAGAAAAATAGCTTTGAAGATCAAATAATGAAAGAATCTAGTATAATCAATAAGAAAGGGACATACTATTTCAAGGTAGCCATTTATGTTGCACTTGTGCTAATAGGCCAATCTTCTGCAACACTTTTAGGAAGATTGTACAATGAAAAAGGAGGAAAGAGTAAATGGATGGCAACATTTGCTCAACTAGCTGGTTTTCCAATTCTACTACCTTATTATTTTTTCATTTCATCAACCAAAAAACTCACCACAAATAAAAATAATAATAACATTATTGACCCAAATTATCATCCATCCATTTTCATGCTAGCTTTTGTCTATGTCTCAATTGGCCTTATTCTAGCATTAATGTGTTACTTATTTTCAATTGGGCTATTGTACCTCCCTATCTCAACTTTTACACTACTTTGCTCATCCCAATTAGGTTTTAATGCTTTATTTGCCTATTTCCTCAATTCACTTAAATTCACACCTTGCATAATTAACTCCATAGTCCTTTTAACAATTTCTTCCTCCCTCCTTTTGTTCAAAAGTGATTCCTCATCAAATTCCACAAGTGTTTCAAAGAAAATGTATGTTATTGGATTCATATGCACTCTAGGTGCATCTGCAGGGTATGGATTAATTCTTTCCCTTACACAACTAGCTTTCAAGAAGGTAATAAAAAGAGAAAATTTTAAAGCTATTATGGATATGATAATATATCAATCAATAGTAGCTACTTGTGTTACTCTAATAGGACTTTTTGCAAGTGGAGAGTGGAATGGTATAAAGAAAGAAATGGAAGAGTATGAGATAGGGAAAGCTTCCTATGTGCTTGTTCTCACTTTCATAGCCATATCTTGGAAAATCTTTAATATTGGTTGTGTTGGACTCATTTTTGAGATTTCTTCACTATTTTCCAATGCTATAAGTGTTTTAGGACTACCTATTGTTCCTATATTAGCTGTGGTATTCTTCAATGAAAAAATGAATGGGATTAAGGCCATATCTTTGGTACTAGCTGTTTGGGGATTCATATCATATGTGTATCAACAGTACCTTGATGAGAATGAGAACAAAATAGAGTATAGAAACAATCCTAATGTTACCAAAGGTTCTTCACCTTTAGAAGAATGTAATATAAGGTGCTAAATTAGGATGGTTTGGTTCAATTTATATAGTTGTGAACCAACTTAATGTATTATATTTTAGTGATTATGGTATTTAAAAAAGTTATGAGTAGTTGTTTTGAAGATATTTGTTTCTAATATATAGATTTTGAAAGCAAATTCTTTTTTTTTTAAACTGCAATTTGCAAATTAACATTTTATTGATCCAACAAGTCTGAAAAAAGTACAAGGGATATTTTAATGCTTAATTGAATATTTGGTCTCTTATGTTTATTTTAGATTTCAAGTTGGTCCCTTATGTTTTAAAAGTTTCAAATTGGTCCCATATGTTTATTTTAGGTTTCAAGTTGGTCCCTTATGTTTTAAAAGTTTCAAGTTGGTCCCTCAATTTTCGAAAATTTGAATTATAAAGTTCCTATTTTAGGGACTAAATAATTTAAATTTTCGAAACATGAGGGACCAATTTGAAACTTTTAAAAACTTGAGAGACCAACTTGAAACTTTTAAAAATTAGGGACCAATTTGAAACAAAATAAAGATAAATGACCAACTTAAAACCTAAAATAAACATAAGAGACCAAATATGCAATTAAGCCGATATTTTAACCACCCAAAAACAAGAATAATAAAGAGCAAAGATTAAAAAACAAGCGTTAATGTTCGTCTATTTCTCTAAAAAGATTTGGCATGTTCCTCCATTTCTTTAAAGAGAGCAAATCAAATCTTGAAAGCAAATTGACATTCTATAAATGAACAATGAAATATGTTTTGACATGATTTCTATAACTATTTTATTTCACTTTTAAATTTTCTTTTATTTTAAACATATATGGGGAACTACCGATCGTTAGTTGGTTTAGTGGTGATTGGCGCTGAACTTGGTAGGGAGGACCACGGTTCGATCCCCCGCAACTGCGATCGGGAGGGAGCTGGAACCACTTAATGCCAGAACTGACCCCGAACCAGATTAAACTGGTAGTGAAAACCAAAAACAAAAAAAAAAACATATATGGGGAACTTTTTTCATGTTGAAAATAAAGAAGAGCAGAGTATATATATATATATATTTGGAATGTATCCGTGAGGAGATTTTAAAATGAGAGATGATCGAGAGGGATAAATGACAGCCCTTATATTAAATTAAATGCTTTTATTTTTTAAAGCAGGGCATATACAATAATTACTCTTTTTATCTTCATTCTTATGAATTCTCTTACGGTTACTATCTTTCTCTTCCACTTCCGGGGCAGCCAGCCATTGTTGCGCATCGATTATATTTTTTCTTTTACCTAAATCTTTCTTTTGATGAACATGACTCTTGAGTCAAACTTCCAAATTAGAATAATTGATTTTTTTTTTGTAGGTTTGAAATAATTTTCTTTTTTTTTGACAAAGAAATAATTTTCGTATAGGTTTGGAATAATTCATTTTTTCTTATAGCTATTGAAATTTTAGTGATAATATAACGAATTGGTTGCACATACGGTCATTGCATAATAATGCAAAAAAAAAAAAATGAAAGTTGTTTGGTCTATGAAAGTTGGGGAGGGATTAAATTACACCGGTGTAACATTTGATTAATATTACACCACTCAATAATGCTTTAACAAACCTTTAATCTTTATGTGTCTAAAAAACATGTCAAACTTTTTTAGATTTTTGTAAAACTCAACATAGATGATCTATACAATATAAACTTTCAATTCAACGGTGGATTTTGTAAAATTTGAATTCGTTAAAGCATTATTGAGCAGTGTAGCATTACTCAAATGTTACACCTGTGTAATTTAATCTCTCCCCGATATATATATATATATATATATATATATATATATATATATATATATATATATATATTATGGTATTTTTACGGAACTCTCGTGCATCTTCAATAGAAATTTCTTAGATGTTATTGAATTAGATCTTCTCTAATATTATACTTATGCGGAGTTTTTAATTTAATGTCTGTTGTTTGAATCCCACCGGTGACAATAATTGATTATAATATTTTATGAAAAAATAATTTTTCTTTATAGAGAAAATTACCTTATTATTACTTGCAAAGGTATATTATTCGAATCTCATTGGCAACAATAATTGAAAGTTTATAATATTTTATGGAACGGTATCTTTTTTTAGAGAAAACTAGGTTTTTTTAAGCACTACTAACATGCAAGCGTAAAAAAAATATGGATCACTTTCAAATCAACAACCAAAAGTTTATATTTTTATCGACCAAAAGATTTATATTATTTTTTAAGTAATTTTTTTTTGAAGAAAAAACAATATCGATCATATCAAAATTATATTTATTAGGTGAAAATTTTGTTCGTCAGGGGACAAATGTCTTACACGTTGGGGATACCAATCCAGGAAAGGAAGACCACGAGTAGTTGTTAACCAAGTTCAGTGTAAACACACCGACTTTGGGGATACCAATCCAGGAAAAGAAGACTACTACGTCGAATTAATACTTAGCCTTACATCGCACAACAAAAAACATATTTGTTGTGTATGGCTTTTCTTAATCCTTGTGCACCTTCTACTTAGAGGTTCACTCCCCCTAAATATGAGAACCTACTCACTTTCTCACGATCACCCAGTCTGGACAATCGTAACCCTTAACAAACGAAGCGATGTTGAATTAAACCAATTCAACAATAACTTCCTTAACTCTATACCTTAACACCTAAGTTCTAGAGAGAGTAAGTTTGACCTTGCACAGTAGGCACAAGATCTTTGACTCGCAAATTCTAGCTTGATTCTAGAGATAATTAATTGTTGCGAAGAATACTTGAATCTATTGGAAGAGTCTTCTATTTATAGATGTTGAAACTCTTCAGTTTGCTTTGTATTTGAGGTGCACCATGATAGGAATTTAGTTTTAAAATAAACTTTATTTTAAAATTTATCCTATAAGATAAAGATTCAAGTAAATCTTTTATTAAGTTAGTTATGACTTCCGGTCATATCCAACACATAGGTTTGTTACAAATCTCTTGTAACAATCCTTTAATCAACAGAGAATCATCTAATTGCGTTCAGTAACAAGTGTTCATAAGATAAGATCACGTACTTCCTGTATAGGATGTCCTACTCAAGCTGGGACATCCTGTTCAACATGTTGTTCCAGAACGTTTGTCCTGACATATTGACAGTGTTGGGCCAGATATCCTACTTATGATGAGACATCTTATCCAACATGTTGCACTTTGCGTATTAAATTGTTTTAGCATAATGCAGCCAACCATGGGAACAACAATCTCCTCCTTTGACAAATTTTGGCTAAAACAACTTTCTTCAGATGTGCATCTTAGTCTTCGACCTTCAAAGTGCAACTCTTGTCTTCAATCTGTTGATCTTCAAGTCTTTAATTTTTCTTTAGTGTTCTTGATCTTCATATTGCTTGTGTGTCTTCAACATGTTCGTTCTCTGCCTGTACAGGATGTCTTACTCGGCCTGGGACATCCTGTTTAACATGTTGAGCCTTCAAGTGTTCTTCAACCTTGAATGATAGCTGGTTTGTGTTTAAACGCATGAGACAGTCTTATAGTCTTGTCTTCACACAATCCATTGCACACAGGCGTCGTAGACCTTTAGAGTTTGAGGCAGGAGATCATGTATTTCTCAGAGTTACTCCAACCACGGGTGTTGGAAGGGCCTTAAAAGCAAGAAAGCTGACTCCGAAATTTATTGGACCGTATCAAATTACAAAGAGGATTGGGAAGGTAGCTTACCGAATAGCTTTACCACCGGTACTATCTCAGATTCATGATGTGTTCCATGTGTCCCAATTGAGGAAGTACATTCCAGACCCATCACATGTGATCACGCCAGATGATATCTAGTTGAAGGAGATAGGGAAAGCTTCCTATGTGCTTGTTCTCACTTTCATAGCCATATCTTGGAAAATCTTTAATATTGGTTGTGTTGGACTCATTTTTGAGATTTCTTCACTATTTTCCAATGCTATAAGTGTTTTAGGACTACCTATTGTTCCCTGTGGTATTCTTCAATGAAAAAATGAATGGGATTAAGGCCATATCTTTGGTACTAGCTGTTTGGGGATTCATATCATATGTGTATCAACAGTACCTTGATGAGAATGAGAACAAAATAGAGTATAGAAACAATCCTAATGTTACCAAAGGTTCTTCACCTTTAGAAGAATGTAATATAAGGTGCTAAATTAGGATGGTTTGGTTCAATTTATATAGTTGTGAACCAACTTAATGTATTATATTTTAGTGATTATGGTATTTAAAAAAGTTATGAGTAGTTGTTTTGAAGATATTTGTTTCTAATATATAGATTTTGAAAGCAAATTCTTTTTTTTTTAAAACTGCAATTTGCAAATTAACATTTTATTGATCCAACAAGTCTGAAAAAAGTACAAGGGATATTTTAATGCTTAATTGAATATTTGGTCTCTTATGTTTATTTTAGATTTCAAGTTGGTCCCTTATGTTTTAAAAGTTTCAAATTGGTCCCATATATTTATTTTAGGTTTCAAGTTGGTCCCTTATGTTTTAAAAGTTTCCAATTGGTCCCTCAATTTTCGAAAATTTGAATTATAAAGTTCCTATTTTAGGGACTAAATAATTTAAATTTTCGAAACATGAGGGACCAATTTGAAACTTTTAAAAACTTGAGAGACCAACTTGAAACTTTTAAAAATTAGGGACCAATTTGAAACAAAATAAAGATAAATGACCAACTTAAAACCTAAAATAAACATAAGAGACCAAATATGCAATTAAGCCGATATTTTAACCACCCAAAAACAAGAATAATAAAGAGCAAAGATTAAAAAACAAGCGTTAATGTTCGTCTATTTCTCTAAAAAGATTTGGCATGTTCCTCCATTTCTTTAAAGAGAGCAAATCAAATCTTGAAAGCAAATTGACATTCTATAAATGAACAATGAAATATGTTTTGACATGATTTCTATAACTATTTTATTTCACTTTTAAATTTTCTTTTATTTTAAACATATATGGGGAACTACCAATCGTTAGTTGGTTCAGTGGTGATTGGCGCTGAACTTGGTAGGGAGGACCACGGTTCGATCCCCCGCAACTGCGATCGGGAGGGAGCTGGAACCACTTAATGCCAGAACTGACCCCGAACCAGATTAAACTGGTAGTAAAAACCAAAAAAAAATTAAAATAAATAAATAAACATATATGGGGAACTTTTTTCATGTTGAAAATAAAGAGCAGAGTATATATATATATATATATATATATATATATATATATATATATATGGAATGTATCCGTGAGGAGATTTTAAAATGAGAGATGATCGAGAGGGATAAATGACGGCCCTTATATTAAATTAAATGCTTTTATTTTTTAAAGCAGGGCATATACAATAATTACTCTTTTTATCTTCATTCTTATGAATTCTCTTACGGTTACTATCTTTCTCTTCCACTTCCGGGGCAGCCAGCCATTGTTGCGCATCGATTATATTTTTTCTTTTACCTAAATCTTTCTTTTGATGAACATGACTCTTGAGTCAAACTTCCAAATTAGAATAATTGATTTTTTTTTGTAGGTTTGAAATAATTTTCTTTATTTTTGACAAAGAAATAATTTTCTTATAGGTTTGGAATAATTCATTTTTTCTTATAGCTATTGAAATTTTAGTGATAATATAACGAATTGGTTGCACATACGGTCATTGCGTAATAATGCAAAAAAAAAAAAAATGAAAGTTGTTCGGTCTATGAAAGTTGGGGAGAGATTAAATTACACCGGTGTAACATTTGATTAATATTACACCACTCAATAATGCTTTAACAAACCTTTAATCTTTATGTGTCTAAAAAACATGTCAAACTTTTTTAGATTTTTGTAAAACTCAACATAGATGATCTATACAATATAAACTTTCAATCCAACGGTGAATTTTGTAAAATTTGAATTCGTTAAAGCATTATTGAGCAGTGTAGCATTACTCAAATGTTACACCGGTGTAATTTAATCCCTCCCCGGTATATATATATATTATGGTATTTTTACGGAACTCTCGTGCATCTTCAATAGAAATTTCTTAGATGTTATTGAATTAAATCTTCTCTAATATTATACTTATGCGGAGTTTTTAATTTAATGTCTGTTGTTTGAATCCCACCGGTGACAATAATTGATTATAATATTTTATGAAAAAATAATTTTTCTTTATAGAGAAAATTACCTTATTATTACTTGCAAAGGTATATTATTCGAATCTCATTGGCAACAATAATTGAAAGTTTATAATATTTTATGGAACGGTATCTTTTTTTAGAGAAAACTAGTTTTTTTTAAGCACTACTAACATGCAAGCGTAAAAAAAATATGGATCACTTTCAAATCAACAACCAAAAGTTTATATTTTTATCGACCAAAAGATTTATATTATTTTTTAAGTAATTTTTTTTTGAAGAAAAAACAATATCGATCATATCAAAATTATATTTATTAGGTGAAAATTTTGTTCGTCAGGGGACAAATGTCTTACACGTTGGGGATACCAATCCAGGAAAGGAAGACCACGAGTAGTTGTTAACCAAGTTCAGTGTAAACACACCGACTTTGGGGATACCAATCCAGGAAAAGAAGACTACTACGTCGAATTAATACTTAGCCTTACATCGCACAACAAAAAACATATTTGTTGTGTATGGCTTTTCTTAATCCTTGTGCACCTTCTACTTAGAGGTTCACTCCCCCTAAATATGAGAACCTACTCACTTTCCCACGATCACCCAGTCTGGACAATCGTAACTCTTAACAAACGAAGCGATGTTGAATTAAACCAATTCAACAATGACTTCCTTAACTCTATACCTTAACACCTAAGTTCTAGAGAGAGTAAGTTTGACCTTGCACAGTAGGCACAAGATCTTTGACTCGCAAATTCTAGCTTGATTCTAGAGATAATTAATTGTTGCGAAGAATACTTGAATCTATTGGAAGAGTCTTCTATTTATAGATGTTGAAACTCTTCAGTTTGCTTTGTATTTGAGGTGCACCATGATAGGAATTTAGTTTTAAAATAAACTTTATTTTAAAATTTATCCTATAAGATAAAGATTCAAGTAAATCTTTTATTAAGTTAGTTATGACTTCCGGTCATATCCAACACATAGGTTTGTTACAAATCTCTTGTAACAATATTCCTTTAATCAACAGACAATCATCTAATTGCGTTCAGTAACAAGTGTTCATAAGATAAGATAACGTACTTCCTGTATAGGATGTCCTACTCAAGCTGGGACATCCTGTTCAACATGTTGTTCCAAAACGTTTGTCCTGATATATTGACAGTGTTGGGCCAGATATCCTACTTATGATGAGACATCTTATCCAACTTGTTACACTTTGCGTATTAAATTGTTTTAGCATAATGCAGCCAACCATGGGAACAACAATCTCCTCCTTTGACAAATTTTGGCTAAAACAACTTTCTTCAGATGTGCATCTTAGTCTTCGACCTTCAAAGTGCAACTCTTGTCTTCAATCTGTTGATCTTCAAGTCTTTATTTTTTCTTTAGTGTTCTTGATCTTCATATTGCTTGTGTGTCTTCAACATGTTCGTTCTCTGCCTGTACAGGATGTCTTACTCGGCCTGGGACATCCTGTTTAACATGTTGAGCCTTCAAGTGTTCTTCAACCTTGAATGATAGCTGGTTTGTGTTTAAACGCATGAGACAGTCTTATAGTCTTGTCTTCACACAATCCATTGCACACAGGCGTCGTAGACCTTTAGAGTTTGAGGCAGGAGATCATGTATTTCTCAGAGTTACTCCAACCACGGGTGTTGGAAGGGCCTTAAAAGCAAGAAAGCTGACTCCGAAATTTATTGGACCGTATAAAATTACAGAGAGGATTGGGAAGGTAGCTCACTACAAGAAAACTTCTATTTAGCGACTGCCATAACGAGACTCTAAATGGCAAAAAACGGACGCTACATGGGTTTTAGCGTCTACTTAGCGTCTGTGTCGTGACAGACTCTTAAATGCCTGAAGCTAACAGTAGCGTCTAGTAGACGCTAGCTTAGAGTTCGCTTTAATAGACGCTAGGCTGAAGCTAGTGAAATGATATAAGGCAGACGCTACTAGAGTCCGCTTTAGATTGACGCCACCAATATATTTTGGTGTTATAAAACGTCACTTGTAGAGTCCGCTGGGCAGACCCTAATTCTAGCGTCTGCTCTTGTTAGATGCTATATCTTATTTTTTTTATTTTGGTAGCGTCAGCTAAAAGCTGACGTTTACTTTTTTTTTTTTTTTAACGGCAGGTTAGGTAATGGAAAATTAAAATCAACCAATAATTAGTATTCAGCATCTAATATATAAAATCATCAGATCTTAACAAGACCATCTACTTCTCATATATAACCATATATAAAATGTCAACAAAAAGGACTACATTCATCAAAATATATAACCCACCAAAATAACCCACAAAATATATGACCTATCAAAATAGCCTTTAAACTACCATCAATATATCAATCCATCAAACTATATAACCCACAAAATATATAACCTATCAAAATAGCCCTTAAACTACCATCAATATCAATCCATCAAAATAACCTACTAAGTCTACGACCATCCAAATCAAGCATCTTCCTCTTCATTGATTGATTGATCATCCAATTCGTTATCATAATGTGGATGAGAACTATGACGAGAAGCACCACTACAAGAGCCCGTCTCCAAAGCCATCATACGTCTTTGGAAATCTTCAAACTTTGCTGCCAATGAACTGGTTTCCGCCTTTGCCGCAGCAGCATCGGCTCTAGCAGCCTCCGCATCTGCACGTGCTGCAGCAGCCTCAGCTCTAGCAGCCTCTGCATCTGCACGTGCAGCCTCAATGATCTGATTCTCTTCCCTAATGTGAGGTGCCTCTATCTCATATGTCAAGTGTGTTATACCATGCCTAAGGTTCACAGCTAGGTGTCCAGTACCATAACACCTACCACGAGACTTACCCCCGGCAACATCTTTCCATAATTGAATTTTCTTTGATCCATCAACCACTTGAGTGTCACCAGTTCCACCACTATCAGTTTGTGTCATTTCGGTCAGACGTTTATGATAGTCATCCTGTAAATCAATAAGACCAACATCACTAAATTTCAAAAGAATCTATATAAGTGAAAACTACAAACAATGTTTATAAAAAAGGATATAGAGGAAGTTGAATCAATAGTAAAATCACTCATATTATTTAATGAACAATCTGTTGATCATAGAAAACACAAGAGAAATACACAAATTTTATCCTTTCAAATAGAGGTGCTAAGCCATGACATTTGAATTTTAAGGACTCTGAAGTTATCCACAGTGATACTTTGTTAAAGCAATTGCCAATTACCAGTTTCAATCTTAGTGACTAACTATTTCAATTTGATGATCAAGATTTCATTACATTAATAGGACAGATTACTAAATAGGATTCAAAGCCTAGTATTAACATAGTCCAAGGCAAATGCATAAGCTAAACACTTGGTTGCTTCTTCATTTATATTCCATATTTCCTAATCATTCACAATGCTAAGTTAAGGTTAAAACCATGATTTAAACTACTTAAATTCTGCTGTCAAAGGTCAAAAACAGAACACTCATGATCATGGCAGCATGCATAAACAATTGGAGAAAGAGATCATACGGATATGAAAGTACCCAATAGCAATGTATTACATCTAAATAACAATACCAATATTTATAACCAATTAAATAATTCCTTACACCAAAATTTTCTAACTAAACGCCAAATTTCTTCAAATTTTCTAAGTTAAGGTTGACAACATCAGCATTATGGCTCCCTTACAATAAGAAGGATTGAGTATATCTATTAGCTATATTTATTCAATCAAAGAAACAAATCAAAATTTCATACTTGACAGTTGACACTTGACACACATTCATAAGTAGTACTATCACAAATCACTAAATCATGTTTTACTTCTCTTATCACAAATGACTGGTTGTAATTGCACATTCACATACATATCATGTGACAGTTCAGTTTCAATTTTAGTAGTAAACAAGGATAAGTGTGGCTGCACAGCACTATCATAAACACATACCACATAGGAAACAAAACACTACTAAGACCATAATATTGTTATAGTACAATAGTTACACAAATTACATTATAGTCACATGTGTATATGATTTTCAACCAGCAATTAGTGCAGAATTGTAGCATTTAAAATAAGAAGTCTAAGTCACATTCAAAATAAGAAGTATAAGTCACATTCAAAATATAAGGCAATTCAAAATAAGAAGTATAAGTATAAGTATAAGTCTGCATCTTTTGTAATTATCTCATAAGAAGTATAAGTCTGTATCACATAACAGTTTCAGTTTCAGCAATTCAAAATATATAATTACAAATTATTGTTCCAGTTTCAGCAGTTCACATAAAAATCTATTGTTCCAGTTTCAGCAGTTCACATAAAAAACTTACATGAGTTTTCTCTGAACGACGATCAACCCACTCGCCGTTCTTCTTTTTGTGGGTGACCATAAAAAGTTCATCGGGATAGACAGGTCTCCCAAGCTTAGCACCCTATAAAAAAACAATGTAGAATTACAAATTACACAAAATTTAAATATAATGAGTTACACAATGTAAGTACGGGTTGAATACATACCATGTCAAATGCAATGTCGTGATGAGCTTTACGACCCGTGGTATGTAGTGCCCCACCTTTACTTGAAGCTCGGTTTTTCTTATTTCGTTCAGAGAGCTTCTTGAAATCTTCTGCCTCCCAACGAGCAATAAGATAGTCCCATCCTATTTGGTTCATCCACGCGGGTTTTTTTATTCTTCTTCCTTGCCTTGGTAAATATATCAGTCATGCGTTTGCCGCATTTTTTATGAAAATTGGTTTCAATTTGACTCACCAAAATAGCAATCAGGAACTAAAACAAAGAAAATGAGAAGAAAACATAAAATGAGACAGTAATTTCTAACTTAAAAAAACTATGTCTTTCTATTTTTTGGTTAACTTAGTTTCTAACATAACACAAAAATTAACCAACTTGTCCAAACAACTAGCTTAAATTCAACACAAATTTTTTTTTGAACTGCAAATTAATTTATTAGAATGCACTACATGGCACAAAAGTGGTACCAAGAGGCCAAAGATTACAATCCAGTACATAAGAGGTCTACAAAAGTGATAGACTATCCCAACTACAAAACCCAACCACCAAAATGAAAAAGCTAGTGAGCAGAACATGTATACATTATTCCATAGTTGAACAAGAACGAGAATTAAAGTAATGAAGTTGAAGGACGCAAGTTGCTTGCGGAGGAAATATTTGCACCATAGTTGGAAATAAATATATAAACCCTTGATTGCTACAGGTGTTGAAATGTTTGGTTATTTTGAGTCATTGTTGAAATGCAACGAATGTAGTAGGATTAGAACATTCTTGAAATAATGCAAATGCAATTTTGACTTGTTATATTAAATATTTTGAAAGTAGACTATTCAAAGTTTATTTCTTATAAACATCTCTTAACATAAGTAAATCTTTAACCATATTTTACTGTGATATCCACTCTTGTTATCAGTTGTCTTGAATAATATATCATTTTTCCTTTATCTTGTTCTCAAATATCCTTTACTTCTTAAGTGTACCTTGAAATCTTAAAAGAACCAAAGTTTTAGAACAAAACTAAAAACTTAAAGGGATGGAGGGAGTAGTACTAATCAATTCCCTCTTTTACCAACATAATGGCTTGGCTTAACTATGCTTTTTGACGTAGCACCGACAGAGCGAAGGTGAATTTGGTGACCGACCCATGACATCAAGACAAGTGTTTATATCTTTTAAAATTATTTTTTATGTCTACGTGTCTGGTTATATCTTGTAAATAGTATTAACATTGTTAGAATAGCCGTCATCACCAATAACTACTCCGACGACTTCATTTTCTCCTTCTATTCTTCTCATCGGCATCGTGGTTGCCTATTCTATTGGATGGTTAACTTCCTACTTTTGAAATCACAGTGGACAATGAAAGGACCTGCTACACTTGGTACTACTATTATTCCATATCAATTCAATTCAAATTCATATCACAGTGGACCGGACCTGCTACACTTGGTACTACTATTAGAGCATATAATTTTACAATGAAAATTTGGTCACAAAGAGCATGGTACTACTACTATTTTCTAACTAAAAGAGAGAATCCTCCCTAACAGAAACGATTTCCCTAACTAAAAGATAATTTTACAATGAAAATTTGGTCACAAAGATCATGGTACTACTACTATTTTCCAACTAAAAGATCATGGGTTACAACAGCACTATAGTAACAAAACCAAAGGAATTAAACTGCAAACAGAGTGACAGACACGAAAATAACTTCATCTAGCGGAGAATAACATAGCAGACACACACAAATACAAGGGCAGCCGTACACCCACAACAACATCTCACCTAAGCATACAATCACCCAAAATTTTCAACACAAAGATTAAATTTAAACGGTAGATTGACTAGCTCACTGAAAACCCACAATGAATTTAAAATAGAAAAGAAACTTGGTGAAGAGATGAAGTTAGGGATTCGACGAAGAGATGAAGTATGGGTTTTCAGTAGACCCAAAATAGAGAGTTGAAGAGATGAAGTTAAACCAAGTTGGCAGTGTTACCTTGGAATCACGAGAATGATAACGCCACCGTGCTGAGGTTCTTCGACGGCTGACGGATCCGGCGAAGAGGGGAATTAGGGATTCGGCGAAGGAATGCTTTGAGTGCTCACTGAAAAGAAAACACTTTTAACTTTTAATAATAATAATAATAATAATAATAATAATAATAATAAAAGATTTAATATTATGAAGAAGAAAAAAAAGTGGGAAAATGAAAGGAAATGGCTCCAATGAAAAAAGTGGGAAAATGAAAATTGTTGGCGCTTAATAAATAGTTTTTTTTATATTTAATTTAATGATCATTAGAGTCCGCCTTAGCCGACTCTATATAAATTATTAACAAATATTTTTTTTTATTTAATTTAATTGTCATTAGAGTCCGTTTTAGTAGACTCTATATAATAATTAACAAATAATTTTTTTAATTTTTTAATTTATTTGTCATAGCGTCTCAATAGCGTCTCAGAAAGTAGACACTACCTTTAATTATTCAATTAAAATATTAGAAAAATAGTAGCGTCTACCAGTAGACTCAAAAGAGACACTAGTAGCGTCTGTGTCGGGGCGGACGCTAAATATTTTGATGCTAAACAGCAGTTTTGTTGTAGTGGCTTACCGAATAGCTTTACCACCGGTACTATCTCAGATTCATGATGTGTTCCATGTGTCCCAATTGAGGAAGTACATTCCAGACCCATCACATGTGATCACGCCAGATGATATCTAGTTGAAGGAGAACTTGTCATTTGAAGTTCCGCCAATTAAGATTGCGGATAGGAAGATGAAACATCTAAGGACAAAAGAGATACCTTTGGTCAAGGTGATATGGAATGAAGCAACAGGAGATGCTACTTGGGAGCTTGAGAGCAAGATGAAAGAATTGTACCCTGATTTATTCGACGACGTCTAAGTTTCGAGGACGAAACTTCTTTTAGGGGGGAAGTAATGTAAGATCCAAAATTCCACTGTACAGTTTGTGTAATGAACGTTAGTGTTGGCTAAGAGGTTTAGGGTTTTTTATTAAGTTATTTCGCAAGCATCGTTGTAATAACAACATTATTGCTGAGTTGAAGCTGGTTTTGGATTCATGTACTATTAAAGCCCAGACTTTTGGTTCTTAGTCCTCTTTTATGTATAAGAACGTTCTTGTGTCTTCAGAATTTCGAAATTTGACTTTCCCCCTTTTTTTGAAAAACGAGTAGAAAACTGTACCCGCTGCTGGAAATTTTACGGTTTCTGTTTTCCGTCGAATTTTAATTAGAGACTTTATATATCGACGCGAGTTAGAATCTGGTTTCAGAATATTTTTGGGAGTTAAGGAAATAAATTTCAGTCGGAGAATCAAGTTTAGCGATAATATTTAGAAATGGTTTACGATGAACTCTTACCTCGTAGATTTTCTATTTTTCGCAAGTTAGACCGTTAGCGAAGTACGACTCGCCGAGAGTGAACGCGAGAGCTGAGTAGCATGAGGTGGCGTAAAGTGGAAATATCTAGATATTTGTTCAAAAAGGTAATCATGAGTGTTTTGATCCAATGGCTAGGGATTAGTCTTGGAAGCTTTTACTATTTGATCCAAGGGTTATAATTAAACAAGACAAATTTTGGGAAGCTTTATGTTACTTAAACCATGAGTAAGAAAATCACAAACACTCACTCACTTCTCTCTCACGGCAAACCACCCTTTTTGTTCTTCACCTTCATAATTTTCTCATTTCTTCACCAAAGCTAAGGGTTTCAAGCTTGTTAGATCATAGAAGTTGCTAGGAATCTTCTTCTCATAAGGTAGCGCGTATTGTAGAATTGCACGTGAAAAGTTAGGGGAAGCTTGCCGAGGTAAGGGCACCATTTATTTTCCGTCTTTTCACTGGTTAATAACATGCTTGGTTATTTTCTGTGACGTGTTTTGAATGCTTTAGGCATGTTTGTATTATGTATTCTCGTTGATGAGAAAGTGTTTATGATACATGCGTTATTTACATATGATTTGTGAGAATATATGTATGAGCATGTGGTACGTTATATATGATTGTAGGAATATATAATTGATTGCATTAGCATAGATTTGAAGATCGTATGCTCATGCATTCATAGTGTGGTTCGAAGACCACTTGGTGCGATTAGCAGATCCACCTTTCGTCCTGCGGGATTTGATTGAGTCCAATATTGTGATTAGAAGATCACGGGGTGTGGTTAGCAGATCCACCCTAATCCTTCGATTAGAAGATCGTTTAGATTATATTGATTGTCAGTGATTAGAAGATCACGACTCTCTGCGGAGAGGTAAATTCCGGAATTTCATGCATGTGACAACCAGTGATTGGTGTCACGATCATGTAGAGTCTGCATTGATAGGCTATGTGTGCATTTAATTATATCATGTACGTTGATGTGAAAATGTTATATGTTTACTTGTTTTCCATATTTGGTAATTGTATTATTGTGGTACTTGTGGTGACCCTTACAATGAATATGACGGGCTCCTCCCACCCTAGACGATGGATTTCCGTCTGAGACCGTGGATCGTGAGGATGACAGTGGCTTCTTGGGCCCTCGGTGATCGAGTGGCGTGGTGGATCAAATTAGGTGTTTTGTGTCGGTGTGTCTGTACACCGTGCTTTTGGTTAGGCGTAGTATTCTGACCTTAGTTTAGATGACTGTATTTTGAGTACTTATACTTTTGGTAGACTGTGGTCTTTTGGATTGTAAATATTCAGGTACACACTTTGCTTCTCTGAAGCACCTTTATGTATGATTAGTACTATGTCGATGCTTGGGTTGTACTAATATATATATTCTGTTCTTTTGTATGGTTAATGCCGGCTCGTCACAATTTGTATGCGCGCTCTGTTTTGTTTGAAAAAAAAATTTAATGCCCCTTTTTAGTCTTTGAAAAATCGGGGTGTTACATTCTTCAACCTTGAATGATAGCTGGTTTGTTTTTAAACGCATGAGACAGTCTTATAGTCTTGTCTTCACACAATCCATTACACACACTAATATGTAATTGGTACAAACATCTATATTATACTCGTATGTTAATATAAGGTGCCTATTTTTTATTTTTTTTTGTAATTTATACAAGAGCTATATCTATACTCACAAGCCTGCCACAAGACGTTTTAAATGTAATATAGATGCTTCTTTCTCATCTCAATATAATAAAGTGGGAATTGGCATATACATTAGAGACGAGCTTGGAGTCTTTGTTTTGGCTAGGTATGACCAATTTACTCTTGTGTGTGCGGTTCATATTGGAGAAGCTCTTGGCTTACTCTCTGCTCTTACTTGGGTTCATGTTAAACTTGGGACCGGTTGATTTTGAGCTCGATTCAAAGAAAGTAGTAGACAAGTTCCATGCAAGTACACATGATGTTATTGAATTCCATTCGGTGATATAATCACGCATTGCAAGAGTGTTTTTTCCAATTTTATAATAACTCTCGTGTTGAGTTTGTTAGGCGACAAACAAATAGGGTGATGCTCATAGTTTGCCTAAGGCGGCCACATATTTAATTAGTCCCCAAATTTTGGGGTATATACCACATTGTATTGAACACATTCTGGTTATTGAAATGCTATAAGCACATTTACATCAACAACAAAAAATGTACGCGGGCCTATATTTATACTCATTTATTAATATGAGGGATTTTTTTATAATTTATATGGGGATACTATATTTATACTCATATACTATATTAATAAATAAGCCTATAATTTATTTTATTTTTTAAATATACAAGTGGCATATATTTATACTTATATATTAATAAGGAAAATATTTGTTTAGTTATTATATATATATATATATATATATATATATATTACTATATATAAAAAGGATACAAATTTTTGGGATGACTTTTTCATTATACCTATTTTAGCCTTAAAAAAACTACAAAAAAAAAACTAAATATTTGTATATGTTGAAAAATAACTTCCACATAAAAATAGATTTTCAGTTTTTTTTTTGTAAATAATTTTTTTTTCTCTTCATAACTTTTTTTTTTTTTAGTCAAAAAGATAAATAAGATAAATAAAAGGAGAACGATACAAAGACTGGGGGGACATAAAACCTGACCCAGGTACAACCGAAAAGGGAATAAAACAATGTAAAACAGGCCTAGTAAACCAACCTAAACTGTCCTAACAAAAATTCAACAATCTCAGGCGCAACCCAGCGAATCCGCGTACGGGTGCGAAACCAAGTTACAAAAAAAAACAGAGAAGCAAACCTCTGCTGTAAGACCCAAGATTTCATTGTATAGTTGGTTTAAGGAAAAGTAGGGTTTTGATGTGTTCTTGTGGTGAAACATCGTGTAATTATAGGATTTTGCTGTAATCGAGTCTGTTTTGTGCTCGTGCACTGTAATTGTACAGACTTTTGTCTTGTGATCCTGTTGCTTGAATAAGAAGTTATATGTGAATTCAGAATAACGAGTTTTGGATTATTCTTGTTTTTGGAAAAACGAGTAGGATTTTACCCGTCGTTGTAAAATCTTACTGCGTCTGTTTTAAGTGAGGTTTCGGATGGGAGTTTTATATATATGCGTGAGTTAGGATATATTCTGAGAATAATTTTCTAAGGTATGGAAAAAAATTACAGTCGCGGAAAAAGATTCGGCGATAAGTTTTGGAATTGTTAAACGTTAGACGTTCTTCCCGTAGGTTTTATGTTTTCGTGATTTACGTTCGTCGCGACGCGCGAGAGCTGAACGTGTGAGTGTTTCTAAGAGGTGTTGAGTTTTATCTCAAGTGGGTTTGGTTTGGTTTGATCCAATGGCTAGGGTTTTGTCTTGGCATTTTGTCTTTTGATCCAATGGCCATGAGTTAGCAAGAGCAATAGCATAGTAAGGAGGTTTGTTGATTGTGGACTTAGAAAAACATCACATATTCACTCCATTCTTTCTCTCTTCTACGTGAAACTCCATTGCTTACTTTCCAACCTTCACAAATTTTCCTTTCCTCACCATTTCACTCCATTTCAAGCTTGGGAGCTTTGTGGAATTGTTGTAGAGAATCACTTTCTTAAGGTAACCACTCTTTTCCTTTTCATTTTGGTTGGTTAAAACTCTTGGAGTTATGAGTTTTAGATTATGTTCATAAGATGAAAATGTTAGGAATTGATTCTTGTTTCATGAAAGTTGTTCATGAGAGTTTAAGAAACATGCTAGGATTTGTTATTTCAATTTTCCATGAGTTGGTGAAAAATCTCATGAGAAAAGTTAGGGTTTTGTGTTGGCTAAGTATTGATCAATAACGTGTGGTTAAGTTGTAAGGTTTTGAAAAGAAACGTTGTCTTTGAACCTTTGGGCGAAAGGGAAATGCGTTGTATGGTTTTGTTTTAGAAAATCCGATGAAAAATATTTTGGGGTTTATGAAAATATTTCCTAAGTGTTTTGTGTAGTGTTTTGGGGTCCAAGTGGGTTAAAACTCTTGTGACATGTGGTGTCGCTTTTTACTTTGAAAACATGTTTGAAAATGATTACCGGACGGTTAAGGCCCGTAATAAAACTTGTGCTTGGATTTGGTTTTGATTTTTGGAAATGAAAAATCAAATAACTTGCACTCGAAGCAACCAACAAGCTTTCGGAAATGAATTGCTTGCTTATGAAAATGGTTTGCTTTTGTGTCTTGAAAAAGTGTTGGGAACTAATAGAATCAAACTAGGTTTGGTTGGGGAAAAAGGTGGTGTGAGTTACTGATTTTGCTGTCATGACAGGTGCAACTCGCCGGGCGAGCGTTTACTCGCCAGGGCGAGTGTCACAGGTCATGACAACACGCCAGGGCGAGCTCCAGAGCGAGCAAGACCTGTTGTCTCTGCCTTCACTCGCCACCAACTCGCCAGGGCGAGCTCTGGGATCTAAAATTTTGGATTCTGATTTCTAAACTTGGTTTTTAGCTTTCTAATCCCTTTTTATTAATTTATGGAAGTGGTTGGGATTGGAAACGAGTTTTTCGGGTACTCGGAAAGTACGTAACTTATAACGCAAGAAAACGGCCATTTTGCATTTCAAATTATTTAAGACTTTTGACAATTGTTTTGGGTCCTAAAAATAGTACAAATAACTCAAGGTGGTTGATCAATACGATAGATTTTGGTATGGTATCCGAAAGAGTGAATTTTCCTTAGAAACCTTTAGGTTTTTGGGGTTTTTGGTTTAGTTTCAATACTGTTGGTTGGAGAACAATGTATTGATGGTACGCTGCTTGTTTTAGGAAGCGCGTTGTGTTGTTTGGACGAGTTTTAATAAACGGAAGCTTGCCGAGGTAAGGGCTCCACTTTATTTCCGTCTTTTCAAACGGTTTTGTTAAACATGCTTTAGATTTTGCTGTGTTGCAATTGGTGGTGTGCTTGGCATGTTTTTGTGATGTATTCTCGATATGAGATCGTGGTAAATACATGATTCGTTGTCTTACATATGTTTGGTGGAATATGTGTATGAACAAGTGATTAAATACATATGATTAGATGTATATGTATGTGTTGTTGTGGTGTGATTACATATGCGTGTACGATATGTATGTGTTGCATTAGCATATAAGGGGAATCGTATGCTCATGCATTCATAGTACGTGGTTATCGGGAATGGATCACGGGGTGCGATTATCGGGAATGGATCCACCTTACTCCTACGGGAATTATTGAGTCCAATAAGCGGTTATCGGGAATGGACTGCGGGGTGCGATTATCGGGAATGGATCCATCCTAACCCTTTGTGGTTTTATTGATTATGATTACTGACTTCCGGAATTCATATGCATGTGGTAATGGGGAATCTACCACACTCATTGTAGAAGTCTGCATTAGGCTTGGTGTGCATTATATATATAAACCCGTTGGTGGGAATTGTTTGGTGGTTAAGAGCTTTCTCTTGTGTATGTGGAAACTTGTTATGTGTACATCTTTCGCACTGGTTATATATATATATACTTTTATTTTGTGGTGACCCTTTCTTTCATTTGCGGGCTCATCCCACCCAGATGATGGGTTAGGTCGTGGTGACGACGGTGGCTGTTCCAGGCCCCAGTGAGAGGTTGGAGCTTTAGCTTAGTTAGACTATGCGCCGGTGTGGGTTGTACACCGTGCTTTTGGGTTTAGGCATAGGATTCTAACTTGTTTTGTTGTAAGTATTTGAATACTTAGACTTGGGTTGTAATTATTCAGGAATACACTTTGCTTGTCGAAGCACCTTATGGTAATGAGTTCTTTTGTATATTTGAATGCCGGCTCATTTAAAACCTTTTATGCGTAACTCTGATGTGTACAAAAAAAAAGAAAAAGTAATGCCTTTTCGGGCCTTTGAAAAACGGGTTGTTACAATTGGTATCAGAGCACGACTTTAAATCTTCAAAGGGAAAGTGTATACTTGAGTCGTTAGTTCAGAGTCGGTTAGAACATAGCTAGTATCGTGTCAGTTCTAGTGTTTGTTCTGTGTCGGGTTATGAGTTAGTAACCGTTGGATGAGATTTTCTGTTGAGACTCAGAAATGTTTGGATAAGGAATCTAATCAGAATTGGTATTGTGCAGAATAGAATGCCTCCAAGAAGGGCACCTACAGCACCTATGGCGGACAATGCTGATATAAACCAGATGGCTTATGCCATGCATACGATGGCAGCGGCTGTGACTGCTCAGAGCCATGCTAAGGCGCAGAGAGATCTGGAAAAGCGCGAAAGAGAAATACTCGTTGTTGGATCTAGACTTCATTCAAATTTCAACCACCAAACTCCTCCAAAGTTTAATGGGGAGGGAGGTCCGGAAATTGCTGACTTATGGCTCCAATCTGTGGAGAGAATATTCGGGGCAATTCATTGTCCGGAAGGGGAGAAGGTAGTCTTAGCTACCTATCAGTTATTAGGAGGTTCAGAGTATTGGTGGAGGAACACCCGACTGATCATGGAAAATGGTCATGAAGAATTAAATTGGGAGAACTTCGAGAGGAGGTTTTTAGCCAAGTACTTTCCCGAGACTGCGAGGGAAAGGTACGGAGAAGAGTTCTTGAGACTGAGGCAGGGTAGCATGAATGTGGAGGCTTACTCCAAAAAGTTTGAGTCATTGTCCCGCTTCTTCCGTTTCTTTAGGGACGGGATAGATGAAGTTTATATGTGCCGTCGCTTCCAAGATGGGCTGAGGTACGAGCTGCAGGATGCGGTTGTGCCGTTGGGTATTCGACAATTCCAAGTCTTGGTTGAAAAGTGCCAAGAGGTCGAAGACATGAGAAATAAGCGGGTGAACCGCCAAGGGAATTTTAGTGCTGGAGGACCAAGTCGTACCAATGATCGTGGCTCGACTCAGAATCGTGGGAAACAAGGTGGTAAGCCGTATGATCGTCCACAAAACAGTAAGGGACAAGGAAGGTCGGTGAATCAAGGGAACCAAAATAGGGTGAAACAAGGTTGTTTCAAGTGTGGCGAGGTGGGCCACTATGCCAATGAATGCCCGACCGCGGCAAATGTTTGTTATAATTGTAAGAAGCCGGGGCATGTGGCTAGAGAGTGCAGGGCCCCAAAGGCCGGGCCGTCGGCAAATGCGGCGCAAGGCTCACAAGGTACTAGACAGGCGGCAAAGGCACGTGCTTACTGTATGGGCACTGAACTGAGTGGGCAGGCTAGCAATGCCATCCATGAGAGCTGTCACATCGCAGGTAATTCTTTAACTGCTTTGATTGACACGGGGGCAACCCACTCATTCATATCTTTGGCTTGTGCAAATCGTTTGAGTTTGAATGTTTCTGTTCTTCCGTTTGATTTGAATGTTTTGACTCCTGCTAAGGATTTGGTGGTGAATACTGCATGTTTGCATTGTTTGGTAGTAATCCAGAATAGGGATTTTCTGGTCAATTTGGTGTGTCTACCGCTTTTATCTCTCGAGATCATTCTCGGGATGGATTGGTTGTCTTATCATTATGTGATTCTAGACTGTGCTCGGAAATTGGTTTTCTTTCCCGAGCCAGGTGTGCGAAGGTACTTGTCTGCAAATCGGCTTTCTGTGGTTATGTGTAATGGAGAGCCGGAGATAGTTTCACTTGCTAGTTTAGGAGTGACGTCGGAGATCCGAATTGAGGAAATTCGAGTGGTTCAGGATTTCCAAGATGTGTTTCCATCAGAGATTCCAGCTTTTCCTCCGTGTAGAGAGGTGGAATTCTTTATTGATTTGCAACCGGGTACGGGTCCGATTTCGGAATCAACTTATCGGATGGCTCCAGCTGAGTTGGTAGAGTTGAAAAGTCAGATTGAGGACTTGTTAGATAAAGGTTTCATAAGGCCGAGTGTGTCGCCTTGGGGAGCACCGGTCTTATTGGTTAAAAAGAAGGATGGTAAGTCTCGTTAGTGTGTGGATTATCGGAAGCTTAATAAGGTGACTGTCAAGAACCGATATCCACTGCCGCGTATTGATGATTTGATGGACCAATTGAAGGGAGCGTCTGTATTTTCCAAGATCGACATGAAATCTGGATATCACCAGATAAGAGTGCGAGATGAGGATGTTCAGAAAACGGCGTTTCGGTCACGGTATGGGCATTATGAGTACTTGGTGATGCCGTTTGGAGTGACGAATGCACCTGCGATCTTCATGGCCTACATGAATCGGATATTCCATTCGTTTTTGGACAAGTTCGTAGTAGTGTTTATTGATGACATTTTGTTGTATTCGAAGAGTGAAGAGGAGCATGAAGAGCATCTTCGCTTGGTTTTGCAAGTTTTGAGGGAGAAAAAGTTGTATGCTAACCCGTCAAAGTGTGATTTTTGGTTGGAAGAGGTGAATTTCCTTGGCCATGTAATATCAAAAGAGGGAATAGCCGTGGATCCAGCCAAGATTGATACGGTACTTTCATGGAAGCAGCCTCAAACAGTGACTGATGTGAGGAGTTTTGTGGGTTTGGCCGGTTATTACCGGAGATTCATTGAAGGTTTCGCTAAGATTGTGGCGCCTATGACACAACTTACGCGGAAAGATCAACCGTTTGCGTGGACTGAGAAGTGTGAATTGAGTTTTCAGTTGTTGAAGGAGCGATTGACGACTTCACCAGTTTTGATGTTACCACAGTCGGATGAACCGTATGAGGTTTATTGTGATGCTTCTCATCAAGGGTTGGGTTGTGTGTTGATGCAACACAAGAGAGCAGTGGCTTATGCGTCAAGGCAACTGAAAGTGCATGAAAAGAATTATCCTACGCACGATTTAGAGCTTGCGGCCGTTGTTTTCGCATTGAAGATTTGGAGACATCATCTTTATGGTTGCACTTTTGTCGTGTTTAGTGACCATAAAAGTCTCAAATACTTGTTTGATCAGAAAGAGCTAAATATGCGACAGAGGAGATGGATGGAAACTTTGAAAGACTTCGACTTTACGTTAGAATACCATCCTGGAAAGGCTAATGTGGTAGCCGATGCTTTGAGTAGGAAGAGTGTGTCGGTTTGTTCGGCGCAAATGGCTAGTCAACAAGAGTTGTTGAGAGAGTTTCGTGACTTGCACTTAGAGGTAGAGTTTGCTTTAGGGAATATGAGACTGGGTATGATTACCATCTCAAGCGGATTATTGGAGGACATTGCAAATTGTCAAGATGACAAGTTTCTCATGGAGAAAAGGGCTTTGATTGTTCGAGAAACCAACCGAGATTTCAAGGTGGGATCGGACAACATCTTGAGGTGTCAAGGTAGGGTGTGTGTGCCCGAAGCTATGGACTTGAGAAACACCATTCTAGGGGAGGCACACAAGAGTAAACTTAGTATACATCCCGGAGCAACAAAGATGTATCAAGACCTGAGGCATGATTTCTGGTGGCCAGGTATGAAGAAGGATGTGGCTGTGTATGTGGCGTCGTGTCTGACTTGTCAGAAGGCGAAGATTGAACATCAGAGACCAGCAGGGATGCTGCAGTCATTAGATATCCCCGAGTGGAAGTGGGATAGCATTTCTATGGATTTCATCACTGGGTTACCTAAGACCAGGAGGAAGCATGATTCCATTTGGGTGATAGTGGATCGTTTGACGAAGTCCGCTCATTTTCTACCGGTAAGGACTACGGATACAGCGGCAAAGTTGACCGATATTTACATTGCTGAGATTGTGAGGTTACATGGGATTCCGTCAAGTATAGTGTCGGATCGAGACCCAAAGTTTACTTCACACTTTTGGAGGACTTTGCATGAGGCGTTGGGGACGAAACTGAGATTGAGTTCCGCCTATCATCCTCAGACAGATGGGCAGACCGAGAGAACAAATCAATCTTTGGAAGATTTGTTGAGAGCTTGTGTATTGGATGATCGTGGAAGTTGGGATGATGTATTACCGTTGATAGAATTCACATACAACAACAGTTTCCACGCGAGTATTGGAATGGCACCATACGAGGCTTTGTATGGGAGGAGATGTCAGACTCCTTTGTGTTGGTATCAAGATGGGGAAAGTATGATAGTAGGACCGGAAATGGTACAACAGACGACGGACAAGGTCCGAAAGATAAGGGCAATGATGAAAGTTGCTCAAGATCGTCAAAAGAGTTATGCGGATAGGCGTCGGAGGCCTTTAGAGTTTGAGGAGGGAGATCACGTATTTCTCCGTGTTACTCCAACAACTGGTGTTGGAAGGGCTTTGAAAGCAAAGAAGTTGACTCCGAAATTTATAGGGCCTTATCAGATTTTGGAACGGGTTGGGAAGATAGCATACCGGATCGCGTTGCCACCAGTACTATCTTTGATACATGACGTGTTCCATGTGTCGCAATTGCGGAAGTATACACCGGATCCGTCACATGTGATTACACCAGATGACATCCAGCTGAGGGATAACTTGTCATTTGAGGTTCCGCCGATCAAGATTGCGGATAGGAAGATGAAGCGTTTGAGAACGAAAGAGATACCTTTGGTGAAGGTAATATGGAACGAAGCTACAGGAGATACCACCTAGGAGTTAGAAAGTAAGATGAGGGAATTATATCCCGGTTTGTTCGACGATGTCTAAGTTTCGAGGACGAAACTTCTTTTAGGGGGTAGTATTGTAAGACCCAAGATTTCATTGTATAGTTGGTTTAAGGAAAAGTAGGGTTTCGATGTGTTCTTGTGGTGAAACATCGTGTAATTATAGGATTTTGCTGTAATCGAGTCTGTTTTGTGCTCGTGCACTGTAATTGTACAGACTTTTGTCTTGTGATCCTGTTGCTTGAATAAGAAGTTATATGTGAATTCAGAATAACGAGTTTTGGATTATTCTTGTTTTAGGAAAAACGAGTAGGATTTTACCCGTCGTTGTAAAATCTTACTGCGTCTGTTTTAAGTGAGGTTTCGGATGGGAGTTTTATATATCTGCGTGAGTTAGGATATATTCTGAGAATAATTTTCTAAGGTATGGAAGAAAATTACAGTCGCGGAAAAAGATTCGGCGATAAGTTTTGGAATTGTTAAACGTTAGACGTTCTTCCCGTAGGTTTTATGTTTTCGTGATTTACGTTCGTCGCGACGCGCGAGAGCTGAACGTGTGAGTGTTTCTAAGAGGTGTTGAGTTTTATCTCAAGTGGGTTTGGTTTGGTTTGATCCAATGGCTAGGGTTTTGTCTTGGCATTTTGTCTTTTGATCCAATGGCCATGAGTTAGCAAGAGCAATAGCATAGTAAGGAGGTTTGTTGATTGTGGACTTAGAAAAACATCACATATTCACTCCATTCTTTCTCTCTTCTACGTGAAACTCCATTGCTTACTTTCCAACCTTCACAAATTTTCCTTTCCTCACCATTTCACTCCATTTCAAGCTTGGGAGCTTTGTGGAATTGTTGTAGAGAATCACTTTCTTAAGGTAACCACTCTTTTCCTTTTCATTTTGGTTGGTTAAAACTCTTGGAGTTATGAGTTTTAGATTATGTTCATAAGATGAAAATGTTAGGAATTGATTCTTGTTTCATGAAAGTTGTTCATGAGAGTTTAAGAAACATGCTAGGATTTGTTATTTCAATTTTCCATGAGTTGGTGAAAAATTTCATGAGAAAAGTTAGGGTTTTGTGTTGGCTAAGTATTGATCAATAACGTGTGGTTAAGTTGTAAGGTTTTGGAAAGAAACGTTGTCTTTGAACCTTTGGGCGAAAGGGAAATGCGTTGTATGGTTTTGTTTTAGAAAATCCGATGAAAAATATTTTGGGGTTTATGAAAATATTTCCTAAGTGTTTTGTGTAGTGTTTTGGGGTCCAAGTGGGTTAAAACTCTTGTGACATGTGGTGTCGCTTTTTACTTTGAAAACATGTTTGAAAATGATTACCGGACGGTTAAGGCCCGTAATAAAACTTGTGCTTGGATTTGGTTTTGATTTTTGGAAATGAAAAATCAAATAACTTGCACTCGAAGCAACCAACAAGCTTTCGGAAATGAATTGCTTGCTTATGAAAATGGTTTGCTTTTGTGCCTTGAAAAAGTGTTGGGAACTAATAGAATCAAACTAGGTTTGGTTGGGGAAAAAGGTGGTGTGAGTTGCTGATTTTGCTGTCATGACAGGTGCAACTCGCCGGGCGAGCGTTTACTCGCCAGGGCGAGTGTCACAGGTCATGACAACACGCCAGGGCGAGCTCCAGAGCGAGCAAGACCTGTTGTCTCTGCCTTCACTCGCCACCAACTCGCCAGGGCGAGCTCTGGGATCTAAAATTTTGGATTCTGATTTCTAAACTTGGTTTTTAGCTTTCTAATCCCTTTTTATTAATTTATGGAAGTGGTTGGGATTGGAAACGAGTTTTTCGGGTACTCGGAAAGTACGTAACTTATAACGCAAGAAAACGGCCATTTTGCATTTCAAATTATTTAAGACTTTTGACAATTGTTTTGGGTCCTAAAAATAGTACAAATAACTCATGGTGGTTGATCAATACGATAGATTTTGGTATGGTATCCGAAAGAGTGAATTTTCCTTAGAAACCTTTAGGTTTTTGGGGTTTCTGGTTTAGTTTCAATACTGTTGGTTGGAGAACAATGTATTGATGGTACGCTGCTTGTTTTAGGAAGCGCGTTGTGTTGTTTGGACGAGTTTTAATAAACGGAAGCTTGCCGAGGTAAGGGCTCCACTTTATTTCCGTCTTTTCAAACGGTTTTGTTAAACATGATTTAGATTTTGCTGTGTTGCAATTGGTGGTGTGCTTGGCATGTTTTTGTGATGTATTCTCGATATGAGATCGTGGTAAATACATGATTCGTTGTCTTACATATGTTTGGTGGAATATGTGTATGAACAAGTGATTAAATACATATGATTATATGTATATGTATGTGTTGTTGTGGTGTGATTACATATGCGTGTACGATATGTATGTGTTGCATTAGCATATAAGGGGAATCGTATGCTCATGCATTCATAGTACGTGGTTATCGGGAATGGATCACGGGGTGCGATTATCGGGAATGGATCCACCTTACTCCTACGGGAATTATTGAGTCCAATAAGCGGTTATCGGGAATGGACTGCGGGGTGCGATTATCGGGAATGGATCCATCCTAACCCTTTGTGGTTTTATTGATTATGATTACTGACTTCCGGAATTCATATGCATGTGGTAATGGGGAATCTACCACACTCATTGTAGAAGTCTGCATTAGGCTTGGTGTGCATTATATATATAAACCCGTTGGTGGGAATTGCTTTGGTGGTTAAGAGCTTTCTCTTGTGTATGTGGAAACTTGTTATGTGTACATCTTTCGCACTGGTTATATATATATATATACTTTTATTTTGTGGTGACCATTTCTTTCATTTGCGGGCTCATCCCACCCAGATGATGGGTTAGGTCGTGGTGACGACGGTGGCTGTTCCAGGCCCCAGTGAGAGGTTGGAGCTTTAGCTTAGTTAGACTATGCGCCGGTGTGGGTTGTACACCGTGCTTTTAGGTTTAGGCATAGGATTCTAACTTGTTTTGTTGTAAGTATTTGAATACTTAGACTTGGGTTGTAATTATTCAGGAATACACTTTGCTTGTCGAAGCACCTTATGGTAATGAGTTCTTTTGTATATTTGAATGCCGGCTCATTTAAAATCTTTTATGCGTAACTCTGATGTGTACAAAAAAAAAAGTAATGCCTTTTCGGGCCTTTGAAAAACGGGTTGTTACATCTGCCAAGACAGTTAGAGTTTAAGAATGGCGAATGGAGCGACCGCCAACACGGTAACAAACCCCAAGTGCCAACAGCTCCCTGATCAAGCAGCAAGCATAAAAGCTCTTTCGAGCAACAAAATCATCGAAGTGCAGGCAGACAAAACGACTTGAAACCTGCAGATCTCAACAGACCTGAATAAAACAGAGAGACAACGCAGCCAGACCACCAAACACAGCGAGATTTAAAAAGTAACCATACCCTTTCGGGTTAACAGAACCAAACCCTTTCGGGTTTACGAAACCAAACCACAACAAAGAGGCCAAAAGTCTACACCCACCTAGTCTCTGAACACGAACATGAACAAACCAGACGCCAAAGAAGAACATCCGGTTGCATACACCACCAACAACCAAAGCAAAACAGCCACCAGAGCAGCAACTACCACATTCACCAACCCAAACCTGAAAACACAAAGCAAAAAACCCACCAGTGAAGGAACACCGGCGAACAGAAACAGAAACAGACGGCGAAACCAAAAAGCAAAAATCCAATCCTATCGACGAGGGTCTCATCCAACCCCAAGAACTCGAACCGGAGCAAACCGAAAACCTTCAAACCGCCGACAGAAGCTGGATCTACCATAAACACCGGAGAAACGCCGGCGAACAGAGAGTAAACAAACAGCACCGGAAACGGACGAAGGAGCAAGGAAGGCCGGCCGTCGAAAAGGAAGGAGAAAGGTGATGCGGAGGACGAATCACTCATCGCACCACCGAAACAAGCGTCTACATCGCAAAAAACCAGTTTGGATCGGATGGGGAGATGAGAAAAACGAAAAGCGGTTTTGGAAAAGCTAGAGAGAGGGCAGAGCGTTTTTAGGAGAGAGAAAGCGCCTCAGAGCGTTTCTCTTCATAACTAAGCACAACTTCCACATAAAAGTATATTTTCAGTTTTTTTATAGTAAAAAAAATATTTTTTTTTCTTCTTAATAACTAGCCACAACAAAAAAGGAGGTTATGTAGTTATCAATTAACTAAGTCCAATAAAAAAGGAGATTAAGTAGTTATTTATATTTGCACAATAGAGAATTTCGATCACAGCAAATATAAAAAAAGAAAATATCGATCACACAAACGGGCACGAGCGGCTAGTATATATATAATGTTTATTTTGACAAATATATAGTGTTTTCTTATATTGACTGTACATTAAGCATTCACACCTATAAAATTATGTGACTTTCTTATACCTTTTTCACATTAAAACAATTACGACCTACCTCCCTCAATTTTTTTTTGAAATTGTCCAGATCGATCATCCATTTAATATGTGTACCGATCCAATTTTTAAATATTAAATATTACTATTAAATGTTGTGTTTATTTTGAATTTATTCAAAATTTATGCTAACTTATATGTAAAAAACAAAAATATATACTAATTTATGTAAATTTACCATACATTTTTTTTATATTCAATTTTTATTTAAATTTTACAGTTATTTTATTTTCCGTGATTGACACGAACTTGCACACTAATTAAGTGATTTCATTCCAAGATTGTGAAAATCAGATCGATTGGTCTGATCAATTGAACGAGATCTATGTCAAGTGCCAATTAGCTGAAAATTTATATGCTGCAAAATTTGAAAATCCACAAAATCGAAAACAAACCAACGGCTCAGTTTATGTCCTCAATTTTATATTTTTCCTTTTTGTTCTGTCTTAATAAAATCTTAAATTATGAAAAAATTAATTTCAAAATAAAAAATTATAATGTATAAATAATTCAATATTTGTTCGAATTATATATTAAAAAAAAAGGATCGCTGGTTTCTTTTCTCAAAGATTAATCTGAGTTGCGTCAAAAAAAAGATTAATTTGAGTTTGCAGTTTTTCTCAGCAATCAAAATAAGTTTTTACTTTATTATAGTAATTAATATTACGTACATACAGGAGTTGAGTATAATAGAAGAGTCCCTGTGTGAAATGAGAATTAGTACGTAATTGAATTCGTATTATTTTCTATATGAAATCTCATTGAACGTCAAAAGAAATTGATACAGTGGATTTTTCTTAATTTGACCATCAAAAGAAATTTCTTATTTGCTCAAAAAAACAAAAAGAAATTTCTTATAAACACTATAAATTGTATTCGATCCTTAAACTAGCATACCATAGGTTAATTTAAATATATATGTCTTATATCTTCAAAATGTCTAATTCAATTTCTTTCCATTTCCTCATTTTATTGATAATCACCTTTATTTTGTTCATGAAGTTGACTCCAGTTAGTCCAGGTTTATCTGAATTTGTGTTTTTTTTTCGTCAATTAGTTTTGTCTTTGTTCGACCTTGAAATTAATAAACTAGAAATGTACAAAAACTACAAAGCATGCATAATGAAAGTAGTAATTTAATTTGTTTAAACTTCAAATATATTTTGAATTGTTGATAATATATGTATAATTCAATTTGTAGATATGAAGATAAGAAAATTGGTAGACTCGCGAATTACACCTCCGGCACCAAGGCGTAACGAAAGCCCAGGAGCAGGTCATCGTTAACCAAAGTACTTATAATTTTTTTTTTTTTGTGATAAGGCGAAGAGCACCTATAAAATATATCAAATTTATATTGTATCCACAAAAAAGTTTTAATGTTTATGTTTGATAATATTTAGTCGGTTATAATAATGTAATGGGCCTTTTAGTAATTTTATTTATTTTTATATTTTTATTGAATGAGGTGAATTTATTTTAGTTGCCGTGAATCACTTCAATTAATCACATCACATTATTACAAAGTACAGAAGTTATAAATGAGATAAGCTTCCAAACGACGTCGTTGCATGAAATTGAATTGCAAAGTTAAAAAAAAAAACTCGCGGGATTTTCCCTCCATTTCCGTGAAGTCGTTATAACCGTCTCTCTCTCTCTCTCGAGAGAGAGAGAAATCCAAAGAAACAAACTCAAGAAAACACTCTCAACATTTTCCCTCTCTTTCCATTCTCATTTTCTCATCTTCACCTCAAAGGAAAATTCTCTTTCAACAATGGCTGCTTCCAGATCAAATTTTCCAAATTGCAAGAAGTGTACGGAATTCCTCCAGTACGACATCAACATCGACGACATGGCTCCAGGAAACTTCTACAACGACGATCGGAACATTCTCCTCCGCCAGCATGCCGTTTCAGTAATCGCTAAGGTAACTCATCATTTCGAGCTTCGTTGATTTCTCGCTCAATTGTTTTCTTATAGTGATGTATCTGTTTTCTTTGTTGATTTCTTGTTTGAAGTTCAATTTCTTGAGAATTTTTTTGTTCTGTAATTGTTTGTAGCTTCGTTCAATTTCAAGTTACTTTTCGAATTTTCTTTTTTTGATCCGTTAGCTTTTATTTGTAATTTGTTGAATGTTGATTTCGTTGGTCGAATCGTTGAATGTTTGTTTATTGAGAAAATTCTCGTGCCGTCTTTGCTGTTATTAGATTTCTTTCTTGATCTGATCTTCGTTAATTTGTTGTGTTCAATTTTTCAATTTTGGATCTGTATCGCTTTGAATGAAAATTTCACTATCTGCTTCTATGTGTAGTTCACTTTGTTCTGATTTATCTTGCAATGGTAAAATGAATCAATGTGTTGATTTCATTTGTCAAATCTTGAAATCGCAAAATGAATGAATGTGCTGATTTTGCAACACTCAGGTCACAAAGGAACAAGGAACAACAATTCCAGATACATTTGTCCCGTATCTTGCTATGACCTACTTTGATCGCTTCTTATCCCATTGCGACATGACGGTAACTGAAAACACCTTGCTATGATATTTTATTAAGTTTCTGTTTCTTTCAAGATTTTTGTGTTAAAACTGAAAACTCTTTGGTTCTTATAAGCTTGTGGAAGGTCAGACGGCTATCGAAAAAGTTTGTTTGATTGCTATATCTTGTTACACCTTTTCTGCCAGATTAAGATCACAAAGCTTCATGGTTGATCAGTTTTTGTCTTACCTAGTGAGTTTATTTTTTTTACACGGGTTAAATATGTTCGTGATCGCTATGAAGTTCATTTATTTTCAGTCTTACATTTTATAAAATTAATGTGTTTTTAATTTTAATCCCTCAACAAAAGACTAAAAATGCACAGGACATGGATCTTAACTGGATTACTGAAGGCATGGTAAGGACAATGTGGCATTACTTGGAGGAAAAACCTGTAACTGTAACTGCCTTCTGTTTTCTGGACCACTTTTATGCTCACTTCGAACCACCAGGTTTAAAACGCAGTATCATTAATGAGATCATAGTTCAAGCTCAAGGAGGTAAACAGAAACTCGCATAACATATAACAAAATAATTTGTTGAATCCATTATTTCTCCTACAGTGATGCTTGGAGGATATAATTAACATTCCTTTGAATTTTTTCTTATTCTGCAGTGCACACCTTCGTTGATTTCATGCCTGCTGACATTGCGTTCTCCGCTTGTGTGACTGCTGCCACAATTGCACGTCCCGTTGAGAAACTTCCAGAAGACAATGATAATATCATTCCTTGCTTTAAGAAAGTATGTTGGTTGAAAAACTAAATGCATAGTGGTCTACAAAACAACAACTTTCTAGAATAGTGACATAATTAGATGTGCAAATTATGATAAAGCTTTTTTAAATGATCTTCCATGGGCAGGTGAAACAATGTGTGGTGCAGATGATAACATATTCCTATGGAATGAACATTCTGATTGACTATGCAGCAGAAGATATTGAGGAGCCGGAGCCACAGCCACAGCCACAGATGGAGCCAGCCATGAACTACATGAACTTTGAGCTGAAGTGGCCCACTGATGTTCCACCACTAGAAGAAGAAAAAGATTCTAAAGCAAAACGCCTTAGGGTACCTGTTACATCAGTTGATTCTGCAACATCTCTGCCTACAGCTATAAGCCTTAGGATACCAGGGACTGCGAAGAATATAAATATAGGCTGCTGTACCTGCAACATCAGTTAGTTCTGCTTCTCTGCATACAGACTTGGATTTTAAGTACTTTTCATTTGGCTTTGTGGTCTAGACTTTAGCTTTGAATTGTGTCCAGTACAAAATGCTTTGGTAGTTTCTTGTGCCATTAAAACTATCGGTATTATTGGAATTGCTATTGTAATTGACTTTCTATATACTTTTCTAATTGAATGCTTCCCACGAATCTTTCCAACGTTCTAAAACTCTTTAGTTGTTGATTTTACGGTTCTTTTTTGGTTTGTTATCTCATCGTGTAATAGTTATCCTTATAAGCTTCATAAATTGTTAAGAATATAGATAGTTAGTTGGAACTTCCATTAGTTAGTTGGAATTTTCATTAGTTTGTTAGAGTTGGTTATTAGTTGGTTAGTTGGTTAAAGTCCAAAATTGCTCTATATAAGAGCCAATATTGTACTATTTTCACTATCTTTTATCAATATGAAATCTTACAATTTCTATTCTCTCTCAAGCTTTCTAAGCTCTTATAGAGAATCTTCTCTATTTTACCATCAACTTCAAAATTTTAACATGGTATCATCCGCCTTAATCGATTCAAACCTTGATTCCGATTCCGCTGTTGAATGTGAAGAAGATGGAGCTTCTGTTGATGTTACCGATTCCGTTTCTGCACACATCGTTCAAGCTCAAGGTTCTGATTTTGCAGCCATGGAGGAAAGGAATTCTGCATTCTTTTTCGGCAGTTTCAATCAAGATTCAGAATCTGAAATGGTGCCGATGATTCCTATTGAAACAATCAAGCCTTCAATTGAAGGAAGATACATCAAAATTGGAGCAATCGATTGTTGTTTTTTGGTCTCCGAATCTGAATTGGTAACAGAACAGAAAGAGCAAGGATTTGGTTTTGAAGATGACGAATTTGTTCCTTCTTGTAAGGAAGAAAGCTTCATGCAGTTCGATTTGCCTCTTCTCGGTGTTTCCAACAACGGTTATGCGATCACCAATTCAAGAACCACCATGTTCATCTTTCTTCCTTCGTATAAGGTTCGTTTCTCATCTTCTAAGCTTGAGAAATTGGTTTCAGCAACAACAACGCTGAAGCGCATCAATTTCTTCTTCAATCTATGTGGTGTTTACATTGAAGTGTTTGATCCCGGTGGAATTATGTCAGCGCTTTACAATTCTGCTATTATGCTCTCTACTCTGTCAATTTTCGATCCGGTTTCAATCTTTCCCTTCGATCCTGGTGGAATTTTCCAATGTTAGTGATTTACATTGAAGTTGCAATCATAATTGTTCTTGTCATTTTCTGTTTGATCTTTGATTTTCCAAACTCATACTAAGAATCCTCTTACTATGAGTTTGAGGGAGGCTAGTACAATATAGAGGTCAGTTCTACAACATTGTTCAAGTTCTGGTTATGCAGAATTGTTGAGTTTTGCTTCTGCAACAGTATTCAAGCATGTTGATGTTTTAGTTACTTATGGCTTCAGTTGTATATAATCCAATGGTTGTTGAGGTTTGCAAATTCACATAATTTGATAAAGTCTTGGCTTATTGTTTGTGACCTGATATTGAAGACATTTTTGAATTATGTGATTGGCTGCTACAATTTTGAGAGCTATTGCAATTATTGGTATTGTTACTGCATTTGGAGATCATGCTCTACTGGTTTCAGTCATTTGATATACATGGTCTGAGGATTAACTTCATACACTGTGCTATATGATTGTGTTCGAATTCATTGTTTGGAGTTAATTTGTTGAATGTGCTACTGATCAATTTGGGCTCAGCTCTATTCCAATTAGACAGTGAGTGAAGTGTATCTGTTACATTTATTGAATTTGGTTTATTGGAGTATTGAATGCACACATACTTTGTTGAGGTAATTGTTTTGGATTTGGTTGCATAGAAGCTTTTCTCACTATAGTGGCATGCTTTGGAAATTGGAACCATGATATGGTTGTCACTTACACCTACTAGTATTTTACTATGAGAGGAAGAGTAATGTCAAATTCCAAGTTCTGATTAGATAGAGATAAGGGAATTGTTTTTTTTTTGGAACAACAATTAGCCCAACATTTCTCTATTGCAGGCCCACAGAGGTTAACATTGGTAACAGGTGCTATTTTTGTGTTTGGAATGAACAGATAAGGTGTCCTTTAAGTTCTATTGCTGAAGCCACACAACAGTTTCCTCTTGATACTGCAATGCATGTTGCTGCCAACAAGATGTTGGAGTTTTGGTCTTCTTTGAAGACTCCTCAGGCTTGCTACTGGTTTGTTTCATTTGTGAAGATTGAAAATGATTTTGAGCTGTAACTTTCTGATAATCGGATCATATATGTTGCTACCTGTCATGGTGAATTTGAAGCTTGGTTGTGGCAATATATGTTTGCAGCATTAGGGGTGATACACTTATGACAGAGATTCTTACAAGAGTCTTGTCTTGCTGAAGTAGTTTCAAGCAAACACATGTGATATACCCATTATGTTGAAGCCTTGTGTGTATTTTGCTAAAGGAGCTGCATTTTGGACTTTTGAGTTTGAAGACTAGTTGTACAGTTTTATGTTAGTTCTTAGTGTTCAATGTTTTGTTTCTTTTTGTTGTTTTGGGTTTTGCATTGTAATTCAAACTCAAATTGGAAAATTCTCCAATGTTGAGTTTGAGGGAGGATGTTAAGAATATAGATAGTTAGTTGGAACTTCCATTAGTTAGTTGGAATTTTCATTAGTTTGTTAGAGTTGGTTATTAGTTGGTTAGTTGGTTAAAGTCCAAAATTGCTCTATATAAGAGCCAATATTGTACTATTTTCACTATCTTTTATCAATATGAAATCTTACAATTTCTATTCTCTCTCAAGCTTTCTAAGCTCTTATAGAGAATCTTCTCTATTTTACCATCAACTTCAAAATTTTAACATAAATTAAGCTTTTTAACGAAAATAAGTTACTTTTTGAGAAATGTATTTTGCTAGTCATGTACTAATAGAATAAAACCAAGACATCAATCAAACAGACATCATTCTTATTCCAAAGGTACACCAGCCGGAGTATATTAACCAATTTCAATGTGTAATACACTATATAAGGACGTACATCACGGCTTGCATGATAAATTTTTATCTTCCTCTCTATGGATTAATTGGTTCTTCTTTCAACATCTTTGCTTCTGCAATTTGACCTCGATTTGGTTTGCTCTAAGAATCCCTAACTCGATTCGGTGTGACGCATTTATCTGCTCAAAATGATATCACACATTATTTGGTATAAGTAGCCAAAAAATTATAATTATAATTCATGTCACATATTTTCTTGTATAACTATAAGAACCATCATATATATATATATAAACAAGATACATATGTTATTACTAAATTACCCATTCTTAATTTCGTGACACCTAATCATTTTTAGGGTAATTTGTGTCTTTTTTAACCTAAATCTATTGTGTAATCAGTTTATTCTTTGGTATGTCGAATTATATTCTGGTAACTAATTTTCATGAATCTTGTACCAACTCATAGTCTTTTATCCACCTTGTATCCAATGGATCATGAGTTTGACCAAGTGAGAAAAACTTTTGATACCTTTTATCCAATAATCTTGTACCAACATTGGAAGGACAAATATATTGGTTCTCTCTCCAAAGTTGACAGAACCTTATACCAACTCCTTTCCTCAAAGAAGATATTCACTTTTCAACATCATATTCACTTTGTAAAAGGTTCATTTCGTTTTTGTTTCTATCTTCACCTTTGTATGAACATTGCTCTGCTAACCATAACTTTGTTTTTCTTTCTGGTTTCAGTTGGACGTGTTGTTTTTGCGAGACGCATATACGGTAACATACTTTCATTTAAATACTATCACGCTTACAATGTTGTTCAAATTTCTTTTTTTTCGCTCTAAAAGGAATACAATGTTGTTCTGTTGCTGGATCTATAACATTCATAACTGTATGGTTTCAAATCGTCATTCAAAATGTATTCTTTGCTGTGTTTATCGATTTCGATGGAATGAAATCATTGACATATTTTTTGTTCGTCTTAAAAATACATTCTTTCTTGTGTTTTTCGTGTTTAATCGTCGTTTGTATATGATTATTTGCTAGATCTATGACTTCGTCACACTGTATGATCATTTGTGCTTTCCTAAAAAAATCATGATCATTTGTGTTTTTTTTCTACTCATTTCAAAAAGTTATATAAAGTCATGTACTGAAACATGGTTATTTGAATTTTTCTTCAACAAATGGCCATGTTATTTTTTACTTAAGTAGTTTGGGTATTTTTAAAGTTATGACATGTTTTTTTAAAACAGAAAAAGCACAGTTACGCAGTCCACACAATGTCAAGATCTTTCGATTCCATCAAGGACATCAATGACGAGAAGGAACTATGGAAGTTGGCTGTTCGAATAGAAGATATCTGGAAAACTGGTGTTGGTAAGCTTGAGCACTTGGAGTTTCTTATTCTCGACAAGCAGGTAATATATTTAGCCACCTTCATTTCACTGGTTTTGTGTTTACTATCAACTTACACTGTTTTTGTTATATTTAAGGGTGACAATATTCAAGTTATGTTACCTAATGATCTTTGTCCACTTTGGGAGCCAAAACTCAAGGAAGGAAGTACCTATGTTATATCAAATTTCAGAGTTCAGCCAAATGATTTTAAGGTCAAGCTGTGTGATCACCCATTTAACTTGGTGATGGTTGGAGGTGAAGGAGGCACTGTATTAACTCCAACTGAACTTCCAAAAATTCCCAAGTATCGTCTCAACTTTATACCATTCTCAGAAATTAAAAGAGGAAATTACAAACCTGGCCTTTTAGTAGGTAATGTGACTCATACAATTATTATCTTACTTTATCTCTAATTAATTTGGCTAATATGACTCATACAATTATTATCTTACTTAATCTTTGGTATTATTTCAGATGTCATAGGAGCAGTCTATGAAGTTCCTCCTCCTAGAGTCAATATAGGATCAAAGAAGTTTCCTACTAACTTCTCTATATCTGATACTAAGTAAAACATCCACAACATTAGTTTCTTAAATCTTATTTCATTTTTATTGACTCCTTCGTAACTTTGTATTAAATCCCATGTTTGAACAGTATGAACATCTTGACATGTGCACTTTGGGGAAAATATGGAACTGAGTTCTTAGATAACTACAGCCAGAGCAGTGGTGGTGGACCTGTCATTGTTATAATAAAACATGCTCAGATTAAGGAGGCTCAAGGTGACCTATTATGTAACAATTATTAGTTCAACTTTTTTGGAAGGTTTACTAACATTTGAAATGTTAACTTCATGAATAGGAAATTATGACTTAACAATATCAAATGCATGGAGTGGAACAAAAATTATGATGGATCCAGAATTACCGGAGATTAAAGATTTCATTACCAGGTAGAATTACTTATAAATACTAATATAAGAGCTTGCCTCATGACTTTGCTACACTTTCTAATTATTCATTCCTTCATATAACAGCTTGCCTGATGACTTTGTTGCTCAAACTCAATCTGCAAGCAACAATATTACTGGAAGTAGCCAATTGCAACAGATCTCTAACGGTTCGCAGTTTTCGCAAGGGAGTCGCTATGCATATCTTGCTCCACCAACACACTTATCCAATTTGTTATAGTGAGATACTTTTCGTTTGGAATAGTGAGATTTTATTAATAGAAAGATTTAATTGCAGTTTTAGTCCCCCTATTTTTATTATTTTGCAGATTTGGTCCCCATATTTTAAAATTCGACAGTTTTGGTTCCCTTATCATAATTTTTAACTATAAATTGATGATGCGATATGTTTTAAACGACATGGTATATAATCTGGTGATGAGAAAATACCAACATCGATGAAATTGTAAGAATTTTTTTATACAATTAATTTAAAACATGTTGTATCATCATATTTTAGAGAAATATGTGTTAGGGGACCAAAACTGTCGAATTTTAAAATATGAGAACCAATTCTGCAAAATAATAAAAATAGGGGGACCAAAATTGAAATTAAGTCATTTTTATATGAAGTTACTCTTCTGAAATATATTATTATAATATTGAGAATAATATCTAAATAATTTTTGAAGATTTTAAGTTTAAATGCAATTTATATTTACTAGCCGTCAGTGCCCGTTTGTGTGATCGATATTCTTTTTTTTTTTCTTTTGTGATTGAAATTCTTTAGTTTGCAAATATAAATAACTACTTAATCTCTTTTTTTATTGGACTTAGTTAATTGATAACTACTTAACCTCATTTTTTGTTGTGGCTAGTTATTAAGAAGAAAAAAATATATTTTTTTTTTACTATAAAAAAACTGAAAACCTACTTTTATGTAGAAGTTGCGCTTAGTTATTAAGAAAAAACAAATTTATTTACTAAAAAAAACTGAAAATCTATTTTTATGTGGAAATTATTTTTCAACATCTACAAATATTTAGTTTTTTTTTGTAGTTTTTTTAAGGGTAAAATAGGAATAATGAAAAAGTCATCCCAAAAATTTGTAGCCTTTTTATATATAGTAATAGATATTTAAGATTAAATTAGGTGATTTTATTTATTTTTATTTTTTGATTGAATGAGCTGATTTTATTTTAGTTGCCGTGAATCATTTCAATTAATCACATCACATCACATTATTACAAAGTACGGAAGTTATAAATGAGATAAGCTTCCAAACGACGTCGTTGCATGAAATTGAATTGCAAAGTTAAAAAAGAAACTCGTGGGATTTTCCCTCCATTTCCGTGAAGTCGTTATAACCGTTTCTCTCTCGAGAGAGAGAGAAATCCAAAGAAACAAACTCAAGAAAACACTCTCAACATTTTCCCTCTCTTTCCATTCTCATTTTCTCATCTTCACCTCAAAGGAAAATTCTCTTTCAACAATGGCTGCTTCCAGATCAAATTTTCCAAATTGCAAGAAGTGTACGGAATTCCTCCAGTACGACATCAACATCGACGACATGGCTCCAGGAAACTTCTACAACGACGATCAGAACATTCTCCTCCGCCAGCATGCCGTTTCAGTAATCGCTAATGTAACTCATCATTTCAAGCTTCGTTGATTTCTCGTTCAATTGTTTTCTTAGTGATGTATCTGTTTTCTTTGTTGATTTCTTGTTTGAAGTTCAATTTCTTGAGAATTTTTTTGTTCTGTAATTGCTTGTAGCTTCTTTCAATTTGTTGTGTTCAATTTCAAGTTACTTTTCGAATTTTCCTTTTTTGATCCGTTTAGCTTTTATTTGTAGTTTGTTGAATGTTGTAACTTTAAAATTAATGTGTTGATTTCGTTCGTCGAATTAATCGTTGAATGTTTGCTGTTATTAGATTTCTTTCTTGATCTGATCTTCGTTAATTTGTTGTGTTCAATTTTTCCATTTTGGATCTGTATCGCTTTGAATGAAAATTTCACTATCTGCTTCTATGTGTAGTTCACTTTGTTCTGATTTATCTTGCAATGGTAAAATGAATCAATGTGTTGATTTCATTTGTCAAATCTTGAAATCGCAAAATGAATCAATGTGCTGATTTTGCAACACTCAGGTCACAAAGAAGGGTCAAGTCGTTATTACCAACGCACAAGGAACAACAATTCCAGATACATTTGTCCCGTATCTTGCTATGAACTACTTTGATCGCATCTTATCCCATTGCGACATGACGGTAACTGAAAACACTTGATGATATTTTATTAAGTTTCTGTTTTTTTCAAGATTTTTGTGTTAAAACTGAAAACTCTTTGGTTCTTATAAGCTTGTGGAAGGTCAGACGGCTATCGAAAAAGTTCGTTTGATTGCTATATCTTGTTACACCTTTTGTGCCAGATTAAGATCACAAAGCTTCATGGTTGATCAGTTTTTGGCTTACCTAGTGAGTTTATTTTTTTTACTCGGGTTAAATATGTTTGTGATCGCTATGAAGTTCATTTATTTTCAGTCTTACATTTAATAAAATTAATGTGTTTTTAATTTTAATCCCTCAACAGAAGACTAAAAATGCACAGGACATGGATCTTAACTGGATTACTGAAGGCATGGTAAGGACAATGTGGCATTACTTGGAGGAAAAACCTGTAACTGTAACTGCCTTCTATTTTCTGGACCACTTTAATGCTCACTTCGAACCACCAGGTTTAAAACGCCGTATCATTAATGAGATCATAGTTCAAGCTCAAGGAGGTAAACAGAAACTCGCATAACATATAACAATATAATTTGTTAAATCCATTATTTCTCCTACAGTGATGCTTGGAGGAAATAATTAACATTCCTTTGATTTTTTCCTTATTCTGCAGTGCACACCTTCGTTGATTACACGCCTGCTGACATTGCGTTCTCCGCTTGTGTGGCTGCTGCCACAATTGCACGTCCCTTTGAGCCACTTCCAGAAGACATTAATAATATCATTAACAACAATATGCCTTGCTATAATAAAGTATGTTGGTTGAAAAACTAAATGCATAGCATGTTATGTCTAATAATATCTCCATTTCTCAAAAGACATTAAAAGTAAAGTGGTCTACAAAACAACAATTTTCTGGTTTCAAATAAAAAACAATTTTCTAGAATAGTGACATAATTAGACCATTATACACTGAATATTATAGTAATGAGATGTGCAAATTATGATAAAGCTTTTTTAAATGATCTTCCATGGGCAGGTGAAACAATGTGTGGGGAAGATGATAACATTTTCCTATATAATGAACATTCTGATTGAGAAAGCAGCAGAAGATATTGAGGAGCCACAGCCACAGATGGAGCCACCCATGAACTACATGAACTTTGAGCTGAAGTGGCCCACTGATGTTCCACCACTAGAAGAAGAAAAAGATTCGACAGCAAAACCCAAACTCCTTAGGGTACCTGATACATCAGTTGATTCTGCAACATCTCTGCCTACAGCTATAAGCCTTAGGATACCAGGGACTGCAAAGAATATAAATATAGGCTGCTGTACCTGCAACATCAGTTAGTTCTGCTTCTCTGCATACAGACTTGGATTTTACGTACTTTTCATTTGGCTTTGTGGTCTAGCCTTTAGCTTTGAATTGTGTCCACAGTACAAAATGCTTTGGTAGTTTCTTGTGCAGTTAAAACTATCGGTATTATTGGAATTGCTATTGTAATTGACTTTCTATACTTTTCTAATTGAATGCTTCCCATGAATCTTTCCAACGTTCTAAAACTCTTTAGTTGATGATTTTACGGTTCTTTTTTAGTTTTTATCTCATCGTGTAATAGTTATCCTTATAAGCTTCATAAATTAAGCTGATTATAGATAATACCAGCCACTTCATTTATTGACTTATGGCCTTGTATGAGCATAAGAAACATCATATTATTAACTAAGGTCATGGAGGGCAAGGTTTGAGATTTGAAAAAATTGAAGGAATGACGTGATAAATAATCAATTAGTCATAGAATATTTTAATCACCCTTTTAATTTTATTAAAACCATTATATAATTTCTTTAATTTAAAAATAAAAGATAAAGTCTTCACCTCCCTTTCCCTCCAAAACCTACTCCTTTACATAGCCTAAAAGTCCATCTCTTATCTAATTAATTTAATGAAAATAAGTTACTTTTTGAGAAATGTATTTTGCTAATCATGTACTAATAGAATAAAACCAAGACATCAATCAAACAGACATCATTCTTATTCCAAAGGTACACCAGCCGGAGTATATTAACCAATTTCGACCTATATCAATGTGTAATACACTATATAAGGTAGCGAGTAAGGTGATTGCTGAGCATAGTCACAGAATTCTCCATATAGGCAGAGAACCGCGAACCGGTTCGCCCGAACCGGTTCGCAGTTCTTTCACGAATTCGGTTCACACAAATTCGGTTAGAATTCGCAAAAACCAGAGAACCGGTGAACCTTCAACCGTTTTAATGAGACAAAATGCTCAAACAAACAGGAGGTTATTATAAACATTAATAACTAAAAAATTTAAACTAATTTCACAGGCCTTGGGATATGGGAGTATTAATCACGCTTAGGGAAACGGTGAAACACTGCCAGAACCATGAAGGCATTTTGCTGTGCTCCTAAGATCTGTAGTACACCACCTATTTATAACAAAAGTTTCTCTCAATGCTAGTAAACTTGGCCGATGTGGGACTTGTAGAAACTATGAAGTATCAAAGAAACAAGTATCACTTATATGCTTCTAAAGAGAAATAATGCTAGTGTTTTTTATTTTGTAAAATTTATTTTTTATTTGAGATATTAATATTTTTCATCATCTATTTTATTTATTTTAATTATATATATATTTTCATATTTTGATTATATTTTTTTCATAGCGTACCATGAACCGAAATAACCTACCGACTATGTATACCCCTTACGTACCAAATTCTTTAGGGGTTGCGTACCGCGTACCCGAATTCGTACCACGTACCGAAGCGAATTGCGAACCGTGTGACTATGTTGCTGAGATTGAAAGAATGTATCTCTCTAATTATTTCACCTTACAAATCAGATTTGTTACGGGGAAAATATTCATGAAAATATCATTGTTGCTCAGGAGATGATTCATAGTATGACCAACATGAAGGGTGGTATCGGTTATTTTGCTATTAAAGTTTATTTGTCTAAAGCTTATGATAAGCTTAATTGGGACTTTTTATGGCGTATTCTTATAGAGTTGCAGCTACCAGATGATATTATTAATATTATTATGCATTCTGTGACTAGTGTGGAAATGAATGTTAAATGGAATGGTGCAAGAGCTGAATAGTTCCGTCCTCAAAGAGGGACTGTCCCTAGCCTGCTGACAAAGGGGATTGAATGGCGGCAAGGGATGGTAGGGGTGATCCCTTCATCTCTCATGTAATGTTTGCGGATGATCTATTGCTTTTTGGGGATGCAAAAGTTATCTGGTGCTAGGTTATGCGGGGTAAGTATCAGAGAGGTACTGAGATTGATGTTGTTATTGCAAAACCAACTGATTCTCATCTATGGCAGATAATTGTCAAATTATGGCCTCAGTGATGCTAATAGCTTTTGGTCTGTTGATGATGCAAGAAGGAAGAAGTATTGAATTTTGTAATAATGAATGGATTGATGAAGGGCTTAGATTGAGGTCTTGATACAAGTAGTGGTGTGGACATGAGGCATTGTTTGGATGATGCACAAGGAAGACTTTTAACGAAGCATTTGTGTGATTTTGGGAATGTGGAAAGGTTAATGAAGCATTTGTGTGGTTAATGAAGCATGGCCGTCTTTTAACGAATGTGCGAAAGAACAAAATGGGATTGGGAGCTGAGATGTGTGAATTTTGCGATGATTTACCGGAAACTATTTTGCACGTTATGTGTGACTGTTCTATTATTATGCTTTTATGGTTAAGCGTGGTGCGTTCGAGTGTGAGAAATCAATTTTTTGGCTATAATATTGATGATTGGGTTTCGTTTAATTTAATCTAGGGGCAGAAGCTGGGTGGAATATGGATGTGGAGTGGAGGAATTATTGGGCAATGGCATGTTATTTTGCTTGGAGTTCAAGAAACAAGGGAAAGCATAATGATGAATATTAGACCTAAGCTAACAATAGCTCTAGAGTTTACTTCAACTAGAAAGAACATTACTTAGTCATTAAGTGTATCACTTAACATGGTTCTATTTTTTGGTTTTTATTAGGAAATGGAAAATGGAGAGTGAAATCATCATCTTTCATTAATGAGAAATGAAATTACAACTTGTTTATATACAAGAAAATGTGGCCTACACTAATACAATGCATAGGCATGTAGAGAATTGAAAATACAAAGCTAAATCCGATTACTTGGACTCTAAGCTACTGTGTGATTCCTCTATTTCTTTTAATGCGGCCTTCTGCTTAATGCTTATCATGCTCTAATTAATAGTTTTACACATATACCATATTTTAATTTTTAGTCTTATGATTAGTCAAAAAAAAAAGTATTATAAAAAAAAAAAATTAGTCTTGTGTTATACGTATTACCACGCGGTTTTACTTTGTCATTTCATATTTCTTAGCTTTAACTTACTTTTTAAGTCACGAGAATTCTTCCAACAAGAGAAATTTAAAATCCTAGGATTGAAATTTTCTTTGTTTATACCAAGTCAGTTTATATAATATATGTTATTAACTAATATTTTTTTTACTAAATGTTATTAATGTTAATTAGTAATTTGGTGTTATTTTCTATATGAAATTTCGAAGAAAGTCATAAGCACATTGACACTATATATAAATTGTTTTAGATAGATTGGCAATGGCATAACATAGGTTAATTTCAGTATTGTGTGACAGATGGCTTATATCTTCAACTTATCTTCAATTTTTTTGCATTTTTTCATTTTGATAATAACAGCCTTTGCTTTGATTATGCAGTTTGATCAAGTTAGTGCAGGTTTGTCTTTGTTCACATTGAAATTAACAAACTACTAAAAATTTACAAAAGCAAGCATGCATAACATTAATGTTTTGAAAGTAATTAAAATTGTTTAATGTTAAAATAAGTATTTTGAATTTGTTGATTGATACGTATGTATGATTTTCAATTTGTAGATATGAAGATGAGGAAGTTGGGAAACCAGCCAAGTCCACCTCCTCCACCAATCCATCAATTAGGCCCAGGGCCAGATCATGGACACTGATACATTTTGTTCTAAATTAGAGATTTTCTTTCGCCACCCTACCCATTTTCTCGCACGTACTTCTATCCACTATTTAGGTAACGGATACACCCCAAAAATACTCTATCATTTTTTTATAATGTCCGCTACTTAAGTAGCGGATGTAATTTACAAAATTTATTATTTTTATAACGTTCGCTAGGGTAAAAATGAAAATGTGTACAACGCACGAGAAGTAGGTAAGGCGGCAAAAGAAAATCTCCTAAATTATGTTTCATTCTAGTAAAAATATGTTTGTTCAAATTATTTATCATTTTACAATAAATACAGGGTTGATCCAAGGATCAAGCAACCAAAACAAGACTTTCCCCTAAAAAGAATTTACTAAGGATACATCAAGGTGTTTGATAGATCTCAAAATTTATTATTTTTATGAGGGGTGTTATATGAACACCACAAAAAGTTGTCTGATTAGGACAACTAAATTTTTCTGTCTGTGCATGCAAATCGAGACGCTTTGAAAATAATAGAAAACATAAAAGGGTGGTGGGTCCCACACCAAAATAGTTGTATGACAACTATTTTGGTGTCAAAATAACATTAGTGTATTTTTATAACGTCTGCTAGGGTAAAAATAAAAATGTGTACAATCCGCGAGAAGTAGGTAAGGCGGCAAAAGAAAATCTCCTAAATTTTATTTCATTCTAGTAAAAATATGTTTGTTCAAATTATTTATCATTTTACAATAAATACAGGGTTGATCCAAGGATCAAGCAACCAAAACAAGGACTTTATGCCCCTAAAAAGAATTTACTAAGGAAACATCAAGGTGTTAAAAATGGATTTTTAGATATTAATCCTCGAACATTTTATTCATCATATATCATAGTCTAGACTTGGTTCTTTGTGATATGGCTAATTGTTGTTCTAAAGTTTCATCACTTTTTTTAGTAGTGCAACGTATAAATACAATATTTTCTTCTTCTAACTCTTAAATAATTGTCACAAACATGTAGAAAAGTGGTATTGAAAGTGTAAAAGCTTTATGATTTCAAACCACAAGAGATGGTTTATTGAAATTAGGCGAAGTTAGCTGAATGTTTGGCTACTTATGAACTTGAAAATTTTAAATGTCTGTCAAGTATGAGTATTTGGCATGATATATGGTTTGCGGTAAACTCCATTAGTAAAAGCTTAATGATATGTGTATTGATGTTGTTATAGAGTAGTTAAAATGGATTTGAAAAATATAGAAGAGATGGATTTGAAAATGTCATAAATTCTTCAAAAGAAATTGCTAGGTGAACCAACTTAATGTTTTAGCTTAATTGCATTTTTGGTCCCCTATTTTCATCATTTTTGACGCACCAACTTAATGTTGTTAGTGATTATAAGTTTTAGTATATGCTTAATCCTTTGTCTCTCCTTTATATTAAAAAACATCACTGATTCAATCCTTTGTTTCTCCTTTATATTAAAAAAATTTACTGATTCTAACACAAACTTAACAATAATTCCTTTTATAAGAAGAATTATTGTTAAGTTTGTGAAATTTGTGGTAGAATCGGTGAATTTTTAGAACACTGTGTAAAAGAGTTTACAACTAAATTAAGAACTTGGAATTCTTAAATCCATATAATCAAACAATCACCAATTTAAATTATTTGGATCAAGATTGCATAACTCATTTATCTTTTGAATCTAAAATACCAAGTCAGAATGTGAGGAGATTCCCTCCCGTGAAGTTTTCCTCCTATATCAGCCCTTCATTCCTTTTTATTATGTTACTGTTCATATAATTAAAAAAAATTGAAAGGTCTAGATCACCACTGGATAGCCTCCAGTTACAATTAGACTGCAGAGGATCCACTCTCGAGAGTTGTCTGCATCTAAAATTGATTGAAGTTTTGAATAAAATATAAAGTATAATTTATTGATCATATATAATAAATCCATAACCTTTAAATGTTGACCTCACTAAGATTGTGTTGTGACCCTACCATTTTCTTCATCATTCTCTCTTTCCATATTAAGAGTAGCTGAAATGTTAATTCCCTAATTAGTATGTTTCTAATACTTATCAAAATGGGTTTTTTTTTTTTTTTACACAAACAAAATGATATTCATTCATTCAAATCGACAGATACATCAAATACAACCACATATTCAACTTCGCTAAAAACGTAAAGGATGAATTTGCGAACAAGCTCACAGCATCCGAGTTAATAGCATACAACGGCATAATGCCTACAACAAATAATATGATAAAATTAAAATCACCGGAATATCCATGCTTCCGGATCTGCAACGTTGATGCACAAATCATTGATTGAATCTGTAATTGACCGAAGATAATCTTTCGAGAAGAATCAAAGAACACCGCAACAAAACGGGAAATCAAATAACGCCGCACAAGACGACGACCAACACAACGCCGCACTTAGACGACGAAATCACAAAAAAACACAAAAGAAAAACTTAATCTATGTGAAAATCACTTTTTTAAATTAAAAGAAAAGAAAAAAAAGGTGTAGAGGGGGTGATTCTAGGCCAAAAGTGACCCAAAATCACCCCTCTATGATGAACAAAGAGAGCTTGGAGACAAGAATTTTTTTGTACTTATCAAAATGGGTTTAAACTCTCTAAGATTTCATTCCCATAATCTTCATACTATTCGCATTTCTTTCCATAATTCGTTTTGTGTTCTTTCCATACATTGCACATTCATATATTCTATTATTTACTATAATATATTATCCTTGAAAAGTTTATTCTGAATGGCACTTCAAATTTACATCCCAATTCACAAGTCTATCAATGATGAACTTTTTTTGTTTTTTTTCAAAGATACCATTCATAATTCCAAAACCCATCAAAAGCCATAAAGATATTTGCATCAATAATTTTGATGCTGTTTGGTTAAATTTTATTGATTCCTCTCACTCTTTTTCAAGAGTGATCTATATATTGACCAACCAAGTTGGGTATGTGGTACCCCAAAAAAAATATGCAATAAATAATTTAGAATTTTTTTTGTATTAACTCGCTGACTTCTAAAAGAAGTGGTTCAGTACTTCGGAGTTCGATCGCAAAACAAATAAAATCTATCTCAAAATTATCCTTACCAAAAATTAAGTTCTTTTGAATAATTTAAATTTATTCTAAAAAAATAAATTATTAATCACTTGAACCTAATGTGTTGATTATAAATAATTTTAGAAAAGGAATAGTATTAAGCCCAAAAAGGAAAGTCCAAAAGGTTGTAAATATATGTAATCTTTAACCAATGGCAGACCAAGAGTGTCCACATTATGTAGCAGCTTCAATAGTGTATCTATGACTATTCTCATTCAATCAATGGAGTGGACCTATTGAGGCCTAATGTGGAATGGTGCTATGGTATGGGGTACTGACAGGTGTTAGAGATTCGATCAAAAATAAAAGGGGTTAGAGATAAATTAAGTATTTATCTTACTTTATTCACCACCAAATTCTTTGCAATGCTCATCTTTTATTTTCTTTACACTCTTTCATATAATTTCTGTCGACAATCTTTCCTATTAAGCGTCAATTTAGAATATTTATGAGTAGTATATAAATTTTAGTTTTTTGACAGAAATATTTAAATGACATACTAGTAGAAAACTTTATTTAGCTCTTAAAAGTAATCATTTTAGATACATTTTTCAAATACTTATTTTTTCTAAAAGTATTGATTGAGAAATCAAAAGAACTGGCTTTGTATAAAAAAAGTGTGTTTTTTTTTATTGAAAATAAAAAAAGTGTTGTAATTATTGCATTAATATAAATGTTTTCTCTGATCCTTAATATAAAAAAATTATTTTTGAGATATATCGAGTATAACAAGTGTATATGGCTTATAATAACTAAATAAAATAATTATTTAATATATTTAAAACGTAATCCTTCTCTTATATTAAATACCAAAGGTAGTAACAATTTATATTTTTTTTGTATGTACACGTTATGATTTGGACTCCGCTTATTAAATTTTTTGAATTCATCCCTATATTATAATCATAGGTTAGGTGTGAGTTTTTTTTTAAGGACATGTCATTTCGCTATATATATACCAAAAAAATATTTGAATAAACTACAACATTTATCATAATTTTTTATAGCGCTTTCGAATGAAATTTTGTTAATTAGTATCATCCTATTTAAAAATTAACTTGACTAGAGTTGAAATTTTTTCAAAATATTCATATAATCTCATAAGTGAAATTGATGGTTTAGTTAAATATTTATTTACCACATACTTTTTATGTTCATTTCTCTTGACATAAGACATATTTAGGAGGAATATATAATAGGAGAGGGACGGAGGTTATTTTTTAATGAAGTATTAATTTCATTTTTATTTTCATTAATATACATATATTTACTGTATTTCGATTTATTTAAATATTTCACTAATTATTTGTTTTACCAATCCACCACGATTAGAGTTGTTGACCTCTAGAAAACAGTCAAAGATATCTCAAAGTTTAAACTCTTCAAATCATAATGAAATTGGTCTTTGAGGTAAAACAAAAAAAAATTGCTACTTTCTCACGTCCAGGATTAGATAAAATAGATAGGTTTTGATACCATATTAAAATTTGAGAGGCATATATTTAACTAAAAAACTAGTTTGAAAGTTAAGGTTTACACTATTCTGATAAAAATTATCTACGTCATATTTCTAGTCAATGTGAGACTTCTAACGCTAACGCATTGTTTCTTTGAAGTGAAAGTAGAAGAAAATAAAATTGAAGAAGGGAAAGATCAAATTCCAATAACATTTCCACCGTTTGGTTGTAACTTGTACACTATGTTTGTTTTGAGAGAAAATGTGAAGAGAGAGTTAGCAAAGAGAGAAGTTGGAGAGAGATATTGAATTTCTTATGTTTGGTATGAAGAGAAATAGGAAAGAGAGATTAAAAAAGCATGGACCCCACCACTTTTTGTGATCTTCTCTCATATGAGGAGAAGGGAGAAAAAGACAAAGTATATATTTATCATTCCATTAATGCCCCTCCTCTTGGAATTTATTATAAAGCCTTGAAATGGCACAAAACAAAAATGTATGGCACTTTTTCTTTACGAAGGCACAACATAAAATACTGTAGATTTAAAATTAAAATAAAATGAATATATAATAACTTATTTGTTTAAATTAATCGATTGTAAAATATAAATAAAATAATTAGCTAGCATTTTTTCATAAATTATTTTTAAAAGGTTATTAAATAGGGACTTTTTGGTCAATTTGCTAATCCACTTTAGTTCTCTCTTTCCTATTTCTCTTCTCTTTCTCTTATACCAAACAATACATTAAATCTACTCTATTTCTCACTTATTTCTCTCTTCTCATACTCTTTCTCACCACTTTCTCTCTTCTCTATTTCTTCTCACAACCAAACACACCAGTAAGAAACTGGAAGCAAAGAAGAATAACGATGTAATTTGTTATGTTTTTCCATTTCTACCCCTATAAGTTACATGTGTTCCATTATTTTATTTTTGCTAACGTGTTCCATTTCCATTATTTTAATGAGTTATCTTTTGCTTTTTCTTTTTTTTTTCTTTCTTGTCTCACTTTTATTAGCACAGTATATGTTTCATACTATATATTAACTATTATTAATATATATATTTATTAATTCAAAATGATACATGTGACTTTTATATAGGGTTGTTAAGGATAGAACTCTTAGGTGCACATTTTTAAATATTTTTTGTATGATTATTAACATGATAAATTATAATTTTCTTAAATGTATGATTTTCTCAAAATTTATTATATTTACAAAAGGTGAAATTTATGTTAAGAAATATACTAAAAAGACCTAAAAAATGCACCTAAGATTTTGTCTTCATATTAAATAAATTAATTCTTGTTGATTGATTTTTTATTTATTTAATAATTTAATAAATAAACTTGCAGAGCATAAATTCAAAAAAGTAAAAATAATTAGGGTTGCATCTATTTAGTGGCTTGGTATGAGGATAAGAAATGTGCGTCGAGGGCTGTTTTTAAATTTCTTCTCCATGTTTCTAGGCATGTTACATTGACAATTCACTATCCTTTACCGATTGGATTGGCAAGCACCCTGTCTTTTGTGTCACGCATGAGCAGATTTTTTTTAATGGCAAATAGATATATATATATATATATATATATATATATATATATATATATATAATAGATAAAACGGCTAGAATACAGAGAAAGAGTACCAGAAATACTCAAAAAACAAAATAAATATATACAAAAGAAATATCAAAGAACTCTATGAAGCAACAAAACACCAAAGCCACTCAAAGCAGTCACCAAAAAGGGGAAGGGGAAAAGACAACAAAAAAGCGGCCACCCCAAGAGATACAACTCAACAGGAGCCAGATACATTCGGGCACCATATGTTGGAACAAAGTGGGTCTGACTTGAACCTCTAATGCTTTAAGTAGTTTTGATGATAACAAAGTATTAAAATTGCAATTGGTATTACTAATGATTATTCTAGTGTGCAGAATTATAAGTCAAAATTCATTCAGAAGCACTATGAATAGTAGCAGAGAAGCCAGTCAAAACAAGCTCTGAAAGCACGACACTGTTCGTCAGAAGCTTAAATTTTGAATGCTGAAGAAAGTGACTCTGAGGATAAAACAAGGCTCTGAAGGACTCAGAAGCTAAAAGACCTCCAGAAGCTATGGCAACAGCATCAGAAGAAAAAGGAATTTACGTCACTCAAGAGCTGATCTATATAGAACCAATGATTGAAGAACAATCCACTTCAAGGCTCTGTCACATCCACAGGAAGGAATATTCGTTGGTACAACGTTAACCTTATCCATAAGTGGAGCGCATTTGAGGATTGTACTATCGTACTATTATTACTCAAAATGGAGGAGTGATAAATTGAATAGCTAGGTAGTGGAATTGGAATTCCTTACCAAAGAAGGCAATATACAGCTATCAATTGTACGAGTAAATTCCAGCTGGCACCTCTCTCTCTGCAACGGTCATCATCTTCCTCCAAGTATAAATAGAAGACTCAAATGGAAGAAATGACTACTGTTCCTACTACTGTTCTATTACTGCGTTCAAAGACTAAGAAGCATTCTGACATCATATTTTAAATCTGTCATTCTAAGTCTTAGAACAAATTGAGTTGTATTTTGTAAACACCTCTGATAGTATATCAAGTGTTCCTTAACATTCATTCTTATTCTTAAGTTTGTTTGAGAAGTCTCTTGTTAAGTTTAACTTGAGCATTTGAGAAGTCTCTTGTTTAGTGAAACTTGAGCACCTGAGAAGTCTCTTGCAAGTGTGCTTGAGCAATTTGTAATCTTTAGTAGATTATAGTGAAAATCTCTTGTTAGTAACAAGGGGACTGGAGTACTCTCGATTTGTGAGGGGAACCAGGATAAATTTTGTGTCTCTCTTTCTCTCTCTCAGCACCCTCTCGTTAATTTGTGTTTTTATCCGCTGCATACTTAGTCGCTATTAGGCAAAAAGTTTTAATTTTTAAAACACAATTCAACCCCCCCTTCTTGTGTTTTTCCACCTTCAATTGGTATCAGGAGCTGGGCTGTTGCCTAACTCTCACCTATCAGTGAAACAGTTAAGATTCAGGGAGGAAAAACATGTCTGCTGAGAAGAATCTCAATGAAGTTCCATTTGACTATGATTCTAATTCTAAAGACAGAAGGTCTTCTGACAAAATTCCCTTTTTCAATGGAACTGAGACTGGTTATCCATTCTGGAAAACCAAGATGTACAGTCACATCATGGCGATTGATTGTGATCTGTGGGATTTGGTAGAAGATGGAGTGAACTTTGAAAATATGGACTTAGAAGGCGTTGTTAGCTCTAAAGACAGGAAGGCTTTTACACCCACTCAAAAGCTGGAATATAAGAAGCACCACAGTGTAAAAGGGATGATGACAAATGCCATCTCTCATGATGAGTACTTGAAAATTGGAGATAAGAGAACGGCTAAGTCTATCTGGGATTCTCTTAAATCCAAGTATGAAGGAAATAAACAAGTTAAGGAGGCTAAGGCCAACTTGTTAGTACATCAGTATGAATTATTTAAAATGAAGGACGGAGAGGACATTGAGACAATGTTCTCTAGGTTTCAAGTTCTTGTTTCTGGACTTCAAGTTTTAGATAAGAGCTATACTGAGGCTGATCATGTAAGGAAAGTACTCAGAAGCTTGCCGCCAAAGTGGAGACCAAAAGTGACAGCGTTTCAGGAATCTAAGGATTTAGATACTGTGTCTCTTGAAAGCTTGGTTAGTTCTCTGAAGAGTCATGAGATGGAACTCATGACTGATGAATCGACTAAGAAGCTAAAAGGGATAGCACTAAGCACCAAGAGTTCCTCTAAGGCTCTGAAGGCGAAGGTTATAGTATCTGATGAAGAAGCTTCTGAAGAAGGTCACGAGATGGACTCTGATGAAGAAGAAGAAATGGTTCTGATGGCTGCAAGAGTATCGCAATGGGCTAAGAGAAGCAAGAAGTATGCTGGTAAGTTTGGAGGTTCTTCCAAGAAGGTTGGTACTTCTAAGGATAAAAAGGAAGAACAAAACAAATGTTTTAAGTGCAACAAACCAGGACACTTCATTGCTGACTGCCCAGAGAACCTGAGTAAATCATCCAAGAGAACCTCTAACAAAGAAAGATACAAAAGTAAGCTCAAAAAGGGGTTCCTTGCCACTTGGGATGATTTGGATCAGGAATCAGATTCTGATGGGGAAGAAGAAGCAAACCTAGCCTTGATGGCAACCGCTTCTGACCAAGAAGACTCTGAGCACGAAGATGACTCAGATTCAGAAGATGAAGATGAGGTACTTGCTAAACTTTCTCGTTCTGAATTAATAGATTCATTAAAAGATGCCTTAAAACTTTTAACCAAAAAGGCAGGTGAGTGTAAGGTTCTTAAAAAGGCCTATAACAACCTGACCGAAAAGGCAAATGAAATAATTGAACAAAATGAGTCTCTAAAATCAAGAAATGAATTTATGGAAACTCATTATGTTCTTGATGATAAGGTTCCTCCAGAACATGAATTTGCTCTTCAGGAATTCCTTATCAATGGAATGAAAAGAAGTAAAATAGCCTCTTTGATTTATCATGTAAGCAGAAATAGAGGAGAAGGTCTTGGATTCTCTCGTTTTAAAGATAATCCATTATCTTCAAAGTCCTCTAATATAGATAAATCAAAACCCAAGGTTGTCTTTGTAAAGAGTCAATCAGAGGTTCTAAATGAGTCAGCTTCTAATAGAACATCAAAGCCAGAGGCTCAAAAGTCAAAGACTCTGAAGGATAAAACCTCAGAACCTAAGATTTTTAAGCCTCAAGCTAATGTTAAAACTAAAGAAGCTCTGACACATTCAAGAACAAAGCTCAAGAGCTATACTAAACCCAAAAACTTTTCAACAAGGGTGATTAACTCTAGAGGCTCTGATAGGTCTTTCAAACAAAGACCACCTGGACCTGTAAAGACTAACACAAAAGGACCCATAAAGATATGGGTACCAAAATCTCAAATAATATTTGCTTCAGGTTTGCACACTAAGAAGGCCAAAGCAGCAATGCTGGTACCTGGACAGTGGCTGCTCACGACATATGACGGGAGAAAGGCATATGTTCCAAACCCTGACTCTGAAAGAGGGAGGTACTGTGGGGTTTGGAGGAAACCAAAAAGGGAAGATCATTGGTACAGGTATAGTTGGTAACTCTTCTCTTTCAATTAATAATGTTTGGTTAGTTGATGGCCTCAAACATAATCTGCTTAGCATTAGTCAATTTTGTGATAGCGGATTTATTGTTAAATTTGATAAAGAGGCATGTACAGTAATCAATGATTCTGACAAGTCCATATTGTTTAAAGGATTAAGAAGAGGTAATGTTTATAAGGTGAATCTGTCAGAACTCACTGAGCAGAAGATAGTTTGTCTTCTATCTCTGAATGATGAAAAGTGGGTCTGGCACCAACGCTTAGGTCATGCTAACTGGAGATTAATCTCTAAGCTTAGCAAACTAAAGTTGGTTAAAGGCCTGCCAAATCTTAAATATCATTCAGATGCTCTGTGTGGTCCTTGTCAGATTGGCAAAATTTCAAAAACTTCTTTTAAACCTAAAAACATTGTTTCTACCTCAAAACCCTTAGAACTACTTCACATTGATTTGTTTGGTCCAGTAAGTACTGCCTCAATCAATGGGAAGAAATATGGATTAGTCATTGTTGATGATTACAGTAGATGGACTTGGGTAAAGTTTCTAAGAGTGAAAGATGATGCATATGATGTGTTCAGCATCTTCTGCACTCAAGTGCAAAATGAGAAAGGTCTCAAAATCTTAAAGGTTAGAAGTGATCATGGTGGTGAATTTGAAAACGAACCATTTGCAACCTTTTGTGAAGATCATGGCATTGTTCATGAGTTCTCTGCTCCTAGAACACCACAACAAAATGGGGTTGTAGAGAGAAAGAACAGGTCTTTACAAGAAATGGCAAGAACCATGATGCATGAGACAAAACTTGCTAAGCACTTCTGGGCAGAAGCTGTAAACACAGCTTGTTATATTCAAAATAGGATCTATATAAGACCTCTATTGAATCTAACAACATATGAACTCTTCAAAGGAAGAAAGCCCAACATCTCTTACTTTCATCAGTTTGGATGTACATGTTACATTCTAAACAACAAGGCCTACAAAAGAAAATTTGATGCCAAAGCTTGTAAGGGAATCTTTATAGGTTACTCTGAACGCTCAAAGGCATACAGAGTGTATAATTCTGAAACTAACACAGTGGAAGAATCTATACATGTTAGATTTGATGATAAAGAGCCTGACAGTAAAATGTCAGAGCAAGATAATAGTTATGCAGGTGTTCCATACCAATACATCGATTCAGAACCTGAAAAAGCATCAGAAGCTGTTGAAGCTTCAGAAGCTGTATTGGAAGAAGATGCTGAAGAAGCATCTCAATTAGAAGCATCACAAGAACATGATGACACTTCAGAAGAAGAAACTCAACCAAGTGCTGATGTTGATGAAGCTCCAAGAAGGAAGTTCAAATATAAATCATCACATCCAGAAGACTTAATTCTTGGAAACAAAGAAAGTCCAAGAAAGACAAGATCAGACTATCAACAACTTGATTCACTTCTGGGGCTAATCTCAATGATAGAACCAAAGAATGTTGATGAAGCACTTACTGACGATGGATGGATTGTAGCTATGCAAGATGAGCTCAATCAGTTTCAAAGAAATGATGTATGGGACTTAGTGCCAAGACCAGCACATAAGAACATCATTGGAACTAAGTGGGTATTTAGAAACAAGATGAATGAACAAGGTGAAGTGGTAAGAAATAAAGCTAGACTGGTAGCACAAGGCTACAGTCAGCAAGAAGGTATAGACTTCACTGAAACATTTGCTCCAGTAGCAAGACTGGAAGCAATCAGGTTACTTCTTTCATATGCTGTTAACAATGGAATCACATTGTACCAAATGGATGTTAAGAGCGCCTTTCTTAATGGTGTTATTTCTGAAGAAGTATATGTCAAACAACCCCCAGGTTTTGAGGATTTGAAAAATCCTAATTATGTTTATAAACTTAAGAAATCACTCTATGGTCTCAAACAAGCTCCAAGAGCTTGGTATGAAAGACTGAGTAATTTCCTTTTAGAAAATGGTTTTCAAAAAGGTCAAATTGACAATACATTATTCAGAAAGACATCTAAGAAAGATATCTTAATCATTCAAATTTATGTAGATGATATAATTTTTGGTTCAACTAATGCTTCTCTTTGCAAGAATTTCTCTAAGCTTATGCAGGATGAATTTGAAATGAGTATGATGGGTGAATTGAAGTTCTTCCTTGGAATCCAAATTAATCAAGGAAAAGATGGCACTTACATTCATCAAAGCAAGTATACAAAAGAGCTTCTGAAGAAGTTCAACCTTGATGACTGCAAGATAATGTCTACACCCATGCATCCTACCAGCAGCTTAAGCAAAGAAGAGATAGGAAGCAAAGTAGATCAGAAGCTGTATCGAGGTATGATTGGTTCTTTACTCTACCTTACAGCATCTAGACCTGATATTCTATATAGTGTATGCTTGTGTGCAAGATTCCAGTCAGATCCTAGAGAACCTCACTTAACTGCTGTTAAGAGGATCTTTAGATATCTGAAAGGAACTACTAATCTAGGACTTCTTTATAAAAAATCCCTAGATAGTAAGCTAGTTGGATTCTGTGATGCTGACTATGCTGGTGATAAGATTGAGAGGAAATCCACTAGTGGAAATTGCCAATTCATTGGTGAGAATCTCATATCTTGGGCCAGTAAGAGACAAACAACTATTGCTTTGTCTACAGCAGAAGCAGAATACATCTCAGCTGCTAAATGCTGCACACAGCTTCTCTGGATGAAGTATCAGTTGGAAGATTATAACATAGCTGAAAGGAGTATTCCACTATATTGTGACAATACTGCTGCTATTCATTTGTCTAAGAACCCTATTCTACACTCAAGAGCTAAACATATTGAAATAAAGCATCATTTTATAAGGGATCATGTTCAGAAAGGTACAATAGATATTCAATTCATTGATACTGAACATCAATGGGCTGATATATTTACTAAACCTTTAGCTATTGAAAGATTTGATTTTATCAAAAAGAATTTGAACATGCACTATATCTCTGAAGAAAATTAGCTCTGAGAAGTAGAAATAGAATTAGCATCTGAAGCTCTATCAGAACCTCTTATAATTTAGAGTATCCCTTGGGAAGCTCTGAATAATTTAGGCTCTGAAGAGTAACAGGTTCTGATGAGGTGTCAGATACAAATGAGTGAGGCTCTGAACCTTTTAGAAATGAAACGTTCAGTACGTGTAAGTGTACAACAGTTGTCTATACACGCGTCAGCTTTGTTTAAACTTTTTCAACACGTGTCTAGATCCTGACGGGCAGAGAACAGTTAATGATGATTATGGCAGTTAAGTATATTATTTAATTTTTAAAACTGCTCGCGCTCCCTCCCAATGTTTACTTTCTCTGTGTATGTGTGCTAGTTACTATTTATAAGTCACTTCACTCACTTGCACAACTTTTTACACAAAATCACTACCTACACAACCCTAGGCTTTACAGAAAATTCCCAATCTTCATCTTCTCAATTTTCTGAAACAATGGCTGCTCGTTCATCAAACGAAATCGTTCAAGAACCCTTTAACCCTACGTTACCACCCATCATCGATCTCAATTCAAAAGATAACCTAGTCTACGAACATCATCAAACTGACGCTGGACCAGATGCTTATGATTTCTTCACTGAGAAGTTCGTGGATTTTGAAAGTTTGAAAGCGAATGGGATTGACATTCAATACTTGTTCTACAACCAACAATGGCAAAATTACTTTGAGATGCTTAATGGCTTCGTATACTACGACATAGTGAAGTATTTCTGGCAGAAGGCTAAAGTGTACGATAGAGCAAGTGCTGATAAAGAATACAAGGATATGGTTGAGAAGAACCAGGAATTACGAGGGAAAACAAGAAAGGAACTTGGTCTTAAACCTTATAGAGAAAGGGAAATTAGGTCAAATATTTTGGGAATCAATGTTGTGATAACTCAGGCACACATTGCTAAGATTCTGGGTTTAGACAACAAAGGAGAAGATATAGAAGTGTATGATAAGAGAAGCAAGCATTTGGATTCAATTCATCAGGACCTCTTTAAATCTGGTTGCACACAAAAGGATTTTGGAAAAGTAATGCACATGAAGAACACATTTGAATTTGCCTTCAGAATGTGTTTGTCCACTATCTTCACCAGAAAAGGTGGATTGGATACCATCTCCATTCCACACAAACATCTCATCTGGTTCTTATACAAGAGGGTAAAAGTTAACTTGGCTAAGATTCTTTTTGATCACATGTGTCTTACCATCAATAAGGGTAGAACTAAAATACCATCGGTCATTCACCACCCAAGATTAATCTCAGAACTGATAAGGCAAACCAAACTCACAGACATTGTGAGTGCCAAAGAAAAACTTAGAGTTTTCCAAACTGCTAAGTATGATGCATCAGTTCTGGTCAACATGAAGAGAAAAACCAAGGAAGAAATCATTCAAGTGAAAACACCTCTGCAGCAAGTGTACGAAAAGTACTTCTGGTGTGATGGGTTTCCCACCATATCAGAACATGATAATGATGAGGTCATCAAAAACTTTCTTGAATCAGTAAGAAGAGAAACTGGGGTCAGTGTGCCCAGGAAAATGGTTGTAAGTGTTCCTAATTGGGATATCTTCAAGGGACCAAGAGATATTACAAGGAGCAGAAGAAAGCCAAGAACTACTGAGCAAGAAATGATTGATGAAGGCTCTGATGATCAAGGACATGCTAGTGCTGATGAGATTGAGGAAGGTGCTGAAAATATGATGACTGAAGCTGTTCAGAAGGAAAAGCGGACAAAGAAAAGGCATGATAGGCCTTCAGCTTCTGAGGAAGATCAGAACCCTGCTAAACCTGCAAAGAGACTAAAGACCAGAGCTTCTAAACCAAAAGGTAAGATCTCTGAATCTAATACTTCTAGCATTCCTGTAGCTCAGGTTATTGGTTCTGAACCTCAACCCTCTATTGCTAAACCATCTATTTCTCAACCTCCATCATCTACCAATCAACCTCAACCCATAGACTTCACTGTACCTATTAGTGTAGTCTTACCTGATCACAAACCATCATCATCATCTTCATCAGATACCAGCACTGCCTCGGATGAGTTAATTGCTACACTCATCAGAGAATCCAACCCAAAACAAAAGAAAACTCTTACACCAAAGAGAACCTCTTTCAAGAAAACCACAAAGAAGATCACCATAAAGCCCATTCATCTTTCTTCTGATGAAGAACCTACTATTAATGTAGACACCACCATTCTCCATCAATCCACAAATCAAGGTTCTGTCATAAAACATCTTGAACAACACATGTGTGGTGTTGCATTTACCAACTCAAATCCAAATTCACCAAATCAATTTCCATCCATGAATCTCACAAATGATCCACCCGTCCATAAAACACAAAACACACAGGTCATTCACACACCCCCTCCCTCACTTGATCACATCTCACGAGTAAATCCACCTACATTCACCCCTGTTCAGAATGAGCCAATTGCTCATTCTGAAGAACTACAAAAAACACCTCACTCATCACCAATCAATGTCATGACTGAACAACAACATCAATCACCACAACCTGTCCCTGACCCACTCAACAGACCTCTAGTTTTAGAAGAGGTTCTTGAGCTTTACCAACACCTAACTAAAGCTGAACATCAAATATTCAAGGATTCCATCAATCTTGATGATGATATCATACCTCCAAATCTCAGCAAAATCAAAATTATTGAACTCAAAAGAAAGAAACCTGAACCAACCATTCCCTTTGACTCATCCTTACCCTTTTTCAATTCTGACTCTGAACCAAATCTTGAGCTGCTAAATAATGCTATAGGTATTAGACTTAAGAGGTTCAAACAAAGAGAGGAAGAAGCTCTTATCTTCCCCTCTGATATGGATGCTGAGGTCAGGGAATTAGAGTACTTGTTTGGTAAATCCTTAAGAATTCTCAGTACTCATCTGAAGGATAAGATTAAGGGTAGAGGAGCAAACACTGTACGTGAACTATTTAAGATTGCTGAGAGGACATGTGCTCCAAGGCTCACATTCTTCAACCATGAAGAAGAATGTCAGAGGTTAGCCTTTTTAGCTGCTGTTGATGAAAGTATGAGAAGATCTTTTGATGAAGAGCAGGCTAGGATAGCTGCTGAAATGGAACGTCAGAGGCTTGCTGAACAAGAAGCCTTCAAGTTATTGGTTGATAGAGCTGTTCACATTGCTGTCATTGAGACTAATAAGATTCTTGAGAATCAAGGAGCTGCAGAAGATACTGTTATGACTGATCAGAACCTTAGTGAACCAGATTCTGATAAAGGTAAAGCTCCCATTGTTGCTTCATCTCCACCAGTACTTGTCCAAGGCTCTTCTTCATCTGCTATACCCTCTGTTATGCAAGAAGCTCTGGATGTAATCAAGCATGACATAAGAGAGGAACTAAGAAATGAAATGGATGAGTTCAGGGCCGATATAAGAGAAGACATGAACAGATCTGGTGAAGCTACAAACAAGAAGATAGATGCAATGATGGAACTTCTTCTGAAGCTTACTCAACAGCAACCCAAACCTTAACCCTTATGTTTGAGCACGTGTTGTATTGTTAAGATCTTGTGTAATTTTTGGATAATTTTCTTTTAATTCATATCTATATTATCCATATGTGTGTGTTTGTTATTTGCTTATATGATTGTTTTATCTTTGTTTTTCAAAATTTAACTTTTCTATATACCATAATATTGTCTGGTACTCTTGAGAATTCTGACTCTAGTGAAAGATGCTGAAGAGCATCTTAGTTTTTAAACTAATAAGCCTAGGATTTTCAAAACCTAAGAGTCCCTCTCATCAGTACTCCTGTTTACTCATGAAATAGCTTCTTAGTATTAAAGCCTGTTTAACAACGGGGCACCAATACCGAATGAGGCGTGTCTGGTAACTGGTGTTCTGACAATACTTATGTGGTATATAAAAAGAAAGCAAGCTTAAAAGAGAGAGAGATAGGTAGAGGAACAACTTTTATTATTAATAGAAGGATTCTTTATTACATATGATTGCATCTAGCCTAAGGCTTAGATTTAGAAGCCTCTGATTCTATACTCTTCAGTTTCTCTTTGAGAAGAGATAGTGCTTCATCAGCAAGCTTCTGAACCTCAGCTGGATAATCTGCTAGATTATCTTCATATGTCCATAAGAACTCTTCCAGATCAGAGCCCAATTCTTCCTCCTCTGACTCTGTTAAAATAAGTTCTTCCTTGTTTCTCTCATATCGTAGCCTGTTTTCTTCGCAGCGCCAGGGCTCTGCTCCCTTCTTGCTCTCCTTTTTTGAGCCTGAAGCATCCTTGGTAACCTGCCTTTCCATTGTATGTTTTTCTTTTGATGTTACTTGATTACTCTGGATGAGTAAAATGAGAGGAATCATCCCTTTTTATAGTGTCATCAAGCTCTCTTGTCAGGACGGTTTTCAACACAATTCATTAAATGAATTTAGTTGTCATCACTTTTTGACTTGACTGCCTTGTTATGACACATTTGACTGCTTGGTTTTCTGTGTCTTTTTGACTGATGCCAAAAGGGGGAGTAAGAGTAGCGTTAAAATTAATGTTGATTCATTCATATACTGCTCAATCTGAAACTGTTATGTTAAATACATTATGAATCAATACTTATCTCTTATGATTCTTTCTCATTCTGTACGATTATTGAAAGGGGAGAAAATTTAAGAACCTAAAATAAAATTCATAGACAATGTCAGAAGAGCTTGCAAACCGCTTCTGAGCATTATCAAACTCTAAGAAGCAAAGCTTGCAAAACTATGCTTCTGAGAGTTAAATATGAAAATTTATTTTAAGTTAATAAATCAACTCTTAAACTGTTTTAATTAATTATGGATAAAACTTAGGGGGAGCTTACAAACCTACCCTTATGGATTATCAGACTCAGGGGGAGATTGCAAACCTTTGAAACCTGAAGTCATCATAATTAAATTAAATCAACAACAATTGAATTTTAATGCTTTGGTTTGTCATCATCAAAAAGGGGGAGATTGTTGGAACAAAGTGGGTCTGACTTGAACCTCTAATGCTTTAAGTAGTTTTGATGATAACAAAGTATTAAAATTGCAATTGGTATTACTAATGATTATTCTAGTGTGCAGAATTATAAGTCAAAATTCATTCAGAAGCACTATGAATAGTAGCAGAGAAGCCAGTCAAAACAAGCTCTGAAAGCACGACACTGTTCGTCAGAAGCTTAAATTTTGAATGCTGAAGAAAGTGACTCTGAGGATAAAACAAGGCTCTGAAGGACTCAGAAGCTAAAAGACCTCCAGAAGCTATGGCAACAACATCAGAAGAAAAAGGAATTTACGTCACTCAAGAGCTGATCTATATAGAACCAATGATTGAAGAACAATCCACTTCAAGGCTCTGTCACATCCACAGGAAGGAATATTCGTTGGTACAACGTTAACCTTATCCATAAGTGGAGCGCATTTGAGGATTGTACTATCGTACTATTATTACTCAAAATGGAGGAGTGATAAATTGAATAGCTAGGTAGTGGAATTGGAATTCCTTACCAAAGAAGGCAATATACAGCTATCAATTGTACGAGTAAATTCCAGCTGGCACCTCTCTCTCTGCAACGGTCATCATCTTCCTCCAAGTATAAATAGAAGACTCAAATGGAAGAAATGACTACTGTTCCTACTACTGTTCTATTACTGCGTTCAAAGACTAAGAAGCATTCTGACATCATATTTTAAATCTGTCATTCTAAGTCTTAGAACAAATTGAGTTGTATTTTGTAAACACCTCTGATAGTATATCAAGTGTTCCTTAACATTCATTCTTATTCTTAAGTTTGTTTGAGAAGTCTCTTGTTAAGTTTAACTTGAGCATTTGAGAAGTCTCTTGTTTAGTGAAACTTGAGCACCTGAGAAGTCTCTTGCAAGTGTGCTTGAGCAATTTGTAATCTTTAGTAGATTATAGTGAAAATCTCTTGTTAGTAACAAGGGGACTGGAGTACTCTCGATTTGTGAGGGGAACCAGGATAAATTCTGTGTCTCTCTTTCTCTCTCTCAGCACCCTCTCGTTAATTTGTGTTTTTATCCGCTGCATACTTAGTCGCTATTAGGCAAAAAGTTTTAATTTTTAAAACACAATTCAACCCCCCCTTCTTGTGTTTTTCCACCTTCACCATATCCTCACCTCGCCTTATTGGACCAGCACAGGAGAGGTTGCACCTCCCACTCGTAGAAAGAGCAGGGGCTATCAGGGTTTTTACCTATAAACCATTTCCAAGAAGAGAGTTTCACCTTATCCACAAGATTATCAATCGTTGAGGACCCACCGGCAAAGATAATATCATTCCGGGAGGTCCTGATAGACCACAAAATAGCATGCCACATTAATACCATCCCTAAACGAACCCGACGCCCCACACCCATCCCAAAAAAGCTCTCAAAAACTTGCATTATTCTATTCGGGGACACATACTCCATCCTTAACCACCTAGAAATGCGATACCAAATCGGAGAAATGTGCTCACAAGAAACAAAGAGATGATCGACCGACTCCTCCACCGCCCCACAAAACACACACAAGGTATCAGTAGTCCCTACCAACACCCTCCGCCTGCGAAGGTTCTGCCGAGTTGGAACCCTATCCTGCAGGAGTTTCCAAGAAAAGACAATCACTTTAGGGGAGGCCCAAGAATCCCACATCCTAGCCAGATTTTCGATGTCATCTCCCGAGAGTATCCTTTGGGGCCTATCTCTCTTATCAAGGACTAAGTAGGTTGATTTAACAGAGAACACCCCACTTGGATCATGTCTCCAGCACCAATCATCCTTGGTAGTCGACAAACGAACCTGACGCAAGGACTCGATTAATTAATTGAGGAGATCTTGGTCTTGCCTACAGAGATGTGTCCTCCATCTAAACTCCCACACCCATTCTCCCCTCGCCCAGTTCCCCATATCCGCAACTCTACCGAGACACTAATTAGATATTTTAAAGAGATATTGGTACTGAATCCTAAGCGGTACACTGTCGACCCAAGGATCAAACCAAAAAGATGTCAAAATCCCGTTACCAATCCGCTTAAACACTCCTTCAGAGAACCAATCTGACTGGGAGTCCACACGAGTCCATAATAAAGAAACATTAGTCCACCATGAAGACGCCCCTCTTAAGCCACTAGGACGCCCTCCGAGATGCGGGGTAGGAAACAGGGTCCCGTACCTAGCCAAAAGAATATCGCGCCAAATCCCCGTTCCTTCGGAAATGATCCTCCACCGCCACTTACCAAGCAGAGCATTGTTAACCAAACGAATATCCCTGACCCCTAACCCTCCATCTTTCTTGGGTTTGCACACATTTGCCCAACTCACCCACACTATTTTTTTCATACTATCAGCACCCCCCATAGGAACTTCTTTGTAACCCCACGATCAACTTCCACATCTTTACGGGCATCTTCAAATAGGAGAGGAAGAAAATAGGTATTGAATTAAGAACCGAATTAAGAATGACCACCCTACCTCCCATGCTGACCCACCTATTATTCCATGTCCCTAACTTCTTAAAAATTGTATCAATAAGGGGTTGCCAAGTAGATAGCTTGCGAGCATTAGCTCCCACCCGGAGGCCGAGATAAGTGAAAGGTAGGGAAGCCCTACTACAATGAAGAAACCTTTCTGTCACACTTAGGAAATCATCATTGACGTTAACCCCCATGACTTTACTCTTACCAAAATTGACCTTGTGACCCGAAGCAAGCACAAATCCTCGAAGGATGGCTTTAATCGACCAAAGATTTGCCACTGTGGCTTCCCCCAAGAATAGAGTATCGTCAGCATATTGGAGATGTGATACAGACATCCTGGTGCTACCCACCTTAAACCCTGTGAAAAGATTTCTTTTCTCCGTCGTTGTAACAGCAACACTTAAACCCTCGACCACCAACAAGAATAAAAAAGGAGCTAGAGGGTCCCCTTGCTTAAGCCATCTCTGAATATTAATCCCTTCCGTTGGACTCCCATTAACTAAGATCGATAGATTTCCACTGAAAATGCAAGCTTTAATCCACCTACGCCACCGCACACCAAAGCCAAATCTTTGCATCATATACTCAAGAAAGCTCCAACTGACTGAGTCATACGCTTTTTCAAAGTCAACTTTAAAGATCAAACACTCCTTTCGAGACTTCTTAGCCAAGTCTATAATCTCATTGACTGCTACGACACCATCGACAAGTTGTCTTCCTTGGATAAAAGTTGATTGGTTGGGTGAAATAAGCTTGTCCATGACCTTCACCAATCTACCTGCCAAAACTTTAGCCACCAGTTTATACAATGACCCAACAAGAGAAATCGGCCTGAAATCCCCAATCTTAAGAGGGGAATCCACCTTTGGAATAAGAGTTAAGAAATATGATGAGAAGCTCCTAGGAAGGGTCGCAATTGTAAAAAATTGGTCAAACATAACCCCCATTTCCCCCTTAATTAGGTCCCAGAATCTTTTGAAAAAAGAGAAATTAAATCCATCTGGGCCCGAACTTTTATTTCCATCAGAGGTCGCCACAACCACTTCTATCTCTGCTGTCGAGAACGGGGTTGAAAACATAACAACATCGTCTTCCGCAAGGCCATGAAATGTCATCCCATCTAGAGTCGGGCGATTTGACAATGATTCCGAAAAATGTATCTTAAAATAATCCATAATCGCCGTACACACCTCAGGAACGCTCTCCACCAATCTATCTCCCACCTTAAGAGCTACAATGGAATTCCTCCTCCTCATTTGCGTGACACAATTATGGAAAAAATTTGTATTTGCGTCTCCCTCTCGCAACCACCGAGACCTAGACCGTTGAAAAATTTGGTGCTCTTTGTATCTCATCAGCTTCCACATACTTGCAAGGTTATGTTTCTGAGCTTCCTCATCCTCCAAAGATAGGGTACCAGCTTCTGCTTTTAGATCAAAATCTTTAATAGACTCGATCTCCAACCCAATCTTAAACTCGATATCTCCAAACACCTCTTTGTTCCATCTCTTTAGATCCCCCTTCAGAGTTTTCAACTTTTCTTTTAGCATAAATGCCATCCAACTAGGAGGTAGCTCTTGCCTCCAGTTATGCTGAACCACCGACGAAAGAGTTTTATGGTCAAGCTAGAAATTGTTGAACCTAAAAGGTTTTGGTCCCCATAACTGAGCTAAATAGCGCCCACTGACTAACATTTCCCCACGCATCTAACCAATTGTTAGAGACTAGAAATCTATCGAGATGACTGGCGGCACCACTATACGGTTGGACCCAAGTAAAACATCTCCCTAAAAGAGGGAGATCGATTAAATTCATAAGGGAGATAAACTCAGCGAACTAACGCATCTCCCTATCCACCATTATCACTAGCGGCCCCACCCCGTTCCTCCTTTCAGAGGGATCTAAAACTGCATTGAAATCCCCACAACACACCAAACATTACCTATAAGGGTCCTTCGAAAATTCACAAGTTTACTCCACAATTGCCTCTTCTCAGCAAGGGGACACTTAAAGTAGACATTCACAACAAAGCAGCGGGACCGAGAAGCTCCCCACTCTAAACACACTCCCACAAAACCCGGGCCAAAAAAGGAAAACACAGCATTCCCTTTAGAACTACACCAGATAGAGAGGATTCCCCCACTATTGCCTATTGCCAGAATAAAACTCCAACAACAAAATTGGTTACCCCAAAGAAAATGACAAAGTCTCTCATCCACTAGTTGTAACTTAGTTTCCTAAATCGCTACAAAGTCCAGTTGATTATCAGCGATAAACTTCTTTACCTTTTGTTTCTTTAAACTCCCTCCCAAACCTCTAATATTAATAGATCACGCTATCATCTAAAACTACTTCTATTCTCCCTAACCACCCCTAGCATCAACATCCTTATCCTCTAAAACTTTCAATCTTGCCTCCTCTAAAGAATCACTCATCTCAAAAGAGAACCCAACCTTCTTAGCTCTAGCTAAAACTTTCTTGGCAATAAAGTTGTTATGTGATACACCTGGACCCCCTGGGATTTTACTCGCCACAGGGATCAACTGACGACAACTCAGGAGAGGAGAACTCTCCAAAAGGATGGTAAGATCAATACCCTGGGTCGCCCCTGCCCCCACTGGAATAGGGATAGGTTCGCCCCCACTATGCACAAGTCCAACTGAGAAACGAGAGGAAGAGATACCTGGATCAACCTGGACTGGCTGAGAAGTTACCCCGCTTGGTTGTGCACCGACCAGAGCTAGCAATCTCGTCTCCTTTTCTTCACTGCCCACAATAATAGGTTGTGATATTCTTGTGAATCCTCTAGCAAAGGTTTGTTGTTCTTCATATAAATTAAACTTGGTTTTGAAATAAAAAACTAAGGATAGGATCAAATTTCACATTTAATTTTTATATTTACGTACTAGTAGTTTAAAAGAACATTATCCAAATGTCAAAAAAAAAAACTATATATTTCAATATAAATATATGTGCATATACTCTAAAAAATAATATAGTGATTTGGCATACTATAATGAGTGAGTCCAGATCCTTTCCATTTGGAGAAAAAATGGCAACTTGTGATTGTCATTTCCTCTCCAAATAGAGGGAATCCGGACTCATAACGAATTGAGATCAACTCTACTGCTACTAAGTACTAACCTTTAGTTTTCCATCTGCTTTCATAGAAGCAAGAGCGCCTCAAATAAGAAACTAATTGGGATTTAAAATTCGGATGCACTTTTTTTAGATTATAGATTCCAAACATTTATTATAAAAAATGTTTCATAACACAAAATTGCAATTAACAGTGGCTAATTAATGTATTTTTTCAATACTATTTTTATACATTGCGTAAAAACAAAAAACTTGTCATATATTTTAAATTTTAAAATTCGAATATATAAATTGACATGTCATTATTTGTTGTGCTGAGTTTATGCAAGAAATATTATTTTTTGTAACAACTTTTTTATTAAAAATTGTTATAAGTTATTGGCAAAACTATATTTGATATAGTTTTGCCAACGACTTGAAACAATAATAATTGTTGTAAAAAACAATATTTCTTGTCGTGCAAATTACTTGTAGAAGATAAAGAAGAGACGTATCATAATGTTAAAACAGAAATTAAAATACATCAAAGCATGTATGGATGGCAATGGGTAGGGTATGGGTAGGGTACTATAGTCCCCATCCCCATACCCGCACTTTAAAAAAATACTCATACCCATCCCCATACCCGTGTGGGTGACAATCTTTGTCCCCGTCCCCATACCCTCTGGGTACCTAAGTACCCATACCCGTACCCGTTACCCGCATTTTTGCTAAAAATAAGTTGATCAATTATAAAATATCATATCATTTTAATATAATTAAAAAAACTCAAAGGTTTTAATGTTGACTCATGAAAATCATAAACAAAATTATTATGATTTCTCTGTTGATATATTTGCTTTATATTATAAATAAATATTTTTTTATTAAAAATGTGTAATAGTATAATAATGTTGTACTTTTTAAAATTGGTTTACATATATTATTATATAATAATATAATCAAAATAAAGAAATATATATCATATGGGTATATGGGGTGGGTACTAAGGTACCCGTACCCGCACCCATACCCGTTCAATTTTGTGGGTAATTATCCATACCCATGCTCATACCCAAAATACGGGTTTTTACCCTACCCATTATGGGTATTTTTTATGGGTACCCACTGGGTATGGGTAAATTGCCATCCCTAAAAGCATGTAATACGTCTTTGTATCGTTTGGCCGGCCTAGCTTATTTTAAATTTTTTTATTCAATAAAAAGAAAAGTTAGGTCAAATAGATTTTTAAAAAGCTCTTGATAGAAAAAAGTTGCTTAATTTTTATAAGTAAAATACATAGATAAAAGACCATTGAACCTAAAAAAACAACAATTATCAATCAGCTTTAGTTTTTTTCTAAAAGCTATTATTTTTTCTTTTACCATTCAGATAACTTTTAAGATCTAAAAAAGTCAGGTCAAACAGACCATAAGACACACATTACCAGAATTTATGGGATATAACATCTGTGTGAGGTGCATTCAAGAGCTTAGAATTGCTTTTTTTTTTCGTAAGGAAAAATGGTGAATGTTATTAAATTTGTATTCTTTCAAACATTTTTTTTAACTAATCTTTCAAACATTATTAAATAGTATAACATTATATATTCAAATATTATATTAGTGTAATTGGACCACTCCTCATACACACACATAGGACATAGAAATAAAAATAGAAGAGGGACATGAATCAAAACTTTCTCATACAAGAAAAATATAATAAAAATTAGAAGACTAAATTCAAACACAGAAAACAGAAAATAACAATAAAACACAAAAAGCACAATAAACCAATAAAAAAGGAAAAAGATAGATCAAGAAAATCTCATAGCCTACCTCTAGATTGGCTATTATGAACCTTATACAATTATTTTCATTTAATTAAAGTGGAAAAATTCTTTTAAAGTTAAAATATACTCTTGAAATTATATAATTCTTTTCATTTAAAGAGGAAAAATTCTAAAAAGTGTCTTAAAAGCATTGTTTAAGAATTAAGAGATCGAAGTAATTTTTGTATAGAAAAATGATATCATTACTAAGATAATAGTTTGACTTGTATTTTAAAGAGAAAATTTTCTATCATATATTCCTTAAACAATATCTTACATGACACTTGTTAACATAATAACATGATACTTTAAAATAATATATGTTGTGAACTATAAATTTAGGAAACAGATCCTCTCCCGTACTAGAGGGAGTCCAGTTTGATCTCCACCCTTCAATATTTTTTATTTTAATGAACAGTGCACAATAAAAATGGATTGCATGGCTGAGATGTAACATGAGGTGAATTTGACTGGAGAGAATCTACTCTCATAAATTTATGGAGCAATTGACACATTGATACAAGTAATACGGGTCAGGATTACCTTATTTTTTTACACAAGGGGTCATGATTACCTGCCATAATAGAATCCCACTGTTACATGTAGTAGTAAATCCTAGTTTTCTATTTTAAATTATAGTTTGCTCATATTGTATTTTAACAAAATTAGTATAAAATAATATCAACTATTAATTTAAAATCGGACGGTCATAAATAATAACTCCGTCAGAACAATGTGGATTTTTACAGCATAAAATCTTGTTCCTAAATAATAAATACTTAATCTCTTATCTATTTGATCTATAGATTGATGCTTGATCAACGTGTATGATATTGAAAGATGTATATGTTAATCTCTTAAATAAATATCAATTACTTCAAAATATTAATCTCTACTATTACGTATAGAGATATTTTGGTTTGTCTGCTCAAACCAATCATTGTGGCCCCTAATTAGTTCTTCCTTTTTTTAAGAACTTATCTTGGATAATATTTAACAACTCCCACGGATTGAAAACATATGATGGGGTCAGCACAGGACACTACATATGCATTCGAAATCCAATTATATGTGTGATTATTATATCCAAGAATAATAATTGTAATAATCATTTTGTTTGATTTTAAAGGTTAGATTTTATATTTACAACCATTGTGATATTTCATATCATATTCAGACTTGTTTCTAACCTTTAATTTTTTTCAAATCATATTCGTTAAGAGCATCACATTGAATATATATATGATATTTTATATGTCCATGAACATAGTTCAATTAAATTTGATATCACATTTTATATGTAGAATCTAAAGTTTGAATCCAGAATCTCTCACTAATTTATTTTAAGAGGCCAACTTTTAGACATTAGGCTGCAATTTTCACGGATACTTACACCAATTGGTTTGAGATGTATTTATTTAATTTTCCAAAGAATACTCCAAATTTATTATCTCACACTATAGTCCTTTTAATTTCCTAATTCCCTCTATACCTTCCTTCCTTCTCTCTTTTCTTTGCTCCAACTCTCACACCTCACCAACCAAAATGTGGAACAATCTTTATATCCTCACAATATATATGGACACAAACACAAAATAAAATGAAGACATGGAGAGAAAACAATTCTATAGGCTACAGCTAGCAATACCCTCAATTTTTACCAATCCTTTTGGCCTACTAGCTTGTTGATTGTGACTTCCCAACCATGCATGAGTACATATCATCATCAATATCAATATTTCATCATCCACAAACGTTTCAATATTTGTGTGGTTAGGTTTCTTTTAAGAGCAATATATATACCTCTAAATAGGGTAAAATCAATTGACACAAACTAGCCATTGGTCCAAGTCTATGAATAAAATTAAAAATATACATACACATGAGATAAAGACATTTATTATAACTTTACATATTCAACCATTTTCTTAAACAACTAGACATCTTCACTTGCTTAAGGTCCCTACATAAAAAAAAAAAAAAAGTTTTCATTTTGAAAAAATGTGGGGCCCACAAACTACTCATGGTAAGTGAATGAGATAGAAGTAAATCACAACAACTTATGGCATTAGGATTGCTAAGTTAGAGGGAAAAATTGTATGAAATTTGATGATCTCACCACAAGATTTACAGCGATCCCATTGCACATGGGTGTATATCATATCAATAACTACTACTGATGCATAAATATATGATATGGACCCTGTAGTACACTACAACCACTAACATTGTACAATTTGAATAGGTCACAATATTAGTGCCTTAAATATAAGCACAAGTATTAAGAATTTGGGGGGTATATAGATGGTCAAATCATTTTGCATATATGTTGGATTAACAATTTGGTTACCAACAGATCAGTCTATTGCAAGTGGTGCATAATGTGATTTTATAAAATTTGAGGTACCAAGTTCTATTGATCAAAAAATGCCACCTTGAGTCGGTAGATGTAATTTATTTAAAAAATAAAATAAAATCAAGTAGAATAATTTATAATTTATTTTGAATTCTCTCTATTTTTTATTATTATTTTTATTTTTTCTATTGCTAATTTTTTTAATATTTTGGGGAATACAAAAGAGATTTAGACTTATCTAAAGTCACAGATTTGTATTTATATTTTCAAAACTATATAGAAATGAAAAGAATAGAAAATAGAAAGGCTACCAACTAAGAATAATTGGTGTTGAGAGCTTTATGCATGATAGCATAGAGTGGTTAATTTGAAGTATAGAGGAAAAAATAGAAAGAAAAAACGAGAGTGAAAATCTCTGCATTACTGTTTTAATTTATTTAAATATATATTCAAATACTTAATTGAAATTTTATCAAATTATGAATGTTTTTACATATACCTTTGTGTTAGGACCACAATATATGAGTGACAAAGTTCTCCTTCAATAATTATAAAATACCCAAAAAAAAAAGGAATATAAAATATATAGAAACTCATGCTATGTAACTTTTAAGTTTTTAGAAATAGAGTCAAAATCATGCAAACAATAAATAATTAAAATATTTATTTTTTCTAATTATGAATATATGTATTTACAAACATACCGTCAAATATATGTGTCTAACCAATTGGCATGCATGGTTTTACATGGAGTACGTGTGATATGATGGGTTAGGAAGTTACCTAGCTAGTGTACTTTGTGAGTATCTTTTCTCTCGTGAAAAGCAGTTACAAAATTGATATGAGTACACATGGAAAAAAAAAGAGACATTGAATTAATTAGTACTATATTTTCTCTTGTGGAATATATATTTTCATGAGTACTCTTTTCACTTTTTTCACCCATTGTTGGTGTCAACTATACCCTTCTTTCCCTTTTATGGATTTCAATTTCCTGTTGTTACAGCAATACACTGTAATATATTACAATCGTTCGATCTAAATTGGATGACTAAAATTATTTGGAGTAATTTTAAAATTGTATTAATTTCAACCGTTCGATTTGTATTTAATTATTGAGATCTTAAATTGTGTTAAATTTGTGTTGTTTTCAACTGCAAAGAATCTCAATACTATTTTTTCTCCTATAAATAGGTTCTCTTGGTTTGTTACAAAAACACAACAAACACTTCAAAACACTGAACACACAAACTCTACTCTCTTCTTGATCTATGTTCTATTATAATTAATTAGTTTATTTTTCATATATATACACTTTTCCTAATTTTAAATATACACACATATGTTTTGTATAAAAACAATATATGATCAATATTGGAGAACATTATGAAGGAGGAAGGAACTAAGGTTGTTGACAGAAGATAGAGAGCACTAAGGATGTTATGCATATACATATACATGGAGATGAAGGAGCTTATGATCAATTGCATTTCATTTCCTTTGTGCTCTCTAGACTTCTGTCATCCACTCTAAATTAGTCTCCATTTTCTCATTCTTAATTAACTCAAAATCATCATATATTATATCTTCCATATTTCTCCATTCTTGAATTTTTAATTATTGTTAGGTTTTTTTTTTTTGAATGGCAAAGGTATATATTATATTAAAATAAAGGATTATTGTTAGGTTATTTGATCATCAATAATATGTTTGCACACACAAATATAGATATATGAATGTTTATAATTCTGTTTTTTTTTTGTCTTGATGAATCTAGTTTACTTTTCCTCTCAAATTAATTTGCAGCAACTGTTATGATCAAGTTTATGTAACCTTCTCATTTATTTTTACATTTTGAAGGTTACTCTAAGGGTTATGCTAACAAAAGGTTATGCTAAAAAGTGCCCTAAGGGTATTGTTTAAGAAGTCAAAAGAAGTAACTTTTCTAAAGAAAATTGTGTGTTTGTAGTAGTTTTCTATTTTATGATCAAAACAAAGTTTAATGATTGAACATAATTGTACCAAAGTCTAGATATTGTTATTTATTTATTTATTTTTTGTTGTTTTAAATTTGCATTTTGCAGTTTGACATGGACAAGTTGTGACATGAATCTGTGCATATGTATACATTTTCTTTAAGAAAGTAAGCTTACTTATTTTGCTACTTATATATTATTATCAAACTTGAACAAAATGTCTGCAAATATATACTAGCTATTAACTTCTTAATTTTCTTAATTTAAGAAATTAAGTAAACTTTAACTGTGCAGTTCCTTCCATGATTTAGTTAGGATTTAATTTTAACAAAATGTCTGCAAACCTAAGATAAAGATATTGCAAAATAGCAAGAGTAATAAGGGTGTATGGGTTGACTTATTTTTTACTTCTATTCTCCTTGAAAGAAGTTAAGGTTAGGCCAAACTCTAATTTCTTTTCTAAATATCTTAATAAAATAAAATTATCTTGTATGTATAGAAAATATATATTATATATAAAAATAAATTCAAAAATATAGTTGAGATGAGATTTTCAAATCAAGTGGGAAACATTTTATAACATTATTTTTATGGACCACTAAAAAATGAACCAAGGATGGACTCTTATAATTTTTAGAATAAAAAAGAATTTTATAATAATAAACAGTCAAAAATAAATATAATATTTTATTAAATATATTGAAGGCAATCGACTTTAAATTTTTTTGTTTCTTTGACTTTTGGTTTAGTTCATAAATTTATTTGTTTTTTTTTTCTTTTTAATGATATTCATAGGTAGTAGTTGAATAGAGAGACCAACATAATTAAGATGTTTTTCCTTTCCATTTGATGTTTTTGCACTCTATTTTAATTTAGGAAGAAGTCTTTGATATTTGTTTTTTCTTGGATTTATAGGTTTGTATATGTGAAATGCTAAGGATTCATAGAACATAGCCACTGCCCACTACCAATCTACTACTTTGCTTGATGGAGGAAGGACCAAATGGAAATTTAAAGGAATATAAATTTATATCTAGCATGGGAGGATTAGAGAAGGACTAGATGGAAATTAAGAGGAATATCTGGTACAGGGTCCAAAATGATCAATGTGACATATTGTAGGGCATATACTCTGCAGGATATTTTCCAAGTCAGTATACTCCACAGTTCACACCACAATTGTTCACTCACTGATTCGAAGAAGTGTGTGACCACTTTAGTCAATGGTGTACGGAATATATTACAAGATAGGGTACTCTTCTAATTTCTCAGTGGAATATTTGTTGTATATATTCAGTAATTATGAGAAGCACCATTATATAAGTCTCAATGTAAATTTATCAAAGATAATTTAGTATTTACTCATGAATAAACTTTGATTTAGTAATTATCATTTGAATATCATCTTTTAATTTAGAGCTGTCAAAACAGATTATGTAACTCTAAATGAGTTTGTCCAAATAAACTTCAGGTTTTATTAAGTCGGGCCAAAAGTTCATATCAAAACTTCGGAGCCCGGCACCCCGGTCCTATGCAAACCGCGGACTTGACGGGCCATCCATATTAATTTTTTTTTTTTACATTTTTTCATAAAAAAATATTGTAAATTAGTTTATGAAAATAAATTTAAAATTGGTTTACAAGTCTAAGGGATGTACATAGGCCGGATTGGGTTGAGTTTAAACAAAACTAAAACCCGAACCATATATGGTACTTCGGATTGGGTTGAGCAAAATAACCACCCACTTTATTTTGCTTTATAGGGGTAACGGGCTACCCGTGGCCTATTTAGACTAGCCCGTATTTTAAACAGGCTTTTTTTGGCCTAACTAAAAAGCACTAACAAATTAGGGCTAATATTTGAAGGCGCAAACCCTATATTCATTCGGGTTTAACAGGTCGACCCATATAGACTAACCTATTTTTACAGTACTAATTCAATTACTAGTATATGTGGATGATCAATTGTATGCAACACCAAAAGTTTGTGTATATAAGTCATCTTAAATGGCAATGCCAATATATATATGCAAATATACGCCTAAATTTTCTCTCATATTAAGATCGGAATGAGCATATATATTATACCCTTTTCTCAATTACTCTTATTTTTTTCAATAAAACTAATTAATGTTATATATTTGGAAAATTGAAATTGTCTTTTTTAAACAAATATGGTTAATTATCTTTTGTCTCCTCTTCTTTAAGGTATCTTCATATGACTCCTCTAAATCAAATATAGGTTGGTTTGTTAATGATATATCAACATCATTATTTAAATATGGTAAGAAGTAATCTCAACATTTAAATCTATATCACACAGTGTGAATCTAGCATTGGTTGAAGTCATAGTTGAAGCCTTAATTTTGATTAAAGAAGTTGGAGGGAAGTTAATTTTTTTCTTAGCTTTTGATTAATGTGAAGTTGGAATAATTTTTATATTAACTTAAAATAATTAAAAAGATTATACCATATTTAAAAAATTGACAATTGTTTATTATTAGAGAGAGAGAGTGCAAAAAATAAGAATTTGTTGGAGAAAGAGATAGTAACTAACAATTGTTTGTTATGAGAGAAATATAACATATTAAATTTATTGAAAAGAGAAAGTGTGTGCAAAAAACTAAGAATTTATTGGTAGATTGAAATGAGAGTATAATTGGAAGAAAATGTGCAAAAATACACTTCGTTAAAATGACACTTAAAAAAGAACGGATGAAGTATTTGTTTTGGGGAGTTGAACTCATCTTCTTAGAGAGTACTCCATCCGTTCCTTTTTATTTGTCGTTTTAGAATAGTGACATCAAATTAAGAAAATGTATTTTTGTACTTTATCTTCCTATTATACTCTAATTTTAATCCACCAATAAATTCCTATTTTCTTGCACACACTTTCTCTTTCCAATAAATTTAATGTATTATGTACAAAAAAAAAACCAAAATTTAATATGTTATGTACCAAAAAATATTTTAAAAAATAAATAGTTTTCCAAATATATAGCATTAATTAGTTTTATTGAAAAAGTAAGAGTAATTGACAATGAGTATAATCGACAAAATATAACCTAAAATTATCAAAATGACAAATAATTTCAAACAATTTTTTCTAAAACGACAAATAAAAAGAAACGGGAGGAGTATCAACTAGATCAATTTGCAACAGTAGAATGTGAACTATTATTACTTCCGTTCTTAAAACTAAGATCATCTTGAAAAAAAATTAATGGTATTAATTATTTTTTAACTAACATACTGCTATTTATGGTGCATCTTTTTCTACATTTAGTAATATAAATACTTTTAAAAAAAAACAATTACTCAATCCCTATCTCAAAGAATAAAATTGTAAAAATAATACAAGTTGTCAAAAACGGTAATGCCACAATCAACCTTTTAATTTCTATGATTTTCTCAAAGGCGATTTATTTTATTTTTTTTATAAATTAAGAGCATTTGAATATCAAGATAGGAATAGGCATCCAATCATGTTGGCTCCGCTATGCTTCCATTTCCTCTATTTATATCTCATATTATATTAAAAAGAAAAGAATAAAAAAAAACTAGTATTTATTAATCACTACTCCTTTCGGTTTTATATATACACAAAAATTCTACTCATTGAATAACTGATGTATTTAATTTAGGGTTTTTCTAACCTGTGCACAATTGCACAGGATAAGCAACAATTAATGGTCCACTTTCTCTTTTTCTCTCTCTTCCCTCAACACAAATTTTTTTTTTCTTTCTTTTCTCTCTCTTTCTCACGGCAGATCTTATTTATCTCTCTCTCTCCTTTTCACCATCTCACCACCAAATCAATACTACCAAGTTAGAAAAATCCATTGATTTTTTTTTTCTTCTATCTCCTCCTGTTAACTTTTACTTATATTATTTCTTTCCTTGACTTTTTCATCGCTCAAACATCACTGGCCACCACCACCTCCACCACCGGCGACCGTCACCACCGCCACTTTCACCGTTCAAACATCACTGCCATACAATGTTTTGGAATGGTTGAGAAAGCATTTGATGTATTTGTTAATTTGAAAACGGTTGGATTTGTAGCATCTACAGCTACTTCAATTGCCTTTGTTTTTTTTATGTGCATTTGATGTTTTTGGTAATACTGATTTGGTGATGAGATGGTGAGAAAGAGAGAGATGCAAATGCAAGTCCAGATCTACGGTGAGTGAGAGAAAAAAAAATATAAAAAGCTGTGTTGGAGTAAAGAGAGAGAAAGTGATGCATAGAAAATCATAAAAAGTGGAGCATTAATAGCATTAATTGTTTATCCTGTGCAATTGTGCACAGGTTAGAAAAACTCTTTAGTTTATATTATGAATTAAATACATCAGTTATTTAATGAATCTAAAAAAAATTATGAGATTTGATAGAATATTTTTTTTGAAACGGGATTTGATAGAATATTTTCTTCATTTAAATTTATTATTATAATAATCAAAGTGCAAGAAGTAAGAGGATTTAAAGTTATTCTTTAAAAAGAAAAAAGTAGGTTCAAAACTAAAGGACATAAGTATACTCCATATGGAATGGATGGCTCTGTCCACAATGAAAAGGACTTTCCCATTATAGTGTCTCAAAAATTAAAATTGTGTGGCTAAATTAACCCCCATCATGCGACATTTTCCAACTCTGGAAATGCAATAAATACTTTCCATTAATTACACGTTTCGTTTTCTGATTTGCTGTGCAATACTCAGGGGCGTCTCCGAGTTTTTGGAGGCTCTGTGCAAGATATAAAAGTGGCCCTTTAATAATAAACAAATAATTTAAATTATTGATTTAAATTGCATATAATTGCATTAAATCAAATAGGACAAAAAAAAAGATAAAAAATACAAAATAATTATCTTTGTATATAACGTCAAAAAGGAACATCCTAATCTAAGATTAAATTTTATACAAAGATTAAAATGGACTAGAACTATATTTACGAGTATAGATAACTAATTTATTGATACTCATTTGATATTTTATGAACATTAACAATATATAACTATTATTTTAGGCCTAAAAATTAATCTATTAATATACATCTGATATTTTATAGGTATAAATAATATATAAGTAATATTATATTACCTCAAAATTTTGAGTTGAGGCCCTCAAAATTTGGAGGTCCGGTGTCATCGCACATCCCACACATGTGTGTGGGACGCCCCTGGCAATACTCACCATTTCAGAAAATATTGTGACCCATGTATAAAGAGAAATTATATCACTTTCCAATTTAATTTCTCAATTCAATTCATTTTCTCTTCTAGGCCTTGCTTACCACTTGCTTTATCTTCGCTTCTTTTTTGTCAGGTAGCCTAGTGGCTTGAAAATTCACCCATAAGATAAATAAGTGGAGTGTCCAGGAATCGAACCCCCGCTCCTGCATATAAAATGTTGCTTTATCTTTGCTTTATATATATATGTATAGTAGCTCATATAATGTGTCTTTGGAGAGGTCGCTGATTAGATTAGGGTACATCGTGTATAATTAAGCATATCTTATATCAAAAGTAGTATAGGTTTCTTTTCAAAAAAAAAAAAAAAGTAGTAGGTTTAGTAGAAGGAGTTAGACTCTTTAAATATATACTGAATTAAGTATGAAATTGATCGAAAGAGGTGCTCGAATTAAGTCAAGAATCGCCTTGAAGATATATATTTATAATCAGAAAAAACAAAAGTTCAACTTACGTACTATTTAGTGGGTTAGTTAATTTTAACTCAAAATTCTAAGATAATATTATAGCATTTCAAGAAAAATATTGGGTCATCTTCATAAAACTTGGGTAGAATTCTTCTACTATAACGCTGGGTTTGGATTACTCTTGTAAAATTTCGAATACCTCTTATACATTAATAAATGTGTCTAGAAAATCGAAAAGAAGTTTATATTTAAAGAAAAATCTTATCTTTGATAAAATGTTTATAATTAGGGACGGAGGGAGTATTAAGTGTGTGAGTGTGTGACCCCAATAATTTATATGTATTGTAAGAAAACTAACTTACAGCTTATCTTTAAACGAAAAATACTTATATCAAGAAAGGTTCATGAGATGTTGACCTTACATAGGGATGTTTTCGCTATGACTTGAGTGAAATGGAACAGGTACAAGTAATCTCATTCATAGACTATGGTTCGTTTGACCTATATGGCTCACACGAGTATGGTCTATTTTGATGTGGGCCTAAATGCATGGGTGTAGTTAGTTGGGTAGGCAACCCCATCTTTTAAAAAAGAATGAAGTTGGTGTTTTTAATGAGAGAGTGTAACTTTTCGCACTCCTTGAATTTCTTCGGCCGCCCCATGAAATTACCAAACTAACCCCCTCGCCATCGAGGGTGTGAATAGTTTTCGCTTTCTACAAAGCGAGTGTGTTAATTTATGACGTTTCTTCCATAGTCAAGATACATCCACCCCCCACCCGAAATCTGGGAATAATATTGTTCGTCTTCTGTATTGCAAACATTAGGTAATTTGTTTGCCTTGTTAAAAGCGAACACTGCTCCAATATAAGATGCCCTCACCTTCTTCCCCTCATTTATTACAAATTTTTTATAAAAAAAATTATTACTCCCTCCGTTTCTTTTTAAGTGTCCAAAAACATCGAATTTAGCGTTTCTATTTGTTAGACTACGAGGCTAACCACTTAGAGGGGGGTGAATAAGTGGTTCCGTTAACCAATTGAGTTTTTAAAAAATTGTTCGGTTAAACGTGCGTGCGGAAGCGACTCCGGGATCGGTAGTCTCTTTGCACCGTTTTGACTTATTGAAAAAGTAACTAAGCCGATAAAACGTATTGAGGAAAAGTCGATCGGAATAAGATATTCAAAAACTAATTCAATTAACAACAACGTTTCCAAGCAAGTTATTCGATTCTTTCAAAAACAATTCACAACACAAGATAATAACAATTGAATCCTTGTGAACACTTACGAACACACAAATTCAATTGTTTACGAATATAATGAAAGCAATAAAGAATGAAAGTAATGCAATCAACACACGAGGATTTGATTAGGGAGTTCCCCGGATTTCGCGTCGTCCACGCGTATGTCCGAGTACGTCTCCCCCCAAATAACCAAACGGGTTATTTGAGATATGTATAGAATGAAAAACAACTTGAACACAAGTGCACAATTTACAAAGCAATCAATAACCCTATTGACTCGAAATGTAAAACTATGCAAACCCTCAATCGACGAACGAATCTTCACCCTCTGATTCCAACGATCCTACCCGTGCAACTCCTTGCAACGATCGTCCAGCTGAGTCCTTCGATTCTTCTCAATTGATCCTCCAAGATATCGAACAATCTTGGATCCCTAGTGAGCAATCCAACCTCCTTGCACAAATCAACCCGATCGCGAATCTGCTTCACCACGAATCGCACCGAACGTTATCGACCAAGCGTACAACTCCTAAATGATTGATCCCATACTCAATCTTCAATTGTTGCAACTTGATGGAAGATGATGATCTTGTGAAGGATAACACTTTGATCCCAATTTTTCACCCAAATTGTATCCAAAGTGTTTTACCCAAAGCACTTCTTGCTCTCTCAATGATTCTCACTAGATTTCTCAGTTGTGTTCAGTTACTGTGATTGTTTCATTTCTTACAAAGGAACCCACACATTGCTATTTAAAGAGAAAATAGAATGAGCAAATTTAGGCATAATTTTCAGTAGATGTATCGATACAAATGATTGTTTGTATCGATACAAAGCCCTTGACCAACGTTCAATTTTGAAAATCTTGACCTTTGTATCGATACAAACACGGGATGTATCGATACAAACATCAGAATCTTGAAATCTTGACTGATATGTATCTAAGCATGCAAGCATGCTTCGAATCATATGAAGCTTGCTGGTTTTTCAGAACATATACACATGTATCGATACATGCAAGCATGTTTCGAATCATATGGAACATTCTGTTTTTGTATAGAAGCTTTTGTATCGATACAGAGCCTGTGTGTATCGATACAAAGTGCTCAAAATGTACCAGAACAAGTTTCAGGACATTTGTATCGATACAGAAATGTATGTATCGATACAAAACACCAAAAAGTCAGTTTTTCAAGGTTTTGAAAATAGTTCTTTGTTGTCAAGTCATTTGTAAAGTTTGCCAAAATATGTTCAACCTATTTTCATGTGTTTTGACAATTATTAAAACATGAGGATGAACTGGTGCACTTACATTCTCCCCCTTTTTGATAATTGTCAAAACTATGCATAAGCTAAACTAAGCCTATACCTATTATGCAAATAAAAATAGCAATGATATACAGACGCAAAAACAACACCAAGGCTTAATCACAAAAGCTTGCTCCCCCTGAGTTGATGCCATAATGCGTTTGATGATCCTTTAGCTTGTGCATCCAAATCTCTCCCCCTTTGACAATATCAAAAAGAAGAAGAGAGCACATTAGCAGTAACAAGTCCAAGCAAATTTTCCATCTATTAAACATATCGTGCACTTACATTTGTCGAAATGCACTTTATGATATAGTATCCTAATCAAAATAATTACATATAACGATATGCCAAAATATATCAATGACGAATACCAAATATCATGATAACACATGGAATGTAGAACGACAAACCATAAACCAACTCATGATTATTTAAAACACATCGACATTTTTGTAATAAAACATACCAAAATATGGGACGAAAAAATAAACAAAACCATGCAATTAAATGCATAAACATACAATAATAATCCAAACATACGAAATAATTCAAAATGAAGTCACACAAGCCAAAGTGAAATGTTGCTCAAAACATAGCAACATTAAATAATATCCGTACAACCAAATCGAAATAAAGAAAGTCACGAAATAACAAAAGAGATTGTTCATGCGATAAAAGAAATGAAATGCCATAAAAACAAGATACATCATCAATATTCATTCATGTCATCCGGTTGTTGGTTAAGGTTGAAGTAATGGTCAACGGAGGAATTTTGTTTTACTAGCTCATCCACTTGGTTTTGGAGATTATCAAACCTTGCAACATTGTAACTATGCATATCCTCAAGTCTCTTGTTGACATTACTTTGAAACATGTCTTGTTTCAAACTCATTTCCTTCAACATATCCATAATGGCATTGTTGCTTACTTGAGAAGACTCACCTTCCATGCTATCACTTTCATGCAATTCCAATCTTAGTCTTTTGCCCCTTTCCTCTTGAATTTCATGCATCGGCTCTTCATTATCATCCTCTTTTCCACAAAACTCATACTCATTAGTCGTATCATTCCACTTGTAATCCATTTTCTTCATTTGTGTCATGCTAAAAACTTGATCCCTCTTAGGACTTATCCATAGACCCGCGAGGTTATAGGTTATCTTGAAGTTCTCTAAGATATTCCGAATCAAGCTAGAGTATGCGAAGAAGTGGTCCTTTTTCGAATTTCTCAAAGCAAACATGCGACTAACAAAGTAGTGAGGCCAATCCATCTTTTTGTTTTCCATCATAACATACATCAAATCAATATCCTTCCAATCTAGTCTAGAGTAAGGTCCTCCTCTAGGCCTTAGAATGTGGTTCACAATCCAAAGTAGAACTCTAGGTCCTTGCTTAAGCCTTCCCGCTTTTCCATTTGGACTCTTACCATTCTTGGTTAGAGTGCAAGAAAACTCAGACATATTATACTTAGGACCTTCAGTATCAGTGAATCTTTGCAACTTCTTACCGGTTTCCAACCCAAAAAGTCCTAACCATAGCTTGTTGGATACTTTGAAAATTTTCTTCCCAATACAAAATTCAAATTCAGCACCATTTTGTTCTTGTATACCAGCATAAAAGATCCTAACAAGTTCCTCTATGTAAGCATCTCTTAAATTGCAAAATGTGCTAAGTTTTTCTCTTCTAATGATCTCAGCAATATCACCCAAATGTAATTCCTCAAGTTTTTCTACACTTACAGCATTTTGAGGAATCACTTTCTTCTCTGAGCAATTTTTAATGAAGAAGTTCAAGTAGTTTTCATGGATGAAATTTTCTCTCCTAAAATTTTGATCATGAGTAGTGGTCCTAATTATCTTAGTCCTTCCATCATTTTTCTTACTATTGCTAGCCATTCTAGAAGTTTAGAAGAGTAAGATGTTACCTTTGAATTTTGAGAAGATGAAGAAGGTGTGTACCCAAATTTGGAGATATTCAAAGCTTCCAATGTGAATTTTATGTAGCTTGAACCCTTGAATTTGATGGAGTATTAGGAATGGGTAAGGAATTTGAGTGATTTGGAGTTAAATTTTGAGATGATTTGGTTAAGTTTTGAGAGAGATTGAGAAATTGGGAATAAGGGTTTTGGAGAGGTTTCATGAGTTTCATGTTTGAAGAGGAAGAGTGGTTGAGTTGTTGTGATGAATGAATGAATGAAAAAGTCATGTAAAACTTGTTTCTACGCGGTTGTATCGATACAAACAGTAATATGTATCGATACAAGTCAGTTGTTTTGAAGCATGTATCGAAGCATACCTGTATGTTTCGAAGCATGGTCGCCTTGCTGTTTTTCTCAGCACGCCATGTATCGATACTCACTTGTATGTATCGATACAAGTCAGGTTAATTTTGAAAAATTTGAAATTTTGAAAAATAACTGACATGTATCCATCCACAATTCATTGTATCGATCCAAAACACATTATTTTCAATTTTTCTCAAATCACATGAATCAAAAGGTTCAAAAAGAAATTTCGATGATTTTCAATTAACACGTATGAAAGAAACACATACAATCATGATGGTATATGCGTATATATGTGAACCAAAGCAAATCTTAACATGAGAACACATGTTAAACCATAGATGCATGATAAAAGAAATCACATAACATAGTTAAAGTACCACAAACAATCATATGCGAAAAATATATATATATCTATGTATGTATGCAAAAATTACACATAGATGCTAAACATAACATATACATTCTAATATGAACTTAATAAGATAGTTGTAATGATTTTTGTCAAATCCCCATTTGAGACGTATAAAGCTCAAAAACTTATTAATATTTTTGAGTAAGAATTCTTGGAAATGGAGGATTAGACAAATATCAAAACTTATATCATATTAAGATAGAAAATGCATGTATATGATCACAAACACAAATGCTAAACAAAATATGTATAAAGCAAAGTTAAAGAGTAGAATCTTCCCTTAAGTATTTGATGAAGGAAGTGATCAATTTCCACATCGTTTTGTGTTGGGTTGAGTCGTATCTTTTCACCTTACTTGTTTGTAAGTCTTGAGCCACTCGTTATCAATGTCTCTCATCAATGGCTTCAAGACGCTTACCTACATGTTTAGACATTTGAAATAGGTCCCCAACTCATATTGGGTCCTAGTTTGTTAGTATCAACATTATTGTCTAACTTAGGTAACCATTGCAATATGCCTTTAGGTACTAAGGTTTTCCGTGCTTGGCATTTTGCAATCGTATGTCCTTTGTTACAACAATAATGACAAACAATATGAGGATTACTTTTCTTGTGATCCTTTTCAACAAATTTATACTTTTTATTTCTCGGTTTAAAAGATTTGTTGAATTTAGATGGATCAACCGCAAAAGTAATCTCCGGCTTGGATGGTTCTTTTAACTTCTCTTGTAGTTTTCGTAAATCTCTACTTAAGTAAAAGCATCCATCACATCCGGTATATTCATTTCCACAACTATCATAATTCACAAGAGGTTTTTGAACCAAAGATTCTTTGAGAGCTTTCAACTCATGTTCCGTTTCCGAAACTTTAACCTCAAGGTATTTATTGACTTGCATTAAACCCTTTAATCGTTGAAAAGCCTCTTGAGTTTCTTTGTGTAGTTTTTCAAAAGCAACTTGTAATTCATGATATTCCAAGAGAGTATATGAACTAGAGGGATCTTGGTTTACCTTTTTAGGAACAAGTTTCTTACGATCGTGTGATGTCAAACACACATTTGCCAATCCTTCTTCACCGCTTGAACTAGAGCTTGATGATGAAGAGGAAGATGAGCTAGAGCTCTCCCATGCAACGTAAGCTTTCTTTCCCTTGTCCTTGCTTCCCTTTTTGAATGAAGGTGATTCTTTCTCCTTTCTCTTGAGCTTGGGACAATCCGGTTTAAAGTGACCGATTTGTCCACATTCATAACATGCTCCCTTTTTAGAGTACTTGACATCTTCCTTCCTTCTATGGTAACCACTATCTTTCCGATATTTCTTAAGATTTTCATCGGAGTGCCTTATCCCATTTTTCTTCACATACCTATTGTAGCGCCTAACGAAGAGTCCCATTTCCTCATCATCGGAATCATCTTCGCTTGAGCTACTTTCCACATGCTCTATCCTTTTGGACTTGGTGGACTTTGAAGTAGAGGCTTTTAGAGCTATAGACCTCTTGTCCTTTTCCTTTTCCTTGTCATTGTGCTTTACCTTCTTTTCGCTTTTCTCATGCTTTTCTAGCAAGTTTAGCACATGTTCATGCTCCGTGAGTTTGCCAAACAAAGTTGTAAGATTCAATGAGGTAAGATCATTAGCTTCCTTAATCGCGGTGACCTTAGGTTGCCAATTCCTACTAAGACATCTTAAAATTTTGTTAGTAGCATCTTGGTTGGAAATTGGTTTTCCCAAACCGTGTAACTTGTTGGTGATTTTGATAAAGCGTTGTTGCATATCCTCGATGGATTCTCCATCTAGCATATGAAACAACTCAAATTCTTGTGTCAAAGTATTAATTTTGGATATCTTGACATCATTGGTACCCTCAAAGTGAGTAACCAATGTGTCCCACATTTCCTTAGCCGATTCACAATGCGACACATGATAGAATTGATCAATCCCAAGGGATGATATTAAAATGTTTTGTGCCTTCGCATCGTAATTGACTTTCTTCTTTTCCTCATCCGTCCATTGTGCCATTGGCTTATTTGCGACAACACCATGAGCATCCGTTATAGTTGGAGCAAACGGACCATTCTCAATGGCATTCCACACTTCACTATCAAAAGAATTGATGTGAATACGCATGCTACTTTTCCAATAGTCAAAATGATCTCCATTGAATACCGGAGCCCTATTATACGCCCCTTTTGGTGCAAAAGCCATGTTGTCTAATAATAGGCACAAATTACTCGGTTTAATCGTTTAAAATCAACCGGGCTCTTGATGCCACTTGTTAGACTACGAGGCTAACCACTTAGAGGGGGGTGAATAAGTGGTTCCGTTAACCAATTGAGTTTTTAAAAAATTGTTCGGTTAAACGTGCGTGCGGAAGCGACTCCGGGATCGGTAGTCTCTTTGCACCGTTTTGACTTATTGAAAAAGTAACTAAGCCGATAAAACGTATTGAGGAAAAGTCGATCGGAATAAGATATTCAAAAACTAATTCAATTAACAACAACGTTTCCAAGCAAGTTATTCGATTCTTTCAAAAACAATTCACAACACAAGATAATAACAATTGAATCCTTGTGAACACTTACGAACACACAAATTCAATTGTTTACGAATATAATGAAAGCAATAAAGAATGAAAGTAATGCAATCAACACACGAGGATTTGATTAGGGAGTTCCCCGGATTTCGCGTCGTCCACGCGTATGTCCGAGTACGTCTCCCCCCAAATAACCAAACGGGTTATTTGAGATATGTATAGAATGAAAAACAACTTGAACACAAGTGCACAATTTACAAAGCAATCAATAACCCTATTGACTCGAAATGTAAAACTATGCAAACCCTCAATCGACGAACGAATCTTCACCCTCTGATTCCAACGATCCTACCCGTGCAACTCCTTGCAACGATCGTCCAGCTGAGTCCTTCGATTCTTCTCAATTGATCCTCCAAGATATCGAACAATCTTGGATCCCTAGTGAGCAATCCAACCTCCTTGCACAAATCAACCCGATCGCGAATCTGCTTCACCACGAATCGCACCGAACGTTATCGACCAAGCGTACAACTCCTAAATGATTGATCCCATACTCAATCTTCAATTGTTGCAACTTGATGGAAGATGATGATCTTGTGAAGGATAACACTTTGATCCCAATTTTTCACCCAAATTGTATCCAAAGTGTTTTACCCAAAGCACTTCTTGCTCTCTCAATGATTCTCACTAGATTTCTCAGTTGTGTTCAGTTACTGTGATTGTTTCATTTCTTACAAAGGAACCCACACATTGCTATTTAAAGAGAAAATAGAATGAGCAAATTTAGGCATAATTTTCAGTAGATGTATCGATACAAATGATTGTTTGTATCGATACAAAGCCCTTGACCAACGTTCAATTTTGAAAATCTTGACCTTTGTATCGATACAAACACGGGATGTATCGATACAAACATCAGAATCTTGAAATCTTGACTGATATGTATCTAAGCATGCAAGCATGCTTCGAATCATATGAAGCTTGCTGGTTTTTCAGAACATATACACATGTATCGATACATGCAAGCATGTTTCGAATCATATGGAACATTCTGTTTTTGTATAGAAGCTTTTGTATCGATACAGAGCCTGTGTGTATCGATACAAAGTGCTCAAAATGTACCAGAACAAGTTTCAGGACATTTGTATCGATACAGAAATGTATGTATCGATACAAAACACCAAAAAGTCAGTTTTTCAAGGTTTTGAAAATAGTTCTTTGTTGTCAAGTCATTTGTAAAGTTTGCCAAAATATGTTCAACCTATTTTCATGTGTTTTGACAATTATTAAAACATGAGGATGAACTGGTGCACTTACACTATTTAACTGTCCATTGGGTATTTTAAGAGGATGATTTGTAAATTATACCCTTTGTCAATTACTCATATCTTTTTCAATAAAACTAATTAATGCTATATATTTGGAAAACCAAATCTTTTTTTTTTGTACATAACATATTAAATTATTTTTTTTGTGTGCATAATATATTAAATTTATTGGAAAGAGAAAGTGTGTAAAAAAAGGATTTTATTGGTGAATTAAAATTAGGGTATATTAGGAAGATAAGGTACAAAAATACACTTTCTTAATTTAATGTTACTATTCAAAACGGACACTTAAAAAGAAACCGAGGGAGTATAATTTATTAGAGCTCAGGCTACCTGTGGCCTATTCTGATTAACATATTTTAATCTACCTTTAACGGGGAAAAAAATTCGGGCTAGAATTTTTAAGCGCAAGTCCGAAAAAAATGGGGCTTGGTAAGCCAGCCCATTCGGGCTAGCCCATTTTGACAGCTCTATCCTCCACCACATTTTCAGGCACTAGCGGCCCCGCTTTGCCGTCCCTCAGTTCCCTCTACATTGGTACCATGGAAGGTACCATCGAATGATGCAACAATCCAAAACAAAGAGAAGGATGGGATGTTAAGAGATCTGAGAGAGGGTGAGACTTAGGGTTCATTTGGTTGGAAAAAAGTGGAAAGTAAGAAAAATACGAAAACCTAAGAATGAACTTAAATTAAATCTTAGTCCAAGTTAACTCCTCGATTTTCGTATTTTCCTTCCTTACCACTTTTTTTCCTTCCAACCAAATGGACCATTAGGGTAGAGGATTTATTGTGTTACTATAGGGGCACATACAATAGGATGTTGATTCTCTGTGTAGACAAATGACACAGGAACACGTTTCTAATCTCGACCATTGATTTGAAATCAAACGTCTCAAATCAAACACAGACAAAATAAACTATAAACAATCTAGGACGTCAATTAAATATTGGACGGTCATGACGAGTAACTACATGATGCGGTTACTGTGTCAAATCCAATCCCCATACACTATAATACAACCAATGAATTAAAAAATACTAATCATAACTTTGTGCTTATAAATAATCAAAACATCTTAGAAGATAGGGAGAAAAAAAAATGTCACATAAGTCACCAAAATTTATTTCTTATTTTGCCGGTGCAACATATTCTCATGTACACAAAATAAATATTGATGGCTTTTCTAGCTCAGGATTATTTTCTTCGCCAAAATTGCTACATAAAGAAACAAGGAGCTGAGCTACAAATATTTTACAATACATCTTCAAGGTGCAGTTTTTTTTGGATAAGTTAAGACAGGGGACATATATAATATGTCCCACCTAAGTTGGCACCAATAGACATCCCAATGCTATGCCTCTAGCTCATAATCAAGGTGCAAGCTTAAGCTTTGAAGTGTCTAAGAACTTTTATCCACCGCTTTCCCCAAGGATGTGAAGTTCAACCTGAAAATAAGGAGTCAATCAAACAAATTTAGCAAAAAGTAACAAAAATAACATTACAGAGAAATATGTACAGACGGTGTAAAATAATTCTACACTATCAACCGATAACAATCATGTATACCGCCACATCCCTCCACTTTCTTGATATGACATGGAATATGAGATCATTCATATTGGATGTCAGTGTAAAATTAATTTAATTAATTTACACCGACAGGGCATATCCTTTAAACTCATATGATGTTTAATGATAATGTAAAAAGTTTTATATAGTCATCAAATTATCTCTCCCTATATAGTCATCAAACTATTTTAGGAAGTAATATAACAATCAGACACTATGGTGAAATATGATTGAAATATTGTCTATACCTGATAAGAGGCTTCTTCTGCGGTACAGGAGCAGGAATCCCACATAACAATGGTGCTGTCAGCTCAGCAGGCTTTTTATTCAAAAAAATATGAACAGAAAAAGGGGAGGAAAAAAAAAGTTAGAACTGCTTCAATTCCATAACACTATTAAACAACTTGTAATAATTTTCACATAATGCAACTGTAATAGAACACTTGTTAAGGTATAAATAAAATAAGTAGCAAGTGATGGTCATTCCAAATGTAGTTGTTTTTGTAATCTTGGATTAATGGTTCATCTGGATTGACTTATTTGAGTTATCTATTGACATAAACACTTGTTTAAGAGAGTTTATGGAAATAGCTTATGACACAAGTTTTTTCAACTTATTTCCATAAGCTCTCAAGGATACCTTATGAACAATGTATATCTTATATAAAAACAGTATGACTATTTTATCTTTTATCATAAAAATAACTTATACATATGCACTTATATAATACGCACTTAGGCTATAATTAAGTTGTTTATCCAAACTCCAAAAAAAAAAGTTGTTTATCCAAACCGGTTGTAAGTGACAGAACAAATGCAAACTCAATACCCTCGTTAAAAAAACATAAAATACCCTGTCAACTTTATGTGACATGTTATGATGTAATTTAAATGGATGCAAGATAACCTCATCATATATATATAGGAAGCATTTAAAGAAAAGCTAGTACGAACTATTTACAATTGTTGCATTGTATTTTATTGAAGAATCTGACAGTGAAAATATTCCATATTTAAGCCAGAATAAGAGAATAACCTCTAGCTCTTCCAAGCCTCCATTAGAAAATAAATGAGTTGAAGATACAGTTTCCTTAGAAATAACTTGCTCTTCCACCACCGCAAACTTTGAGTTTGGAGAGTCAAAATTGTTGCTTTTCACGCTCCCACCATTATCATTGATTTGATTTCTATAGCCCAAATCTTCTTCAAGCTCATCCGGTTCTTCTGCCAAAGCTTGATGCGCTTCATACGGACCAGACATAATCTGCTCGATGGCTAGTCGTTCTTCTTCTTTGGTGTTAGATGTATCAGGAGCATCAGGTTGTTTGTTATGCATCGCTGATACATCGGGTACACTACCACCAGAAGGAATCTCACCAGCCGATTTCAGACAAGGTTGCTCGCTCTTTTGATCGCCCATACTATTGACTTCAGAGTCATCGTATTTCATAGAACAAGAACTAGTAGCACTAATAAGAGTTCTTTCTTCATGAACTTCCCTATTGGGAGGAGATAAAGAGGACTTTGAAATCCTCGAGTTATTATTATCCTCCAATCGCTTTCTTTTCCTTGAGTCATCTGCTCCAAGTACAGCTGTTTTACCTCCTTGAGACTTTTCTGCTTGACGTTGACCAGAAACCCTTGATTTCGAACTTTGTTTATTCTCTCCAGTTGATTTAGACAGATACGAAGGTCGAATGCCACCAGGAAATATGAAATTTGGTATGTTACGGCGTTTCACATGGGAGACGTGGATTTCCATTCCAGGTTTCCATGAAGTGTACGCGTTGACAGAATTCTTAAAGTCTTCTACAGTTAGCCTTATATCAAATTGCTCACCTTCATTTACCGGAACTCCTTGCTTACGCTGCAGACCCATAAAGTAACATTGGTGGAAGGATCTAGATTTGTCTGAAAATTCGCCAGGATATGGATGACACTGTAGCATGCCATAAGTGTACCTCTCAATCTGCAAGTTATCAAATTGAGATTCAAATCGTGAATCGAATCTTCGTATGAGTCGTAATTCATTACCAATAAAATTATCTATTTTTAGTTTAAAGTAAAAACAGATGACATAGCAAAGTTATATGTTGTATATGGACCTCAAAATAATTGAAGATTAAAGTCATAAATCACATGAAAAAAGAAAAATGGGTGACTATATAAAGTTGGGGAAAACAATTGACCGATGACACTAAGGTTAGGTAGTGATTCATTAGAATGAATCCAGATTCATCATAAGGAAAGAAGATACACACTAGAGATTCATATCAATTGGGTTTGATTTTGTATTGAACCAAGATATGACTCACGAGTCATACGATATTGATATAACCATGTAAAGAACAACCAATATAGGTTATACATTATGCAAGAACAGAAAATGATAAGTCATATGATATCCCACACCCCCTCCCCCCTCTCAAAACCAAAGAAAATGAAAAGGAGGGGAATTAAGAGAACAAATATAAACAGTAATAACAAATGATAAATTGTGCAGTGTTATACCTTCAATGTCAATTGGCGAAGACGAGACTCAACCCATCCTTTCCATTGTCTAAGGTCGTCCGGATTCTCTGCTGTAATGTCTATCTGTAGGTAATTCTTGTAAGCTTCAAAAAAGGGATAAGGCTCAAAAAGAGTATCCCAGTCAGCCTTGCTAGCCTCCATAGCCTACAAAGACATAAACATCGACAGAAAAAAAAAAGAAAAAAAAAGAAGAATATTGAATCAAATTCAATTCAAATTTCATTAACCGAACTAGAAAAATTGATTGAGAATATTCATATGATTTGCCGAAAGAAAACATTTTTTTATGATCTTCATATCATACCTCACATATTTCAGTTCCCCTCTTAAACTCGTCCGACATAATACGCAGTGTACTTGTTGTCACATTGTAAGTAGAGTTCATGCAAGGATAAGCAGGAGTAATTATAGGCATTAAATGATATTTATCTTTAGGATTCCTTCTAGGATCCCAAACCGATAGTCCAAGAGATCCTTCTTCAATAGCACAAAGCATAACTGGATTCGGCCATCGCCACTGAGTATACACCCTAAAGAATCGAGACACCAACATATTAGGAAGTGCGTTAGGATAAAGCTGGCATATTCGACCAACAAGCAATGCCAGGTTAATACCACCAAGAAAACCAGCAACCTGTCAATGAAATATCAAAAAGATGCTTTAGGAAAATCAATATCAAATAACAATGAACGATTTTGGAACAGATAATAAGCAATCATGTATAGTAGTTATGTCATACATTTGAATATACACCACGACGCTTTGCCCAAAACCTCATGCATCTTAATGTTGTGCGAAAATTCTGCATTTCAGAAACAGAATACAATCATTCATAATAATGTCTGTCACACAAAAGCTTAACATAAAATATAGGTGAGTAAATTTTATAACCACCACCTGAATATTCGGAACTAAACGCAGGACTTGATCAGTTACTCTACATCCATTGAGACTGAGAACAGTCTGTTCGTCTACATTTTGTAATATTGATTCCTGTGATACATCTAAGTCCTGCCCAAAAATTAAATTCCATTATTACTAAATGGTAAATTTGAAGTAAAATACAATTTTACACTATAAAGCCAGAGCAAAACACATATGAATGTCAATCTGTAGAACATTCGTTTGTGGAAGAACTAAATATCCAAAGATCAGGTCCCAAATCAATGCCTTCTTCCCTAATTCCTTCTGCTACGCTACAAAGCAATAGCGCTACTATAAATAACCACTGTTTAACAGCACTTTGTATTAAATCACATATCGCGAAACATCCGCGATTTGTTCAAAATCCTCTATATTATAGTGCTATGAAGTTGTTATGGCCGCTATTTGACAACACTTCCAAACATTGAGTAAGTGCCTAAGCCTTAATCCAGAAAGGCAGTAGCCATTACGAGAGTGGAATTGGTTGGTGTCAAATTGCCATTTATAATACTAAGGAAGGATCTCATATTATTTAGGACTTGTCTGTTTATGCTTTAAAATAGTGACCCTATAATACAGCTTTTTAAGAAGCTAGTACTATTTTAACTTTTCAAAAAAAAGGAAGTACTGATAAAGATTTTTCGGCATGAAAAACTCAATCCCGTCCAAATAAAATTGGTTTCAAATTATCGTCCACAACTCTTGGGAGCGAAGGAAGATGAATATCCCATCTGTACAAGATTCATTTGTGGAAGAACTAAATGTTCAAAGATTATTTCTCCAATTAATGGCTTATTCCCTAACATCAAGTATGATACTAATCTTTGATCCAGAAAGGCAGTAACCGTTGCTTTGAGTGGAATACGATGGTGTCATAATGCCTTTTGCTTAGAAAACTAAAGGATCTCTCATATTATTTAGGACTTGTGTGTTTATGCTTTAAAAAGTGATTTTATAATACAGATTTCTTCAAAAAGCTGCGATTTTAACCGTTTGAGAAGCAAAATGGACATTTACAGGAACAAAGTAACAATTGTTGAGACCAAAATAAATATTATTTTTGCATAAATGACTTACTTCAGGAATAACCCACAGTGCCAATCTTGCATACAGAAGATCTACAGAAACTCCGTTGAACTTGAATTTCATCACAGGAACATGAGCATCAGGCACAGGGTGCAATTCAGTTACTTCCTCCATCTCAGATAGCATCTTCTGTAGCTCACCAAAGAAATCTTCCTAAACCCAATATAAATAACAACTTAAGTTAAAAGGAAATATAATCTATAAAAACGATATTTTTTTCCCGTTAAAATCCACCATTAACATACTTCTCTAGTTGCATGTCTAGGCCCCACACAAAGGGTATCAATATCAGCTCCAGGGCCATGCACCTGCAATATTGGAGTCAAATGGTTAAAAAAACAACAAAAATGAATGTTTCTAAATGTACATAGTAAACAATAGAAGTAAAACACAAAGATTAAAGTGTATTGTAAACAAACGGGTAAGATTTGGGAAGATAAAAATAGCTCCATACCCCTAGTCGATAGGAGCCAAAAGTGAAAATCTTGGCATTTGCTTCATGCACCAGTTGTTCATTGAATCCCTTCGCCCGGCTGATGGTCTTAACCCAAATCTTCACAATCTAGTTTATATTATAACAGGACAATCAAAACAAACGAATTCATAGCAATCTACACTACATTTCGGAGATATTTTTTTCAGTGATAAAATGTTAAGGGTGGGAGGATGCTCTCCCCATTACTAGCATTATATTTGAATATGTATGTCTTGGTCAAAATCGATACAGTCACTACAATCAACAAATCGGAGATGTTCAATGAAGATTGGACAGTTCATATAAGTGTTGTAGCGTGATCTGCAATTGACAACACTGGTTTATATTCATATCTTAGCAAATTGGATTCAAAACATAAACTCGAAATGTGAATCGCGATATCTTTATCTAACAACTCCAATTTTCTGACCCTAGAAAGTAGAAACTGTATCGTTTCTTCACTACATCTAATCCAAGTTCCTATATTTCTAAGGTGGAGTAAAATGAAATGAAATTACATCAAAAAACAAACAAAGTCAACCTGGTCTAGCCTGCCAAGTACTTCCTCCCTACCCACTGCCTCCTGCTGACTCTCATACAATCCAACTCCTTGCAAGTACTGAACACCAAAAATCCAAATTCAGTACAAAATAACACTAACAAAAGCTCCAAAGTTCCATATAAAAATTCACAATAACTGCAAATAAAAAGAACCTTTTCGAGTTCATGAGTCTTGATCACATCTTCCTCAGTTGGTCCAGCCAACGAAATTGGCTCAGTTATGCCTAACCATTTCTGTCCATTATTCTGATTGCTCATTCCAGGGATCCCCATCAACAAATTGATACCGTTTTTTTTTTTCCTTTTTTTTCTAATTATAGTATGATATTTTTTGTTTCAATGATAGGGTTGCAAAACAAATTTATATTGAGAATTACCAGTTACTGATCTTTTTTTTTTTCAATTTTTTTTTCAATAAAATCAAATAAAACCAAAATGAAACACAAAAAGGAACAAAAAATTACACACACTATAACAATGTGATGATAATTGTTGTTTTTGCTCTTACAATATTTAGGGTGAAAACGTTCAAAGCTATGAACTTTGACCACAAAACATGAAAAGAACAAAAAGGGTGCAAAATTACAAAGCGAAATCAAACAATTTCATATCAAAATAGAACAAATTGTACAAAATTTCAAATTGGGGCTTTTTCAACCGCAACCCTAAATCAGCAACAGCGAGCAATCACGACAACTCAGATGAACAAAGATGTGATGAACGCGATCGGAAGTGCAGAAAGGCTTCAACTTGATGAAATCTCTAGGGTTTGGCACTCCCACGATGATTGAATTGAACCTTGAAAGCTTCAATGGAAAATATAAAATATTTTTCAATAAATAATTAAATAAATAGAATTAAAATAACGAAGAAAAATTTAGCAGAAAATATTGCAGAGAGAGAGAGCTTACGGAGAGGAAGAATCAGGGTGCGTGGATATGGCTTTGGAAACAGTTATGATGATGATGAAGAATGGAAGTGATAAATAGAATATGCATAAAATATACTAATTTATTCAAAAAAGTAAATTATACTTATATTAATATTTATTTTATTTTTTGACAGAAAAATAAAATAAAAGTACTGTATCTTGTATGCTGGGCTTTTAATAATATCCAAGATTATTTTGTCAAAAAAAAATACTATCTAAGATTATTGTACAAAAAGTAAATCTATTATTAGCTCTCCATTTCATGCCGCACGCGAACCGATCGACCGCAACTCTAGCCTCTTCACTCTGAGATATCTGGATAATTTTACCCCACAAAATCCGTTAAATTCATACTTTAGACTGCTGTTCAATTATTTCAGTGTCATTCTCGTATACTCTCCCTGGTCACATATTTAAACAAAAAAAAATTTGTTTATGCGGTGTATAAAAAATTCAGTTTAGTGTATTTAATTTTCTTGATTTAGTGTAAAACATAGTTAAGTTTACTATATTGCCATTTTGATTCTTCTTGGGAATCACGTGCTTTTGTAAAAGTGAAATAAATGCATAAAAAAGGTAAATTAAATAAGGGTATACTAGGAATAGTAGTATTAATTAGTTTAAAAGTTTTTAACTTTTGCTTATAATAATAGTAACCAAAATTTGAAGTGTTTTTTTGCTTATAAATGTGACCGGAGGGAGTAACTTTTCGCATAACTTAGTTCATAGGAATATTGTCAATATTTTTTTCTCACATAACTTTTATAAGAGGAATTTATGAAGAAGGAAAAAAACTAATTTTATGTTTTAAAAAAAATTAACTATATTTATTTTATATTAATCCTTTGATTTTCGAAGTAATTATTAGTTTGGTTGTAAGGTAAGTAAAGTTTGACCAATATAATTCTTTTAATTAAAAAAAATTATTTTTTTTTTAACTGGTAGCATAGTAGCGAGAGTTTCACCTTTAAGATGAAAACGAAGAGTGTTTATGATTCGAACTCAGACCTCTATATATAAATGTGATATCTCTATCAACTGAAATAAATTTACTCGGACCAATTGGTTAGATGTTTGGTACAAAAATTGATTATTTTTTATAATAGAATTTGTTTTTTAAGTAAATAATAGAATTAGTTAGTTTTTTGGATGAGTGGACCATGGTTATATAAATAATACTCCCTTCGTTCGTTTTTATTTATCGTTTGGGAATCGTGCATACTAGTTGGTGTTATTTGATTCTGACCCATTTTCAAAATATAACATTTTCATAATTTTTTTAAAAAAAATAATTAAAAATATTATTGATCAAAATTATGCATTGGCATATATGCAGAAATCTAAAACGGCAAATAAAAAGTAAAGGAGGAGTATCATATAGCAAAAATAGTGTTTTTTTTGTAAGTTTGCTAATAAGAGTGTTTATCTCTTTTAAATTTAAGATTAATAGTCATCTTATCCTAATAGTTTTTTTAATTTTTTTAAGGCTTAATTCAATATTTGGTCCCTTATGTTTATTTTAAGTTTCAACTTGGTCCCTTATGTTATAAAAGTTTCAATTTGGTCCCTTATGTAAATAGCTCAAAATAGCTCTTATATAACTTGATATAGAAACTGTAGATTGCAAAAGGAATAAAAAAAAAAAATTAATAATTAAAAAGAGTAAATATAAATAGTTAAAAAAAAATACACATACACATAAATAGATAGATATGTTTAGAAACATAAACCCTAAAAAATTGAAAGAATAAATAGAGAAATAACTGAATAAATAGAGAAACAAAATAAATAGATACTTCATTTAGTTTATCATCATTCACATAAAATATATTCTTGTTTTTTTAAGAAAAATATAAATAGATATCATCCTTTGAGCGTAGTTTAATGATACTCTTTCTATTTTCAATTTTTAATGATACTCACAACTATAACATACAGCATTACCAAAAAAACTATAACATTTACATTTATTTATGAAAAAAAAATATTTGTTGCAAAAGAAAAAATTGTTAAGCAAAAGTATTTCCGAAAGCTATTATACTCCATATTTTTTAGCTTAAACTCAAAGTTACTTTTTAAATTCAAAGAACCGATGTTGTGTTGATGAAGAATAAAGTGATCATCTAGGACATAATAAGTATAAGGCTCTTGGACAATGATCCTAGTTTGATTTGACCCATGAACCTGATATAGAACAACAGAAATAATTCCGCAGACATTAACGTTTTTAAATTGACAAAATAGAGGCTAAGCAAATTATCTAAAAATAATCACAAGGTTTCAAATGATGAACTTGTAATCCACTAAATTGACGTTGAAGCCAAGTTCGAAAGAATCAAATAAATACCTAACCACTTTAAAATCTTCATCCACACATTATGTAAAACGATATAATCAAAAAATAAGTGGAATAAAGACTCTTCAACAGAATAACCATTAACACGCAAAGAAGTATCAATAGAAATTATTCCACGCCATTGAAGATTAACCTTTTTTTTTGTCTTAATTGAAGCGGTAATCCACTGAAAATTAAACTCACATAATTGTGAGATCCCGGGTTCGAACCCGGGTCACGACGTCCGACCTAACAATTTTGGCATATTTTGCCAGTTGAGCTAGGACTTATGGGACATTGAAGATTAACCTTTGTTGGGTATTATCCGGAAGAAATCACCAAGCAAATAATTATATACCTTCAAGGGAACCACTTTGTTCCACACAAAATTAAATTAGCTTTATCGAAATTATTCAATGTCGACTCCTCATCGAGAGAGAGAAAAGTAGACACTTTTTACGGAGTACTCTTATTGATATTGCTATGGAAAAAAATAATGGGGTTGATTTTATTTTACAATTACTTACAATTTAAATAGATTCTTTTTCAATTTTATGCTCTTTTTTAACGGAGTACTCTTATTTAATTTAAATTTTTTGAATAAGACCTCCAAATTGTTTAGACGACCCTAACTAATTTAGTGGATAAAATAGAAAAGAAAGATAAAAAGAAAAAAAAAGCTCAAATATAACATAAAAATAACTTTATATTAATTCACCAAGAAGTAGAAGAAACAAAAACAATTAAAACAAAACATGTTAGTCAAAATTCGTGTATTGGTTTCCGTATTTTTTTCTCTCCTCTATTTTTCTCTCCTACCAAGCAAATACGTAAATTAATCTTATATAATATTTCCTCCGTCCCAAAATAAAAGACTTAATTTTAACTTAGTGTACTATTCATTTGACCTACTTTGATCATATTTTTCTACTAATATATACATGCAAATATTAGTATATGAGATGTTGTTTGATTTGTCTCGACGAATATTTTTAAAATATACAATTTTTATAATTTTTAAAAAATAGATAACTATTAGTCAAAAAAAAAAAAGTAGATAACTAAAAATATTAATGATCAAAGTTGTACGTTAATAAACGTAATGGTGGTCAAATAAGTCATTTATTTTGGAACGGAAAGAGTAATTCCCACCACATAGATGGTGTTCTGGACTGGGCCTAGAGCAGACCCAATCCATCCTCTGCTCGACGGAAGGAGCTTAGAGCTCCTGCTCGACATAATGGGCTAGGAGCTTCTCCCCAGCAGGTATTGAGCTCCATGCTCGGATCTGCTACGTCGCCTCAATTCCCACGTGTTCCTATTAATAAGGGCACGTTCCGGATGAGCTTAGCTGCCTCCCCACGTGATGCGGGACAGCTCATCACCAGGATAAGAACTAAATGTCGGTTCCTTACTCCAACAACGGAGAAATCCTGGCAGTCTCCCCTATTGGGCCGCTAAGTACAACTCATTAGGGAGATCTTGGCCCAGCGCTGGGGGATCTATAAATACCCTCCTTCACTGGAGGGTCATGTATTCTATTCTCATTCTATACTTTTACTCTCTGTATCTGTTCACTCTTCTGACTTAAGCATCGGAGCGCCTGCAGGTACAACCCCCCCCCTCCGGTGGTGATTTGCTGCTCAACTCAACAGGATTCATCAAGTGGAAGATTCATTGGCCCAGCAACCTTTCTGATCATCAGGTTAGATCAGTGGCGCCGTCTGTGGGAATCTGGTTTCCCCTTCTTTAAAAATCTAAAGTTCAAAACCGATCTTTTCGTCAACAACTTTCATTATGGCCAGTGGATCCAACACTCGCATCGATGGAGATCGCGACAACGATAACCGTGATTTCATCCCCACGGTTTCTTCCCCCGTGGAACACAACACCGTTCTCAGTCCGGTACGGCAACCAATGCCAGAATCTGACCCTAGAGATGGTCATGAAACCACGTTATCATCGGAGGAAGATGATGACATGCAGATTTTGACGGCGCGCCAATCAGGGAAGCGCCCGTTAAACACGCAAGAAATTCCGGTCGTCAGCGCACAACCCACTGACCAGCAAGCTGACTTTCAGAGGATTCTCGCTCTCCTCGAAAAAAACAATGAGCTCATAGCGCAACAAAATCTAAGGATCGAAGCGCTCGAAAAGCAACGCCCTCAGCGGGCACCCAACTCTCCCCCGCGGAGACATCAGTCATCTAAATCCCCTCCTCGACAGGAAACAGCCAGACAACGGCGTCCTGCCCTCGAGAGGATTCAACCCCCGGGCAACAAACGGGGACGCACTCCACCTCCACGTGAGGAGAGGCCCTCCCCTGCCACAAAAAAGGGGACGGTAGTCGAACAGCCTCGCCACTCTCCCCAAGGGCTGCGAAATATGGCGAGACAGGGAGGCACCTCCAGTCGCCCTGCTCGCGAGGATTACGAATACCGAAGCCCCACACCGGATCGTCGGTATAACGATGATACTTTCGAGTTCTCCCCCAATGGCAGCGAGGAGGAGGATAGCGTCTGCACTCTCTCAACTGATATCATGAGGGCACCTATCCCTGCAGCACTGGAGAGGCTCCCCAATCTCCCCTCCTATGATGGATTGACCGACCCGGACGATCACATCAACAACTTTAACACCATACTCAACTTCCGCAGAACAAGCGGAGCTATCAGGTGCAGGCTCTTCCCCGCAACATTAAGGAAAGGGGCGCTGACCTGGTATACAAGTCTTCCTCCCCGGTCTATGTTTTCCTGGCAAGATTTCTCAGACCAATTTAAGCAAAACTTTACTGCGTCTCGGAAACAGCCGAAGACGGTAGCTACCTTGGAAGCTATATTCCAAGGACCAAAAGAATCTCTTCGTGCATACATCGAGAGGTTCAACAGAGAAGCCGTGCAGGTCGAAACGACCGACGAGATGAAGAGGTACCTGCTCGCTCGCGGCCTTCGTCCCCGAACTGACTTCGCCAAGGCTGTGGGCATTGAGAAGCCCAGGACTTTGGCCCAGCTCCTCGACAAAGCAGAACCGTACATACAGTACGAGGAGCAGGAGATGGCTGACGCCCTCCGCCAAGGACGAACCGAGGAAGCTCCCCCTCGACAAGATACACACAAGCCCCCCCGTGAAACTGGGCAGAGAGACGGGGGGAGAGATGGGCAGAGAGACGGGGGGAGAGACGGGGGCAGAAGAAGAGGTGACAAACCCCGGGGACCCCCAAGTTTGTTCACAGTTTACACCCCTTTCAACGCCTCTCGCGAACATATCCTGATCGAATGTTACGACACGGAGTTTAAGGAAGGGAATATCAAATTCCCCAAACCAGGGATGGCCAAACCTGGTCAGGATAAATCAAAGTGGTGCAGGTACCACCGAGCCCATGGTCACGTTACTGAGGAATGCATCCATCTGAAGGATGCCATAGAGACCCTCATTCGCCAGGGAAGACTTGGAAGATTCAAGCGCGAAGAGAGTCCCAAACAAGCTGCTCGACAAGCCGCAAATGTCGAGGAATATCATCCCGCATCTGGCGGGAAAGAACCAAAGAAGGTCGCCCTCTCCATCTCGCGACCAGAAGATTTCCGTGTCCCCGACAACTTCGAGGACAAAATCTCTCATCCCACTTTTTCTAAGTGGGAAAATTTTGCTGAAACAATGGTAATATCCGCCGGTGGCTACAGTAAAAAAACCATCGGGTCTGTTAAAAGAAAGTTCGAGGAGCTCATCGACTCCTCCTCCAGTCAGCCTGTCACCCTCGACAGGCCCAAAAAAGGCTCGGTTCCCCTTGCATTCTACATGGAGGAACTTCCTGGTGGGACGCCTAACACCCACATTCCCCTCCTCGTCCGGGCAGACATGGCCAACTACGATGTCCGCCGCATCCTCGTCGACACCGGGAGCTCGACTGACATCATGTTCTCCCAATGTTTCACTGCCTTGCAGCTCGACGAGACCTACCTGGCACCTTATGTAGGCTCCGACCTCCAAGGATTTAACGGAGCAACAACCAAACCATGGGGCTATGTCGACCCCGTGGTGACTTTCGGAGAAGGTGAGGCAGCTAGGTCCGTCAAAATTCAATTTCTGGTCGTGGACTGCCCGTCACTTTATCAGTGCATCCTGGGCCGCGAGGCAATGGCTAATCTGCTCGCCGTCCCCTCAACTGCCCACTTGAAGATGAAATACTACACGACCAAGGGGCACGTGGCCACCCTGCACGGGGACATAGAAGCTGCAAGGAGATGCTTCGATGCAGTAAACAAAGGCCTCAGCTATATCGGCCAGCTTCCCAGCCCGTCAAAGAAACCAAAGCTGACATCTTTACTCCCTGCACCAAATGTGAGCTCTATCGAGCTCGACAGCAGACACTACAAGAAGGACCACAAAGAAGAGAAAAAGCTCCGAAAAGAGAAGAAAGAGGAGGACGAGGTGAGCAAAGAAAATTTCCGCCCAATCCCAGATGGCGAATTCGAGCTTGTTCCCTTCGGCGAGGATCCCAGTCGAGGAGTAAAAATTGGAGCAGGACTACCAGAGCTGGCGAGGAAGCAACTTAAAGCTTGCTTAAGGGAGAATGCAGACCTTTTTGCCTGGAGCGCTGCAGAGATGCCCGGATTAGACCCCGAGGTCGCATGCCACCAGCTCACCGTCGACCCTGACGCCAAATGTGTAGTACAACGTAGGAGAAAGCAGTCTCCCGAGAAAGAGGAGGCTGCTCAAAAAGCTGTAAAAGACCTCTTCAAATTTTATTTCTGAGGCTAGGTATACAACCTGGCTCTCCAATGTTGTACTTGTTAAGAAATCTAATGGAAAATGGCGTATGTGTGTTGACTATACCGATCTCAACAGGGCTTGCCCTAAAGATTCTTATCATTTACCATGCATAGATAGTCTTGTAGATAATTCATCTGGTTTTAAATTACTGTCTTTTATGGATGCGTACTCAGGATATAATCAAATACCGATGGCGGTCGCCGACAGGTACAAAACTGCCTTCATGACCCCAACAGGGAATTATTATTATAACGTTATGCCCTTCGGTTTAAAAAACGCTGGTGCCACATACCAGAGAATGATGAACAAAGTATTCCGAACGCAAATTGGGGACATGCTCGAAGTCTACATGGATGACATGATCGTCAAATCTCACGACGAGGTCGACCACACTGCCCACCTACGAAAGGTATTCGAGCAAGCTAAAAAATACAAAATGTGATTCAATCCCGAAAAATGCACTTTCGGGGTTCGAGCAGGGAAATTCCTCGGTTTCTACTTAATCGAACGAGGAATCGAAGCCAACCCCGACAAATGCAGAGCATTCACCAAGCTGCCCGTTCCCCACGATAAAAAATCAATACAAACACTTAACGGAATGCTTACTTCACTATCTCGTTTTATCGCAAAATCTGCTCAACATGCACTCCCCCTTTTCAAACTTTTGAGGAAAGAGTCCGCATTCGAGTGGACCGAGGAGTGTGACCAGGCCTTACTACATCTAAAAAAGGCCCTCTCCGAACCGCCGGCCCTATCACGACCAAATGACGAGGAGGTCATCTACCTCTACATCGCCGTTGCCTCCGAGGCCGTCAGCGCCGTCCTCACTCGCGAAACGACAGAAGGGCAGAAACCCATCTACTTCACAAGCAAGGCCCTACAAGGTCCTGAACTCCGATATCTACTAATCGAAAAAGTAGCCCTCGCACTCATAAACGCCGCGAGGAGATTAAGACATTACTTCCTCGCACATACAATCGTAGTCCGAACAGACCAACCAATTAAATCTCTGCTCAGCCGCCCTGACATGGCGGGCAGGATGCTCAAATGGTCCTTGGAACTATCTGAATTCGACATCCGCTACGAAAGCAGAAAAGCTCTCAAAGCACAAGTACTCGCTGACTTCGTCGCCGAAATGACAGCTCCCGCTCCTTCTTTCGAGGAAACAGAAAAGTGGACAATTTTCGTCGACGGAGCATCCAGCTCGACAGGAGCTGGGGCAGGAATCATACTTGAGAATGGGAAGGGCATAGTCATTGAAGTCTCCCTAACCCTCTCTTTCCCAACGTCGAACAATCAGGCAGAATACGAGGCCTTCCTCGCAAGACTATGATTAGCCGAGGACATAGGCGCAAGACAGATCAAGATATGCACGGACTCTCAGCTCGTCGTATCGCAAGTACTCGGAGAGTATCAAGCCAAAAACGATAACCTCTCCGAATACTTAAACCTCGTTAAAAACAGGATAGCGAAGTTCGACTCCGCTGAGGTATGCCATGTTCCCCGAGGGGACAATACCCGAGCAGACATCCTATCAAAACTGGCGAGCACGAAGAAAAAGGGAGGAAACAAATCCGTAATACAGGAAATCCTCCCACGACCAAGCATAGAAAAACCATTAGCTACCCTCGACATCAACGCAATCGGGGACAGCAACTGTTGGATGACCCCCGTCTACAATTTTCTAGCGAACGACACTCTGCCGTCCGACGAGCGTGCGCTTACGTCCTCCTCGACGGAACGTTATACAGAAGAGGATTTTCCATTCCCCTTTTGAAATGTATCGAGGAAGATAAAGTCGACTACGTCCTGTGGGAAATACACGAGGGGATCAATTCCCAACATTTAGGAGGAAGATCGCTCGCCAGAAAAGCCCTCCGAGCAGGTTATTACTGGCCCACCATGCAACAAGACTCCAAGGAACATGTCAAAAAATGCGACAAGTGCCAAAGACACGCCGACATGCACCAAGCTCCCCCAAACGAGCTGAAGTCTCTGTCCTCTCCTTGGCCCTTCGCGTGGTGGGGCATGGATATCCTCGGACCCTTCACCACGGGTTTTGCTCAAAACAAATACCTCATCGTAGCCGTCAACTATTTCACCAAGTGGGTCGAAGCCGAACCACTTGCGAACATAACCGCATTCAACATACTCCGTTTCTTCAAAAGAGACGTCCTCGCCCGTTTCGGAATCCCACAAGTCGTGGTCACCGACAACGGAACGCAGTTTACGGATAAGAAATTTCGCGAATTCCTCATCGCAATCAACACAAAACAACGCTTCACATCCGTCGAGCACCCCCAAACCAATGGGCAAGCCGAAGCCGTAAACATAGTAATTCTGCGCGGACTTCGACGGAGACTCGACGACAATAAGAAGAAATGGGTCGAGGAGCTCCACAGCGTGCTCTGGGCCTATCGAACTACGCCACACTCCACAACCGGGGAGACTCCTTTCCGCTTGGTATACGGGACAGAAGCAGTTATCCCCGTAGAAATTGGAGAACCTTCTCGTCGCACGCAACAGCCCCTCGACGAGGAGATGAACGACGAGGCTCTACGAGAGGAACTGGACCTCGTCGAAGAGATTCGCACGGGGGCATCCTTAAAGGAGGCAACCCTCAAGCAAAAAGTGGCTGCTCGACACGATACCAAGGTTATCCCTAGGGAGTTCGACGTCGACAGCCTCGTTCTACGGCGAAACGCCAAAGACTCTCACGAGGGCAAGTTAGCACCTAACTGGGAAGGACCATATAGAGTCCGAGGGAAAACCGGGAACGCCGCTTACTACCTCGAGGACCTCCAAGGGAAAGAACTTCCCCGACCCTGGAACGCCCAAAAGTTAAAACAATACTATAGCTAAGATATTGCCGAACAAGGCTTACAAAGTCAAGGTAGTGCCTTCCTCGGAAAACGGGCAGACACACCTGGACAACGGAGGATGTTCAGGCACAAACATCTGTCTAAAACCCAATCTAAGCACGAATTTTCTCCCCGGAAAGGGGAGGGGAAATTGCTTCTGGCGAGGAGAACTCAGACAACGAGCTCATCGCCCCCGTGCCAGGCTTAACACCCAGCTCGCGATGGGAGGTTCAAGCCGCGAGGAAAGAACTCTCCGACGAGCTTTTCCCCGCTGATTCGAGTTCTAAGAAACGCCTCGGATTCAACGCATCTGCTCGAAAAACACTTAGAAATTTTTTTCTTAAAGTATATGTTAAAACAACTAGTAGCCGAGCAGAATATTATGAACGCATATAAACAAGCATATAAACACACAGAGATAAAAGGCAATACTTAGCAAAATAACAGAAGATTATATAAAGCGGGGACAAAGCCCATTTGTTCGGAAATTACATTCGGGCACAAAGGCCCCCAACAAAACATTCAAAAGTACAAATTTAAACGGGCACGCAGGCCCCCAAATAGTTAACCGAAAAAGGAAGTTACAAATTGATGACACGCAGGCCCAGGATTAAACATCATCTTCAAGAGTGATAGTCTTCTTACTTGTGCCATCATCCTCTTCCTCCTCGGCATCCTCGTCCATTTCCTCCTCGTCTACAAGATCTGCAGCCTCCGCCTCCTTATACCTGTCAGGGAGGATAATTTGTCCGTCCACTACTTCACGGAAAACCCCCATCCCGTCAAAATTAAGCTCGACGCCAGCATTGACAACTTTAACTTGGGTAAGAGCATTCTGCCATCCATGTTTCACCCCAACGAGCACGGAGTCGCCCAACTTCCTTATTCGAGCAACAAACTCAGCTCGGGTTGACAAATCCTTGGTGTTCTCGGTTTCGTCAACCGCAGGAGCCACAGCTAACTTCAACGACTTCAGCTCCTCCTCGAGTTTGGCAAGTTCCTCCTTCAGCTCCCTGTTTTCTTTGGCAGCAGCCACAAAGTTCTCCTTCTTTCCCCAAAGGTCAACGACCTCGTTCTCCAGTTTCATATTCTCTGCCCCGAGCTTCGCGTTAGCTGTTTTCAACTTCTCAAAGTCATTTCGATGGCTCCCCCTCTCCTCGTGCAAAACCAGCACTGTCTCCAGCATCCTCAACACCCCAGCCGAATCTTCGAGGATCTGTTCCCGACCAACGTCCTCGTCTGCTCCGAGAATAGCTGCCTTTTCCGCGGCAGCCACTTGCAGAGGATTTTTCTCCAAAAAATCCTTGTCGCTGACAACCCTCGGGAGAAGGAAAGGCTTCTCTACCTTAAGATCGACCAGTGGGATCTCCCCCTTGATTAGTTTGGTCTTTTGTGTGACATACGGGGAAGCCACCTTTGTCCCAAGCGAGGAGCTGGCTCCGACTGGAGAAGACGAGGCACTCCCAAAAACGGCACTACTTTTAGTCGCCAGCTTTCTCTTTTTCCCAGCCTTCCCCGCTCCTCCAGTAAGTCTCTTCTCGGAGACAATCTTGCTGAGGTCAGCAGCGAAGTCAGCCATTGAATCTGCAAAATAGAGTGAAACATACAAGTCAGATTCGGGGAAAGAAAATAAATAAAGAAGTTAACAGCAGAAAATTTTGCAAACACATAAACGGGCAGAGGCTCAAATTATCTACCCAAAATTTCATGCACTTCAGCTCGAGTTCTACACTCGAGCAATCTCTTTGTGTGAATAAGACGTGGGACAAACTATTCGTTCCCCTCATCGTCAAGTACGGGCTCCCCTACCTTTGTTACCAGTTTGGCGGGGAAGAAGCCCGCAACGTAATCTTGGAGCACTTTGAGACCACGTCTCTCCTCGACACTCAAAGACGCATCCGCCGTCAGATAGCTGTCTGTGCCCTTCTTAAAGTGCTCTTCCGTCCAACTCATCGGAAACTTCTCAACAGCCTTCACCTTGTCCGTTCCGTCCTCATTCTTCTTAACACTCCCATCCTCATTCTTGTCGACGACCCAATCATATAAAGTACGCATCCCAGTTCGGGTCTCTGGACGAACGACGTAAAATCGCGACTTGAAGCCACGAATAGATTCAGCATACATGTCGAACAGGGAAACCCGGTTCTTCAAGGACACCCAGCTCCGTCGACCAAGCTCCTTCGTCATGCGCTGAAGTTGGAAGACGCGGAAGAAGAGGGCGCGAGTAGGAACCACGTTTTTGTACTCACAAAGATGTTCAAAGGCGAGCACAAATGCCATCGCATTAGGGTGAAGTTGCGACGGGGCCAGCCTTAAGAAAGCAAAAATTTCTGTGGCTAACGGGGAGAAAGAAAGTCTGAACCCGAGCTCCTTAAATAAGAACTCGTACATACCAAATCCCTCGCGGTGGAATGTCGAGCAAATCTTTTGATGAGGACCCACGTTATACACCCCAAAATCTCCAGGCGCAGGATCCTCCTCGACGATTGTGAACACACCCAAGGACGTCAATGTTATCTCTGACGCCATCTTCCGGGGCTCACGCGCTATCCACTTCCAATCCGGGTGCGCGAGGAGGTCCTCATCCTCGTCAACAGGCTCCTCAGGGTGGGCTTCTCCTCCCTCCCCGACATCCATCATATCCTCGCGCTCATCAGCCATTTTACCTGAAAAGCAGCGAAGAGAAGTGAATTCGACAATAAAATCAAATCCACCCTTCCACCGCAATTCAAGTGAAAGGGCGTGGATAGGCGCGGGCACATTTCCCTCGACCAAAGCCCTTAACAAATGGCAATAAACAAAGAGAAATGTTAGGACAGATCTCCTCAATTTCAAACGGGGAGAAGTTCCCCAGCAACAAATCTCCTCGAGGTTTTTGCCCCTAGAAGTCTCAGTTTCAAACGGGGAGAAGGTCCCCAACAACATTTTTCCCCGAAATCTATCTTTTGCTCCCAAGCTAAGTTTCAAACAAGGAGAATGTCCCCAACGACGATTGTCCCCGAAACTTTGCTCCTAAATTTTAAACGGGGAGAAGGTCCCCAATAATTAGGCAAACTTACAGGGAAACTATCCTAGTGTTTTCTTTAAGTCCTAAAAAAAATGGGGAGAAGGTCCCCGACAAATACATAACAAAATTCTAAGCATACAAAAGATTCTGCGAGGACAAAAACGGGGACGATCGTCCCCGACACGTTGTTCATCAATATTCTTCATGTTCTTGAAGTTTTCCAGAAACTCATGAATCTTCAAAAACCCTATGAACATTCGCCGGCACAACACCGATCAACGGCGGCGCCGGAGCATCAAAACGCACATAAACCATACAAACAGTAGTTAAGAAACATGCTCCGGTGATGGCAAAACCACCACCAAACACCAACACTTTTCCGGTGAGTTCAAACGAGCAACAGTAAATCAAAGAAAAACAAAATGCACGAATCAAGAGGCATTACTTACCAGTAAACGAAATTGGTGAAGAGGAGAAGAGTCTGAAAAACAAGCTTCAACGAACGGAGTTTAAACCTCCAAACTCTTGGTGTTTTTCGCAAACAAGAAAGAAAGAACCTTTGGTAAACTTAAAATGAAGTAAAACTTCAAAACTTTCACTCTTCTCTTCTATATATAGACACCAGCCCAACAGTCACCTCAGTACAATGACGAACGCGCCGCTTCAATCTGGAGCGTTGGATTAATCCAACGGATCTAATCTGAAGGATCCAACGTACCAGATGCGATCCTGGAAAAAGCGAAATGACGCTTTGATCTAACGGTCATAAACCCTCCTCGTGAAACGAGGTCATAACACCTCTATTTCGTAGTCATCATCGCACCTGTTCATAGGCCTGACACGTGGCAATGCAAAACGGAGCGTCTGTCACTTCAAAGGTCATGTCCCTCTGCTCGCAAATCACGATCTCCAAAGCGAATCTTCGAAGGTTTTACGAGCACACAATATAGAGGAATATACGAGCACAAATTCGCGAGCAAGGGATAGCTTTTCTTTGTTTTCATGAGCACAAGTTTTGCGAGCAAAGGAAATTTCCAGGATTTTGCGAATACAACTTCACGGGCAAAAACAGTTGTCCCCTACCCAAACAATTAACGAGGACAGTCTGAGGGGCACGAGTCTCTTCGTCAAAAACGAAATGCTTCGTCTCCTCGATGCGAACAACAGTTCCCACGAGCACAAGCTCGTGACCGAACAAACGCGGCGAGGATATCCTCGGCTAATAAGATGGCTTTAAGTCATTACTCCTATAACTAGGAGCAAAGACTTGGGGGGCTCCTGTTCTGGACTGGGCCTAGAGCAGACCCAATCCATCCTCTGCTCGACGGAAGGAGCTTAGAGCTCCTGCTCGACATAATGGGCTAGGAGCTTCTCCCCAGCAGGTATTGAGCTCCATGCTCGGATCTGCTACGCCGCCTCAATTCCCACGTGTTCCTATTAATAATGGCACGTTCCGGATGAGCTTAACTGCCTCCCCACGCGATGCGGGACAGCTCATCACCAGGATAAGGACTAAATGACGGTTCCTTACTCCAACAACGGAGAAATCCTGGCAGTCTCCCTTATTGGGCCGCTAAGTACAGCTCATTAGGGAGATCTTGGCCCAGCGCTGGGGGATCGATAAATACCCTCCTTCACTAGAGGGTCAGGTATTCTATTCTCATTCTATACTTTCACTCTCTGTATCTGTTCACTCTTCTGACTTAAGCATCGGAGCGCCTGCAGGTACAACCCCCCCCCCCCCCTCCGGTGGTGATTTGCTGCTCAACTCAACAAGATTCATCAAGTGGAAGATTCATTGGCCCAACAACCTTTCTGATCATCAGGTTAGATCAGATGGTGAGAATAATGTCACAAGAGAACATCACATAACAGGCATACGACACAAAGGACATGTGTTCGATCTATCTAGCCACATCATAATACATTCTTCGATCGTGATACACATGAGAACATGGACTAGGCAATTGAATTGTTTCCCACCCATTTGAAAGCTCCTCAAGGCACACAGAACATGTTATAGCATCATTGTGTCATTACTTCTTCAATTCTAATTCTCTCAAACTCATGATAAAACTGTGTTTGGTTAGTTTCAACTCTTGTTCCAATGAGAGCCTCATAGATTTGGTTGATGTTGCTTTCATTTCGAACATAAATAGGCAAGACATCTTGAGAAGTTATTCTAGTAGGTTGTTGGTTTGTGGGTTGTAATCTTCTTGCATGATGTTGTTGCTGCTCCATTTTAATCTTTTTTGCACTGAAACTATTATTAAAGATGTAGAAACAAATTAAATAGTTAAAATAAGAACAGTGTTGGTATCGGAAAAAATAATAAAAGGCTTAAATACATGTTTGATTTCTTACGTTTATTTTAGGTTTTAATTTGGTCCTTTTATGTTTAAAAAGCACCATTTTGGTTCCTTGCATTTTCATTATTTGCATTAGTTAGTCGTTTCTGTTAATTTTGTCACTAACACCCTTTTAACTATTTGTTCAAAAAACACCCTTTTAACTATACATGTGGCCAAGTGTTCAAGTGCCCGGATGTCTATCCACATATGCAAACCGTCTATCACATTATAACTAAACTTACAGAAATGACTAACTAACGCATGGTAAAAACATAAAAGACCAAATTGATACTGTTTAAATGTAATGGGTCATATTGAAATCTAAAATAAAATAAATGTAAGGAATAGACATGTAGTTAAATCATAATAAAAAATATGAGTGCGATGAAAAAATATAAAATACCTTTTTTTGCACTAAAAAAAAGCAGAAGTGGGTGGCGCAAACAGAACAAAAAATATGATTTGAATAGGTTAGGAAGAAGTGCCGAAATTTATAGCTCATGTTTTGAGGTTATTGTTTGGTTTTGACTTTCAACAGTAATAAAAGACCGAATTAATTGAATAACCTTGTTAATCATGTTTCTTAATCGCGAGCAGGTATGAGGTTTCAAATCAAATCTTGTTTATTTATTTATTAGGTGATTTAATTTTTAGGTTAAAATCTTATGCAATCTTTTTTAACAACATTATTTATTAGGAAATTGCTAATTGCTAAATAGTATATCCGGCGCACTAATTAAGCACATAAATAAGGAAATTCTATTTTGAAACTCGTGCATTCAATATATTGGAAGTGTAAAAATTATTTTTATGAACATTAATTTTATATTTTATTTCTATATTTAGTATGTTAAACAAGTGCACCGGGTGCACTGTTTAGCATCACCCTATTTATTATTAGGTCATGATAAGTAGTGCTCCCTCCCAAGTATTAGTTATCATATAAAAAAAATATATTAAAAATGAATTGGTTTAAGTGGCAAGAGCATTGATAGGAGAGAACTCGTCTTGTGTGCTCTATAGGTTCTCCAATGGAGATTAGTCATCACTAATACCGATCTATTGCGACAATGTGAGTGTTGTTTATCTATCAGGCAACCCAATTCAACATCAGCGGACCAAACACATCGAGATGGATATACATTTTGTACTGAAAAAGTTGTCCGCGGCCAAGTTCGTTACCAAATCACTGACATCTTCACCAAAGGACTTCTGTTACAACTCTTTGATGATTTTCGTCATAGTCTCAACATTCGTCAACCTCCCGTTTCGACTATGGGAATGTATTAGAATATCAATGCTATTATTATAATATTTTGTCATAATTTATTATAATTATTTACCTGTAATTATGTTGTATCATAATGAGAAAAGACAAGCATTCCAACTATCTTCCACTAATATCTTCTGAATACCTAAGTACTTATACACGTACTGTTATCTGCAATTTTGCTACGAATTAATTTCATCAATTATAAAATATAATATATGTTGTGAATTCGTCTAAAATATCACACCAATGAAAACTTTGATTTGTGGAGCAAAAAGAACGGCAACTAATAAATAAGATGATATGATTAAGTAATAATAATCAAAGCGATAAAAGGAGAAGGAGAAACACACGATATTTGTTTACCTAGTTCGTCCAATAATGATCTATATATATAACTCTTTCCCAACCCTAAGGTTATACCAAGAGACAACCCCTCTTGTTTCTCTCTAAAACCCTAGCCTTTGTGTTGCGGAAAATCCTTATTGTCACTCAAACCCTTACAATTACATGTTTGCTCTCTTGTTTTTCTATGAATAAACAACCTCTATTTATATAAAAATCTATGTCTATTATTTTAAAACGAATCTTTTACAAATATAAAACCAAACCTCACATTGTTTTTAAATGTATCCAATTTAAAAACAAACCGAATCCAAATCAGATATCTTTCAGAAAACATATTTTTCCACATAATCAACAAAAGATATATTCTGATATTTCAAGGCATACTCAACAATACCATTTTAATAGAATTTGAAATTCCGGTAGCAAGTCACAGATGTGCAGTGTGATGTGGTGCACGTTAGGGTTATGATATACGATGTGGTGCCTAATGTGCAAACATCATAGACATGCAATGACTTGATGAACAAGGAAAATAAAGTGCAGAAGATAAAGAACACAATGAGTCTGTTAACCCAGTTCAGCGCAACTCGCAACCTACTCTGGGGGATACCAATCCAGGAATGAATCCACTATGATAGTTCCAATTCAAAGCTAAACAATCCCAGTTTACAACTTATCACTTAGACACTACTCGTGCTAATTCTACCTAGGTCCTCCCTAGATATGACAACCTCTGGTCACTTCCTATAATCTACCTTGCAACCCAAAAGGATTTAAATAACAAACTCAATAATGGAGACGCACTCTTAACCTAAAGAACCAACTCGTGCTTCAAAGCTTTGAGTGATTCAAAGTCCAATTCTTGTTTCAAACTAGAACCAAGAAAAGGAACAGCTCTGTGCTTAAAAGCTTAAGAGCTAAATACAACCCTAGTTCAAGTCTCAATGGAAACAAGAAACAAAGGGACAAAGAACGAGATTCTGTCTTCAGTCTTCAGTCTTCAGTTAAAGACTAGAAAATATAATTCTAAATTCAGTGAGTAAAACAAGTCTTCAGTCTTCCTTTATATAGAACGAGATTCTGATAGCTGGCCATCGTATTCTTCAAGAAACAAACTCAATCTTTTACAAAGATATGTTTGTTTTAAATCTTCAAGTAACAAACCAGCCTTTTTAATCTTTTCTGAATCTTTTTCAATCTTTCAGCTCGTTCCTTGGCGCGCAAACTAGCGTGGATGTGTTTGTTTCAAAACAAATCTTTTTCAAAAGATCACACGCAAATAATGAAAGCGCGTTATTTTAGGGCATTCAGTTCAGGTACCATATGTGTGCACATCAGTCACCACATCTGGACCAAAGGCTTATTTTAACAAATGAAGCCAACCCTAAATGTAATCAACCTTACAGGTTGAAAACACTAACAATCTCCCCCTTTGGCAATTTTTGGCTAAAATAACCTTTGGAATCAGCCAACTAAACTTTGGAGAGAATCATTAGAACATCAAAGGCATGCAGCAGCGAAATCTTGCCTCATATCTTCTGAAAGAATAAAACTCCCAACATACAAGCATGGTGATGAATCATGCACACAGTAACAGGGGGAAGAATCTTCAGATAGCTTCAGTAGAATACTTTGTTCCCCCTAAATTCAAGCACCATCTCCAGCAGTCTTCAAAGGATCAGTCTTTATTCGTCTGGTCTCTTCAAAGTCTTCAAAAGTTGTGCAACATACAAGCACGTTTCGATGTGCACACATCTGGCATCACATCATGTACCATAGTACATGTAGCACATGTATTGCACTATTTGCACTACTTATACCTTACTCCCCCTAGATATACTACTTATCTTTTCTCCCCCTTTTTAGCCATAACATTGACAAAAAGTTAAGATCAGAAAGGGTAATAAAAAAGTACTGGGGTTATTAATTGTTTCAACATTACAAAGTAGGCACTTCAAGGTGCAAAACATAAAAGCAAGAAAGCAAAAACAGTGCTTAAAGACAGCTGATACAGGGAAATATGAATTACAATAATTCAAAAATCAGCACTCCCATCAGTATCCTCAGCTGTAGGATCACCAGCCTCTTCATCATCTTCAATATTGACCTCAGGTTGATCCTGCTCTTCCTCAAGCTCAAGTCCTGCTATAACAGCTTCCAACCTAAGCTTCTTCTCTTCTAAGGCCTTGCAGGTGTCCTTCAGAGTAGTAATCATGTCTTTTCTACTCATAGCACCAGTAGCAGCTGATGTGCCCACATTTGAGTCCACATCCAGATCCTTAGCACTAAAAGAGATAGCAGAGTCTCTTCTACAAGCCATATCCTCTTTAACCAGAACATCAGATCTCTGGCTTACAATAATACCACATAGCACAGAGGGAAAGGCTATAGGCAACTTGACAACTAGGGTTTTGGCATGCTTGACAGTTTGCTCAAAAATATAAGTGTCAAAATCAAAATTAACTTTGTTACCTACACAGTAGATAAACCAACCCAAACCTGTAGCTACCTCATAATTGTGCGTTGTAGGCACCCAATTTGCAAAAGCAATTCTAACCCAGAAACAGTCTTCATCAAGCCAGCATGCTTGATTAGCTTCATGACTTCCTTACATTGCAGAGCTTCCTTGCTAAGCTCTCTTTCCAGAGCAAGTCTTCTGCTCACCACAAACTTCCATCTGGCAACATTCTCCGGAGAGTGGAAGGAGATGTTTTCAATAGGAACATCAGGAACTGATGACAGGAATTTCTACGTCATTTTTAGTATTATTATTAATAGTAAAATGACCAAGACAGGCCCAAATACGAAGGAAAACCTACAAAAGCAAGAAAAAGCATCAAGACAGAGTCCAACATGCGAAAAGACAAGAAAAAGCCCAAAAAGTGAAGAAAATCAGCATTCCATCGCAGCACGATGGCTCCCATCGTGCCACGATGGGAGCTGCTTGTTCGCCAAGAAATCAGAAGCAATAAATCTGAAGAAAATCTTTCATCGCTGTACGATGTGTGCTATCGCAGCACGATGGAGTAACTTGGCGCCCAAGCTGATGAAATGCACAGGATCAGTTATAAAAATAAACTGAATCTTCACATCGCAGCACTATGGCCTCATCGTACTGCGATGACCTTGTTGAGGCCCATTACGAAAACTATAAATAGAGCCTCTCATTCATTGTTTTATTCATTCAGAAATAGTAGAACACTCTCTACTATAAGGAGAGGTTCAGAGGAGCTCTATTGGGCATAGTTTTCTCCCCTTACGGGAAAACTAACTCAGCAAGGTATGGTTTCTTTAGGCTTTTGTATTTAGGTTATAATTCTTGTAATTTAAATATGTAGTCTTTATAATTTATGCCTTAGGTTGTGGTGGAGAAGATGAACTCCCCTATGAATATTTGGAGTCTGTGATTGAGTCTAAGTTATAATAAATGATATTCAGTAATTATGTTTGTTATTTACTTTCGTGCACTTTAATAACGTATTCTCGTAATCTGGCCGGATAAGCGGGAGCGCCCATATAATTAATATCAGGTTTTGACTTGGTATAGTCCGGAAATCGTAGTAAATGATGCTAGGTGTATAGAGACGGCAACATCCTGAACTAGTCGTGAACTGAGCGGTTAGAGGAGGAATCATGCACTAGGTGTGATCTGAGCACTTAGAAGATGAACAGCCCGATACTAGGACCTAGAGGTTAATTGGTGAAGGTTATAATGCATGTTTATAAACAACTCACTTAGTAATTAAGGTATGTGACACATCGAGGTTAGGCTCTCGTAGGTACCTTAGTTGTTAATGTAGGGAAACTTTAATAGACATAGTGTAATAGTAAGGTATTACTACAACAAGGATAATTCACCGCCGAACATAATCTAAGTAACTATGTTATACACCGGTCATGCCAAATATGAAGAAGGGAGGGAGTCCAACCACCATGCCTAGCCTCTATATTTCTTGAATCTATATTTATACATTCTGCATTTATATTTCTGCAAAGCATTACGCTTATTTTATAAAAACCTTTTCAAAAACCAAAGCGAATGCAAACTATCACAAACTTAAATAACGCTAGTAAAGCTGCGGCACGATCCCTGTGGATACGAACTCATTCTAGACACCTAGAGTGTGAATTATTACTCGACGACAGACTGGTGCACTTGCCAGACCGTAGTCAAGTTTTTGGCGCCGTTGCCGGGGATTGTGTTTACAAAGCCTTACTAGATTTATTTAAGTTTGTCAAAAAAAAAATTTCAAAAATACAAAAAAATAAAAAAATCAAAAAATTCTGGTTGATGATTGTGGATTTTGATCTGTGAAAGTTCTGGCTAAGGATAAGTCTTGGTATTTAAGCGATCCGTTGTGATCCACCTCACTTACCTGGGAATTTTCATAGTGACAAAGACACATGAGACAAACCAAAAATAGTTCCACAAGAAAAATATTTATTCAGTGCTACTGAGGTATTTGTTTAAAGTGCATGCAGACAGGTACTCAAGAGCTAAGGATTACAAAGGCTGGCAACAGCAAAAATCAAACACAGCATTCTCACAGGAAAACTCTCAAAGAGATGAGGGATGGAGCAAATTGAAAAAGAGAAGCTGCAACCAAAAAGTCAATGGTCAGGAGGATCATTTGACTGAGGCTTCTATAGGAAGTAACAAAGTAAAAGGGCTGTTTACAGAAATGGTTCAGAAACACAGGAACCATTGGCAAAGGTGACAAAGAAAAGGAGAGAAAGGCCATCAAAGAATAATTCAATCAAAAGAATCAGGCTGAAAAATCGCCTCTAAGAACAATTTCTTCCACAGGAAGAAAGCGCAAAAGAGAAAGACATGCACGAATATAAGTTTGGGGTGAAATTACTGTGTTTTATGAAACTGCACCGGTGAATAAGTCACCAACCGGATAGTTGAAAATATGGTGAAACATACCTGGTCCTACCAAGATTGAAATCAAAGGAAAATGGCTAGTGCTTCCAGCAGGAACAAAGAAGCACAACAGAGAGACATGCGAACCTATCCTCTGTAATGGAGGAAATGCCTCAAGCTAATGAGAGGCTAAACAAGCGCTGCTTGGGAGGCAACCCAAGGATAAGTATATTTATTTCAGTATTTCTAATTCAGTATTTTCAATTCATAGCATGTACTTGGGAATTCTTGTTATATCACTTTCATCCAACCCTTATTCAAACTTACAAAAAATTAAATAACTGTTTGCTGTTTATTATCTAGTGCATGATAAACTGTTATAGGTAAGATTGCGGCGAAGTAAGTTATAAATTCTGATGAGCCGAATTTCACGCCTTCATAAAGAAACCAAAGGTGATTGCTCCGAAGTGCGAAGTTCGGGAGACAGAGAGACGAGTGATGAAGCTGGTGTCTGTGGGACAAGTGTTCAACTTTCAGATACCTAAGCCATGTGAGGATTTGAGCCAAATATTTCCAAACGGTATTACCACTTTCTTTCGAATTACTATGAGAGTACCGTGCACTTGTTTATTTTCTAGAACTTGCTTTAATTCTCTGCTGACTAGTTGATTTGATATTATATGCATTGAGGCAATTGTTTGTTATAACCCAGAGCCTTTTCAAGCCACCCTTTATATATTATTATCCTTTGCTAGCCAAATTTGAGCCGTAAAAAAATAAAAAATAATTATCCCTTTTTGTTTCGGTGACAAGCCACAATACAAGCCTATAGACCAGAAAACAATGATTTACCCTCTTTGGAGTTAGGTAATAGTTCTCAAAGTCTTGGCAACAAAATAAGTTTGGGGTTGCTCATGGAACTAGCAACGTTTAAGTTTGGGGTGGGTATACGGAGAACTATCAGTACAAAAAAGAAAGAAAAAAAATGAAAAAGAGACGGGAAAACATCAAGAAATTCCCTAAAAAAATAGTCTCTTCAAAAAAATGAATAAAAAAAGAAAAGAGCCAAAGGGCAAAAGAAAAAGCCAAAAGGCAAAAGAAAAAGCCAAAGGGCAAAAACAGTGATAGAAAAGAACCACACAAAGACACATCCGATTCTTATTTTCCGATACCAACACAAAAAGGCACCCTAAGGAACAAAGGTTGCGTACACAAAAAGGAACAACAAAGTAAAACTTAACTCCAATGTTTAGCCTACTATTCCCAAAAATGTCCTACCTTGACCTAAGTCACGTTATAACCTTGAAAAGACCTCCAATAATGCATGTATATTAAATTTTGACTGGTTGCTTAGAATTCTTGCAAGCCTATGGTAAAATGGCAGGTTGTACGATGATTGAGAGCTAACCCTTTCAATTATGAGCGAAAAACACAAATGTGAGAGAGAGAAAAAGTTGAACATGGACTCTTGCAGACATTTGTCCGATTTGCTACCATTGACATCTCCTGAGCCTAGCAAGACTGAGCATGATCGCTGCGGTAAGAAATCAGCGGTACCATTGCTGAAATATTAAGCAAGGTTGTGAAATTCCTATCATCTATATTTATCTCTTATTTCTCTAACGATCTTGACTGACAGCATGTTACTTGAAGACAAGCAACAGTTTAAGTTTGGGGTTGTGATGACAGGAATTTCTACGTCATTTTTAGTATTATTATTAGTAGTAAAATGACCAAGACAGGCCCAAATACGAAGGAAAACCTACAAAAGCAAGAAAAAGCATCAAGACAGAGTCCAAGATGCGAAAAGACAAGAAAAAGCCCAAAAAGTGAAGAAAATCAGCATTCCATCGCAGCACGATGGCTCCCATCGTGCCACGATGGGAGCTGCTTGTTCGCCAAGAAATCAGAAGCAATAAATCTGAAGAAAATCTTCCATCGCAGTACGATGTGTGCTATCGCAGCACGATGGAGTAACTTGGCGCCCAAGCTGATGAAATGCACAGGATCAGTTATAAAAATAAACTGAATCTTCACATCGCAGCACTATGGCCTCATCGTACTGCGATGACCTTGCTGAGGCCCATTACGAAAACTATAAATAGAGCCTCCCATTCATTGTTTTATTCATTCAGAAATAGTATAACACTCTCTACTATAAGGAGAGGTTCAGAGGAGCTCTATTGGGCATAGTTTTCTCCCCTTACGGGAAAACTAACTCAGCAAGGTATGGTTTCTTCAGGCTTTTGTATTTAGGTTATAATTCTTGTAATTTAAATATGTAGTCTTTATAATTTATGCCTTAGGTTGTGGTGGAGAAGATGAACTCCCCTATGAATATTTGGAGTCTGTGATTGAGTCTAAGTTATAATAAATGATATTCAGTAATTATGTTTGTTATTTACTTTTGTGCACTTTAATAACGTATTCTCGTAATCTGGCCGGATAAGCGGGAGCGCGCATAGAATTAATATCAGGTTTTGACTTGGTATAGTCTGGAACTCGTAGTAAATAATGCTAGGTGTATAGAGACGGTAACATCCTGAACTAGTCGTGAACTGAGCGGTTAGAGGAGGAATCATGCACTAGGTGTGATCTGAGCACTTAGAAGATGAACAACCCGATACTAGGACCTAGAGGTTAATTGGTGAAGGTTATAATGCATGTTTATAAACAACTCACTTAGTAATTAAGGTATGTGACACATCGAGGTTAGGCTCTCGTAGGTACCTTAGTTGTTAATGTAGGGAAACTTTAATAGACATAGTGTAATAGTAAGGTATTACTACAACAAGGATAATTCACCGCCGAACATAATCTAAGTAACTATGTTATACACCGGTCATGCCAAATATGAAGAAGGGAGGGAGTCCTACCACCATGCCTAGCCTCTATATTCTTGAATCTATATTTATACATTCTGCATTTATATTTCTGCAAAGCATTACGCTTATTTTATAAAAACCTTTTCAAAAACCAAAGCGAATGCAAACTATCACAAACTTAAATAACGCTAGTAAAGCTGCGGCATGATCCCTGTGGATACGAACTCATTCTAGACACCTAGAGTGTGAATTATTACTCGACGACAGACTGGTGCACTTGCCAGACCGTAGTCAGGAACCCCTCGTGGAATCTTCTTCTTCTTGACAGACTTTTTCTCAGAAGCTCCAATGTGGACCACATTGAGCTCTACATCCTAATCTTCTTCTTCAGCTTCAGGCTCACTGATGTGGGGCACATCCTTCTCCCCATCATATTCAGAGTCACTTGATGGTGGCTCTTCTTCTTCTCAGCCTGAGTCACAACCTTGCTAGAACTCCTGCTAGGGCCATACTTGACAGGTTTAGCTGCACTCTTCTTCTTGTCTTTCTTGGAGGGTGCACTAACAGCAGCAGAGACCTTTCCACTCCTTGTCCTTCTAGCAATGCTTTCAGCAACCTTTATTAGTGGACGATCAGAGTCATATTCTTCCACATCAACCATATTGGTATCTCCATCAGCATCTTTGTCAGAAGCTTTGGAGCCCTCTTCTTCAGAATCCTTGGCTTCTTCACCCTTATCCAACAGAGTGTCATCCTTTGGATCTTCTTCATTGGAGACTTGTTCTCCACTACAGCTTCCTCTTCCTCGGGGTCTTTTTCTATACCCTGCTCTTCTTGTGCCAAAGATGTGTCAACATCTGGCACAACATTAGCATCATTGATCTTCCTAAGGACATCATCAATGATCGTCTGAGTCATGGGGTGGCGTTCTTCCTCTGTAATCTTCTTGGCAGCAATCTTGCTAAACATCTCCAAAGTTTGAGCAGTATCACCTTGGATTTGATCCTCTGTCTTCTCAGATTCTTTAGGTTTGTCACCAATAGGATCAATATCCAGACTTTCCATGCTGTGAACATTCATTGATGACCCAATCTTGGGTTTCTTGCTCTTTTTCTTCTTTGATTTTTCAACAGAAGGAGGTGGTGTGATAGCTGCTTCTTCTGTAGCAACAGATGATTTCTTCTTGGATTGTGATGTTCTTTTCTTCTTGATGCTTGAAGGAGAAACCACAGATAGAGGAGTTGCATCAACAATGATGGCACTAGGATCAACTTCTTGATTCTGTTTAGGTGAATTAGGGTTTGGTGATGATGGAGCAGAGGTTTGTTGTGATGTTTGAGTGGCGGTAGACATGATGAAATTAGGATTGGTAGATGAGTTGTGAGAGTAGAGAGCAAGAGAGTTTGATCGTTGAGAGAAAGAAACGCAAATAAGAGAGATGTTGTTGAAGAGTTTGCGTGAATGATGGGATAGCCTTGATATAGGGAGTGATGACTGTTGAGAGAATCTTGTGATGATTGCCTTTGGATTGCGTGCACAAATAAACGGAGGGAAAGGCAGGTATCCGTTGCACGCCTAAATAGCATTAGTTGCTATTGATCATCAAGAAGGCAAATACCAAGTTTGCCCCTTAATGTTTCAAATTTACATTCATCCAAAGCCTTTGTAATAATGTCAGCCAATTGAATTTTTGTGGCTACATGCTCTAAGGTCACAACCTTGTCTTCCACTAGATCCCTAATAAAATGGTGACGAATATCAGTGTGCTTAGTCCTATTATGTTGGATAGGATTCTTGAGAATACTTATAGCACCCATATTGTCACAGTAGAATGTGAGCACTTCTTGCTCCACATTGTACTCACTCATCATCTGCTTCATCCAGAGCAATTGGGAACAATCGCTTTCTGCTGCATTGTACTCATCTTCAGCTGTGGAAAGAGCTTCACAATCTTGTTTCTTGCTAACCCATGATATTAGGTTGTTGCCTAGAAAGAAACATCCATCTGAGGTACTCTTCCTATTATTTGCACTGCCAGCCCAATTAGCATCACAATAGCTTATCAACCTTGAGTCTTCAGGTTGGGAGACTGATGTGACCACATGACGTTCCACATCATGAACTTTAGATGTCACCTGTTGTTGAAGGATTGAATGTGACTTCTGGATTTGCTTGTCAATCTGACTTTCACCACATATATCTTCTTCTTCAATAGTGAGCTTTGGTGGCCATAGTCTTGCTTCATCTTCTTGACTGATAGGACATGTGGTAGGCTGAGTAGTTTCTTGAGGAACCCATAAGTAGCAGTTGTCTTCTGATCTGGCTCCTTTCATCAATAATTCACCTTTGTCATTAGTGATCCGACACTCATCCTTTGAGAAGTCAACCTTAAGCCCTTGATCAGATAGTTGACTTATACTAATCAGATTAACTCTCAGTCCTTTGACAAGCAGAACATTGTCAAGCTTGGGTAAACCATTGTTGGTTAGTTTCCCAACTCCCATGATTTGTCCTTTAACACCATCACCAAAGGTCACATAACTTGAAGTACATGACTTGATGTCTACCAAAAACCTTTCGTCACCAGTCATGTGTCTAGAACAACCACTATCAAAGTACCAATCTTCTTTAGATGAGGCTCTGAAGAGTGTGTGAGCTATATGAGCAACTACTTTGACTTTTGGCTTCCATTCTTTCTTGGTCATTCTATCATGTGCTCTAGGTTGAGGCTTCTTCTTTGGGTAACCATAGAGTTTATAGCAGAATGATTTGATATAGCCATACTTACCACAATGGTGACACTTCAAAGAAGTGGATTTTCTTTTGTTTACAGGTTTCTGATGTGGTGCAGGATGTGGCAACATCTTGAAGTCATATTTGTTTTGAGCAGGAACAAAGTTTGATTCTAGGGTTTCATTGTTGTAAATTTTTCCATAACCTACCCCAGTTGGATCATCAGCATGATTTCTGATACTAAGAAGCTCATTTAGCTTTTTTGTTCCTGTACCAAGCATTCTAACAGTTTTGGTCATGATTTCCAAATTGGAAGTTACTAGCTTGACTTCATCTTCAAGGTTGGTTACTTTTGCCTGTAGCTTCTGTTCTTCCATCTTGAATTGATCAATGATAGCTTTTTGTTCTCCAGTTGTAGATTTTTCTGACTTAAGTTGATTAATGGTAATCTCTAGTTCTGCATTTTTTCTGCATACTTCTTCACTTCTGATGCATAGATTTTTGTATGCTGAGGCTAGTTCCTCGTAAGTGAGATCTTCATCACATGAGTCATTATCAGAAAAACACACACCAGTCATGGCACTCACATGATTGGAAGCTTTATTAACCAACTCATTCTCAGAGTCATCGTCATCAGACCAACTTACAGATAGCCCCTTCTTTTGTTTCTTTAAATAGGTAGGACATTCAGATCTATAGTGACCATAGCCTTCACATTCATGGCATTGAACATCTCTGCCTTGAATTGGTTTGTCATCTCAGTTTTGGTTTTTGCAGAAGTATTTCCTTGTTTACTGATGTCAACCTGGATGTGCTCCACATTGCTCCTTGGTCTTCTACCCATATTCTTCAAGATTTTATTAAATTGTTTTCCAAGAAGAGCTATATCATCTGAGAGGTCTTCTTCATCAACTTCCTCACTATCAGTGTTGGAGGTAAAGACTATGCTTTTCCCTTTCTTCTCAGGTTTATTACTGAGGTTCATCTCAAAGGTTTGAAGAGAGCCTACCACTTCTTCTACTTTCATGCTAGCAATGTCTTGAGCTTCTTCAATAGCTGTGACCTTCATGTCAAACCTCTTTGGTAAAGATCTAAGGATTTTCCTTACCAACTTCTCATCAGATAACCTTTCTCCCAAGGAATCAAAGGAGTTTGCTAGGTCAAGAACATTCATGTGAAAGTCATAAATAGTCTCTTCCTCTTTCATTATGAGATTCTCAAATTTTGTGTAGAGAAGTTGAAGTCTTGAGCTTTTTACCTTGGAGGTCCCTTCAAGGGTTGTCTTTGTTGGAACAAAGTGGGTCAGACATAAACCTCTAAGTTTTTAATTGATTTTGATGATAACAAAGTATTAAAATTATAATTGGTATTACTAATGATTGTTCTAGTGTGCAGAATTATAAGCTAAAATTCATTCAGAAGCACTACGAACAAAAGCAGAGAAGCCAAGCTAAGAAGCTCTGAAAGCATATCGCTGATCATCAGAAGCTTAAAATTCAAGTTCTGAAGTTAGTGGCTCTGAAGATAAAAGCCAGACTCTGAGAAGCTCAGAAGCTGAAGACCTTAAGAAGCTACGTCAACAGACTCTGAAGCAAAAGGAATTTGCGTCACTTAAGAACTGACAGAATCATAATCAATGATTGAAGAACAATCTACTTAAGGACTCTGTCATATCCACATGAAGGAATATTCGTTGGTATAACGTTAACCTTATCCATAAGTGGAGCGCATTTGAGGATTGTACAATCGTACTATTATTACTCAAAATGGTTGAGTAATATTTCAAATTGCAAGGTAGTGGAATTGGATTTCTTTACCAAAGAAGGCAATGTACAGCTATCAAATTGTACGAGCAAATTCCAGCTGGCATTTTATCTCTCTGCAACGGTCATTACCATTCCATTCAAGTATAAATAGAAGACTCAAATGGAAGAAATGACTACTGTTCTATCACTGCGTTTAAGACTCTGAAACATTCTGACATTACAGCTTCTATCTGTCATTCTTAGTCTTAAGGCAAATCTGTGTTGTGTTTTGTAAACACCTCTGATAGTATATCAAGTGTTCATTAACATTCATTCTTATTCTTAAGTTTGTTTGAGAAGTCTCTTGTTAATTGTAACTTGAGCATTTGAGAAGTCTCTTGTTAGTTGTAACTTGAGCATTAGAGAAGTCTTTTGCTACTGTGCTTGAGCATCTTGTAATCTTGTGAGATTTTAGTTAGAAGCCCTTGGAAGTGCAAGGGGACTGGACGTACTCTCGTTTTGTGAGAGGAACCAATATAAATTTCTGTGTCTTTCTTTCTCTCTCTCTCTGTCTCATTATTGTTTTGTGTTTAATCCGCTGCAAACTTAGTTTTTAATTGAGAAAAAGTTTTAACTTTTAAAACACAATTCAACCCCCCCTTCTTGTGTTTTTCCACCTTCAATTGGTATCAGGAGCTAGGTCTGTTGCCTAACTCACCTTACAGTGAAACAGTAAAAGATCCAAAGGAAAAACATGACTGACGCTGCTGGAAATGATGGAGGAAAGAAAACTGAGATTCCTTTTGATTATGACACAAACTCAAACGATAGGAAGTCTTCTGACAGAATTCCATTCTTTAATGGAAATCCTACTTCTTACCCATTCTGGAAAACAAAGATGCATAGTTATATCATAGGTATAGATGTTGATTTGTGGGATTTGGTAGAAGAAGGCGTTGTCTTTGACAACATGGATAAAGAAGGAGTGGTTAGCCATCTACATAGAAAATCTTTCACACCTTCTCAGAAGCTAGAGTACAAGAAGCATCACAATGTAAAAGGTATGATGACTAATGCAATATCGCATGATGAGTATCTCAAGATTGTGGACAAAAGAACTGCTAAGTCTATTTGGGAGTCTCTGAAATCTAAATATGAAGGAAACAAACAAGTTAGAGAGGCTAAAGCTAACTTGTTAGTTCATCAGTATGAGTTGTTCAAGATGAAGGATGGAGAGAATATTGAAACTATGTTTTCTAGGTTTCAAGTTTTGGTCTCTGGACTTCAAGTACTGGACAAGAGTTATACTACTACTGATCATGTTAGAAAGATTCTCAGAAGCCTACCCCCAAAGTGGAGACCTAAGGTGACTGCTTTTCAAGAAGCCAAAGATTTGGATCTAGTATCTCTTGAAGATCTGATTAGTTCATTAAAGACTCATGAAATGGAGTTAATGACTGACAAGTCAACCAAGAAAATAAAAGGGATAGCCTTAAGCTCTAAGAGTTCATCAAAGGCTCTGAAGCTAAGGTTATAGAATCTGAAGATGAAGCCTCTGAAGAAGGTCATGAGGTTGAGTCTGAAGATGAAGAAGAAATGGTGCTGATGGCTGCTAAGGTATCTCAATGGGCAAAACGAAGCAAGAAATATGCAGGAAAGTTTGGAAGTTCTTCCAAGAAAGTTGGTGCTACCAAAGAGAAAAAGGAAGAACAAAACAAGTGCTTTAAATGCAATAAGCCTGGGCATTTCATTGCTGACTGTCTAGAAAATCAGAATAGATCATCCAAGAAAACTTCTAGCAAGGAGAAATATAAAAGTAAACTCACAAAGGGATTTCTTGCAACTTGGGAAGATCTAGATAAAGACTCAGACTCTGATGGAGATGAAGAAGTCAATCTGGCTCTGATGGCAACTACCTCTGATAAAGAAAACTCTGAGCATGAAGCAGATTCAGACTCAGAAGATGAAGATGAGGTACTGGCTCAACTCTCTAGAACTGAATTAATAGATTCTTTAAAAGATGCCTTAAAACTTGTTATAAAAAAGGCAGGGGAATGTAAGGTCCTTAAAAAGGCCTATAACAACCTCACTGAAAAAGCAAACATAATAGTTGAAGAAAATGAATCTCTTAAAAGTAGAAACACATTTCTTGAAACTCATTATGTTTATGATGATAAAGTTCCTCCAGAGCATGAATTTGCTCTTCAAGAACTTCTTATCAATGGCATGCAAAGAAGTAAGATAGCATCTTTAATTTATCATGTAAGTAGAAATAGAGGTGAAGGTCTTGGATTTTCACGTTTTAAAGATAATCCATTATTTTCTAAACTCTCTAACATTGATAAAACTAAACCTAAGGTTGTCTTTGTTAAAAGTCAATCAAAAGTCAAAAGTGTATCAGACTCTGAAGAGACATCTAAGTCAGAAGTAAAGAAGTCAGAGGTTCTGAATGTTAAAATTTCAGAACCAAAGACTTCCAAACCTCGGACTAATGTCAGATCAAAAGAGACTCTGATACACACCAGAGCTAAGTCTAAGAGTTTTCCAAAGCCCAAAACATTTTCAAAAAGACTTGATAACTCTAGAACTTCTGAAAGATCTTTCAAACAAAGATCACCTAAGGCAATTAAGACTAACTCCAAAGGACCCATAAAAGTATGGGTACCAAAGTCTGAGATTGTATTTGCTTCAGATCTGCACTCCAAGAAAGCCAAAGCAGCAGTCCTGGTACCTGGACAGTGGTTGCTCACGATATATGACAGGAGAAAGGCATATGTTCCAAACCCTAACTCTGAAAGAGGGAGGCACTGTGGGGTTTGGAGGAAAGCAAAAAGGGAAGATCATTGGGACAGGTACAGTTGGTAATTCTTCTTTATCTATCAATAATGTTTGGCTAGTTGATGGCCTTAAACACAATCTACTGAGCATTAGTCAATTTTGTGACAGTGGATTTGTGGTGATGTTTGATAAAGATGCATGTACTGTAACTAGAGATTCTGATAAGTCTGTAGTATTCAGAGGCCAAAGGAAAGGCAGTGTTTATAAGGTAAATCTGTCAGAACTCACAGAGCAAAAGATAGTGTGTCTACTGTCTCTGAGTGATGAGAAATGGGTTTGGCACCAACGCTTAGGACATGCTAACTGGAGATTAATCTCTAAACTCAGCAAACTAAGTTTGGTTAAAGGCCTACCCAATCTCAACTATCACTCAGATGCTTTGTGTGTTCCTTGTCAGATTGGGAAAATATCTAAAACCTCATTTAAACCTAAAAACATTGTCTCTACCTCAAGACCTCTTGAATTGCTTCACATTGATTTGTTTGGTCCTGTAAGTACAGCCTCAATCAATGGAAAGAAATATGGACTTGTCATAGTTGATGATTACAGTAGATGGACATGGGTTAAATTCTTACGTGTAAAAGATGATGCATATGATGTGTTTAACATCTTCTGCACACAAGTACAGAGTGAGAAAAGTCTTAAGATTCTGAAGATCAGAAGTGATCATGGTGGTGAGTTTGAAAACGAACCATTTGCAACTTTCTATGAAGACCATGGAATTATCCATGAGTTCACTGCTCCTAGAACACCACAACAAAATGGTGTTGTAGAGAGAAAGAACAGGTCTTTACAAGAGATGGCAAGAACCATGATGCATGAGACTAAACTTGCTAAGCACTTCTGGGCAGACCTATGTTATATTCAAAATAGGATCTATATCAGACCTATGTTGAATAAAACAACATATGAACTCTTTAAAGGAAGAAAACCCAACATCTCTTACTTTCATCAGTTTGGTTGTACGTGCTACATCTTAAACAATAAGGTCTATAAAAAGAAATTTGATGCCAAAGCTTGTAAGGGAATCTTTATAGGTTACTCTGAACGCTCAAAGGCATACAGAGTGTATAATTCTGAAACTAACACAGTGGAAGAATCTATACATGTAAGATTTGATGACAAAGAGCCTGACAATAAAGTGTCAGAGCAAGATGATAGCTATGCAGGTGTGCCTTATCAATACAACCTTCCAGAACCTGAGAAAACATCAGAAGGCAATGAAGCTTCAGAAGCTGAAATAGAAGTAGACTCTAACGGTTTGCTTGGAATGAGAGAAACAGATGCGAGAGAGAAATGTGCGAGAGAGAAAGGTGAGAAAAATACCTTTTCTTTTGCTTGGATCATCAAAGAAATTGAGGCGATAGATAAAATCTGTCTGGGACCCACATCTTTTTCTATCTCCCCATAATAGAGAAGAAATCTGACAGCGGAATACTTTTCCTTTTTTATCCTTCTTTTTCAATTTGTATTGCAACATATTATCTTTCTTTTTAAAATTAAAATATAATGATATTTTGGTCTTTCTAAAATTAAATACATTTCTCTCTCTTCTATTTCTCTCTTTTTTCTCTTCAACCAACCAACACATCAAATCTACTATATTTCTTATCTATTTCTCTCTTCTCACACTCTCTCTTACCTTATTCTCTCTTCTTATTTTCATCTCATTGCCAAGCAAAGTGTAAAGGAGCATCTCCTATAGAAGCATCTGAGGAACATGATGATATCTCAGAAGATGAAATGCAAGGAAATGCTGAAGCCCCAAAAAGGAAGTTCAAATACAAGTCATCACATCCAGAAGATCTTATTCTTGGAAACAAAGAAAGCCCAAGAAAAACAAGATCAGCTTATCAACAAAGTGATTCTATGTTGGGACTTATATCTATGATTGAACCCAAGAATGTTGATGAAGCCTTAACTGATGATGGATGGATAGTGGCAATGCAAGATGAACTTAATCAATTCCAAAGAAATGATGTATGGGACTTAGTACCAAGACCAACACACAAGAACATCATTGGAACCAAGTGGGTATTCAGAAATAAACTAAATGAACAAGGTGAAGTTGTTAGAAACAAAGCTAGACTTGTAGCACAAGGCTACAGTCAGCAAGAAGGCATTGACTTCACTGAAACATTTGCTCCAGTTGCTAGACTGGAAGCAATCAGGTTATTGCTATCTTATGCTGTTAATAATGGAATTACATTATATCAAATGGATGTTAAGAGTGCCTTTCTAAATGGTGTTATTTCTGAAGAAGTGTATATCAAACAACCCCCAGGTTTTGAGGACTTAAAAAATCCTGAACATGTTTTTAAACTCAAGAAATCACTCTATGGTCTCAAGCAAGCTCCAAGAGCTTGGTATGAAAGACTGAGTAATTTCCTTTTAGAAAATGGTTTTCAAAAAGGTCAAATTGACAATACACTATTCAGCAAGACAACTAAGAAAGACATCTTAATTATTCAAATATATGTGGATGATATAATTTTTGGTTCAACTAATGCTTCTCTATGCAAGAATTTCTCCAAGCTTATGCAGGATGAATTTGAAATGAGTATGATGGGTGAGCTTAAATTCTTTCTTGGAATCCAAATCAACCAAGGAAAATATGGTACTTACATTCATCAAAGCAAATATACAAAAGAGCTTCTGAAGAAATTTAATCTTGAAGATTGTCAACACCCATGCATCCTACAAGCAGCTTAAGCAAGGAAGAAATTGGTAGCAAAGTGGATCAGAAGCTATATAGAGGTATGATTGGTTCTTTACTCTATCTAACAGCTTCTAGACCTGACATTTTATACAGTGTATGTCTATGTGCAAGATTTCAATCAGATCCTAGAGAACCTCATCTAACTGCTGTTAAGAGGATCTTTAGATATTTGAAAGGAACAACTAATCTAGGACTTCTTTATAAAAAATCCCTAGATAGTAAGCTAGTTGGATTCTGTGATGCTGACTATGCTGGAGACAAGATTGAGAGAAAATCCACTAGTGGAAATTGTCAATTTATTGGTGAGAATCTCATATCTTGGGCCAGCAAGAGACAAACAACTATTGCTTTGTCTACAGCAGAAGCGAAATACATCTCAGCTGCTAAATGTTGCACACAGCTTCTCTAGATGAAATATCAGTTAGAAGATTATAACATAACTGAAAGTAGTATTCCACTCTATTGTGATAATACTGCTGCCATTCATTTATCTAAAAATCCAATTTTACATTCCATAGCTAAGCACATTGAAATTAAGCATCATTTTATAAGAGATCATGTTCAAAAAGGTACAATAAATATTCAATTCATTGATACTGACCATCAATGGGCCGATATATTTACTAAACCTTTAGCTATTGAACGATTTGATTTTATTAAAAAGAATTTGAACATGCATTTTATCTCTGAAGAAAACTAGCTCTGAGATGTAAAATAGAATCAGGGTCCGAAACTTCTTCAGAGTCTCTAACGTTCAGAGCCTCTAATGAGAAACTCTGAATAAAGGAAGTTCTGAAGAATAACATGTTCCTGATGAGGTGTAAGATACTAATGAGTCAGGCACTGAGATAAGCGAAAGTGAAACATTTTGTACTAGTAAGTGTAAAACAGTTGTCCTTACGCGTGTCAGTTTGTTATCTTCTCTCGAGCACGTGTCTAGATTCTGATTGGATGGAGAACAGTTAATGATGAATTTACAGTTATATACAATTTAAATTTAATTTTAAACTGTTCGCGCTCCCTCCTTTAGTGTGTTTTCTCTATGTATGTGTGCTACTTGCTATATATAGTCACTTCACTCACATAGCACAATTTTTTACACAAATCACTACCTACACGAACCCTAAAACTCAGAATCCCAAATTCTCTCAATATTCTCAAAATTTCTGCAACAATGACTGCTCAACCGTCTCGCAATATTGTTCAACAACCTTTCAACCCTGAGTTACCACCAGTGATCGACTTAAATTCTCAAGCCTCATTCGAAGAACCACCAAATTCAAATGACTGTGGTAGAGAGGGTATGGAATTTCTCACTAAAAAGTTTGTAGATTTCGAAAGTCTGAAGTTAAATGATATTGATATTCAGAAGCTATTCTATGATCAACAATGGGGTAATTATTTTGACATGTTAAATGGGTTTGTATACTACGACATCGTCAAAAATTTCTGGAACAAGGCAACCATCTTTGATGAGTTTAACGCTGAAGAGGAAGTTAGAAAAATGGTTGCAAAGGATAAGAGTCTTAAAGGAAAGACAAGAGTTCAATTGGGGTTAAGACCCTTCAAAGGAAAAGAAATTAGGTCTAATCTTCTGGGTATCAATGTATTGATCACTCAAGAGCACGTGGCAAAGGTCCTAGGATTGGATAATGAGGGAGAAAACGTTAATCTGTACAAGGTAAAAAGTAAATATGCTGACTCTATCAGAGAAGATCTCTACCCTACTGGAACAAGAGATGCTGAACTTGGAAAGGCTAAGTCCATGAAGAAAGAGTTTAACTTTGCCTTCAAAGTTTTTCTTGCTTCAATTATTACAAGAGAAGGAGGTAAATATACAATCTCTTGGCCTCACAGGCATTTCATATGGTTTATGCATAGAAGAGTTAAGATTAATCTGGCTGGTCTGTTGTTTGAGCATCTCTGCTGGGCCATCAATGAAAGTCATCATAAAGCAACAGCAACAATTCATCATCCAAGGTTGATCTCAGAGATAATTCGTCAAACAAAACTGATAGAGATTCTGAGGACCAAGGAAAAGCTAAGAGTCTTCTGCACTGCAAAGTTTGATGCAACCATCTTAGTGAATATGCAGCTGGTTAAGAAAGAAGATTTAAAGAAGCCAGAACATCCTCTCAAGAAGGTCTGGGAGAAGTACTTCTGGTGTGATGGATTTCCAACCATCTCAGAACATGACAATGATGAAGTCATTGAAAATTTTCTGCAAATGGTTAGAGAAGACAGTGGAGAATATGTGGATAGAAGCATGGTAGTAGATGTACCAGATTGAGATATCTTCAATGGTCCCAAGGATATCACAAGATCAAGAAAGAAGCCAATAGTATTTGAGCAAGCTATGATTGAGGAAGATGCTGAGAATGCAAATGAAGAGCATGGTGAAGACTCTGAGCAGGAAAATGTTGATGAGCTGGTGGTTAATACTGAGAGGGTAGATGCTGCTAAGAAGGAAAGGAGATCTAAGAAGAGAAATGAAAGACATCCACCTTCTGAAGAAGGAGAAAAGACTTTGCCTGTTAGACCTACTAAGAGGACAAAGATCATGGCTAAAAGACCTCCAAGAAAGCATGTGCAAGATACTCAAGGTAAGACTTCTGAGACTAATACTTTTAGCACTGCTGAAGCTCAACATGCACCCTCACCAAACCCTGATATAGACACGTCCAAACCTATATCTATGATTTTACCTAACCAAACTCAACCAACAATACCAATATCATCTGATTCATCATCATCATCATCTGAAGGTACTCTCACTGACTCTAGCAGTGAAACCATTTCAGAAATCATCAAGAGGGCTCCAAAACCAATACCAAAATCAAAGCCCAAACACAAAACCAAAACTCATCCACTCAAAGAAACTGTCTCTGAAGATACTTCCTTCTTAGACCATCTCACACCACATCTTTCAAGTGATGCCTTTACCACCTCAAACTTAAATTCTCCAAATCACCCCATAAACAAATTCGTGAATGCTACCACTGAAGCATTCCAAGAACCACCCATAATCACTGTTCAAACACCACCTTTGAACTTTGCTGCTCCTGAACAAGAAAATCCAAACACAACCATCACTTCTGAACCTAACAATCAACCACCCCCTCAGAATGATGAAATTCCACAACCTGAACCACACACTCCTCAACCAGAACAGAACATTGCTAAACCACATTCTGAACATATTCAAAATCCACCCTCTGACCAATGTGATGACATTCCCTCTGACAATCACGAGCATCACATCTCTACACCACCCATACTCCCTGAAACCCTTGAAAATACACTCCCATCATCACCCCTCTCTTATGGTCCAAATTATAAACCTCTGACCATAGATGAACTAACCCTACCCATTGATTTTGCTCTACCAATTCTCGAGGCTCTGTTAAAAGCAGATATAAATGTTAATGATGACATAATAACAACCTCTAAGAACCCCTTTGATGAACTGAGAAAAATCAAAATCATTCCTCTCAAAAGAAAGAGACATGAACCCACCATTCCCTTCAACAGAAATTGTAACACCCCGATTTTCAAAGGCCAAAAAGGCAATATTTTTTTTTTCTTTTTCAACTAACACTCAGAGTGCGCATAGAATATTTTTCAATGAGCCGGCATTCAAATATACAAAAGAACTCATTACCATAAGGTGCTTTGACAAGCAAAGTGTTTTCCTGAATAATTACAATCCAAGTCTAAGTATTCAAATACTTACAACAAAACAAGTTAGAATCCTATGCCTAAACCCAAAAAGCACGGTGTAAAACCCACACCGGCGCATAGTCTAACTAAGCTAAAGCTCCAACATCTCACTGGGGCCCGAAACAGCCACCGTCGTCACCACGACCTAACCCATCATCTGGGTGGGATGAGCCCGCAAATAAAAGAAAGGGTCACCACAAAATAAAAGTATGTATATATATAACCGGTGCGAGAGAGTATACAAATACCAAACATACAAATACCAACAGAGAAAGCTCTTTAAACACATAGTCATTCCCACCAACGGGCTTATATACATAATGCACACATAGCCTACCAATGCAGACTCTACATGATCGTGACACCAATCACTGGCTGCCACATGCATGAAATTTTGGAATTTAACGGTGGGATAACACCGGGTACGATCACCTAGATCAAGTACCGACTCAATTTGGTGGAATACCCCGAGTACAATCACCTAGATCAAATACCAACTCAATTAACGGCGGGTACAATCACCTAGATCAAATACCGGCTCAATTAAAGGCGGGATATCACCTGGTACAATCACCTAGATCAAATACCAACTATGAGTGCATGAGCATACGTCTTCTCTACATATACTAATGCAAACAACTTACATATTCTCATAATATGTAATCTCATAACAACATGTCAACACATATATTTAACCAAATCATATGTAAGACAAACATAACAAACATACATACAATTCCAATCATATGTATTCACCCACATGTTCATACATACATCTCCAATCATATGTAAAACAACGCACGTATTGTAAACACTTTCTCATCACGAGAATACATAACGCATACATGCCAAACACACAAACACGCATCACCGAAAATAACCAACAAACATGTTATAACTCAGTGAAAAGACAGAAATAAAGTGATGCCCTTACCTCAGCAAGCTTCCATTAACTTTTCTCGCATAATTCTACAACTCGCGCTTCCTAAAATTAAGCAGCGTACAATCAATAAAATACTCCCAACGTATCCTATCGAAACGAAACTTGTTCTCTAAAAACTAGGGGGGTTTAAGGTACTTTCTAACACTCTCGGATAGTGATTTCGAGTCCTCCCCATAGTGATTAAAAATTCACGAAGTTAATTGCACTATTTCTCGCTACGCGAAAATATTTTCGTTTCAAAACAAACTAAGAAACACTTTGATTCCTAACTCCAAGGCAATCAATTTTCAACCTCTAGGAAATCATTTTTTTACACAATCCTAACCGTTTGAAAACAAACTAAAAACTCTTCAAAAATATAACCAAGAAATCAGAGTTTTCTTGTGTCGCAAGTTACAAGTTTTCTTTCCAACTAAAACTCTATAATCACCCCTTTTTAAAAACCTATGATCATTCACCACTATCATGATCATTTTCTTATCATTGTGGACTTAGAAAATTTTGAAATTCTTTCCCCATTCCCCTCCTTTGGCCACGGCCAAAAATTTCAAAATCCCATAATCACTCAAAATTTTTCAATTCTAAAAGCATGGTAATATCCTATAATACCCCAAAATCATTAACCCGAACAATCCAAAACATTTTAAATCAAACTACACTTTTTGACGATTTCGAATTGATTTTCCTTAAGACAAAATCAACACATTTTAATCCCTAAACAAACCATATCACAATCATTTCTTTAAAACAATGATCATGCCTACACAATTGTCTTAGAACAATTTTGAAATTCAAAACAAAATTCCCCTAAACATGTTCATCAACTACTCAAGAACACCAAATAAATTATTTTCTTATTTTTCAAAACAAAGTTCATAAACAAACATCCATTTTGCCACAAAGCTCAAAACTAACATCAAAAATCAAATCTCAAAACAAAATTCAAGTTTATGATCTTTTCAAATTTTTTCTTCAAACCCTTAACCAAAATTTTGTGAAAACTTTAAATAAACCATGGAAATTATCTCATACTTCACTCATATGTACTAATTAACTCTCATGAACACTTCTATTGAACCAACAACTAATTAAAACAAGTTCTAATAATTTTTCTCTCAAGAACACAATCTAACAATTCATCAAATCTTATGAGTTTGTCTAGCTAAGGAAAGGAAGGAAGCTTAGTTACCTTAGAGGAGATGATCCTTGCAATTTTTCCTAGTTCTAACAAGCTTGAAATGGATTGTTTTGGTGAAGAATTGAGATTTTTCTCAATGGTGGAAGAGACAAAGAAAGCCACGGCAATGGAGAGAAAGAAGAGGAGTGTTTTGTGATTTTTTTTTCTAAGACAAAAGTCATCCAAAAGTCTTCCTATCAAGTGGTCTTGTTGCATATCCACCATTGGATCAAATAGTGCCTAAAAGCCAAGATCAAATCCTAGCCCTTGGATCAACCCAATCTTATCCACTTTAGATATTTTCTTTCTCATGAGAAACTCACGCCTCACAGACGAGTCGCGCCTCGCTAACGGACGGAAATCACAAAAATATCAAATCTACCAAATAAACGTCCGTCGTAAACCGTTTTCAAATATTATCGCTAAATCTTTTTCCCGACTGTAATTTTCTTCCTCGCCCTCGAAAATGATTCTCAGGACATATCCTAACTCGCGCAGATATATAAAACCTCCATCTAAATTTCTACGGAATTCAGAAGCCGTAAAATTTTACATCAGCGGGTAAAATTCCTACTCGTTTTTCCAAAAGCGAGAATAATCCAAAACTCGTTATTCTGACTACACATAAACCCTCTTATACTCAAAAGAAGACTACGACCCAAAAGTCTGTGCCTTTCCAGCGCACGAGCACAAAACAGGCTCCATTTCAGCAAACAGCCGTTATGGCGACAATACTCACAAAACCACTTAACAAAAACCCTAATATTCTTAGTCATTACTTATTTTATTCACACAAAAGGTACAGTGGAACTACGGGTCTTACATTACTACCCTCCAAAAAGAAGTTTCGTCCTCGAAACTAAAGGTAAGAGTAACAACTCAACTAATTATTACCATCACCAACACAACAAAATCCCACCGGATTAGGTGTAGCCACAAAGATGCTAACACCAGGTGAAGCCACACAAATGCTATCACCAACACACTGGCACAACCGTGCATATCGCAACTTTCTACATAGTCCCACTGGTTTCAAACTCTAGACACAAGCTAGACATCACACAATGAGTTCACCACCCAAAATTTACTTTACCACGAAGGTTCATACACGCTAGTTCCCCACGGATCCTAGGTAAACATGACAAATTCACGAGGTCACCCTTTTCCGGCTCTGCGGCATAGCCCACCCCATTAGTTTCACACGATGTTGTGAGTGGCTACCCTCCAAAAAGAAACATCAAAAACTCTCTACGCACCGCCAAAGCTAGCAAAACTAGTCAATTCCAGTCAACATGATTCCGTCTATTATTAACAAGAGATTAAGGATGATCAGTTCCTCAATTTGTCAATAAATAGTCGACAATCATGATGGTGGTTTAGACCATCTTTACCCAACTTAATGATACTTCATTCCACTTGTGTTCAAGGTCCTCCGAAGCACAATGGTCCAACAATTTCTTCGAGGTCTTCCCTAATATTTCCTCGATCTCTTACGAACACAAGGTCAAAATCGTAAGACACAACACTCAAACACGTCGCTCAAGCTCTCATGATTCCACTAACTTTGCCATAAGACAATTGCTTACCCCTTTTTATTTCCACACACAACACACACACCGCCATGACATCCATTCCGGTGGTGCATTCGAACTCTTAATAGACACATACAATCATAATTTTTCAAATTATGTGTGAGGTAATTCTTTTCGCCAATCCTCAATTGACATAAGCCACATTCTCATGTGCTTCTCTCTTACTCATTCTCAACACGGCTTTCCAATGGCTAACATCCTCTGCGACTAATCTCATCGATCTACTAATTTGCAAAAAAATTTCAGTTCAACAACAACCTAAAGTTGGTTCACAAACCACCATGACACATAACTTATTGGTTCCAAACAACATCTTTAATTTTCCACACACAATCCAATTACGCTCGTCCCACATCAACTTGTTTCCAATCAAGCACACTCTTCTCCATTCGATTGGTCCTTCATCATCGTGACTATTCTAAAGTTATAAAGTCCGTTCCCTCCGGGGAATCAATTTCCAGATCTCAAGTTCCAGCTAATCTTGCTCTTACATCTAGTCACTCATCGTTTTCTTATTCACTTCTAACTTTTACTAACGATCATCTATTGTACTCTTCATAATCGAACGCTCCAATAAATTAATTCATCAAGTTCCTATTAAGTATTTCTCTATGCATAACTATCTCTAGTCTTACCATCGTCATGTCACTATAATTTACTTTCAAATCAACATATCTTACTCATACATCAAGCCATGAAACTCTTATCTCAAATCTTAATGCTTGGCCTATCAAGACAGCTACCAACGCACAACACTTTGCTATGATTTTATCCTTAGTACGTTCGATATCCAAATCAAACTCTTGAATCTAATCTTCAAGAACTCTAAAAACTCGTCGTACCATCCATTTAATCCTAATACACAATAAAAGTCCTTCCAACTATCGACTTTCCTTGTCTTAGTATTCTTACTAACGAACTCCTTTTCTACTCAACCACGACATTCTTAGAAAATATCCAAAAATTCTCGTCCCTAACTTGAATTTACTCAAAACTTGCCCACCTCAACTCTCATGGTATCATAAATTCAAGCTGCTACTTAGTCCTTCAACCATTTTGGTTGATCAAAATCGTTAACTTATATGCACATCCACACAGGATCTCTACTCAATCTTGACTAATCTTTTCAAACTACTCAATAAGTTTACTTTCTCTTATGGTTTACCTGCCAATAATTAATAATTCTAACTTACACTACTAAAATTCTCAAGGTATTTCCATACTATACACCTCCAGCATCACCTATTAGCGATGTGTAATTCACTTTCTAAGGTTGAACTCCCCGTTCTTACCTGAAAATCACTCCAAAATTTACCTTTATCCAACAGTCCACCACCTATAGTTTTGTCTCACATTGACATCTATACTTACTATCTCCCGAACTATGTATAGATTGTCACATATCAAAGTGATACTTGGTCTCCTACCTTCAATCATCACGAGATTCACCCTTACAAATTTTAGTTTCGAACCTAATTCATCTCGCACACTAAAATTAAACCCTTAAGTTATCCACCATTCGCATAAAAGTCATCTAACACTACCAGGTTTTCTCAATCTTGACGTACAACGGTCTTTAATTCCAATTCAAGTCGCCTCAGTGATTATCCAATCATCGTAATAAAATCCAACCGACATCTCTGCATGCCCCATCCTTTTACAGTGGCTGCATCCTCTTGACAAACGAATGACTTCATCGAGTCTTGCCCTAACTCATCGGACGGATATCCAATATCTTCTCTAAAAGGTCATCTCAATCCGATCCTTACTCGTAATCCTTTATCAGTTGACGTTCACTCGTCCATAAACAGCACCTCTGAGTTACACCGACCAATGCTACTTCCCATTAATTATATTAATACCAAGAATCCCTTGTAGTTCTTATTCGCCTCAAGTCCATCCTCCTCAGACCACTCCGTCCAAGGGATTTCAAGACACTGGTCGACCAAATTCGACCAATGCTCGGGGGTTTCAACTATTCTACTTACCGAAGCATCACTCCCTAAAGTACTTCAGTAAGAAACAGACCAGTGCCTGAGCATATCCCATGCCAGACTCAAGACAAAAACCACATAACCCACAACACAACAAAAATCGATCGCTAGAACTAACACAACTCTAGCTATATTCTGACTGAATTTGGACTAACAACTCAGGTGTACACTTTCCCTTTGAAGATTTAAAGCTGTGCTCTGATACCAATTGTAACACCCCGATTTTCAAAGGCCAAAAAGGCAATATTTTTTTTTTCTTTTTCAACTAACACTCAGAGTGCGCATAGAATATTTTTCAATGAGCCGGCATTCAAATATACAAAAGAACTCATTACCATAAGATGCTTTGACAAGCAAAGTGTTTTCCTGAATAATTACAATCCAAGTCTAAGTATTCAAATACTTACAACAAAACAAGTTAGAATCCTATGCCTAAACCCAAAAAGCACGGTGTACAACCCACACCGGCGCATAGTCTAACTAAGCTAAAGTTCCAACATCTCACTGGGGCCCGGAACAGCCACCGTCGTCACCACGACCTAACCCATCATCTGGGTGGGATGAGCCCGCAAATGAAAGAAAGGGTCACCACAAAATAAAAGTATGTATATATATAACCGGTGCGAGAGAGTATACAAATACCAAACATACAAATACCAACAGAGAAAGCTCTTTAAACACATAGTCATTCCCACCAACGGGCTTATATACATAATGCACACATAGCCTACCAATGCAGACTCTACATGATCGTGACACCAATCACTGGCTGCCACATGCATGAAATTCCGGAATTTAACGGTGGGATAACACCGGGTACGATCACCTAGATCAAGTACCGACTCAATTTGGTGGAATACCCCGAGTACAATCACCTAGATCAAATACCAACTCAATTAACGGCGGGTACAATCACCTAGATCAAATACCGGCTCAATTAAAGGCGGGATATCACCTGGTACAATCACCTAGATCAAATACCAACTATGAGTGCATGAGCATACGTCTTCTCTACATATACTAATGCAAACAACTTACATATTCTCATAATATGTAATCTCATAACAACATGTCAACACATATATTTAACCAAATCATATGTAAGACAAACATAACAAACATACATACAATTCCAATCATATGTATTCACCCACATGTTCATACATACATCTCCAATCATATGTAAAACAACGCACGTATTGTAAACACTTTCTCATCACGAGAATACATAACGCATACATGCCAAACACACAAACACGCATCACCGAAAATAACCAACAAACATGTTATAACTCAGTGAAAAGACAGAAATAAAGTGATGCCCTTACCTCAGCAAGCTTCCATTAACTTTTCTCGCATAATTCTACAACTCGCGCTTCCTAAAATTAAGCAGCGTACAATCAATAAAATACTCCCAACGTATCCTATCGAAACGAAACTTGTTCTCTAAAAACTAGGGGGGTTTAAGGTACTTTCTAACACTCTCGGATAGTGATTTCGAGTCCTCCCCATAGTGATTAAAAATTCACGAAGTTAATTGCACTATTTCTCGCTACGCGAAAATATTTTCGTTTCAAAACAAACTAAGAAACACTTTGATTCCTAACTCCAAGGCAATCAATTTTCAACCTCTAGGAAATCATTTTTTTACACAATCCTAACCGTTTGAAAACAAACTAGAAACTCTTCAAAAATATAACCAAGAAATCAGAGTTTTCTTGTGTCGCAAGTTACAAGTTTTCTTTCCAACTAAAACTCTATAATCACCCCTTTTTAAAAACCTATGATCATTCACCACTATCATGATCATTTTCTTATCATTGTGGACTTAGAAAATTTTGAAATTCTTTCCCCATTCCCCTCCTTTGGCCACGACCAAAAATTTCAAAATCCCATAGTCACTCAAAATTTTTCAATTCTAAAAGCATGGTAATATCCTATAATACCCCAAAATCATTTACCTGAACAATCCAAAACATTTTAAATCAAACTACACTTTTTGACGATTTCGAATTGATTTTCCTTAAGACAAAATCAACACATTTTAATCCCTAAACAAACCATATCACAATCATTTCTTTAAAACAATGATCATGCCTACACAATTGTCTTAGAACAATTTTGAAATTCAAAACAAAATTCCCCTAAACATGTTCATCAACTACTCAAGAACACCAAATAAATTATTTTCTTATTTTTCAAAACAAAGTTCATAAACAAATATCCATTTTGCCACAAAGCTCAAAACTAACATCAAAAATCAAATCTCAAAACAAAATTCAAGTTTATGATCTTTTCAAATTTTTTCTTCAAACCCTTAACCAAAATTTTGTGAAAACTTTAAATAAACCATGGAAATTATCTCATACTTCACTCATATGTACTAATTAACTCTCATGAACACTTCTATTGAACCAACAACTAATTAAAACAAGTTCTAATAATTTTTCTCTCAAGAACACAATCTAACAATTCATCAAATCTTATGAGTTTGTCTAGCTAAGGAAAGGAAGGAAGCTTAGTTACCTTAGAGGAGATGATCCTTGCAATTTTTCCTAGTTCTAACAAGCTTGAAATGGATTGTTTTGGTGAAGAAATGAGATTTTTCTCAATGGTGGAAGAGAGAAAGAAAGCCACGGCAATGGAGAGAAAGAAGAGGAGTGTTTTGTGATTTTTTTTCTAAGACAAAAGTCATCCAAAAGTCTTCCTATCAAGTGGTCTTGTTGCATATCCACCATTGGATCAAATAGTGCCTAAAAGCCAAGATCAAATCCTAGCCCTTGGATCAACCCAATCTTATCCACTTTAGATATTTTCTTTCTCATGAGAAACTCACGCCTCACAGACGAGTCGCGCCTCGCTAACGGACGGAAATCACAAAAATATCAAATCTACCAAATAAACGTCCGTCGTAAACCGTTTTCAAATATTATCGCTAAATCTTTTTCCCGACTGTAATTTTCTTCCTCACCCTCGAAAATGATTCTCAGGACATATCCTAACTCGCGCAGATATATAAAACCTCCATCTAAATTTCTACGGAATTCAGAAGCCGTAAAATTTTACATCAGCGGGTAAAATTCCTACTCGTTTTTCCAAAAGCGAGAATAATCCAAAACTCGTTATTCTGACTACACATAAACCCTCTTATACTCAAAAGAAGACTACGACCCAAAAGTCTGTGCCTTTCCAGCGCACGAGCACAAAACAGGCTCCATTTCAGCAAACAGCCATTATGGCGACAATACTCACAAAACCACTTAACAAAAACCCTAATATTCTTAGTCATTACTTATTTTATTCACACAAAAGGTACAGTGGAATTACGGGTCTTACAGAAATCAGCCCTTCTTTAATCCAAATTCTGAACCAAACCTTGAGCTTTTAGACAATGCTATTAGTATTAGTCTTAAGAAATTTAAAAGCATGGAAGAAGAAGTACTGATATTTCCCTCAGATGTTGATGCTAAGATCAGGGAATTGGAATATAATTTTAGTCAGTCTCTGAGGCTCTTGGGAGGATATGTGAAGAGCAAAATTCAAGGTAGAGGGATGAATGCTGTTACATAGATTATGGATGCTGATGAACGATCTCATGCTCCAAGGCTCACCTTCTTTAACCATGAAAAAGAGTGTCAACATTTAGAATTGCTAGCTGCTGTGAATGAGAGCATCAGAACATCACTGGAAGCAGCTAAGAGATTAACAGAGGAGGAATTTGCATATGTTAACAGAGTATTTGATGCTGAGCAGGCTAGGATAGCTGCTGAAGCTGAGACAAAGAGGTTGGCTGAGCAAGAGGCTCTAAAGCTGTCGGTTGAAAGAGCTACTCGCATTGCTGAAGTTGAAACTCAGAAGCTTCTTGAAACTCAAGAAATGGGTCCACAACAGGGTGAGGACACCATAATGCTTGATCAGATGTTAGATGAGCAAGTTTCTGATAGGGGCAAACATATTGTTATTGACACTACTCCTCCAACCTCTCCAGTCAAACTCACCAGAGACTCTGGATCTTCATCTATTCCTCCAGCTATTCAAACAGCTTTAGATGAGATAAAAGAAGAGATGAAGAATGAAATAGATGAACTCAGGGCGGATATGAGATCTGATATGAATGCATCCACTGAAGCCACCAACAAGAAGCTTGATGAGATGATGGATTTTTTGAAGAATCTGGCCAGCCAAATACGAAAACCTTAATTTTTATGTTTGAGCACAAATCTTATTTGTTAATTTTTTTTTGTTTATGTAACTTCTGGATATTTTTATTTTGTTTACTTAATCCTTGATTATCCATGCTTATTTGGTTGCATATCTGAATGTTTGTTATTTTATTTTTGTTTTCAAAAATTAAAATTTATATTCACTTATTATGTCTGATACTCTTGTGGCTTCTGAACCTAGAGTAAGGTGTTGAAGAACATCTTGTTTTTAAACTTATATAGGCTTTTAAAAACCTAAGGTTCCCCCACATCAGTATTCCTGTTTACTCATGAAATGGCTTCTTAGTATTATCGCCTGTTTATAAACGGGGCACCAATACCGAATGAGGCGTGTCTGGTAACTGGTGTTCTGACAATTTAAGTTGAATATAAGAAACATGCAAGAAAAATAAACAATTTAAAAAGTAAGAAATTTTTTATTAATTGATGCAAAGTCCTATTACATAGATAGTGAGAAAACTACTTAGACTCAACATCAGATTCAGCCTCTGACTCTTCTTTCTTGGGCACTTCTGGCTTCTCAGCAGAGCTTGCATCAGAAAGAGATTCAAGAATGGCTTTGTGGATCTCAGGGTCTGAGTACTCTTCCTCAGGATCATATGTTCTAAGGAACTCTGCATAATCAGAATCTATTTCATCAGAATCTGATATCTCAATCACTTGCTTGGTTGTTTCGTTTGGTTGCTTGTTTCTTCTCGAGCGTGAAGATGTTGCTTCCTTCTTGATCTCCTTCTTGGATCCTGAAGCTTTCTTCATTGCTTGATTTTTCCTTTGTGTGCTTGATATTATATTCTTTGATTATTCGTTGTGAATAAAATGAGAAGAATCATCTCCCTTTATAATGCTCTCAAACAATGGTTATCAACACCGTTCATTTAATTGAACATAGTTGTAACCAATTCTTGACTTGACTGTCTTGAGATATGCGTTATTTGACTCTTTTATTTTTGTTTTTCGTTACTTTTTGAATAATGACAAAAGGGGGAGTAAGAATAGCGTTAAAATTAATGTTAATTGATTTCTTAACTGCTCAAAGACCTGAAACTGTTATACTCATGTATTATGAATCAATTTCTATCCCTTCTGAACTAACAATTAAATGATTCATTTTGTCTGGACTTTATTGAAAGGGGAGAAAAGTTAAGAATTTGAAATACATTTTCATAGATAAAATGAGAGAAGATTGCAAACCTTCTCTGAATATTATCAGACTCTGAAGGAAGAGCTTACAAACCTCTGCCTCTGAGAGTCAAATATGAAAATATATTTCAAGTTAATAAAATTAACTCCTAAACTGTTTTAATTAATTATGGATAAGACTTAGGGGGAGCTTACAAACCTAACCCTATGGATTATCAGACTCAGGGGGAAATTGCAAACCTCTGAAACCTGAAGTCAACATAAATAATTAAATCAACAACAATTGAATTTTAATGCTTTAGTTTGTCATCATCAAAAAGGGGGAGATTGTTGGAACAAAGTGGGTCTGACATAAACCTCTAAGTTTTTAATTGATTTTGATGATAACAAAGTATTAAAATTACAATTGGTATTACTAATGATTGTTCTAGTGTGCAGAATTATAAGCTAAAATTCATTCAGAAGCACTACGAACAAAAGCAGAGAAGCCAAGCTAAGAAGCTCTGAAAGCATATCGCTGATCATCAGAAGCTTAAAATTCAAGTTCTGAAGTTAGTGGCTCTGAAGATAAAAGCCAGACTCTGAGAAGCTCAGAAGCTGAAGACCTTAAGAAGCTACGTCAACAGACTCTGAAGCAAAAGGAATTTGCGTCACTCAAGAACTGGCAGAATCAGAATCAATGATTGAAGAACAATCTACTTAAGGACTCTGTCATATCCACAGGAAGGAATATTCGTTGGTATAACGTTAACCTTATCCATAAGTGGAGCGCATTTGAGGATTGTACAATCGTACTATTATTACTCAAAATGGTTGAGTAATATTTCAAATTGCAAGGTAGTGGAATTGGATTTCTTTACCAAAGAAGGCAATGTACAGCTATCAAATTGTACGAGCAAATTCCAGCTGGCATCTTATCTCTCTGCAACGGTCATTACCATTCCATTCAAGTATAAATAGAAGACTCAAATGGAAGAAATGACTACTGTTCTATCACTGCGTTTAAGACTCTGAAATATTCTGACATTACAGCTTCTATCTGTCATTCTTAGTCTTAAGGCAAATTTGTGTTGTATTTTGTAAACACCTCTGATAGTATATCAAGTGTTCATTAACATTCATTCTTATTCTTAAGTTTGTTTGAGAAGTCTCTTGTTAATTGTAACTTGAGCATTTGAGAAGTCTCTTGTTAGTTGTAACTTGAGCATTAGAGAAGTCTCTTGCTATTGTGCTTGAGCATCTTGTAATCTTGTGAGATTTTAGTTAGAAGCCCTTGGAAGTGCAAGGGGACTGGACGTACTCTCATTTTGTGAGAGGAACCAGTATAAATTTCTGTGTCTTTCTTTCTCTCTCTCTCTCTGTCTCATTATTGTTTTGTGTTTAATCCGCTGCAAACTTAGTTTTTAATTGAGAAAAAGTTTTAACTTTTAAAACACAATTCAACCCCCCCCCCCCCCCCCCCCCCCCCCCCTTCTTGTGTTTTTCCACCTTCAGTCTTGAGTATCTCCCAAGCATCTTTGGCAACAGTACATTGTTTGATGAGTATGAACATGTTTTTGTCAACTCCATTGAATAATGCATTTAAAGCTTTATTGTTGCCAAGAGCTAGTGTATCTTCTGCTGGAGTCCAATCTTCTTCTGGTTTGAGCTCTTCAGTATCAATTCCATTAGCATCCTTGACTTTGGGATGTTCCCAACCTCTTAGCACTGCTTTCCAAGTTCTACTATCAATGGATTTCAAGAAGGCTGCCATGCGTGACTTCCAATAGTCATAGTTAGTGCCATCTAGAAGAGGTGGTTTGCTGACCAAAGTTCCATCCTTGTCCATGGTTCCAGAAAGCATCTTCCCTGGAGCTCACCCTAAAACAGAACAGGGTGCCTGCTCTTATGCCAATTGAAATTCCGGTAGCAAGTCACAGATGTGCAGCGTGATGTGGTGCACGTTAGGGTTATGATATACGATGTGGTGCCTAATGTGCAAACATCACAGACATGCAATGACTTGATGAACAAGGAAAATAAAGTGCAGAAGATAAAGAACACAATGAGTTTGTTAACCCAGTTCAGCACAACTCACAACCTACTCTGGGGGATACCAATCCAGGAATGAATCCACTATGATAGTTCCAATTCAAAGCTAAACAATCCCAGTTTACAACTTATCACTTAGACACTACCCGTGCTAATTCTACCTAGGTCCTCTCTAGATATGACAACCTCTGGTCACTTCCTATAATCTACCTTGCAACCCACAAGGATTTAAATAACAAACTCAATGATGGAGACACACTCCTAACCTAAAGAACCAACTCGTGCTTCAAAGCTTTCAGTGATTCAAAGTCCAATTCTTGTTTCAAACTAGAACCAAGAAAAGGAACAGCTCTATGCTTAAAAGCTTAAGAGCTAAATACAACCCTAGTTCAAGTCTCAATGGAAACAAGAAACAAAGGGACAAAGACTGAATATCTAAAGACTAGAAAATATAATTCTAAATTCAGTGAGTAAAACAAGTGTTCAGTCTTCCTTTTTATAGAACGAGATTCTGATAGCTGGCCATCGTATTCTTCAAGAAACAAACTCAATCTTTTACAAAGATATGTTTGTTTTAAATCTTTTTAAATCTTCTAGTAACAAACCGGCCTTTTTAATCTTTTCTGAATCTTTTTCAATCTTTCAGCTCGTTCCTTGGCACGCAAGCTAGCGTGGATGTGTTTGTTTCAAAACAAATCTTTTTCAAAAGATCACACGCAAATAATGAAAGCGCGTTATTTTAGGGCATTCAGTTCAGGTACCATATGTGTGCACATCAGTCACCACATCTGGACCAAAGGCTTATTTTAACAAATGAAGCCAACCCTAAATGTAATCAACCTTACAGGTTGAAAACACTAACAGAATTAAAAAAAATTCAAAAATTTTAATGTTAACTTATGAAAATTATAAATAAAATTATTATTAATTCCATGCTAAAGTTCATATCTTTGTTAAGATATTCACACTGTGTTTGTATTATGTTATAAATAAACATTTGAGAAAAACTTAAATCGTCGCCACTAAGAAATGCAGAAACAATCAAACGCACCATCTTATTCTCAGCCGCAGCCCCCACCGGAAACCAATCTTTCACGTGTCGCCTCCTTCTTCAATTCTTTAAAAATGTAGAAGCGGTGGCTTATGGTGTGATTAGAGCTGTCAAAGGGCCGGCCCGGCCCACCTCGGCCAAGAGGGCCAAGACATATAAAGGGGCTTAAGTGGACCAGTCCGCTAAGGCCGAAGGCCCGACCCACCTAGACCGGCCCGATAAGCAAAGGCCTACATGGCCCGATGGGCCGGGCCGACAAACTTTCGTATTTTTTTTTAAAAAAATTCAATGGACAATAAAACTACATATGTATCACACACAAATTAGTTGTTATTATTTATTTTTCAAGTAAAGATAATTATAACAATTTTTTTTTTTCAAATAAAGATAATCATAACAAATTTGGCTTAATAATTAACTCTTAACTAACAAATCACATCTTTTGTTACTTATTTTATCTAAAGATTTTATGGTAACTAAAATTCCTTATTTTTAGCAAAAACTATTTTTAGAAATTTTTTTATATATTTTTTTAAATTCTTTAAGGGGCTAGCCCAAAAGCCCGTGGGGCCAGCCCATGATGGCCCATGAAAAAGATAGGCCCGAGGGGCCAGCCCGATAAGGCCCAATAATTTTTTTTGAAGCCCGGCCCGTGTAAAACTATAGGGCTAATGGGCCAGCCCGATAGCCCAACCTATTTTTACAGCTCTAGGTGTGATGAGGGTGGTCTTGTCCTCCGCATCACCTTTCTCACCCCGTAGGGGTGCTTTGTCGCATATTAGTTTCTTATCCAGAATCTGCGACGAAGGTTTGTTTTTTGCAGTCTGTCATTGTAATGTCGGGTATATGACGGTTGGTCCCTAACCCTTATGGACCGGTCTTCACATTTGTTCATTGTGGTAGTTGTTGGTTGATGACTCTGTGTCATTACTATGTTCCTAACCATATTTCAAGGCATTTTAGGTAGCTTTATAACGTTTTTCCGCAATGAAATAAAGAGAAAATAGCATCGTTACAAGTTGGCTTGAAGCACAAGAAAAAGAAGAAAAATCAGCACAATTTGCATCATGACGTCTGTCCGGTATTTTGACCATATCTGGAGTTCCGTAACTCGGAATGACGCGGTACTTGCAGCAAATGAAAGCTAAGATCGAGAGCTACAACTTTCATGAAGACAAGAAATGGATTTGACTTTTATAACTGCGCCGGGGCGCAGGCAAATCCCGTGCCGGGGCGCAAATACTGGATGAAAAACCTAAACATTCTGACTTGTTGCGCCCGGGCGCAGCGCCCAGGCGCGGACGCACAACCTAGTTCTATAAATTGAGATTTCTGACACAATCAGGAGACAGAATTTTACGGCGAAAAAGACAACTTTTGACGACGAATCCAGAGGTGCTCAAGCAAGGTTTCTAGTGTGGAAACACATCAATTCCTTACTTGTAATGAATTCTTTAACTCTATGCTATGATTTTAATTTAGTTATGTCTAGCTAAACTTCTTTGATTGGATCCCATGGGGATTCTAATTGTTATTATTCTTGAACCATGTGGTCTCATATGACATGTTAATGAATTACGAAGTTAGTTTCAGTTAATTATCCCTTGTTCTTAATGCTTTACATAAATTGATCATTTGTGTCATGATTCCAATTATTTGTTTACTATGAGAATAGGAATAAATCATCGATCTAGGGATAGTTATTCAATTAACCGTTGCTTAAGAGATTTCGAATTGTTAATTGAGAATTCAAAGGTTAAAGTGCCAAAACCTCAATTGATCATGAATAACCTAAGAGATTAGGGAGTTATGATCAAGGGAGAGGATTATGTACCAAGAGATTGGGCATAGTTACTTTTTTTAATCGAATCGTGAAACTAAATTTGTAAACCTTGTTAACATGCATGAACTACCAAGATAATAATAATTAGATGAACCGAAAGGATCCAATCGCCTTCTCTTTCTAAATCAAATCCTAATTTCTTGCCGTTATTTTCTTAAAACTCTAATCCTAAAAAAATCCCCCCTTTTATTTATGCAAATTAAATTACGTATGATTTCAACAAATGCTTTCATTTGATTCACTACAATCCCTGCGGATACGATAATTTTTATACTTACTTTGATACTTCATCATTGGTTCTTGTTCGCCAAATATGTTACTCGCTTCTGGCTTTGGCCATGGAACTTTGGCTCTTTCAAAATCGTTCTTGCTCTTTGTAGGTTCGATCTATGGTGTTTCATGCGATCGATTACAAGTGGTTGTTTCACTGTGGTTTGATGTTGTCCTCGAATAAACTAAAGGAACTAATTAAGCCAGTTAGGTGTGTGATCTAGAGTTCTTGCTTCTGGATTTGTTGGCTCGAAAGGGCTTGGCTTCATGATTGGGATGATGGTATCTCATTCGTGGCCATTGTTGTTTGCTGGTGTTAGAGCTGTAAAAATGGGCTGGACTATCGAGCGGTCCATTAGCTCTATAGTTTTACACAGGCCGGGCACGGGTCGGGCTTCAAAAAAAATTATTGGGCCTTATCGGGCTGGCCCCCCAAGCCTATCTTTTTCATGGGCTATCATGGGCTGGCCCCACGGGCTTTTGGCCGGCCCCTTAAAGAATTAAAAAATATATATAAAAAATTTTCTAAAAATAGATTTTGCTAAAAATAAGGAATTTTAGTTACCATAAAATCTTTAGATAAAATAAGTAACAAAAGATGAGATTTGTTAGTTAAGAGATAATTATTAACCAAATTTGTTATGATTATCTTTATTTGAAAAAAAACAAATTTGTTATGATTATCTTTACTTGAAAAATAAATAATAACAACTAATTTGTGTGCAATACATATGTAGTTTTATTGTGCATTTGTCAATTTTTTTTAAAAAAAAATATGAAAGTTTGTCGGGCCGGCCCATCGGGCCATGCAGGCCTTTGCTTATCGGGTCGGGCTAGGTGGGTCGGGCTTTGGGTCTTAGCGGGCCGGGCTTTGACAGCTCTAGCTAGTGTCGAGTTTTCATCGTTGCGAGTTGTGTTGGCGTGAGGATTAGCTTCTGTGTTGCCGTTCGGATTCTTTCGCCGAAATTTATAGTGAATCAGTTACTAAATCTGGATTTGTGATGATTCACAGTTATTATTCATATCAGTCTAGGGGAATGATTTTGAATTGATTGACTTGAAAAAGTCAGAATTTGCTTTTGTGATGTCTTATCTCTCTCTTTACGTTTTATATCTGATGCATACTCTTTTCTAATCCACAAAAAGTTAACGCAATTCAAGCCCCCCCCTCCCTCCCCCCCTCTTCTTATATTTTTCTCACCTTCATTGTATGTATTTTTTGCGGGTGTCAATTGGATATATGTGCACAATTGTCATCCTTAAGAATGAAGGTAATGATACTTGCATAATATAACAATATATGGTTTTGAGCTTGTCAAATATTTTATCCGGTCATTATTATTATATAAAGTATATACATCAAATTTTTAATAAACCTATAAAGTTGTAATTTTCTTATAATAGTTTTTTTAAACAACAATTTGCTTATAATAGTGACCGAGGAGAATGCAAATAAAATTAAAATTACTTTCAACTTATTTATTATCCTTACATGCAATAGCATTTATTCCAAATGCATCGCAAAATAAAATGTGTGCTACATCTCATCGTTGGACAATCGTGGATAGTAATGCAAGTAAAGTGATCACCATAGAAGTCTTTAATTGAGGGATAGACCTCTGTCATATCAAAAATGAAGAAAAAAATGATACTAAATTAAAGATGATATAGAAGATTTTTTATATGATAAAGAAGAAAAATGAACTAGGTGTGAAATAAAGGCTTGCCTTCGCTAGAAACAAGAAGAATTGGGGAAAGAAAGATGACCAAAGCATTAACAAATTTAAAAAATTTAACCATATTTTTCGTTCTTTGCATGTAACAAACAGAAAATTGGTTGATCATTTTATACATAAAACATCCCAATGCTTTGTTAATGTCAATTTAATAATATTTAGCACTTATGAAGTTCTAAGCAACCATTACTAATAAATTATAATTATTACTAAATGTCTTTTAAATATGCCAATGTACAAGTTTATATCTATAACTCACTCAAATGATCACTTAATTTTAAAGGTATCACTTCAAAATCTTTAAGATCACATGAGAGTTCATTCTTCCTTATTTTTACCAAATTGTCATTATATATATATATATATATATATATATGGAATCAAATTACATCAGTGTAACATTTGAGTAATGTTACACCGCTCAATAACATTTTAACGAATACAAATTTTACAAAATTCACCATTGGATTAAAAAATTTTATATCATATATATTATCTATGCCGAGTTTTACAAAAATCTAAAATCGTTTGATATATTATTGAGACACGTCAAGATTACGGTTTATGCCTTTTTATTTAATACCGTTAATCTTGATGTGTCTCAAAAATATGTCAAACGATTATAGTTTTTTTGTAAAATTCAACATAGATGATCTATATGATATAAACTTTCAATCCGACGGTGGATTTTGTAAAATTTGTATTTGTTAAAGCATTATTGAACGGTATAACAGTGCTCAAATGTTACACCAGTGTAATTTAATCTCTCTCCATGTATATAATTTTAGCACTCCACGATTGACAAGAATATTTTAAAAAATAAAATAATGTTGAATGACAAAACTTTATTTGCAAAAATATTGCAGCGAAGAGGTGACACGCTATATTTATTTAATTTATCAATTAAATACATCATAGGATCAATGTTTTTTACCTGAAAATATCAAATATAGATTTTACATGAGTTGAACAAGTGTTGTTTTGTCTTGTGCAAGGAAAGAAATGTAATTAATTATGAGATGTAGTCTTTGACTTTTTGTCTTGCCCTAATATATATTTTCTAAAAATAAGGAGAAAATATATATACACAAAGATTGGGGTTAAATCTTAACTAACAACAAAAGAAAGAAGAAGAAAAAAAGGACATCGGACGTCTAATAGCTAGCAAATGAGCCGACTATCAACATAAAAACGGGTCCATTTACCATCAACTCCCTGCAACGAACAACAAACAATAACAGCTCTTTCGAGCCAACCAAACAGTCTAGAGTCAAGCATAGATAATGATGACGATAAGATGGTGACGGTGGTGGGTCTCAAGTAACCACCGCCATTGAGACAGAACATGTGAAAATGGTCACAAAAGTTGACGACCGGACCGACCATCGTCACGAAAATGATCCATGTACCTGAAACTCCCTGGTAAGAACAACAACAAACAATAACAACCTTTTTGAGCCAATAAAATAGATTGAGGAAATGATAACCCCAAACAATTGTGTCAAACCTAAATCTTGAATTGAAACCAAAAATAGCTAAAAGTCAACAACTTTAAAGGGACGAAACCCAGAAACAACTCAAGACCTTGGAGCACTTAATTGCGACAAAAAAAATATGCAACCAACAAGCAATAGATTTTTGAAACCTAGAAACGAGTCAAATGAAGAAATGTGGATCACAACAACATAAGGAACGCAAGCTGCCACCATCGAGGACATCGTAAGAAACACAAATAACAAACCCATATTGAGATGGCACGAACCCAACAAGAATTGAATGGTCCAGTAATAGAAAAATCACTGGTGATCCATCAGCCTACCATGAAGCGCAAATTGGAATAAACTAGAAGCATGTCACGGTGGCGCCGGTGACTGAGCTTCCCCATCAGGGGTTAGTGGGTAACCTGATAGGTCGAGAGCACACGATTCTATCGTCCTAATAAAATTATTGATCTCACGAGTACTTGTGAGCATATAAGATATATAATTTTTCTTGTGTTTAGTTAGGAAAAATAGTTTTATAAGAGTTAATTTGGTTTGGTTTTAGAAAAGATTATATAAAATAAAACATCCTAGGATTATAAATTTCATCACAAAAATATATATTCCAAATTCCAATCTTTTGTATTGCTATGGAAAATCATTTAAAAAAAAAAATCTAAAGATAAGTTAAACTAATGTAACAAATGTCCCCCGAGGTAAACTAAGCGTATAAACCAAAGTGGTCTCTTATTCTCATGGCTTGCCACTTTGCTAAAAACATTTAAGACATATACCCTATATCACCTCAAAATCCTTTACACTATTCTCTTTTTTCAAGATTCTTGTTTAATTATATATTTACAACATCAAACATTCACCTTCCGTTCCTTCGGTCAATATCTTTGTAGAAAAAATAGGATGAACGCTATATTATTTTATTCATCAGTCCAAGGCTGGTTTTAATAGAAAGAGTACAAGTAGTAATCTCCTTGAATTAAGGAGGAGATAATTATAAAGAGAAATAAAAGAAAATAATGGATAAGTTTAGAATCTCTTAGAAATATCAAACTAGGAAACTAAATATTTTCCTATACCCCCCTCAAGTTGGTGCATAGATGTCTATCATGCCCAACTTGCCTATCAAATGCTCAAAGGTGGGCCTTGTCAAGCTTTTGGTCAAGATATCTGTAGTTTGTTGACTTGAAGTTACAAAAGGTAGACATATGATTCCAGCATCTAACTTCTCTTTTATGAAATGTCGATCAATCTCAATATGCTTGGTTCTGTCATGTTGAACGGGGTTATGAGCTATGCTAATTGTAGCTTTACTGTCAGAGTATAATTTCAATGGAAGCTCAATTTTCATCTTAAGTTCTTCTAAGACTCTATGGATCCATAATCCTTCACAAATACCTTGAGCCATAGCTCTAAACTCAGCTTCTACACTACTTCTTGCTACAACTCCTTGTTTCTTACTCCTCCATGTCACAAGATTACCCCAAACATAGGTATAATATCCCGAGGTTGATCTTCTGTCAATAATTGAACCTGCTCAATCAGCATCGGTGAAGATAGACACATTTCTTTCACTAGTCTTCTTAAAAAATAATCCATTTCCGGGATTTGCCTTTAAATATCTCAGTATTCTATAGACTGCCTCAAGATGTTCCTCAAAAGGGGAATGCATAAACTGGCTTACTACACTGACTGAGAAAGCAATGTCAGGTCTGGTGTGTGACAGATAAATCAGTTTCCCAACCAATCTCTGGTATCTTCCGGTATCAACAGGAATACTACCTTTCTCCCACAGTTTTGCATTAGGGTCCATGGGGGTATCTGCTGGTCGACATCCACTCATTCATGTTTCTTTCAATAAATCTAGAATGTATTTATGCTGAGAAATGACAATACCATCTTTTGATCGAGCAACCTCCATACCAAGAAAATATCTCATGGATCCCAAGTCTTTGATTTCAAAGTCTACTGCTAATCTCTCTTTTACTCTTCCCATTTCAACTATATCATCCCCCGTAAGAACAATATCATCAACATAAACAATCAGGATAGCTATTTTCCCATCTTGGGAGAACTTTGTGAACAAGGTGTGATCAGCCTGGCCTTGAATGTACCCTTGTTTCTTCATGGACTGGGTGAATTTTTCAAACCAAGCTCTAGGAGACTGCTTTAATCCATACAAAGACTTATTTAGTTTGCATACATTTGATCCAAACCTATCTTCAAAGCCAGGAGGAATGTACATATATACTTCTTCTTCTAGATCACCATTGAGAAAGGCATTCTTAACATCCAACTGATGTAGGGGCCAATCCAAGTTAGCAGCAAGAGATAAGAGAATTCTGACAGTGTTCAATTGTGCAACAGGAGCAAATGTCTCTGAGTAGTCTATACCATAGGTCTGAGTAAAACCCTTAGCACCAATCCAGCCTTATACCTTTCAATTGACCCATCTGAATTATACTTCACAGTAAACACCCATTTGCATCCAACCGTCTTCTTCCCATCCGGTAGTGTCATAACACTCCAAGTTTTGTTCTTTTCAAGGGCTTTCATCTCCTCAAGTACAGCTTCGCTCCACTTTGGAACTTCTAGAGCAACCTGTACATTTTTTGGAAATTCTACACTAGACAATTTTGAGGTAAAAGCAGAAAATGATGAAGACAAATTTCTCACAAACCTATCCTTTCCAAATTTGTGATTCTTTCTCACAAAAACCTTTCCTTTCCAAATTTTGTTTCCTGCTTCAAACCTATTCTCTTTAGATGACTCACTACTTTGTGGCATTTCAATTAGATCATCATTACCATTACTTTCAAAATTCTCATGGTTTTCTTCATGAGGAAATGTAGGCTCAGATTCACCTAGTTCCTTACTCATATCAGGAGTAGGATCAGATAAAGAATCATGGCCATTTTATGTTGGTGCAAAACTATAAGTCTTAGAAGTTTCTGATTCAGGCAAAGATAAATTATTAAAAAAACTCATATCCTCGGTTTGAAACGAGTCTTTCTTTAAATCCCCCCTTGAAGATGAGTGTCATCAAAAAAATATTTGTTTTCAAAGAATGTAACGTCCATAGTGACATACATTTTCTTATTTTTTGGATCAAAACATTTATATCCCTTCTGGGTTGGGGAGTATCCAACAAAAACATATTTTATAGCACGCGGCTCAAGTTTGCTAATATTCTTATGTTCATGAACAAATGCAGTGCAACCATTGATTTTTAAAGTCAAATCGTTTGAAACACGATCAGTAGGAAAACATTCTTTGAAAATATGAATTGGAGTTTGAAAATTAAGAATTTTGAAGGGCACTCTATTAATTAAATATGCAGCAGTTAAAACTGCTTCACCCCACAAATAATTTGGTACTGTACTTGAGAAAAGTAAAGCTCTAGCCACCTCCAACAAGTGTCTATTTTTTCTTTCTGCAACTCCATTTTGTTGAGGAGTGTTAGGACATGAACTTTGATGCACAATTCCATTTTCACGAAAAAAATCACTCAACATTGTGTTAAAATATTATTTGCCGTTATCACTTCTAAAAACTTGAATATTCGTTTGAAATTGATTTTGCACCATTTTAAAAAAATCCTTTACAGCCTGACAAACATCAGATTTCCCCTTTAACAAGTACACCCAACATACTCTTGAGTGATCATCTATAAATGTGATAAACCATTTTTTATGAGAAAGTGTACTCGTTAGGTTAGGGCCCCAAACATCACTGTGAATAACAGAAAAAGGTTTTGATGGTTTGTAGGGCTGTAATGGAAAATGAGAACGATGATGTTTTGCAATTCACATGCTTCACATTTTAACAAAGACAAATCCTTATTACGAAATAACTTAGGAAATGAGTGTTTTAAATAAGGAAAACTAGGATGACCTAATCGTGAATGCCATAACATAACATCATCATCATCATTATTATTCAAAACTAAAAAAGATTCAAAGCATGAACTTATTGGTTTGGAAGGTAGTTGTGATTGAGGTTCAATGTCAAAGTAGTAGAGTCCTCCACTCTCCTTAGCACTACCAATCATCTTCCCCGAGTTCAAATCCTGAAAGACACAATGAGTACGGAAAAAATTAGTTTGACAGTTTCTATCTTGGGCTAATTTACTAACAGACATGAGACTACAAGATAGATTTGGGACATGAAGGACATCTTTGAGGGTTAGACTTGGAGACAACACAACTGAACCTTTGTCTGCAATGGCTGAAAAAGATCCATTTGCAATTTTTATTTTATGGTTAACTGCACATGGACTATAAGAAGAAAACAAAGTAGAGTCACCTGTCATGTGATCACTGGCACCTGAATCAACTATCCAAGCATGACTGGGACTGACACAAAGAAGCATCACTGGCACCTGTCATGTGATCACTGGCACCTGAATCAACTATCCAAGCATGACTGGGCAATAGAGCAAGACAAAGTGTTAGATTCAAGAATTTTGTACAGTCTGTCTAGTTGTTCCATCGTGAATGAAAGCTGAATTGAAGAAAATTGTTGCTCTTGATTAGAATTACTGGCTTGGAATGTACGACCAACCATGATTCTTTATCGTGTCTTCTCTCTTTCGAACTTCGATCGGTTCATCCTTTTTTGGATAAAAAATAGAAACAACAAGCTTTAAATCGGCAGTATTTTTTCTGTATGGACAACGCGCGGATGAACAGTAGCCGCGGGTGAATAATAATCGCATATGAACAGTGCCGAATATGAACAGTGTTTTCGGAATGAACAGTGTTCGCGGTATGAACAGTGCACAAAGTGCGCAATATTTCCTGATACGCAGTTTTGCTTGTTGGATCTCTAACAAAAAAACCGCAATGTCAACGGTTAAGGGTTTAGGCGGAAGCGAGGCCCCCAATCGGGAGCTCTGATGCCATGTAGAAAAAATAGGATGAACGCTATATTATTTTATTCATCGACCCAAGGCTGGTTTTAATAGAAAGAGTACAAGTAGTAATCTACTTGAATTAAGGAGGAGATAATTATAAAGAGAAATAAAAGGAAATAATGGATAAGTTTAGAATCTCCTAAAAATATCAAACTTGGAAATTAAATATTTTCCAACAGTCTTAGATTATGCACCATAGATTTTTACCTACTAATGACATGCAATTATGCAGGGTTTTTAGTAGTATTTTAGTTAAATAAATTTACTAAAGTTTATTAGAATATTGTAAAGTTCTTGTTTCTTTTTATTAATTAAGTGTAAATAATTGGCATTTAAAAAAAATGTTAATACTTGGAATATGAAGAAAAGGGTGGAATTGATGCATGTTATGGTGCCTTGAAGTCCAAGATTTAATCTTCTATCTTCTATTATACTAAAGGGAGAGCATGGTTCCTCCCCTAAACCCTACTGCATGACATCATATGTGATGTCATGCAGGTGTAATTCACTCCAATATCCAACCAATGCTTGCCACATATGCTTACACATGTATAAACTACATACTTCTTGCATGCAACGTTTTGTCTCTTTTCTATTGGACCTAAGCTAGCACCAATCAAAACTCTACCAAACAGACACAGTCCTTTTTCTTTCTCTCTCTCTCTCTCGTGCTACTTCTCTTCTCTCACCTGCTTCTTTTCTCTGCTTCTTTCCCATTGACCCCCTTTTTCTTTCTCTCTCTCATTTTTCTTCAAACCCTCACTCCCGGTCCTCTCTCTCTCTCTCTCTCTCGGTTTACTTGCTTCATCTCTCTCCCTCCTCTCCATCTGTATCTCTGTTCCTTCTCTCACTCTTATTGACATAAGGACGGCAGCAACAACATCACCACACCACCATCGAGATCGCTGCGACCCGACCAGAACCACACTCGCCGTCGTTTTGTTTTCTCCTGCGATTTGGGTCTCACTCTGCTTCAAACTTCAATCAGCATCAAATTCGTTAATTCTAACCCCGGGAATCGTTCAACCAGCATCAGAATCGTTGATTCTAACCCCCCAAAATAATTAGGTATTTCGTTTCAGATTCAAAAAATAATGTTTTAGTTATGGAATTTCAGTTTTCTTCGTATTTAGGTTGCTTACAGTTTTTCTTTTATTATTGCTTGGCAGCTTCGAGTTCATGAATTGTATTTTAGTTTTGTGATGATCTCAAGCAGAGGTATTGTATTTATATCTAAATTTGTGATTTTCTCATATTTGTGGTCGTTTTGAGAGCTACTTCTTGCATGCATGTTTTGATCATCATTGTTTATTTTGTTTCGACGAAATCAGTCTTTTGTTTACAATATTTGCAGTTTGAAGTTTTCATTTATTACTGATTCATAGTGATTTAAGGTCTGGATTGTTTGCATGCATGATTTGATCATTGAGTTTTTATTTGATTTTGACGAAATCAAATCTGTGTCTCTAGATTTGTGCTCATGCATGTTTTGAACATTGAGTTTTCATTGTAAATTTCAAATTCATAGCATGGTTTTTATATTTCTAATGTTTGTGTTTGGGAAACAAGATATGGGAGCAATGGCGTGGTGATTTCAGGTGCAGTTATTCTATTTATATTTAACTTTGTTATTGTCAGATTCGGATGTATTTAAGCTTCTTGAACATTGAGTTTTCATTGTAAATTTCGAATTCATAGCCTGATTTTTTATATTTCTAATGTTTCTGTTTGTGAAACAGGATATAGGAGCAATGACATGGTGATTTCAGGTACAATTATTCTATCTATATACAATACTAAAAGGAGAGCATGAACCCTATTTTTTAATCCCTTTTATTAATATTCATGAGTTTTGGTTTTTCTTTGAAAATCAAGCTTCTGGGGGTATGAAGATTGTGCTTGAATCTGAGTTTGTTGTATTCTTCTGAATTATTATATGTTTTGTTTGATGGTTTTGCAGCTTTGAGTCCATGGGAGAGAATCCTGATGCATGCACTATGGACAATGCAAGTGTGAAGTTGTGAGGTAAGAGGCCGACATTTTTTTGTTATATAATTTGATTTTGATTTGTTGTCGGATTGAATGAACTGTGATTTCTTTTTTTCCTGTAATTTGTACATGTTAATTTTGTTCTATTGTCGGAGTTTGCTGCTCTGAGGATGGTTGGTGGTGATTCAGATAGAAATGAGTTTCTTTTTGAGGTTTGAATTTTTATTTAGGGTTGAATTTGTTTTTGGTTCTTATAAAGTTATGATTTTGAAGTTTAGTGCTGCATAAATTTTGCTTGATTTTAGTCCCTATTTTTTTGCTTTGAAATAAAAATCATGAGATATTTGATTTTTGTTTCAAAGTTTGAATTTGAAGATTTGAAATAATTGCTTTTATAGTATGCATAATCACTATATAAATTTATAATCAAAGATTCAAATTTATTTTATATTTGTTTCTTTTATGTTCTTTTTCAGTTTCATACATGCAGCTCATGTGTTTGATAAAATGCTCACATGGATTATCATCAACATTAACATCATGGGGTTTGTTGTTTCTTATTTGCTTGCCTTAAAGTTGCTATTTTTTTTATAATTTTGTATTTCTAAATTTTCTATTTTGTGTTGTATTTTTATTGATTTTCTTCTTAGGAATCAATTTTGTTGTCAGATCTGATGCAAAGGTGAACCAGGTTTTGAAATCAGGAGCAGTTCGTAAGCATGAATTGTTGATTCCTAATGCAGTTGCAGTATGTTATCTCATAACTCAAAACTAGGAATTTCAAGATCTGAAGACCATTCTTCAGCAGCAACAAGAGGATGTTACTACTAGCTTAAAAAACTTGCGGTGGCTTATCAAAACGAGGTAATTACTAATTAATCACTTTTATTTTGTTTATATTCTTCATTACTTGATTTTAATCAAGTTTCTTCGTGATTTAGTGTTAATTGCTTTTGCCGACGAAACTTTTAGGGCAGATGCTTTACTATATCTTCGCACAACACTTGGAGAAGAATGTTGTGATATCACTCAGGTAATTTCATTCTTCATTGTTGATTCTTAATTGTTAATGCATTATATAATGAGTTTAAATTTTGTAAGTGATGTACTTTACACTGTTGTTGTAGTTTGTAAGTGCTATTAGAGGTTTAATTCTGTAATTTGTAAATGTTATTAGAGGTTTAATTTTCTGATATATTGATTGCTTTTTGTATGTTTGATTTGATGAATTTGATTTCTATGTTGTTTTTAAGTTACCGATGGTTGTTGATTTGATTGGTATTTTAGGTTGCAGGAACTTATGGTACACCCACCAGATATGCTTAATTCATTGTATACCATTCGGCGATTCCATACACTGCAAAACGAATTAGGTAGATTCTCCAGACTTTTATAATTAATCATTGATTTGATCCTGCCAACGTGTGATCGAATATACTAAATTTGTAAGGGGTAAGAGATATAGTAATAGGCATTTGAATTAATAAGTCATTACAGCGTACATAGAATTGTTCAGTTAGCTGATGATAGCAAAAGAGTTGTGATACAATATAGATATATAGGTTCTTCAGATTGTTCATTCGATATTAAGACATTAAGTTCAAAAAGATCAAGACTATAGGTCTGATCATACAAAATACAAAGATAAACTCAGGTACTACATATTAATGAATCATAGATCAAGTAACTGTTTCTCGACATGCTCAAGTTTGGCATTTTGGAGTACTTTGTTTGAAGATAACTTGGCATGTGGCTGCTAAAGTTCTGATTTTGTTTTGTTTGAATTTTCATGTCTCTTTTAACTTTATGTTGAGTATTGAAAAATTGGGTCTAATCCTTTATAATGCATTCAAAGTATGAATATAATTTTAAAGTATGGTTGATATGTCAATCTCACTATGCAGGTTCAGGCTTATTTGATTTTCCTTCTCTAGATTTCTCTAATATTGCAGATAAGAATGAATAAAGTGAAACGACTTTCACATCGACAATGGAGTTAATTTTTTTAGCAAATGCCAGAATGTATTGGACTGCTCCGGACTGTGGAGAATCATATGCTTCTACAGCTGTCGTGAAGGTAAATATATTCGAATATAGCTTACAGTTAATCTACTGCGAGTGCATCTTTTAAATCCTCCATGTTAATTCAGGAACCTACTATTGGCGCTTTTCCTTCTACCAATGTTGCTATTGGAACCAGCCTTGCTGATAGAACTGTTGTAGCAGTAATGAACTATTAATTTGCTTCAAAAACAATATATATTTTCTTTTATAGTTTTATAATGAATCCAAGAACTTCAGGTTATACATAGTAGTCTCATTGATCAACTTTAGTTACTGCCTAGAAAACAATGGAAACTCACAAATCATTCTGCATAGTAAGTATCTTTTGAATTTTCTTAATCATTATATTTTCATTAATGTGAATTGTTGGTTTTTATTTGGATTTTGGTCGTTTTGCTTCCAACACATATTCTTCTGGCTAGAGTTCAATAGAATTTGCAAGGTCTTGCTTGGGAGCATACCTATTATACAGCCTTTGTTTCAGATGGGAATGAGCTTAGATTACTTTTGCTAGAGCTAAGTAGTTGGTGTTAGTTTCGGTGACAGAAGAGCAAATATTCCTATAAGCCATCCATTGTTGCGTCGCCCGTTTGTGGTTGGCCTAAGAAATCCAATAGTTGTTTTCCATCTGCGTAGCTCGAAATAGAATTTGACAAATAAAAATAACCGGAACACACTATGATTAGATGCGAAAAATGTTGAGTAAATACTAAATTTTACTCGACCAATCGTTGCTTCGTCTTTGAAGTTATGCAGATGGAAGCAATTATTACATTTCTTGGGCTACAGATCAAAGAGGCAGAGTCAACAATGGGCAGCTTAGGGAACATGTGCTCCTCTTTCTGGTGGAAGCTTCATCGTCATACTGAGAAGGACTATTTTAATGGCGACAGTTGTCGTCGAGACTGCTCAAGCTCTTTTTCATGGTATGATCATATCAATTTTCTGGGCAGCTGTTTCATTTTTTTACACCACACCTTCAAACTGAATTCTAAATAGGGTAAGAGTTGTGTGCTATATTCATCGGCCGATAAAGTTATAATCATGGTCTCATACTAAATTTATATGTTTTTTCAGCATATGAAGCTCTTGTGCAAGTGTTCTATTCTCATCAATGCATGCATGCTCCCTATTGAATCACAACTTCAACAAAATAATTTAATATATAAATAAGCTGTTATGTTGCTCATTCTGTACCAAACTGCATTATAGTTAGATCAAATTTGGGCTAATTTGTTTAACTTTTAATGTAAATTATTAATATAAAGAGAATTAGAACTTATGTTCTTGGTTTTTGTGATTGCTCATTATACTTTTCTACACTGATTCTTTTCCATGTCTTATATTCCCACTCTTGCAAATTGCCAAAAGATCATATTTCATAGTATGCATGAAGAGGATAGTAGTTCCCTATCCTACACCATTGAAATTTATGTCTATATAAAACTGAGTTATTATTGGGCTATTAGCAGTTCAAGTATTTGACATATACTAATCATATTATATATATACTACATTAACTTTGTCAACTGCATGCATAAAAGTTACACGAAGGAACATTGTAAATCAATTTTTCTTCTTATTTTTGCCTCATCCACCTTTTGATATAATACTTCTATGAACTTTCACCTATAATTTAGTGTTGAGTTTTGGCTTTGAATTTTGGCTAAAATTATTTTTTCCCATTTACATATCTCAATTTTGTTTTATATTCTTTTATTTTTATACTATCCATGACTATTTCTAAGTCTTTCAAGTATAATAACAAGTTTCTTATCTTCTTTATTCTAATAGATCATAATCAAAAGTACTTTGAGACGCATGTTGTTAGGAGATCCAACAATTGATCTAAATGGTATGAGATCATGTGCTTAAAAAACTAACAATCTTTTTATCTTCTTTATTCTCACAGGTCATAATCAAAATCAAAAGGAATTTAAGATACATGTTGTTTTGGGGATGGATGACATAGTCTATACTGTAGTGGAGTAGATTATTTGCAAGATTGTTCTTTGTATCAGATATGATAAATTCCTAAATTTTATGCAGAGAACTATAGATTGTTGGATATGAGAGAAGAGTATCAATATGGTATGGCCTTGGATCTATATGAGACAAGATTGCCTAAAGAGGGACCTAGAATTTGAAGTTATCAACCAAATTAATGGAATAAACAGCCGTGATTTTTACTTAGAGGTGGGACTTCTGGTACTTGGTGTGATCTTCTTCCTGTGCATTGCTGCATTATTAAAAAATAATTCCATTGCTGCATTATTAAAACATCATACCAAGTTTGAGTGGAATGTTTTAGCAATAAGGAGGTTCACTTTTGTAATGATTATACAATGTACTTTTTGATTCTATTATCAATGATTGTATTGTACGAATGAATTTTAATTTTATCATCTTAATGTACTACTCATGCGAAAATTTGATCAACTTAGTTTATATTATTTGAGATGTACATCTAAATATGAGAAAATTAAATTAAGTGTGCTTTTAGACAAAAATTTGAGCACATCATGAGTGCGGGTTAAAGACATGGTTCTTGAAGGGATCTCATTGATGAACTACGAATGAAGTGGCATTAATGTATTTATTTCCTTTTGGTTAATGGCTTAAATAAACTTTCAATGATGTGATAGAATTGATGTATAAAAGTAATGAGTAAAAATTACTCGGTAGCTATATAAATCTAATTTACATGAAGCGGCATACATATATTTAATATTTTACTTCTTTCTTAAATAAGCTTTCAATTGTGTGGTAGAATTGACGTGGTAAAAGAGCGGGTTGTTGATGGAAATTGTATCAAATTTCATTGTGTCTAATATATTGTTTTCAATTATTGTTAATTATCAAATTGTCTTCCTTTATGTAGATGGAATGTTTTACTTCTTTCTTAAATAAGCTTTCAATTGTGTGGTAGAATTGATGTAGAAAAAGAGCGGATTGTTCATGTAAATTGTATCAAATTTTATTGTGTCTAATATATTGTTTTTCAAATATTGTTAATTATCAAATCGTCTTCCTTTATGTTGATGAAATATTTTACTTCTTTCTTAAATAAGCTTTCAAATATGTGGTAGAATTGTTGTAGACAAAGAGCGGGTTGTTGATGGAAATTGTATCAAATTTCATTGTGTCTAATATATTGTTTTCAATTATTGTTAATTATCAAATTGTTGGTTCACTATTGTATTGTCCTATCCTACTATCAATAATTTTGTTAAAACATATAGGTTAAGACCCTTTCATTTTGTATCAATATCTACCATCTTGAGAATTGTAGTTTGATATAAACTTTTATGATTGGCAGCAACCATGATTGGCAACAACCATGATTGGCATACATATGCCGGCCCATCAAACCCGTGGGTAGCACGCTAGTTTATGTAGTGGAGAGTATCCCTTAATGTTGTGATAGTTGAAAATCAATGAAAATTAAGTCTGGGCGCTGCCAAAAGATGAAGAAATTGTCACAAAAATTCGGACATTGTGACAAATCAAGTGTGTCGAATCTTGATCCCTACTAAGTGCGTAGCAAATTTTCTATGATTGTAGCAATCATGCCAGAATGTCCTGTTTGCACACACCTACTTGCTACAGCACCGTAGTGTGGTGATCGGCCGTAGAAGTTGAAAAATAAAAAAATCGTCGATTTTGTCTCTTCGTTTCATGCATTTATGTACTTAATATGTAATAATTCCCTTGTGGTTATTGAGTTGAACGGAATTAAGTCTAAAATTATATTTCACTCTTGTAATTCATTACAAAGTTCTTGTAAAAAAATTATTCCAAGTTTTCTTTACTTTTTCTTGTCTTTTTACTTTATTTTACAATTGCTCACATGTTCACGCTCACGCTAGTAATTCTCTTCATCTTAGGATGATGGAAAGTAATCTAAGAATATATCTTCCATAATCCATTATTTTATAATTATGTTGATGGAATTTCTGAACAAAGGTTGTTTCTAGAAATGTGGATGATCAATCAACGTGGTGATGCTGGTTATATTGCTTGGGTTATCAATTGCTTGGAGGGGATATGTAGGGTGGTGCATGGTGTATGGGCTGTGGAGTGATGTCGTTGATGAATGGTGATGGTTTGCAATTAATTGGATAAAGGTGAAATTTGTGTTTTTGTCTGCACTACAAGAAAATAAGCATTTTGTGACGGTCAAAATTGCAATTTGTGACGATTGACAAGTGTACATCTGCGAGTTCTTTGTTTAGGGAAAAAGTGAGTGAGTTTTTTTATTTGAGTGACTGAGTATTTTATTTGAACGAAAGTGAATATTAGAGCCAAATATTTCATCACGCGGTAAGCCTAAATATTTTGTCATGCGGTAAGGGGTAAAGGTGTAAAAATTGTCGCATTAACCATCACAAATATCATTAAAAAAAAAAGCAGAAGACTAACTAAGGACTATTGAGATTATTTTAAATTCAAGGGTAAATGGACCTTTACCCCTTGCAATATAGGTGTGTTTTGTTTTACCCTCCTGCAAATTTATTTATTTATTGAGAATGTTCACTTGCAATGTTGACAATTTTGTTTTACCCCTCTATGTTGACTTTTTTGCTGATGTGATACGGAAAAAGTGACTGCAATGTCAGCAAAATTGCATTGCCACGTCATCAAAAATGTGACTTTGCTGGTGTGAAGACTCATGGTAGGTAGGGCTGGACATCGGTCGGTTACGGACGGAATTCGGGCTCAAAACCTCAATCCGAATCAACCGCCGGTTGGAGTACTACAATCCATTTCCGTCTGTTTTGAGTTTCAGTTTCGGCGGATTCGGTTTTGTCGGATAAAGCGGATGGACGGGTGGTTTTTATCGGTTGTAAGAGTTCAAAAAAAAAACTTCAATAAATCCAGAAAATTAATACATTCAGATTCAGAAATAGCAACAAGGTAGAAAAAGGTGCAACACAAGAGCAAAACAGGTCTACAATACAACACAAAAATACAGAAGATTGTCAAATTTATTCTAGATCTACTTATCTTGTCTTCTTCTTCTTTGAATCAATTATGGAAGCTTGTAGATCTTCAAAACTTAAGTAGATTTGATGCAAAAGTTGCAATAAAAAACAGAAAGAGAAAGAGTTGAGTAATTTTCAACACTTATATTATAGAGATTAAAAAAGAAAGTGGAGAAGAAAGAAGTATGGAATGGAGAAGAAGCATGGAAGTGGGATGATTAATACCAAGGTAACTTGGTTCTTGCTTGTTGTTGCTGGTTAAAGTGAAAGGGAAAGTAGAGTTTGTGGAGAAGAAAGAAATATTGTTGGGACAGAGGAAATTTTATGAAAAGTGAACTTGTGAGATGAGTTACTACTCCCCCGTGTGAGAAAAGGAGGACTTTCTCAAAAATAAAAAATTAGGCTACCCGAGTTGGACCGCCCGACTGCAAACGGTTGAAATGGACTGGACGGATTGGGCCGGTCGAATGTTTTCTGTCCAGTCCTAATGGTAGGGGTGGAAAGGACTTCTTAAAGTTGAAAATTAGGCTAAACTGTACTTTTGATCCCTTACGTTTATTTTAGATTTGAATCAGGTCCCTTACGTTTTAAAAGTTTCAATTTGGTCCCTCACGTTATTAACTTTTGCATTAGTTAGTCCATTACGTCAAATATTTCACTAAATTCGTTTGATTTTTACACGTGGCTGACGGTTTGGACACGTGGACGTTACTTTGGACACGTTGACACTATTTTGGACACTTTTTTTTGGAGCCAATTCCATTATTATAAGTAATATATATTACTTTTAATTATTTTTTTTACTTAGTTAGCATCCCAAATGGCACTGAACATGTCCAAAATAGTGTCTATGTGTCCAAACTGTCAGTCACGTGTAAGAATCAAACAGATTTAGTGGAAAATTTGATGGAAATGACTAACTAATGCAAATGTTGATAACGTGAGGGACCAAATTGAAACTTTTAAAACGTAAGGTACCTGATTCAAACCTAAAATAAACGTAAGGGACCAAAATATAGTTTAGCCTGAAAATTATGAAGGAAGAAGTACCTCAAATACATTTGTAGGCCCTATCTTCAAGATTAATTTTGTCTATACATATGCTAATGGAATCTCAAATGAACTTCCATATGTCATTTGAATCAAAACAATCAAATGAAGTAAGTCCTCATATCTAACATATATGCACTCATTGATGACTCCACTTTGGAGCTTATCTAACAGGTGAAAACTAATCAATTGAAAGAAGAAAAAAGGAGTAAATTATTTTCCTATAATTACATACAATATGTTTAATTATATATAAAGGGGGAAAAAATGAATAACAATTAACATCAAATAAATTCAGATTAATTCCAATTTTTAAATTAATTAATTTAATCAAAATGGGACAAAATAATTAATACAAAATACTAAATGTGACCATTCAAGTTCGCTGATGAAGATTAGTTATCGGCGATATGATTACAAAACAAAAATACAATAAAAATTGTCTTCGTGCAATGATCATTTACATCACAACTCACATTTCTCACCACCACACAAACATGATCTTACCATTGCATAATTCAAAACCTAAACAGCTCCAAAAATGAGCTGTATTCAAGAATCCATTATTCAATTAATCAAAAAATAATCATTAGCCTTTTTTTTTTCTTCTAATAATTCTTTTACACGTACGTGCTTTTGACTAATGTCCCTTTCACATGTATGATGTATCATCAATATTCAATCATATGTGCAAGAATTCTTGAGGGAAATTAGAGCACCAATTTTTTTAGGATCTAAAGTGATGGAACAATGAATCCTCTTAGAGTATTTGGGTTTCACCAATTTCCCAAGTACATTAGCTCTTGATCTCATCACAAAGTTAAGGTTCAATGGCACTGGCAATGTAGGTATACCCGTTGTGCTGCTAAGGCTAGCACCACTTCCATACAATGGTACCTTGCTACCCATTATTGCAACACTAACCAATCTATGACTCTTCCTAGATTGATGAAACTCCTTCAACTGCAATATTCAATGTAATGTGTTAGAAGGGGGAAAAACATTCTTGTACAATGAAGTTAAGTAGTTAATTAGGGTCTGTTTGGATTGATTTATTTGAGCTTATCTACTTACGTAAAGTTTTGTGAGATAGTTTGGGAGAGTTTATGCATAAATTGTTTTCAACTTGCATAAGCTCTTATATTTCGATAAATTCTCCAACAAAATTTATGAAAACAACTTATAGCTTATAATAAAACAGTTTGACTTTATTTTATCTTTTATTATAGAAATGGCTTATACATAAGCACTTATATGTTAAGTGTTTATGCTATAAGCACTTAATTAACTTGTTTATTAAAGAATCAACCAACCAACTATAATGCATTATGCATGTTTGGATTCACTTCTATGAGAGGTAAAAGTAATTTCAAATACACAATTCATTTTGACATGTTTAAGTGATCTCAAGTAGAATTGTTTTTCCGTCTACAATGAATTCTAAGTTGAAGTTGAGATTTGCAGTTTTCAATCAATCGTGATTTTTAACCTCAAATTTCTTGTTTAACTCACTTTTACGTAAACGAACACAAATATAAATAACTTTGCATTTACCTCACTCTTAATCAAAATCAATCGATTCAAAATCAGTTTTATTAACTACAAAACAAACAAGTTAGTGAATCTTACATTTCCAGAAGCAAACACAATGTCTGAATAAGACAGTTCCAAGGGTGTAGCTGAAACATGAACTCCAAAGAAAGTGCCAGTGTTGCGGTACGTGAATTTCAAAGTAGAGTTCATGGTGATCATATCAGTGGCCACCCCAGTCGAATCCGAACCAGCTTGGACCGTAACATGATCAAACTTTATGCTCTGCAAAATACAAAATTGATCAAGACATTGTTTATATTTCATCCGTAAAATGCAAAACTGAACATGTTCCAGTTAAGATTCCATCCTTAAAAAATGCAAAATGGATAAAGACAAAGTTCGGATTTCACTCAGAAAATGCAAAATCGATCAAAACCCAGTTCAAATTTCCACCTAAATATGAAAAATTGGAGAACTAACCCATTAAGATTTCTATTTTCAACCCTAAAAATGCAAATTTGATCATGACCCAGTTAGGATTTCATCCAAAAAATGCAGAATTGATCTTGACCCAGTTAAGATTTCATCCGAAAAATGCAGAATTGATCTTGACCCGGTTAAGATTTCATCTTGAGTCAAAAAAATAAAATAAAGATTAAGACTTCATCTTTAAAATGCCAAATTAATCTTAACCTAGTTAAGACTACATTTAAAAATGCAAAATTGATCTTAACCCAGTTCAGATTTCAACCTTAAAATGCAAAATTGAACATGAAATAGTTCAAATTTCAACCTAAAAATGAAAAATTGATCATGACCCAGTTCATCTTTCATTCTAGAAATGCAAAATTGATGAAACCCCAATTCAAATTCCATCCTAAAAAAGCAAATTTGATCAGAACCCAGTTAAAATTACATCCTAAAATCACCAAAAAACAATTAGCACCCAATTGAAATCACATCCCAAAACTGAAAAACAAAACAAAACCCATTTCCAATTTCATCCTAAAAATCTCAAAAAACCAATAATCAAAATGCAAACCTTGATAGTAATCTTTGGCTTCATGTGTTTACTAGCACCCAAAAGAATAAGAGAGAACAAAGAGAACAAAACAAAGAAGCCAACAACAAAAGCAAGAAAGTAACACCGACGAGAAAATCCACCATTCCGATCTTCTCCTTGAAGAAAACCTTCTTCCTCAATAACATCAATCTGCTTCCATGGTTTAACATTATGTTGGTGTTGGTGTTGGTGTTGATGTTCCTTCTTACGTTGTGGAGCAGAGAAACCAGTGGAAGAAGAATGAGGAGGTGAAGCAGCAGGTGATGAATGAAAAGAAGTAGTAGTGACAGTTTTTTCACCGTCGTGAGAATCTCTTGATGGACTTTGAACATAGTAAATTGGTCTACGAGGTGGAGATCTTGTTGGTGATGATGTTGCTACACTTGTAACCTCTGAATCTGTCTTTGTATGCATTTTCTCTTTGTTTGATGAATTAAGGTTTTTATGTTTGATGAATTAAGGTTGTGTGAAAATCAAGTGTTACCTATGAGAAAGTTTAAGGAAATTGTTGTGTTTTTTTGAGTTTTGTGTTTTTGTTGAAGATTTGGACAGTGGAAGAATCTGTACAACTGGAGATTTGAGGTTGATTGTGACCTTTGTGTGAATGACAGCTGAAGCTAAGTAGGCAATGACAAATATTTTCTGACTTTTATGGGAATTTTTAGAGAAATAAAACTATTCCATTTTCTTCTGAATTATGGTCACGGTTATAAATAAATATTTTTTTAAAAAAAATTAATGGGATAACTAATGTATATTATCTTTCAACTTTTTTTAAGTTGTTTATTGACTAAAATTCCACTTTTAAAATAAATAAGTGAAGTATTTAAAATTTGAATCTTGATTTTTACATATAAAATATGATATTTTTATAAACCGAGTAAATCGAACGACGGCTATCTATCAACTATTTAAAAAATCTAAAAAAGTGAACTTTTATTTTTATTGGTCGCTAAAGAGTTTAGTACTTCAAGTTCTTCATACTTGTAAGTTTTGTCACACTTGTAGGCATTTTGCCGTTATATGCTATCAACATAGGTGTGTGAGTTTGTTCGCAGATTCATCATTTTCAGTTATTAACAATCTTGAGTTGTATTATTTAATGTATTTTATCAATTTGAATGAATGACTATCGTTTTTAGTAAATAAAAAAAAAATTAGTTTGATACCCAAGTCATTTTTAATTTGGTATATTCTTCATTACTCCTACCATCTTAAAATTACCAGTAGATTAAAAAATTTACATAAATGAAAATGAGAAAATAGTATATTTGTTTGTTAAGTATACTTTCTTTTTTCACATCATTGAACACTTTATATATGAGGTGGCAAAGTGGGACTTGGCAGTCCGTCCCTTTTAAGCTTGGCCCATTTAAGCCCTAGATAATAGCGGGATGGGGCGGAGCAACCTCGTTCTGTCTATTGGCATGTTGACGAGTTAGCAAGCCGGTTTGCCATTTTATTTATTTTTTAATTTAATTTACTACATAGTTTACAAAATTTATTATCAAAGAGGCCGGCAAAAAATGTTTTTTAGTATTGCATAATAGAACTTCAACAAATCTTAATGTGAATGCCATATTCTTCAATATAAACAAAAGTTAACTATAACACCAAAAATTGATAACAATCATACTAAAACACCAAAATAATCCACTTAGTTCAATGAGAATACCAAAAAACCAACAAGCACCACCTAGTTAAAGACATCAATCAAATCAGCAAAACAAACTAGTGCAAGCTAAACAAAGACAACCAAGAAGAAGCAAAAAACCAATCCCAAAAGCTCCCTGACAAACACTTCATCAAGATGTCATAGCAATTGGTTGAAACCTTCCACAATTCCTCTCCTCATCGTCACCCACAAAAGATAAAATGCAAAAAAAAAAGTTTTACTTCTGAATTTCCTGTCTCTTTTTTACTTCTGTCATTCACAAGTTTTTGTAATTTGTAGTACAAAAACAATTTTTGAAGTACAAAAATAATTAGTAGCTTTTCAAGATAGTGACAATTCTTTCTATTCTCGTCTAAGGGTCTAAAATTTATTATTTCTAAGTTCTCCACAAACCTCAATGCCATTGTTTGCTTGTTGTGTAATTGAATGTTCCTAATGCATGGCTGCCTTATATAATAATCGTGTAATTATGTGGGTTACTGTTATATCTATCAAGAGAAGTTTAAAATTGAAATTGCTAAAACAGATTTTTAATAAATCTTCTTGATTATGAACAAATTCTTATTTTATTACAAAAAGAAAGAATAATAACATTCAAATGATTAATGGAACATCATTACCTTAGTTTACACTTTGCACAGGATACTCATTTACATTTTAAAATAATCAATAGCTACAACATTTTAAATAGGGCTAAAGCATGCAACTTTAACCCATATATTTGTTTTAATAAAAACTTTACCAATTAAAATGATCTAGAGTTGCATTTTAAAATAACAAAAAAACAATAGCTTTAAAATAAAAATAAAAAACTAGATGTTGCAACAGGCAATGAACCATAGAAACTTCAGTAAAAGTTAATTACAGCCTAAAGCTATACCATACTAGTCATGTTATTGTGGTTTTATGCAACACAAAATGACAATGTCAATGAGCATTAAACCAGATTACATACACCCCAGAAAGACATTAAATAGGTTTAAGAGAAACCATTACAATTTTATAGGATATAAATATCAAACCTTATTTAAAGTAAACTATCCTGATACAATAGACAGCTTGTACAGAGACCTGGATCAGGAATCATAAGTTTCTTGACTAATAATTGCAGCTATAACATTTTACAACCATCCACTGAGCAAAGCAAACTATGCTGTCGATTCACCTTCTCTTGCGATCAATTCCTGTAATATCATAGAATCATATGGTTAATCTGAAAAACCATACAGTGAAAGAATGAGAAACATAGGGCTTCACGGAGAACTAGAAAAACCATAACTACTAATTAAAGAACAGAAAACACAAAGAACGCCGGAATGGAAACCAGAATGAGAACGAGAACAGAGCTTCAACGAACAGTCGCACAGAACAGTTTGCTCGTAAAGAAGGGTAAATATTTCATAAATGAATAGAAAATAAGAACAAAATAAAATAGTTACTTAAAATATAAAAGACACCAATATACCCTTAAAAAATTAACATAACGGTAAAAATGATGGGCATTTGAGGGATTCCGCTTGTGAACCCTAAGGCCTAAATGTGGAAGCGAAGATACAATTTGATGCCATTGGGCAGCAACTCGCGACGGCAACCAGTTGAACGCGGCTCGCGACGGCAACCAGTTGAACGCGGCTCGCTGGCCGAACGGGTAAGAGGGGACCCGCCACCGCTCCGCGAATCCACGATTGCGCGCTATAGCGCCACAATTGACAACATTGGTATATGATAAAACCCAATAGAAAACTCAATTTATGCATATGAACTCTTCAAGTAATGTAAAATATAATATTACTTGGTAGGACGAAACACCTATACTAATCACAAAGTAAATTAAACTTTGAGAAAAAAAACTTATGACATCATTTCCTAGAATACGGTGAAAATTTACATGGCTGAGGAATTCAGATTAGATAAAGACTTACCAATCTAGTAGCAGCACATGTGGAGCGCTGTCTTTCCTTTTTCATACGATTGCATTCACCACACCAGCTGGAGAAATCTTTTTGATACAGTTTCATCTCTCTAAAGACAGAACTACAATGAAATAATGCAAATTTAATATTTAATTAATGAAGGATATAAAAACATTAAACAAACTGACGTAGCAATGAAGGTAAGCAACCAAGAGATGAAATCACCTTCTGCACCACATAAGGAGGTTGATTCGTTGGCCAGATGTTGTAGCTCTAGCACCATGACGATGTCGACCACGATGAAGCACAGCCCGTCCGGGGACATGAGAATAATCAAAGACTTCCTGCTTTCAAATAACGGACTCCATAAAAAAAGTGTACAACCACCTATGAGAAATGGCAACAAGCAATGGTCCATAAATCTTCTTATAATAGTAAATCGACAACACTAAATAACTCCACCGGAAGACAATATCATTCCTGAATGAATAATTGCATCATGTGGTATTGTTTTCACAATCATCAAAACTAACATATGCAAGGTACAATGATAAACAGAAAAACAGATACACAAACTCGGTCCAAAGTCTAAAAAACACACCTGAGGAACATTATTTTATCTTTGTAAGATGTTATAAGAACCTAGGTTGTTAATCAAACCAAGCGCATGTTTCATTAAGCTCAAATACAGTTCCAAAATTTTAAAAGTACATTACCTTTTTCTATGCATATATTACTTTTTTCTAGGCCATTAAATATATAGACAAGGTAGAGTTTTCTTTTTGACGGGTAAGCCACGGTAGTTAACGGTGCCAAATTGTTCTATGTTATCCCATATCCATGACTTACCTCTGAATTAGTTCCTGTATTTACATGTTTCTCGCATCTTGAGCCTCGAAAAAACAACTCCCCTCCGGAAAATTCCTTGCCCAAGCAAACATTCAAGGTTACTTCTGAGTCATCCACATGGAAACCTACAGATGCAAGATTCTAAATTGTAAAACATCAGACACAATAACATCAGGAATGCATGTACATGTTAACCAGTATATGAATCCAACATCATCAAAATATTGGTCACCGTTAATAAAACATCCATACTCTCAATCCAAGTTTAGTTTGAATTTAAAACTTCAAAAGAAGTATTTAAGTTGTAAAAATTTCCTAGTAACCAAAAACCTTCATACCAATAACAGTGCAATGTTGTATAGATCACGTATTAAGAAATTAGCCCTCTTCTGTACATGTCCATTATTAAGCATATATATGGGAATTATTAGGAAAGCTCATCAAGCAGAAATCTTACCCAAGTCAACATCTTTATCTTCACCATATTCAACAACAAATCCATGATGTGAATCCAGGGATGAACCTCCAACTTCTGGATAGAACACTGAATAACAAACAATAATCAATCAACAGAACTAGTATTCAGAAAGAAAAAAAAAATTTCCTGAAAACATGCCGCCTAAAATCATTTTGATTGAATAAATATGTTTGATCAGATCCCCATGAGATCATTTTAATTATGAAGTCTTCATTCACCTCTAGATAAAGGACGAATAAAATCATCCATAAGCCTGTCAAGCATCGGTTCAAGGCCAAAGTCATCAAGTACAGCACCATATCTATTCATTCTATTGGGACGCATGATCCGAAATTTTGCTTCAGCCACCCATTTCTCAAAGTTTTCAATCTACACAGACCAAAAGTAATTTTATCATAAAAAACATTAGTATAATTACAAGTATACACTTACAACATTGGATTCAGAAAATGAGTTACAACTTATACTATGGACGGTGATAGATCAAATGATAAAGTACCTCAGATAGCAACAGCTCACAAAAGTCTGGTTGAAGCATTTGAAATACATAAATGCCTGGAGAGGGCTCAGTTAATATGCTTCTAAAGCTTTGCTCTGTGTTATCACTAATTGCTTTCAGAAATGTTGGCACAAAGAATGTAGTAGGATTCAGAGCGTACAACTCGCGATGTAAAGGCTGCGAAATTTGTAAGAAAACTTGTAAGTCCTGGTAACAAGAGTGGAAGACCACCAGAAAGGACAGCGGCTTCACAAACAAAGAAAGAATTATTTTGGCACCAATTTAAATGTATATCTCCAAAAGTAACAACCAACATATATCTAGATATTCTTCAAACTGCAGGCTCCAACTTTGTCTCAATAAAGGAATGGTGTGTACACAAGGACTTTGAAGCAGGGGGCTGATCCACGTAATTTTGACAAGACTATTAGATTGTTTTCTTTTTATATAAATCCTCTCACCTTTGAAGAGAAAGCATATTATACCAATGGCAAGATATATAGTGAAAGAGAAATGCTAACCTCATATTGTGGTTAGAAATATAATAGCAGATGAAGGTTCATAGTTTGGTTTCATGTTTACACATTCTGTGCATTCAAGATTTGGCTGTATTTGCCAAAATCAGGAAGTAGGATTCATTATTAGGTTTTTATACCTTTAAGAATTTAATAATAATAATAATAATAATATTTTCTTTCATCCCTCGCTGTCTTGCAAACATTTTCTATCAGGTTTGACATTGATGTCAGGTTAATAGAGTACTCCAACTCACAGGCTTTACTCTATCTTAAGCTTACCCAATGTTTTTAAAAACTGGACCAGTCATCGACTCGGTAAGGGTGTTGGGGCACTAGGTCACTGGTCGAACCGCATGAAAGAATCAGATTAAATCAGATGACTCGGTTATATCACCCGGTCTCTATAAATTTTTTGTCTTTGTATTGAACCCGACGACCCGGTCTATACAAAATCACAACACTTATAAAATGTCAAAAAAATACCAGATAAATTAACATAATATCATAAGTTCATTCTTCAAATTTAAATTCATTGACTATATATGACATAATTACCTAATTAAAAACATAAACTAGTTTTGAGCACAAAACTCATTTTCATAAAAAAAATAAAAAAATAAATCAAACATTATGCTCTTAGTCATATCAATACAACCAAGTTTATTAGACATATATCTTAATTGTAAAATTATATGTTCTTTTCAAAGATAATTACAAGTAACAATGAGAATTAAAGTGGCCCATTGTTGCATTTAATTTGTTTAAAATATAATGAATAAGCACTTATAAAATAACACAAACCAGTAGGCAGTGTGGCAGTAATGTTCAGCGCCCAAGTGCCCTTTTGGTTTCTGTGTTCGATCCACAGGATTGCTACATTAGATTATTTTATTAAATAAATAAAATTGTTAACTTTGTTCTAAAAAGAGTAAAAAACATTGACCTGGCCTGTTTTGGAAAACCGCAGAGTCGCCGGTTTTGACCAGTTCACACCGGTCTGGTTGCATGGCAGGTCTAATATGTCAATCGAACTGTTTACCCCACTGGTTCCCAGCCAGACCAGTCCGGTTTCTAAAACACTAATTTAAACTACTGAATTAGCTTTAGCCCTCTGTACAGTCAGCATACAACATTCAGTCAGCTTTCTGTTTGAACAGGTAAAAGTATTACCAGATCTGTAAATGCCTCCTTGCTATGACCTACTTATCTATATATACAAGTACTAAACACTTTCTCACACGTTAATATCAATTTCTCTTTTCAGATCTATATTTTCTTACAGCACTTTATGTTTTCTCTCAACGTCTCTCCAACCTATAGTTATAATACAGGCAAACAAAAGAAGCCAGAAAGAATGGTAAACAAAATGATACTATTTGGTTACTACATACCTCATAATTTGATTTGATCTTCTCTCTGTATTCTTTATGCTTCTGTGTCTGCCAAAAAGCATTGAAAACATCATAAAATTATGTTGTGAAACATTGAAAACCAAAAAAGAGAGGTAATACTATCATTGATAATGATTATGGTAATGATATTGTAACTATATTACAACTTTGAATCATAAATGGAAGATTTTCAAAGGCACTTCAACCCCTGCCCACTCCCTATTAAAAAAGAAAAGGAAAGTTACTACACTGATATAACATGAAAATGTAATTAAAGCTTCCCATTCTCAATGTGGAGTTATGGACAGCTCTTCCCCTCCCCATCACCCTAACCTCGCAGTTTTCCTAATTTTAGTTTGTTAAACTACCCCAATTCAGTGAATAACTCTACCCGTCATTTGAAATGGAAACTTGGCAGCATCTAATCCCACTATGCTATATACCATACAATCTGAAGTTGGTTTTTAAAGGTATGATGTGATCACAGCTTCTATTTTCATTTTTGATCTTCACATTTAATTACAACACAGTATACTATTTTATTTTCTAATTTCGAAATATTTATACTCGTTCCTATATAAATTTAAAAATAAAAAAAAAGGAACAGAAAAAAACACATAACAATCTCATACTTAGATAAAAACAAAAATATAAGCATTTTGGCAGATCAAATGAGTCAGTGTTGAACCAGGCAACTGGTGTAAATAGTTTGAACCAGGCAACAAATGGGAGTGTTGAATGAAATGCACATCAACACCCAATAACATTTTCTCTGTAACTTTGTGAAACAACAAATGAGAGTGTTGAACGAAACACGCGTCAATGCCCAATAACATTTTCGCCATAGCTTTGTGAAGGAACAAATGGGAGTGTCGAAAGATACCCACGTCAACACCCAATTACATTTTTACCGTAACTTTGTGAAACAACAAATGGGAGTGTTGAACGAAACGCACGTGTCAACACAGTAGTTTACTAAAAATCAAAACACGTGCTTAATTGATATGGATTATCGAGTTCATTAAGTCAGTTCCTTGAATACCGCTCCACAACACGACAATGCAATAATGAAATTGGGGTAATTATTGCATTTTAAAGTAAAAAATTCAATCACTGGCACAACAGCCAATAACATTTTCGCCTCAACTTTGTGAAGCAACAAATGGGAGTGTGGAACAAAACCCTTGTCGACACCCAATTACATTTTGACCATAACTTTGTGAAACAACAAAAAGGAGTGTTGAACGAAACGCACGTGTCAACACCGTAGTTTACTAAAAATCGAAACACGTGCCTAATTGATATGGATTATCGAGTTCACTAAGTCAGTTCCATGAATACCACTCCACAACACGACAAAGCAATCATGAAATTGGGGTAATTATTGCATTTTAAAGTAAAAAATTCAATCACTAGCTCAACACTCAATAACATTTTCGCCTCAACTTTGTGAAGCAACAAATGGGAGTGTGGAACAAAACCCTTGTCGCCACCCATTTACATTTTGACCATAACTTTGTGAAACAATAAATGGGAATGTCGAATGTAACGCATGTCAACACCATACTTTACTTAAAATCAAAACATGTCCTTAATTGATCTGGATTATCGAAGTTCATTAAGTCAGTTCCATGAATACTCCTCCACGTCACGACAAAACAATCATAAAATTGGTGTAACTATCGCATTTTTAAAAAATTCAATAACTAGCTCAACAAGTTAACAACAATCTTCTATTGTCGAGTTAACTACTGTCGAGTTCATTAAGTCATTTCCATGAATACTCCTCCACGTCACGACAAAACAATCATAAAATTGGTGTAACTATTGCATTTTTAAGTTAAAAAATTCAATAACTAGCTCAACAAGTTAACAACAATCTTCTATTGTCGAGTTAACTATTGTCGAGTTCATTAAGTCAATTCCATGAATACTCTCCACGTCACGACAAAACAATCTTGAAATTGGTGTAACTATTGCATTTTTAAGTAAAAAAATTCAATAACTAGCTCAACAAACAACCAAACAAGTTAACAACAATCTTCAACTTTATAAAATGAATAGCCAAAATTCATCCCCAAAAATTAAAAAACAAAACTTTCATCTTCTTTTTTCTATAATTAATATATTTCAGTTTCACCTTGTCTAATTTCATTTTTTTTCCCATAATTAAACAAAACATAATGAAATTCAAAATTGAAAACATTAACACTTAAAAATTAAATAAAACTTAGCAAATAATGAAATTGAAACATACTCTGTGACGTTCTCCACTTGGAAGATACTTAAGCAAAATCTCACGCATAAACTTAGCTTTATCATCACGAGGAATAACGAGCAAATTCGTAGGAAGGTGTCTTTCCAACGAGCTGAAAATCGAAGGACTGAAATCCAAATCCAGATCATCGTAACCTTCTGGTTTGTGATCCTTGTTAGGGTTCACCCTCAGCTTCAGCCTCGAATTTGCCGCAATGGAAACTGTTCCGTTTCCGATTACCTCACTCTTCACCGGCGAGTCGTTGTAGTTGCCACCATGATGCGACATTTTCAAATCCACGGATTGGGAGCAGTGAATTAAGAAGATTTCATGAGAATTGGGGATGAAATTGGGGAAATTAGGGTTTTGTTTCTTCAACGGACAAGTTAAGAGAGTGAGGTTCGTGTTGGAAATAACAATAAATAGCACTTCAAAAAATAAATAAATAAATAAGATAGTAAAAAAAGAATGATATCCCATAAGTCCTAGCTCAAATGGCATAATATGTCGAAATTGTTAGGCCGGACGTCGTCACCAGGGTTTGAAAAAATGATAAAAAGAGTTAAAGTTTACGTCGTTGGTCTTATATGCAAGTAATATTTTTCAAGCAATTCCATGTTTCTTGTGAGAAGGAAAAAAGAAGCAATTCTATGTTTGGAAACGGTTATTATAAAACGGGAAAATGTTAATGAGTGGTTTAAGGGAGTTGTTTAATGTTGATTTTAAAATTTAAGTGATAGATTGTGTAAAAAAAAATAAATTTAAGTGATGGATGGATGTTCTTAAAGATTAGTATTTTACAACTTTAAGTGGCGTAAATGATTTGATCTGATAGAATCTCCTATCTCCTATACAATTTAAGAAAATAATATGTTGTGGTTATGACTAATAATGTATATCTTAAAACCCCTCGAACCTCCACGATACTGAACGCGTCGAAGGCGCGATCTCGTGTGGAAGCACTGGTATTTTACTAGTTGTTAAGATGTTTAAAGTCTTATTATAGAGAGTGAGTATTATTGAACACTATGATGATCAATCATGTTTCTGTTGAAGTTATAATAAACACAATTATAAACAAGTTACATCTGCTTACTATATGAGTTTCATTCTTCTACCTAGAACACTTGGAGAGGAACTAGAGAGAATGGTTAATTTGTTTTGATGGGGTCCAATAAAGCATTTAGAAGAAGAATTAATTGGTTAAGATGTGAAAAGTTTGCTATGAGGAAAGAACATGGAGGATTGGATTTTCGTCATTTTTATGGTTTTAACTTAGTCATGCTAATGAAGCACAGTTGGAAGCTTTTGACCAACCATGATACTGTATTATCAAAGGTCTTCAAAGCTAAATATTATCCGAATGCGGGATTTCTTGATGCAACTTTGGGTCATAATCCAACTTTGAGTCATAATCCAAGGTAGTGGTTAGAAGAGGGCTTAAGATGGCGGATTGGCGATGGCTCGAAAATTAACGTATGGCACTTTCCATGGATTAGGGATGATGACAATCCTTATATTACAACACTGACAGTGGCAGATTATGATGGGATGCGAGTTTCAGAATTGATGCAGCCTAATGAGAGGAAATGGAATGAGACTTTGATTCATCAATTATTCAACCTGAGAGATGCTGCAGAAATTTTAAAAATACCAATCAGTTGTATGCGAGATGAAGATGTTCTGATTTGGAGGTTTTGCAAGAATGGCGTCTACTCGGTTCGTTCATCATATTACCAACTCATGAAAGTTATAGGTGACCTCTAAGGTGAGGGCTCTATTAAGTCCCTCGCCGGTGTACCACTTAAGTTAACTGTTAGATTAAATCAGTCTACCTAGTCTAATTATTTATCACCGCACTAGATTTAATTGCCTTCTCTCCCTCCTTTAGCCAATCTCAATCTCTTTCCACCGCCTACACTTTTTCTTTTTCTCTCACAATGGCCTTGTGATTTCCCCAGAGATTTATATGTAGTTAAGCAATTAAGGTTGAAATTATTTGGGCTTTGATAAAAACAATTCAAAGAATTTCATTATCACTTAACGCTGGAGATTCATATTTTAATATGCAAATATAATAATTTATATTGGCATTTGAAAATTAGCTAAAACTAAATCGAATGAGAATTTATTTAAATAAATTATTTCAAATATTCTAATCTTGACTCAAGTTTGGTTTAATTTATGGAGGGGTGAGGAAGATGAAACCACCATTGATTTTCTTGATGTTGCTCATTATGGTCCACCGGTGAGGGACTTATTAGAGCCCTCACCCTAGAATCCGCCAAAGTTATAATAGACAATACTCGCCACAGAAGGGGACTGGATAAAGATATGGAAGTCCCAAATAGAGTAAATATTTTTATTTGGAGAACACTTTGAGGTTGCTTACCGGTTTGTGAACGGTTGCTTCAGAAAGGAATTCAATGTGAACCAAACTGTTCTTGTTGTGCTTCAGCCACAGAACATGAATGGCGCTGTTTTATTGGTTGTGATGCAGCTCAAGAGGTTTGGAGAGAAACAAGAGATTGAGGGATAATGGAGCAACATGTATGGAATGCACAAGGGTATGCAGAGCTGTTTTTTACATTATTTGGTGGAGATGCAATAAAAAATGTTGGCATGGCAATCTACCCTCAACTTCTAAAGTTAAACAACGGGTTAGAGTCTCTAGACAATTGGTTGCGCATGCATTGTCGACCAAAACACATAAGCTTAAACACTAGCAGTATTATGGCCTAATCACGAATGGTGATGTTGTATCATGGAACCAGCTAGGATAGATAGGCAAGGGTGGAGTACGACTCTCAGTTAAGAAATGCAATATATTAAACATTAATAATTATAATTAATTATACTAAAAAATTACATTCAACACAATTTAAAATGTATTAACGTGATATACAACCGGATTAAATTGAATGTTTAAAAGTCCGCAAGGTTTATGTGTTTTTAACAACTAGCTTAAACATTACCGTCAAAGAATTATCAAATATCTATGTACATAATAATTATATTTGGCTTCGTCTGAAGTCGGCGGTAGACCATGATGATTCTCTTTTATCTGAACAGAATAATCATGTTTAACTTCTTCTGAAGTCGAAGGTTGATCAAACTGATTCTCTTCTTCAGCTGGATTAATTTTTATGTTCCTCCTTGAATTCTTGTCAGGTGGCTTGAACAAATATGTCGCAAAGCTTTACCCTGCAACGATTAAATAGATAGTCAATTAATACTCTTAATATAAAGAAACAAAATCTCTAAGTCATTAAGTAAATCCTATATTGTACCCAAATTGAATGTCAGTAAAAAACAATTGAAACACCAATCAAACTATCTTTAAGAGACTTTTCTCAACGTCCATCCCTCTCTTTAAGAGACTTTTTTTCTTAAGGTCGCATTGTTTTATTGAAAACTCTCACTTTCCTACTTCATGTATCTGCAGATATAATAATAAAATTGTATTAATACTCCAAATAAATATCAAATTCCAGTGATTGATGAGTTGTGAGGAGCGGTGTTATTTTGAACTTGCCCTTGTTATATTATGTTGTTTTCACAATAACTTCATAAAAGATTGGTCGATGAAATTATTGTACGCGCAAAGTAATTCCAGCCAAAACTTCCGTTCAAAAAAATGCAGGGAAGTAGGCTTTGCTCTGTTTATCGAAAAACTACCATACAATAAGTTGTTGGAGATTCAACTTTAAAGATTCAAGAAAATAATATAATAAAATTTTTAATTATGACTTATGGAAACTTTAAAGAATTATCAAATATATGCAAGCGAATATGGTAGCTCATACACTTGTTAGGGCGGCCATTTTTTGGTCTCGTTGTACCTTTGAAACGTTATCTCTTTGTATTACGACTTCATTGAATAATGAAATGATATAAGCTTTTGTTTGTAAAAAAAAACATTGTTAAATGTCCCTCAATCTCAAATAAGTGAAAGATATCTTCAAATATACTGCATATTATGTTTAGACTGTTGAAGAGAATGAAAATTTAGTTTCATCCATAGTGGTCGGAAAATATGAGAAAATGGTGGTCGAAAAAATGAAGTTGATGGATCGAGGAAATGAGAAGGTGGATAAGATTTTTATTTGACACACTTAGCAGAAGAAGAAAAATAAATAATAAAGGTAAAATAATAATATTATTATTACGAAACTTCATTCCATTAGATACACCTCAAATTGGGTGGAATGAAAAATTGAAGTATTGGATGGAATGAATTCCATTATATTCCATTTCACAGCTGGGACCAGAAAGATATATTTGATTTCAAAAGTAGATCTTCTAATGCCATGATGAAGTGTCCACATTTCATCACAAATTACATTACAATAACCAAGATTGCAATATCTTTCTACGGTCATGTTTAGTACATTATAAGAATCTTTCTTACAAAAATTTAATTTTTTTTAACAATAGATGAATTAAATACAAATTTTTTAGTATTTTGTGCTTAAAAATTCATAAATAATTCATCTTATGATAAAAAATTATAAATTTTTGTGGTAGTGATTCTTATAATATTATAAATATGGATACAAAAAACCATTGAAAAATATGAAAGTATACAAGATTTGATTTAATAGTAAGGACCAAAAGTTGTGAAAGAAAATATTTGAAAGACCAAAAGTTGCTAATTTGTTTTATAGGGACTAAAAATAAAATTCGAGATATTTATAGAGACCAAAAACTTATTTAATCCTTAAAGTTCACATTATTCTTCATATTTTTTTAATGAAATTTGTATTCATATTTATAATATTATAAGAACTTCTAGACTTCGTCCGCATTATTTACCATAAAAATATTATAAACATATTGTACTTCGGCCCTATTATTTACCAAAAAATATTATAACAATCTCTCTCATAAAAATTTATTTATTTTTAATAAAAGATTAATTAAATATAATTTTTTAAACGCTAAAAATTTAAAAATTCATATTTAATTCATTTCTCAAAAAATCAAACCTTTGCAAGAGAAATTTATACATATAATATAGTAATAAACATAGCAACATACCGAGTAAAAAAAACAACATAGCAACATACTATAATTCGAAGTTCTACAAATACACATGAGTTAAATTAAAATACTCCCTCCGTTTCTTTATATTAAAATTATTAAAATTTAATAGATATGCTATATTGATACATAAACCATTCCAATTTTCAATGCGTTGAGTTCACATATTTTCATAAAATATTTAGTAAAACTTATTATTTAAAGTTTTTAAAGACTGCACAAGAGCACTCATTATCATTTTTCTTATATTATTTCTCCGCATCATATTTAAATTTAGTAGTCCCTTGAGTTTAACTCAGTTGATAGAACAATACATTACACATGTAGTAGGGGGTCAGAGTTCGAACTCCGATTATTCCACTTATCCACCGAATTGGTTACTTTAACTAAAAATAAATTTAGTAGGTGATTTGATGGAATATTTAAAGAGAGTGCTTGATTTATAGGGTTTTCACTTTTCAAATTCAATCGTTTCTCCAATCCTCATTGAAAAAAACCATAGAAGAAAATGAACGAATTTGCAGAGACTCACAAACGCGAAGCTGATTCAGAAAACAAGGAGGAAATTTCTGCATCGAAGAAGTTAAGGGTTGAATCTTCGGAAGAAAATGCTTCAAAAGAAGTATCTTTTCTCATTGAAGCGGATGCTGCTGAAGATAAAGGCTTGAGACATTCTATGGAAGATGAATGGGTTGTTCTTCTCGATGCTGCTCGAGATTACCCTGGAAACTTGAGGTTTTTAATAATTTATCATCAATTTTTGATAATTTTGTTCAAATGGTGTATTGCAAATTAGGGAAAACTCCTATAATAATGCCATTTTTAATTTGCAATGTTATTTTTCTATGTTATATTGTTATTTAGTTTTAATTTTATCGATAGAATGCATGTTATTTAGTTGAACAATTTAGTAAATGGTTTCTCTGAAAAACTCGGTATCTGGCTTAAGGACCGACTAATTAGGGGACCCAATCCTACCGTCCATTGGTGAGGGACCCAATTGAAGTCGGAGCTTTGCTCAAGAGGTGCACACTTCAAGGTCCCAAGTCTTGACTACCGGGCCACCCTTGGGGGTTACGATTAAATATTATTTGGGTGTTTGAAGAACTTAGCTTTTATGTAGCATTGTAGCATCGGCACTTTAGATTGTGTCCAGCACATGTTGGTGCTAACACCGACATAACACTAGCACCGATATGACATGACAATGACACATGTGTTTACGTACAATCACTTCCATTTTCTCAAGTTATTGTAGATGTAAACGGTAAACCCTCTTCCAATATTATTTAGTTGATTGTTACATTTTGTTCATTTTTGAATGTCTAATTGAATTTATCCAATTGAGAGTAAACAAGGAATCAATCTGTAGTAACTGTTAACTATTGAATTTAACAATTCACATTAACATCAACACCACCAAGTAAAAAGTATGACAATATCTAAATTATTTATCTTGTGACTTGTTGGTAAGTTGATCCACTCAATTATAATTGTAGAAATCTAGCAATTTTTTCAAAAGGCCAATCCTCTAATAGACTAGTAGTCAAACTCAACTTTTCCCACTACTTTTATCTTGCCAATCACTATCCCATTTATATTTATGTAATAATCACAAGATAAACGCAACCAATCTTTCTCTGCCCTAGGGTCCTATATACGTCTACACCTCACATATGAATCTCGTGTAGTTGATAGTAACTTAGGGCTCAGGAAAGTATACGTGTTTCATTTTTACTTGCTTCGATGTACTCGGTTTCTAGTAGAAAAGGAAGGGGGTCCTTGGAGACCAGGAAGTTTCTTCAAAATATTGGGAGATGTTGCAAGGACAAGGTGGGCGGAGGGATTTTGCAATATGAGGAGTTCAAGCAGAAATATAGTAATAGCATTGTCACTGTAATGCGAACTAAGCTCTGTCTATAAGTAACTGTATTGAAGACTTATAGACGGGGCTTAGCAGATAAGCACCGACACGGTGTCAGTGCTTCATAGCTTCACTTATATTTGGAGTTTATTTAGATTTCCTTGACATAAGCACTCACTTTAAGTGTTTTGAAGAACTTGTAAAAATACCTTATGACATGCACATGAGCTGTTTTCAGCTAATCTGATGAAAACTATTTAATATTTATGTTGAGGCTTACATGCGTCGCGCTCTGTCCTCTCTTTGAATCCTATCCAATCCCAAATACTATTTATTTACTGCGAAAGTGTTCATTGAAGAAGCTTTTATAACATATTGAGTTCAAGAACTTATAAGTTATAACATAAGCTTTTGTATGATACAGGTTTATTGTATAAACACATAATTAAGCTGTTTATCTAGACAATCCCTAACAACTCTACAGATTATCATACATATGTATATCTTATTATATCTCATTATTTGATTATATCTGTGCACTTTTTTTTCTACTTTAGAGGGTTTTAATTCTCATTTTTACTTCATTGTTTTATAAATTTCTCTTCTGTAGAAATTGATTAGAATGAAAGAATATGTAATTTGTTTAATAGCAGTGCATGTTTCTGGAGTTATTTTCGAGTGCATTGATTGGTAATACCAGGTTATTGGTTTTCAGGTGTGCTCACTTTGCAATTTATGATGGACATGGGGGCCGGTTAGCTGCAGAATATGCTCAAAAGCATTTGCATGGAAATGTTCTCGCAGCAGGATTACCACGTGAGTTGGTGTGTTTGCTTGGTCTAATTGCATGCATATTTTAATTTTTATCAGTAAAACTCTTAACATACTGAAAAGTCTTTTGCTTTCATATTTTGTTATTATGTTGGGCTGTTATCAATTTACTTGTTAGGTCCTTTTTTAAAGCCAGTTTTTGAAAACTGAAAAGTGTGCAACCATTCTTAAGAGAGTAATATGCTTATTTAAGAGAACATAAACTTATTTATCTTTTAACTGGCCAAGGCATCACGAAATAAGACATAAACCAATTGAGTGCATGACTAATTCTAATCAGTGTGTGTATATATATGAGTGGTAGTTATAATGCTACCAGGTTTTGTTAACATGAGCTATTGAATATTAGAGCCTATGCATCAACACCATGATTGACTCTAATAATTTTTTTTCTTCAGATAAAATGATTAGGTAGGATATCATAAATTCTAAATCATTGTTGTCAAATAGTGGCGCTATGGAATATCAGAATTTGAACAAATTGCTGTTCTTCTGCGATACGCTATTTAATGCAAAGTGTTGTCAAATAGTGGCTATAGTGGCGCTATAGTACTCTAGCATAGCGCAATTTGAACAAACCAATATTTTTTTGCGATCCACGGTAGATAACACTGTTCTAAATGTTGTCTATTTTGTAAAACAAACCCAAAATCCTGTTTTGTTATACATAAAAAATAGACGATGACCTGTCTTTTGGAAATTGGAATGTTTGAAATGAATTTTTATGGCCTTCTCTGGAGAATTTTTGCGACCTTATTTTATTTACCTCACCTGTCTCTTTCACTCTATTTCTTATATTTTCCTCATCTTTTGTTTCGTCTGTTCTGTGTTTCAGTTGGATGTAAAAACTGCTAAAAGATCTATACTTGATGGTAAGCATTCTGTTTTCCATTTCTTTATTGACTCCCCCTTTTTGTTAGCTGCCAAATGGAGTCTTGTGTGGAGCAATTCTATATATTTTTATCTACAGAGAATTTTCATTTCATGTTTTTATTCTGATTTAGGTTTTCGAAAAACTGATGAGTCTCTTCTTCGAGAAAGTGCTGAAGGTACAATTTGAATGCTTTGAAAATTTGTTGTTCTTCTGTTCAACACATGGCTAAACTGTGTTTGAATTTGTTGCTTGTCTGGTTTCTTTCTTTTTCCCCCTGCTTTGGTAAAAATGTAGAAATACTTGTTACAGGGAATTTTCATATTTCTTCATACTGATTTAGTATTCAGATTGAATACAAGTTGATGGCTTATATTTTTATGAGATGATTTTGATGGTATTTATTTATTTATTTATTTATTGCTGAAGTCTAAGTTCTTTTTCCAGGGGGATGGCAGGACGGTGCTACAGCCGTATGTGTCTGGGTATTGGGACAAAAAGTAAGTTTGCAGTCACTTATTTTATTTGCGGTGTACTATGCATGTAGTTTGCGCTGTTTGCTTCAGATGCTTCAGGAATAACTTCGTTGTTAGGCTATATGCTAGTATAGTATTGGATATTTTGTTGATAAATCTTGTAACAACTGGACTAAAATATGAGCTGTTCACTTTCTTGATGATTTTTGCTTTGCTCTTGGTTTGTTTCAGTGTTATCTCAAGTCAGTTAGAAGTGATAACATTTTGACTCTTTCTGTTTGCTGAAATTTTTGTTAGGTTTTTGTCGCAAATGTAGGAGATGCCAAAGCAGTTTTAGCTCGGGCAACTTTATCTGATGGATCCCAGGATAACTCAGATAAAGTACCTGCTCTCAAGGCCATTGTTTTGACAAGAGAACACAAACCTATATTCCCACAGGAGCGAGCACGCATTCAGAAGGTTTAAAATGCACCAATGATGGTTTGATTATATCGCCAAAATTATTTACCAATACCTGTTACTTGATATTTCTTTGCATGCATTTAAGTACTTAACAAATAAGACCATGACTCCCTGCTATCTATTAAAGTTGCCATTTTTTTAATCATTTTAAAGTTTGAGATTAAGTAACTTGTTTTCAATTTCAACTCTCATTACTGAACAAATTGAAACAATTTGAGTCAAGTAATACCCATATACCGGTGATGCATTTCATTTTAGAATTGGTGACTTTAGAGTGAAATTATTACTATCTAGATATATGTATATATTTGCTGTTGGAGTTGTCACCTCAATTAGTTTTCTAGCCTGACATATTATAGGCTGGTGGTGTTGTGAGCTCAAATGGACGATTACAAGGGCGTATAGAAGTATCTAGGGCTTTCGGAGATCGCCAGTTCAAAAAGGTTTGCCTCTCAACTCATGGAAACATTCAATGTTCATTTTTCAGTTAGCAAAAGAAAATGTCTCTACAAGGCACAAGCATCAACTAGTCCCATCGTTGTTAAATAATGGTTATAGTGGGTGGTGGCGCTATAGTCAATGTTATCAATATCGGATTGCAGAAAATAGAGGAATGCCAAAAATATGCTATGTGAATCGCAGATAGCGGTGTGGGCAAATAGCGAAAGCTGCTTAGGGTCTAAGTCATTGATATAATAAAAGGCATACTGCATATAAATAAAAAAAGGAAATGGAAGCAAAGCATAGCTTACATATTGAAAGGTTTATGGTTCATCACAATGACTATAAGAGTAATACTCATTTGACTCTTCAGCTTTTCTCTTTTTTAAATAGGCCATGTTTGGCTGACATGCAGAAAACTGGAATAGCGATTGCTATTGCCCTAATAGGAAAACTAGGATAGAGTCACAGTTTTGTAGCAGATTCATCAAAATCCTCTATACCATCGCCACTATTTGACAACATAGGCTATAGTATATCAGAATTTGAACAAACTGCTATTGTTCTGCATAGTTATTTAGTAAAAAATGTTGTCAAATAGAGGTTATAACGACTCTACCGCACTGTTGCGTAGCGGAATTTGAACAAACTGCTACTTTTCGTGATCTGCAGTTGACAACACTGACTAGGCCTAAAAAGAGCATTTACATTTGCGCAGACCTATAAGTTTTTTGTAATCCTGACTCCTTAGGAATAATATGTTATGCAGGTGGGTCTTGTTGCAACCCCAGATATCCATTCTTTTGACCTTACTGATAGAGATCATTTCATCATTCTTGGTTGTGATGGATTGTGGGGGGTATGCCCTTTTCTCATCCATAGATTTGACCATAACTCATTTTAATTTTTTTAATTTACTGTTTAAGTATGAACATGACATTTTGGGTTTGTGTCAGGTATTTGGACCCAGTGATGCTGTTGATTTTGTTCAGAAGTTATTGAATGTAAGAGCCTGTTTCCGTCATTTTTGTTCTTGCAACTTAATCCGAGAACTGTACATATTTAACCTCTGTTGAATAATTGTGCATTTTTAATTTAAATCATTGCTTTGTTCTTACTACAGCTGTGTTTTCGCTTAACTATTTACAACCTCCGACAAAACCTGAAAGGGGTGGGAGGGATTTGGGTATTGCATTTTCATATACTGAAAGAAAGTTAAATTGGTTGATTTTCTTCGATTTAATATAAAAGCTCTAGATATAAGTCGTAATATGAAGATGGCATACGTCTTCGCGAGAAAAAATGAGTATCATGAGATGGTTTCATGAGGTTCAAGAATGAAACTCAAATTTAATGCATAGGGTGGCTATTATTTTGTATTCAGTGAAGGATGCTACTAAGGTAGTTCATGGTATCTTGGTGAATTTGTATTTGTATCTAACAAACAAAACTAGACTCACATTCTTTCTTTTCTGGAATGCCATTTGAGTTTAGAAATTATACACTGATTGTGTAGTAGAATGTAGATATGGCAGTTAGAAGACATTTTCCCTAAAAAAGACATTTTCACAAACTTTAAGAAATAATATTATAATATGACTAAGTAGTAAAATATGATTAAACACATGTAAAACTTATATACAGGTTCAATGTATACTTGTTAAATTCATTTTTCCTGATGATGTTGCTTTACTTTCATCAATTTCATGACTAAAATTTGAATCAAACATTTGTAGGAGGGGCTGCCTGTAACAACTGTGAGCCGCCGTCTTGTAAAGGAAGCTGTTCGTGAGCGTCGCTGCAAAGATAACTGTACTGCAATTGTCATTGCATTCAAGCGTAATTAAACCATCTTCACGTGTTACACTAGCTGGAGTACCAATAGAAATGAAATGTTTTCGGTTGCTACTTCTGTAAGCAATGCACGAATTTCGTATTTCCTATCACTGCAAAAGTGATGCCACTGAAAGCATAGCAAAGTTATTTGGTTATGGTACTGGTGCTTCAATGATTGTTGTAATTGCAATACATGCTGATGTTGAAACAGTAGTAAATTATTGTGAAATATGATTTAAACCATAGGATTATTGTGATCCATGATATGATATGCATGTATATCAGTATATGCTGCAATATCAATCCTAACTGTTATGGTCACTTTAATGAAAGGAAATCCAATGATGAGATGCAGCAGTTGTTAATTGATATACAAGGCATCTTGGTTTTTGAACTTAAAAGCAGATTTTAACACTTTCCAAGACATTTTAGTTTTGAAAATTGCTATTCTGGCCCCCTGAATTGCTCCCATGTCCCCCAAAAACCCCAAAATGCCCTCAATACACTAAGTTCGGATCCTAGGTTCCGAAATTAAAGCAATTTTTTTTAGTTTTTCAGTAAGTTTTTTGCAACTTAAAATGTAATACCAAAATAACAGTTATTTATCAAACCACTTAGAAATTTTTTCATCTTCAAGATTTTTTTTAACATGGGAAAAATGAATGGTTAGTATCCCATGTCTATAGGCTAATGACATGCTGAAGTCATAAAAAAATTATTAAACTTTGAAGATTATTTTATAGAATAGTCTATGGGAACTTTATTTTTTTGTTTTTTTTTAAAAAAAAGCTCTTAAAGATTGTAACATTGTACAATTCATTTTGTTAAGAGCCCCAAAAATGATAAAATTGCAACAAGTTTTTAAATAACTTTGGCGGTTAGATTCGTATATTTTCTTTTTGTGGAAAAGTGAACAAACTTGGTTTGAACCTAAATTCTTACAAATTAATGTTATAAAGTTTTATTATTAATTTAATAAAAACTAGTATGTGGTTCATCTAGTTGCCGCCGTTGGTTTTGCAAATCAGCATTATAGGTAGAATTGACCATTGAAAAGAGACAAATATCTATGACTATCTTTCTCTAAAAGAAACAAATATTTAGTGCTCTCTTATGATTGGGTACTAAATTAATATTTTTTTCTGACATTAATTAGTATTTTTCTTCGAAATAATTGTTTTGTTTTAATTTTTTTCTTTAATTAATTGTCTAGGACAATTTATTTTTTAAATAAAAGAAGCACATGTGCTATACTATAGGATCAATTTTTTCCCTATCAAAGTGGTGGATTCATGGAATTTGCGGAATAATATGAAGGCCAATTGTAAGATTTTACACAACTATTTTTAGTATAAACGGACTATATTTTACGCATAATCGTAAAAAATAATCACTCGAGTTATTTAAGACCATATAATTTGATAATTTTTGTAAAAAGAGTTTTGACGATTTTGCATGTCCGCAACAATATATTTTAGAGTTTAATAGAGATGCACTAACTATGTAAAATAATAAAAAACTATTAATTTGTCATATTATATAGAGAAAATAAGATGAAGTGGAATGACGTGACGAAAAACATATGATTGGTATTGATTGATAGTATAAAATTATTTTATATTTTACACTGTCACTACATATTTTTTCTCTCTATATTTTTATCTATTCTCGCTTCTTAATTCCGACAAAATTATTTTTATTTAGCAATTTTCAGAGCATTTATATAGTTTAACACTACTTGCAACATGTGCTTTGGTACTTCTTCTAGAGTCCCCTTTTATCTCTATGAAGCATAAAATATAAATGAATTATAAACAGTAGCACATGCATATTTGATTCATATTCTTGTTCTTCCCCCCAACAAAATACATTCAAAAGAATCACTTGAGTCTCAAAAGCAGCCAATCATCATTGTTATTAATCAATAATCATTAATATGTGACTTCAAAATTATGTCAATAAATAATCAACTCTTTGTTAGATTATTTTATGGCTAAAAATAAATAATTTCAATCATTAATATTAATCTGTACATAGCTAGAAAATTAGGACAAGAGTCTCAATAGACATAGTTAGATAAGGGATGGTGGGAATATGATATGATCACAAAATGATGAAGGTTGGTTGCTCTCTAACTACCTGGCTAACATGATTCAACTTGATTTTGTCTTCATAAATTATTTAATCAAAAGTCAACAAACATAAAAAATTGAAATTATGTCAAAGTTTTAGTAGTCTTCAAATAACTTGGTCTATGTTTAAATCCACGGTAAATTTCTCGCATTATGATTTTGTTGAAGCTTTAAAGTATAATTCATCATCCCCGTCAATTGAAACACACACTTAGATAGTTGGTCATATATATGGTGTAATCTATTGACAATGGTATACTAATGATTCCTTTTCATTAACTGTTGACTTAATATTTAAAAAATTAATGATAAAAACTAACTTTGTGAATTCATTATCATATTGTCTTTGATTTTATTTTTTTAATATAATAAATTAATAATATGGTTATTATAAACTTAGGTTGCTCAAGTAGTAAGAGCTCAATATACTTAGATTTAAAGTAACTAATTCGATGTTTAAATTTTGACTTTTCGTAATAAAAAAGTTTGATTGGGAAATGACTATCCACCATGTGTGCGTTCAAATATCTAGACAAATATTATTTGTAACACGTATATCTAGACAAATATTATTTGTAACACGCGTATAAAAAAAATGTTAAAACATTTACAATGTATTTGTAACTTCTATTCCAAGGAACAAAATATATAATATATAAACATTAACAAATGCCTAATAATTTAAAATATTCTTCCAAGATTATTCTCTTTTCTCTATATAAGCACATTCCATAGTTATTGCCTCTCATAAATAATTCAATCAAAGTAGTACAAAAAAAATATGGGAAGTATTATGACAGAAAAAGTGAAGCTTCTTGTGGCATTACTTGCTCTACAATTTTGTTTTGCAGGATTTCACATTGTCTCTAGACTTGCACTAAACATTGGTGTTAGCAAAGTTGTTTACCCTATTTATAGAAATTTAATTGCATTGCTTATGTTGAGTCCACTTGCTTACTTTTTAGAAAAGTGAGTAAATTTCCACAACTTTTTTATTTTATTTTATTTTTTTACACTTTTTGTGCCATTTTTCTTTTTGTCATCATTTCATTTTAATTAATTTTTCTTAGTGTAATAATATACATTTTAACATGAAACATTGTCAATATTATTGTTAACAGGGATCAAAGACCACCCCTTACTCTATCTTTGTTGGTTCAATTTTTCCTATTGGCATTATTGGGGTAAGAAAGTGCATAAGCTGAAAAACTCCACTCTTATTTTTTGGTGAATATGTTTGAATTCACTATGATAGAGTCAAAAGTGATTCTGAAGACTTTAAAATTATTTTTTATAAGTGTGGAGGTTCTCGATTAACTTGAAATTGGAATTAATAACTTTTGTCTCAATGTAATTTTTAAGCTCAAATTTTACTGGTCAACTCACTTTCACATGAACGTATTCAATTTCAAATAGAAATCATTTTACTATAAATTTACTTTTAACAAATTGTCAATTTTATAAATTAAATTAAGGTTTAAACATCATTTTCGTTCCTGTAAGTTTATAAGTTTTTGGTTTTTTAGTCCCTCTATTTTTTTTGTTGCAAATTAGTCCTTGCATGTGCAAATGTTTTTTATTTTAGTCCCTAAAGCTAAAATCCGCAGGAAAATCTGCAGGAAAATTTGCTGGTTTCCTGTGGATTTTCCTGCGAATTTTAGTTTTATGGGACTAAAACCAAAAGATTTGAACATATAGGGACTAATTTACAACAAAAAAAGATACAGGGATTAAAACCAAAAAAACACGAACTTACAGGGACGAAAATGATGATTAAGCCTTAAATTAATTCATATAAAATCAATTTTTGTCCTTGTATGTTCGCAAATTTTTGGTTTTAGTCCCTGTATCTTTTTTTTGTTGCAAATAAGTCCCTGAATGTACAAATTTTGTTAGTTTTAGTGGATAAAGTCAAAATCCGCAGGAAAATCTGCAGTTTTCGTGCAGATTTTCCTTCAGATTTTCCTGCGGATTTTAACTTTAGAGACTAATACCACCAAATTTTGTACATTCAGGGACTTATTTGCAACACAAAAAGTTACAGGGACTAAAATAAAAAATTGGCGAACATACAGGGACCAAAAGATCATTTAAGCCTAAAACTAAATACACATGTACTATTAATTCTAACATTTTTTCTTTCTTTCTAGGCTTAATAGATTTTTTGGTCCCTGTATGTTGGTGAATTTTTGGTTTTAGTCCCTGTATCTTGTTTTGTTGCAAATAAGTCCCTCAATATACAAATTTTTTTGGTTTTAGTCCATAAAGTCAAAATCCGCAGAAAAATCTGAAGAAAAATCTCCACAAAAACTGCAAATTTTCCTGCGGATTTTGACTTTAGGGACTAAAACCAAAAAAATTTATACATTCAGGGACTTATTTGCAACAAAACAAAATACAGGGACTAAAACCAAAAATTCGAGAACATACAGGGACCTAAAGATCTATTAAGCCTTCTTTCTATTGACAATGTAGGATCACTGCAAACCAAGGATTTTATTTGTTGGGTTTATATTATGCTTCTCCTACTTTTGCTTCTGCAATGCAAAACTCAGTTCCTGCCATCACTTTCATCTTGGCCTCAGCTTTAAGGTACTCATTAATCATGCGTTTGGATTGTCTTATTTTAGTTTATTATTTGCATTAATACTTGCAAAACTGTATGGAAGAACTTATCAAAACAACTTATAACATGTCCATAAATTTTTTCAGCTTACATTGATAAGCACTACGTGATATCTTGTAAAATAAACTTATAACTTATATAAAAACAATGACTTTATTTAATTTTTTGTTATAGAAGTAACTTATACATAAGCACTTACACTCAAGGTGCTAGCCCTGTGGTAAGAGCTTAGCCTTGTTAGCTGAAGGTGCCAAGGGCAAATCCCCTCGGGGACAGATGTAAAATGACCATCAGTGCCACTTTAATTGATAAAATTTTCCCCTTGTTCAATTTTTTTTAAAAAAACTTATATATAAGCACTTATATTATAAGCTCTTATGCTATGAGCGCTTAATTAAGCTTTTTATTCGAACAGGTAGTAACTTATATATAAGCTTTTTTATACAAATATGATAAGTTCATTTGTTTTTCTACTAGACTTGAGGAAACCAACATTGCAAGGAGAGATGGATTAGCAAAAATTGTAGGAACCATTGCAAGTGTAGGAGGTGCCACAATAATTACCCTTTACAAAGGTCCTCCTCTTCTTCACCTTCAAATGGATCAAATACAAGAAGAAAATACCTTAAAAATAGATGAGTCTTCAACAAACATGCAAAATTGGACTTGGGGTTGCATTTACTTGCTTGGACATTGTTTATCATGGGCTGGCTGGATAGTTTTTCAGGTATTTTTACTGACACGGATACCGAACACAACACTGACACATTGACATCAATAATAATTTAAAATTGTAATAATTGAATATAACTAGGTATGTCGGTTGATACTAAACAAATTTCAATCTGAAGTGTCGGTGCTACATAGGTCATTAGTCACTCAGATTTTAATTATAAATAATTTATAATTAACTGTACTATATTTAATTAAAAATATATTTTCCAATAGTCTTTAGCATTAAACATCATCTAGTGCACTTGACTTGTTCAAAATTATAAATTTCATAATTTGAGTTCTAAATTTTTTTGCAGGCTCCTGTGGTGAAGAAGTATCCAGCTAAACTCACACTGACTTCATTTACATGTTTCTTTGGATTGATCCAATTCTTGATCATAGCAGCCTTCACAGAAAATGATTTTGAAAAGTGGAAGATTCAATCATCAGAGGAGCTTTTTACCATCCTATATGCAGTAATACTCCTCACTTCAATTTTCAAATATTTGATTTAGAATAAACAACTTATTTATAAGCACTTAAGGCATAAGCACTTATTTATAAGTTATTTCTATATAAAAGATAAAATAAAGTTAAATTGTTATCATATATGCTATAAGTTTTTTCACAAGCTATCGTAGAGAGCTTATGAAAATAAGCTAAAAACAACTTATGGACATGTTTCCATAAGCTCACCCAAATAGTCTCACAAGTGCTTATACTTGTAGATAAACTCAAATAAACCAATCCAAATAGGCCCTTCTAATTAAGATACATTTAGTATCAAGAAGTGCTAATGACTTAGGACATGTTTGAATAAACAATTTAATTAAGCAAGTAAGGCATAAGTGCTTATGCATAAGCTATATTTCTATAACAAAAGATAAAATAAAGTTAATCACTTTTCATATTAGCTACAAGTTGTTTTCATAAATTCTCCAAAACAGTCTAACAAATGCTTATGCTTGTAGATAAGTCCAAATTAGCTAATCCAAACAGGCCATAAGATACATTTAGTACCAAGAAGTGCTGATGATTATATATAAAGTGAATTGAATTCACTTATGTGATTAATTCAGGGAATTGTAGCATCGGGCATTGTCATATCTCTCCAAACATGGTGTATTCAAAAAGGTGGTCCTGTCTTTGTTGCTGTTTTCCAACCAATACAAACTTTTCTAGTTGCTGTCATGGCTGCACTTATTCTTGGAGATCAATTATACTTAGGAGGGTATGCACAAAATTATATAAACATTAATTTAATATTTGATCTCTCAACTTTATGTTATAGAATTATAAGCATATTTGATTCAATTTTATTACAGGATTATTGGTGCAATTCTCATTGTGCTTGGTCTATACTTAGTTCTATGGGGTAAAACCAACGAAAAAAAGGCGAATGAGCTATCGTTAACCAAGCCGTTGCTTGATTCAAACGAAGAGAAAAAAATTACTAACGCAGCTTCAAAAGACATACCTTAACTCGTCTACTTGTTGTAAGAAACGGTGTAAGAGACAAAATATCGGATTTGGATTGCATGCAGTCAAACAATCCTACGTATTCACGCAATCAGTACATCGATGACTATCGTGTCGAGGTCAGATGGTCCAAATTTCAAGTTCGATATTTTAGATTAAAATAAAAATTTAAATTGAAATCTAAACCGTCTGATCTAGATCCAACAACTATATGTTCCGACTATGTTAATGTGTGAGATTGTGACCATAGACAATTCAAATACCAGAATATCTACTTATGTATAATGTTTAAGGCATGAATATTGAATACTATGGTCTATGGATATTGATTGATAAAGTAAAATCAAATATATATGTCCTCAAAAACATTCTTCAACAAACCATGAATGCCACTAAATATCTCTATGCTTAGAATTTGGATTGAAACTAATTTAATCTCGACAAAACCGGATTGTAAGGTGATAGATGTGTGTCTTCGACTTATAAATGATTCTTAAACCTTAGCTACTCTCTTAACACTGCTGCTATACATATGTCAGCTTAATATGCAGTATGGACATCGATAATTTGCAGTTCAAAAACGAATTGCAGGTGGTACAGTTGCTGATGAAATGGTTAGTGATCTTAATTTAATCAATTTTTACATATTCATTGTGCCTCTGACACTTACATTCCCAGTTCAGCTTTATGGCATTTCCGTTTGGGCCATTTGTCAAATAAGAGACTCCAAACCATGAAACATGATTTTCCCATTGTAACTATTGATAATGAGTCTGTTTGTGATATCTGCCATTTGGCTAGACATAGAAAACTGCCTTTTAATTCCAGTGTAAATAAAGCCACCAAGTGTGGAGAATTAATTCATTTTGATATATGGGGTCCAACCTCAATTGTTTCCATTCATGGTCATAAATATTTTCTCACTGTTGTGGATGATTTTAGTCGTTTTACTTGGATTATTTTGCTTAAATCTAAGTCTGAAGTTAGCTTGCTTGTGCAGCAGTTCATTACTATGATTGAAAAACAGTTCAATACCATTGTTAAAGTTGTTAGGACTGATAATGGTCTTGAGTTTCTCATTCCACAATTCTATGCCTCTAAAGGTATTTTACACCAAACAAGTTGTGTTGAAACCCCTCAACAAAATGGGAGGGTCGAACGAAAACATCAACATTTATTGAATGTAGGTAGGTCTCTATTATTCCAGTCCAAATTACCTAAGTCATATTGGTCCTATGCTATTCTACATGCCACTTTCATTATCAATAGAGTCACTACCCCTTTGCTGCAAAACAAGTCCCCTTTCCATCTATTGTATAACTTACCACCAGATATAGAGTCACTCAAAGTTTTTGGCTCACTTTGCTTTGCTTCCACACTTCAATCTCATAGAACCAAACTTGTGATGTTTGTAATCCAAGTTCTCATGTCCTCAAGAGGCTCTGAGGATCAGGAGCTCAAAAAGTCAGAAGCTGAGCTTTAGGCTCAGAGGCTCTAACAGGTCAAGAGGTTCAGAAGCTGAGAAGCTCATGCTCTCAGGCTCTGAGCACACAGGTTCTGAACATGTAGGTTCTGAACGCTGAGACTCTGTTAGTTAGTTAGTTAGAGATTTTTTTTGTTTTGTCTTAGGTAGTTAGTTACAATTGCTTGGTAGTGAAGCAAGCCTCCTTTTGTATATAAATACCTTTGCCCCTAGTGGATGAATAACAACTTTCATTTTTCTCTAATCTTTCTATTCAATTCATTTTCGTTCTCTATTCTCAAATTACTCCAACAAATTGGTATAACAGAGCCCGGTTCGTATTCATCGTTTTTCGTTTTGATTCCTTGATCAAGAATCATGACAAACAATGGTACAACCTCCACGCAATTCCCAGCAAATCTTCCAGTTTTCAAAGGCGAAAACTATGATCGTTGGTGTGCACAAATGAAAGTGATTTTTAGATTTCAAGATGTTCTTGAAATTGTAACTAATGGAATAGAAGAATTGGCTGCAGATGCTGATGAAGCAGCAAGAACTCGACACAAAGAATTGAAAAAGAAAGATGCTAAAGGCTTGTTCATCATTCATCAATGCGTTGATTCTAATATCTTTGAGAAGATAATAGAAGAAGAAACCTCAAAGGGAGCTTGGGATACATTGAAGAAAATCTATGGTGGTGATGAGAAATTGAAGGGTATCAAGCTTCAAGCTTTGAGAAGGCAATATGAGATGATGCAGATGAATGAACAAGAAACGATCTCTGAGTATTTGGCGAGAATGCTGGCCTTGACAAATTTGATGAAGTCTTGTGGAGAGGCAATGACTGATAAGGTCAAGATTGAAAAAATCTTGAGGACCTTGACTGAGAAATTTGATCACATAGTGGTTGCTATTGAAGAATCAAAGGATTTGGCAACTATGAAGATTGAAGAGCTGCAAGCATCCTTAGAAGCTCATGAGCTAAGGGTGAAGCAGAGGAGTTCGAACAAGGCAGTGGAACAAGCATTACAGGCCAAGACTCAGAACAAGAAAGGAAAAGATAAGTGGAAGAAAAAGAAAGAGGATTCAGAGAATTCAACCAAGAATTCAAAGAATCAGAATGTAGATTCCACTAAAGATTCAAGTCAGAACAAGAAGAGTTCCAAGAAGAAGATTGATAAGAAAGAAATTCAATGTTACAACTGTCAAAAATTTGGGCATTATGCAAGAGAATGTCGCTCTAAGAAGGTAGCCAGAGAAGACAAAGATGAAGCCCAATATGCTAATGGAGGTGGTAGTGATTCTGATGACTCACTCCTAATGGCAATCACAAATTCTGAGGCAGACAAGTCAAATTTGTGGTATCTTGATACAGGGTGTAGCAATCATATGACTGGTAACAAGAAGTGGTTCTTGAAGCTTGATTATTCAGTGAAGAGAAACATCAAGTTTGCAGACAACAGTCAAGTTACTAGTGCTGGCGTGGGAACTGTTCTTGTGAAAAGAAAAGATGGTCAAGAATCAACCATCAATGAGGTATTGTATGTTCCTTCTATGGCAAGTAATTTGATAAGCTTAGGTCAATTACTTGAGAAAGGTTATACAATGAAGATGGCTAATAGAGAGTTGAGAATTTATGATGCTAAGAGTAGATTAATTTTGAAAGCTCCACTGTCGAACAATAGGACTTTCAAAATCGAAATCAATGTAATTGATCATCACTGCCTCGCTTCAATTACAAACTCTGAAGGAGATTGGATGTGGCATCATAGATTTGGGCACTTGAACTTCAAAAGTTTGAGCTTGTTGAAGTCAAAAGAGATGGTACATGGCTTGCCTCTGATAAGAACACCTAGTACAGTGTGTGAAGAGTGTTGTGCAGCCAAGCAAACCAGAAATTCATTTAAAAATGAATTGCCCATGAGATCAACTCAGAAGTTAGAAATGGTGTACTCAGATGTTTGTGGACCTTTTGAAGTAAAGTCCATTGGAGGTAATAGCTATTTCTTAACTTTCATAGATGACTATACCAGACATGTGTGGCTCTATCTTATTGAAAAGAAGAGTGAAGTATTCACTAAGTTCAAGAAATTTAAGACACTAGTTGAAAAGCAAAGTGGCTGTAGTGTTAAGAAATTGAGAACAGATGGAGGTGGTGAATACACTTCACTAGAATTTGCAAAATTCTGTGAAGAAGAAGGTATAGTGCATGAAGTTACTGCTCCTTACACTCCTCAACACAATGGTGTTGCTGAAAGGAAGAACAGGAGTATAATGAACATGGCCAGAAGCATGTTGAAGGGAAAGAACATGCCTCATAAATTCTGGGGAGAAGCAACCTCAACAGCAGTGCATATAATCAATAGAAGTCCAACCAAGAAGCTGAAGAACAAAACTCCCTATGAAGCTTGGACAGGTCTCAAACCAAGTGTAAGTCATTTCAGAATATTTGGCTCACTTTGTTTTAGACATGTTCCTGATCAAGTGAGAAGAAAACTTGATGATAGAAGTCAACAAATGATTCTATTGGGATATCACCCCACTGGTGCTTACAAGCTTTATGCTCCAAAAGAGAATAAAGTTGTGATAAGCAGAGACATAAAGTTTGATGAATCAAAGGGTTGGGACTGGATTGAAAGTACTAGTGCTGAGAACACCAGTTCATTGCTCAATAGAAAGCTTGTGCTTGAGGAAATAGATGATCAACCAGAAGCTGATCAACCAGAAGATGATGCAGCTGGTAATCACACTCATATTCCTAATGATCAACCTAATCAGCCTCTGAGAAGATCTACAAGAGATAGAGTGCAGTCAGTTAGGTTGAATGAGTATGATGTATTTCCAGATCAAGCAATAACAGAAGATGGTGAACTGATCAATGAAGCTATGATAGCTGAATTGGAACCAGTTACATTAGAACAAGCTCTAAATGACTCTAAATGGAAGGCAGCCATGAAAGAAGAGTTAAAGTCTATTGAGAAAAACAACACTTGGGAGTTAATGCACAAAACAGTCAACAAGAGGCCAATTGATGTGAAATGGGTCTTCAAGTTGAAGATGAAACCTAATGGTGAAATTGCTAAGTACAAAGCAAGACTAGTGGCAAAAGGGTTTCTTCAAAAGCAAGGACTTGACTTTAATGAAGTGTTTGCACCTGTGGCTAGGATAGAGACCATTAGATTAGTAGTTGCAATAGCCACTTACAAGAATTGGTCTATGCATCAGCTAGATGTGAAATCTGCCTTCTTAAATGGTCCTCTAGATGAAGAGGTTTATGTGAAGCAGCCACCAGGTTTTGAGATTAAAGGTCAAGAGAACAAAGTGTTCAAACTGAAGAAAGCCCTCTATGGCTTGAAACAAGCTCCAAGAGCTTGGAATAAGAGAATTGATAGCTTCCTAATTGATTTGAAATTCACTAGATGCACAACAGAACATGGTGTATATGTGAAGAGTTCAAATTATGAAGAAATGATAATACTATGTCTGTATGTTGATGATTTGTTGATCACTGGATCACACAAAGCTGTGTTAGAGAAGTTCAAAACAGACATAATGAAAGAGTTTGAGATGACTGCCTTAGGTGAGCTATCATATTTTCTTGGCATGGAGTTTGCTAAGACAAGCAGAGGCTGTTTCTTGCATCAGAAGAAGTATGTTGCTGACATATTGAAGAGGTTTCATATGAGCAATTGCAACCCAGCAATTACTCCTATGGAAACTGGTGTGAAGCTGAGCAAGAATTCAGATGATGAGTTGGTTGATTCAACCTTGTACAAGCAGATAATTGGTTCATTGAGATACTTGTGCAACACTAGAATTGACCTATGTCATAGTGTTGGCCTGTTGAGCAGATTCATGGATCAACCAAGGATGTGTCACTTGACTGCTGCAAAGAGAGTGCTCAGATATGTAAAGGGTACTAATGATCATGGCATTTTGATTCCAAACCAAAGGAACAGTAGTAAGAAGTTAGAGGCTTATGGCTACTCAGACTCTGACTGGGGAGGAGATCAAGATGACAGAAAGAGCACTGCAGGTTATTTGTTCATGATTGGCAATGCACCAATTTCCTGGTGTTCTAAGAAACAAGGAATAGTTGCATTATCATCATGTGAAGCTGAGTATGTTGCAGCTTCATTTGCAGCTTGTCAGGCAAATTGGATTGAGATGTTACTTTCAGAACTTAAGGCATTGGAAGTAACAAAGATGAAGGTGCTTGTGGATAACAAGTCAGCAATCGACTTGGCTAATAATCCTGTGAGTCATGGCAGGAGCAAGCATATTGAAAGAAGGTTTCACTTTTTGAGAGATCAAGTGAACAAGGAGAAGCTTGAGTTGGAATATTGCAACACTGAGATTCAACTTGCAGATATTCTAACTAAACCTATGGCTAAGGCTAGGTTTGATGCTTTGAAGAAACTGATAGGAATGAGATCGTTGGAGAACATGAATTAGGAGGTGTGATGTTTGTAATCCAAGTTCTCATGTCCTCAAGAGGCTCTGAGGATCAGGAGCTCAAAAAGTCAGAAGCTGAGCTTTAGGCTCAGAGGCTCTAACAGGTCAAGAGGTTCAGAAGCTGAGAAGCTCATGCTCTCAGGCTCTGAGCACACAGGTTCTGAACATGTAGGTTCTGAACGCTGAGACTCTGTTAGTTAGTTAGTTAGAGATTTTTTTTGTTTTGTCTTAGGTAGTTAGTTACAATTGCTTGGTAGTGAAGCAAGCCTCCTTTTGTATATAAATACCTTTGCCCCTAGTGGATGAATAACAACTTTCATTTTTCTCTAATCTTTCTATTCAATTCATTTTCGTTCTCTATTCTCAAATTACTCCAACAACTTGAACCACGTGCAAGAAAATGTATTTTTCTTGGTTACAAATCTGGCATGAAAGGAGTTGTTTTGCTTGACCTTAAGAACCGAGCTGTGTTTGTTTCTAGACATGTGAAACATTATGATCACATTCTTCCTTACCCTGCCACACCAGATACAGCCACATGGTCTTATTACTCACCTCATACTCCACATACCAGTTATCACACAGATCTTAATTCTACCCTAAATCAATCTCCACATATCACCATTCAAAACTTAAGTGACATGGACTGTTCCGATCCTGTCACCACCAACGGGTTACTTAATCCACAAGACACTGAAATGTAATAAAAGGCAAAATCATTTAGAGAATTCAATTTGAATTGCATTAGAACGTGAGGGTTAAGATAAAAACAAACAATGATGATAACTTTGTACAAATGATATTAAAATTTTGAACTTGGTTTGGGTAGGGTGCACCAGGCCTCGGGATGGCAAAAATATCCATACCCGCGGATATCTGCGGATAAAATCCGCCATGGATATGAAGCGGATAGCTTAATGGATATCCACGGATAAAATAAATGGATATTTTAATTATCCGCAGTTAATGGATACGGATGCGGGTTTAATACTATCTGCGCCCGCGGATATCCATACCCGCTAAATAATTAGTAAAATTACTTAAATATATCTACTTACATATAAATTCTAGTATTTTATATATAAAAAAAATTGTACTTTTATATTTTATCTTTCTATTTTAATTTTTGAGAAAAAAAACTTTTCAACTTCTTGCAATTGACAAAAAAAGAGAGCAAAATTTATGAATATTATGTGTTAATGTTTTGTCTTTAAGAAAAACTAATTTTTTTTCAATAATTAGTTCTTTTCTTTAATAAAAAAATATCATCCATGGATATCTGTTAATATCCACAGATACTTCAATATCCGTGGATTACCCGCTTAGCGGATATCCGCACGGATATGGAGCGGACACGGATATCATATTTGTCTGACGGAGCGGACACGGATATCATATTTGTCTGACGGAGCGGACACGGATATCCATTGACATCCCTAACCAGGCCAATGTAGTAGTGCAACACAAAGGCGACACATGAGAGACCCAATCAATAGCAAACTATTGTAATGAACTCTCCCCCTCAAAAAATAAATTTAATATCGTGTAGACCATTGGGCATTGGCCCACATATCAGATATTAAACTGATAAGAACAGATACTACACTTGATCTTAGGCCTAGGGCTGACAATGACCCGAGCCAACTCGTGAATAGTTCGAAGCTCGATTCGATAATTGACTCGTGAACTTGGTTCATGAACCAAATGAGCTGAACTTGAGTCAAAAATTAAGTTCGTTAAATAAATGAGTTGAACATAAACTATATATAGTTCGACTCGTTTGGCTCATGAACTAACTCGGTTATATATAAACTTCCCAAATCTTCTTAACTTGACACATGGGGAACTTTTTAGTTCCCGTACGGAAAATACTCACTCCGCCTTTACCAATTTTTTGTATACTTCTTTAAACTCTCTTTCTTAAAACACTTTTCATTTTCCATTTTTCATTACCTTTCCTCTCCATTATTTTAATTTTATATTTACTTTTTTTTTTTTGTTGCATTCTTGACTGTCCGAGGTGGGACTTTTATGTTGCAACACTGCTTCAATACATAGTTTAGCAGCTCTTCTATTAATAATTTTTATCGACTAAGTTGATTAACAAAAGACAGAATTGAAGACTAAATTAATTAACGAACGACACACACCGAAGGATACAATATTGTTGTCCCCGTGACTGATTTTTTGGAAAAAAAATGTTTAGGTAATATGTAAAAAAGTTTCTATAGTTATTGTGCTAAAAGTTTTGAACTTGTTTTGGTCATTTTGGTGGAGTGTGTCTGTTTATGTAGTAGTGCTACACATAGGCGACACATGAGACTCTCTCAAAAAATAAATTTAATATCATGCCGACTATTGGCTCACATATTAGATTTGAAATGTATACTATGCTTGATATTAGGCAAACGGCCAAGAAAGGTATACATTGAAATCTTCATCAAATAACTTTTGCTTTAAGTTTCACATGAAAATATAATCGATACAATTACGCACGATTAATTAGTTAATTTCGGTATAAGTTGTAACTAAACATTCTTTGTTTATGTATGCTTATTACACAGTTTTCCATTAATTAGCAGTAAGAAAACACCTTAACAATAACATACCAATTACAAAGAGCATATCCACAAAATATAGAAAAAGAGCTTAATTATTCTGTAAGAGTTTATTTTGTAGCACTTCTGTGTATGACATTCAAAATAACTATCCAACATGGCAACATCTATAAGTGACTGATATGTTAAAATTAGGCTACTTATGTTATAGAATTCTTCAACATCAAAGCAAATGTCTGAGGGTATAGTACTATAGGTGTTGTGAAAAACACCTCATTGCTCAAGTAAAATGATACTAACATTATTTTGACACAACCTTAGAATAATATACCTCAATATTTTTTTTTATAATAATATATCGAAATATCTTTTGGAAGATTTTATGTTTAAATATAGTTTAGATTTATATTTGAAATAAGATAATATTAAGATTTGTTTTAAAATTATAGGATTAATTTATTATTTAAAGATGAATAAATGAAGTGTTCAGAGTTTGAACTCCAATCTCCAACCTCTATTTATAAAATGCGATGTCCCTGCTAAGTGATCCAAGCTCACGATTACATCTATATTTGTTTACTACTTCAATTTTTAATATAAAGAAAAAAAACTTTAAATTATTTTTTCCATATATTAAAAACTGGAGCAGTACGTCAATTAATTTTTCCATGATGGCCGTTTGTGTGCAGTCAGTGATTTTTTGAGTGCACCGCATTCGACCACATATAATCCATTCAAAGCCAAATCAGAAGGTTGAATTTAAAACTTAATTTTATATTTAAAATATAAACTAATATTTGAATTTAAAATCTTAAGTGTCTCATCTTGTGTGTACTGATTGTGGCATTTTAACTGCACTGAATACATTTCGTGACTTTTAACACTCGAAGAAATAGGAGTATGAAAAGGTGGACCAATACTTACATAGACCCAAGCCTAAACTAAATATGCTTAAGCACACATATATGATTTTAAAAATTTTAAGGTTTAATTCAACGTTTGGTCCCTTATGTTTATTTTAAGTTTTAACTTAGTTTCTTATATTTTAAAAGTTTCAATTTGGTCCCTTATGTTTCCACCGTTTACATAAGTTGGTCCTTTCCGTCAATTTTATCATTAACACCGTTTAATTTGGACACGTGTCCAAGTGTCAAGATTAGGGATGGCAACGGGTGCGGGTTTCACATTACCCAAACCCGCACCCGAACCAAGAACATACAAAAATAACACCCGCCTCCATACCGGCCCGTTGGGTTCGGGTTTTTTCACCCAAATCCGAACCCGTAGCAAGAACATACAAAAATACAATAGCAACATCGTTTGGTAACAAGCATAGTTCAAATTTTCGAGAAAATACAACAATAAAACTGAGTAATGTTAAATTACAAGTAATTACATTAAAATACAACAATAACATAGTTTGGTAACATAGTATTCACCATAGAATTTTAAGAAAATAAATTACAATTAAATATATATATAGGGATAATTAGGTAATTTAATATTTAAGCGGGTCTAATTTCGGGTTTCGGGTGCGGGTTTGAGTGATCCCAAACCCGCACCCGAAATATCGGGTGCCACCCGAACTCGAACCCAAACTCAGTCAACTCGGGTTTCACCCGTTGACTCGGGTGCGGATGCGGGTGGGCCCCACGGATTTGGGCATACTTGCCATCCAAAGTCAAGATGTCCACGTGTCTGTCCACGTATGCAAATCGTCTGACACATATGATAAAATTGACTGAAAGGACCAAATTGAAACATAAAATAAACATAAGGGACCAAATTGAAACTTTTAAAACATAAGGGAGCAAATTGAAACCTAAAATACACATAATGGACCAAATGTTGAATTAAGCCAAAATTTAAATATAAAAAGATTGGTTAATAATAGTTGATATTACTAAACCATTTATCTTTAAATTTTTCTCTTTGATACTATTTGAGGTTGTACCTATGAAAGAGGAGATATTCTTTAGCTGCCTAACTAATCTAACCAAAAAAAGAGTATATAGAATATACTCCTTCCGGTCCTTTTTATAAGAGACGTTTGATTTTTTAGATTCGTTCAATAATAAATATATTTAAGCTATAATATAAATTAAATACATTAATTATAAAATGAATCTAAAAAGTGAATTATCTCTTATAAAAATGACCAAAAGGAATATTAAATCCGATTAATACAAAATCACTCTTTCATTTGTGTTGTGAGTATGCAGAGTATATTAAAACCAAATAATACAAAATGTTAAGAAAATTTTGCAGAAAATAAATAGATTTTTAGTAGTATTAGCTCACGGTCAAATTTTAAATTAACAGTTAATCTCTTTTAAGAACTTGAGAGTTAATATAAAATAAATATGATTGCTTAACTTTAGGTAATTAAAAAATTATAACATGTTCCTTTCAAAAATACTCCATCCAACCTTATTTAAAAATAAAAGTTGTTTTTTAGATTTATTGAAGAAGTAATATATCTAGTCTATATTTAAACTAGATATATTAGTTATTGAATGAATGTAAAAAACAACTTTTACTTATAAATAAAGTCGGAGGAAATATAAATTATAAACTTATAGAGACGAAAATGATGTTTAAACGTAAATTATATCATGTTAACAGCACATTTAATAATAGTGGCCACGTGAATCGTGATCGATGAGCCTTCTTGTGAGGTAGTAGGTGTATTGTTTTACTGTTTTAGCACTGTTCTGTAAAAGTGAAAGACAAAATATGCCATCGGATTTTGAACAGACAAATAAATCACACTTTAAAGATTCCAAAGAACAAATTTTGCTATAAATAAATGTAGAAAAATTACAAGATGACTATGACCAATTGACCATTGATTCATCGGATCATTTGACATCTCTCCTTTATTATTGGGCTTACATTTTCTAAGCAATATTTTCATGGGAGTTTCTTTTGCTGTTCGGCCGGTCCTGAGTTTTTAGAGGTCATGTGTGGAAATTTTAAAAGTGGTTTCTTAATAAAAAATAATACAATTTTTTTTTAAAAAAAACTCATCAATTTTAAATTGTAAATAACATAAAATATAATCAGCTTTGCAACTAACATGAAAAAGATTCATATTCTATCAATAACAACAAAATAATACCTTCCCTACCTTCTAACTACTTTAGACAACTGAGCCTGGCAATTGAGCTTAATATTTTGCAGCAATATTACATTTTACACTCTCTATTTTACTAATACTACTACCCAATTTTTTTTTTTGAGGCCTTCCTATTTTGGAGGCCCGATGCAACAGACCTTGTTGCACCCCTATCTAAGCCGGCCCTGTGAATGAGTTATTTGAACGTAAAATAATTAATATTATATTTGATTTATCTAAGTTTTTTTGAACCAAACAAACTTAATGCATTTCATCAATGATCAAAGATTCAATACATGAAGGAATAATCTCAAATATATGGAAACTATTCCAAGAATTGGCCGCCCTAGCTAAAATATGAGCAATCAAATTCACTTGTCTCATAACAATCTTAACTACAAAGTTTGCACATGGTAACATAATAAAAATAATATCTTTAACGATTGAGAGAAACTCTGAATATTCCATGATCAACCCATATATACAAAGTTAATAGCTGTTACCAAGCCCAGCGCGAGGCAGAGTGAGAATTGAGAAGAGTAGTTCAACTGATTAAATTAAGAGTTAAAGGTTTAGAGTTTAAGTTCTAACAAAAAAAAAAAAGAAAAAACTGTCATTGCCTTTCTTTTGTTTTGAATATATATGTTTTGGGGCTTGCTTGTTTAGCAAGCTTCCTTTGTTTAAAAAAAAAAGGTAATTAATAATATACCGTCAATACAAAATAATAATCATTAAAAACACAATAATATACAATCAATTGTAAATCATAACTAATAATGATTATTTCATAATCTATCACAAAGGGATTTTGGTAGTATGTTAGAGGTTCTGGGTTCGATTCTCAGCTTCATTGTAAACTGAAAACAAATAAAAATCCTAAGACGAATAGTTCGAGAGAACTTGAATTTAACTCTTTTTTCGAACAATTTTTGTTCTGTTGTATATTGTTCGGTTCAATACTTACGTTTAATAGATTAATCGGAACTTATACTACATTTTTGGGCTATATTTTTCTCTCTTCTTATGTTTCGTTATTCTTCCATCATTTTTTATTCAAAACCAAACAAAAGTGTAAGATATCATTTGTTTTGATAGCAATACACGATTCACATTCTCCCTTCTCCTCCTATGTGAAACTAATATAGAAGAGAGAAAGTGCTACAGGAAGAAAATTAATATCAAAACATGTCTCTTAATTCTCCATTGATTGTTGAAGAAACAAAACAGAACAACAAAGAAGAAGAAAGAAGAGAATTAGTTGAAGAAGTTAAAAAACAGTTATGGCTATCAGGACCATTAATTTCAGTTACTCTTTTAAATTTTGGTATCAATCTTATTTCAGTTATGTTTGTTGGTCATCTTGGTGAGTTATATCTCTCTGGTGCTTCCATGGCTACTTCTTTTGCTTCGGTTACCGGTTTCAATTTATTGGTTAGTTTTTCTCAAACTTGTTCTGTTCATCATCATTATTAATTGGTTATTTTTTTTTCCAGTATAACTAACTATCGTTAATTTAGTATATAAAAAAATATTATTGTTAATTTAGTATAAATAACTAATATTATTGTGAGTCGTTGTGACATAGAGATTGAGTCTAGCATAAGATATTGGATTCCAGCGAGTTTGACCAGTTAAGTCGGTGTAAAATCATTTTTTTTCTTGAGTTTATTAAAAAATGAGTTTACATTCGATTTAACATGTTTTCCATACCTAGAAACATAAAATCGGATGATTTTACAAGTTAAAACGCGATTTTGACAACCAAGGACTGAAACATATTTATTTGTGACAAATCATTTTTTGAATATCTGGTAGAAAGAGGTGTTCACGAATACCGTCTGAGAGAGTGGTAATAGCCACTTATGATAATAATTTTTTTGGGTACAGTACGGTTAAAGGTTGGTTTGAGTCTAGCGTAAGAGACCGAGAAGAACTATTTGCAATGAATCATTGTTCGAATACTCAATAGAAAGAGGTGTTTACAGGTAGTGTTTAATAGTGATTGCCGATATATATAAAATGACGATAAATCATTGTTTGATTTTTATTTGTTTTTGGTTTAATAGGGAGGAATGGCGAGTGCCCTGGACACATTATGTGGACAATCGTACGGTGCAAAGCAGTACCGCATGCTCGGTATTCACATGCAAAGAGCCATGTTCATTCTCATAATCGTGGCAATCCCCGTCACAATTATTTGGGCGAACACAAGTTCAATTCTCATTTTCCTTGGCCAAGATCCTGAAATATCTATAGAAGCAGGGAACTATGCTACGTTAATGGTTCCGTGCCTTTTCGCTTATGGTCTTCTGCAATGCCTCAATAGATTCTTACAAACTCAAAATATTGTATTTCCAATGATGTTTAGCTCCGCGGTTACGACTTTACTTCATCTTCCTCTATGTTGGATTATGGTATACAAGTCTGGATTAGGGAGTAGAGGGGCTGCCATAGCAAATTCTATATCCAATTGGGTCAATGTTACCATATTATCACTCTATGTCAAGTTTTCTCCTTCATGTAAAAAAACATGGAATGGCTTTTCGAAGGAAGCACTTGCACTGAACAATGTACCGATTTTCCTGAAGCTTGCCATTCCTTCGGCTGTAATGGTTTGGTAATCACCGTCAATCTTATATATACTATTTTGATAGGAAAAATACTTGATTCATTTCATCGATAATACAATTTTCAATACATGTAGGAATATAATGATAGAAGTGAGCATTATATATATGTGGCTAGCCTGGCTAATTAAGCTATTGGCGTCAATTTTTCGGGAGCACCAAAATTTTAATTTAGTATGTGTATGTCGATGTATGCGCGCATGATTGCGAGTGTGCGTGTATTACTACAATTTTCTAAAATAGCCCTAAACTTGGAAATAATTGTAATATTACATAACATATTATAATAGAACTTTATTTGATGGTTTGTTACTTTTCTGAGCATTTTTACATATTCATTTGTTTTTAAAGATTCTAATGTTGTTTCCATTTCTTAATATTGTCATCACGGCGAGCAGCTTGGAAATGTGGTCATTTGAGTTAATGGTTCTCCTTTCCGGTCTTCTTCCAAATCCAAAGTTGGAAACATCGGTGCTTTCTATTTGGTTGGTTTCATATTCGAGATAATCTTCGATATTATTTTTACATTACTATGATTATGATTTTCATTAACCTTTTGTTGGTAACTTGGTTTTGTCAGTTTGAATACTGCAGCAACTGTCTGGATGATCCCCTTTGGACTTAGTGGAGCTATTAGGTTAGCATTTCTAAATTCTTATGTAATTTTGTAACATTTTTGTTGGTACAGTATAGTTTCATAGTTGATTGAATGATTCTTGCAGCATTCGTGTTTCGAATGAACTCGGGGCTGGTCATCCACGGGCCGCACGTTTGGCAGTGTACGTCGTTGTAGTGATTGCCCTTATTGAGAGCATCTTTGTTGGAACGGTAATGATACTAATTCGAAATATATGTGGCTATGCTTATAGCAATGAAGAAGAAGTTGTCAAATATGTAGCAACTATGATGCCAATTCTTGCAGTATCCAACTTCCTGGATGGAATGCAATGTGTTCTTTCAGGTTTCTCTGTTTGCATTCGTGTTTTTGGGAAAAAAATTCTCGTAACCTTTTTCAGTAAAAAGTTCAAGATTTTTTCTTGGCAAAAAAAAGTTTTTCATGGAAAGTTTTCAGGAAAAAATCTCGAATTTTTTTTTTCGGGAAAGTTTTTTCCGGAATTTTATTCCAGTAAAAATTGTTCTAAAATTTTTTGTGGGAAAAAAAAGTTCTGAAATTTTTCTGGCTTTTTGACGGCTGTAGTAGGAACTATTGGCTGAACTCTGTGATCAAACATTGTGTTCTTTGTTTGCATTACATTCATATCTTTTAAATCGGGTTTCTTTTCTTACAATACAAATTATATATTTCTTCACTATGATTCAGGCACTGCTAGAGGAGTTGGTTGGCAAAAAATCGGTGCGTATATCAATCTGGGATCATACTATATAGTCGGGATTCCATCAGCCGTTGTATTAGCTTTTGCATTGCATATTGGTGGGAAGGTAATTAAAAAATGATCCACATTATTCTGCGAAAATCGCGATCATATGATTTGGTTCAATCTGCTAATACATTATACATACTTAATGTAGGGGCTGTGGTTGGGGATCATATGTGCACTCATTGTTCAAGTTTTTTGTCTAACGATTGTTACAATTCGCACTGATTGGGCGAAAGAGGTAAAATTCTTCGTTTTTCTTAATGATTTCTTTCTTTAATTGAATTGTGTGATGCATTGTCGGGTTCTGACATGACTATTTTTTCTTATTCCTTTTATTTAGGCAAAGAAGGCTACTGATAGAGTTTATAATTCAATAACAACAGAGAGCTTAGTCTCATGATGAAGAATATGATTTTTATTTTGAGGACTATGGTGAGGTGAACTACCAGCTTAACGATTTATAATGAAATTTACGTATAGCCTATCAACAAGTAACTCTAGATTTGAACGCAAGTTATTGTTTAGTGTGAGCGAAAGATCTAACAAAATGTATTGAGGTTATTGGCAAATCTGTTTAATATTTATTAAATCAGAATCGCGACTTATTTATGTTGCCATCTTATCTATTTTTGCAACTCAATTATATAATGATGTTTGAAATTTAGTGACTAAATTGTGTTATATATACCAAAATGTATTTGTTTGAATAAAAGTAAACCTCTGTTTTTAAATGGAGCATTGGAGAATAGCTTTTTTATGCATATGACAACAAGATGGGAGCGATCTTTGACGGGGTAAAAATAGAACTTGAACCTCATATCTGATGGAGTTCAGAGATTCCTGCCTCATCTTCGCATGAACTTAAATTGTATTTTGATATTTTTTTTATTAAGAAGTTTCAAATGGTGTACATTGTATACTTATTAAATAAGGACTGCGTTTTAGTAAAATAAAAATAAAAATTAGGACTTTATGGTAAGCAATAATTTTACATTCAACTCAATTTGAAATAAAATTGATTTTTTTTTAACCGCATAATAGAATCAAACACACGCTATCCCATAAGTTTATCTCAGTTGGTAGTACATTGCATTATATATGTAGGAGTCAGGGTTCGAATCTCGAACACTCTACTTTATTCACTTTTAAGGTGAAGGTTTTAGCCACTAAGCTACTTGATCCAAGAGAAACCAAACACACGCTATGTCTTCAACTTTAGGCATGTAACCAAAAAATTCAACTAGGCACATAATAAATCAACTAGTTGTGCCATTTAATGAAATGCAGTGCATTGTTTTCTTGAATTACTTATGAATTAATGCAACTAAAGTAAAATTTCTGTGATTCACGAAGGATAAATAAGCTAGAAAAGAGAAGGCATGTTCATCAAAGTGCAAACAAGGACAATAATCAATAAATGAAACAAATTAAAGTATGTATACGATGACTAACTAGGACCTATCAAGAAATGCACATAGACACATACAGACAAGGACAATAAAAATATAGGGGTGGATAGTGGGCACGTACGGTTCAAAGTTGTCATCCATGTTAAACCGTGGAGTTAAAAAGTAAGGTTTAATCCGTCCAAAAAATAGAGAATGATTTTCACGGGTTCTCAGGTTTAAGGTTTAAATGAGTTATTGGGCGGTTTGATTTAGTTAGAAATAAAAAGATTCAAAAAAATAAAATAAAAATAAAAATAGTAACAAACCCAACCTTTGGAAGTTTAGATTTCGAATATATGGAACCAGAGATAAGAGAATCATGAAACAAATACAAAAGGAAAGTGTTACAAATCAACATAAAAAATAAGACAAAAACAAAAATCTCAAATAAATTTAAAAATATAATCTTTGATTACATCGAAGTTAGACAAACAAAAGATGAAAAAGGATCAAATTTTGAGTTTTAAAATGTACTATGATTGTTCGGTTTTCTCTATCCAAACTCGTGCATACCAACTCAAGATTGGAAGGGTGATGGGCTTCGTTGTGACAAGACCAAAATTGCAAGTAGTGTCATGTGAGTGAGATGTTTGAATAACAAATTAAAGTGAGGAACCAGCGATCACATCATTTGTACTTCCATTCATTGTTTTGTTTATTTCTTTTTAAGTTTATATATTTGCCATTTTTACCAAATTGGTGAATAGTTAGGGACAATGAAAGTTAGGGGACATTAGGTGAGGAATCTTGTCCTCTTTCCTTCGGTTTTTTTTTTCTTTTCTAACGACAAATATATTATTAAGTAGGTTTTTGCATAAGAACGACAAAAATCGGTAAAAAAGTAACAACATATTAGAGGTGCTGTACATAAGCAGAACACCGAAAATAAACACCTAAACAAATACTTCCAATTCGATCCCCCCGAGAATACAACAACCCGGCCTTGAGAGTTGTCATTAGACACTAACTTCCGATCTCGAAGCAAAAGTGGTCTACCCATAAGAATCCAATAAACAGCTGCGTGAGGCAAAGACCGACACGACTCGAGGAAAATCAGTCGCCACCGGCGCATTAGAGATCAACCAGAGACAAAGAATTTATGCAAATCTCAACAGATTTGAAAACAATCAGAGAATCAAATATCTAAAGAACCAATGACACGCGACAACAACCAAAACACCAGAGACAAGAAACCACCACCACCAAAATCGTCGCCGGAGTAGCAAGCCACCACCAAAACCATTACCGGAGCAACAGACACCTCCATCATCCAAAGAACCATGCACTGCAACCACCCATTCCACTAACACCACAACGAAAAACCATTGTCGCGCCAAAAAACCACCAACACAAAACCCGAGCAGAAACAACAACCCACAACGCCGCGACACCGCCAAAGAACCACCCAAAAGTCACTATCGCACACGAGAACAGGGCTACCAAAACCGAGCCTGAAAGCAAACACCAGAATCCAACCACCCCCTCCTCAACTTCTGACCCTTGCAAACAAACATCAGAATCCAACCACCCCATCCTCAACTTCATTCAAAAACAGAAAACAAACAAATTTTATAGTCTATCTCATAATTTCTGTTTTCCATACAATATTAATTACATATTTCTTAATTTGTGTTGCTAATCCTTTTTGAAAGACAAAACTAATCTTCTTGAAAACTCATCTATAAACTTCATTCTACATGCTTAAATTGGGTCCTTTAACCCTTCTCATTACATCACTATACGTCCATATCTTTGATCCTTCTGCATTTTCCTAATTTCCCTTTCATCCTCTATATATACGAGTCACTCATCAATATCTATACACAAACACTTCTCTATTACTCTTCCAACTATTTCCATATATTCACCACTCTCTCTCTCTCCCTCTCTCTCTCTCTCTCACACACACACACTTCATCCCTCATCATTCATTCCATCCCCCTCTCTTTTTCTCACACCCTCCTCAAAATCTCTTCACTCACTTCAGAAACAACACCAATCCCTTTTCTATATATTTCCTTCTATAACTCATTTATTTCTCTGCTATTATAGATCTTGTTATTTTTTGTTGTTGTTAAAATCATGTAATTTGTGCTTGTTCTTCGAGACTTGTTTAACTAGAGGTATATATGTACACCCCTTGCATTTTCACTTCTTTATCTGATTACACTATTCATTTAATTTCATTCTTGTGTGTTTTTCTAATCTTTGTTATATCTTGATCTACAATATGATGCAGCTTAGTTGAAGAATGAAGACATAATGCTTTTGTTGAAGAATACTTTATGCTTTGTTTGTTCGATCATCAATAATATTTCTTCCATTTTAACGACCGTAATTTCTATGATTAAGAGGTAAGTTCACAAAGTTAATGTTATTTGGTTTAGTTATGTTTATAGTCCTCAACTACAATTTTTTATTTTATAGATTTAGTCCCTAAACTTTAAAAGGAGATTTTCCATCCTTAGTTTTAGATAAGTGTTATAATTAATCTTATTGATTAATGTCAATCCCTACAAATGTAATTTATTTGGGACCCTATTATATTTGATTTATTTTGAATTTAATACTTTTAAATAAGTTTATGCTCAGTTTATATGACTACAACATCAATTAACTTAAATTGGGGACTAAAAATATAATTAATTATTTATGCTATCATCATTGACTATAATAAGTCTTTGTTACATGTTTCCACAACATAGTACGAGCCGGAAGACCAAATGCTGCATGCATACTTAGCTGTTTTAGACACCTTATTCATGGGATTCACCTGTGGAGTTCTTGAATTTGCTCTCGTGGTGTCAATACGGAAATGTACATGAAGTAGTTCCGTATGTGACTTCCATGACATCAATTCTTGCAATTGCTGCATGTGTAGATGATTTCAATCAACATTTCAAGGTAACAATGAAAAACAACAACGAGTTCGAAAAGAAATCTTTTTTTCCTTCTTTAATTGAACTCTATAGTCACTACAACATTTTGAAGCATAGGCAACAGTTTTTTAGGCAACAGGTCAACACCGTACCCATATCAAGGAATAGGCAGCGCTTTTATGCATGTTGCATTGTTTTCTCACTAACAATAAGAAAACCGTCCCTAATAACGGCATAAGCAACGGTGTTGTCACCGTATGCAATTAGTTCACCAACGGTCAGAAAACCGCGCCTGTAACAAATTATAGGCAACGGTGGCAACAAATTTTTTAGCAACGGGAAAATAATTGTCTCTATAACTACGTATAAGCAACATGTTTATAAATGCTTCCATAAATATTAAAAAGCCACACTGTGAAACCGTCCCTATAGATATATGTTAAAATGACAAAACTAAAATTTGCCCGGGAATATAAATTAGGGTTCTTTGCTATCATAAAATTCTTTTCTATATTTTTCTGTTGTGGTTAAGTAAAACCCAAATAGTGCACTCTTAGATTTCTGTTCTAGTAAAAAAAATTAGGGTTCATTGTTAGATCATAAATTAGGGTTCAAGAGTATGTGATTGAATGAATCTTTGGACTGTGTTGTGTATTGTATAGAAAGTAGTAATTGCTATGTCAAATCATAGCTAACACTCAAAATACTAGGAATTGTTTATAATTTTCTCTAGGGATAAGTCTTTGTGGTGAGTGTGTGTGTGAAAATCATAATTAATGTCTATTGGTTATGTTGAAAATCATTGTGGCGTCTATGAAAGACAAGATAAGCTGAAAGTGGATGTTTATTTATTAAATAACATAGTGGTTTTGCCAAAAAAGGAATAGTGATTTACTGGTTTTGCAGGAATATTATGTTGTCATCAAACTAGTTTTAAAAGTTTTATATGATTAAAGATATTTTCTTTCACCCTTTGGATAAAATAGAATTACTTATGTTCATCTACAACATGTTCAATTCCGCGATCCGGGTATTTGTTTCAATCGCTAATTTGCGTTGCTGTTCTTGTTTTTCAGTCTGGTTTTTTTATGTTTTGCTGGGTGTTGGGTTTGTTTTGGTGAGTGTTTTTGTGTCTGCTGTTTTTCTGGTTTTTGCAGCTTGTTCCTGTTTTGTTTTTTGATCTGGTTGTATTTCCTTGGTCTTGGTCTTTATTTTGATATCATGTAATATGAGCCGTTTGATCTAAAATTAATGGCCTAAATACTTTATTGCGTGCAAATATATGTTTTTTATACAACAAGGAATCCAAATTCAAAGTAGGAAAACATACACAGTGCATTAACGCGTCACACAATTTTCAATCCTAACCGTTTAATCTCATATTAATTGTCGAGATCATTTAAGGGGTGTTAATTTAAAGGCAAGGATCAGCTGCCACTGCAAGTTGATAATAATTTCAGAAAGAGATATAATTTGAAGGCAATGTTATAGGTCCACAAAGCTAAGCTCCAAGAGAGACCAATGCTTTCAGCCTATACCTAACACCAACATGATTAGACAATTATGTAAAAGTGATTTGATAAGAGTAATGAATTGTCAAAAATTTTGTAGTCTTACACTCCTAGTTATCAATTTCAAAAGCTAAAGGATAAAATTTATTTTGAAAAATTATAGTATAGTCTTCATCCAACTTCATGTTAAGTTTATTTGAGAATTATTGCATTGTTTTCTTACCTATATTTTATAGTATATGGAGGTGCTGAAACAGAAGTCAGTGTTATCACAGAATTGAGAACATGCAAAAAACACTATCGGGTAGCTGTTTTGCGAGTTAATTTTTTTGCTGTCTGGTTTTTTTTCCCCTGTTTGCAGGTGCTGTTCCACAGTTTTTCTGGTTTTGGGTGCTTGAGGGGCTGTATTTAGCCTTCTGTTTTTCTGTGTAACAGGGGGGGTTTAGGTGCTTGGTTATTTGTTTATGGGGTTTGTTGTGGGGCGTGTCCCCTGTTTCTCATTGTATTTTTGCCTTGTATCATTGCCTAGTACTCCTTGTACTAGCTTTTGTCTTAAAATTTTTTGCCAATTCAAAAAAAACAAAAAAAAAAGATATTCAAAACTTAAGTATGATTGAAAACGTATATACACATATATTTAATCAGATACCATGACCAAAAACACAATATATACTTGCAAGCTTCAATCTTCTATTTATTTATCTATCTATTATATATATACATGTAATCACCAAATAACTTTCACTAGCAAAAGTCTCAACAGAACCTCTTTAAGTCTGTGCACAAAAACTGACAAAATATTAAATTTCATGATCACTAACACTTAACTTATATATTTGTGACTGTGCCATAATTCATGTGTAAGAGTTTCATTGTTAAATTTATGGTTTCAGTGTTGTTTTTTGAATGGTACAAATTAATGTGAGTTTGATTTAACCTTACTCTCTTTGTGCTTAGCTGAATACATAAGTTACTTTTGCTCGCTCTTAGGTTAGTATATGATTGGATATATTTTCGCTTGTCATGTTAAGTGGGTGAATAATGTTTTATTGTATGTGATTTTTTGTATTAGCTTGATAGTTATGGACAAAGAGTGGACTAAGCAACCGAGGCTTAGTCGTGAATATACCCTTGATAGTTATGAAAGACTTGACCAAAACATAACAGTGGACTAATAGTTTTCTAAGAGCATCATAAAAGAGCCTTTAATGTTATCCCCTTTGGAATGAACCTTTGTGAATTCATGAGAATACTACAGCCCCTGAAATGCATAGAAATGCATAAAACAGAGCCCAAAATCTTTGCCACTCCATGCATATATTATGTTATGATGTATTGGTCTGCAATTGTATTGGATGCACAGGTTGTCTAGTGGTATATAGGACACTCTTTCTACTTTTGCATTTGGTGTTGATCAATGACAGTTTAGTGGTATAGATCTTAAGCATTTGTATTGGTGAATGTTGTGTAATCTGATCTTAAGCATTTGTATAAGTGAATGTTGTGTAATCTGACTTGGTTTAATTTTGCACTCCTTGTGCCCAATTCACTCTAATAAATTTTGCTTTTTCAAAAAAATTCACAAGGACTTATCATTTTTTTTTTTAATTTTATAAATGCAGGAAATTCATCCAACATTTGAGGAAGGTGAACTTGAAGTTGAAGATGAAGATGATGAATGATAAACAAAGTTTATGGAAAAACTAATACTTTTTGGTTCTTTTTTTGAAACAAACTATCATGTGTTATTTTAGTTTTGTATATTTTGGATATCCAAACTTGGAATATTAAATGATGCAACAATGTTATCTATTTTGTTTAGGCTTTTAAAATTGAGTATTATTTTATTTCACATAAATGCATATTATGATATTTATTTATTGTTTTTTTTTAAAAATTAATTGTTATTATAAAAAAATTATTTAAAAGTACAAAAAAAAAAAATTTAAATGAGTAAGCGTTGCTATAACAGATAAACAACATGAAATAACCGTAGCCTAAAATTAAATGCAAAACCGTTGCTACCAAGATTATGCAAACCATTCCTTTTAACCGTTGCCATAAAAATATATGCAAAACCGTTGCTACAAGTTAAGCAACAATCCAAAACCGTTCCTCAAAGTAATAAGACCGTTGCTAATGCTTCATAACAAACCGCTGCCATTTATGGGTTTAAGGAGCGGTATTGGAGAAACTCAAATAACCGTTGCCTATAGAAAAGGCAACGGCCGTATAGAGCGCGCAAAAAAAATCGTTGTTGAACCGTTGCCTTAGGCTATAGGTACGGTTTTTTGGCTTTATGCAGCGGTTTTTGACCGCTGCCTAATCTTCAAAATGTTGTAGTGAGTATAGAAAGTGCAATTTAATGAATCTAAGTGCATGTTTGGTTTGGTTTTGATAGAAGATAGAAATATATTGACTTTTATTAAAACAATGGCATACACACATTTACGAAAAAATACTTGCGACTTAAATAACTTTTGTACCAGTAAAATATACGAGTAAAAAAATTTCTTTGCAGTACTTATTGCAAAAATTATTGATTTAGTTCTTTAATTTTTTTTAATTTCGTTTTTGCCCTTTACTTGGCATAGTATATGTATAAAATTGATTTATATATTGAATTTGACTCTATAAAATAGAATTGATGTCATATTTTAGAACTCAAATTAATATAACTCGATATTATAAAAGCTAACTTTACATGTATCAAACATTACATTGCCTATAATAAAAATTAACATCGTAAATCAAAAGTAAATATTTGTATTAAAACTAAATTTTAACTGTCGATTCTTTTTGAAAACCAAAATATGTGTAATTATAGAGTGTGTGAATACTTTTATGAAGTTGCAATTTAAATTCTTACATATATCATTGATTATTTGATTGTTAATAGGTGTTGCGAGAGGATGTGGTTGGCTTCAACCCTTGTTCGTGTGCCATTATCCGTTATTTGGGCATACATAGAACCTATCTTAGTAATTTTACATCAAGATAAAACTATTGCGGCACAATTTCAACTATTTGCTCTTTATTCAATTCCAAGTCTTTCTGCCAATGGCCTTCTCCGATGCATCGTTAAATTCCTACAAGTCGAAAAACATAGTTTTTCCCATGACGATGGTTAATGGACTTACTTAATGAAATTGTATAATTATTAGATTATGAATTTCTTTATATTATTAAAATGGCTTTTATTAGGATGTTTACTGGAATTGGACAAGAAATTGAGTAAGATTATGAATCCCTATTTTGGGACGAAATTTTAAAGTATGTAGAGGTTACACTACCAAAGATACCCTTCTTCAATCATTTTTTTTTTTTTTGAAAAGGCTAAACTTTATTAAAAAATAGAAGAACCTGCATAAGGCATGCAAGAACTCTACAAAGTACAAGAGCAATAGATTACAGATCCCATACAAAGAAAAACAGCAGCACAGTAGTAGAACACCAAAACCGCAGGCTTGAACCGAAAGAGTGGCACTGAACCGGAAGCATTAGCGCGCCATACAAAGCTTAGGCTGAACACGCCATTCATAAAGAAGGGAATGAGCAATCTGCGCCCGATTTAAACACCATCTCCACGTCAAGACCTTGACCTCCTCTAGCACCTTCTCTGAGTCAATTATACCATTGCCGAACATCACTAAATTGCGATGGCGCCAAAGGGACCAAACCACCGCCTTCCAAATCATGCACATTAATTCCTTTTTTAATACCATTTCCCCCTAAATGAATCAGCTGCTGTAAGATTGAAAAAAGATTTTGAGGAGAAGCCAAAGGAAGAACATGCCAATCAAACACATCCTTCTTCAATCATTATTCTGTTTGTCATGCCAATCAAACACATCCTTCTTCAATCATTATTCTGTTTGTAATATTTATTTTGTTTTCTTCCCATTCAGTTTGTTCCTTTACTTGTATGTTAGTTTGATGATCTGAAATGAAGGGTTTCAGTTAGTGCTTAAGTTGGATGAAACAATGTTAGGCTTGATATATAATTGTCTATGTTATAATAGAAATATTTGAATTTTATATTTTTTTTTTATTTGACTAAGGGCTCGTTTGAATTGACTTATTTTGGAGTTTATGTGAAACAACTTATGCAAATAAATAAGTTTTTCTAGGTAGTTTATGAGAAATTAATTTATAAAGATACAATTTTTGTCATTAACAACTTATGAATTATTAATATAAAATTTTATTTATTTACATGAGTTATTTTCATAAACTTAAAAATAAGTCAAATCCAAACAGGCAAAACAAAAAGGGTTAATAGCCTTTTACCCTTGTAAAGTATGCGAGTTTTGCGTTACCCCCTGTAATTTTATTTTTTTGAGATTACTCCCTGTATTATAATTCATTTGCTTCTACTCTCCTTAGACACAAATTAGACGCATGTCCACAAAGATTAAAAATGAGTCGAAGCAACAATATCGATCAATGAGGGATTGAAAACTTGATAAAATTTTAGCTTTTTTATAGTAGGTGGATAAATAAAGATCAAATATTATTTATCTTGTTAATAAAACATTTTTTAAATTAAATAAATAAGCAACTTAGATTCATGGACACCTTCAACTTTTGTAAATGAACCATGTAGAATGCACATTGCACAATCAATTATTAGCATTGTGCTTAGGTTTGCTAGCATTCTGATGATGATTTAACTCTTTTTCTCCATTTCAAATAGCGCTCACAAGGCTCAATACATAATTATTATTTTTTTGAACTTCAAACAAATATTATCAATAAGTAACAGAAGGCTCAAAATATCTCAACACATAATGTCCAAATTACTCCCACAAAGGCAACAAAAAACACAAAGCATAGCAGACTAGCAGTAGCAGCTTCAGAGACAGACAAGTGCCAAGAAAGTCGTTGAATTGTTTCCGCCGCATCATCCACTATGCCGTGAATGTTATTAAAGACACGATCATTTCTTGCCTTCCAAATAACCTAAACATAAGCAAGCCAAACAATCGAGAATAATCCTTTTCTAATTCTCTTATTCACACCACTTCCAACCAGCTGGTCATACGACATCATCACCTGAGGAGGCAGCACCACTGTGGATCCTCTCCAGTAGAAAATAAACTGGAGGATGTCAAGTTTGATGATCCACCCATCAATTAAATATTTTTTTATGTTAACCACAAAAAACAAAAAAAATTCAATGGTTATGCTTTTAAAGGAGGAAACTTTAATGGGAGAGAATCTCCTCTCACCACGACCCCTTAACGGCGTACCAAACAGCAGCAACATACCGACATTAATGCAGAAACAGATGATGCGATGTTTCAACCACCTCACCACACAAAGGACACGCTGCACCATCGTTACGAATAATTCCACGACGACAAAGATTCTCCTTCGTTGGTATGCGATCCAAAAACAGTTGCCAAGCTAATGCGCTTAACTTGGATCGAACTGCACTCTTCCACATACTTTTAAATGCAAAGTGTTCCAATATAATTGAATCAAATTGTTTTGAGGCAACAACATTCTGTCCTGAGATACATACATGGATTTAACCGAAAATCCCTCTTCCACCTCTTCTAGTTCGTACTCTTGAACAATTGGTTCCTCCCAAACAAAGAAATTTCTTCGCCATAACAGCCCCCACCGCCACACACCATCTATCCAGCTCCCCATCTCACATACCCTTTGATATTGTTGGACTGAGATACTAACGAGTCGAGGAAATCATTGATGTAAAGGTTGGTCCCCCACCCAAGTATCCGTCCAAAACTTGATTGAATTACCACTTCCCCATTTCTTTACCGCCACTTGGTTAAACCAGAAGAAAACCAATATCTGATCGAACCATGGAAGAGGGAGAGAGTTAGAAACAGAAACTCATAAAAATTAGAGTTGGCTGGAAATATGGCCATGGCTACATGTTAGATATAAAATCATTCATGCATTTAATTACACCTAACAACTTAAACTTTTGGGAATGTTTTCTTGAACATGTGGCCACTTGACCATAGAGGCATTGATACTGTGTTTCATGAACATGTTAGTAGTTGAGGTGGTAGTATTAGTTTAGAAAGTAGTTGAATGGTATAAAAGTATGGCAAGTTCTATGGTACATTAGACAATTTCTAATGTACCGGTACATAGTTATCAAATTAATAAATAAAATGAATATTTTTTTAAGAGAAATTATTTTTCTATCATTAAAAACATTATAATAATCAAATATCATTAACCAAAGTTGTCAAAAATATAAATTTTGATATTTTTTAAATTTTTATTCTTCATAATAGTCAATATTCAATTTTTTATTGAAAAAATGTTAAAATATTAGTGTAATCATTATAAACAATAAAATTGTATTTTTCCTAGTGTTATTATTATATCTAAAATACAATAATTAACTAATAGTATTTTTAATCCATAAAAATAATCGTTAATTTATTAATTTGCGATGTCATGTACCGTAGAAGCTCCCTAAAAGTATTTACTTGATAGTTGGATAGATAGCAGCAAGTAGTGTCAAAGGATAAAAAATTATTAAAATACATGGAAGAAAAAAAAAACAAGTAGACAAACATTTCAGAGTTTGATTCCTGGTAGAAACAATTCTTAGTCAAGTTTTATTTATATAGCAGCCAAACCCTGAATTATCGAGTCTTTTTAATGAAATTTTTTTGAATCTTGGGACAATGTTGGAGCAGTTTAACTAAATCATCCCAGCAATAAAATGAGCCATAACGAGCAGTCGAGCACACACTAGTTGAATATGAATTAAGTTTTGTGAAGTTCCTGGCACGCTATGCACGATGCTCTACACAATGCTCTAAGCACTCTATCCGGTCTAGCGCGTAATAATGTAAACCAAGTAAAGAAAAACAAATAAAAGAAACAGAGTATTTGTTAACCCAGTTCAGCGCAAACAGCAACCTACTCTGGGGGATATCAATCCAGGAAGGAATATCACTATAATAGCCCTAGTTCTAAGTTCTCAGCAAATGCCCCGTTTACAACTTATAACCTAGGCACTACCAATGATTCTTCAACCTAGGAACTCCTAGATCAGAGATCCCATCTCACTCCCTTACAACCTTACAAACAGCAAGGATTTCACTAACACAAAGACAAAACGTTTTTGGAGACACACTCCTAAAACTACACACTCGTACCTAAAGGCTTAGAGTGTTAAACCACCAAAAGTCCGTACTCCGTACTTCAAAGCTTAGGAGAGGATCACATAAATTACAACTCAAAATAACACAGTCCTAAATTTGTATCAATGAGACACAAGAAAGGCTCACAAGAAAAACACACACGCAAAACCTAATTTCTTAGACTTGCACAAAAACGGCGTGAACAAACCAAATTAGGTTTAGCTCCTTCCATATATATAGCTGGTGACATGGGCTTCAGAAGATCTGATCCAAGAGAATATCCAACTCACAAAATAAAAACAAATCATATCTTAAAAGATTTGATATGTTTTGAAAATAAATCTTTTTCCAATCTTCACAATAATTTCCAAAGCAATCTTTTAAACAAAAGATATGTTTAGAAAATAAAACCTTTCTTAAAGCACAAGATATGATTCATGAGAGAGAAACGCGCATAAAGGAAAACGCGCATGCTTGGCGCACAAGTAACACTTCCAGAAACATGATATGATGCTTGAGGCAATGCTTGAGGCATCGGATCCAGCATCCTGCTACAGAGTTTATTTTACCAAAAATGCAGCCAATACCAAAGACTCAACAAACTCCCCCTTTGGCAAATTTTTGGCTAAACAAATTATGACCATACAGATACTACTTAAACAGATACTTCAACTACATATCTTTTTCTCAACATAATCACACAAGCATAAAGATTAAGTAGCAGCTATCCTTCAAAACCATTCCCATACTACTCCTTCATGGAGAACAGTAGAAAAGAATAAGATGTATCTTTTTAAGATTATCATAGAGGCATGCAACAGCGGAAACACAATAACTACTTCACCTCAAATGGTCAGGAAAATAAACTTTATAGGATGTGGAACAGAGTGCTTCAGCATTTTACACTACTACTCCCCCTGCACACATGCATGGGATGTTGGAGCATCGTATCCAACATCTCCCCCTGCATAACACAAATCAGCTCCCCCTGCATATCTCAGAGCATACACAGCCATCCAAAGCACACATCTACATACTCCATCCAAACTACACTACAAGATATATCATAACCAGAGCAGTGCAGATAAACCAACCAGCAGACTAATCGAATCTTAACCAAAACATACCAAATTTTACTCCCCCTTTTTGCCACAAATTTGACAAATCAGCAGAACAGAGGGTGAAGAAGTATAGGAGCAGAACATATACACCAGCAGAACAGTTCAGCACAGAACATCTACCAAAAAAAAATTATACCAGAGTACCATTCATCTACCAGAGTACCATACTCATACTCTACTTCACTACTCAATCTCATGCACATAGGCCAGACAGGCTATATGCAAACACACCACAACTACAAATGCACATGGGGCAGACAAGCCATGTGTACACACCATAACATACGCATGCTTCTATAGGCAAACATGCTACAACTGATCTACAACTACCAACATCAGAATGATCATGCATCAGTAAATAAGTGCAAACATACAGATAACACACACCAGAGGTTAGGACATATGATAACACATACCGCATATAATGGGAAGAAAGAATTTGATTTGATTCTCCTAGGATAACGTGCAAGCATAGGTTGGAGAAAAAAAAGACAGTTGCACGCTTCAAGCTCGTTGACTGCTATAACTCCTCATAGAGGCAAATTCCTAACTTGCCCCTTAGCTTCTCAAATTGCACAGCATCAAGAGCCTTAGTGAAAATACCTGCCACTTGCTCTTTTGTACCCACATGCTCCAGGGTCACAATTTTATTCTCAACATCGTATTCTTTCAGCATTTGTTTCATCCATACAAGTTGTGAGCAGCTACTCCCAGCTGCTATGTACTCTGCCTCAGCAGTAGATAGTGCCACACAATTTTGCTTTTTACTAAACCAAGATATTAAATTAGTGCCTAAGAAGAAACATCCTCCTGAAGTGCTTTTTCTATCATCTGCACTTCCAGCCCAATCAGCATCACAATACCCATATAGGGTAGAGTCTTCACAATGGGAATACATTATCCCATAATCACTGGTTCCATTCACATACTTCAAGATTCTCTTAACTTGAGTCAAATGACTTACCTTAGGGTCTGCCTGATATCTAGCACACACTCCAACAACATAAGTGATGTCAGGTCTGCTTGCAGTCAGATATAGTAGGCTCCCAATCATGCTTCTATAGAGACTTTGATCAACACTTATTCCCTTTTCATCCTTGGTTAGTTTCAGGTGAGTAGGTGCTGGTGTTCTCTTGTGAGTAGCATTCTCCATTCCAAATTTCTTGACTATGTTTCTCGCATACTTGTTTTGAGATATAAAAATAGTGTCCTCCATTTTCTTAATCTGAAGGCCAAGAAAATAAGTCAATTCTCCAACAAGGCTCATTTCAAACTCTGACTGCATCTGCTTGACAAAATGTTGGACCATCGTATTCGACATCCCACCAAACACTATGTCATCAACATAGATTTGGGCTATTATGAATTTTCCCTTTTCCTCTTTCACAAATAGGGTTTTGTCAGATCCTCCCTTCCTGTATCCTTGGTTTTCCAAGAACTGAGTCAATCTTTCGTACCATGCCCTAGGTGCCTGTTTCAATCCATATAGAGCTTTCTTTAGTTTGTAGACATAATTAGGATGTTCTGAGTCTACAAAACCTTTGGGTTGCTCAACATACACTTCTTCCTGTAGGTATCCATTAAGAAATGCACTCTTGACGTCTATTTGATACAGTTTGAACTTGAGAATGCAAGCCACTCCTAGAAGCAGTCTGATAGACTCTAGTCTGGCTACAGGTGCAAAAGTCTCTTCAAAGTCAAGCCCTTCAACCTGGGTATATCCTTGAGCTACAAGCCTTGCTTTATTTCTGGTAATGGTACCATTTTCATCTGACTTGTTTTTATACATCCATTTGGTTCCAATCACATTCACATTTTCTGGCCTTGGGACCAAATCCCACACTTCACTCCTCTCGAATTGATTCAGCTCTTCTTGCATAGCTTCAATCCAAGCTTCATCAGTGAGAGCTTCTTTGACATTCTTTGGCTCGAACATAGATACAAAGCAAGAGTTTGCAATTACATCATTTGTCCTCCTAGTGGTTATTCCTTGTTCAGGATTCCCAATAATGAGATCTTTGGGATGATTTTTCTGAACACGAACTGAGGGACCTTTGTTTTGGACTTGAGGTTCAGTACTTGTCTCAACATCTTCTTCAAGAGTCATTTCATCAGATTTTTCTTTACTGGGATGTTCTAATGCTTCAGCATCTTGTTCAGCATTGACACTAACAGGATCACCTTGATCTATGCCATCATTTTCTTTCAAAGGAGAGTCCTTTACAACAACATTTACAGATTCCATCACAACTTGAGTCTTTGAGTTATAGACCCTGTAAGCTCTACTATTGGTGGAGTACCCAAGGAAGATTCCCTCATCACTTTTAGGGTCAAGTTTCCTTCTTGGTTCTCTATCAGCTAGGATGTAGCACTTACTTCCAAATATATGAAAGTGTTTGACAGTTGGCTTTCTATCTTTCCATAGTTCATATAGAGTAGAGGTTGTACCTTTTCTCAGGGTGACTCTGTTGTGTATATAGCAAGCAGTGTTCATGGCTTCAGCCCAAAAGTGATAGGGAATGTTTTTGGCTTGAAGCATGACTCTAGCTGATTCTTGTATAGTTCTATTCTTCCTCTCTACTACACCATTTTGCTGAGGGGTGATTGGAGAAGAATATTCATGCTTAATCCCTTCAGTTGAACAGAAATCATTGAATTTGGAATTCTCGAACTCTCTACCATGATCACTTCTTATTCTTACAACATTGCTCCCTTTTTCTCTTTGAATTTGAATACACAATTCCTTGAAAACATCAAAAGCATCTGATTTTTCTCTAATGAAATTCACCCATGTGTATCTAGAGTAATCATCTACCACTACAAGAGCATACCTCTTTCCTCCCAAGCTTTCAACCTGCATGGGTCCCATGAGATCCATGTGTAATAATTCAAGAACCTTGGAGGTTGTCTGATGCTCCAGCATTGGATGCGACATCCTGATTTGCTTTCCAATTTGACATTCACCACACACCTTTCCATCAACGATCTTGAGTTTGGGAAGGCCTCTAATGGCTTCAACTGATATAGCTTTCTTCATTCCTTTCAAATTGAGATGTCCCAATTTCTGGTGCCATAGTTGAACTTCATCTTCTGTGGTGACTAGGCAGGTGGATGTGAGGGCTTCTTCCTGAGGCATCCACAAGTAACAGTTGTCTTTAGATCTAGTGCCTCTCAGCATTAGTTGTCCTTCCTCATTGTTAACAAGACATTCAGATTTAGTGAAGTTAACTTTCATGCCTTGATCACACAGCTGACTAATGCTAATCAGATTTGCTGTGAGGCCTTTAACTAAAAGCACATTCTCCAGGTTGGGCAATCCATGGCTGATCAGATCCCCAATTCCTATTATTTCTCCTTTTGCACCATCTCCAAAAGTTACAAAGCTAGCCTTGTAAGATCTTACATTTATGAGATACTTTTCTTCACCAGTCATATGTCTAGAGCACCCGCTATCAAAATACCAATCTTCCCTAGAAGAAGCTCTGAGGGATGTGTGAGCAATTAACCCAACATTTTCTTCTTTAGGTAACCCAGCATTTTCTTCTTTAGGCCTCCACTCCTTCTTAGTAACACTCTCTTCCTGTACCACATTTGGTTTATGCTCCTGGTTGGGGTATCCATACAACTTGTAGCAAAAAGGTCTAATGTGTCCTCTTTTTCCACAATGGTGACACACCCACCTACGATATCTCCTTTAATTTTTAGGCCTTTGATGAACAACAGGTCTTGGTCTTTGATGAACTGAGGATTTAAGATCAAGGGCAAACTTTGGAACTGGGTAGGCTTTAGAGTGTCGAGTCTGATGCTCCAGCATTACCTTTCCAGTATAGGGGTCAAATACTTCTTCACTGGATGTAAACTTGGTTTCAGGATTCTGTTGATACTGATTGAGACTAGAGTAGTTGTATCCAACAGACTTTAACTTTCCACTTGGTACATTATCCAGAATTTCTTCAAGAAGATTTGCTCCTGAGTTCAGCTGGCTAACACGCTTCCTTAGATCATCCATTTGAGCATTCACTTGGATGACTTTTTCTTCTGCCTGTGTAGCCTTTTCAACTTGCATGTTCACTTCAGCTTGAAGTTTGGTGATGGTCTTCTTTTGTTTCTCAAGAATCCTACACATCTCTTCATATCTAGTGACCAATTCTTTGTAGGTGTTGGCAAGTTCTTCATAAGACACATCCCCATCTTCATCAGATTCCCAATCCTCAACATTAACACATGTTCCAGTGAGGGCAGTCACATGTCTTGCTGATTGATTTTCTTCATCAGTGTCTTCATCTGTCCAAGAAACAGTTAGCCTTTTCTTTTGTCTTTTCTGATATGTTCCACATTCTGACCTTATGTGTCCATAACCTTCACACTCATGACACTGAACACCCTTGCCTTGACTGCTCTTTTCTTTAGGCTTGGTTTTCTTCAGACTATTCTGTTGCTTGTTGATGTCGAACCGGATGCTCTGCCCATTCTGTCGATTTCTACGATCAACTCTTTTCAACACTTTGTTGAATTGTCTGCCAAACATGGCAATGGCATCTGCTATGCTATCCTCCTCTTCATCCTCACTTTGATCATTACCATCGTCAGTGTTTGAAACAAAAGCAATGCTTTTGTTCTTCTTGTCACCACGTTCATTCAAAACAATTTCAAAAGTTTGGAGGGATCCAACAAGCTCATCCATCTTCATAGTGGAAATGTCAGGTGCTTCCTCAATTGCCGTTACCTTCATGTCAAACCTTTTGGGGAGAGATCTAAGAAGTTTCCTTGACAATTTCTCATCAGACATTTTTTCTCCTAAGGCTTCAAAAGAATTTGCAATGTCTAGGAGACTCAAGTGAAAATCTTGAATGCTCTCATCATCTTTCATTCTCAAGGCTTCAAACTTAGATGTGAGATGTTGAATCTTTGACTGTTTCACTTTGGTAGTTCCTTCATAGCACTTTTCCAATATTTCCCATGCTTCTTTGGCTGACACACAATTTTTGATGAGTTTGAAAACACTAGTGTCTACTCCATTAAACAAGGCATAGATGGCCTTGTGGTTATAGTGAGCTGCAGTTTCCTCTTCTGGAGTCCATTCTACTTCAGGTTTTAGCACTCCCGTTGAAGTACCTTCCTTGCTAGCATAGGTGGGACGTTCCCATCCAGTCAACACAGCTTTCCAAACTTTGCTATCAATTGATCTCAAAAATGCCGTCATCTTGGATTTCCAATGATCATAGTTGCTGGATCCATTGAGCAAAGGTGGTTTGTTCATGTACCCTCCGTCTTTTTCCATGATGCCAGAGATTTCAGGTCCTGAATCTCACCCTAAAAACAGGCAGGGTGCCTGCTCTGATGCCAATTGAAATTCCTGGCACGCTATGCACGATGCTCTAAGCACTCTATCCGGTCTAGCGCGTAATAATGTAAACCAAGTAAAGAAAAACAAATAAAAGAAACCGAGTATTTGTTAACCCAGTTCAGCGCAAACAGCAACCTACTCTGGGGGATACCAATCCAGGAAGGAATATCACTATAATAGCCCTAGTTCTAAGTTCTCAGCAAACGCCCCGTTTACAACTTATAACCTAGGCACTACCAATGATTCTTCAACCTAGGAACTCCTAGATCAGAGATCCCATCTCACTCTCTTACAACCTTACAAACAGCAAGGATTTCACTAACACAAAGACAAAACGTTTTTGGAGACACACTCCTAAAACTACACACTCGTACCTAAAGGCTTAGAGTGTTAAACCACCAAAAGTCCGTACTCCGTACTTCAAAGCTCAGGAGAGGATCACAGAAATTACAACTCAAAATAACACAGTCCTAAACTTGTATCAAGGAGACACAAGAAAGGCTCACAAGAAAAATACACACGCAAAACCTAATTTCTTAGACTTGCACAAAAACGGCGTGAACAACCACCAAATTAGGTTTAGCTCCTTCCATATATATAGCTAGTGACATGGGCTTCAGAAGATCTGATCCAAGAGAATATCCAACTCACAAAATAAAAACAAATCATATCTTAAAAGATTTGATATGTTTTGAAAATAAATCTTTTTCCAATCTTCACAATAATTTCCAAAGCAATCTTTTAAACAAAAGATATGTTTAGAAAATAAAACCTTTCTTAAAGCACAAGATATGATTCATGAGAGAGAAATGCGCATAAAGGAAAACGCGCATGCTTGGCGCACAAGTAACACTTCCAGAAACATGATATGATGCTTGAGACAATGCTTGAGGCATCGGATCCAGCATCCTGCTACAGAGTTTATTTTACCAAAAATACAGCCAATACCAAAGACTCAACATTTTGAAACACCAGAATGAGTTTGAAAGAATATTTTTCCATGTATACTGTAAGAACAACTAGAAACTTGACATTCTTAAAGACATTAAACATAACATGCATTGAACCGATACTCGCTCTAACCAACTTTGACAATGTGAATGATTTAAACCATTCTTCTTCTTCTGGTGCATTGTTTTCATCATGTTTCTTACAATAGATACATTTAGCATGAAAATCTTCAAGGTTAGGACAAGCAGATAGAAAATATATGTAATCATTAAAACTTTGAAAATAAACTAATGTCAAATTTAGGGTTTTGAGAGTACCCATTGTACTTCTTATAATTCAATTTTTACTTATAAAAAAAAAAAAAAAAACACCAGAAAGGTACGAGAGATGAGAAAATTAGGGTTTAAGTTTTGCCTCCAATGCAAATCTTTAATTAACTCACCTTTTTTTTTTGGATACAAATCTTTTACGGTCAAATCCATTAACTCCCCTAACCCTAATTCTCAAAACAATTAACGTAACCCTTACTTCTTCTATATATATATATATATATATATATATTTTTTAATAATAATAAACCTTTTCAACTCCATCTAAACAATGGTTCTGGATGATAGAATCAGCAATTTATCAGATGACTTATTGTGTCACGTTCTCTCTTTTCTCCCAACAAACCTTGCTTTCAAAACGGTGGTACCAATTGTTCGATTCACTCTATTCACTCGACGTTCTACGATTTAACTACAAAACCTTCAAAGACTATGATATCAACTTCCATGGCTTTCGTCGTTTTGTCGATAATCTCATGCTCTCCGCTCTTTCAACCAATAAACCACTCAAAACTTTTCACCTCCACTGTTCTTTTCAAAAACAAAAGAAAGATACTCACATCTTCATCAACCCATGTTGAGGAATTTCATCTCATTTTGCATCACTACATCTTGAAGCCGAATATTTTCATCTCTCCAACTCTTGTTGTTCTCAAACTTGAATGGTTAGGAATTGCAAGTGATACTTCATGTGTTTATCTTCCATCACTCAAAACCCTAAATTTGAAATACGTTTATATTCAAACTCGGAATGATTACATCGATTTTCTTTCTGCTTGTCCTATCCTACAAGATTTGGATGCTCAACATATCATTTATAGGGAATTGGATGGATACAATCCACCAGAAGAAAGATTTAAACCTTTGACCTTATCTAAGTTGGTTAGAGCGAGTATCGATTCAAGGCATGCCATATTTAATGTCGTTAAGAATGTCGAGTTTCTAAGCATAAAAATGGAGCAAGAGATTTCTTCCAAAGTTGTTCCAATGTTTCAAAACTTAATTCACACCGAACTAGTGTTTTGGTACGGTTCCTTTGTTTGTTGGGATAGCGTAGTAGAACTGCTCCAACATTCTCCCAAGCTTCAAATTATTTTTATTCGAAAGGTTTGTCGAATATTATGTGTGTTTTTGTGCTTCTTTTTGTTGAAGTGTGTTTGAAGTCTCACATTGCTTAGGTTCCCGGGCTGTTGAGTGTATAAATATGTGAGGGCAACCTCACCCTTTGAGCTAGCTTTTGGGGTTGAGATCCAAGTATATTTAACATGGTATCAGAGCCGGATTAAGGACTGCAATGTAGGCGTTTGACCTAGGACCACGCTTGGCGTGAGGGTGGGTGTTGAAGTGTGTTTGAAGTCTCACATTGCTTAGATTTCCGGGCTGTTGAGTGTATAAATATGTGAGGGCAACCTCACCCTTTGAGCTAGCTTTTGGGGTTGAGATCCAAGCATATTTAACACTTTTTTTGTTTTTCTCACATTTTGATAGATGTTATATTTTATCGTTTTCCCAGTGGTCGCAGACCAGCTCATCTAAGGAATGGAAATATCCAAGTTCGATTCTTGAATGTGTTTCGTCTCACCTAAGATCATGTACTATTTTAAACTTTGACGGCTCAGCCAATGATCTTCGGTTTGCAAGATATATTTTGCAGAATGCGAGTCTATTGGAAAACATGAAAATCAACGTTACTACTAATGGAGTGCTTTTGGAAAAAAGTCAAATTATAGAACTGTCCTCCTGTCCAATGATATCTCCAACATGTAAACTTTCATTTGGAGATAAGTAAAGTTACTAGTGTCTATTATAATATGCTTGGAAATGCACAAATGGTTTCATTAGTGTCTAATTTTTATGAGTTTCTGTTTCAAACTCTCTCCCTCTTACTCTTTTGTTTAGGTATAGACTAGATATTATGTTATGGATATTAATTCTTAGAGTTCGAGGACTAAGAAACCTCCTAAAGAAGAGAGTAAGGAATGAAGAATTATTTTATTGATAACTGATATGAAAGGAACACAGTGCTTATAAAGGGAAATTCTAGATCGTAACAAACTTTCACAAAATTAGGGATTATCCCTTATAACTAATTCACTCCTATACTAACTAGAGAATTTGTTATCAGAAGCTTTATTTATGTTTAGGTAACACATAGTCCATGAGTTTGCTTGGCTTCTTAACAATCCTTTTGGGCCTGACATGTGGCTTGTTGGTGCCACTTATAAACTCCTCTTTATTACTAGCAGACACCTCATTGTCTTTTATCATAACAATACCTTCCCCATCAAAACCAACCTTGTCCTCAAGGTTGTAAATGGACTGCAAATTGTGCCATGGTTCCCATGAGGTGTCATCTGGTGAGAGACCCTGCCATTGGACCAGCACTTGCTCTTGAGATTTACCATCAATAATCTCCTCTCTAACAGCAAGGATTGCCAAAGGAGTGACCAATGGATGATTTTCAACAGCCTCGGCAGGTAAGTCATCAATCTTATTAGGAGCTAGGCCAATGTGAGGCTTCAAAACTGAACAATGAAAAACATTGTGTATCTTTGAATATGAAGGGAGTTCTAACTTGTATGCGACCTTGCCGATGCGCTCAAGAATCTAAAACGGTCCATAAAATCTCTTGGAAAGCTTACTGTATTTGTTCCCAGCTAGAGAAATTTGTCGGTACGGCTGTAGCTTCACATACACCCATGTTCCCACATCAAAGTTTACCTCACGCATGTGAGCATCAGCTGTTGCCTTCATCGTAGCTTGTGCCTTAGTCAAATTCTCGCGGAGTAGAGCTAAAATAGCTTCGCGGTCGCTCAACAATAAATCACAAGCATCCACAGAGGAAGAGCCTAAGACATATGTGGGAATCGAAGGAGGAGGCTTCCCGAACATGACCTGAAATGGTGAAAGGCCTGATGCCGTGTTAAAGGAAGTGTTGTAATGATATTCGGCCCATGGTAAGAGGCGAAACCAAGTATTGGGCTTAGCATGGACAAACGCACGCAGATATTGTTCGATGGTGCGATTAGTGACTTCGGTTTGACCGTCGGTTTGAGGGTGATAGGAGGAGCTCATCCTAAGCAAGGTCCCACTGAATTTGAACAAGTCTGCCCAGAATTTGCTAACAAATACGGGATCGCGGTCAGATACAATACTCTTCGGAAGGCCATGAATTTTACACACCATGTTAATAAACAATTCTGCTACTTTATATGCTGTGAACTGAGCCTGCAATGCACCAAGATGGAGTGCCTTCGAAAATCGGTCTACCACCACGAAGATAACAGAGTAACCGTTGGAGAGTGGTAATCCGGTGACAAAGTCCATTGAAATGTCCTCCCACACATTTTCCGGTATCGGTAGGGGTTGGAGTAGCCCTCCGGGTTTTTGAGTGCTGTATTTTGTTTGTTGGCAGACGACACAACTTGCAATGAACCGCTTTACGTCCCCTCTCATCTCAGCCCAATAGAAATTAGCTGCAAGCCGCTTGAGCGTCTTAATAATTCCAGCGTGACCCCCCACTGGTGTCTCATGAAACTCCTTAAGTAACAGATCCTTGAATCGAGACTTGGGACTAAGCCAGATTCGTCCTTGGAAGAGGATTAAGCCGTCTTTAAATGAATAACCTGGTTTACTCATCGGATCAGCAACGAGTTGGTCACGTAACACCAAGAATTCGTAATTTACTAGCAAATCTTGTTTCAACTCCTCAAGGAACACGAATTGAGGCATTGATAATGCTAAAAAGGAAGCATCAGAGGGTTCGATGGATCTGGACAACGCGTCAGCGACCACGTTGGTACTTCCTGGTTTATACTGAATTTCATAATGATATCCTAAGAGTTTGGTTAGGTAAAATTGCTGCTCTGGAGTTTGGATTACCTGAGTGAGAAGCTCCTTAAGACTCTTATGATCGGTTTGTATAATAAAGAAGTGTCCCAATAGATATTGCCTCCACCGCTTAACCGCACTAGTCACTGCGTGTAATTCCCTCAAATAAGCTGAAGCCTTTGCCATTCGAGGGCAAAAAACCTTGCTGAAGTAAGCGATGGGATGATCTCCTTGTAGCAAAACTGCCCCCATTGCCTTACCAGATGCGTCAGTTTGAACAACAAATGGCTCTTTGAAGTTGGGCAAAGCTAAAACTGGAGCGGTGGCTAATGCTTGTTTCAATGCATCTAAAGCAACCTGTTCTTCTTGTGACCACTTGAATGCATCCTTCTTCAAAAGATTGGTCAAAGGAAGGGCCAAGGTAGCATAACCGCGTACGAACTTCCGGTAAAATCCTGATAACCCCAAAAATCCGCGCAATCCCTTGACTGTTTTTGGAGGAGGCCAATCCATGACTGCTTGAATCTTCAAGGGATCTAGAGCAACTGTACCAGCTGTGACAATATGACCAAGATATGAGATCTGAGGTTGACAAAATGAACACTTCGATACCTTCAATTGAAATTGTTGCTTGGACAGAATCTGGAAAACTTGTTCCAAATGCTGAAGGTGGAGTTCAAGAGTGGGACTGAATACCAATATGTCATCGAAGAAAACGATCACAGTTTTGCGCAACAAGGGCCGAAATATCTCATTCATGGTAGCTTGAAAGGTAGCTGGCGCGTTACACAATCCAAAAGGCATAACACAATACTCATAATGACCGTCGTGAGTTCGAAATGCTGTCTTCGCAATGTCTTCTGGAGCTAACCTGATCTGATGAAAACCAGATGTCAAATCTAATTTTGAGAATATGCGAGCCATTCCAAGTTCGTCAAGTAATTCGTCGATCGTGGGTAAAGGAAAACGGTCACGAACTGTGATGGAATTTAGTGCGCGATAATCAACGCACATTCGCCAAGTTCCATCCTTCTTTTTCAACAAAAGCACCGGAGATGAAAACGGACTCGTGCTAGGTTGAATCCACCCCGTTTTCAACATCTTAGCTACTTGGTTTTCAATTTCTGTTTTTTGGGCTTGTGGGTATCGGTAAGGCCTTACGTTTACCGGGGCAGCATTAGGGATAAGGTTTATGTGGTGGTCCGTATTTCGTCGTGGTGGTAACTGGGTGGGTTCCGCAAACAAATGATGGTAATGGTGAAGTAGATTCTGGATTCTAAGATCGGTGTGGGGTGTGGATGGTAACACGAGAGACTCATGAGTGGGATCATAAATTTTGAGTGAGAAAAATTGGGCCTCGCCGTCAACTCGGGTTAATTTCTGCAGTTGGTGTAAATTGATAGGTGAAGGTAGGGAAAAGGTTTCACCTTGTAATTCGATGCAGGTGCCTTGATGGAAAAACTTCATTGTGAGGGAATGGTAATCCATGAGAACAGGGCCAAGTTGTTTAAGCCATTGTGCACCCAAGACAACTTCAGCTCCTCTCAAGCCCAATACATACAGATCCACAGTGAATAAATGATTCTGAATCATTATCTGCACCCCTAGGCAGACGTGAGAACAAGTAAGCTCCTGTCCACTACCGACCATGACTCGTAATGTAGGAGTTGGGCTATGATGAAGGCCCAAATCAGCGGCTACACTCGCTTGAATGAAATTATGTGTACTCCCCCCATCAACTAGAATGTGGACTAACCTTTGTTTAATCTGGCCCATTACACAAAAAGTATCAGTAGCTTGTGATCCAGCTAGTGCATGTAGACTTAATTGAGCTTGTTGCGAATCATCCCCTTCATCCTGATGAGTGCCAACTTCAACAGCTGACTCAAGCTGACTCTGATCCACTTCATCACCTCCTTCGTCAGCTATCATCAAGAATGCACGACCTCCACAACGATGCTGACGGGACCACTTCTGATCACAATTGAAGCAAAGTCCCTTCTCACGTCGCTCAGCCATCTCAGGGTCGGATAGGTGACGGAATTTGGGTCTCGAGGGCGGCGCTGGTAACAATCCTGGAGCAGAACGAATAGGTACCGAATTCAATGAAGGGCGAGAAGGATTGTTGAACGGTTTGGATCGAGATGCCTTAAGTTGATCTTGGATCTTGTCTTCTTGAAGTCCAGCCAACCCGGCTGCCTGTGTCAAAGAGCAGGGTTGTTGAGCCAACACCTCCCTACGAATTTCAATCTTAAGTCCGGAGATGAAACAACTCAATAAATCCATAGGTGACAAACCAACAATTCGATTAGCAAGTGACTCAAACTCAGCGAGATATTCGGCAACAGACCCTGATTGTGTAAGTTTGAAGAGATTACCCTTTGGATCATCGTAAGCTGTCGGTGCAAAACGGGTCTCAAGTGCACGCAAGAACTGAGTCCATGAAACAATTTGACTATTGCTATACATCCATTGATACCAAGTTAGGGCTGGTCCGTCAAGGTAAAACGAGGCAATGGTGATGCTATCCTCTTCGGGTGTTTGATGATAGGTGAAAAACTGAGAAATTTTAAAGATCCACCCATGGGTGTCACCTCCGTTGAAACGAGGCACGTCTAACTTCAAACGAGGTCGGTTGTCTTGGGCTGTCGACGAAGGCGTCGGCTGGACCGTAAGTTGTGGTCGCTCATCTAATCGGTGACTGATTTCCTCCAATCGAGCCAGCACGGCGGTCATCTGCCGAGCGAGCTCGTCGACACGTTCGTTGGAAGGAGGGTGAGTTCCGGCCATTTGGATGCAGGAAGGGGGCGCTCTCAATGAAAGCACCACTGTTATGGATATTAATTCTTAGAGTTCGAGGACTAAGAAACCTCCTAAAGAAGAGAGTAAGGAATGAAGAATTATTTTATTGATAACTGATATGAAAGGAACACAGTGCTTATAAAGGGAAATTCTAGATCGTAACAAACTTTCACAAAATTAGGGATTATCCCTTATAACTAATTCACTCCTATACTAACTAGAGAATTTGTTATCAGAAGCTTTATTTATGTTTAGGTAACACATAGTCCATGAGTTTGCTTGGCTTCTTAACAATCCTTTTGGGCCTGACATGTGGCTTGTTGGTGCCACTTATAAACTCCTCTTTATTACTAGCAGACACCTCATTGTCTTTTATCATAACATATTATATAATAAACTTAATGGTTGTTGTTTTCATAGTTTCCATTTAGCATCCATTTTGATATGAGATAGTCTTGACATATGTTTATAAGCAAGTGGTAGTCTTCACCTTACAAGCCGGTTTTGTGAGATGAGTTAGGTCCATATTTATTTTTAATAATTTCTAACAGTGTATTTTTTCTTCTGTTTTGATTATGTCCTCAATCATATATTCATAATTCTGTTTTGAACCTTGAGCGATTTGAAATAGTAAACTAATAATCTTTGGTTCTTCTAAATAGTAGTTATGTTGAGTATGCCTCATATGCATCGGGAAAAATTATTAATCATGTGTTATTTATGCCAGATGCCATGACCGGGTCACACTGTTACTTGAGTTTATGATGCTTTTGTTATTTTGTCTATATATAAAAAAAGAAATTCAAATTCCGAACAAAATTAATTATTTATTGATCAGACCAATTATTTCCTGATTTAATTTATTACAATTATTTCCTGATATTATTAGTTTACTATTTCGTCTATATATAAATGCTTGATGTTCAAAGTTGATTTCGAACGGGCATATGATACGGTGAATTGGAATTTTCTGGATTATATGTTGTGTAGAATGGGCTTTGCGGAAGTATGGTGTAAGTGGATTAGAGCTTGTGTCTTTTAGAGCTCTATGTCCGTTTTAGTGAATGGGAGTCCTACAGAGGATTTTATTGTTGGCAAAGGATTGAGACAAGGCGATCCGTTATCTCCATTCCTTTTCTTAATTGTAGCAGAAGGTCTCACGGGTCTCATGAGCAAGGCGGTGGAGAGTAGTCTTTTTCATGGTTATAAAGTGAGTAATAATATCAGTTTCCATACTTTGCAATTTGCTGATGACACTATCCTAGTTGGAGAGGGTAATTGGAGTAATCTTTGGACTATAAAAACCGTTATGAGAAGTTTTGAGCTTGTGTCCGGGTTGAAGGTAAATTTTTTTAAAAGTAAACTTTACGGTATTAATCTTGACGATAATTTTCTTGGTGCTGCCTCATCATTTTTGCATTGCGGGGTGGATTCTATACCGTTTCGTTTTCTTGGTATTCCGGTGGGTGCAAACCCGAGAAGAAAGGCAACGTGGTTTCCGATTTTGGAGTCTATGAAGAAAAGACTTTGCTCTTGGAACGGTCGCAATCTTTCCATAGGTGGGCGTGTTACTCTAATTAATTCGGTGTTATCTAGCCTCCCGTTATATTTCTTCTCTTTTTACAAAGCTCCGGTTTGTGTTATCAAGGAAATGGTGAGTATTCAAAGAAGTTTTTTATGGGGAGGAGGTTTGGATAATAATAAAATGTGTTGGGTTAGTTGGAACCGTATTTGTCAACCAAAGGAAAGAGGAGGTTTAGGCATTAAAAATTTGGAGTCTTTCAATTTTTCTCTTCTGTGTAAGTGGAAGTGGAGAAGTTTGGAGGATCGTACGGCTCCTTGGTATGAATTTTTGCGTTATAGATACGGCTCTTTCGCGGAAAATTTTTTGTATGATGAAGGGAAGGAAGGCCTCCACAAAGCTTCTATCTGGTGGCGGGATATTTGGTATCTAGGAAGTGAGGTAGCAGGTGGGTGGTTTGCTAATAATGTTAGTATTAAACTTGGCAAAGGTACTGAAGTTTCATTTTGGAAGGAAAAATGGATTGGTCCAACACCCTTGAGAGTTTTGTATCTATCCCTTTATGCCAAATCTATGCAACCTGAGAGCAATATCTCAACTATGGGCAAGTGGACCAGCGATAATTGGATATGGGAGCTGCATTGGACTACTGAATTGACAGATACAGAGGCAATTACATTGGCTGAACTGCAGTCTTTGCTGGTGCAGGTCCGGCCGAGTTTGGTTGAGAGTGATAGGCGTCGGTGGATACCCCACGCAATGGGCTTCTTCTCTGTCCGAACAGCGTACACAGCAGTGCAAAACAGCAACAACAGTGTCCATGAATTGGATCCAATTACGGTGAAGGTTTTGGATGATCTTTGGTCGAATAACATTCCGTCAAAAATTAGCATTTTTGGTTGGAGGTTGTTGATTGAAAAACTACCAACAAGGGAGGCTCTATACAATAAAGGCATTATTACAAATAATCATGAAAGGTGTTGTGTATTTTGCTTACGAGAGGTCGAAGATATAAATCATATTTTCTACAATTGTAGAATTGCGATCCAAATTTGGAACAGGATTTTTGGTTGGATGGGAATTCAAGCCATTCCTTTTGCTGGTATCCAAAATCATTTTGCTCAATTTGGAACATGTCTAAAGGGAAGTCATAATAAGAAACACCGTCATATTATATGGTTGGCAACGACGTGGTGCATTTGGCGTAAGCGCAATAACATCATGTTTCGGGGAGAAAGTATGAATATTTCTTCTTTGGTGGAACAAATCATCTATATCGCTTGGTTTTGGTATGGGGGGAAATTGTTCTAATGTATCCTTTTCCGATTGGTGTTCAAGTCCCCTAGACTGCTTTCGTTGAATTTTGTTGTAGTTTTGTATCTTGTCATTGAATTGTAAGGGTTGAGTACCTCTTGTACTCCTTATAATTCAATTTTTGCTTATCAAAAAAAAAAAACATGTCCCAAAAAAAAATAATAATATTGACTTAATTTATACCTTATTAATTAGGCCATTCAAAAGTCTAACGAAAATCACAGCTCATTCTAGAACAATTTTATTCCCATATTGATTTTCTATTCCCCTTGATTTCATGCATTTATTTCTCAAATAAATGTTTCCACTGTTTTTGTAAATGCAAAATACTATATAATTAAACTCAATTATGTTGCCAAATACTATATAATTGTGTTGCCAAGTACTATACAATAATAATTAAGCAAGGGAAATTGTGAGTAGAAAGAACATATGTTCTGATTCCTCCGATCTGAACCATGATTCCCGATGATAGAATCAGCGATTTACCAGACGAGATATTATGTCACATACTCTCTTTTCTACCAACCAAACCCGCTTTCACTACAACTGTTCTTTCCAAGCGTTGGACGCCACTCTTCTTTTCGCGCCCAATTCTTGACTTTAATTATAACGACTTCTACAACTATAATGCCTTTAGTCGATTTTGTCGTTTTGTCAATAATCTCATGCTCTCTTCTAGATATTCAACTAACAAACCCTTCAAAACTTTTCGCCTCAAAATCTTTGGAGTCTCTGGAGACCGCGACCAAATTAGTCGCATCTTAAGCCCATGGTTAGAAGCTGCAAAACAGCGTCGTGTTGAAGAGTTTCATCTCATTCTTTATTGCAACATCTTGAAGCCGAATATTTTCATCTCTCCAAATCTTGTTGTTCTCATACTTGAATGGTTAAAAATTGCAAGTGGTACTTCATGTGTTTATCTTCCATCACTCAAAACCCTACATTTGAAATTTGTTGAATTTAAAAATCGGAATGATTACATCAATTTTCTTTCTGCTTGTCCTATTCTTCTTGATTTACATGCCACCGATATTCGTATACGAAGTGAGATGAATCTTGATGTAAACAAGGTACCACAAGAAGAGGAGTTGAGATCATTGTTCTTGTCTAAGTTGGTTAGAGCAAGTATTAGTTCAATGGATGCTTTGTTTAACGGTATTTGTAATGTCGAGTTTTTACGCATAACCAGAACATACAAAGAGGCTTCTTTCAAAGTCCTTCCGGTGTTTTCAAACTTAATTCATATTGTTCTAGTGTTTGATTATCGCTCATTTCGTTGTTGGGATGGTGTAGTAGAAATTCTTCGACATTGTCTCAAGCTTCAAATTCTTTTTATTAAAAAGGTTTGTTGATCGTAGTTTGTTTGTTTTATTTATTTTTTTTTTACATAAATTTTGACAAATTTTATTTTCGATCCCTTTGATAGTGGACAAAGACCGACTCATCGAATGAATGGAAATGCCCAACTTGGTTTCTTGAATGTGTTTCGTCGCACCTCAGATCATGTACTATTTTAAACTTTCAAAACTTGGTGAATGATCTTCGTTTTGCAACATATATTTTACAGAATGCGAGTCTTTTAAAAGACATGAAAATTGGCTTTGATACTGATGTAATGCTTTTGGAAAGAAATCAGATTAAAGAAGAATTGTCCTCCTGTCCAAGGATATATGCAGGTTGTAATCTTTCATTTGAAGGTAAGTATATCTACTAAGATTGTGCACTAGAATAGAATGATTTTTCATTGTATATTTGGTCTATTATATTTCTTTTAGGTTTTAAGAAGTTAAGTTGGTCCTTTACAATATTAAATCAACATAAGTTCATCATTTCTATCAAATTTTGAGTTAATTTCGATTGAAATATCTACGTATGCAACTCTGTTGACCACATCGACAATTTAAACATATATTTGACTAAAAAAACTAGGGGAAATTGCACTTACCTCCCCTGAGGTATGTACAAATATAACGTACATTAGACGGGGTTAAGTTTTAAGGGAGGTGATTGTTAATTTGATTATAAAATATCGGAGGTTAGTGTTTAGTCAAAAATTAGAAGGGGTGTTAGTGCTATTTATGAAGACCTCAAGGGAGGTTAATGTAATTTGCCCAAAAAAACTAACTTATCATAATAAAAGGGGTCAACTTAAAACTTTTTATTATCCGAGTTACGAACTATTACCCTCCTCCCGATCCTAATCCGATTTACGTGTTTCACAACATTGGTGGCGATCATATATTCGACCCCACTTAATGGAATAAGACTTAGTTGTTGTTTGATAAATGTTATTTTTTATTTCTTTGACAGAGGAGTAAGACCAGCTTATATTTCACAAAATGCGAGACTTTTACAAGACATGAAAATCGGCGTTGCTAATAATGTTTTTGAAAAAAGGTCAGAATATAGAAGAATTGTCCTCTGTCCAAGGATATATGCAGGATGTAAACTTTCATTTGAAGAATTTAAGTATAATTACTAGAATTAACAGTGTTTTACATTATTTTCTATTCTAATATACTGCAAAATTCAAGCTATTTCTTATTTCTGCACATTTTCATTGCTTAGCTTTCATTCTAGTGGCATTTTCATTTGCTCTATTGTTAAAACTTTAAAAAAAAAAAAACAATTTTTTTGGTAGATAGCCTAGTGGCTTGAAATTCCACCTTAAAGGTGGATAAGTGAAGTGTCTGGGGTTCGAACCCCGACTCCTGCATATATAATATGATGTCCCAACCAATTGAGTTAAACTCATGGGGAATATTTTGTATTCTTGTTGTAAACTTCATTCCAAATGTCTGCATGTTTACCCAATTTGTCTAATTTGGATAAAATAGTGTTTACTCCTCGTAATTGTAAGCAAATTTTGTTTTATCACTCTATAATATAATTTTTTTGATTATTCTCATGTAATATCAAGATTCTATCTTTTTAGCCCTCATTAAATATGCTAGCTTAAATTTCGCATAAATGATGACGTGGCATGCTTAATGAGGAGGTAAATCGAAATTCGCTAACATTATAGGAGGCAAAATGACGGTATTCATGATTACCATTTCGACAAACTACATGTTTTTAATTAAATTGTATTCTACCATAGACCACACTTATCAAAAATGTCCATATTAAAGTGTTTTATATTATCTTATAAAATATAATGTTGAAACAAAATGCCACAAAATAAAATCACAACTATAAAAGATCAATAAAACAGGAAGAAAAAAAAAGACATTAATATTATGCTCAAGAAGAAACCTAATGATAAAACTAGTATCAAGAAATTAAAAACTTCTTTAGAATAATATATAATCCAAAATGTAGAAGCTTTAAGACATGAATTATGTTGTGTGGACCAATATTCTCTTCAATTATCAGAACCAAACTTATTCCCAAAATCTAATTTACTGAATGCTTGATTTGTAAGATAGAAGTACTGTTGCATTTGATGTATGCCAAAGAACCTTGCAGCTCAAGCAACTGAGGCCATGTGTCGGATCAAGTCAACCACACGTGAGCTGTATTTGAGAAAAATTCAACATTAGAAGCCAAATTAAGTAATGCATAGTTGCATGAATAATAATGTTTTCAAAAATAATAACGAGTAAGTCGGTTCAACTAGTTCAACCAATCGAGCAGAGAATCAATTAGGTCATCAATTGTTTGATTCTGCTTGTACTACACTTTAGTTAAATTGGAATAAACCACGGTCGGTTCAACCAGTTTTTACTTTGGTTTATCTATTTGCCATTCATTTGAACCGTAATTGAACCATGGTCGTAAAGTCATACCAGTTCGATCACTATTGCAATTTTTAATATAATGATATATAATCCAAAAAACCAAAAATGTGACATCAAATTAGCAAACAGTAAATATGATAATGTGGTTGTCCTGTTTTTATCAACCAAAATATTAATCATTTGAAAGATGTTGTAGGGAAGAAAACTTATTAGAGGATGATAGAAAAAGGAATGGCTTAGAAATTTGTCATACCTATAACCCCATTCATTGTCATACCAAGATACAAGTTTCACAAAATTGTTGTTCAAAGAAATTCCTGCCTTGGCATCAAATATGCTTGACCTGCAAGCAAAAGGTGGATCATATGGTAAGCTTCATCAAAATCATTCAATTGAGTCTTATGATATCATGAATATATTCAAGATAATTACAAATGAATGAAAGATAGACGGGCAACAAGCTGCGTCGCTAAACCTTTCTGTATAGCAAAACCAATCATTCGAAAAACTATATTCATAGACTTGGGGGACACGCCATTGCTATGCATGACCCTTTGAACTCTTTTCAGAAGTTCCACAGCCTCTGGTGCTAGAAAGTCAAAAGTGTCAAATGCAAAGTTCAAAAGTTATTCAGTTGAATAACTTTAGAATATTCCTACTCTCATTGCCTCGAGATTAATCACTTATACAAAGTTCAACTAAGAAGCTCTAGAAACCAAACATTAGTCTTTTTCAGGGTTTGAATTTCGTTCTCCCTTTGAGAATAAGGTCACTTGTGAACTTCACTAAACCTTTTATAGAAAGTAACCATCTAGCATTATAGAAATAATCTCAGATAATTTCTAGTGCAAAGAAGTGTATCATGTGGTCTACAATGAACTGATGTTCGAAAATCGGTCAAAACTTAAACGTTGATTGACTTTGTCACTTTTAAGTAAAAGTTCTTGGTCCTCCATGTTTTTACCGTTGAGATAGTGACCTAGTCAACACTCAATACTGATTCGACAAAACCAAGATATAATTTTCTTTTCTTATTTTATGTTGAACTGACACCGATTGTGTCAACATGTCAGCCATAAGGATGAACTGACACTTCATCGTAAGAATTTCAAACCATTTTCAAATATTGGTCCACCGTAAACCATATATAAGAAACAATTTTCCATTCTAGAGATCGCTATAAGACTGAAACAATAGTAACAAAATCAATGCATGATCATCGATTACTATAATTTGGTAACAAATAGTATCATAATCACCTGCTATCACCAACAAAATCAGTAGAAACAACATCATCCTCTGTGTAACCAAGGATTCCCTTTAAATCTCCCTCAGATGCTTGCCTATAAAAAATTTGAAGACAGTAGAAAAATTAGCATTCACATTATATCATTGTCACTTAAAAGCAAAGTTTTATTCTTACTTAATTGCAGCTTTAATTTCATCATAACTTGCTCCTTTCTCGAGTCTAACAGTAAGATCAACCACCGAAACATCTACAGTTGGAACTCTGAATGACATTCCTGTCAATTTATTGTTCAATGATGGCAGTACCTTACCAACAGCCTGCAGAAAATTATAAACACTTATATGATAAGTGCTTAAACTAAAAGTGCTTAAATATATATAACAAAAATTAGAAAATGGAACATAATTTATTAAGGGTCTGTTTGGCTTTTCTTAATTGCCTTATCTTAACTTTTGACATATCCATAAACTATTTTCAGCTTATTTTCATAAGTTCTTCAAGATATTTTATTAAAACAACTTATAGCTTGTATGCAAACAATTTGACTTTATTTTATCTTAGGTTATAAAAATAGCTTTTGCATACACACTTATATGATAAGTGCTTAATTAAGTTGTTTATCCAAACACGGATTAACTTAAACAAGTGAATACCTTTGCAGCTCCAGTACTACTAGGAATGATGTTAACAGAAGCAGCTCTGCCACCTCTCCAATCCTTCATTGATGGTCCATCCACAGTTTTTTGAGTAGCTGTGTGACAAAAAAGTTAGTTAAGGATGTATTTAAATTAGCTTATTTGAGCTTATATATTTCCATAAACACTTGTCAGATTGTTCGGAAGAACTTATAAAGCAGCTTATAACATGTCCATAAACTGTTTTCAGCTCATTTTCACAAGTTTTTCAAGATAGCTTATATAAAACAAATTGATTTTTTTATAAGAATAGCTTATACTTAAGTACTTATATGATAAACGTTTATCTTATAAGCACTTAATTAAGAAGAATGCATAGCATAATATTACATACTTACCAGTAATAGAGTGAATAGTACTCATGAGACCTTCAACAATACCAAATTTGTCATGAACAACCTGAATATATTTCAACACAAGAACATTAAAATGAGAATTTTTTTGTTTTTTCATCTACATGAAAATAATCTTTTTTTTCAAAAATTATATAATAAACTTTAAAACAAATTACTAACCTTTGCAAGTGGAGCAAGACAGTTGGTAGTGCAGCTAGCATTAGAAACAATATTAATATCTGATTTATACTCTTTTTCATTCACACCAACTACATACATTGGTGCATCCTTGCTAGGTGCAGAAATAATTACTTTCTTTGCACCACCCTAAATTCAATGGACATATACATAATCAAAATTTATTTAACAAAAAGATCAAACAATGTCTAAATTTATACTTGTTTTTAATGTATATTCGTGAACACGTTGATAAAAATAAAATATCAGTGTTGTCAATCGCAATAGCGGTTATTTGACAACACTTGTATTGACATGTGTATCGTGAAACAATATCGATTTTTTTGTTTGAAATTTGTTGTGCTATAACTTAACGACAAACCTTCAAATGGGCAGCAGCCTTGTCTTGATCGGTGAAAACTCCGGTTGACTCAACAACATATTCGGCTCCAGCCTCACCCCATGGAATTTCCTCAGGATTCCTAATTAAATATGAAGAAGAAAAAAAATTAAGCAAAAGAATTTGCTTCATAGTGTGAATAATACTCGTCCATAAATATTCAAATGATAGTTTTAAATTACGGTTAGAAACAACAATTGTGATAATATAACGATTTTAAAAGTCTCTACAACGGTACCATAACCGTAATTATGGCCACATTGGCCTTTTGTAATTGGCCATTTTTACCCGTCTTTTACCACAATATAATGGTTTGCAGCATAATAGCTACCGCGAGCGCTACCACCACCATAATTACGGTCACATTGGCCATTTTTATCCGTCTTTTACCGCAATATAATGGTTTGAAGCATAATAGCAACCGCGAGTGCCACCGCAAATTAAAGAACAAAGTTGAGGGTTTATTTACTTGTTATAGGACAATAGAACATACCTTACACCAAAAACAGTGACAGGACTACCACCAAAAAGAAGAGTTTTGCTGTCCTTAACTGTAATTTCGCGGTTTTTCCAAACTCCATGAACTGTGTCATACTTGAACATGTAAGTCTGCAGAGGAAACATTTCAAAAAATTTATTAGTTAACATGGGGTTAAATTAACATGTGAGTGTTAATTATTACTAAACCAACATTAATTACCATGTAATCAGTTGTGATGAAAGGATCATTAACAGCAACAAGCTCTACATCATCTCTTTCCAATGCCACTCTTGCCACCAAACGACCAATCCTTCCAAATCCTTCATTGTCACAAATAACCACATTTATATACACAAGTAGAGCGCGCTCTCGCACTCGCACGTGCACAAACACATATATGACATATCAAATGATTTTATATTAATGTAAAAATTTATAAAAGTCATGTATGTGACATAAACTTTAAATCGATCAAATACTTTCATAAAGTAAAACGTTATTTAGCAGTGTGACACTATCCAGATACTATATCGCTGTAATATGATTCCTCTGTATATATGACCTACGAAGCATAGACACTCCTTGGATTGGACGTTTCTCAATGTCGGACATATGTTGGTGTGCGACACTGTCACATAAGATTACATTGAATTATTTCATTTTCTTAAACTATTATCGGTGTCAACGTGTCAGTGTTCGTGTCATGTCCAGTGTCCGTGTTTATGTTTGTGCTTCATAGTATGTGACTATACCAACAAACAAAACATGCAAAAAGTTGTCTGTGTTCATTGTTCAATTTTAGTTTGTCTATGTCACATTTGAAACATTTAACAAAGTTGTGAGACATAAACAAATGAAAAATGTTATAATTGAAGTACCATTGATTCCAATCTTGATCTTCCCCATCAGTTTAATTTCTCACTATGATTTACCTAATAAGAAACAAAAAGGATGTGTAACAAAAGGTAGTGATTATGATCAAAGAAGATCAAAGAGAAGTGATAGTGTTGATGCATATATATATTGGACATAACATAGGAGAAAGTTGTGGTGTAATATGATCCACAAATTTTGTGATTCATTCATGCATCCTTTGATCTCGAGAGAAATTAAGGTTCAAGCACACAAAACATAACTGTCCCCAAATAATTCTATTTCATATTAGAATCAGTCAAACCATACACAAAACTTGTTAGCTCAAATAAATAGAAAGTGTACCAATTTTTTAAAAAAAATAAGTTAAACTATAGAAAGGAAAAAATAACAAAATTTTTAACATATACCTCTATAAATTATAGTATTACATAACTTTATATTTTTAACTAAAAATTAAATGTTGCCTCCAATAAGTTATTGCAAGGAGTTTCTCTATCATGAATTTTGTGAAAAATGATATATGCAATTGTATGATAAAAATTGTTGAATGATTGTATGAGAGAGAGAGAGAGAGAGATTGATTTTATTGTATTGGAAATGACTTGAACAAATTGCAAAGTATAATTTTACATTTAAAGATAATGAGGTAATTATTACACTTATCTTGCTTCTAATAGTCAGTATATTTTTTTATTACATAATAGTCAGTATTTTTATTTGTTCATATTCAACTTTTTTTTCACCAAGAAGAAAAATACATCAATGATCAATCTGCTACAAACACATAATTTAAACAACGAAAAATGCAATTTTGGCTAAAAGAATATTAGAAGACAGTCACTCGTTTGAATATTATATTATTGTTTCTTATAATTATGAATTTCAAATCACAAGACTTGTGTTTTTATAAATAATGTAGCATTATAAAATATGTTTTGAAATCTCTTATCTCCATTCTACTATATTTTATCGCAAGAATATTTCTTATATAATCTTTGAGGTGATCCAATTTATGATCATCTTCTTTCTTGTCTTTTATTCATTTTCTTTCATGTTAATCTTTTATATTTCTTGCATGGAAATTTTGTTGAGCATTTATTTGCATTGTGCAATATCACATTTGTTTATTCTTGATAATTGTAATAATTAAACATCCTAGTGTGATTGTAAAAGTATGATTTTCTTTTCTTGGGTCATCATTTAATAAGATATGATTATGTGGTATTCTGGAAGAACTAATATGTATATTCAGGCATCCATATAGGATTGTACAAAAGTATACTAAACAAGTTAACATTTATTTTTTAATTGTTTCATAACAGTGCTATCATTTTGAAAGTAACATAGTCACTTTTCACAACCACCTTATTCTGTTCAAACACAACCATTTTGAAAGTAACATAATAACTTTCCAAAACCATAGTAGTCCATGAACTCATGGTTACCAGAAAGTCAATAGAGATGCCACCAATGCAAAGACCCCCAGAAGGTTGCCCATATTTTCATGACAGGATACATACTGTATCATGCGATCATGAAATCACGCATTTGACACAGACACACAGTCACTTGATCTATAGACTATTTGATCAAGATCGGAAAATCAATATAAAATACAAAGTCAGAATGTGAGTATCTTAATCTTTAATCCGACGGTTTAGATTGACAGTCGCGTGATTGCATAAAAGTGCGACGAGAATCCTGACAATGCAAACTGGGTCAGAGTGGCTCTCATTCCCTCAAATTGCTTCCAATATTGAGACCAACAAACCATATATTGAATTGACTTTGTTAATGCAGATTGTTTTCATCTCAAAATTTTTTTGCTTCATGAGAGGTTCTCTATCTATATACAAGTACAACAACCTCTACATGGTTCTCCTCCCCAGAAACCAAAGGGGAGGAGGAATCAGTGTGCTGTGGAGAATCATGTGAAGGACATGGCCTTTATATAATGGCAGTATGTAAGAGACAGAAATGAAAGATAAGATAATGATGAAACATCTGTCTGTAATGGAGACAAGCATTGTTCCCAACAAAGCAAACTAAGTAAAACATTGGCTTTAACTTTTGGTTGATATCATCAATTCATCATCATCCTAGTCCTAGATAATAACTAAATGGTATCTTATGAGCAATTGTTTTATTTAATCTAAATTATGAATCTTGTCGAGAAACAAAAAACTCATCTCTGGTACATATTGTAATAATGGACAGGAGAACAGAACAGGTTGGAGACTGCTAAGTCAAAAGAATAATGCACAAAATTTTATATCTCTTTCATGAGAAATATTACATCATAATACACAGGAAAAAATGGAACAGGGGTTACCAAATGTAGTGTTCATGAGTTGAATCCATCTCACGAATCTCACCGGTTCGACTAACCCCACTTTCAAACTTTCAAATTACTGTATCTTGAAGAACCAGTCGACATTGATGGCAGCGCCTTATCAAGCTTCAAAATAAATCAAGTAATATATCACATATCCCCAAGTCAATAGGCAGCAAAAGAATGAGCTCGCAGATCATCGTGTAATTTCTAATCTGGTGCGTTGGCAGAAAAAGAGTGACCCAAAGCTACTAATTTCAAGGATGGGGAAAATATTATCTCAATATTCATTGCATTAATCTGATATATCCTACTCAATATGAGAATTCATGACCTCGAAGTGATATATACTTCTTGACCCAAATGGCAATGTCCTCAGCACAAACCTGAGCCTGAGGGCTTCTGAGAAGTACGTCAAGTGTAGCAAATTCATGGACTGCGTCTTTATATTCAAGAACAGGTGCATCAACATTGACTTTCCTAAGCTCCTCCGAGTAAGCTATGGCACGGTCTCTCATCCAGTCATGTTCCGCTACCACTGTTAATGTTGGAGGCATTAGCTTTAAAGGAGGACCGTGGCCTGGAACTAGGGGATTGGCGGCTGGATGGTCTAGGCTAAATTCTTTCTCGGGTAGGAATAGTTTCCATGCCAGCATACACATTGCCTTGTCATAAAAATAAGAGTTTGCCAACTTTATTTCAGAATGTGTGGGCACACTTCCAACATAAAACGGATACATCAGGATTTGTGCAACCACCTTGACAGGGTCCAGAAGTTTGCCTGTTTCTACAGCTTTTCGAGCTACATAGTTTGCAATATTTGCTCCACAACTCACGCCAAGAAGAACACACCTGATTCAATATAGAGAAAAAAAGAAAAAGTTATTCCCTGAAAGAGTGCAGTACGTAACTCCATGAACATTATCTTCGAATAGAAAGCACAACAAGAATAAATTAAGGGAACAGACAATCCAAAAGCTTATCTACAGAAGTGCCAGCCTTCAACTTAAGCTGTGAATGTAGGGTATTTTTTTGGCAATCAAACAAGACCTGTTTTGAAGAGGCATAGCGTTATAAAAATATATATCCCACCATGTGCAAAGGAGTTAAATAAAATCTTTTGCAAAATAGTATAACCAAGCACTCCTAATTTATCTTTAATCAATTATTGATGCCAACTGCCAAATACATGTACGGAAAATGAAATTGTAATTCGGAAAATGTAATTTCAACAGAAACTTAAGACTTTAGAGAATGATGGAATACTAGGTATGGAAAAATTTACCAGATCTAGGAATTCCTTAACCAAGTTTTGTGGCATAAATATTGGGTTTGAACGGAAGACACCTAATAAATCTCTTTAGGAAGAGAAAGTTAACTAGAAAAGATCAACCTACATAGATTATGCATGTCTGAAAAATTATTAGTGTTCTCCCACGTAGCTACTCAATATACTAGTGTTAAAATGTCACTAATGTCCTCTAATAGAAAAATTACCCCATTGTCCATAAATTGGATTAAACAAGAATTGTCTAGAAATCGGACACATTCCAGTACTTATCTAATGGTTATTCCTGTACTATTCAAATGTCTTTTACCTATAAAATTCAAAAACTCACAGAAGTTCCAAAGTGATGACTGGAATGGCGATGCTACTAATACATAAAAGGAATAAACCAATACACAGCTAAAGTAAAATAGGAAATGAACTATTTAAAAATGAAAAAATAATCTGAAATCTGACACTGAGGATGATACAGTAAGAAATCATTGGAAGACATGTGAACTATGAAGCTTATGCCTTCTATAAATCAGTAACTAACAACGATGAATACCCAGTTGGGCTAGATGAGATCAAAAAATATGTTCTTTGACTGGAAAACGAGTGGCAAAACAGCAATTGACAAGTTAAAACCTTAATAATTTAACTAACAGGAAGGACCAAAATCAACACACCATGATTAATCTTGAGATCCAAACAAATCAATTGGAACACCATTCCATAATTCTCTACACAATAACAAATGAATTTCATCATGCATAACATAATTGTCTCTCGTCTCTACAACACCTAAAAATCCCATATCATATACATGAACCTGATCAGTTTTATAGGCAAAATATAAGTAAATAGTACATTAGTAGTTATGTTAGTATTCAAGATCAGGATCTCCTAATTAGAACTTAGAACTCCTTAAGTGTCCCTTTGTAACTAATTGATCCAGTTAATATACATGTAAACAGATCAATCTACAAGACCCAGATAAGGTTATAAACTAAACAAAATAAAACTCAATTCACAAAAATGCTAAAGAAAGGGTTTTGATTATTCACAAATGAATTGATTAACAAAAATATAATGTGGAAAGTGTTACAAGCTTGATAGATTTCAATGTGCAGAACAAATTAATCACAAAAAGAGGTTTTCGGTATATATTTTTGCTCCAAATATGAACCTTCCTTAAAATGTGACCAATCAAATATGTAAAACAATGTTCAGGAATAGATCTCGGAGACAGAATCCTAGTTGTTTATCAGGCCAAACTAAGTCACTCCCTAGCTCATTGCAAATGGTACCAACTTCAAAATCCTAATTCAAAACCCTCCTAGTTACTGCACTGCATGGCAGGCCCGTTACTCCCTCACTAACTCTAGATCCCATGACCAATTTCTCATTCTACACTACATACTCTAATATCACACATTGAAAGCCAAACAATGATAGTAACAACTAGTAAAATATAGTCAGACTATTTTCATATATAATAAGTTTTTTTCATAAGCTATCCTACAGAGCTCATGAAAATAAGTCGAAAACAACTAACGAACATATTATGATAAGTTGTTTTCTTAAGTTCTTCTAAATAGTCTCAGAAGTGCTTATGCTAGTAAACAAGCTCAAATAAGTTCAATCGAAACAAACCCTAAAATCAAATACACCGCAATTCACAAATTCATTGATTAACAAAAAAAAAAAGTAAACAATGTGAAAGATGTTACAACCTTGATAGATTTCCATGAGCAGCCAACCAAGGTTCAACCATAGAAGCACCAAAAGAATCAACAATATGTTTATGACCACCATCCAATTTCTTAATCCCCAAAGACTTACTACACTCCGCCAAATTCGCTTGTTTCGCCAACCAATTCAAAACCTTAAATCCATCCTCGAAAGCTGCCGGATACCTACTCTCGGGCGCTAACCGATAACCAACTGCCACAACAACCGAATCACACAATTTCGCAATCCTTCTACAAAAAAAATCATTCGCAACCGAATCATTACTCCCACTCACCCAACCACCACCATGAAACTGCACCATCACCGGTAACTTCCTCTTCCGATCATCCATCGTCGGTGAATAACCGCCATAACTACCACCAGACATCAAATTCAAATCCGGATCACCACCAACACTATTCCTCCTCGTCGTCGGCGTCTCCTTCATCGGAAAACCAGACGGACCGTAACTATTCCGCCGTACATTAATCTTCGGCGAACCCGTCGCCGTTGCTGCATTTCCGTTTACAGATCCTTTAGGATCGGGTTTTCGTTTAGGTTTGGAATTAGGTTCGGGATTTGATAAAGCTGATTCAGGGAGAAAGATTCGAATCGAAAGAGAAGTGAAAGAATCGATGTGAATGTCTTTTGTTGCAACACCGTCGGTAAAAGATGGATTTGACGACGCTGTAGATTCGTCGGGTCGAGAAGTTATACCAAACGGGTCGGATTCGTCGGATGGAGTTTGGATCCGGGTTTGTAAACGGTGTTTTAACAGAAACTTGAAGAATACGCTGTAGAGTTTAACGGCAACCGTCGGCATTTTCTTTCTCAAGGTTGTTAGAGAAACGGTTATGAAAATGATAATGGTAATGATAATTTCATTATTATGGATTTAATTTTTGGATTAGAATGAGGTTAAGGTTGTTTTGATTGGGTAATTACGTGGGATTAGGGGATTTTTGGGGATTAATTGATTTGAAGATTGTTTTTTTTTTAAGGTTCTGTTGTTTCGAATGGAGGTGTTGTTGGAGAAGTGAAAGATGATGGAGGAAAACAATTAAACAACAGAAAGAGAAAGAGGCTTTAAATTTTTATTATTTAATTTAATTTATGAAAATTTCGACAAAAATTCGTGATTTTTATTTGGAATTTTCTAATTTTCTTTTGACCAAATTGGAAAATTATTCTAAAAAAATTAGAAGATTAATAAGGAAAAAATTACATAATAGTCCTACAAATAATTTTATATTATTAATTTCAATATTTACGTTTTTATGTTTTATGTTATGAATTATGAAAAATTATGTTCAGAGATTGACTATCAGAATTATGAACTATTAGTTCAGTTGCCCCGATGTAGTCACCATTAATCAAGTAATTGGAACTCGCTGAGGCTTAGTAGTTTCATTCCACGACATTCAATTTTTTTTAGGTAAGGTCTCGGTGTATGAAGATTCAGATACATGGATTATGATGTTGATTATGTTTCAATAGTTTAGCTCAATGTCTTATTTGATTTTGAATTGTTGTAATCTTATTTATGTATTTGAATTTAAATATATCCCGATTCAGTTATGTATGCTTCTATTCTATCAATATTCAAGATAAATCAATATAGGGTGTTATAGAAAGACCCATCTTCAATTGATTACTAAAGACTAAAGAGACAAACATTTTGAGCTGTTACTCAAGTCAAGCTTCAGGGAGGGAGGGTCATGCATTGTTGTAGAAATAGAAATAATATGGAGTATTATGGTTATGAACCAAAAATATATAGATTACACCTTCTAATAAATCATGATTTATTTGAAGTTAGGATTATATCCTCTTATGTTTCAGAGAACTATGCAACAGGCAATAATTACATAAACAACATAAATTCAAATAATAAATATACCACTCAGGTCATCAAAGAAGTAAATCTATAAGGAACATTCATATGGAAATATACTTGCAACCAAATTCAATGAGTAATTAATTGATAAAGTCATGCATTAGTTAGGAAACAACAGTGTCTTAAAATCAAAATAGTTAAAACCACTACAATAAATAAAGTATAAAATGGAACATGAAATTGCAATGTTAAATCAAACCATCTACCACTGAGCAATGCAGAAAGCGCCGAACTTTAGATTTGGCAAACCCAACTATTCGAGATATTGTGGCAGAATCGTTCTTTGCTTTGGCAATATTCAGTTTGCAAACAGCCTGTTCATCACATATTGCTTTCAGCTGTTCCTCCAGTTCTTTCTTCCGCATTTCACATTTTTCGAATGTACTCTCATACTCTTCGATGAGCTTCTTATTTTGGTCCGTTTTCTCTTTCAGCATGCGAGATTGCATAAGAACCTCCCTTGCCTCACGTACCTCGATTAGCCTCGTGTGAAGCCAATCAACCTCCACATTCATTTTTTTTATTCCCTCAACAAGAGCAATATTGCTTTTCAAGGCACCTTCTTTGGTTTTGCTAAGATCCTTCTTTTCAAACTCTGATATGATTTCACAGATCATCTCCAACAATGCTGAACGGGATTTCACTGACTTTGTCACGCAATTCTTAGCAATATCTCCATACTTGCCGATAATTTTTGTTAATATTGGCATGAATTCTTCCTTCACTTGATATCCTTTAACTGTGTCCTCTGGCCGGCTTTGTATTTCCTCATCATCATCGTCATCATCTTCAATTCCCACCATCTCAACCATTTCAGTTAGTTTGAGACTACGAACTGAGGACGATGAACATCCAACCATTGAAATACACTTCCTTTGATTCTTATTAGTTATTCCACCTGCCAAAGACTCCGGCTCAAGAGGGATACTTTCTTTTTCAAATGTATTTTTTCCAGCATGATTGCACAATGATTTTTTAGCCTCACATTCACCTTCTTCCTCCATCATATTCGGTTCAGCCTCACCAACTTCCTCCATCGCGTTCGGTTCAGCCTCAACTGCTTCCTCCATCATATTTGGTTCAACCTCACCAACTTCCTCTGTCATATTTGGTATAACCACTGTTGAATTTTCAACATTTTCAGCCTCGTTATGTCCCAACTCAGGTTCGACGCTTTGAGGATAAGCAACTGATACTAAGTATCTCAAAGGGGATTCTATTTCTACTTGATCCGAATCTAATGAAACTTGCTTTGCCTGCACCAAAATATCACAATAGATAGAAATTAACTACTAAAAGTTCCATTTATATAACATAGGTACTCTCTTCAACGTTAGAAAACAAGAACTCATCGATGTCGATGAATGTTGGCAGAAAGTTGCACTAAAAAACTAAGATAAAATAGATCATAATTCATACAAAATTCCTAGTGTTGGATGTATCATCAAGTTGTTGGATGTCATCAGGAACAGAAGAATTTCTCTTTGAGGATCTTCGCTGAGATGCTGTTCCAGTTCCAATAAGCCTTGTAGAGGATCTCAATGTGCGCCGCCGATCAAAAATTGTCCCTGACTTGGGAGTTAAATTCCTTTTGGCAGAGACAGGACATTCCCAAGACTCAGACTGGACATATACATATATAGGACAACAATAAGTTGAAAGTTAGGATTAAACCAACCACAAGACAAAGAGAATATTTTTTTTAGCGAAACTCAAGAAACATGCTCTTTGACTATAAAGCACGGACACAGACACGGACACCGAACACGACACCGGTATAAATTTGAAAAAATGGCATAACTAAGTGTAATCATAAGTGTCGGTGTCGTGTCGGTATCTGACACCGACACGTGTCCGACACAGGACACAGCTAATTTTAAGAAGTGCTTGTGCTTCATAGCTCTTTGTATAATATTACTGACATTCACAAGAGTGAAAACATATATATGATGTTGAGTACTAAGCATATACATTAATGCAGAGGTTTTGCTTAGTTATAAACAACTAAAAATTCATCACTATATCACAAATAAGTTCCACTTAAAGTAAGATTGATAAGTCAAAAAATGATAAGTCAAATAAGTTCATATTTTTTCATTCCCATTTCAATCAATAACCCCTTTCAATAATTTTTACCTTTTTATTAGCAAAAATCTGAAAATCATGATATCAATTTTGGAATTTTTTTTTAATCATATCCACATAAATAAAGTAAGATGGTTGAGTAAAAATGAGAAGGAGAAACTGATTTTACTTCCAAGTTTTTTTTTTTTTCAATCTTGTTTCAATAAAAATGCCTCCTTTAAGTAATTTTACTTTTGGCTTAATTTAACATTTCATCCCTTATGTTTATTTTAGGTTTTAACTTGGTCTCTTATATTTTAAAAGTTTCAATTTAGTCCTTTACGTTTATTTTAGGTTTCAATTTGATCTTTTCCGTCAGTTTTGTCACATGTAGTAGACGGTTTGCATACGTGGACAGACACGTGGACACATGGACTCTTGGACACATGTCCAAATAAAACGGTGGAAACATCAAAACTGACGGAAATGACCAACTTATGCAAATGTTGGAAACATTGGGACCAAACTGAAACTTTTAAAACATAAGAGACCAAATTAAAACCTAAAATAAACACAAGGACCAATTGTTGAATTAAGCCTTACTTCTTTATAAGGAAAAATAATCACATTCACACAAATAATGCTGCATGCAATGTGAGTCTCATTTCATATCATGCACACAAATCAGTTTAACCTAGAAACTAAAAAACAACCATAAGTAACATTAACATAGGAAACAAGAGAGAGTTTAATCAACAAAATTTTACCTGGTTGTTCCTGTTGGTAGTTGAATCAGAGTGAGAAATATTCCCATCATCATCATCTAACCTGATTTTCCTTTTCTCGTTCCTTGTTCTTCCCATCTTCTTTCGTGTCATGGCTGTGTTGTTGTGCAGAGAGAAATGAAGAGGTTTATGATTGTGTGACTCACACTACAATGTCTAAAAAAAAATGCAAATTTTGATCTTTTTCAATCACAAAATATATTTGTTTTCAAATTTTGGGACAAAAGTAATTGAGGGAATGAGACAAACTATATAGACTCACCGACACAGCTTGAGTGTAACTAATTTTATTCATATTTAAGTAACTAATTTTAGAAATGATTTTATATTACTCCTATTAATTTCAATAAAAATCATTTTTTTATATTTTATTATGATTTTTACTATTTTTTTACTAAAAAAATGGTTTATAAAGTAGGATCTACGCGAAATGATAAATAGAGTGAATTTTCATTAACACATTTTTTTAATAAGGCGAAGACCATCTAAAAATAGAGGACAAAGCAGGTTTCGCCTTCATCCTTGGTATATATCTCTTTATTATATTAATAAAAAGAAAAAAGAAATATACACAAAATTTAGGGGATATAAACCTAACTTATTGAGTCCATACAAAAGAGCGTGGAATAATAAAACATAAAAACTTCTAGTCTATCATAAATGACAAAATAAAAGTCCCTAAAAATTTGAGGCGATTGAACCGACTGTCAACACGGATATTGAGATAGACCTGGCTCAAGTCTTGTTGATAATCCAAAGCAACCCATAATCAATCGAAATCCAAATCAAGGGATGGTCAATCAACGGAGTTGAGCACCACGAGCATAAGAGTTAGAAGAAAAAAAACCAGCAAACCCATTAGCACGACGAAGGTCTACTACTATCAACATGGAGTATATATGCACCTAGCTCTTTCGAACAATATCAGGCCGAATTAGATCTTGATGAATCTAGCTCATGGGAAACTTCCAACAAAACGGCGCACACATATGAGCTACCAAAAAAAAAAACATTGAAAAGGCAAATGAACCTGACTGTCAACACGGAAAACATATCCACAGCGAAACCTAGAACGAAAGGAGATGAAGAAAGCCACGGCGAAATCCAAAAAAGAATAAAGGTCGATGAATCAACAAATACCAAACATGAATTGCAACAAGATCGGCAGCAAGCTTAAAAATTCCGCGCCAAACCACCGATCACCAAGGTGAGCACGACAAAATGACGTATAGAACCAAATCGCGACAGTGCAGCATTGTCGACTGTACACCCCATATGGGGTTGATGGTGGTGCAACCTTGAAGGAGAACGCACCACCATCGACCGGATCTACATCTTGAAGGATCTGATTTGGATTGAAAAAGGGAGAAGAACAATGGTTCAGTGGTATTTTGAAGTGACTCTGGGTAAGTTGTGGCGGCGGGAGGAGAAGAAGGTGATGGCGACGCTACGTTAAGGGTTGGACACAACCAAAGGGGGGGAAAACTATCATTGGTCTTCTGTTTTCTATTATTATTATTTTTTACTTCAAAAAGAGTGTCTACTTTCTCCAAGAGAGAGTTATCATTCTTAGAGATCAAAGCCAATGTTTAGTATAAGTTTATCCTTAAAAAATAATAATTTTGATGCCTCTAAAATTCTAGTGTCCTGAGCCACCGCTCCTCCCGAACACCCTTCAAAGACAACTGTGAATTTCTTTGATATTGGTGCTATGATAGTTGTCTTTGATACTGAAGTAAAGACAACTTGGATTAGAATCAAGGAATAGAAAATTTAAGGGACCAAAATTGAAATTCAAGGCGCAAAAATATATTTAAACCTTTTTCACACTCAGAAAAAGAATATTTCAAATTCTTAGTCACAAATAACACATGTGCTAAACAAATTGCTTTCGGAATATATAACAAACAACCACAATTCATTACAAGATAACCCCTAATTATAAACTTTCTTTAAACAACCAACTCAACTACACAAGAAAAGCAAAATTAACACTACAAATTGGAAACAGAAATGGAACATGTTTCCATCAAAGTGAAGTATGAAAGCAGATTAAACGTGGAACTCAAGCCATTTTGTGATTCTTGGTAGCACCAAACTCTATAAAACACTGACACTGACATGCTGACACCGGTAATAATTTGAAAATAATTGAATGTAAACCGCATGTGCAGTGTCGTGTCAGTGCTAGATAGATCAAATTGAAAAGGCCGGCTACAGAAAGCAAATTACAAAATAAACAGTGGCTAGAGACATCCATTTAAGTCTCATGCAATTCAATATATACATTTCATGCTTGTAAAACCAAGATGGAGCTATTTTGTACCACACAAATGGAGTCGAGAGCTTATCATTTAGTCAAGGGAACCAACAAAAGCAACACATTGTCACCCTTTTGTATTCTCATGATTTTCCACCCTGCAATGCCAAAAAATTCAAGGATCAATCCAATTGAGGCCTACTTGGCTTACTAGAAGTTCCGGGAGTTCTTGGAGAAACCAAAACCGGTTCGTTGGTTGAAGTTTTCATGCCACCCATTTCTTCCATGCGCTTCCATCTAGCTTCGCGTTTTGACTTCATATCATTCTCTTGCGCTTCATCTTCTCTGAACTTGATCATGCATTCTTCATAGAATGCAGGATCAGTGTCCGAGAAGATCTTGGAAACATTTATTGTCAAGCTTCGGACAGCTTGATTCCAGTGGTTCCTTGTATTTTGCTCCAAAGCAGGTAAGACTATAGGAAGTATAGTTTTGTGGTTCTGTTTGATCAAGTTCTCAATGTGATCATTATTCCATAAGAACAAAGCCCTTTCTGCTACCTGCAAATTCAGATGCAATCATATCATTTGAGAGTACAAGAATAAAATTACGGTTAAAGTATCTAACATCGAGCATAATGTATCACAATACTTTTACCAAAATGCATCTTGAATACGTAATCTAGTGGAGAAGGAAGACGTCAACCTAGAATAAAAATAAATTAGCACAATACTTTTACCAAAATTTCATGTTTCAAGAAAGAATGTATTTTCGGTACCTAGCGAGATCACTTCCAATTTTACCTAGTTCGAAAAACTGTTCCTAACATTAATTAGCAAGGAAAATTTTCCAGTAATCTCCCTAAACTATAGACATTTGACGAAGGAAAAAATCCAAAAAGTAAGGGTTTGAGGGTCAAAAGCCAAGTCATGCCCTTAATCAGGTTCAAGGTCAAACTTCTAAGGTACGAAGGAGCCAACACATATCAAATATGAATGAGCCATTAACAGAATACAAGATAAACAGGAATTTGAATCTGATGTTGATACATCATTGACATCAATCAGAATGTGCCGTGTAAGGATGTCCCTCGGGCTCGGATCACATAACTACTATAAATAGGGGGTAAACCCCCCAGGTATACTCAATCACATCATACCTCACTCATAAACTCTGCTTCCAACTAAGCCCTACTTTGGCCTTGAAGTATCTTCGTAGATACACTCTCCTCTCATTGGATCAGAAGTGAAGGATTCACCACCAGTAAGGTGACGGTCATTGTGTTCCTAGGCAGAAATATTTTCCTTATTTCATATAGAAAAAACTTTGAAAAGAGAAAGCAAAGTAAAAAAGATGGCATTTTTTAAAATTAAAAGTGAAAACATAACATTGTTGCAAATTAAACAGATCCTAAGAGTGGAAGATGATTGTGAAAATATGAGACTTGGATCCCCAGCAGCACTGCACGCGGCAGGGCCATTGGATCGAAGAAGATAAATTTTGAACTTTGATCCAACAGCCACTGCACCATGGTGCAACGCTGCAAGGCATTTATTCTGGAAAATGTGTGCGTTGTTTGAGAGATAGGAAGATATAAGTGAGATTGTCAAAAAAAAAAAAGGAAGATATAAGTGAGTGAAATCTATGTGGTCCAACAGATCTTTGATAGGCTTTGATACCATCTTAAAATTTGACATAACTCAACCCTACAAAACCGACTTGTCTTGTAAGAGGTTTCTACACCAATTATAAACACATTTTCAACCATATCTTATCAAATATGGGACTCTTGACAGTGCTACAGAACAGAACAGTGCTATAGTATAAAATTCTACAACAGAACAGAATATAAGCGAGTTAAATACTTAAAGCTGCTTAAAAATTCTACAAAGTGAGAGGATGCATAAACACAAATTTAAGAAAACTATGGAATATCATTTCAACTACTTATTAGTCACAATATCAAATGATCTTCTATGACTTATCCACTGAGGCCTGTGTCTCGGGTCTAATGAGACAAAAAAAATATAGTAATTGAATACGGATAATGGTTTCTTTATTGAATGTCTACCATCCTAAGGAAAAATCAGACACTAGTGTTATCAAATAGCGGATATAGAAGCATTGCAGTGATATAGCATAGAAAACCATTATTGTTCCGCAATACACGATTTAGTAGGTGTTGTTAAATAGCAGCTATAGCAACACTACATCTAAGGAATTTATGCGGAGTTGAAAAACATAACAAACAAAAAAATATAGAATGTGCAAGTTGATGAAAACTGCTAAATTTACCAAACCTGAAAATGTGAACTGCTCAAGCACCGTTTTATTTGGCGGAACAAGAGTACCATACATTTCTGAAACTCTGCAGGTTGAGTTGCCTCCAAGACTTCTTCCAGCTCTCCTAAGAACATAACCTCCTTAGAGCTATTTGTTATCGGCCAATATTTCAATAATCCTCGTATAACCGTATCAGCAAGCTTGCAGTCTTTTTCAACAAATTGTGTGATGCAATAAGATAACTGCTGGTGATACATCGGTATGCATTTCGGTTTATGGAGAGGAATAAGAGCTCGCACGAGAAATAGCTTGTGCTCTTCTTTGAGTGGCAGGGCGAATCCGTTGATTATACTTCCCAAAATTTCTAACAGCTCTGCAATACCATTGTGTTTCTCAGTTTCAAAAATGAAACGGTAGAATATATTGTTGATTGCTTTTCTGATGAACGGTCGATGCACCATAAATTTCCCGTATATTCGATGAAGAACCGTCTTCAAGTAATCGCGCTCTCTAGGATCTTCTGAATCAAAAAGGTCTAACAATCTGAGAACAAATGAATGATCAACGTATCTTTTCGCTAACTTCGCATCAGTCTCGGGTGATGTGACAAACCTAAGAAGAAGTTCATACACAATTTGCAAGTACGGCCATGCAGGATCCATTGAAGGTTCTTCCTCGTCCATATCAAAGGCTTCAAGAATCTTGTTTTCGCGAGGTGGAGTAGTCAATGTCCGGAACAAATTTATCGACACTGTTTTAACGATTTCTTGCATCATAACATCTGTAAACTTGGCATTAGCCGAAGTAACATAATCCACAAGCTCAACTAGCGTTTGTCGCTTAATCTCCTTTTCTCTAACGTTCTTCGAAGGGTCAGTATAGTCAAATACAACACAGCACATTTGCAACTTTCTTATAAACAAATTCGGCTTCTCCGAATTCGGAATGTCACGAAAACTCGGCAAAGCTTCATAAGAAGCCGACAAACTACCATTCAGATTCATTTTTGAATTCATTGCTTGTGCAAGCATGTCACCATGATTTAGTCCAAGACTCGAATTAGAATCAACACCTGTAATCGATGAAGCTGTTGAATTTCCATAACTGCTTCTTACACTGTTGGAAGTAGTTGAAGAAGAAGTTGATGTTCCACCTCCTCCTTCATTATTTTCCGACGATTTCGATCCTTTCTTAGGGAGCCTATTCAATATCTGCTTGATCATAACTCAAATTTCTTCAACAAAAAATTTCATCAATCGCTTTAAAACACACTCTGTAGTCCTTATTGATGCTCCTTCAAATCAAACAAAGACGCAACCTTTCAATCTGCAAGATAGCCAAACAAATGCAAAACTGATTCCCTTAACCAAAACAATAACATCCAATGAAACAATAACCTCAATCTTCAAATTCACTTCTATCATAAGACTTCACTACTTTTACTTAATTTATCGACATAACATTTAAAAAATTGAAGGAAAACGACATGGTTCAGTTAAAAAATTGTTATCAATGTTCATAATGCTTCTTTTTTGACAAATCGGAAACACAATCACAACCTTAGCTAAAAATTGCACACACACACATACAAAAAACATTGTTCATAAGGCCTAGCTCAACTGGCAAATGCTGATATTGCGAGGCTGGACACCTTGACTCGGGTTCAAAATCAGGACCTCACGGTAGTTAGTGTTTGTGAGTTTCTGGTTGTAATTCTCACTTCATCTACGAACAAAAATAAATTAAACACAAGGACATCACAATACCAAACGGGTTCGAACTCGGGACCTCACAGTAGCTTGTGTGAGTTTCTTGTGGTAATTGTTATTTCATCTACGAATAAAATAAATAAATAAACACAAGGACATCACAATACCAAACACACTTAACAAAACAAACAAAAATACAAATACACCACAATACCAAACATTCTTAACAAAACAAAAAAACAAAAACACAATTACAGCACAATACCAAACATTCTTAACAAAACAAAAAAACAAAAACACAATTACAGCACAATACCAAACATTCTTAACAAAACAAACAAAAATATCACACTTAAACACATAAGCAAAAAATATCCCTAAATTTTAAATTGAAAAAAGAAAAAAAAAAATTGGAGAAAATATTGAAAGCAACCCTTGTTGATTGATACCAATTACCAACTAAGAAATTTCAATAATTGTATGAAACTAAAAGAACCAAGAAACTTTGACTTGTATATTGAACTAGAGTGAGCAAAAGGGTAAAAGAAAGTTACCTTCTTTTCCTTTTTCATATTGCTTATTTATCAGAATTTTTCACCAGAAAATAAAAATATATATGGATCAGAGAAAAACAGGATCTGGGTCTGATCCACAAAGACACCCAGATGAAATTTAACCTTAAAAAGTGTTGAGGGACAACGAAATACGATGATGGAACAACCTTAACAATCGAATTTTCTGAAAAACAAAATGGGTTCAGATAGAGAAAAGGAAAAGGGAAAAGATTTATTTTTTATATAAAATATAAAAAATATTTTGAGTTGGAAAGAAAAAGAATTTTTGAGAATGAGAAGGAAGATGATGGTCTTGCAGAAAGAGAAAATTGGGCTACGACATTTTTTAGAGAGAGAGAATAAAGTGAGATGGAAAAAGCACTCTCTCTCTCTTCTTTTGAGTTGAATTTTGTATTTTTTTTTATTTTTGTATTTTTTTTTTATAAAGTTATTTTTATAATGGCAAAAATTGTAGTTTTTCTTTTTGACCAAAACAAAATTTGTTAATTTTTAATTAAAAAATGTTTTTTAAATAAATAAATAAGATTTAAATATAATTTTAGTTTTGCAATTATAATTTTTTTTATTTCATATAAATCAATCCTTGCAAATGCAAAGAGGATTGTGTTTAATTCTTAATGTTATTTTATGGGACCATGTGACATGTTTATATACAGATAAATTTTGTAGAGACTGAACTTAAATGAAAAAAATTAAGATAAAATAAATGTTATAATGTTATAACTAAGAAAAAATTAAGATAAAATAAACTCTTAGTATTTTATTTTTTCTTAAAATTAAAATGTATTTTGAAAAATAAACTTAAAAAGTGTTCATGTTAAGTTGCTTATGTCTCTATTCTCTTTAAAAATTTGCTTTTAAATTCAAAGATATCATCAAAGTAAAAGTGTTAGTTATTTTAAGTTATAATTGGTTAACTTTGGGGCATATGCTGAATTTGAATTCATGTCAATGTTTTATCAGATTGATTAACAAATACTTCATCCCTCCTTAAATATAAATATTGTTTGTTTTTTGCAGTTTTATTAAAAAAAAATTAATAGTATAATTAATATTTTTTATTTTTTTGATTTAGTTGCCTAGTATAGCTAATATGTTTATTTTTTATAGTTAATATGTTTATTTTACGTGTGGATATACTAAAAATATCATTTATATATGCCATATAATTAATCTTGATTTTTCAAAAAAGAAACAAATGAATATGTCTTGTAATTTTGAAGGAAAAAAACTTATATTTAAAGATATTCTTTTTTTTTGGTTATGTAGTCTATTGGCTAGAAATTCCACTTATAAGGTGGATAAATGGGATGACCGAGATTCGAACCCGACCCCCTGCATATATAATGCAATATCCTATCAACTGAATTAAGTTCACGAGACTAAAGAAGTAAAGAAGTAAGTAATTTTTTTTGTTACGAGTGTATGGAGACTAAAGAAGTAAGTAATGAATTTAGTCTAACTTGATTATTGTTTTGTAATCATAAATTATTCAAATTACTTGATATATTTATTTTTTTTTTGTTAAAATGAGTTAAATTCATTAGTTCCTTAGCCACCATCACTTTCTTAAGTTCAAATCTATTACTATTTAGACCAAAATATATTTTGATTGAAAAGATAACTAATGAAAAGCTTTAATTGTGTTTTTAAAAATTTATCGTTTCATAAATTTTAAAATACATATTTTGAAATATGAGGCTAAATTATCCAACCTTAATAATTTCAATAACCAGAAATAGAATTATGAATAATCGGTCTGGTGGCAACAGGTATTTTAGTGAGCAGCACGTTTGTGGGTCCCTTCCTTGTGGATACTAGTATGACTTTCAAAATCTTTCTAAAATTTTGAGAGAAGTGATTGGCTTAATATTTGTTTTGGATAATAAATACTGATAATTCATATTTAGAGTCAAAATTTCACTCATTGGTGTTGGTTTAGTGGTGATTGGCGCTAGATTTAGTAGGAAGAAATTATAGTTCAATCCCCATAATTGCGATGGAAAGAGAACTTAAATCATTTGATGCCAGAACTAACCTTCGAATAATATTAGGTGGTCTAATGGGCCGAATATCAGTGGTGAAAAGAAGAAAAAAAAGTCAAAATTCCAGTTAGAAGAAGTGAATGTCATTTTCACAGTCTCCTTTCTATTTGTAAATTATTACTCATAAATGTAGCTATTTATTTATTATTTATTATAAAGAACTGTTTATGTTAAAATCAACAAGCGACACATTCGAGTTATTAGTTTTTTGACCAAACTCATTCAAATCAATTACTGATATAATTGCAAACAAAATAGTAGTAGGAAAAATATTCTTGTAAACTACACTGGTAAATCAACAGTTGAATGACCGTTATGCTAATACCTTCACTCTGATTATTATTTGTTATGCTAATCCTATTCCCTTTACCATGACATATCAACTAAAAAGAGATAATCTGATCTCAATTATTGGTTATGCTATATGATTATTATAAACAAACAAATAATGAAATCATTAAATCATAAAATCAAAGAATCATATTCCACTAATCAGTCAATGTGCACAAAGTACTGGAAATCAACAAACCATATTCAGAAAATGAACAATGTAATGTATGTCACTGCACAGTACAACATAAAGTGAGTTATCATTTCATTTCTAATTTACATGCCAAGATACAAGAGTGTCGTGTCATAGAACGTGAAGGGGGCGAAAATCCCAGCAAAAGAATATCAATTCACTGCTTCAATTGCTTCATTTCCATAAAACGTGAAGGGAGCGAAAATCCCAGCAAAAGAATATCAATTCACTGCTTTAATCATCGTCTCATTTCCTCAATTAATTCTTTCAGAGGTTGCCCAGAAAATTTTCAATGGTCTATCAATGCCGATTCAGTCTCTGAGAGAGGGGCTGCAACAACAAAGTTCTCAGCATATCAAAACAGGTAAGAAATCATAAACAGTTGCTAAAACTTATGCAGGAAGTACAACTACATGTTCCTCAGGACTCCACTCCCCCTAACAGAAATATGGAAATTCCAAAAGTAGCCCCTAGATTTCTCTGAGTTTTAGAATATACATAAATATAAATTTAAAAAATTCAATATCCTTATTTCTAGTTCCAACCAGTGTTGTCAATTGCGGATCACATAAAATAGTGGTTCGCTCTGCTACACAACAGAGGTATAGCGATACTATAGCCGCTATTTGACCACATTTTGTACCAAATAGTGTATCGCGGAACAATAGTGATTTGTTCAAATTCACCATGGTATAGAGCTATACCCGCTATTTAACAACACTGGTTCTGACCATGACTTTATGTGTAAGATACATGTGTCTCCTTAAAAACACATTTCATCATTTAGAACACTGAAGCTGAGGTCATCATACTAAATATTTTATCAGATAAATACATATTACTTTAACATTATAAGAATTCCTCAGAAAAGTGAAACCCCAAACGCGCTAACTCAACCCCTACCAAAAACCCAAAAAAAACATTATAATAATTTGATGCTCTGAATCAAATTTCAAACTAGCAAAGCATTTTAAAATCGAGTGATTAGAATAACTGAAAGACAAACTCCTGAAACAAAAAGAGGTTAAAAACTGAAAACATACCCAGTAAATCTTCAAATTGATCAGTCAAAAGTGACGAGTCCATTAGCATAGGAGGTGAGAAGACTTCTTGTGCATCCTCGAAATCAAACATTGACCGCCGTGCATCCGATGTTTCATTTGAACCGGCATACGAGAGAAACCCATTTACATTGTCATAATCAGAAAAACTCTCTAAATCATTTAACATATCTGAAAACTCATCAAACTTGCTCTCATGTTCATCTGATGCATGACTCTCAAGCAAAGGATCTTCCGCTGGAGATACAAATAACCTTTTGCTCCTCAACGAAGTTGCCTTTTTTTCTGCATCCGAATGAGAAAAGCTAGTCTCCGAAAGAGGCACAAAGAAGTGCTCAGAACCTCCATCAGAATGGCTATCCCGAGATGACTCTAAATTGCATGACTGTAATGACAGTGCAGCTTCTCTTACTGACCTCTTTAAATTCAGGACAAAGGAACTATCACTACCTACAAAGTAGAGAGACATTATCAGAAACTTTGTTTCTAACATACAGACAATGGAATTTCCTAAAAAAAACCACAAGTTTCAATATAATAAAACATGTCAAAGATCAAATAATCAATTCTCCTAAAATCTTGAGCTAATATGAGCACAGTATGATTTAATATAGCTTAACATACCCCCCACGACTCATTCAAGAATCCTTTTATCTTTTAGAATGGACAGTGGACAAGCCCAATTCACTTTGTGCTTGTTAGAATATAAGGAAATATTTTATAATATCTTTGATATTATATCATATTAGAGTATAAGAAGTTACTTCCTAAGACCAGTTTATAATTTTATATTATCTCTTAGGATTAGATTTTACATTACTTATTATTATAATTATTTGTTCTTGAATTTCCTATTTTTTAGGATCAGTCTACGTATCCCTATAAATAGGGATTAGTGGCAAGTCTTTTCACTCTTTTGTGCCAAGTCAGTATCAAGTGATTATTAACAGAATAATGCTAAAAGTTACAAATGAGTCAAACACGAATAACACAAAGGCGGGTAGTTTCTGACTTTGTTATACAGGAATTGCAAGCTCGTGATGTTTGATAGTTTGTGACCTTTGAATTGCAATCATGTGACATGGTTTCTCATTTGCACTTCCACGACAGTCCCTCCTACTATGGGACGAACCTATGCTTCCTAGTGGTGGTGGCTAGTGAGGCTATACTCTTTTCCTCATCGAGGCACTAGAATCTAGAAGCATATGCATCAAAAGGTTTTTCAGATTTTTGTTTTGGAGCAATATTGTTCTTATAAAAAAATGGAGCGGCTTTGTTTCAATTTTATATGCTTAATTTTAAAATAACTAAAAGTCTAAACTAATATAGCTATATAGGCTTGTGAGGCACAAACAACATATGTGTGGCCGTATTCTTGCATTTCGTGTGTCAATGTCTTCGTGTGAAATAGCACCTCTTTCATTAATAATATTCAAGGTTCTTATTATTTTCTCTCTTCCTTGTGTGTAAAATCTCACAGCTTCAACAGTGCTAAAATTTAATTTAAATGAGTTACGAAAAATGGGGATTGAGAGGCAAGGATCAAACTCCTAATCTATTTGATACCATGTCAAGGACCAATTCTGCTAAAAGCTTAAGCAATTTGGTACTGGCCCAAAGGATTTTTTTTATCCCCAACAAAATATTTTGGCAGAACTTATGAAGAAATAACGCACCTTCTGAACTTGCTACTTCATTATTTGAAGGAGCGTCCAATGATTTACTATCAGAAAGGTTCTCTGTTTGGCCAGTTTGAGAAGCATTACCATGCCGCCTTTGCACATTTCCAACTTTTCCAGAAGATGGGGTCATGCTAAATAACTGAGGAAGTTTTAAAGTGGAGGGACTAACAGAAACCTTGTCAAGCTGGACATTCGACATTCTTGAAGCCAACTCACCAACATCATCGGTACTACTTTCCTGAATAATATAAAATTGATAATGAAAAATATAAGTAAAATCAGACTTCTTATTGAGAATGCATCAAAGAAGCAACAGTTGCATCATAATAAATAGTACATTACCATCCTTCCACTGCTCTGTGCTTGGATAGGTGACGATGACTGGCTATGATGTCTGTTCGATAGATGTGGAGTTAGATTGGAGGCCAAGCAGTTCACTTTTTCTGTACACTCTGATATGGACTTCTGAATTGTTGGGGCAACATCTTTCAGTTGGTTAATAAGCACCTGCAAATGAAAAATGCAACAATGTCAAATTCCTATAGAGGAATCATTCGAGTATATGAACAGTAATTACAGGTCAACTCTGTATAAGATACTAAACCCCTACTGTGAAAAGAGGGAAGACATCGAGCAAAGACACATTAAATAGTATATGTATATCAATATTTTATCGGTAAAACCAGGCCCAGCAAGTAATTGATAAAAGCAATACAACTCCGGCACAGCACAAGGTTTTATTGCTTTCTATATTTCTCACAGGACAATGCCAACTGGTATTTGGTAGGTATCCAAGCACTTGGAAAACCCTCCCTTAAAAGCTAGATATTAAGGAGGAAGGATCAAGGTACTTAGATTATATGCACTTTTGAATAAGTGCCTAATTAAGTTGTTTACCCAAATAATAATTATCATCATCATCATCATATACAAGCAGCTGTTAACAAAGGGCAAGTGTCTGTTTGCAATTAAAAGAAGATACCGTCCACAAGCAGAGAGATAAGACATACAGCAAAATTTCCAAACCCTCGGGCAAGGCATGCTTAAAAGATCTCTAAACAAAAATTATTTGTATACTGTTGAAATAGCACCCCAAAACAAAAGTGAAGTTTCACTAAATCAATGCACAACTCTCTGCATATACAGGGTCAATTAACTAAATAGTGTCTAAAATCATTAAAGACATCATTTCTACCTTCAAAAAAAAAAGCAGGATCAATGAAGTTTGGTAGAGGTCGTCTAAATTTTTCATCAAAAAGCTCAAGAAAAATAGAAAATGAAGCTTCCTATAGAAGCAATTCAATATGATAGGTTTTCCATATTATAAAAGAAGTTTTAATACATCACCTGGAAGCTAGCCAAGTGTTGTTGATGCTCTGCAAGGGTTGCTGCTAAAGACTCAGCATGGCCACTTGAACCGCCTTCCTGTGCACTGCGCAATATATCTGGACCCTCTCCATCATTTGCTTTCGCCTGCAGATGGTTACAAGCTTCAATATGTAATAAATAAGCGTGAACAGTGGAATCAACTTACTACTACTAGGCATTGTGACAATCTCAACTGAACACAATTGCATCAGTAATCAAATTGCCAAGTTTTGGGTGCAACATAGATTGGATTATCCCATTTTTCAAGATTTTGAACCACAAACAACAACCATCAATTATACAATGTCAAACAAACATAATAAAAATATTGGTGCAAACACAAACATATTTATTAACCAGCCATCATATGTTTAAGAGAACTTTAACATTATTTTAGAGTTTCATAATTCTCCCAGGTCTTTATTGCAGAAATATAACCTTAACAAAAATAGAATGCTAGCTGATAAGATAAAGATAAGTGCACACCAAAGGTTTGACAAAAGTCAAGACATTTGATAAAGAATATAAGAAAAGAAGTTTGGTTTTTTTCATTAGGTTAATGCAAAACATCTAGAATAAAGGTACACATACGGGCCAATCTCACACCTCACAAAGTAGTTATCTTATTAATGAAACATAATATATTGAAGCATCCAAATATTCAAATGCTAACATCGTGTCCAACCAATAGGAGCTTGACACTAGTCTGATTTCACTTTTGGAAGTTGTTTGTTTTTTGTTCCATAGTAAAGAAAGTTTGGATGAACCAATGACTTCGAAGTAAAAAACCAGTTGATGAAAAATCCATGCCTCAACTCCAATTAATCATTAAACTTATGATAAAGTAACGAAAGGTTTCCAAAAACACAGCTATATTTAGCAATGTGTGATGGAGAAATTCAAGGATCATTTAGGTGTTATTGAAATGAAAACCTTGGGGGTTAACAGGGTGATTTTACTGATTCTTTTCTGGAATCAATTTAACACAGACCACCCCAATATCATCACTTTAGATCAGGATTCATGTATGGTTTCAAAGTTGCCAAATCCAAATTTGATTATGGCCTTATCAAGCTTGCCAGACCATGCTTAAGGCACAGCTCAGCTCAATTTGAAAAATTATTAGGAAAAATGACAGAATAGTGTGCATATGAAGATTGTGAAATGTTTACCTACAGTTAACCAAAGATCGGAATGAGGAAATTGCTTAAAAATTGTATCGGTTCATTTTAATAAAGTTGACATTGTTTCAAAAATAACCACCTTCTTTATGAAGGGGGCAGCACATAATCAAACATGCTGCCCTGGCAGTTTCGAAGTTCGATGCCATTGGCATTTGGTAGCCATAATTCATAGACAGCAATGAAAGAAAGGAACCACAAGAGCAGAAGTGACCATCTTTAAAGGAAAGTTTGTAAAGACCATACCAGATGAAGTGATTGTCTATGGATACGTTGCAAAGCATGTGTCCATCGCCGTATAACTTCTGCTATGTCAACAGTTTGGTGGACTCTCCCATTTCTGTCATCCACGGTTGTCAATGTCTCACTACTAAAATGAGATCCATCAATCTCTTCTTTGTTGTCCATCACTGAAGGCGAATCCCCAGAATCACCAGATTCTGAATAAGGAGCCTGTGAACTCTGGTCCATTGCTGCAAGCAGAGATGATCCAGAGATTCGGTACCTGAAATTGATGTACAAAATGGTTAGCCAAAACATTTGATTTACAGATATTGGAAAGGCAAGGTAATTTAAATTCTACATTACCTATGTTCCCGATGAGCTATCAAGTCTTCAATAGGGCCTGATGCAAGAACTTCGTGTTGACCTGTACATTAGTATTGACAAAACTCAAATATCATTACTAGCCATTATTTCTAAATATAGCAGTTTTATAGAGATAAAATAAAAGAACAGGCAAGGATTGTAGGTGGTGGGTACACAAATTGTTGAACCTTACAATCTTAAACTGAAAGAATGCCCACAACAATGGTTCGTCATTGAATCTTTTAGGTACAAAAACTAATGACACTTTCAGAAATAATAAAATCAAAATTGACTTTGAACTTCATCAATCTTGTATGGCTCACAGAAATATGACCTTTGCAGGTTAGAAAACAATGAAAAGAGAGAAAAATATTATTATTAGTCAACTTATTAATTAATTAATTAATAAAGAATGCATTGTAAAACCCCAAACCTCGGAAAGTTATAATTAATTAGCTCCCCATACTTGACGAATCAATTTCAAACAAGATACTAGAATCACATGATTTACTCTACAAATACAAAGGGGAGAAAAATATAAAATTTTGCACTTACTTTTACGAGCTAATAAGGAATCCCATAGGCGAGTAGCCTTTGAAACTAAATGGGAATTCTGACTCGAACTGGATACAAGATCATCCCAGAGTTCTCCTTCTAATTTGACTTTATTCCTTAAGTCGTGCAGTTTTTCCAGCTCTTGTTGCAAATAAGCCTGAATTCAGATTTTACATTATTACCACGTAATAGACAGATGCATAAGGAATTATCTAGATGGGGAGAGAAAATATGAACTATATCTAAATAAACTTGGAAAATAAACTTCAGTTATTGATGCACCTCTTCAGCGCATAACCCACGAAATTCAGCAGTCATTTCATGAGCCAAATTAGACCACATAGCCTGCTTTTGTACAGCCATTTCCGCATTTTCTAAAAACTTCCTTCTTTCAAGGGCTATTCTTGCCTGTTAAAGATCAAGGACTCAACTGAGTTACTTAAGACAAAGTAGTGCATCAACATAAGAATATGAAAGGAAAACCAATAAAGAGAAGGAGACGAGGTATGGATACATTTGTAGCAGGTCAAAGGTCTTAGAAACAATTACTCCCTCCGTCTCACATTAAGTGTCTTGTTCTAAATATTTTGTTGTCTCAAATTATTTGTCATTTTATATTCTCAAAAGACCATTAATTGCATTTTTCAAATAACATAACGTCATTATTCATTAGCATTGCAAGTTCTCAACTACTTTAAATTAATTAGTCGTTCCCCCTAACCCCAATTACAAGGACATTTTATTCAAAAAGGTTTATTTTACATTGCAAAAAATGGGTGCAATCAATAATTTTCGTAAGTCCTGAACATTACCTTAAACAACACTTAATATGAGATGGAGGGGAGTACACCAAAAAGATAACTGTCTTTTGTAAAAACTCAGACTGCCAAAAAAAAATATACTTCCATAGAGAACATGCCAAACTCCTCATAAGTGCATCTATTATTACAATGATGATACATGAACATAATGGCAGTCAATTCATTCTTTCCTGAAATTCTATGAATTATCCCAATACCTTTGTAACTGGAAGTAGAGTAGCTGCATGTGAGAATGCTACATCAGTCAATGGCGTAGGCAGTGGGTTAGATGCTATGTCAGAAGTAAATGTCCGTCGATGAACCTCTCGTAGAGCATGCAAAGAAAGTTGCCACAAAAGCTCAACAAACCTACATCAACATGTCACTCAAATGATTTTAGAATTGAATAACTATGTTGTAAATCTCGGATAGCAACACAGATCACCAGACCTCAACACCCCTATAGCAGGATAGTGGATAGCAGGATAGCCACTATTCCAAAGAATAAAACATACTATACAGACTATACGAAAACCCCAACAACATACATAAATACTAAAAAATAATGAAATACGTACACAACCAAAGGGGTAGTCATAGTTAATTTCCCATTAAAATAGCCTAACCACCACTGAAAATGAAGAGAGAAGAAGGATACTGGTCTCACTTCAACCTTCGCAGAAACCAAAACAATGAAGAACAGGGGAAAAAAAATAGAAAATGAATAATATCAGAGGGAAAACAGGGTAGTGCAAATTGTTTAAGAAAAACAGGGCATTGTAAACCTTCACAGATGCTGCCACAAAACGCCTTTTCTGCTGCGATTAGAAACCGCTTTTGCTGCGATTAGAAAACGCCTTTTGCTGCGATTAGAAACGCCTTTACCTCATACAATTCTAATATAACAACATCAATTGAAATCTGTTCCCAAGTTGAGTCAACTCCTCTTTGGAAAAACCGTGTAGATCTAAGTCCTTTCAAATGGTTTCAGTTAACATTTTTCTTGGTCTCTCTCTTCTCAAATAATACGTAGACTATTTATCCATCTAATCAATATGCCTTACAAGGCTGGGTTTCTATTGGTCTTCTTCTCGCATGATTAACTATTTTACACAAAGTTCTACCATATTTTCCTTAGATAATAGGTGCTACCTTGTCACTCTCATTATCTTGTTCTATGTGTCCACTCATCTACCAAAATATCCTTTTGAATATTGAATAAAACACTCAGCTTATGCTGTTTTAAATTCTTTACCACCTAACGTTCACTATCGTAAAACATCACAGGCAAAATATTCTTATTTTTTTTCCTGATATTTTCTAGGAGGTCAAATTCCAGTTACTCAATACAACCACAAAGATTTTGTGCTTGGTGCACAAGTTCTATTCAATACTAACTAACTGTCCACGAATTTCACCGACTAGTCAATATTTCTTCATTAACTACAAAAGCACTTCACTTCTTGCCACCAAAAACTTATAAATCTATCCATCCATAACTTTGTTTTTTTGGAAAGGCATATTGAATTAAAACGCCACAACCTCCTAACACCACCACACCTTCGATGACTACCTTAGCCTAATATAATTACAAGACAGCCAACCACCCCAAACATATACCAAAAAAGCCGAGCCCAAACTGGTACACCCAAAGTCATCGATACAAAGATACATATAATTTAAAATTAAAATAAAAAATAAAAAAAATAAAAAAACTGCCTATTAAGAAGCCATGTAATGATTCCTAAACACCACTATTGAAGACCACTTAACTACACCAACATTACAAGCTCAAAGTCCCCCACCAAATCTGCCACCGAAAAGCTACACCAGCTGAAGAAACAAACTGCTGCGCAATGCATCACCAAGCCAACAAGCCACCGATTAAAAAGAAGCAGAACACAGCCAAAACAACCAGCAATGACACCAACAAGCTTCCCAAACTCTAACCTTAACCTAGAGCTAAGAGAGGGACAGCATCCCTGCAACCTTAATTAATAAACCATTCGCAGCAAGTGCACAACGATTCTCAGACAAAAACTAAATCTAACTAAGCCAACAAATTATAATATATGATACCAATGCTAATAAATTAAAAAAACACAAACCCCTAAATAAAACTTTTTACCCCAAAATAATCAACTACAAGTAAGTACAAATAACAAATCAACTTAACCTTCTGCAATCAACAATTACATATTACATTAAATACCAACCTAGGTCCACAACAAGTAGCAAGTGAAGAAACCCTCGAATTGCTTCTCGGAAGCGCTCCTTGCGACTCAAGCTCACTAATAATCCCTTGCACAACCTACCAAACACAACCATTCCCCCAAATCCACTCAAATTCAAATCCACAACAGAACTAAAAAAATCCAACAAAATTCCAAAAAAATTCTAACAAAAATAAAACAACAAATCCATACCTTACGAAAATCACGCGATTGAGCAGAATCGAAAATCGGCCAAACCTTATCGAAATCCTGAAAGATCCAAACAAAAAAAACAAGTTAAAGTAACAGATCAAACATAAAAAATAATGAAAATGTAGAAAAATCTCGAAACATTGAAAAATTACTTTTGAAGATTGAATTGGTCCTCTAAGAGAAGAAAGAATGAAATACAACAACTGTTCTCCTAATTTAGGGTTAGAATGACGAAATGCACCAACACGAGGAGTTGAATTCGATGCTCCAACTCCAATAACCGATGGATCCAAACCTAACAACAAACAATTTGTATACATTGCACTTTCTAGTTCAATTTCTCTTTCTTTCTCTCTATCCATCGTCATTTACCTTCTTCTCATACGTTTACGTTTTGAAAAAAATACTTCAAACGCGCGATTGTGAATAAGCTATAATCAATTTTCTGCTTCTCACAAACGCGAGGTTATGGTTATGAAAACGTGGATCGTAATTCGAAACGCAGTTAAACGCGCGTTTTAAGAAAAGCTATAATTTGCTTCTTCTTCTTCTTCGATGAGTTTCTTTCTTTCTGATCTTCTCACTGTGTTTTTTTATTTTTTGGGATTGTTTTTTGAAGGAAATGGGTCCTTGTGTTTTTTGGAAATTGCGAAACGACACCGTAATTTGAAAAGAGTGGTGATTTTTTGAATTTTGAGAAGTTTGAAATTTGGAGGATAGTGGCTATTAGCACCGTTTTGGGAGCAAAGTATAGATTGCCGATCGTTGCCGGCACGACTTGTCTTTTTGCTCAATAATTTTTTTAATCTATTTTCCTTTTTTTTCAATAAGAGAACGAAAACACGAAAAACCTAAAAAAACAAATAAGAATAGACAACAAAAAAAAATATTGTACATAAATAATAAAGTGAGAACTACAACCAATAAATTGGTTTAAATGTAAGAGTCTTGGTCTCTTTAAACATGTGGTTAGGGGTTTAAGCATGTGGTTAGGGGTTCGGTTTCTGGCTTAGGCGTACCGAAAAAATTTGGTTAAGAGGGGAGAACCAATCTTGTGTGTCCCACAGATTTTCCGATAGAGATTAATCATCACTAATGGCGGGGAAGAAAAAGTGTTTTTTTAGAAAAGAGTAATTGAACAGTTAAAATCAACCTTTATGACACAATTATCTAAATATTTATCTATAATTTTGAAATTGCCAAATCATCCCGCAACTGCGATCGGAAGGGAACTGAAACCACTTGATGCTAGAACTGACCCCCGAACCAGATTCAACTGGTGGTGAAAGCAAAAAAATGGCTAAATGGTTTCTCTCATCTATTACACTACTCATCATCGTTTTGTTCATCACCAGCGTCATCAACTATGAAGAAATGGGAGAACGGTATGTAGTTTCAATTATAGTTGTTATTTCACCATTACTAATCTTAGCGTGGTTTTTAGAAATGGTAGAGAAATCTACTTGTAATAATCAGTATTGAATAAAATGTTTTATTTGTATTGATATTTTGAATTAATAGTACTACAATCTCTTCTTTTCGCTCTCTAACTGTCCCGTTGTTTTGTTCTTAGAAACCATATAGGTTTAACCTTACTATTATGTGCTTGCATTTGAGTTGTTTGAGGAATTGAAGAAACATAGCAAAATTGGGGGAATTGGATTGGTGATTTTTGAAAGGAATTGTATGAAATTCTTGTTTGGAATATACCTTCAATAAAACGGTAAGTACTCTCTCCATGTAACTCAGAATTAAGTGATTCTTGAAGTTCTGAAAAGCTAACGAAATTGCCGTCGTTTTGGTACTAGTTTCGTAAAATTTGGATTAAAATTGAGTTATGTATACACGTTTGAATATAGGGTATGATGTTGTCAAATAGTTGTTTTGGACTGCGGGTTTTATGTGCTCAAGCTATGCAAACGGATGATTGAGAGCGTATTGAACAACACGAAACTGTTGGAATCACAGCTGGGTTTCTTTAAGTGGTCTTGACAATAGTCCAAAGAATAGAAATTGTATTTATTTGATAAGTTAGACAACTTAGACACATGAGTTAGAATGATTTGTGACTGTTTGTTATGAATGAGTAATTTCTCATCCTCTTGAACTCTTTTTTGTGTTGGAATTGTAGTTATTAATTGGAACAATCATTTTTATGAATTAGGGGTCACTGAGTTGTATTTCACTCTTGTTTTAAAATGAAAAATCCATCACAAAACCTCAATTTATGATGCATGAATCGATTTGTACTCGGTGTGAATCGATTGGTGACTCTGAAAAGTTGAATTACCTATTTTTGTACTGTGTGAATCGATTCTGCAGTCTCCTCTGCCTTGGTGAATCAATTCATGGCTGTCCAGGGTGGCTTTTTCACCGATCAAACGATTCACCAGTCTTCCTTGACTTGGTGAATCGATTCATGAAGCCTATTTTGACAAAAAAAAAAAGACTATTTTAATACCCTAACGGCTCCTAGTTTATATGTTAATGATTTCTATTTAATAACTACATTTCCATGCCATTTCAAACATCAATTAACAAGAAAATGATGATGATTTAGGAATCAAACTCATGTGAGAATTTTCGGGATCAATTGTTTAGTTAAGATACTTAATTAGTATTGTTGATCAATTAGTGGTTAATCCCAAACCACATTTTAGTATAGCTTATGCTATTAGAGGATTTCCGTATATTAGTAGAAATTTGTTAAGTTAATTATATAAAATATGAGTAAGACCAATGTGATGTATATCATTGCCACCACATGTAGTGGAGAACATCCTAAGATGAGAACATCCTTAATAGACCTTCCAAGACATACTCACCTCGAAAGCTTCCTGTAAAACAAACAAGATTGTAATTGTGTGATAAATCTTCTTTATGTTATGCTATTCTTTAATGAATATAAATTGTTTAGTGACCAGTTTTCCCAGAACCCTGGTGTTAGCACACCAAGTAGAGTGTAGAAAGAAATTCATCGAGGTTTAATAGTCTCATCCCACTATAATTTGATTTTAAGATAGCAGGTTCAGAAGTATCAGTGTAAGGAGCTAACGATCAAAGTTACGCTTGGATTGTCTCTTGACAGATGCTAGTTTCATCCCTTGTTATTCTATTAGTCTTTAGTTTTCCTTTCCGTTGTGATGTATTCGTTGTTAAGTTGTATTTGTCGTAACATGTAAACAAACGAAATTGATCTGTAATTTTAATGTATCACGATTCAATTATGTATATTCCTATTGATATTCTAGACAATTGATATAAGGTGTTATATTTTTCTTGCAATAAGTTTTTGTCAATAATATATCTCATCTTTCCAAAATTACATCCCAATTAGAGAGATAGAGATAGAGAGAGAGTGAAATAATAATCGTTTATTGCTTTCAATTTAATTAGGGGGTATTTTCACGAAAATCTAATTAATGCATCTCGAACTTTAAAACTCATTGAAGGAAAAGAGAGAAAGCTAGGTATGACATATTATTTAAAAACTTAAAACAAAATCAATTTAAAACTATAATAAACAAATATTAACATTTTAAAACAAATATTAACATTTTGTGTGTAATATTTTATCTCCATCTTATGAGTTACGCAAATTTTAACTAATAGTTTTTTATAAAACAATGTGATATGTTATTGATAATAATCTATGCAAATTAAAATTTATCATATAAAGAAACATATAGCACATAAATAATAAAGTGAGAATTGTTTTCTAAAGTTGGAGTGGAAGAAAGAGTGTTCTTTTGGCAAAAGAGTAATTGAACGATTAAAGTCAACATTTATGATACAATTAGATTTTTTTCTCAACAGCCCTTCAAAAAAAATGCCACAATACCCCTCCTTCAAAATTATTTTCCGTAATAATACTCCTCCGTTTGACAAAATCTGACATGCTCTGATGGAGGAACTGCAGCTGTCGCCATTGACCCTGCATGGCGGAAATGTCAATGTCGCCATTGACCAACCTTTTTGCACATGAAAACGTGTTGTCCTTTGCATGGGAGACAACCCAATTTTGTTTTTTTTTTTTTTTAATTTTACAAATGTTACTAATAAATATAATTAATGATAAAAAAGTAAAATAATATATATTCCAAAAAAATACTTAATTACAATAGTAATAACACTAGTGATAATTTCTATGTCCTCCAACGCCAAAATTTGGAGGATGACCTTTGCCGATGTCCTTGTCCATATAATTGCTCATGCTCGTCGTCATTCAATCCAACAAAATCATACACTTGTGTTAATGGATTATTTTGACCTGCAGTCGACGTCGAACTTTGACCACCATGACCTGACGTCGAACCTTGACCATCATGACCCCATGTTGAATTTAAAAAATTGTTCGATATTGTTGCCACGTGAAATCTCGGGGGATTTGTTGGGTTGGTTGGGGTTGTGTAGATTGATATTGGGGCAGTAAAGATTTGCGTAATTTTCATTAAAACGGTGAGTTCCTGGTGATTGAAAGTTTTCGTGGTCGAAGAAATAATGATCGTTCAAATAATGATCGTCGGACACATATGACATGTAATTTCTTGTATATTGACTCAGAAAATTGGCTGAGTGCATAGGAGGTGCATCGTTGATTGGATCTCCTCGTAAAACATGAAGGTGGCGATTATTCCAATGTTGGATTTCGACAAGAAAATATGTGGCCCAATCATGAACATTTTTCGCATGTCTATTTTATGATAATGATTCATGATTTGTGCGACGTTCGACGGGGTTGCAAAAGTTCAAATTGGAGTGGGACTCTGTAGGCCTGGCGGTACTCAACAATCCCAAAATTAATGAGATATGTGGTTGTTGACCAACATTCACCATCTGCTGGATAAAGGCACTAACCAATATTGTAAGGAGTTCAATTAAACTAGCAGTTTAAAAAAAACAAATTTGAGATTTGTTGGTGTATGCATTTAGTTAAAAAATATCAATTGAGAAGAGAGAATATATATTACATCTTCACGTCTCATACGATCGATGAAGGTATTAGCGACCACTATACTGTGTGTTGGATCACCTTTATATTTTGTACCGGGAGCAACATACCTGAAATAATATGTGCTCTTCACATTTAATAGTATATACTTACCTAAGTGCCAATTGCATGTCGACGTTTGGATCTACAACTCTTCGCCATCTAAATTGTTTCATACGATAATGTGCCCATGCTTGGAGAAGTGTGGCAATCCGGAAATTGTTGGGCTTTCTTTTGTTGAAGTTATTGCTTCACACATGCCTCTGTATAACGACGCCAGACCAGCCGAACCCCAACTACAGCTTTTAATTGTATCTATATTTTCCAATAGTGGAAGATACATAGTATATAAATGGTCGCCAGATTTGTCGGGTGGTAAAAATCTACCCAAAAAATATAACAGGAACATCCTTAGGTATTGCATTAGTTGTTCATATGTAGGATCGGCTGACATCGTGTCAAGTTGTGTTTGTAGCCATATTGTCCTAATAGTCGATCCATGTCTCGTGGTTGGAGGATGGACTCCCAATAATCGTTCAAATTGGTCCCAAACATGAAGTCTTTTTCCGATAACAGCTTCTCCAGAAATTTGTACATCTAATAACATGTTGACGTCTTGGAGAGTTATTGTGCACTCTCCGCTTGATAAAGCGAATGTATGACGTTTCAGACTCCATCTCATTACCATCGCTGTGATTACGTGCCAATTTAACAGACAATTCTGGATGCGGACGACGTTACCAAAACCACATTCGTCCAAAAGTGGTAATAATAAATCATGTGGAGGTTCTAAATTTATTACATTGAAAGATTACCAAGTTATTAATCTAAAAAAAAACACTACATAAAAAGATGACATCAAAATTAAAATAATAAAAATGGCCAAGATGGAAAGAACTGATGGACCACTTACGAACCATCAGATCCATTCCAAAATTTAGGTATTATAACCTGTTACGTCTACTCATAATGTTTCCAATTAGGACACAAAAAGTCCCTCGGCGACTACCATAACATTTTCATTTATATTGCCAAAACAACACCGATAGAAACAGTATGGGTAGACGACGGGAGACTATGCGGCCGTTTACCCAAAAAAACTAAAAATATAGATAACAAAAACAAAAAAAAGTTATATTGTATATGTGTAAAGCGAAGTGAGGGAAAAGAAAGGATTAGCAATGCTTTTACACAAACCCACCCTTTTATAGCAGAATAAGTGCAGATACGTCAGTCAACTAAGGCCACATGGCGACTCCGCCAATGACGCCAACCAAGTTTCCATAGCGACATCAAGGTTTCTACCATCCGACAGAATTTTATCAAAAGTACATGGCGACACTGGCACTTACACCATTGCTTGGTAATGGCGACACCAACAACTCCGCCATCTGTAAAGGTCAAAAACAGTGCTTTCAGTGCACTGATGGCGACAGTGGCGTTGTAGCCTTTAATATTGAGATGGCGACAATAACAATTCCACCATATGATTCCATGAAGAAAAATACATGTCCCTCGTTCAGCCATGCATTGTTGTTACTTGTTCAACTTGTAATTTATTATAAAACTACTTCAAATTGTAGTAAAAAAATCACAAAGCACTTATAGTAAAAAAATATCACACATGTTATGAATAATTATACTAAGTGGATGTCCATAATCCTACCTCTTCCATTACCTATAACTCCCACTAAGTAGTGGAGCTTTATTTCCTTTGTCTCTTCACTTCTTTCCCTGTATCCTATAAATAGGACCCTTGCTATGATGTAAGATACACAAGTGATGAGTTGAATACAAAGTTCTCTTTCTCTCTATCTATTTATTTCTAACACGTTATCAGCACGAAGCTCTAAAGAACTGAGGTAATATTGATTAACCTTTTCAATATATTGTTATGTCTGTCTTTTCTCTAATGTTCAGTATAATCATAGAACATATGATATGTTATGAGATCATAATATATCTGATATCATCGTTTCTGTTGGTAAGCATTAAGTGGAGCCAATTAAAAAAAAATCAGCTTCTCATATTACTTTTAGGAATGCAAGTTCAAGTTAGCAATATTATTTTCTCTTCATATCACACGTAGTCTCATTGATGCATTCACCATATGTGTATAAATTGTTCTGTTTCTGGTATTTTGTGATTAGAAATAGTTTCTAATGGTGTGGTTTATCAAGGGTTGATTTAATACTGACTTATAGGATTGCAGTGTTATTTTCTGTTGTACGTTGATTTTCAAAATTAACTAGTTTGATTAAATGGATTTGTTGTCTAATATGTTATAACCTCCAGATATTAATTCTATTTTTCTGATACCATTCATGTAATTGTATTCATATTTGAGAAATGCTTTGGTTAAATGCTTTAATTAAATTCTTAATAAACACAAACTAAATAAATGTACCGAGATATTGAGAAATGCTTTGGTTAAATCTAGTGATATGGTATAATCTCCTTTGCTCCAAAATTTCCTTTTCCTTTTTGCTTGGATAATAATAGTATTAAAATTGTGTTAACATAATAGTATTTGATATTTATATATTTGTGTTCCAAGTTTTTTTTTTGTCTAATCTGAATGATAGTATAGTGTTGCACCAATGTAAGTTTTCTTTTAAATATTTCTATTCTTGCATATATATATTGTCTAGTTTTCTATTTTAATATTTCTCTTGTTGTCAATATCCTGTCTAATAGTAAATCGATTTATATTTTTACAAATTATGTTTTATATGCATTTATCAATACACTTCATACCTTTTGCATTTTCTGCTAACTTAAAGGACAAATATTTCATTTTAGTCCTTAAAAGCAATTGTCATTATTAATTCGGGCTTTATCCAAGTATTGTAAGATATTGTAAGTATTATATATTTTATCTAATTTTGTTTAAACTTTTGTTATAGTACTCACTATGTCAAACCTTACAAAACTTGATTTTGAGGCCCTTGACATTTCTGGAAAAAATTATTTGGCTTGGGCTTTAGATGCCGAAATTCATTTGAATGCTAAGGGTCATGGAGATACTATCAAAGAAGGAAACAAATCCTCTAATCAAGAAAAGGCGAAAGCCATGATATTCCTTCGTCATCATCTCCATGAAGATTTGAAAAATGAATACCTTACCGTAAAAGATCCACAAGTTCTTTGGAACAATTTAAAAGAACGATACGAGCATCAAAAAACTATCATCCTCCCAAAAGCTCGTTATGAGTGGATGCATTTGCGTCTGCAAGACTTTAAAATTGTGACCGCATATAACTCTGTTGTGTTTAGAATTACTTCTCAGCTGAAATTGTGTGGAGAAAATGTGACTGATGCAGATATGTTAGAAAAAACCTTCTCCACTTTTCATGCTTCGAATGTGCTCCTGCAGCAGCAATATCGTGAGAAGGGATTTCAAAAATACTCTGACTTGATATCTTGCCTTCTTGTTGCTGAGCAGAACAATGAACTCTTGATGAAAAACCATGAGGCTCGTCCCACTGGTTCTGCTCCATTCCCAGAAGTGAATGTAGCAACACACGACCACTATGGGCAAACTCGTGGGCGTGATCGTGGCCGTGGGCAAGGCCATGGTCGTGGGCATGGTCATGGTCGTGGTCACAGTCTAGATTATAATCGTAGAGGAGATTACAAAAACACATATTTTCACCAGAAGTTGAAAAGTGTTCAAAAGAATGAAGAAGGTGGTCAAAGTAGCACAAATAATGACGGCATTTGTTATCGTTGTGGAGGAGAAGACCATTGGATTCGTACTTGTCGTACGCCAAAACATCTTGTCGATCTTTACCAACAATCACTTAAAAATAAAGATAAAAAGGTTGAGAGTCATTTTGCTTGTGATGACGATGATTTTGATTATGGTAATATGGATGTTACCCCCTTAGATGTTGCTGACTTCTTTGCTGATCCTGATGAAAAAAATTGACCACCTTATGGGAGATGGCGGTGTCCAGAAATAGAGATCATAAATATCTCGATAATAATAAAGTTTTATGTTTAAGAATGTCTTTAAATTTCCTATAATAAAAGTCTTTCTTACGCTAATAATAATAAATTTTATATTTAAGTGTGTTTTCAACTTTCATTGCTTCTTACATAGCTAATTGATAAATATTATGTTTAAATAATTTTATACTTATATTTTGTTTTGTTCATTTTAGAATGAGTACTAATAGAGATATGTATATCGCTGATAGTACAACTACTCATACAATTTTCAAAAATAAAATATATTTTTCTCTTACTTAGTAAAACGAGAAACCGTCGTCAGCACTATATCTGGCACCCCAAAAATAATTGAAGGCTTTAGAATGAGCTAATGTAATGTGGAGGAACAAATTTACACATCGAGAATGCATTATACTCTCCCAAGTCTCGTAGAAATTTATTAAGTTTCAAGGATATTCATCTAATTGAAATAGGAAATGAAGGAGATATTGAATATCTTTATATAAGTGCAGTTGAAGCACAAGTGATTGTAAACCAGAAGTTTACAAATTATATTAAGTTTGTCTTTGGCAAGACCGGTTGGGTCATCCCGGATCTATTATGATGCGAAAATAATTATCATATTGTTGGATATGTATTGAAGAGCCAGAAGATTCTTCAATCAAATGTTATTAATTCCCAAAGGAAGTTGAAAATTTGAAAAATGGAGTCTCTCACAATTTGAGAATGTATATAAGGCGAAATTTGTATATCAATTAACCAATTACCATTTAGATATTTTATGACTTTAATTGATGCATCAACTAAATGGTAAGTCAACTCGCAACCAGAAGTTTGTGAAATTGTTTTCTCAACTAATTTGACAAAGAGCTCATTTTCTAAATTTTCAGAAAGTATTTGATAAGTATCATATGTAAATCAAAATTGCTATTGAATATCTTGCAGCATATGCTAATTAAAAAATATGGACTTGAAGATCCATTCTTTAGACGTCTAAAGTTAAATATATGATTGATACTATAACTTTTAAATACTACATTGGGAACATGTGGTCATTTATATTGAGTTTTTACTTCGCATCAAGCCAATAAATTATTATATGAAATTCCTCCCCTGAATTTGCAATTAAGTTTATAACCTAATAATTTTCATATACGCATTTTTGGATGTGTTGGTATGTTCCAATTGCTCCAATATAATGCCTTAAGATAAACTATTAAAGAATATTGGGAAAATTTATTTGATATGAATCTCCATATGTTATAAAGTATTTTGAGCTAAAAATTGGAGACTTATCTTATCTACAGCCCGATAGGCTGATTATCAAGTGATGAATTAATTTTTCCAATATTAGGGGGAGAGAATAAGCAGCTGAAAAATATGAACCAGAAGTTCAAATGAATCACTTGAAATAAATTATTATCATTTCATCTTGATCCTCATATAAAATAGTTTGAACCATATGTTCAAAAGAATAAATCATTTGCAAAGATAATGAAACCAACTATCAGCTGCTAATTAATGCTCCAATCAAAATGGATGTCCCTGATGGACAGTCTTATATTGCAAATGAGTCTTAACCACCCTGAAGCATGGTAGGACAGTCGGTTCCAATGATAAAAATCCTCAAGTAATTAAGAAAATGAGCTAAAAAGAAAGATGATCCAAGTGAGGATATGAAAATCTCAAAAGAACATTTGACATAATTGATTTTTCAGTTCTAGAAGAACTTATCAGGTACCTGGAATTTATGAAATTAAAGAGATCTCGACAAATTATGTCATGAATGAAATACGATGGAACCGAAAGAAAGTCAACGTTGACATTGTTTATTTATATAATATAGCGCTATATAAGAGAATAGATAATGAGGATCATGAACGCAAGCCTAATGAGAATTATAGACAACACGATGATTGTCTAAATGAAATGACGCAATTGCTACATAATTAAAGTAACTTTGCAAAGTGAATGATTTTTGACCAGTAGTCCATACACCTGAAGATGTGAAATGATGGGATACAAATCAATTTACTTGTGAAAAGAAATGATGATATACATGTATTGAAAGTTTGATTTGTTATAATTGATTTTTATGATGATAATATAATTTGACCTATTATTTGTTTCAAGTATATATTTTGTTATTTTAGTTATGCAGGTTATTTGTCTAATACTTATAATGGTATCGATCACGAACAAATGATTTGTTCATTACAAGAGGAAGTACAATCATTCATGAAGATCTGTGAAACAAAATTGCAACCTTATGAAATGATGAAGAAACTTTAACGCTAGGAGAGACGAGTCACAAAGTCAGCAAATTCGTTCGTGTGGTAATCTAGCAGATTTTTCACAAAGTCACTCCCAAGCAGAACTTTTGAACAACTGGTACAAAAGATGAGTCTTCGTCGTCTTAGAGATGGTTGTATGGTTGAGGGGGGGAAATAAATAGATATAATGTAAAATGATGTTGTACTCTTTTTCCTTCACTAGAATTTTTTCCTATTGGGTTTTTTTCTGGTAAGGTTTCAATGAGGCACATCTTCGATGGACATCCAAGGGGGAGTGTTATGAATAATTAGACTAAGTGGATGTCCATAATCCTACCTCTTCCATTACCTATAACTCCCACTAAGTAGTGGAGCTTTATTTCCTTTGTCTCTTCACTTCTTTCATTGTATCCTATAAATAGGACCCTTGCTATGATGTAAGATACACAAGTGATGAGTTGAATACAAAGTTCTCTTTCTCTCTATCTATTTATTTCTAACAACACACATTTAAATTTATCAATATGGCACCTGTAACACCCAAACCCGATTTATAAATAAAATCTAAGTTTTAAAAAAAAAATGGATTTCTCAAAAACACGCAACGGATAAAAAATAAACTTCATTGATTCAAAAGATCAAAAGGAATTATTACAACAAAGGTTTAAGGTGTCACATTTTAACTTCCAAAACGTTGCTAATGAATTAGTAACAATCTCTTACAAAAATGTTTTCCTACAAGATACACCTCTAGAAAATATTTAAGACAATAAAATTAAATCCCATATGAACCCTTCCCAAATGTTCTAATCAGAGCGGAGCTTCACCAAGCGACTCGAATCAACAAAACAACACCTGGAAACCTGAACCCCCAACGGTTCAGCACATACACAAAACAGAGGTTAGATATTGTAATCGCAAAAGTGATTGAATATAAGGCATATCAGACACTTAAACAAATAATCACGACATCATAAATACAACACTGATGTACCCAACATGTATTAAACTTATAACAGAAATGTTCAACATACTCAATTAATAGACAATTAACTTATTGCAATTAATCAATTATAGATCCATAATTCACATAACGTCCTCTCAATCATTATTTGGAAACATAACCAAATTAGTAATCCACATTATAAAAGTATTAATCAAATCATCATTCAATTAATCACTCCTCAATTATTCAACAAGTAACATAAAACATATTATGTCACATAACACATATCAAGTAAGAAGCACCTTCATCTCCTAATGCATCTAATGTCACATTAATGCAATGTTATCTAGACTCAACTAAATGCATGTGGCGCCCATCATCAAATTGGATAAACTTATATCCATTAATCCACCACTCAGGTTGGATTACATCACCCCGCATAGACACAACAAATGATGCATGAAATGCATATCAACAACAACCATAATCTATCTATCTTAAGCATAGATCAATTCAACAACTATCAGTAATCCACCACTCAGTTTAGATTACATCACCCCGCATATTAAAATTGGATAAACATATATCCCTTCACAAATATAGCAACTTAGCTACACTACTCAAATCATCATTTCATCATTAATTATTAACTGAAAACATATTTAAGCATTATTAATTAATCATCCCAACATCATAATAAACAATCAACACAATTCATCATTAAGTACATCATCAAATTAATCACATAGATTCATCATCATCAATCCTCAATAATAATCATTAAAATATGAAAATACTCAAATAATAACAACAATACAAAAATCATACATTTTTATCATGTTAAATCATCATCTAAGCATGGTATAAGGATTACATACTCATAATCAATCATAAAACATCATAAAAATACACATTCCCAATTCCACTTATTCAAACCAAAACCCAAAAAGAGATGTGAGAGTTTGGGCTAGAGAAATGAAATTTCTCTCATCTCACTACTCATCTCAAAGCTACAATATTTTACCTCTTACCTTAAATAAAGTTGGTATCTTTAGTCCTTCACCCCCCCCCCCCCCCCCTCAAGCTCCAAGTTCCTCTTTGCTCTTGCATTTCTCTTCTTTTTCTCCATTTTTCCCAATTCCGAACTGCTACATTCAGAGCACGATTTCTCCCACCTCGTACCTTATTTCGACGATCCCAACGGTCAAAAGTTGCGTTTGGGTGTTGTGAACCTTTCCCTAAAATTATTTAACGATCCGACCGTTAACGAATCCGCAATCGATGTTTTAGTGGGACTGTTGCAAGAAAAACGGGAATGTTTCTTCACTTCCATTCTTTCTCTCCTTTAAGACTCTCTCTCACTTTCTCTTTCTTCCTCCACTAAAATTATCACAAATAATATTCTCTCTCTAATTTTCCCCTTTTATATCTATGTTACCACTCATCAATTACAAAAATATCCTTCATTTAACTCCCTCCTAACCCAATAACCAAAAGCCCAAGAATTCTATTCCAACCAATTAACTTTTATGACTAAATAACATGTATAATCATACTTAGTAACTTAATTAAATAATAATAATACACTTAAGCACAAGTTAATAAACACACGTAATTAAATATAATAATCACACATAAATAAACAATTAATAAAATTGGGTCGTTACAGCACCAAATGTATATGTTATGGTCTTTTATAATGGAGAACGTGTTAGAAATTCTACCGGTGAGGTTTTACAAATATATTATTTATTATTTTTTTTAAAAAAAAAAATATAAAAAACCAAAATTGGGCCTTCTCCCATGCAAAGAACACCACATTTTCACGTGCAAAAAGGTTGGTCAATGTCGACATTGGCATTTCCACCAGGATTGATTATTGGCGACAGCCACAATTCCACCAATACAGAGCACGTCGGTGTTTGTCAAAAGGGAGGTATTATGGAAAAGAAATTGAAAGAATGGGTAACGTTAATTTTTTTTAAGGGCAGTTTAAAAAAAATCATACAATTATCTAAATATTTATCTATAATTTTGAAATGGCCAAATTAGATCTTTTGTTGGTATTGTCAATAATATTCAGTGTCTCTATTTTAATGTTTCAAGACAATCATAATTATTGTTCAACGGTAATAATAACCCCCAATATTAAAAAAAATAATAATTTTATAAAATTTACCATAAAAATACCTTATATCCTTCACAATTGTTACACAAGTATAAAAAACTTCTCTCTTCCATACATCTGAAATGGCTAAATGGTTTCTCTCATCAATTACATTACTCATCACCGTTTTGTTCATCACTAGCATCACCAACCATGAAAAAATAGGAGAACTGTATTCAGTTTCAATTATAGTTATTATTCTACCATTTCTAATTTTAGCGTGGTTTGTTTAGAAATGGTAGAGAAACCTACTTGTAATAACCAGTATTAAATAAAATGCTTTATTTGTATTGATAATTTTCACTAATAGTACTACAATCTCTTCTTTTCCCTCTCCGACTGTCCCATTTTTTTGTTCTTAGAAACCTTATGGGTTTAACCTTACTATTTTGTGGTTGCATGTGAGTTGTTTCAGGAATTGAAGAAACAGAGCAAATTTAGGGGATTTGGATTAGTGATTTTTGGAAGGAATTATGTGAAATTCTTGTTTGGAATATACCTTCAATAAAACAGTAAGTACTCTCTCCATGTAACTCCGAATTAATCAATTCTTGAAGTTCTGAAAAGCTAACGAAATTGCCGTCGTTTTGGTACTAGTTTCGTAAACTTTGGATTAAAATTGAGTTATGTACACACATTTGAATATAGGGTAGTGATGCTGTGAAATAGCTGCTTTGGACTTGTCGGGTAGCAAAAATCTCCCCAAAAAATATAACAGGTACACTCTTAGGTGTTGCATTAGTTGTTTGTATGTAGGCTCGGCTAGCATCGTGTCAAGTTGTGCTTGTAGCGATATTGTCCTAATAGTCGATCCATGTCTCGTGGTTGTAGGAGGGACTCCCAATAATCGTTCAAATTGGTCCCAAACGGGAAAACATTTTTCCGGTTAAGCTTCTCCATAAATTTCTACATCTAATAACATGTTGACGTCTTGGAGAGTTATTGTGCACTCTCCGCTAGGTAAAGCGAATGTATGGTGTTCCGGACTCCATCTCATTATCATCGTTGTGATTACGTGCCTATCCAACGGACAATTCTGGATGCGGACGACGTTACCAAAACCACATTCGTCCAAAAGTGGTAATAATAAATCATGTGGAGGTTCTAAATTTATTACATTGAAAGATCACCAAGATATTAATCTAAAAAAAAATTACATCAAAATTAAAATAATAAAAATGGTCAAGATGGAAAGAACTGATGGACCACTTACGAACCATCATATCTATTCCAAAATTTAGGGATTATAATATGTTTCGTCTACTCATACTGTTTCTAATTAGGACACAAAAAGTCCCTCGTCGACTACCATAATATTTCCAATCATGTTGCCAAAACAACATCGATAGAAACGGTATGGGTAGACGACGAGAGACTATGCGGCCGTTTACCCGAAAAAACTAAAAATATAGATAACAAAAGCAAAAAAAAGATATATTATATATGTTTAAATCGGAGGGAGAGAAAAGAAAGGATTAACAATGTTTTTACACAAATCCACCCTTTTATTGCAAAATAAGTGCAGATACGTTAGTCAACCAAGGTTACATGGCGACACCGCCAATGACGCCAACCAAAAGTTCCCATGGCGACATCAAGGTTTCCACCATCTGACAAAATTTTGTCAAAAGCACATGGCGACACTGGCACTTACGCCATTGCTTGGTAATGGCGACACCAACAACACCACCATCTATAAAGGTCAAAAACAATGTTGTCAGTGCACTGATGGCGACAGTGGCGTTGTAGCCTTTAATATTGACATGGCGACATTAACAATTCCACCATGTGATTCCATGAAGAAAAATATACGTCCCTCGTTCAGCCATGCATTGTTGTTACTTGTACAAATTTATTATAAATACTACTTCAAAATGTAGTAAAGTAATCACAAACATTCATATTTAAAAAAATCACAAAGCACTTGTAGTAAAAAAAATATCACACTCATTTAAAATTATCAATATGGCATCAAATGTATTTGTTATGGTCTTTTATAATGAAGAACGTTTTAGAAATTCTACCGGTGTGATTTTACAAATTTATTATTAATTTTTTAAAAAAAAAATATAAAAGAAAAACAAAACTGGGCTGCCTCCCATGCAAAGGACAACACGTTTTCACGTGCAAAAATGTTGGTCAATGGCGACATTGGCATTTCCACCATGCATGGTTATTGGCGACAGCCACAATTCCACCATTAGAGAGCGCGTCAGAATTTGTCAAAAGGAGGGTATTACGGAAATAAAATTGAAAGAAGAGGTAACGATGATTTTTTTAAGGGCAGTTAAAAAAAAATCACACATAAGTTGCATGACAAGGTTTCTTAACACAAAACAAAATGCATAGATGCATTACAACCTGTCATTGTTTTAAACACAAAACAAATGCATACATGCATTATATATAACCTGCCATTTTTCAAACAGAATTTTTAAAGCATAAAAACATAGCATAGACACATAGTTTTTTCAAAGAAAAAGACAAGACACACAACAGTTAAAAACACACGCCATTTTGCAGCAGCAACACAGTAGCATAACAACTTTGCAGTAGTAGTAGCAACAACACCTAACATCATGCTTTCTCCCCCATTGTCTTCATCAAAAAGAATTAAGGGGTGTGGTAGGAAGTACCCGGTGAAGAAGCATTTGAAGAATAGGATTTGGATGCCTCTGGTATAGTTTCCATGGGTGGAGAAAAGCGGTTAACTTCAGGTAGGTTCAAACCAAATTTTGGGCACATTTCATTTCTTATCCAAGCTCTAAGATAAGAATTTTCTAGAGAACTATATGTCATCTGAGAGTGGAGAATAGCTTGACCATGAGACAATTTTTTTAAATGGCTTCTCATTTTTGAAAAATTCTTATCTTTCTTAGATTTTTTTTACTTTTGGACTTCTTGAAGGTGCAGCTTGGGAAAATGGTGGAGGTTCACAAGTGGGTGTGGAAGAGCAGATTGTGAATTGAGGGTTGATTGGTAGGTTTGTGGCTAGTTTAGGAAGGGTTTGAGAGAAAAAGAGTGAAGGAAATGGAAGATTTTGAGGTGATGGACCAAGATTTTCAAGTATAAATGGTAATTAATTTGAGTGTTGTGGTGAAGATAACGTTTGAGTGTTTTGAGTTGAGTTGTGAAATGCTACACAAGCAGAGGATGATATAAAATCAGAGAAGGAAGACACTTGTGTTGCATTGACATTTTAAGGGATATTTTCAACAATGATTGGAGATGGGTTCTGACATTTTGAGGGATATTTTCAACCATTTTGAGCATAGTTTGGTGAGGGTTCTGACACTCTAGGAGCAGTTTGAGTTTCATTTTGAATGGGAGAGGTTGGTGCAGTGGTGAAGGTTTCTTTATCTCTCTTTCTTTTTCCATTTTTGTATGTCTTAAGACAAGGTTTTTCATTGTTGTTACACAATTTGCAATCATCACAAGGTTCCACAATTTCTGGCTTATTATGTTTCAGATTTTTAGGACCAAAAAAGGATGTGTTTTCTTCGGATTCTTCTCCATCTAAAGGAACTCTAAACTTTTCGAAAATTTTGGTTAGAGCCATGCCATATGGAACACAAAATTTTCTATTTCTCGGCTTGACTTTCATCATGTAGTGAATGATCATATGAGGTAGGTTAAGTTTTTGGCCAGTAAAGAGATGGTGAGTGATTATAAGATCTTCTTCATCAAGAAGAGAGTAACTTCCTTTTCTCGGTAAGAGACCAAATTTACTGATAATGGAAAAAATTCTAGGAAGTATTTTTAAATGAGACGTGTCATAAATTTTTGTGTTTGGGACAAACAAGGGTTTACTTACCTCTTCAAAGGTAGTATTTGCATCAGTATACTATTTGTTTCCAAACAAACAGTTTCCCTTATTTGGTATACCAAGAATATTACTTAGTATGCTAGGGGTTAATTCTATTTCTACATCTCTGACCATTGTTTTTAAAGTGTTAGTTTTGGGTGAAAATTTTGCATTAAAATAAAAATATTGGACTAGCCTAGGATAAAATTTTTCTTTCATTTGTAGAAAACCAGTCCAGCCTTGATTTTCAAAGTAGGATTTAAGCTTGAAATTTTGTTTTTCAAAAGCTTCAAAGTCATGAAATCTACCTGGAGCGACAGTCCTTCGGGACCATTTGAAATCAAAGAGACATTGCTGAACTGACTTGAAATGAGGCTTAGGGCTTTGTGATTTCAAACCTTTAACATAGCGCTTTTTGGTTTTGAAACGCTTCATTGGAACAAAATGTTTTTCAGAGATATCGTCTACAACATTTTCTTTTTCTTTCTGACTGGTAATTTTTTCATTATCAGATTTTGATGAAGAGGATGAACCATGAACAGACAAAGGATTTGTTTCAGAACCCTCGGGAGAGGATTTAGGAGATGGATCATAATCTTCATCAGAGGTTTCACAAGTAATCACAGTTTTTTCTTTTGGATTTTGAACTTGTTTGGTTCCAATTCCAGACACAAGTCGTTGTGACCTATGAGTTGGAGTAGAAGAAGATTTTGATTTCTTGAGGTTTTTTGTTGTTTTTTTTTTTGGGTGTGGTGGTGTTTGGGTTAAGTTTGGTGGTTGAGAAGATGAAGGAAGAATGGTGCTGAGGGGAATGATATTTTCTGGTGATGAGGGTGGAGATGGTGTTTGCGAATGGTGAAGAGGAGCTCTAACAGCAGTCCCCTTGGTTCTCACCATGGTTACTGAGAGAAGGAATTTGAGTGAAATTTTTTTTAAGTGAAGGGATTTGGTTCTGTAACCGAGAGAGATATGTTAACTTTAGGGAGTATGTGGTTAGGTTAAATAACCAAGAGTAATTTGATGGTCAGTATCTTTTAAGATCTTGATAAACTCTAGGTGTAATTAGTGATTTTAAACAATAAGTAAATAGATATTTTCTAAACACAACACATAAACGGAGGAAGTAGAGTGTGTTAACAAAAACTTTATAAATTATTAATTTTAACTTTTGAAGGATTTTTAATGATATTTAATTTTTCTTTTAATAGATTAAAACGATCTTCTACTAATGGTTTAGTAAAAATATCTGCTAATTGATTTTCAGTGTCAACGAAAATTAATTCAATGTCCTTTTTATTTACGTGAAATGAAATGATGTTTAATCTCAATGTGTTTTGATCTTGAGTGCTGAATGAGATTTTTGGACAAATTAATTGCACTAGTATTATCACAATAAATAGGTACATTTTCGTACCTTATAGAGAAATCTTCAAGCTGATTTTTTATCCATAATATTTGAGAACAGCAGCTTGCATCTGATACATATTCAGCTTCAGTTGTAGATAATGCTATTGTGTTTTGTTTTCTGCATGACCAGCTTATGAGTGCTTTTCCAAGAAATTGGCATGCACCGCTTGTACTTTTTCTTTCAATTTTGTCTCCAGCGTAGTCAAAGTCACAATAAGCTATTAAATCAAAAATAGAATCTTTGCTATACCAAAGACCAAGATTATTAGTACCAACAAGATATCTGAAAATTCTTTTTACAGCAGTTAAATGTGATTCTCTAGGAGAAGTTTGAAAACGTGCACATAAGCCAACTGCAAAAACAATGTCTGGTCTACTGGCAGTTAAGTACAATAGAGAGCCAATCATTCCTCTATATTCTTTTTCATGAACAATTTTCCCAGTCTCATCTTTATCTAAATTTGATGATGGATGCATGAGAGTTGCCATTATTTTGGCTTCATTCATTTTATATTTTTTGAGTAAATCTTTAATATCTTTAAAAAAAAATCATACAATTATCTAAATATTTATCTATAATTTTGAAATGGCCAAATCAGATCTTTTGTTGGTAATGTCAATAATATTCAGAGTCTCTACTTTAATGTTTCAAGACAATCATAATTATTGTTCGACGGTAATAATAACCCCCAATATTAAAAATAATAATAATTTTATAAAATTTACCATAAAAATACCTCATATCCTTCACAATTGTTACACAAGTATAAAAAAACTTCTCTCTTCCATACATCTGAAAAGGCTAAATGGTTTCTCTCATCAATTACATTACTCATCATCGTTTTGTTCATCACTAGCATCACCAACCATGAAAAAATAGGAGAACTGTATACAGTTTCAATTATAGTTATTATTCTACCATTTCTACTTGTGGTTTGTTTAGAAATGGTAGAGAAACCTATTTGTAATAACCAGCATTGAATAAAATGCTTTATTTGTATTGATATTTTTCACTAATAGTACTACAATCTCTTCTTTTCCCTCTCCGATTGTCCCATTTTTTGTTCTTAGAAACCTTACTATTTTGTGCTTGCATGTGACTTGTTTCAGGAATTGAAGAAACAGAGCAAATTTGGGTGAATTGGATTTGTGATTTTTGGAATGAATTATGTGAAACTCTTGTTTGGAATATACCTTCAATAAAACGGTGAGTACTCTCTCCATGTAACTCTGAATTAAGCGATTCTTGAAATTCTGAAAAGCTAACAAAATTGCTGTCGTTTTAGTACTAGTTTCGTAAAATTTGGATTAAAATTGAGTTATGTACACACTTTTGAATACAAGATACTGATGCTGTCAAATAGCTGTTTTGGACTTGTTGGGTAGTAAAAATCTCCCCAAAAAATATAACAGGTACATCCTTGGGTGTTGCATTAGTTGTTCGTATGTAGGGTCGACTGACATCGTGCCAAGTTGTGCTTGTAGCCATATTGTCCTAATAGTCAATCCATGTCTCGTGGTTGGAGGAGGGACTCCCAATAATCGTTCAAATTGGTCCCAAACGGAAACACATTTTTTCGATAAAGCTTCTCCATAAATTTGTACATATAATAACATGTTGACGTATTGGAGAGTTACGGTGCACTCTCCGCTTGGTAAAGCGAATGTATGGTGTTCCGTACTCCATCTCATTACCATCGTTGTGATTACGTGTCAATCCAACAGACAATTCTGGATGAGGACGACATTACCATAACCACATTCTTCCAAAAGTGGTAATAATAAATCATGTTCTAAATTTATTACATTGAAAGATCACCAAGATATTAATCTAAAAAAAATTACATCAAAATTAAAATAATAAAAAGGGTTAATAGGCTTTTACCCCATACAAAGTATGCGACTTTTGCGTTACCCCCTATAATTTTTTTTTTTGAGATTACACCTCTGCAAAATTTATTTTTTTGATTTACCCTCCTTTTGCTGACGTGGCAGGCAAAAAAAACAGAATAACCAATTTAAAAAACAATACTTTTTAAATCGATTGAACAAAATAACCGATTTAAAAAGTTTATCCAAGGGGATAAATCAAAAAAATAAATTTTGCAGGGGGTAATCTAAAAAAAAAGTATTATATGGGGTAACGCAAAACTCGCCTACTTTGCAGGGGGGTAAAAGCCTATTAACCCTAATAAAAATGGTCAAGATGGGAAGAACTGATGAACCACTTACGAACCATCAGATCCATTACAAAATTTAGGTATTATTAGGGACGGATCCAAAAAAATTTATATGTGGGGTCAAGATCAAATTTTTTTTAATCGACAAATAATTTATCAAAAACTCAAATATGATAAACAATAGGTATACAAATGGTTAATTTTTTTTTATTTTAATTTTTTAACTTTGTTGTGTTTGTGTGAAAAAGTGAACATAAAAGAAGGGTTTTTGTATTTGTTGATTTTGCTAACACAATTGGAAGAGGGAGAAACCTATTCAGGTATTTTTCAATTTTCTTCTTTAATTTTTTACAGATAAAAAGTAATAAAATTAAGGGATAAATAAGTTTCTGGTCCCTATAAATATTCCAAGTTTTGTTTTTATTTCCTCTAAAAAATTTCTTCTACTTTTAGTCCCTCAAAAGTTTTCAATTAACGCTTTTAGTCCATACTTTTAAATCTTCTCATGTATAAACTTCATATTTTTGAATGAATTTTTTTTATGAATGTTTAAAATATTATAAGAATCTCTCCCAAAAAATTGTTTTGAATTTTTTAACAAAGAGTAAATTAAATATAAATTTTTATTTTTTTGTTGCTTAAAAATTCACATTTAATTAATGTTTCGTTAAAAAAATCCTTTTTTTTTGTGAGTGATTGTTAAAATATTCTAAACTTTTCTGGAAAATTTCATTAAAAAATATGAAGTCTACATAGGAGTTGATTTTAAAGTAGGGACCAAAAGTGTTCATTGCAAATTTTGGGGGACCAAAAGTCGAAGAAAATTTTTAGGGGGACTAAAAACAAAACTTGAAATATTTATTGGGACCAGAAACATATTTATCCCTAAAATTAAAAGGTAGATTTACGTTTCCAATACCGATATAGTTAAAGTACTTGAACTATTTTACCAATTATGTAGTGTGAGGACTATTTCATGAGGGGTCAATATATAAAAATTATCTATTATTGGTTAAAAAATAAAGAAACAAGTGGGGTCAGCCCATATTTGCTACTACTTGGATCCGTGCTTGGGTATTATAACATGTTTCGTCTACTCATATCATTTCCAATTAGGACACAAAAAGTCCCTCGTCGACTACCATAACGTTTCCAATCATGTTGCCAAAACAACACCGATAGAAACGATATAGGTAGACGACGAGAGACTATGCGGCTGTTTACCCGAAAAAAACTAAAAATATAGATAACAAAAAAAAAAGATATATTGTATATGTGTAAAGTGGAGGGAGAGAAAAGAAAAGATTAGCAATGTTTTTACATAAACCCACCATTTTAAAGCAAAATAATTGCAGATATGTCAATCAACCAAGGTCACATGGCGACTTCGCCAATGACGCCAAACAAGTTACCATGACGACATCAAGGTTTCCACCATCCGACAGTATTCTGTCAAAAGCACATGGCGACACTGTCACTTACGCCATTGCTTGGTAATGGCGACACCAACAACTCTGCCATCTGTAAAGTTTAAAAACAGTGATGTCAATGCACTGATAACGACACTGACGTTGTAGCCTTTAATATTGACATGACGACATTAACAATTCCACCATATGATTCCATGAAGAAAAATATACGTCATTCAGTCAGCCATGCATTGTTGTTACTTGTTCAACTTGTACAAATTTATTATAAATACTACTTCAAATTGTAGTAAAAAATCAAAAACCTTCATATTTAAAAAAATCACAAAGCACTTGTAGTAAAAAAATATCAGACACATTTAAATTTATCAATATGTCACCAAATTTATCTGTTATGGTGGTCTTTTATAATGGAGAAAATGTTAGAAATTTTACCAATGTGGTTTTACAAATTTATTATTTATTTATTTTTTAAAAAAAATATAAAAAAAATTTGGCTGTCTCCCTTGCAAAGGACATCACATTTTCACTTGCAAAAAGGTTGGTCAATGGCGACATTGATATTTCGACCATTCATGGTAATTGGCGGCAACCACTATTCCACCATTACAGAGCGCGTCAGAGTTTGTAAAAAAGGGGGGTATTATGGAAATAAAATTGAAAGAAGGGGTAATGTTGAATTTTTTTAAGGGCAGTTTAAAAAAAAAATACAATTATCTAAATATTTATCTATAATTTTGAAATGGCCAAATCAGATATTTTGTTGGTCTTGTCAATAATATTCAGTGCTTCACCTTTAATGTTTCAAGACAATCATAATTATTGTTCAACGGTAATAATAACCCTCAATATTAAAAATAATAATAATTTTATAAAATTTACTATAAAAATACCTCATTTCCTTCACAATTGATACATATAAAAAACTTCTCTCTTCCATACATCTGAAATGGCTAAATGGTTTCTCTCATCTATTACATTACTCATCATTGTTTTGTTTATCACTAGCATCACCAACCATGAATAAATAGTAGAACTGTATGCAGTTTCAATTATAGTTATTATTCTACCATTTCTAATCTTAGCGTGGTTTGTTTAGAAATGGTAGAGAAACCTACTTGTAATAACTAGTATTGAATAAAATGCTTTATTTGTATTGATATTTTTCACTAATATACTACAATCTTTTCTTTTCCCTCTTTGACTGTCCCATTTTTTTGTTCTTAGAAATCTTATGGGTTTAACCTTACTATTTTGTGCTTACATGTGAGTTGTTTCAGGAATTGAAGAAAGAGAGCAAATTTGGGGGAATTGGATTGGTGATTTTTGGAAGGAATTATGTGAAATTCTTGTTTGGAATATACCTTCAGTAAAACGGTAAGTACTCTCTCCATGTAACTCCAAATTAAGTGATTCTTAAAGTTCTGAAAAGCTAACGAAATTGTCGTCGTTTTGGTACTAGTTTCGTAAAATTTGGATTAAAATTGAGTTTTATATAAACGTTTGAATATAGGGTATTGATGCTGTCAAATAGTTGTTTTGGATTGTGGGTTTATGTGCTCAAGCTACGCAAACATATGATTGAGAGCGCATTGAACAACACGAAACTGCTGGAATCCCAGGTGGGTTTCTTTAAGTAGTCTTGACAATAGTCGAAAAAATAAGAATTTTATTTATTTGATAAGTTAGACAGCTTAGACACATGAGTTAGAATGATTTTTGACTGTTTGCTATGAATGAATAATTTCTCATCCTCTTGAACTCATTTTTGTGTTGGAATTGTAGTTATTAATTGGAACAATCATGTTTTATGAATTAGGGGCCACCGAGTTGTGTTTCACTCTTGTTTGAAAATGAAAAATTCATGACAAAACCTCAATTTATGATGCATGAATCGATTGGTACTCTGTGTGAATCAATTGGTGACTCTGGAAAGTTGAATTTCCTATTTTTGTACTGTGTGAATTGTAACGCTCCTAATCGATTCGCATGCAATAATTAATATAAATCATTCAACATACAAACAATCAAGGCATTACGTAACTTGAACTCAATTAATAGCATGCATTTGATTTGTTCAAAGACAACGAAAGCATTAAACTATCATAATCATAACTCATAGCATTTAAATCCAAGCATGCAAGTCATAAATCATATTACAACTTCAACTAGGTACTTCCACAAATGAAGACCCATTACATAATTAAAGATAAGATAAGTAGCAAGGTCATACATAAGTCTTAAAACAAGCGAAAACTAAGGTACTAGTTCTAGCAAGGTTACAAGTATCAGAGCAAATCCTAGACCTCTAAGCTTCTAGAATTCTCCTACTCTTCACCTTACCAAGCTAAGCTAGTTATCACAAGCTAATCTCCAAAGCCACGGGATCACTCCTCAAGTGAAGAATCTGGACCTAAACCATACACATACACAAAAATAGAGAGTTAGTTACAATTCAAGTTCATAACAATAAGCATAGTATACACTTATATTATGTAAGCAACTATATCATAACTAAATCATACTCATACCACATTGTACTAGCAACCTACAATATCATGGTAATATCATACTCCTTAACAAATGTCGAGACATTTAATCAAATTCACATAACTCAACCATTCACAAGATTAAAATGGAATACAATCACAATTATCAAGTATCAACTAGAGTGCACAATTCCCTAATGCAAACTAATGCAAACACATAATGTATGTCACCCTAGACATATCTAATGCATGTGGTACCATCGTCTTTATTAGAGTATTTCACCTCTAATATCCTTCTTTATCAAATATTATCATTTGATATCCTTCTTTATTAGAATTACTCAATTCTAATATCCGACTCAAATATGAATGCATGAATGTACACATACCAATTAATGATGATAGTATTATTCCTCTACTCATGACTAATAGGCTACTCATCCCTATTAATCCTTCTCAATTCACATCACAACTCATCATCATATCATCATTAAGGCATACATTCAAGCAAGTTATCACATCACACAATATCTAGCTAATCATGGATAATCATCCTCAATTTCAATCAACCATACATATATAATTATATTATCATCATACAAACCGAAGATCCAAGTCACTTCAAGCTTAAACATGTTACAGAGTTAGATCTAAGCATGTTATGAACCATATCTATCATGCAAAGCTTAAGGAAAATTCTCAAATCAAGCTATGGTCGCTGGGCGAACTCCAGCGATGAACCAGCGAAGAGTTCCAGGGGCATCGTCGCTCCCAGCGAAACCTGACGACGGACTACTCGCTAGTGCTCGCCGAGCGAGCATTCAAATTCTGGGTTTGCTGAGCAAGAACATGAATATTCGCTTGGCGACGACTCATTCGCTCCCAGCGAGCACGCCCAGAATTTGTGCTCTGCTCACGGGTTTTGTATAAAATTGCTTAAAAAATCACATTTTTCAAGTTATAAGCTCCTAAAGCTACCACCTTTAAGCATACATATCATGTATAAGTCTAGAAGTACACATTTTAACATCATCAAACATCATTTCAAGAGAAAAGCAAGGATTTTTCATGATTTTGTTCAAAACCCATTTTCAAATATCAACAACAACAAATCATGCATAGCATACAAATTTGATCATGGAAATTGAAAATAGAAACATGCAATAACATGTTAACATCAAACAACAACATATTAAAGCATGAAACACATTCCCTCAATCCCCATTCCCAACCAAGAAGAGATGAGAGGGTTTGGGTGTGGAGAATAGACATCTCCCCCCTCTTTGATCATCTCACATGAATTGTATACTACTCTCTAACCTTAGAAATGATGAATTTCTGATTCTTCTTCTCCTCTTGAGCTTTCTCTATTCTTCCCCTCTACTTCCTTCTCTTCAAGACTTTCTCTTTCTACCTCTTTCTATTTTTCAAAGTTATGAGCATTCTCTATCTATTCTCATAACTCTATCCTAAACCTAGCTTACTAAAGACCATAATGTCCCTCTCCTTAACTTAGGCCCATTAACACTCAAGCCCAACTCTTATTATTACAACTCTATTAAAACCTATTCTACTCAATAACTCTATTCTTTCCCAAAATAGCCATAATTCCTAATTAATTACCAACCCATTATAAAAATACTATAAAAAGGTTAACAAACTCAAATTAAAATAAATAAATAAATAAATAAATACGGGTGTTACATGAATCGATTCTCCAATTTTCTCTGACTTGGTGAATCAATTCATGGCTGTCCAGAGTGGCTTTTTCACCGACCAACTGATTCATCAGTCTTCCCTGATTTGCTGACGATCGAAGTTAGACCTGGATTGTCTCCTGACAAATGCAAGTTTCATCCCTTGTTATTCTATTAGGCTTTAGTTTTCCTTTCCCCTGTGATGCATTCGTTGTTAAGTTGTATTTGTCGTAACTTGTAAATGAACGAAATTGATCTGTAATTTTAATGTATCCCGATTCAATTATGTATATTCCTATTGATATTTTAGACAATCGATATAGGGTGTTATATTTTTCTTGCAATAAATTTTTTGTCAATAATATAACTTATCTTTTCAAAATTACATACCAATTATTAATAGAAAGAAATAATAATCGTTTACTTCTTTCCATTTAATTAGGTGTATTTTCACAAAAATTTAATTAATGCCTCTCGAACTTTAAAACTTGTTGAAGGAAAAGAGAGAAAGCTACGTATCACTAATTATTTAAAAACTTAAAACAAAATCAAATTTAAAATTAGTTTGGTAAGATATATTATAAAAGTCAAAAAAATATTAAAATTCACTATACAAAAATAAAAGGCTTAAATAGTGTTTTAGTCCCTGCAATTGTCCTTCATTTTGAAAAGAGCCCCTGTTAAAAAAAAATTGATTTTAGTCCCTGCAAAATTTGAAAGTTTTGAAAAGAGCCACGAACAGGAATCCTTGATGCCATGTCTCCATTTTATTGATATGTCACCACTACTATGATATTATGTACTATCTTACTATAGTCAAAATGGGGTAAACCGGAAAAAAACATTACAAGGAGGGTAATCGATTTTTTTTACAGGGGATAAAATAAAACACGCCTGCTTTGCAGTGGAGTGAAAACCTATTTACCCTTACTAATATTTTGTGCTTTGTTGTTTTAACTAAGTAATTGTGTTGAAGTGGTTAATTAACTCTACAAAATAACATATTATTTGGGAGAACATGCACGAGTTCAATTTTTGGGTAGAACAATATTTGGTCTACATAACACTTTGTCATATTTCTTACTACTACAAAAACAAAGTGTACTTTCCTTAATTTTATTTTGTATACACTATTATTGTAAAACTTTTTAGATGATACAACTCGATAAATATATCCAATAAGTTGTGATTGAACACATGTACAAAAATGTTATAGAAATAATTTATAAAAACTTAACAATCTTAACAAAAACTACAATTGATACATTCTCTTATATGTATGAACATATAACACCTTTTATTAAAGGGGAAGGAATTTATGAGTAAAACTCATAGGTCTTGGCTTTAATTATGATTGTCCTCAATCCACCAATAGGTGATAAAATCATTAAACAAAGACCAAACACAATGCATATCTGCAATAAGTGAAGCAAAATATATTAAACCTTGTCTTAAAAAAAATGATAAATTATAAAAAAGAACTTAACAAAAAACCAAATATACATACCCAATTAGTCCACCATGACAAGCCAAATTTCTTTGGTTTGTGGATTGAAAGCCACATGATACAGGGAAGCTGAAAATACATTAAAATGAATAAGTAACTAAAATTATAATATTACTAAGAAAATTTATTAGTTTGAAATTTGCAATTGTGTATGGCTTACAAAGTATGTTGTTGGAGCAAAAGCAAATCCTCCAAAAAATCCTAGAAGTCCGTCGAAAAAAGGAAATGTAATAGCAATGAACATTGTAAATGCTGAAAAGAGAAGAAAAAAAAATTGTCATTACATAGAATCACGTGAAAAATATTTGAAAACTTAGACATAATATTTTTTTTTCAATTATAAAGAACTTAATTACTTACCCACATACACATTACGCACAATAAACCGAAGCATTGTACTTGGTTCAAATTTCAATTTCTTCACCATTACCGTTTCAATCATGTCAAACACCGGCATTGCATATATCTATATCAAAAATCACAGTGTTAAATTAAGATATTTGACTTTAATTTAATATATACAAAAAATAAGTATATAAAATGACTAATAACATAAATTTGACACAAGTCTAAAAAACAATACTACTCTTTCCATGAATATAAGCCATTTTGGAAGAAAATATTGTCCTTAAATATAAATATCATTTCAAATTGTTAGATATATTTATTACTTTTTTTGTACACATTAACTAATATTATATGCATCAATCATTAAGTGGCCAACTTTGAATCAGCCACGTCATAACGTCACAGACATCTATGTATTTTTCTATCAAAATATATATATATATATATATATTATGTACATATAATGGAACTTAAAAACCTATGTGAAAGAAAAAAACATAAACGACTAATCTAATACAATTAAACATTTAAAGACTGCAAAATATATCTTACCTAATTAAGTAAGGTATATTTTGCGATCTTTAAATAACAAAGAAGTTGAATTTTACCTGGTAGCTTCCAATTACATGAATAACAACAAACATATTAGCCATCGCAATAAGCCATTTTGGTTTGTTTAAAGAGATGAGGATGTCAGGATCCACCTCATTTCCAAAAATCCAATAACCAATAAGAGCAACAGGAAAGTAACACAAAGCCACAACAATGTATGCAACAACTACTCCCCTCCACATAGGAATCTTGGATGGTTTTTCAGGTGTAGATGGAATTGTTGCTTGAATTTCCAACACAACATTGTGTCCAGCATATGCAAAAGCAACAGATCCAAGTGCATTAAAAAAGTCAAAGACTGTTCCTGCAGTACTATGTGACTTATATCCATATTGTACATCTTCTTGTTTTCCTTTATCTATACTTGCTGCCCAAGAAATTGTAGAGTAACTGTAAGAAATGAAAACATCAAAGTTTAATTAACATTTTTGTCTAGAGTGATTCATGGATTTGGATTCACTACTATCACAATTTTGGTAATTGTTGACTAAGATGAAGATCATAAGACTCATATTTCAATCTTGATTTCTAAACATAGTATATGATATTATGTACTATCTTACTATAGTCAAAACCTATTAATTGGAATGTCTATATATATGGATTGGAAAATGCAAGCATATATCATGAAGATTAAAGTAATATTAGTGTTGGAGAGTTTGGGGAAACTCGGGAGAAACATCGGATTAAATGTTTCAGGATTACAATAGAGTGAGACGTCACATCTCCACCCAAAATCCAAGGCATTAGTTTAATGAGTCACCTCACATATAAATCCAACTCTCTTCCCCATTCATAGTCGATTTAAGACTTAACCATTCAGAATTGTTACCCAACAATAAATTGTTGAGTGTGTTTCAAGGATTTGGATTCTCTATTGTCGCAATTCTAGGTCATCGTTGACCTTATCTATTAGATGAAGATCAGAAGGCTCGGATTTCAAGTAGTATATCTGGTTTCTCTTAAAAAAGATTGTATATGGGTTGTGCGATCTTCATCTATTGTCAAAATTTGTAAAATGCAAAATATCTCTGGTCGGGTTTCATAGTGTTTTTCTCATTCACTAAGAAAAATATGACACTATTAATAAAATTGAAAACAGCAACAGAAATTAGATAATGATGAAATAAAACTAGTAACTAAATTTTGTGTCTCTAAGACTCAGCAACGAAATTAGAGACTAAATTATCTTTTTTTTTTCATCTCTAAATTTTCATCGTTATTTCAACTTTGTAAAGTAAAATTCCGATTAATCATAAAATATTTTGAAGTATAGAAAAAATTATTTACCTAAATGACATAACTGCTGCAGCCAAGGAAACACCAGAAATTGAGTTGAAATCAGGGAGATGAGACAACACAAAGTGAACAGAAGCAAATATCATAATGAAATAAGTTAATTTGATCTTTTTGCAATCTGAACAAACTGTATCATGGAACTTTTGCAATGATGTTCCTCCAGTAACCATATAAACAATGTTAACTGCAACTTCTACCACAAGTTGTTGAGGTACCACAATATAAAGACCTAGTTTTTTGCCAAAAGCATGTTGACCCAATTCATGGTATCTATCAAAACGTTTTCCAGGAACCATTTCATGCATCTCAACCATTTGCCATAATGTGTATAATGTGATGATCCATGAAAGTATAAGAATGGTTACACCTGGACCCCTGTACAATAAAATGTGATCCTCAAGTAAAAAAAATTGGCATTTGAAACATATTTTATGTGTCTATGTCTCATTTCAAATATTTTTGTCTTAGATTATTTGTCATTTTATACGGTAGTTACAAGTAGTCTTATAAGTATAGCTCAAATGATAGCTACCAGGAATATTATTGGAGTGGCCGAAGTTCGAACCCTGAATTTCATATTTCTCCATATTTAAATGTGTGAGTCTAGCCATTAGACTACTTAAGCAAAAAAAAGAAGAGTAATTGCAAGTATATATAGTGGACAAATAATTAGGATATATGTTTGTTACAAATTATAAAATAAATAATTTTGATATTCAATAATTAATTGTTAGAGATTTTTTAATAACGCTGAAAGAAGTTGTTTCGTGTTGGTTTAGCATAATTAAAATATATTTTTTTTAAAAAATAAAACAGTTATAAAAATTAATTTTTTTGAGAAGCTACTTCAAACAGTTTCTCATTTAAATCAATTTTTTTATTTTTTCCTTCTTCAAATTCTTATTTTTCTAAAATCGGTAATAAATAGATGAAAATTTTGAAAAAAAAATCAAAAAAACATTACAATCAAGCCTCGTAATGAAAGTAGAGTGATATTTTATTCTTAATTTAGGACCGGTTTGGATTTAGCTTATTTTTAAGCTTATGAAAATAATTCATGTAAATAAATAAACTTTTATGTTAATTTATAAGTTTTTACTGACAAAAATTGTATCATTGTATCTTTATAAACAATTTTCTATCATAAACTACCTTGAAAATGTTATAATAATATATAAAAGTTCATTTATTTGTATAAACTCATTCACATAAGCTCAAAAATAAGTCAATTCAAACATATCCTTATTACTTTTCAATTTTCATTGAAAATTAGTATTAAGTAAACATTTTCCTAAAAAATGTATAATTTAAATGAAGCAGAAAGAATACTACTAATACTTACAAAAATATACAGAGAAAATAATACTTACAAAACTTAGATGTAATGATTTTTTTCCCTTCCAAGATTTTGTAATAAAAATATGTTCAAATATAAATAAGTCTTTTTTATTAGGAAAAAAAAAGAAGCTCATCCTACAATGCAATATATTTGGGTTTGAATTGAAAATATACCATCCAAGTTGTGACATGGCATGAGGAAGACCAAGAACACCAGCTCCAACCATGGCAGTGACATTGTGAAAAGCTGAGTACCACCATTTTGCATTCCTTTTAGATGTAATTGGAAGCCACTCATCAATTCTCTTGTCCCTTTCTGATTTTTCTTCAATCTATTTTGCCAATAATAATAAATAAAATGAATTTCCAATGAATTCAAACTACATATATAATCGATATCTTCATATATCTACTAGAGCATATATATCCACCCCTAATCATGTGTCCTTTTCAATTAGTTTAGAAATAGTTTTTGACATTAAACTTGCATTGTATTTTTTTTATAGGTACTTACATTATACTTTACTAAAAAAAAGGTTTTTATTTTAATAGTTATATATATTATACTTCACTAATAAAAAAGAAATAACTTTGAGTAATTGAATTGTAAAAAACAATTTTGAGTAGTTTAGAAGGTAAATTGACCTATTTATTTATTTATTTATTTATTTACATAACAAGGAATGATACACACCTCACAAGTCACAACTTAACTAATGAGTAGATTATGTAATATGTAAGGTGTTTATTATCATGCCTAATGTAATTACTAGCTTATAGGTATATTATATTAAGATTAAAATAGGAGTAACTTGTAAAAGTGCTTATCTCTAACTAGAGCTTGACATTTTGACTTTTAAAATGCTTCCGAGTCTTCGATTTGACTAATTAGACAATTTGCCTTTCAATTTTCGCACGATATCTACACGCACGTAACATTACTTTTCTTGATTTTTTATTTTTTTTCTCCTCATATTATTTAAATCTTTTAAAATGTCGATATAGCTGAACTGAACAAAATTAATCGATAGAGCCTTTTAGACAGTCTCTTGCATCAAGTAGTTCCAGCCTCCTTCCGATCGCAGTTGCGGAAGATTGAACCGTGGTCCTCTCTATCAAGTTCAGCATCAATCACCACTAAACCAACTAACGATTGATACCTCTATCATTTCTTGGTTGGTTAGAACTTGGAATTTTGCAAAAAAATAATACAAAACTAAATTAAATTTAATTGATTAACTAAAAAAATCAAACTAAACTAATTTATTATACCTCTAGTTACTTCCATTATAAGGCAAAGGATGAAGACATTGATTGGTTGAATTTTCTGTTTTGAGGAAAAGTAAAATGTATGACGTGGCCTATATGGTGTATCTTATTTTGTTTATATATTTTTTTTAATTGGTTATGTATTTTGGTGATTTTTTCCATATAGAAAGGTTTTACAAATTGAGAAAGGATTTACAAATAAAAAATTAGGTGATTTTGATTACTTATCTTATGTATATTTGTTTTCTGCTTTTTTCTAGCGGTAAAACTTACATATTAAATAATAAAAAGCAAATAATTCCGAGTATGAACTTGCACCCTAACATATCAAATATTCATGCAACTTTTTACAAGTTATATTTATTGAACATTAATCTCATATTTTAAACTTTTTTTTTTTTGGTGCAAATCTCATATTTTAAACTTACTAATAGATGATTAATGTATAGATTATATATGCTAAATTAAACTCATAGTTTCAATAAAAGAGTATGATCAGAAGTTATAAATATCTACCAAAAGAACAAAATAAAAACAAGATAAGCAAAAAAAATTAAAGAGTGATAAGATTAAGATATAAGATATGATGATTAAGAGAAACTTACAGTTCTTTGGTGATCAGGACTAGACTTGTGATGACCATTTAATGATTCAGTTTCAAAACTTGCCATAATTGAAGAAAATATTTTGCAAGAAAACAGAGGAATAAACAGATGAAGAGAGCACACAAAATAGAGAAAAATGTCTTGGTTTGGTTAGAAATAAAAACCAATTAATTATATGGTGACTCTCTCATGTAATGTATTCTAAATGAACATAATGTAATGTGTATTTATAAGAACATGGTATCTCATGCCACGTTGAATCACTCATAGTCATAGTAGTACTTGTTTATTTGATAGAATAGTCATAGGTCTTATTAAATTAGAATTAGAATAATTTGTATCATTGTACAGCAATTTCTTATTTTGTAGTTTTATATAAGTCCAATGTGCTGTATTTATTCATTTCTAAGTTTACTTCCGATTCCACATTATTTTTGGTAATATAATACTAAAAATGTGAAAGATGAATCTGCAATGAAACTCATGTTTTTTTTTTACCATCAGTTCAATCTGGTTCGGGGTCAGTTTTGACATCAATTGGTTTCAGTCCCTTCCAATCGCAGTTGCGGGGGATCGAACTGTGATCCTCCCTACCAAGTTCAGCGATAATCACCACTGAACCAACTAACGATTGGTGTAAAGAAAGAGGAATGAAAGAAAATTATGGAAATGAGTAAATGATCGAATTTGAACTAATTTTAGTCCAAATTTATTTATTGTTGTAATTTTCTTTCCTCCCATTTTATCCATCATACCAAACACACATAAAATATTCTTTGCTCGACACTACATAGATTAATCTCTTAAAATAATATTTTTACTAAAATATTCTACAAGTTATATGAGCATTGTTATTTAATAAGAATTATTTGTTCAAGAAAGAGAATAATTCATAAAATTAAGAAAATTTGACCAATCAAAAATTAAAATTGGCTAACCATACATGAGCGAGAGAGTAATTATAGTTTGTAAATGTTAAATGTTGTCACATAAAATTCTTCTTTTTCTTATATCAAAATATTCTTACCATTTTCCATAAGTTATTAGTTTGTTTTCTTAAAAATAGCGCATGTAATAATAATTGGGGATATAATTGAAAAATATTCCATTAAAAAGTGAGAATGATATTCATTTTAAAACAAAATTTTATTCCTAAATTTTATTCCTTTTGAAAGTATAATTTATTTTTCTTTTGATATTATAAATAAAATAATCTAAATTTGTTTTCGACACAAAATAAAATAATTCAAATCAATACATAAAGGTCCACAAGTCCTAACTCAACTGACAATAATGTTGAAATTATTAGGTTGAACGTCATGACTTGGACTCGTACCTCAACTTTCTTACTTGTGTGTATGAATTTATATTAACTTTGTCATTTTATCTATCTAAAAAAAATAGCTCAGCTAGTTGGATATTTTATATAATATGCTAGAGTTTGAATCTTCATACAACCATTATTCATTTTAAAAAGTGATCACTAAACTACCTTATAAAAAAAGGTTTTATTTTTTCTCTAATTTATTCCTTGATAATTTGGAGATATATATATCCATCAACTAAAAAGAACAACTTATACATATTTTTTTTTGTACAAGAACAACTTATATTTATGTGACATAAAAGTTGGTTACATGTTGATGATAGGAATTCATACTGCATTTTCAGTATAATTTTATTAGTAAATTACAGCACTTTAGACCAATTACAAAGCAAATTCCTAAAGAAATGAAGTTACTTGCGCAAGAAGTCAGGAAATTCATGAAAAAGCTAAAAAGAGCCAAAAATGAGCAAAATTGTGCTGTTCATCGCAGCACGATGGTTTTCATCGCAGCACGATGGTTTTCATCGCGCTACGATGAGAGCGACTTGTTGGGCAAGAAAAGAACAGAAGAAAATCTGAAGAAAATCTTTCATCGCAGTACGATAGCACACATCGCAGCACGATGAGGTTACTTGGCGACCAAGGTGATCAAACGCACATGATCAGTTATAATTTTGAACTGAATCTTTCTATCGCAGTGCGATGGGTATAGCGCAGCACGATGGCAAATTTAAGCCCATTGCGAAAACTATAAATAGAGCTCCCTTTTCCTCATTTTATTCATTCAGAACGGAGAGAACTACTACTCTCTAGAGGAAAAGGAGTCAGAGCTCTAAGGTTAGGTTTTCTCTTATGCATTTTTATATTCTTGTAATTTAATTATGCATTTTAGTAGCTAAACCCTCTAAGGGTTAGGTGGGGAGATGAACTCCCTTAGGAATGCTGGAATCATGTAATTTGGTACTAAGTTTATACAATTGTCTATTCAATTTTATTTATTCAATTGTCTATGTTTTAATTACGTAACCTGGTTGATGTACACAATTAGGGGACGCTCTTAGGGTTTGTGATATCTAGTATTGTGCCTCAATGCCAGGGATTACCACTGGCCGGCAACTAACTTGTAGGGTTAGTGATCTAGTATTGTGCCTCAAAACCGGCAGCCAACCCCGATCAATAGATGATAGCTTAATAAGTTAAGGGTAAAAGAACTAATGAAACCATACTTAATTGACTACATATTTAGAGTCTAATCACTAGGGTAGGAATGTGACAACGTAGCTAACACGGGTTCCTTGTCTAGTAATCAAGATTCTCTATACTCGTAATTAAGGTAATTATCGTACGCGGTTTTTACTAATTATATTAGTTCATCAGTAAGTAAGAATGAATAGGCAACGATATAGCTCCAACTACCCAGCAGGACTTAGGGAGGGATTCAACACACTTAACCTACCTTTTCTCATCTGAAGCAAACTTTATTTCTTAAATTCTAAAATCAATCAACCTTAAAATCAAAGCGGAGGCAATCTCACCCACTCCTAGAATAAGCTTAGTAACCTAGGCGCTGTCCCTGTGGATACGAACCCATCCTAACTAAGGGTGCGGATTATTACTAGACGATAGACTGGTACACTTGCCAAACCGTAGTCACATGTCAAGGGTCCATTTTGAATAACTTATTTTTGACCTTATATAAAACCGCTTATGCAAATAAATAAGATTTTATGTTAATTTATAAGTTTTTATTTACGAAAATTGTGTTTTTACTTATATTTTTGCATAAACTACATTAATAAACTTATAATAATGCATAAAAACTTATTTATTTGCATAATTTTATTTAAGCTCAAAATTAAATTATTTCAAACGAGCCTTAATTGTAAATATCACATGTAAATTCTATTTTCATTGGTTACTGGATCAATATCTCCGAATTATCAAGGATAGAGTATGTATGGGCTAAAAAGAATGAAAATTACTTTTGCTTCCCTACGTTACTCGCGCACCATACGTGTTTCCTATTTTATTCTTCCGGCTATTTAAATAGCATACGTTATAAATTTAAAAATGAAAAATTTTGAGAAATATATCGTCCGCTATTTAAGTAGCAGACGTTATAATGATAAGATATTTTTTGGGTATTCGCTACTTAAATAATAGACAATAGTATTTTGATAAAATTGTATAGCGCGCGGGAAAAAGTGTAGATGATAAAATAACATCTCAAAATGAATTGGACAATTGGTTAAGTTAAACCCACAAAAGGCGGAGACAGTAGTTTGAATTTGAAAGTAAAAAAAAAGGGTTAATAGGTCTTTACCCCCTGTTAAGTGGACGTGTTTTGCGTTACCCCCTACTAAAAATTTCTTGAAGAATGCCCCCTTGCAAAGTTTTTTTTTTTGGTTTCCCCCCTTTCCCTCTCTTGGATGCATGAAATTTTAACTTTTTAAATCGGTTGAACAAAATAACCGATTTAAAAAACATAACTTTTTAAATCGGTTAAATAAAATAACCGATGTAAAAAGTGCACTTAAGGAGGGAAATAAAAAAAAAAAAAAAACTTTGCAAGGGGGCAATCTTCAAAAAATTTTTAACAGGGGTAACGCAAAACACGTCCACTTAGCAGGGGGTAAAGACCTATTAACCCTAAAAAAAATATGTGGTTAGACGCGTTGAGAATGAAAGTCAAAGAAAAAGAGTTCTTAGACGTGACGTACATGAATAATGAAATTGTAATTAAATGAATTTTTTTATTGAAATTTCAAACAGAAACAAATCGTTGACTTTGAATATATTTTAGTACTATGTTTTTGAGTATCTATTTTCCTCGTCGTGGTCGAAATTTCATGGAAATAATTCAATTATTTTGCATCCAATTAGGATTTGCCAACAACATTATTGTAAAGTTTTATTATGCATTTGAGAATAATGTGACAACTTTATTTGAAGAACTTGGACACATGGAGGATGATCCAAGTGATAAGGAAATGAGAGGGGAAAAAACAAAGAAGATGCTCAATTTATAAACAAATATTTTTCAAATGAATGATATAAGAGAAAGTTAATATAAGTTTTATGTTAGAAATTATTATAAATAAATATGAGGTTCTGTTTGGTTCAGTATTATTTTAGCTTTTTATTCTGAAAATTGCTATCTAGGTCCCCATGTTGATGATCTCGGGCCCCCCAAAATCCCAAAATACCCCCATTTTTGCACCCAGGATACTTTGGTTTCTAGGAAACGAAATCGGAGAAAACTAAAATTTTGTCTTCTAGGTGACAAAACACACAATTTTGTCTTCTAGGTGACAAAATTTCAAAAAATGGATTTTTCGGTAACTACGAGACGAAATTGTGTGTTTTGTCCCAGATGTTCACGACAAGGCAGACCTACTACTTTTAACCAAAATTTCGTCTTCTAGTTGACAAAACACACAATTTCGTCTTTTAGGTGACAAAATTTCAAAAAATCGGTGTTTCTGTAACTACGAGACGAAATTGCGTGTTTTGTGCCCATATGTGCGCGACAATGCAGGCCTACTATGTTTTAACATAATTTCGGTTTCTAGGTGACGAAATTTGTTTCCTTCGTTTTCTAGGATACAAATGTTTATAAGGACATTTTAGTCACGACGGATGGGCCTGCGAATAATAGTAGGGGGCCTAAATAACAAACTTCTTTATTCTCTTAAGAATTTTAGTTGGGCCAAACACAATTTTAATAAAACTCTTAGCCATAAAAAACAGCTTTTCTTTAATGTGTAAAATTGAATCAAAAGAGCTTCTAAGAGAAGAGGTTGAAACCTACTTTTGGGAAAAAATTCTGAGCTTTTTTGTTATTATCTTTAGTAAATTTAGTTTAATCTAGTTTGTTATCATCTTTTCTTAAGTTTCATATTAATCTTTAGTTTGTTATTAATTTTTTTTATAAAAAAAATATATATTTTACCAAATAACTTTGAAGTTAATTTTTTTTTTTTACCAAACAACTTTATCTTTTTTCTGAAAAGCTATTATTTCCACTTTTAACTTTCAGATAGCTTCTAAGACATAAAAAAGTCAGGCCAAATAGACCATGAGTCTAACTCATCCTCACAAAACCGGCTTGTAAGATGAGTACTATTATTTGCTTATAAACACTTGTCAAAGTCATCTTATATTCCCATGTCCAGAATTAAACAAGTTGGAAAGTGGACTGAACAATAATGGGTGGCCCAAATAACGGGTAGTCCTATAGATCTTATAGAGAGGCTCTGATACCATGTTGGAAATTATTAGAAATAAGTATGAGCCTAACTCATTCTCGCAAAACCGACTTGTAATTAAGGTGATGACTACTACTTGCTTATAAACACTTGTCAAGGTCATATCATATCCGATTTGAGACTTTTTAACATTTTAAATATAAGATCTTTCGATTTTGAACCTTGTTAGTAATTAGGGTATGTTTGATCTGCAAAATATAAGCACATGATAAAATAGTACAAGATAGAATAACACATGACAAAATTTAAGGTATTGAACAAATTTTATCTTTACGATATTCGGTGAGCAAATGATTAATTTGGTATTTTAGAGAACTTGTGTAAAAGACAAAAGTTGTCCCTGTGGTTCAGTAGGGGACAAGAATTTCAGTTTTTGTCCAATCCGTTGACCTCCAGTTTGTCCAGTCTCAAGAACAATTTTGAAATAAAACACAATACAACTGAAGTTATCATGTTCAGTCCCTTATTTTTTAGCAGATCCAACACTTTTCTTAAAGTGATATAAACATAAATATATTTTTAAGTGTTCATTGAAAATCCATCCACTTACTCTAAATTTTTTCGATTAGCAAAAAAAAAAAAGAAATATTGAGTCCAAAAAAATTGAGTACATTTACTAACTAATCTTATTGATTTAAAAAAAAAAAATTAGTGTATTGTCAAAAGTGTCATTTACATTAACCGTGCTATTGTTAGATATTAATGCATTATAAAATAAGTCACATCATGAATTTAGTTCGATTGGTTGGAACATTGTATTATTTTTTTTTTGACAAAAGGAACATTGTATTATATATATAGGAAGTCGGAGTTTAAATAAAAAAAATTACATCAAGAACAATTATATTAACTTAATTAAGGGTATTTTACGAGCATTGTTATATGTCCCGAAAGGGAAAGGGAGCATCAATAAAGTCCTCTGAATGAGAATCAACTAATCACAGTGTGCTACTTGGCAAAAATACATGGATGTGTGGAGAAAAAAAAGTAAATAATCATGTGCTTATAAAAAAAAGTAAATAATCATGCAATAACTTTTTTTTTCACTTTTTGTTTGGCCGATTCGTGATAAGATTTTTTTTCATCGCAATTCTTTTTGTGATGAAAACATTGTTTTTTCAATTAAAAAAAATCCCAAAAAGAAAATTCTACTCAAATTAATGAGCACGTGATATATTTGATCCAAATGCTAACCCATATTTGACAAATCAAAATAGTGAATTCACACCAAAACCAGAATCCTCATTCAACAAAAAGAGCTAATCTGAGATTCAAAAAGTTTGTGAATCGCTTTATATAATTGAAAAATAAAAAAAATGGTGATTGTTCATTGGATAATCATGTTCAAAGGTTCTTAAGTTTAAATCGAATATCTTTCATGCTAATTTATAGAGATTAATTTTTTGAGTTTTGTGATATTTAAATAAGTACCAGATTCTTTTTAATTTTTTTTAACTCTATTGCATGTTCAAATCAGTTAGATCAAACCCAGAATAAAAAAAAGATCCACACCATCTCATTTAAGCACTCTTATGAATGCTTTGAGATTAATTTTAAATAATGATATATTATAATCTTGCCATGACAATTTCAAGAGTAAATGATACTATCAATATATAAATATGTCATATAAATTTATTTATATTTTGTACAATATATGACAAAGAAATAGAGTGTACATATGAAAATTATTTCAAATGGTAAGAAGTTGAGTTATACAAATAAAAAATATTATATGCATACGATTGCATATATTTATTTTTGGTAAAGTAGTCAGTCTGGTAGCTAAAAATTTCACCCTTAAGGTGGTGGATAAGTGAGATTATCGGGGTTCAAATTTCACCTCTGTATGTATATATGATGCAATATCCTACCAAATGAGCTAAGTTTCATGGGACTATTTATTTTTATTTTCATATTCAAATTTACATTTCAACAAATCAAATATCTCTATATTACATGACAAAAACAAAAAGACCTAGGTTCTTTGACAAGAGGAAGTCGACAACAATAGTTCTAGTCAACAACACTATGCTCCTCCTTCCATAATTGACATTTCTGTTATGTTGCTTGAGACGATTTTGTACATACAAATCATACTTTATTTTTAGTAATTGACTTATGTTGCTTGAGATGCTCCTTCCATAAATTGACATTTTGTTTTTAGACCATTGTTAAACATTATTACGAATAATTAATAATTTTTATTATGATGTGGAATTTTTAGTGGAAATAAAGGAACGAGCCCAACCAACAATAAAATTATACGAATTATGAATCCCTTTAAACGGATATTTAGAAGTACTATAAAAACTAGCCGCCAAACGGTTCTGTGCCCGTTTGTGTGATCGATATTCTCTTTTTTTTATTTGTTGTGATCGAAATTCTCTATTGTGCAAATATAAATAACTACTTAATCTCCTTTTTTATTGGACTTAGTTAATTGATAACTACTTAACATCCTTTTTTGTTGTGGTTAGTTATTAAGAAGAAAAAAAAAATATAAAGTTTATTGATTTGATACTTTGATAATGTTGCTTATATTTGTATGTTTGGTGTTCATGACAGTGGTAAGGTTGAATGTGCATTCTTTGGTGATTATGTTGATGAGTTAAACAAGAAAATGGGGAAATCTATCGGTGGGTTGCCTGTTGTTGCTGTGCAATATGCAAAAGTCAACTATTGGTCAAGCTGCTAAGCCTGCACTTGATGAGGAGTTTCTTCGTATGCATCCGAAAAAAACAGTTGCTGAGTTGCTTGAAATCTCTCAATCTGGTATGTATGCTGTCTGTGCTGAAGTAGTTAGAATTATTGATGGGCAAAATTGGTGGTATCCGGCTTGCAAGTGTCATAGGAGTGTTCTTCCCAATTCTGGTGCATATTTCTGTAGTGGATGTGACAGGCATGTGTTCCAAGTTATACCAAGGTATGTTGTTTCATCCATTGATCTGGTTGTTGTATATCAGTTGATCCATCTGAACTAATTGATAATTAGTAGTTGCTAATGCTCAGATTATTTATAGGTTCAAAGTTAGAATTGAAGTGACTGATGGTCAAGCTACTGGTGTGTTTGTTTTGTTCAATTATGATACGAGTTATATGATGGAGAAGTCTTGTGCATTTTTTGTTGCTCAGTCTAAGGTAATGGTTGGATTGTATATGTTATGTGTAGTTTAATTTTAACTTAATTTCTTGATACCAAATTTCTGTTCATAGGCAAAGAATTCCGGTCCCCATCCAGTTGAGTTTGATAGTTTAATTGGGAAGAAGATGTTGTTTGTTATATTGATATATCTATGAAGCAAGCTGATGTATCTGATTATACGTTTCGGGTGAAGAGAGTATGTTTGGACCCTGTCATTATTGAATCATTTTGTTCTGAAGGTGTATTTTTCACCTCATCTAAGGTTGGTATAATATGTTTAACAATGTATGATTTGCTACTTTTTCTTTCTATTTGGTGTTTGTTGTTTAATGTGGATGCTTATAATAAAATGATTATGTGTCTCAGGCAACATCTAATGTTGTTGAATTGGACTCCGATGGTTCATCCGATGACAGTGGTGGTGGAGATGATTTGCATGCTGATTAGTTTGTTAATGATCTTATCGTGACTGCTCCCATGTCTCGTGGAAAATCTCATTCAGAAGTTGATGTCCCTTCTACTATAAAGAGGAACCTAACCAAGGATTTTGATGAAGTTTCTAAAGTCAAGACTGTTGTTCCTCTTAAAAAAGTGAAAATTGAGGAGTGTATATCAAACTTTGTTTAGTGATCATGGCATTAGATGTGTTGATCATTTGGTTGTCTGTTTGGTTAGTTTTATATCTATTTTCATGGGTGTTTGCTTTGTCCTGTACTTCTTGATGTAATAAATGTGAACTTCAACTCTAATGATCATTTGCTTTGTCCTGTACTTCTTGGTGTGTTAATAATAAAAAGTTGGTGTTTGTAGTGTTTGTTATTACTAATTGTGTCAAGTTAGAGTTTGTTCTGTAGCTTATTGTTCATGAAATCTAATGTAATGTAATGTAGTTTATTATCAAGTGTGTTGGTAAGCTGGTATCGGTGTCTTTGTAACAGAATTATATGTTGGCATCTATCGAAGTTGTGTCTTTTGGTGTTTATGATCGCTAAATTGCAGGTTGGTTTATTAGTAGCTCTAATTTGTCTTTAGGAATATATTATAATCATAAACATTGTAATGCTGGATAGTATGTCTTCTTGAAATTGCCTTTATTCAAAACTGGAACTGTGAGAGAAATTAAAAAACTAAATATGCAGTGATGCATGCTGCATTTTTTTAAGAGGATCTTAAAAAATTATGTCTTGAGGTTTTTTTCAAAGGAAATAATATAACAATGACTGTAAGTTTTGTGAATGGACTGCAGGATTAAAATACTACATTGAGGGGATTTTAGCATAAATGTTTTAAATTTCAGTTTATTTTATTGTCCTTAATAATTTTTCATTTAAAACGCATGCCATGTTTTATTTTAGCATTGGGGTGTTGTTGAAAATGCTACGGTGTACTTCAGTTGTTGCATTGTGAAGTTTTTGGATTATGTAACTGGACTGTAGGACTAATTAGAAAGCAACGGGCCGAGTGAGTATTCCTAGGTGAGATTTACTTTTCGCACTCCCCGAATCTCACAAGCACCCCCTGGTGTTCCGTTTTTACCCCTCACTACTTAGGAATGCGAACCTTATAAAAGTCAAATTTTTTTGTTCTCTTCACCCTTTTTAAACTGTAAATTGAGTTCGCTCTCTAAGCAGTGAACTATGTTTTCGTTCGCACTCTAAGGAGCGAGTGTCAATATTTTATACTCAAACTGGACGCCGAAACCCCCACGGATGAAAAAAATCATGAAATAGAGTTCGCTTCCTAGGATGTGAACAATGTTCGCTCCCTAGGATGCGAACTCTTTTTTTTTTCATGATTTTTTCATCCATGAGAGATGTCGGCGTTCAGTTTGAGTATAAAATATTGACATTCGCTACTTAGAGTGCGAACCAAAATATAGTTCGCTACTTAGAGAGCAAACTCAAGAGGCTACTATGGCCATTTCAGGGGGTGAAGTGGGAAACCTGGGGTGCAAAAAGTACAATTCTTCCTAGGTGAGCACCTTTTTTTGAAATGCAAGAATAATGAGTATTAAACTCCTAATGGTGTCATGCTATTTTTAAATTATTACGTTAGGCATTTGCAGGAAGAAAAAAAATATGGTGTTAATAAAAAAAAAAAGTCAGCCGTGCGAAAGCACAGGTTAAAAACTAGTTAATTACGATCAACCAAAATTTCACTAGGACAACGAATATTGCAACCATTAAGCATAAGAGACACCACATCAAATTCAATCTCAATATTCATGAAGTTTTGGTCTTTTAGACACAAATTTACAAAGAAAAAACTTATTCCGAATTCGGCACTACACCACCACCGCTATTAAAATCTTAAATTGAGTTTAATTCAAACATTATAAAATCGACATGTAAGATGAAAATTAAACCCCACTTAGAAAGAAAATACATACGATTATGAAGTTTTGAATTTGAATTCAAGTGAAAGTGTATATCATAATTCATAATTATATCGGTATTTTTGATATGAGCTAGATGTTATAGATAATTTATATATATGTTATATTATATTATATTATATTATTTTATAATAATGAGGGCTAATAAGCAAGAAGGAAAATTGGGCCACTGTTGAAAAGCCTCTTTTCATTGCATTTGCACCTCATTGTTGGGTTATTGCACTCCTTTTGTTTGAAAAATAAAATTGGACCACTATTGTGAAAAGAAAATAAAAACCCAGCAAATAAGCAATGAAAATTTACATTTCCTATTTTATTCAAACATTCTTTAAAACTTCATTTGTCTATGTATAAAATGTATTACAATCTAAAAAATAGGTATCACAATAGTATTTGTTTTAGGCCTCACTTTATGTTGCACCAACCTTATCAGTTACCACTAGTTTGTCTGATTTGGAAATTCTAATAAAATAGAATAATAGTAATTGTGGATTAAATTTTTGAAATATAAGAATTATATATTGTGACGTTCAAAACCTCAACTAATTAATATATTATAGTAGTTCCATTTAACTAAAGTAGTAGTTCTCATAAATAACCAACTCCAAAGGGTTTTTGCATAAATTATATATCTTTAATAATCAAAATAGTATATTAAGAGAAGTACAATGAGTAGTACTTAAACTCATGGCATCAAATATTAAATTAAATAGTTTGAAAATAGGCTCAAAATGAGTTGAGTCGAGTCGAACTTATTTGAGTTTGATTCGACTCGATAAGAATTTGTTGAAATAGTGTGAGTAAAAAGTCCAACATTAATTGGAAGAGTAGAGATTGACCACTTTATAAATGAGATGATCTATAAGTCTAATGCCTTAAGGTTTTGAGTGAAAATGTAATATTAGAGTCACTTGTAAGAGTAATTGACAAATGATATAATTAACAAATCGTATCTTTAAAATACTAAAACGACAGTTAAATAGAAACGTTAAATCCACAGTTAAACGGAGGGAGTATATTAAAAAGAAGTACAACGAGTATTCCAACTCATTATATCAATGACAAATTTCAAATTCCTACGGCATACCTTGATATAACCCTAAATAAAAGTTTATTATAAGTGTAAGTATCATATCAGTTTTGAACACTGATGCATGTCAGACACTCATATACATTTTCAATCTAAAATATCAGTATTTCATAGCCAAATAGTACTAAATTGATGCCATTATGATATAAGAAACATATTACAACACATAAGTTTTCAGTTAACATGTAAACCTCATGAGATTAAGCTAATCTCAATTAGCAAAATATAACAATCTATAAAAAGAAAATTACAACTAATAAACTCCCCTTAGAGATCCTTAACAGGAATTCATCTTTCTTATTTGATCAACCATATTTTTCCCTTCATTATTAAAACATAATTAGCCTAGTTAATCATAAACTAGCTAACATCATTCCAATTAAGCCACAGCAACAACACTACCTTTATGAACAGAAGTCTTCACATTAAGACCAGGTGCACCAAAACAGAAGTAATGACCCTTCAACTTCCTTCCAACAGAATTTCTCTTCACCAATTTTGGTGTTTCATCATCAAAATCATGAGGTAACTTGTTACACAAGTAAGATGGTCCAGCAACAATTTCATTTTCATCAATATAAACACCCTTTTGTTTAAAATCAATTGATCGAGGCGAAGATATCGATGATTTTGAAAATGAACTTGATCTTGATCTTCCAGAAGCAAATCTTTTCTTAGCATTAGGACTTGATTGATAACTCCTAACAGAAAGTGTTCTTTTGTTGTTTGGAATCGGACTCGGCTTCGAAGAAGAAAATCTTTGTCTAAGTGAAATTTCATCACAACTAGTAGTACTCAATTTCTTGCATGATGATGAATCAAATGAAATTTCATCATTTGATAATTTCTTTGTTCTTTCGATTTTCTTCTCTTTTGTTTTAGTACTCCAATGAAGTGCTTTTTTCAACCTTGATGCTGCAGAGTTAACAGAACTTGTCCTCTTACTAATATTCTCATTGGTTGATGATTCAAATGGAATGTTTTCCGACGAAGATGAATTACTTGTTCCAATGATTCCTCGGTGATGATGGTTCGATGGCACATTTTCGATACCGGTGTACAAAAATATTTCAGTATCTAAAATTCCAAATTTCGTGCCGGGACTAGTTCCAATATTACTTTGCATTCTCAAATGTGAAGCTATAGCTTTTCTTGAATTATAGCCTCTAAAACCAAACATTCCACCCGCCGAGATCAATTTCTTGATCAAAATATCCGATTTCAACGAATTAGGGTTTTGTTTAAGGTAATCAAGTGGTGTCATTCCATGAACATCACATATGTTGAGATTGATGAAAGGTGCAGTCATCAAAAGTTGAACAAGATCAATGTGAATGTTACCTATGATTGCCATATGAAGTGCTGTTCTTCCATCATTGTTCTTGATGTTGATGATTTGTTCTACATGAAAGTGATTTGTAGTTAATAGCTTTTTTAGAAGCTCGATTTGTCGGTCGAGTCTTCGGAAGGCAGGTGTTTGGAAACCAGAAACAGCTTTGTGGAGAAAAGTTTCTCCTAAATTGTTTCTACGAGAGATTAGTGTCGGAGACGAAGCGATTAGAGCATTAGCAGCTGATAATTGGCCTCGCGAAGCGGCTATATGTAAAGCAGTGTTTCCTTGATGATCTGTTGAGTTGATTATTATGTCAAAGGTTGATGCTAGATATTTAACTACCTGCATGATGAGATTCAAGAATAGGTTTTGAATATAATGTCAAAGTAACATAATAAACTATAAACTACATTATATTAGTACTGTCAAGCTCAATTACAGTAATAGATATTTCGAAATCATATTTACACATGATTGTTTATATTTCATTTTTGTCTGTTGAAAAAAAGAAAACACTTTATAAGGTTTTATTTCTAATCATGATAGGTGTTTGATTCAACTTTTTTAAAATTGGACCAAAGATCGAACTGGTGAGAGCTTTAGGCCATTATTCAATTGGTTTATTCATAGTTCGTCCACGGTTGAACCGGATGACAAATGAATAAATAAGTTTAAAAAATAAATTAATTAAAAATGCATAAAATAAAATTAAAAACCTGATAACTAATTGTCGTTAAATTAGTCAATCCCTGCAGCTAAACTAGAGATGCCAGTTTGTACCCGTAAGTTGAGATCCCAGTGGGGACTACCCTGTTTAGAGTCCTGTGGGGATCGGGTAGAAAGTCCCCCTGAGAGGGGTTGGAGAAGGGGACGAGATCTAACCCCCACCCTACGGGGACCCCGTCTACTTTATATGTTAGGTTTATTTGTATTTTCACACAATTTGTATAAGTTTTGTTCAAATGTGATGTTTATTGTTGTCACAAAACTTACAATAATGTTTTTTTTTAATGATTAAACTTTATATTTTTTACTACTAGTTTAATTGGAAATAATAGATATTTGATATTATTTTTAATGTTGATGGTCCCGGAGATGCGGAAAAAATACTCCCTAAATACTCCCTCCTCATGTTCCAGAGATGCCAATTTGCCCGTCAATACTTATGAATTAACATAAAAATTTATTTATTTGCATAAGCTATTTTATAAGTTCAAAAATAAGTAAAATCCAAACAGGCTTCTATTGTTATTTTATATTCCACACCAAATATTGTACATGATGTGCTTGTTCATTGCTTTGCTGTATCCAGAAATCATCTATGTTGAATTTTTATTCTATTTCTATACGATATTCATCTATGCATAAAAAAAATATATTCGTGTTTAATCAACACAAACAAAACTTTGTTGAAAAAAAAAGTGAAAAATGAAAGAAAATCAAATAAAATGTGAAAAAAATACCTCAACTTTTCCTCTAGCTGCAGCTGCATGCAACACAGTTGATCCATCAACATCTCTAAAAGCCAAAATGTCAGAATAATTTGCAAGAAGGTCCTCCAAAATTTTCAAATTACCCCCTCTAGCAGCAGCATGAACAGCTCTATTAATCATTTCCAACCTATAAACAGAAGGAACCTCTCCAATATGTTCCTCCATAATCCCATCTCTAACATTAACAAACCTTGGTGAAACTGCAAAATCAAAAAGTAGCTTAAAAACTTCACAATTCTTGCTTCTAGCAGCAGCATAAAGTATATCAGTAACACCATATTCTCCTTCACCAAAAACCAACAAAGGATTCCTCTCAAGAAGAATTTGAACAAAGTTTAAGTCTCCGGCCGATGCAGCCGTGTATATTAACCATCCACCATATCCTGACTTGATCAAAGAATTCTTCGATTTCTTCGATTCGCTTTCTAATAGAAGTTTATGTGCTACTTGCGAACGAAACTTTGCAACATTGTTGAATTGTTCTTCGTCATCATCCCATACCACTTCCAGACGCCTGATTCGGCGTAGGGAAGTGAGTTTAAAGAGATGGTTGCTATCAATTTTAAGCATTTCACGAACCAAGTCATAGTGTCCATTAGCTGCTGCCCAATCTATCGGCGATGCATACCACCATTGGTCGCCGGTACTCTCCCAACGGAGAGGAAAATTTCTTGGAGACATTTGCAAGATTTTTTTTCAAATACTAAAAACCAATAGCTTCAACAAAAACAATACATAAAATTGAGTTTATGATTCGAATTCACCTAGAATCTGGAGTTTGACAACCTTAAAATGAAGAAAAAAAATGAAGGATATAAATATAAAGACAACACAAGAGACTAATAAATAGTAAAATAAGGGATTGAATTGAACTATATAGTTGCAAAGTCACATAAATTAGAACACCAACTAATTAAATATGATGGGATTATTGAAAGGTGTTGTGTCTTTTTAAGAGGGATGGTGTGATTAAAATTAATAATATCACATAAATGGTACAAGAAATGAAACAGCCATAATTGTTCTCACAAAGTTTGGATAGAAAAGGTAACAATAGGAACATAAAAAGAAAGGTAAGAGTGGAAGAATATAGTTTTATAAAAGTGATCACAAAGCGATTAGTAGGAGAGATTATATAAAGGGATAATCTCATAATCCAAGATTTTTTATTTAGCTTGGAATCCTAAAAAGGAATACTTTAAGTTATAGATGAAAGACATTTGGTGAGGGGATTCAACCTTTATTTTTTTTGCGTGCAGAAAATTCGATGAGAGAATTAATTTTGTGTGTCCTATCGATTTTCTAACACAGATTAGTTAATGTTAAATGGAGGTGGAAATTTCACATATATAAAAAAAAATCTTACCGAGGAGTGACTCTAAAGTCTCTAAATGAAGATGTTAATCAAATTAGTCATTAAAATTATAATTAATTACAACTTCAATTTCCTATTTTTATTTTTATTATCTTATGTAAATGGTCCTTTTTGGAAAAAAAAATTGTGATGTGACAAATTTTTTATAGACATCACTTAAAAATATCCAAGAGACCAAAATATTAGATATTAAAAAAGGGAATAAATATGAATGAGTGAGTATAGGAGATTAAAATTTATAAATAAACTTCAAAGTAGTAATATAATCATAAATTAATTATTTTGTCAAAAAGTTAAATATGAAATATAATTTAATTTCTTCAATTTTAGTAACCAAATTACTCTGTTCTAGTATCTTATGGTTTAAGGACTCAGTTAGTGATTTACTAAGCACTATTAAATGAGGTTATGCAGAGCACATGAAGGTTGGCCACAATGATGGAAGAAATAGGAAGTTGAACAAATTCAAAAAGAGATTTAACTGTTCACAAAGATATTTGGAGTAATCATGGAGGCTGATATGAAATAGAGTACTTTTGCTTTACACTTTCATAGACATGGCTCATGGCACAATCAAATGTTGTTTGCTACTTGTAATAAATTAAATGATCATAGTTGAATAACCAATTATATTCCATGAAGACATGGTTAAATATTTTAATTTAATTTGTACCAGAAAATAAAGATTAATTGATATGTAAGTCTTAATTCAATTGACAAATATCGATATTATTAAATCAAATACTTTTACTTTAATTTAAATTCAAAATTTTACCGTTGTGTGTGATATTTGTCGCTTCATCTAAAATGAAAATAATATTTAAGTTCTAAAATCCGCATCTTATCCTTGATTTAATTAAATAAATAATGTGCTTTCAAATTTTATAATAATGTTTATTGCAAAGTTTGTTGTAATTGACTTGCAAGGCCACACGTTACTGATATATAAAAAAAATTTGAATCCATGAAAATGAAAAAGATAGGTTGTCAATTTTGAATATCATTTTTATTTTTTTTATTATTCTTGCTTACTTATTTTGTATTGCTCTTTCTAATTTATTTTAATATTTACAAATTTAATTATATACATGGCTACAAATGGTTGGCGTATTGTAAAAGGGAAACTTACATAGCCTAAGTTGGTCAGATTTCAAATATCTTGAAATATGTAAATGTCAAATGTAATCTTACCATGGTACATTCTTGTTATAATTTAACATATTACTGTATGTCGAAATAAAATAAAATATAATTATTTTTTAAATTTATATTTTTGTGTATAAAATATATTTATTGTGAGAGCCACTCCAATAAGCCTCCCAAACCCACCGGCCACTAAATAGATTGTGCTTGTAATGACCAAAAAGTTTATTAAACTCCTTTTATGAGGGAAAAAAATTATCAACTCCTAAATCAATTTTTGTCGGCCTAATCAACCAATTATTTGATGAACAGCACAAGCTAATTAATTATTTTGAGAAATTTGTGGTTTGGTGATGGAAATTTTCACACAATGACTCTCGATGAGCTAATTAATTATTTTCACACAATGACTTTAAATAAGATTATCTTTGTTGTAGAAAATATATAGAAAACCAAATATATAAAATAGAATAGAAATATAGGCGATCAAGTGCAATATCTAACCTAACCCAACTTGAAGACCCGTCCCAACTCAATGTTTTATATATACAATTAAAAACATTTATATATACATTTCGAGTTTTGTCAACCCGATTTCAACTTAAATAAACACAGTCTAAGTTTACTTCTAGATTATCAAGTTTGTTTTAGTTTAAGGACGGAGATCTTCAAAATGGCCGGTAAAAATTTAAGATAAGATTAAGGTAAGTTATATAACTCATCTTAATTTGTCCCTAGTTCAACCCCATTGGAATATGATATATATGACATAAAGTCAAATTCTCAACAAAAAAAAAGTTATGTTAACTCTCCAAAAATAAATTTATATAATTAGTCAATTAACTTATTAGTATGCTTAAAAAGAGGATTGATATACATCACGAAGCTCGCTTTGTGAAATTTAATGATGTTTACATTTGATTTGTAGAAAAATAAGAGATTGAATAAGATAATTCCTGATGTACTGTATTTGATTTTAAATCTGTGTTCGAGATTGAACAAGATAACTCCATCATATGCCACCCTTCATCGTCCACTCCTCCATGTCATTTGCTACTCCCTAACCTCTCCTTCGCCTCCTTCTTTCGTTCTCACCATTGCTACGAATGTGTATAGTAAAGAAGAAATTGGAGGGATTTTTGTGGAATAAGAACTTGGAGCTTTTGTTTTATTGATTTTTTATTTTATTTTTTGCATAAGATTTTATATTTTATTTGAGTAAATAGAAAATTTGATTTAAGAAATTAATAAAATAAAAATTAATTCAGACATGATGACTACTCAAGCAAGTCTAAAGTGGCACATCATATATATATAATGAAGTGTCTTACATCTTTAAAACTTATGTTAAGTTGAAAAAGGGAACTAAACTTTTGAATTTTCTAAAATAATGGACCAAAATTGCGGGAAAAAAAAATAGAGGTCCAAAATTGTAAATTTTATAAAATAGATGACCAAAAGATTACATGTAGACACTATTTAAACATATATCATCATACTACTTATTTGAAGATGTTAAATGAAAGGTCTTCGAGACATACCCAATTTTTAACATGTGATGCTTAATTAGATGTTGATATTTTGAACAAAAATTAGGCTTACACATGGCAAAGGTTTAACAAGTAAACATAAATTAATATATAGAACAAATGGAGATGAGGTAATTTGACATTATCAAATTTTTTTAAGGAACATTATCAAATATTTGAAAGTGTAAATAAATGATAAGAAAGCAGTGCACGCGTAGGGGACATGGTTGATATGCCCTAATGAGAATATCCCCTCAATAAAGAGAGAGAGTTTCTACTTTTCCACAAGATCTCATCTTCTATTGCCCGAAACACAGTAGGGACACATCCAAAAGCTTTGTACAAGGTCCATGTTCAAGATATTTTTATGGTACATAGTGGTAGTTTCTCAAAATAGGTGTCGTAGTTGATCATATATATAAGTATAACTTTAATGACTAATATTTTTAGTCATTCATTTTTAAAAATTGTAAAAAGTTGTTTTTTCAAAAAAAATATTTATCGAAACAAATCAAACATTTTATATACTAAAATATAATGAATATAGTGTTGGGTAACGAGGGAGCTCCGAAAATCACTCACATTGAGCTTAAGAACAACTATACAAGTGCATCATCTTACTTATAAAGTACTTAATTTCCACTTTTTCAAGAAGCTTAATTCACTTCACACTTGCCACAACATTCTTCTCTCAAGTGCGAGTCATTCATTATGCTCCCCCTCAAACGAAAGGTTTTTCATCCATACATTTGTTTTGTCGTTGCCGCTGCATTCAACGTAACTCAACACTTGATCACCTTTGTCAAGAAGACAGTCAGTCAAACCCTTCGGCGAACCATCAACTCTGATACCACTGTTGGATCATGAGGGGATAGTCAGAGGATCATCCACATTTGGCTTAAGAGCAACCATATGAGTTTGACACCACATCTTTAAGCAAAATCTTAAGACATTAAATTTATAGATTATCTCGCTTATAAAGTACTCAACTTTCACTTATTTAAACAATGTAGGACTTAATTCACCTCTTACATACCACAACAAATAGGTTATATAAATAGTACAAATGGTCGATTTTATTGCTCTAATCCCTAAGTAGTTCTCCCATAGTCATAACTCATCATTTATTGCTCCTATATGATATATCTCATTTGTACATCACCCTTAAAAGGTTTGTATTTCACTCTACACAGCTACAGCTAAGCCAACAATATCTACTAAATCTATAAATCTTATGACCACAAAAAACATACAAGTTGAGTATGGTGAACAACATATATGAGAATCAATAACCTTAAATAAAGGTTGGTAATTAATTCTTTTAGAAAGTGTTAGTTCACCTTGTTTAGTACATGATAGGGTGGCAAGGATTACTACAGATTTGTTGAGTTGTCCTTGCTAGATTCTTGTAATAGTGACCTAAGTCCAACCATTCATTGCAAATAGATTAGATGCAATGGTTCTCTTTGTGCCCTTATGTAATCTTCATGTTTGTAGCCGTTCGATTAAGATTGAATTGTCTAAATAATGTATATTTTATTTTAATTTGATAATTTTAAAAATGTTGTGCTTAAATTCGAACTGTTTGATTTTAATCATACGACCACTGATATCTGACCGTATAATTATAATGACTTTCTAACTACTCTCAATCCCATCCTTCATGTCCATGGATATCTTAGAATCAATTAGCTCTCAAAAAGCAAAGATTGAAAATGTGAAAGGTAGCTTTTAACATAGGTACTGCATCCAAAAGAGCTTTATATAGGGCATGTTGAATGCTTTTAGCAACAATAATTATGCATGTGTCAATACATGTCATGTCCAAATCCACCCTTCTCAAGTATCATTTTCTTGCGTCTTCTTTTATCTTCTTCTAGTCACTTTCTTGCTTTGATGGGGGTTCATGGAAAATCAGTTTCACATGGGCTCAAAGGAGGACATACCCATCACTAACAGCCTCTCAATATCCTATTTTGAAATGTGATTTTAAAGATTTAAAATTAATTTTGGTATAGGTTGTAGATTGAAATTAATTTTATCTTTAGAATAAATTGATTCTAATATAAAAGTAGTATATGTAGTTTTTATTTTTAAATTTGATTTTTATACTTAAATTTATTCTTCAACTCACTTTTAGATGAACGAATCTAATTAATATATCATTTTATTCAAAACTCACTTTTAACAAAAATTAATTTATTAAAAATTAATTTTTATTACGATAGAACCCCAAACACACATTCTTTCTTTTTCACGTATTTATCAAGTGATTTGGTCCAAATGATTAATGAATTTCAGTTAAGGTCGAATCGTTAAGAAATACTAGAGTTTGAATTCTAATTGAAATAATCTTTACTCAGATATTACTTATATCTCTCATACAAACTTCAGATTATTAAAATGCTCTTTTTATAAAAATCGGAGGATAGAGTAAAGACCAAAAGTGATTTTGTGTATTAAAACAGTCACCAATGGGAAATTTTTAGGTTAAAATAAAAGAACTCATGACCAGTGTTTTAAAAACCAGATCGGACATTGAACCGGTGAGGTACTGGTTCACTGGTTTATTGGTCGAACCACTGGGTCACTGGTTGAACCGCATAACTAAACCGGATGACTCGACCATATAACACGGACTATATAAGAAATAATTATATGTTTGTTTTTATTTTTTAAAAAAAATTATAGTTATGTCCCATAAAAAAAATAATAGTAATAATACAAAAATAGTAGTAATAATACAATTATACTTATGTCCCATAAAAAAATGCATTATGCTTATGTATTAAAATATAAATTCCACACTTTAAAATCAAATATAATGAAAATAAAATAGAAAAATTTTATTTAAAAAAAAACATAATAAAAAAAAGGAAATAAGTTAAATATCAGTAAAGTATTGTATATATATTGATAGGCAATTATGACACAAACAGAATTTCTGGCCTAGTGGCAAAGGCTTGCTCTTTTCACCACAAGGACCTTGGTTTGAATCCCATTGGGGATATTTTTCTGAATTTTTTCGGATATTTGCTTATTTAATCTTAAACTGCGCGAACCGGCCGGTTTTCTCCGGTTTAGTCCGGTTTCCGCCGAGTTTGACCGGTTTTGACCGGTTTAATTACATGTGCGGTCCAACATCTCGACCAGACCGGTGAGATATTGGTTCACGGTTGAACCGGTCGGACCGGCCGGTCCGGTTTTTAAAACTATGCTCATGACTATGTATTTTAGTTTTAACTTGCAAAAATATCTAACAATAATTGGACATAATTCAAATTTGATTATGCATAATTATGGTGCAATGCTCCATAGACTATATATATAGCATCTCTAACATATGGATAAGTAGATAAATGATTTATATTTTCTCATTAGGTTTAAATGACTACTCAAGATAAATTATGGTGTAAACATTTTAACAAAAACAATGTAATTATCCATATAAGTATATAAATCTAAAATAATATTTTCCTAATCTTCTAATTATTGGCCCACAAACTGTGAAGAACAAGATTAATGATACAAGGAGTGAGGGACCACAAGATTATGATGTATACACATTATGTCCATATGCATATCTACCACTATCTTAGTTAAAGCAATTAAAAAGTATACAAGACCCATTACCCTATATATAAGACTAATCCTGAACTGTAGGCCCCACCAAGTCAATAACACTAAAGAGAGATAGCATATGCATTTTTCAGTGAACCTAAAAAAAAGTGATGTATTATTTGAACAACCCATCTGGTTAGTTCATTGGCAAGGGGGCAAAAGATGGTGGCTTCCATCCACAAAGTTCCATGCCAATGTCAAAACTAGGGCCCATGTACAAGAAACTATAATAATATATATTTGTTTAATTCACATAAGTTTTCTCAAACTATAATATATCATTAAAACTCTTATAAAGGAATATTTGTCGAATTTTTGAATTTTATAAGACTCGAGAGATTTGTTTTTATAGTGTGAGTGAAAAGTGGAAGATATGCGGTTTACACCAAAATCTACAATATATCATTTATGTAACGTTAATTAGTCATATGGTGAAAATAAAAGTTAAGGAACATGTACCACGTTTTACACTAACATCTTTATCATCTACTCTTATCGACTATCGATCTTGATCTGTCGGCAAACTATCTTCAACTTCTACTCTCGTCAACGTCAAATATGCACCCTTGACAGAAAATGAATTTTCTCTCCTCTAGAGCCACTTGTCAGACAAATTATTCTGCAAAACTATATTTTAGAAGAGAGGACAACAACCTTTCAATAACTCTTCCTCCCAAGCAAACAAAGGTCGTCTCAAACTCCACTCTCCCCCTCCAACCTCCCAGCCGCTGCGACAAAGAATACCAACTAACACCTCTGATTTCAAAGACAATCCCGCCAAACGCGGAAAACGCTCTCTAAGGATAACTCCTTCTTCCAACCAAAGGATCATTAATATTGGAGGGATCGAAATTCGAACACCGGACTCTCTATTTTTCCATGCTTATATTATGCGAATCTAATCACTTAACTTACTGATAAAAGAAATTAATTTATAATGACAAATCTAACTGTATTTTTGACAAATGATAATAAAAGTATAAAGAAATTAATTTATAATGACAAATCTAACTGTATTTTTGACAAATGATAATAAAAGTATAAAATCTATTGATCTTTCTCCAAATAAGCTGTCCCTATGTAAAAGATATTCAATTATGATAAGGAAGTTTTTGCAAATATTTAAGCACACAAGTGATCCTTGAAAGCCACAAATTGATTTGTACATTTGCCATTTGGTAGACAAATCTTCGGTTTGAAGGGAAGGTTTGTCCGTTTCTATAAGAATCCCCTTTAACTAGGGGTGATCGCGGTGCGAATTGGTTCGGTTTTGAACATAAAAGTCATCCTAACCGCGAGATAAAAATGCATGCGGTTCGGTTTGGTTCGGTTGGTTTTAAAAAGTCATCCAAACCAAACCAAACCAAACCAATGCGGTTAGGATCGGTTCGGTGGTTGCGGTTTACGACGTAATATTTCGGTACCAAACAATTTTAAACATAGCAAAAAAACTTGAATTTCCTAAGTAACATTAAAGTACCAATAAAAGTTGTTTATCTAAAATAACATTACGGTACGTTACAATTTTAAATATACAAAAAAAAAGAATTTAAAATTCCAATATCGATAAAAGTTGTTGATCAAAAATAATATTACAACACCAAAATAACATTACAGTATACAAAATAACTACAACTTGAAGTTCCATTAATTTGGTGGAGTGACTTGGTAATTAGGCTATGTATATTTGAATATAACATAAACTTAATGTGGTATTGGAATATAATAGAAGCTTAATGCGGTTTTAGCGGTTAACCGCGGTGTTTGCGGTTTTTGCGGCTCGCGGTTTTGCGGTTCGCGGTTCAATAAAAAAGTCATCCAAATACATCCAAACCAAATGCGGTTTTTGCGGTTTTCGGTTTGGATTGGTTCGGTTTGCGGTTTTACTTTTGGTTTGGTTCGGATATGATCACCCCTACCTTTAACCATGCCAAGGTTTTAAGTATTTTGCGACCACCATTGCGGTCGCAATGTCAATTATTTTAGATTGTTGTGACCGCAGCTGTACTGCCGTTGAATTTTCACAATTCTCCAGGATATCAAGAGATAGGTTCTAAAAGTAAGTGTGTTGGAAATGTATTAACCGAAATGTTCGAAGGGCATTTTTGAAACTTGAAGATTTCTCTTCCAGCCCCCCACGGTTCTTTTTCACCCCCTGAGTTTCCTGTTTTGCCCTTCATAAAAAATTCGATTTCTATAAACCGAATTTTTTTTGCCTTGAAATTCAACTTTGGTTTCTAAAAACCGAAATTTTCCATTAGAAAAATTTCGGTTTCTACGAACCGAATTTTTTAGCAAGGGTAAATCGGATTTTTGGGGGGTATAAAAGAAACGTGGAGGGCTGGAAGAGAAATTTTCTTGAAACTTTGAGGGGTCTATGAGCAATATGTGGGCCTAAAGAATGGACCTTGAATATAATTTTGGATCCTCATTTTTGTAAATGTATTTTATTTAAATTTAAGCTCATGTTTAATGAAAGTTTGATTAACCTCAAAAAAGCTAAAAAAAATGTTTTGATTTGCATATGTTGAGCATCAAATACAAATCAAACCTTTTCCACGCATATGTAATAGATACAATGTTTTCACCATCGTTTAACGGTGACTAATCTTCATCGAAAAACATATTGTTCAAAGACGGGTTCTCCTCTTCCAACTAAATTTTTTCCATATACAAGAGTCAATAACTACTTGCTTAAAGAGACCAAATCTCTTACCACTAAATTTTTTTCATATGCAAGAGTCAATCACTACTTCATTAAAGAGACCAAATCTCTTACACTTAAGCCAATCTATTGTTAGTAAAAAAAAAGGAGTAAATTTGTATAACTTTACAAAGATAAAGGACTAAAATGAATCTTTTAAAAGATAAAAGACCAAAATAAATTTTGAATAATGTCAGAAAATTCAAATAAGATGACTGTAAAAATTTATATTGTGGATACATATTCATTACATAAACTCTTATTTGATACTATACATAAGAGGAATGAACATTATTTTGCAATCAGAAGAAGATAATGTTACACAAAGGGAAAGGAACCATTAACATTTATTATTTTGAAAGCTTAATGCAATTACCTTGTATGAGAATAAGAAAGTTACAGTTCCAATGTAAAATCTTCTCAAGTTTATTGAGTATAAGCAACTGAAAATCCTCAAGCAGTGTAAGCTAGTAACGTGTGTGTGAAGGCACTGAACTTTTTACAGTGTAGGAGGGATCCATATATAACCATGTGTTTGAACATATCCAGCTTTCTCCAGCATTTTATCGGCTTCTGCGGGACCTCTACTTCCGGATTTATAAGGGATTGACTTGAATTCACCCTTATCAATTCTGTGCAAAAGTGGTGTAAAGATCTCCCAAGATGCCTGCGTAAGAGACGAATAACAACTATTAATGAATCAACATTCAATAAGACCCTGTTGTAATAATCTATGTATTGAAGCATATACTGTTGTTGATCACCTTTAACTCGTCTCGGCGAACAAAATGTTGTTGATCACCTCTAATTCTGCAAAACATATTCCAATTTCCATTACTATAAGTTAAACTGCATTTCTTTCAAACAAATGAAATAATTGCTAAGCATGTGTTCGGTTCCACGGTGATGAAAATTTGATATTAGTTAAATATGAGTTTAAGATGAAACGATTTATGTTAAGATAAATTCATGTAAAACAGTAGAAGATGTTTAGAGGCAAAACTATGAATCCTAACTTCATGTTATATTCAACTACAGAGAAACCTTGAAACATACCAAAACCGTTTTAAGTTTTCATAATCACTTTGGCTCTCAAAACTGAATCCAAAAATGTACTAGTAATTCATGCAATTCAAATTCTTTTTATATTCCCTTTAGCATCTTGAAACATGTGTGTTTACAAGCAACAAAAACACGTCGTAGACATGAACTGGGAAAAGTAACATACGTGTCGAGAATTAGACGCTCATAGGCCTCTGGAATGGTTAGCCCCTGGTAGCGTTGTCTGTATGACAAATCTAGTTCACTTTGAACCGTTGACATCTCCAGTCCAGGTTGCTTGACCTGCACAAAACATCGAAGTTTGATAAAATGGCCTACCACAAGATAATAACATGCGTGATATGATAAATTTTTTGCAGAAGATAACCACATATTAAGCATCAAAGTTGCCAAACACATCACAAAAAAATTGATTACAGTATCATGAAAATTATATCTTTCGTTTACAGCTTTTTTTATTTTGGTATTAACCCTCTGGTTCTCAGAGGAACCCCGGTAGTCCAGAGTTCGTCTGCGAGGTAAGTAAAGTCTGGTCAAGAATTGTTTCCACCTTGAACTCGGGTTTTTATTTGCAATTTTTAATACACAAATATCAGATGTCATAATTCATACACAAAAACATTTTGTTCAATAAGACAGATAGGAAACTCAGTGTGGATGACCATGTCAAACAAATGTCCAACAACAACAAATGTGACTGCATTCAATTATTCAATTTTCTCAAGTTATTAATCCAACTTTTGACTGAGTATGTGTTAGTGATTCATAGTTACAGAGTTAACAGAATGATAGACGTACCGTAAGCTTCATGTACATAGCTTCGGAAGGTTGCAGGCGTATAACAAACTCGTTTCTACCTTGCTTTTGACCTAAACAAGAATAAGTATTCAATAAAGTGTTAACATATAAGTTATCGGAAAACTTATATCTGAAATCTGAATCCAATTTCGCGCTCAAGTATCGAAAACACGCAATTTGCACTCAAGTATCGAAAACATGCATTGAAGACAAATCAACCAATTATCAAAAAAGGTATGGTATCGTACACTTGAAAATATCACCGGGAACATCCTTGAACTGAATCCGTATGTCTGCTTTCCTTGACTCTAGAGCTTTGCCAGCTTTTAGTATGAAAGGAACACCTAACTCCCAAAAAAAGAGATTGAAGCGAATATATCAAAACTATTTGATTGATAAAATGCACAGAAAATACAACATAGATTATAAAAACTGCATGCACGCAACACAAGCACATACACAAATAATTCAAAAGGGAGGTACACACATTTCTCTTAAATATACAATGCAAATTTGCGATTTAGGGAAAAGAATGCTCAAGCTTTTAACATACCCTCCCATCTTTCGTTGTGCACTCGCAGAATAACAGATGCAAAAGTTGGAGTGTTTGAATTGTCAGGTACAGTTGGATCATCTCTATAGCCTTCATATTGTCCGAGAACAACATCATCGTCTTTAATAGGAAGCACAGATTCAAGAACCTGCATTTTCAAGTAATTCAAGTAATTAGTTATAAAATATGCTTCTTTGCTACACTTGTGAGTAAGCTGTATGCATAATGTTGTGTAAATAACGTATATTTGTAGTTATTTGTAATAATTGTATTCGGCCCATTAATCAGGCTCATTAGGTTTAGATTAGTCCATTTAAACAAATTAATGTTTGTATTCTATTTACAACTTTTCAGATGATACAAGATGTTGATAGTACTACGGAATACTGACATTGATTAAATAACAAAAGAGGGTAATAATATCCGCATAAATTGAAGGGAAAAAAAAAACCTTCACTTTCTCATCCCGAATGTGCTCAGGCCTCATAGAAACAGGCTTTTCCATAGCAACCAAGCAAAAAATCTGATTTGTCGAAAAACAATAAGACTCACATATTAGGCACATAAACGTCTGGTGTACAATTATGAAATCGCCATACGGCTAATTAATAGGTCTTAGTGTCATAAATGTCTGCCACTGACATACCAAGGTTGAAACAAATGTATATATTCCAAAACCAAAAAGTGTGTTTAAGTTGATCAAGAAAATATTAAGTTTTGTAATAACTGATTACATGCACATTTATTTGTGCTTCTATGAAAAATGTCAGAATTGAAAATGATTTACTATTATCAGTTAAAACGTAGAAAAATACAAAGTAGTGATAGGGTGGCAAAAAATATCAAATCTAAAAGCAACCAGCAACAGGCAACTAGACTTTATTTATTTAAGGTCGTGTTTGGATAAACAATGTAATTAACCACTTATAATAGCGTAAGCGTTATAAGCGCTTATAGCATAAGTGCTTATCATTTAAGTGCTTATGTATAAGCTATTTCAATGACAAAGATAGAATAAAGTCAATCTGCTTTCGTATAAGTTATTAGCTGTTTTAATAAGTTATCCTGGAGAGCTTATAGAATTAAATTGAAAAACAGCTTGAGAACAAACAAACCCTAAATCATTGAATGGAAATATTTCCTTTAGAGTAGCCACTAGCCTTATTTACTTTATTAAATGACAGTACATTCTTCTAACACACCTTCAGCTATTAAAATGATTTTTTTTTTTCAAACATTACAATTACAATACTTAAATATTCAGCACAAAGAATTTAGTAGTTAAGGTTTTATGCAAATATCATTTTGTTTTCAATATTCCACCGAAGAATCTATTTGACATTATAAGGTCATATCACCAACAAAAAAATCAATATCAAAATATATAAATTTATTCCAGTCTAAAATGAAGGCATCACCTGTAGCAGATGGTTTTGAATTATATCTCGGATAATTCTGCCAAATAAAAAGAAGTACATTATTTATCTGGTTTAGTGATCGTAATGATAGAAAATTATTACAAAATATAACAACCAACACCACAAGGTGAAGTTCACTGCAGGGATCGGAAGATGCAATAATTCCATATAACGTACTAAGTTCAAATATAGGTTGTTTACATCGAAGTCTCTTGAGGCTTTGTCATATGTTTTTTTCCTTGATCTTCCTCCAAATCTAACTATTGAACTATTCTACATCTGGTCAAATCACCTTTCTGATGATTTTATGAGTTTACATATGTCCAAACCACCTAAGTCGAGATTCTACTATCTCTTTATTCAATTTTTTATCTAATAACCATATTTCTAATCTTGTCGTATGTGACCACTCATCCACCTTCACATGTACATTTATGTGGCACTCAGTTTACTTTTGTGGCTTTTTACTGCCCAACATTTAGTTACATACTCTTACTAGAATACGGTAAAATTTTCCTTTAATCTTAACTTCTACATTCCCTTCGGCAATAACATCTGAAATATTACTATAACAAAACTTCTGAATATTACTTCAGTTTACAACCTAATGAACCTATTATTTCCATGATGTGTTACTTGACAACTTTATAACAACCAAAATATTAAAAGCAGAAAATCACTACACATACCCGTACTGGTCAAAATAACCACCCCGGCCATCAGTTCCAAAATCTTCTTTGAAAACTATCTGCCAAAGAAAAAACAGCCAAAAAATCAAAGTTTAAAATGTGGCGTATCAAGGCTGAAAGATGTTGTAGCCGAATCAGACAAATAATGAAACATAAACAAGATTCAACAGCTATGATGATATAACGGACTGAGATATGAATTGTCTAGCCCAATTAATAGTGCCTTCTCTAATTTCAATAGTATCAATGAAGTTTAACCGTCCAATGTCAACCCTACAAAACTTTGACAACAGTTTCTCACCTGCACATTAGCAATGTTGTCGCGATTCCATAATGGCAAGAACATGCGATTTGCGAAACGAAGTACCAACTGGAATATAAGTCGGACAAAGAGATATTAGGAAGGGTTTTTGAATCAAGTATGAAGTATTCAACAATGTGATCATTCACTACCATATTCTGCACTAATTCCTTTCCCAAGTAGTGATCAATACGATAAATTTGGGGTTCTTCAAACAACCCTCCAATCTGGGTGCTGAGTTGCTCCGCAGATTCCAGATCCTTACCAAAAGGCTTCTCAACAACAATGCGTGTCCACCCACCAAGATCAGCTACAAAATTGAAATTGACGCAAGCATCAATAAAACATTATTAGCACAAACACGAACACCATACTGATACAAAATCTAACCAGTGAATCCAAAATCTAAGAAACATATTTCAATCACTTCGGAAAAAACTATGTGATACTGATACAAGGTTTCGTAATTTTCCCCGGCTAATGTCCTCCTAAAAGCATTTGCAACCAAATGTTAAAGATCATCTCAAAAACAAGGTATGATTAAATCATCTTACATTTATTCATGCAACTAGTCTTGATCATCTTGGAAACCGATGGATATACCGAAGGAGGAAGCGCAAGATAGAAAAGCCGCCGAGAAGAGCCCTCTGCAGTGTTTGTTAGAGATTCATGCTTGGAAATCTCTTTATCCAACAAACGGAAATCACCCTCAGAATCATAAGCACCACTCACATACTTGATCTATAAGGAAGAGAAATTGAAAAGGAGAATGATCATTTGATCAAAGAAAATTGCAGAAAGTAATAAAATGAACCGATAACACCAATGCTAACCAGATGCAAAAACTTCGATACAGCCTCTAACTGTTCACGGGAAGCATCTTTTTCCTTAACAAGATATCTGAATATTAAATCACAACAAATTTCCTATCATTTATTACACTTATAAACAGTTCAAACAAGCAGTGATGATATACACGTGCCAGTAAGATATCATAAAGTATGTAATAAAATAACTATACAAGAATCAGCAAGCAAATTTACACATAACAATCATAATAGAACAAACTTCAGAATACATTTTTCGGCAAATATAAACATAGAGATCCAAGAAATGTGCTTGGTTATTCATTTCAGTAACTCATAGTATATTATCGGAATTATAAACATATCAATGATTTGGAAGTAACAGAAACAACGGATTTATATATATATTGGAGAGCATACTAGATTATAAATTTTTTAAAAAGAAAAAATCTCACCCATGTAAGCGGTTTCTCAGTTCTTCATCGGTGATTTTTGTTCTTGCATAGCCAAAAATACAAACTTCATTTTCTAGTAGGAATCCCTGAAAATAAGAAACCAAAATTTAGAAAAACATTTGGTTCCTGTAAGAGGCACAAACACGCTGGAAAATATTTTAGCCTTTAGGTAAAAATATGAATTAGGAACAGATGCAGACTCAAATTATCAAGTAGGTATACAAATACAAAAAAATAGCAACCAAAGCCTTAGGAACTAGGTGAGGTCAGCAATGCAAATCCATCGATGCCATTGTAAATCATGTCATAAACCAAATTGATCTGATAGACCGGTTAAAGTTAAATCTATTTTAATGGTTTCACTGAGAGTTCATACTTCATAAATCCAACGAAAACTCTTCAAATCCTTATACGTGTCGAATATATAAATAGAGAAAATAAACAAAGCAGTACTTGATTATAATTGACAACATTCTGGAACACATTCCATTAAGGGTTTCTCAGTCATTGGTCACATTAATAGTTAAACTATCATCTACACTATATCAAACACCTTTTTCCTTTTTTCTCTTCTTTCATTCTTCACATGATCCCCATTTACCCTTCAGATCGAAGGCATGTCCGGTGTTCAAAACCGACGCACGCTGTTACTTCAATCATTTCTACTTTCTCAAATTGTTATTGGTTCTATGTGTCAGTATCAGTGTCGTGTCTGGTGTCTATGCAAGTATCAGTGTCGTGTGCGGTGTCTGTGTCCAGTGTCTATGTAAGTAATAGTGTCGTGTCCGGTGTATTTGTCCGGTGTCTATGTAACTATCAGTGTCGTGTTCGGTGTCTGTGTCCTGTATCTATGTTAGTATCAGTGTCGTGTCCGGTGTCTGTGCCTGATGTCTATGTAAGTATTAGTGTCGTGTCCGTTGTATGTGCCTGATGTCTATATAAGTATCAGTTCCGTGCCCGGTGTCTATGTAAGTATTGGTAAATAAAATTAAACATAAAAACTGAGAGTTACCGAACCTGCTTGTACAGGTTAAAAAGTGCTGGAAATGTTTTCTTCTTAGCAAGATCACCAGAAGCACCGAGCACAATAATTGAGAGTGATCCATTTTCAGGTGCATTATTATCTACTGATAAAGGGGAATCATCTTCCAAGGTAGATCTTTGCACACAATGCCAACAATCATCTGTTGCCATTCTCTAGCAGTACCAAAATCTAGTAATACAAGACAATCCACAGAACCTTGTATCTGTTATAATATTAATCAAAAAAGTTAGAAACTTATAATCAACCAAATTTGAACATAAATTAACTTGTATCCTGCAATAATATTAATAACGACTAGGATCCTCCGCAAACGGCAACAGAAAATTTCTCAATCTTAAGTGCTTATGTCAATAGATATATTTTTTTTTGAAGAAATGTCGATTGATATATATATATAAGCTCAAATAAGTCAATCCAAACAGACCCTCAAACATTGTTTGGGAGATCTTATGAAAACAGGTTATGACAAATTCATAAGTTGTTTTCAGCTTATTTCCATAAGCTATTTACAGACAGTTTATGAAAACAGCTTATAAATTATACAAAAAAGAAAAAAAATGGCTTTATTTTATCTTGTGTTATAGAAATAGCTTATACATAAGTGCTGATAAGCTGCAAAATAAGTTGTTTATCCAAACAGGGCCTCAATCTAATTAACTACAATTTAATTATCTATTGAAACAAAACATGTTTAGTTTCACCAATATCGAAAACAACAATTCCTAAAATTTCACATCATACCAATAAAAAAACAGTGATTTTTAGTATAAACAGATCAAAATCTCAATCACAAACAGAATTAAACAAAACATTCATTCAATCAAATATATTCATGATGGTTGTAGAAGGTTAATTAAAACCTCAAGAATTGAAAATTGAAAAATTGAGATAAAAGGAAGAGATTGAAAATTACGATGAAGTTAAGGTTGAAAATGAAGAACAGAACAGGATCCAAAATTGTTTTTTTGTATGGTTCGGAAATAGAAGAGGTTGTTGGATTGTACTATAAAAATTCTTCACCTTTTGAGTCAATAATTGATAAAGACACAACAATTTAAGTCCACCAATGTTACTGTGTAATGATGATGCAATTTTCAATCCAATTTGCACAATTTTGATATTGTCCTTTGTTTTTCCCCAATTTCATTTCATGCCCTAATTTTGTCTACAATTAGTGGATGATGACAATGGTTAGGTACTTAGGTTAGAAAAATTGAAATTGAATCCTCTCAGGTATGTTTTCTTCTTTGTTTCTATTTTGTGTTTCTATTTTGTGTAATCAGTTGTGTCATCAACTGGTTACCGCCACTTTCGATCGCAATTGTGGTAATCAAAATTTTTTAATTGAGAGTTTAATGGATATGCTCTGTTAGTGTAAAATGATTTTACACTGGTATTCAATGGAAATCAAGTATTTTGTCATGTCATACAATTAAAGTGCATATAATGGAGTGATTTGACGGAATAAACGATTGGTATTGGATGATAGTGTAAAATTATTTTACACTGTCGTTGCATATATTATTTTCTCTTTAATTAATCTATGATTAAGAATTATGTTAAACTATTTTTGTCGATCAACTATTAAATCAAAATCAATGCCTGAAAATTACACTAGAGATAAAACTGGAAAAAAAGGATAAGAGAGAATTCTGATCTTAAAAAATTGATTGGGAGTAATCGAGTTGATTTCTAATGTGAATTGCTTTTAGCCACAAACTTAATTAATTTCTTATAAAAAATCTTCCTGTTCTTTTTTTTTTTGTAGATAAAAGAGGGCAAAGCCCAATCTTCCGAATAGAGATTCTCTCAAGTGGGAAAATAAATTGAGGAAATAATGTAAAAAATTGACTATTGAATTATAAATGTAAAACAATATTTAAATCTAAAAGAAATGGAGAAAAGTTGATTGATGGTTGAGATGTAAAAATTGAGGAAATTGAGGGGGGGAAAATTGAGAGGATTCATTCTTCAATCTTCTTGTTCTTTTAAGGTTTGACAAAATTGATCATTTGCAATTGAATTTTATTTTTATTTTATTTTTTATATTTTGCATAAATATTTTGAAATGAGACTTTGGTTAATATCATATTTTATAACATATGAATAAGAGTTGACTAGTTGAGTTTAGATTAAATGATTAGACTTTCACAAGTTTATAACATGACAAACTAAAGTTTGAATCTTAGAGATATTTATATTTAGTGTCTGACATAGTTCAAATAAGATTACCTCTGATTGAGATAACTTATAACAAAAAAAAATTAGCATTCAAATAATTCATTATTCGTCTAAAAATATTTAGCTATTAATATTTATCTATTGAATTTCACTTGCACCAACATAACATAATGTATAATGGTAGGAAAAGAAATCATGTATTAAAAAAGGAAAACACAAAACAAGTTTGTCTTCTTCCAGATTATAAATAAACACAGCCACCACCCTCTTCATGTGTAAAGGAAAAACAAAATGATTTTATAAATCATAATGATAGGAGTCAAATGTAATTTGTAAAAAGTGAGTGGTTCCTTCATAATAAAGTAAAGTATATATGTGATGTTGTAAAATGAGACATTCCATTTATATACTATTTGTAATCTTATAACCGACAAAAGATAATGGTGGCAATATATACAACTTGACTTTATAGATTCTATGTATAATATAAAAGAATATTTCTTGCTTCAAAAAATAAAAATAAATAAAAAGTTATATCTTGACCATTAACTGTCTATGTTAATTGAAAAGGGCTAATTTTATCATTAATACAAATAATAATATAATATGAAACTATATTCTATTCCTTATTTTGTCTGTATTCAACAACCAAAAAGTTACTTTAAATGATATATAATAAAAAAAAAATTATTCAAGTTGTTTAATAGTGACTAAAATTTTACCATTAAAATGAATAAGTAGAGTATTTAAAATTTGAATCCTAACTCCAATATATAATTATGTTTTTGTCAACTAAACTAAGTTCACAAGAGCGATTTGTATTTATGTTTTTTTATCTTGATACTAAATAATCCTCACTTATCATTTTCTTTAAATTGTTGGCTTATTATAGGAAAACAAGGGAGTAGGTTGGCAAAAATAAAAAAATATTAGCATTATTTACATTATCAAGTTTTAGCAATTTATCATCATCATGGCGGCTATTAGATAAAGAAGTCTTTCATTTGATTTATGATAGTTCAATAGTTAAATCAAAAAATTGATTTTGTACTATATTAAATGTGTGAAATAGTTCAATAGATATGATAGGCAAAAGTATAAAACTTTGATTAGTTTTTTTTTTTTGGTCGAGAATTTGATTAGGATTTTAATCATTGTGAAAAATTATTATTATTATTATTATTATTATAATTATTATTATTATTTCAAATTGATTTTTAAATTCTATAGAAAATATATGAAAAAAAAATGCATCTAAAACAAAAACTATCTCTGACATTTGAAAATGCCCGTACACCAAAAAGGTTCTTATTTGAAGTTAAAAATAAAAGTCTATTCAAGAAACTTTGGAAGAAAAAAAGAGCTAAATTTTGGTGCAATATTTTGGATTTAGCATGATACACCAACTTAAGATCCATAATCCATATGTCAAATAGCATTAGCTATGAAAAAAAGTAACCAAAATGATATTTCACATTTTCAACCACTTTTTCATACATACATGCACAGAACAAGGAAATTTTCCACCATCAACTAATCACTTAATTACTTATAGCCACAACGATATTACATTTTCAACCACTTTGGCTTAACAATCTTTTTCTCGGCCGGTTTTCTTTCTTGAACAGCAGGTGCTGGCACGACCGGCTCAGCAGACACTGGCTCGGATTGTAATGGCTCAGACGGCTGACCTTGATCTAATGCACTCTTCAAAGACATCACCTCTTCTCGTAGGTAAGGGCCATCATCGCTTCCATCACCTAAATATCACATTAACACCGAGTTAATAAATATATCAAAGAGCTTTAATTACTGAGATTCAAACCCTAATGAAGGAGAAAATATTAACATAACATCTAATATATTAACAAGATCACAATCACAAACAGTAAAAAACGGAAACATAATTTTGTAATTCTCGCTTCTCGATACCATTTCACCACAAATATTTTGAAGCCACATATTGCAGCGTTTGATAATCGTGCATTTGAAGGGAACATCAACATGGTTTCAAACATATGCGACTACAAAAATTACTCCCAATTCCCAAAACAGTAACAGACAGAAAAAACTACACCAAATTACAGAGAAATTTTGGCCGTTTTCTAGGAATATACACGGCAACAGCCCTAGCAATCATAAGGAAAATGTTGTCAAATATCGGTCATGCGTTGGCGGATTTTTCGCAAACCGACTTAGCCAATTTGTGAAGGATGACAAAGCCATGGTGTTTGCCATGGTCAGTTATCTGCAATCGATAAAACTGGGTTCGACACAAAACAAACAACCTAACAATTTTATGGCATGACAATGGAATGAACATAGAACATATAATAACTTGCATTGTAACATCAGAAAGTAAGACATGATTCTCATGACAGAAGGAACTCGCTCACCTTTTGAAACATCGTATGAAAAGTACACGATGGCTCCAGGACAAAATCCAGCAGCATAGAAATCCTGAGATACATCTTTGATCAGCTTTTTCGGCGGAGTAGTATCTACATTATAAAAAACAATGTGATTCATTCAAGTTCAGCGCAGGGTCAAATCAACTTTCAAGACAATAAATAAAATCTTCTAATTCATAACAAAAGATGAGTTGCTATGAAATCAACTTAAGCACTTATTAAATAAGTTTTAATCATGAGAGTTTATGTCATCACTTCTTAAATTCAAAAAGTTAGTTGTGTTTTGATTTTCACGTTGAAAAGCTATTTGCGTTCTCAAGTTTAGTTTTCACAGTACAAATAGGACATAAGTAAACTGTACATAAGCTGTTTCTATAAGCTAAAAGATAACTTATGAGCATATCATAAGCTATTTTTATAAACTCTTCCAAACAACCCTTTATATTGTTGATCACCACTACCAATTTAATTTACAATTATTTATACCACTGCAGAAGCAAATATTATTCAAAGTTGATTCATATAGAGGATATCAAAATGCTTACATAAGTAAAATGGCTTCTCTGGTTGTGCAATCACTTTATTCAGGAGATCAATTAAACTCTGGATAGTGTCCGAAGGTTGAAAAGTAGCTTCCAATGTATGATTATCAGGGAAGCGAACTCTAATTCCAGCCTGAAAAACAAGATCAAATGATAAGATACGTTTTCCTCTTATTGATCTGATTTATTTTGATATTCATTCATGAAAATTTAATTACCTTGGTCATTCTTGACCTGCGAGCCGCTGCATCTGCTTCTCGGAGTTTTCGAGTCTTCAGAAATTTATCTGCACATAATACATGTAAATGATTGACAGTCTTCAACTGCAAACAGAAACAGTATGACAACATACAGATGCATAAAGTATCGATAGCAAATTGTAAACATCGCCAAAAATAGACTATCATTTGAAACTAAATTATCATTTATTCTTCACTCTTCATCAATTAAATCTTATAATAGATGATTTTTTATCAATTGGAGAAATACATTTTATTTTATTCAAGTTGTCATTATTTGAAAATTGATCTTAGGCTACGCTTATTTCTATGATCTATGATCTTATTTCTACAACAAATGGAATGATTAGGACCAATCTTACCATCTTTTTTAGTAGCCAAAATTTTGTAATAATCTTCAGCTGTGAACTCGTAGAACTCTTCAGGCTCCTCTTCTTCCGAAATACCAACAAGAAATATAAGCTTAATTAGGATACATTAGGGAAGATTATATATACAAACATAAAGAAGTTGAAATTCTAAATGCTATTACTACCTTTGTTTTCTGCAGCATTTGGTGATGCAGAAAGTGATAATGTTTCAAAAACACGAATCTCTTGCCCAAATTTTTCATGCATCTCTGCAATTGTTGCCTGTTGCATAAAACATGACAGTGAAAAAATCATTAACGGAAGTAACTTTCATCAAGGAAAAACATTACAATGCTTTCACAAATGATCAAAGATAACTTTTATTTCAAAGACAAGAGGCTTTCACACAAGACCAAAAACCGAACAATTTTACAATCATCAAAGACAAGAGGCTTTCACAGTTTCACATAAAAACTCATCAGCTAAGAAGGATCACTGAAAATAACCGATGTAACCAATGAATAACCAATGTTTTCTTGCAAAAGAATCAAAGAAATTCAGTAATGAAACTTGAAAGTGATTTCTTCATAACCACCATCCGAAGTGACTCTACTAACTTAACTTGCAATGCTCAGAAAGAAAAAGCGGATAACAGCAGCATAAAATCGAAATTGATCAGAGCATATTGCACAAAAACTAATATGAAGAAAAATAATTTAGAAAACATACCATGGAAAATTAGGTCATACTTATATTGAAGGATTGAACATAGTCAAAGGATTTAATATTCTAAGGTTACAAATTACAAAATTTCAAACATATAACTTTGAAATTCAGCTTCAGAACCACAAAAACACGATTAAAACACCTTAACTCGGAACCGAACATGCAAACAACCTATTTAGGTGTTGTGAACTTGTGATTATAGTCCCTGAATATATCAAAATTGCAAATTCATCCCAAGTGTCTAATTTGATTGTAATTATATGGACAAAACGACGAACGTAAACACATTTGAGACCAAAAGGCTAACTGAAGAGAAACTCAAGGATATATTTGCAATTTCGATACATTCAGAGACTATAATAACAACATTGAAACCCTAATATCAGTGTCTCACATTCAAGGACCAAAAAGCAGTTTACCCTAAAAAAACAAGAGAATCAAGTGATTAATAATTTCTACTACACATTTTGCACTCTTCTAATTGCACAAATCAATTACCCTATTTTATTTTAAGATTGAATCCCATTTTTCTACACAACATATCAATGTGAATTCACTAATAAACAAAACCCATTAAAGAAACATCAAAAGAATCATCAACAAATAAAGAAACAAAACACAAATATAAACCAAACCCAGATGATAAAATTTGAAAATAAACCAAACCCAGATGATAAAATTTGAAAATAAGAAAAACCCAGATGATAAAATTTGAAAATAAGAAAAACCCAGATGGTAAAATAAGATTATTAAACTAGAAAACAAAAAAGATATAAAATTGAAGAAGGAAAGAGGGATCAACTATACCATGGAATAAAAGTTGGTGATTCTTCTTCGTTTGGATATTTGAAGAGAAGAAGGAACAACAACCATATCAACCGAAAAACCGACGTAATAGGGAAGCGATGGGTTAGAATGATAAACAGACAAGTTGCAGGCACAAACCTGTCAAAGGGTTTCGGAATAAAAAAGTGTCACTCAAGAGTTTAAATAGTAGGAAAAATAAAAGAAAATACTCCAGTAATAAATCTTTTATCAAAGAAAATATGATTTAATTTGTATGCACTAATATTTTTTTACACGTGCATTCAATCAAATTATGACATGTAAGTATTTATTGAGATATTTTAGGAACAAATCTATTAAAGTGGCACTATGATGTGATTTGATTGAATGTATATGTAAAGATATTTTACACTGTCAGTGCATAGCAATTAATCTGAAGAAAATAACAAATCTAGGAAAATATAGTAAACTCATATTTAGATAAAATACTAAAAAGATTTTTTTTTAAAATATTTTGTTCATTTTTTTTTATGTTTTAAAATATTTTTAAACCCAAATTTTATATTTTTTTTTAGTGAAAGAGTATGTTTTGAATTATTAAGCTATTTGAGAAAATAATTTGGATAGAGTTATTAGATTCCATATCTGAGTTAGATATGTAATAATGTTCAAACTCCTTTTTTTTCCATACACTTTCTCTTTCCAATAAATTTAATATATTGTATAAAAAAAATTAATATGTTATGTAACAAAAAAATTTAAAAATAAACTTTAGTTTTCAAAAATATATAGCATTAATTAATTTTATTGAAAAGATAAGAATAATTGACAGTGGGTATAATCGACAAAATATAACCTTAAATTATCGAAATGACAAATAATTTGAAACAATTTTTTTTTTCTAAAACGACAAATAAAAAAAAATTGAGGGAGTAATTCTTTTTAATTCTTGAAAAATATATAATTTTTTCTTCCGATTTTACCTCTATCATCTTACTTAAAAAAATTAAATATTAGTTAAACATTGTTATAAATCGATCTATATAAGAGTAATATAATAGACAAAGAAGAGAGAAAATGAGAGAAAGAATAGTCTCTATTATTTATCACTAGGATTAGGGTTTTCATTACAATATACATGGTATCTATATATAGGTAAACATAATGGGCCGATTATATGGGCCAATGACCTATATGGACATCCACTAATAATATTCATAACACTCCCCCTTGGATGTCCATTGAGAATGTGTCTCGTTAAAACCTTTACTAGAAAAAACCCAGTGGGAAAACCGATATCATCTTCTTCAAATTTCTTGTATGTGTAGAATCACAAACCTCAACAAAACCGCATTCTGAACTTTTTGGATGTAGAGCTAAAACTTTCACATAATTGGAGGATAGTGTTGTATCTCTAAGATACAAATTATATACATGACTTTGTTCCAATATCTTCAGTTTATTGATTTCGTCACATACATAATTAGCAAAATGCAATAATGTTCTCAACGGAACTAAAATATGGTACTTCAAGACCAATTTAAATAACTGATCATTTTGATCTTTGTTCACATCAAGTGACAACAAATTATATTTGTTAATATCAAACTGTTTTGGTACCTTTGATATATAAGTTTCTCGATGCATAAAACCTCATTTAAATACAAAGTTTGCAATTTCAAACAAACTTTTATCATCAATCATATTTCATTTCAAACTTTTCTTTAATCAAAAGATTTCAGAAACTTTTCATTTAAATATGCTTGAATAACAAGTCATATTTTTAATATTTGTATTTCAACATTTTCCACGAATATTGATTCGTATCTCATCTTTTTACATCTATGGACTGCTGGTCCAAAAAAATCTTTCACTTTGCAAAGTGACTTTAATTACATAGCAATTGCGTATTTTCATTTAGACAATCAATATATTGTCTATAATTTCAATAGACTTTAATTCATGATCATCATTGTCATCTATCACATATAGCGCTTTATTATGTCTAAAAATATTGTCAACGTTGACTTCATCTCGGTTCAATCGTATTTCATTCATGACATAATTTCTATTCATGACATAATTTGTCGAGATCTCTTTATTTTCATAACTTTCAAGTACTTGATAAGTTCTTCCGGAACTAAAGAATCAATTATGTCAAATACTCTTTTCCAAATTTTCATATCCTCACATGGGTCATATTTCATATTAGCTCCTTTTCTTATTTGAGGATTTTTATCATTAGAACCGATTGACCTACCACACTTCAGGGTGGTTAAGACTCATTTGCAATATAAGACTGTCCAACAGGGACATCCATTTTTTATTGGAGCATTAGCAGCTGATAGTTTTTTTCATAAACTTTGCAAATGATTTATCTTATGAACTTCTGGTTCATATTGATTTCTAATAGGATCAAGATGAGATATAACAATAATTTATATCAAGTGATTCATATGAACTTCTGGTTCCAATTTCAGCTGCTTATTCTCTCCCGCTAATATTGGGAAAATTAGTTCATCACTTGATAATTAGTCTTCTGGGCTATAAATCTAATTTCCCAATATTCTTTAAGAATTTATTTTAGTGCATTATATTGGAGCAATTGGAACATACCAACACATCCAAAAATGCTTATATGAAAAATATTAGGTTATAAACCTAAATTTAATTGCAAATTAAGGGGAGGACTTTCATATTATAACTTATTGGCATTGATGCGAAACAATATCTCAACATACACGTTTGAGTGTTCCCAAAATATAAATTAGAAGCTTTGATTTCATAAGTATCGTTCATGTAATTAACTTTAGACGTCTAAAGAATGGATTTTGAAGTCCATTTTTATGAACATATACTTCAAGATGTTCAATATCAATTTTGATTTGACATACGATACTTATCAAATGCTTTATATAAAAATGAGCTTTAAACCAAATCAGTACCTCACAAACTTCTGGTTGTGAATCAAACGTACTTGTGCCCATTTAGTTGATGCATCAATTAAAAATATAATTGGTTCATATATCAATAGATATGCTCATTTATTTACTTAATTTATCAACTTCCTTTGGGAACTAGTAATACATGAAAATTACTAGAATGAAGGAACTTCAGGCCCTTCAATACATATCTATTGTATTTCTTTTTCGCATCATAATAATCCAGGATGACCCAACTGGTATTGCCAACAATAAATTTAATATGATTTGTAAACTTCTGGTTTACAATATTTTGTGCTTCAATTGCACTAGTATATTTATAAGTGTCGTATAAACTTCTGGTTTATAACTTTTTCATTACACTTATTTTATCCAAAATATGTTTCGTAATATATAGAGATATTTGACATATCTTCTTTTCTTGTTTCAATATTGTATATGTTACGAAACAAACGGATAGCTTTGAATCTTCAGGATTCATATTTTAAAAGATTTTACCACGGTGCTTCTGGACCGTATGTTATGAATCTTCAGGATTCATATTTCAAAAATTTCACTATGGTGCTTCTGGACCATAAATTGTGAATCAATATTCAATCTCTTTCATTGAGTTCTTTAGGAACTGCATAATAAATCACTATCAATTTACAATCCTTCAAGAATGTAGGAATATTGAATTCATCTTAAATTCATAAAAATTGATATTTTTCTAAGTTCTTCAGGAACTAGACCATTTGTTGAATTCTTCGGGAATTCATAAATTAAATTTATTAGTTCTTTAGGAACTAATTTTATTGAATTCTTCAGGAATTCATAGATTAAATTTATTAGTTCTTCAGGAACTAATTTTATTGAATTCTTCAGGAATTCATAAATTATGTTTCTTAATTCTTCGAGAACTAATAATAATATCTTTTGCAATCCTTCATGAATGCATGAATATATTATTATGGAATATATAGAAAATAAATAAACTACAATTTTAAAGTGAGATTTTGTTACACCTCAAATCAATATATCAAAATGAATAAAGAAATATAATATATGCACAATAGCAAAACATGTTTCGACTAAAGAATAAATAAAAGCAAAACAATATTATAAGCACAAATCAATCATCAATCAATTAGAAATACCGTTCAATATATCAAAGGTACTTCCCTGCCATTGATCGTTGAGAAATTGACTACGGTCTGGCAAGTGCACCAGTCTGTCGTCGAGTAATAATTAACACTCTAGGGCTTCGTTTGGCCCGGCTTATTTTCCTCTTTTTTTCTTCTCCTTAAAAATAGTAAAGAAGGAAAAAATTGTGTTTGACTTAATTTTTTTTTATTTTTTACTTCTTTACTTTATTTCTCAAATACTTTTAAGGAGAAATAGTGTCAAATATAATTTTATACTTCTTTATTTCATTTAAGCTAAAATAAAAAGTAAAAAATAAGCCGGGCCAAACGGGGCCTAGGTGTCTAGAATGAGTTCGTATCCACAGGGATCGTGCCGAAGCTTCACTAGCGTTATTTAAGTTTGGATAGTTTGCATTCGCTTTAGTTTTTGGAAAAAGGTTTTATTAAAATAGCGTAATGCTTTGCATAAATAAATAAATCTATTACTATATATAAAAAGGATACAAATTTTTGGGATGACATTTTCATTATACTTATTTTACCCTTAAAAAAAACTACAAAAAAAAAACTAAATATTTGTATATTTAGAAAAATAACTTCCACCTAAAAATAGATTTTCAGTTTTTTTTAGTAAATAATTTTTTTCCCTTAATAACTAAGCACAACTTCCACATAAAAGTATGTTTTCAGTTTTTTATAGTAAAAAAAATAATTTTTTTTTCTTCTTAATAACTAGCCACAACAAAAAATGATGTTAAGTAGTTATCAATTAACTAAGTCTAATAAAAAAGGATATTAAGTAGTTATTTATATTTGCACAATAGAGAATTTCGATCACATCAAATAAAAAAAAAGAATATCAATCACACGAACGGGCACGGAACGTGCCTGTTTGGCGGCTAGTTATATATAAGGAGAATACAAATTTTTGGGATGACTTTTTCATTATACCTATTTTACCCTTAAAAAAAACTACAAAAAAAAAACTAAATATTTGTATATGTTGAAAAATAACTTCCACATAAAAATAGATTTTCAGTTTTTTTTTAGTAAATAATTTTTTTTTCTCTTTATAACTAAGCACAACTTCCACATAAAAGTATGTTTTCAGTTTTTTAATAGTAAAAAAAATATATATATATTTTTTCTTCTTAATAACTAGCCGCAACAAAAAAGGATGTTAAGTAGTTATCAATTAACTAAGTCCAATAAAAAAGAAGATTAAGTAGTTATTTATATTTGCTCAATAGAGAATTTCGATCACAGCAAATTAAAAAAAATAGAATATCGATCACACAAACGGGCACGGAGGCGGCTAGTAAATAACAATAATAATAGATTCAGAAACATAGAGGATAGGTATGGTGGTTGGACTCTCCCTTCTTCATATTTGGCATGACCGGTGTATAACATAGTTATTTAGATTAATGTTCGGCGGTGACTTTTCCTTGTTGTAGTAACACTTTACTGTTACACTATGTCTATTAAAGTTCCCCTACTTTCATAACTAAGGTACCTACGAGAGCCTAACCTCGATGTGTCAGATACCCTAATTACTAAGTGAGTTGTTTATAAACATGCATTATTATCTTCACCAATTAACCTCTAGATCCTAGTATCGGGCTATTCATCATCTAAGTGCTCAGTTCACACTTAGTTCATGATTCCTCCTCTAACCGCTCATTCACGACTAGTTCAGGATGTTACCGTCTCTATACACCTAGCATTATTTACTACTAGTTCCGGACCATATTAAGTTAGAAACCTAATATCAATTCTATGGGCGCTCCCGCTTATCCGGCCAGATTACGAGAAACGTTATTAAAGTGCATGAAAGTAAATAACAAACATAATACTTAAATATCATTTATTATAACTTTGACACAGTCACAGACTCCAAATATTCATTGGGGAGTTCATCTTCTCCACCACAACCTAAGGCATCTATTACAAAAGACTACATATTTAAATTACAATAAAGAAATTATAACCTAAACATAAAAGTCTAAAAAAAACATACCTTGCTGAGTTAGTTTTCCCGTAAGGGGAGAAAACTATGCCCAATAGAGCTCCTCTGAACCTCTCCTTATAGTAGAGAGTGTTCTACTATTTCTGAATGAATAAAACAATGAATGGGAGACTCTATTTATAGTTTTCGTAATGGGCCTCAGCAAGGCATCGCACCACGATGAAGCCATCGTACTGCGATGTGAAGATTCAGTTCAATTTTATAACTGATCCTGTGCATTTCATCAGCTTGGGCGCCAAGTTATGTCATCGTGCTGCGATATGCCATATCGTGCTGCGATGCAAAGATTTTCTTCAGATTTATTTCTTCTGATTTCTTGGCGAACAAGCAGCTCCCATCGTGGCACGATGGGAGCCATCGTGCTGCGATGGAATGCTGATTTTCTTCACTTTTTGGGCTTTTTCTTGTCTTTTTGCATCTTGGACTCTGTCTTGATGCTTTTTCCTGCTTTTGTAGGTTTTCCTTCGTATTTGGGCCTGTCTTGGTCATTTTACTACTAATAATAATACTAAAATACCATAGAAATTCCTGTCATCACAACCCCAAACTTAAATTGTTGCTTGTCCTCAAGTAACATGCTGTTAGACAAGATCGTTAGAGAAATAAGAGATAAATAAGGATGATAGGAATTTCACAACCTTGCTTGTATTTCAGCAATGGTACCGCTGATTTCTTACCGCAGCGATCATGCTCAGTCCTGCTAGGCTCAGGAGACGTCAATAGTAGCAAATCGGACAAATGCCTGCAAGAGTCCATGTTCAACTTTTTCTCTCTCTCACATTTGTGTTTTTCGCTCATAATTGAAAGGGTTATCTCTCAATCATCGTGCAACCTGCCATTTTACCATAGGCTTGCAAGAACTCTAAGCAACCAGTCAAAATTTAATATACATGCATTTTTGGAGGTCTTTTCAGGGTTATAACGTGGCTTAGGTCAAGGTAGGACATTTTTGGGAATAGTAGGCTAACATTGGAGTTAAGTTCTACTTTGTTGTTCCTTTTTGTCTACGCAACATTTGTTCCTTAGGGTGCCTTTTTGTGTTGGTATCAGAGATTAAGAACCGGATGTGTCTTTGTGTGGTTCTTTTCTATCACTATCTTTGCCCTTTGGTTCTTTCTTTTGCCCTTTGGCTCTTTCTTTTGCCCTTTGGCCCTTTCTTTTTTTCTTTTCATTCATTTTTTTTTTGAAGAGACTATTTTTTTAGGGAATTTTTGATGTTTTCCCGTCTCTTTTCATTTTTTTTTTCTTTTTTTGTAGTGATAGTTCTCCGTACACCCACCCCAAACTTAAACGTTGCTAGTTCCATGAGCAACCCCAAACTTATTTTGTTGCCAAGACTTGAGAACTATTACCTTAACTCCAAGGAGGGTAATTTTATTGTTTTTCTGGTCTATAGGCTTGTAACGTGGTTTGTCACCGAAACAAAAGGGATAATTTATTTTTACGGCTCAAAATTGGTTAGCAAAGGATATAATATAATAAAGGGTGGCTTGAAAAGGCTCTGGGTTATAACAAACAATTGCCTCAGTGCATATAATATCAAATCAACTAGTCAGCAGAGAATTATAGCAAGTTCTAGAAAATAAACAAGTGCACGGTACTCTCATAGTAATTCGAAAGAAAGTGGTAATACCGTTTGGAAATATTTGGCTCAAATCCTCACATGGCTTAGGTATCTGAAAGTTGAACACTTGTCTCACAGACACCAGCTTCATTACTCGTCTCTCTGTCTCCCGAACTTCGCACTTCGGAGCAATCACCTTTGGTTTCTGTATGAAGGCGTGAAATTCGGCTCATCAGAATTTATAACTTACTTCGCCGCAATCTTACCTATAACAGTTTATCATGCACTAGATAATAAACAGCAAACAATTATTTTTTGTAAGTTTGAATAAGGGTTGTTTAAAGATAAAGATGACATGCAGAATTCTAGGCATACTTTATTGAATTGAAAAACTGAATTGAAATTACTGAATTGAAAATACTGAATTGAAAATACTGAAATTAAAAATTACTCATCCTTGGGTTGCCTCCCAAGCAGCGCTTGTTTAGCCTCTCATTAGCTTGAGGCATTTCCTCCATTACAGAGGATAGGTTCGCATGTCTCTCTCTTCTGTAGGAGCTTTCGCCTTAGCTCCTCCCTCTTTCTTGTTGCTTCTTTCATACTTCTCTGGGTTCTGTTTTTCTTTGAAGGTAGTGAAGCAGAGTCGTTCATCATCTTCTGAAGGTACTGTTTTCATGATGGACTTCCCCTTGCTTTTTGGTGAAGCGGTTTTGTGAGTATCGTCGCATTAATGGAATTTTTGCTGTAATTGAGCCTGTTTTGTGCTCGTGCGCTGTAAAGTCACAGACTTTTGTCTTGTAATCCTCTTTTGTGAATAAGAAGGTTGATGTGGATTCAGAATAACGAGTTTTGGATTATTCTTGTTTTTGGAAAAACGAGTAGGATTTTACTCGTTGTTGTAAAATTTTACTGCGTCTGTTTTAAGTGAGGTTTCGGATGGAAGTTTCATATATCTGCGTGAGTTAGGATATGTCCTGAGATTAATTTTCTAAGGTATGGAAGAAAATTACAGTCGCGGAAAAAGATTCGGCGATAAGTTTTGGAAATGTTTAACGTTAGACGTTCTTTCCATAGGTTTTAGGTTTTTGTGATTTACGTTCGTCGCGACGTGCGAGAGCTGATCGTGTGAGTGTTTCTATGAGGTGTTGAGTTTTATCTCAAGTGGGTTTGTTTTGGTTTGATCCAATGGCTAGGGTTTTGTCTTGGCATTTTGTCTTTTGATCCAATGGCCATGAGTTAACAAGAGCAATAGCATAGTAAGGAGGTTTGTTGTTGGTAGACTTAGAAAATTTGCCTAAGACTTTCTTTCTCTTTTCTTTGGCCGTGCTCCATCTTCTTCTTTCCAACCTTGGGAGAAATTTCAATTCTTCACCAAAAGCTTGGATTTTTGGCTTGTTGGATCATAGAGATTGAAAGGAATTCATCTCCACTTGAGGTAGTAAACCTTCTCCTTTCTTTGTTGGTTTAAAACATCTTATGTTAAGGGTTTTATGATTATGATTCTTGAGAGAAATTTGTGAGAGGTTGCTCATAAATGGTTTTGTTCCATGAAAGTTGTTCATGAGAGTTTAGGAAGCATGCTAGGCTTTGTTATTTCAATTTTCCATGAGTTGGTGAAAAATCTCATGAGAAAAGTTAGGGTTTTGGTTTGGTTATGTATTGATCAATAACATGTGGTTAGGTTGTAAGGTTTTGAAAAGAAAAGTTGTCTTTGAACCTTTGGGCAAAAGGGAAATGCGTTGTATGGTTTTGTTTTAGAAAATCCGATGAAAAATATTTTGGGGTTTATGAAAATATTTCCTAAGTGTTTTGGGTAGTGTTTTTGGGGTCAAAGTGGTTTAAAACTCTTGTGACATGTGGTGTTGCTTGTCGCTTTGAAAACATGTTTGAAAATGATTACCGGTCGGTTGAGGCCGTGATGAAACTTGTGCTTGAGTTTGGTTTTGATTTTGGAAATGAAAACCAAATAACTTGCACTCGAAGCAACCAACATACTTTCGGAAATGTAATGCTTTGTTGTGAAAACGGTTGTTGGGAACCAATACTATGCGTATGTGGTGTGTTGCGTGAAAAGTTGTTTTGGGTGAAAATTGAGAAAAACAAGTTTTGTTGCTTATGTCATGAAGAAAACCAATCCTGTCCTGGTGTGGTAGCTTAGCGACCAGATGGTGGCTTAGCGACCGTTGGTCGCCAGAATTCGCCCTGGGCGTGGAAGTTCTGACTTGCCATCGCCAGGTGGTCGCCCAGCGACCTCTAGCGACCCCTGGGACCCAAAATTTTGTATTCTGATGTCCTAACTTGGTTTTTAACTTTCTAATCCCTTTCTATTAATTTATGGAAGTGGTTGGGATTGGAAACGGGGTTTTTGGGTACCCGGAAGGTACGTAACTTATAACGCAAGAAAACGGCCATTTTGCATTTCAAATTATTTAAGACTTTGGCCTATTGTTTTGGGTCCTAAAAATAGTACAAATAACTCATGGGGGTTGATCAATACGGTAGTTTTTGGTATAGTATCCGTAAGAGTTGTTTTACCTTAGAAAGCCTTTGGTTTTTGGGGTTTTGGAATCCAATTCATTGAGGATTGATTTGGATATGGTTTTGATTGTGTACTTTGCTGGTTTTAGGAAGCGAGTAAGTGTTGTTCGATCGTGTGATAGTTTGAGTGCTTGCCGAGGTAAGGGCTCCACTTTATTTCCGTCTTTAAAACGGTTACGACATGCTTTGTTTTGCTGTATATGCAATTGCTGTGTGCTTTGGCATGTTTGTATTATGTATTCTCGTGATGAGAAAGTGTTTACAATACTTGCGCTGTTTACATATGATTATGAGAATATATGTATGAACAGGTAATTGGAATACATATGATGAGAAATGTATGTATGTTGTTATGTTTGGTTTGCATATGCTAGAGAGGTATGTATTCATTGCATTAGCATATATGGGGAAGCGTATGCTCATGCATTTGGTAGTTGCGTGCTCGGTGTGGTGATCGGGAGAGCAGACCCTAGTGGTTCGTAGTGATCGGGAGAGCTACGAGATTTTTGTTGAGATCGATACGTAGTGATCGGGAGAGCTACGGGGTGTGGTGATCGGGAGAGCCCACTCTAATCCTTGTAGTGATCGGGAGAGCTACGGGATTCTATTGATACTTATGGTAGGGGTGTGGTGATCGGGAGAGCCCACTCTAATGGTTCGTAGTGATCGGGAGAGCTACGGGACTGTATTGATATTGTTGGTAGGGGATGGACCTACGATACCGGAACTCATGCATTGTGGTAGCTAGGGTTAGTACCCCACATTGTAGAGGTTGCATTATAGGCTATGTGTGCATTGCTTATATGAACCCGTTGGTGGGAATTGCTTTGTTGGTTAAGAGCTTTCTCTTGTGTTTGTGGAATTATTGTTATGTGTACAATCTTTCGCACCGGTTATATATATATATACTTTTATTTTGTGGTGACCCTTTCTTTCATTTGCGGGCTCATCCCACCCAGATGATGGGTTAGGTCGTGGTGACGACGGTGGCTATTCCAAGTCCCAGTGAGTGGTTGGAGCATTAGCTTAGTATAGTTAGACTATGCGCCGGTGTGTTTTGTGCACCGTGCTTTTTGGGTTTAAGCATAGGATTCTAACTTGTTTTGTTGTAAGTATTGGAATACTTAGACTTGGATTGTAATTATTCAGGAATACACTTTGCTTGTGGAAGCACCTAATGGTAATGAGTTCTTTTGTATATTTGAATGCCGGCTCATTGAAAAATATTCTATGCGCACTCTGAGTGTTAGTTGAAAAAGAAAAAAAAATAAAATATAATGCCTTTTCTGGCCTTTGAAAAACGGGTTGTTACAATTCACGACTAATTCAGGACGTTACCGTCTCTATACACCTAGCATTATTTACTACTAGTTCCGGACCATATTAAGTTAGAAACCTAATATCAATTCTATGGGCGCTCCCGCTTATCCGGCCAGATTACGAGAAACGTTAATAAAGTGCATGAAAGTAAATAACAAACATAATACTTAAATATCATTTATTATAACTTTGACTCAGTCACAGACTCCAAATATTCATTGGGGAGTTCATCTTCTCCACCACAACCTAAGGCATCTATTACAAAAGATTACATATTTAAATTACAATAAAGAAATTATAACCTAAACATAAAAGCCTAAAGAAAACATACCTTGCTGAGTTAGTTTTCCCGTAAGGGGAGAAAACTATGCCCAATAGAGCTCCTCTGAACCTCTCCTTATAGTAGAGAGTGTTCTACTATTTCTGAATGAATAAAACAATGAATGGGAGGCTCTATTTATAATTTTCGTAATGGGCCTCAGCAAGACATCGCACCACGATGAAGCCATCGTACTGCGATGTGAAGATTCAGTTCAATTTTATAACTGATCCTGTGCATTTCATCAGCTTGGGCGCCAAGTTATGTCATCGTGCTGCGATATGCCATATCGTGCTGCGATGCAAAGATTTTCTTCAGATTTATTTCTTCTGATTTCTTGGCGAACAAGCAGCTCCCATCGTGCTGCGATGGAATGCTGATTTCTTGGCTTTTTCTTGTGTTTTTGCATCTTGGAGTCTATCTTGATGCTTTTTCCTGCTTTTGTAGGTTTTCCTTCGTATTTGGGCCTGTCTTGGTCATTTTACTACTAATAATAATACTAAAAATACCATAGAAATTCCTATCATCAGAACCATTCATAGTTACTCTCCTTTGCAGCACCCTTTTTTTTTGTTTCTCATTGTTGCCATGTTTACAACATATCCACGCAAGATGATGAATTAAAAGGGATTTGTGTACATACATACCTTTTTAGACTAATGGTAGTTTGGTAGAGTTTCGTGCTGATAACGTGTTATAAATCGATCTATATAAGAGTAATATAATAGACAAAGAAGAGAGAAAAGGAGAGAAAGAATAGTCTCTATTATTTATCACTAGGATTAGGGTTTTCATTACAATGATACATGGTATCTATATATAGGTAAACATAATGGGCCGATTATATGGGCCAATGACCTATATGGACATCCACTAATAATATTCATAACAAACATATCTTTTTTAGTCATTTTATATTTATAAGTTAGTTCAACCGCTAATTTTACCAAACCCTACAAATTCAATCAATTCTAAATTTGACTTCCTACCTTCTCTCTAGAAACAAACCTATCGCCGCTCTCCTTTCCCTAACATCCAATCACCTTTTCTTCATCATGTAGTTGCCACCGGTGGTGGTGCAAGGAGTGGTGTTGGCCCTCTGCACCACCCTCTCCAGATCTGTAATGCAGGGAACAAATTGTTTTCGATCGGGCTTGACTCTGCCACTCTGGTTTGTCTTGATTTATATTATTTGGTTCGGATTTGGTTAACAGGCACTACCTCCGGTGGCGGTGGTTGTCTGTCGGTTCGTTTACACAACTAGCTTTGTTTTATGTTGGTTTGGTCTCAAAGCTTTTCTAGTGATTCGTTACAGGTTATTTGGCTCTTTAAACCCGTTGTGGGTTTGTTAACCGCCGTCGGTGCTTGTCGCGGTGGTCGTTTTCTTCTCTGATTGTGTTTTGGTGAAGAGGGTTCTGCTGAAATCTGCTAGAGCTATTCCTTCAACCGGCGTATTTCTAATCTCTTTCGATGGTACAGTGAGTTTGGTTTGTTGGTTTTGCTCTGCTTCATCTGTCTCTTGCACGGCTGCTTCTTCCATGGCTGATGTTATCTTGGGGTTGTTGTTGCCAGGCGTAGATTTGTTCTTCATTTCTATTTAAATTTAGATCTGTTGATATGGATCTGGTTCTCAACGGCGGTGGTTTTTGCTATTGTCAGTTCTGCTATGGTGGTGGACTGGTGGTCGCCCATATCGCCTTGTTTTATCCACGTCTTTCCGTTGGTTTGGCAACAAATTGTGGGCTCGAAAGAGCTATGCTTGCTGCTGTTTTGCAGGGAGTTGTTGGCACTTGGAGTGGCACTGCCTTGACCTTTGATGCTTCCAGATCTGTTGAGATATGCCGTTTTCTCGTTGTTCGTGTTGTTTCAGTGTCATCGTCTCTTTGTGACCCATTGCAGCTGTCTTGATATGTTTTTGTTCAGATTAGGCAGATTGCGGTGGTTTGGGTTTGATTGGCTCGAATCTATCCGTGTTGGCGGTCGATTCGTTCGTCTCTTTATGCATGCTATGTTTTGTCATAGGTGGTTCTGGTACGCGAATCTGTGTTCGTGTTGGCCGTCAGTTTATTCTTTGTTTCACACCTCAACAAATGCTTACACGTCACTTTTTTTTTTTTATATTTGGTTTCGTGCTCGTACACTGCTTCGCTGGGTAGTGTTCGATGTGTCAGTGTTTGCTTTGATTTTTTCACCCGTTAGGGTTGGTTCTAAAACCACCAGTAATTGGAATTAAATATTTTATCATTAATTGCTACATTTTTGTGTGGTTAACTGGGTCAGATTGATGTCCCCCCATTTTTCTTTGTAATATCTTTTAGGGTAAATAGGTTTTACCCCCATCAAAGTAGGCTATTTTTGCTTTACCCTCTGCAAAAAATTTCTTTGGGATTTCCCCCTTGTTAAATATATTTTTTTGGTTTCCCCTATGGGTGCAAGGAATTTGCACTTTTTAAATCGGTTGAACAAAATAAACGATTTAAAAAACAGCACTTTTTAAATCGGTTGAATAAGATAACCGATTTAAAACGTGCATTCAAGGGGGGACCAAAAAAATTTACTATGCAAGGTGGGAATCTTAAAGGAATTTTTTGCAGAGGGGTAAAACAAAATTCGCCTACTCTGCAGGGGGTAAAGATCTATTTACCCTATCTTTTATTTTATGTTTAATCTATTTGAGATAGTGCATAGGGTTTCCTCTACTCCCCTTTTGTTTTAAAAAAAATCAGTTAACTTATTCGCTATAAGCTAAAAGTTAGATTATAAGTTATTCGTCATAAACTCATTCGCTATAAGCTAACTTATCAATTATCTGCTTTTTTTTTACCACACAGAGCCTTAATCCTTTAGTCACCGTAATCATCTCATTAAAACCCCCAAGTTGGCATGTTGACTAGATTGTTTTATAAAATTTTGGGTTAATAGACTTTTACCCCCGTACAAAGTAGGCGAGTTTTGCGTTACTCCCCTGTAATTTTTTTTTTTTTAGATTACCCCCTGCAAAATTTATTTTTTTGATTTACCCTCCTTTTGCTGACGTGGCAGGCAAAAAAAACAAAATAACCGATTTAAAAAATAACACTTTTTAAATCGGTTGAACAAAATAATCGATTTAAAAAGTACATCTAAAGGGGTAAATCAAATTTTTTTTGCAGGGGGTAATCTCAAAAAAAATAATTACACGGGGTAAAGCAAAACTCGCCTACTTTGCAAGGGGTTAAAGACCTATTAACCCTAAAATTTTGGGTTATGATAAGTAGTGTATCTGCTCTGGGGTACTAATTAAGCATACCAAAAAAAATAATAAAAAAGATAATTTTTTACATCTTTAATATGTTGAATGCACTAATTCTAAGATAAAATTTTCATATTTGTATGTTTAACTAGTGTTAGGGGGCACTCTTTAACATTTTCTTTAATTATTTGAATCCACATTGATTATAAAATGTTTAACATTATTTAAAATTACAAAACTTAAACTAAAAACAATTACAAAACTCTTTTTTAAAAAAATACAAAACTTAAATTTAAAAAAAAAAAAAACAACCTTTTATTATTTTTAATGCCTAAATGGAAGGACCTAAGCTAAATGATGACCATAAAGCGAAGAATGGGTCTGATTATGGTGGATAAGTCTTGCTTATGCACCATGTATAAAGATTAGAATAGAAACAATAATTATGATTTAATGGTTTCAATTGTCTTATATGAGAAATCAAAATTATTGTTAAATGGTTTTAAACAATGATTATAACTGTACCAAAAAAATAAAATAATGATTATAACTGAAACCATAAGTATGATTTAACGGTTTTGATAGTCTTGTATGTGAAACCAAAATAACTGTCTAATGGTTTCAATGACATCCACAACAGGTACTGTTCATCTTCTAAAAAAATAATTCCGCAATCACACCGCCATAGCCATGGCAGCCAAACAGTAACCAATAAGCTGAAATGCGATGGAAAACGAAATCGCAAACCCTAGAATTTGGGGAAAATGATGAAAATAGAAAAATGAAATCGATGATGAAGATGAACCAGATCGGAAGAAGGAAAAACGAAAATGAAAACAAAATCGATGATGAAAATGAAATCGGCGACGACACTGTAGGCTTATGAAGATGAACAATGACGACATGCGAAGAAGAAGATGAACAGTACGTTGTGCGCGCCTACTCACCATAGCGTCATGCACCCTCAATGTTTTGGTCTTTGATCAGTTACAATCTGATGGTGAAGAATTCTTTATGCATGGTGCATAAGGAATACACTTTTTTTTTTGACAAAATAAACGATATTCATTCAGCATAAGTAATACACTTATGCACCATAACTCTTGCCATTATAGAAGAGAGACTAATTTGTTCTTTATATGAAAATGTTAAAGATATTTTTGTATTGACAATATGTTAAAGATATTGTTTTTATTTTTGGTTTTGAACAAATAAAAATGAAATATATTAACACCAAAGAAGAGCTCGTGTTAAAGATATTGTTAGATCAAAAGGAAATTGCGAGAGACCAAAATAAATCTATGTTGTTTTGTTGTGAACCACTATCCATAAATTAATCCTTCAAATCTTATGTAACTTAAATAAATGATACACTCTTCATAAAAGTTTTAACAATATTGTATGATAGATTACATATGTTTTGTTTTTTTTTTTTTACAGAACATATGTTTTGGTTATATATCACTACAATATGTAATAAATTTAATTGTAAACACAAAGTGTAAATGTATGTCAATCATAATCTTTGTTTAGGAAATATTATACAATCATTCAATTTTTATTAAAAAAATCATTGATCATACCTAACTTAAAAGTATGCAAAAGAAGTTTTACAATTGATATGCGTCGTAAAATGTTTTGTTGAACCAAAGTTCATGTAGAAAATAATATTTGATTATGGTTATGATAATTGTTCTTCCTAATGTTTCTGTGAATGGGTCGGTTGTATTTTGTAATTGGGTTCGATAAGATTATTTCTGGTCCTACGTATCTCTCTGGTTTAATAGAAATTAGAGCGACGTAGTTCTCTCTGTGAACCGGCGATGAGAGCTAATCTTGATTGTTAGTGTTTTTAACCTGATAGGTTGAGTATATTTTAGGGTTGGCTTCATTTGTTAAAATAAGCCTTTGGACCAGATGTGGTGACTGATGTGCACACATGTGGTACCTGATTGAATACCCTAAAAACGCGCTTTCATTATTTGCGTGTGATCTTTTGAAAAAGATTTGTTTTGAAACAAACACATCCACGCTAGCTTGCGTGCCAAGGAACGAGCTGAAAGATTGAAAAAGATTCAGAAAAGATTTAAGAAGACCGGTTTGTTACTAGAAGATTCAAAAAGATTTAAAACAAACATATCTTTTTTTAAAAGATTGAGTTTGTTACTTGAAGAATACGATGGCCAGCTACCAGTTCTCGTTCTATATAAAGGAAGGCTGAAGACTTGTTTTACTCACTGAAATTAGAATTAATATTTCTAGTCTTTAGGATTTCAGTCTTTGTCCCTATTTGTTTCTTGTTTCCATTGAGACTTGAACTTAGGGTTGTATTTAGCTCTTAAGCTTTTAAGCATAGAGCTGTTCTTTTCTTGGTTCTAATTTGAAACAAGATTTGAACTGTGAATCACTCAAAGCTTTGAAGCACGAGTTGGTTCTTTAGGTTAGGAGTGCGTCTCCATCATTGAGTTTGTAAAAATCCTTGTGAGGAGCAAGGTCCTTGTGAGGAGCAAGGTCCTTGTGAGGAGCAAGGTAAAGTCTTTGTGAGGAGCAGAGCAGAAGTCATTGTGAGGAGCAAGGCAAAAATCCTTGTGAGGAGCAAGGTCCTTGTGAGGAGCAAGGTAGGATAGCTAGGAAGTGACTAGGGGTAGTCATATCTTGTGAGGAGCAAGGTAGAGTTAGCACGGGTAGTGTCTAAGTGAAAAGTTGTAAACTGGGTTGTTTAGCTTTGAAGTAGAACTATCATAGTGGATTCATTCCTGGATTGGTATCCCCCAGAGTAGGTTGCGAGTTGCGCTGAACTGGGTTAACAAACTCACTGTGTTCTTTATCTTCTGCACTTTATTTTCCTTGTTCATCAAGTTATCGTATGTTTATGATGTTAGCACATTAGGCAACACATCATATACCTAAACCCTAACGTGCTCCACATCACGCTACACATCTGTAACTTGCTACCAGAATTTCATTGATGTATTAGCTGAGTATGATTCTCTAGTCAACAGTGATGCTGAGCTAGGTTTTTCTTGTATGATATGTCAATAACTTGGATGCTTTACTAGTGTTATGGAGCTCCTTTATATAGGAGTCCTGCTAGGGCGGACTGGCGGTTGGCGCCTTTTGGTCATATCCCTTAGGAGGAGGGAAAACGTGCTCCTTATTAGCCGGGCGGTTGAGATCACGCCGCATCTGGGATGCACGTGTTCTTATGAATGTGTGGAGACTAGATCTAGCCATATCCATTTGGGGATCGTGGGCGAGCCATATACTAATGGACTAGACGAACACTAGATCAGCCGGCCCAATAGTACTATTATGGCTAGCCCAATAGTTTCTAGGGACTAGCTCGGTCCAATAATAACAAAGTATAAGAGAACACTTTCACTCTCTAATGTTTATTACGTGTGTAGAGTATTCTATGGATCTGTTTGGTAAAAATAACAGACGACTGATAAGTTAGTTGATAGCTTATAACTGATGACTGGTGGCTGATAGCTTGTAGTTGATAAGCTAATTGCAATGTTTGATAAAATTAGTGGTTAAGCTAGCTGATAACTGTAAGATGACATAAAAGGATATTCTTAATTAATAATTAAATGTATATTTAAATAATAATTTAAATTTAAAAATGTAATTATTAAAAAAAAATTGAACAGACAAAAATGAAATATATAAATAAGAGAACCGAAGAGTCACCTCAGCACAAGGTATAGCTGTCAAAGGGGCCGGTCCGGCCTGGCCCGCCTCGGCTTGGAGGGCCAAGACATATAAAGGGGCTTAAGTGGGCCAGCCTGTTAAGGCCCAAGGCCCGATGTGCCTAGCCCGACCCGATATGCAAAGGCCTACAAGGCCCGATGGCCCGACCCGACAAACTCTCATATTTTTTAAATTAATTCAATGGACAATAAAACTACATATGTATCACACACAAATTAGTTGTTATTATTTTTTTTTCATATAAAGATAATCATAACAAATTTGTTTTTTTTTTTCAAATAAAGATAATCATAACAAATTTGGTTTAATAATTATCTCCTAACTAACAAATCTCATCTTTTGTTACTTATTTTATCTAAAGATCATATGGTAACTAAAATTCCTTTTTTTAGCTAAAACTATTTTTATATATTTTTTTTAATTCTTTAAGGGGCCGGCCCAAAAGCCGTGGGGCCAGCCCATGATGGCCCAAAAAAAAGATAGGCCCGGGGGGGCCAGCCCGATAAGGCCCAATAATTTTTTTGATGCCCAACCCATGTAAAATTATAGGGCTAATGGGCCGGCCCCTTTACAGCTCTAGTACAAGGTGTGCAGAGGAAGACTGCAAAAGTTTACAAAAGGATCCGACAACCATCAAGAGAATACAACAATTAGTCAATATCCAAACAAAGCAAAGGGCTCGACCACCAACAATGATAATTCGTAACTAAATTAATTTATGTCGTCTTCAACCACTGATAAGAGAACATTTTGACTTTATCCAAGAGCTGCTGCACATAATTTGCTGAGTTTCTGAACAACCTGAGGTTTATTTCATTCCACACAACTCAAACGCATGCAAGCCAAATAAGTTGCAGAAATGACCGACGCTCGGAGACCATCCACTTAATATGTAAACTGGACGAAGTGGTCAGAAATATTATGTTCATCCACCGACGAAAAGCCAATCCAAGACCAGACTAATGCCCAAAGAGAGCCAAATGTGCCACAAGAGAGAAATAGGTGTTGAGCAGATTCGACGCCGCCACACCCGGACACGCAAAAATGAACATCTGGTGAAATAATGTCTCGATTAACAAAGTTTGTTTTCGTTGGCAACCGATCTCGCAAGAGGCGCCACACAATAATAGACACCTTCAAAGGAACCTGTTTATATGTTGAAAGTTTTTTCGATTAATATATCTTTTTTTTTTAATTTTGCATTAGTGTAAAACCAAATATAACAATTAACTTAGTGAAATCTTTTTTCAATTTGGAGTTAGATCATAGTCTTAATATTCATCTTTATATAAAAAAAGTAACAATAATATATATATATATATCCCATTAGAATTGTACAATAAAAAAAAAGTTGTAAATATTTTATTATAAATAAAAGTTGAGACATAACACTGCATTTGTTTTATTTTAAATTATACAATATATAATAAAGGGTAAAAGTAGATTTTAGTTAAAAATAATAACGGTAAAAATGGAAGAAAAGATGATAAGTTATACATTATAAAATATGACTCTTAAAGTCATGCATATATTGTGTCAAAAAAGGAGTCATACATATCAATCACAAAAGGTAAAACGTAGAGTGAGTGATTCTAATCTTTTTCATATACAACCCCTACCAATTGTTTTATCATTGTCCTTGATTTAGTTTATCTACTCTATATTGAATAATGTGTTGTATTGAAATTAAAAAAAAAATTATTTTAAGATTATATAAGGTCATTTAAAGGAGACAAGATTCTAAGGGATTAACTTGATTTGAATTTCAGTCTATTCTTTTCCATTTTATTGACGCTCTCATCTTCGTCTTTTTTGTAAAAAAAATATATTTGAATCATATCCTTTAATTCTCCCTTAATTTATTTATTTACTTTTTTCAATTACATTATAAAAAAATCTCCTTATTCTAGAGTTTAAGAATATACTTATTATTTATAGTGTTTTATATTTTATGTATAGTTGTCCCAAAAATGATGATCTATTGCTCCAATTTTAAATATGAAATTGAGGGACAAACTTTTAGATTGAGGAAATAACAAAAATAAAATTATACTTGAGAAATAAAAAAAATTATTTAAAAAAATGATTATTTTCTCGATGACGGGTCTCTAGGTTGAAGAGTGAAATACACAACAAAGTGACCTCTCAAGATACAGACAAAAAAAAAAGGACTATTTTCGTTAGTGTAATAAAATAATAAAAGATTGAATATGTGATTGAATTTATATTTAATAGATTTAATTTGTATATATCAATAAATATTATAATGTGTAAAACCTATTAAAAAATTATAAAGAACATATATCCTGTGTTGGCACGGGTCGTTATACTAGTATGATATAGGCAAAAAGCATCAAAATTTGATTAGGAATTCTAATAATTGTGAAAATTATTATTGTTATTATTATTAATATTATTATTTGAAATAGATTTTTAAATTCTATAGAATATATATAAAAAAATAAGTCTAAAACAAAAACTATATGACATTTGAAAATGCCCATGTACACCAAAAAGGTTCTTATTTGAAGAAAATAAAAGTCTATTCAAAAAGAAACTTTGGAAGAAAAAAAGAGCTAAATTTTGGTGCAATCTTTTGGATTTAACCATGATGCACCAAGTAAAGGATAGTTCCCAATTAAAGAGCTCAATCTTCTCACTTTAAATGATGATTCCGATTACAAATTTGCCATGACAGCAGAAAATTAAGAATCCTTGTTTACATACTTATTATTCGATATACAGATGAGTGTTTAAAGGATTATTTATATAATTAGTGTTGGATGGTTTTATTCGGTATACATAAGTATTTAAAGGATTAGGATTATCAAGAAAGAAAACAAAAAAAGATTAGTGTTATGTTGATTTGTCAAAAATAAATAAAAAATTAGTGTTATGTTGATTTTTTAACATTTATTATTATTTATTAATGTGATAAATGAAATGAGATATTAAAAAGTAAATATGTTATTGATTTTGCTGAGTTGGTGCCACTAACATTCAGGTGAGAAGATTGAGCTTATTTAGTATGTGCAACAGATAAAGACAATATAGGATGAGAAACAAAATAATAATATGATAGATATTGAATGTTTGTTATATATGAAAATAAAGTAGAGACATAATATGATAAGAAGTTGAATGAGATAAAGGAGGTGTTTGTTTCAAAAATTATATTTTTATTTTATATTTCACACACACACACACACACACACACTCACACACACACCGTATAATTCTATAAATTGAAACCTCATTTTCATTTTTTAAGTACTTGCTCATACAATGTCTCATTCAAAATATTTTCCTGAGAGGAAAAGGAATGATTTCACAATCTCTTTGTTTTTGAAATTTCATATTTTATCTTGTGAACAGTGTTTAATTAAAAAAAATTCATAAGAGGTGTGGGGGACAAAAACAAATAATTTCTATAAGGTTCAATAATTAGGAAAATATTTTGGTATTCTATACACTTGCTACCTAATTTGTGAGATGATAAAATTGGAAGTTCAGGGGACGCTTGAGAAACTCATGAGGCGCGAAAATAAATACTCATATATTAATGCCAATTGTCCATGTCTAAAATGGGTACAATTAGAGGGTGGACATTTCTATCAAATATACGTATTGGGCTTAGAGTAAGCCAGCTGAACTAGGAAAATTTCTCTTTAGCTCCACTAAATTATTTTCAGACCCCCCAAAACTAAAAAATACCCTCAATTTAGATCCAATTTCGTTTCGAATCTACAATTTGAAATGCTCTTTAATTCTAGAACACAATTCGAAAATAGGCGGTTTTGGAACCAATGTTTCGAAATTGTCTTATATGACCAAAACCCAGAAGCTTGACTAGAGCAGTCAAAAAGGCCGACCAACCTAGGTCCGGGGGGCCAGGACATATAAACTTCATGGCCCGGCCTAGCCCGGCCCGTTAAACTTTATGGCCCGACCCGCCTAGTCTGGCCCGATAAGCAAAGGCATGTATGACCTGATGGGCCGGCCCGACTTGTTGAGGCAAAATCCTTAATTTGATGTTTTAAAGATAACAAACATCTTAATTATATTTTAATATGAATTCTGATCTTTTTGTGATCGAACAAGTTCTCTTGAGTGATTAATTAAGGGCTAAATTACACATTTGGTCCCTTACGTTTATTTTAGGTTTCAATTTGGTCCTTTACGTTTAAAAAGTTTCAATTTGGTCCCTTACGTTTATTTTAGGTTTCAATTTGGTCCCTTCAGTCAGTTTTTGCACATGCGGCAGACAGTTTGCTTACGTGGCAGATGGTTTGCACACGTGGATTGACACGTGGACACCTGAACACGTTGACACGTGTCCAATTGAAACAGTGGAACAGTGGAATCTGACGGAAGGGACCAACTAATGCAAACGTTGATAACGTAAGAGACCAAATTGAAACTTTTTAAACGTAAGGGACCAAATTGAAACCTAAAATAAACGTAAGGGACCAAATGTGTAATTTAGCCTTAATTAAGACATGGACAAAAACTCTTTCATTTTATATCACTCACTTTGAAAATGATGATTAAAATAATTTTTGAGAATGATTAGAGAACATTCTCTGCCTGCTACTTATACTACACATGCAAATTCTTTCAAGTCATCATAAACACTTAATTTCATGGCAACTGATCTTGTAACAAGAAGTATCTTTATGCAAGAAATTTATTCTACAAGATCACTACAGCATATAAGTCATTTAAGACAAGGATCAATTAAATGACTTTTGGAAGTTTTTCTTTTGGACATGTTTAAGGAATGAACATGAATATGTCATGACACACATAAGCTCTCATGTTGACAAGCTCTATTCAGAGATTAAGTGAAGACATTTTATGGACCAATGAGATCAAGACAACAAGCTTGATCAAATAGTTGGCAAGTACTTGTCATACCCTAATTTTTTCCCATGCCATTCTCATTTTGTTTACATTTTTACCCTCTTGTCAACATTGTGCATTTTTTTGAAAAAGTCAACAAAAGTCAATTGTTGACCTAAAAAGTCAACCTTTGACCCAAAAAGTCAACTTTTGCATAAAAACTCATAAAAATATTTTCTTTGCATATTTTTCATGGCATAATTATTATTTTTATTTTTCAATTCATATTTGATGTTTTCCTTTATTTTTATGTGCATTTTCCATTTATTTTTAATTTCTTTATTTTGTTACTTCTTCCACAAGTAATCTCCATTCAATCACTAAACCTCACTCAATTCCTATCCAATTCAAACCCATTTTCCATCATAAAATTATCTCATTGATGATCCAAAAATTGTCCATTTTTCTTAAATTAATTTCTATTTCCTTTTAACCATTTTTTCCATTTTTCATTAAACCAAAAATCAACAAAAGGAAGTACACTAGAACCTTCTCATTCTCTACACATCATCACTTCACCTCAAGTACACTAGAACCTTCTATGCCTTCCACCTCATCACCACCAAAAAACTCAAGCCAGGTGCTACCAAAAACTTCACCAAAATATCATAACTTAATTTCTCCAAACTACCCTTTTCTTGCACACTAATTCACACTCATTCTTGACCTAATCCTTCACATATAAATACATCTCATCCTTGATGAGAGAGAAGGACGAAAATCAGATCACAAATCAGCAATAATCAACACCAATTCTCTCCCATTTTTCTCCATTATTACCAAAAACAAAAACTCATCAAAACACATCAAAAATTCAATCTAATTGTTCATAAAGCTTCCAAATCACTTCCTAAGCTTGAATTCATCTTTTCTCGCAAACAAATCGACCCAAAAATGCCATATCCGAAGCCCCTCAAACTTGAAAAATCAACGTAATCGCCAGGACGTTTCAGAGCTCCATTTCAGTTCATTTCTGTTGGATTGAGATCATTTAAACATATTGAAGCTTTTCTGTTGGATTGAGATCATTTAAACATATTGAAGCTTTTCTGTTAATTAATTTTACATTTGTAACAACCCGTTTTTCAAAAGCCAGAAAAGGCATGATTATTTTTCATTTTTTGTACACATCAGAGTTACGCATAAAACACTTTTAACGAGCCGGCATTCAAATATACAAAAGAACTCATTACCAATAGGTGCTTCGACAAGCACCTATTCAAATACCGAAAGAATCCTATGCCTAAACACAAAAAGCACGGTGTACAACCTACACCGGCGCATAGTCTAACTAAGCTAAAACTCCAGCCACTCACTGGGGCCTGGAACAGCCACCGTCGTCACCACGACCTAACCCATCATCTGGGTGGGATGAGCCCGCAAATGAAAGAAAGGGTCACCACAAAATAAAAGTATATATATATATATCCAGTGCGAAAGATGTACACATAACAAATTTCCACGAAACACAAGAGAAAGCTCGTAATCTCAAAAGTAATTCCCACCAACGGGTTTATATAAATAAAACACCAATCCTAATGCAGACTTCTACAATGGGTGTGACAACCGATTACTGGTTCGTCACATGCATGATTTTCCGGAAAATTAACCTCTCCTCGAAGAGTCGTGGGGTAGGCAAAGCCACACAGAAATATACGTACCCGCACTAAAAATGCCACACAAGGCAGGTGAAGTCACACAGACAAACACCAGGCGAAGTCACATAGACATACACCAACTCAATATAAATCCAGAAGGATTTGGCGAAGCCACACAGTCAAACGCCCGGTACGTAGGCAAAGTCACACAGACATACACCTAGGCACGCAACTATGAAATGCATGGCATATATTCTCTTTGGCATATACAGGATAGTCACACAGACAAAATCCCCGCGTAGTCCTATCCGACGCACGCATTCATATATGCTCAAGCAACAATCACATAGCCTAAAGCCTATGCACAAACCATCACAACATGCATAATTACAACCACTTTCTCATCAACGAGAATACATAAGTACAAACATGCCAAAGCACACAGCAATGCATAAACAGCAAACCAAACATGTCGTAACCGTTTTAAAGACCGAAATAAAGTGGAGCCCTTACCTCGTCAAGCACTCAACTATCACACGATCACACAATACTTACTCGCTTCCTAAAACAAGCAAAGTATACAATCAAAACCATATCCAATCAATCCTTAATGAATTGGACTCTAAAACCCTTAAAACCAAAGGCTTTCTAAGGTAAAATAGACTCTTTCGGATACTATACCAAAAACTACCGTATTGATCAACCCCCATGAGTTATTTGCACTATTTTTAGGACTCAAAACAATAGGCCAAAGTCTTAAATAATTTGAAATGCAAAATGGCCGTTTTCTTGCGTTATAAGTTACGTACTTTCCGAGTACCCGAAAAACTCGTTTCCAATCCCCACCACTTCCATAAATTAATAAAAAGGGATTAGAAAGTTAAAAACCAAGTTTAGAAATCAGAATCCAAAATTTCAACTCTCAGAGCTCGCCCTAGCGGGTTGATGGCGAGTGAAGGCAGTGAGTACTGGTCCTACTCGCTCTGGAGCTCGCCCTGGCGTGTTGTCATGACCTGTGGCACTCGCCCTGGCGAGTAACCACTCGCTCAGCGAGTTGCACCTGTCATGACAGCAAAAGACAGCAACTCACACCTCCTTTTTCCAACCCAAGCCTAGTTTGATTCTATTAGTTCCCAACACTTTTTCAAGGCATAAAAGCAAACCATTTTCATAAGCAAGCAACACATTTCCGAAAGCATGTTGGTTGCTTCGAGTGCAAGTTATTTGATTTTCATTTCCAAAATCAAAACCAAATCCAAGCACAAGTTTTATTACGGGCCTCAACCGTCCGGTAATCTTTTTCAAACGTGTTTTCAAGGTAAAAAGCGACACCACATGTCACAAGAGTTTTAAACCACTTTGACCTCCAAAACACTACCCAAAAACACTTAGGAAATATTTTCATAAACCACAAAATATTTTTCATCGGATTTTCTAAAACAAAACCATACAACGCATTTCCCTTTCGCCCAAAGGTTCAAAGACAACGTTTCTTTTCAAAACCTTACAACTTAACCACATGTTATTGATCAATACATAACCAAATCAAAACCCTAACTTTTCTCATGAGATTTTTCACCCACTCATGGAAAACAAAAACAACAAAGCCTACACATGCTCCTCTAAACCTCATGAACAACATTCATGAAACAAAAACCATGTAAAGTAACATTTCCTAACAAACCCTCATGAGAACATAAACCCAAAAACTCCTAAACTCCATAAGTCTACCAATCTAAGAGATGAGAAGAGAGGGTTACCTTTAGAAAATGATTCTCTACAACTTTCCTCTAAGCTCCAAAGCTTGAAATGGAGTGAAATGGTGAAGAATGGAAAATTTGTGAAGGTTGAAAAGTTAGAATGGAGTTCACGTGAAAGAGAGAAAGAATGAGAGTGAAAATGTGATGTTCCTAAGTCCACAAAGCTCATGAACCTCCTTACTATTACATAGCCTCTTGATAGCCAATCCACCCTTGGATCAAAGTCAAAAGTCCAAGCTTAAACCCTAGCCATTGGATCAATTTGCTTTATGAGAAATCACAAGATTTAATTCAACTCATCCATAACAAGTCACGTGTCCAGCTCTCGCGCGTCGCGACGAACGTAAATCACAAAAACATAAAACCTACGGAAAGAACGTCTAACGTTTAACATTTCCAAAACTTATCGCCGAATCTTTTTCCGCGACTGTAATTTTCTTCCACACCTTAGAAAATTATTCTCAGAATATATCCTAACTCGCGCAGATATATAAAACTCCCATCCGAAACCTCACTTAAAACAGACGCAATAAGATTTTACAACGACGGGTAAAATCCTACTCGTTTTTCCAAAAACAAGAATAATCCAAAACTTATTATTCTAAAGCCACATATGACTTCTTATTCAAGCAACAGGATCACAAGACAAAACTCTGTACAATTACAGTGCACGAGCACAAAACAGACTCGATTACAGCAAAACCTAATCAAATACACGATGTTTCACCACATGAACACATCGAAACCCTACTATACCTTAAACCAACTATACAATGAAATCTTGGGTCTTACAATACTACCCCCCTAAAAGAAGTTTCGTCCTCGAAACTTAGACATCGTCAAACAATCTGGGGTATAATTCCTTCATCTTACTCTCGAGTTCCCAGGTGGTATCTCCTGTAGCTTCGTTCCATATTACCTTCACCAAAGGTATCTCTTTCGTTCTCAGACGCTTCATCTTCCTATCCGCAATCTTGATCGGCGGAACTTCAAATGACAAGTTATCCCTCAGCTGGATGTCATCTGGTGTGATCACATGTGACGGATCCGGTGTATATTTCCGCAATTGCGACACATGGAACACGTCATGTATCAAAGATAGTACCGGTGGCAACGCGATCCGATAAGCCACCTTTCCAATCCGTTCCAAAATCTGATAAGGCCCTATAAACTTTGGAGTCAACTTCTTCGCTTTCAAAGCCCTTCCAACGCCAGTCGTTGGTGTAACTCGGAGAAATACGTGATCTCCCTCCTCAAACTCTAAAGGCCTCCGACGCCTATCCGCATAACTTTTCTGGCGATCTTGAGCAACCTTCATCATTGCCCTTATCTTTCGGACCTTGTCCGTCGTCTGTTGTACCATTTCAGGTCCTACTATCATACTCTCCCCATCTTGGTACCAACACAAAGGAGTCTGACATCTCCTCCCATACAAAGCCTCGTATGGTGCCATTCCAATACTCGCGTGGAAACTGTTGTTGTATGTGAATTCTATCAAAGGTAACACATCATCCCAACTCCCACGATCATCCAAAACACATGCTCTCAACAAATCTTCCAAAGATTGATTTGTTCTCTCGGTCTGCCCATCTGTCTGAGGATGATAGGCGGAACTCAATCTCAGTTTCGTCCCCAACGCCTCATGCAAAGTCTTCCAAAAGTGTGAAGTAAACTTTGGGTCTCGATCCGACACTATACTTGACGGAATCCCATGTAACCTCACAATCTCAGCAATGTAAATATCGGTCAACTTTGCCGCTGTATCCGTAGTTCTTACCGGTAGAAAATGAGCGGACTTAGTCAAACGATCCACTATCACCCAAATGGAATCATGCTTCCTCCTGGTCTTAGGTAAACCAATGATGAAATCCATAGAAATGCTATCCCACTTCCACTCGGGGATATCTAATGACTGCAGCATCCCTGCTGGTCTCTGATGCTCAATCTTCGCCTTCTGACAAGTCAGACACGACGCCACATACTCAGCCACATCCCTTTTCATACCTGGCCACCAGAAATCATGCCTCAGGTCTTGATACATCTTTGTTGCTCCGAATTGTATACTAAGTTTACTCTTGTATGCCTCCCCTAGAATGGTGTTTCTCAAGTTCATAACATCGGGCACACACACTCTCCCTTGACACCTCAAAATGTTGTCCGATCCCACCTTGAAATCTCGGTTGGTTTCCCGAACAATCAAAGCCCTTTTCTCCATGAGAAACTTGTCATCTTGACAATTAGCAATATCCTCCAACAAACCGTTCGAGATGGTAATCATACCCAGTCTCATATTCCCTAAAGCAAACTCTACCTCTAGGTGCAAGTCACGAAACTCTCTCAACAACTCTTGTTGACTAGCCATTTGTGCCGAACAAACCGACACACTCTTCCTACTCAAAGCATCGGCTACCACATTAGCCTTCCCCGGATGGTATTCTAACGTAAAGTCGAAGTCTTTCAAAGTTTCCATCCATCTCCTCTGTCGCATGTTAAGCTCTTTCTGATCAAACAAGTACTTAAGACTTTTATGGTCACTAAACACGACAAAAGTGCAACCATAAAGATGATGTCTCCAAATCTTCAATGCAAAAACAACGGCCGCAAGCTCCAAATCGTGCGTAGGATAATTCTTTTCATGCACTTTCAGCTGCCTTGACGCATATGCCACTGCTCTCTTGTGTTGCATCAACACACAGCCCAAACCTTGATGAGAAGCATCACAATAAACCTCATACGGTTCATCCGACTGTGGTAACATCAAAACTGGTGAAGTCGTCAACCGTTCTTTCAACAACCGAAAACTCAATTCACACTTCTCAGTCCAAGCAAAAAGTTGATCTTTTCGCGTAAGTTGTGTCATAGGCGCCACAATCTTAGCAAATCCTTCTATAAACCTTCGGTAATAACCGGCCAAACCCACAAAACTCCTCACATCAGTCACTGTTTGAGGTTGCTTCCATGCAAGTACCGCATCAATCTTGGCTGGATCCACGGCTATTCCCTCTTTTGATATAACATGGCCAAGGAAATTCACCTCTTCCAACCAAAAATCACACTTTGACGGATTAGCATACAACTTCTTCTCCCTCAAAACTTGCAAAACCAAGCGAAGATGCTCCACATGTTCCTCTTCACTTTTCGAATACACTAGGATGTCATCAATGAACACCACCACAAACTTGTCTAAAAATGAATGGAATATCCGATTCATGTAGGCCATAAAGATAGCAGGTGCATTCGTCACTCCAAACGGCATCACTAGAAACTCATAATGCCCATACCGCGTCCTAAATACCGTTTTCTGAATATCTTCATCTCGAACCCTTATCTGGTGATAACCAGATTTCAAGTCGATCTTTGAAAACACCGAGGCTCCCCTCAACTGATCCATCAGATCATCAATACGCAGCAGTGGATATCGGTTCTTGACAGTCACCTTATTAAGCTTCCGATAATCCACACACAAACGAGACTTACCATCCTTCTTTTTAACCAATAAGACCGGTGCTCCCCAAGGCGACACACTAGGCCTTATGAAACCCTTCTCTAACAAGTCCTCAATCTGACCTTTCAACTCTACCAACTCTGCTGGAGCCATCTGATAAGCTGATTCCGAAATCGGACCCGTACCCGGTTGCAAGTCAATAAAGAATTCCACCTCTCTACACGGAGGAAAAGCTGGAATCTCCGATGGAAAAACATCTTGGAAATCCTGAACCACTCGAATTTCCTCAATTCGGATCTCCGACGTCACTCCTAAGCTAGCAAGTGAAACTATCTCCGGTTCTCCATTACACATCACCACAGAAAGCCAATTTGCAGACAAGTACCTTCGCACACCTGGCTCGGGAAAGAAAACCAATTTCCGAGCGCAGTCTAGAATCACATAATGATAGGACAACCAATCCATCCCGAGGATGATCTCGAGAGATAAAAGCGGTAGACAAACCAAATTGACCAGAAAATCCCTATTCTGAATTACTACCAAACAATGCAAACATGCAGTATTCACTACCAAATCCTTAGCAGGAGTCAAAACATTCAAATCAAATGGAAGCACAGAAACATTCAAACTCAAACGATTTGCACAAGCCAAAGATATGAATGAGTGGGTTGCCCCCGTGTCAATCAAAGCCGTTAAAGAATTACCTGCGATGTGACAGCTCTCATGAATGGCATTGCTAGCCTGCCCACTCAACCCAGTGCCCATACAGTAAGCACGTGCCTTTGCCGCAGGTCTGGCACCCTGTGAGCCTTGTGCCACATTTGCCGACGGCCCAGTCTTCGGGGCTCTGCAATCTCTAGCAAAGTGTCCCGGCTTCTTGCAATTGTAGCAGGTGTTTCCCCCCTTCGGTTGCGTGCACTCATTAGCAAAATGCCCCGCTTCTCCACAGTTGTAGCAAGTCCCCTTACTACCCTCAGGTTTTCCCCGGGTTCCCTGATTCACCGATCGGCCCGGTCCTTTACTGTGCTGAGGACGGTTATAAGGCTTACTCCCTTGCCTCCCACTATTCTGGGTCGAACCCCGATCATTGGTGCAGCTTGGTCCTCCGACACTAGAATTCCCTTGGCGGTTCACCCGCTTATTCTTCATGTCCTCAACCTCTTGGCACTTTTCAACCAAGACCTGGAATTGTCGAATACCCAACGGCACAACCGCATCCTGCAGCTCGTACCTCAACCCATCTTGGAAGCGACGGCACATATAATCCTCATATATCCCATCCCTAAAGAAGCGGAAGAAACGGGATAGTGATTCGAACTTTTTGGCATATGCTTCAACATTCATGCCTGCTTGCCTTAGCCTCAGAAACTCTTCCCCATACCTTTCCCTAGCTGTCTCAGGGAAGTATTTGGCCAAGAACCTCCTTTTGAAGTTCTCCCAACTTAACTCTTCATGAACATTCTCCATGATCAGTCGTGTGTTCCTCCACCAATACTCAGAACCCCCGAGTAACTGATAAGTAGCTAAGACTACCTTCTCCCCTTCTGGACAATGAATTGCCCCGAATATCCTCTCCACAGATTGGAGCCATAAGTCAGCAGTTTCCGGACCTCCCTCCCCATTAAACTTTGGAGGAGTTTGGTGGTTGAAATTTGAAAGAAGTCTAGACCCAACAGCGAGTATTTCCCTCTCGCGCTTTTCCAGATCCCTCTGCGCCTTAGCATGGCTCTGAGCAGTCACAGCCGCTGCCATTGTATGCATGGCATAAGCCATCTGGTTTATATCAGTATTATCCGCCATAGGTGCTGTAGGTGCCCTTCTTGGAGGCATTCTATTTCTGCACAATACCAATTCTGATTAGATTCCTTATCCAAACATTTCTGAGTCTCAACAGAAAATCTCATCCAACGGTTACTAACTCATAACCCGACACAGAACAAACACTAGAACTGACACTACTCTAGCTATGTTCTAACCGACTCTGGACTAACGACTCAAGTATACACTTTCCCTTTGAAGATTTAAAGCCGTGCTCTGATACCAATTGTAACAACCCGTTTTTCAAAAGCCAGAAAAGGCCTGCTTATTTTTCATTTTTTGTACACATCAGAGTTACGCATAAAACACTTTTAACGAGCCGGCATTCAAATATACAAAAGAACTCATTACCAATAGGTGCTTCGACAAGCAAAGTGTATTCCTGAATAATTACAATCCAAGTCTAAGTATTCAAATACTTACAACAAAACAAGTTAGAATCCTATGCCTAAACACAAAAAGCACGGTGTACAACCTACACCGGCGCATAGTCTAACTAAGCTAAAACTCCAGCCACTCACTAGGGCCTGGAACAGCCACCGTCGTCACCACGACCTAACCCATCATCTGGGTGGGATGAGCCCGCAAATGAAAGAAAGGGTCACCACAAAATAAAAGTATATATATATATATATATCCAGTGCGAAAGATGTACACATAACAAATTTCCACGAAACACAAGAGAAAGCTCGTAATCTCAAAAGTAATTCCCACCAACGGGTTTATATAAATAAAACACCAATCCTAATGCAGACTTCTACAATGGGTGTGACAACCGATTACTGGTTCGTCACATGCATGATTTTCCGGAAAATTAACCTCTCCTCGAAGAGTCGTGGGGTAGGCAAAGCCACACAGAAATATACGTACCCGCACTAAAAATGCCACACAAGGCAGGTGAAGTCACACAGACAAACACCAGGCGAAGTCACACAGACATACACCAACTCAATATAAATCCAGAAGGATTTGGCGAAGCCACACAGTCAAACGCCCGGTACGTAGGCAAAGTCACACAGACATACACCTAGGCACGCAACTATGAAATGCATGGCATATATTCTCTTTGGCATATACAGGATAGTCACACAGACAAAATCCCCGCGTAGTCCTATCCGACGCACGCATTCATATATGCTCATGCAACAATCACATAGCCTAAAGCCTATGCACAAACCATCACAACATGCATAATTACAACCACTTTCTCATCAACGAGAATACATAAGTACAAACATGCCAAAGCACACAGCAATGCATAAACAGCAAACCAAACATGTCGTAACCGTTTTAAAGACCGAAATAAAGTGGAGCCCTTACCTCGTCAAGCACTCAACTATCACACGATCACACAATACTTACTCGCTTCCTAAAACAAGCAAAGTATACAATCAAAACCATATCCAATCAATCCTTAATGAATTGGACTCTAAAACCCTTAAAACCAAAGGCTTTCTAAGGTAAAATAGACTCTTTCGGATACTATACCAAAAACTACCGTATTGATCAACCCCCATGAGTTATTTGCACTATTTTTAGGACTCAAAACAATAGGCCAAAGTCTTAAATAATTTGAAATGTAAAATGGCCGTTTTCTTGCGTTATAAGTTACGTACTTTCCGAGTACCCGAAAAACTCGTTTCCAATCCCCACCACTTCCATAAATTAATAAAAAGGGATTAGAAAGTTAAAAACCAAGTTTAGAAATCAGAATCCAAAATTTCAACTCTCAGAGCTCGCCCTGGCGAGTTGATGGCGAGTGAAGGCAGTGAGTACTGGTCCTACTCGCTCTGGAGCTCGCCCTGGCGTGTTGTCATGACCTGTGGCACTCGCCCTGGCGAGTAACCACTCGCTCAGCGAGTTGCACCTGTCATGACAACAAAAGACAGCAACTCACACCTCCTTTTTCCAACCCAAGCCTAGTTTGATTCTATTAGTTCCCAACACTTTTTCAAGGCATAAAAGCAAACCATTTTCATAAGCAAGCAACACATTTCCGAAAGCATGTTGGTTGCTTCGAGTGCAAGTTATTTGATTTTCATTTCCAAAATCAAAACCAAATCCAAGCATAAGTTTTATTACGGGCCTCAACCGTCCGGTAATATTTTTCAAACGTGTTTTCAAGGTAAAAAGCGACACCACATGTCACAAGAGTTTTAAACCACTTTGACCTCCAAAACACTACCCAAAAACACTTAGGAAATATTTTCATAAACCACAAAATATTTTTCATCGGATTTTCTAAAACAAAACCATACAACGCATTTCCCTTTCGCCCAAAGGTTCAAAGACAACGTTTCTTTTCAAAACCTTACAACTTAACCACATGTTATTGATCAATACATAACCAAATCAAAACCCTAACTTTTCTCATGAGATTTTTCACCCACTCATGGAAAACAAAAACAACAAAGCCTACACATGCTCCTCTAAACCTCATGAACAACATTCATGAAACAAAAACCATGTAAAGTAACATTTCCTAACAAACCCTCATGAGAACATAAACCCAAAAACTCCTAAACTCCATAAGTCTACCAATCTAAGAGATGAGAAGAGAGGGTTACCTTTAGAAAATGATTCTCTACAACTTTCCTCTAAGCTCCAAAGCTTGAAATGGAGTGAAATGGTGAAGAATGGAAAATTTGTGAAGGTTGGAAAGTTAGAATGGAGTTCACGTGAAAGAGAGAAAGAATGAGAGTGAAAATGTGATGTTCCTAAGTCCACAAAGCTCATGAACCTCCTTACTATTACATAGCCTCTTGATAGCCAATCCACCCTTGGATCAAAGTCAAAAGTTCAAGCTTAAACCCTAGCCATTGGATCAATTTGCTTTATGAGAAATCACAAGATTTAATTCAACTCATCCATAACAAGTCACGTGTCCAGCTCTCGCGCGTCGCGACGAACGTAAATCACAAAAACATAAAACCTACGGAAAGAACGTCTAACGTTTAACATTTCCAAAACTTATCGCCGAATCTTTTTCCGCGACTGTAATTTTCTTCCACACCTTAGAAAATTATTCTCAGAATATATCCTAACTCGCGCAGATATATAAAACTCCCATCCGAAACCTCACTTAAAACAGACGCAATAAGATTTTACAACGACGGGTAAAATCCTACTCGTTTTTCCAAAAACAAGAATAATCCAAAACTTATTATTCTAAAGCCACATATGACTTCTTATTCAAGCAACAGGATCACAAGACAAAAGTCTGTACAATTACAGTGCACGAGCACAAAACAGACTCGATTACAACAAAACCTAATCAAATACACGATGTTTCACCACATGAACACATCGAAACCCTACTATACCTTAAACCAACTATACAATGAAATCTTGGGTCTTACAACATTTCTGTTCTTATTTTGAGTTTTTGAGTTCGAACTTGTCGTTCAATTTTCTCTCTGTATGAACAAACAAAACCGTATACTCACTCGTAAAAATCGAGGTTCAGTTGGACCTCCGGCTAAACACCCGCCGTGGCCTTCCCTTCATATTTGCCATGTGGCAGGATCTGGTGGCTTTGGATGTTTTAAATCCTGGCCACCAGATGGATTTGAAGGCCCATGTTTAACATTCATACCGTGTACCCTGTTTGTATGCCACATTGAATCATTTTTATTTGACTTTTATTTTTTTGTTTAAATGGGCTTATGGACCGGACCTACTATTTGCACCACCCCAGTCTTACTTTCTGCACCCCCTAACTTAATTTTTAATTATTTTTTTAGCTAATTTCAAAAGCACTTATTTGGCCAGTAGCTTATTTAAGCTTATTGGGCCATTTTTATTATGCTAAAATTTTATTATGTTAGTTTTGAGCTTTATTTTTTGAAATTCCGGTAGCAAGTTACATATGTGTAGCCTAATGTGGAGCACGTTTGGGTTTAGGTATACGATGTGTTGCCTAATGTGCCAACATCATAAACATACGATAACTTGATGAACAAGGAAAATAAAGTGCAGAAGATAAATAACACAATGAGTTTGTTAACCCAGTTCAACGCAACTCGCAACCTACTCTGGGGATATCAATCCAGGAATGAATCCACTATGATAGTTCTACTTCAAAGCTAAACAACCCAATTTACAACTTTTCACTTAGACACTACCCGTGCTAACTCTACCATGCTCCTCACAAGATATGACTACCCCTAGTCACTTCCTAGCTATCCTACCTTGCTCCTCACAAGGATTTTTGCCTTGCTCCTCACAAGGACTTCTGCTCTGCTCCTCACAAAGACTTTACCTTGCTCCTCACAAGGACCTTGCTCCTCACAAGGATTTTTACAAACTCAATGATAGAGACGCACTCCTAACCTAAAGAACCTACTCGTGCTTCAAAGCTTTGAGTGATTCAAAGTTCAATCCTTGTTTCAAATTAGAACCAAGAAAAGAACAGCTCTGTGCTTAAAAGCTTAAGAGCTAAATACAACCCTAGTTCAAGTCTCAATGGAAACAAGAAACAAAGGGACAAAGACTCGAAATCCTAAAGACTAGATTTATGAATATTGATTTCGGTGAATAAAACAAGTCTTCAGCCTTCCTTTATATAGAACGAGAACTGATAGCTGGCCATCGTATTCTTCAAGTAACAAACTCAATCTTTTAACAAAAGATATGTTTGTTTTAAATCTTTTTGAATCTTCTAGTAACAAACCGTCCTTCTTAAATCTTTTCTGAATCTTTTTCAATCTTTCAGCTCGTTCCTTGGCGCGCAAGCTAGCGTGGATGTGTTTGTTTCAAAACAAATCTTTTTCAAAAGATCACACGCAAATAATGAAAGCGCGTTTTTAGGGTATTCAGTTCAGGTACCACATGTGTGAACATCAGTCACCACATCTGGTCCAAAGGCTTATTTTAACAAATGAAGCCAACCCTAAAATATACTCAACCTATCAGGTTGAAAACACTAACAATCTCCCCCTTTGGCAAATTGTGGCTAAAATAACCTTTGGAGTCAGCCAACTAGACTTTGGAGAGAATCATTAGAACATCAGAGGCGTTGCAGCAGCGGAATCTTGCCTCATATCTTCTAAGAGAATAAAACTCCCAACATACAAGCATGGTGATGAATCATGCACACAGTCAAGAGGGGAAGTGTCTTCAGCAGCTTCAGTAAAATACTTTACTCCCCCTAAATTCAAGCACCGTCTTCAGCAGTCTTCAAAGGATCAGTCTTCATTCGTCTGGTCTTCAAAGTCTTCAAAAGATGTGCAGAATACAAGCACATTTTGTTTTCGACGATGTGCACACATCTGGTATCACATCATGTACCAGAGCAAACATATTGCACTACCTTATGTCTTACTCCCCCTGGATATACTACTTATCTTTTCTCCCCCTTTTTAGCCATAATATTGACAAAAAGTTAAGATCAGAAAGAGTAATCAAAAAGTACTGGGCTAATAATTGTGCAATTTACAGAGTAGATGGATTTATAGACAAATGTTCTAAGCACCACACATAATTAAGGTCTTCAGAGAGAGATGCTTCAGTAGTCTTCAACTTCACCAGTAATTGTCTTCACATAATCCATATAGTCCAGCAATCCATAACCTTGTAGTAGCAGAAGTATTTTAATCAGAGTGATCAAGGTTTCCATGGTTGCTATATGTGCATTCATAGCTAAGCATGTACAAGTTACCCATATTTCTATGACTGTAACTAAGTCACCCATATTGTTATGACTGTGACTCGAATCACCCATATTTCTATGACTGTGATCCTAAGCATAAAATTCATCCATATTTCTATGATTATGACTAAGCACGATGAATCATCCATATTTCTATGATTATGATTATGATCATGCCCTATGCTACAAGTTAAAATGCTTTTGAGTTGCTTTTGCACATATTCTACTCTTCCTATACCAGATATACCAAAAGGTCATTCTTTGACCCTGCCTTCAGTAATGCTCTTGCAGATAGCATAATTTGTAATCTTCAGCTCTGGATAAGATTCTTCACTTCTTCTCAGAGGCTCCAATGTGGACCACATTGAGCTCTACATCCGGATCTTCTACATAGTTCTTCATCACAGTATGAAAGGTGGAATAGTCTTGATGTATGAAATTGAGAAACACCTGTGATGACTGCCTTTGGATAGCGTGCATAAACAAACGGAAGTAATAGGCAGGTCTCTGTTGCACGCTTCAATAGCAAGGTTGCTATTGATCATCAAGAAGGCAAATACCAAGTTTGCCTCTTAATGTCTCAAAATTACTTGTATCCAAAGCCTTTGTGAAAATGTCAGCCTGTTGATTGTCCGTGGCTACATGCTCTAAGGTCACAACCTTGTCTTCAACTAGATCTCTCATAAAATGGTGACGAATATCAATGTGCTTAGTCCTACTGTGTTGGATAGGATTCTTGGAAATATTTATAGCACTCATATTGTCACAGTATAATGTGAGCACATCTTGCTCCACATTGTACTCACTCAGCATTTGCTTCATCCAAAGCAATTGAGAACAACTGCTTCCTGCTGCGATATACTCAGCTTCTGCTGTTGAAAGAGCTACACAATTCTGTTTCTTGCTGAACCATGAAATTAGGTTGTTGCCCAGAAAGAAACATCCACCTGAGGTACTCTTCCTATCATCTGCACTGCCTGCCCAGTCAGCATCACAATACCCTGTCAACCTTGAGTCTTCACCATGAGAGTACATAATACCATAGTCACTTGTGCCATTCACATATTTCAGAATTCTCTTGACTTGTGTGAGATGACTCATCTTAGGCTCAGCTTGGTATCTAGCACATACACCTACTGCAAAGGAGATATCAGGCCTACTTGCTGTGAGGTAAAGTAGACTGCCAATGATGCTTCTGTATAGGCTTTGATCAACACTGACACCTTTCTCATCCTTGGTGAGTTTAATATGAGTTGCTGCAGGAGTTCTCTTGTGTGTTGCACTCTCCATTCCAAACTTCTTCACAATATTCTTGGCATATATGCTTTGAGAGATGAATATTGTGTCCTCCATTTGCTTTACTCGTAGACCAAGAAAAAAGGTTAATTCACCTACAAGGCTCATCTCAAATTCAGATTGCATTTGATGTACAAATTGTTTCACCAAAGCATCTGTCATGCCACCAAACACAATATCATCTACATAGATTTGTGTCATCATGAGATTCCCTTCTTCTTGTCTCACAAACAGGGTCTTGTCTGTTTCTCCTTTTCTATACCCTTGTTGTAGAAGAAACTTGGTTAGCCTTTCATACCAAGCCCTAGGAGCTTGCTTCAACCCATACAAAGCTTTCTTCAATCTGTAGACATGATCTGGAGATTATGATCAACAAATCCCTTTGGCTGTGCTACATACACTTCTTCATTTAAGTACCCATTGAGGAAGGCACTCTTTACACCCATTTGAAAAAGCTTGAACTTCAAGATGCATGCCACCCCTAGAAGTAACCTTATAGACTCAAGACGAGCTATTGGAGCAAAGGTTTCATCAAAATCTACACCTTCAATCTGAGAGTATCCTTGTGCTACAAGTCTTGCCTTGTTCCTTGTGACAACACCACTTTCATCAGACTTGTTCCTATACACCCACTTGGTGCCTATGATGTTGACCCCATCAGGTCTTGGAACTAAGTCCCACACCTCATTCCTCTTGAACTCGTTCAACTCTTCTTGCATTGCATTAATCCAACATTCATCTGTCAAGGCTTCCTTAACATTCTTTGGTTCTATGGTGGATACAAAGCAAGCATTGGAGATTACCTCCCTTGACCTAGTCATGACTGGAAATTCTGGATTTCCTATGATGAGCTCTTTAGGATGATTCTTCTGAATTCTGATGGAAGGACCCTTGCTTGTCTGACCTTGATCTGGCTCTTGATCTGCTTTCTCAGAATTTTCTTCAACTTCAGAGTTTTCAGGTAGGGGGTCTGATGTGCCCACATCTGGTACTTCATCATGCATTTTTTCATCAGGGTAGTCTTTGATAACAACATTGATTGATTCCATCATTGTTCTGGTCCTGTTGTTAAAGACTCTGTAGGCTCTGCTGTTTGTTGAGTAGCCAAGAAAGATTCCTTCATCACTCTTTGGGTCCAGCTTCCTTCTTTGTTCTCTGTCAGCCAAGATGTAACATTTGCTTCCAAAGACATGGAAGTATTTAACATTGGGTTTTCTTCCTTTCCATATCTCATACAGAGTAGTAGAGGTGCATGCTCTTAATGTAACACGATTATGAACATAACATGCTGTGTTCATTGCCTCTGCCCAGAAGTAGTAAGGTAGTTTCTTTGTATGTAGCATGACCCTTGCTGCTTCTTGTATGGTTCTGTTCTTTCTTTCAACAACCCCATTTTGTTGTGGTGTGATTGGAGAGGAGAACTCATGTGCTATCCCTTCAGTTGAGCAGAACTCAGCAAATTTTGAGTTTTGAAATTCCTTGCCATGATCACTCCTAATTCTAATGATTGAGCTATCTTTCTCCCTTTGAAGTCTAATACACAGTTCCTTGAACTCTTCAAATGTGTCTGACTTTTCTTTGAGGAAGCTTATCTAAGTGTATCTTGAAAAATCATCCACAACAACATAGGCATACCTTCTTCCACCAAGACTTTCAACTTGCATAGGTCCCATTAAGTCCATATGGAGAAGTTCTAAAACTCTTGATGTTCCCTGATGTGGCAACCTTGGGTGTGACATCTGGATCTGCTTGCCTATCTGACAATCTCCACAGATATTCTTTTCTTCAATGGTTAGCTTTGGTAGACCTCTGATAGCTTCTTTGGAGATGAGTTTTATCATTCCTCTCAAGTGCAGGTGCCCAAGTTTTTGGTACCATAGGTTTGCTTCATCTATTTGACTAACATTGCATGTAGTGGAATGAGCTGTTTCTGGAGGAATCCATAAGTAGCAGTTGTCTTTTGACCTTTCTCCTTTCATCAGCAGCTCTCCTTTGTTGGAGGTTACAAGGCATTCATTCTTTGTAAAATCAACCTTAAGTCCTTGATCACAGAGTTGACTTATGCTGATCAAGTTTGCCTTTAACCCTTTCACAAGCAAAACATTATCAAGTTTTGGTAAACCAATGTTGTGAAGTTTCCCAATTCCATTGATTTCTCCTTTAGCTCCATCACCAAAGGTCACATAACTGGTGGTGTATGACTTTATATCTTTCAGAAATTTTTCTACACCTGTCATATGCCTGGAGCACCCACTATCAAAGTACCAATCTTCTCTTGATGAGGCTCTGAGAGATGTATGAGCTATGTGAGCAGCAACTTTGGCTTTTGGCTTCCACTCCTTCTTGGTTCTGGCCTTTGCATGATAAGCTCTGTGTTGAGGTTGAGATTTCTTCTTTGGATAACCATAGAGCTTGTAGCAGGAGGATTTGCTGTGACCATTCTTTCCACAATAGTGACACTTTACTGTAGTGGACCTCTTTTTGTGTGCATGTGTCTGATGTGGTGCAGGATGTGGTAACATCATCTCATTGTCAAATCCTTTTTGAGCAGGAATAAAGTTTGACTGATGAGTCTCTTTGCTATCAGTTTTTTCATAGCCTACTCCAGTTGGGTCATTGAGATGATTTCTGATGCTGAGGATTTCATTAAGTTTCTTCGTTCCAGTGCCCATCATCCTAACAGATTTAGTCATGCTTTCAAGATTGAATGATAGAAGCTTGATTTCATCTTGAAGGCTGATTACTTTAACCTGTAGCTCCTGCTTGTCATGCTTGAGTTGCTCAATGTGATTTTTCTGTTCTACAACAGTTCTGCATACTTCTTCACTTTTGAGGTACATATTTTTGTACATGGAGATTAATTCTTCAAAAGTGAATTCCTCATCACACGAGTCATTGTCAGAGAAGCACACACCAGTCATTGCCCTTACATGGTTTGCAGTCACATTGTCTGCCTCATTGTCAGAATTATCTTCATCTGACCAAGTTACTACTAGACCCTTCTTCTGTTTCTTCAAGTATGTGCCACATTCAGTTCTGATATGACCATAGCCTTCACATTCAAAGCATTGAACCCCCTTGTCTTCTTCTTCTGTCTTGGATTTTGCTGATGTGTTCCCTTGTTTGCTGATGTTGGGCTGGATGTGCTGCACATTCCTCCTTGGTCTTCTATCCACTCTCTTCAGAATTTTGTTAAATTGTTTTCCAAGCAGCACTATTTCTTCTGAGAGATCTTCTCTGGTGTCAAGGTTGTCATCAGCTTCCTCAGTGTTGGAGGTAAAGGCTATGTTTTTTCCTTTCTTCTCAACTTTTTCACTGATGTTCATCTCAAAGGTTTGAAGAGAGCCTACAACTTCTTCTACTTTCATGCTAGCAATGTCTTGAGCTTCTTCAATAGCTGTGACCTTCATGTCAAACCTCTTTGGCAAAGATCTGAGAATTTTCCTTACCAACTTCTCATCAGATAGCCTTTCTCCCAAGGAATCAAAGGAGTTTGCTAGGTCAAGAACACTCATATGAAAGTCATAGATGGTCTCTTCTTCTTTCATTCTGAGATTCTCAAATTTTGAGTGGAGAAGTTGAAGTCTTGAGCTTTTTACCTTGGAGGTCCCTTCATGGGTTGTCTTGAGTATCTCCCAAGCATCTTTGGCAACAATACATTGTTTGATGAGTCTGAACATGTCTTTGTCAACTCCATTGAATAATGCATTTAAAGCTTTATTGTTGCCAAGAGCTAGTGTATCTTCTGCTGAAGTCCAATCTTCTTCTGGTTTGAGCTCTTCAGTATCAATTCCATTAGCATCCTTGACTTTGGGATGTTCCCAACCTCTTAGCACTGCTTTCCAAGTTCTACTATCAATGGATTTCAAGAAAGCTGCCATGCGTGACTTCCAATAGTCATAGTTAGTGCCATCCAGAAGAGGTGGTTTGCTGACCAAAGTTCCATCCTTGTCCATGGTTCCGGAAAGTATCTTCCCTGGAGCTCACCCTAAAACAGAACAGGGTGCCTGCTCTGATGCCAATTGAAATTCCGGTAGCAAGTTACAGATGTGTAGCGTAATGTGGAGCACGTTAGGGTTTAGGTATACGATGTGTTGCCTAATGTGCCAACATCATAAACATACGATAACTTTATGAACAAGGAAAATAAAGTGCAGAAGATAAATAACACAATGAGTTTGTTAACCCAGTTCAGCGCAACTCGCAACCTACTCTAGGGGATACCAATCCAGGAATGAATCCACTATGATAGTTCTACTTCAAAGCTAAACAACCCCGTTTACAACTTTTCACTTAGACACAACCCGTCCTAACTCTACCTTGCTCCTCACAAGATATGACTACCCCTAGTCACTTCCTAGCTATCCTACCTTGCTCCTCACAAGGATTTTGACTTGCCTTGCTCCTCACAAGGACCTTGCTCCTCACAAGGATTTTTACAAACTCAATGATGGAGACGCACTCCTAACCTAAAGAACCTACTCGTGCTTCAAAGCTTTGAGTGATTCAAAGTTCAATCCTTGTTTCAAATTAGAACCAAGAAAAGAACAGCTCTGTGCTTAAAAGCTTAAGAGCTAAATACAACCCTAGTTCAAGTCTCAATGGAAACAAGAAACAAAAGGGACAAAGACTCGAAATCCTAAAGACTAGATTTATGAAGATTGATTTTGTAACAACCCGTTTTTCAAAAGCCAGAAAAGGCATGATTATTTTTTTTTTTGTACACATCAGAGTTACGCATAAAACACTTTTAATGAGCCGGCATTCAAATATACAAAAGAACTCATTACCAAAAGGTGCTTCGACAAGCAAAGTGTATTCCTGAATAATTACAATCCAAGTCTAAGTATTCAAATACTTACAACAAAACAAGTTAGAAACCCTATGCTAACCAAAAAGCACGGTGTACAACCCACACTGGCGCATAGTCTAACTAAGCTAAAGCTCCAACCACTCACTGGGGCCTGGAACAGCCACCGTCGTCACCACGACCTAACCCATCATCTGGGTGGGATGAGCCCGCAAATGAAAGAAAGGGTCACCACAAAATAAAAGTATGTATATATATAACTGGTGCGAAAGATGTACACATAACAAATTTCCCCGAAACACAAGAGAAAGCTCGTAATCTCAAAGTAATTCCCACCAACGGGTTTATATAAATAAAACACCAATCCTAATGCAGACTCCTACAATGGTTGTGACAACCGATTACTGGTTCGTCACATGCATGATTTTCCGGAAAATTAACCTCTCCTCGAAGAGTCGTGGGGTAGGCAAAGCCACACAGAAATATACGTACCCGCACTAAAAATGCCACACAAGGCAGGTGAAGTCACACAGACAAACACCAGGTGAAGTCACACAGACATACACCTACTCAATATAAATCCAGAAGGATTTGGCGAAGCCACACAGTCAAACGCCCGGTACGTAGGCAAAGTCACACAGACATACACCTAGGCACGCAACTATGAAATGCATGGCATATATTCTCTTTGGCATATACAGGATAGTCACACAAACAAAATCCCCGCGTAGTCCTATCCGACGCACGCATTCATATATGCTCATGCAACAATCACATACCCTAAAGCCTATGCACAAACCATCACAACATGCATAATTACAACCACTTTCTCATCAACGAGAATACATAAGTACAAACATGCCAAAGCACACAACAATGCATAAACAGCAAACCAAACATGTCGTAACCGTTTTAAAGACCGAAATAAAGTGGAGCCCTTACCTCGTCAAGCACTCAACTATCACACGATCACACAATACTTACTCGCTTCCTAAAACTAGCAAAGTATACAATCAAAACCATATCCAATCAATCCTTAATGAATTGGACTCTAAAACCCTTAAAACCAAAGGCTTTCTAAGGTAAAATAGACTCTTTCGGATACTATACCAAAAACTACCGTATTAATCAACCCCCATGAGTTATTTGCACTATTTTTAGGACTCAAAACAATAGGCCAAAGTCTTAAATAATTTGAAATGCAAAATGGCCGTTTTCTTGCGTTATAAGTTACGTACTTTCCGAGTACCCGAAAAACTCGTTTCCAATCCCCACCACTTCCATAAATTAATAAAAAGGGATTAGAAAGTTAAAAACCAAGTTTAGAAATCAGAATCCAAAATTTCAACTCTCAGAGCTCGCCCTGGCGAGTTGATGGCGAGTGAAGGCAGTGAGTACTGGTCCTACTCGCTCTGGAGCTCGCCCTGGCGTGTTGTCATGACCTGTGGCACTCGCCCTGGCGAGTAACCACTCGCTCAGCGAGTTGCACCTGTCATGACAGCAAAAGACAGCAACTCACACCTCCTTTTTCCAACCCAAGCCTAGTTTGATTCTATTAGTCCCCAACACTTTTTCAAGGCATAAAAGCAAACCATTTCCATAAGCAAGCAACACATTTCCGAAAGCATGTTGGTTGCTTCGAGTGCAAGTTATTTGATTTTCATTTCCAAAATCAAAACCAAATCCAAGCACAAGTTTTATTACGGGCTTCAACCGTCCGGTAATCTTTTTCAAACATGTTTTCAAGGTAAAAAGCGACACCACATGTCACAAGAGTTTTAAACCTCTTTGACCCCCAAAACACTACCCAAAAACACTTAGGAAATATTTTCATAAACCACAAAATATTTTTCATCGGATTTTCTAAAACAAAACCATACAACGCATTTCCCTTTCGCCCAAAGGTTCAAAGACAACGTTTCTTTTCAAAACCTTACAACTTAACCACATGTTATTGATCAATACATAACCAAATCAAAACCCTAACTTTTCTCATGAGATTTTTCACCCACTCATGGAAAACAAAAACAACAAAGCCTACACATGCTCCTCTAAACCTCATGAACAACATTCATGAAACAAAAACCATGTAAAGTAACATTTCCTAACAAACCCTCATGAGAACATAAACCCAAAAACTCCTAAACTCAATAAGTCTACCAATCTAAGAGATGAGAAGAGAGGGTTACCTTTAGAAAGTGATTCTCTACAACTTTCCTCTAAGCTCCAAAGCTTGAAATGGAGTGAAATGGTGAAGAATGGAAAATTTGTGAAGGTTGGAAAGTTAGAATGGAGTTCACGTGAAAGAGAGAAAGAATGAGAGTGAAAATGTGATGTTCCTAAGTCCACAAAGCTCATGAACCTCCTTACTATTACATAGCCTCTTGATAGCCAATCCACCCTTGGATCAAAGTCAAAAGTCCAAGCTTAAACCCTAGCCATTGGATCAATTTGCTTTATGAGAAATCACAAGATTTAATTCAACTCATCCATAACAAGTCATGTGTCCAGCTCTCGCGCGTCGCGACGAAGTAAAACACAAAAACATAAAACCTACGGAAGGAACGTCTAACGTTTAACAATTCCAAAACTTATCGCCGAATCTTTTTCCGCGACTGTAATTTTCTTCCATACCTCAGAAAATTAATCTCAGAATATATCCTAGCCCGCGCAGATATATAAAACTTCCATCCGAAACCTCACTTAAAACAGGCGCAATAAGATTTTACAACGACGGGTAAAATCCTACTCGTTTTGCCAAAAACAAGAATAATCCAAAACTTATTATTCTAAAACCACATATGACTTCTTATTCAAGCAACAGGATCACAAGACAAAAGTCTGTACAATTACAGTGCACGAGCACAAAACAGACTCGATTACAGCAAAACCTAATAATTACACGATGTTTCATCACACGAACACATCGAAACCCTAATATTCCTTAAACCAACTATACAATGAAATCTTGGGTCTTACAATACTACCCCCCTAAAAGAAGTTTCGTCCTCGAAACTTAGACATCGTCGAACAAACTGGGGTATAATTCTTTCATCTTACTCTCGAGTTCCCAGGTGGTATCTCCTGTAGCTTCATTCCATATTACCTTCACCAAAGGTATCTCTTTCGTTCTCAGACGCTTCATCTTCCTATCCGCAATCTTGATCGCCGGAACTTCAAATGACAAATTATCCCTTAACTGGATGTCATCTGGTGTGATCACATGTGACGGATCCGGAGTATATTTCCGCAATTGCGACACATGGAACACGTCATGAATCAAAGATAGTACCGGTGGCAACGCGATCCGATATGCTACCTTCCCAATCCGTTCCAAAATCTGATATGGCCCTATAAACCTTGGAGTCAACTTCTTCGCTTTCAAAGCTCTTCCAACGCCAGTCGTTGGTGTAAGTCGGAGAAATACATGGTCTCCCTCCTCAAACTCTAAAGGCCTCCGACGCCTATCCGCATAACTCTTCTGGCGATTTTGAGCAACTTTCATCATTGCCCTTATCTTTCGGACCTTGTCCGTCGTCTGTTGTACCATTTCCGGTCCTACTATCATACTCTCCCCATCTTGGTACCAACACAAAGGAGTCTGACATCTCCTCCCATACAAAGCCTCGTATGGTGCCATTCCAATACTCGCGTGGAAACTGTTGTTGTACGTGAATTCTATCAAGGGTAAAACATCATCCCAACTCCCACGATCATCCAAAACACAAGCTCTCAACAAATCTTCCAAAGATTGATTTGTTCTCTCGGTCTGCCCATCTGTCTGAGGATGATAGGCGGAACTCAATCTCAGTTTCGTCCCCAATGCCTCATGCAAAGTCTTCCAAAAGTGTGAAGTAAACTTTGGGTCTCGATCCGACACTATACTTGACGGAATCCCATGTAACCTCACAATCTCAGCAATGTAAATATCGGTCAACTTTGCCGCTGTATCCGTAGTTCTTACCGGTAGAAAATGAGAGGACTTAGTCAAACGATCCACTATCACCCAAATGGAATCATGCTTCCTCCTGGTCTTAGGTAAACCAGTGATGAAATCCATAGAAATGCTATCCCACTTCCACTCGGGGATATCTAATGACTACAGCATCCCTGCTGGTCTCTGATGTTCAATCTTCGCCTTCTGACAAGTCAGACACGACGCCACATACTCAGCCACATCCTTCTTCATACCCGGCCACCAGAAATCATGCCTCAGGTCTTGATACATCTTTGTTGCTCAGGGATGTATACTAAGTTTACTCTTGTGTGCCTCCCCTAGAATGGTGTTTCTCAAGTCCATAGCTTCGGGTACACACACCCTACCTTGACACCTCAAGATGTTGTCCGATCCCACCTTGAAATCTCGGTTGGTTTCCCGAACAATCAAGGCCCTTTTCTCCATGAGAAACTTGTCATCTTGACAATTTGCAATATCCTCCAACAAACCGTTCGAGATGGTAATCATACCCAGTCTCATATTCCCTAAAGCAAACTCTACCTCTAAGTGCAACTCACGAAACTCTCTCAACAACTCTTGTTGACTAGCCATTTGTGCCGAACAAACCGACACACTCTTCCTACTCAAAGCATCGGCTACCACATTAGCCTTTCCAGGATGGTATTCTAACGTAAAGTCGAAGTCTTTCAAAGTTTCCATCCACCTCCGTTGCCTCATATTAAGCTCTTTCTGATCGAACAGATACTTAAGACTCTTATGGTCACTAAACACGACAAAAGTGCAACCATAAAGATGATGTCTCCAAATCTTCAATGCAAAAACAACGGCCGCAAGCTCCAAATCGTGCGTAGGATAATTCTTTTCATGCACTTTCAGCTGCCTTGACGCATAAGCTACTGCCCTCTTGTGTTGCATCAACACACAACCCAAACCTTGATGAGAAGCATCACAATAAACCTCATACGGTTCATCCGACTGTGGTAACACCAAGACTGGTGAAGTCGTCAACCGTTCTTTCAACAACTGAAAACTCAACTCACACTTCTCAGTCCAAGCAAAAGGTTGATCCTTTCGCGTAAGTTGTGTCATTGGCGCCACAATCTTAGCGAATCCTTCTATAAACCTTCGGTAATAACCGGCCAAACCAACAAAACTTCTCACATCCGTCACTGTTTGAGGTTGCTTCCATGCAAGTACCGTATCAATCTTGGCTGGATCCACGACTATTCCCCCTTTTGATATAACATGGCCAAGGAAATTCACCTCTTCCAACCAAAAGTCACACTTTGACGGGTTTGCATACAGCTTACTTTCCCGCAAAACTTGTAAAACCAAGCGAAGATGCTCCACATGTTCCTCTTCACTCTTCGAATACACTAGAATGTCATCAATGAACACCACCACAAACTTGTCCAAAAATGAATGGAATATCCGATTCATGTAGGCCATAAAGATAGCAGATGTATTCGTCACTCCAAACGGCATCACTAGAAACTCATAATGCCCATACCGCGTGTAATATCCCACATTCTAAATTACCTAATTAATTTTAATTAGAGCTATCGCCTAATTTTCTAAATTAATTAGTGGTGTTAATTAAATAAATCATGGGATTAAATTGTATTATGTGTGAGCTAGTAACTTCAAATTAAATCTAGGCTACACAATTAGTACTTTAAAACCTACTTTATGATTAATTAACTTAAGCAAATTCAATCTTCCCTATTATGACTCACCTCTATGACTCATGTTTCCACCCACTTCATTTTGAATCCTTAGGCCAACACCTCACTCATGCAATGAGTCATTGTTCCACTCACTCTCAATCCACTAACTAGCATGCAACTAAGCTTCACTCATTCATTGTTTTTCACTTCAGAAATCTGAAAACAATACTCCCCACTCTCTCTTCTCTTCCACGCCCAAAAACAACAACAACACATACTTACAAAATCCTCTATTTTCCATTCAACACAAAAGCATGGCATTTAGTTTCACATGCATCTCTCTCAACCTTCAGAGATTCCCTTCAGCTGAAACATCTCAGAAATCTCAGAGAATCTCTGATAGCATCACTACTCCACTTTCCCAAAGCTCCATTCATGAGCAAACCAACAACAACTTCCTATCACCACTTCTTCACCCAATAGAAACACATGCAAGGCAAGAGTAAAACAAAACCACTACCGTTGAAACACCAGAGAATAACACTATAAATACACCTCTACATTCCACTGAATCATCATCAATCAAGCCTCAAATTCGTAGTTCAATTATAAGGGTTTCAAAATGTCAAAATTCCAAAACCATCAAGTCAGTTCGTGGGTTGCTAGGGAGGTTGCAGTAGCTGATTTAGTAGAGCCCAGAGGCGTGCTAAAGCTTCAATTACCAGGTGGGTTCTTAAGTTTAGTTAGTTAGATTTCCCAAATTACATAACTTTGCATGTTAACTTAAGATTAGGGAAATTGTTGTGTGAGAGGAATTAGCTCCCAAATTCCTCTCCATTCTGTTCCATATTATATACATTGTGTAATGGCATGACTTAGAATGAGGATTGTAGGTGTTAAAACTGTTAAAATGTGATTTTTCGTAAAACAGGGCAGGTTCTGAGTGAACTCGCCACAGCGAGCTCAGGGCGAGCAATCATGGCGAGCTGGGTTCTTCAGGCTGATGAACCTCGCCCTGGCGAGTAACAACTCGCCGAGGCGAGCGGAATTGGTTCAGGACCTATAATTTCGCCATGGCGAGCTGCCCTTCGCCACAGCGAGCTTACACAGAACATGACCTGTAACAACTCGCCCTGGCGAGTGACAACTCGCCAGGCGAGCTTGACAGTACAGCAGTTTTTTTTTCTTCTGATTTTTGTAAATTACCTTCAACACTCGTTTTAGATCCTCATCTAAGTTGAATACACTTGCAGTAGCACAATTATATAATGTTATACAGTATGTTAATCACAGATAAACTTAGGGTATAACTTAGGGAATTTAGAAATGCATGTTCCCCGGGATTTGGTAAACTCGTGGTAGTAACAACTCAATTTAGTATCAGTCAAATAAGAGCGAATTATATCGCACTATAGACTCCCAATGGGATAATCCATTAGGTTATGACTATGTGAGCTTCATGCCGTGACCGAATCGGTTGACGGATATGGCAGGCCTCTGAGACCTGCTCACCTCAGAGTGTCCTAGTGTTAAAATGAATAAGATATGTTTCTGTGTTACACATTTATTTATGCTTATGATTTATGATAATATGTTAGTATGTATGACTGATTAGGTTTCCCCCGGTGTAGTCACCTTAGGAGGGTAGTAGGACTCACTGAGGCTTAGTAGTCTCACCCCACTCCAAACCAATTTTTTTTAGGTAGACAGGTTAACCGGAGCAAGGACCAGGACGGAGCTGATGATTGGAGCTGAGCTTGATTCATCAGACTTGAAGATTGTAGTCTTCATCTTTGTTTTAGTCTTATTCTGTTTATCTTAAAACCTTATTGATTCCGCTGTATTTTTATTCATCAGTTACATTGTATCTGAAACAAGTTGTATCTTGTTTAATTAAATTCAGAAATTTATTTGTACTCAGATTCCATTATGTATGTCTCGACTAAATATTCTAGGTATTTTAGTTGGGGCGTTATAATTGGTATCAGAGCAGGTCGATTCAGTATCGGACCTTGCCATGAGACAGAACAATTCCTTCCTAAACAATACAGACCCTTTGGATCTGGACTGTTTACGCTGAAACTGTCACGTGCTGAGCCTGATCAACTCAGTATTGTGTATGGTAGGCAGTGTATTATGGTTTAGAACTGAAGTGAACTCTGAAATTCCAGCGTTAACATCGTAGTGAAACGCAATCAAGGAGCTGTCACTGGAGGAAAACCTTATAAGTGGATTTTGGGACAGTGGCAGTTGGTGCCACAGAAGTAAGTCGCGTAACACAAGACATGAGTTCAGTTGTAGATTGAAGGGAAGTGAGTGTATCCTTAAGACTGAAGTGCGCAGTGCACAACAGCATTCCACTGACACAGTGTGTCAGGTGAATTTCCTGAGCCTAGAATTACCCTACCCTATCAGGAGCTAAGTCCAACCAAGTTTAGGAGTCCATCAACAATCTATACCAGTAGGCAGTCAATCAATCCAGTTAATACTTGGGAATTATGAGTGATGTGCTAAAGTAGAAGTTGGAGACCACATAATAATCCTTCCCCAATTCTGTCTTACTCGCTTAGCGAGTAATCACTCGCTGTAGTGAGTTTAGCAGGCTATTGCTGTTACAAGTTTCTGCCTCACTCCCTGTCCAGCTGTTTTAACCTTAATGATAAGTCTCCAACCCTTACATGATCTTACCATCTTATCTACCGGGTTTTAGCACAAGTGAGAAAGATTCATCGATATTAGGAGAAACTTAGCCAGACCTCATACCTGTTCAATTAATTTGAAATCCCTATTTAGCTAAGCCTATCCCAAGATTATCAAACCTTAAGGTTCTCAATGGAACGAGGACGTACTTCCTTATGGAAAACCAACACTTGAAATAGGAATTAGTAAACCAAGCCTGTTGCTAAATGTCTAATTATCCAGAGTAAGTGAGGAGCTCCTATATGTTTAAAAGTTAGGTAGCCTTAGGTAAACTCCCTTAACTCTTAGAAGTCCATACCTGAATTGGACCAACGAAGATTCAGCCTTGACTAATCACAGCAGTTAGACTTTCCTTTTAGTGGTACCACATCCAACGTGACACACTAAGTATTAGCACATATATAAGTAGCTAGAATAAGCAAACTTAGTATAGTGGACCTGACGTACATCATTGTAACAGGAATCAAATAAGGACTTAAGCAACATTTAGCAGTAGAGGTTTAAAATCCAAACTTTCTCCCTAAACCACTAGTCGCCTAGTGCGAGACAGGAACCCTTAGGTACCCAGAAGTTTGACAGATAGTAAATCTCTAGTAACCATACAAGCCACCAAGCTAATCTATAGGACATTATCATCAAACAATTAGAAGTTAACAACAAAACCTTACCAAGTAGGTTTAACATGCCTTGCATCAAAAACTAGAAATCCCCTTTCTGGAAATACCGTACCTAAGGATACACATTAGATATCATTACCCTATGTTCCTAGATTAGAAACTCAATATAGTTAACCTGTTAGATATCTCAGCAAAAGAGACTTCAAGATGAACCACATAAGTTAAGAGAAACCAAGAATAGAACACAAGCACATTCCAATACTCCTTCCATGTCATTTTATTAGATTATCCTCTAGGACACCTACATCTTGTATTCTCTTACCGTGAACCTATTAAGTAAACACCTAAGATTATTCTTTCAGATATCAGTGACTTGGATTAACCTATCATTGATTACCAGTAGTCGCATCAGATTAAGTTTAGTTGGTATGACCGTTAAGTATTACCGTTAGCACTACTAGTTGCCGAGTCGATCCGTAATTACCTTGTCATTAAATAGCTTAGAGACCGGAAGCTCAGTTTCATATTGGGATTGACCTTTTTCTAAAAGTATTCAAACCTCCGAACCAGTTTGTTGAGAAATCAGTAGTGAGGGTCAAATCATACATGGGAGTTGCCATCCAGTCATCATTAGATTTGTAGTATGTAGTAGAAATCTGCTAGCTAACCAGTTCAAGGCTTAGACTCAATCAGCCGTCTCTATCAAAGCTTTAGTATCAAACCGTAGGAGACATGTCCTGAAGAATGTAACGTCTGAGAGACCGTACTAGAGACAATAAACACCTAGATCAGTCTTCCAGCCATATATATACATATTACTTACCCAGGGAAAGGAGAATTAAGTGTAAGTTAATTCCACCAGACATCAACAACCTCAACTATTTCAGCACCTGTCAGCTGAGAGATTATCAAACAGAGTTAAACCTCCCTGTGAGACTTAGCTAGCTAGAAGCCTGAGTAAAGACTTTATTGTCCTAGCCTGAAATAAATAGGAAGTAGAATTGTAGAGTATAGGTCTGAACCCAGAAGGAGACCAATCATCAGTTACATTTGTATACTCGGACCTTCATTTAGCCGTCGAGTCGAGCCGAGCAATGTTCTATTCCACGTCCGTAGTCCTTGGAACACTATGAACGTGTATTCACCCTAACTTGTCTGAAGTAACGCATCAGACGCATATGATTCCTTGTGTCTAAAGCTGCCTGTCAATCAAGTACGTCACGCAAATCCTAATCAGATGCAGCTACCCAAACTTACCGATGTCAGCCAGTCGCGCGGATTTCGTAAAGCATCACTCTTAAGTAGTCTTACTCTATGTTTTCAGTCTTTCAGCTAAGCTGTTAAGCAACTCCCTCGTATTCGTGGAAATCAGTTGCTCCTAAGGATCCACGAATAACTTCCCATTTCAACTCTCGGTTGTTAATTGGTCGGTTAAGTAATAACCTCATCTGTTCTGACATAAATGACGTCGCTCAGTGTCAGCAAGTCATTTGGACTTCGTACAATTCAAACCATGTAACCGGTGTTCTCAACTTAGTTGGTTGACCGTATTCGTCGGAACCTTCCAGCCAAATTCAGAGTTAAGATCATAGTTAATTCCAATTCTGAGAAATTCAGTCGCTCTAACGACACCAGTATTGAGAATCCGAGCCTTTCAATTCCTTCCAAAACTCATGATTAGGTTATCGCGTTGATTTATAGTGTCTCTGCCGTATGTTCGACCATTCAGCCTTGTCTATCGTAACCTTGTGAGACTAAGTGTTAAGCCTGAGTAACTTGACCCGGATACTCCGATTCTAAGCCTTGACCTCTTCAGCGAGTTCACCTGAGTGAATGAATTAATTACTCATTAGAGTAATGATTCATGTTAAACGAATTTGTACTGTTATCATAAGGATACGTCGGTTAGTTCAGCCTACCGTCTTAAGCTTTGCCAACCTTTTCAGCCTGAGTAATACAAGAGCAAATCCAGAGTGTTCAAATTAGCCAAGTATGGAACCCGACCGATTAGCCAAGCCTCGTGCAATACATATCAGCGAAGGACCTTGAACGAGAATGACCCTAACTCCAAGAGATGATCTGAACCTAAGTGCATACGCATGTTGGAAGTACAACTTGATCACTGTGTTGGGCCAGGATGGATTAAATTGTAAGTGAGATTTTATCGGACAACTATAGGTTCGTCTGCGGGCGAGTCTGACCCGTTTGCAGAAGAGTTGGTAGTGTTTAGACAATTTTCCACTCGTTTTATATTTAAATCGATCCTGGAGTAGTAGACGACACCGTGGTACAGATGTACAGACGACGTGTTATGCATGAAGGTGATCGGAAAGGAAAAACGTCTGTAGAAGGACTGATCTGAATGATGCCCATCAGAGCGCGCAGTTTTGACCCCTAGTTAAGTGTGTACCAACCGAGCCAGATACCGACCTTCTAAGACAGTGAGGTACTGGGAAACGATGTTGAATGTAGTAAAAGAAGCTTAACCGTAGTAGAAGTAGAAGAATATGAGACTAAACTAAGGTAGCATGGCGCTGCTAGAAGGTGACATTGAGTACTCGAATCAGAATGCACAACACTGGAACCTTTAAGAATGTAAGGATAACCTTTGGCCTGTAACCCCTGAGAGGAAAGTTTTATTCCAAAGGATTGTGCACCTTAAAACGAAGAATGGACGAAGTGTAGTTCCAGACGCAAATCTAAACAACCTACTCTGTTGTGGAATGAAAGAATCCTTAATTTCGAGGACCCTATCAGATCCTTCGACGCGTCGGTCCTGTAACCTATCAGTTAGCTCTTCCTCCATCTATGTCAGGGTTACACGACGTGTTTCATGTATCTCAATTACGGAAGTATATTCCTAATCCTTATCAGCCAGTGGAACTTGAACAAATCGATCTCCAGCCAGATCTAACTTATCAGCCGGATCCTGTTCGGATTGTTGAACGTGATGCTAAAATACTTCGGAACAAGAGGATTCCAATTGTCAAGTTGAATGGGCTCAGTCTCTTGACGGTGAATTCACGTGGGAACTGGAGTCAGACATGCGGAAGAGTTATCCGTACTTGTTTTCGAGGTAAAATTCTTAATTTCGAGGACGAAATTTCCTTAAGGGGGGTAGGTTGTAATATCCCACATTCTAAATTACCTAATTAATTTTAATTAGAGCTATCGCCTAATTTTCTAAATTAATTAGTGGTGTTAATTAAATAAATCATGGGATTAAATTGTATTATGTGTGAGCTAGTAACTTCAAATTAAATCTAGGCTACACAATTAGTACTTTAAAACCTACTTTATGATTAATTAACTTAAGCAAATTCAATCTTCCCTATTATGACTCACCTCTATGACTCATGTTTCCACCCACTTCATTTTGAATCCTTAGGCCAACACCTCACTCATGCAATGAGTCATTGTTCCACTCACTCTCAATCCACTAACTAGCATGCAACTAAGCTTCACTCATTCATTGTTTTTCACTTCAGAAATCTGAAAACAATACTCCCCACTCTCTCTTCTCTTCCACGCCCAAAAACAACAACAACACATACTTACAAAATCCTCTATTTTCCATTCAACACAAAAGCATGGCATTTAGTTTCACATGCATCTCTCTCAACCTTCAGAGATTCCCTTCAGCTGAAACAACTCAGAAATCTCAGAGAATCTCTGATAGCATCACTACTCCACTTTCCCAAAGCTCCATTCATGAGCAAACCAACAACAACTTCCTATCACCACTTCTTCACCCAATAGAAACACATGCAAGGCAAGAGTAAAACAAAACCACTACTGTTGAAACACCAGAGAATAACACTATAAATACACCTCTACATTCCACTGAATCATCATCAATCAAGCCTCAAATTCGTAGTTCAATTATAAGGGTTTCAAAATGTCAAAATTCCAAAACCATCAAGTCAGTTCGTGGGTTGCTAGGGAGGTTGCAGTAGCTGATTTAGTAGAGCCCAGAGGCGTGCTAAAGCTTCAATTACCAGGTGGGTTCTTAAGTTTAGTTAGTTAGATTTCCCAAATTACATAACTTTGCATGTTAACTTAAGATTAGGGAAATTGTTGTGTGAGAGGAATTAGCTCCCAAATTCCTCTCCATTCTGTTCCATATTATATACATTGTGTAATGGCATGACTTAGAATGAGGATTGTAGGTGTTAAAACTGTTAAAATGTGATTTTTCGTAAAACAGGGCAGGTTCTGAGTGAACTCGCCACAGGGAGCTCAGGGCGAGCAATCATGGCGAGCTGGGTTCTTCAGGCTGATGAACCTCGCCCTGGCGAGTAACAACTCGCCGAGGCGAGCGGAATTGGTTCAGGACCTATAATTTCGCCATGGCGAGCTGCCCTTCGCCACAGCGAGCTTACACAGAACATGACCCGTAACAACTCGCCCTGGCGAGTGACAACTCGCCAGGCGAGCTTGACAGTACAGCAGTTTTTTTTTTCTGATTTTTGTAAATTACCTTCAACACTCGTTTTAGATCCTCATCTAAGTTGAATACACTTGCAGTAGCACAATTATATAATGTTATACAGTATGTTAATCACAGATAAACTTAGGGTATAACTTAGGGAATTTAGAAATGCATGTTCCCCGGGATTTGGTAAACTCGTGGTAGTAACAACTCAATTTAGTATCAGTCAAATAAGAGCGAATTATATCGCACTATAGACTCCCAATGGGATAATCCATTAGGTTATGACTATGTGAGCTTCATGCCGTGACCGAATCGGTTGACGGATATGGCAGGCCTCTGAGACCTGCTCACCTCAGAGTGTCCTAGTGTTAAAATGAATAAGATATGTTTCTGTGTTACACATTTATTTATGCTTATGATTTATGATAATATGTTAGTATGTATGACTGATTAGGTTTCCCCCGGTGTAGTCACCTTAGGAGGGTAGTAGGACTCACTGAGGCTTAGTAGTCTCACCCCACTCCAAACCAATTTTTTTTAGGTAGACAGGTTAACCGGAGCAAGGACCAGGACAGAGCTGATGATTGGAGCTGAGCTTGATTCATCAGACTTGAAGATTGTAGTCTTCATCTTTGTTTTAGTCTTATTCTGTTTATCTTAAAACCTTATTGATTCCGCTGTATTTTTATTCATCAGTTACATTGTATCTGAAACAAGTTGTATCTTGTTTAATTAAATTCAGAAATTTATTTGTACTCAGATTCCATTATGTATGTCTCGACTAAATATTCTAGGTATTTTAGTTGGGGCGTTATACCGCGTCCTAAACGCCGTTTTATGAATATCCTCATCTCGAACCCTTATCTGGTGATAACCAGATTTCAAGTCGATCTTTGAAAATACAGACGCTCCCTTCAACTGATCCATCAGATCATCAATACGCGGTAGTGGATATCGGTTCTTGACAGTCACCTTATTAAGCTTCCGATAATCTACACACAAACGAGACTTACCATCCTTCTTTTTAACCAATAAGACCGGTGCTCCCCAAGGCGACACACTAGGCCTTATGAAACCCTTCTCTAACAAGTCCTCAATCTGACCTTTCAACTCTACCAACTCAGCTGGAGCCATCCGATAAGCTGATTCCGAAATCGGACCCGTACCCGGTTGCAAGTCAATAAAGAATTCCACCTCTCTACACGGAGGAAAAGCTGGAATCTCCGATGGAAAAACATCTTGGAAATCCTGAACCGCTCGAATTTCCTCAATTCGGATCTCCGACGTCACTCCTAAGCTAGCAAGTGAAACTATCTCCGGTTCTCCATTACACATCACCACAGAAAGCCGATTTGCAAACAAGTACCTTCGCACACCTGGCTCGGGAAAGAAAACCAATTTCCGAGCGCAGTCTAGAATCACATAATGATAGGACAACCAATCCATCCCGAGGATGATCTCGAGAGATAAAAGCGGTAGACAAACCAAATTGACCAGAAAATCCCTATTCTGGATTACTACCAAACAATGTAAACATGCAGTATTCACTACCAAATCCTTAGCAGGAGTCAAAACATTCAAATCAAATGGAAGCACAGAAACATTCAAACTCAAACGATTTGCACAAGCCAAAGATATGAATGAGTGGGTTGCCCCCGTGTCAATCAAAGCAGTTAAAGAATTACCTGCGATGTGACAGCTCTCATGGATGGCGTTGCTAGCCTGCCCACTCAACTCAGTGCCCATACAGTAAGCACGTGCCTTTGCCGCAGGTCTGGCACCCTGTGAGCCTTGTGCCACATTTGCCGACGGCCCAGTCTTCGGGGCTCTGCAATCTCTAGCAAAGTGTCCCGGCTTCTTGCAATTGTAGCAGGTGTTTCCCCCCTTCGGTTGCGTGCACTCATTAGCAAAATGCCCCGCTTCTCCACAGTTGTAGCAAGTCCCCTTACTACCCTCTGATTTTCCCCGGGTTCCCTGATTCACCGATCGGCCCGGTCCTTTACTGTGCTGAGGACGGTTATAAGGCTTACTCCCTTGCCTCCCACTATTCTGGGTCGAACCCCGATCATTGGTGCGGCTTGGTCCTCCGGCACTAGAATTCCCTTGGCGGTTCACCCGCTTATTCTTCATGTCCTCAACCTCTTGGCACTTTTCAACCAAGACCTGGAATTGTCGAATACCCAACGGCACAACCGCATCCTGCAGCTCGTACCTCAACCCATCTTGGAAGCGACGACACATATAATCCTCATCTATCCCATCCCTAAAGAAGCGGAAGAAACGGGATAGTGATTCAAACTTCTTGGCATATGCTTCAACATTCATGCCTGCTTGCCTTAGCCTCAGAAACTCTTCCCCATACCTTTCCCTAGCTGTCTCAGGGAAATATTTGGCCAAGAACCTCCTTTTGAAGTTCTCCCAACTCAACTCTTCATGAACATTCTCCATGATTAGTCGGGTGTTCCTCCACCAATACTCAGAACCCCCGAGTAACTGATAGGTAGCTAAGACCACCTTCTCTCCTTCTGGACAATGAATTGCCCCGAATATCCTCTCCACAGATTGGAGCCATAAGTCAGCAGTTTCCGGACCTCCCTCCCCATTAAACTTTGGAGGAGTTTGGTGGTTGAAATTTGAAAGAAGTCTAGACCCAACAGCGAGTATTTCCCTCTCGCGCTTTTCCAGATCCCTCTGCGCCTTAGCATGGCTCTGAGCAGTCACAGCCGCTGCCATTGTATGCATGGCATAAGCCATCTGGTTTATATCAGCATTATCCGCCATAGGTGTTGTAGGTGCCCTTCTTGGAGGCATTCTATTCTGCACAATACCAATTCTGATTAGATTCCTTATCCAAACATTTCTGAGTCGTAACAGAAAATCTCATCCAACGGTTACTAACTCATAACCCGACACAGAACAAACACTAGAACTGACACTACTCTAGCTATGTTCTAACCGACTCTGGACTAACGACTCAAGTATACACTTTCCCTTTGAAGATTTAAAGCCGTGCTCTGATACCAATTGTAACAACCCGTTTTTCAAAAGCCAGAAAAGGCATGATTTTTTTTTTTTTGTACACATCAGAGTTACGCATAAAACACTTTTAATGAGCCGGCATTCAAATATACAAAAGAACTCATTACCAAAAGGTGCTTCGACAAGCAAAGTGTATTCCTGAATAATTACAATCCAAGTCTAAGTATTCAAATACTTACAACAAAACAAGTTAAAAACCCTATGCTAACCAAAAAGCACGGTGTACAACCCACACCGGCGCATAGTCTAACTAAGCTAAAGCTCCAACCACTCACTGGGGCCTGGAACAGCCACCGTCGTCACCACGACCTAACCCATCATCTGGGTGGGATGAGCCCGCAAATGAAAGAAAGGGTCACCACAAAATAAAAGTATGTATATATATAACCGGTGCGAAAGATGTACACATAACAAATTTCTACGAAACACAAGAGAAAGCTCGTAATCTCAAAGTAATTCCCACCAACGGGTTTATATAAATAAAACACCAATCCTAATGCAGACTCCTACAATGGGTGTGACAACCGATTACTGGTTCGTCACATGCATGATTTTCCGGAAAATTAACCTCTCCTCGAAGAGTCGTGGGGTAGGCAAAGCCACACAGAAATATACGTACCCGCACTAAAAATGCCACACAAGGCAGGTGAAGTCACACAGACAAACACCAGGCGAAGTCACACAGACATACACCTACTCAATATAAATCCAGAAGGATTTGGCGAAGCCACACAGTCAAACGCCCGGTACGTAGGCAAAGTCACACAGACATACACCTAGGCACGCAACTATGAAATGCATGGCATATATTCTCTTTGGCATATACAGGATAGTCACACAGACAAAATCCCCGCGTAGTCCTATCCGACGCACGCATTCATATATGCTCATGCAACAATCACATAGCCTAAAGTCTATGCACAAACCATCACAACATGCATAATTACAACCACTTTCTCATCAACGAGAATACATAAGTACAAACATGCCAAAGCACACAGTAATGCATAAACAGCAAACCAAACATGTCGTAACCGTTTTAAAGACCGAAATAAAGTGGAGCCCTTACCTCACAAGCACTCAACTATCACACGATCACACAATACTTACTCGCTTCCTAAAACAAGCAAAGTATACAATCAAAACCATATCCAATCAATCCTTAATGAATTGGACTCTAAAACCCTTAAAACCAAAGGCTTTCTAAGGTAAAATAGACTCTTTCGGATACTATACCAAAAACTACCGTATTAATCAACCCCCATGAGTTATTTGCACTATTTTTAGGACTCAAAACAATAGGCCAAAGTCTTAAATAATTTGAAATGCAAAATGGCCGTTTTCTTGCGTTATAAGTTACGTACTTTCCGAGTACCCGAAAAACTCGTTTCCAATCCCCACCACTTCCATAAATTAATAAAAAGGGATTAGAAAGTTAAAAACCAAGTTTAGAAATCAGAATCCAAAATTTCAACTCTCAGAGCTCGCCCTGGCGAGTTGATGGCGAGTGAAGGCAGTGAGTACTGGTCCTACTCGCTCTGGAGCTCGCCCTGGCGTGTTGTCATGACCTGTGGCACTCGCCCTGGCGAGTAACCACTCGCTCAGCGAGTTGCACCTGTCATGACAGCAAAAGACAGCAACTCACACCTCCTTTTTCCAACCCAAGCCTAGTTTGATTCTATTAGTCCCCAACACTTTTTCAAGGCATAAAAGCAAACCATTTTCATAAGCAAGCAACACATTTCCGAAAGCATGTTGGTTGCTTCGAGTGCAAGTTATTTGATTTTCATTTCCAAAATCAAAACCAAATCCAAGCACAAGTTTTATTACGGGCCTCAACCGTCCGGTAATCTTTTTCAAACATGTTTTCAAGGTAAAAAGCGACACCACATGTCACAAGAGTTTTAAACCTCTTTGACCCCCAAAACACTACCCAAAAACACTTAGGAAATATTTTCATAAACCACAAAATATTTTTCATCGGATTTTCTAAAACAAAACCATACAACGCATTTCCCTTTCGCCCAAAGGTTCAAAGACAACGTTTCTTTTCAAAACCTTACAACTTAACCACATGTTATTGATCAATACATAACCAAATCAAAACCCTAACTTTTCTTATGAGATTTTTCACCCACTCATGGAAAACAAAAACAACAAAGCCTACACATGCTCCTCTAAACCTCATGAACAACATTCATGAAACAAAAACCATGTAAAGTAACATTTCCTAACAAACCCTCATGAGAACATAAACCCAAAAACTCCTAAACTCCATAAGTCTACCAATCTAAGAGATGAGAAGAGAGGGTTACCTTTAGAAAGTGATTCTCTACAACTTTCCTCTAAGCTCCAAAGCTTGAAATGGAGTGAAATGGTGAAGAATGGAAAATTTGTGAAGGTTGGAAAGTTAGAATGGAGTTCACGTGAAAGAGAGAAAGAATGAGAGTGAAAATGTGATGTTCCTAAGTCCACAAAGCTCATGAACCTCCTTACTATTACATAGCCTCTTGATAGCCAATCCACCCTTGGATCAAAGTCAAAAGTCCAAGCTTAAACCCTAGCCATTGGATCAATTTGCTTTATGAGAAATCACAAGATTTAATTCAACTCATCCATAACAAGTCACGTGTCCAGCTCTCGCGCGTCGCGACGAAGTAAAACACAAAAACATAAAACCTACGGAAGGAACGTCTAACGTTTAACAATTCCAAAACTTATCGCCGAATCTTTTTCCACGACAGTAATTTTCTTCCATACCTCAGAAAATTAATCTCAGAATATATCCTAACCCGCGCAGATATATAAAACTTCCATCCGAAACCTCACTTAAAACAGGCGCAATAAGATTTTACAACGACGGGTAAAATCCTACTCGTTTTTCCAAAAACAAGAATAATCCAAAACTTATTATTCTAAAACCACATATGACTTCTTATTCAAGCAACAGGATCACAAGACAAAAGTCTGTACAATTACAGTGCACGAGCACTAAACAGACTCGATTACAGCAAAACCTAATAATTACACGATGTTTCATCACACGAACGCATCGAAACCCTAATATTCCTTAAACCAACTATACAATGAAATCTTGGGTCTTACAGATTTCGGTGAATAAAACAAGTCTTCAGCCTTCCTTTATATAGAACGAGAACTGATAGCTGGCCATCGTATTCTTCAAGTAACAAACTCAATCTTTTAACAAAAGATATGTTTGTTTTAAATCTTTTTGAATCTTCTAGTAACAAACCGGCCTTCTTAAATCTTTTCTGAAACTTTTTCAATCTTTCAGCTCGTTCCTTGACGCGCAAGCTAGCGTGGATGTGTTTGTTTCAAAACAAATCTTTTTCAAAAGATCACACGCAAATAATGAAAGCGCGTTTTTAGGGTATTCAGTTCAGGTACCACATGTGTGCACATCAGTCACCACATCTGGTCCAAAGGTTCATTTTAACAAATGCAGCCAACCCTAAAATATACTCAACCTATCAGGTTGAAAACACTAACATTTTTATTTTGAGCTTATTTCTTAAGTCATTTTGAGTTAATCACTTATTTTAGCTTATTTCAAAAGCAGTTATTTGGACAGTAGCTTATTTAAGCTTATTGATCCAATTTGTTTTGCTTAAATAATATTTAGGATTCTGTTTTGCCTTTTATTATTTTTAGCTTATTTCCATAAGTCATTTTATGAATTAATTACTTTTCTAGCTTATTTTCATAAGTGCTTTAGTTGGACAATCACTTTTTTAAGTGCTTGGGCTACTTTTTCTTGCACAAACAGATTTGTTTACTTTTGAATAGCTTATATTAATCTCTTTTATTTGCTTTCACTTGTCTATGGATGTTTATGTTTAATTAATTCATTGTTCGCTACATTGTTCTTGCGTTTTTAGTTAATTATTGCATCATCAATTATCATTCATTCTTGATTCATTCATGCATATTTAACTATATCATGTTGATTCATGCATTCTTATTTAAGTACTTGCACTCATGCATATTTAATTTATTTGCCGCTTCAATATTATATCAATTGTTACTGTTATTTGCGCATTCTCTTTATGTCTCTCGCTTTTCCATTTGGACCATAATTAAGATTTTACAATAAATAATGATTGAATCAAATGTCTAGCGACCAAGTCAACTCGGGGGGAAAGAATCAAATGACAGATTCCCCATTTTTTCAATCATTATATATTGTAAAATCTTAATTATGGTCCAAATGGAAAAGCGAGAGACATAAAGAGAATGCGCAAATAACAGTAACAATTGATATAATATTGAAGCGGCAAATAAATTAAATATGCATGAGTGCAAGTACTTAAATAAGAATGCATGAACCAACATGATATAGTTAAATATGCATGAATGAATCAAGAATGAATGATAATTGATGATGCAATAATTAACTAAAAACGCAAGAACAATGTAGCGAACAATGAATTAATTAAACATAAACATGCATAGACAAGTGAAAGCAAATAAAAGAGATTAATATAAGCTATTCAAAAGTAAACAAATCTGTTTGTGCAAGAAAAAGTAGCCCAAGCACTTAAAAAAGTGATTGTCCAACTAAAGCACTTATGAAAATAAGCTAGAAAAGTAATTAATTCACAAAATGACTTATGGAAATAAGCTAAAAATAATAAAAGGCAAAACAGAATCCTAAATATTATTTAAGCAAAACAAATTGGATCAATAAGCTTAAATAAGCTAATGTCCAAATAACTGCTTTTGAAATAAGCTAAAATAAGTGATTAACTCAAAATGACTTAAGAAATAAGCTCAAAATAAAAATGTTAGTGTTTTCAACCTGATAGGTTGAGTATATTTTAGGGTTGGCTTCATTTGTTAAAATAAGCCTTTGGACCAGATGTGGTGACTGATGTGCACACATGTGGTACCTGAACTGAATACCCTAAAAACGCGCTTTCATTATTTGCGTGTGATCTTTTGACAAAGATTTGTTTTGAAACAAACACATCCACGCTAGCTTGCGCGTCAAGGAACGAGCTGAAAGATTGAAAAAGATTCAGAAAAGATTTAAGAAGGCCGGTTTGTTACTAGAAGATTCAAAAAGATTTAAAACAAACATATCTTTTGTTAAAAGATTGAGTTTGTTACTTGAAGAATACGATGGCCAGCTACCAGTTCTCGTTCTATATAAAGGAAGGCTGAAGACTTGTTTTATTCACCGAAATCAATATTCATAAATCTAGTCTTTAGGATTTCGAGTCTTTGTCCCTTTTGTTTCTTGTTTCCATTGAGACTTGAACTAGGGTTGTATTTAGCTCTTAAGCTTTTAAGCACAGAGCTGTTCTTTTCTTGGTTCTAATTTGAAACAAGGATTGAACTTTGAATCACTCAAAGCTTTGAAGCACGAGTAGGTTCTTTAGGTTAGGAGTGCGTCTCCATCATTGAGTTTGTAAAAATCCTTGTGAGGAGCAAGGTCCTTGTGAGGAGCAAGGTAAAGTCCTTGTGAGGAGCAAGGCAAGTCAAAATCCTTGTGAGGAGCAAGGTAAAGTCCTTGTGAGGAGCAAGGCAAGTCAAAATCCTTGTAAGGAGCAAGATCCTTGTGAGGAGCAAGGTAGGATAGCTAGGAAATGACTAGGGGTAGTCATATCTTGTGAGGAGCAAGGTAGAGTTAGCACGGGTAGTGTCTAAGTGAAAAGTTGTAAACGGGGTTGTTTAGCTTTGAAGTAGAACTATCATAGTGGATTCATTCCTGGATTGGTATCCCCCAGAGTAGGTTGCGTGTTGCGCTGAACTGGGTTAACAAACTCATTGTGTTCTTTATCTTCTGCACTTTATTTTCCTTGTTCATTAAGTTATCGTATGTTTATGATGTTGGCACATTAGGCAACACATCGTATACCTAAACCCTAACGTGCTCCACATCACGCTACACATCTGTAACTTGCTACCGGAATTTCAATTGGCATCAGAGCAAGCACCCTGTTCTGTTTTAGGGTGAGCTCCAGGGAAGATACTTTCTGGAACCATGGACAAGGATGGAACTTTGGTCAGCAAACCACCTCTTCTGGATGGCACTAACTATGACTATTGGAAGTCACGCATGGCAGCTTTCTTGAAATCCATTGATAGTAGAACTTGGAAAGCAGTGCTAAGAGGTTGGGAACATCCCAGAGTCAAGGATGTTATTGGAGTTGATATTGAAGAGCTCAAACCAGAAGAAGATTGGACTCCAGCAGAAGATACACTAGCTCTTGGCAACAATAAAGCTTTAAATGCATTATTCAATGGAGTTGACAAGAACATGTTCAGACTCATCAAACAATGCACTGTTGCCAAAGATGCTTGGGAGATACTCAAGACAACCCATGAAGGGACCTCCAAGGTAAAAAGCTCAAGACTTCAACTTCTCCACTCAAAATTTGAGAATCTCAGAATGAAGGAGGAAGAGACTATTTATGACTTTCACATGAATGTTCTTGACCTGGCAAACTCCTTTGATTCTTTGGAGAAAGGCTTTCTGATGAGAAGTTGGTAAGGAAAATTCTTAGATCTTTACCTAAGAGGTTTGGGATGAAGGTCACAGCAATTGAAGAAGCTCAAAACATTGCTAGCATGAAAGTTGAAGAACTTGTTGGCTCTCTTCAAACCTTTGAGATGAACTTCAGTGATAAAATTGAGAAGAAAGGGAAAAGCATAGCCTTTACCTCTAACACTGATAATGAGGAAGTTGATGAAGAAGACCTCTCAAAAGATATAGTGTTGCTTGGAAGACAATTTGACAAAATCTTGAAGAGCGTGGATAGAAGACCAAGGAGGCATGTGCAGCACATCCAGCCTGACATCAGTAAACAAAGAAACACTTCAGCAAAAACTGAAACTGATGACGAAAGTGTTCAATGCTATGAATGTGAAGGTTATGGTCACATTAAAACTGAATGTGCTACATATCTGAAGAAGCAGAAGAAGGGTTTAGCAGTGACTTGGTATGATGAAGATATCTCTGACAATGAGTTAGAAGGTGTAGCTGCAAATCATGTGAGTGCCATGACTAGTGTGTGTGATTCTGATAACGACTGATGTGATGAAGATCTCACTTATAAGGAACTAGCCTCAGCATACAAAGAGTTGTGCATCAGAAGTCAGAAAATATGCAGAACAAATGTAGAGCAAGAGATTGTCATTAGTCAACTCAAGTCAGAAAAATCAACAGCTGTAGAACAAAGGGCTATCATTGATCAACTCAAAATGGAAGAACAGAAGTTGCAAGCAAAAGTAACCAACCTTGAAAATGAAGTCAAGCAAGTAACTTCTAATTTGGAAATCATGACCAAGTCTGTTAGGATGCTTAGCACAGGAACAAAGAAGCTTAATGAGATTCTCAGCATCAGAAATCGTGCTAATGATCCAACTGTAGTAGGGTGTGAGGTAATGAAATCAAACTTTGTTCCTGCTCAAAACAGATCTGACCTCAAGATGTTGCCACTTCCTGCACCACATCAGAAACCTGTGAACAAAAGAAAATCCACTTCTTTGAAGTGTCACTATTGTGGTAAGTATGGCCATATCAAATCCTTCTGCTATAAGCTCTATGGTTATCCAAAGAAGAAGCCTCAACCTAGAGCATATCATAGAATGGCCAGAACCAAGAAAGAGTGGAAGCCAAAAGCCAAAGTAGCTGCTTACATAGCTCATACATCCTTCAGAACCTCATCCAAAGAAGATTGGTACTTTGATAGTGGTTGTTCCAGACACATGACAGGTGAAGAAAGGTTTCTGATAGACATCAAGTCATATACTTCAAGTTATGTGACCTTTGGTGATGGTGCTAAAGGACAAATCAAGGGAATTGGGAAACTAATCAACAATGGTTTGCCCGAGCTTGATAATGTTCTGCTTGTCAAAGGACTGAAAGCTAATCTAATCAGTATAAGCCAACTATCAGATCAAGGGCTTAAAGTTGACTTCTCAAAGAATGAGTGTCTGGTCACTAATGACAAAGGTGAATTACTGATAAAAGGAGCCAGAACAAAAGACAACTGCTACTTATGGGTTCCTCAAGAAACAACTCAGTCTACCACATGTCTTATCAGTCAAGAAGATGAAGGAAGGTTATGGCACCAAAGACCTGGGCATCTGAATCTAAAGGGAATGAAGAAACTTGTTCCTAAAGAAGCCATCAGAGGGCCACCAAAGCTCACTATTGAAGAAGGAGATATATGTGGTGAAGGTCAGATTGACAAGCAAATCCAGAAGTCACATCCAATTTTTCAACAACATGTGACATCTAAAGTTCATGATGTGGAACCTTATGTGGTCACATCAGACCTCCAACCTGAAAACTCTGAAGTTGAAGAAAATTCTGAGAAAGCAGATCCAGAGTTAGAAGAAGGTCAGACAAGCAAGGTTCCCTCAATCAGAGTTCAGAAGAATCATCCCAAAGAACTCATCATATGGAAACCAGAATTACCAGTCATGACTAGGTCAAGGGAGGTAATCTCTAATGCTTGCTTTGAATCCACCATAGAACCAAAGAATGTTAAGGAAGCCTTGACAGATGAATGCTGGATTAATGCAATGCAAGAAGAGTCGAACGAGTTCAAGAGGAATGAGGTATGGGACTTAGTTCCAAGACCTGATGGGGTCAACATCATAGGCACCAAGTGGGTGTATAGGAACAAGTTTGATGAAAGTGGTGTTGTCACAAGAAACAAGGCTAGGCTTGTAGCACAAGGATACTCTCAGATTGAAGGTGTAGACTTTGATGAAACCTTTGCTCCAGTAGCTCATCTTGAGTCTATAAGGTTACTTCTAGGGGTGGCATGCATTTTGAAGTTCAAGCTTTTTCAAATGGATGTGATGAGTGCTTTCCTCAATGGGTACTTGAATGAAGAAGTGTATGTAGCACAGCCAAAGGGATTTGTTGATCCTAATCTCCCAGATCATGTCTACAGATTGAAGAAAGCTTTGTTTGGGTTGAAGCAAGCTCCTAGGGCTTGGTATGAAAGGCTAACCAAGTTTCTTCTACAGCAAGGGTATAGAAAAGGAGAAACAGACAAAACCTTGTTTGTAAGACAAGAAGAAGGGAAGCTCATGATAACACAAATCTATGTAGATGATATTGTGTTTGGTGGCATGACAGATGCTTTGGTGAAACAATTTGTACATCAAATGCAATCTGAATTTGAGATGAGCCTTGTAGGTGAATTAACCTACTTTCTTGGTCTGCAAGTAAAGCAAATGGAGGACACAATATTCATCTCTCAAAGCAAATATGCTAAGAATATTGTGAAGAAGTTTGGAATGAAGAGTGCAACACACAAGAGAACTCCTGCAACAACTCATATCAAACTCACCAAAGATGAGAAGGGTGTCAGTGTTGATCAAAGTCTTTTCAGAAGCATCATTGGTAGTCTACTTTATCTCACAGCAAGTAGACCTGATATCTCCTTTGCAGTTGGTGTATGCGCTAGATACCAAGCTGAGCCAAAGATGAGTCATCTCACACAAGTCAAGAGAATTCTGAAGTATGTGAATGGCACAAGTGACTATGGTATTATGTATTCTCATGATGAAGACTCAAGGTTGACAGGGTATTGTGATGCTGACTGGGCAGGCAGTACAGATGATAGGAAGAGTACCTCAGGTGGATGTTTCTTTCTGGGCAACAACCTAATTTCATGGTTCAGCAAGAAACAGAATTGTGTAGCTCTTTCAACAGCAGAAGCTGAGTATATCGCAGCAGGAAGCAGTTGTTCTCAATTGCTTTGGATGAAGCAGATGCTGAGTGAGTACAATGTGGAGCAAGATGTGCTCACATTATACTGTGACAATATGAGTGCTATAAATATTTCCAAGAATCCTATCCAACACAGTAGGACTAAGCACATTGATATTCGTCACCATTTTATCAGAGATCTAGTTGAAGACAAGGTTGTGACCTTAGAACATGTAGCCACATACAATCAACTGGCTGACATTTTCACAAAGGCTTTGGATGCAAGTAAGTTTGAGACATTAAGAGGCAAACTTGGTATTTGCCTTCTTGATGATCAATAGCAACCTTGCTATTGAAGCGTGCAACGGAGACCTGCCTATTACTTCCGTTTGTTTATGCACGCTATCCAAAGGCAGTCATCACAAGTTTTTCTCAATTTCATATATCAAGACTATTCCACCTTTCATACTGTGATGAAGAACTATGTAGAAGATCCTGATGTAGAGCTCAATGTGGTCCACATTGGAGCCTCTGAGAAGAAGTGAAGAATCCTATCCAGAGCTGAAGGGTACAAATAATGCTATCTGCAAGAGCATTTGGTATATCTGGTATAGGAGAGTTGAATATGTGCAAAGCAACTCAAAAGCATTTAAGTTTGTAAGCATAGGGCATAATCATAATCATAGCAATATGGATGATTCATTGTGCTTAGTCATGATCATAGAAATATGGATGGCCTTTATGCTTAGGATCACAGTCATAGAAATATGGGTGATTCTTAGTCACAGTCATAGCAATATGGGTGACTTAGTTACAGTCATAGAAATATGGGTAACTTGTACATGCTTAACTATGAATGCACATATAGCAACCATGGAAAGTGAAGACTACAAGGCTATGGAATTCTAGACTATATGGATTCTGTGAAGACAAATACTGAAGAAATTGAAGACTACTGAAGCATCTCTTTCTGAAGACCGTGGTGCTTAGATCATTTGTCAATAGATCCATCTACTCAGTAAATGGCCCCAGTATTTTTTTACTCTTTCTGATCTTAAACTTTTTGTCAATATTATGGCTAAAAAGGGGGAGAAAAGATAAGTAGTATATCTAGGGGGAGTAAGGTATAAGTAGTGCAATACATGTGCTACATGTGCTCTGGTACATGATGTGATACCAGGTGTGTGCACATCGTCGAAGACAAAATGTGCTTGTATTCTGCACATCTTTTGAAGACTTTGAAGACCAGACGAATGAAGACTGATCCTTTGAAGACTGCTGAAGATGGTGCTTGAATTTAGGGGGAGTAAAGTATTTTACTGAAGCTGCTGAAGACACTTCCCCTCTTGACTGTGTGCATGATTCATCACCATGCTTGTATGTTGGGAGTTTTATTCTCTCAGAAGATATGAGGCAAGATTCCGCTGCTACAACGCCTCTGATGTTCTAATGATTCTCTCCAAAGTCTAGTTGGCTGATTCCAAAGGTTATTTTAGCCACAATTTGCCAAAGGGGGGGATTGTTAGTGTTTTCAACCTGATAGGTTGAGTATATTTTAGGGTTGGCTTCATTTGTTAAAATAAGCCTTTGGACCAGATGTGGTGACTGATGTGCACACATGTGGTACCTGAACTGAATACCCTAAAAACGCACTTTCATTATTTGCGTGTGATCTTTTGAAAAAGATTTGTTTTGAAACAAACACATCCACGCTAGCTTGCGCGTCAAGGAACGAGCTGAAAGATTGAAAAAGATTCAGAAAAGATTTAAAAAGGCCGGTTTGTTACTAGAAGATTCAAAAAGATTTAAAACAAACATATCTTTTGTTAAAAGATTGAGTTTGTTACTTGAAGAATACGATGGCCAGCTACCAGTTCTCGTTCTATATAAAGGAAGGCTGAAGACTTATTTTATTCACCGAAATCAATATTCATAAATCTAGTCTTTAGGATTTCGAGTCTTTGTCCCTTTTGTTTCTTGTTTCCATTGAGACTTGAACTAGGGTTGTATTTAGCTCTTAAGCTTTTAAGCACAGAGCTGTTCTTTTCTTGGTTCTAATTTGAAACAAGGATTGAACTTTGAATCACTCAAAGCTTTGAAGCACGAGTAGGTTCTTTAGGTTAGGAGTGCGTCTCCATCATTGAGTTTGTAAAAATCCTTGTGAGGAGCAAGGTCCTTGTGAGGAGCAAGGTAAAGTCCTTGTGAGGAGCAAGGCAAGTCAAAATCCTTGTGAGGAGCAAGGTAGGATAGCTAGGAAGTGACTAGGGGTAGTCATATCTTGTGAGGAGCAAGGTAGAGTTAGCACGGGTTGTGTCTAAGTGAAAAGTTGTAAACGGGGTTGTTTAGCTTTGAAGTAGAACTATCATAGTGGATTCATTCCTGGATTGGTATCCCCAGAGTAGGTTGCGTGTTGCGCTGAACTGGGTTAACAAACTCATTGTGTTCTTTATCTTCTGCACTTTATTTTCCTTGTTCATCAAATTATCGTATGTTTATGATGTTGGCACATTAGGCAACACATTGTATACCTAAACCCTAACGTGCACCACATCACGCTACACATCTGTAACTTGCTACCGGAATTTCAAGATTCACTAGTTAAAGTGCAAGTTCAGTTTGCAAGTAAAGAACTATGTTTGAATTTGCACTCTAAGTAATGGACTGTGTTTGAGTTCGCATTCTAAATACGAACTGTGTTTTTCATAATATTTTCATTTATGGGGATATGAATGGTGCTGACGTTGAGCTTGCCTAAAAAAAAATTGTCATTCGCTACGTAGGATAGTAACTAAATTCGCTACCTAGATAGTGAGGGAGGTATTTGTAGCTTATACTTTTCCGTTTGGTGTTTTAATGTTGTCGTTTTCTGTTTTTGTTTTCCTAAGCTTTAGAACAAATTTCTTGAGCTTGAAGTTTTTCTTTAGTTTGTCAAAAGAATGAAAGAAATATGTTTAAAAAATGTGAAATAGGTAAGTGAATGGTGTCAAGTGTTTTTAGTTTTTCAAAAATGATGTTTTCACACTTCAAATGTCAAAAATCAGGTTTTAGGCATGTATCAATCGATTGGTGGCTCTGTGAATTGATTGGTGAGAAATTCTTAGGTGAGTCCACACCTAAGCATTAATGGTAAGGCACAATCAATCACATAATTACAAATCATTAATATATTAAAAAATTACAAGTAATTAAAGAGTAGTAATCAAAACAAAATCTCTATAAAGAAGGAAAGAAAAAAAAAAGTGAGTTTATAAAAAAGAAAACTATTATGAATTTATTTTATTTTTATTCATTACATTTCTCTATTTTTTAGAAACTTAGGGACCGCCCAATTATTTTTATTTCTCTAATTTTTGAAACTTTTTTATTTTATTTTTTAGAAACTTAGGGACCGCCCTTGTATTTATATTAATAAAATAATTCAATTAGTGTATAGTTTATATTTTATTATTTTTGTTTCATTTTATTCTTGTCATCTTATTTGAAAATAATTAAATAGTAATTAAATATTTTTTATGTCACTTTATATTTAATGAGCTAATTCAACCGTTAATTTTACTAAATAATACAAATTAAACAAATTCATAATAGTTTGGACAGTCCGTAAGTTTATAAAAAATAGAGAAATAATAATGAATAAAAATATAGTAAATTCATAATAGTTTTTTGTTATAACTCACTTTTTTTTTCTTTCCTTATTTATAGAGATTTTGTTTTAATTACTACTCTATTAATTACTACTCTATTAATTACTTGTAATTTTTAATATATTAATTAATGATTTGTAATTATGTGATTGGTTGTGCCTAACCATTAATACTTAGGTGTGGACTCACCTAAGAATTTCTCTCGATTGATATGGTTCAGATGTGCAAAATCATGATTTTAAATCTCATGAATTTTGATTGATCAAAGCCATGGTTTGATTCATGGCAATACATTTTGTGAAAATCTTATTTTTTAGGTTCATCCGGTTGATGAGATCTTTCTAGAATCATGAATACTTATATAAAGCACTTATGATATACTTATAAGGCCCCTTTTGAATTCAACTTATTTTTGAGCTTACAAAAATAGCTTATTCAAATAAATCAAATTTTAAGTTAAATAGTAAGTTTTTACCGACAAAAAATGAATTTGTATAAGTTGTTTTTTCATAAACTACTTTAAAACATTCATAATAATGCATAAAATCTTATTTATTTGAATAAGCTGTTTCCCAAAAACTCAAAAATAAGTCAATTCAAACGGACCCCAAACCGAACCAATAGTTCTATTTTTAACCACATATTTAGTTCAACTCAGTAACACATAGCAGACCACATCTAAAACTAGCCTAATTATTGTCCAAAAATAAATCTGTCCCAACTTAGTAACATTCTCACATTGCATTTCTCTCAAACTCTAACTTACAAACACAACACTCTCAGACCTCAGTCTCACAACCGCAATACTCATCTCATCTCACGCATGTAGTAGCCGCAACACTCTCACACACTAGCGGTTGTGCACTCTCACTGGTCGCTGCTCAGCTCTCACCGGCGATTGCACATTCAATGTTCAATATTCTAACTATATATATATATATATATATATATATATATATATATATATATATATGCCAAAGTAACTAGTATTATATAGGAATTATGATAGTTGCATTCACTTTTAGTTTTGAAAGAGTTTTGATTCAGAACAGGAAATAAAAGATTAAAAGAGAAGTATATGTTAAGTTTTTCGAATCCCTAGCTCCCTTATTCCTGCTTGGTAATACAATTTATAAGTAGACATATTTATGAATTGTATCTTAAGAATTAGGGATGATCTTAAACGACACTTAATACTTGAATATGGGGTAATTGAGCAAGCAAGCATGGGGGCGATAACGTCAAAACCCTAGTTAGAGGCTTAGAGTTATATGCCACTGGATTAACGTTCACATTATCTAAAACTAATCTAGTAAATTAAGAATAATGTGAGATCATGTGTAGGTATCAAAACGCGACGAACATGAGTTATCCTTATTTAGTTAGTTGTAGTTTATTCAAATGCAATCGAGTGACGTTAGTATAAGAGAGCACACTTAACTATTTTGTATACGAGATACCGTAACACTCTCACACACTAGCGGTTGTGCACTCTCACCGGTCGCTGCTCAGCTCTCACCGACGGTTGCACATTCAATGTTCTATATTCTAACTATATAACTATATATATGTATATGCCAAAGTAACCAATGTTATTTAGGTATTATGATAGTTGCATTCACTTTTAGTTTTGAAAGAGTTTGATTCAGAATAGGATCGAAATAAAAGATTAAAAGAGAAGTATATGTTAAGTTTTTTCGAATCCCTATATAGCTCCCTTATTCCTGCTTGGTAGTACAATTTATAAGTAGACATATTTATGAATTTTGCATCTTAAGAATTAGGGATGATCTTAAACGACACTTAATACTCGAATATGGGGTAATTGGGCTAGCAAGCATGGGGGCGATAACGTCAAAACCCTAGTTAGAGGCTTAGAGCTATATGCCACTGGATTAACGTTCACATTATTAAATTTTGCATGTCTAAAATTAATCTAGTAAATTAAGAATAACGTGAGATCATGTGTAGGTATCAAAACGCGACAAACATGAGTTATCCTTATTTAGTTAGTTGTAGTTTATTCAAATGCAATCGAGTGACGTTAGTATACGAGAGCACACCTCACTATTTTGTTAATCCGCCAAGATAATAGAATTTTAATTGCCAATAGAATATAACGCCATATTACCAAGTAGGACTAGGGGAAAGATTCATAAAATACTTAACTAACTATTATTATCCTTGATCTCTATCTCACCTGTATCCTATCTATCTTTATTTATTCAATCATTTATTTGATGCAACTTATACAAACCATAAAACGAAAGCAAAACTATCCGAATTGCTAAATAAGACTTATTACTTTGGCACGACCCCTGTGGAGACAAATCTTTATTTTATAAATATTATTACTCGACGACAGACTGGCGCACTTGTTAGGACGCATTCAAGTTTTATTGTTTCAGGCAGTTGAAATTTATTTTAGTTGTACTTTGTTATTTGATGTTGAATTTATGAACTTATTAATTTCATATATGTTCAATTTTGTATTTGAAAACCTATGAATTTATTATTGACAGCTTTATTTGAATTGAAACATGTATTTTTTTTTTGTACATAGACGAAATGACAAAGCCATTATATAAACTCACACACACAATTGAGGGAGCCGGGGTTCGAACCCCGGTCATGACGTCCGGCTTAACAATTTCGGCAATTTTTTACCAGTTGAGCTAGGACTTGTGGACATTGAAACATGTATTTAAAAACGATGTCATTGTTTTTTCTTTTATGTAAGATATATGGTGATAATTGATTACATCAAATATTTCATGTGGCTGAAAAAATCATAGCAGAGAACACATCGCTAAAAAAGGTTACAAACCAATTAATATAACCGAATCAATACGATTATTTTGGGTTCATTTCATTTTTGAAATTCACCAAAAACCAAACCAAACTAATCGAGAGTTCATTGGTTCAAACACTAAATTCACCAAAAACCGATCCTAATTGGTCCAGTTAGCTCTATACACATTAGTTCTTGCCTATTGCACCCGACAAAATATGCCAGTAATTTTCATATGAATTTTCACAAAAGAGACAACTGATATTGCGCAATGTATTCCTTAGGTTTGAAGCATATGTCAAAATAAATTGGATAAATATTTTTCATTAATAATTACTCCCTCCGTTTCTTTTTAAGTGTCCAAAAACATCGAATTTGACGTTCCTATTTAACTGTCCATTTGGTGTTTTAAGGATACAATTTGTCAATTATACTCTTTGTCAATTACCCATATTTTTTTTAATAAAACTAATTAATGCTATATATTTGAAAAACTAAATCTTTTTTTTATATTTTTTTTTTACATAACATATTAAATTTTGTTTTTGTTTTGCATAATGTATTAAATTTATTGGAAAGAGAAAGTGTGTGAAAAAAAATAAGATTTTTTAAGTGAATTAAAATTAGGGTATAATAGGAAGTTAAGTGCAAAAATACACTTTCTTAATTTGATGTTACTATTCAAAACGGACACTTAAAAAGAAACGGAGGGAGTATAATTTATTATAAAAAATCATGCATGGGTCATTTTTTTTTTTTTTGATGTAGCAAAGGGCTACAACCACAAAAAAAATAATATTAGAAAGATAGAAGGTACACAAAAAGAAGGGGGGCCAAACCAAACCTTCTCAAAAGGAAGTAAACCTATAACTTGGCAAACCAAGTTTGTCTCTATTAAAGTTACTGCACAGAGCAATGGGAAGAGAGTTCCAAAAAGTAAAATTTACAAGGTTTAATCCTATGTTAGCAAGCCTATCAGCACAGATATTACCCTCCCTATATATATGAGTAACAAGCAAATTCATATTTTTAGACTTCAAGAGAGCATTGTTCCATCGGTTTCTTAAAGACCAAGGAATCATAGAAGAAGATTTAAAGGCAAGGACCAGCAGTGCCGAGTCTGTTTCAATCCAGAGGTTGGTCCAATTGTTTTGAAATGCAAGCTCCAGAGCTCTAAGGGCACCAGACACTTCAGCAAAGAAAGCACTGCAAAGAGTTAATCTTTCAGCAAAACAACCAATAAAGTCAGCAAGGTGGTTTCTAAAGATGCCACCACAAGATGAAGTTGTGGAAGTAGCTGCCCCATCTATATTACATTTTGTCCAGTTAAGAATAGGTGGATGCCATATGACTTCTTTGATAACAGGTGCCTTTGGAGGATGCACCTTCACTTTGAAATTTTTTAAAATGGTGAACTCAGACATGGAAGAATAAAAGACATGCTTAGTGAGGTTACCAGAAAGGGAAGTACTGCCAATAATCATATGGAGACTGCGTTCTTCCAATTGATGGACTTGTCCTTGAACCTAGATTGGTTTCTCACAAACCAAATGGTGCTCAGAATATTAATTAAGGAAGCCTGAATAACCACTTTGCACTGTGGAGACCACCTTCTTTCACAAAGCTTCCAAATATCATCAATTGAAGAGAAGTGAAGGTTAAGACCAATAGCTTCAGAGAACCAAGTCCAGATATTAATAGAAAAAGTACACTCAAAAAATAAATGAAAGGATGTTTCCACATGTTTGTGACATAAGCTGCATATGGAAGGTAAGCTACAGCCCCTCATCAATAAGTTTTCATCAGTTGGAAGCTTCCCATGCATAAGTCTCCAAACAACTAAAGATTTTGAGGGAGGTACATCTCTAGACCAAATGACTTTGGCCCAAGGAAGAGGAATGCTATGATGATCCTTAAAAACATAAGCCTCTTTAAGAGTTAAAACACCAGAATCAGAATTGCACCAAATCATGCATGGGTCATATGTCTATCATAAACCGATAAGCTAAATTTATTAACTTTTTAATATTTTCTAACTAAAAATTTGAATAATTAGAACATATTTATTATATTTTATTTAAAAAATATCACGGGACAATTGCTATAATAAAAAAAAATTTATACAGTAAAAAAACATATTTAGTAATTTACTAGTAAGTTTTACAAGAAATAGTACAATACTTTAACTTATATTTTAACAAAAAAAAATTTATCAAATTTTTAAATATTATATTCTAAATAATCTGTTATGTTAATATAATGACGAACTTAAATATCGAATAAAAATCAATAAACCGGTCGAATTTCAAAACTAGCTTATCATATAATGTCTCTCTAATTAAAAGTCTTATGTTTAATATGAATTGAATTAGAAACCAATGCAATTATTAGATACGAACATAAATTGACTTAACCCTGTAATGTTTAATTTAAAATATAAAAAATTAATGTTTAATTAAATATAAATAAAATATAGGCAAAAATAAAAGAGTTTGACATTAAATTATAAAAATCAATAATTAATTTAGTGAAATTAGAATATTTAAGAATAAAACTATTATTAATACTGTAATTTTTTAAAAATGAATATTAATTTTCTTGTGATCGTAGTTTTTATTCCGTTTGTTTATTTATACATCCCTTTTTTATGGGAAATTTTTCTTTTCCCAACAATCTTTTATACCTGAAAATCAAATTTAACAAACTTGTAACAAATTTCCTATCTTTTTTTTTTTGGTATATATAAAATTTTCTATCCTTTTAATTCCAGAAATATAAAAAATAAAAATTTAATTATTGAAACAAACACCTCTTTTATCTCATTCAACTTCTTATCATATTATATCTCTGCTTTATTTTTATATATAACAAATTTTCAATATCTATCATATTCTTATCTTTATCTATCGCAGACACTAAATGGGTTTAATCTTCTCACCTAAATATTAGTCGCACCAACTCAACAAAATCAATAATATATTTACTTTTTAATATCTCATCTCATTTATCTCAATAATAAATAATAATAAATGCCAAAAACAACACAACACTAATCTAGTTTTTGTTGTTGATAATCCTAATCCTTTAAATACTTGTGTATATCCAGTAAAATAACCCAATACTAATTCTATAAATAATCATTCCTTTAAATATTCATCATCTATATATCAAATAAGAGATCTCATCAAATAATACGTGTAAACAAGGATTCTTACTCCTCAGCAATGGCAAATTTGGGAACGGAATCATCAAATCCTCCTCACCAACAAACTGTAAGTTTCTCTTATGTCATTCATTCAATTCAAAACTATTTTATGTTGAATGAAACTGTAGAGAGTATGCGTCAATGGTCGAGTCGAGTCTATTTATACAAGTGAGAATATTTTGAAAGTGGTTTTTTGTTTGTATGAAAAGTTTTATTTACTTTTTTCTTTTTTAATATGAGGGGTGATGCGGTTGCGGAGGCGCATCCGCAATACTATGGCCGCAATTGTTTTTGCTGAGGGTTTTAAATAAAGGTTCGCGACAGTAAAAACAGCCATGACAAAACAATTTTTGATAGATGTCGATACCGTTACTGTTATTACCGTTTTTGTTTTTTTGTTTTAAACGTATCACCGTTTTTTATATTAAAGAACAAATTATGAAATCGCAAAATCGCTTGATCATTTACAGTTTTGTCGTAATACCTGTACCGATCGAAATCGTGAAAATTTGTACTTAATATGCGACCGCGATACTTTTTTAAAACCTTGGTTATTCCCTTGTTTGTATAGGTTAGTTTTGCGCCCAGACTTTGGTTGCTTCAGGATTTTCTTGTTCCTGTGTACATGTTTCAAGTCTCATAGCACTTCTTGTGCTGTTAAAAAAAAATATGAGGGGTGTTTTGAACTCAGTATAATAATCATATTATTTTTTTTGATATCATATAATAATCATATTTTGTCCAATGTTCTTTTTTCCCTTGCAACGAGTCTTTTGGTATGAGTTAGAGTATCTTTACTTTTTTATTTTCTTCTTCTTTGTATAACTAATTAAATAGATAGTAGAAGAAACAAGTGTAGGTTTAATTTTTTGTGGTGAATTTTTAATTTTTTGTTTACTAGGAATGTTTGTAGGTTGAAATCAAAATAAAATTATGTATATTTTTTGTTTTTGAATAAAATTGGGAAAATTATGTATATTGTTGAGGCAAACACAGATGTAATTTTTAGTTTCCTTTTTTGGTAAAAGATAATCTTAGTATCACACTGATGTGGGAACTTTTTTTTTTTTTTTTGGTTTACAATGTTGCCAATGAGGATTGAACTTATGACCTCATGGATACTACCCAAATCCCTCACCACTAGACCAAACCTAGTGGCTTACTGATGTGGGAACTTTAATGTAAAAACTAAAAACCATAATTTAAATTCTGTGAAAGAATATTCTAGTAGCTGTCAATTTTCATTACTCGGTAGAAAATAATATCTCAAATTTATGAGACTTAATTACTATATGATCTTTTCTATTTTTTTTTTCATCATCAGTTTCTAAAAAAAATATTTAAAGTTTTGAACTTTTTTTTGTTGACAAAAATCCAAATACCTTTAATTTCTGAGATTGTGTATGCTCTCTCTTTCTAAAAAAATAATGTGCCATAATAATTAGACACTAATGAAATATCTTGATCATATTTGACTCATACAACTTTGATAATTTGTATATGAAGCGATCGGAATAACCTTAATTCGGTTCTTTATTTCTATACCTAGTATAAATAAATTTAAATAATATTACTGATATTTTTTTTGTACATAAATAATATCTCTATGATTTAATGAAATATAAAATTGTCATTGGATGTTAGTGTAAAATAGTGTATTTTCTATTTATCTATTGTTGTTTTTATGTAATACAAATAAATTTAAAATGGTTACCAAACTCTCAAGATACCATTGTTTGATAAAAAAAAATAGGAGATCATCAATTGTAACCGTCTTCTTATCTTTTCCAAGTTAGACCACAACATAAATTAATTGCTCACACATGAAGTATAAACCGTCTTCTTTTGGTAGCACTCTTACATTAGAGTTTAATTCCATATGAAGGATTGCTCTTTATATAGTAAGAGTATGCAGATGAATTGACTTTAGAAACAACTTTTCATGATATTGACTAATAGTAAATGAATTAAAACAATCCATTAAATTAAATTATTTACAATTTATTAGTAAAATGTGGTCACGTTTTTTCTTTCTAATGTGTCTCATTGCATATATATATTTTTGTATAAATTTATTATTGTATATTATTCAGTTTTTATTTAATTAGTTTGTTTAAGTTTTATAATATATATGTTATCTAGACTAATTGAAAGTTCGGTGTCGATATTATATGTTATATATGATTTTAAATTTGAATTTTGAAAAGTTTGTGATATTAAAAGGAAATTTGTACACAAAAAATGTGTTACTGAATTTGATAGTTCATTTTAAAGTATTTTCTTTCATGATTATGGTGTATATAAAAGATAGTTTATTTTCCATAACTTTTTGTGATTTGGAATTTGGTTAACTCATTTTGTAGCATTATCTTATTTTCACCTAGACTTTTATTTTACTTTTTGTTAATGTATATGTATAGTTTGAATAAGAACTCATTTATTTTATTGTTTATCGTTTGAAATAGATTGAAAGATCAGAGAGGGAAAGAAAAATTGATGAATGGCTACCAATTAATGCTGATAGAAATGCAAAATGGTGGTACTCAGCTTTTCACAATGTCACTGCTATGGTTGGAGCTGGTGTTCTTGGTCTCCCCTATGCCATGTCACAACTTGGATGGTATTATATTTCAAACCCAAATTACACTTATCAATATCATCATGAAATATTTTCTAAAATAAAATAAAGAAACAACTTAGATTTATGATTCTTATGCTTAGAAATTAAGGATTGTCATTTAATATGGTACAAAAGGATACAGTTTTTCCACAGTTTTAATTCTCAATCGTTGATCATAGATCAGACGGTTAAGATTAATGCAGTTAAAAAATTGCTCTAAACGATGTTGGCCGTACGTTTTCAATCGGACGGTCATGATGCAAAAGTGTGTAATTTTTTATAGCTGGAAATCCTATTCGAGAAATTAGTATTCTCTCATTCTTTATTATAAGACCTGCCTATAAAATTTACAGGTATTAAGAAAAATAGTTGTAGTAATACATTTGTAAAATAATGTGCGAATTTTACTCATTTATCGCTACAAATATTAGAATATGGATTCAGTAAAGTCAAAAATCTGTGCAGTCATGCAGTCGACATTTTTAAGGTTGTCTGGAATTACTTTAAAACTAGAATCTTTCTTTTTTTTTTTTTTTTTTGGATGGCAACTTTCAAACTAAAATCTATATTGATGAATATTACTTTAAAGTAAAGGGTAATTTTCTTACTAATAAATATTTGTATTACTCTACTCAGGGGTGCAGGAATGACTATACTTATTCTTTCATGGATCATCACACTATACACATTATGGCAAATGGTTGAAATGCATGAAATGGTTCCAGGGAAACGTTTTGATAGATACCATGAATTAGGACAATATGCATTTGGTGATAAACTAGGTCTTTATATTGTGGTGCCTCAACAAATTGTAGTTGAAGTTGGTGTCAACATTGTCTACATGGTCACTGGTGGTAAATCATTGCAGAAATTCCATGATACAGTGTGTCCAAGTTGCAAACCAATCAAATTGAGCTTCTTCATTATGATATTTGCCTCAGCTCATTTTGTTTTGTCTCATCTACCTAATTTCAACTCCATTTCTGGTGTATCTTTGGTTGCCGCAGTCATGTCCTTTTGGTAATATCAACCCTTCTTTCTACTCTCTATATTAATTTTCTATGAGCACAAACATAGACATGGACACGACATGGACACTGACACGTTGATACCAATAATAATTTGAGAAAATGATATAATTAAGTGTAATCATAAGTGTCGGTGTCGTGTCAGTGTCCGACATCGACACGTGTCCGACATGTGACATGACTAATTTGAGGAGTATCTGTGCTTCATAGTTACATAAACACAGACACCTGACACGTCAACACTGATATGTCAGACAAATGCAGTCACAAAATTGGTATTTTCTGAAAATTATATAATTAAATATAATCAAAAGTGTCGGTGCCGGACACCGACGAACACACCTAATCCGAGGAGTGCTTGTGTTTCATAGATTTTAGACTTATATATTTTGTATGCAAGCATATCACTTTAATATTTTTTTTGGTAATATATTTCAACTTACTTGGTGATCACTATTAGGATTCTGATTTGCTACGGTTGAAATTCACACAGTTTTAAATCTGAACCATTAATTTGTAGATTGGATGATTCAGATTAATTCTATTATAAATAACTTAAAACGATCTCGATCGTACAATTTATATCAGACAGTTTTGATCTAAAACAATGTGAAAATTGTATCAAAAACTACAACATAGAATATGTTTCCTCAATATTATAACTAATTATTTGTTTTTAATTTGAGTTTGACTACAGTTACTCAACAGTTGCTTGGACTGCAAGTGCACGTAAGGGAGTACAAGAAAATGTACAATATACTAGCACTGCTACAAATACTGCAGGATCAGTATTTGATTTCTTTAATGCACTTGGCACTGTTGCTTTTGCATATGCTGGACACAATGTAGTGTTAGAAATTCAAGCAACAATTCCATCTACACCTGAAAAACCATCCAAAGTTCCTATGTGGAGAGGAGTTATTGTTGCATACATTATTGTTGCTTTGTGCTATTTCCCTGTTGCTATTATTGGTTATTGGATGTTTGGTAATGCTGTTAAGGATAATATTCTCATATCTTTGGAGAAACCAGCTTGGCTTATTGCAATGGCAAATTTCTTTGTTGTTTTGCATGTCATTGGAAGCTATCAGGTATAATTTAATTTAATTTTTTTTTGTGATTATCATTATTATTTTAAATTTAGTCCTTAAATTTTTAAGATTAGATTTCTAAGTAGTTCATAAAACAAAAAAATTGTTGATTTGAGTAGTTCTTTTGGTTAGGTAAGTCCTTTAAATTATCCTTTTGAAAGAATTACACATAATAAAGTTTTGGTTGAAGAATTCTTATTCATTTTATGAAAACATTAAAGCAAAAGATAAATCCGAATTATGAATTTCATATTTTGATTATCGATGTAGATTTATGCAATGCCTGTGTTCGACATGATTGAAAGTGTGATGGTGAAAAAATTGAATTTCGAACCAAGTAGAATGCTTCGCTTTGTTGTGCGTAATGTATATGTGGGTAAGTGGAGTAGAATAGTTTACAATTGTAATTATGAAATGTTGTTATATTTTGTAATTTGTATTCACTTGACTATATACATTGATATAAATTTTTCTTTTCAGCATTCACAATGTTCATTGCCATTACCTTTCCATTTTTCGGTGGTCTACTAGGATTTTTTGGAGGATTTGCTTTTGCTCCAACAACATACTTTGTAAGCCATGAAAAATTGTAAATATAATTAGTTAATTTTCTTAAGATTATCATAATTTTACTCAACTATTCATTTGATAAAATTTCCAGCTTCCATGTATCATGTGGCTTGCGGTCTACAAACCTAAGAGATTCGGTTTGTCTTGGTGGACTAATTGGGTATGTATTTTTTATAATTATTTCAAATTTCCTATAATTTATTAAAGATTTAAACTATATTACTTTTTTACATTTTAAATAAATTATAATCGTCACATCATTTAAAATGTTTGACTTTAATAATGAATACTTTTAAAATCATACGTATGAGTGATTATAATTTGTCAACGATGTAAAATAGTGTACGAAAATTACTCTTTTTATTAAAGGCTAAATTGCATTACTATATTTTAATAATGTTTATGCACATTTTTAATACATTTGCTCTATTTATTGCAGATATACATTGTGCTTGGGCTAGCTATAATGATTCTATCACCTATTGGGGCATTGAGGAGTATAATACTTGAAGCCCACACCTACAAGTTTTACTCTTAAGCTCATTGGAAAGGTGTCATACAAATATGGGATGACTTTGTTATTTTAATTTCCACTAAGTTCACTTTTCTCTGTTATTTATATTTTGTTGCCAATACCTTTCCATGATAACGACGATATCTATTATACAATTGCAACATACTAGCTGATTGAACACACTTTGAGGTTCAATGGAAGAACAAAATTAAGGAATTTACTTTTATTCAACTTTTAGTAAAATGGTTAATTAGTTTGATTATTATTATTATTATTATTATTATTATTATTATTATTATTATTATTATTGTTGTTGTTGTTGGTGTTGGTGTTGTTGTTGTTTTGAGGCAAATTCAATTTTTTCTTCAGATTATATGATTTTAGTGAAGCTATTTTATTGAGACTTGGGTGGGTGGTGTTGATTCTATAATAGATGCTTGATAGAACTTAGAATTACAAAAATTAGAAAGTGTGAGAAAATTAAATTATAGACTTTGTATTTTTGTTATGATTGAAAAAAAAAAAAAAGACAATTAAATTATACTCCCTCCGTCCAAGATAAATGATATGTTATTTTGTCAATGTATGTATAATTTAATTTGATCATTCATATCATTAGTTACCTATTATTAAAAATCATAAAAATTATATATTTTAAAAATATTCATCGAGACAAATCAAACATCGATGTTTGAGAAAAAAATGAATGCACATGTGTGATTTATCTCAATAAGTATTTTTAAAATATACAATTTTTACAAGGCCATAATCCAAATGGAGTGAATGAATGCGCATGTGTGAATATGTGGTTAAATGTGATAAAATATATGTGAAGAAGAAACACCAACTAAGCCAATGAAAATCACTAGTGAACTCACAAAGGTTACACAATGGTCTATTGTGTAAACCTTCATCATAGTGTTTTAATCCTCTTCATCAATAACTCCAATGCACCAAGAATAGTGTGCAATTATGATAACTCAACAAGTGAGCGTCATGATCCTCAGTGCAGATGAAAACACACCAAATTAAGTGGTTATGCCTTGAGCTTTTCAGATGTGAAAGTACACATATGTGCATCTTATGATAATGGCATATCAAAAACAATTTGATAAATATCATGTATTGGAATAAAAGTACTGATGTTAAGTATTTAGATATGTAAAAGACATATTCTCGATTCTCTAAGAGAATGTTAATTAATAAGCCAAGAATAAAAATGATCTATGAACTTTAGTTACATCCTCTCTATTGAGAGTTGTCTAGATAATTGTACATTAACCCTGAAAAATGGTTCTTTACCGGAATTTATGGCCACCCGGAGGAAGAAAACAAATGAAAAACTTGGAGTATGATTAAACAACTTATTTCTCACGTTGGTCATAGATGGTTGTGCGTAGGTGACTTCAATGATGTGGTTTCTTCTGATGACAAGCGGGGGGGTATCCCAAGAACCTTGGCTCAAATGTCTTTGGGTAGGGAGGCGATGGAGGTTTGTGGGCTATCTGAGTTTGGTTTTGAAGGTTATATGTTTACTTGGTCCAACGGTAGAGAGGATCAAGAGAATATCCAGTGCCGGTTAGATAGAGCAATGGGGTCAGAGAATTTTCTTAACAGGTTTGCACCGATGAGAGTCTTTCATTTGCCTCGCTTTGGCTCTGATCACGCTGCTATTTTAATTCACCTTGAAGCTGATCCGAACTCTAGGAGGAAGAGGAGAAAGAGGATTTTTAGATTTGAAGAATGTTGGGCAAAGGATCCTAGGTGTGAAGATGTGGTCAAACAGTCTTGGACAAACGCACCGTCTTTCTGGGAAGCGCAATCAAGGGCTGTCCAATGCCTTGATGAGGAGTTTAAAGAGTACAAAATTTCTGAAATTCGAAAAGAGGTAACCTTTCTTGAAGGCAGGTTAAAGAATGATAGTTTGTGGTCCGGTAATCATGATGATATTCACCTCTACAAGGAGCTTGAAAGAAGGCATGGCGATTTATTAAAAACAGAAGAGTTGATTTGGCGCCAAAGGAGCAGGGCTGTTTGGCTCAAAGAGGGGGACAAAAACACAAAATTTTTTCATGGGAAAGCTAATCAAAGGAAAAAAAATTAATGAAATCTCAAAATTGAAGGATGAGCAGGGAGGCTGGTGGAGGGGAGAAGAGAACGTGGAACGCCTTCTAGTCACCTATTTCTCGGATCTGTTTGCATCTTCGGATCCGGAGAGATTGGAGGAAACTTGTTCAGTGGTTAGTAATAGACTTACGGAGGAGCATAAACTCTGGTGTAGTGAAGACTTTACCGAGCATGACGTTGAGGAAGCTATCAACCAAATGCACCCGTTAAAAGCTCCAGGTCCTGATGGTTTACCGGCGCTTTTTTTCCAAAAATTCTGGCATGTGGTAGGCAGAGATGTGAAGAACTTAGTGTTGGGAATCTTAAATAACAACAAATCTCCGGAGTTCATTAATAGTACCTTTATTGTTCTCATCCCAAAAGGCAAAAATCCTAAGTCCCCAAAAGATTATCGGCCAATTAGTCTTTGCAATGTGGTGATGAAAATTGTAACTAAAGCATTGGCTAACAGGATAAAGCCTATTCTTCCAGAGGTAATTGATGTGGAACAAAGTGGTTTTGTACAAGGCCGACTCATTACGGATAATGGTTTGATAGCAATGGAATCTTTCCACTGGTTAAAGAAGAAGAGAAAAGGAAAGAAAGGTTTAATGGCGGTAAAGCTTGATATGTCTAAAGCTTACGATCAGATCGAATGGCCCTTTGTTGCAACTGTCCTTTCCTCTATGGGGTTCCCGCAAAGACTTTCTGATGTTATTATGAAGTGTGTCACAACAGTATCCTATCAAGTCTTGATCAATGGCCAGCCTAGTAAATCCTTTACTCCAGAGAGGGGTTTACGACAAGGTGATCCAATCTCTCCTTATCTCTTTATTTTATGTTCTAATGTGCTCTCTGGTTTGATTCATAGAGAGGTCAGCAACAAATCCATCCATGGAATTAAAGTTGCTAGGAGTGCTCCCCAAATATCTCATCTTCAGTTCGCAGACGATAGTCTCCTTTTCGCAAGGGCTAACCAACAAGAAGCTGCCACCATCCTAACGGTATTGGATACTTATCAGAGAGCTTCTGGTCAAATGGTTAACATGAATAAATCTGAGGCCTCTTTCAGTCGAAATGTGCTTGAAGCAGACAGCCAATTCATGTGCAATATGATGGAAGCAAAGACTGTGGTATCTCAGCAAAGGTACGTAGGCCTTCCTGTTGTCTTTGGAAGGTCAAAGAAGGTAATCTTTTCATTCATTAAAGACTGTGTCTGGAAGAAGTTGAAAGGGTGGAAGGAGAGGTGCCTTTCGAAAGCCGGGAAGGAGGTTCTTATCAAAGCTGTGGCACAAGCGATTCCTAATTATGTTAAGAGTTGTTTTAAGATTCCGGTTGGGATATGCAATGAGATTGAGGCGATGCTAGCTCGGTTTTGGTGGGGCTCCAAACAAGGGAGTCGTAGCATGCATTGGTTGAGTTGGGATAAAATGTCAATGGCCGAGTCTTCTGGTGGTTTGGGTTTTAGGGGCTTCTCTGATTTTAATTCGGCCCTTCTTGGGAAACAATGTTGGAGGCTGCTCACGGATGATCAATCTTTAATGGCAAGAATTTTTAGAAGTAGATATTATCCTAGGAGCTCTCTTTTGGATGCTTCTTTGGGTTTTCAACCGAGCTATGCGTGGCGTAGCATCATGTCAGCTAGGGAGCTGATCTCCAATGGCTCTAGATGGACAATTGGTAATGGAAGAAAGGTTAAAATATGGAAAGACAATTGGTTGCCTTCGTTGTCTTGTCCTAAGGTTTGTAGCCCTGTTCAGTTTCTTGATGAAGATGCTCTTGTCAGTGATCTTATTGATACAGATTTGAAAGCTTGGAATCGGAGTTTGATTTTTCAGATTTTTAACCCGATTAAGGCTCGTCAAATTTCCAGCATTCCTCTCTCTTGGAGACTCCCTGATGACAAGTTGTTATGGCCTAGAGAAAAAGATGGTATGTTTTATGTGCGTTCTGCCTATCACTATGTTGGTTCCGACAAGCGTGCAAACCAACCGGAAACTTCTACTTCTAATCATTCCAAAATGTGGAGTATGATTTGGTCTTTGCCTCTCCCGAACAAGGTAAAGAACTTCATTTGGAGACTTGCAAAGCAGATTATTCCAACTCGTGGCAATCTTAAAAGGAGAAGGGTAGTGTTGGATCCAATATGTCCTCTATGTTTCATGGATCATGAGTCTGATGACCACCTTTTTATGCAGTGTCCGCTTGCCTTACAGGTTTGGTTTGCTTCCCCTCTTGGTGCTCACCCCCCACCGAATTCTAATATTTTATCATGGTTGCTGCATTGGCTTTCTTATAAAGAATCTCTGGCTACCCAACTCTTTTTTACTACTCTTTGGAAAATTTGGTCTTTTCGCAACCATTGCCTTTTCAATAATTCTGTTTTTGACCCAATGCTTGTGGCTCAGTCTGCTGGGGATTTTGTATCTGAGTATAATGTTGTTAATCCGGAAGTGGAGAGGCGAAACCTTTCTGTGGTTAGCGCGGAGTGGGAGGCCCCTCCTCCTATCTTTCTTAAAGCAAATTTGGATGCTGGGATTTGTATTAATGGTCAGGTGTGTTGGGGTATGGTTATTAGGAATGAGAAGGCTGAAGTGATCTTAGCAGCTACTAAGAGGACAGAAATGAGGGCTGATCCAGTGCTCGCTGAAGCGTTGGGCTTACGCTGGGGAATTAATGTGGTGACTGATTTGAGGCTTAACAATGTCATTTTTGAATTAGATGCTATGAATGTTATGGATTGCTGTAAGGGGGAAAAACAGATAGCTAACATAGATCCTTTTATTATTGATTGTAATGAGTTAATGTCTAAGTTAGTTAATTGTTTTATTAAGTCAGTTAGTCGTATTTGTAATTCTGCTGCTCATGAACTTGCTCAAGCAGCAAAGACTATGGGTTCTTGTACTTGGTTGGGAAATTCCCCTTCCTTAGTGGTCTGGTCTGAGTTTTCAGCTGGCCTGTTTGCTTAATATAAAGCTTGCTTATCAAAAAAAAAAAAAAAGTTTGTCATCAATATAAGCTTAAATTGATACATGATTTCTTATTCTATATCCCCTCTATGAGTTAGAATCCTAGCCAATGATTTTGTATCACTTATTGATACAAACATCAAGATTATGCAATCATACCGTTAGTGGCAACAACTTGTATTCAAACAAGGAAAACTTTCTTGCAAGGCAAGAAAATCCCAATGAGGTCACTAGGTGGAAGTATTTATAGGTTGAAAGCAAGGAAATCTTGATGTGGATACCTTAAGTACTGTAATTTGGTGATATGCTTATATTGGATTGAAGTCGTTTTATGGATGGATGGAAAAATCACTTTGAAAAGAGAGGACTTCGGCTGACCAATTGGTAGTGAACTAGTATAAAAATTACCGTGATCGTCTTTTCCTCTATACATGTCTCTTCTATTTTATTTTCCTCGTATTCTGTATGATATAAACTCAACTCTATTGTGTTTGTGTAAACAGAAATTAAATGTTTTGATAAAGAATATTATAGTTAATTGTGTTTAATAAAAACAATTTTTAAAACGGGAAACACTACTCAAATCCTCCCCTAACAATTTCGGGTTCGAACCTGAGTCACGACGACCAGCCTAACAATTTCGGCATATTTTGCCAGTTGAGCTAGGACTTATGGGACAAGTTGCTAGAAAAAAACTCAAGGTGAATAAATTGGAGTATCATGATTCGAATCCAGATCCTTTAATATTACATGCGATATTTATACCAACAGAGCTATGTTCATGGAACGATTTTTTCTTCTTTAAACTCATGAAGTATGTGGAGGATTATATATATTTTTAATTTTTGGTGAAGAGAGGATTATATTATATTATTAATTTATTTTTGACGCAATTATTATTATTATTATTATTATTATTATTATTATTATTATTATTATTATTATATATTAGCATTGTATATTTCAAAAGTAATTCTAATATGGGTCATGTTAATTTGTGCATCAAGGGCACATGATAAGCTACCTAAAAGTAGAAAGTTGGCATTTAATGATATAAAATATTTAATGTTTTGAAAGTTAAATGCACAAAATTCAAGAAAATATTTCTATTTTAGCATCCTTAACATGTGCCTTTGATGCACAAGTTAACATTTTCCTTCTAATATTTATTAATCGAATTGCACGTCGCATTCTTTGTTGGGTCAAAGCACATTATTTGTCTTCCTTGAGAATAGGAACCACCGTTCAATTTGTTACCACAATTTAGGAGCCTACAACGTTCACTTACATAAGTCCAAATGACCATTATTATAGAGAGATGAGAAGAAGCATTCCAGAAGAAAAGTTCTCACTCATTAAAAGCAAATTACCATAATACCATATTTTCTTCTTTCACATATTTTGTGTCTCAAAGTTTAACATCAACTCGTAATTCCAAATAGTCCTAAATAAATTTCTTGTTAGTTCTTATCATCTAGTCGGATAAATTCTTGAGGACAGTGCAATCGATACATCTCAGATCAAATTATTATTTTTCTTTCTTTAAAGATTTTTTATTTTTGTTTTACCAACACAAGAGCAGAACAGGATCAAATATTGCTTGTACAAGTTCACCGCAACAACAACTGGTTCGTTGATAACACGGTAATTACTTCAATATTTACTCTTAGTATATCTTTCCCTTTTACACTGTCATGCAGTAATTTAGGACAACTATTATTTTGGTCTTATGAAAATGTGACTTTGTTGTATTGTATAGATTTCTTTATATATTAAAATTACAAAATAATTTTTAAATGTTTTTTTATTAGTTGTTTTGATTTTCAAATCTGTTTGTTAATTTAGTCCTCTAATGTGCTTTTTATTTGTACATTCCTAATGAGTACTGGGGCGGGCAGCTGATTTGAACAAAGGGTGAAAGAAATTAAGAAGTTAAGGTCCGTAGTTTAAGTTCTCGCGAGGTGAAGAATTAACACTAACAACTAAGTACTAATCTTAGCCGTTAAAAAAGAAAGTACATTCCTAACATGGTTTTTATAATAGGGATGCATGTAAAATTTTCATACATTCAGAAATTAATATGACATCGAATTAGTTGTTTGTCCAATAATCTAACTTTTTAACTTTAATATTTTATTGCGAGCGATTTTATTTGTTTATTTGATAATTGAATTTGAGATATTTATTGCCGAACAAATTTTTAATAGTGTATTTATTAAATAAAAATGTTGCTACAGGTAATCGTGAAATTTGTGATGCATTTTATTTGCATAGCTGATAATGTTAAACTTAACTTTAATTTTTCGCTATATTTTTAAAAATGACATTTAGATTTTTTTTTTTTTGTACTCAAAGGGGACCTAAGCCCAAAAAAAAAAATTACATAGAAACTAATATGGGAAGAAACATCCCCTACAATCCTCTTCATCAATCTGAGCAATCCTAAGAGGAGGATTTTCAAAGACAACGTAGTTTTACGTTGATCTTCACTTCCCATATTTACAAATCTACTTGCTTTCGAAAGGCACCAAATATTCTTCATGAGGGCAATTCCCATAATACTATCATTATTCCTTAGCTTTAAGTTTTAAAAGAAATATTATCAACATCATATAAAGAAAAAAGTTATAGAATATGAATAAACTAACAATTTGATCCATAAATTCTCAATCTCTCTTCAATTTTCAATTCTTTTAAGAACATGAGAGAAAATGGTAGGTAAGAAACCAAATTGATGGATTATTAATAGTCGAGGGACTATTTAGTATATGATAGAGTATTAGATTATGGCTTAATTAAATAAACTAGGAGTTTAAGTTAGAGTAGTATTTATATTAATTGTTCTTTTGTTTTAATTGTTTTATAGTTGGACTTTCTTTGGCCTTAGGCCCATTTAGTTATTATCCATTAGTATGAGTCTTATATATAGTGACCATTCAAAGTAGATATTGAATATAGCAAAATAATACATAGATATATCGATTCATATATCTATGAATTATTTCGCCCTATCTATGAATTATGGAAGAAAAAAAAATCGATTTATACACGGATCACTTTCTAGTTAGAATCTTGTTTAGCAGACCAATGCCAACAACAAGATCAATATGGAAGACAAGTAAAGAATGATGCAATTTAATACGCTTTCATTTTTTAAAAAGAATATTTAAATAAATAACCCTGTTTTTGTGGAACTAATAATCATGTAAGTTAAATGATAGGCATGCATTATGTGTAGACTTGAATTTCTTGCGGAACAGAAAATATTCTATTTGTTGTGTTACCCTCATCTTCACACGCTTAATTGGCTGAAAAATAGCTTCATATAGTATTATTTTTATTTTTTTTGGTACATAATAGCTTCATATATCTAATTGTTGTTTTGTAGGATTATCTGTGAATTGTTTGAATGTATGTGTTCTTTGAATAATTATTGCTATTTTATATTGAATATCAACTCTTAAATGTGATTTTTCCTATTGAGATAATTGTTATTATACTTAAATTATTTTTATTGATATGGTATGCTCCATATGAATGGTCTTGTACCCCATCTATTTACTCAATATTACAGTGAAATATCATTAATTTTTTTTATTGTTATGCATAACAGATATATGTGTTTGATTTATTTTTATTACTACGGAGGTGAAATATTGATGATTTTGAAATATAAAAGAACAATACTCATTTTTAAATTTGTGTGTATTATTTATTGAATTTCATATTTTATTGTTGTTGTTTTCAGAGATATAAACTAAGATGAAAACTAAAGGGAATGTCAAAAGCTGAGGAGTTCGATATCTCAAAGCAAACAAAGTCATCCACGGTAACTATAAATATAGTTTGGACTCAACAAAAGTTGAGAAGGAAAACCAAATAAAGAAAGAAATCTTTGGTGATGAAAAATAAAAAATTGAAAATTTTGTTGGAAAGAAAACCACAAAATGATAATTGCATAATTTTTACTTAATTTAATTTGTTTCTATTTGATAGAAATGCGTATACGTACTTTGTATAAAAAAAGTGCACTCCATCTATTCTTAAATATAAAAAGACAAAACGTACTTTATTTATGTTTACGTCAAATGCATTTTGACTTTAACTTATATTTATAAATGAAGTAAGTGTATGTATCTGGTCTAAAATTTAGACCAAATACATATATATTGTCAAAAAATTCACACCACTAATCCTATAAATATTCGTGTATCAAATAACACTTGTGTTAAATACTACCTTTTCAATTCTCTTGTGTCTCTCTTTCCTCATTACTTGTAAAACATTATTGTGTGCAGTGATGGCTAGTTTGGGAACTGAATCTCCAAATGCTAGTCCTCCTCACCAACACACTGTAAGTGTCTTTCATATCTTTCATTCAATTCAAAGCTATTTTATGTTAAGTTGAGCTATCATATATTAATATTATTTCATTCATAAGAAAGAAAATAATAATATGAATTGTAGTACATTTTCTATATACAAAATTTTGTTTTTATGTAAATTATACTTTTGTTGATTCAGAAAAATTATGGTTACAAAGGTTGAGAGGGAATAGAGATTGTTAAAAAAAAAATCTAAGTTATCACTCAAATATTTTAACATTTGAGGTTGACTCACATTTCAAATGATGGTCAAATAGATAGAAGAAACAAGTTTAGGTTGAATTTATTTATTTCCCGTTCCGAGGGAAAGGGTTACATCATATATAATATATAGTTCGGTAACCATGTCAAGCATGATTTAGAATTGTTTCACTTAGAAATTGAATTTAGGTTATCCTGAATGATTTGTTGTTTGATGGAATATATTAACAACTTAAATCTAATTATTATCTTTTGTCAAGATGAAATTGAAATTAAAACAAAATTGTGCAAGAGTGTATTCCCCTCATCAAATCTTAAATATAAGGAAGAGTTAAAACGTATTTGATTTAAATTTGGGTTATATACATTGTGACATTTATATATATTTAAACTTGAAAGGAGTTTTGTCACAAAAAAAAAACGCTGAAAGGAGTATTCGGGAAAGAAGAAAAAAAATCGAAAGGAGTATAGCATTTTTGTTGTTAATATTAAAAAAGAGATTTGGATTATTTGCGGCCATTTTTTCTCCTATTCTATTTGTTTTCATTTTATGTGTCTATTTCTCTCATCATATTTTTCTATCTCATTATGATCACTTTTTTCATTTTTAATTTTTCATTTGTAATCTTAGTTGATGTTGGAATTATAATGCAAAATATTTTAATTTCAATATAGTAGTTTTTTTTTTTGCTTTCGCACCGGTTCCGACCCACCAAAGGTGGGCGACTAATCTGGCTCGTGCGTAGAGGCATGCGCACTGGCCAAGCATTGTTCCCCCTGGGAATCGAACCCGGTATTCCCTGGATACGTCCTTGGAAGGAGCTCCTTGCCACTTGAGTCCAATCAACTTGGTTATTTCAATATAGTAGTTTTGGTAGTGGGTGTTCTTAGTATGATATTGATGTTGGAATTATAATGCAAAATATTTAAATACAAAGTAGCTGTTAAATTAATTTTCCCAAGGAAGTTTTTGGACGGTTTCACTTTTCACTTGATTTTGTCCAAATACATTTTTTGTTGACAAAATGTCCATATTCTTTGAACTTGTGAAATTTTGCATGTTAAACAAAATAAATTGCTAGAAATAACTACATACCGATGAAATGCCTTTACCATATCTGACTCCTGATATTTGACATTAATGACTCAAAGAAAATATAATTGACATTAAATGCTAGGAGAAATACTTTCTCTTTTTTTTTTTTTTGGTAGGTAGCCTAGTGGCTTGAAATTCCACCTTAAAGATGGATAAGTGGAGTGTCTGGGGTTCGAACCCCAGCTCTTGCACAAATGGTGCGATATCCCAACCAATTGAGCTAAGCTCATGGGGATGTAATACTTTCTCTATTTTGGTCTTAAAATAAGTAAAAAATAGTATAAAAAATAATAAACGTCAAAGGTATTTAACTAGAGAAAATAAGTATTACTTTCAAATATGGTTAATAAATCAAATTATTTTTATAATAACTATTTTTCTATATATATCATGTCATTATTATATTTTCCTATTTTTTATATTTCCAAATGGCAATTTTTTAACTTATATATCTATTATATAAAAATTGGAGGGAGCCTTTTTTGTCCTTAATGGGCTTTGTAGTGGCTCTCCCTTTTTTTCATCTATCTATTGAAGAAAATTTCTCTTTCCACCCCTACATTTCTTTCTCTTTATTGAATATGGTTTCTTTTAATTGGTAGTGGCTCTCTATGTATTTCTTTGTCATTGTGGCACTTTTTGTGCTAATTTTGAGCTATTAATATATTTGCAGATAAAAAATGTAATGGATTGGAATACTCTTTGTTTCATTATCTAAAAAGTTTATTTACCATTAAAAAAAAAAAGAGAGTTGATTTTTCATATTCATTGTAATTTAGTTAACTCATTTTTTAGCTTCCGTCAAAAAAGTTAACTCATAATTTTCTAGCTTGATCTTATTTGCACCTAGGCTTTTATTTTTCTTTTTGTTAATATATATGATAATGTATACATAATTTTTATATACATAGCATGAATAAGAACTCGTTTAAATATTGTTATAATTCAAATAGATTGAAGGAAAATCAGAGAAGGAAAAGAAAATTGAAGAGTGGCTTCCAATTAATGCTGATAGAAATGCAAAATGGTGGTACTCATCTTTTCACAATGTCACTGCCATGGTTGGAGCTGGTGTTCTTGGTCTTCCCCATGCTATGTCACAACTTGGATGGTAAATTTCAATTCAAACTCAAATTACCCCTTCATATGAAATATATATTCTTTAAAATAAAATAAAGAAACAACAATTTTATGTTTCTTATTATGCTTTCAAATTTAATACTTATAAAACCAAATGAATTTACTTGAATATGGATGAATTTTACTTGAACAAAAAAAAAATCATTTACTTGAATAAACAAAATTTGCATAGTGATTGTGACCAGCTAATGGTTGAGATACATGAGATATATTGGGTTTTTTTTTGTTCTTCTTTTAACTGCATGAATTATATTGGTTTTTTTTTCTTCTTTTAACTGCATGAATATATTATTAGAATATTTTGGATTTATTTTAATTAATTACAATATAATTGAAATACATAATATGCAAATATTATTTACTTGTTATGTTTATTTATATTTTATAATAAAATATTATTTGGCCTCATTTGAACGGCCCGTGATATGGACCGTTCTTTTAGTCTGCCTATTGAGAGGTCCCTACTTCCACTGATCGACATATATATTCTAGTCATCTCATAAGATTAAATACACCAAAAAAAAAATGTAACTTCTCATCAATAAGTCAGTATAGCATAGCATATCATTAAACATGATTATTTAATTACTATAATTTGATCTATGTTAAAATTCCTTCAATGCAAGCATAGCATATTATTAAACAAACCGTGTACCTTGAAATTGAGAGAATGCTTGTGCCACCTTACTGATGAGCAGTTACATTTAAACGAACTTGGATTTTTTTTTTAAAAAAAAAACAACTCTTAAGCTGCTTGTAATTAATTAACTCATAAAAAGTTTTGACTCACTCACTAATCAATCAAAATTTCTATTACTTTATTCAGGGGTCCAGGTGTAACTTTACTTATCCTTTCATGGATCATTACATTATACACATTATGGCAAATGGTTGAGATGCATGAAATGGTTCCAGGAAAACGTTTTGATAGATACCATGAATTGGGTCAACATGCATTTGGTGAAAAATTAGGTCTTTATATTGTGGTACCTCAACAACTTATAGTAGAAGTTGGTGGAGGTATTGTCTACATGGTCACTGGAGGTGCATCATTGCAGAAGTTCCATGATACAGTGTGTCCAAATTGCAAAAAGATTAAATTGAGCTTTTTCATTATGATATTTGCTTCTGCTCAATTTGTATTGTCTCATCTACCTAGCTTCAACTCCATTTCTGGTGTATCTTTGGTTGCAGCAATCATGTCCTTATGGTATATATACTTCTTTCTATTCTCTACATTACTCATTTTTAGGATTAAGTATCTTTGCTAACTCAAATAAGCTAATTTATAGTTTATTATTATATCAGCTTATAAATTTGTTCCATAAAATTAGAAATGTTCGGTAACAAATTTTTCTCGCTAGATTATAGCTTTATTTTCATATGCTATTTTAAATAGAATTTGAGCTTATAGCTTATAGCTTTTTATATTTTCTTTAATTTTTATCCTTATAGCTTATAAGTTTTTCTTTAAAAATAAAAAAATAAAAAATCTATACTTTTATGTCATTTTATTTACAATAGCTAAATTTATCAAACACTTTAACTTCGATTAGGTGCTTTTCAGTTATAAGTCGTCAGTTATTAATTATCAGTTAGCTTATAGCTTAATTTTATCAAATAGAGTCCAGGTTTAGTCCTATCTCACTTCTAATTAATGTATGAGATGTCTCTCCCTTATAAATATTTTTTCTACCGTGGTGGATAGAATATCACTTGTACTTTCTCCATTTTGTTTTTTATATATAATAATTAATCTTTGTTGTTAAAATAAAAACCCTATAATTAACCAAAGATAAATAAAACTTTACATGGTTGAAAAGATATTTAAATGAGGAATGAAAAATGATAATTTAAAATTTTTATGTATTTTACTGCAGTTACTCTACAATTGCTTGGACTGCAAGTGCACATAAGGGAATACAAGAAAATGTACAATATAGTAAAAAGGCTACAAACACCGTAGAATTGGTCTTTAATTTCTTTAATGCACTTGGCACTGTTGCTTTTGCTTATGCTGGACATAGTGTGGTATTAGAAATCCAAGCAACAATTCCATCAACACCTGAAAAACCATCCAAGGTTTCAATGTGGAGAGGAGTTATTGTTGCATACATTATTGTTGCTTTGTGCTATTGGCCAGTTGCTATTATTGGTTATTGGATATTTGGCAACGAGGTTAATGATAACATTTTAATCTCTTTAGAGAAACCATCATGGCTTATTGCAATGGCAAACTTATTTGTTGGTTTCCATGTAATTGGAAGCTATCAGGTAAAATTTATTACCTTTTTTTTTATCATAGTTAATAATTATTTTAACTTTTTTTATTACTTTTAGTTAATAATTAGTTTAAATTTTGTTGATAAATACGTAAGATTGGACAATTAGGTCATGATCATAGTTAATTAAGCGTGATTTAAATGTTGTTGCTCATAGTTTAGTTAATTTATCCCAACTCAAGCTAACTTTGCTTCTGCTGTATCTTTAATTGTTATTTAATGAAGTATGTTTTCTGTCAAAAAAAAAATAGTTAATAAAATTTCAATGTAGTTCTTAAAATTTTAACTTTATTGATTTGATTACAAATTTTGTCCTTCAAATTATCTTTTGACAAAATTAATTTAACAAAAACTATCAATGTATAGATTTTTTAAAATTTTAAAATAGTTATTCACAAGAAAACTTAAAGTTTAATAATTAATCCTTTGTTATTATAAATATTATTATATTGTAACAAATATATCCTAATAATGAATTTCTTATTTTAATTATTAGTGCAGGTTTTTACAATGCCAGTGTTTGATATGATTGAGAGTGTATTGGTAAAGAAAATGAATTTCAAACCAAGTACAATTCTTCGTTTTGTTGTGCGCAATGTATACGTGGGTAAGTGAAATAAATTAGAGTATAGTTTTGTTATTTGAATTACAAATGTTAGTATATTATTATAATTTATAGTATATTTTAGTATACTTACAACTTTAATTATGACATATTATATTCGTTATTCAAAATTAATTGTATTTCCTTTGGTTGTGTACTGATTTTTTTTTTCTTTTTTTAGCATTCACAATGTTCATTGCTATTACCTTTCCATTTTTTGGTGGCCTACTAGGATTTTTTGGAGGATTTGCTGTTACTCCAACAACATACTTTGTAAGCCATAAAAATTTGTCAATATTAGTAAATTTTATTATTATTATCATCATCATAATTTCTCTCAATTATTAATTTTATTACATTTTCAGCTTCCATGTATCATATGGCTGAAAATCTACAAACCTAAGAGATTCAGCTTGTCTTGGTGTACTAATTGGGTATGTATCTTTTATATTGATTTTTATTTCTTCAATATTTTTAATAATTTATTTATTAATATTTCAAGCATATTTGAATTTAATTTATTTGCTCCATTTATTTCAGATATGTATTATACTAGGCCTGTGTATAATAATTTTAGCACCTATTGGAGCATTGAGGAGTATTATACTTGACGCCAAGACATACAAGTTTTACTCATAAACTCTTTGCTTATTTGAATGTTATTGGAAGGTCTCATGCAAATAAAATATTATTATTTATTTTCACCACAATATCTATTTTCGAATTACAATGTACCTGATTAAACACACACTTTGAGATTCAAATGGAAGAACAAAATGAAAGAAATTGCTTCTATTCAATATTTAGTAAAAGTGTAAAACAAGTATTTGATACTTTTTTATTGAGGCAGATTCAATGATTATTTTCTTTTACATTAATTAATTTTATGATGCTTTTGTTTGGTGAGAGTGGGTTGGTTATTGGAAATTGTAAGAAAGGTGAAAATATCAAATTTTAGATAGAGGCATATTTAATATGAACAAGATTTTATATTTTTGTTATTTTATTGAATTTTTCTAATTAATGTTGTGTTAGTACTCTAAAGTGGCAATGTTTTTTATAGAGAAAGTGGCAATTATTTTAAAATAGAGAAAAAAAATGAGATATTTTTTATTTATAAGAAAGAGGATAAACTTATATTCTACTCAAAACTTATATGTTGCAGACCAATTGTCTTAAATATTTAATCGCTTGAATAATTGTACTAGTTTGTTTTTTACAAATGGGGAGATTGAGAGAAAACAACTATTAATACTATATCCTTGAGAGCATGCAGACTTAATTTTTTTGAGGTTTTTTTTAGAGAATCAGGTATATCATCTAAGCACAATTATAAAGACTAATTTATCATGCTAGATAAAATTTTAATGGTCGGCAAAACTTTCTCATAGTAGATTCGAACCTAAAACATCTAATTAATAAACCAAAAAAGACTCATTATATAGAGAGAAAAAAGTTAGAAAAATAATTTGTTTTTTTTTTCTGACACATGAAAAATAATTTGTTTAAACACTATATTCCATTTTCACATGAGGGAGCCATTGCATCCATTAATGCAGTTCATAATTGAAATCTCTGATTTGGAGATTACCCAGCGCACACGAGGATATTACTTAAAGAATTAGTAATGTGTGCACTTTCTGGTATACCCAACATTTGGTTGGATATTGATAAGGTTTGTCCTGGAAATTTGGAGGTCCGACACTGAATATTTTCTCTTTTAAATTGTAAATAACATCAATAACATAAAATATAGTTATCCTTGTATCTAACGTATTAAATATTCATGTTCCGGACTGGACTGGACTAAAGCCCACAATGCTTGGCAGCCCAATACGTCCTGAAGTCCATGACAGATCATCCATGTTAATTCAAGGCACACCGTACTCTATATTGCACTACCTAGAGCGTATAAATGACCCCAATCAAATAGTACCAATGGTGGGATCAAGAACCACTCGTAGCAAGACCACTGCTACATACCACAATACTAGTTCATGAACTCTCCATAATGTTGAAATCACACTTGAACCCATCCTCACTTTGGTGCCTGCTGAAAACACAAATCCATAAACCACAGTTCAACCACAAGGAAATGTTGCCAACGTCTTCACCTTCAAAAGATCGGCCTTGGATCCAAACTCAACCACAAATCAAAATTCCTAGACGAACTGTATACCACGTAGTGTTGTAACCAGAGAAGTTCCCCAGCAGGACCAACAACATACTACCGAGCTCCAGACAAATGAACTATTCCTTAATATTGTGATCCTTCTTCAAGATTAAGGAATTAGGCTAGCAAACATAGAGCAGAACCAAGAGACAATTTCCATTCAGATAGCTAACCAAATCCAACAAAGCCAACAGACCATCCTAGGCGACACCCTTTCTCAATCACGCCAAGAAGAGCAAAACCGTCCTCCACCACTGGGGAATGAGAACAACAAAGGCAACGGAGGACATGACGTTGGGAATGGGGGAATTGAGGTGGAGAAGGACCCCCTCCACATGACTCTAGCAGCAACAATAACAACAAAACCACCATGTCCATGTGTAAAGGAAGAAAGTCAATTCACCACGAAAAGAAAAAAAGAGTCATCACCATTCCACTAGAGGTTGAATCCCAAAGTCCATAGAGAAACTACCAAAGATGGAAACATACAACGGAATCGCTGACCCTGACGATCACGTTGAGCACATTGACACCATCCTAGACTACCACGGAGCACGAGGCTTTGTCAACAACAAACTTTTCGTCTTCACCCTGAAAGGATCTGCAATGACTTAGTTTAAAGGCTTTCAACACAGTTCAATTAGGTAATGAAGAGATCTTTCTGAAGAATTCACTTCACATTTTATTGCACGAAGACGTCAAGCCAAGACTCTTGCTTCTTTCAGCATCGTCGTCCAAGGGAATGGCGAAACCGTCAAAGACTACATTGAACGCTTCACTAGAAAATTTGTAGAGGTCAAGAGAGCAAATGTTAGATTGAAGTGTTTTATCTTCAAGAAGGGTCTGAGGCTAGAGACCATGTTCAAAGAAAAGTTGGGATTCAAAGAGTTAAAAAACATGAATGAGATGTTTGTGCATGTTGAACCATACATTAACTATGTGGTGAAGTTGTTGCAGATAAAACAACTATCACAGAGGAGATAAATGGAGGAAGAGGGACTCTCATAAGAGGAAATCATGACGTGATGAGTCACCTCGACCGAAAAGGTCACCACAGAGAGAGTCACCAAGGAAGACGGTGGACTCTATGAAGAACAAATAGAAAGAACCTGAAAGTAGTAAAAAAAGAAGTTGACAAAGAAGCACCATTTGTGGTATCAATTATAGGAGGATTCCTCAACAATGACATGGATTCTTCCTCTGAGGAAGAAGATTTTGAGACAAGAATCATGAAGGCGAACAAAGCATTCAATTGGCTAATAGCCTCCATCATTGGAGGACTATCGTCATCAAGGGGATCGTCATGTGGAACTGTGAAGAGAAGGATAATGGATATGTTATCTGCTGAAGTGAGAGTTAAACCCAGGATTGACAGACCAATCCTATGATTCAGCAATGAGGACTACATTGGAGGGATTCCAAATGAGCTTTTTCGTGCAATCATTATGGCCACTATGGCAAAGCACGATGTCTCAGGAATCCTCGTAAATCAAGGGAGTGCTTGTGATGTCATCTATGACGAGAAGTTTACCGAGTTTGGGGCTGAAAAGGAAGGACTAATGTCCAGGATAAAGTGGTAACTGATGACATGAATTTCTATGGTATTTTAGGCAGTATATTTAGTAGTAAAATGACCAAGACAAGCCCAAATACGAAGAAAAACCTACAGAATCAAGGAAAAGCATCAAGACTAAGTCCAAGATGCAAAAAGACAAGAAATAGCCCAAAAAGTGAAGAAAATGTGATGATCATCGTAGCACGATGGCTTCCATCGTGCCACGATGGAAGCTACTTGTTGGCCAAGAAATCAACAGAGAAAATCTGAAGAAAATCTGCTCATCGCAGCACGATGACATTACTTGGCGACCAAACTGATGAAATGCACATGATCAGTTATAATTTTGAACTGAATCTTCCTCATTACGAAAACTATAAATAGAGCTCCAATTCCTCATTATTTTTCATTCAGAAATAGTAGAACACTCTCTACTATAAAGGAGGTGTTCAGAGGAGCTCTAAGGGCATAGTTTTCTCCCCTTACGGGAAAACTAACTCAGCAAGGTATGTTTTCTTCAGGCTTTTATGTTTAGGTTATAATTCTTTTATTGTAATTTAAAATGTAGTCTTTATATTAGATGCCTTAGGTTGTGGTGGAGAAGATGAACTCCCCTATGAATATTTGGAGTCTGTGATTGAGTCAAAGTTATGATAAATCGTTATTCAGTATTATGTTTGTTATTTACTTTCTTGCACTTTAACGACGTATCTCGTAATCTGGCCGGATATGCGGGAGCGCTAATAGAATTGATGTTGGGTATTAACCTGATGTGGTCCGGAACTAGTAGTAAATAACGCTAGGTGTATAGAGACGGTAACGTCCTGAACTAGTCGCGAACTGAGCGGTTAGAGGAGGAATCATGCACTAGGTGTGAACTGAGCACTTAGAAGATGAATAACCCGATACTAGGATCTAGAGGCATTGGATGGGTGAAGGTAATAATGCATGTGTAATAAACAACTCACGTAGTAATTTGAAGGTGGAAAAACACAAGAAGGGGGGGGGGTTGAATTGTGTTTTGAGAATTAAAAGTTTTTCAAAATAAAACTAAGTATGCAGCGGATATAAACACAAAATAAAAAGAGGGTGCTGAGAGAGAGAAAGAAAGACACAGAATTTATCCTGGTTCCCCTCACAAATCGAGAGTACTCCAGTCCCCTTGTTACTAACAAGAGATTTTCACTATAATCTACTTAAGATTACAAATTGCTCAAGCACACTTGCAAGAGACTTCTCAGGTGCTCAAGTTTTACTAAACAAGAGACTTCTCAAATGCTCAAGTTAAACTTAACAAGAGACTTCTCAAATGCTCAAGTTAAACTTAACAAGAGACTTCTCAAACAAACTTAAGAATAAGAATGAATGTTAAGGAACACTTGATATACTATCAGAGGTGTTTACAAAATACAACTCAAATTGTTCTAAGACTTAGAATGACAGATTTAAATTATGATGTCAGAATGCTTCTTAGTCTTTGAACAGTGTTGGTAGAATGGTTGTTCGAACAGTAGTCATTTCTTCCATTTGAGTCTTCTATTTATACTTGGAGGAAGATGATGACCGTTGCAGAGAGAGAGGTGCCAGCTGGAATTTATTCGTACAATTGTGATAGCTGTAGTTACCTTCTTTGGTAAAGATATCCAATTCCACTACCTTGCTATTTGAATTATCACTCATCCATTTTGAGTAATAATAGTACAATCGTACGTTTCTCAATTGCGCTCCACATATGGATAAGGTTAACGTTGTACCAATGAATATTCCTTCCTGTGGACGTGACAGATCCTTGAAGTAGATTGTTCTTCAATCATTGGTTCTGAATATGTCAGCTCTTGAGTGACGTAAATTCCTTTTGCTTCAGATGCTGTTATCAATGCTTCTTGAGGCCCTTTTTGCTTCTGAGTCCGTCAGAGCCTTGTTTTTGTCCTCAGAGGCACTTTCTTTAACATACAAAACTTAAGCTTTTGATGAACAGTGATGTGCTTTCAGAGCTTGTTTTGACTGGCTTCTCTGCTATTATTCATAGTGCTTCTGAATGAATTTTAACTTGTAGTTCTGCACACTAGAATAACCATTAGTAATTCCAATTGTAATTTTAATACTTTGTTATCATCAAAACCACTTAAAACATTAGAGGTTCATGTCAGACCCACTTTGTTCCAACAATCTCCCCCTTTTTGATGATGACAAACCAAAGCATTAAAATTCAATTGTTGTTGATTTAATTTAATTATGATGACTTCAGGTTTCAAAGGTTTGCAATCTCCCCCTGAGTCTGATAATCCATAAGGGTAGGTTTGTAAGCTCCCCCTAAGTTTTATCCATAGTTAATTAAAACAGTTTAAGAGTCGATTTATTAACTTAAAATAAATTTTCATATTTAACTCTCAGAAGCATAGTTTTGTAAGCTTTGCTTCTTAGAGTTTGATAATGCTCAGAAGCGGTTTGCAAGCTCTTCTGACATTGTCTATGAATTTTATTTTAGGTTCTTAAATTTTCTCCCCTTTCAATAATCGTTCAGAATGAGAAAGAATCATAAGGGATACATATTGATTCATAATGCATTTAATATTACAGTTTCAGATTGAGCAGTATATGAATGAATCAACATTAATTTTAACGCTACTCTTACTCCCCCTTTTGGCATCAGTCAAAAAGACACAGAAAACCAAGCAGTCAAAGCGCCAAACAAGGTAGTCAAGTCAAGAAGGCAGTGACAACCAAACGCATTCAATGAATGGCATTGATTATCCTACTGACAAGATATCTTGAAGGTACTATAAATAAAGGATGATTCCTCTCATTTTACTCATTCAGAGTAATCAAGTAATATCCAAAAAAAACATATAATGGAAAAGCAGGTTACCAAGGATGCTTCAGGCTCAAAAGGAAAGAGCAAGAGGGGAGCAGAGCCCTGGCGCTGCGAAGAAAACAGGCTTCGCTACGAAAGAAACAAGCAAGAACTAATATTGACAGAGTCAGAGGAGGAAGAATTGGGCTCTGATCTGGAAGAATTTTTATGGACATACAATGATGATACTCCATACGAAGAGTACGAGGCTGCTGTTCAGAAGAACACTGAAGAACTAGTGCAAAAGGCCACTGCCAACTTGCTTGCTTACATTAAGGAGAAACATAAGAAGCTAGATGCAGAGTCTTCTGAAGTTAAGCCTAGCTCTAAGTAGAGTCTTATCATTCTATGTAATAGAAATTCTTCAATAATATTAATAAAGGAGTTTATGCTATTAATTCCCTTTGTTTTAAGCAAGTTTCTTATGTATATATACCTCATTCCTATTGTCAGAAAACCAGTTACCAGACACGCCTCATTCGGTATTGGTGCCCCGTTGTTAAACAGGCTTTAATACTAAGAAGCTATTTCATGAGTAAACAGGAGTACTTATGAGAGGGACTCTTAGGTTTTGAAAATCCTAGGCTTATTAGTTTAAAAACTAAGATGCTCTTCAGCATCTTTCACTAGAGTCAGAATTCTCAAGAGTACCAGACAATATCATGGTATATAGAAAAGTTAAATTTTGAAAAACAAATATAAAACAAACATATAAGCAAATAACAAACACACAAATATGGATAATATAGATATGAATTAAAAAAAATTATCCAAAAATTACACAAGAACTAACAACAAAACAAGTGCCCAAACAATGACTAAGGTTTCTTAACATCTGCTATGGCTTTCAGAAGGGTTAACATCATGTCATCCATCCTTTTGTGAACTGATTCCACAGCAGCATTCACATCAGTGCGCACATCCACTCTTAGTTCATCAATTTCATTAGCCATGTCAGTTCTGAGATTATCCAAAGCATCTTGAACCGCAGGAGGTATTGCAGATGAGGTTGAGGCTATGTCAATCTTCATAGGAGAGTGAGAAGGAGTTGGAACAAAAATGGGCTTCTTACCCTTGTCAGAATCTTCATTGATATCCGTATCTTCTCTTATCAGATTCTGATCAAGCATGGCAACATCTTGTTCAGTAGCTTGATTCTCATTGATCTTATTGGTTTCAAATGTAGCAATATGCACAGCCCTATCTACCAATAATTTCAATGCTTCTTGTTCAGCTAGCCTTTTGTGCTCAATTTCAGCTTGCCTCTTCTCTTCTTCTTCAGCAGCTATCCTAGCCTGCTCCTTAACATGGTTGTAAGATGTGAGCCTTGGAGCGTTTAGCTTCTCAACAATCTCAAATAGTTCCCGTACAGTGTTTGCTCCTCTACCCTTAATCTTATCCTTCAGATGAGTACTGAGAATCCTTAAAGATTTACCAAATAAGTACTCTAATTCCCTGACATCAGCATCTATATCAGAAGGGAAGATAAGAGCTTCTTCCTCTCTTTGTTTGAACCTCTTAAGTCTAATACCTATAGCATTATTTAGCAACTCAAGGTTTGGTTCAGAGTCAGAATTGAAAAAGGGTAAGGATGGGTCAAAGGGAATGGTTGGTTCAGGTTTCTTTCTTTTGAGTTCAATGATTTTGATTTTACTGAGATTTGTAGGTATGATATCATCATCAAGATTGATGGAATCCTTGAATATTTGACGTTCAGCTTTAGTTAGGTGTTGGTAAAGCTCAAGAACCTCTTATAAAACTAGAGGTTTATTGAGTGGGTCAGAGACAGGTTGTGGTGAAGGTGAAGGAGATGATTCATCAGAGTATACTTCAGGTTGAGGTGATTGATTTTGTTGTTCAGTCATGACTTTATTGGGTGATTGATGAGGTGATTCTTGTTGGGCTTCAGAATGAGCAATTGACTCATCCTGAACAGGTGTAAATGTAGGTGGATTTACTTGTGAGATGTGATCAAGTGAGGGGGGAGGAGTTTGAATGACTTGAACAATAGGTGGTTCTTGGATAGTTTGAACAGTAGAGGGTTTGATAATAGGAAAACGAGGAGAGTTGGGATTGGAATATGTAAAGGCATCTCCAGATAGATGTTGTTGGAGATGATCAAGAACGGATTCAGTAGTTGTTGGTTGATTAAGGATGGTAGTGTCTATGATGATGGGGGTTTCTTCATCAGAGGAGAGTTGGATTGGCTTTTTGAAGGGTCTCTTGGTAGTCTTTTTAAGATTTGTTTTCTTTGGTCCTTCTCTGATTATCTTAGCAATGAATTCCTCAGAGTCAGTGCTAGTATCAGATGATGATGATGATATAGCTTTATGATCAGGTAAGACTACACTAATAGGTACGGTGAAGTCTATGGGTTGAGGTTGATTGGTAGATGATGGAGGTTGAGAGATAGATGGTTTAGCAATAGAGGGTTGAGGTTCAGAACCAATAACCTGAGCTACAGGAATGCTAGAAGTATTAGATTCAGAGATCTTACCTTTTGGTTTAGAAGCTCTGGTCTTTAATCTCTTTGCAGGTTTAGCAGGGTTCTGATCTTCCTCAGAAGCTGAAGGCCTATCATGCCTTTTCTTTGTCCGCTTTTCCTTCTGAACAGCTTCAGTCATCATATTTCCAGCACCTTCCTCAATCTCATCAGCACTAGCATGTCCTTGATCATCAGAGCCTTCATCAATCATTTCTTGCTCAGTAGTTCTTGGCTTTCTTCTGTTCCTTGTAATATCTCTTGGTCCCTTGAAGATATCCCAATTAGGAACACTTACAACCATTTTCCTGGGCACACTAACCCCAGTATCTCTTCTTACTGACTCAAGAAAGTTCTTGATGACCTCATCATTATCATGTTCTGATATGGTGGGAAACCCATCACACCAGAAGTACTTTTCGTACACTTGCTGTAGAGGTGTTTTCACTTGAATGATTTCTTCCTTGGTTTTTCTCTTCATGTTGACCAGAACTGATGCATCATACTTAGCAGTTTGGAAAACTCTAAGTTTTTCTTTGGCACTCACAATATCTGTGAGTTTGGTTTGCCTTATCAGTTCTGAAATTAACCTTGGGTGATGAATGACTGATGGTATTTTAGTTCTACCCTCATTGATGGTAAAGCACATGTGCTCAAAAAGAATCTTAGCCAAATTAACTTTCACCCTCTTGTATAAGAACCAGATGAGATGTTTGTGTGGAATGGAGATGGTATCCAATCCACCTTTTCTGGTGAAGATGGTAGACAAACACATTCTAAAAGCAAATTCAAATGTGTGCTTCATGTGCATTACTTTTCCAAAATCCCTTTGTGTGCATCCAGATTTAAAGAGGTCCTGATGAATTGAATCCAAATGCTTGATTTTCTTATCATACACTTCTATATCTTCTCCTTTGTTGTCTAAACCCAGAATCTTAGCAATGTGTGCCTGAGTTATCACAACATTGATTCCCAAAATATTTGACCTAATTTCCCTTCCTCTATAAGGTTTAAGACCAAGTTCCTTTCTTGTTTTCCCTCGTAATTCCTTGTTCTTCTCAACCATATCCTTGTATTCTTTATCAGCACTTGCTCTATCGTACACTTTAGCCTTCTGCCAGAAATACTTCACTATGTCGTAGTATACGAAGCCATTAAGCATCTCAAAATAATTCTGCCATTGTTGGTTGTAGAACAAGTATTGAATGTCAATCCCATTCGCTTTCAAACTTTCAAAATCCACGAACTTCTCAGTGAAGAAATCATAAGAGTCTGGTCCAGCGTCGGTTTGATGATGTTCGTAGACTAGATTATCTTTTGAATTAAGATCGATGATGGGTGGTAACGTAGGGTTAAAGGGTTCTTGAACGATTTCGTTTGATGAACGAGCAGCCATAGTTGCAGAGAATTAAGAAGATGAAGATTGGGAATTTCTGTAAGGTCTAGGGTTGTGTAGGTAGTGATTTTGTGTAAAAAGTTGTGCAAGTGAGTGAAGTGACTTATGAATAGTAACTAGCACACATACACAGAGAAAATAAACATTGGGAGGGAGCGCGAGCAGTTTTAAAAATTAAATAATATACTTAACTGCCATAATCATCATTAATTGTTCTCTGCCCGTCAGGATCTAGACACGTGTTGTAAAAGTTTAATCATAGCTGACGCGTGTATAGACAACTGTTGTACACTTACTCGTACTGAACGTTTCATTTCCAAAAGGTTCAGAGCCTCACTCATTTGTATCTGACACCTCATCAGAACCTGTTACTCTTCAGAGCCTAAATTATTCAGAGCTTCCCAAGGGATACTCTAAATTATAAGAGGTTCTGATAGAGCTTCAGATGCTAATTTTATTCTACTTCTCAGAGCTAATTTTCTTCAGAGATATAGTGCATGTTCAAATTCTTTTTGATAAAATCAAATCTTTCAATAGCTAAAGGTTTAGTAAATATGTCAGCCCATTGATGTTCAGTATCAATGAATTGAATATCTATTGTACCTTTCTGAACATGATCCCTTATAAAATGGTGTTTTATTTCAATATGTTTAGCTCTAGAGTGTAGAATAGGGTTCTTAGACAAATGAATAGCAGCAGTATTGTCACAATATAGTGGAACACTACTTTCAGCTATGTTATAATCTTCCAACTGATATTTCATCCAGAGAAGCTGTGTGCAGCATTTAGCAGCTGAGATGTATTCTGCTTCTGCTGTAGACAAAGCAATAGTTGTTTGTCTCTTACTGGCCCAAGATATGAGATTCTCACCAATGAATTGGCAATTTCCACTAGTGGATTTCCTCTCAATCTTATCACCAGCATAGTCAGCATCACAGAATCCAACTAGCTTACTATCTAGGGATTTTTTATAAAGTCCTAGATTAGTAGTTCCTTTCAGATATCTAAAGATCCTCTTAACAGCAGTTAAGTGAGGTTCTCTAGGATCTGACTGGAATCTAGCACACAAGCATACACTATATAAAATATCAGGTCTAGATGCTGTAAGGTAGAGTAAAGAACCAATCATACCTCGATACAGCTTCTGATCTACTTTGCTTCCTATCTCTTCTTTGCTTAAGCTGCTGGTAGGATGCATGGGTGTAGACATTATCTTGCAGTCATCAAGGTTGAACTTCTTCAGAAGCTCTTTTGTATACTTGCTTTGATGAATGTAAGTGCCATATTTTCCTTGATTAATTTGGATTCCAAGGAAGAACTTCAATTCACCCATCATACTCATCTCGAATTCATCCTGCATCAGCTTTGAAAAACTCTTGCACAAGGAAGCATTAGTAGAACCAAAAATAATATCATCAACGTATATTTGAATGATTAAGATATCTTTCTTAGATGTCTTTCTGAATAATGTATTGTCAATTTGACCTTTTTGAAAACCATTTTCTAAAAGGAAATTACTCAGTCTTTCATACCAAGCTCTTGGAGCTTGTTTGAGACCATAGAGTGATTTCTTAAGTTTATAAACATAATCAGGATTTTTCAAATCCTCAAAACCCGGGGGTTGTTTGACATATACTTCTTCAGAAATAACACCATTAAGAAAGGCGCTCTTAACATCCATTTGGTACAATGTGATTCCATTGTTAACAGCATATGAAAGAAGTAACCTGATTGCTTCCAGTCTTGCTACTGGAGCAAATGTTTCAGTGAAGTCTATACCTTCTTGCTGACTGTAGCCTTGTGCTACCAGTCTAGCTTTATTTCTTACCACTTCACCTTGTTCATTCATCTTGTTTCTAAATACCCACTTAGTTCCAATGATGTTCTTATGTGCTGGTCTTGGCACTAAATCCCATACATCATTTCTTTGAAACTGATTGAGCTCATCTTGCATAGCTACAATCCATCCATCGTCAGTAAGTGCTTCATCAACATTCTTTGGTTCTATCATTGAGATTAGTCCCAGAAGTGAATCAAGTTGTTGATAGTCTGATCTTGTCTTTCTTGGACTTTCTTTGTTTCCAAGAATTAAATCTTCTGGATGTGATGATCTATATTTGAACTTCCTTCTTGGAGCTTCATCAACATCAGCACTTGGTTGAGTGTCTTCTTCTGAAGTGTCATCATGTTCTTGTGATGCTTCTAATTGAGATGCTTCTTCAGCATCTTCTTCCAATACAGCTTCTGAAGCTTCAACAGCTTCTGATGCTTTTTCAGGTTCTGAATCGATGTATTGGTATGGAACACCTGCATAACTATTATCTTGCTCTGACATTTTACTATCAGGCTCTTTATCATCAAATCTAACATGTATAGATTCTTCCACTGTGTTAGTTTCAGAATTATACACTCTGTATGCCTTTGAGCGTTCAGAGTAACCTATAAAGATTCCCTTACAAGCTTTGGCATCAAATTTTCTTTTGTAGGCCTTGTTGTTTAGAATGTAACAGGTACATCCAAACTGATGAAAATAAGAGATGTTGGGCTTTCTTCCTTTGAAGAGTTCATATGTTGTTAGATTCAATAGAGGTCTTATATAGATCCTATTTTGAATATAACAAGCTGTGTTTACAGCTTCTGCCCAGAAGTGCTTAGCAAGTTTTGTCTCATGCATCATGGTTCTTGCCATTTCTTGTAAAGACCTGTTCTTTCTCTCTACAACACCATTTTGTTGTGGTGTTCTAGGAGCAGAGAACTCATGGACAATGCCATGATCTTCACAAAAAGTTGCAAATGGTTCGTTTTCAAATTCACCACCATGATCACTTCTTACCTTTGAGATTTTGAGACCTTTCTCATTTTGCACTTGAGTGCAGAAGATGCTGAACACATCATATGCATCATCTTTCACTCTTAGAAACTTTACCCAAGTCCATCTACTGTAATCATCAACAATGACTAATCCATATTTCTTCCCATTGATTGAGGCAGTACTTACTGGACCAAACAAATCAATGTGAAGTAGTTCTAAGGGTCTTGAGGTAGAGACAATGTTTTTAGGTTTAAAAGAAGTTTTTGAAATTTTGCCAATCTGACAAGGACCACACAGAGCATCTGAATGATATTTAAGATTTGGCAGGCCTTTAACCAACTTTAGTTTACTAAGCTTAGAGATTAATCTCCAGTTAGCATGACCTAAGCGTTGGTGCCAGACCCATTTTTCATCATTCAGAGATAGAAGACAAACTATCTTCTGCTCAGTGAGTTCTGACAGATTCACCTTATAAACATTACCTCTTCTTAATCCTCTAAACAATATGGACTTGTCAGAATCATTGATTACTGTACATGCCGCTATCACAAAATTGACTAATGCTAAGCAGATTATGTTTTAGGCCATCAACTAACCAAACATTTTTAATTGAAAGAGAAGAGTTACCAACTATACCTGTACCAATGATCTTCCCTTTTTGGTTTCCTCCAAACCCCACAGTACCTCCCTCTTTCAGAGTCAGGGTTTGGAACATATGCCTTTCTCCCGTCATATGTCGTGAGCAGCCACTGTCCAGGTACCAGCATTGCTGCTTTGGCCTTCTTAGTGTGCAAACCTGAAGCAAATATTATTTGAGATTTTGGTACCCATATCTTTATGGGTCCTTTTGTGTTAGTCTTTACAGGTCTAGGTGGTCTTTGTTATCAGAGCCTCTAGAGTTAACCACCCTTGTTGAAAAGTTTTTGGGTTTAGTATAGCTCTTGAGCTTTGTTCTTGAATGTGTCAGAGCTTCTTTAGATTTAACATTAGTTTGAGGCTTAAAAATCTTAGGTTCTGAGGTTTTATCCTTCTGAGCCTTTGACTCTTGAGCCTCTGGCTTTGATTTTCTATTAGAGGCTGACTCATTTAGAACTTCTGATTGACTCTTTACAAAGACAACCTTAGGTTTTGATTTATCTATATTAGTGGACTTTGAAGATAATGGATTATCTTTAAAACGTGAGAATCCAAGACCTTCTCCTCTATTTCTACTTACATGATAAATCAAAGAGGCTATTTTACTTCTTTTCATTCCATTGATAAGGAATTCCTGAAGAGCAAATTCATGTTCTGGAGGAACCTTATCATCAAGAACATAATGAGTTTCCATAAATTCATTTCTTGATTTTAGAGACTCATTTTGTTCAATTATTTCATTTGCCTTTTCGGTCAGGTTGTTATAGGCCTTTTTAAGGACCTTACACTCACCCGCCTTTTTGGTTAAAAGTTTTAAGGCATCTTTTAAGGAATCTATTAATTCAGAACGAGAAAGTTTAGCAAGTACCTCATCTTCATCTTCTGAATCTGAGTCAGCTTCGTGCTCAGAGTTCTCTTGGTCAGAAGCGGTTGCCATCAAGGCTAGGTTTGCTTCTTCTTCCCCATCAGAATCTGATTCCTGATCCAAATCATCCCAAGTGGCAAGGAACCCCTTCTTGAGCTTAATTTTGTATCTTTCTTTGTTAGAGGTTCTCTTGGATGTTTTACTCAGGTTCTCAGGGCAGTCAGCAATGAAGTGTCCTGGTTTGTTGCACTTAAAGCATTTGTTTTGTTCTTCCTTTTTATCCTTAGAAGTACCAACCTTCTTGGAAGAACCTCCAAACTTACCAGCATACTTCTTGCTTCTCTTAGCCCATTGCGATACTCTTGCAGCCATCAGAACCATTTCTTCTTCTTCATCAGAGTCCATCTCGTGACCTTCTTCAGAAGCTTCTTCATCAGATACTATAACCTTCGCCTTCAGAGACTTAGAGGAACTTTTGGTGCTCAGGGCTATCCCTTTTAGCTTCTTAGTCGTTTCATCAGTCATGAGTTCCATCTCATGACTCTTTAGAGAACTAACCAAGCTTTCAAGAGACACAGTATCTAAATCCTTAGATTCCTGAAACGCTGTCACTTTTGGTCTCCACTTTGGCGGCAAGCTTCTGAGTACTTTCCTTACATGATCAGCCTCAGTATAGCTCTTATCTAAAACTTGAAGTCCCGAAACAAGAATTTGGAACCTAGAGAACATTGTCTCAATGTCCTCTCCGTCCTTCATTTTAAATAATTCATACTGATGTACTAACAAGTTGGCCTTAGCCTCCTTAACTTGTTTATTTCCTTCATACTTGGATTTAAGAGAATCCCAGATAGACTTAGCTGTTCTCTTATCTCCAATTTTCAAGTACTCATCATGAGAGATGGCATTTGTCATCATCCCTTTTACACTGTGATGCTTCTTATATTCCAACTTTTGAGTAGGTGTAAAAGCCTTTCTGTCTTTAGAGCTAACAACGCCTTCTAAGTCCATATTTTCAAAGTTCACTCCATCTTCTACCAAGTCCCACAGATCACAATCAATCGCCATGATGTGACTGTACATCTTGGTTTTCCAGAATGGATAACCAGTCTCAGTTCCATTGAAAAAGGGAATTTTGTCAGAAGACCTTCTGTCTTTAGAATTAGAATCATAGTCAAAAGGAACTTCATTGAGATTCTTCTCAGCAGACATGTTTTTCCTCCCTGAATCTTAACTGTTTCACTGATAGGTGAGAGTTAGGCAACAGCCCAGCTCCTGATACCAATTGAAGGTGGAAAAACACAAGAAGGGGGGGGGGGGGGGGGGGGTTGAATTGTGTTTTGAGAATTAAAAGTTTTTCAAAATAAAACTAAGTATGCAGCGGATATAAACACAAAATAAAAAGAGGGTGCTGAGAGAGAGAAAGAAAGACACAGAATTTATCCTGGTTCCCCTCACAAATCGAGAGTACTCCAGTCCCCTTGTTACTAACAAGAGATTTTCACTATAATCTACTTAAGATTACAAATTGCTCAAGCACACTTGCAAGAGACTTCTCAGGTGCTCAAGTTTTACTAAACAAGAGACTTCTCAAATGCTCAAGTTAAACTTAACAAGAGACTTCTCAAATGCTCAAGTTAAACTTAACAAGAGACTTCTCAAACAAACTTAAGAATAAGAATGAATGTTAAGGAACACTTGATATACTATCAGAGGTGTTTACAAAATACAACTCAAATTGTTCTAAGACTTAGAATGACAGATTTAAATTATGATGTCAGAATGCTTCTTAGTCTTTGAACAGTGTTGGTAGAATGGTTGTTCGAACAGTAGTCATTTCTTCCATTTGAGTCTTCTATTTATACTTGGAGGAAGATGATGACCGTTGCAGAGAGAGAGGTGCCAGCTGGAATTTATTCGTACAATTGTGATAGCTGTAGTTACCTTCTTTGGTAAAGATATCCAATTCCACTACCTTGCTATTTGAATTATCACTCATCCATTTTGAGTAATAATAGTACAATAGTACGTTTCTCAATTGCGCTCCACATATGGATAAGGTTAACGTTGTACCAACGAATATTCCTTCCTGTGGACGTGACAGATCCTTGAAGTAGATTGTTCTTCAATCATTGGTTCTGAATATGTCAGCTCTTGAGTGACGTAAATTCCTTTTGCTTCAGATGCTGTTATCAATGCTTCTTGAGGCCCTTTTTGCTTCTGAGTCCGTCAGAGCCTTGTTTTTGTCCTCAGAGGCACTTTCTTTAACATACAAAACTTAAGCTTCTGATGAACAGTGATGTGCTTTCAGAGCTTGTTTTGACTGGCTTCTCTGCTATTATTCATAGTGCTTCTGAATGAATTTTAACTTGTAGTTCTGCACACTAGAATAACCATTAGTAATTCCAATTGTAATTTTAATACTTTGTTATCATCAAAACCACTTAAAACATTAGAGGTTCATGTCAGACCCACTTTGTTCCAACATAATTAGGGTATGTGATACAACGAGGTTAGGCTCTCGTAGGTACCTTAGTCATTAACATATGGAAACTTTAATATACATAGTGTAAAAGTAAGGTGTTACTACAATAAAGGAAAAGTCACCGCCAAACAATAATCTGAGTAACTATGTTATACACCGTTCATGCCAAATATGAAGAAGGGAGGGAGTCCAACCACCATACCTATCCTCTATGTTTCTGAATCTATTATTTATTTATTTATTTATTTATTTATTTATGCAAGCATTACACTTCCTTTTTATAAAACCTTTTTCCAAAACCCAAAGCGAATGCAAAACCCAACAGCTTAAATAACGCTAACGAAGCTTTGACACGATCCCTATGGATGCGAACTCATTCTACTCAGTAGAGTGTGAATTATTACTCGACGACAGACTGATACACTTGCCAGACCGTAGTCAGTAACCATCAATGCAGTTTGAAGGAGCACGAAGATACCACAAAATCATCCATAGGGTAATTAATGCTACAGGTAAGAGCGAAGGGAGCGAGAGCAAACCAACAGAGACCCTCTTGGTGGACCACAAAGTCTACCTTAATAAAATCCTCCTTTTAAGGAGTAGAAAAGACCCACGGTGTCCACTGAACATCTTACTATAAACAGTGAAGCCCAAGCCCGTCTTCCCAAAGATCTTACAATAATGTTATGGCCGCACTATTTAACACACTCCACTCAAAATTAACCACCTCACTCCACTTTCCTTATTATTTTACCTGTAATCGGTCATACAAGTTGCAAAAGAATAATTTTCTTCTCTACAAAGGAACATAAGCTCATTGCTTCTTCTAGTTTTTACCATTCCTCCTTCCAGTTTGTAACGTATAGTCTCAGTCACAAGCTCTTTCATTTTTTTCTCATTCTAAAATGATTTTGATTAATCTAAAATATAATGGAGACATTTAATTTGGTATATATTAAGACTAATTTGTGTTGGGTTCCATTTTTGGTTTTCAAGTTGGGTTTTATTTTAATTACATATGAAGCTCTTGTGAAAGAAGCAACCACACATGGAGTGTCATCTCGTCAGTCCAAACAAAGCCAACCACCGTCAAGCTACATCGCTGGACGTCGCACCTCATGAGTCATGACCCCTGAACCGCCAATTTTCTACATCTTCTCTTCCAATAATACATAATGGCTAAAACAATGGTGTTTGCCCGATCTGGACACCAAAAACACAAAGGAAAAAAATTATAGTTTGACAATCTATTTTTCCGTAAAAAGAAGAAGGGTTCCGCAATAAAACAACAACAAATATGAGAAGACGAATGGTTCCGCAATATCCACAAACAGCAATAGAACAGAGCTCCCAATAAAATTGAGAAGAAGACGGGTCTTCTCGTAATGGGTAGTGGTGGAGACGGTGGAAACTTAATTATAAAAGGTAAAATAAGAAATAGATTAACTTAAACAACAAATTAATATGTAAGAGATTAAAAAAATTAGATGATGTGGGCCAATAATATGAAGTGTGTTTGAGAGTGTGTACATAGCACTCCTAAAGATCTTATATTTTGATTTAAGTTGATCTTATAATTTAACTATTTGATTTTCTCCAATATTTACTATGTTTTCCCCATTATGATTCGTTATATTCTCACCATTATCAAAATTATCTATGAATTCAAAATCTACGAGGTTCCCTCGTTTTTCCATTTGTTAACAGGTAAAGGATAAATAAACAAAAAGCAGAAAGGAAAAAAATACCTTAGATAAGGAAGGACAAAGAAACAACAAGGAAATATTGAAAATAATAACTGACACCTCTAAAATATGCATAGGTTTAGTAGTCATATTATCTAAATAATGTTGCTTGATTGTTAAGTTATTGAAACTATTTTACTACAATTCTCTTGTATTTCATTTTGTAGGTCCAAGAACACAAACAAGGGGAAATGAGCACAATCTAGGCCAAATTGGTCAACTATCCAAGCATGACATCATATGAGCTCTTAAGGGACACTTCCTTAATGTTTTGGTCAGCTAAAAATGAAGATATGAATCTTAATTTCGTGCAATATGGCCCAAGGAACCGTTACACTTTGCATTAGGAGGAAGAAAAGCCAATGATCATCATTCTGAAGCATTACACTGCCGTAACAATCCTCACACGGCCGTGCCAGAAGCCCAAAATTGGAGGATCACATTCTGAAGCATGGGGAACTGCTATTTTTATAAAAATTATTATAAGTTTCCTTGAATTGAAAGTTATACCCTATTGTTCATTAGTCCTTATTGATTCGATACTCTTTTTATTACGACGATATACTCGTGCACTTGCGTGCATGTCAATAACTGCAAATATCTCTTGAGCAAGAAAACTATTAAACAAAAGCAGAAGTTTAAGGAATGTAAAAAGACCCCTTTTGCTAACTCCCACTTATTATTATACAATTCGTGAAAGAAACCAACACACCAGAAAAAGGGAGAAATTAGAATGCATAAAATCAATAAAGGATTGTAGTGCGCCGTTATTCTAGGTTTTTTTTATATCATTGCTTCTTCAACCTCTAGACGGGACAGAACAACCCAATTGAACCGCAAAAACCCAAACTAAAAAATGTGGTTTTAGACCACTTTAACAGCAAATTTTCAAGTTTTAAACACAAAATCATGAATCCATCAACATTTCTATATGGTTCAAAAAAATATCTGCATAAAAACCACTCCCAAAATTCAAAACATAAATATTGCAAAACAAATGTTTCCTTGCTCCAATCATTGCTCTTGTTCTAACTTGAAATGGTTTGAGGGTGCTCTACTAACCTTTTATATTCTCACTTTAATGGTGTAAGCGTACTAAAAGAGATGTCAAACACTCAAACTTAAACTAAAACAAATAAATTGCACTTCTTTTTATAAGTTTTGTTCAATGTATTGAAAATTACGAATAATAGAAAAGTGAGTTGTAATATTAAATTTGTTGACAATTTATATCATTTTTATAATTTTATCTTTTATGAAAGAATAAGTTAATATTTTTTATAGATTATAAAAAAAGATACACTTTTTAATTAGAGATATATTAATAATTAATATCCCTCAAAACTTTGAAAGAACCTTATGAAAATTGACAAAAAAAAATAAAATAGTGGTAAAAGAGAATTATATTCCACAAATATAGTTGACTAAACCTAACCAAGAATAGAGACTAGTGACTACTCTCTCCGGTTTCATTTATAAGTAACATTTCACTTTTTAGGTTCATTCAATAGCTAATGAATCTAGTCAGTATTATAGACTAGATATATTTGTTATTGGATGAATCTAAAAAGTGAAAAGTTGCTTATATATGAGACTAGAGGAGTATATGGAAACACTTTTCCTTTGGAAGCACCATATAATATTTCCTCTTTGAATAAAATCATATCATAGTAATTGTAATGGCAATGTGTTAGTTTTGTGACAAATAAAAACCGAGTACGTGTACACCTTCTCGAAAATGCAGCATTAGAAAAGTGATATCCACATCAAAGGTAGAGAATATTGTGCAGTGTTGTTCCCTACAAAGAAGCCACGTACCCCTTTCTTTCCAGCAAGTGCTACACACATTGTACATTTTGATTGGTTAACCCCTTCAATCGTGGGACCAATCACAAAGCCCCAAATCCAGATACGCCACTTTCTTTGTGGCTCCCATATCAACCGAGAGAAATTCGAGAGAAATTCTAATATAGGCACAAATATAAATGATATGTGTTAGGTACACTCACATAAACTAAAAAAAATTAAAAAGAAAAGAAATAAAATGATGTTGATTGATGTGACTTTATTATTTTTGTTTTAAATTTTTGAATTTATGTGTGTGTGCTCAAATATAATTTATTTGGATTTGTGTCTATATATAGAAGTCTTTCTCAATCAACCGAATTGAAATATTTTTGACCAATCACATTCTAGACTTAACTTTTTCAGGATGCATTCTCCCACTATATCTAACACGTGTCCTTTATAATCTTGTCAATCACTCTCAACCTCTATTTTTAAACAATACAACCACTCATTCATCTTTATTGTACTTGTTCAAGTGAGTAAATTTCAATCATATCCTTTTCTTTTTTCCCATAAGTATTGTATGTGTAAAATGCATTGGTGGTAAATGGGAAAAGATTTCGTGCAGTAATAAAATGCCACTATAACACAATGTAATTGATATGAACCGTTCAATCAAAAACTAACGGCTGAGATTATTATTATTAAAAAGCCACAGTTTCAATATAAACCGTCCAATCTGAGATCGACGGCCAAGATCAAATACAACATCAAACTGTGACTTTTTATTACGGCAACTAACCTGAATCCAACAAACACAATTCATTAACAGTGTTTAAAAATAATCATAAAAAATTAGAGCTTAAATGCATTAATTAATAATATAAAATTATAGTACAAAATACAAATACATAAGTACTCCTATATAGTTTTACTTAATTATATTTAATCATATAACACTTTCAAAAAATACATTAAACCTACTTATACTTATCAATAGATATTGTTAGATTTAGTGAAATAGGTATAATATTAGAATTGAATAGAATAATGAATAGAATTAATTGAGTACAATTGTTGAAGAGTTTAAATAGACTATGTTATACCTAATGGGCCTAACTAATAGGCTAACTAAACTTGGATAAATTCAAGAATAATAATTATACAATATTTACAACACTCCCCCTCAAGCTGATGAATGAATATCAATCATTCGAAGATTGCAAGTAAGTTGGCTGAATTGTTCTATTGGTAATCTCGTCTTCACCACTTATGTCAGTAAATGCCGGTTGATTATCATAACATAACTTCATAAGATCTTCATATTGTGGTGAAAGTTGTTTAGAAGAGACAAAATTAGAAGTAGGACGTCTATATATGGAGGGACATGATCTCTTTTTTCTTCCCAAAGCAAGAGGTACATCATTCGGGTTAGTATCACAAGTATCACAAATATGAGAATTATCATTAGGATGGTCATTTTCAGTACTTACCACTGGTTCAAACGATTGAGTTTGCTGTTGGAGCGGGACGAGTTTACTGCTTCTCTGATACTCCTAAATTGGTGCTGAAGGTGTTGATTCCTCTAAAACAGAAGTGGGTGCATGTACATGTGTTCTAGGAAGGCTAGGACCTAGGACTAGAAACTCGGACTCAGACTCTAAGTCATTTACGTTCTCCCCCTGAGACTGAGGACGAGTAAAATACGACACATTCTCATGAAAAGTGACATCTTTGGAGACAAAAAAATTTCGACTGGGAGGATGATAACATTTGTACCCTCTTTTGTTAGGTGCATAACCTAGAAAGATATACCTGATTGCACGAGGATCCAACTTGTTGCGATATTGTTTATGAACATGAACAAAAGCAACACAACCAAACACACGGGTCTTAAGATTCTGTAATATAGGAGCAGAAGGAAAATGTGAGAGCATCGATTTAATAGGACTAGTATTACCTAAAACACGAGATATGACTCGATTAATGAGATAGACAGCAGTAAGAACTGCCTCTCCCCAATATGAATTGGGAACAGACATTTGAAACATAAGGCATCTAGCAACTTCAAGTAAATGACGATTTTTTCTTTCTGCGACTCCATTTTGTTGAGGGGTGTCGACACAAGTGAATTCGTGGATTATGCCATGCTTACTGGTGAAGGCAGAAAAAGTATGATTGGCATATTCTTTACCATTGTCTGAACGAAATCTTTTTATACCTTTTCCAAATTGTGTTTTGACCATATTATAGAATTGAATAAATAGTTGTGGTACTTCAGATTTAGTATTCATCAAAAAAACCCAAGTTAATCGAGTACAATCATCAATAAAAGAAACAAATCATTTTGCACCGGAAACATTAGAGGTAGGGGCAGGTCCCCAAACATCAGAGTGAATAATATTAAATGGTTCAACACTTTTATTAAAACTAGGAGGAAAAGAAACACGATGATGTTTTCCTAACTCGCAAACATCACATTTAAATGACTCAACGGAATGTCGTAAAAACAACTCAGGATACATAGACTTAATTAAAGAAAATGGGGGATGACCAAGACGCTTGTGTTGAAGCCAAATTTGTGAGGCAGAAGAGGAAGATTCAGACCGGAGAGAGGATGACAATACCCTTGGACAATCTGGCTCATCAGAGAAGTAGTATAACCCTTCCTTTTCTTTAGCAATTCCAATCGTCTGTCCCGAGGTCAAGTCCTGAAAAACACAATGAGAAGCAAAAAGGGTTACTTTACAATTTCGATCACGGGTAAGCTGACGGATGGAAATTAAATTGTTGGAAAGTGTAGGAACATGAAGCACAAATTGCAACTTGAATGAAGGTTGTAGGTCAATATTTCCAATGCCAACAACACGAGCATGAGAGCCATCAGCAACAGTGATATAAGGAATACTCGAAGGTGATGTATAGGAGGATAATAAAGTCGAATCAAATGTCATATGATTAGTAGCCCCAGAGTCAAGAATCCAAGCATTTTTAGGGATAACGTCACAAACAGTAAATGATCGGGAGTACATATTCTTACCAGTAATTGCTAAAGACCCAGATCCAGAAGGCTTACTAATGGAGGCAAGAAGAGACTGTAGACGTTCCACATCATTCTGACTAAAAGAGGAAGAGTCAGTTCCTCCAGTTGCAACATGTGCCTGATTCTGCTGCAGATTCCAAGGGCCTCCTCCCCGGCTAAGAACTTGTTCTTTTCCATGTAGTTTGAAACAATTTTTCCTGTTATGCTAAGGCTTGTTGCAGTGCTCACAATAGAATATAGATGAAGATGGTTGTGGTCCTTTGCCGGCGGCGAGTGCTGACACATCGGGAGGATGCTCGCTAAGCATAGCATGACGACGAGTTTCTTCACTACGAACGGTGTAAAAAACTTCAGTAAGAGTGGAAAGTTTTTCCTTTCCCAAAATCTGTACTCGAATGGGGTCAAACTCCACATTTAGACCTGCCAAGAAATCAAATATTCTATCTCTCTCAATTACAGCATTTAGAATGACAGTGTCTTGACTGCACTCCATCTTCAAATTTTGATATTGATCAAGCTCAATCCAAAGAGAATTGAGAACCCCAAAATATTCGGTAACCGGAAGATTTCCTTGCTTGGTGTTGAAAATTTTCCTCTTTAAGTCGTAACAAGCAGACATGTCTTGTTTCATGGAATAACTGCAACCGAGGTAATTCCAAATTGCTCGTGCAGTAGAGAGAAACATACAATTTCTGCTAATTTCTGGAGATATGGAGTTCCAAAGCCACGTAATAATAACAGAATCATCTTTATCCCAAGAAGAGAAATTAGGAGCAGTGACCAGAGGAGGATCACCATCAAGATGGTCAATCATATCACAACCCTTCAGTGTCTGACGAATTAATTGAGACCATTGAAAATAATTTTTTTCGCCATTAAGCCAGTAACCTTTTTGAATGACGAAATCCTTAGCATTAAAAGGAGGTGGTATAACCGGAGGTGGAGGTGGGGGCGGAGGAGGGGGTGGAGGATTGTTTTCTGCCATTGAAGCAAAATAACCTGAGCAACTAAGTAAGGTTAACTATCCAAAGTAACAAAAAAAATACCCAAATTTCGAGTATTTTAGAAAATTGTTTTGAATACACCAACGAAAAGAGGAGGTCGAGACGAGAAAACTGATACAAAAATCGTCAAAAACGAAGGTCCAGAGGGCGGCGCGTGGACCCCACGCGCTAGAGACGGCGGTGAGAGTGGTCGTCACGCGTCTATGCTTAGGCGGCGCGTGAGGTAGTGTTTGGCGGTGGTTGTTTCGGCGTTGGACTCGGAATTTTGAAGCGGTAAAGATGGTATATTGGAAGTTATGATACATTCACTAAAAGTATGAAAACCGACACGGAGAGATTGATGTAGTTTAACCGTGAAAAAGTTTCAAAGGAAAAGTGAAAGAAAGAATGAAAAGAAAAAAAAATTGCATCAATGGCGGCTAGGGTTTATGCGGAAGCGTGTACCAAAAATCGGGAGCTCATGATACCATGTTAGATTTAATGAAATAGGTATAATATTATAATTGAATAGAATAATGAATAGAATTAATTGAGTACAATTGTTGAAGAGTTTAAATAGACTATGCTATACCTAATGGACCTAACTAATAGGCTAAGTAAACTTGGATAAATTCAAGAATAATAATTATACAATATTTACAACAGATATAGTTTCATATAACCCAATAAAAAATAAGTTCTCAATTCCTAGCTCAATTTACAAAAAGAATTGATGAAAATTGTTCGGCCAAACATTATAACTAGAGTTTGAATTCTAATTCTCTAAACTGTATGTGTGAATTTATGATGATTTTATCATTTTTGTCTATGTACGAAAAAAAATCTTATAAAAAATAAATAAAATTTAATGTTAAAATGAACACATCTCTTGTAATACAACTTAAATAATAAAAGATTGTAAATATATTTAATATTCGGAGACAAGTGTCCAAGTTTAAAATTTTTCATTTCGCAATCCTTGTATGTGAGTTTTATTTATAGAATTTATATATATATATATATATATATATATATATATATATATATATATATAATAAAAAAAAGTAATCAATTATTAAATAATCAAATATATATACAATTTTTTAATTTTTTTTTATTTTGAATAATAATAATAATATAGATAAAAGAGAAATCGACAGAGTGTACAAGTCCTACTCAAAGGTATTTAGCTCACCATTAAGACTTTGTGAACGAATTATGGTATATAATCCCTATTCTAGAGCCTAGTCACTTTTAAACTCCTCACCATTATCTTCAAAGCTATGTTTTGTTGGGATTGAATAAATTTTTCTTCCGGTATAAACTTTCTTTTTATTTTTACTTTTAATTTCAACACTTTACCATGTTCTAATAATAAAATAAAAAAACTCTTGTAATAATTTAAATAAACCATGATAATTAGTGAAACCATTTATATTTGACAATTCAACTATGATAATATAATACTTAAAAAAAAACTATGATAATATAAAACTTTAGTTTTCTTTTTTAATTTTACCAAATATATATATAAAATCTTTGGTTAAATCTAATCTAAAGAGTTTATTTTTTATTTTTATAACACAAATTTTATAACAACGAACATGCAAGTTAAAATAAAAGTATTTAAAAGAAATTAAAAAATAACTTTTAGTAGTGTTTTTGAGACTTGCCCTAGACACGTGGCGCTTCATGAGCCAGCCACCGGCTGCCGTTATCATTATCGTTTCCTGCTCTCCATCCCAGCTAGGAGTAACGACTCAGTTAACCAATTTAGAGAGAGAAAGAGAAACTCAGAGAGAGAGAGAGAGAGAGAAAGAGAGAATTTCGCTATCGCTTCTTTTCATGGATGCTGAACACGTGTGGCGCGTGGGAGCGTGTAACAGAAACACTACTCTCAACAACGATAACAATAATATCTTCAACGGAATAATGCTCCGTTTTCGTCCGATCGCACCGAAGCCTGTCACCGGAAATTCATCCACCACCGGAGAACTAACTCCGACGAACACCGCATCATCACTTCCAGGTAAAAGAACTAAGAGAAAGTACGTTAGAATTCGTAGAAACAACGGTTACGTGAAAAAGAATAACGGTAACAAATCACCGGAAAAAGTTGTTGAAACTAGCGAGAATATGAATAAAGTATCGGCGGTTGTTACTTTACAGTTGATGCCGGAAAAAGAAACTCCTCTCGCCGGTGATTCATGGTGTAAAAACGTCGATCTTAATCTAACCGTTGAAAATATTCAGATCTTGGAAAATCCGAAACCGAAACAAGATCTGGAAAAGGAAAACGTCGGAAATTTTATAGATCTGATACCGACGGCGGAGAAAGTGGTGGTTGAGTCTTGGATAACGGTGGAGAGCGTGACAGGCACGTGCATGAGTGAAGAAGGAGAAAGAGTTTCACGTTGTACGGACGTTGAAAAAATGAAGATTCTAGAAACGGACACGTGTCCGTGTTTTGTAACCGACGGTTACGGTAGAGTTTTGTGGTTAAACGACGGTTACAAGAAGATGGTGGTAAACGACGAGAGTAAAGAGTTTGATGTTGTCGTTTGGTTGAAGGTGAAGGAGAGTGTTGCATGGTGTTATTCTTACCCAGCGTTTACCTGTGGTGTGAGGTTACAGTACACGTGGCGTAATGAAAAGTGTTTAAAAATGGTTCCTTGTGATGTTTGGAGATTAGAGTGTGGTGGGTTTGCATGGAGATTAGACATTAAAGCTGCTCTTAGTTTGGGTCTTTGAGAATTCACAAAATCATAGACATATAACAATAATATCTAATAATATCTATATCGATATCTATATCTATATCTATATATAAATATATGGATAATACCTAGCAGATGGTGTTCTAAGGATTAAGGAAGGAGCAAGCTATGCTAAGGCTTTTTACACTCTCTCTCAACACTACTCATGGATAGGTATTGTTCAAGTTAAAGTTTTCTACTTTAGTTTGAAGAAACTTTATTAAAATATAGCTAAAAAGGTGTGAGAATGTGTCTATGATAAGTGTTTCATTATAAATCAAATGGTTATTGTTGGTATATATTATGCACGATGCAGCAGCTGCAGAGTTATTTAAACTGAATGCAACGTTGAATTAATGAAGATTCAATGATTGTACTTATTTAAATTCTCTGCAGTTGTTATGTTATTATTGTAGACAATATGAAGTTGTTGAATTTGAGTTTAGAGAAACGTGAATTATTTATTTTTCTCTTATCTTAAATTCATTGACTCTATATTGACTACAGAAGTACATCTGCAGCATAGAATCTAAATCCATAACTCTATAGAGGACAGTGGCGGAGCTAGGGTAAAATCTCGGGGAGGGCCGTGATGAATTTGAATTTTTTTATAGAAGTCATGCCTATATATATATATATATATATATATATATATATATATATATATATATATATATTTGTATGGTGTAATATATTATACGGTTCAATAACACTTTAATGAATACAAATTTTACAAAATTTATATTATATAATACCAAAAAGAAAAAATCATTTTACTATTGATCAATACCAAAAAGAAAAAACAAATTGGTAAGGATCTATGGTGGTGTAATATATGCAGCTTCTTTAAAATAGTAATAATGCAACAGTTTGTGGTAAAAATACAAAAAAAATAAAAAGGAAAAGAAGTGTTTAGGAGGCAGGTTCGAACCCCTGACTTTTGGATCTCCAACAATGCTTCAAACCACTAGGCTGCGCGAATCATTTATGTCTTTGTTGAACATATTAATATATATAACATAACGTGTAGCAATAATATTTATGCGTATATACCTATTAAAATCGAAAATGTTGGGACGGGCCGTGGCACGCCCCAGCCCTAAAGGAGCTCCGCCCCTGATAGAGGATATGTGTCATAAACTAAAGGGTTTATGAAATTAAGGAAGGAAAGGGAGGTTTCTTTGGTCATCTTGTGGGAGATGAGAGGGTTGAAAAGTAATTATATGGAATTGGAAGCTATAATAACACATGAGAAGTGATGAAACTTAAAAGGTACTTCTATTTCTATATTATGCCATATGTCTATGTGACTATTGGTTTAGTTTAAAGTGTGTAACTATTATTGTCGCTCTAAGACTTTGCGACTAACAAAATAGTTAATTGTATGATATTGCATGATAATGACTTACTTAGCTTATCCATGTATGTATTGATAATAATTATATATATATATATATATATCAGTCAGGATCCGTTGACACCAATTAGTTTGACACCAACGCATAAAGCTTAACGGCATTTAAAAAAACGCTCAAATCGTTAATTTTGATGTACCTCAATAACATATCAAATGATTTTAGATTTGTCTGACAGTTTACACAAATGATCTATATGATATAAACTTTCAATTCAACGGTGGATTTTATAAAATTTATATAGATTAAAACGTTATTGAGAGGTGTAATATTTGGTGTCAAACTAATTGGTGTCAACGAATCCTGACTCTATATATATATATATATAGTATTTATAAGCGTTTATATACATAGATAGAGTACTAATTAGAGTATATAGAGTATAGCTCATATAAAAAAGAGAGAAAAAATGAGTAGATAATTAGGCATTAATTTTTTTTGAACGGCGAAATAATATTATATATATAATAATTAGGCATTAATACTTGTGCCTTACTTTGTTTATGTTGCTAATTTAAGTGGGAGCACAGATGCAATAGTTAGGTAAGGCTTCCAAAAGGAAGTTTAATATTTAGCATGTTTTATTTTCTCTCTCTCTCTTTTGAATAATAGTACCTGCATAGTTTTAGTCATTTAGAATGTTATATAGATACAACTACTTTCATTCAACTTTTAATATGACTATTTAGTCCTTTCAAAAAAATATATAACTTTAATAAAATAAACATTTTAATATAAATGTATATATATAAGGGTCTTTAAAAAATTATCTAAGGGTCTGCCTTAACTAGCTTTTGAAAAAATTATAATTATAAATTAATAAATAAGATGAAATATAATATTTTATTAAAATTTATAAATAAATAAAAAATTAAAAATGGAGAAGCATGTGTTTGGATCATTATAAATAGTAGTAATCAAATCATCAAAAAAAGAGGAAATAAATAGTAGTAATCAACTATTTAAGTGTTGATACCTTTTATTATCAAAATATAAATTGTCTATAAATTATTAGAATATATTATAAATGTTATTTCACTACATAATATATATAAAGTCAATTCCAAAACTAAGTGCTTGAAACAAGCAATTCTTCAAATGTTGTTCTTGCACTATGTATATAGCTTCATTTTTTTTCTTTTATTTTCTTTTGACAAAATATAAAGCTTCATGTCATGTTTTTTCTTCTTGTTCTTTTTTTTTTGAACAGCATAAACATATGTATATATATATATAAGGAAAATAAAAGTGAGAATGAGTACAAGTGGTACTAGACCCACAAGAGGGAGGCAGTACAAGTGGTACTCAACCCGGAAACAACAAAATACAACCGAACCCAAATCCCTTAGGCACTAAAATACACCTAAGAAACAAAACCAAAAACAGTGAGGCATATCCACCACCACTCTACAACACCAAAAACTAAAAATAAGGCAACACTATCTAAGGAGGCATTCAAGAGGGAATTTTTCCCATTCATAAAACAAGCAAACACCCGCAAACTTACTAGCAATAAACCAATCTAAAGACCTATGTTTGATTGCATCCACAATTTCATAGACCTTCAATGTCTTCCCTTCAAAAATAAAAGTATTTCTAGCAAGCCATAAACTCAATTAACCGTTTGCCAAATCAAATTAAAGCCCTTTCTTCGCTTTTTACACTTGAACGGAAAACCAAAAGATTCAAATGAAAGTGTTAAATTACCCGGAACCGCCGTAATCAAACCAAGCCAAGAGTGGATTGCACTCCATACCTTCACCGCAACATCACACTTAGTGAACAAGTGCACCTCCGATTCCAATTCCGAATGACACCATACACAAAGGGATTGTGGAGCATCCCGGATCACCCCACGTCGGGCTAAATTGGCACGCGTCGGTAACCGTTGTAATAAAAGTTGCCAAGAGAAAATTTTAACCTTCATAGGGGCTAAACTCTCCCAAACCCGCTTCACCACACAACCAAGCCCATCAAAACTACTCACGTCCGGGAGAAAGCTTTTATAAAGACAACAATAACCATCTTTCACCGTATATCCCCCATCCGCCCCGATTGTAAACATAAAATGAAAGTTTTTATAAATCCAACAATAACCATCTTCTTGTTCTATTGATACTCATCAACAACTATTTGTCGTCCTTACTTGGTTACTTCTTAATTTGTTCTATTGTTGTCATTGCTAAATGTCAACTTCAAACTCATATAACTTTCTTTCTTCTTTGAAAAAACATACAAAAACTCATTTAACTCACTGCATTGCATTGGCAATCTTTTGTCCATATCCACAAAAAAAAAATGTTATTGATCTAAAAACATATTTGGTACTCTTTTAGTGATATAAAAGTTCATCCAATTAAGATTTTCAATTGAGCATCAAGTTTAGATCATTATACATGCATACATATGCATACAAATCTTGATATTTTATAAGTTAATTTCTTAGGAACATATTCTTAGAAATATAAATATATTATCTTTACAGTTGAATAATATTTTCATATAGACCCTATCTATTGGTCAAATTAACAAATAAAATTTAAACATAATCAATCCACTAGTATATGTTATCAATGTATTTACATTATTATGCATTCTTATATATAGTATATATTCTGCTTCAAAAAATATATATAGTATATATTTAAAATAAATAATAAAACGTTATTTTAATATTTATTTAATCATAAAAATCCACAACAATTTTCATATATAATCTAGGAGAGCACCGTGCACAGCTTTTAAATGTGAATACAAAATGTTAATACTTCACATCTAGAATAAGGCAAAATAGTGAAAAAATTTATTTTATAAAAAATATAAAACAACAAATTTCTCTAATAGTTTAGTTTCAAAGAAATATAGATCCCGTGTAAATTACAAAGAAATATACCTATCTATATTAATATATGAATAAAAATAGATATCCGTATTAATATATTTCCTAGGATAAATTTGAAAAAAAAATACATCTTTGTATTAATATATAAGTAGGAATAAAGAATCCAGTATTACAAAGAAATATACCTCTCTATTAATTTATGACTAGAAATATAAATTCCAGTAGAAATTATAATAGATAGGCATCTATATTAATAAATGAGTAAAAATATTATCCCGTAAAATTATAAATAAAAAAAATGCATATGTATTAATATGAGTAGAAATATTTGTCCCTATTAAAACTATCACTACAAGAAAAACAGTATTTTTTGACGACCAAAAGCCCTCAAAAAGTGGGAAAATCCGTCACAAAGTCAAAATTTAGTGACGACTTTGTGACGGCCCAATTTCGTCAATAAATAGCTCGTGGATAAGTTAGTGACAGCTCAGGTCGTCAAAAACTGTTGGACGAAACTTTGTGACGGCTCAGGTCGTCACAAAGTGGGAACGGTCAAATTTCTGACACAAACTTAGTGACGGCTTAGGTCGTCACAAAATCCGTCACAAAATTTTTTTAAAAAATAAATATTTTAATTGTTTTATTAATTATTTTTCAAAAAAAAAATTATTAATTATTTTCAAAAATGTATGAAAAACGTATTAATTATTTTATTATATAGTTTTTATTTAAATAAAAATTAAAGTCTAGAATAAATTAAAAATAGAAAACACTTACATTTTTACTAATAGTAATAATTCATATAATTATTTTATTGTGTTAGCTGTTAACTCTTTTTCCAATCTTTCCATAGAATAGAACCAATGATGTCCTTGATGTTGAGTTTGGGTGAAATGGTGTTATTTACTTTAAAAAAAAATATTATATATGATGAAGAACTAGAGAAAAGAACTTGAAAAATTCTAGTGATATGTTGGAGAAATTTTTTCTAAGATGAAGAACTAGAGAAAGAAATTTAGTGGTAGATTTGTGGAAATGAAATGGAAATGGAATGAATATATTGAATGTAGATCAAGCTAATAAAAATATTATATATGATGAAGAACTAGAGAAAAGAACTTGAAAAATTCTAGTGAGATGTTGGAGAAATTTTTTCTAAGATGAAGAACTAGAGAAAGAAATTTAGTGATAGATTTGTGGAAATGAAATGAAAATGGAATGAATATATTGAATGTGAAAAACCAAACAATTTGAACCGTTGGAGACAAATTTTTTGAAATGGACAACATTTACTGACGGATTATTCCGTCACTAAATGTTTTGCTACTTTCAAAACTGACACTGCGCTGACCAAAGCTTGAACAGCAATTTTTTTTAATTCCGTCAATACTTTGTGACGGATTATTCCGTCAGTAAATCCCTCCAAACTTTGTGACGGCTAAATCCGTCAGTAATTTAATATTTTGTGACGGAATTTTCCGTCAGTAAATCTTTGACGGATTTTTTTAATTTCTTAATTTTTTTTATAAAGTTTGTGACGACTTTTTATATTTATTGACGGATCTGGCCGTCACTAATTTATTGACGGCCCAGGCCCTCAATACCTTAGAAGGTAATTTCGTCACAAAATTCATGTTTTCTTGTAGTGTATTAAAAAAGTGTCCCGTATTAGTACGAGTAAAAATTATAAAAAAAATAATAGGCAACCTTATTAATATATGAATATTAACATAGGTCCCTTATAAATAAATAAAAAAAGGTCCCCATATTAATTTATGAATATAAATATATAGGCCCCTTTAAATTACCAAACAATAGGTCTTGTAGAAATTACCAAAAAAATTTATATCTCTGTATCAACATATAAGTATAAATATAGGTTCCGTAGAAATTATAAAAAAAAATATATAACCTTATTAATCTATGACTAAAAATATATGTCCCCTAAAAATCATAAAAGAAAAAGTCCCGATATTAATATATGAAAATAATCGGGAAATTTATTTTTCATAACAAGAATGACAGGTTACAAGAAGGAAACAATAGTAAAAGAAGGAAATAACAGCCAAATAAAATAATAATAATAATAATAATAATAATATACACATGAAGTTTAGGTAGAAAAGACACAATTTGCCAATCTTTTGTAAATGTGGCAAAATATAAGGGATGTTTAACATGGAAAATTTATACGTATCTTACTTTTCGAAGTATATATGAATATGATATGATATACAACTTGTTTCAGATTCTGTAAGATATTTTGATGTTATATCATTTTCACTACTCCTCCATTCCTTTTATTTATTGTTTTAAAAAAAAATTGTTTCAAATTATTTGTATTTTATAATTTAAGGTTATATTTTATCGATTATACTCATTATCAATTACTCCTATTTTTTCAATAAAACTAATTAATGCTATATATTTGGAAAACTAAAGTTTTTTTTTTGTTTTTTTTGGTACATTATATATATTTTTTGGTACATAATATATTAAATTAATTAGAAAGTGTGTGCAAAAATATAGGAATTTATTGGTGGATTAAGATTATGGTATAATATGAAGATAAAGTGCAAAAATACACTTTCTTATTTTTGTGTGTTATTATTTTAAAACTACAAATAAAAAGGAACAGATGGAGTATTATTTTATTTTAATAGTTGTCTAGTATGGATCCGGTGGTCTAAAGATGAACCCTATCATTTTTAGTAAACTTTAATAAAAATATTATATTTGTTCTCAATTTTTTATTGTTATTATTATTATAAAAATTAATTTTAATTAAAAATGATAGAGTTACCTTTAGATCATTTTTTAGAGATTCATATTGGACAGACTTTAATTTTCAGATAATACTTTTATTAAAGGGGGAGTATTCATCCTAGGGGGAGTATTCTGGAAAACTCACAAACATCTAGTATGCATTTGTCATCATCAAAAAGGGGGAGAATGTGAAGACAAACTTCTAAATTGAAGTAATTTTGATGAAGACAAATATGTGAAAAGAAGAAAAAGATTGATTATGGTCAAGTGCTTAAGGTTGAAGAAATCCAAATTATCACATGAAGAGATTGATCAAGATATGAGAAATAATCTTAGGTACAATATGCAATTCATTGTTATAAGCTTTAGGTGCTCACAAATGAACATATACACCTTACTAAAATTATTATAACAATTATGCATAAAATTATTTCAAAAGTATTTTAATTTAGAATGCTTAGAAATTATTTTAATAATTAATTAGAAATAAATTTCTAAGTAAAATATGAAGCAATCTTTAAATTTGTTAAAAAGTGCAACGTGTGAATTGGCCAGTGCGCATGCCTCTACGCACGGGCCAGATTAGTCGCCCACCTTTGGTGGGTCGGAACCGGTGCGAAAGCAAAAAAAAAAAAAAAAAATGCAACGTGTGAAAATTTGTGAATAGAACCTTTTACATCTCCTATTGTAGCAACCGACTTAAAAGGTACTTGGCAGAATCCAATGTTAATTTGTAAGCAGAACCTTTTACATCGCCTGTTGTAGCAACCGACTTAGAAGGTTCTGGGCAGATTTTAAAATCCAGCGTCATTTTCCATGAAGCAATGTCTTCTTTCATTTGTTTGTTTTTGGATTGTTTTTTACACAAAATAATAATAACAATTGCATTGCTTCATGAACAAATATCTAAGTCTCTATATATTTATAATTTTTCTAAGATCAAATTACCTCTTTCAATTAAATTTTCATAACAATTCTTTTGCCAAAATTATCACAAACTCTTTGAAACTTTGTTACATCATATAAAAGTTAAAGTTTCATGAGCACTTAGAGTCTTACAATTTTGAATTGTTATATTGAAAGAGAAGACAAAGTCTACAACTTTGTATATCATATTCTATTGTACTCAAATTTCTATTCAAACTCTTGTATTAAATTCATTTATTGTGAATACCTTGCTGTCCAAAATTGTTGGAAGCAAGAGAGTGAAAAAGAGAGGATTGTTCTCTTGTTTCACTTTGTAGGGGTATCACATTGCTGTCCAGGATTGTTGAGTGAAAAAGAGAGGATTGTTCTCTTGTTTCACTTTGTAAGGATCATAAAGGGATTGTCCTTATTGATTGGTTTAGTGAAAAATCCTTCAAGGTGTGAAGGGACTGGAGTACTCTCGGATTGTGAGGGGAACCAGTATAAAAATTCTTTGTGTCTTTTTCCTCTTTCCCTTATCTCTTTATTTTTCTCCATATTGTTCCACTACTACAGAAAGAGGATTTAACATCGGGCGAAATTGACATTTCACATCGGTTAGGGGTCCGATGTAAACACAGTTGATGTAGAAAGTCTGGCACATTTCACATTGGTTGGCCAACCGATGTGAAAACTCTTATATCACTTCGGTTTTTCTTTTCCACCGATGTGAAATGTGAACTTTAATTTTATTTTATTAAAAGCAAATGTACATTTCACATCAGGTACACATTTAGCCCGGTGTTAAAATCCTTTATATCACATCAGCTCATTAGTGACACCGATGTGGAATCCCTTTTTTTCGTTTTTGGCACCTAATTTTCATTTTTTTCATGCATCACACAGCAGACCATATTTTGGTACCTAAAAATTCTTCCATATCATCACAGACCACAAATATATATATAGCTCTAATAAAAATTCTTCAAAACTTAAATTAATATCTAACAAGGTTATAACATTTCAACAAACACACATGAAACAACACTAAATTAAGTCCTCCTTAATACAAAAAACACACAACATGGCTAACACAAGACCAATGTAACACAAAAGCCAAAAGAACATTAATTCTCCATTTCTACACTAACTGTGATAGTAGGGAGGAAATAAAAAATGCAGATGCAGCTTGCCACTAAGCAACGTCGAGGCTTCCAGCAACAACATCAAATGTCTGCTAGCTGCGCAAAAATAAGGCCACAACAGAACTATCATAAACCAAGAGCAAAAATAAGGCCATGATCAGTCTTGAGGATAATGCAACTAGTACCTAAACTAAAAGCTCTCTCTACATATAAGCACATGACATTGGCATAACAACAAGTGAAATATAAGCATGTCCTAAACTAAAAGCTTTCTCTACAAGCTAAAATTACAGGACATTGGTATACAACTGGACATAGGCCTACTTTAGCTTAACTTCTTACTTGGGCATATTAGAAAAAGCCGTAAACCGCAAGTGATAATTAAAGACTTTATACAAACTGTCTCATAGCTACATTATACGTACCTCAACACAACCAGATTCCATCATCACCTTGAAAGACCTAACAAAAATAAAAAGTCAACCATGAGAAACACTAAACTTAACATTTTTCTAGAACTCCCTTATAATCACATCACAAGGCCTAATGATATACGAAACTACTCATATGTAAGTCAGTGAAAAACATATCATGACACATAAATTACATTACCTATATAACTCAAATCAGACATATATAGATCATTCAATATATGTTCCTGATGTTGGCCAAAATTACAAGTTCAATGACCTCGCCCAATGGATGCTCTAATAGGCTGACAAGAAAATCAAGAAGCCTCAAAATCTGAAAACATAACCCAAAAACTTAAATTAGTATGAAAATTAAGTCATCTAAAATGGTTAAGGTATTTTACCGAATAAAAGAGAACCGTATTTAGCTTTTCATTCTTGGAAAGGCAATGAATAAATTACTGTGACTGTGATGTTATCGTGTCGACGGTTTATTCGAATCAAACTCACTTATGAATGTGTCTGAATGACACCTGAGCAGCATTTGATGATCCAAAACAGACAACAAAACCAGCCTAACCTAATTAATACCTTCATAAACCAGTCCCTAAAACCTGCATAAACCAGTCACAAAATTCCTGCATAAATCAGTCTCAAATCTCCAAAAGTCGTGCAAAAACTATTACCAAAATCCTACAATATGTTCTACTACTCCAGTAGTCTCTAGATGCACAAGAGTAATGCCATAGCAGCTCTCTATATATAATATCCAACCTATTGCTATAACACAACTCACTTTTCAATTCTCTTCCTTTTCTTCCTAACACACACACACACAAAATGTTCCAAAAGTCATGCATAAATCAGTACCAAAATCCTACAATATGTTCTACTACTCCAGTAGTCTCTAGATGCACAAGAGTAATGCCATATCATGCTCTCTATATATAATATCCAACCTATTGCTATAACACAACACACTTTTCAATTCTCTTCCTTTTCTTCCTAACATACACACACACATTACTTGAGATTAAGTTTAAATGGAGTATGGCTTAAGATTAATATTTTAATCATACATGGATTTTCAATTAATATATCGTTTCTATATCATCAACTCAATTGTCACATTAGTAACTCCGTCAAATGATCAAAATCAATCACATATGCATATATGAGAAAATTGTTAAATATTTTGAAAATTGAGGTATCAAATTCATGAATTTGTAATTCAAAGGATAAAAATTATAAATGAGACAAAATAGGAAGATTAAACTTGGATAAAGGGAAAAATAAAATAAAATTTTGAAGATACCTGATTTATTCATAAATGATTATAGTTAGACTGAAACATAGTTATTGTATTATTATTTCAACACAATGACACCAATCCATACTTGTACAAAGGAAATTTAAGAAACATGAAAATATTCTTACGAGAGAAACATTATTGTGATTAAGTTTAATCATCAAATTGCACTGCATAAACACCACTCACACATAAATAAATTGAAGTTCTTAAGCATGGCCAATTGTTGAATATTGATATGGTAAGTGTATGTTGGTTGAATATTGATACTCCAAACTTAACCATCAAAATGTTTGTAACTTGTAAAAGAAAAATGGTTACTATAAGAACAAAATGAAGAAAAATAGTTCATCTATTATCTGCCTAGAAAAATGGTTACTATAAGAACAAAATAAACTAAAAACAGATTGAGCACATAATCAGGGAAAGAAGCATGGGTATAGTACAGAAGTGGAAACACACAAAACAAATAGAAATTCTTCATCAATGAAAACTAACCTCAGTCTTTCTTCCATGGATGCTGAGCAACATCTTTATCATAAATCACATCAAATGTAACCTGCAAATCAATAATCCCAAATCGGTAAACATGGAAAAAAAATCAAAATCAAAACATGAAACAGATGAAACAAATTTAAGAAACAGAAGAAATTTGCGGTGTGATGAACTGAAACCCCAAGCTGGTCATTGAATGCAGACAAGAAAAACAGTACATGATGGTTATCAAATCATAAAATATTAGCCCTAAAACACATTCCAGAAACTGAAGGGGGAAATAGAAACAAAGTTCCCAAATCATAAAATATTAACCCTATGAAACAGATTCTAGAAATAGAAATTGAAGGGGGAGAGTTCCCAAACGAACTCAGACGAATCTCAAATAGAACGCGAAGCTTCGTGACTGAGAGAGAATCAGAGATGTATCGCGTGACCTAGAATTTTGCGGCTGAGAGAGAACCTTTTCTGGCTTCGTGATTCAGAGAAAGATCTCGGTGAGGATGAGAAAGATTCGTGACTGAGTTTAGGGTTTTTTGTCACTGAGAAAGATTTCTAGGGATTTTTGTGTTTCGAAAGGTTTATGTGCGTGTATAGCGTTTTAGGGGGAATGAAGAATTTGTTATACTGAATTGGATTTCACATCGGATAACAAATTGGTCATATGTGAATTCCTTAAAATATATTTTCGACCTAATTACAGGATTGCCACCGCGTGTTACATATCCCTTTTCACATGTGGTATTCATTCAACTGATGTGAAAAGCCTCAACCAAAAGTCCTTTTTCTAGTAGTGTTCATACCTTCATCATAAACTTTCCGGAAAAATAATATTTACCATAACATCTCTAAAATAACCGAAAAAATTATAGAACCTAATTCACCTCCCCTCTTAGGTTGCACTCTTAAACTTACACGGTGCAATACCAAAACTTGTGGATACAAGAAAAATAAAGACAATATGGGTTCAATGTATATGATTTGCTAGAGTATATTAATTAAAGTATGGTTTACTGGGATGAGTTGACGTAATATATGATTGTCATTGGATGACAGTATAAAATTATTTTACAGTATTAGTGAATATCCTATTTTCTCAGACAATATATAATGAAAGGTAAAAATATAAACTACCCTTAGCCCAATTATAACAAAGGCTTATTATATATTATCTAGCATCTCCTCTCAAACTCAAAATGCATTAACATGAAAGATTAAGAGTTTATCAAACAAATAATCAAACCAAAACAAATAAGAGTTAATCATCAAAAGAACCAAATCAACCAAATTCAATCCAAATAAAACAAAAAAAACAACGAAAACAAATTGAAACAAAGCGATCCAATTTGAACCAAACAAAATCAAACCAATTGAACAAACCTGATTATCTAAATTAAGAAAAAGTATTTAAATTATCTGGAGAACAATATTACTTTTGCAACACCGATGGAGAATTGAAGAATTTTAAGAAAGATAAATTGTTAAAGAAAAAGTAGGTAAAATAAAAGGAAAATCAGGTGGCGGAACTTGCTAAGTGTAACGCTACTAATCGATTCACATGCAATAATTAACTTAAATTATAAAACATACAAACAATCAAGACATTTCATGTTATAAATCCAATTACGAGCATGCATTTAATACACATAAGGACAACGGAAGCATCAAGTTATCATAATCATATCTCAACATAATTAAATCCAAGCATGCAAGTCATAAATCATATTACAACTTCAATTAGGTACTTCCACAATGAAGACCTATGTACATAATCCAAGATAATCCAAAGTATCAAATGAAAATAAGTAAGATAAATAGCAAGGTCATACATAAGTCTCAAACAAACGGAAACTAAGATACTAGTCCTAGTAAGGTTATAAGTATCAGAGCACATCCTAGACCTATAAGCTTCTAGAATCCTCCTACTCTTCACCTTACCAAGCTATGCTAGCTATCACAAGCTAATCTCCAAAGCCACGGATTCAGTCCTCAAGTGAAGAATCTGGACCCAAACCATACACAAAAATAGAGAGTTAGTTACAATTCAAGTTCATAACAATAAGCATAGTATACACTTATATTATGTAAGCAACTATATCATAACTAAATCATACACATACCACATTGTACTAGCAACCTACAACATCATGGTAATATCATACTCATTAACAAATGGTCAAGACATTTAATCAAATTCACATAACTCAACCATTCACAAGATTATAATGAAATACAATCACAATTATCAAATATCAATTAGGGTGCACAACTCCCTAATGCAAACTAATGCAACACATAATGTATGTCACCCTAGACATATCTAATGCATGTGGTACCATCGTCTTTATTAGAGTATCTCACCTCTAATATCATTCTTTATCAAATAATATAATTTGATATCCTTCTTTATTAGAATTACTCAATTTCAATATTCGACTCAAATATGAATGCATGAATGTACACATACCAATTAATGATGATAGTACTATACATCTACTCATGATTAATAGGCTACTCATCCCTATTAATCCTCCTCAATTCGCATCAAACCACATCATCATATCATCATTAAGGCATACATTCAAGCAAGATATAACCACACTTATTATCTTAGTTATTCATAATCCATATACTTAATTCCAATCAACTAAACTTACATAAGCATATTATTCCCATGTAACTCAAGATTCAATCAATTCAAGTCTATAGTATGATACAAGCTCAATTACACTCATGTTATAACCTTATATCCATCATAAAACTAAAAGAAGAAAATTCTCAAAATCAAGTCCTGGTCGCTGAGCGAACTCCAGCGATGAACCAGGGGAGAGTTCCAGGAGCATCGTCGCTCCCAGCGAAACCTGGCGACGGACTACTCGCTATTGCTCGCTGAGCGAGCATTCAAATTCTGGGTTTGCTGAGCAAGAACATGAATCTTCGCTTGGCGACGACTTGACTTGTTCGCTCCAGCGAGCACGCCCAGAATTTGTGCTCTGCTCACGGGCTTTGCATGAAATCGCATAAAAATCACATTTTTCAAGTTATAAATCCCTAAAGCTATCACCTTTAAGTATATATATCACATACTAGCTTAGAAGTACAAACTTTAACATCATCAAACATCATTTCAAGTGAAAAGTAAGGATTTTTCATTATTTTGCTCAAAACCCCTTTTCAAATATCAACAACAACAAATCATGCATAGCATACAATTTGATCATGGAAATTGAAAATAGAATCATGCAATAACATGTTAACATCAAACAACAATAGTTTAAAGCATGAAACACATTCCCTCAATCCCCATCCCCAACCAAGAAGAGATGAGAGGGTTTGAGTGTGGAGAATAGACATCCCCCCCTCTTTGATCATCTCTCATGAATTGTAAACTACTCTCTAACCTTAGAAATGATGAATTCCTTTGATTCCTTCTTCTCTTGAGCTTTCTCTATTCTTCCCCTCTACTTCCTCCTCTTCAACACTTTCTCTTTCTACCTCTTTCTATTCTTCAAAGTTATGAGTATTCTCTCTCTATTCTCATAACTCTACCTTAAACCTAATTTAACTAAAGACTATAATGTCCCTCTCCTTAACTTAGGCCCATTAACATTCAAGCCCAACTCTTATTATTACAACTCTATTAAAACCTATTCTACTCAATAACTCTACTCTTTCCCAAATTAACCATAATTCCTAATTAATTACTAACCCATCATAAAATACTATAAAAAGGCTAACTAACTCAAATTAAAATAAAATAAACAAATACGGGTGTTACATCGAGTCAATGAAACTTAAAGTTGGAAGATTCAAGAGATTATATGAAGGAAAAATTGCAGTTTTAACTTAGGAATTCAAAATGTTGAGAGCGTTTGAAAATGAAGCTAAATTTTCTAATAAGGATGCTGACTGACATTTGGCAAGTGCGTCGATCTATCGTCAAGTAATAAATAAAGTTTTGCATTCGTTTTGTAGTTTGGATATGCGATAAAATAAAGATAATGATACTCGGATAGATTGAAGTCGAGAAAGGTGGTTAGGTACTTTCGAATCCCTTCCATATTCGTACTTGGTAATGTGGCATTATGTTCCCCTACAATTCCCTTTATTATCACGACAAATTAACAAAATAGTGAAATGTGCTCTTGTTTACTCGAAAATCACCATATTGCAATTGAAGACACTGATACTAAACTAAAGAAGGAGAACCCATGTTGTCACGTTTTTTACCTACACATGGTGTCATGCTCATTCCTACTTAATTGAACAGTCGTAAACCATGCAAAAATTAATTAAGCGCTAATCCTATTAGCCTCTAGCCTCAGATATATGATATTATCTTTCCCGCTCTTGCTAGATTAATTATCTCAGTTCCGGATTAGGGCCCTGTCACGACGTAACATAATCCTAAGGACTATTCATAATTATGTGTGTGCATTCATATATGAAAGTACAATAGCATAGTAAATAATTAAATATAATAAACTGAATTGTAGATAACATAAGCTTTTTCAAACCAATTACATGAATCAAGTCATCCTAGGGAAGTTCATCTGCTTGACCTAACCTAAGGAATTTAGCTAATAATAATAATAATCGACATAAAGAAAATTAGAAAATTACACATAAAAATAACCTGACCCTTATTGCCTTCCGAAGATAGGGTACCCCCTATGATGGGAGGTGGTCTTCCCTCGAGAGCCTCCTACTCTCTCTTGTAGCTCCCATTGTGGTGGAGAGTTGCTTTTTTGCTTTCTGAGATGTGAAAAATAGTGAAGGTGGAAGGATTTATTAATAGGATTTTTGGGCTTGGGTTTTACGCCTTATCGTGGCACGATATCTCACATCGTGGCATCGTCCCATGATAGCCTTTCATTGTGGCACGATGGACTTGATTTTCTCCCAAAATTCTACATATTTTCTTCAAAAATAACCTTAAATCGTGGCACGATGAAATCCATTTTGACACGATGATTTGAGTTGATTTCTTAAGTTTTTTCTCCTTTTGTGTAATTCTTCAACTTTTGCTTCTTGGTCAAGTAATTTTGTTTCCTTAGGTATTTGCATGTTTTTGATCTTGAAAACTACTAACAATTACATATAATAACCCTAAATACATACTAAAAATGTCATATAAATTCCTGTCATCATATGCATTTGCCAAAATAGCAGAGGAAGAAGAAAAATATGTTGAAAACTAGTTCAAGTGAGATGAGAAACTTGGAAGCACAACACACTCAAATCCTACAATAACATATTTAAGTATAGAAAGAAAAAAACCAGTCCAAGTGAGATGAGAAACTTGGAAGGTAGAAGGAAGAAGTTTGACGGCGGATACCGGGTAAAATTATTTTATAATTATTTTATTTGAAATTAAAATAAATTATAAAGGGTAAAATTGGGTTTTAGTTAAAATAATAAGGGTAAAAGTGGAAGAAAAAACAATAAGCTATAAACTCAAAAGTTAATTGAAATATCATTTGGAAAATAAACTATAAGCTAGTAAAATAAGCTATAAGCTCATAAGGAAAAGACTGTTACCAAACAGGGCTTTTAGCTTATAAGCTATAAGCTATAAGCTAGTTTATTTGGCTTACCAAACATAGCCTAAGAGTAGTGTGATGGGTGTTAATGTGAGCACTTTGTTCTTGGGGATAGCTGAGAGTTTCCTCCATTGTAGAATGAGGGGTATGTCGTTCACTTATCTTGGCCTCCCAGTGGGTGTGCATCCAAGGAGTGAGGGGACCTAGCTCTCTCTTTTGGACCTCATTTCTAGGAGGTTGGTTGGTCGGATGTGTGTCGTCCTAAAAGTGAGGGTGATCTCGGTGTGCGTGATCTTTGGATGGTTAATCTAGTCCTCCTTGGTAAGTGATGTTGGAGTTTTATCTCGGGAGGTTAGGGTCTTTGGAAAGATATTGTTCGTGGTAGGTATGGTCCTCTAGGGTGCTCTTCTCACCTTGGGGGTCATGTCGGGGGTTTTAGAGCGACTTCCTCCTGGTGGAAGGATATCTCTCTTCTTAGGGCCTCTCTCGAGTCCTCATTGGATTTTTTCTCCACGGAAGTGAGAAAGGTGATTGGAAATGGTCACTCAACTTCTTTTTGGTCTGATCCCTGGTTGGTGGAGATCCTGTTGAAGGAACAATTTCTAAGATTGTTCCAAGTGTCGATCGACCTTGAAGCGCAAATTGGGAGTGTTGTCAAATGGGATGGTGGCGTCTGGGTGTAGGAGTTTCAGTGGAGGAGGTGTCTTTTTGTTTGGGAGCAGGATCCCCTTCCTTGGCTCCTCGTGCTGCTGGACTTTGTATTTCTTTCCATGTCTGCGAATTCTTGTTCCTGGAAGTTTGAGTTATCTGGGATGTACTCGGTTAAGTCGACCTACCTGTCTCTCGTAGGTGGGGTCCAAGGAGTGAAGGTTCAACCTGTAGCTCATATTAGGGTTCTTGCTAACATTTGGAAGTCTTGGGCACCTCTTAAGGTGGTTGTATTTTTCTAACAGTTTCTTCAAATTAAGATCTCGTCTCTACCACCTTAGACATAGGGTGTTACTCAATTCTTAAAGTGCTATATGTGAACTCTGTGGTTTATATGGAGATTTGTCCGTCCACCTTTTTATTTCTTGTCTTATGGTATCATCGGTTTGGTATAGTGTGTCATGTAGGTTAGGTTGGGAGTTTGTGTCTCCAAGGGACCTTTTGGTTCATTTCGAGGCTTTTGCGGGGTTTGGGACCGATAGGAGAGCTAGGAGTATTTTATGTTTGGTTTGACATGCTGTTGTGTAGTACATTTGGAAGTCCGGCAATGATGTGATTTTTTTTGGGAGGCCCTTCTCGGTTGATGATCTGGTGGATAGGGCTAAACACTCATCTTGGATTATGTTCTCTGGTAAGACTCTAAGTCACCCATTCTCTTTATTTGGGTGGGGGTAGAATCCTCCATGTGTTGGATTAGATAGAGGGGGTGAATAGAGGTTTCCTTGTCAGACTCTTCTTTGGTTGGTTCGGTTCTTTCTACTTATCCTTCTGTTAGAGCTGGGGTCATCTTTTAGGTCAGTTGGGGCCGTCTTTCCTTGTCAGACTACATGTATTTTTCTAAGACTATATTTGAAAGTAGTTATGGATGTGATAGAAAGCGAACAAGAGCTACCAAACTTGTAAATGAGGACCAACCAATGAAATCCGTTAAAATTGAATGAGAGACGATTTGTTTCCGAACAAAAGACTTGTGAATTCTCTGCAATGGAGATCCCAAAATCGATCATTCAACATATAGGAAGATAAACCCCAACATATTTTAACGACTGCCCCTGACTCTTGTTAATAGTCATGGCAAATGATACAACTATAGGAAATTGTCAACGTTGAAATTTGAAAAAAATTCTTAAATCAAATAATGTTAAGGATAATATCGGAATAACAACTTTGTCATCAATATTAATATTGTTTCCTAATATCACTTTCCCTTCCAAAACATATTACCCATCCTTGAATATTAACAAAAGTCTTATTACATATTATCTAATATTTCCTATCATTCACATTGCATTAACATGAATTATGATAGTTTGTTAAACAGAGAATTAAACCAAAACAAATAACAACATCAAAGAGAAGTTGCAACCACGAAAAGTAATCATCAGAAAGACGAACCGAATGAACTGGATTCAATCCAAATTCAAAGAAACCAAACGAATGTGTGTCTGTGTTAAAATAAAAACGTAAAATAAATAAATATAATTACCTATAGTTTATATCATTTCTATCCAAGTTATAGTGAATTTTCTCTTCTTTATTCGCCGGTTATTTCTTATTTTTTATTGTTAAAATTCAAGATGCAACATAAGGAAACTTGTCAAAGATACCAACTAAAATTATATTACTAACAAAACGTACTCACAAATATAAAATAGAACACCATTTAATATTATTAATTGAATCAGTATAATATTTTGGTTTGTAACTCACAAATTAATGTTTTGTTAATAGAAAATGAAAAATATTGTGCACGTTTTGAAAGATAAAATCTTATTTGCATTTTTTTTTCTCTATTTTATTTATTTCACGAAATTGGTCTTCCTATTTTAAAATTGAATAATTTAACCTCTCATTTTGAAATTTATTGCACTTTTGCCTCTAACCCTAATTTTTATGAGTTGGCATGAAAAGTGAAGTGGTCCTTCAATCTTTCAAATTTCAATATATTATGGATTTATGGCCATCGTATTTTGTTTCTTATTTTTATTCTCTCCTAGATTTAATTTCATTCCAAAGATTATGCAATGATGTGTCTTCTAGCTTCGCGGATAATTGTTTTTAAGAGGACTGATTTTTCTATTCAAAAAGGATTAACGGCACAACTTGTTGTCTGTTTGCCTATAATTATAAAAAAAAATTTTAAAAATACTATATAAAATTTAAGACAAAAAGAGAAAAAAAACCTCAATCACATACAAAAACACATGCGAAAATGTATAGTTGAAATTGTAATTGAGATTTAATTTGGATAGAGGATAAGGGTTTACGCTATAAACAAAAAAGAGAAATTAAGTTTGCTTGAATCTGTGATGATGATGGTGGTTGAAGGAGTGAGGTGAGATAAGTGAGAAGAGAGATGCATGGGTGTGTGATGATATTTTAGGGTGAGTTTTTTTCGTAGGTTAAAGATAAGATGAATATTTTAGGGTGTGTAATTTGTGTCGGAAATCCATAATTTTATTTTGATGGTTGTACTTGTAATTTAGGTTTTTATAATCGTTAATTTTGTTAAAATTGTAATTATAAAATTATTATTAAATATTTTGCTTACGTGAAAAATAATATATTTTGTTTTTGGGTGGCGAAATAGGAGTTGGGGCAAAAGTGCAATAAATTTCAAAATAGGAGGGTAGAATGATTAATTTTAAAATAGAGGGACCAATTTTGTGAAACTGGTAAAATAAGGGATTCAAAAATACAATTACGACAACTATAAAATGACTTAGCATAGGATAAATGATTCCTCCTCGAGATATTTCTGACTCATTAATTTCATTCATATGGAAGACTCCACAAAAACGGTTATACATGTATTGTGTCTGGGTTCCCTCCATTTAATGTATCCTCCATATCATCATTCTTACAAAGGGAAGCAATTGTACAAATTTCTTAGTTAAGTTTGAAGCCTCTTCAAATTCCAATCTCAATTCACGCATCTACCTCTAAAGGATTCTTTGATATTCCCATAGCGACACGGTTAGAACTTTCTTTCTTAAAGAATAGTTCCTGTTTTTTTTTTTTTTCTATTGTTTTTTGTTTGTTTTGATTAGCCTTGTAATGAAAAGAAACAGATACCTCATGCTTCATATTATTATTATTTTACAGTGCTTCATATTGTCTATGCATTAAAAAAATTGCTTCGCATTGATTCCACTATGTATAAACAAGACATAATTATCCAATATTTAATAAATATAATGTAATTTCATGAGACAAAAGGAGTAAATGAAAAGTGACATTTTTTAAAAGAAATAGACATTCTTATTTCAGTGTGTTGACAATCAATTAATATAACTAATTATATACCTACATATTTGAGGGTCTTCACTATAGCCGATAACAGTTGAATTATACTCCCTCCGTCCCATTTTAAATGACCTTTTTTTGACTTAGTGTACTATTCATTTGACCTACTTTGACCTTATTTTTCTACTAATCTATGCATGTAAATATTAGCATATGAGATCTTGTTTGATTTGTCTCGACGAGTATTTTCAAAATATACAATTTTTATAATTTTTAATAATAGATAATTAAAGATATTAACGATTAAAGTTGTACATTGGTAAGCGTAAACGAAGTCAAACAGGTCATTTATTTTGGGACGGAGGGAGTATCTGCTTAAAACTTTAAGCAAAATATCCTTAATAATTATTTATCAGTACTTAACATCGCAACAGAATAAAAATTAAACAAAAGGGAACCTTGTTTCCAATTTCCAACAAGAACATTCCAACAGTCCCTTTTTTTTCTTTACTGAATAGTGAATATAACCAAAAATAAACCCCAATCACTTATCAATAATCTAAAATTTCAGATTAAAAGTGTATGGAGGGTCCTAGAGTAGGTAACAAATACACACGTTTGAGAAGAGGGAGAGGCAGTAAAACGTATCTCACATATATGGAGCAGCTTTATTTCTACTTCAAACAAAAACAGAACATGCTTCTGTAATTACTCCAACGAATTTGACACGAGAATTGGCAAAATTATTGCCAATAATAATCTTTTTTAAATAAAAAACGAAACTCGAAGGCAACTAGTTGACAACATCAAGAATCAACTTGCGAGACTTGATAACAGACCACCGGAGGCGACGATAATATCCAGCTTGAAGTAATGCCAATGATAGTACAAATATCCATTTAAATCCCATCTGCAAGAAGTATCAATGTGTTAAGAAAATCGGATATTTTTATTTCATTTGATATGTTAAAAGAAGCAAGAAGTATCATTTGATGTGTTAAAAGAAGGAAACAAACCAGTTTTCTCTCTTCCATCTCGGGTTCGGCAGCCCAAGACAAAAATGACACAACATCTTTCCCCATCTGCAACACAAAACAGTAGAAAAAAATAAGTTGATAGATAGTAATCAATGAAAAGATTTATTGAATGAAATCGTCAACAAACAAAAGTACCTGAGCTTCTGTAGCAGGAGTACCATCTTCATACTCAACAGCACCATCATTAAGCATCTTAGGCATGGCAATGGCTCCACCAGGAAAATAAGGATTGTAATGCAATCCTTCTCTGATCTACATTATTATTAAAAAGATAACTGTAAACTATAGTTCAAGAAAAGTATTGTCATGCAGATACAGAGTTGAGAAGTATGTAACATAATAGCGATATGAACTTGTACTGAATATTGTGATTTGAGAAGAATTCAAAGACAAGAGAGTATAATGAAGTTCATCCATCACTCATTGTTAATATCCATATACATGCATGAATGAATGACAATTGAAGTCATATATATGTTTAAAGAAACATTAATACTGTGTGTTGGAATACTGTTTCATCAAGAAATGACAAACATATGGGTGTACAAAGAAAATTGGAAGAAAAAAAAATTATCAACCATTAATGTGAAATATTGTGTTCGAACTTGGAATACTGTTTCACCAAGGAAAATGCATCTTTCAAAGTCACATAACATATTTCAGAACAAAATTATTTTGTTCCAAACCACCAATCAGGTGGTCTAGCACTTGACGAAATTCTGAAGAATGCAAGTTACTATGATGAGTATATTTAGTTTAAAGAAAAGGTTTGCAGAAGAATTTACTGAAACTCCAGCAGGGGGGTCACGATAACCAGTTAGGAGAGTAAACACGTAGTTCTGACCGTTGTGACGAGCCTGAAATTGAAAAGGGAAAAAATATTTTTTTAATACAGACAATAGAAAACCTAAGGAAATTACTAGCAGGAAACTGACATTACTTTGGTAATAAGACTTAGATCTGGAGGATAGGCTCCTCCATTAGCAAACCTAGCAGCTGATTCATTTGCATATGGCTGTGGAAAGCGATCACTGAGTTTACCGGGGCGTGTAAACATCTCACCCTCATCATTAGGGCCATCTTCCACCTCAATCTCAGCAGCCATAGCCTTTACCTCTTCTTCTGTGTAAGCAACACCAACCAAATCACGGTATGATACCAAAGACATAGAATGGCAGGAAGCACAGACTTGGGTATAAACTTGATGCCCACGACGAATCCTGTTCATACAAAATCAGTTTAATATATCAACATTCTAATTAAATCAATGTTCATGTGAAGTTCAGATTAAATATATGATGGAGGTAGAAAGCAAACTAAAAAATTCCGTAGTATAAATCCTGGACTAGGAAAAAGACGTAAATGAAGAGGATGGATTCTATCGCAGGATCTATAAATGCAACTATTTCTTTAAGAAAATTACATTCTAGGAGTTTGGCAAGATTTTTTTGGATAAAATAAAACAATAGATAAAGTTAAACAATGTTAAATCATGTCATCTCAAAAACATGAAATGTCAAAGCAAGAAACGAAGACTGAATTCTCCAAGGCTGAGAAAAATTAAAACTAGGAAAATATGATAAAGAGACAGTAAATTAAGCATGTACCTATAATTGACTTTTACAACTACTTATGATCACACATGAAAATGCAACAGGGACTACTTTGCGTGTATGTACGTTTAAGCAGATGATATTGTTGAGCCAAACAAATAGAAAGGAAAATGTATAAAATAAAATGGGAAAACTCAGGTAAAACTTACGAAGCATGGTCATATGAACTGAGGATACCCTCGTGAGGCCATGGATAGTGTGGAGATGCAAGGCCATGCTCGGCTTCATCGGCTGATGCTGTTGTTGCAAAACCCAGAAGACCTGAGACACCAGCTCCTATTAAAGCAAGGGCTCTTAAGGAGCTGCTGCCAGTAGAGCCAGAGCCATCTTTCTTTGAGACAATGGATGATACAGTAGGACTCTGCAACAATTATACAGCAGTGAGTAGAATAAGACATTATCAGAAACTTTCAAGGGACACAAATTGTTATAAAATCATCAAAATCACATGAACAACCATAATAGTCCAGAATAATTGTTCCAATATGACAATCAATGACTATAAGCCTATAATGAAAGATGGCACCCATTAATCAGAATTGGATCTAAGAAATCAGTAGCAGTGCTAAGAAGGAAGAACTAAAGCTAGAATATGAATAAATCCATCTACTTGCCCTAAATGATGAGAAGATCAAGCGTAACTAGAAGTCAAGATTTGCATCTACTTGGTATATAACTTATATACAATAATTACTCTGAAAATGTTTTTAGTAGGAGTGAAACATATGATGCCACCTGAACAGTCAAAAGAATTTACAAAAACAGAAAAATCTTGACTACTACTATAATGATCACACTGATTCTTGTTTATAGTACTAAAACTTTAACAGCAATATATTCAGATGAAATTTAAACTCTAATATGTGAGATTTACTTCAACAGGCAGCTAAATGAAGGGTATACAGCATTACAAGAATAACATATTCAAGAATTTAAACACCAAACACGCTTACACGCGCGACCCGTCGAACAAACGGGCACTATACTAATCTTACATAGAATTTAAATTTTCAGTTAAAGAAAGGATTAAAAATGATGGGACAGAAGTAAAGCAATTCATCAAAAAAAAATTATCTAAGTTGTCCCTTAAATACGGGTGAAAGTTATAACTCGCCAAACTAAGTTGTTGAATAAGATAATGAGGTATAAGAAAATGCTATATTAGTGGAGGCGAAACAAATAGAATGAAGGAGACATACTGTTACTGGAGATAACAAATCATTCAACACAAAGTATTTGATGAGATCATGAGTTTTAATAAAATTCTAGATTAGTGAAGGAAAAACAATTCAATATCTATTTAGAAGAATAAAGAAGGCACGCAAAATTGTGCAAGCTACAAATGGACTGAACTCATAAGCCACACAACTAGACTATGGTAAAGAGTGAGCTATTAAAATTGCAATTGTGATCATGATTGAATTGTAGAGATAAAAATCAGAAGGTATTGCTATTGCATCAGGTGATGTGGACTGAGAATTACATCATTGATAAGGAGCATTTGAGAGTAAATTAGGACAAGAAAGCCACATGCAAAAGAAAAAGTGTGGTGTATGCCAAGTAAGTCAACCAAGTAGGCAATATAAATATTGCATGATTTGATGGACAGACAGAAAACAAAACAAAAACAATATGATTTTTCTCATAAAACCAATCCAATTAAACAATAGAACCTAATGGCATCAAATGATTTATGCAGTAAACTATTCCCACCTAACAGAATAAAGCTTGATCATTGTTGGCATTGCATATCACTTTTTAGTATTTGCATGAGTTTTTTTTATAATTTATCTTTTACTACTATTGTCTATCATCAAATGCTTAATTAAGACTTCTCTCAACTATAAGCATCTTAGTGTCAACTAAACTCTTGCATGTTCAAATAACTTTCATGCACAATAATAAATTATTCATGTCAATAAGGAGTCTATTACACGTATGACTGTTCCATGAGTGTTGACTGGAAATTCTTTTGCAAATTAGCTGTATTGATATGATGATATAACATATTTTTCTCAACAGTATTGTGACACTAATCTAACACTACAACTAATAAATTGGATTTGGAATACAATATTGCTCGAATAAGCATTATAAGAAAATGTGAATCATGTTTCATGGATGAACAGCTATATGTAACATGATAACATCTTCCAGAAAAGATAACTTTTTCCTTCCCTCAAATTTGTATAACAAAACTATTGTTCTTTTCCCATCCTTCACATTATAGACTACGGGTCTCTATTTTAAGTCCCAGATGAAAAGGTCAGAAACAAAAATATTCTCATAACTCATAAGAATAAAACTATCATTAAGTGAAGATCAAGAGCTTACCAGAGAATGAGACTGGAGTTTCCTCCTCAATAACTGTTGAATAACACCTCCAGCCATCTCCGTTCACACTGTTGATTGTTCATATAAAAAATACTAAAGTTAAATACCACAAATTGATGACACGACACGATATCATAAATAAAGCCCAACAAATAAACATAAGGACAATGAGAGATACGGCATCACAAAATAAGTTCATGTAGTGATGGAAAAAATTAGAACATTATGGTGTTGTTTGATCCATGTAGCCGACCCCACTTAGTAGGATAAGGCTTGGTTGCTATTGTTGTGTTGTGATCGAAAAAATTACCAATTGTATTTACAATAAAGAATCTTGAAAAATTACCAACTGCATTTACATAGCAACTTTGAATTACATATTATAGTGCTTCATGAGATGATCTATTAAGAAACATCATGTTAAACACTCAATAAATAGGTATGTATTCTATCTAATTCATGGCGCAACACATTGACAACAAAGAATGAGAAAGAGATAGACAAGGCAAAAGGACAAATACACAAAACAAGAAAAATACACATTCCACATAATCTTATAACTTGATGCAGCAAGAAAACTGAACAAATTTCAGTCATATGTTCTATGTACAACATTAACACCAAACCGAACCCCAAGATAGGTAAATTATGATATGATATCCATGATCCAAGGATCTAATAGAACCCCAACTCATTAAGAAAGGACTTTTATTATCCCATACGACACTTGAAATCACTAAAAACTTAACATCAGCACATCTCATTCAAGAGCTTTTAATTCCTGAAGCACATGAATGGCAAAGAGTGCATCAAACTAACAGACTAAAATACATTTTTAGTCCCTTATCTAAATTTTTAGTTTTGGTTTGGTCTCTTAACCATTAGAAGTTTCAATTGGGTCCCTTATCTTTTATTTTGTTCCAAAATGATCCCTTGTTTTGTGAAAGTCATACCAATACGGTGGTTTTGATTTCACAGTTACTTCGTGGATGAAGTAACTGATGTAGACCGTCTGACAAAAAACGAATGGCTACTGTGTTAAACTGTCAAATCTGACTGCTTAGGAGCTGTTGGACCACAAATCTATAGCTGTGATCGCCTACTGCGTGAAGCAGCTACAGCAGGCGATCCAGGTCCCAAATGCGGTCCATCTTTTATTCATAAATTATTTTACAAAAGTTATACGAATTTGGTCTCTTTCTAACACACTGTAAACAAGAATGACCACACATTGAAACAAAAAATTAAGATAAGGAACACAACTGAAAATTCTAAAAGTTACAAGACCAAACCGAAAACTACAAAATAAGATAAGAGATCAAAAATGTATTTTAACCAAACTACTAATTCATGGGTTAAAATTTAAAAATCCTTTTAGGTACTTTAATTATCTTGAATTTTGTTTTTAGTCCCCATAACAATTGTTCAGTCCAACAATTTCAAAATTGCAAGTTTTAACCCCTGTGTAGGACTAAAAGCATGTAATTAGTAGGACTAAAAAGTGGGTACCATAACTAAAAACAAAAAATTTAAGCTTTACACTTAATTTATTACATGACTCTGAATATCAACTAAATAATTTAAATCAACACATGCCCTGAATCCAGAATGAACACTATGAACTCGGTAATAAAGTAGCTATCAAATTATCTTGCAAAAATCTAATCTAAACTCCAAAATATTACATACTTATCACTACCAAATCTTAAACAACATATTCCCAATGCAAAAAACAAAAACCTAAGGATTCACATCATTCATAATTCATAAACTAATTTTGCATTCTGTCAACAAAAAAAAAAACTACTTTTCCAAATATATTAATTAAGTCACAAAGATGCATCATCAATAAATAACATTACCACTAAAACGCTAATTAAAATCACTATAGATCGAGTTTAATTCAGTGATTAGTACAAAATTATAGATTTTTAGTAGTAAATACAGAACTAAGCAAAATTAGGGCAAAAACAGTGAAATAACCAAAAAATGAAAAAATTTAGAGGTAAAAAGTTGGGAATAGATCCACCGAGTCAAAGTGATAGCTTAAGAGAGAGAGAGACTTACGAAATGGAAGAGCGATTGGGATCGAATCGAAGGAAGAAGCAGCAGAGAGAGAGAGAGAGGGAGAGAGAGGCTGCTGATTTGAAGAAGAGTCAATCAAGAGAGAATGGGAGAGAGGGAGGTGTTTGGGACCCAAAAGAGATTAACGCTTCTATCGTTGTAGCCACCAGATTTGATTATGGGCTTTTGGGTATTATTAATCAATTTTCGAAAATTGATCATCTCAACCCCCACCACTCTTTTTAACCCCCCGAAAATCCATTTTTCCCTGAAAAGTCAACTTCGGAACGTAGAATCCGAAGAAGTTTAAAAGAAATTTTGGTTCGGAACGTAGTCTCCGACACTATATTTCGGTGAATAGAATCCGAAATAATATTATATAGTAACAGAAGCGTGCTAGCTTCTGTCAGTTTCTATTTTGAAATTTGAAAATAGGGTTGGGTGGGAATAGGAGAGAAAAGTGAAACTTGCGATTTTGATAAACAATTCAACAAATTCAACCACTCTAATTTAACAAGTAAGTAACTTCTATGCATCTTAGATCATTCATTCCTCTTTTATTCATTGTTTTTGAAATTTAAACATTTTCTCTTAGATTTTTTCAATTTGTGAGTTGTTGTTAATGTTGTTGATGTTGTTTATTTCGTTGATTATGGGTTGTTTGTGGGATTGGGTAGATGTATGCTTCAATGCATGTTGGTTAGAAATTAATTTGAGTATTGATATAAACACTATGATTTTAGCACTTGAATTGTCTGAAAAAATGTTTGAATGAAATGATTGGTAACGTAAATGTTTGTATGCATGATTGTAATACATGAACATGTGTGAATTGGATTGGAATGTATGTTAAATATTATTTAGGTTATGATTTTGGATTTGAATTTTTGTTGTAGAAATGGAAGAAGATGTTGGAAGAACAAGACTAGGCAGGGAGACATGCGCACATGCTTCTGCGCGTGAAGCTGTTGCCCCTCGCCCTAAAAGAGGACGCCGTCGGCAATCACCAGTGTCGTTTCAGGGAAGACATGATCAAGAAACGGGAGGTTCCTCCACGGGTGGTTCACGACGGCGATCAATGCCATCACAAGATCAAGCGCCTGGGGGTGAAGTTGAAGATGCTACTGAAGGTCCAGAGAATGTAAATCCTCCGCTTGACAGAGACGAGGATGATGATGGACAGCCACCGGTGGTTCCTGAACAGGGCTATGGAGGCGGTCCGAGCGATGTGTCCCTATTGCATGATTATCATAAGCATATGGCAATTCTTATATGGGAAGCTAGGAACTCTGAAGCCGAGGTAAACATTTACTTAAAATTTGTTAATCAATATGTTCCTGCGAGGACCTATAGGTATTCATTTTTGTCAAGTTAATTTTGTAATAAATTTAATATATTACTAATTGTTGATGTATTATATTTGCAATTTTGTAGATTTTGAAGAAAGTGATGCGGTCTGTAGCAAATGGGAAGAAGGTGATTAATCTTCCGAAGCTTCCTCGGACTGATGAGTTCTCATGGTTTTGGAAAGCTATTGAGGCAACCGGTCTAGAGCCCCTGACGAGGATGAGTTACAGCATAATCGACCACGGGCTGATGACGGCATTTGCAGAAAGATGGCATCTAGAGACAAACATTTTCCACCTTCCAATTGGTGAAGTGGCCATCACATTTGACGACGTCCAATGTCTACTGCATCTTCCGATTACGGGGTCGTTCTTGCACCACTTGCGAATGAGGAAAGATGAAGGGATGCAGGGGCGGAGCCCTTTAGGGGCTGGGAAGGGCCATGGCCCGCCCCAACCTATTATTTTTTCATTTTTTGTAGGTATATTTATATAATTTTTTTAAACTATAATGGTATATATACATATAATTTTTCCTTTTGAACACAAGATTCTGTCTAGCCTAGTGGTTTGGGGTGCGCCCTCTCACCTATAGAACCTTGGTTCTATTCCCTGTGACTACAACTTTGATTTTTTATTGAATTTTTTCAATAGTTATTGTCATGTTGCTACTTTAATGAATATAATTTTTTTTACCACATTTGCGGCCCCCCCGAACATTTCTTCCTAGCTCCGCCACTGAAGGGATGAATCTGTTGATGAGACATTTGGGCGTTCAGGAGGAGATTATTCAGAGGAATTTTGATGCTACAAATGGATGTCATATAAAGTACCATGAGTTGCAGGCTGTGTACATGCAGAATAAGGATGCGGCTGTCGCAGCGGAGATAGAGGGAAGGCCTATGGAGGAGATTGTGGTTTTGAGGGAGAGGTGTATCAAGGCCTTTTGTTGTTTTTGGTGTGTTGTACCATTTTCAGCAATAAGAGCCAGAATTATTGTGATGTTGTCTATCTGCAATATTTTGAGGACCTGACGGAGGTGAGTCACTAGAACTGGGGTGCTGCTGCCCTCGTGTATCTTCAGGCGTATTTGGAAAAATCTTCTCAGAAGCGTTGTGGTCTAATGGCAGGATACATGTCATTACTTCAGGTATGGTTACATTAATAATATATTACTTGGTTAATAATTAGAAATGTTTAGTTGCCTGTGCTAAATAAATGTCTTTTTGACTGTTTTTTGCAGGGATGGGTGATATCTCATATGCCGAGAATGAGTGTGTGGAAATTGGCTTCCAACTACAACGAAACCTTCCCACGTAATGCGAAGTATGAGCCTTGGCAAGGACATAGGGATTAGGCAGCTTATAGGGAGCATTTGGATAACATGCAGATGTCAGACTTCGTGTACACTCCCTATACTGCACACCGCACTGTGAGACCGTTGATTGATGTTTGTTGGTTTTCTGGCTGGTTAAGGTGCGGAGGTGACACATGCACACATTTGCCTGAACGTGTGCTGAGGCAATTTGGATATGTTCAAACCATTCCAAGACCTCCTGCTGCAGCTGCTCCTTCCGGCATGACGTTAGACAAGATTGACCAGGTGTTTTTGGAAGAGTTGGAGGAGAGATTGATTGATGAGGAAATGCGGGGTGCAGCAGTGGATAACCCATGGGACCATCAGGCTGGGTACATAGCTTGGTTTTACAAAGTCTCACATCTGAAGATGCTCCGATTAGAGGCACACACACCTCCACTTGAACCACCACATCTGGAGGAGTTGATTGAGCGGCAGGGAAGGGAAGGTGTGAGGGATACATTTCATATTTGTCCGAACGTAAGGCTTGAGCTTGAGCGGGCACTTAGAGATGGTGAGGCGTTGCCCGGTACTCCGATGTATGACACTGTGCACTGTATTCTTTCGATGGTTGCCCCAGCTGTTGTTTATTCATCAAGGCGCAGAGCTCCGGGTGCACCTGTAACCCTAACCGCCGTCCCCGTGGTCCATCAGCAACGCAATGATGTTCAATGATTTTGAATTTTAAGTACTTTAATGTTTTATGTCTTTTGTTTACGTCAAGCTTTTGAATTTGTAGTTTGAATGATTTCTAATATTTGGATTGTGGTTATTGTAATGTGTTTATGCAACGACAATTGTGTTTAATAGTTTTTTAAATTGGTTTACATAATAATTTGCTTTTATTTTAATTTCACATATGCGTATGTTATGTTGCGTAAATTATCGACATTTGGGAAATTTATGTTGTGGTCGCAATTCTGGTGTTGACAAGTTTATGTTACTTTTATTTTTATTAGTGTTGACAGGTTTAAGAAAGTGTTAAAAAGCGCCACGGAGGTAGGATGCGCAAAAAATATATCCTTCACAACAGTAGAATCATCATCAAGATCATCCGGCCTAAATTTGAAGACATATTGCTTTTGCTCCAAACAATGAAAGAAATGTTGTATTTCATTCCTCGGACCCCTTTCTTTCTCAATCTATGGCGTGCATTGTAAATTTGTTTCTTGTTGGTCACATTATCCGGATCTCTCTCCTTCATTGTAGACATTATATTCCTAGGCGGGACCAGATTTCTTGTCAATTCAGCAACCAAATCCATATCTTCCGGTTTCAACCGCCCCTGAACTAGATGGCCATCTAATCCATTATCAAACTCATGGTTGTGTATGCCATTCACAACACTAAGATGTCAGTCCTTGGTTGTATTATAAAAATAACCACGAAGCCTAAACGGGCATCCGCATTTCCTCGTTCTCGTTTCTTCAAACTTGATCTTCTTACTTGTTCTTTTATAAGCACCTCCCCTTTCACAACCCAAAACCAACTTTTGCTTCCTCTTTCCGTCACCATAGTCAGAATTTACAATCACAATTGCAAACTTTAACCCAGCAACTACCTCGCGAACCCACTTGAGTAAAGCATCTCGAGTCTCGAAAGCTTGGTCCGTCAAAAAACTCGAACTAGTATCAAATTGTATTGCCGGAGGACCAATTGCAGGAGGAGCGGGAAGAGCAGGAGAAGCTTGGTCCGATGGATGAAAATTGACGGGATCAACATCAGCCACGACTCCATGGACACGTAAACCAAGCACCACTTGTCTAGATTTATGATCCATAACTACAACAAATAAAAATCCATATCAAATACAATTCATAACAAATAAGATATGGTCAATAAGAAATAACCAACAACCTATAGTCAATAAGCTATAATGATTAACCTATAACAGTGACCAGTTACTTAATCAATATTTCTATGAAGGTCTTCTTCCTATGGACAGAAGTATGGTTGATGTTGCTTGTGGTGGTGCCTTGGTAGACAAAACTCTTGATGCTGCGAGAAATCTCATTGAAAATATGGCAGCTAATACACAACAATTTGGTACTGGGATGGAAGGTCAGTCAAGGGTAGTCAATGAGGTTCACACCTTTCTTGCTGATCAATAAAGAGTCGAAAATAGGTTGGAAGAATTTACTTCATTGTTGAGACAATTGGCCTTCGAACAACAAAAGCAAAGTATGGCGAAGTTATGTGGAATTTGTACCTCAGCTGACCATCATACTGACGAATGTCCAACACTTCAAGAAACTTCATCTAGTGATCTAGGACAAGCTCCAGTTAATGGCGTTTTTCTTTTTCCTATTATCAATGTCATTAGCAATAAATTGTTCAATACAAGGGGGTACATCAATATAAATAGTGGGACTAGCAGAATAAGGGGCAACCCGCGCTAAAGCATGATCTACCTCATTGGCTTGTCTCCTGTTAAACTCAACCCGAGAGTTTGTATAGGATGAAGTAAAGAGTCTTCTAGTAGTTGTCATGACCTGGCCAAACTCTGTGATATCATGTTATTAATGTCAATGTCAATGTAATTTGTAATTAAGTAGGCCATGCTACATTATATTGGTAACAAATTAAGAACCAAAAACAAAATTTCAATTATTGCATGACCACAAGAACCCTTTTAAAATACGTTTATCAATTTTTAATTAAGTTTCTTGCACCCAAATTAACCTCGGAAGCAACATCAATGCAAGAAGCACTTGATAACTACACATTGAAGATAGTTCTTCAAATTATAAATACATTTTACAATAATAACAATCAGGATACAGCAGGACAAATAACAGTAGCATGTTCTCTTTAAGTTTGGGAATATAGTATACCTTGGATTTCAACAATTCTATGATTTTATATAAATATTCTCTTTTATGCAAGGCATTGTCAACTTTTTCATCTAAGCCCTTGTTACTTATATTTTCAGAAGGCAATACTAAATGCTTGCTCAATTTGTATAAAGAAATGAAATGAGCAATTATGCGCAACCATGACCAAGGTATAAAGAAATGATCATGATTGATATTGACACATTAATAAATCTATAAATTATAGATATTGCACCAAATCCTAATATCTATAATTTGAATAGAAATATCAAATATATTTACTGATTTTCCATTACAACTGAACGCAAAATTAGATTAAGATATGTTTATTACAACATAAAACAAACTAACATATTACTTTTGACATAAAAAGTACATTAAAAGTAATAAAACAGTAAAGACGGCGACATATCCGCCATCAAATCTCCTTTTAAGAGTGCAAAATGATGGAAGTTAGACGGACATCTTTTGGAGATGCAAAATTCAATAATTCTCCAAAGAAATATGGAATACAAGATGATCTATCCTTCTTAGTTAGTCATAACAATCTCAATAGTCTCCGAAAAGTCCTTTGTAAATTATCATGACATTCTTAATCATCATCATCAAAGAACATACATATAACAAGATTGTTATGACTAAGTGACTAACTAACGGATTTTGCCGTTGTTTACGCTTGAAATAACCAAAATAATGAAAACTAAACAAAATAAATAAGAGATTGGTTGAACCCTTGTAATAGTCGTCCAAGACCAAAATTGGTCCCCGTCCAAGACCATCACCGTTACCAAAGACCATATATTATAACCACGGACCAAATTTGCAAGTTATCTCGTTAACAAAATTTTGCCAAAAATGGTATTTGTGTTTTTACAAAAATACAATTCATGAAAGGGTGGTGCTATTCATCGCGAAAGAAAATGTCACGAACCAATCACGAATAATATGTAACCGTTAGATTTGTCTTTAATTAAAAAACATGGGTGGCTAAAGATAAATAGGTGGAGAGGGTATTTAGCCAAGTGCACTTCGTGATGATCTTGTGATAACGTAGTTCGCGACAAGTAGCATTATTCTTCATGAAATGATAAAATGAAACCGGTGTGATAGAGAAATTTATAAAGCTAGAAAAAAGGAGGAAAAAATAAATGGTTAAATAAGTTTTTGGTCCCTATAAATATGTTGAATTTCGTTTTTAATCCATATAAAATATTTTAGCAACTTTTGGTCCTCCAAATATTTTCTGTTATAATTTTTGGTCCTACTCTTAATCTAACTCTTGTGTACTTTAAAATTTTTAATGATATTTTTTACAATATTGTAAGAACATGTCCCATAAAAAATTGGATTTTTTTAACATAATAAGATGAATGATTTATTAATTTTATAGCAAATAGCTTAAAAATTCATATTTAATTCATCTCTCCTTAAACAAAAATTTGTGTAAGAGAGATTTTATAGGGGCTACAAACAAAAGATTTAACCCAAAAATAAATTAGAACCATTTTGTAATTTTTGTTTTACTTTATCCATTTTTCAAATAAATACCGCTTTCGAGACTTTGTCACCTTTCTTCTTCACAACTTTGAACACACGAACACACCTTTCTTCCTTTATATTTATGCTAAGTTACCTAAATTCCAAAAATCATTGTCCTTTTTTTTTAACATGCACCAATAACTAGTAGATAACTACCTCTAACGATTTACTTACTAAGATGGAGCATTTTTTTAATTTTATTACTAGAGTAGTGTAGTTTTAAAAAAAAAACACAAAAGGGTGTAAGTCGTATTTACAAACGACAACTTACTATTTTTTTTATTTTTTTTATAAAATTGAAGTTGTCTATGGCACATATATACGACTTTGCAGTTATTATTTTTCAAAAGTTAATTTATAGTGATGGATAAAAGTTGTCACTGAATGTCAAATACCTGTAGATATAGATCAAGACTTCTCTTTGTTTTACTAGCCAATATATTTATGTTCTACTTACGGCAGATGGATAATGTCCATCACTATAAGTCAATTTTTATTTTTCTTAAAAAAAATCGCAATGTAGACTACGACTTTGCTTTAAACAATGATAAATTGTCATTTGAAGGTACTACTTACTTATAGCATTTTTATATAAAAAAAATATTAAAACTACACTGTATTGGTCAAAACCTTGAAAAAGTATTCTTTTTTGGTTAAAAACTCACCACTAATATTATAATTCTATTAAGTAATTAATAAAATTGATACCTAAATATAATATAGAAAAAAATAATAAGTTACCATGTAAAATTGATACCTAAAAATAATATAGAAAACAATAATAAGTTACCATGTATATCATTCCCTAATGTTGAAATAGTCCTTTCCCCCCATTAAATTCACAACGATTACAATGACTGAGAAACCAAGGTGATAGAGAAAACAACAATATAGAAAACATGTACAATAATAAGTAATTAATAAAATTGATACATAAAAATAATATGGAAAACAATAATAAATCACCATATACTATATAATTTCTCTTATAGTAAATTAGAATTAAAGTTAAGCTTTTAAATTATTAGCTTAAATGTTCAAAGTCTAATTTTTACTATTATTTTTTTTTTTGGGATGTTACTGGTTCATTGTATATAGTCCTTTGCTTTTAAATACCGCTTTGTCACCCAATTGTATGCATGTTTCTCTTTCTCCTCTTTCTTTCTAGCAAGTAGCTGAAGTGGAATCCCCAGATCTCTTTCTCTCTGATGGAGTTTTCCGTTTCCGTTATTTGTACCCTCATCCTCTTCTTCTTCTTCTTCTTCCACCTCTTATCTCCTCAAGCTACTGTTCGTTTTCTCTCTATTCAATCCATTTCCAATTTGATTGCGATTTCGATCTGATGATTTTCATTTTGTTTGATTTCTACAGGGAGAAGCTTCTGGTTTTGTTTTCTTCATCGATAGTTCAATTAACCAATTCCTTCGCACTAGATCATCCAACAATGAGGTTTAATCATTACTGCATCTTATGTTATCTTCTAATTCACAACTAGGTGATTGATTTAAATTTTGCATATTTTAATTGAATTTATTAATTATTTTTTTGTTTGTGATAAGATATGGTGTGGTGAAAATCTTAAGAAAATAAAATCAAAATCTATTTTGAAATCTTAGCAACATAAATCTATTTTAATATTATATATGCAGTGATCTTAAAAGCATAAAAACAACAACATAAATATTCGGTTACTAGAAGATCACATAGGAACAATTAGTAACAGAAGTCAGATTCTCCTATCGAGATTAATCACGATTAGAAAACAATTTATTTCACATGCTTAGTGCTAATTAATAATTATTTGTATATATTACCTATAGAATCAACACGAAAAACAAAATAACAATATTCTTCCTTTGGAGAATGAAAGGCTTCGTAATGAAAACCTCTCCCAATGAAAGAGGCCCTAGAGGCCACAAATTGTGAACCTTGTGGAGGTCCCCCTTTTCATATGGAAGAGCACGAACATTACACTTTGTGCTTGTAATGTCCATGTTCTTCCATAGGAAAAAGAAGACCCCCCACAAGGTTCACACTTTATGGCCTTCAGTGCCTCTTTCATTAGATTTTCATTGTGAAGTCTTTCAATCTCCAAGCGAAGATTATTATGTTATTTTGTTTCTTGTTTTGATTCTATAGGTAACAAATACTAATAATTATTAGCACTAAGCATGTGAAATAAATTTTGTTGAGGAAAAAATTATTTTGTTCTCTAAATCTGAGTCAATGCCATCATTATTATTAGTATAGTGTATGATGTTATCAAAACTTCAAAAATAGTTGTACATGCATCTTCTGTGTTAGTAATTTTATAGATACAAACACAAAATTTATTTGAAGATAAAAGTAATTAATATTAATATGAAATATATTTAATGATCAAACTATGGTAAAAGACACATTTAAAATTATTTTATATGAGGACCAAAACCAAAAAAGAAAGGAAATTCAGGGACCAAAACCAAAAATCTAACTCTATAGAAAACATAAATCCCTAAAATCCCAAATTTGTAAACCAAAAAAGGAAGGAAATTGACGTCGCGTGCTATATGAGCCATAGTTCGAGTCCAAATGTGTTTGTTCGGTATGTTCTGTATGATCACAACAATTTGATGTTCCCTCATGTGAAGTTATATGCAACGGAGAATATCCCTCCAATGAGAGAGCTGATCATTTATTATGGCGTAGCAGATGAGTGGACCGGAAAACTCTCCATATGTATGTAACTTAGTAGTCCTGAAAGGTTGCTGAACCGGAAAACTCGGATATTTACCCCCAGTTATCCATGGCCAAAACTCGGCTTCAAAACCTTTTAAGACTACTAAGTTACATACATATGGAGAGTTTGTCGGTCCACTCATCTGCTACGCCATAATCAATGCTCAGCTCTCTCATTGGAGGGATGTTCTCCGTTGCATATAGCATCACATGAGGGAACATCAAATTGTAGTGATCATACACAACATACTGAACAAACACATTTGGACTCGAACTATGGCTCATATAGCACCAACATCAATATCCTTCCTTTTTTTGTTTATAAATTTGGAATTTTAGGGATTTAGTTTTCTACAAAGAAGATTTTTCCTTTAATAATTTTTCTACTTTTTGTCATGTGTAGAGTTCCAATACAAATTTAATTTATTGTAAAGTCATTTTAGGAATTGTAATAGAAATTTCACATAAAACAAGACTACTCAAGGAGACCAGTTGTCTTTTCATTGTTGAAGAAGAGAGGAATTTAATTTAAGAGTGTTCTTTCATATCTATATTAACAAAATTCACTAGAAACAGAAGATCGTTCACTTTTATCAAGACATCTTCAAGAGTGAGTGTCATCCAGGTTTAATTTCTCCACCATCAAGCTTTTTCATCATGAAAAGTGGCATTACATTTATGCTAGCATCTAAGTCGCATAGTGCTCTACCTATTTCCAGTTAATGGTGTTTTCCTATTAATCGATAGAAATATGATCCATTCTCCAACACCTACAATTTGGTTTGCCAGATCATCTGAATATCAAATTTGGCAATGTTGCACAACCATTCCAACAAACTTCTCAACCGCTATCCTAACAAAAATGGAGACCTCCTTTTCAACAACAACATCAAGTACAATCAACCAATTACAAACTTTTCTAATCTGTCAAATTTGGAGGATTTGGTGAAACAATTAGCTCAGAATAACAACTGATAAAAAAAAAATTAGGCCAGAATAACACTGAAAAAAAAGGGCTCAAAATAACATTCAAACGACTCGCCTCTTAAAATAAAACATTCAAATGACTCAAAATAATCAGTTTCAACAAACGACAATGACAACCCTCAAGAATAAGAATCAAATATCTGCCGATTAATTAATAGGAAAAACACAAATAACATTCCATAATAGAGGGAATAGAATAACAGCCTCTGGTTCAGTAACCCCAAAAGTCATTTTCATTTTCATGAATACTTTATAACAAAAATGATATTTAATATACTATTTTGAGAACCCAGTTTAATTAAAATATGCTGAAAATTAAGTAGGCTATTAAGAAAGTTCTCAAAATGTTAATTACCGAATGATTTTGCCGTCTTACGATGGTGCAAACAAGTTCAAATAGTTAGGCACAAGTTCGAGGCCAAGCACATCGATCAGGTACACTCATTGAAGATGGTTCTTCATATTAATTAATAAATATCATTGTAGGACATAAATATATAGAACCATTTCAAGATCATCTTCACCTAAATGCTTAAACTTTTGAGATAATTAGTCCATAACCGGAGATTGAAAGTTTAATAATATTTTATTCTAATAACCACTAAAAGGGGTAATAGAAAAGGAAAAAGGATAAGACCCAAAAAAAAAGGAAAAAGGAAGTTAGAGGCAACCAGATTATGGATCTGTTTGGTAAAAATAAGCTATAAGCTAATACATGAAAAGTTAGCTTATAGCTGAAAAGCTAACTTATTAAATTTATAGTGTTTAGTAAATTTAGCTGATATAAATATAAAATGACCAAAAAGTATATAATAATTTATGATAGTTTTCTTTTACAAAGATTTTATTGTAGTTTTTTTTTACGGAAAGATTTTATTGTAGTTAAACAACCTAGAATTAGTTTCTAAACAAAATTATTATTATTATTTTATTATTATTATTATTATTATTATCACGATACAAAATTTTGTCACACCATGCATGAATAATTTTTTTAAAGGCAATCATCCCAATTACAAGAAGTACTTTAGGGAGACAAACAAAACTATAATCCATGACATATATACAATAGAACCCCCGACATACAACAACAAGCACCCTTTTACCATTGTATTGTATCAGTAGCGGCAAAGAAGAAAATGTGAGTAGTGGAGGTGGAGCAATTTTCTCGACATTTTTTCTAATTTACATAAGGGTAATAAAGTAATAAAATAATAAGGATAAAAATGAGATAAATTATAATAAGCTATAAGCTCAAACGTTACTTTTATTAGCATCTCAAAAAATTCTATAAACTATTTAAAAAAGCTCTTTACAAACACATTTTTTTTTTCAAACAATCTTATAAGCTAGTCCAATAAACTATAAGCTAACTTATTGGACTTACCAAACAGTGCCTATGAGATTCTGGTTCATCTTTCTCATTATCACTAACTACACACCCACAATGCACTCAACGCCCTGCGCTTTCAATGCATTCTGACCGCCTCACAGATGGGTTGCGATTTTTTGATAATATTCGTTAAAATAAAAATTCACTTAAATCAGCAAGACAGCAACCATGACCAATTATCTGAAACCATGACCAAGGTATAAAGAAATGAGCATGATTGATATTGCATGGGAGAAAGTCAGCATGGTACAGTATTGGCTATGATACTTTGAAACATTAATAAATCTATAAATTATAGATATTGCACCAAATCCTAATACTATAAATTGAATAGAATTATGAAATATATTTATTGATTTTCAATTACAACTGAAAGCAAAATTACATTAAAATATGTTTATTACAACATAAAACAAACTAATATATTACATTAGACATAAAAAGTACATTAAAAGTAATAAAACAATAGCGAGAATGAGATATCCGCCATCGACATCTTCTTCTAAGAGTGCAAAATGATGGAAGTTAGACGGCCACCTTTTGGTGATGCAAAATTCAATAATTCCCCTAAAAAATATGTAATACAAGATGATGTATCCTTCTCTCGGTTAATCATAGCAATCCCAATAGGCTCCAAAATGTCCCTCGTAAATTAACAGGACAATCTTAACCATCATCATCAAGAACATACATATAATAAGATCATTGATTACAGGAAATTATATGATATTTTTAGTATGTATTTAGATTATTTTTAATAATTCCTAGTAGTTTTCAAGACTAAAACATGCAAAATACCTACATGATTGAAGTTACTTGAACAAGAAGCAAGAGTTAGAAAAATTACACAAAAAAGGGGGAAAATGAAGAAAAAGAGCATATATCATATCATCCCACGATGCCAAGTTATAAATTTGATGCAAATTTGTAAAATTTTAGAAGAAGATAAGATCACATCGTGCCACAATGTATATTATCGTGCCACGATGATGCGTGAAGTTCAAGCCCTAAAAACCTATAAATAGAGCTTTTCTTCACCACATTTTACACATCTCAGAAAAGCAACAACACAACTCAAAAAGAAGCATTCCAAAGGAGCTCTCAAGGGAAGGTCTACCTCCAATCATAGGGGTACCTTCATTGGCAAGGCTTAAGGTTAATTTCGAATGTAATTTTCTAAACTCTTTGTTATGATAATAGCTATTATGATTTGCTGAAATCCTTTAGTTAGATTAAGTAGATGACGTCCTCTAGAAATATTTGAGACATGTAATTGGTTTGAAAAAAATTATATTACTTACAATTAAGTTTATTATTCCCAATTTACTTACCTGCATGAATTACAATTTGTAAGTAAATGTATTTATGAATTACTTATAAGAATTAGGGATGATCTTAAAACACCCCTAATCCTCGACTCTAGAATAATTGGTCTAGCAAGAGCGGGTGAGATAGTATCATATACCCGAGGCGTAGAGGATAATACGATTAACTTTTAAACACAATTAATTTTTGCATGTCTAAAACTATTCAAGTAAATTAGGAGTAACGTGAGAGCATATGTAGGTATCAAAACGTAACAACATGAGTTCTCCTTCTTTATAGTTAGTCTCAGTTTATTCAATTGCAATAGAGTGCTCTTAGTATGTGAGAACAAATTTCACTAATTTGTTAATCTTCCATGATAATGGAAATCATTGTGTAGTTCTTCTGAGATTGGTTGCATCATAAGGCTAAAACAACTTGGTCAGAATGACTTAACTGAAGCACCAATGCTAAAGTAATTAAGTCTAAACCACTTGTGCATATTGAAGATGTGCAGATGCAACATGTTGAACAAGATGTCCTAGACATCTTGTCACTGGGTTCAGAGCATGTTAAGGCAACATGTCGAACAAGATGTCCCAAGACATGTGGGTAGGACATCTTAACCCAGTTCAGCTTAAAAGATAATGCTTATCCATTAAGCACGCGTGTTTGTTTAAATTTGAATAAAGCGCGAATCTTTAAGTAACGAGCTGGGATTAGGATTAATGATAAAGTTTGTTATTAATTCTAAGTGTTAGATACGATTGGATTCATATTTAATTTGTGGATAAAGATTAATTCTTTTATCTTGTGGAGTTTGTTTTTAAAACAAGTTTGTTTTAAAACTAACTCTTATTGTAGTGCATCTGAAAGACTGAAGATTATCTGAAGACTTGCACGCCTATATAAAGGACTCAACATAGAGCTTAAAACTCAACCCACAATAACTGAAGATTGTGAGTCCAAAGCTTTGTGCCTACTGTGCAAAGCATTAGTGGTTCCTCGTATTGTTTTTGATACTTAGTAACTTTGAGTCGTTGAATGTTGTCATTCAACTTAGTCTTTTAAACTGTGAAGTTTATGTTGGTGTAAGCCCTAGAGGCCAATGACTTTAGTACTTGTATCGAATTAATTATTAATAATATATTGTTTCTTTTTATTAATAATCAAAGGCACTTTCTTTATTATGTTTGTAACGTTCAAAATAATGAAGTCCCTAGAATAGAAAGTCCGTTTAATATTAAGTGTGACTTAATCATGAGATTACGTTAAACAAAAAGGACGCTATTCTTAAAGTATCCATAGTCGAGCTTTAAGGTGAAAAGGGATAACCTTAAAGCATAAAGACTATTATGAAGATAGACTGATGATCGCATCTCATGGATCATGGGATAAAGAGTTATCAAGTCTTGACATAGGTATAAGAAATATTAGGAGTAATATTTATACCGGATTGACCCGCTATGAGAGTACTACATGCAAAGTTATGCAAAGTGTCATAAGTTACTCTCATGGTGATAATGGTGTAAACCGCCCTTAGACCTGAAACCACTTTGTACCCTAGATGTGGAGTCAAGTACTTTGTTGTTGATCTAACGTTGTCCGTAATAGGATGACCATAAAGGCAGTTGATGGGTACTTCACAAAGCATGCTGAGGGATAGTAGTGACCTAGATGGAATTTGCCAATCCTGCATAACAGGATAAATGTCATGGGCCCAATATTGAACTGGACAAAGATGACACCAAGTATGCTTTGTGTTCAATATAGACATAAAGGGCAAAGGGGTAATTATACACGCATATATTATCACTAAGGTTATGTTATGATCACATGTTAATTTCTCATAACTTGGGTAGCAATGATGTGTTGCTAGATACCGCTCATTATTTATTATATTAAATAAAGGATTTAATATAATTGCCAACGTTATGGAAACCTACAAGGGTCACACACATAAGGACAATCTAATATTGAGATAAAAATGGAACACCGTAAGGTACGGTGTATGTGCAATGTGATAAGGGTATCACGGTAATTTAAATGAGCAAGAACACCATAGGTTATGGTGGGAGGGTGTGCACATGAGTAATATTACTCATGGGGGGTGCGCGCCCTAGTTCCTTGTTTCTTATTGGGCTTTGCCCAATAAGAGATATCTTGGTGCCCAATACAAGAGTTGTCTTAATGCACAAGACAAGAAATATCTATAAATAGAGACCTCTTGTCATTGCTCAAAACACACCAAAAAAAGCACAAGAATATTTTAGAATTGGTATTCCAAAATAATTCTCTCTCTCTTTCTCAATATTCTTGCATAGCCTTCAAACATAAAGGGCTAGCACTCTATTGAAGGTGATTGTTCGTGTGGACTAGCTAGAGGCGTTGTTCTTCGTCATCAACGCTCGTGATCAGTCCGGTTCGTGATTAAAGTGTTGATCAGCCACCGTTCGTGAAAGAAAAGAAAAGGATATTCAACAAGAGGTAAAATCCTAAACACAAACTCATGCTCATTCGTAAGGATCATTAAAGGAAAATTTTATATTCCGCTGCTTTACTATTACTATTTTCCTTCAGTGGTATCAGAGCCACTTACCAATCCATGGTTTGATGTTGTTTACTGTTTTATTAACATGATTATGAATCGGTATTAATAATAATAATAATAATAATAACAAGAATTAATAAAATTTGATTGATCAATTTTAAAATATATGGGATATGCGATTCTAATACAACGTCGGTGTATGTGATATACCGATCGTGTCATTCATTCGAATGTTTAAGTGATTGGCGTGAACGTGGATGATTGTGAGCGTGAGGTTGGGAACCGTTACTGGTGAAGCATCATATATCCGATCGTCCATGATGAACAAACAATCCTAAAATGTTTTGATGTATGATCGTTGTATTAGGATTCATAACAATACAAGTGTTGTATTGTTATGGAAACAAAATACGGCTAGGGTTCATATCCGATCAGTTTAAATCGTTTAAACATGTTTTTGTTTAAATTGCGATCTGTTTAAAATTGTTTAAATCGCGATCTGTTTAAATTGTTTAAACCGCGTTTATGTTTAAATCGTTTAAACATTCTGTTTAAATCGCGACCTATTTAAAATTGTTTAAATCGCGATCTGTTTAAATTGTTTAAACCGCGTTTATGTTTAAATCGTTTAAACATTCTGTTTAAATCGCGATCTGTTTAAAATTGTTTAAATCGCAAATCGTTTAAATTGTTTAAACCGCGTTTATGTTTAAATCGTTTAAACATTCTGTTAAAATCGGGTTTCTGTTCAAATCCTTTGAACATATTGAAAATTTGTTTCTGTTTAAACAATTCATTTTAAAGTCGTTTAAAACATAGTCGAAATTGTTTCGGTATTGTTTCCGTTTAAACAATTCACTTATGTTTAAATTGTTTAAACATATCAGAATCAATTAAATAATAAAAAGTGATCAATCATGATATTTTATTAATTGGGTGAATAATAATGACAATAATTATTTGTTTATTGTTATGTTTTTGTGATGATTGATTATGGCCTTAGTTTACTCCTTCTGTTTTAATTTGGGATTTTAAATACGGCCTGCGTGTCGTGCCTCTCTCTAAATTTCTTGATGTAACTTCTCTTCTCATCTCACTCCCTCGTATGTAAAACGAGTATTCTTTGATGTAATGTTATAATAGAATTATTAGAGGAACAAAGGAGGACAGCCATGAAGGTGATGCTTGGAGAAGTAGATCATCGTTAGGCTAGTTTAGGGTTCTCTCATTGGCTTGAGAGAACACTTGCGTTAGGAGGCCATAATCATATCATTTTATTATTGTATGTATGTATGTTGATGCATGTGAGAGCGTTTAATATGTTAAACAAGCCGGTGAGATCAAATTAATTAAATATCCCTCAAAAGACACATAAGAGATTAATAAAGAAAATGTGGGTGCGCCCACCGCGGAGTGCATTTTGTTTATTAATAAAATATGTGAATATTAAGTTTACGCTTTCCAAGCTTTAGAACTCATCAAGACTAGTATCGAACTATGTAGGTTCGCCCACCGCGAAGTGCATATTCTATATTGGTAAGGTGCGATGGGATAATTATAATATCCAACTTCTAAAGCAAGGGTCAAACTTAACTTAACAAATATAATGTGATTATATGAGTTTAAGAAGCAATGGTTGGGAATAATTCATAAGATGAATTCGAATAAGGAGTTATTCACCCAATTGATATTCAAGAATTGTATGAGATACAATTGGAAGGAGTTCCTACCTAAATAAACTAAGTCTTGTGTAATCCGCCCACCGCGGACTTAAGACAAAGTGAAATATGGATCTTGACCCACTAGAAAATCTTCCAACGGGATTTTCCGAATCAAATGATGAGGGTCATTTGGTTTGAGTAAAATAGTGGGAGCATATTTAATTAAAGACCTAATTAAATAAAATGATACTTATGTTTTCACTTCTTTATGTAGATAACCATGTCATCAAACACATCAAACAACATTTTGCGATCAATCCTTGACAAAGAAAAATTGAATGGTTCAAATTTTCTTGATTGGCACCGTAATCTGAGGATTGTCCTCAAGCATGATAATAAGCTGTATGCCTTAGAGGAACCTGTTCCTGAGGTGGAGCCTGCTAATAATGCTCCTAGGGCTGAAAAGGAAGCTTACAAGAAGCATGTTGAAGATGCTAATGAGGTTGCATGCCTCATGTTGGCTACCATGAATTCTGAGCTGCAAAAGTAACATGAAAACATGAATGCTGTTGAAATGATCGAACACTTGAAAACTCTGTATGCGGAGCAAGCCCGTCATGAGAGGTTCGAAGTTTCAAAATCCCTTTTTCAATGCAAGTTAAGTGAGGGATCTCCGGTAGGTCCTCATGTGCTCAAGATGATTGGGTATGTGGGAAACCTTGCAAGGTTAGGATTCCCTCTTGAGAAAGAACTTGCAACTGATCTCATTCTGCAATCGTTGCCGGATAGTTTCAGTCAGTTTATTCTAAACTTCAATATGAATGATTTGGATAAGACTCTTCCTGAATTGCTAAGCATGTTGAGAACTGCCGAGCAAAATCTGAAGACTAAAGGGAAATCCATTCTAATGGTTAGTAATGGAAATAAGCATCACAAGAAGCCCAATAAGCAAGGTGGTAAGTGGAAAGGCAAGGGAGTTGCCAAACCAAAACCAACTGCCCCTGCTTTAAAACCTAAAGGAGGCATAGCAAAAGAAGGCAATTGTTTCTATTGCGGTAAGACCGGGCATTGGAAGAGGAATTGCCCAAAGTACCTGGAAGATAAGAAGAAAGGAATAGCTCCTACAACTTCAGGTATTTTTGTTATAGAAATTAATTTATCTACTTCTACATCATGGGTATTAGATACTGGATGTGGTTCTCACATTTGTACTAATGTGCAGGAACTAAAGGAGAGTAGAGAATTGGCGAAAGGTGAAGTGGACCTACGAGTTGGGAATGGAGCAAGAGTTGCTGCTTTAGCCGTAGGGACTTATAATTTAACTTTACCTAGTGGTTTAATAATTCAGTTAAAGAACTGCTATTATGTACCTGCCATTAGCAGGAATATTATTTCCGTTTCTTGTTTGGACAAGTTTGGTTTTTCATTTATAATAAAGAACAATTGTTGCTCTATTTATTTGAATGATATATTCTATGCTAGTGCTCAAATGTATAATGGACTATATGTCCTTGATCTTGAAACGCCAATCTATAACATTAATACTAAAAGGATGAAACCTAATGAGTTGAATCCAAGTTACCTTTGGCATTGTCGTTTAGGCCATATAAATGAGAGACGCATCTCCAAACTCCACAAAGATGGACTTTTGGATTCTTTTGATTATGAATCATATGATACATGTAGATCTTGTTTAATTGGAAAGATGACAAAAGCCCCATTCACAGGAAAAGGTGAAAGGGCTAATGATCTATTGGCACTCATACATACTGATGTGTGTGGACCATTGAACATACCTGCTAGAGGTGGTTTTTCATACTTCATAACATTTACCGATGATTTTAGTAGATATGGATATGTGTATCTAATGAAACACAAATCTGAATCCTTTGAAAAGTTCAAAGAATTTAAGAATGAAGTACAAAACCAATTAGGTAAGAATATTAAAACTCTTTGATCAGATCGAGGTGGTGAATATTTAAGCCTAGAATTTAATGACCATCTTAAAGAATGTGGTATAGTATCACAACTAACTCCTCCCGGAACACCACAATGGAATGGTGTATCTGAGAGAAGAAATCGAACCTTGTTAGACATGGTGCGATCCATGATGAGTCATGCAGATCTTCCAAACTCCTTTTGGGGACATGCCCTATTGACAGCAGCTTATACACTTAACCACGTTCCATCCAAAAAGGTTGAAAAGACACCATATGAGATATGGAGTGGAAAGAAACCACATCTGTCTTTTATGAAGATTTGGGGTTGTGAAGTCTATGTAAAGCGACAAATTACAACTAAACTTGAACCCAAATCTGACAAATGCCTATTTGTAGGATATCCTAAAGAAACAAGAGGATACTACTTTTATAATCCTTCCGAGGGCAAAGTGTTTGTCGCTCGAACTGGAGTCTTCTTGGAAAAGAATTTATTTCCAAAGGAATCAGTGGGAGGAGTGTGGAACTTGAAGAAACTCAAGAACCACCAAATGTTGGGCAAACTATGGAGGAACAAGAGCAGCAACCACAAGATGTTGTGGAAGAACAACCTGCTCAAGTAGAACAAGTCCAGCGTAGGTCAACCAGGATACGTCACGAACCTGAGAGATATGGGTATCTCATAACTGAGCAAGGTGACGTATTACTCATGGATCAAGATGAGCCTGTAACCTACCAAGAGGCCATAACTGGTCCTGAATCTGAGAAGTGGCTAGAAGCCATGAAATCTGAAATGGATTCCATGTACACAAACCAAGTTTGGAACTTGGTAGAGCCTCCTATAGGAGTCCGTCCTATAGGATGCAAGTGGGTCTTCAAAAAGAAGACTGACATGGATGGTAAATAGGGTTGGGAATAGGCTAGGCCGAGCAAGGCTTTGCTAAGCCTGAGCCTGGCCTGCCAAAAAATTGAAGGCCTAAGTCTGGCCTGTGGCCTGTCATAGGCTTATTTTTTAGGCCTAGGCCTGGCCTTTCGAAAGCCTGACATGGCCTATTAGCCTATTTAAAAGCCTATTTAACATGAATATATTTAAATAAATAATTATATTTACTTTTAAATATACTAATGAACTAACAAATCAATGATATTAAACTTCCTTTTGATATTTAACATGATATTTTAGAGAATTTGACTATATATGACATCGTATTTCAATTTTAGTTTATAATAATACATTTATATATGTGAAAAGTTAATGTAGATTAATAAAGTTAAACTACTGAAAAATTTAATAGATTTATAATTTAATCAAAGTACAAAATTTAATATATAATAATAATAAATATAAAAATATTATTCATATTTACTTAAATAGGCCGGCCTAGTAGGCCTAAAAGGCTTTTTCCATAGCCTGAGCCTGGCCTTTTTAGCTAAATAGGCTTATTACAAAGCCTTAGCCTGCTCTATTTAAATAAATAGGCCGGCCTGGCCTGAGCCTATGTAGGCTAGGCCGTAGGCCCCTGTAGGCCGGCCTGGCCTATTCCCAACCCTAATGGTAAAGTACATACCTACAAAGCAAGACTGGTTGCTAAAGGATATAAACAAATTCATGGGGTTGACTATGATGAAACCTTTTCACCAGTTGCAATGCTTAAATCTGTTCGGATTTTACTTGCTATCGCTGCATATCATGATTATGAAATATGGCAAATGGATGTCAAAACTGCTTTCCTTAATGGAAATCTCCTTGAGGATGTGTACATGACACAACCTGAAGGATTTGACATACCAAATGAAGCTCATAAGATATGCAAGTTACAGCGATCAATCTATGGATTGAAGCAAGCTTCCAGAAGCTGGAATCTTCGATTTGATGAAACTGTAACAAAATATGGATTCATTAAAAATGAAGATGAACCTTGTGTCTACAAGAAGGTTAGTGGGAGCATGATCGTTTTCCTAGTGCTATATGTAGATGACATATTACTAATAGGAAACGATGTCCCTACATTACAACAAGTAAAGACTTGGTTAGGGAAATGCTTTTCTATGAAAGATCTTGGTGAAGCAGCCTATATATTAGGAATAAGAATCTGTAGAGATAGATCACGAAAACTGCTTGGCCTAAGTCAGAGTACATATATAGATAAAGTGTTGAGACGCTTTAGCATGCATGATTCCAAGAAGGGACTCATACCAATGCAACATGGAATATGTCTTTCGAAGACACAATCCCCTTCATCTAAAGAAGAAAGGGAACGCATGAATAAGATTCCGTATGCATCAGCAATCGGATCTATTATGTATGCCATGTTATGTACTCGACCAGATGTCTCGTATGCTTTAAGCACAACGAGTAGGTACCAATCTGATCCCGGTGAAGCTCATTGGATAGCTGTCAAGAATATCCTTAAGCACTTGAGAAGAACTAAGGAAACATTCTTGGTATATGGAGGTGAGGAAGAACTTGCGGTTGTAGGGTACACCGATGCTAGTTTCCAAACCGACAAGGATGATTTTAGATCGCAATCTGGTTTTGTGTTTTGCCTAAATGGTGGCGCTGTAAGCTGGAAGAGTTCAAAGCAAGAGACAGTTGCTGATTCTACAACCGAAGCCGAGTATATTGCTGCCTCAAGTGCTGCAAAGGAAGCTGTTTGGATCAAGAAGTTCATAACTGAACTTGAAGTAGTACCTAGCATTGTTGATCCCATCAGTCTGTATTGTGACAACAATGGTGCAATTGCACAAGCTAAGGAACCTAGATCTCACCAACGATCCAAACACATACTTAGGCGTTTTCATCTCATTCGAGAGATAATAGATAGAGGAGATGTGAAAATATGCAAAGTACCTACACTTGACAATATTGCTGACCCGCTAACAAAGCCTCTTGCGCAGTTGAAGCATGATGGGCATACTAGGTCTATGGGTATTAAAGTAATGCCAGATTGGCTCTAGTGCTAGTGGGAGATTGTTGGTGTAAGCCCTAGAGGCCAATGACTTTAGTACTTGTATCGAATTAATTATTAATAATATATTGTTTCTTTTTATTAATAATCAAAGGCACTTTCTTTATTATGTTTGTAACGTTCAAAATAATGAAGTCCCTAGAATAGAAAGTCCGTTTAATATTAAGTGTGACTTAATCATGAGATTACGTTAAACAAAAATGACGCTATTCTTAAAGTATCCATAGTCGAGCTTTAAGGTGAAAAGGGATAACCTTAAAGCATAAAGACTATTATGAAGATAGACTGATGATCGCATCTCATGGATCATGGGATAAAGAGTTATCAAGTCTTGACATAGGTATAAGAAATATTAGGAGTAATATTTATACCGGATTGACCCGCTATGAGAGTACTACATGCAAAGTTATGCAAAGTGTCATAAGTTACTCTCATGGTGATAATGGTGTAAACCGCCCTTAGACCTGAAACCACTTTGTACCCTAGATGTGGAGTCAAGTACTTTGTTGCTGATCTAACGTTGTCCGTAACAGGATGACCATAAAGGCAGTTGATGGGTACTTCACAAAGCATGCTGAGGGACAGTAGTGACCTAGATGGAATTTGCCAATCCTGCATAACAGGATAAATGTCATGGGCCCAATATTGAACTGGACAAAGATGACACCAAGTATGCTTTGTGTTCAATATAGACATAAAGGGCAAAGGGGTAATTATACACGCATATATTATCACTAAGGTTATGTTATGATCACATGTTAATTTCTCATAACTTGGGTAGCAATGATGTGTTGCTAGATACCGCTCATTGTTTATTATATTAAATAAAGGATTTAATATAATTGCCAACGTTATGGAAACCTACAAGGGTCACACACATAAGGACAATCTAATATTGAGATAAAAAGGGAACACCGTAAGGTACGGTGTATGTGCAATGTGATAAGGGTATCACGGTAATTTAAATGAGCAAGAACACCATAGGTTATGGTGGGAGGGTGTGCACATGAGTAATATTACTCATGGGGGGTGCGCGCCCTAGTTCCTTGTTTCTTATTGGGCTTTGCCCAATAAGAGATATCTTAGTGCCCAAGACAAGAGTTGTCTTAATGCACAAGACAAGAAATATCTATAAATAGAGACCTCTTGTCATTGCTCAAAACACACCAAAAAAAGCACAAGAATATTTTAGAATTGGTATTCCAAAATAATTCTCTCTCTCTTTCTCAATATTCTTGCATAGCCTTCAAACATAAAGGGCTAGCACTCTATTGAAGGTGATTGTTCGTGTGGACTAGCTAGAGGCGTTGTTCTTCGTCATCAACGCTCGTGATCAGTCCGGTTCGTGATTAAAGTGTTGATCAGCCACCGTTCGTGAAAGAAAAGAAAAGGATATTCAACAAGAGGTAAAATCCTAAACACAAACTCATGCTCATTCGTAAGGATCATTAAAGGAAAATTTTATATTCCGCTGCTTTACTATTACTATTTTCCTTCAGTTTAAAGTTGTCGTCACTTGGGATTAGTGATTAGAGGGAGTTGGGTAGGTTCTCATATTCAGGGGGAGTTAGCCCTTGAGTAGAAGATTACTAGGATTAAGAAAAGGCATACATGCCAATAGGTGTTTGGTGTGGTTGTAAGACTAAGTATTAATTCAGAGTAGTAGTGTTCACTTCCTGGATTGGTATCCTCCAGAGTAGGGCTATTTGGCGCCGAACTGAGTTAACAAATCACTAGTGTTATTTATTGCTTTTATTTATTTACTTTAGTACTGCAATAAATCGTGATCCTCATAACCAGTTGTCGAACCAGTTGTCTAAGACATCTGGACTATAGACACATTGTCCTAGACATTGTGTACGACATTTGTCCTGCCAGAGAACAGAATTTCACATTGCAAGGGAACTATAACGCTACATTACCAAATAGGATTAGGGGAATGATTCAAAAAACACCTACCTAATTTCTATCCTTGATCTCTAAGTTTACTAACTATCTTTATTATATTTGTCATTTATTTTACTGCAACCTGTAACACCCGTATTTGTTTTTTTTATTTTAATTTGAGTTAGTTAGCCTTTTATCGTATTTTATTGATGGGTTAATAATTAATTAGACATTATGTGTATTTTAGGAAAGAGTAGAGTTTTGGATTGGGATAAGTTTTGAATAAGTGTAAGACATTATAAGAATTGGGCTTGAGTGTTAGTGGGCTTAATTTAATGAGAAGGGCATTATTGTCTTTGGTTAAGTTAGGTTTAGACTAGAGTGTGAGAGTTAGAGAGATAGTGCTCATAACTTTAGAAAAATAGAAAGAGGTATAGAGAGAAGGCTTGAAGAGAAGGAAGTAGAGGGAAAGACTAGAGAACTCAAGGGAAGAAGAAATCAGAGGATTCATCAATTCCTAAGGTTAGAGAGTAGTTTACAATTCATGTGAGATGATCAAAGAGGGGGGAAATGTATATTCTCCACACCCAAACCCTCTCATCTCTTTTTGGTTGGGGATGGGAATTGAGGTAATGTGTTTAATGCTTTAAACCGTGGTTGTTTGATGTTAACATGTTATTATATGATCCTATTTCGAATTTCTATGATCAAATTCGTGTGTTATGAGTGATTTGTTGTTGTTGATATTTAAAAATGGGTTTTGAACAAAATGAGGAAAAATCCTTACTTTTAGCTTGAAATGATGTTTGATGATGTTAAAGTTTGTACTTCTAATCTACTATGTGATATATATGCTTAAAGGTGATAGCTTTAGGAATTTATAACTTGAAAAATGTGATCTTTATGCAATTTAGTTTGAAACCCGAGAGCAGAGTATCAATTCTGGGCATGGTCGCTGGGAGCGGACGATTCTCCGCCGGGCGAGGACTCATGTTCTTGCCCAGCTGCCCAAAAATTCGATAGCTCGCCCGACGATTGGTAGCGAGTACCGGCGAATGATCCATCGCCAGTCCCCGCTGGGAGCGACGAAGCTCCTGGAACTCACCGCTACTCGTCGTTGTTGTCCGCCCGGCGAGGGTGATCTGATTTGAGAATTTATCTTAAGGTTTGCATGATAGATATAAGTTTATAACATGCTTAGATTTAATCTTGTAACATGCTATAGACTTGAATTGATTGAATCTTGAGATTATATGAGAATGATATGCTTATATATGTGTAGTTGATTGAAATTGAGTATGGTGATTTATGATTAACTAAGCTAATAAGTGTGGTTGTATCTTGCTTGAATGTATACCTTAATGATGATATGATGTTGTGAATTTGATGCGAATTGAGAAGGATTAATAGGGATGAGTAGCCAATTATTCATGAGTAGATGTAGAGTATTATCATCATTATTTGGTATGTGTACATTCATGCATTCATGAGTCAACTTGAGCGAGGTCCCCCATGACTTAAAACTGACTTGATGCGATAGATATATGTTTATCCTAATTTGATACGGGTACCACATGCATTAGATATGTCTAAGGTGACATACATTACGTGTTTGCATTAGTTGCATAGGAAGTTGTGCACTCTAATTGTTATTTGGTAATTGTGATTGTATTCCATTATGATTGTGAATGGTTGAATAATGTGAATTTGATATTAATGTCTTGATCAATTATTAATGAGTATGATACTATCATTATGTTGTATATTGCTAGTATATTTTAGCATGTGTATGAGCTAGTTATGCTATAATTGTTTACATAATGTAAGTGTATGCTGTGCTTATTATTATGAACCTGAATTGTAACTAACTCTCTATTTTTGTGTATGTCTATGGTTTGAGTCCAGATTCTTCACTTGAGGAGTGAGTCCGTGGCTTTGGAGATTAGCTTGTGATAACTAGTGTAGCTTGGTAAGATGAAGAGTAGGAGAATTCTAGAAGCTTAGAGGTCTAGGATTTGCTCTGGTACTTGTAACCTTGCTAGGACTAGTGTCTTAGTCTTCGTTTGTTTTGAGGCTTATGTATGACCTTGCTATTTATCTTATCTTACTTTTATTTGATATTTTGGATTATCTTGGATTATGTAGATATGTCTTCATTGTGGAAGTACCTAATTGAAGTTGTAATATGATTTATGACTTGCATGCTTGGATTTAATTATTATGAGAAATGATTATGATAACCTGATGCTTCCGTTGTCCTTATGTGAAATAAATGCATGCTCGTAATTGGATTTATAACATGTAATGCCTTGATTGTTTGTATGATTTATAATTTAAGTTAATTATTGCATGCGAATCAATTAGGAGCGTTACACAACCTATCCAAACTACAAAGTGAATGTAAAACAATCCTAATTCCTAAATAACACTAGTTACTTTGACACGATCCTTGTGGAGACGAATCTTTATAAATATTATTACTCGACAATAGACTAGTGCACTTGTTAGGATTAGAGATGGCAAAAAAAAGTTGTACCTGCAGATATCTGCGGATAGATAAAATCCGCAATGGGCAGGAAGCGGATAATTTAATGGATATCCGTGGATAAAATAAGTCGCTTCAACTATCCGTATTTAATGGATATGGATGCTAGTTTATTACTATCCGCGCGAGTTTAAATATCTCTACTTAAATAATTAGTCAAATCTAGTATTTTTCATGTATAAAAATAATAGTATTTTTATATTTTATGTTTTCTTTTCATATAGAGAAAACTTTTCATATTCTTTTTTTTTTTCATTTTTGAAGAAAAACTTTTCAGCTTCTTACATAGCCCTCATCTTTTTAATAAATTGTCATTTGAAGGTACTACTTACTTATAGCATTTTTATAAAAAAAAGAAATATATTAAAACTACACTGTATTGGTAAAAACCTTGAAAAAATATTCTTTTTCGGTTAAAAACTCACCACTAATATAACGCCATAACTAAAATATCTAGAATATTTAGTCAAGACATAAATAAGTGGTTCTGAGTACATAAAATTAACGAGTTTAAACAACTGAATTACAAGAATTTCTTACATCAATTGATGCATTTAAAGAATACAGCGGAAACAAATAAGATCCTAAGATAAACAGAATAAAACTAAAACAAAGAGGAAGACTAAAGTCTTCTAGTCCGATGATCCAAGCTCAGCTCCAATCATCAGCTCCCTCCTGGTCCTTGCTCCAGTTAACCTGTCTACCTAAAAAAATTGGTTTAGAGTGGGGTGAGACTACTAAGCCTCAGTGAGTCCTACTACCCTCCTAGAGGTGACTACACCGGGGGAGTCCTAATCAGTCATAACATACTAACGTAAATAACATAACATAAATAGAATAATATAAAGGTGTAACACAGCTTAATAAACTCTAATTCATTTTAACCACAAGAACACTCTGAGGTGAGCAGGTCTCAGAGGCCTGTCATATCCGTCAACCGATTCGGTCACGGCATGGAGCTCACAATAACATATCCTAATGGATTGTCCCATTGGGAGTCCATAACGCGACATCACAAATCGCTCATGATTGACTGACACTAAATTAGTTCTCACTACCATAGTTTCCCAAAACCCGGGGAGCATACAAACCTAATTAAATACTACGTTATACCCTAACGATCATCTGTGATTAACATTCTGTTCGACATTATATTAATTATATTACTGCAAATTATCTGGCTCTGATGAGGATATAAAACAAGTGTGTGAGACATTGTTAGAAATAGAAAATGTAGGTCAGTTCTGTACAAACTCGCTATGGCGAGTCACCAGCTCGCCATGGCGAGATTATAGGTCCTGACCTAAATCAACTCGCTGTGGCGAGCAGAAGCTCGCCATGGCGTGTATCATCAGCCCATAACCCAGCTCGCCATGAATACTCGCCAGCTACTCGCTATGGCGAGTTCATGTAGAAAATATCCTGTTTTGCAAAAATCATAATTTTCAAAGGAAACACCTACAATCCTCTTTTAAGCCAGTGCAGTAATGTAAAACACATAATATAAAACAGAATGGAGGGAAATTTGGGAGTTAATTCCCCTCACACAACTTTTCCTAATTTTTCCTAAGTGAACATGCAAATTCATAATTTTGGGGAAACTATCTACACTATCCTAAAGAACCCACCTGGAATTGAAGCTTTAACTTACATACCAGCTCTGCTACAGCATCAAAGCTTCCTGTCTAGAACTCAATTGAAACCCCAAACTTGTGTTCTTGAACAAAATGGAAAGGAATGGATTAAAGAGTGTTTAAGAGTTTACTGAGGTTATGGAATTGGAATAATCATCCCCAGCACTGAGAAGGGTTAAAAAGGAAAGGTCAGGAATAACTTACCAAGAGCTGGAAGTTGATCACAGAAGCAAAAGGACACATGCAGCAGCTACTGCGAAACTCACTGTAGCGAGTACTTCTGCTCGCCGAGCGAGCGCGACAGATATGAAGAACAAAGGTTCTGTCTTGCCAAAATCCCACTTTTCCATAGCACCCAGAGCCATACTAGTGCCTCCTAGCTCGTATTTTAGAGGATAAACATACATGCAACAAGAAATTCAAGGATGGGTTTAGGATTGAGTGATTGGAGTTAAAAAGAGGGATTTATGAGTTCATGAGAATTGGGTTTCTTACCTTGATTTCTTTGAGCAATAATGATTTAATCCAAAGATGGTGTCAACTTGCAGAGAGAAAATGATCACCATGTATTCCAAATCCTCTCATTGATGGTGAAAGATTTTTGAAACAAAAGGGTAGTTGCAAGGAAGGTTTTTTGGCCAAGAGGGAAAGGATTTGAAGAATGGAGCTTGCTTGATTCCTTGACTCATGGGGATTTCAGAATTGTTTTTGCATGTTTCAATTAGTGAAAAAATCATAAGACTTAGGAGAGGGGAAAGGTAATGGCGTGAGAAGAGAGAAGTGGTTTTAGTTTACTGATTTTTGATACTCAGGAAAATGGAAGTATGAATAAAATGAATACTTGTGTGTGTGGTTATAACTAAGGAAGGTGTGGGTCCCACCTCTTGAGAGGGAAGTTTGTGATTGGCTAAAGGGGTGAGTGGAGTTGGCGTGAGAGAGGAGATAGTGAGTAGAGGGAATTTGGTTTAATTCTTTACTTCCAAATATTTAGCTTAATCTTCCAATCAAGCTTCAAAATTGACTCTAATTAATATCCTTTTATTTATTAAAGTTTAGGATGTTACAATCTATCCCCCTTAAAGAAATTTCGTCCTCGAAATTCAGAATTCTTTCATTCCTCTTCCGAGTAGATCGTTTATATCTGCATTCAACATCCATACTTCTCCTATTCTCCAGTCAACTGTATTCAATCCCTTGGAATAGAATTTTCCTCTCTTTGGGGTCATCGACTAAATGTTGGTTAAGTGATTCACATCTCTATTTGGCCTCATGTTGCGCACTCTGATTCGAACACTTATTGTCATCCTCTGGGTTGTGCACTTATAACCCTACTACATAATCTCTGAGCAAGATCATACACCTTCTATTACTCTTGTCGGTATTACTTCAATTTAACTGGTTTAGGAGATCGGTATCTGGCCTGGTTAGGTACTCACAAAACTGATGGCGATGCTAAATAATTAACTGAAGGGTAAAAGCTTGAGTATTCCTATTGGCAAGTTCAAAATCTTCCTTTCTGAACATTATTATGCATGTCGTGTCAATTGTACCCCTGAACTACGTGTTGTCTAAATACTCCAGAATCGATCGAAATATAAAACGAGTGGAAAATTGTCTAAACACTACTGATTCTATTGCCAACGAGTTAGACTCATCCGCATATGAACCTGTAGTTATCCGATAAAATCCCACCTACAATTTTAATCCATTTTGGCACGACACGATGATCGAGTTCGCATTTTATTATGATTTTGATCTAACGATTTTCCATTTGTTTTATTTCAACAGGGAGAAGCTTTTGATTCTGTTTTCTTTATCGATAATTCAACTAAACAATTCCTTCGCACTAGATCAGCCAAAGATGAGGTATATATTATCATTACTGCAACTTATGTTATCTTCTAATTCACAAGTTTGTGATTGATTTGAATTTTGAGTATTTTAATTGAATTTTCATTTATTAAATTTTTTTTTGTTTGTGATAAGATATGGTGTAGTGAAAATCTTAAGAAAATGAAAATCTATTTTGAAATCTTATGAATTATCATGCAACATAAATATATTTTCAAATTTTATGAATAATTATGCAACATAAATCTTATGAATGATCATGAAATCTAATGAATAATCATAGCTATTGCATACTTATAACATAGGTTATGAATAAAGATTTTTTTAGGCATTTCACAAATTTTATGAATAAACCTTGACTTGTTAGTATGAATAAATATTATAAGTAATATAAGGAGACTAAAATTTACTATTCAAATTTTCTTTGTTTAGCTTGATTCCTTTGATGAGATGAATTTATCATTTATTAATTACATTTAGTTTATTTTTGAAGAATTAATTTTGTGTTTTTGATTATTAGATCATGAACCTGACTCGATTCTTTATTTTATCGTAGATTTGATTTTTAGTGGTTATGTTAGCTCTTGGACCCGAATCATGAGCAGTCTGTGCGTGCATGCAATCACACATTTTTTAATGTCTTAATGAATAAAATAATATATTGATATTATAAAAAATAAAGTTTCAATCTTTAAATTTTGAACCGTTAGACATAGATTGAGCGGTCAGAAATGCATGACTGCTGCTTCCATTAATTGCTGCACAGGATTCAAATCCATTAGCTCTTAACTACTTTATAAAAGACTATATCCAATTTATTTGTTGTCAAGTATTTTATTTATTTATTTACATTGGCAAGTCATTAAATTCATATCTCAACTAATTGGAACATTTTTTTTGGATGAAATTTCATGTAAGAATGCGATCATCCAAATGAGGTCCAACAACAACAATTGACCGAGGAGTTTAGGCTTCAGCCCAAACAAGTCAAATTTTGGTTCCAGAATAAGAGAACTTTGTTGAAGGTAATGATTCATTTTACTGGTTCTGAATTCAGTAAGATTTTAGTTGGGAGTTCTATATATCTGTGCGAGTTGGGATATATTCTGAGATTAATTTTCCATGGTGTGGAAGAAAATTACAGTCGCGGAAAAAGATTCGGCGATAAGTTTTGGAATGGAAAAACGATAGACGTTCTTTCTGTAGGTTTTCTGTTTTTGTGAGTTTCGTTCGTCGCGATGCGCGAGAACTGAACGTGTGTTTTGTTGTAAGAGGTTGTGGGAAATATCTTGTGAGGATAGACTTGGATTGATCCAATGGCTAGATTTGAATCTTAGCATGTTAACACTATTTGATCCAATGGCTAGGATGAAACAAGACCATTATTTAGTAGACTTTTGGAAGTCACTTTGTGGACTTAGAAAAATCACAAATTCACTTCTTCTTTCTCTCTTTGGCCGTGGCCTTCTTCTCCACCTTTCAATCTTGTGAAATTTTGCATTCCTTCACCATAATCATCAATTAGAAGCTTGGTTGAAAGCTTGAAGTTGTGAGATTCTTCTTCCTAAGGTAACTAAACCCATTCCCTATCCTTGTTTGGCTAAGATTCTTAGGGAGTTAGGATTTTTATGATTATGTTCTTGGGAGAAATTTCATAAGAATTGGTTTTGAATGGTTTTGTTCCATGAAAGTTGTTCATGAGGGATTAACAAACATGTCTAGGCTTAGTTGTTTTTGTTTTCCATGAGTGGTGAGAATCTCATGAGAAAAGTTAGGGTTTTGGTTTGGTTATGTATTGATCAATAACATGTTGTTAGGTTGTATGGTTTTGAAAAGTAACGTTGTTTTTGAACCTTTAGGCGAAAGGGAATGGTGTTGTATGGCTTCGTTTTAGAAAATCCGATGAAAAATATTTTGGTGTTTATGAAAATATTTCCTAAGTGTTTTGTGTGTTTTTGTATACCAAGAGGTGTAAAACTCTTGTGTTATGTGGTGTTGCTTTTTGCTTTGAAAACATGTTTGAAAATGGTTACAGGTCGGTTAAGGCCCGTAATAAAACTTGTGCTTGGGTTTGGTTTTGATTTTGGAAATGAAAACCAAATAACTTGCACTCGAAGCAACCAACATGCTTTCGGAAATGTATTGCTTTGTTGTGAAAACGGTTGTTGGGAACCAATACTATGCGTATGTAGTGTGTTGCGTGAAAAGTTGTTTGGGTAAAAAAATTGAGTAAAACAAGTTTTGCTGCTGCTGTCATGAAGAAAAACAGTCCTGTTCTGGTGTGGTAGCTCAGCGACGAGCTGGTAGCTCAGCGACGAGTTGGTCGCCAGCCTTCGCCTTGGGCGTGGAACTTCTGACTTGCCTTCGCCAGGTGGTCGCCCAGCAACCGATAGCGACCCTTGGGACCTAAAATTTTGGATTCTGATGTCCTAACTTGGTTTTTAGCTTTCTAATCCCTTTTTATTAATTTATGGAAGTGGTTGGGATTGGAAACGGGTTTATCGGGTACTCGAAAAGTACATAACTTATAACGCAAGAAAACGGCCATTTTGCATTTCAAATTGTTTAAGACTTTTGCCTATTGTTTTGGGTCCTAAAAATAGTACAAATAACTCATGGGGATTGATCAATACGGTAGTTTTTGGTATAGTATCCGAAAGAGTGGTTTTTCCTTAGGAACCTTTAGGTTTTTGGGGTTTTGGTGTAGTTTCAATACTATTGGTTGGAGAACAATGTATTGATTGTTGCGCTGCTTGTTTTAGGAAGCGCGTTGTGTTGTTTTGAGCGTGTGTTGTTGACGGAAGCTTGCCGAGGTAAGGGCTCCACTTTATTTCCGTCTTTTAAAACGGTTACGACATGCTTGGTTTTGCTGTTTATGCATTTGTTGTGTGCTTTGGCATGTTTGTACTTATGTATTCTCGTTGATGAGAACGTGGTTATAATTACGTGTGCAATTTACATATGATTAGGAAAATGTATGTATGTTGTGATGGTTTGTACATAGGCTTTAGGCTATGTGATTGTTTGCATGAGCATATATGAATGCGTACGTCGGATAGGACTACGCGGGGATTTTGTCTATGTGACTATCCTGTATATGCCAAAGAAAATATATGCCATGCATTTCATAGTTGCGTGCCTAGGTGTATGTCTGTGTGACTTTGCCTACGTACCGGGCGTTTGACTGTGTGGTTTCGCCAAATCCTACTGGATTTTATTGAGTTGGTGTTTGTCTGTGTGGCTCACCTGGTGTTTGTCTGTGTGGCTCACCTGCCCTTTGTGGCCTTGTGAGGGTAGTGTTTGACTGTGTGGCTTCGCTTACCCTACGACTCTTTTTAGAGGTTGAATTCCGGAATTAAATTCATGCATGTGGTAGCTTGGATAGTACCACGCCCATTGTAGAAGTCTGCATTAGGCTTGGTGTGTATTATATGTGTAAGCCCGTTGGTGGGAATTGCTTTGGTGGTTAAGAGCTTTCTCTTGTGTTTGTGGAATTATTGTTATGTGTACAATCTTTTGCACCGGTTATGTATATATATAACCTGTATTTTGTGGTGACCCTTTCTTTCATTTGCGGGCTCATCCCACCCAGATGATGGGTTAGGTCGTGGTGACGACGGTGGCTGTTCCAGGCCCCAGTGAGATGTTGGAGCTTTAGCTTAGTTAGACTATGCGCCGGTGTGGGTTGTACACCGTGCTTTTTAGGTTTAGGCATAAGATTCTAACTTGTGTTGTTGTAAGTATTTGAATACTTAGACTTGGATTGTAATTATTCAGTAATACACTTTGCTTGTCGAAGCACCTTATGGTAATGAGTTCTTTTGTATATTTGAATGCCGGCTCATTTAAAATCTTTTATGCGTAACTCTGATGTGTATAAAAAAAAATAAATAGAATGCCTTTTCTGGCCTTTGAAAAACGGGTTGTTACAATTGGTATCAGAGCACGGCTTTAAATCTTCAAAGGGAAAGTGTATACTTGAGTCGTTAGTCCTGAGTCGGTTAGAACGTAACTAGTGTTGAGTTAGTTCTAGTGTTTGTTTGGTGTCGGGTCATGGGTTAGTAATCCGTTGAGTGAGATATTCTGTCAGGATTCAGAATTGCTTGATTAAGGATCTAATCAAAAGGATTGGTATGTACAGGAAATCATGCCGCCAAGAAGGGCGAATCCAGTCCCTGTAGTACCAGAGGTTGATGTGAATCAGATGGCTTATGCCATGCATACAATGGCAGCTGCTGTGACTGCGCAAACTCATGCTAAGGCGCAGAGGGATGTAGAGAAGCGTGAGAGGGAGATCATAGCTGCTGCATTTCGGGTTCTTACGAGTTTCAATCAGCAGACTCCTCCAAAGTTTAACGGGGAGGGTGGTCCAGAAACGGCTGATCTGTGGCTTCAAGCAATGGAGCGGATCTTTGGGGCTATCCATTGCCCGGAAGGAGAAAAGGTGGTGTTAGCTACCTATCAGTTGCAGGGTAGTTCTGAATATTGGTGGGGGAGCACCAGGCTCCTTATGGGAAATGCTGATGAGGAGGTAAATTGGGAGAACTTCAAGAGGAGGTTTTTTAGCTAAGTACTTTCCCGAGACTGCGAGGGAGAGGTACGGAGAGGAGTTCCTGCAGCTGCGGCAGGGGGGCATGAAAGTCGAAGCCTATGCCAAAAAGTTTGAGTCATTATCCCGTTACTTCCGTTTCTTTAGAGACGGGATAGATGAGACCTATATGTGTCGTCGCTTCCAGGATGGTTTGAGGTATGAACTGCAAGATGCAGTGGTGCCGTTGGGCATTCGTCAGTTTCAAGTCTTGGTAGAGAAGTGCCAAGAGGTGGAGGATATGAGGAAGAAGCGGGAGAACCGCCAGGGTGATTTTAGTGCTGGAGGACCTAGTAATTCAAGTGGTCAGAATCCGAGTTCGGGTCAAAATAAGAGGAAGCAAGGGAATAAGTCTGATAACCGTTCCCAAAATAATAGAGGACCGGGTCGCTCTGAGAATCAAGAGACTCAGGGGAGTCGAGGTGGAGGGAAGCAAGGTTGCTTCAGATGTGGGCAAGCGGGGCATTATGCAAACGAATATCCGAGTCCGGGGGATATTTGTTTCAACTGTCGGAAACCGGGTCATTTTGCTAGGGATTGCAAAGCCCCAAAGGCCGGGTCGTCGGCGGATGTGGCACAAGGAGCTCGACCCGCTGCTAGAGGAGGTGCCTACTGTATGGGCACTGGAGTGAGCGGTCAGACCGATAATGCCATGCATGAGGATTACTAGTTGCAGGTAACACTTTACTGCATTGATTATTGTTTGGGGGCAACCCACTCTTGCATATTTGGATGTATGCTGTTTGTTTGGGTTTTGTTTGTTTGTCGTGGCTTTTATTTTGTTTTCAATGTTCTACTATGTAAAGGACTTAGTAGTAGTTATAGCATGTTGCGCTGTTAGATGATACTCATTGGATGTTTCATGAGTGGAAGCATGAGAGTTTAAGTGACGTATTGGAGAAATTGAGGAAAATATTGAAAAAAAAACCTCGAAGGAAGTGTTGGACCATTGTGCCTCGGAGGACCTTGAGCACAAGTGGAATGAAGTATCACTTAAGTTGGGTAAAGATGGTCTAAACCACCATCATGATTGTCGACTGTCTATTGACAAATTGAGGGACTGGCCGTCCTTAATTTATTGTTGATGGTAGACGGGAATCGTGTTGATTGGAATTGACTAGTTTTGCTAACTTTGGTGGTGCACAAAGAGTGCTGTGTTTCTTTTTGGAGTGGCGACCTTGTTAAGGGTTGCGGGATAGGGCACGGGTATGCCTGTGTGTTGGTGATAGCATGTGTGTGGCTTCACCCGGTGTTAGTTGTGGTGCGGCTACACCTAATCCTGAGGGATTTTGTCGTGTTGGTAATGGTAATAACTGGTTGGGTTGTTACTCTTATTTTTAGTTTCGAGGACGAAACTTCTTTTTGGAGGGTAGTAATGTAAGACCCAAGATTTTACTGTGCGGTTTTCCTAAGGAACTTTAGCGTCGGCTAAGTTTTAGGGTTTTTAGTAGAACGGTTTTGTGTGTATCGTCGTAAAAATGAGATTTTTGCTGAAACGGAGCCTGTTTTGTGCTCGAGCGCTGGAAAGGCACAGACTTCCGGGCCGTGATCCTCTTTTAAGTATGAGGAGATTTCTGTGAAGCCAGAAATCCGAGTTTTGGGTTATTCTCGTCTTTGGAAAAACGAGTAGGAATTTTACCCGCTGTTGTAAAATTTTACTGGTTCTGAATTCAGTAAGATTTTAGTTGGGAGTTCTATATATCTGTGCGAGTTGGGATATATTCTGAGATTAATTTTCCATGGTGTGGAAGAAAATTACAGTCGCGGAAAAAGATTCGGCGATAAGTTTTGGAATGGAAAAACGATAGACGTTCTTTCTGTAGGTTTTCTGTTTTTGTGAGTTTCGTTCGTCGCGATGCGCGAGAACTGAACGTGCGTTTTGTTGTAAGAGGTTGTGGGAAATATCTTGTGAGGATAGACTTGGATTGATCCAATGGCTAGATTTGAATCTTAGCATGTTAACACTATTTGATCCAATGGCTAGGATGAAACAACACCATTATTTAGTAGACTTTTGGAAGTCACTTTGTGGACTTAGAAAAATCACAAATTCACTTCTTCTTTCTCTCTTTGGCCGTGGCCTTCTTCTCCACCTTTCCATCTTGTGAAATTTTGCATTCCTTCACCATAATCATCCATTAGAAGCTTGGTTGAAAGCTTGAAGTTGTGAGATTCTTCTTCCTAAGGTAACTAAACTTATTCCCTATCCTTGTTTGGCTAAGATTCTTAGGGAGTTAGGATTTTTATGATTATGTTCTTGGGAGAAATTTCATAAGAATTGGTTTTGAATGGTTTTGTTCCATGAAAGTTGTTCATGAGGGATTAACAAGCATGTCTAGGCTTAGTTGTTTTTGTTTTCCATGAGTGGTGAGAATCTCATGACAAAAGTTAGGGTTTTGGTTTGGTTATGTATTGATCAATAACATGTTGTTAGGTTGTATGGTTTTGAAAAGTAACGTTGTTTTTGAACCTTTAGGCGAAAGGGAATGGTGTTGTATGGCTTCGTTTTAGAAAATCCGATGAAATTTTTTTTGGTGTTTATGAAAATATTTCCTAAGTGTTTTGTGTGGTGTTTTTGTATACCAAGAGGTGTAAAACTCTTGTGTTATGTGGTGTTGCTTTTTTCTTTGAAAACATGTTTGAAAATGGTTACAGGTCGGTTAAGGCCCGTAATAAAACTTGTGCTTGGGTTTGGTTTTGATTTTGGAAATGAAAACCAAATAACTTGCACTCGAAGCAACCAACATGCTTTCGGAAATGTATTGCTTTGTTGTGAAAACGGTTGTTGGGAACCAATACTATGCGTATGTAGTGTGTTGCGTGAAAAGATGTTTGGGTAAAAAAATTGAGTAAAACAAGTTTTGCTGCTGCTGTCATGAAGAAAACCAGTCCTGTTCTGGTGTGGTAGCTCAGCGACGAGCTGGTAGCTCAGCGACGAGTTGGTCGCCAGCCTTCGCCTTGGGCGTGGAACTTCTGACTTGCCTTCGCCAGGTGGTCGCCCAGCGACTGATAGCGACCCTTGGGACCTAAAATTTTGGATTCTGATGTCCTAACTTGGTTTTTAGCTTTCTAATCCCTTTTTATTAATTTATGGAAGTGGTTGGGATTGGAAACGGGTTTTTCGGGTACTCGGAAAATACGTAACTTATAACGCAAGAAAACGGCCATTTTGCATTTCAAATTGTTTAAGACTTTTGCCTATTGTTTTGGGTCCTAAAAATAGTACAAATAACTCATGGGGGTTGATCAATACGGTAGTTTTTGGTATAGTATCCGAAAGAGTGGTTTTTCCTTAGGAACCTTTAGGTTTTTGGGGTTTTGGTGTAGTTTCAATACTATTGGTTGGAGAACAATGTATTGATTGTTGCGCTGCTTGTTTTAGGAAGCGCGTTGTGTTGTTTTGAGCATGTGTTGTTGACGGAAGCTTGCCGAGGTAAGGGCTCCACTTTATTTCCGTCTTTTAAAACGGTTACGACATGCTTGGTTTTGCTGTTTATGCATTTGCTGTGTGCTTTGGCATGTTTGTACTTATGTATTCTCGTTGATGAGAACGTGGTTATAATTACGTGTGCAATTTACATATGATTAGGAAAATGTATGTATGTTGTGATGGTTTGTACATAGGCTTTAGGCTATGTGATTGTTTGCATGAGCATATATGAATGCGTGCGTCGGATAGGACTACGCGGGGATTTTGTCTGTGTGACTATCCTGTATATGCCAAAGAGAATATATGCCATGCATTTCATAGTTGCGTGCCTAGGTGTATGTCTGTGTGACTTTGCCTACGTACCAGGCGTTTGACTGTGTGGCTTCGCCAAATCCTACTGGATTTTATTGAGTTGGTGTTTGTCTGTGTGGCTCACCTGGTGTTTGTCTGTGTGGCTCACCTGCCCTTTGTGGCCTTGTGAGGGTAGTGTTTGACTGTGTGACTTCCCTTACCCTACGACTCTTTTTAGAGGTTGAATTCCGGAATTAAATTCATGCATGTGGTAGCTTGGATAGTACCACGCCCATTGTAGAAGTCTGCATTAGGCTTGGTGTGTATTATATGTGTAAGCCCGTTGGTGGGAATTGCTTTGGTGGTTAAGAGCTTTCTCTTGTGTTTGTGGAATTATTGTTATGTGTACAATCTTTCGCAGCGGTTATGTATATATATACCCTGTATTTTGTGGTGACCCTTTCTTTCATTTGCGTGCTCATCCCACCCAGATGACGGGTTAGGTCGTGGTGACGACGGTGGCTGTTCCAGGCCCCAGTGAGATGTTGGAGCTTTAGCTTAGTTAGACTATGCGCCGGTGTGTGTTGTACACCGTGCTTTTTGGGTTTATGCATAGGATTCTAACTTGTGTTGTTGTAAGTATTTGAATACTTAGACTTGGATTGTAATTATTCAGTAATACACTTTGCTTGTCGAAGCACCTTATGGTAATGAGTTCTTTTGTATATTTGAATGCCGGCTCATTTAAAATCTTTTATGCGTAACTCTGATGTGTATAAAAAAAAAAAAAAATAGAATGCCTTTTCTGGCCTTTGAAAAACGGGTTGTTACACATCACCTTCAACAATGTTCTCTTATTTTGGAACCAATATTTGACTTTTTTGGTTTGAAGCCCAAGCCCCTCAGCCAATTATTGTCGCTGGGCCTTATTTGGATGATCGCATTCTTTCATGAAACTTCATCCAAAAAAATGTTTCCAATTAGTTGAGAGACGGACTTAATGACTTGCCAATGTAAATGAATAAATAAAATGAACTAGACAACTGATAAGTTGGAAATAGTCTTTTAGTAAGTAGCTAAGCGCTCAGCCAATTCTTACATGAAATTTCGTGTAAGAATGCGATCATCCAAATGAGGCCGAACGACAACAAACTGACTGAGGAGTTTAGGCTTCGGCCGAAACAAGTCAAATTTTGGCTCCAGAATAAGAGAACTTTGTTGAAGGTAATGATTCATTCACTATAGTTGTATAAGATAAGATACAACTATAGTGAAAAAGAATCATCACCTTCAACAATGTTCTCTTATTTTGGAACCAATATTTGACTTGCTTGGTCGGAAGCCCAAGCTCCTCAGCCAATTATTGTCGCTGGGCCTTATTTGGATGATCGCATTCTTCATGAAACTTCATCCAAAAATATGTTTCCAATTAGTTGAGAGATGGACTTAATGACTTGCTAATGTAAATGAATAAATAAAATGAACTAGACAACAGATAAGTTGGAAATAGTCTTTTAGTAATTAAGTAGATAAGTGCTCAGCTAATTCTTACATGAAATTTCATGTAAGAATGCGATCATCCAAATGAGGCCCAACGACAACAATTGACTGAGGAGTTTAGGCTTCATCCCAAACAAGTCAAATTTTGGTTCCATAATAAGGGAACTATGTTGAAGGTAATGATTCATATACTATAGTTGTATAATATAAGATACAATTATAGTGAAAAAGAATCACCACCTTCAACAATGTTCTCTTATTTTGGAACCAATATTTGACTTGTTTGGTCTGAAGCTCAAGCTCATCAGCCAATTGTTGTAGCTGGGCCTTATTTGGATGATCGCATTCTTTAATGAAACTTCATCCAAACAAATGTTTCCAATTAGTTGAGAGATGGACTTAATGACTTGCCAATGTAAATGGATAAATAAAATGAACTAGCTAGACAACAGATAAGTTGGAAATAATCTTTTAGTAAGTAGCTAAGTGCCAACAGATCTGAATCATGTGCAATCAGTGAATGCATGCAATCATATTGACTGCTCGATTTAGATCAAACGATGTAAAATTTAAAATTTAATGAACTTTGAAGAGGTGATGACTTCATTTGAGTCGGATTGCCTGATTATGGGTAAGTTTTCTGCTAGTTTCTTATATAGTTGACTTCTTCATAACTCCCCTTAGGCGGACTGTTTGATTATTATGGGTAAGTTTTCTCCCGTATGAATAATATTTGTCTTTTACATTCGATGCAGTTATATAATGAAAACTAATTAAGAAGGTTAGTCTTAATTGAAAGTATAACATCTTCAAACTTTCAACATGGTGTGGTGACTTGTTGGAATGATATGAATAAACTATTTTTGTAGAAATTCTTTCTTGCATCAAGAATCGCATCAATAAGAAAAGAAATTTGTGGCATAAGGCAGAAATTTGGTGAGACTTTACATGAGTATTGAGAGAGATTAAAACGGTTATTTGTGATCGTAAAAAAAAGGTTATGTGCGAGCTGTCCACATCATCAAATCAGTGACCAGTTACTTAATCAATATTTCTATGAAGGAGTTCTTCCTATGGACAGAAGTATGGTTGGTGGTGCCTTGGTAGACAAAACTCTTGATGCTGCGAGAAATCTCATTGAAAATATGGCAGCAAATGCACAACAATTTGGTACTGGGATGGAAGGTCATTCAAGGGTATTCAATGAGGTTCACACCTCTCTTGCTGATCAATAAAGAGTCGAAAATAGGTTGGAAGAACTTACTTCATTGGCGAGACAATTGGCCTTTGGACAACAAAAGCAAGGTGTGGCGAAGTTAAGTGGAATTTGTACCTCAGCTGACCATCATACTGACGAATGTCCAGCACTTCAAGAAACTTCATCTAGTGATCTAGGACAAGCTCCAGTTAATGGCGTTTTTATTTTTCCTATTATGAATGTCATTAGCAATAAATTGCTCAATACAAGGGGGTACATCAATATAAATAGTGGGACTAGCAGAATAAGGGGAAAACCGCGCTAAAGCATGAGCTACCTCATTGGCTTGTCTCCTGTTAAACTCAACCCGAGAGTTCGTAAAGGATGAAGTAAAGAGTCTTCTAGTAGTTGTCATGACCTGGCCAAACTCTGTAATATCCTACTATCAATGTCAATGTCAATGTAATTTGTAATTAAGTAGGCCATGCTACATTATATTGGTAACAAATTAAGAGCCAAAAACAAAATTTCAATTATTGCATGACGCAACCACAAGAACCCTTTTAAAATACGTTTATCAATTTTTAATTAAGTTTTGTGCTCCCAAATTAACCTCGGAAGCAACATCAATGCAAGAAGCACTTGATAACTACACATTGAAGATAGTTCTTCAAATTAAAAATACATTTTACAATAATAACAATCAGGATGCAGCAGGACAAATAACAGTAGCATGTTCTCTTTAAGTTTGGGAATATAGTATACCTTGGATTTCAACAATTCTATGATCTTATATAAATATTCTATTTTATGCAAGGCATAGTCAACTTTTTCATCTAAGCCCTTGTTACTTATATTTTCAGAAGGCAATGCTTGCTCAATTTGTATAAAAAAATGAAATGAGCAATTATGTGCAACCATGACCAAGGTATAACGAAATGATCTAATTGATATTGACACATTAATAAATCTATAAATTATAGATATTGCACCAAATCCTAATATCTATAATTTGAATAGAAATATCAAATATATTTATTGATTTTCCATTACAACTGAACGCAAAATTAGATTAAGATATGTTTATTACAACATAAAACAAACTAACGTATTACTTTTGACATAAAAAGTACATTAAAAGTAATAAAACAGTAACGACAGCGACATATCCGTCATCGACATCTCCTTTTAAGAGTGCAAAATGATGGAAGTTAGACGAACATCTTTTGGAGATGCAAAATTCAATAATTCTCCGAAGAAATATGGAATACAAGATGATGTATCCTCCTTAGTTAGTCATAGCAATCTCAATAGGCTCCGGAAAGTCCTTTGTAAATTAACATGACATTCTTAATCATCATCATCAAAGAACATACATATAACTTTTTTTTTGTTAAAAGTTGTTACAAGATAGTTTTGCTGACGACTTGTAACAAAAAAAATTGTTGCAAAAAATAATATTCCTTGTAGTGTCAACGGATTATGCCGTTGTTTACGTCTGAAATAACCAAAATAATAAAAACTAAACAAAATAAATAAGAGATTGGTTGAACCCTTGTAAATTGTAATAGCCGTCCAAGACCAATATTGGTCCCCGTCCAAGACCATCGACCGTTACCAAAGACCATAAATTATAACCACTGACCAAATTCAAAATTTTGCCAAAAATGGTATTTGTGTTTTTACACAAATACAATTCACGAAATGATAAAATGAAACCGGTATGATAGAGAAATTTATAAAACAAGAAAAAAGGAGGAAAAAATAAAGGGTTAAATAAGTTTTTGGTCCCTATAAATATGTTGAATTTCGTTTTTAATCCATATAAAATATTTCAGCAACTTTTGGTGCTCCAAATATTTTCTATTTCAATTTTTGGTCCTACTCTTAATCTAACTCTTGTGTACTTTCAAATTTTTAATAATTTTTTATTATACGTGTTTATAATATTGTAAGAACCTCTCCCATAAAAAAATTAGAATTTTTTAACATAAGATGAATGATTTATTAATTTTATAGCACATATAACTTAAAAATTCATATTTAATTCATCCCTCATTGAAAAAAAAATTGTGTAAGAGAGATTTTATAGGGACTACAAACAAAAGATTTAACCCAAAAATAAATTAGAACCATTTTGTTATTTTTGTTTTACTTTATCCATTTTTCAAATAAATACCGTTTTAGAAACTTTGTCACCTTTTCTTCTTCACAACTTTGAACACACGAACACACCTTTCTTCCTTTATATTTATGCTAAGTTACCTAAATTCCAAAAATCATTGTCCTTTCTTTTTAACATGCACCAATGACTTGTAGATAACTATCTGATACGCGACCGCTAAGGACCGTCTTGAAAACAGGTAAAGGAATTTGACCTTAACCGCGACATGTCGGTAGAAACAAAGTTATTAAGATACAGAGGAACTTGACCCTAACCGCGACCTGCCGGTAGAACCAAAGTTATCAAAGAAAGTGCGACTCTAACCGCGACCTGCCGGTAGAACCAACACTATAAAGTTCTTCTCTCAAGAACAAAATTCTTATCACAAGAACAAAGTAAAAGTTCTCACAAGAGAAACTTTCAAATTTGATTAAACTTCCAGTTGTCCTATTTCATGAAAACACATTATAATATATAGAGCTCCTCTGAGTAACTCAATAGACCATAATAAATTAAAGAAACAAAATAACTAAATATACTATAACTTATGCTTTATTAGAGGAAATGCTAGATGTGATTGAAGCAATAAGACACGACCCTTCAATAGACCAAGCTACCCTTCTGAATGCTCATATTCATTACTCATGAACCAAATAATTCAAATAATGAAGTATGAGCTGTTACCCAAATTTATTCATGCAATGTAATTATTTCCATGAATTTCATAGCCAATCCCATGGTCCAATAGCAATTAAGATGCTTCTCCATGAACAAACCCTTTAGTTCTCAAACTGACGTGAATTGGTTCATCAAGGAATTGGATTCATGATTTTCAAAGCCAAGCAAATTGTGAGTAGAATTTAATTAAAAGACCATGAAAATTTAAAATGAATAGAATATTCATTTATTTTTATTTTTATATGTTTCCTTCCACATGCTTAGTGAATTCACGACCTCATCACTATCTCTAACAATTTACTTACTAAAATGGAGCATTTTTTTTTAATTCTATTACTAGAGTAGTGTAGTTTTCAAAAAAAATGACAAAAGTGTGTAAGTCATATTTACAAATGACGAATTACTATTGTTTTTTAATAAAATTGAAGTTGTCTATGGCACATATATACTACTTTGCAGTTATTATTTTTCAAAAGTTGATTTACAGTGACAGATAATTTGTCACTGAATGTCAAATATCTGTAGATATAGATCAAGACTTCTCTTTGTTTTACTAGACAATATATTTATGTTCTACCTATGGCCGATGGATAATGTCCATCACTATAAGTCGATTTTTTTTTTCTTAAAAAAAAATCGCAATGTAGACTACGACTTTGTTTTATACAATGATAAATTGTCATTTGAAGGTACAACTTACTTACAACATTTTTATAAAAAAAAAGAAATATATTAAAACTACACTGTATTGGTAAAAACCTTGAAAAAGTATTCCTTTTTTGGTTAAAAACCCACCACTAATATTATAATTTTATTAAGTAATTAATAAAATTGATACCTAAAAATAGTATAGAAAACAATAATAAGTTACCATGTTAAATTGATACCTAAAAAAAATAGAAAACAATAATAAGTTACCATGTATATCATTTCTAATGTTGAAATAGTCCTTTCCCCCATTAAATTCACAGCGATTACAATGACTGAGAAACCGAGGTGATAGAGAAAATAACAATATAGAAAACATGTACAATAATAAGTAATTAATAAAATTGATACATAAAAGTAATATGGAAAACAATAATAAATTACCATGTACTATATAATTTCTCTTATAGTAATTTACAATTAAAGTTAAGCTTTTAAATTATTAGCTTAAATGTTCAAAGTTTAATTTTTTTTTGGGATGTTACTGGTTCATTGTATATAGTCCTTTGTTTATAAATACCGCTTTGTCACCCAATTGTATGCATGTTTCTCTTTCTCCTCTTTCTTTCTTTTTCATTGTAGAGAACGAAGCAAGTAGCTGAAGTGGAATCACCAGATCTCTTTCTCTCCGATGGAGTTTTCCATTTCCGTTATTTGTACCTTCCTCCTCTTCTTCTTCTACCTCTTATCTCCTCAAGCTATTGTTCGTTTTCTCTCTATTCAATCCATTTCGCATTTGATTGCGATTTCGATCTAACGATTTTCCTTTTGTTTGATTTCTACAGGGAGAAGCTTCTGGTTTTGTTTTCTTCATCGATAGTTCAATTAACCAATTCCTTCGCACTAGATCATCCAACAATGAGGTTTAATCATTACTGTATCTTATGTCATCTTCTAATTCACAACTAGGTGATTGATTTAAATTTTGCGTATTTTAATTGCATTTATTAAATTTTTTAGTTTGTGATAAGATATGGTGTGGTGAAAATCTTAAGAAAATGAAATCAAAATATATTTTGAAATCTTAGCAAAATAAATCTATTTTAATATTATATATGCAGTGATCTTAAAAGCATAAGAACAACAACTCTAATATTCGGTTACTAGAAGATCACATAGGAACAATTACTAACAGAAGTCAGATTCCCCTATCGAGATTAATCACCATTAGAAAACAATTTATTTCACATGCTTAGTGCTAATTAATAATTATTTGTATATATTACCTATAGAATCAACACGAAAAGTAAAATAACAATAATCTTCGTTTGGAGAATGAAAGGCTTCATAATGAAAACCTCCCAATGAAAGAGGCCATAGAGGCCACAAATTGTGAACCTTGTGGGGGTCCCCCTTTTCATATGGAAGAGCACGAACATTACACTTTGTGCTTGTATTGTTCATGTTCTTCCATAGGAAAAAGGAGACCCCCCACAAGGTTCACACTTTATGGCCTTCAGTGCCTCTTTCATTATGAGGTTTTCATTTGGAAGTCTTTTATTCTCCAAACGAAGATTATTGTGTTATTTTGTTTCTTGTTTTGATTCTATAGGTAACAAATACTAATAATTATTAGCACTAAGCATGTGAAATAAATTTTGTTGAGGAAAAAATTATTTTGTTCTCTAAATATGAGTCAATATATGCCATCATTATTATTAGTGTAGTGTATGATGTTATAAAAACTTCAAAAATAGTTGTACATGCATATTTTGTGTTATTGATACAAACACAAAATTTATTTGAAGATAAAAGTAATTAATATTAATATGAAATATATTTAATGATCAAACTATGGTAAAAGACACATTAAAAATTATTTTATATGAGGACCAAAACCAAAAAACAAAGGAAATTGAGGGACCAAAACCAAAAATCTAACTTTATAGAAAACATAAATCCCTAAAATTCCAAATTCATAAACAGAAAAAAGAAGGAAATTAACGTTGCGTGCTATATGAGCCATAGTTCGAGTCCAAATGTGTTTGTTCGGTATGTTATGTATGATCACAACAACTTGATGTTCCCTCATGTATTGTTATATGCAACGGAGAATACCCCTCCAATGAGAGAGCTGAGCATTTATTGTGGACCGGAAAACTCTCCATATGTATGTAACTTAGTAGTCTTGAAAGGTTTCTGAAGCCGAAAACTCGGATTTTTACCCCCAATTATCCATGGCCAAAACTCGACTTCGGCAACCTTTCAAGACTACTAAGTTACATACATATGGAGAGTTTGTCGGTCCACTCATCTGCCATAATAAATGCTCAGCTCTCTCATTGGAGGGATATTCTCCGTTGCATATAGCATCGCATGAGGGAACATCAAATTGTTGTGATCATACACAACATACTGAACAAACACATTTGGACTCGAACTATGGCTCATATAGCACCAACATCAATTTCCTTCCTTTTTTGGTTTATGAATTTGGGATTTTAGGGATTTAGTTTTCTACAAAGCTAGATTTTTGGTTTTGGTCCCTCAATTTCCATCCTTTTTTGGTTTTGGTCCTCATTGATCTACTCAGCATCTTTATTTGCCAGCTCATAAATGCCACGTGTGACACTGTTTGCCACATCGGCATTTTTGAAACGGTAGCATACTGCAGTGACTACAAACAAAATCTTTTTTGCACATGCAGAGACTTATTTGCAACAAAAAATGATACATGGACTAAAACCAAAAATTCGCAAATATACTGGGACAACAATGATATTTAACCCATTGTCATACCATTATACAGTACTGCATTTATACTTATAATAACCTGTGTTATCGGTGTCTATTTTCCCGTCAACCTCTGATCCAAAACATAGTTTGAGATATTTTTCACTCCATGAAACTTGTAAGAAGTTTGGAAATTTTCTCAATATGTAAATATATATGTGACTATGTATAGGTAAAAATTGAATAAACTAATGCAATTGAAACCATAATTATTTAAAGGATAAATAGGTTAATACCCTTTGTAATGTGGGCGAGTTTTGGTTTTACCCCCTATAAATATTTTTTGTCTGACACGCCCCTTGCAATGTTGATTTTTTTTTTCTAGTTCAATTTTACCGCCTGCAAGGGAGTAACGACCTACATTACAGGGGGTTGCAGGTGGGGGGGGGGGGTAAAATGAACTAGGGAGGAAAAAAATAACATTGCAAGAGGCGAGTCACCAAAAACAAATTTACAGGGGGGAAAAAACAAAACTCACCTATATTACAGGGGGTATAAGCCTATTTATCTTTATTTAAATTGGATAAGCATTTTCTTAAGAAAGTTGTCCAAACCAAACAACTATATTATCGTGTTTCACATTTTATTATGATTTTGATCTAACGATTTTCCTTTTGTTTTATTTCAACAGGGAGAAGCTTTTGGTTCAGTTTTCTTTATCGATAGTTCAATTAAACAATTCCTTCGCACTAGATCAGCCAAAGATGAGGTATATATTATCATTACTGCATCTTAGCATCTTATGTTATCTTCTAATTCACAAGTTTGTGATTGATTTGAATTTTGAGTATTTTAATTGAATTTTCATTTACTATTTTTTTTTTGTGATAAGATATGGTGTAGTGAAAATCTTAAGAAAATGAAATCAAAATCTATTTTGAAATCTTATGAATTATCATGCAACATAAATATATTTTCAAATTTTATGAATAATTATGCAACATAAATCTTATGAATGATCATGAAATCTTATGAATAATCATAGCTATTGCATACTTATAACATAGCTTATGAATAAATATTTTGTTACGCATTTCACAAATTTTATGAATAAACCTTGACTTTAGTATTCAAAAATTTATTATAAGTAATGTACGGAGACTAAAATTTATTATTCAATTTTTCTTTGTTTAGCTTGATTCCTTTGATGACATGAATTTATCATTTATTAATTACATTTAATTTATTTTTTAAGAATTAATTTTGTGTTTTTTATTATTAGATCATGAACCCGACTCGATTCTTTATTTTATCGCAGATTTGATTTTTAGTGGTTGTGTTAGCTCTTGGACCCGAATCATGTGCAGTCTGTGCGTGCACGCAATCACACATTTTTTACTGTCTTAATGAATAAAATAATATATTGATATTATAAAAAAAAGTTTCAATTTTTAAATTTTAAACCGTTAGACATAGATTGAGAGGTCTTGCGTGACTGCTGCACCCATTAATTGCTGCACATGATTCAAATCCATTAGCTCTTAACTACTTTATAAAAGACTATATCCAATTTATTTGTTGTCAAGTTTATTTTATTTATTTATTTACATTGGCAAGTCATTAAATTCATCTCTCAACTAATTGGAACATTTTTTTTGGATGAAATTTCATGTAACAATTCGATCATCCAAATGAGGCCCAACAACAACAATTGACCGAGGAGTTTAGGCTTCAGCCCAAACAAGTCAAATTTTGGTTCCAGAATAACAGAACTTTGTTGAAGGTAATGATTCATTCACTATAGTTGTATAAGATAAGATACAACTATAATGAAAAAGAATCATCACCTTCAACAATGTTCTCTTATTTTGGAACCAATATTTGACTTGCTTGGTCTGAAGCCCAAGCTCCTCAGCCAATTGTTATCGCTGGGCCTTATTTGGATGATTGCATTCTGTCATGAAACTTCATCCAAATAAATGTTTCCAATTAGTTGAGAGGTCGACTTAATGACTTGCCTGAAGGTGTGAAAAACACAAGAAGGGGGGTTGAATTGTGTTTTAGTAGTTTAAAAATTTCTTCTAAGTTTGACAACTTATCAGATTTTGCAGCGGATAAAAGATAACACAAATCACACACACAAAAGCAAGAGCAAGAGAGAAAGAGAGAGACAGAGATTTATACTGGTTCCCCTCACAAATCGAGAGTACTCCAGTCCCCTTGCACTTCCAAGGGAGTTCACTATAATCACAAAAGATTACACTTGCTCAAGCACACAGGCAAGAGACTTCCTATGCTCAAGCACACAAGCAAGAGACTTCAAACAACTTACAAAATGAATAACAAAGTGTATGAACACTTGACTACGGTCTGGCAAGTGCACCAGTCTGTCGTCGAGTAATAATTCACACTCTAGGTGTCTAGAATGAGTTCGTATCCACATGGATCGTGCCGAAGCTTCACTAGCGTTATTTAAGTTTGGATAGTTTGCATTCACTTTGGTTTTTGGAAAAAGGTTTTATAAAATTAGCGTAATGCTTGCATAAATAAATAATAATAATAGTAATAGATTCAGAAACATAGAGGATAGGTATGGTGGTTGGACTCTCTCCCTTCTTCATATTTGGCATGACCGGTTATAACATAGTTATTTAGATTAATGTTCGGCGGTGACTTTTCCTTGTTGTAGTAACACCTTACTGTTACACTATGTCTATTAAAGTTCTCCTACATTCATAATTACTGTCAAGAAGGACCAGGTCTGTTTCACCATATCCTCAACTATCCGGTTGGCGACTAATTTACCGGTGCAGTTTCATAGAACGCAATGATTTCACCCCAAACTTATATTCGTGCATGTCTCTCTTTTTGATTATTTCTTCAAGGAAGAAGTTGTTCTCCTGAGGTGACTTTGCAGACTGGTTTTCCTGATTGTAGTAGTTCATCCTTGATGGCCTTTCTCTATTCTCTCGTCATCTTTTCAATGGTTCCCGTGTCTCCGAACCATTCCTGTAACAGCCCTTTTCCTCTCTTGCTTCCTGTGGAAGCTATAGTCAAATGATCCTCCTAACCATTGACTTTTTGTTGCAGCTTCTCTTTCTCAATTTGCTCCATCTCTCATCATTTTGAGAGTTTTCCTGTAAGAATGCTGACTTTAATTTTTGCTGTTGCCAGCCCTTGTAATCCTTAGCGCTTGAGTACCTGTCTGCATGCACTTTAAACAAATACCTCAGTAGCACTGGATAAATATTTTTTGTGGAACTATTTTTGGTTTGTCTCATGTGTCTTTGTCACCATGAAAATTCCCAGGTAAGTGAGGTGGATCACAACGGATCGCTTAAATACCAAGACTTATCCTTAGCCAGAACTTTCACAGATCAAAATCCACAATCATCAACAAGATTTTTTTATTTTTTAATTTTTTTTTGTATTTTTGAATTTTTTTTTGACAAACTTAAATAATTCTAGTAATGCTTTGTAAACACAATCTCCGGCAACGGCGCCAAAAACTTGACTACGGTCTGGCAAGTGCACCAGTCTGTCGTCGAGTAATAATTCACACTCTAGGTGTCTAGAGTGAGTTCGTATCCACAGGGATCGTGCCGAAGCTTCACTAGCGTTATTTAAGTTTGGATAGTTTGCATTCGCTTTGGTTTTTGGAAAAAGGTTTTATAAAATTAGCGTAATGCTTGCATAAATAAATAATAATAATAATAGTAATAGATTCAGAAACATAGAGGATAGGTATGGTGGTTGGACTCTCTCCCTTCTTCATATTTGGCATGACCGGTGTATAACATAGTTATTTAGATTAATGTTCGGCGGTGACTTTTTCTTGTTGTAGTAACACCTTACTGTTACACTATGTCTATTAAAGTTCCCCTACATTCATAACTAAGGTACCTACGAGAGCCTAACCTCGATGTGTCACATACCCTAATTACTAAGTGAGTTGTTTATAAACATGCATTATTATCTTCACCAATTAACCTCTAGATCCTAGTATCGGGCTATTCATCATCTAAGTGCCCAGTTCACACCTAGTTCATGATTCCTCCTCTAACCGCTCATTCACGACTAGTTCAGGACGTTACCGTCTCTATACACCTAGCGCTATTTACTACTAGTTCCAGACCTTATTAAGTTAGAAACCTAATATCAATTCTATGGGCGCTCCCGCTTATCCGGCCAGATTACGAGATACGTTATTTAAAGTGCATGAAAGTAAATAACAAACATAATACTTAAATATCATTTATTATAACTTTGACTCAGTCACAGACTCCAAATATTCATTGGGGAGTTCATCTTCTCCACCACAACCTAAGGCATCTATTACAAAAGACTACATATTTAAATTACAATAAAGAAACTATAATCTAAACATAAAAGCCTAAAGAAAACATACCTTGCTGAGTTAGTTTTCCCGTAAGGGGAGAAAACTATGCCCAATAGAGCTCCTCTGAACCTCTCCTTATAGTAGAGAGTGTTGTACTATTTCTGAATGAATAAAACAATGAATGGGAGGCTCTATTTATAGTTTTCGTAATGGGCCTCAGCAAGGCATCGCACCATGATGAAGCCATCGTGCTGCGATGTGAAGACTCAGTTCAATTTTATAACTGATCCTGTGCATTTCATCAGCTTGGGTGCCAAGTTATGTCATCGTGCTGCGATATGCTCCATCGTGCTGCGATGCAAAGATTTTCTTCAGATTTATTCCTTCTGATTTCTTGGCGAACAAGCAGCTCCCATCGTGGCACGATGGGAGCCATCGTGCTGCGATGGAATGCTGATTTTCTTCACATTTTGGGATTTTTCTTGTCTTTTTGCATCTTGGACTCTGTCTTGATGCTTTTTCCTGCTTTTGTAGGTTTTTCTTCGTATTTGGGCCTGTCTTGGTCATTTTACTACTAATAATAATACTAAAAATACCATAGAAATTCCTGTCATCAACACTTGATACAAAAATCAATGTTCAAAGAATATAAATACAACTCTAAAGCAAGACTTAACTTAGAATTCTAATAAAGAAAACTAAGGCTCAACTACTGTAATGATCAGAAGCTGAAGCTTGAGTCTTGGATGTTCAAATGAGTTCAAGTTGTATTCAAGTTGTTTTTGTGCTTTAGATGATTTTTGACAGAGTAACAGCTCGTTTCAAAATTGTTCAAATGTGTGTGCACAAAAACTTCAATTCATCTCCTATTTATAGTAGAGGGTGGAGCGTATGAATTGAATCCGTTGTAGTGAGTGAATAGCCAGCTGGAGATCGTACGCTTCCTTCACATGGTATTTTAACCAAATCAAGTAACCTTTGTACAATTCCATTCTTGTGAGAGAAGATTCGCCATATTAGGTAATAAGTTCGTACAATAGTACTAACGTCATTGTCGCTGAGGATAAGGTTGATTCTCCAATTTGAATTGTCAGAAGATGATGAATTCCAATCATTGTAGCAGAGAATGTTCTTCTGACAAAACGGCTAACACTGCTCTTATCAGAATCTGGTGTCTTCTCACACAGCTTCTGATGGGTAGCTTCTTAATGTAGCTTCTGATGAGTCTTTAACTTGTATCTTCTGATGAGTAGCTTCCAATCAGAATTTGCTTGTAACGTTTCAGAGCTTCAATTGTAGTCATAGTATATATAAATTTTTAGCTTATATATCTGCACACTTAGAGTAAATTATCAGTGTACCCTATTGTATATTAATACTCTTGTTATCATCAAAACTTAATTTGGTCATGTCAGAACCTCTTTTGTTCCAACAATCTCCCCTTTTTTGATTGATGACAAACCAAGTATTAATTTACAATGGTTGTTGATTTAATTTATCATGCTTCTATCAGGTTTATGAGTTTTGCAAGCTCCCCCTGACTTCAGCAATGATTAATTAAAACAATTTAAAAATTATTATTTGAATTCTGAACTAAGCTTATACACTAGACTCTCAGAGGCTAGGTTTGCAAGTTCTCCCCCTAAGTCTGATACCCATAAGAGAAAATTGCACTCTTCTCTTGTACGTACCATGTATAAGAAGTTCAAATTTCAAATAGAAATTTTCCTTAATAAATAAATCAGTAAGATAAAATATAGTGACAACTGAAAATTTGGCATTTTGGCTTCAGTTAGTGTTCTATAAATTAATTTACTCTTACTCCCCCTTTTGTCATTAAGCAAAAAGAGTAAAAACAGAACAGTAATGAATGACAAGTTAAAAAAATAGTCAAAATATAGAGTTTCAAAACAGTCAGGTCAAAAGAAAAGTGGTTACAACTATATCAATTAAATGATTTGTCGTAAAACCATAAAGTTGTTTGTTTTGAAGAACTATATAAGGACCATAGACCTTTGTCATTTCACTCAACACTTCCATTGTATGTTAAAAATACAGAGATGGATAAGGATAGAAGAGTGATCAAAAGTAATAAGTCACAGGAGAAGAAGAAGAATAAGAAGAAGAAGAAGATGAAAATTCAACATAGTTCAAAAGCTAAGACGAATCCTCAGAAGATGAAAGCATCAACTTCTGCTCCTGTCAGAGGCAACTATCAAACAAGATCCAAGACACAACATCCAGAGTCTTTATCTGAGTCAGAATCTGACTGGGATTCTGACTGGAAGGAATTCTTAAGTACATATGTTCCACCCAAAGAAGATAACTCATCTTCTTCCTTTGGTTCCAATCAACTAGATTTAGGACTAGTTGTTTCTGATGAGGATCCAAGAGAAAAGTTGGATTAGAACTTATGTAGTCAACAATTTCTTCTTTTTGAATAAAACTCTGTATTTTGATTTTTGATATCTTGGTTTGATATTTTGACTCTAAAGACATGTGGTTAATTAAATAAATAAGTAAATAAATAAATTACAGAAGACAAACACACATAGAATAAATAACAAAGTGCTTCATAAAAGCTTTAACAAAAAGATCCAAACAGAACATTGTTATAAATAATCATTACAAACAGAAACAAATAAAAATGCATAAAGATCCTAAGGTTGAGGAGGAGGAGGAGGAGGAGGAGGAGGAGGAGGTAATCTAGCTTCAATGCTCTGAAGAGTAGCAAACATCTGTTTTAACAAAACTGAGTGTTCAGAGACTGTTTGCCTCAGAACATCCTGATCTTCTCTCATTTGTAACGCAAATGCTGGAGCATTCCGAGCAAGTTCTGCTAGCCTAGCCTGTTCAGCAGCTATTCTAGCTTCCTCTGCTAGTCTTGCTAGCTCTCTTTGTTCAGGCTCTTTCCTTTCCTTCTCAATCCTCTCATCTTCCAATCTCTTCCTTTCACGCTCTTCAGCTTCTCTCTTCTCTTTTTCAAGCCTCTCAGCTTCTAACCTTGCCAGTTCCTTCCGAAACTCAAGATCCTTCTTATAAGCTTCTCTGACAGCTTCAATCATATCACGAACACCACTTTGCATAATATCACATTCTTGATCAATATGAGCAGATTCAACAGACATTTTAGGAATGGCAATGTTAAGTCTCCTAATATTTTTGTTAACAGCTTGCAGTAAAAGTTCAATGTCATCTTGAGTGGTGTTAATGGGTTGGTTTAGGATCTTGGCAGGTAGGTGAGGAGGGACATATATACACTCATGAGAATAATCATTCATGATGTTATTGAGAGCAGAAGAGTGGGAAGGTGATTTGTCAGCTTGTTCTAACTCCAAGGTTCTAGAAATCTCTTGGAGGTGTTGGTCGTGTGGTTGGTTTAAAGTGAAGGTATTATCTATAGCAACATGATGAGTTTCATCTGTAGGATCAGGTTTATGAATAATAGTGGTAGAATTTGGTTCAGGGTTTGGTTGATGTTCAGGTTGTTGTTTAGGTTCTGGTGTGGGTTGATGTTCAGGTTGTTGTTTAGGTGCTGGTGTGGGTTGATGTTCTGATGAAGTTTTAGTAACTGATGGTGGTGGTGATGCAGGTTTTGATTGATCAGCCTCTGGTAAAGCTACCAGTTTTATGGTATTTGGCTAATATATAAAATGGATTTTTGAGGTGAGGTGATTTTTCGTGGAGATGGAGTATGAGGTGGAGGGGTTGCTTCAGAATCTTCATCATCATTCACCTTGTAAATATTAGATGCATCACCTGTTGCTTTAACAGTAGATAATCTATTAGTGTGAGATTCTGAGGGTTTATTTTGAGATACTGGTGGTTTTGTTTGAAATTCTGATTGATTAGATGTGGGTTGTAATCCTCTTAAAGATTGCATTTCTGCATAAGAAAGATTCTTTTGATACCTTTTAGGAGGATCAACATCACCAATCAGAGTTTTAAACACACGATTTATAGGGACCAAAGGAGGTTGTTAAGAGGTGGATTTCTCAAGGACGCTAACATGTATTGAGCCATTAACAATATAATTAGGATACTTACCATTGTCTATATCCTTGTATATCTTTTGAAGCTCCAGAGTCTGTTGAGCATCCTTTTTGGGAAGTTTAGCATACATGTCATCAAATTCTTTAGGATCAATAATGCATTCCCAGCTGTTTTCCTTTTCTTTTTCCTTCTTCTCAAATTCAGCCACTTGTCTCAAGATGTCTTCTTCATCATCTTCTTTCTTCTCTTCCTCTGTTACCTCCATAAGTAACTTCCTTTGCCTCCTAGGCTTTCTTGCACCAGTTTTTACTTTAGCAGCCTTTGCTTGACGAGGTCCTGAAGGACTCTTCGTAACTTTTCTTTTTAGAAAGACTCTGGATGCTGTTCCAAGCAGTCTCTTTTGCCTTACTGTTAGACCCTTCATCTCTTCATTCTCTACATCCGCTCCATAATTTTTCTTCGGAAAATTTACATGAGCTTCCACAACATTCTTAGCATCTCTTTCACTGACATGCACTAGACGACATTCTTCTATACGATCTTCTGTTTCTCTAATCAGCAGGGGATTTTGTGGATGAACTATCTTGTCATTCTTTATCAATTTTAAGTACCTCATAGTTGTACTATTAACCATTTGAGCACTAGTCATATAAGTACCAAAACCAGGAAAGAATGGTTTGACAGCATCCAACAAACCACTTTGAGCAAACATGTGACTCAAGAGTCTACCATGATGAATAATTGCTTTCTTAGAGTCTACAGCATCCAGAAGATGAACAAATATAAGTTTTGCAATGTTTATCAGATTTCCTTTACCAACGTGAAACATGAACAACTTCTGAACCACTGAGACTTGATCAGTACCTCCCAACTTAGGTGCTATACTATCAATGAAGATTTTTTAGATAACTTTGCTGGTACTGGTTAGATCAGCGTTGGATTTTGACTCAGATTCTTTTCCATAAATAAAACGTTGAACATCTGGGTCAACAGAATCTGCTGTCTTGAGATAGATTCCATCAGAGGTTAGCTTCATCAACCGAATCTGCTGTCTTGAGATAGATTCCATCAGAGGTTAGCTTCAGAGCCTCGTAGATATGTTCCAATCTGATCGATACTCTTAACCCAGCCACGTAGGATTCGATCTCAATTCCAACGAATGGTCTTAAACCCATATCTGCAAGAGATTTTCCTCTAAACTCTGGTTTCTTCTTAATCAAACTCTTAACAGCATTATTGTATGATTCTCTTGTGATTATGGAAGCCTTCATCCAAAATTCCTTGACCAACTCAGTGTAAGTAGGTCCATTCAAAATATCCAAGTAGTAAATTAAATCATGCTTTTCGAACAGTCCTTTTACACCAGGAAATCCATTCACATTGAGACTTTCGAAATCAACTGGTTTCTCAACAGCGAACTGAAGTTCTTCGAATTTGTAGGGACGTTGTTCTTTTGCAAATTGATTCGGAATGGAGTATTCGATGTCTAACATGCATGCGTTAACTTTCAGTGAAGAAGAAGAAGCCATTGATGAAGTTAGGGTTAGGGTTTGCTAATTTTGGGAGAGAAAGAAATTTGCTCTGAGTTTTAGAATAATAAAAGTGTAGGTAGTGAGAGTGCAAAAGTGTGAATGTGAACAGTTATGTGTTTAAATAGAAAGTTTCGCGCAAAAACAAGTACAGACACATAGGGGTAGCAGAGTCTTTTACATATCAAAATAGGGATTAGAACACTAATCATCACTAACCAACTTCTCTAACCAATTACGACAAGACGCGTGTATTAGAAGTTTATTTAAATAACTGACACGTAAGTGGAAGGAAATTGAAACGGTTTTTGTAAATATTTCCACTATGCGCCAGAACCATTCTTTCTTAAGAGATTCTGATAATACATCAGAAGATGTTCTCATCACAACTTCTGATACAGAAGGTTCTGATGACTTCAGCTTCTGATTGTTATTAGATTCTCATAAAAACAAATTTTACTTCAGAGTTTTAGCTAATCAGAGATTTCCATCATATTCAAATTCTTTTTGATAAAATCAAAACGTTCAACAGCTAGGGGTTTTGTAAAGATATCAGCCCATTGGTTTTTAGTTTCAATGAACTTTAGATCAATTTCCCCCTTTTGAACATAGTCTCTTATGAAATGATGTTTAATCTCGATATGCTTAGCTCTTGAATGTAAAATAGGATTTTTAGAAAGATGAATGGCTGCAGTATTATCACAATATAAAGGAATGTTGTGACTGCTTATTTGATAATCTTCTAATTGATATTTCATCCAAAGTAGTTGTGTGCAACATTTTGCTGCTGATATGTATTCTGCTTCTGCTGTTGACATAGCAATGGTAGTTTGCCTTTTACTGGCCCATGAAATTAAATTTTCACCAATGAACTGACAATTGCCACTGGTGGATTTTCTTTCAATTTTATCACCAGCATAGTCAGCATCACAGAATCTAATCAGCTTGTAGTCATTGGATTTCTGATACAGTAATCCAATGTTACAAGTAGCTTTCAAATACCTAAAGATTCTCTTCACAGCAATGAGATGAGATTCTCTAGGATCTGATTGAAATCTTGCACACAAGCATACACTGAATAGAATATCAGGTCTTGAGGCAATTAGATAAAGAAGAGATCCAATCATACCTCTATAGAGCTTCTGATCAACTTTGCTTTCAGAATATTCTTTGCCTAAACTTGATGTAGGATGCATTGGAGTGTTCATGGGTTTGCAATCTTCCAAGTTGAATTTCTTCAAAAGATCTTTGATATATTTTGATTGATGAATGAAAGTTCCTTTATTTGTTTGATTTATTTGGATTCCAAGAAAGAACATCAATTCTCCCATCATGCTCATCTCAAATTCATCCTGCATAAGCTTAGAAAAATTCTTGCACAAAGTAGCATTAGTTGATCCAAAAATTATATCATCAACATAAATTTGTATGATCAAAATGTCTTTCTTAAGAGTTTTTCTGAATAGTGTATTGTCAACTTGACCTTTTTCAAAACCATTGTTGACTAAGAAGGTACTTAATCTCTCATACCAAGCTCTGGGAGCTTGTTTGAGTCCATAGAGTGACTTCTTGAGTCTGAACACATGGTCTGGATTTGTTACATCTTCAAATTCAGAAGGTTGTTTGACATATACTTCTTCAGAAATGACACCATTAAGAAATGCACGTTTTACATCCATTTGATAGAGAGTGATATCATTATTAACTGCATATGATAAAAGTAACCTGATTGCTTCCAGTCTAGCTACTGGAGCATATGTTTCTGTAAAGTCAATTCCTTCTTGTTGACTATACCCTTGTGCAACAAGTCTTGCTTTGTTTCTGGTTACTTCACCTTGCTCATTTAACTTGTTTCTGTATACCCATTTTGTTCCAATAATGTTTTTGTGATTAGGTTTGGGTACCAGATCCCATACATCATTTCTCTTGAATTGATTTAACTCTTCTTCCATGGCAACGATCCACGCATCATCTGATAGAGCTTCATTTGTTGTTTTTGGTTCAATCAAAGATACTAGTCCAAATAAAGATTCTTCATCTCTGAAGTTTGATCTTGTTTTTCTAGGACTATTCTTGTTTCCAAGGATGAGCTCTTCAGGATGTGAAGATTTGTACTTGAAAGTATTTCTTGGTATTTCAGTTGCTTCAGAGTTATCATTATCAATTTGATGTTCTTGAGGAGTATCAGAAGTTGTAGCTTCTATTGACCCATAGTTTTCTGCAGGCTCTGAGTAGTCATCATAATCTGGAGCTTCATCTTCTGAATCATTAGAACCTGTAAAATCTTTAACAGGCTCTGACTTTTCATTGTCAGGCTCTTTATCAACAAACTTTACGTGCATAGATTTTTCCATTGTCTTTGTTTCAGAATTATACATTCTGTATGACTTAGAGCGTTCAGAGTATCCAATGAAGATACCCTTTCAAGCTTTAGAGTCAAATTTCTTGAGATGGACTTTGTTATTTAGAATGTAACATGTACAACCAAATTGATGAAAATAAGAAATATTGGGTTTTCTTCCTCTAAAAAGTTCATATGTTGTTTTATTCAAAATAGGTCTTATGTAGATTCTGTTTTGAATATAACAAGCAGTGTTAACAGCTTCTGCCCAAAAGAATTTTGCTAAATTATTTTCATGCATCATGGTGCGTGCCATTTCTTGTAAAGACCTATTCTTTCTTTCTACAACTCCATTTTGTTGTGGAGTTCTAGGAGAAGAGAATTCATGGAGAATTCCATGTTCTTCACAAAAAATTTCAAAAGGTTCATTTTCAAATTCACCACCATGATCACTTCTTACTTTCAAAATCTGGGAATCTTTTTCATTTTGAATTTGGGTGCAGAAGATGCTGAACACTTCATATGTGTCATCTTTAGTTCTCAGAAATTTAACCCAAGTCCATCTATTGTAATCATCAACTATGACTAATCCATATTTCTTACCATTGATTGAAGCAGTACTAACTGGTCCAAAGAGATCAATGTGTAAGAGTTCTAAAGGCCTAGAAGTAGAGACAATATTTTTATTCTTGAAAGAACTTTTGACAATCTTCCCTTTTTGACAAGAACCACAAAGTGAGTCTGAGTGATATTTGATTTTAGGAAGGCCTCTGACAAGATTGTCCTTACTAAGCTTGGAGATCAATCTCCAGTTAGCATGTCCTAATCTTTTGTGCCAGACCCATTTTTCATCACTCAGTGTCAAAAGACAAAACACTTGTTGTTCTTTTGAATCAGAAAGATTGACTTTATAAACATTGCCCTTTCTATTGCCTTTAAACACAATGGATTGATCAGAGTTTCTGATTACAGTACATGTATCCTTATTAAACATGACATTATAATTACTGTCACATAATTGACTTATGCTAAGTAAATTATGATGTAGTCCATCTACTAACCAAACATCAGAAATTGACAAAGAAGAATTACCAACTGTACCTATACCAATGATTTTGCCTTTCTGGTTGCCACCAAACCCTACTGTTCCACCCTCTTGCAGACTCAGGGTGTGGAATAAGAACTTGTCTCCTGTCATGTGACGTGAGCAACCACTGTCTAGATACCATGAACTTTCTTTTCTTCTTTGGGTGCATACCTGCAGTATACATTATTTCAGATTTTGGTACCCATATTCTGATGGGTCCATTTTGGTTAGTTTTATGAAATTTGTTCTTCTTCTTAGGGTGTTCAGAAGATCTAGAGTCAACTGAGCCTTTAGGAAAAGGTTTAGGCTTATGTTGTCTCTTAGATTCTCCTCTTGAGTGTGTCAGAGAACCAGTTACCAAGTTTGCTCTAGAAGTACTGGTGCCTCGCTTATTAACAGACTTTGGTACTTTGATAGCTTTAACTTGAGTAGACATGGATACTGAAGTGAGTGGAACCTTAGTTTTAGAAGACTGAGGATCAGAAGATGTGTGATCTTCTGGTACCTTATCTTGTGGTTCAGAGGTCACTAGAGTATCAGACACAGTCAGAGGTTCTGAACTACCTTTAGTAATATTAGAATAAAGTCCAGAAGGTGGTTTGCTTAAGTAGACAGATTTGCTTGTGTTCCCTTTATCAGAAGATGTAAGGGAACCAAGTCCTTGTCTCTTATAATGATTACTTCCACCATAAATCATAGAAGATATCTTAGTTTTGTCAATGTTATGATGAACAAACTCTTGAAGAGCAATTTCATATACTCATCATAGGGTTTGTGACATGATCGACAACCAGATTCAAGCACTTTAATATTTTTAAGATAATCTGCTTGAATATGGTTGACTTTTTCATTGAGCAATTTAAACTTTTGTTTGAAAAGATCTAGCTCATTTGATTTTTCCATGTATTTCATCATAACATCTTTCAAAGCTTTAGTGACTTGAGTACTAGACATTTGAGAAATTACCTCTTCAATATCATCAGTGTCTGATTCTGAATCACTTTCATTATCTGGTGAACCAACGGCCATGAGTGCCAGATTTGCTTCTTCAGCTTCTTCATCATCAGATAATTCATTGATATCTTCCCATGTGGCCATCAGACTCTTCTTAGCCTTATTTTTTAGTGCACTTTTCTTTCCTTTACCCTTGGTGTTGAGTTCAGGGCAATCAGCTATGAAGTGTCCAGGCTTGTGACAATTGAAACAAATTCATCCTTCTTCTCTTTGTTACCAGAATTTCTTGAGCCAAATCCTCTGCTTGAGTAGTTCTTGCCCCTCCTTGACCACTTCTGGAACTTCTTGGACAAGAGTGCAAAAACATCATCATCTGATCCATCTTCTTGGTCATCTACAGAAGATTCCTCAGCATCAGATTCTACAATCTTAGCTTTCAGAGCCTTAGAGAAATTAGAAGTTGATGGCAGAGCCACTGACTTTAGTTTCTTCTGAGGCTCATCAGAAGATAGTTCAATCTCATGACTCATGAGTGAACTTATCAACTCCTCTAAGCCAAGAGTGTCCAAATCTTTTGCTTCCTGTATGGCAGTTACCTTAGGCCTCCACCTTGTAGGTAAACTCCTCAGAATCTTCTTTACATGATCAGAAGTAGTATAGCTTCTCTTTAGAACTTGGAGACCAGCCACTAGAACTTTGAACCTAGAATACATAGATTCAATGTTCTCATCATCTTTCATTCTAAAGAGTTCATATTGTTGGATCAGAAGTGTAGCCTTTGCTTCTTGAACCTGTTTGTTCCCTTCATATGTGGAACATAAGGAGTCATATATACTCTTTGCAGTAGACTTGTTTGTAATCTTTAGATATTCATCATGAGATATGCAACCAATGAGAATATCCTTGACCTTGTGATGTTTCTTGTAAGCCGTCTTCTCCGTATCAGTAAACTTCTTTCTTGCTTCAACAGATAACTTTCCTCTTTCATCTAGACCTTGGAAAGATACCCCTTCTTCAACTAAGTCCCAAAGCTCATCATCTATACCAATAAGATGACTATATATTCTATCTTTCCACCAAGAAAACATAGAACTATCTCCATTGAACTTTGGTGCTTTGTTGCTTGATTTTTCTTCAACATCATAGTTATGAGGAACTGCTTTCAAACTTTGATCAGCCATAGTGTTTTTCAAGGAAAAACTGTCTCACTGTTAAGTGATAAAAACAGAACCGAGCTCTTGATGCCAATTGAAGGTGTGAAAAACACAAGAAGAGGGGTTGAATTGTGTTTTGGTAGTTTAAAAATTTCTTCTAAGTTTGACAACTTATCAGATTTTGCAGCGGATAAAAGATAACACAAATCACACACACAAAAGCAAGAGCAAGAGAGAAAGAGAGAGACAGAGATTTATACTGGTTCCCCTCACAAATCGAGAGTACTCCAGTCCCCTTGCACTTCCAAGGGAGTTCACTATAATCACAAAAGATTACACTTGCTCAAGCACACAGGCAAGAGACTTCCTATGCTCAAGTAATCCTTACAAGAGACTTCCTATGCTCAAGCACACAAGCAAGAGACTTCAAACAACTTACAAAAAGAATAACAAAGTGTATGAACACTTGATACAAAAATCAATGTTCAAAGAATATAAATACAACTCTAAAGTAAGACTTAACTTAGAATTCTAATAAAGAAAACTAAGGCTCAACTACTGTAATGATCAGAAGCTGAAGCTTGAGTCTTGGATGTTCAAATGAGTTCAAGTTGTTTTTGTGCTTTAGATGATTTTTGACAGAGTAACAGCTCGTTTCAAAATTGTTCAAATGTGTGTGCACAAAAACTTCAATTCATCTCCTATTTATAGTAGAGGGTGGAGCGTATGAATTGAATCTGTTGTAGTGAGTGAATAGCCAGCTGGAGATCGTACGCTTCCTTCACATGGTATTTTAACCAAATCAAGTAACCTTTGTACAATTCCATTCTTGTGAGAGAAGATTCGCCCATATTAGGTAATAAGTTCGTACAATAGTACTAACGTCATTGTCGTTGAGGATAAGGTTGATTCTCCAATTTGAATTGTCAGAAGATGATGAATTCCAATCATTGTAGCAGAGAATGTTCTTCTGACAAAACGGCTAACACTGCTCTTATCAGAATCTGGTGTCTTCTCACACAGCTTCTGATGGGTAGCTTCTGAAATGTAGCTTCTGATGAGTCTTTAACTTGTATCTTCTGATGAGTAGCTTCCAATCAGAATTTGCTTGTAACGTTTCAGAGCTTCAATTGTACTCATAGTATATATAAATTTTTAGCTTATATATCTGCACACTTAGAGTAAATTATCAGTGTACCCTATTGTATATTAATACTCTTGTTATTATTAAAACTTAATTTGGTCATGTCAGAACCTCTTTTGTTCCAACATTGCCAATGTAAATGAATAAATAAAATGAACTAAACAACAGATAAGTTGGAAATAGTCTTTTCGTAATTAAGTAGCTAAGTGCTCAGCCAATTATTACATGAAATTTTCGGTAAGAATGCAATCATCCAAATGAGGCCCAACGACAACAATTGCCTGAGGAGTTTAGGCTTCAGCCCAAACAAGTCAAATTTTGGTTCCATAATAAGAGAACTTTGTTGAAGGTAATGACTCATTCACTATAGTTGTATAAGATAAGATACAACTATAGTGAAAAGGAATCATCACCTTCAACAATGTTATCTTATTTTGGAACCAATATTTGACTTGCTTGGTCTGACGCCCAAGCTCCTCAGCCAATTGTTGTCACTGGGCCTTATTTGGATGATCGCATTCTTTCATGAAACTTCATCCAAAAAATGTTTCCAATTAGTTGAGAGATGGACTTAATGACTTGCCAATGTAAATGAATAAATAAAATGAACTAGACAACAGATAAGTTGGAAATAGTCTTTTAGTAATTAAGTAGCTAAGTGCTCAGCCAATTCTTACATGAAATTTCCTGTAAGAATGCGATCATCCAAATGAGGCCCAACGACAACAATTGACTGAGGAGTTTAGGCTTCATCCCAAACAAGTCAAATTTTGGTTCCATAATAAGAGAACTTTGTTGAAGGTAATGATTCATATATTATAGTTGTATAAGATAAGATACAACTATAGTGAAAAAGAATCACCACCTTCAACAATGTTCTCTTATTTTGGAACCAATATTTGACTTGCTTGGTCTGAAGCCCAAGCTCCTCAGCCAATTGTTGTCGTTGGGCCTTATTTGGATGATCGCATTCTTTAATGAAACTTCATCCAAAAAAATGTTTCCAATTAGTTGAGAGATGGACTTAATGACTTGCCAATGTAAATGGATAAATAAAATGAACTAGCTAGACAACAGATAAGTTGGAAATAGTCTTTTAGTAAGTAGCTAAGTGCCAACGGATCTGAATCATGTGCAGTCAGTGAATGCTTGCAATCACATGTTTTTGACCGCTCGATTTAGATCAAACAAAATTTAATGAACTTTGAAGAGGTGATGACTTCATTTGAGGCGGATTGCTTGATTATGGGTAAGTTTTCTGCTAGTTTCTTATATAGTTGACTTCTTCATAACTCCCCTTAGGCGGACTGCTTGATTATTATGGGTAAGTTTTCTCCCGTATGAATAATATTTGTCTTTTACATTCAATGCAGTTATCTAATTTTTCATAGCTCGAGTACCATTTTATTAATGAAAACTAATTAAGAAGGTTAGTCTTAATTGAAAGTATAACATCTTCAAACTTGCAGTGCGGTGATGATAGAAGATAATATCTAGCTAATTAAATAATTATTATATAATTTTTAATTAAATAATTTTGGAATTGAATTTATATTGTTATTTGGAGTATTGATTATATTATGTAATTTAGATTGGACTTTATGGCCTTTAGGCCTATTTTGGTTATGATCCATTATAGTTATTATACTTGTAGTGCTTGAGTCACATTTAGAATCAATGAATAAATGAATGTTTATTTTATTTTTTATTTATTGCTTTTCTTTATGCTTTTCATAGGTTAGTTTGTAGCTTCCTAACAGGTGACTTGTTGGAATGGTATGAATAAACTATTTTTGTAGAAATTCTTTCCTGCATCAAGAATTGCATCAATAAGAAAAGAAATTTGTGGCATAAGGCAGAAATTTGGCGAGACTTTACATGAGTATTGGGAGAGATTAAAACGGTTATGTTTGATCGTAAAAAAAAAGGTTATGAGCGAGCTGTCCACGTCATCAAAAGGTTATAAGCATTAAGCAAATCAAAACATTTAATCTTCCTAAATTTGGAAAGAAAAAACAATTTGGCAGTAGTAGTCAGTAGCAATGCAGCAGGAAAGGCATGAAATTTCAACAAAGTATTATTTCGGAACGTATTTTCCGAAACCAGGTTTTACATAATTTTGGAATTTAGTTTCTAAACAATCACCTGTCAGAAATTTCGGAAACCTAGGTACAACAGTCAATTCAAAGCTAAAATAAACATAATCTAATCGGTTAGAATCGAAATTTACCTTATGTTAATGCATCAATGAGTGTTGATTCCGTTAGATAGCCTCCAAAACTTGAGATTGAGCCAACAATGATGAAAAACGCTTTTGGTTCCAAAGAGAACTTCAGATTGAGTGTTGACATGAATAAGAGGAAGTTAGCTGGTTTCAGCCTCTATAACGTCCAGGTTCAGAAACTAAAGCCCGAAATATTACTTCGGAAAAGGTGTTCCGAACCATAATTTAAGCTACCAAATATTTGGAACGTAGAATCCGAAGTTGACTTTTTTAAGGGTAAAAATGGAAATCCGGGGGGGAAAGAATCATGGGGGGTGAGATGAGAAATTTTCTCAATTTTCAGATTATTAGGCAAAAGCCCAAACATAAATAAATGTTACTTTATATACTCCCATACATATGACTGGAAATGATTCTACGCAGTAACTGCATTAACGCTGTAACTATTTTTGTTCGTAAAAAAGAATGAATTAGATCCACACTGTGAGAAATGAAAATTACAGTGGGTGAATCAAGGTCGTCCGAGCATTTTCTAATGGCCAAGATTGCATATAATTGGGATTTAATTTTGAGTTAAATAAGTTTTGTCAAAAAAAAAAAAACACAATAAATATTGAGATTTTGGTTTTAATTACTTAAAAATATTAAATATTTAAATCCTTATAAAACTTTTCAGGCGCGATTTCAGTTCATGCTTAGATTCAAATTCGTTTAGCTATTCTTGAACCAAAATCAATCTTTGAATGATTTTTTTTTCCAGACATCTTATAATTTTATAAAAGAACTAGTATGTTAGCCCGTGCCGTGCACGGGATTATTTTCTTTTTTAATATTATTTATTATTGTTTATTTTAATATATTATTTGAGTAATTTAGTTAAAAATGCTAAGATAAAATTGAAATAGATTTTGCAAGATATATATTTAGCAATGTTATAAGCTAGAGCGAGATGAATAATATTATTTCGCTTCCCGTTCTACACTATTAAGAGATAGATTTTTCTCTCTTTTTCATCCCCGAGACTATATAGTAACCATTTAAATATAAAATGATTTTAAACTTTATTCTCCAATGAAAATTTAATTAGTGTAGGTGCATTTTTAATAGTGGGGTCGAAAATGTTCCGTGTTTCTCATTCTACATCCGTGAGTTTTCTCTCTCTCTCTCTCTCTCTCTCTCTCTCTCTCTCACTATTTCTACATCTCTCCCACATGATAATTTTCATTTTTTAATAATATTTATTTGCTTATGTTATTTTTTTCTTTTGAAGGTTGTCTATGGTATTTTTCATTTTATATTATTTTGAATGTTGCCTATATTTTTCTTTTAATTATTTATGATATTGATTTTATTTAATTTACTTGAGTATAAAAATACGATATATGTTTAAGGATGTTAGAGTGGCATAGTGGGGTCTCAAATGAAAATTAACATACTTTGACCATGTTCCTATTCTCAAACGTTTTTTGTCATTTTCACGTGTGAGCGTCAAATGGAAAAATTTATGTTTGAATCTCCACTCACATTGATAAATTAGCATCCCAAAAAAGATTTGAACGAAGGTTTATGGAAAGCTTAAAATTGGAATTATAAAAAAAATCATTGGTTATAAAAAATTAAAATTATATTAATTTATTTTAGGTTTCAATTCCCATAGATTTTTTCAGTTGGATGTAATATAGTGAAAATCCGATAAACACAAAATATGAAAAAAAAACTCCCGTAGTCGGAATTCAAATTTTAATTAGTCAATATATATTTTTAATATTAGAGTGTGAAGTGTTTTCTGTTTTAAATTATTTATTTCTATCTCTCTTCCGTCTCCATTACACGACTCTATAGGGGCTCCATCAACAACAAATAGTTGTTAATTCTATATTATTTTTTATAATGAATATCAATAAAATTCTCGTGCTCATTTATCATTATCTTCTACATACATTTTTCTTCATGGCGAATCAATTTTCATTGTGCTAAATAAAATTTTGAATAAGGGATCCAGGTGATAAAATATGAAATATAAAAATATGGGTATGTATGTCTCGCAGTCAGAATTTAAATTTTAATTAGTCAATATGTATTTTTAATAGTCGGGGGAAGTGTTCCCCGTTTTCCATTCTACACAATTGAGAGATCCCCCCCCTCCCCCTTTCTCTCTATCTATCTCTCTCTCTCTCTCTCTCTATCTATCTCTCTCTCTCCCTCTATTTCTATCTCCTTTATCTCCTCCATTATAGAACTCTATAGGGGCCCTATATCAACAAAAAAGTTGTTAAAATATCAATAAAATTCTCGTGCTCACTTCTCATTATCATCTATACATTCACTTTTCATCATGAGGATCATGTTCCATCGTGCTAGATAAAATTTTGAATAAGTAATCCTCGTGATAAAATATGAAAATATGGATAATTCCTGCAGTCGAAATTCAAATTTTAATTCATCAATGTGTATTTTTTAATAGTGGAGGTTAAAAGTTCTTCCCGTTTCTTATTTCTCCAACACTGAGAGATTTCTCTCTCTTTCTCTCTCTCTCTCTCTCTCTCTATATATATATATATATATATATATATATATAATTTTTCAATGGATATTAATAAAATTCGCATGCTTAGTTTTCACTATCATATACATAAACTTTTCATCATGAGAATCACTTTCATCGTGCTGGATAAAATTTTGAATAAGTATCCCCATGATAAACTATGTAAATATGGATCCACACTTGGAATTCAAATTTTCATTATTCAATGTGTTTTTTTCCCGTTTTTCATTCTACATCACTGAGACTCTCTCTCATTCTACCCGTCTTCTGTGTCCGTTAGAGGACTCTAGCAGCTCTATGAACAAAAAATATTTGTTAATTCTTTATTATTTTCTAATGAATATCAATAAAACTCTCTTATTTAGTTCTTACTATTATCTATGAAATATGATTTCTTCTTTTATCAATTTACACTAAAATTATCGTGTTCAGTTCTCACTATCATCTATGGACACATTACGTCACGGGATCACTTTTCATCATGCTAGATAAAATTTTAAATGAGTGATCCCATAAAAAATATATGAAATATGATTTAAATTTATTTTAAAACAAATCAACATAGAAATATAACATGTAATTGAATGATTGGATAATAGATACATGTCCAATCAAATTTTAGTCAAAGTGTTCACATCGTTTTGACATAGAAATATATAATATTTAATCATGGATTAAATAAAATTTTTCGTCATTAAAAAAATAATATATTAATAATTAAAATACAATATTTGAATTTCTACCAAAAAAAAATTATTAGAAAAGTTTTAATTGAATTTCACCTACGCAATAATATTAAAATATACAGTAATATTAGAGTTTCTAAATGAAAAAATACCAATTCCCACAAAAAGAACGATTTCTACATAAAAAATATATAATATCGAAGATTCTACAAAAAAAATAAAATTAGAGTTTCTACAAAAAATATATATAATATTATAGTATCTACAAAAAAAAATATTCTAATTGAATGACAAAAAATAATACAAACTCGGTTAAAAAAAGATTAAAAAAAAAGCTCTATTTTAGTTGTATAGATCCAACAATTTTTTAAAAAAATAATAAGGTTGTTTGTTCTAAAAAAAATAATAGTAGCTTTCCATAAAATTAAAATATTATAAAAATTAGATTATTGTTGCCAATGAGATTCGAACAACAGACCTTATACTAATAATAAGGTAGTTTTCTATAAAAATAAAAAAGGTAAAAATCCATATAAAATTATAAAAATTGAATTATTGTTGTCAATGAGATTCGAACCACATACCTCGTGCTAAAAGCTCCGCATAAGTAGAAGCTCTATAATAATGACACGTATGATTTTTTTCTTGAGAATGCACGAGAGAGCTCCGTGGGAATCTTGTAATGTATATAATAGAGATAGAGATTCTCAAAAAAATAAGCTAAGAGATTGATTTCTTGGTCCATATTTTTATTTCTTTTAACTTGAATTTTCAGCATTTTGATAAAAATCATATTTAACTAATTATATGTTCAAAAATCCTTATTTTCTGTTAATTTTATTTTTTTTTTCATAAAAAAAATCATACATCAAATATATAAGTTAAAAATTATTTTATAATGTTCTAAACATTCCTGCACAAAATTACTAGCATAGAATTTCATAAAGAGTTTGTTTGTAATTGTGTTCCTTTTTCACCCTTTTGTCCAAATGATTTGATAATTTGGTTTTGGGATTAAATTGGCAATTTTGAAGAGTTTCTTCATAAACCTGAATATTTATTGTGATAACTTATTAAGTCTTTAAATTAAGATTTCATAAAATAGAAATTTAGTTATAAAATTGGTTGGTTGAATGTCATGAATGACTAATTTGCTTGATTGATTGAGAAATTAGTTGACAAAGAACTATGAACTTGTGTGATCATACAATTGGTTTAAGAAGTTGATTGGTTGGATGTCATTAATGTGTAATTACATGATTGATTGAGATAATGCATGGTTGTTTGAGAGAATGGATCCTCTGCAGTCACCACATAGCAAAATGAAATCATATTCATTCATTTGAGTCAATTAATTGGATCAACATTATTAAATCTCATCAATGGCAGAGATCTACACCCATCTTCCATTGAGAAATACACTATAGAATTAGAGGATCCCCTCTCGTTGTTTGGCATGTATTCTTTGACACATAATTTCTAATTAATCATTGTAATTTGTAACCTTATTATTGAATGGATATATTTGTGGCATGTAATAAGATATTGAATCATGTGTTGATTGATGAACATGAGATTAAGACTTGTGTTCCACAATAATTTCCTTACAAATTGAGCTAGGTTTCTCCGTTCATTGAGTTTTATGCCCCATATTTTTAATCGGTACTCCGCATATTGGATTTTATTCTTTTCATACACATATTTGTTTTTTTGAAACAATTTTCATACACATATTAAAAAGTTCGCATTTAGTGTGAAAATTGAGTTGCATGGACTAAAATAACCCTAGCCACCACACATTAATTATTTGAATTGATAGAACACAATCTACTTTTTCTTAGAAATTAGTATTGGACCTAACTCATTCTCACAAAACCGGCTTGTAAGGTGAGGATTGCCTCTTACTTATAAACTCTTGTTCAGGCCTTCTCACAACCGATGTGAGACTTCTTAACACACCCCTTCACACCCAGCACTATTGGGCTTGGTGCGTGGATATAAACGGTAGGTGGCCCGATAACGGGTGGCCCAACGGATCTTGGAGAGGCTCTGATACCATCTTAGAAATTAGTATTGGGCCTAACTCATCCTCACAAAACCGGCTTGTAAGGTGAGGATTGCCTCTTACTTATAAAGACTTATTCAGGCTATCTCTCAACCGATGTGAGACTTCTTAACACATTCCCTCACGCCCAACACTATTGGGCTTGGTGCGTGGATATAAACGGTAGGTGGCCCGATAACGGGTGTTTTCTGTCATGTTATTTGAAGTAGTTTTGCCTTTTGGATGCCAATCCGGATAGCCATGAAGTTTAAAGCATGCCTCCACAACATGATTATCTCCATTACAGTGAGTACACTTGCGGACACCTTTCTTAGGATACTTCTTGGCAGCAAAAACAGACCCCTCAGCAGATTCACCACCTAACAGCATCTTGGCGATTTGCCTCTGCACAAACTGTTGCATAAACTGATTGCACATTGGGAAGGGGAATGGTAGCAAGAATACGACCACGAACTCCATCCAAATGTGAATCCAAGCCAGCCAAAAATACATAAACACGTTGAGAATTAATCATCTTTTTGTAATTCTCAACATCTTTAGAGCATTCCATGGCACAATTATTAATAGCGTCATACTCTTGCCATAACCTCTGCAATTTACCAAAGTATGTAATAACAGACCCACCATTTTGTTGAGTAGAGATTACCTCACGATACAATTGATATGCTTTGATACCATCTTAGAAATTAGTATTGGGCCTAACTCATCCTCACAAAACCGGCTTGTAAGGTGAGAATTGCCTCTTACTTATAAACTCTTGTTCAGGCCTTCTCACAACCGATGTGGGACTTCTTAACACTTTTTAGGACTAAAATGACTTGGATCAGGTCATTTGGTGGGTATGAATTTCAAAATTAAAAAAAACGTAAAAAATTGAGTTCCGTCTTCCAAGTAAAACCAAAACCAAACTTGAAAAACCCACTGACACGTGTTATAGTTTTTTTGAAATATTTTTCATATAAATATCAAAGGTTATGCTTGTGCCGTTTGATTATTAAAAGAGAAAAGTATATGGTCGAATTTTCAAAATAAGTTGTATGTATGCGTGTGTATTCCAAACAGCAAATGCATTACTCTTCAATATTTCATAAGTTCAATGCATTCGATCTGATCATCCCCTTCGAGTTTTCACTCTTCAACTTGAAGGTGGAAAAACACAAGAAGGGGGGGGTTGAATTGTGTTTTGAGAATTAAAATCTTTTCGAAATAATACTAAGTTCGCAGCGGATAAAATCACAAAATAAAAAGAGGGTGCTGAGAGAGAGAAAGAAAGACACAGAATTTATCCTGGTTCCCCTCACAAATCGAGAGTACTCCAGTCCCCTTGTTACTAACAAGAGATTTTCACTATAATCTACTTAAGATTACAAATTGCTCAAGCACACTTGCAAGAGACTTCTCAGGTGCTCAAGTTTTACTAAACAAGAGACTTCTCAAATGCTCAAGTTAAACTTAACAAGAGACTTCTCAAATGCTCAAGTTAAACTTAACAAGAGACTTCTCAAACAAACTTAAGAATAAGAATGAATGTTAAGGAACACTTGATATACTATCAGAGGTGTTTACAAAATACAACTCAAATTGTTCTAAGACTTAGAATGACAGATTTAAATTATGATGTCAGAATGCTTCTTAGTCTTTGAACAGTGTTGGTAGAATGGTTGTTCGAACAGTGGTCATTTCTTCCATTTGAGTCTTCTATTTATACTTGGAGGAAGATGATGACCGTTGCAGAGAGAGAGGTGCCAGCTGGAATTTATTCGTACAATTGTGATAGCTGTAGTTACCTTCTTTGGTAAAGATATCCAATTCCACTACCTTGCTATTTGAATTATCACTCATCCATTTTGAGTAATAATAGTACAATAGTACGTTTCTCAATTGCGCTCCACATATGGATAAGGTTAACGTTGTACCAACGAATATTCCTTCCTGTGGACGTGACAGATCCTTGAAGTAGATTGTTCTTCAATCATTGGTTCTGAATATGTCAGCTCTTGAGTGACGTAAATTCCTTTTGCTTCAGATGCTGTTATCAATGCTTCTTGAGGCCCTTTTTGCTTCTGAGTCCGTCAGAGCCTTGTTTTTGTCCTCAGAGGCACTTTCTTTAACATACAAAACTTAAGCTTCTGATGAACAGTGATGTGCTTTCAGAGCTTGTTTTGACTGGCTTCTCTGCTATTATTCATAGTGCTTCTGAATGAATTTTAACTTGTAGTTCTGCACACTAGAATAACCATTAGTAATTCCAATTGTAATTTTAATACTTTGTTATCATCAAAACCACTTAAAACATTAGAGGTTCATGTCAGACCCACTTTGTTCCAACAATCTCCCCCTTTTTGATGATGACAAACCAAAGCATTAAAATTCAATTGTTGTTGATTTAATTTAATTATGATGACTTCAGGTTTCAAAGGTTTGCAATCTCCCCCTGAGTCTGATAATCCATAAGGGTAGATTTGTAAGCTCCCCCTAAGTTTTATCCATAGTTAATTAAAACAGTTTAAGAGTCGATTTATTAACTTAAAATAAATTTTCATATTTAACTCTCAGAAGCATAGTTTTGTAAGCTTTGCTTCTTAGAGTTTGATAATGCTCAGAAGCGGTTTGCAAGCTCTTCTGACATTGTCTATGAATTTTATTTTAGGTTCTTAAATTTTCTCCCCTTTCAATAATCGTTCAGAATGAGAAAGAATCATAAGGGATAAATATTGATTCATAATGCATTTAATATTACAGTTTCAGATTGAGCAGTATATGAATGAATCAACATTAATTTTAACGCTACTCTTACTCCCCCTTTTGGCATCAGTCAAAAAGACACAGAAAACCAAGCAGTCAAAGCGCCAAACAAGGTAGTCAAGTCAAGAAGGCAGTGACAACCAAACGCATTCAATGAATGGCATTGATTATCCTACTGACAAGATATCTTGAAGGTACTATAAATAAAGGATGATTCCTCTCATTTTACTCATTCAGAGTAATCAAGTAATATCCAAAAAAAAAACATATAATGGAAAAGCAGGTTACCAAGGATGCTTCAGGCTCAAAAGGAAAGAGCAAGAGGGGAGCAGAGCCCTGGCGCTGCGAAGAAAACAAGCTTCGCTACGAAAGGAACAAGCAAGAACTGATTTTGACAGAGTCAGAGGAGGAGGAATTGGGCTCTGATCTGGAAGAATTTTTATGGACATACAATGATGATACTCCATACGAAGAGTACGAGGCTGCTGTTCAGAAGAACACTGAAGAACTAGTGCAAAAGGCCACTGCCAACTTGCTTGCTTACATTAAGGAGAAACATAAGAAGCTAGATGCAGAGTCTTCTGAAGTTAAGCCTAGCTCTAAGTAGAGTCTTATCATTCTATGTAATAGAAGTTCTTCAATAATATTAATAAAGGAGTTTATGCTATTAATTCCCTTTGTTTTAAGCAAGTTTCTTATGTATATATACCTCATTCCTATTGTCAGAAAACCAGTTACCAGACACGCCTCATTCGGTATTGGTGCCCCGTTGTTAAACAGGCTTTAATACTAAGAAGCTATTTCATGAGTAAACAGGAGTACTGATGAGAGGGACTCTTAGGCTTTGAAAATCCTAGGCTTATTAGTTTAAAAACTAAGATGCTCTTCAGCATCTTTCACTAGAGTCAGAATTCTCAAGAGTACCAGACAATATCATGGTATATAGAAAAGTTAAATTTTGAAAAACAAATATAAAACAAACATATAAGCAAATAACAAACACACAAATATGGATAATATAGATATGAATTAAAAAAAAATTATCCAAAAATTACACAAGAACTAACAACAAAACAAGTGCCCAAACAATGACTAAGGTTTCTTAACATCTGCTATGGCTTTCAGAAGGGTTAACATCATGTCATCCATCCTTTTGTGAACTGATTCCACAGCAGCATTCACATCAGTGCGCACATCCACTCTTAGTTCATCAATTTCATTAGCCATGTCAGTTCTGAGATTATCCAAAGCATCTTGAACCGCAGGAGGTATTGCAGATGAGGTTGAGGCTATGTCAATCTTCATAGGAGAGTGAGAAGGAGTTGGAACAAAAATGGGCTTCTTACCCTTGTCAGAATCTTCATTGATATCCGTATCTTCTCTTATCAGATTCTGATCAAGCATGGCAACATCTTGTTCAGTAGCTTGATTCTCATTGATCTTATTGGTTTCAAATGTAGCAATATGCACAGCCCTATCTACCAATAATTTCAATGCTTCTTGTTCAGCTAGCCTTTTGTGCTCAATTTCAGCTTGTCTCTTCTCTTCTTCTTCAGCAGCTATCCTAGCCTGCTCCTTAACATGGTTGTAAGATGTGAGCCTTGGAGCGTTTAGCTTCTCAACAATCTCAAACAGTTCCCGTACAGTGTTTGCTCCTCTACCCTTAATCTTATCCTTCAGATGAGTACTGAGAATCCTTAAAGATTTACCAAATAAGTACTCTAATTCCCTGACATCAGCATCTATATCAGAAGGGAAGATAAGAGCTTCTTCCTCTCTTTGTTTGAACCTCTTAAGTCTAATACCTATAGCATTATTTAGCAACTCAAGGTTTGGTTCAGAGTCAGAATTGAAAAAGGGTAAGGATGGGTCAAAGGGAATGGTTGGTTCAGGTTTCTTTCTTTTGAGTTCAATGATTTTGATTTTACTGAGATTTGGAGGTATGATATCATCATCAAGATTGATGGAATCCTTGAATATTTGACGTTCAGCTTTAGTTAGGTGTTGGTAAAGCTCAAGAACCTCTTCTAAAACTAGAGGTTTATTGAGTGGGTCAGAGACAGGTTGTGGTGAAGGTGAAGGAGATGATTCATCAGAGTATACTTCAGGTTGAGGTGATTGATTTTGTTGTTCAGTCATGACTTTATTGGGTGATTGATGAGGTGATTCTTGTTGGGCTTCAGAATGAGCAATTGACTCATCCTGAACAGGTGTAAATGTAGGTGGATTTACTTGTGAGATGTGATCAAGTGAGGGGGGAGGAGTTTGAATGACTTGAACAATATGTGGTTCTTGGATAGTTTGAACAGTAGAGGGTTTGATAATAGGAAAACGAGGAGAGTTGGGATTGGAATGTGTAAAGGCATCTCCAGATAGATGTTGTTGGAGATGATCAAGAACGGATTCAGTAGTTGTTGGTTGATTAAGGATGGTAGTGTCTATGATGATGGGGGTTTCTTCATCAGAGGAAAGTTGGATTGGCTTTTTGAAGGGTCTCTTGGTAGTCTTTTTAAGATTTGTTTTCTTTGGTCCTTCTCTGATTATCTTAGCAATGAATTCCTCAGAGTCAGTGCTAGTATCAGATGATGATGATGATATAGCTTTATGATCAGGTAAGACTACACTAATAGGTACGGTGAAGTCTATGGGTTGAGGTTGATTGGTAGATGATGGAGGTTGAGAAGTAGAAGGGTTAGCAATGGAGGGTTGGGGTTCAGAACCAATATCCTGAGCTACAGGAATGCTAGAAGTATTAGATTCAGAGGTCTTACCTTTTGGTTTAGAAGCTCTGGTCTTTAATCTCTTTGCAGGTTTAGCAGGGTTCTGATCTTCCTCAGAAGCTGAAGGCATATCATGCCTTTTCTTTGTACGCTTTTCCTTCTGAACAGCTTCAGCCATCATATTTCCAGCACCTCTTTCACCTTCCTCAATCTCATCAGCACTATCATGCTTTTGATCATCAGAGCCTTCATCAATCATTTCTTGCTCAGTAGTTCTTGGCTTTCTTCTGTTCCTTGTAATATCTCTTGGTCCCTTGAAGATATCCCAATTAGGAACACTTACAACCATTTTCCTGGGCACACTAACCCCAGTATCTCTTCTTACTGACTCAAGAAAGTTCTTGATGACCTCATCATTATCATGTTCTGATATGGTGGGAAACCCATCACACCAGAAGTACTTTTCGTACACTTGCTGTAGAGGTGTTTTCACTTGAATGATTTCTTCCTTGGTTTTTCTCTTCATGTTGACCAGAACTGATGCATCATACTTAGCAGTTTGGAAAACTCTAAGTTTTTCTTTGGCACTCACAATATCTGTGAGTTTGGTTTGCCTTATCAGTTCTGAAATTAACCTTGGGTGATGAATGACTGATGGTATTTTAGTTCTACCCTCATTGATGGTAAAGCACATGTGCTCAAAAAGAATCTTAGCCAAATTAACTTTCACCCTCTTGTATAAGAACCAGATGAGATGTTTGTGTGGAATGAAGATGGTATCCAATCCACCTTTTCTGGTGAAGATGGTAGACAAACACATTCTAAAAGCAAATTCAAATGTGTGCTTCATGTGCATTACTTTTCCAAAATCCTTTTGTGTGCATCCAGATTTAAAGAGGTCCTGATGAATTGAATCCAAATGCTTGCTTTTCTTATCATACACTTCTATATCTTCTCCTTTGTTGTCTAAACCCAGAATCTTAGCAATGTGTGCCTGAGTTATCACAACATTGATTCCCAAAATATTTGACCTAATTTCCCTTCCTCTATAAGGTTTAAGACCAAGTTCCTTTCTTGTTTTCCCTCGTAATTCCTTGTTCTTCTCAACCATATCCTTGTATTCTTTATCAGCACTTGCTCTATCGTACACTTTAGCCTTCTGCCAGAAATACTTCACTATGTCGTAGTATACGAAGCCATTAAGCATCTCAAAATAATTCTGCCATTGTTGGTTGTAGAACAAGTATTGAATGTCAATCCCATTCGCTTTCAAACTTTCAAAATCCACGAACTTCTCAGTGAAGAAATCATAAGAGTCTGGTCCAGCGTCGGTTTGATGATGTTCGTAGACTAGATTATCTTTTGAATTAAGATCGATGATGGGTGGTAACGTAGGGTTAAAGGGTTCTTGAACGATTTCATTTGATGAACGAGCAGCCATAGTTGCAGAGAATTAAGAAGATGAAGATTGGGAATTTCTGTAAGGTCTAGGGTTGTGTAGGTAGTGATTTTGTGTAAAAAGTTGTGCAAGTGAGTGAAGTGACTTATGAATAGTAACTAGCACACATACACAGAGAAAATAAACATTGGGAGGGAGCGCGAGCAATTTTAAAAATTAAATAATATACTTAACTGCCATAATCATCATTAACTGTTCTCTGCCCGTCAGGATCTAGACACGTGTTGTAAAAGTTTAATCATAGCTGACGCGTGTATAGACAACTGTTGTACACTTACTCGTACTGAACGTTTCATTTCCAAAAGGTTCAGAGCCTCACTCATTTGTATCTGACACCTCATCAGAACCTGTTACTCTTCAGAGCCTAAATTATTCAGAGCTTCCCAAGGGATACTCTAAATTATAAGAGGTTCTGATAGAGCTTCAGATGCTAATTTTATTCTACTTCTCAGAGCTAATTTTCTTCAGAGATATAGTGCATGTTCAAATTCTTTTTGATAAAATCAAATCTTTCAATAGCTAAAGGTTTAGTAAATATGTCAGCCCATTGATGTTCAGTATCAATGAATTGAATATCTATTGTACCTTTCTGAACATGATCCCTTATAAAATGGTGTTTTATTTCAATATGTTTAGCTCTAGAGTGTAGAATAGGGTTCTTAGACAAATGAATAGCAGCAGTATTGTCACAATATAGTGGAACACTACTTTCAGCTATGTTATAATCTTCCAACTGATATTTCATCCAGAGAAGCTGTGTGCAGCATTTAGCAGCTGAGATGTATTTTGCTTCTGCTGTAGACAAAGCAATAGTTGTTTGTCTCTTACTGGCCCAAGATATGAGATTCTCACCAATGAATTGGCAATTTCCACTAGTGGATTTCCTCTCAATCTTATCACCAGCATAGTCAGCATCACAGAATCCAACTAGCTTACTATCTAGGGATTTTTTATAAAGAAGTCCTAGATTAGTAGTTCCTTTCAGATATCTAAAGATCCTCTTAACAGCAGTTAAGTGAGGTTCTCTAGGATCTGACTGGAATCTAGCACACAAGCATACACTATATAAAATATCAGGTCTAGATGCTGTAAGGTAGAGTAAAGAACCAATCATACCTCGATACAGCTTCTGATCTACTTTGCTTCCTATCTCTTCTTTGCTTAAGCTGCTGGTAGGATGCATGGGTGTAGACATTATCTTGCAGTCATCAAGGTTGAACTTCTTCAGAAGCTCTTTTGTATACTTGCTTTGATGAATGTAAGTGCCATCTTTTCCTTGATTAATTTGGATTCCAAGGAAGAACTTCAATTCACCCATCATACTCATCTCGAATTCATCCTGCATCAGCTTCTTGCTGACTGTAGCCTTGTGCTACCAGTCTAGCTTTATTTCTTACCACTTCACCTTGTTCATTCATCTTGTTTCTAAATACCCACTTAGTTCCAATGATGTTCTTATGTGCTGGTCTTGGCACTAAATCCCATACATCATTTCTTTGAAACTGATTGAGCTCATCTTGCATAGCTACAATCCATCCATCGTCAGTAAGTGCTTCATCAACATTCTTTGGTTCTATCATTGAGATTAGTCCCAGAAGTGAATCAAGTTGTTGATAGTCTGATCTTGTCTTTCTTGGACTTTCTTTGTTTCCAAGAATTAAATCTTCTGGATGTGATGATCTATATTTGAACTTCCTTCTTGGAGCTTCATCAACATCAGCACTTGGTTGAGTGTCTTCTTCTGAAGTGTCATCATGTTCTTGTGATGCTTCTAATTGAGATGCTTCTTCAGCATCTTCTTCCAATACAGCTTCTGAAGCTTCAACAGCTTCTGATGCTTTTTCAGGTTCTGAATCGATGTATTGGTATGGAACACCTGCATAACTATTATCTTGCTCTGACATTTTACTGTCAGGCTCTTTATCATCAAATCTAACATGTATAGATTCTTCCACTGTGTTAGTTTCAGAATTATACACTCTGTATGCCTTTGAGCGTTCAGAGTAACCTATAAAGATTCCCTTACAAGCTTTGGCATCAAATTTTCTTTTGTAGGCCTTGTTGTTTAGAATGTAACAGGTACATCCAAACTGATGAAAATAAGAGATGTTGGGCTTTCTTCCTTTGAAGAGTTCATATGTTGTTAGATTCAATAGAGGTCTTATATAGATCCTATTTTGAATATAACAAGCTGTGTTTACAGCTTCTGCCCAGAAGTGCTTAGCAAGTTTTGTCTCATGCATCATGGTTCTTGCCATTTCTTGTAAAGACCTGTTCTTTCTCTCTACAACACCATTTTGTTGTGGTGTTCTAGGAGCAGAGAACTCATGGACAATGCCATGATCTTCACAAAAAGTTGCAAAAGTTGCAAATGGTTCGTTTTCAAATTCACCACCATGATCACTTCTTACCTTTAAGATTTTGAGACCTTTCTCATTTTGCACTTGAGTGCAGAAGATGCTGAACACATCATATGCATCATCTTTCACTCTTAGAAACTTTACCCAAGTCCATCTACTGTAATCATCAACAATGACTAATCCATATTTCTTCCCATTGATTGAGGCAGTACTTACTGGACCAAACAAATCAATGTGAAGTAGTTCTAAGGGTCTTGAGGTAGAGACAATGTTTTTAGGTTTAAAAGAAGTTTTTGAAATTTTGCCAATCTGACAAGGACCACACAGAGCATCTGAATGATATTTAAGATTTGGCAGGCCTTTAACCAACTTTAGTTTACTAAGCTTAGAGATTAATCTCCAGTTAGCATGACCTAAGCGTTGGTGCCAGACCCACTTTTCATCATTCAGAGATAGAAGACAAACTATCTTCTGCTCAGTGAGTTCTGACAGATTCACCTTATAAACATTACCTCTTCTTAATCCTCTAAACAATATGGACTTGTCAGAATCATTGATTACTGTACATGCCTCTTTATCAAATTTAACAATAAATCCGCTATCACAAAATTGACTAATGCTAAGCAGATTATGTTTTAGGCCATCAACTAACCAAACATTTTTAATTGAAAGAGAAGAGTTACCAACTATACCTGTACCAATGATCTTCCCTTTTTGGTTTCCTCCAAACCCCACAGTACCTCCCTCTTTCAGAGTCAGGGTTTGGAACATATGCCTTTCTCCCGTCATATGTCGTGAGCAGCCATTGTCCAGGTACCAGCATTGCTGCTTTGGCCTTCTTAGTGTGCAAACCTGAAGCAAATATTATTTGAGATTTTGGTACCCATATCTTTATGGGTCCTTTTGTGTTAGTCTTTACAGGTCTAGGTGGTCTTTGTTTGAAAGACCTATCAGAGCCTTTAGAGTTAACCACCCTTGTTGAAAAGTTTTTGGGTTTAGTATAGCTCTTGAGCTTTGTTCTTGAATGTGTCAGAGCTTCTTTAGATTTAACATTAGTTTGAGGCTTAAAAATCTTAGGTTCTGAGGTTTTATCCTTCTGAGCCTTTGACTCTTGAGCCTCTGGCTTTGATGTTCTATTAGAGGCTGACTCATTTAGAACTTCTGATTGACTCTTTACAAAGACAACCTTAGGTTTTGATTTATCTATATTATAGGACTTTGAAGATAATGGATTATCTTTAAAACGTGAGAATCCAAGACCTTCTCCTCTATTTCTACTTACATGATAAATCAAAGAGGCTATTTTACTTCTTTTCATTCCATTGATAAGGAATTCTTGAAGAGCAAATTCATGTTCTGGAGGAACCTTATCATCAAGAACATAATGAGTTTCCATAAATTCATTTCTTGATTTTAGAGACTCATTTTGTTCAATTATTTCATTTGCCTTTTCGGTCAGGTTGTTATAGGCCTTTTTAAGGACCTTACACTCACCCGCCTTTTTGGTTAAAAGTTTTAAGGCATCTTTTAAGGAATCTATTAATTCAGAACGAGAAAGTTTAGCAAGTACCTCATCTTCATCTTCTGAATCTGAGTCAGCTTCGTGCTCAGAGTTCTCTTGGTCAGAAGCGGTTGCCATCAAGGCTAGGTTTGCTTCTTCTTCCCCATCAGAATCTGATTCCTGATCCAAATCATCCCAAGTGGCAAGGAACCCCTTCTTGAGCTTACTTTTGTATCTTTCTTTGTTAGAGGTTCTCTTGGATGTTTTACTCAGGTTCTCAGGGCAGTCAGCAATGAAGTGTCCTGGTTTGTTGCACTTAAAGCATTTGTTTTGTTCTTCCTTTTTATCCTTAGAAGTACCAACCTTCTTGGAAGAACCTCCAAACTTACCAGCATACTTCTTGCTTCTCTTAGCCCATTGCGATACTCTTGCAGCCATCAGAACCATTTCTTCTTCTTCATCAGAGTCCATCTTGTGACCTTCTTCAGAAGCTTCTTCATCAGATACTATAACCTTCGCCTTCAGAGCCTTAGAGGAACTTTTGGTGCTCAGGGCTATCCCTTTTAGCTTCTTAGTCGTTTCATCAGTCATGAGTTCCATCTCATGACTCTTTAGAGAACTAACCAAGCTTTCAAGAGACACAGTATCTAAATCCTTAGATTCCTGAAACGCTGTCACTTTTGGTCTCCACTTTGGCGGCAAGCTTCTGAGTACTTTCCTTACATGATCAGCCTCAGTATAGCTCTTATCTAAAACTTGAAGTCCCGAAACAAGAATTTGGAACCTAGAGAACATTGTCTCAATGTCCTCTCCGTCCTTCATTTTAAATAATTCATACTGATGTACTAACAAGTTGGCCTTAACCTCCTTAACTTGTTTATTTCCTTCATACTTGGATTTAAGAGAATCCCAGATAGACTTAGCCGTTCTCTTATCTCCAATTTTCAAGTACTCATCATGAGAGATGGCATTTGTCATCATCCCTTTTACACTGTGATGCTTCTTATATTCCAACTTTTGAGTAGGTGTAAAAGCCTTTCTGTCTTTAGAGCTAACAACGCCTTCTAAGTCCATATTTTCAAAGTTCACTCCATCTTCTACCAAGTCCCACAGATCACAATCAATCGCCATGATGTGACTGTACATCTTGGTTTTCCAGAATGGATAACCAGTCTCAGTTCCATTGAAAAAGGGAATTTTGTCAGAAGACCTTCTGTCTTTAGAATTAGAATCATAGTCAAAAGGAACTTCATTGAGATTCTTCTCAGCAGACATGTTTTTCCTCCCTGAATCTTAACTGTTTCACTGATAGGTGAGAGTTAGGCAACAGCCCAGCTCCTGATACCAATTGAAGGTGGAAAAACACAAGAAGGAGGGGGTTGAATTGTGTTTTGAGAATTAAAATCTTTTCGAAATAATACTAAGTTCGCAGCGGATAAAATCACAAAATAAAAAGAGGGTGCTGAGAGAGAGAAAGAAAGACACAGAATTTATCCTGGTTCCCCTCACAAATCGAGAGTACTCCAGTCCCCTTGTTACTAACAAGAGATTTTCACTATAATCTACTTAAGATTACAAATTGCTCAAGCACACTTGCAAGAGACTTCTCAGGTGCTCAAGTTTTACTAAACAAGAGACTTCTCAAATGCTCAAGTTAAACTTAACAAGAGACTTCTCAAATGCTCAAGTTAAACTTAACAAGAGACTTCTCAAACAAACTTAAGAATAAGAATGAATGTTAAGGAACACTTGATATACTATCAGAGGTGTTTACAAAATACAACTCAAATTGTTCTAAGACTTAGAATGACAGATTTAAATTATGATGTCAGAATGCTTCTTAGTCTTTGAACAGTGTTGGTAGAATGGTTGTTCGAACAGTGGTCATTTCTTCCATTTGAGTCTTCTATTTATACTTGGAGGAAGATGATGACCGTTGCAGAGAGAGAGGTGCCAGCTGGAATTTATTCGTACAATTGTGATAGCTGTAGTTACCTTCTTTGGTAAAGATATCCAATTCCACTACCTTGCTATTTGAATTATCACTCATCCATTTTGAGTAATAATAGTACAATAGTACGTTTCTCAATTGCGCTCCACATATGGATAAGGTTAACGTTGTACCAACGAATATTCCTTCCTGTGGACGTGACAGATCCTTGAAGTAGATTGTTCTTCAATCATTGGTTCTGAATATGTCAGCTCTTGAGTGACGTAAATTCCTTTTGCTTCAGATGTTGTTATCAATGCTTCTTGAGGCCCTTTTTGCTTCTGAGTCCGTCAGAGCCTTGTTTTTGTCCTCAGAGGCACTTTCTTTAACATACAAAACTTAAGCTTCTGATGAACAGTGATGTGCTTTCAGAGCTTGTTTTGACTGGCTTCTCTGCTATTATTCATAGTGCTTCTGAATGAATTTTAACTTGTAGTTCTGCACACTAGAATAACCATTAGTAATTCCAATTGTAATTTTAATACTTTGTTATCATCAAAACCACTTAAAACATTAGAGGTTCATGTCAGACCCACTTTGTTCCAACACAACTTCCTTTCACAATTTAAAAATAGTTATGCTAAAAAAATAGCATTCTTTGAAAATAGTAAAAAAAAGGTTTAAGTGAATGGTAAGAAAATTTCTACGCACACCCCTAAAAAACCTGGTTACACCCTAGATTGACCAAAATACCCTTAAAATAAATTAAATTTCCAATGCATCAAAAATCTTACGTGTTTCCTGCTTCCATTCATCTTTGTTGTTGCCGTCGACGTCGCTCAAAAGGTGTTTATCTTCGCCGCTCAAATTTACGTCATGTTCATCTCCGCCATTCAAATTTACGTCGTGTTCATCTCCATCTACACTTCTAAACTCAATTTAAAAAGTAAGTTTATCAGTTCATGATTTCAATTTTGAGTTGTGTTTTGGTTTTCTGGGTTTGAAGTGGTTAACGGGAATTCATTTCACGTAAACTGCGAAATGTAAGTGTGAACTAAGTTTACAAAAGATTATCTGAACCGAGTTTACATAACCTTATGTAAATTAAGATAAATCCCTTAAACGGCTGAATGTAAGTGTAAACTAAGTTTACATAACCTTATGTAGATTCAGTTTACATAACTGATGTAGGCTAAGTTTATTTAAGTTTATGTAAACTACAATTAACATAAATCCCTTAAACTGCAAAATGTAAGCGTAAACTAAGTTTACATACTATAGTTTGCAAATCTATTTCCACTACGTGAATTTAGATTACATTGACATTAGCGGTTCGGTAAACATTTTACATTCAACCTATGCAATCGTGCAAGAAAACATAAATTGCATGAAAAATAAATAGAGTGTCATTGAATTGAATTAGTATAAATTCAGTATCATATGCAATAAAGTTTTAATAAAGTACCTTCAAATTCAATATTTAATTGAAATTAATGATAAAATTAATGAATTTGAGAGAGAACACATTAATTGGGTTTATGAGAAAGGGAACAGTGAAACAGAAACACTAGAAATAATATAAAAGATGAAAAATTGTTTTTAAAAAAATTATATAAAAGACAGTTTTGGTATTATGATTAAATTTTTATGAAATTTGGGTGTAACTAGAACTTTCTGGGGTGTGAGTAGCAAAATTCAAAAAATTATGTTATTTGAAAAAAAACATAAAATAATAATAAAAAAAATAAGTTTAAGTGTAGTGTTAAACTTTCCAGAAAAAATGTTATACCAATATTTAGGTATCTTTTTAGGTAAAAAATTTAAATTTTTAAATTATTCGTATGTAATGAAATAAAAAATAACTAGATTGCAAATAAAATACAATTTTTATATAATTTAAGAACTTATTTACATATAAAAAAAAAGGAACTTATTTCTATATCGTAAAAAGAACTTATTTACATGAAACTAAATCAAAGGAGGTGATAGTTTAAAGACTAACAAAGAAAAAAGATGTTAGGTGTGAGAAATAAATTGTAAGGGGGATACAAATGTCCTTAATTATTTTTATTTTTTTTAAACTTTATATCCGACCTTAGGACCGATAAAGATAGCTTTACACGATCCTCCGATAAGAAATCATCAATTTGCTATGTCAATCAAAATATTTGTAATTTTATATAATATACAAGGTATTCATTAAATCTTGGTGTAAAACTATTTTAATCTTGGTGCAAAACTATTTTAATTGTCGATGCATTTTCTATTTTCTCTTTATTAATCTCCTTTTTTGTATTTTTTCTTTCTTTCAAAATATTCTCCTCTTTATGGAATACCTCTTCTCATAGCCAAAATGTTTTTTTGTCATGAAAAACTTATAAGATATTAAATTCCAATGGTAATTAAATTTAGAAATGTAGTAATTTTGATCAATTACAGATAAATTATATCTTAAAGAAATACACAATCTGAGAAGGAGGAGAAAAATTGAAGTAACATATCTCACATAAATGTAACACCTTTATTTCTATACCTCGGACAAAAATAGGGCATGCTCTCCGGCTAATCTCTCAACGAATTTGACGCGATGAGATTGGACAAAGTTATTGGCAACAATTTTCTTCTTTCCAAAAATGAAAAATGTAACTTGAATGCAGTTAGTTGACAACATCAAGAACCAACTTGCGAGACTTAATAACAGACCATCGAAGGCGACGATAATATGCAGCTTGAAGTAACGCCAATGAAAGTACGAATATCCATTTAAATCCCATCTGCGAGTAGCAGCAACATTCTTAGAAAATCAGATAATTTTTACATTGGATTTGTTAGAAGGATAATAAAGGAAACAGACCAGTTTTCTCTCTTCCATTTCAGGTTCTGCAGCCCAAGTCAAAAATGATACAACATCTTTTCCCATCTGCAAAAGACACACAACAGCAGAAAAATTATCGCTTCATTCTTCCAAAGTTCATAATTGATAATCAACTGTGATAAAATTTATTGAATGTAATACTCAACAAACAAAAATACCTGAGATTCTGTAGCAGGGACATCGTCTTCGTATTCAACAGCACCATCATTAAGCATTTTAGGCATAGCAATGGCTCCGCCAGGAAAATAAGGATTATAGTGTAGTCCTTCTCTAATCTGCATTATATTTAGAAGATAACCAACCCATAAACAAAAATATGACTATAAGCAGTGTAGGGACAGAATAAATATGAACTCTTGAACATAATATTTAGAATTGATGAGAATTATATAGTTGAGAGTGCACATAGTTAATATCCAAATACAAGCAAGACTGACAACTCAAGTCACATGTAATGTAAGTGAAAACATCAACCACCATAAGTCCATAACCTCACTACAAATCTAACTATTAGACTATGATCTACAGTTTTTGTTATACTTACTGATCTTATCAATAAAATGTCCAAAAATCACCACATACTAAAATTACAAAAACTATACAGTCGTTGATTACAATTTTCGAGAGACAAAAGTGAACACAGATGTTAAATTTTTGTGTGTGAGCTGTGTTTCACCAAGAAAAGGCAACATCAAATTTATTGAGAAAATTATACGCAAAGAAAATCATGCATGATGTTAATGATTCTTTATCCCCATGATCTCACCCTGCATCATATCTTTTTATTCATTGGTGTACAAGAAAAAATAAAAATAAAACATAATTTGACTATGCTTGTATGTACAGATTTGAAAGCCACACCCCCCCACACAACATATTTCACAATAAAGTTTTTTTGGGTCTGAACCACCCAATAGGTGGTCAAGCAATTTCCATATAATTACTTATGCGGATTGCACGGTTACTTTAGTAAGTAGAGAATTTAACTGCAAAATTAATGTAAAGAGAATTTACCACAACACCAGCAGGGGGGTCACGGTAACCTGTAAGAAGAGCAAACACATAGTTTTGACCATTGTGACGAGCCTGAAAATACAAAAGGTTACAGATGTATGCATAAAACAGAAAATATTAGTTACTAGCAGATAACTGACATTACTTTGGTAATAAGACTTAGATCTGGAGGATAGGCTCCTCCATTAGCAAACCTAGCAGCTGCTTCATTTGCATATGGCTGAGGAAAGCGATCACTGAGTTTACCGGGGCGTGTAAACATCTCACCCTCATCATTAGGGCCATCAACCACCTCAATCTCAGCAGCCATAGCCTTTACCTCCTCTTCTGTGTAAGCAACACCAACCAAATCACGGTATGATACCAAAGACATAGAATGACAGGAAGCACAGACTTGTGTATAAACTTGATGACCACGACGAACTCTGCTCATAAAAAATAAATGTATTAAGAACTTAAATAGTATTAATATAGCATCTATATGAAATTCTGTTTGAAATTTTGAATATTTGATGCTGGCATAGAGCAGTAAGAGCATAATCCTGGCCCAGAAAAAAGCCCTAAAAGAAAGAGGAAATACTTCTATTGCATAACTTAGAACAATTTCTTTCAGAAAATTACTTTTTAGAAAACAATTCATGATTCTTTTAAGTTATAATAATGCACAATAAATATTATTGATCAGTATATGACACAGGCATTATTAAAAGGTTAAACCGTGTTAGATCACATGTCACCGCAAAACACGAAATAAGTAAATAACAAAGACGAAGACTAAATGGTTGATCCCAAACTGAGAAAAATGACATTAAGTAGTAATATAAATGTATCAAGTCCAATCGAAAATGTACCTACAACTAACAATTATTTGTAAACTGATAGGATCAATTTTGTATTGCGAACACAAATTAACAAAACAGTAGTCAAATAGGAAAAACTGGGTATATTTATTATCGTAATAAGTCGCTGAAGTTCATATGGGGTTCAGCCAACTAGTACAGATATGAAAAAGGGAAAAAACGATAAAGACTGTGAAAAGTAAGGAAGGCAATTCGAGAAGCCTTGAATCTCCCAGAGCAGTAGCGATACTGAAAAAATATCTGAATGAATATTCCCAATCGGTTTCTCCATAATTATAGCATCTGGATCCTATTTTCTCTCTTTGCCAACTGGCATAGTCATGCCAAAACCACTGAGTTTGTTACTATCATTTAGGAGTGATTCCCTCCTCCTTTCTTATTGTGCTTACGTGTATAAAATCTTTCATACTTATCATAAACCACCTTAAAGATGAAAAAGAGGCTAGTTTTAATGTATGTAGCAGTGACTAACTTGGGAAATTATATCATTGAACCCAAAGACATGAAAATATATAGAAGGAAAAAAAAACTCAGCTCAAACTCACAAGGCATGATCATGAAATGAAAAAAAAAAATATATAGATGAAACTCACGAAGCATGATCATATGAACTGAGAATGCCCTCGTGAGGCCATGGATAGCTTGGAGCAGCCAGGCCATGCTCAGCTTCATCAGCTGATGCTGTTGTCGCAAAACTCAATAACCCTGATACACCAGCTCCAATTAATGCAAGGGCTCTTAAGGATCCGCTGCTTGTAGAGCCAGCACCATCATTCTTTGTGATAATGGATGACATAGATAAAGGATTCTGCAGGAAGCATATTAAAAGCCATTAACAATAGACAAATAGCTTGTTCTATCGAGGAAAAAATTTATAAACTCAGTCGAAATTTTATGACGTGAACACATGATTTCCAACATGCGAGTCTTCAGAATGGTCTTTTCCTATATCAAACAATGACCCTTATCCTCTAATAGTAGATAGCTCCCATTAATTGGACTTAGAGCCAAGTCCTCAGGAGTCCTATAACGGAAGAATTAAAGCTATATATGAGCAAATCCATCAGAAGTACTTTTTCAGATATGTATTTTTTATATCCTAAATGACAGGGAGATTGAGTATGATTTGGAGTCAGAGAATTGCATTTAGAATTTTACATTTAATTTCATCAACTGATAATGCTAGAAGTTTTATAGTATCAGTGAACCATATAGGAAGGCCCCTGAACTGGTAAAAGATTTTCCTGCAAGTGAAAAATCTTAATTGCTACAATGATGATGCACTTTCTTATTATTTGCCGCTAGTTTAAAAACTTTCGCAACAACAAATAATGCTAAGGGGAATTCTAAACATGGCAGGAAAAGTTACAACTTACAACAGAAACTGATCATTTTTAGCATAATAATATCATTGATCCACGCCATAAAATATTCAATGAAGTTTCAACTGGCATCTAACTGACTAACACAATACTACCTCTTTTGCAAACCCAGCATCCACAATGAACCCAGCATCATCAACCCATCATGCATGAGTAACGTCTACAAAATAGAGGGAATTGAACGATTTGTAGGAGAATCATGTCAAGTTCTATTTCAAACTCAAATTCTATTTATGTTCAGTTCTTTCAATCTCAGTAGTTCTTTTCATTTGTTGTCTAAACTCTAAAGGAGTTCATGTATTTTAATGACTACTTTCTGGATAAACACCATGATATCCTAGTAAGCATCTCATGCTGTAAAACATAACTATTGGCTATAAATTTTATCAACACTTTAGACAACCCGTTAACCTTATTTTTGTATGACGTATAATTTTGTCAGTTTACAAGTCAAGTTCATGAAATGAAAGCACCGCTCTTTACATACTCTTATTAAGCACCATTTTTTAGCAACATTTTCTAGTTTATTGTTCTGAACATAGGTTGTTAATTTTTAATTTATTATATCATGTACTATTTTTGTATACTTTTTGGTAAGTCTATTATATATTTATTATAGCCTTTTTGTATACTTTTTTGGGTTTGCCATCAAGAATCCCTCTATTTGTCATTAATAACATTGTGCTATGGTGGAGTCTATTCTATATGTGACTCCTAGAGAGAAAACATGATAAATTGGATGAATTAGAAGACAGTATTACTAAAAGATGCAATATAAAAAAGTTAAAATACATATCAACAACTTTCAGATAAACAAATGTATCCTTTCCCTCAAATTTGTATAACATAAAATCATTTTTTTCCCCAATATCTAACTTTTAGTCTAAGAGGGTCTCCATTTTAACTCTCAGATTGTAAGTACCAGAAGTATAATCCTAAATATTAACAAAAGAACAAAATCACCACGAAGAGAGGAGCTAATGCTTACAGGAGAATGAGATTGGAGTTTCCTCCTCAATAACTGTTGAATAACACCTCCAGCCATCTCAATCCACACTGGCAACCGTTCATATATAAAAAGAAATAATATATCAGTGTCTGGATAAATTAAACCAAGTAACCATGATCAAGTTCCAAATATAAGCATAAAATCAATAGTAAGGACAACATCATTAAATAAGTGCAAATTAGCTATAATAAAAAATATACTGTATATTATTAGCAGATTCTGCAATGAATAAAATATGAAAACTGAACCCTTAAATACTGCTAGCAGGAGAAATGCTGGCAAATTTTAAATTCTAGATTATGGTGAGATGATCTATCAAACAAAATTATTTTAAACATTCAACATATAAGCCTGTAGTCCAATTTTTGGTGCAACACATTCTGACAACAAGAATAATGAAGAGATAAACGTGATAGAGAAAAGGACAGGTTTGCACACAAAGAGTGCATATTTGTTTTTCACTTTTTTGTAGAACACAACAAATAAATAAAACTCCAGGACACTTGTAAAATATGATATAACCGCAAATGCTAATGAGCCAAAGGTCTGTTAGTATCCTAAACCACTACAAAGGGGCTTTATTCTGCCCAAATAACAAGAGATATTATTCAACACATTGGTAAAGATTCAGCTCATATCTCACACAGACCAAAGTTCAAATCTTGTTTCCGATGTGAGGACTACGTTGTTGGATAAAAGGAGAAATGCTTTTTGGGACAAAACAAAGTTCAACGATTGACACGGCCGTTTCTTGGACCCATTTTCATACCATCACTATGCTTTTATTCCACAAAATCTAGAACTTACAGCCATCCAACATATATAACACCTCAGGTTTCGTGAGTTTCACGAAAATACTAAATAGCAATGCTCTGTGTAAATACTTCTATCAAAGCTCTTTGAGCCTTGAGGTTTTCCCTGCCCCTAATGAGCCCCCAAGACTGAAGTCATCTAAACTTCTTTATCATAAAAAAAAAAAAAAACTTCATCATGATATCAATGATTCAAGGACTAATCCTCCTCAAACACAGAAACTGCAAATAATGCATTAAATTAAAACTTTCACTTCATTACAATGATCCCATATTATTGCACTCATTATTATACTAGCTTCCAATATTACTCATGTAAACCTTATTGAAATTCCAATAAGGTATAATCAAATTTTAAAAAAATAACAATGTTGCCTATGTGACCGACATCCAACGATAACTCGTCATATTGATACAAACCCACTATGTAACCGTATTTCAAAAATAACAGCAAAACACTAAATTTGCATTCGACGTAAAGTGCATTTTCCATTTCCTCAAATAAAAATAAAAACTAAGAATAACATGAGTCAAATTGCTTAATTCATAAACGCACCTCATCAATAAATAACATTTATTTATTCATAACATTTACAACTAACACATTAACTATTTGAAGGAAATCCTCATAGATAAAATTAACGATTCAGTTACAACACAAGCATGAGATTGTGAATTTTCAGTCCCAACTATATGGTATATATACAACACACACAAATCAAAATGGTGACATGAACATGAAACAAAAGCAATCTAAAAACCTAAAAAAAATCAATGATTAATAAAGTGCAATTAGATACATACATAAAATAAGATAAAATCAGAATAGAAAAATCAAAGAATTCAAAAATTCAAACCAAAAAAAAAAAGTTACAGATCCCACGAGTGATGGTGATTGTAAAAATTGAATGAGAAAGAGAAGCGATATTGAGAATTGAAGAGAAACAAGGGAAAGAGACTTACGAAATGGAAGAGCGATTGAGAATGAAGATCGAAGGAAGAAGGAATAGAAGAGAAGGTGAAGGAGAAGCAATGAAACAGAAAAATACTACAAACGCTACTTTCGCTGTTGTTGCCACGAGAATGAATTTCTCTGGGCTTTTTGGGCTTTGCTGATGGGTTTTCTTGCCAAAATATTTGAAAGCCCATGTTTGAAAGTTAAGATGAAGAGATTTTCTTTTGCCGCTTCATTTTTTTGTATACAATGGAGCCTAAGCCCGTTAAGAAAAAATTACACTGGAATTAGATGGGATTGGTATCAAGTTTCCACCATCGATAGTAATGACTAATCTCTGTTGGGGAACATGTGGGGCACATAAGGTGGATTCTTCCTCCCAATCGAATTTTATCCATACACATGAGCTAGAAATCAAACCCTAACCACATACTTAAGGGGATCAAGTCTCTTACCACTTGAACCAATTCATTGTTAGTGCCACCCTATTTACTTCTTTCGCGTCCTACGTGTTTTCATTTTTACCTTCTGCTATATTTAAGTAGCAGACAAATTTATTTTGGTAAATATGCAGGGGTGTGAGAAAATGGGTAGGGTGGAAAAAGAAATTCTCTAAGATGAAAGTTTGACAAAAACAAAAGCTTTAGTAAAAATGTCGGATAGCTGATAAAGTAGCCCATGTTTTATAGAAATATAGTTGATGGCTAATAACTTATATCTGATAAACTATTTGAAGTTTTTGATAAAATTAGCGGTTCAACTACCTGATAAATGTAAAATGACTTAAAGGATATTCTTAATTAATTATAAATTGTATATCAGTAGTTTAAATTTATTAATGCGGCATATATTTTATATATTATTATTATTATTATTAAAATTAATTTGACATGATAAAATTTTATTTTAAATTTATTTTTATTTTAATGTAATATACTATATATATATTTTACGTTAAAGTGTATATGTACATTAGTAAATTTGAAAAAAATAAGCACAAGCTACTCAAATCCTATAAACAATAAACTATTGAAGTATAGCAAAAGGAATAAAAAAAAAACAGTTGAAGAGAGATGAAGAAATTTGGAACGCATAACGTGAAAATGGAGGAGATTGAGAGATTAAACACGAAGAGGTAAGGAAATGTCTCCTTTTATACCGTAGTACATATATTATGATACATGAGATGTTTTGTATTCTAAAACATAATTCTAATATTTTACATTAAAATAATTTATAAATGGTAAAAGTTGATTTTAGTTAAAATAATAAAGGCAAAAGTGGAAGAAAAAATATAAGCTATAATTTATAAGCTCATAAGCTACTTAAATTAGCATTTGGACAATGTGCTTAAAGTTGGTAAAATAAACTATAAGTTCATGATAAAAATATTGTTATCAAACAGATCTTTTAGCTTATAAAATAATTGATAAAATAAGTTATAAGACAGTTTTTTGATCTTGCCAAAACCAATCCAAAGTTTACATGAAAATAAAGACAGTTTTTTATTTTTACAAACAAAGAGAGATTATCCAATTGTCAATCGATTTTTTTGGTACACGAGACATAGTGATAGAGACCAATTATTTAAGGACTTAAATATGTTATTACTTACTGTTGCAAAAAAAAACTTATTTTTGTTAACAAAGACATATTCTAATCCACTACCAAAAATAAATAAAAAGACATATTCTAATCTTGACAACACAAACAGAAGTTATAAATCCGTATGTTTTAACAAATTCATAATTTACTGATGTCACATATATGATTTGTGCGAATGCATGGCAAGACGTCTAGCTCTAATATAGACAGCAAGGACAAATGGTTCATAGTGCATATTGTATGATCACCATTGGATGTTGACAGGCAAGCCTGAGTTTTATGGTGTGATTTGTGTCATAGAAAAACAAAACGAATGGTGCGTTACGTTGTTGAATTTGTAAATTAGCCGACGATTTTGTTAATAGCTTTCAAAAGTGATTGTGATTAATTCTTTTCTTCAAGTGATTACAATAAGGAGCCATTCAAAAAAAAAAAAAAAAAGCCATTACAATAAGGAAGAAACTGTTGTGAATTCGACTAAACTCATACCAATAATAAACTGATGTGTGGGGCAAGCGAACAAGCAACCAAATATTAGGACGATAGAGATGGTGATGCAATAATCCAAAGCAATAACGGCGGAAGATAAAGAACACAATCAATTTGTTTACCCAGTTCGGTGTTAATTAACCTACGTCTGGGGGAGAGAGCAGCTATCCGTTCCACTAGAATCAAATAAGTCACTTTACAAGAGTTCCCAATTGAGTTACAAGAATTAATCCTAATTCTACCCTAGTCCCGAATCTCTTCCCGTGGCCAAGAGACTCAATTTGACTTAGTCTACCCAAGGTGTTTCACAAACCTCTTACATGTTTGCTCTCTTATTTTTCTATGAACAAAGAGTTCCCTATTTATAGAAAAATATATGCCTATTATTTTAAATATATCCTATATTTAAAAACAAACACAATCCAAGTCAGATATTCTTCAAAAACATATTTTTCCACAAGATCTGCAAAACAGCCAAGCTGTCACGCGCGTCTGCGCCCTGGCGCCCTCACGAGGGCTCGTGGCCGCGCCATGGCGCCAGCACCCGAGACAACTGCACCCTGGCGCCCTCACGAGGGCTCGCCTGCCTGTTGCCTGCTGCCTATTGAGCCCTCACCAGGGCACACCAGCTTCAGAATTTTCCGACTTCTTGTAACAGAGATTTCAAGGCATATCCAACAGAAACCATGTCTCTGGAATGTATGTTCCTTAACTCATCCAAACTCTAAAGGGTGTTGAACACAAATTATTGGGTTTTGAGAAATAAACTAGTATAAATAAAATTGATTGAGGCCAAATATTGTGACATACAAAATCTAGTATGATTACCATTATTTGGCTAAATATGCACTATGAAGTTTAAATTTAAGTGTTACAAATTTTAATTAGAGAAATAAAAGAAAAAAACATAAATAATGTACCATGAAATTTAAGTGTTATAACTTTTAATTAAAGAAATAAATATAAAACATAAATACTATATCATAAAGTTTAAATTTAAAAAATATACTGAACATTAGATAAATAATTCACTATTGATTTTCTCTCATTCTCATGCATTAAAAATATGACCCCACCAATATATGACTTTAAAAAATATGACTTTTGAAGTCATGTATTTTAATCACCAAAAATACTATTAACCAACTACTTACATGACACCATCAATAAATTTGAAATTTGAAATTTAAATTTTAAATATCAATAAATCATATACAATAGTTTTTCCCTCATTCTCATTTATTAAATACGACTCTTAGAGTCATGCACATCAATCAACTATTATATGTATAACACCACCAATATATTTTTAAAATGATTTATTCTCCCTAAATTCTTCATGTATTAAATGATTCTTACATTCATATATATGTTATGTGATAATATATATAATATATATTAGAAACTGAAAATAATTGTAAATTCTAACTCTTACTACATTTATATATTATGTATCTATTATCTATCAAACACTACAAGAATACTTGATTTTATTGACGGATTTGATACATATTTATTGACGGTTTTAGTCCTCAATAAATTTTTAAGGCCTAAGCCGTCAATAAGTGAGAAAAGCCCGCAAAATATTAAAATATAATATTTTTTAAACTAACTTATAACTTAGTGACGGCCTAAGTCGTCTTAAATTAAGTGGCGGCCTAAGCCGCCTCTAATTTATAGAACCCGCTCACATACTGACGGCCCAAACCGTCTAAAACAATAAAAAAAAAATATTAAGTCATTTCTCTCACTTCACGTGGGTTGTGAACTTGTTACTTAGGCTTGTTTGGTATGAGAGAATTTGAGAAGAGAGAGTTAGAGAAGAGAGAGTTAGAAGCAAGGTTGTCAGAACCGGACCGGTCATCGAACCGGTGAGCTTACCGGTTCAAGGTTCAATGATCGGGCCGGGGTCGGACCGTTTTTAATTAAATATAAATTTTTAATATTTTAATATAATAATAATAATAATAATAATAATAATAATAATAAAAAACTAAAATTTATACAATATATATAATTTTACACTATTAAAAATTGAAATTAACATAAAATCTTATAATTGTATAATTCAAATTAAAAAAATAGTTATTGAGAAAGTTGGTGGTTTTTTCTTTATATTTATTCACTTATTTTAAATTTGTTGGTAATTTACAACAAATATAAATTTAAGTGTGTTTTGTAAAATAAAATAAGTATGCCCTTTTTAATCTCATTACAAATTATTAGTAATAAGAAATAAAGTTAAATGTATTTTGTAAATAAAAATATAAATAAAAATATATGAAATCACATACTTGAAGTCTCCAAAGTATATAAAGTTTTTTTGGAAAAAGCAAAAAATGATTTATTAAGAGAATAGAACACACTTCAAACAAAGTACAAGGTATACTTTGAATGTCTAGATACAACAAACAAGCACTACTGCTAAAGATAAAAGCAGCACCAAACAAACTAAAAAGAAGACCATGCTCTAGTGCTCTACACATGCCTCTTACTACAACCAGCACATGAGACATTCTAAAAAATACACCAATAACAACAAATGATCAACTCAAAACACATGAGAGTACCCAAAACTGAGGCAAGGACCCTGATACAGCTTTGAAACTTCACAGATAAGAGCCATGAGACTTCCATAATTTGGAGAAGCAACACTAACAACCTGTTACCAATTGAATAAGGAAATTGAGAAACAATCACAATTCCTCAAAACCTTAAAATGAAACGCAGCACATCCCCTCAGCCACAAACACTTTCTAAAATGATTTGCAGGCAATAACTAGAATAACTAATCAGCCCTCATAGCTTGCCTTTGTTAGGATGTTTTCCTATGAACTACTCTATGAAGTCCCACATTGGAGAAATCACATACTTGAAGTCTCCTATTTTATTATAAATAAGTCTTTGTTAGGATGTTTCTTAATGCAATTGAAGTCTCCCACTTGATTGGTCATCATTTAATGTGATTTTTAGTGGTATGAGATTGATCCCATTTAATTTGTGGATTTTTTTAAAAAAAAATTTGAATTAAAAAAATCAAATAAATTTTTCAAACCGGTTCAGTTCTTGAACCGCCGATTTTTACCGGTTTTCCGGTTCGATCGCCGGTTCGCGCGCAAGCCGGTTTTGCGGTCGACTCGAACCGGATACAGGTCCGATTCCCGGTCCAACCGGTCGAATCGGCCAGTCCAGTCCGGTTTTCACAACCTTGGTTAGAAGAGAAATGGGGTATTTCTCTTTGGGCAAAGCAAAGAAAGAGAGGAGAGAGAGACAAAATGAGTGGGCCCCACGTCATTTCTATTTCTCTTCTAGTGTGAGAAGAAAGGCAAGGGGACACTTTACCAAAAAAAAAAAAAAAAGAAAGGCAAGGGGACCAACTTTTTATTTTAAATTGTTCATTATACCCTTGTTATGTTGCCTACTATATTCTTTTTTTTAATCAATTGTTAGGGGTTTATTTGTACTTTTAAAAATAACTAACACTTCTCTCTTCTTCATTTCTCTTCTCTTCCTCTTATACCAAACAACACATCAAATCTACTCTATTTCTCTCATTTTTCTCTCTTCTCTCACCTATTTCTCTCTTCTCACTTTCTTTTCACAACCAAACACACTAATGTTTCATTTCTCTCATTTCTCCCTAACACTATGTTTGTTTTGATAGATTTATGAGAGAGAGAGAAATAAATAAGAGAGAGATAGCAAAGAAATTGAGTATTTATTTAGTTTGGATGATGAAAGAAATAAGAAGAAATAAGAAGAGAGAGAAGTTTTTTAGGTGAGCCCCATACAAAAACAAATCTCTCCTCAATAGGCAAGATTTATGAGTTGAAAGAGTGGAAAGATGCAATTTTCCCACAATGTCCTTCTCCTTATTTTTTGAACTTTAAATTTGAAGGATAAATTTGTCTTTTATCATTTTTATTAATTTCTATCTATCCACTTTTCTTCTCTACTTCTATTCATCCAAACAATGTAGAATTTCTATTCCACTTCTCTCTTATTTCTCTCTCTTTTATTTCTCTCTTCACTATTTCTCTCTTTTTCTTATTTCTTTGAACATCCAAACATAGTGTAAGTATTCCACATCCACACCACTACCACTCCATGACAGAAGCTCTCATTTCTCTCTTCTCAAAACTTTTTCCTTTCCAAATTCACATCACCACCACCAAATCCACACCGTAACCCCTCCAAATCCACACCACCGAATTTTTTTTCTGGAGCAGTTTGCAGTTACCACAAGGCCAACCACAACATGTGTTTTTAGATCTATGTTTTTAGATCTGTGTTTGTTGAAGATCTGAGTACCATATTCGTTTTTTTTTCCTTCTTGAACCAAACTTTCATCATCAATTTCTTCTTGCTCTTAGAACACGAGGGGGCAGCTTGGGAATCATCCACACGATGACTAAGAACATTGATATAAGTGAGTTGGACTCCACACTCTTACCCAAAACCTTAAGGCATTAGGACTATGGGTCCTCTCACTTATAAATGCTCAAAGTCTTCACATTTTAACCAATGTGGGACTTCCCCACACTACTCACACTTGTTTTTCTCAACACTCCCCTTCAAGTGTGAGTCTACCACAATGCTCCCCCTCAAGCGGAAGCTCATACCATCGTTGACACTTTTTCAACGGGTCCCTTCACTTGAAACAAAGGCTCATGATACCACAGTTAGAACACGAGGGGGCAGCTTGGGAATCATCCACACGATGACTAAGAACATTGATATAAGTGAGTTGGACTCCACACTCTTACCCAAAACCTTAAGGCATTAGGATTATGGGTCCCCTCACTTATAAATGCTCCAAGTCTCCACATTTTAACCAATGTGGGACTTCCCCACACTACTCACACTTGTTTTTCTCAACACTTGCCAGATTGAGATGGTTCTTCTCTTCTTGCTTCTTGCTTTGTCTCAACATAAAAATATATTTTTCCCTCTTGCTTCGTCATGAATTGACCTGAAAAGAAATTGTTGATGGTAGATGTGATCTTGAAGAGTGAAAGAAGTTCATGGTTGTTATCTCTTCTACAACAATGGTGGAAATCACTTACAGTTTACTATTTCACTCACCACACTCTCATCAAACAACAAACATAATAATAATAATAATAATAATAATAATAAAAACTGACAGAAATTAGTAGTAGTTTAGGCAAGCTGGCGTGTGTCAGTGTTAAAAACTTTAGTCAATTACTTTCTGACGGCTCAGGCCGTCTATAAATTTTGGTTCCTACTTTTTGACGGTTTTGGTCGTCAATAAATTTACCGGCGAGCAATTTATTGACGGATTTTAGCCGCCGGTTGGCCGTCAATAAATTTAAACATACTGACAAATTTTACTTGTTATTGGGAGTTTTTGGCCGTCACTATATTGTTGTTTTCTTGTAGTAAAATAAATGGATTTTTTAAGTAATCGAATACAATTTTGTAACATTCCATTATTATTTTATAGCAAATTATAAATTCCAGCAGTCATTATTTTAAGCTTAAAGAAACATCACAAAGTTAATTAGTTCTTTAATTTGATATCTTATTTCTCTTCGTATATTCTTTTATATTTTTTTCTTTCAACCTTTTTGAACATACCGTAAAAATAAAATATACATGTAGAAACTCACGAGTATCATCTACTATACAACTTAAGAAAAAGAGAAGTTGTGCGAATACCTAATCTGCCCTTCCTAATTTTTTATCTATCTTGAATACAATTTTTAGGATTTAATTGGGATTTCATCAAATACTTGAATTGATGTTCCTGTCTCTACCTACCATTGACTACAAAAAACCATATGGCGAGAGGAAAAAAGGCTTTTAGCAGTAACATTTTTTCTATAAATTTTTTAGATTTAGAAGAAAAACTTTGAAGAAAAATTATCAGATAAAAAATCAATACACGATTTTCTTATTAATTGTTTTGAAATCTAAAAAAAATAGATACCAAAGCAAACTAATTAATTTTTCTACCGATTTATTTAGATCTTAAACAAAAAGACATTGTAGTAATAATTTAAAAAAAATGTAAAAAAATAAGAATCTTGAAAGAGATAAAAAAAAAAGAGCGCTATAGAAATTGAGTTTGTGACTTTCATAAAAAAGAAATTGTTGTTCTTTGTTGAAGATTGTTTTTCCGGATCTATAAAAAATTAATAAAAAAAAAAAAACATAAAGTAGAAAAAGTTAGCCGGATAACAAACAAACCAAAGTCAACTTACTTTCTGACACGGTGAAAGTGATTTATGGCACAATGGTGGACGGAAAATAAGGTCCGGTCGTTTTTTCTTTATTGAGTTTGGTAAAGGAGAAAGATATTGGTTGTTGTGGGTCGTTTGATGGTGTACTACATACCCAAAAAAACTAAGCTTTAAAGTTAACTCATTTTCAAAATTTGAATTGATAGAAAGATAGAGTAGAATGAGAGGATAAATAATATATACTTCTTTTGACTTAAAGTCGCCGGAAAGAGGACCTTTATTGACGGAAACGTGTTGTGTTGGTGGTTCACGGCGGTGAGGTCAAAGAGAAAAATAAGAGAGGGAAATTAATGACGAAGTACGATGGAAAGAAGAGAATGAAACTTTTGTGTCTTCATGCTCACATATATTGGATAAAACAATCTCACGTTGGACAATGATGAGAATGATGAGACTAATTAAAGCTTTATTTAATGATAAAGTAAAATAATTTCATTTCATTTCATTCTTTTAAATTTTAATTATTACTGCGAGTCTTGCTTACATGTATCTGCAGGGGATCCACATTGCATTGAGTCAAAACTGTATGCAGTCAGGTAGATAAGGAAGACCTGGCTATTCGATTAATATTAGACGGTTCAAATATAAAATAGTCATACAGTTTGATTAAATATGTTTTATATCTTGATTGTCCGATCTTAATCGGACGTCCATAGATCTTCCTGACTGCATGATTTCGTGCAATTTTGACTACATGCAATTCAAATATGTATATATATTTTTTTACTAAAGAAACGATATTCGTTCATTCAAATTGATAGAGTACGTGCAATACAAATTCAAAATCGCTAAAAACAAAAATGATGAATCTGCGAACAAACTCACAACATCTATATTAATAGCATAAAACGGCAAATTGCACAAGCCTACATATATGACTATATTGAAGTGTCCGGAATATCTATATCCCCAAATGTGTATCGTTGATGACACAAAAGTCATTGATTGAATCTACACTAGATCGAACTTAATCAATCACAAGGGAAGTGTTTGAGTTGTGCTATGGTTTTACTTCATTGGAAGACTTAACCTCTTAAACATGCACTTGTGATTGTTAATCCTTGAGGACAAAGATGTTTGAAGGGAAGAGTGTTGTTACACAAAGTAATAATTAGATAATTAGTTTATTTTAAATAACAGTTTACTTAATTTCATTTACTCTTTTAGCCTTGTACTTAAAAACATTGTGTTTGTTTCATTTAGAAATATATATATTATAGGGGAGGGATCAAATTACACCGGTGTAACATTTGAGTAATGTTACACCGCTCAATAACGCTTTAACGAATACAAATTTTACAAAATCTACCGTTGGATTGAAAGTTTATGTCGTATAGATCATCTATGTTGAGTTTTACAAAAATCTAAAATCGTTTGACATATTTTTGAGACACATAAAGATTAACGGTATTCAATAAAAACACAAAAACCGTTAATTTTGATGTGTCTCAATAACATATCAAACGATTTTAGATTTTTATAAAATTTAGCATAGATGATCTATATGATATAAACTTTCAATCCAACGGTGGAATTTATAAAATTTGTATCCGTTAAAACGTTATTGAGCGATGTAACATTACTTAAATGTTACACCGGTGTAATTTGATCCCTCCTCTATATAATATTATACATGAAAAAAAAAATTGGAAATCAATCAAACATTTCAACAAATATCTTTTTTTTTTTTTTTGACAAACATCTCTTAAAAAGTCTCAATTTCTCTTAACATTTAGCTCTATTTCACTGAATGTCATTCTTCTATTGAAATTTCTGAGTATATCTAGAATTATTTCGGGTTCCCTAATAATCCAAATAACAAATCAGTTACAAGTTGCATGGACTAATTATATTCAAACCTAAAAAGTTGGATTACGATTTTGGCTTTTGTATTGTCCCTAGTACTTTCCTTTCACCATTTTTATCAACACTATGACAATAATAAGCCAGAACAATCAGCAGACACCACCACAAAGATGAACAAGATTTTGTCTGTCGTTTAGCTGCTCAATGTCATACCACATTCAGCAAACAAAACCTTTTATGACATTTCACATCTTTGTAACAATTTTAAATTAAACTACAGAGTAGGCTAAACTTACAGAGGTAAAAAGGGGGATCAATATAATTCTGATAACTGCAGACAAATATATACACAAATGAATTACAATTTGTGATACAAATTTCCATTTACAAAGATTATTACTATCATTCCAACACTCAGATTTAGAATCATTTGCACGACCACAGATAGAAATTTTGTCGGGAAAAAAAATGCTTCAATGATGCTCCCACTACTTGATGTGGCGTGCAGAAAATACTTGAACCAACCCCTTTTTGTCTTGACTCTGAAACTCTGGCATAACATCATTGTTCTAGGTACACCAATCATGGTTGTTCTGTGAAAACAAAAATTGAATTGAGTTTAATTCAATTTATACAGCCTTTTAATAAAGGGTGATTACTGATTCATCAAGTCCAACAACAGGTTTCACAACAACCCTTTTAGGAGACCTCTGGGAACTCTAAATAGTCCAGCTCAAACAAGTTACATGACTTTAGGTACACCAATCAGGAAATGGTAGTTTTCATGCATGGAATTGTACACCCAAACTCTGGTATTGACCCAAGCTCAAATCACAGGCAATGTTGACTTCAAAGTTCAGATCCCTTTAAATACTATTGTTTCATTAGTTGTCCGAAAGTGAATGGTGGACACGTTTTCTCTATCACTGGACGATGGGTAGTATTGTATGAATCCCCTATTTTTGCTAACAAAAGAGAATTGGGACTAGAAGTCATCAGTCGCAAAACTCAGTTGCCAGAGTGTACAATCTAAGCTCAAGGGCAATACTCAACCATGTTTTTCATATTCATCAAGAATTCACTAGTCAAGGAGAAAATTAGATGGTATGATTTTAAATAAAAATAAAAAAAAAATCCGATTTTTAGTATAGAATTTATCATCCAATTGACATGCATATGGGATACTCTCCTTTAGGCATCAAAGGGCTTCAATCCAGACCCCCACCCCACCAACTTGCTCCAAACCAGACCTGCCAATGAGCTCTTTATTTCTTACCACTCATGATAGGCTGCTCGAACTCATTTTTATCCTTTGCTCCATTGGGAATTGAAAGAAAACCGTTTTCCTCAAACTCACACATGATGACTTTCATGTTGAGGTGTCAAAGGATATAGTATTGCCACACACAGGCAGGACCCCCGCCGAGCTACACGATTGTTATTATGACTACTTTATGATATCTGGAATATCAAGGAAGGCGAAGGTCATCATGTGTCTCGGCCAATACAGATGGATCTGGTTGAGGAAAGTTGGTGGTGTTGGGTTGGAGCCCAATCAAGGAAAGAATCCCATATACACATTGGATTACTGATGAAAATTAGTATTACAAATTTTGGATATTTTTTCCTTTTTTACTTGTATATCAGCATATATTTATTTCTCATACCATTTACATTTCCTTCTAACATTCAATTTCTTGATGAATATGAAAAACATGAATGGAAATTATATGCTCCAGCCAAGTCCAATGCAAACAATCAATCTGCTTGACTTTATAGGCTCAGAGCTTGGGGGATTGTGTATCTCTGGCTGCATTACGACTAGTCTTTTCCAACTGTTATTTAGGCCTAAATCTCTTTTGCAAGCTAAATTAAGGGATTCTTACAATAGCATTCGCTAGGATGCGTAGTGGCTGACGATAACCTAGGTAACTAAAAATTATCCCAAGTTAGGGAATTTTACCAACCTAGGACCAGATTAACTTTTCCTTTCATTTCCATGACATTTAATAGGATGTGTAAAATACAGTGCTATAAAAAAAGAGTTTTACTCAACTGGTTCATTTAATCCATAACTGTCCAGTTCCTAAAAAGAAGATAACAAAATAATTCAGGAATTACTGCAAATTACAAGGAAAAAAATGATAATAATGTTAAAAAGCACGGAAGGAGTGGGGAAGGTAGAGAGTTGAACCTTTCATTTTATTGAAGGTGCATAAGGAGCAGGGCACGGTAATACACTGTGGTCGGGTAGCTGGTTTATGAAATCTGTGGTTGCCTGCAAACATGCATGGAGCATTTTCTTTTCTAGCCTAACAAGTTGTGTAGCAACTCGCCTCTTTGGATTCAAACTACCATCTGTCAACTAAGTAAATATATAAATTATCAGTGAAAAATTGATAAATCTTGGTCAATTTCTAATTCAAACAAAAAGTACCATAGATTCATCTTCAGCCAAGGTAGTAGGGTAGGCAGCCAGCCGAGTATTGAAATAATCAGCAAGCTGGTCCAGCACAGCCCGCTCCATACAGGGGCTCACCTAGAATGAATAATTAAAGTCAACTTTTCTCATCAAGATTTACTCTCCATTTAGATTAGACTAATTTTTTACTATTTTTAGAAAGAGTAAAGAAATAAAATCAGAGATTTCATTTATCACAGTACTTAATGATCATATCAGAGCCTCAACTCAAGAAAACAAAATATGAAATAGGCAAGAGAACTTGATTTTACTAATATCCATGACAAATACTAGATTTGATCTTTGGCATTCTTCAAATTTAGATAAGAAAAGCACAAGAAACAAACTTACAGGACAAACTGGACCTTGAGATGAGATGACAGATTGCATCTCAGAAGGATCTGTAACATAGCCTAAACGCATATATGGAATCATATCTGAGACAGCTTCCCTTTCCTTCCCAGTATACACCTGCACCAAGGTTTTAACTAAGAAATTAACGAGAAATCTCTAAATAACCTTCAATTAAATTAAGAGTTTAGAATTAGTACATAAAATGTTTGAATTGACAGCTTTCCATTTCTTTGAGCAACCATTCTTTTATCTTGATATTGTGGATCTTCAGTACTCAAAGCCACCTGAGACAGATGTATCAGCAAGTTTAAAATCTGAGTTGAAAGAACAAAATAGTGGATGCAAACAAAGTAAATGTCCAACTTATACCTCAACTATGAGACGATCATTGGAATTGTCTTCATCAACAAAGCCATAGTTTGTAAGTAACTTTGTGTTAGGCTGTGGGCCACACCTGAAGATGATCAACTACAAATCTTATAATGAAGCTACTAATACAAAAATAACTACATCCTTTTTTAAAATTACATGGTGTCAAATGAAGCATGCGTTATACCAGACAACAATTGGGTCCCCAGCTTTATAGGGGCGATCAACCACAAGCTCAACAGCCCCATCAACAGCAGATAACATTGCCTTGCAGTTGCTACAGTAGGCCAACAAAGGTGGTCCCAGGGGAACCAGCGCAAATCTCCGAGCTAAACTAACATTCTGATTTCAAAAAACAAACGATCAATTTGCACTCATTGTTGAAAGAGAGGGCAAGTTGTTGAAAGAGAATGAAGGTAACACGAATACATGTATGTATAATGTATTTTGCATGCATGCATGAATCTTAAGGTTTAACCGTGGAAACAATGGTAACAAGTAACAACTATCCAAAGATTATAAGGAAAAGAGTATATAATGCAAAAGTAACAAATGTCCATATGTGCTAAAACATCATGCACATTTTGTAGTTACAATAGTAAAATTTAATATTTAAATTAAATTATCACCATTTCACTCAATTCAGCAAATTCAACAAACAATTAAATATAATTAGAAATTAGCATGAATAGATTTAGGTTTAGAGTTCATTGACCTAATGTTTAATTGTATCATAAATGATTGTCATTTCAGATTCAGGTGAATTGCACCGACAAATTTGACATGCAAAATGCAGAACTGATATTGATTTCATCAGTTGGTTAACCATTATATACTTTGGAGTTTTCTTGAGCATATTTTATTAGCCATATAGACATGTAGCAGATGAGTAAATTGTACCTGTAAATGCACGACACATGACTGAACTGCTGCAAAAGCTTGTTTGAAAATCTCAAATGGAAAAGCCTCGGTAGGAAGGTCATATGGGTATTGCTGCATTATGCATATAAAGTAAGCACTAGGCGACTTATGTAAATACTATATAAGCATTGTACTTGTAAAGTTCAAGTGTTTAATTACCTGAAACAGAGAACCAGACATAAACCAGACTGTGTCTAGTTCATTATACTCTTTTCTTATTCCTTCAATCCTTTTAAGAATTTCATCCTAAATAACAGCCACCAGAAGTTAGTCTGAATATATTTGAATAATATAAAGCATTAAACAACCTAATATTTTCACTATCAGTAGCATGGATGGTGTTCATCATTAATTAGGAGAGGGAGAAGCGGAAAACCTTTAATGGACTTCCTGCAAGGTATTCCAGCTCAGATTCTGACCATAGAAGAGGTGATTCCACTGCCAGTTGTCCCCTACCTCGTTGCCGATCAAGTTCCCTAATGTATGGATACCAGAAAGATTTCTTGCCTTGTTTTTTCTCATACATCAGATACAATGCCAAGCACGCTAATTCGGAAAACTTGTTTGTGGTCAATAGCTCAGCTGAAATAAGGACAAAAGCATGATATATAATTTCAAAATGTTTCAATAAACCTATTATCCATCCATACACAACTTATATTATAACTGAAAAACACAATGACACACTAATGAATTCACTAAGTAGGAACTGAACAAAATCACTCTCTACATTGCCTTACAAATGGATTCAAGGTCAGTTGCTTGCCATATTCATTTCCACTAATGCACATGTTTTGTCACCCCAATTACCCAAATATTTTCAATACAATTTCTAATACATATCTGACACTGAACATGAACAACCACAGGAATACTAAACCCAAAAAATATTTTTCATTAAACCATGCATAATAACAGTTGTAAATTACGGATCACGGAAAATAGCGGTTTGTTCAAATTCCGCAACACTATAGCACTGCAATAGCCGAGCCGTTACATAACAATACATTGTACTAAATAGTAAATAGTGTATCGCGGAACAGTAGCAATTAGTTTGAATTCCCCTTACCATAGCACCGCTATGGCCACTATTTGACAAAATAGCATAACAAATCAAGACATGTTCATTCAAATAAATTTTTCATCTTAATGGACATCTTCATGTTGAAATCATAACAACCATGCAACAATAAAACCAACCTACTATAATTCTCACTTGCCGAAAGTATTTAATACCTTTTATTAAATACTCCAAGTACCTTCAAAAAGTGTTCAAATATATGAAATTTAGACCCTACATGGAAAATGTTTTCAATTTAGTCCTTACATATACAACCATTTTAATTTAGTTTTCTATCACTGTCTGTTTCTGTTTAACACAAACTGTTGGAGACTTGGAACAATAACACAACAAAGTAAAATAACTAAATTTAAAATGATTGTCGCATATAGAACAGTCATATTTCATTCTTATATATGACAGTCATTTTCAATACAGCCCTTGTACTTTACATTGACATTACATAGGTCCATCACAGTGTTATAAAATAGAGATCAATTTATTTATTTATTTGTTATTTATTTAAATAAATAAGTAATCATCAACATAAAAATGAATGTAAACATATAAGGACATATTGTTTTCAGGCCATTTTAATTCCAATTAGCATGTCTTATCAAATTAATAAAAATTTAAAATGAGAAAGGTGTGCAGTTTGCATTCTTTTGTAATAAGGAATGAAGCACAACACAGCACAACCCAAGACATAACAGAAAGAATCATAAGAATTGCATAATTACCAATAGTCTCATTTCCCAAGACACGCTCTAGAGTGACAACCAACGAATTTGGAATCGAGAATGCAACATCCCCCTTCTGCAAAGCATATAACCAAACTCATTAAGCAAGGGTTTAGAGGATATGTAAAATCATTTTTACATTCACATTCTCAATTATCTTTCTATTTTGCAACATCACCCAACTTTTGTTAGGGTATTTTGAAATTGATGGTATGACGTGAAAAAAAGTGATATTCTATTCAATGTAAGTATAAAACTAATTTATCTTGACAGTGTATTATGCCTATTAAACTCATAATAAAAATAATTCACTCAATTTCTATGTTAAAACCTATGTAGCACGGCATTTTAGATTGAAAGTGTGTCAGTTGTCCAACATATGTTAGAATCCTACTAACACGACAACGACACATGTGATTCTATTGTGTTGTGGTTCCATTCGGATGGTTCCATTCAATCACTTTTGTTCTGGACTGGGCCAAGACCCACGCTTGGCCCAACCAAAGGTACTTGATAAGCCCAATCCAAGAATTCACACCCAACCGGATCCCAACAAACAGAGCTATCTCCGCTCGGTCATTCAAGGCTTCAACGCTTGATGACCTTGATTCCCTGACTCTTGCCATTGATGAGGATCCCCTTAATCGCCTCATCTTCATCAATGACTAAGATTCCTCTTCGGGCCTATATATACTCCTTCCCAAGAAGGACTCAGGTATGCAATCTCTAACATAATACCTCTCATTTCACCCCTCTTACTAAATTGAGCGTCAGAATGTTTGCAGATACGCTGCCACCAACTTCAACCTTAAGGTGACGCTGCTCGACACCGGTCACCAATTCTAATCACTCTATTTCTATTTCTTAAATTACTATCAAGTTTCTATGTGTCGGTGTCAGTGTTGTGTCAAAATGTAAGTAGATTAAAACACATGAATAAAGAAAAAGAAAATAAAGAAATGAAAACACATGAATGAAACAAACCTGAAGATCTTCGCTAGCAGCAACATAGTGAATAGGCTTATGACTATCATCATGCGAAGGTTTATCTTTCAAAACAACCTTACAAGGAGGGAGTCCATTCTTATGCATCCAAGTCTTCAAGTCGTTATCATCCTCATTGCGTTTCTTACCGGTAGCCGCAACTAGAGTATCGGAGTTGGAGGCGGAGCATAAATTTCTCCGGCTACGGCGATTGGTGCAGAGTGAGAGTAGCGTCGGAAGACGGTGGTGGGATAATGAAGAAGGTGGAATTGGAGTGGAGAAGAAGAAGTGATTTTCGGAAAGTGAGAGACGCGAGAGTTCCATAGGGTTAGGGTTTTGAAGAAATTTGGGAAATTTTTTGATTGATTTTTGAGAATTGAGAAATGAAATGAAGAAAATGGTGAAGAGTGTGGTTGTGATGTTGATTTTGGTTTGAGGGGTTTTTGTACCTTTGTGTTGTGGTGTGTAATAAAAGGATAAGGAAAGTTAGAGAAAGAGGAGAAAATGTTTTTTGTTTGGATTTGGAGAGATTTTATTTAGATTATTAGATTATTAGATTAGATTAGATTAGATTAGATTATTAGATTAGGTTGGAGGGAAACAAAAAATCTAGCTGATAAATAATCATCATATATGGAGCATGAAATAGAGTTATTTTGAGTTTGGTTGTTTTTTAGCTGAGATTTGTCTGATCAAGGTCTCATTCTATCATTGCTTCATGAGCCTTTTGTTATACAACTATTATTTGGATTTTGCTGGACTGATTGTTTTTGTTTCGAGATCGGAAGTTAGTGTCCTGAGATAACTTTTTGGGCCGGGTTGGTGTCTTCTTTAGTGGTTTTGAAGCTAAGGGGTGTCTTTCTGATTATGGGATTATGAGGTAGACCTCGATTATGTGGTGTTTGGATGTTCACGTATATTTTTGGCGTTCCACATAAATACGGCATGTCTGTTATGTATTTCATTTTCACCGGTCTCTATTCGTCTTGAGCAGAGATCTGGTAAAAAAAAACTAAATCTCTAGCACACCAATGGTAGAGATTTCTTTTTTGGATCTTCCAAACACCAAGGGTAGCCCTAAATATTTGGTATGAGATATCACAATCTTTACAATTGTTATATTACAAATCATATCTTTATCTTCTTCAAGCATATTTCAACTAAAAGATGCCTTCGACTTATCCAAGTTAACCACCTAACTAGAGGATTTTCTAGCCACTTTGATTCCATGAATTCTCATCTCTCTAACTTAAACGGAATAACAAACCAAACAATACATCACCACATAGAATAAAAAGATATGAGAAGAATTTGATCAGATATTGTTCATATGCATCTAATTAGGGCGTGTAAACATCTCACCCTATTATTATGGCCATTAACCACCTCAATCTCTATGTCAATGTTATGTGCTAGTATTCTAAGACTTCTAATAGTGATATTTCATCACTTTATTCATGTAATATTTTTCTCTCTTCCAATTAAGATGAAAAATGTATTAAACTAAATTAATGTTGGAGTTAAACGAGTACAAAAACTTTTTTTTTTAAGAATATCAAAAAATAAATACACTGAACCACTATTGGAGTGTTTGATTGTGAGAATAAGTTGAGAAAAGAAAAATAGAATTATTTGAAATGTTGTGAGATCATAAAAAGATTCGATGAACTCACAAATTCTTTACCCCCGTTCACATTCATCATCAAATGGGAGAATGTTTATAATTTTTGTTTGGTAATTGAAAAAATTTAAAAGTTTTTGTGTTATTTGATTGTGTCGACACATCAAATCTTAAACCACAGTTAACGATTGATGACAAAAATTTAGGTAGTATTTTTAGTATTTAATTTAGTAGTAGTATAGAATTTTGAAGACCAATTACACAGCAAAAGCCTGAAGAAATGAAGCTACGACAAAAAAAAAGACAAGAATCAAGAAAATGCCAAAAAGTGGATAAACTTGTGGCCACGATGACTCCCATCGTAGCCACGATGGGAACCGACTTAGTGACCAAGAAAAGGAGCAAATCTGCGATTTAATTGAAACAAATTAACTCAGCACTCCATCGTGGCCACGATGGGAACCGACTTAGTGACCAAGAAAAGGAGTAAATCTGCGATTTAATTGAAACAAATTCACTCCCATCGTGGCTACGATGGACCTATCGTGGCCATGATGGCTCGCTGAAAGCCCGTTAGAAAACTATAAATAGAGCTCCCCTCACTCATTATTTCTCATTCAGAAAATCTAGACTCATTCAACAGTTTAGAGTTCTAAGAGAGACACTTCTCTCTGGAGTGAGGAGGAACAAGGAGGCAGAGGCGCTGTAACATCCCAATTTATTTATTTGTCGTTTTATGTCTAATTATTTATGTTAGTGAGAGAGACTATTTTATTAGTCAATAGTGTCAGATAATTAATTTTATCGCGAAACATTAGTTAACCCGCGAGTGACCGTGCTAATGGGCCTTAAGCCCATTGGGCCTAAGATCAAAGTAAGGGGGCGCTACTTATAGCCTTAGAGAGAGAGAGAGAGAGAGAGAGAGCTCATTTTCTTGTGTTTTGTGAGAAGCTAGAGAGAAGGAAGAGCATTTGGGAGCTAGGGCAAGAGCAAGAGAAGAGAATCAAGAGGTGGACTAGAGAATCCATCAATCTGAGGTAAGAGAGTTAGATTATATAATTCCGAGTGATTCTAAAGAGGGGAGAATGTCGATTTCTCCGTTCCCAAACTCTTTACACTCATTTTCTTTTGGGTCTTGGAAGGAATTTCTTAAAGAAAGTTGTAGGAATTGTTCATAACATGTTTAATATACTTGTACCATGATGTATGAACGAATTTAATGGGGAAAAATGGGAATTTGTAGATGTTTGTTCAAGAACAATGAGTTTTGTGGTTTTTGAGTAAAAATGATAAATCATTACTTTTTTGATGTATATGTTGTAGATCGGTGAAATGAACTATCCTTTTGTGTTTATATGTATGTATTACACTTGAAAACAACTTCTTTTGGGATCTGGAACATCAAAAATGGGTTTTTGGGTCGATTTGAGTTAGAAATCGCGATGCTGAATATTGCTGTCAGGAGGCCTTCGCTTAGCGAGCGTTAGCGACCAGCTCGCTGATTTTCGCCAGAAGCTGTTTCTGTCTGACTTGTGCTCGCCAGTGCTCGCCAGTCTTCGCTCAGCGACCAGTACTGGGCCTGACTTATTTTGTGGATGTTTTAAAGTGTAATTAGGGACTTGTAACATGGATTAATGGTATCCTAACATGCAATTAAGTATTTTTAACTATGATTGATTGCTTGTTGATGAATAATGATGTGTTGATGAATTGTTGATTATATTTGTGGAATATAATTGTTGTTGATTGTGTTGATTATATTTGTGGAATATAATTGTGGTTGATTGTGTTGATGATGTTTTGTTAAAATGTCAAAGAAGTATATTAAGGTGTTAATCAACTTAATAAAGAAGGATATTAGAATTGTGTTAGTCTAATAAGAAGAATATTAAGATTACGTGAGATATCTTAATAAAGAAGTAAGTAGGATTGTGTTCCACTTAAATTAAATGGAGATGTCTAATACTTTGTGTATTGACTATGTGTGTTGTATTCATGAACATACATGCATTTATACTTGTATGTGGAGCAGATACTTTAAGTGAACCTTAAAGTATAGTAGATATTTTAGTAGCTGCGGTTGACTAGAATATATTTGGGATACGTTTATCCTTGCAGAGTCCGTCATGACTTAAAAATGAACAAGGAGCAGATGGGTATATGTTTACCCATGGAGAGAGTCCGTCATGACTTAAAAATGAACATTGGGGTATGTTTATCCTTGCAGAGTCCGTCATAACTTAAAAATGAACATTGGGGTATGTTTATCCTTGCAGAGTCCGTCATGACTTAAAAATGAACAAATGGTACCACATGCATTAGATATGTCTAGAGTGACATAGCATGATTTGTGGCATTAGATGCATTAGTATGATGTGCATATTGTGTGATAATTGATATGTGACATTAATCGGATTTGTTGATGAATTATCTATATGTGTTAAGACTTAATTGAAGTGTTAGATGTTTATTAACTCTAAATGATACTTCTATGTGTTGATGCCTCATAAATTTCATAATTGAACTAAGATTGAGAATATATTCTTGTGTGATTAATTGTCTTTGTTTGATGGAGTGAATATAAGTGTTTATGAATGCTTATATTCTACTTTGATGTATTAAATCTTAATTCATATGAGTTGATTAAGAGTAGATTGGTATGATAGGGTTAGATTATACTTGATAAACTCATGTGGTAGTAAGCGTACTTTATGCTTATGATTTTATTTGATTATGTAATCTAACTCTCCGTTTTGTGTGTTTTACTGGTTTGGGTCCAGATTTCTCAGGTTGTGTGTTATCTTCGTATGAGTCATCGGTGAAGCTCCGCTCTGATTGTGACACGGGAAAAAGGGGTTTTATATTTATATAAAGTCTACTTATCTAGGTTGTTTTGTATAGTTAAAAATACATTATTTGATTCAATAATTTGTATAAGCAAGATTTTACTAAAGTAAATACAATAGTATTATTTTTGTTACGAGGAATGTAATATCTCGAACCAACATTTTATCAATCAAGTGATTTAAGTCTATATCTTTATTCCGTCTGCTGCGTCGTTTTTGAAAAAGAAATTTTAAAGCCAGAATAATGGCAATAATGGGTTTGGGTGTTACAGGCGCTCTCTACGGGAAGAACTTTCCCTCATCAAGGGAGAGGTAACTTACTCAGCAAGGCATCTACGCCATTAGTATGTATTATTAGATTCTTATAATTTAATTATGCAAATTAATAGCATAGGTTCTTTTTAGGCTTAGATGGAGAAGATGAACTCCCCTAATGAATGCTTGGTATAAATATGTAATGGGTTTATAACTTAATAATGTCTTACAATTCATGACTCTATTTTCTATATATTTATGCTTTTAATTACGTGAACCCAGTCTTTAGCCATTGTTTGAGAGGACGGTCATAGGGATAATGTTTAGTCACAAATCTGACTGCTATTTACGGAACTAATAAATTATAGTACCAGCCGTATAGTTACGATAACTCGGACATTCTAGGCTGGTGGCTGATAGGATTAATTGAACGTTAATGATTGCATGTATGTTTACTCGCATTGTAGCTAGATACGTGACAACTAGAGGTAGGCTCTCGTAGGTTATACTAGTTAAGATGTTTAGAGGAACTTACAATGTATTCGGGTAATATCAGAATATTACCATAAAAGATAAAAGTTAATCTGTCGAACTGTAGTTTAGATTAGTATTGTTATTACACCGATTATACAAGCAGGAGTGATGGTAGGAATTCGATCTACCTAGCCTAAGCCTCATCTATCTGAATCATTTATCTTTACTTTTCTGTCAAGCATATTGTTATTTTCAACTAAAAACCTTTTTCAAAACCAAAGCGAATGCATATCAACAAACTTAAATAAAACTAGTATTACTTGAAATGATCCTTCCTTGTGGACACGAACACATTCTACTCAGTAGAGTGTGAATTATTACTCGACGACTGACTGGTTCACTTGTCGGACCATAGTCAACGCTTAAAATTTAATCTTTGACACAATCTGGTGACCTTAGATCCTTTAATATACTTGACACTCTCTCTAATTTTATGGAGTGTTTCACTATCCACTTTTAAATCTTTTTGGACAATTAAATTGAGTATATGAGCTGAACAATGGACATGAAAAATTCACTATTACACATCAAATTACCCTACACATGTAGATGCTTTTCAAATGGTCTTGCATTTTGTCATTAGTAGGCATGTTATCCAAGCTATTGGAAAATACTCTATCATTAATTTATCATTGCTTTAAATAATCAAACAAAGGGGCTTTCAAAACAATACTAGTGTGTGGGGGTTTCATTCGACAAAAGTTAAGAACGCGGGTTAGATGTGAAGTTTCGAAATTCTGACCTAAATTAGGGTATTTTTCGATGGAAATTCACCATAACAATAATTGCATGCAACTATTTCAACAACATTTTCACCTTTACTGCTTTTTTAAAAATATTTTAATATGTTAACGATATGTTATCTAGATCTTCAACATTTATGTCATATTCACCATAACAATATTGCATGCAACTATTTCAACAACATTTTCATCTTTACCACATTTTAAAAAAATATTTCAAAATGTTAACAATATGTTATCTAGATCTTCTACATTTATATTCATATCCATACATATGTTTCATACTATAACAAACTGAAGTTCATATGCATTTAAACAAATAACATAGTATCAATTATGAATAAAAGAGAATTAGTCCTACAAACTGATATCAAGGAGACAGAATAAAATTTGAACATAGAGATGTTAACATCTTATTTGATACCCTGTAATGTGTGCGAGTTTTATTTTTCCCCCCTGTAATTTTTTTTATTCGCCCCTTGCAAAATAAATTTTTTTGGTTTCCCCCCTTGAGTGCAAGGAATTTGCACTTTTTAAAATCGGTTGAACATATTAACCGTTTAAAATAACAGCACTTCTATAAATCGTTTTGAACAAAATAACCGATTTAAAAAGTGCACCCAAGGGGCGAGTCCAAAAAATTTAACAATGCAATGGGCGAGTCAAAAGAAAAAAAACTACAGGGGGAAAACAAAACTCGCTCACATTACAGGGGGTATCAACCTATTTACCCTATAAAATATTGGGTATTGTATTAAAAATCACATTCATTCCTTCAACATTCTTCTCCTTATATCATTTTAACATTTTTTCAACATCATATTTGGTTTCCTTTGCATAACTTAAAATATTGGTAATTGTTTTGTTGGTATGACTTCATGCAGCCATGAATACTTTAGAAGTGGTCAAAAATATGATTGTCATTTATGTAATAGTACATTTGACTGTAAATATATTTACACATTAAAAAAATATAAATCTCATAAGTGTAAATATATTTACATTGTTAAAGCTAACCGAGATAAACATGTCAAAAATGACGATTGTTGTATGAATTAAGTCACTGTTGTTTTCTTTAAATATATAAGAGTTAGTATTGTCCAACGTTGTGATAACCGGACCGGTCGGTCGAAGTAGTCAAACAGCAAACCGGACCTACATCCGATCTGATCAGCACCTAAAATTGGACAACTAACGAACCAGATGTTAAACCACTAAACCGGCTCGGAATCGGGGAGTATCAAATAAAACATTATATTTGGAGTATCGACGTAAATTAAATAGCATCATGATACAGTATCAAATAAATCTTGGAGTGTTTTTATTTTTACACAAAAATTGTAGTAACATTATATTAGCTATCACCAAAATGATATGTACCGGCAATGGAAAAAATGAAAAAAATAAAACCTAAAAAATTCATAAAGTCAATAATTGGAAGAGACCACACATTGCACCATTTTCCATAAAGTAAATAAATGGAAGAGGCCACACATTGAACCGTTTTATGTTTGAGTATCATTAATTTGTGAATAATTATTTTTTTTCCAGATGATTACAATTCCTTAATTAAACCAAATATAGCATGACTAAATTATATTAAATAGTAGTATTCAACTAACACTATAAGAAATATAATTTTTTGCAGCGACTTTTGTCGTTAAAAGTCGTTATAAATCATTGACAAAACTACCAAAGGTCCAATGAAAAGGATTTGAATGTTGTTTACATAACCAAATCACTTTTGGTGGCTTTTTGAGAGATCTTTTTACAAACATAACAATCCTTGAAATTGGTTTTTGACTTCTTTTGTTGTGTTGTGTCTTTCAATGAAAACTATAGTAATAACATACTCCATATAATTAAAATCCAACCAATAGATATTGGATTGATATCAGTAAATGATAAATTCAAATAAAACAAAGTAAATTAAATAGCACCATCATACAAAATCAAATTAATCTTGAAGTATTTTTTTTGACACAAAAGTTGTAGTAATATTGTATTAACTATCACCAAAATGGCATGTACCGACGATGGGAAAAAAGAAAAAAAACAAAAGCTAAAAAGTTCATAAAGTCAATAATTGAAAGAGACCATACATTGCACTAGTTTTCATAATGTAAATAAATGGAAGAGACCACACATTGCACCATTTTATGATTGAGTATCATTTATTTGTGAAGATTTTTTTTTTCAGATGATTATAATTCCTTAATTAAACTAAATATAGCATGACTAAATTATATTAAATAGTAGTATTCAACTAACACTACAAGAAATATGCTTTTTGGCAGTGACTTTTGTCGTTAAAAGTTGTTACAAGTCGTTGGCAAAACTACCAAAGGTCCAATGAAAAGGATTTGAATATTGTTGTCAACATAACCAAATCACTTTTGGTTGTTTTTGTGTGAGATCTTTTCACAAACATAACAATCAATTAAATTAGTTTTTAACTTCTTTGTTGTGTTGTGCCTATCAATGGAAACTGTAGTAGTAACATACTCTATATAATTAAGATGAATTCAAATAAAATAAAGTAAATTAAATAGCATCATCATACAATATCAAATAAATCTTGGAGTATTTTTATTTTTACACAAATATTGTAGTAATATTATATTAGCTATCACAAAAATGATATGTACCGGCCATGGAAAAAATGAAAAAAATAAAAGCTAAAAAGTTCATAAAGTCAATAATTGGAAGAGACCACACATTGCACCATTTTCCATAAAGTAAATAAATGGAAGATGCCACACATTGAACCGTTTTATGATTGAGTACCATTAATTTGTGAATAATTATTTTGTTTCCAGATGATTAAAATTCCTTAATTAAACCAAATATAGCATGACTAAATTATATTAAATAGTAGTATTCAACTAACACTATAAGAAATATAATTTTTTGCAGCGACTTTTGTCGTTAAAATTCGTTATAAATCATTGACAAAACTACCAAAGGTCCAATGAAAATGATTTGAATGTTGTTTACATAACCAAATCACTTTTGGTGGCTTTGTGAGAGATCTTTTCACAAACATAACAATCCTTGAAATTGGTTTTTGACTTCTTTTGTTGTGTTGTGTCTTTCAATGAAAAATGTAGTAATAACGTACTCCATATAATTAAAATCCAACCAATAAATATTGGATTGATATCAATAAATGATAAATTCAAATAAAGCAAAGTAAATTAAATAGCACCATCATACAAAATCAAATTAATCTTTGAGTATTTTTTTTGACACAAAAGTTGTAGTAACATTATATTAGCTATCACCAAAATGGTATGTACCGACGATGGGAAAAAAGAAAAAAAACAAAAGCAAAAAAGTTCATAAAGTCAATAATTGAAAGAGACCACACATTGCACCATTTTTCATAAAGTAAATAAATGGAAGAGACCACACATTGCACCATTTTATGATTGAGTATCATTTATTTGTGAATATTTTTTTTTTCCAGATGACTATAATTCCATAATTAAACTAAATATAGCATGACTAAATTATATTAAATAGTAGTATTCAACTAACACTACAAGAAATATGCTTTTTGGCAGTGACTTTTGTCGTTAAAAGTTGTTACAAGTCGTTGGCAAAACTACTAAAGGTCCAATGAAAAGGATTTGAATATTGTTGTTAACATAACCAAATCACTTTTGGTTGTTTTTGTGGGAGATCATTTCACAAACATAACAATCAATGAAATTGGTTTTTGACTTCTTTGTTGTGTTGTGCCTATCAATGGAAACTGTAGTAGTAACATACTCTATGTAATTAAGATGAATTCAAATAAATGATGAATTCAAATAAAAGAAAGTAAATTAAATAGCATCATCATACAGTATCAAATAAATCTTGGAGTATTTTTATTTTTACACAAATATTGTAGTAACATTATATTAGCTATCAACAAAATGATATGTACGGGCCATGGAAAAAATGAAAAAAATAAAAGCTAAAAAGTTCATAAAGTCAATAATTGGAAGAGACCACACATTGCATCATTTTCCATAAAGTAAATAAATGGAAGAGGCCACACATTGAACCGTTTTATGATTGAGTATCATTAATTTGTGAATAATTATTTTGTTTCCAGATGATTAAAATTCCTTAATTAAACCAAATATAGCATGACTAAATTATATTAAATAGTAGTATTCAACTAACACTATAAGAAATATAATTTTTTGCAGCGACTTTTGTCGTTAAAAGTCGTTATAAATCATTGACAAAACTACCAAAGGTCCAATGAAAAGGATTTGAATGTTGTTTACATAACCAAATCACATTTGGTGGCTTTGTGCGAGATCTTTTCACAAACATAACAATCCTTGAAATTGGTTTTTGACTTCTTTTGTTGTGTTGTGCCTTTCAATGAAAACTGTAGTAATAACATACTCCATATAATTAAAATCCAACCAATAGATATTGGATTGATATCACTAAATGATAAATTCAAATAAAACAAAATAAATTAAATAGCACCATCATACAAAATCAAATTAATCTTGGAGTATTTTTTTTTACACAAAAGTTGCATTATATTAACTATCACCAAAATGGTATGTACCGACGATGGGAAAAAAGAAAAAAAAACAAAAGATAAAAAGTTCATAAAGTCAATAATAGAAAGAGACCACACATTACACCATTTTTCATAAAGTAAATAAATGGAAGAGATCACACATTGCACCATTTTATGATTGAGTATCATTTATTTGTGAATAATTTTTTTTGCCAGATGATTACAATTTCTTAATTAAACTAAATATAGGATGATTAAATTATATTAAATAGTAGTATTCAACTGGTTATCACAAAAATGGAATGTATAGGCCCTGGAAAAAAGGAAAGAAATAGAAGCTAAAAAGTTCATAAAGTCAATAAGAGACCAAACATTGCACCATTTTTCATAAAGTAAATAAATGGAAGAGACCACACGTTGCACCGCTTTATGATTAAGTATCATTAATTTTGTAAATAATTATTTTTTTCTAGATGATTACAATTCCTTTATTAAACTAAATATAACATGACTTAATTGTATAAAATAGTAGTATTCAACTAACACTACAATAAATATAATTTTTGGCAGCGACTTTTGTTGTTAAAAATCGTTACTAGTCGTTGGCAAAACTACCAAAAGTCCAATGAAAAGGATTTGAATGTTGTCTACACAATAACCAAACCACTTTTGGTTGCTTTGTGAGAGATCTTTTCACAAACATAACAATTCTTGAAATTGGTTTTTGACTTCTTTTGTTGTGTTGTGCCTATCAATGTAGTAGTAACATCCTCAATATAATTATGGCTCATCAAATAGATCTCGGATTGATTTCTGTAAATGATGAATTCAAATAAAACAAAGTAAATTAAATAGCTCCATCATACAATATCAAATAAATCTTGTAGTATTTTTTTTTGACACAAAAATTGTAGTAACATTGCCAGCGAACCGAAACAACCAAAGATGAAGCATCAGCCGAAGCGAAGAACCATCAAAGGGAGTACCAAAGTCAAACCAATCATATCACATCCAACTCAACCGAACCAAACAAATTGTAAGCATTCGCTTACCAGACAGATTGTGAGCTTTCGATCACCAGACAAATTCAGATTACGAGCATTCGCCCATCAGACAAATTGAGAGCTTTCGCCCACCAGACAGATGCCATCAAATATAAGAAAATCAGCATAGAGAAGAAATCAAACATAAGAATTGACATAGAGAAGATCAATTAACCAGAACCAAACCAAATCAATTGGAACCAAATCAAACCAAACGAAACTGAACCAAGAAAGGAGCAGAATCAAACCTTATGAACCAAATAGATCAATCTAAATGGAACCAAACCAAATGAAATTGAACTTCCATCTTTCTACATCTCCCTTTTGTCGTTACTCGGTGACCGTCTCCCAATTTCACCCCCATGGATCTTCCTTGCTCCACATTTAACCCTAAGGCAGTTGCCACATGAGGTGAAACGAAATTGTGGCTGACACCACTGTCAATTAGGATCACAACCGATACCTCATTCAAGCTTCCTTTGAGGCGCAGTGTAGTAGGAGGGTTATTACTCATTTTTGTTTTTGATTCAGTGATTCCAAACAGCCCCATAAAGTTACAATCTAGCACTTCTTCTTCGTCTTCTCTAACTTCAATGGCTATAATCTCACCTGCCTCGTTGATAATTTCATCATCACCTAGAATCACCAATCTCAATTGTTTCTGTAACACCCAAACCCGTATTTAATAAAATACTACCTTAATAAAATACTTCTCATAATACACAGCGGAAAATAAAAGTTGGGTTTATAAAATGAATGGTTCGAGTATTACTTCGTGTTAGACTACTTGGCTATCACTTAGAAGAGGGGGTTGAATAAGTGAACCTTGAAACAATGTCGTTTTAAAAAAATTTATTTGTTTCAATCGAGCGCAAGCGGAAAACCACCGGATCGGTAGTCTATGCACCGATTGACCAAAAGAAAGGTAGTATAAGCCTTTGAATGTTTGATGAAAAGATTCGAAACGATAGCGTTCAAAATTTGAATATAAGCTATGAATTAATTTCAGTCCCAAGCAAGTTACAATATCAAATTTAACACAATCACAATCAAGCACAACAATTGAATTTTTGATGTTCCAATACGAACATGAAAAATTCAATCGATTCAAAAAATCAATGAAATTATAACAAGTAAAATATTGAGAGAGAGAGAGAGAGAGAGAGAAAAACACACAACGATTTGATTAGGGAGTTCCCCGGATTTTGCGTCGTCCACGCGTTTGTCCGAGTACGTCTCCCCCCAAATAACCAAACGGGTTATTTGAGAGTGTATAGATCAAAAATGATTAACAACACATGCACAGTTTACAATTGAATCTTATAAACCTATAACGAGACAAAAAGTAAACTATGCAACAAAACCTCGACACACAATGAAACTTCGCCCTCTGATTCCAACGATCCGACCCGTGCCAAACCGCACTCGATCGTCCAGCTGAGTCCTTCGTTTCTTGTTGTCGATCCTTCAAGACAAGCACGATCTTGAATCCTTTGAGAGAAACTAGAACCTTCAACACACAATCCAATCCGACTACGATTCTGATTCACCGCGAACCGTATCGAACGTTATCACACAAAAATGCAACCTCTATTGAATTGCTCCCATACTCAAACTTCAATTTTGATTGCAACCTTTGATGAAGATGACGAATTTGTGTTGAATAAAACCTTTGATTCAAATTCTCACTCAATTTGCAACCCAAAGCGTTTTCTGATCTTTCACACTAGTTTCCTCTGTTTACAATGACACATCACATTGCTATTTAAAGAGAGAATAGAATTGAGCAAATTTGGGCAAAATTCAACATACGTGTATCGATACAAATGATGGTTTGTATCGATACAAACCCTTTGACCAGCGTTCAAATTGAAAATTTTGACCTATGTATCGATACAAAGATGTATATGTATCGATACATATATCAGTTTCTTGAAATCTTGACTGATATGTATCAAATCATGCAAGCATGATTCGATACATCAAGCACTAACTGGTTTTCTGAGAGACATAGGTGTGTATCGATACATGCAAGCATGATTCGATACACAGATGACCTTCTGCCTCTGAGAAACCACTTTTGTATCGATACAAGTGATATATGTATCGATACAAATTGCACAAAATCAGTCTGAAGTAATTTCAGGACATTTGTATCGATACACATGTTTATGTATCGATACATAATACCTAAAAATCAGTTTTTCAAAGTTTAAAAATAGTTTTTCGCTGTCAAGTCATTTGTAACATTGCCAAAATATGTTCTACTCTATTTTCATGTGTTTTGACAATTATTAAAACAAGAGGATGAACTGGTGCACTTACACTTCGTACACATAAAAACTTACCAATAACTTAATTAGTAAAACAATTATTGTACAAAATAAGGTTATGAGAAAAAAAATACATCTTTAAATACATTGGAAATAAAAAACAAGACTCTAAATATACATTATAGAAATGATCCCATCCCCGTGTCACATCAGAGCGGAGCTTCACCGACAACTCGGTCACAAACATAACCTGAGAACCTGAACCCCCAAAGGTTCAGCACATACACAAAACGGAGGGTTAGATAATATAACCATAAAAGAAACTATGTACAAGAACACACTTAATACTTAGGACATAGCATGGTCATGTCTAATAACTCATTCTATAACAAATATCAATCTCATATCATTCATATTTCATATTCATAAAGTACAATGCATCATAATAATATCACATTCTCAATCAATTGACAAGTATGCACATCATCATCAATTATCAGTTATTATTACACATCTCATAATACGCTCAATCATGTTAATAAGGATTATCAATCAATGCCAAGTATCAAGTATCACATTATTCAACCATTCACAATCATAATGGAAAACAATGACAATTACCAAATACCAATTAGAGTGCACAATTACCCTAATGCAAACTAATGTCACCAATCTCATGTCATGTCACCCTAGACATAACTAAATGCATGTGGTACCATCGTCTTTATTAGAGTATCTCACCTCTAATATCCTTCTTTATCAAATAACATAATTTGATATCCTTCTTTATTAGAATCAACATAATTCTAATATCCGACTCAATCATGAATGCATGTATGTTCATGATTCTTTATCAAACCTATGATAACAACTAACATCAACTCATCATCAATATGGATAACATAATCCAATATTCTTCTTTATTAGATAACATAATCTAATATCCTTCTTTATTAGATAACACAATCTAATATTCTTTTTTATTAGGATAACACAATCCTAATATCCTTTATTCATAAGCTTTAACATTATAATCACCAATCAACAACACACTTATCATCATAAAATATCATCTTAATTTATCATCATAAAACGTGAACATCATAACTCATCATCATTAATTAACTCCTAATCATCACACATCATTAGCTAATCAACATACATTATTAACTAATCCTCATACATCATTAATCATCACACATCATTACTAATTATCTATCATCATCATAAACATACTCATAAATCATAGTTAATTAGCATGTACAATAATACTTCACATCTAAGTTATTCATAAGTCATCATCCTCAATTTCAATCAACTATACATATATAGGCATATCAAGTTCACTTAACACATTAAGTAACATCAAGATTGGGTAATCATCACTAACTAAGCATAATCTCATAAAATGAACTCCGGAATCGGATTTTACGCGAAAAATCATTGAAAATAGGTTCCGGGTGTATAAACCCTCAAAAGGTCAAAAGTCAACGAAAAGTCAACGGTCAACGCTGCTGACCATTGACCTGCGCCACTGCGCAGCAAGCCGAGGGGGCTGCGCCACCGCGCAGGGACTGTAATATCCCAACTTCTAAATTACCTAATTAATTTTAATTAGAGCTTGTCTAATAAAATTAGAATTAATTAGAGGTGGTTAATTAATTTAGATCGTTGGATTAAAGTGTATTATGTGTAGATTAGTAATTTCAATTAAATCTAGACTACACAATTAGTACCTTAAACCTACTCCTATGGTTAATTAACTTTAGGACCTAGTACTTCCCTCCCTCATTCCTCTTGCCCATGACTCACACCTTACTTTCAATCTAAAGCTTCCACCTCCCCTACATCATGAGTCATGATTCCACCCAATTTTAATTACTCTTATTACATGCAAGTGAAACCATTTCCTTAATCTATTCACTTCAGCAAAACTGAAGCATCAGCTCCCTCATCTCTCTCTCTCACGCCAAACAACAACAACAACCACTTCAAGCCAAAAACTTGTGTTATGTAACTCATCACATGCAAGATAAATTCAATTTCTTCAATTCCCATCAATTACCCAACCTTCACATGTTTGAATCAAAAAATCAGAATCTGATTTCCCTCTTCCCTTGATCATTCACGAGCTCAACTACTCATAAACATCCAACATCTCAAATTTCCACCAAAACCCTTTACCAATCAAAATGCATGCATGGGCATCAAAGACAAAACCAATTCTGTATCCATTCAGACCTTAACCTCTATAAATACTTCTTAAACTCAGAATCAGATCATCAACACAACAACACTTCTCAATTCCACAAATTCAAGTCTAGAGCTCAGGTGTCAAAGTTTCAAATTCTGGTCCTGTGTTCGTGGTTCTTGTTAGGAGGTTTCAGTAGCTGTTAGAAGAGCCCAGAAGCAAGGTTAAAGCTTCAATCCAGGTGGGTTCTTAGGATAGTTTAGCTAGATTCCCAAAATATGAACTTTTGCATGTTAACTTAAGAAATTAGGAAAATGTTGTGTGAGAGGAGTTAACCCCCAAATTCCTCTCCATTTTGTCTTATATTATACATATTGTGTGACTGCATAACTTGGATTGAGGATTGTAGGTGTTAAACTTGTTAAACATTGATTTTTCGCAAAACAGGGCACATTCTGTATGAACTCGCCACAGCGAGTTGCTGGCGAAGTTCATGGCGAGCTGGGTTTTCTGGGCTGGTGAAACTCGCCGTGGCAAGCTTGTGCTCGCCGGACGAGTTGATTTAGGCCAAGACCTATAATCTCGCCGTGGCGAGTTGATAACACGCCGTAGCGAGCTCATACAGGACAGACCTATAAAACTCGCTCTGGCGAGTGATAACACGCTGAGCGAGTTTGACAGAAACAGACCTGTAATTTTTCAGAATTTTCTAAGAAACCTTAAACACTTGTTTAATATCCTCACCTGAGTTATACATCTTGCAGTAGCACAATTATATAATGTTAAACAGTATGTTAATCACAGATAATCTTTAGGGTATAACTTAGAGATTTTAGGTTTGTATGCTCCCCGGGATTTGGAAATTCATGGTAGAATTAACTAAATTAGCATCAGTCAGTTATGAGCGATCTGTGATGTCGCACTATGGACTCCCAATGGGATAATCCATTAGGTTATGATTATGTGAGCTACATGCCGTGACCGAATCGGTTGTCGGATATGGCAGGCCTCTGAGACATGCTCACCTCAGAGTGTCCTTGTGTTAAAATGAGTAAGATATTCTCTGTGTTACACCTTTAAATTATGCTATGTATTATGTTATGAATATTAGTATGTTATGACTGATTAGGTTTCCCCGGTGTAGTCACCTCTAGGAGGGTAGTAGGACTCATTGAGGCTTAGTAGTCTCACCCCACTCCAATCAATTTTTTTCAGATAAGCAGGTTGATTAAGGTATGCTGTTTGGCGTGCTCGTGGCTCTTGCTTGAGGATTGCATCTTTATTCATGCTTTCTAGTTCCTTATCTCGTTGTTGTATTCTAATAAATTCTGTTGTTTGTTGTATCGTTGTTTTGCTTCCGTTGTTTCAGTTCCTAATGTTGTACTTTGCACCTGCGTGTGCTTGAATTTCCTAATTGTAATAATAATGACTCAGTACCAGTAATAATATTCTACGTTTTATTCTAGATATAGACGTGGGGTGTTACAATTGGTATCAGAGCCTGGTTGATTCAGATCGTGCTTGAGTTCATTAATATTACGAATCCGAATCCCAGTAGTTGTCTGGATTTGTAACATCTGTTCTAGGTGTCATGTCACTTTAAGCCTAGCTAACTTGACTTGATATTGGCAGTTAGAGCACTATGTCAGGAGCAAGACGAGGACCTGGAAGGCCAAGGAGGAACGTTGATGATGAGCCTGAGATGTACGGTGATGCAGATGCTAACATGTGGGCTGAGATGATGTACCAGCAACAGCAGTTTCAGGCCCAGCAAGCTCAACAGCATCAAGAGTTCATGACCATGTTTCAACAACACATGAACAATCCTCCCCCTCAGCAGCAGGGATCAAGTGCTGCATTCAGAGAGTTCTGCCGCATGAGTCCCCCAGAGTTTTATGGAGAGTACAATCCAGCGAAAGCCAGAGAATGGATTCAACGAATGAGTGGAATCCTAGAGTCTATGGATTGCACTGAAGCTGATAAGGTGGTGTTCGTCTCCCGCTTCTTTAGGGGCGACGCTTGTAACTGATGGGATGGAACGAAGGCGTATATGGAGGCCAGTCAAATGGAGATGACTTGGGATAATTTTCGACGTCTCTTTGTCGGACATTACATCCCAGAAAGTTACCAATTCCAGATGGAACGAGAGTTGACTAAATTGAAGCAAGGAAGTATGTCAGTGGCGGAGTATACGATGAAGTTTAGTGAGTTGGTCCGTTATGTAATGGATGGGAACGATGCTCCAAGTGAATCGTGGAAGATGAAGAAGTACAGGTTTGGTTTAAGAGCTGATATAGCGCATGACGTCTCCATGCAGCATATCACCACCTTCGGTGATTTGGTGCAAAAGAGTTATCATGCTAAAGCAGATCTGGGTAACATTCATAAGGAGCGGAGTGAAGCTGTTCAGAAAAGGAAGGATTCTGGAAAGTTCAATTTGCAAGTAAGGACAAAAGGTTCCACCAGCAAAGGGAAGCAGAGTTATTCCCAGCGCTCACCAAGGAACTGTGCAGAATGTGGATTCCCACATAGCGGAGAATGCATGAAGGGAAAGAATATGTGTTACTACTGCAAACAGCCAGGCCATTACAAGCATGAATGTCCTAAGCTGAAGAAACATGGAGATTCCAGCGGCGCTTCTAAGAGCAAAGGTCGGGTATACTCACTTGACGGTGAGAGAGTTAAATCTAATAATGCTTTAATTATGGATGTATGCATGTTAGGTCAGTCTGAAGTTTTGGTCTTGTTTGATTGTGGAGCCACTAATTCTTTTATAGCCGTTGACTACGTTCAGCGACTGGAACTGCCCTCTGTCCCTTTAATTCCACCAATGACCGTAGCTGTTGCTACAGGCGGCAAGGTTACTTCTAAGCGTGTCTGTCAGAATTGTCCTATTCTTGTGGGCAGTAAAGTCTACCATATAGATTTAATCTGTCTACCCTTGAAAGATATTGATGTGGTCCTAGGCATGGATTGGCTTTCCGCCAATACCGTGTACATAGGATGCGCTGAAAAGAATTTGTTCATTCCAACAGAAACTTCTGCCGAAAGTAGGGCACTCACTGCTTTGCTTCAAAACACTCATCAGATGATCCAGTACTTAGGTGCTAGTAGTAAATGTTTCAGTGTCTTATTCACCATTGATCCGGAACCCAGTTTGAGCCCCAGTGATATTCCTATCGTTAGTGAGTTCTTAGATGTTTTCCCAGATGACATTATGAATTTACCTCCCGAAAGGGAAGTTGAGTTTTCTATCGACCTAGTTCCTGGATCCCAGCCCATCTCTGTTGCCCCTTATCGAAAGTCTCCCTTAGAGCTCCATGAGTTAAAATCTCAACTAGAAGAGTTACTTCAGAAACACTTCATTCGACCCAGTGTCTCACCATGGGGAGCACCTGTGTTATTAGTCAAGAAGAAAGACGGAACCATGCGTCTGTGCATTGATTACCGTCAACTGAACAAGGTCACAATCAAAAACAAGTATCCTTTGCCCAGAATTGATGACCTTTTGGATCAACTTAGAGGTGCTACCATCTTTTCCAAGATCGACCTTCGGTCTGGATACCATCAGATCCGTATCAAGTCCTCGGATGTTTCCAAGACAGCATTCAGGAACCGTTATGGACATTATGAATTCTTGGTCATGCCATTCAGTTTGACTAACGCTCCAGCCATATTTATGGACTACATGAATCAGATATTCCAGCCTTACCTTGACAAGTTTATTGTTATCTTTATTGATGACATTCTGATCTATTCCAAGGATTCACAGGAACATGCTGAACACCTGAGAATTGTGTTGAGCATTCTTAGGGAGAAGCAATTGTATGCCAAGTTCAGCAAGTGCGAATTTTGGCTATCTGAAGTTAAATTCTTAGGGCATGTAATATCGCAAGGCGGTGTGTCTGTCGATCCATCCAAAGTGGAAGCTGTGTTGAATTGGGAAAGACCCAGAAGTGTAACAGAAGTTAGGAGTTTTCTTGGCTTAGCAGGTTATTACCGGAGATTCATCTTAGGATTTTCAGAGATTGCTTTGCCATTAACTCGTCTGACCAGAAAAGGAGAAGCCTTTGATTGGGATGCCGCTTGTGAATGGAGTTTTAGAACCTTAAAGGAAAAGCTAACAACAGCACCAGTGTTAGTAATTCCAGATCCAACCCGTAAGTATGTGGTGTATTGTGATGCGTCCAACAAGGGACTTGGGTGCGTGCTTATGCAAGATGGAGCAGTTGTAGCATATGCATCACGACAGTTGAAACCACATAAGCAAAACTATCCTACCCATGATTTGGAGTTAGCAGCCATAATCTTTGCCCTTAAGATCTGGAGACATCATATGTATGGAGTACAGTTTGATTTATTCAGCGATCACAAGAGTTTGAAGTACTTGTTCGATCAGAAGGAGTTGAATATGAGACAACACCGATGGATGGAGTATCTCAAAGACTTTGATTTTAATCTCAATTACCACCCTGGAAAGGCAAACGTTGTAGCAGATGCCTTAAGCAGAAAGACCTTGTATGCATCGGAGTTGTTGATGCACCAGTGTGGTTTGTATGAGAAGTTCAGAGACCTTAACCTGAATGTTGTGTATCGGAAGAGCGGAATCTAAATCAATAGACTTGAGTTGTCCTGTGAACTGCGCCCAAGAGTAGTGCAGGCTCAGCAGGATGATGCGGAACTGCAAAGGAGAGTGAACCATCCAGAATTCTCTGTAGCTACGGACGGTGCCATTCTCTATGAAGGAAGACTCTGTGTACCTCAGAATGATGAGTTAAAAAGGTTGATTTTGGAAGAGGCACACAAGAGTGGATTTTCAATTCACCCTGGATCCACCAAAATGTATCATGACTTGAAGGAGAACTATTGGTGGCCTAACATGAAGGCAGAAATTGCTGAATTCGTGTCAAGGTGTATTGTATGCCAACAGGTGAAGATTGAGCATCAGAAACCTGGAGGACCGTTACAACCATTGGAAATACCTGAGTGGAAATGGGAGCATATCACCATGGACTTTGTAGGAGGACTACCACGTAACCAGAGAGGTCAAGATTCGATCTGGGTAATCGTGGACAAGTTGACTAAGTCAGCTCATTTCATTCCAGTGAAATCCACCTACAAGGCCCCTCAATATGCAGCTATATTCATGGAGCAGATTGTTAGGCTGCATGGTGTACCTTTGAGCATCGTGTCGGATAGAGACCCAATTTTCACTTCGAGGTTTTGGAAAGCATTTCAGAATGCGATGGGCACTCGGTTGAAGATGAGTCACATCACCCTCAAACTGATGGTCAATCGGAGAGAACTATTCAGACCCTTGAGGATATGCTTCGAGCATGTGTGTTAGAGGACGGTGGTACTTGGAGCAACCACTTGCACTTAATTGAGTTCGCTTACAATAACAGTTACCATGCCAGCATCGGTATGGCACCTTATGAAGCTCTGTATGGCAGAAAATGTAGAACCCCCTTATGTTGGACGGAAGTCGGTGATCGTGGATTCTTGGGACCGGATATAATCCAAGAGACCACTTTAAAGATTAAGTGTATTCGGGATAAGTTGAAAGTTGCTCAAAGTCGGCAAAAGAGTTATGCTGACCGAAGAAGGAGATCGTTGGAATTTCAGGAAGGTGATCATGTTTTCTTGAGAGTCACTCCTAAGTTGGGTTTGCGAGGTGTGTTCAAAACCAAAAAGCTCTGTCCAAAATTCATTGGGCCTTATCAGATTCTTCGACGCGTCGGTCCTGTAGCCTATCAGTTAGCTCTACCTCCATCTATGTCAGGGCTACACGACGTGTTTCATGTGTCTCAGCTTCGGAAGTATATTCCCGATCCTTATCATCCAGTTGAACTTGAACAGATTGACCTTCAGCCAGACCTAACCTACCAGCCGGATCCAGTTCGGATTGTTGAACGTGATGCTAAAATACTTCGGAATAAGAGGATTCCCATTGTCAAGGTTGAATGGGCTCAGTCCCCTGATGGCGAATTCACTTGGGAATTGGAATCAGACATGCGGAAGAGTTATCCGTATCTGTTTTCGAGATAAATTTCTTAATTTCGAGGACGAAATTTCTTTAAGGGGGGTAGGTTGTAATATCCCAACTTCTAAATTACCTAATTAATTTTAATTAGAGCTTGTCTAATAAAATTAGAATTAATTAGAGGTGGTTAATTAATTTAGATCGTTGGATTAAAGTGTATTATGTGTAGATTAGTAATTTCAATTAAATCTAGACTACACAATTAGTACCTTAAACCTACTCCAATGGTTAATTAACTTTAGGACCTAGTACTTCCCTCCCTCATTCCTCTTGCCCATGACTCACACCTTACTTTCAATCTAAAGCTTCCACCTCCCCTACATCATGAGTCATGATTCCACCCAATTTTAATTACTCTTATTACATGCAAGTGAAACCATTTCCTTAATCTATTCACTTCAGCAAAACTGAAGCATCAGCTCCCTCATCTCTCTCTCACGCCAAACAACAACAACAACCACTTCAAGCCAAAAACTTGTGTTATGTAACTCATCACATGCAAGATAAATCCAATTTCTTCAATTCCCATCAATTACCCAACCTTCACATGTTTGAATCAGAAAATCAGAATCTGATTTCCCTCTTCCCTTGATCATTCACGAGCTCAACTACTCATAAACATCCAACATCTCAAATTTCCACCAAAACCCTTTACCAATCAAAATGCATGCATGGGCATCAAAGACAAAACCAATTATGTATCCATTCAGACCTTAACCTCTATAAATACTTCTTAAACTCAGAATCAGATCATCAACACAACAACACTTCCCAATTCCACAAATTCAAGTCTAGAGCTAGTGTGTCAAAGTTTCAAATTCTGGTCCTGTGTTTGTGGTTCTTGTTAGGAGGTTTCAGTAGCTGTTAGAAGAGCCCAGAAGCAAGGTTAAAGCTTCAATCCAGGTGGGTTCTTAGGATAGTTTAGCAGATTCCCAAAATATGAACTTTTGCATGTTAACTTAAGAAATTAGGAAAATATTGTGTGAGAGGAGTTAACCCCCAAATTCCTCTCCATTTTGTCTTATATTATACATATTGTGTGACTGCATAACTTGGATTGAGGATTGTAGGTGTTAAACTTGTTAAACATTGATTTTTCGCAAAACAGGGCACATTCTGTATGAACTCGCCACAGCGAGTTGCTGGCGAAGTTCATGGCGAGCTGGGTTTTCTGGGCTGGTGAAACTCGCCGTGGCGAGCTTGTGCTCGCCGGGCGAGTTGATTTAGGCCAAGACCTATAATCTCGCCGTGGCGAGTTGATAACACGCCGTAGCGAGCTCATACAGGACAGACCTATAAAACTCGCTCTGGCGAGTGATAACACGCTGAGCGAGTTTGACAGAAACAGACCTGTAATTTTTCAGAATTTTCTAAGAAACCTTAAACACTCGTTTAATATCCTCACTTGAGTTATACATCTTGCAGTAGCACAATTATATAATGTTAAACAGTATGTTAATCACAGATAATCTTTAGGGTATAACTTAGAGATTTTAGGTTTGTATGCTCCCCGGGATTTGGAAATTCATGGTAGAATTAACTAAATTAGCATCAGTCAGTTATGAGCGATCTGTGATGTCGCACTATGGACTCCCAATGGGATAATCCATTAGGTTATGATTATGTGAGCTACATGCCGTGACCGAATCGGTTGTCGGATATGGCAGGCCTCTGAGACATGCTCACCTCAGAGTGTCCTTGTGTTAAAACGATTAAGATATTCTCTGTGTTACACCTTTAAATTATGCTATGTATTATGTTATGAATATTAGTATGTTATGACTGATTAGGTTTCCCCGGTGTAGTCACCTCTAGGAGGGTAGTAGGACTCACTGAGGCTTAGTAGTCTCACCCCACTCCAATCAATTTTTTTCAGATAAGCAGGTTGGTTAAGGTATGCTGTTTGGCGTGCTCGTGGCTCTTGCTTGAGGATTGCATCTTTATTCATGCTTTCTAGTTCCTTATCTCGTTGTTGTATTCTAATAAATTCTGTTGTTTGTTGTATCGTTGTTTTGCTTCCGTTGTTTCCAGAGGCGGAACCAAGGGGGTGGCTGGGGTAGGCCACGGCCACCCCCGAAAAAATGAGAAATTACTATAATACCCTTGATATTTATATAAAATTAAACATATATGCTCTATATATACTTGTGTGCACAACTAGAATCCAAGGTTCGCGTCTGGCCTAGTGGTTGCAGGTTATGCTCCTGTGTTAAAGTTGAGCGAGGTCCCGAGTTCTACTCCCTCTTTCCCCAACTTTTGATCTTTTTGTTCTTTTTTCTATAAAATCATGTTTAATATCCAAAGATTTGAAACTGTGCACTTGAAAACCAAAATATTTTCTGAACCCACTGAATCAATGACACTATTTTATAAAATGATGATATATATATATATATATATATATATATATATATATATATATATATATATATACAAAAAATATATAATTTCTATTTTTTTATAAAAAAAACAGCACAACTATTTTCAAATAAAAAGAATCATTCTCTTTTTAAGTATACGTATAATAATTTGACGAAAACGTATAATTTTTTGATGATCAAATTTGTGCAAATATTAGTTTAAAGTAAATCATTGATAATTTCAAGTTATTTGACACACGTAGAATATCATTTAGGGTATGTAATTTGATTTTTTTTATAATCAAATTTGTGTTTTTTATTACTAATTTTTTTAACGGCCCCCCGAAGTTTTTTTTTCTGGTTCCGCCACTGGTTGTTTCAGTTCCTAATGTTGTACTTTGCACCTGCGTGTGCTTGAATTTCCTAATTGTAATAATAATGACTCAGTACCAGTAATAATATTCTACGTTTTATTCTAGATATAGACGTGGGGTGTTACAGGGACCTGATGGAAAAATCGGTTTTACGCGTTTTTGACCCAAAAATCACTTTTCTTCACCCAAAATCACTTATTTGAACACTCAAAATCACTTATCATAATTCAAATTTGAGAATCTATACCCATTTTAACAAAAACCCATTTTTAACAACTCAATCAAAGCATAAGGACATGGTTTTTGATCATGCAAAATCATTCAATGGTCATAGATAAACATAAGAAATCATCATGCAACATCAATTTTATAAATAAACACCTTCCCAAAATCCCCAATCCAACCCAAGAGATGAGAGAGTTTGGGAATGGAGAATAGACATCTCCTCTCTCTTGATTCATCTAAAAATTATATTATCTAAGCCTCTTACCTTGGATTAGTTGGATTCTTTACTCCTCCACTCCTAGCTCCAATCCTTAAGCTCTACACTTCTAGAATCCTCAATCTTCAATTCTATCTATGGTTTTTCTTCTCTTTCTCTTCTTTCTTCTTTCTCAAACCTTTTTTCTCTTCTCTCTATCTCTCTTTCTCTCAATCTCTCTTTCTCTCAATTTTTATGACAAAACAACAACAACACTACCTCTCATAAAAACCACCCCTTTATATAACCCTTTCTTAGGTTTTGTTAAATCCCCACTCTACCCTCAATTACACTACAATTTCCACTCACAATCTCAACTTTACTCTTACCACCAATTCTCGTACTATTTACACAATTGTCACTACTTCCTCTCCAAGATACTCTATCCTTTGAGATAATAACCAAAATGCAACTCTTATCTCTACACAATCCTCTAACTCACACTAGATTACTATATTACCCTTAATTCTACCACAAACTCTTATTCATTCTAATTAAGCCCAATACTCATAAAAGCCCATTATTAACAAACATAAATGTAACAACTAATTAATACATATAAAACATACCAATTATCATACACAATTAATTAAATAACATCAATTAATCAAATATAATAAAATATAAGATTTGGGGTGTTGCAATTTCTCAGCACACTGGTGAAGAGGGTGGTACTTGTCTCCACAACGAAAACACAAACCCTTTGATCGCCGCTCCATCAATTCAGCATAGGGTAAGTGCTTGAGACCATGACTGTGATCTCCTCCATTTCTTACTTCATTGTTTCCAGACTTTACAGCGTTCATGTTCGAGTTCACCTTCACACTTGGAGTCGATGATGATGAGCTTGTTCTGCTCTGCACCGGCCCATTAGAATAACTGGTGTCGCGCCGCGAAAAATGCCCGAGCGTAATGAACGCTCGAATGATTACAAAGTCGCCACCGAAGTTTTTTATTAAAAGAGAAACGTCGATAAAACCCTCAAAGGATAGAAAGGAATGGTCATCGCAACCATATTCGGGTTCGGGAGTTGGTTATGCAAGGGGAATGTGTTAGCACCCCTCACATCTGTTGTACTCAACGGGAACCTCCTAATTAGTTAAGGGTTTAAAATTGGAAATTTGTTTGCTTGCTTTTATTATTAAAAATTTGCTTTTATTTACATATTATTATTTTATTAAAGTATTTACGAAAGGAGAAAAAAAGTTTGTTTTTTATTAGTGTGTTTGACGGTTGTTGGATCCCGCTCCTACGTATTCCCAAGTGCAATGGGAAACTCAAAGCTACGTAGTTCTTTGTAAAAAAAAGATTGTGTGATGGTTGATTTTATTTATGAAAAATGATTTGTATTTAAAAGAAAAAAAAGTTTGTTTAATTGAAAAGGCGGACTCGCACTTATGCGACAGTATCCGTTTAAGAAAAAAAGTAATTAAAGCATGCATTGACGCAAAAAAAGAGTAAATTTTGGTGAGTTTGGATGGATTTTAATTTGAGGAAGACAAACAACCGGTAGGCAAAGTGTACACTAAGCGTTGGTCATTCGAGAGATGAGCGGATCTACATTCACCGGTCTCCTTTTTAATCCATATTTTATTTTTGTTTAAAAGAAAAGAGTTTTTTTTTAGTAATACTTATTTTGGTTCTTTAAAGTAGATTAAAGGGGTATAAATAAAACAAATCGGTTTAGGACCCATAATACAACATCAACCCCTATTAAGTAATAAGATAAGATAAGTATTTGTCAAAAAAAAAAAGTAATAAGATAAGTAAATGAGTAAACATATATAATAGATTTATCAGTAAACAAATAAATAATTGTATCATGTATATCCTTGTTTTATTCTCACTAGAGTAACTAAACGCAGAAGGAATGTATCATGTATATCCTCATGTTATTGTCACTTGCATTGCATATAAAACTTCCATACGTTTCTATTTTATATTTATCCATTGATCAATTGATCAATTGATCATACATTTCTCTATTTTTTATATTTTCCATCAATTATCACAACGGACTAGTGCATCACAACAAACCATACTACACAATATCCACATATATGATATTAAATAAAACAAAGACAACAAGACATAAACAAGATCAACAGAACCAGAAAAGAAAGCAAACCGAGAGAGAGAAATTGCGCGAGAGAGAGCGAGCGGCGAGAGTGAATGACGATGGCGGTGATGCGGTGGTATTTCGGATAGAGCTACTCGCAGTAAAGCGAATCTCTTTCTTCCTCCATGTTTCAATATGTTATTTCTTGTTCTATTTTTTATTGTTTTGATTTTTTTATGGTTGAAAATAGTGGTGATGGTGGTGTTTGTGAGACGGTAAAAGTGGATTCTAGGGATGAACCGATAAAACCCAAAGTCTCAAGTAGGGATTCTAATTATTTCGAATAGAATCCGATACGATTGAGATTTATGCAAATATAATATTAGAGTATTAAAGAGAGAGAATATATTTGTTATGAATTTGATATGTTTATTCCATTCACTTAGATGGTTATATATAAGCAAATTTGGTAACAAACTCTACCACTTCTTGCATGAAAGTAGGAAAAATAATAACTAACTAATATTATCTAAGATAATGACAACTAATTGAATTTAAAATAACTAATTAAAATAACAAATTATCTACCTTATCATCTAACTTAATTCCGGTAACAATACCCCTTCCTCAACAACACACTTGTCCTCAAGTGTGAAAATTAGGAAATTTTTTGAGCAAATCATAATAAAACTCCCAAGTAGCTTGAGATGTAGATTCTCCTTTCCACTGTACCAACACCTTTGTAGCAGCAGTGCGGCCCCTCTTAACCATTTTCCTCTCTAGAATAGACTCTGGCTCCCTGTTTAATGTAGGATTGGCAGTTGCATTAGGTAGTGGGTGAACTTGAGAGGTTGTAGAATTCACACACAATTTCAATTGGGAAACGTGGAACACGTCATGTATCTCGGCATCTGCAGGTAATTCCAATTGATAAGCAACTGAGCCAATACGATCAATCACCTTGAAAGGACCATAAAACTTAGGTAGTAGCTTGTGAAAAGATTGATGTCTCACAGATTTTTGCCTATAAGGTTGCAATTTGAGGTACACCATATCACCAATGTTGAAATTTCTATCGCTGCGATGTTTGTTTGCTTGTTGAGTCATCCTATTTTGAGCCCTCAACAAATGGAATTTGAGTAAGTGAATAACAGCTTCTCTAGCACTCAAGGATCTGTCAACAGCCATAGAAGTGGATTCCCCCGGTAAATAAGGTAAATGAATGGGAGGAGGTTGGCCATACACAACTTCATAAGGGGTGCAGTTGATGGAAGTGTGATGATTGGTGTTATACCACCATTCAGCAAGAGATAACCACTGATACCAAGAAGATGGTTTGTCAGCACACATGCACCTTAGGTAAGTTTCAAGGCATTTGTTTACCACCTCAGTTTGACCATCAGATTGAGGGTGGTACGCGGTGGATTTGTTGAGCGAGGTTCCATGTATCTGAAAAAATTCATTCCAAACTTTGCTAAGAAAAATAGGGTCTCTATCACTAGTAATGGTGCTAGGCATACCGTGTAGTTTGAAAACATGATCCAGAAAAAGTTGTGCAACATCAAGAGCTGTATAAGGATGAGATAAGGCCATAAAGTGTGCATATTTGCTTAATCTATCAACAACAACAAATATGACTTGTTTCTTAGAAGAAGTGGGCAATCCTTCAATAAAATCCAAACTAATTGCATTCCAAACTCGAGTTGGAATTGGTAGTGGTTGCAACAGGCCTGGGGAGGCAGCAAGGTCCGGTTTGCATCTTTGACACACATCACAGTTCCTCACATAGTGTTGAATGTATTTGTTCAACCCCTTCCAATAGAAAAGAGATTTAATTCTGGCAGCTGTAACATCTCTTCCAGAGTGACCACCAGATGGTGAATCATGTAGCCAACTAAGAATGATCTGTTTTAATTGTGGATCTGATCCAATGACCAATTTCCCTTTTCTTCTTAATTCACCTCTACACCAGGTGAATTTAGGGTGAGATTTTGTATCCTGCTGCAATTCTTGAATGAGATTTTGGAGAGTGGTATCTTTAGTCCAAGAAGTCTTTATTTTTTGTAATAAATCCTCATGTGCATTACTCAACAAGAGAGGTAATAACTCAACTCCTGATTTTCTAGACAATGCATCTGCAGCTGCATTTGTCGCTCCTTCCTTATACTGTATTTCAAAATCATACCCCATGAGTTTAGCCATCCATACCTGTTGGAAAGGAGTATTCAATCGTTGTTCCAACATAAATTTTATACTTTTTTGATCAGTTTTTATGATGAAATGTTTGTAGGCTAGATATGTGCTCCACTTTTGGATGGCATACACAATAGCAAGTAATTCTCTCTCATAGATAGACATAGCTTGTTGTTTCGAACCAAGGGCCTTGCTAATATAAGCAATAGGATGCTTGTTTTGCATGAGAACAGCACCAATTCCCTTGCCTGATGCATCTGTTTCCAAGGTGAAAGGTTGATTAAAATCTGGTAAAGCCAATACAGGAGCTGAAATAAGAGCATTCTTTAAATCTGAAAAAGCTTTTGTTGCTGTAGGGGACCAATGGAAAGAATCCTTCTTCAACATGTCAGTTAAAGGTTTGGAAATTTTACCAAAATCCCGCACAAATCGCCTATAATACCCAGCAAGGCCTAAGAAACCTCTTAGTTGTTTGATTGAAGATGGAAGAGGCCAAGAAGATACAACTTGTATCTTATTAGGGTCAGTTGAAACACCCTCTTTGGTAATGAAATGACCCAAATATTCTACTTTATTTGTAGCGAAAGAACATTTTTCTTTTCTAAGGAATAATTCGTTTTCTCTGAGGACTTGAAACACCTTGTCTAAATGAGTTACATGAGCCTCTATGGACGGACTGTAGATCAAAATGTCATCAAAAATATGATCACAAATTTCCGTAAGTATTGTTGGAATATCCTATTCATTAATGCTTGAAAAGAAGCAGGGGCATTTGTGAGTCCAAAGGGCATCACAAGGTACTCAAAGTTCCCAGCATGTGTTTTAAATGCAGTTTTGTATTCTTCTCCAGCTGCCATACGCATTTGATGGTATCCTGATTGTAAATCCAATTTGGAATAAATCACGGACCCACCCAATTCATCCATGAGATCGTCTATCAATGGAATAGGAAATTTGTCCTTGATTGTTGCTTAATTCAATCTTCTATAATCAACACACAACCTCCATTGTCCACCTTTCTTTCTAACTAGGACCACCGGTGAAGCAAATGGACTATTACTATGTTGAATCCACCCTTTTTCCATCATCTCTTCAACTAATCCATCCACTATATCTTTCTGTACCGAAGAGTATCTGTAAGGTCTTATGTTGAATGGAGTGGTTCCTTCTTTTAGTGGTAGTTGGTGATCAAACCCCGGTCTAGGAGGTGGTAATCCTTTTGGGCTTTCAAACAAGTCAGCATAAGCGTTCAATAAATGAACAATCTCAAGAGGGAGGGTCTCTGCCATTTGTAACTGAAAACATGTTGCAGGTTCAGATTGTATTATGTCTACACTAAGGTAGCATAATTGAGCTCCTTGTTGCAAGGTGTGATTAAAAGATTTATTGCTGACAACTTTGATGCAACTTGGTTTAGCTCCCCTTAACACGAATCTTTTTCCATTGAACTTAAATTCCATTTGGAGAGTGTTGAAATCCCACAAGATCGGCCCTAATGCTTTGAGAAAAGGTATTCCCAAGATGAGATCATAACAACCGAGTGGTAGAACAACAACAACAACCAAGAACATTGTTTGTTGGAGCTGGCATGAAAAATTCCTACAAATAAAGGGGGCTTGTATTTTATTTCCTCCTCCTGCGGTTACAGTCATCGGTGTAACAGGTTCAAGTTTGCATCCCAATCTCTTGGCTACTTCTAAATCCAAGAAGTTATGTGTACTACCACTATCTAATAAAATTTGAAGTGTCTTTTGATTGTGTGATCCACAAACTTTCATTGTTTGATAAGAAGGTAATCCAGTTAGCGCATGCAAAGATAATTGTATCTCTTCACCTTGAGGTTCAGTTCCAACAGAATTATCAACAGTAGTCTCTTCATTAAATTCAGGTGCAGAGGCATCATTGTCTAATTCCATTACCATGATTTGTGTTCTTTTGTGTTTAAATTGGTGACCAGGGGTATATGGTTCATCACAATACATACACAAGCCCTTTGCTTTCCTCTCAGACATCTCAGCAGGGGAATAGATTCTAGTAGGTTTTTGAATTGAAGATTTATTAGTGCTTGGTGTTAGGTTTGTGTTTAAGACAGGGGTGGAAAGTAGTGGTTTCTGGGGACTGGTTGCAGTTTTGTTATAGGTGAATGAATTGGTTTTGTTTTGAAATTTTTGGGAATTTGAAGAAAGTTTTGATGCTTCATGGAATTTAGCTAATCTACCCGCATGAATTAAACTAGTTGGGTGAAACATTCGAACATGCATCTGTGTTGTATTTTCTAACCCGGCCAAAAATATACTTAGAGACTGTTCCGGGAAGAGATTAACCTGTGTTGAAGCAAGCTCAATTGCATCAATGTATTCTTGAACACTTCCAGTTTGCTTTACGTGAATCAATTCTGCTAACGGATCTTCAAAGACCTCTCCGAATCTTTGTGTGACATCAATCACGTACTCAGTCCAGGATGGATAGGTATTGAATTTGGACTTCATATAGTTGACATGCCATTGTAGTGCATGACCTTCTAGATGAATTGATGCTAAACGAACCCTTGAATCGTCCGGTGTAGCATCTAATGCAAAAAACTGATCGCATTTATAGAGCCACTCTTTCACCTTTTTCCCATCAAACCTAGGGAAATCAATCTTTGAAATACGTGTCGCATAATGTTGGTGAGGACCATCCTGGCGATTACCTTTGTAGGGTTGGCTACGGTGTGAAGAATGCTCTTCCTCATCATTCTTCCTAGAGAGTATGAGTTGGCGAATCTCATTCATGCCTACGCTTAATTGTTCCAAACGAGCGCTAACTTCTTCGTGACGTTCGTCAACCTTCTTGTTGAGTTCTACGATGGTGGGTTCAGTCAGCGCCATTGTACTTTCGATCTAACCAAAGTATGCGCCAAATCGAAGGCTCGTGATACCAATTGAGACGGTAAAAGTGGATTCTAGGGATGAACCGATAAAACCCAAAGTCTCAAGTAGGGATTCTAATTATTTTGAATAGAATCCGGTACGATTGAGATTTATGCAAATATAATATTAGAGTATTAAAGAGAGAGAATATATTTGTTATGAATTTGATATGTTTATTCCATTCACTTAGATGATTATATATTGTTGAGTCTTTGGTATTGGCTGCATTTTTGGTAAAATAAACCTTGTAGCAGGATGTGTGATCCGATGCCTCAAGCATTGCCTCAAGCATTGTATCGTCTCACGAGGAGTGTTCATGACATATTCTATTTATGGAATGTTTGGTTTCTCTCTCATGAATCTCGCATGATGCATTTAATCAGGCTTTTTATAAGGATCGTTATTTAATGCTTCAGATCCTTGTCAAGAATATTTCTGAAGATAATCTCCTTGAAGAATATATTTGTAAAGAATCTATTTTAATTAATGTGAAGTTATTGCTTGGGTCAAACAAATCAAGCCCATGTTATTTCTGAATCAAGGAAGATTTGGCTGAAGTATTTAAGGAAGATGCAAACCCTAATTCAGTAGTTGTTCACGCCGTATTGTCATTGTGTCTAGAATTCTAGGTTTTGCGTGTGTGTTATTTGTGAGCCTTTCTTGTGTCTCACTGATGCAAGCTTAGGACTGTGTGTATTGAGTTGTACTGTGTGTGATCCTTCTCCTAAGCTTTGAAGTACGGAGTTAGGACTTTTGGTGGTTTAACACTCTAAGCCTTTAGGTACGAGTGTGTAGTTTTATGAGTGTGTCTCCAAAACCTTTTGTTATTGTGTTAGTGAAATCCTGCTGTTTGTAAGGTTGTAAGGGAGTGAGATGGGATCTCTAATCTAGGAGTTCATAGGTTGAAGAATCATTGGTAGTGCCTAGGTTATAAGTTGTAAACGGGGCGTTTGCTGAGAACTTAGAACTAGGGCTATTATAGTGATATTCCTTCCTGGATTGGTATCCCCCAGACGTAGGTTCGCCGAACTGGGTTAACAAATACCTTGTCTCCTTTATTTGTTTTCCTTTATTTGGTTTACATTATTACGCGCTAGACCGGATAGAGTGCTTAGAGCATCGTGTAGAGCATCGAGCATAGCGTGCCAGAAATTTCATATATAAGCAAATTTGGTAACAAACTCTACCACTTCTTGCATGAAAGTAGGGAAAATAATAACTAACTAATTCTTGGTTTATGCGTTGTCTGAATCCTAATTCTTTTTCTCTCCCTTGACAGTGTAATGATCAAGGTTTATATAGCAATGGAATTTAGGTTTAACAATTAATATTTGATTGATTTATTTTAGAATGAGATATATGATAATTGAGATAATTTGCAATTGAATGAAAATTTTCTCTTTTGGTTTTGATTTGCTCATAATATCTAGATTTTTGCTTTTTTTATTTTGTTTGACTTTTCTTTCTTATTCACAAAGTTAACTATTTAAATTAAAAACTAATAAAAATGAAAATTACAATTAAATATTAATTATTTTTTTTGTGATTTTTTGAATAAAAATAAAAATAGAGTTAGAAAAAATTGCAAAACGATGATAAAAGTGAGATTTGAACTTGAGACATTATACTCGCAATCCTTTGTACATTCTCTTCACTACCAAATGTGCTAAGTCACGTATTTGAAAAGAAATTCGACGAAAATCAATATGATAAAAAATGGTGGGATCTTAGGTCAAAAATTGGGGTATGACAACTGGCTGACAAGCTTCCTGCTCGGCTGGAACCCGAGTTATGTTGCGACCCAGAACTCGCCTTCCAATTGCGAGACCCACCAGTACTTCCTCTTGACAACAACGATCCGTGCGTTTTTGTTTCAACGTCATGCGCCATCTTCATCGCCTGCAACCTTGAACGTGGATTCAGCGTGCGAATTCGTAAACGAATTTCAGTTTTGAGTCCTCCAATAAAATACCCCAAATATTGCTCTTCTGATAATCTTCCCACTTGTGACGACACATACTCAAAGGCAGTGATGTACTCGTCAACCATTCCTGTCTGTTGCAAGTCCTTCATCTCCTCATAAGGATTATCACTTTGTGTTCCACCATATCTCTCGATTAAGGCTTGTTTCACCTTCGACCATGTCAGTTCCTCATCTGTCTCCCTTAACATATTGAACCAATGGATTGTTGTTCCTTCCATGCTTAACTTTGCCAATCTGATCTAAAATCTGATCTTCACCGCTTCTGATGTACCTTGAACTTCAAAATACGTTTCAGCTCGCGTGATCCATCCAACTGGATCCTCACCATCAAACGATGGCAACTCCACCTTCTTCGCTGCATTCTGGTACTCTGACACTGTTTCTTCCTCCGACGACATTCGGGGTGTGCCAGGCTCGCGGCGAAGCCTTGCAAACTCTTCTGCCAAGTTGTTGCGAAATTCTGCAAACATTTGACGAAATGTTTCTTCCAGTGTCGATACTCGGTCTTCAAACGCGCTCTCCATGGCTGTTACCCGATCCTCCAAATCATCCGTCCTTGTCATCTTTGGCATAAATCACTCTTCACTGGCTCCTCTTCAAACGATCCGGTAGGTCGGACCAATGATAGAACTCACAGAAAATATATAGAAGAAATTATGTAAATAATGGAAACTTGAAATAATTTTATTAATAATGAAACAAATCCAGAGCAAAGCTCCTCCAGAGAAATATTCTCCTGATATCAAATAACAATTAACGTGCATAACCTAATAACAAACCCTACCTCCCTTATATATTATTCACTACTAACAACTTTTCCTATAATTTATTGATATCAATAACAGACTTGTTCCTATAGTTCAGGGATATCTTTTGCAACAGACTTGTTTCTATAGTTCAGGGATATCTTTTTCCATATTTATAACAGAATTGTTCCCCACTCTCTTTCCCCTACGAACATACACTCTCCAAATAGGCGGGTTGGACCTTTCATTATGGTTAGGCCAAACAAGGGTTCTATCACTATGTTAAAACCTATGTAGCACGACACTTTAGATTGAAAATGTGTCAGTTGTCCAACATGTGATAAAATCCTACTAACACGCCAACAACACATGTGATTCTATTGTGTTGTGGTTCCATTGGGATGGTTCCTTTCAATCACGTATGTTCTTCACTGAGCCAACACCCATGCTCAGCCCAATCTAAGGGACTTGATAAGCCCAATCAAAGAATCCAGTTGCAATCTCTACTAACGCTTAATGACCTTGATTCCCTCTTGCAATTGATGAGGATCCTGTAAACTCCTCCTCTTCTTCAATGACTAAGACTCCTCTTAGGGCCTATATATACTCCTTCCTAAGAAGGACTCAGGTATGCAATCTCTAACATAATACCTTTCACTTCACCCCTCTTACTAAATTGAGCGTCAGAATGTTTGCAAATACCCCGCCACCAACTTCAACCTTAAGGTGACGCTGCTTGACACTGGCCACCAATTCTAATCACACTATTTCTATTTCTTAAATTACTATCAAGTCTCTATGTGTCAGTGTTAGTTACAGCCTCCTTAACACTTAATAACCGTGATTCCCTCTTGCAATTGATGAGGATCCTGTAATCGCCTCCTCTTCTTCAATGACTAAGACTCCTCTTAGGGCCTATATATACTCCTTCCCAAGAAGGACTCGGGTATGCAATCTCTAACCTAATACTTCTCACTTCACCCCTCTTACTAAATTGAGCGTCAGAATGTTTGCAGATACCTCGCCACCAACTTCAACCTTAAGGTGACGCTGCTCGACACCAGCCACCAATTCTAATCACTCTATTTCTATTTCTTAAATTACTATCAAGTCTCTATGTGTCAGTATCAGTGTCGAAATGTAAGTAGATTAAAACACATCAATAAAGAAAATAAAGAAATGAAAACACATGAATGAAACAAAGCTGAAGATCTTCGCTAGCAGCAACATAGTGAATAGGCTTATGACTATCATCATGCGAAGGTTTATCCTTCAAAACAACCTTACAAGGAGGGAGTCCATTCTTATGCATCCAAGTCTTCAAGTTGTTATCATCCTCATTGCATTTCTTACCGGTAGCCGCAACTAGAGTATCAGAGTTCGAGGCGGAGCATAAACTCCTCCGGCGACGGCGATTGGTGCAGAGTGAGAGTAACGTCGGAAGACGATGGAATAATGAAGAAGGTGGAATTGGAGTGGAGAAGAAGAAGTGATTTTCGGAAAGTGAGAGACACGAGAGTTCCATAGGGTTAGGGTTTTGAAGAAATTTGGGAATTTTTTTTATTGATTTTTGAGAATTGAGAAATGAAATGAATAAAAGGGAGAAGAGTGTAGATGTGATGTTGATTTTAGTAGAAGATAGAGATTTTGGTTTTAGGGGTTTTTTGTAATAAAAGGATAAGGACAATTATTAGAGAAAGAGGGGAAAATATTTTTTGTTTGGATTTACATAGATTTTATTTTGATTATTAGATTAGGTTAGAGGGAAACAAAAATCTAGCTGATAAAAAATCATCATATATGGAGCATTATGAAAAAGAGTTATTTTGTGTTAGGTTGTTTTTTAGCTGAGATTTGTCTGATCAAGGTCTCATTCTATAATTGCTTCATGAGCCTTTTGCTATACAACTAATATTTGGATTTTGATGGACTGATTGTTTTTGTTTCGAGATCGGAAGTTAGTGTTCTGGGGTAACTTTTGGGGCCGGGTTGGTGTCTTCTTTAGTGGTTTTGAAGCTAAGGGGTTTCTTTCTGATTATAGGATTATGAGGCAGACCTCGATTAGGTGGTTTTTGGTTGGATGTTGATGTTTATTTTTGGCGTTCCACATAGATACGGCATATCTGTTATGTATTTCATTTTCACCGGTCTCTATTCGTCTTGAGCATAGACCTGGTAAAAAAACATTAAATCTCTAGCACACCAATGGTAGAGATTTCTTTTTTGGATCTTCCAAACACCAAGGGTATCCCTAAATATTTGGTATGAGATATCACAATCTTTACACTTGTTATATTACAAATCCTATCTTTATCTTCTTCAAGCACATTTCAACTAAAAGATTCCTTCGACTTATCCAAGTTAACCATCTAACTAGAGGAGTTTTTATAGGTGTGGAGTGTCTTCATGATTATGTTAGCTTCATCTCGGTTGGTACGAATAAAAAGAAGATTATCATCCGTTAACAACAAATGAGTTAGCTTAGGAGCTTTTCTAGCCACTTTGATTCTATGAATTCTCTTCTCATTAACTTAACAGGATAACAAACCAAACAATACATCACCACATAGAATAAAAAAATATGGAAAGAATGGGTCATCTTGTCTTTTCAAGGAAAAACTTTTGCTAGGCTATCTGTTGACAGTAATTTGATAAGATATTGTTGATATGCATCTAATTAGGGCGTGTAAACATGTCACCCTATTATTATGCCTATCAACCACCTCAATCTCTACATCAATGTTATGTGCTAGTATTCTAAAACTTATAATAGTAATATTTCATCACTTTATTCATGTAATATTTTCTCTCTTCCGGTTAAGAAAAAAATGTATTAAACTATAAACTAATTTTGGATTTAAACGAGTATGAAAACTAATTTTTAAGAATATCAAAAAATAAATACACCAAACCACTATTGGAGTGTTTGATTGTGAGAAGGAGTTGAGAAGAGAAAAATAGAATTATTTGAAATGTTGTGAGCTCAAAAAAGATTCAATGAACTCACAAATTCTTTCCCCCTTTTCACATTCCTCACATGAGAAAATGTTTATAATTTTGGTAGTATCCTAAACCCTCTATTTAATTTATTCTTGTTTTAGAAATACTTTTTTCAAAACTCACAGCGAATAATAAAATATTACGACTCAAAAATTAAAGATTATAAGAAGATATAATCAAAGGTATTACATACTTCATTAAAACACTACTAATAAATCAATCAGTAAACTCCTTGTACAAAACTCTTTAAATATAAAATACACCTTTAATTAAATTGGACAACTACAATAATAAAGACCCTAAGGACCCTTCCCCAAGTCATGATCAAAGCGGAGCTTCACCGAGATAACTCGAACATCGAAAATACATAACTTGAGAACCCTTAGCTATTTGTTACTCTCTCTTCTTTCAATTCTTTAATTTATTTTTTCCATATTATTAATGAAGGACAATTTTGTAAATCAACTCATAATTTCTCTTTTCCATATAACATTAACTACATTTCTTAATGACTAAACTATATATTTGGTCCCTTACGTTTATTTTAAGTTTCAATTTGGTCCCTTATGTTTAAAAAGTTTCAATTTGGTCCCTTATGTTGTCAACGTTTGCATTAGTTGGTCCCTTCCGTCAGATTCCATTGTTCCACTGTTTCAATTGGACACGTGTCAACGTGTCCAGGTGTGCACGTGTCTATCCACGTGTACAAACCGTCTGCCACGTAAGCAAACCGTCTGCCACATGTGCAAAAACTGACGGAAGGGACCAAATTGAAACCTAAAATAAACGTAAGGGACCAAATTGAAACTTTTGAAACGTAAGGGACCAAATGTGTAGTTTAGCCTTTCTTAATTTATGTAATATGGTCAAAACGACTTATATTTTGGAATGGAGAGAGTAACAATTAAGCAAGGAATACATTTTTCTAATGCATACTAATGTCACATAATCATGTATGTTATCAGATGACAGGAATTTATATGGTATTTTTAGTAGTATTATTAGTAATAAAATGACCAAGACAGGCCGAAATACGAAGGAAAACCTACAGAATCGAAGAAAAGCATCAAAGCAAAGCAAAGAATACAAAAAGACAAGAAAAAGCCAAAAATGTGAAGATTTGTGCTACTCATCGTCCCACGATGGCTTCCATTGTGCCACGATGGAAGCTACTTGCTCGCCAAGACAACAACAGAAGAAAATCTGAAGAATATCTGTTCATCGTGCTACGATGGCCCTCATCGTGGTACGATGACCTTACTTGGCGACCAAGCTGATGAAATGCACAGGATCAGTTATAATTTTGAACTGAATCTTCCCATCGTGTCACGATGGACCTATCGTGCCACGATGGCTTGTTGAGGCCCATTACGAAAACTATAAATAGAGCTCCCAATTCATTGTTTTATTCATTCAGAAATAGTAGAACACTCTCTACTATAAAGGAGGTGTTCAGAGGGGCTCTAAGGGCATAGTTTTCTCCCTTTACGGGAAAACTAACTCAGCAAGGTATGTTTTCTTTAGGCTTTTGTATTTAGGTTATTCTTTTGTAATTTAAATATGTAATCTTTTGTATTAAATGCCTTAGGTTGTGGTGGAGACGATGAACTCCCCTATGAATATTTGGAGTCTGTGATTGAGTCAAAGTTATAATAAATGATATTCAGTATTATGTTTGTTATTTACTTTCTTGCACTTTAATAACGCATTCTCGTAATCTGGCCGGATAAGCGGGAGCGCCCATAGAATAGATGTTAGGGTAAGCTTTAGTATTTATATTAGAGTGAGCTTTAATATTTGTCCGGAACTAGTAGTAAATATGCTAGGTGAATAGAGACGGTAACGTCCTGAACTAGTTGTGAACTAAGCAATTAGAAGAGGAATCAGGAACTAGGTGTGAACTGAGTACTTAGAAGCTGAACAGCCCGATACTAGGACCTAGAGGCATTGGATGGGTGAAGGTAATAATGCATGTATAATGAACAACTCACCTAGTAATTAGGGTATCTGACACAGCGAGGTTAGGCTCTCGTAGGTACCTTAGTTATTAACGTAGGGAAACTTCAATATACATAGGGTAATAGTAAGGTATTACCACAACAAGGATAAAAGTCACCGCCGAATAATAATCTGAATAACTATGTTATACACCGTTCATGCCAAATATGAAGAAGGGAGTAAGTCCAACCACCATACCTATCCTCTATGTTTCTGAATCATTTATCTTTATTTTCTGCAAGCATATCGCTCTTTTTATAAAACCTTTTTCCAAAACCAAAGCGAATGCAAAACTACCAACTTAAATAACGCTAACGAAGCTTTGGCACAATCCCTGTGGATACGAACTCATTCTAGACACCTAGAGTGTGAATTATTACTCGACGACAGACTGGTGCACTTGCCAGAATGCAGTCATTATCCTAAAATGCACTAAATGCATATGGTACACATCGCAACTTTATTGAAAAACTTATTCCAATTGTATTATAACAACTCAGCGAAAGAATACTTTCATCACCGCTTTATTTGAAAACTTATTCCAATTGTATTCTAACCACTCAGCGAAAGAATACCTTCATCACCGCTTAGTCTTGCGACCTGAATGTATACATGAATGTACATTTATCAATCATATGGTTACATTATCATCATACAATGGATAACATAATCCAATCATATATTTCATCCACACATCTATAGAATATAACAATTCATTATCATCATACTATCACAAATCATCATCATATAAGTCATCATAAATCATCATCATAATTCATCAGCATATAAGTCTGTTGGGTGACCATGACGGGGCAGCCAGAGGGATCATCCACATTGGGCTCAAGAACAACTTCACAAGTGAGTTGGACACCACACTTTAACCCAGAACCTTAAGGTGTTAAGGTTTATGGGTCATCTCACTTATAAAGTGTTCAACCTCCACCATTCTAAGCAATGTGGGACTTACTCACTCACACTTGTCACAACAAAGTCATCATAAATCATCATCATATTTAATCATCATAATCCATCATAACACATCATCATAATTCAATTTAAAGACATTTCATGTCACACACCAACGATGGTTCATTAATCCCAATTAATTAAACATACAAAGTTACTTTTAAATTACTAAAGTATTGTCATGTTATACCCAAAAACATTATCCGAGCATAATTTTAGAAAACTAATTTCGAAATCAGAATCTACGCGAAAAACTGTGAAAAATAAGTTCCGAATGCATAAGTCAACAAAAAGTCAAAATGTCAATACTTTAGTAAGAGCTAGCGAGGCTGATAGTCTCACTTAGCGAGAGCTAGCGAGGATCATCCTCATGAGTGCTCGCCTGGCAAGAGCTAGCGTGAGCCAGTGAGAACACTAAGAATTTGGGTTAAAACTCTTGGATTTTCACTCAAAAACCCCAAATTAAACTCTTTTAATCCAAATATGATAACTTTAAACATATATGATCATATATAATATAAAAGTACAACTAGAAACACTGATTAACATAAAATCATACTAAAATCATGAATTTCTCATATTTTCATCAACACATAAAAATACCAAAATAGCAACATTAACACAAAAAGATTACATTTTTCACATGTTAGATCATCATCTAAGATGTATTAACATATATTAACACATTCCCATAATCTCATTCCATCTCAAATGAAGTGTGGAGGTTTAGGCTAGAGAATAGAGATTCTCACCCCTTCAATACTCACTCCTTAGATTGAGATAATCATTCTCTTACTTTAATTAAGTTGGATTCCCTACTCCTTCATCTCCTAGCTCTTCAATCTTCTAGCCTCTCTTCTTTCTCTTTTCTTTCTTCCTTTCTTTATGAGTTTTCTCTATTCTCTTTCTTCCTCCACCCAAAAAGTCATAAAATGAATTTCTCTCTCTAAACCAACCTCTTATATAGTTAGGGTAAATCATTTCTCTATACTAAAGACCACAATACACATTAACCTAATATCTCTACTCTTTTCCGATATACACCTCCTCCTCTACTTCTCTTACCAACATAATTATTTTTTAGGTTCAATACACATAAAACCCACTATTTTCTTCATTCTATTCTTAATCAATTATTCTACCCAAGACACATAAACTAATAAATTAACACATACTCAATTAATTCATAATAATTAAATCTGGATCGTTACAATTTTTGTCTGCTAATTGAAAAAATTTACAAGTTTTATTGTTATGTCGACACATCAAATCTTAAACTACTGTTAACGCTTAACCCTATATCTTTGACACAATCTTAAAATTTAATTTAATCATCCTTCCATTGGATCCTTTAATATACTGGACACTCTCTCTAATTTTATGGAGTGTTTCACTATCCACTTTTAAACCCTTTTGGGCAATTAAATTGAATATATGAGCTAAACAATGGATATGAAAAAATCATTATTACGCATCAAATTACCCTATACACGAAGATGCTTTTCAAATGGTCTTGCATTTTCTTATTAGAAGACATGTTATCTAAGCTATTGGAAAATACTTTCTCATTCATTCCCCATTGCTTTAAACAATCAAACAAAGTGGCTTTCAAAACAATACTAGTGTGTGGGGTTACATTCGACAAAAGTTAAGAACACTAGTTAGATATGAAGTTTCGTAATTCTGACCTAAATTGGGGTATTTTTCGATGGAAATTCACCATAACAATAATTGCATGCAGCTATTTCAACAATATTTTCATCTTTACCGCTTTTCTAAAAAATATTTCAATATGTTAACAATATGTTATCTAGATCTTCAACATTTATGTTCATACTCACTATAACAATAATCGAATGCTGCTATTTCAACAACATTTTCATCTTTACCATTTTTTTAAAAAATATTTCAAAATGTTAACAATATGTTATCTAGATCTTCAACATCTATGTTCATATTTGTATATGTTCATACTTTAACAAAGTGAAGTTGCTATGCATTTTAACAAATAACCTAGTATCAATTATGAATAAAGGAGAATTAGTTCTACAAACTAAAATCAAGGAGACAAAATAAAATTTGAACATAGAGACGTTACATCTTATTTGAATATTAAATTGTTGTGTGTATTTATATATAAAGTATTGGGTATTATATTAAAAATCACATCCATTCAACTTCAACATTCTTCTCCTTAAATCATTTTAACATTTTCCTTCAATTTCATATTTGTTTTCTTTCGCATAACTTAAAATATTGGTAATTACTTTGTTGGTATGACTTCATGAAGTAATAAATACTTAGAAGTGAACAAAAATATGATTGTCATTTATGTAATAGTACATATGACAGTAAGAAAACGTTTGAAGATCATACAGAATTACATTCATTAAAATATTGGTAATTGCTTTATTGACAAGACTTCATGAAGCCATGAATACGTTAGAAGTGATCAAAAATATAATTCTCTTAAGAATAAATAAGACGAATAGAATCTAATTCTAATAGTACATTTGACAGTGAAAAAATGTTCGAAGATCATATGAAAACATATTCAAAAAATATAATTGTCATAAGTATAAACATATTTACATTGTTAAAGCTGACTGACACTATAAGAAGTATGATTTTTTGCAACAACTTTTTTTGTTAAAAGTTGTTACAAGTCGCTGGAAAAACTACCAAAGATAATTTTGCCAGCGACTTATATAGTTTTGCCAGTGACTTATAACAACTTTTAACAAAAAAGATCGTTGCAAAAAATAATATATCTTGTAGTAGATAAACATGCCAAAAAGATATAGTAGTATATAGTAATCTAATAAAAAAAGTATATAGTAATGTAACTCAAAAAAAGATATAGTAGTATATAAAGTAATGTAACTTAAAAAAAGATATAGAAGTTACTAAAAAAATTGAAAGAAACAAAATGTTCGAGCCAAGGCTTGTGTGCATATATATACAAGACATGAGTAGCAGTTCATTCAAGTGTAACACTTACATTTCATTCTTCTCTAACACTTTCTTTTAATCAACTTCAATTTTTTTTTTCTCCTTTTCAGATATTTCTTTCAACTCCTTCATTCAACTTCATACTCCTACTACTATTATTCCACCTCATATAAACTTAAATTAATATGGATAATTGTTTTATCGGTATGGCGTCGGGCAGTCATGAATATATAAGGAGTGGCCAAAAATATGATTGGCATGTATTTGATGGTACATTTGACTTATTTTCTTTTAATATGTAATAGTTTGTAAGAGTTAGTGTTGTCTTCTAAATTCATGTCATGTTTTAAGAATTATTTTCAAAGTTGTTTTATTTGTAGTGCTAGTGTTCTAAGAGTTAATGTTGTTAATATTATGCATTTTCTTTTTGTAAGTGTTATATTTTGTGTTAGTGTTATAAGACTCTTACTAATAATGTTTATTAATGTTTTCTTAATTTTTTTATGTATTGTTTTTCTTCTTTTCACTAAAAAAAATGAAGAAAAAAGTAGTAAATATCGAATCCACAAGGATTGTGACTAATCTAAACGAAAACAACTAAATAACTACTTAGGAGAAAATAAAAAAATGGGGGGTTTGCTTAACAAGATTGTTGGACAAATGAAAGTAAAAATGTTTAAGTTCAACAATTAAGGAAAAACAATTGGGTTTGTTCGGATTCCCTTGTACTTCACTATGAAGGCAGCGTCTAATAGCCTTACGATCGATGATCAATTCAATTACCACGATGATTTAACTAAGTCATTAAACCCACTCTCATGGCCTATAACTCACTCTTTTACACTATACCCCCTAATTTCTTAGGCCAATTGAATAGTTAAAAGAGGCAAACATTAACCATTAAACCATAAGTCACAACCTCCAATTACCTATCTCTAGATCAATTACAACGTTGAACAATAAAATTAGGTCCAATTCATACAATTGATCTCTTAATCAATATGAATCTCAAATCATACATGAACATTCATCAATGCACATAAAGCATTAAACACAAATATTAATTGAATAGCAAATTGAATTAATCAAAAGAGTATTAGAACAAATACCTAACATATAAAACTTTTAGATTCATACAAGTTCATCATTACAAAACTCAATCTAAAGAACTTAGAAATTCATAGTTACAAAGGATGCAAAAGAATTAGAAAAGAGATACATGAAATTTGGATGGTGATAGGTCTTCAATCTTGTTTCCAAGCCTTCAATCCATGACTCCAAGCCCCAAATTAGGCTTCCAAGACCCAATTTTGGTGTAAATTTCGTAACCCTTTCAACATAGGCAATATCCCCTTTTATAGATGCACAAAATGGGTCACTTAACAGCATTTTCGCCTCCTGCACAGGTATTTTCGCACCTTGCACAGCATTTTCGCCTGGGGCGAAAATTCCATACAGACTTCAAACTTCACTTTCAAATTTTCGCACCCTGCACAACTATTTTCGCATTGCGCGAAATTTCCAGACTTACAACCATTTTTATACATTTTTCTTCCTTTTCAAGTTCTTGTGGATTCGTCTAAAATTACAGCAATGAAAACTTGATGTGTTGAGCAAAAGAACGGCAACCAATAATCAAGCGGGATAGCAATTATAATCAAAGCGATAAAAACGATAAAGAGAGAACACACAATGTTTGTTTACCCAGTTCGGTCCAACAATGACCTACTCTGGGGGAGAGAGCAGCTCTCTGTTCCACTAGAATCAAACAAGTAACTTTACACAAAGTGATATCAATTGGGTTACAAGAATTAGCCTTCAATTTTAATTCTGTTAAAACTGATCTATACAAGAGTAATATTATAGACGAAGAAGAGAGAAAAGAGAGAAACAATAGTCTATGTTATTCACCACTAGGATTAGGGTTCACATTACAACGATACATGGTATGTATATATACAAAACATAATGGGCCAATTATACAGGTCAATGACTTATATAGACATCCACTAACAATATTCATAACACTCCCCCTTGGATGTTCGTCGAGGATATGCCTCATTAAAACCTTTTCCAGAAAAAACTCAGTGGAAAAAAATTCTAGTGAAGGAAAAAGAGTACAACATCCTGTGTGTTTGGACTACCTCGTTAAAAACCTTACTAGGAAAACCTAATGGGACAAAACCATGGTTAAGGGAAAAAGAGTGCAGAACACAATTATAGTTCAAGACCAATTCAAATAACTGATCATTTTCTTGAGACATGAAATGATCTTGGTTCACATCAAGTGACAACAAATTATATTTGTTAATATCAAACTGTTTTGGTACCTTTGATATAAAAGTTTCTCGATGCACAAAACATCGTTAAAATACAAAGTTTGCAATTCCAAACAAATTTTTATCATCAAACATATTTCATTTCAAACTTTTCTTTGATCAACATATTTCAAAAGCTCTTCAGGAGTTTTGATCAAATTTATATCATCATGATATAACAAATTTATTTCCAAATATTTTCTCTAAAAATGGACAAATGTTGTCATTCTCATATGTGTACACCAATAGACTTATCCATTTTATTAAGTCATCTATTCAATATTTGGAAATATACGTCTCATGGAGATTAAATCCTTCAGAGAGTTTAATTAATCACCACTAACAAGTAAACCATACAAATACATTGTAACACTTTAAATAAATTAAACATTTCATGTGTTACTAAACTTAATCAAGTAAGAGAAATATTTTGATTTCACTTCAAGTGAATATTTCTCTTCACAATCAATGGCAAACTTTTAATATTTGTATTTCAACATTTTCTATACACACGAAAATTGATTTGTATCTCATCTCATCAGTTTTACATCTTAGGGAGTATGGACTACTGATCCAAAAATCTTTTACTTTGCAAAGTGACTTTAATTACGTAACAATTGCATCATTTCATTTAGACAATCAATGTGTTGTATATAATTTTCAATAGACTTATTAAGTTCATGATCCTCATTTAAACAATCAATGTGCTGTATATTATGTGCAAAACTATTATCAACGTTGACTTTATCTCGGTTCCATCGTATTCCACTCATGACATAATTTATTGAGATATTTTTATTTTCATAAATTTCAGGTACCTGATAAGTTCTTTTGGAACTGAAAAATCAATTATGTCATATGTTCTTTTGAGATTTTCACATCCTCAATTAGGTCATCTTTCTTTTTAGCTCATTTTCTTATTTGAGGATTTTTTATTATTGGAACCGATTCACATACCATGCCTCAGGGTGGTTAAGACTCATTTGCAATATATATAAGACTGTCCAACATGGACATCCCTTTTGATTGGAGCATTATCAACAGATAGTTTATTTCATAAACTTTGCAAATGATTTATCCTATGAACTTCTGGTTCATACTGATTTCTAAGATGATCAAGATGAGATAATAATAATTTATTTCAAGTGATTCATTTGAACTTCTAGTTCACTTTTTCAGCTGCTTATTCTCTCTCCCTAATATTGAAAAAATTAGTTCATCACCTGATAATTAGCCTACATGGCTGTAGATAAGTCTCCAATTTTTTTTATCTCAAAATACTTTATAATGTATGGAGATCTATGAAGCCCCGATACGGGACACGATACGGATACGATACGATACTGATACGTCGATACGTGAAATTTTTTAAAATTTCCAATCCGATACTGCCGCGATACGTTATTTAAAAATTAAAGTTAAAATTAAATATATAAATACACAATATATAAACATACATAAAATCAATAATATTAATAATTAAAAGCATAAAACATCTATTCTTATACTAAAATTTTGGGACAAGTTCAAACGCTTAACTACCTATTACAGTATATAGTAGGATACCATAGTTTTTTTTTTGAAAAGTAAAAAATTATATTGACAAAGGAAAAACACAAGAAGTGCTAAAGATACAAACAACCATGTCTGATACAGGAGCATCATAATAACTCAAAGTCAATCAATACTGGAAACTCCCAAGGTCTGATACATGAGAACATCTTAAGTTAGTTCCCAGAACATAATGATTATTGATACATCTTAAGCTATACGTCTTATTGTAGTGCATTATACAAAAAGAACACCATTAAAACTATCCAAACAAAATCACAAATACGATCCAAAAAATAATCTTTGTATCGGACACATATCAGATATTATTTGTTTATTTAAAAATAGTGATATAACCGATACTTTTCTGATACGTGTATCGGGACGTATCGGACACGTGTATCGGGTATTATTTTTTATTTAAAAATAATGATTTAATCGATACTTTTCCGATACGAGTATCGGACACGATTCGTCACCATTTTTTGAGTATCGGGGTTTCATAGATGGAGATTCATATCAAAAAATATTTCTCAATATTCTTTAATAATTCATCTTAGTGCATTATATTGGAGCAATTGGAACATATCAACACATCAAAAAATGATTATATGAAAAATATTAGGTTATAAAGCTAAACTCAATTGCAAATTGAGGGGGAATAACTTGTTGGCTTGATGCGGATCAATATCTCAACATACATGTTTAAGTGTTCCAACATATAAAATAGAAGTTATGATCTTATAAGTAATCGATCATGTAATTAACTTTAGACGTCTAAAGAATGGATCTTCAAGTCCATTTTTTATGAACATATACTTCAAGATGTTCAATATCAATTTTGATTTGACATACGATACTTATCAAATGTTTTATATAAAAATGAGCTTTTAACCGAATTATTACCTCACTAACTTCTGGTTGTGAGTTGACAACAAACATACATGTGACCATTTAGTTGATGCATCAATTAAAAATATAATTGGTTCACATGATATATCAATAAAATATGTTCATTTACTTAATTTATCAACTTCCTTTGGGAACAAACCTTAACACATAAAAATTATTAGAATGAAGGGACTTCGGGCCCTTCAATACATATCTATAGAATTTCTTTTTCGCATCATAATAATCCGGGATGACCTAACCGGTATTGCCAACGATAAATTTAACATGATTTGTAAACTTTTGGTTTACATTATTTTTTGCGTCAATATCACTATAGTATATTTATAAGTGTGGTATAAACTTCTGGTTTATAACTTAATATCACTAGTATATTTATAAGTGTGGTATAAACTTCTGGTTTATAACTTTTTCAATACACTTATTTTATCCAAAATATGTTTCGTAATATACAGAGATATTTGACATCTCTTCATTCCTTGTTTCAATATATGATATTCATTTAGGTGAATATCTTTATAACTTAATAAATTTCTGCGTAATTATTCCATTAAATTCTTCGGAAATTCATAGTGAATAAAAAATACAAAAGCTTATCATCAGCCATTGAGTTCTTTAAGAACTATATAATAAATCACTTTCAATTTACAATTCTTTAAGGATGTATGAATATTGAATTCATCTGAAATTCATAAAAATTGATATTTTTCTAGGTTCTTCAGGAACTAGACCATTTGTTGAATTCTTCATAAATTCATAAATTAAATATGTTAGCTTTTCAGTGGGATTGATAGCTTCAACTTTAAATATGTTACTTTGTTTCATTTTAATTGGTTTTTATCCTTTCATCTTTGTTTATTTAACTAGTATTGAGAATTTGTGTAACACATGAAAAAAATCATTGAAACAATTAACGTTAGTTACTATTAACAATTTAGTGTGCTTAACAAATGTCATATAAGTTTGTTCCTTCTCCTGAATGTAGTAATTTAATTTGTAGAAAACTAATATTATTACGGACTTGGGTTCGGTATTCCATATAGTCATCCAGTCACAGCTTTCTGTCCATCCGATCATGGACAGTCTAAATTTTTTAACTGAAACTTCACATTTTTTTAAAATCAGAATACCCCTTTATTATCAGACAATCAAAAATTAAGTTAGAGGAGTTTCTTTTTGCCAAGTTGTGGAGTAATCATGATGGAAGTTTCACATGAAAGCAATGTGGTCTAGTAGTGAAAATGAACGATGCAGTTAAACAATGTGGTCCTTTATCTTTGCAATGTCACAGTTTAATCTCTTAAATTAAACAACGTTAGTTAATTTAGTCTATATTGATTTAAGGGACTAAATTATCATTATAAAATTTTAAGGAACTTTTAATTAGCTAGTACTTTTTTTAAAAAACAAAAAACAAATATTCTTCACTTGCAATTACATATACTAATATCTCGAATATTATAAACCTAAATAAACAACAAACTTTTCCTAAGAGTTTTAATATTGTTGTAACTAGGGTTAAACCCAGAATCTTAGTTAAGTTAGAATAAACATGTGTCATTTCATCTAAACATTATTACTATATTTGCTAATATTTATAATTACGTGTGTCAAAATGCTAATTTAATTAAGAGAGAAATAGAATGAAAACAAATCACATAGGCCCAATGCAATAAGTTATTCGTCTTCTTCAATACCATACATACCAATTTCTCCACACTCATATGACTCTGTCTGTATTACGGACGATGTATTTATTCAACAATAATACGCCTTTGATTGTTGGAGATTTTTTTTCATATCTATGATTTGTGGCATTTAGGACAATTGGTAAAAGGTCTTGGTCTTCGTCCTTTTATAAAAGTTTCCCTCTCCCTTCCAAACACGGGCAATACTCGGCGTGTTCGGACGGTCAAAATTTAAGTTTAGAATTTTAAAATTTATAAAATAAAATTAAATATACTTTTTTTTTCTTTCTAAATTGCCTGATAAAAATCGGACGCCTCTAAACATGTTGATTGTGTGAATGCGATTTTTCATTGACTACAAGGAGTTCACAGGCCAAACATAATCACAACGGTGTCAATATATATTAAAGGTGGATTCTTCGGTCACATAGAATTATCGCTTACAAATCATACTAATCTTTAACATAGAAATTTATAATTACTTTCGAAGAAATTTGATCATCTGAGACATGATGGACAACTCTATTTGATCTATAATGCAAATTTTCTATAATGTAACAAAATCTCTTATGCAGGAAAATATAATTCACTGTCCATGACTTAGATACATTTATCAAAAGTCATGGTCTTTGTCATTATAAGGAAGAGTTCACTCTTGCCATTGACATGGGCCCCACCAACACGGAAAATATTGAAAGCAAGAAATCTTGTGTAGCTTTTCTTTTAAGTTTCAAGCCTCTATATATTAGTATCTACCATATGGAACTTCTAACAAGACTTATAAACTAGAGTCACTATGAGCAAAATACTTTCTTACCCTTTTCTTCTTTTCCTTTCAATTTCATTTACCTTGTTTTTCCAATCAAATGCAGGAAGTCTAGTGGTTTATTGGGGCCAAAACAATGATGATGGATATTTGGTAGATACATGCAACACTGGATTCTTCCAAATAGTAAACTTAGCATTTCTTTCAAGTTTTGGAAATGGTAATCAACCAGAGTTAAATCTAGCTGGTCATTGTACCCCACCAAATTGCCAAAAATTGAGAGACAGCATAAATCATTGTCAAAGTATAGGCATTAAAATTATACTTTCCATTGGTGGTGAATATAAGGGAAAATATTCTCTATCATCACCAGAAGATGCTAACCAAGTTGCTGACTACATTTGGAACAATTTTTTGGGAGGTAATTCAAACTCTAGACCTTTTGGTGATGCTATATTAGATGGAGTTGATTTTGATATTGAAGGAGGCAGTAACCTCCACTATGCAACACTTGCTATGAAGCTAAATGATCATTATAAATCAGATTCTAGAAAAAAATATTACTTAACTGCTGCTCCAATTTGTCCTTTTCAAGATAACATACTTCAAAGGGCACTTTCTACTGGACTTTTTGACTATGTTTGGATTCAATTTTACAACCAAGTTAATAATTGTAACTTTGATTCAAACAATCCAACTGGTTTTAAGAATTCATGGAGTCAGTGGATCAATGCTCCCTTTGCTAAAAATCAAAATGTTTTTGTTGGACTTCCTGCCTCACAAAATGCATCTCATGGTGGTTTTGTGCCATCACAAGTTCTCATAAATCAATTGCTGCCTTTTGTTAAGTTATCACCTAAGTATGGTGGTGTGATGTTATGGAATAGGTACTATGATATAACAATTAATCAGTATAGTTCCAGAATCAGAGGAAGTGTTTGAACCAGGGACAAAGTTTTAATTTGTCTCTACTAGATGTTAATTAAAGTACTTCTGCAAAAAAAAAGTTTCTAAATAAAGTTCAAATTAGGAACTAAGGCGCTTCAAGTTGTCTTCAATTATGTGATGGTTAATGCATCACTTCTTCTCTTCATCATGTATTAAATCTGAATATTTAGTATTGTGTATGATGAATTATTTTGTCTCACATCATATTTCTTTTATGTAAAATATCTCCCTTTTATAGTAACTTTTTAGAATTGTCTAAAGTTGCGTAAGCATAATTTCGCTAACTTAATTTTTGATACATGTACTATTATTGAATATGTTGAGAAACATTCTCACATAAAAAGAAATCTCAACATATTACTGCAGAGTAATCAAGCATTTTAATATTTGAAATCGTAGTAGTCGGTCAATTTAGTCTCTCAAATTTGCGAAATAACAAATTAGTCAGTTAAATTGAAAAGTATTATTCAACTTAGTGCGATCATCAAAATACTTGGTAAACATCCATCAAAATCAATAGAAAACACACATTCTCTTGAATAATCTTTTGTTGCATCAAAACAAGCAAAGAACCATTAAAATTGCAATGAAAAATTTGAGAAAAAAGACTAAACTTTTGATATTTTTTAATTCAAGGGACTAAATTGTTATTTTGTAAATTTGAAGACCAGATTGATCGATCTTTACAATTTCAAGGACTAAAATGTCTATTTACCTTTGTCTAACAGAGCATGCATGGATGTACAAAAAATCATTGAATTTTTTATCAGAGCATAATACTAAAATGTCTATTTAAGTAGTTGATAAGTAAAAGACAATTCAACATCCACCAAGGTTTTTGATCAGATGAATAAATCCATTTAGGAGCAAAAAAATCACTCCCCCACTAACAGAACCCAGGTAAGTAATAGTAAAAGGTCAATGAAACAGAGATCTACTTGCATAATTCACAGCACCATACAAGCTTTTATGAACAGGTAGCCTACTTTAAATGTTGAATTTTTGTGGAACATCATAGTCATCAAAGTCATATCTCTGTCTCTCTCTTCCAACCTGAGAACAGTCACTCTTGTTAGTTATCATAATTCTATATACAGTTAAATATGTTTAAGCCTTTGTAAAATTACAAACTTTTGTTTTTTGTCCCAAAATATTTTCCGTTGATACTTTTGGCCTCCAAATTTCATTGTAAACTGGTTATATCACTCTCAAGACCATCGTATATAGATTTTAAGGTCTTTGGTATATTGAATATTCTTCTTGGGACTTCGTTCAAACGATTGATTTGGAGAACTGAGATTTTTTATCTTAAAATCATAAATCTCAATATTTAATATTATTAAGTTATATATAGTAAATAATAACTAAATTAATAAAAAACGTGTTAACCTTTAACGTCAATAAAAAGTCCATGTGACAAGTGCTACATACGCTGAGTTAACAGTATCGACCAAAAGTGTTGACAGAAAATATATTAGGGACTAAAAATCAAAGACAAATTTTGTTGGGACTAATGAACGTTTGTAATTTTGTAAGGCCTAAAAACAAAAGTTGTATATTTTATAGGGACTAAAAACATATTTAATGCTTCTATATACATGCTCAGATAACAGAATGAAAACGATTGAACACTCACCTTGGACAAGTACAACTGATCACATGCAATTTGTTCGTCCGTCGCAGTTAGTTTCTTTGAGAGTGCCATTATTCTGAACATTAAGTAACCATCAAATAATTAATGAAAAACTTCTTTGGCAGCATATTTTCACTTAAAATTTTCAGGTGAAACTTGTTGACTGTCATATCAGGTAGAACAGGAAAGGCATTGAACATAGTGAGCTTAATTTGAACAAACCAAAATCATACCTATGGATTGATGAATCGATATGCTCAATCATTTCACAGGTTTTGTATTGCTCAGGATCCTCTAAGAATCTCACCATTCCATCCTTTTGGTTGATTGTTGCATATATCTCACCATCCTGAATCTGTAGTTCAGGAGTATGTTATTAATGGTAAAAATTGATGATACATGAAAATGAAGCAAAAACAAAAAAGCACTCGGAAGACAACCATTTGTAGGACATGCATTTCAGCTTCCTTGGCGCTATTTAAATGCACTGTGTTAGCTATGTCTTCGAGAGAAAGGGTCAAGTATGTCTGTGTCAATCTCTGAATATTCCGCTTATACATGGATGATACAACCTGCTTAGCCAGTCCAAGGTTGTGGTCCTGAAATACAAATTTTTCAAATAAACTATCAATATGTCGTATAAACAGGCAGTTTCAAAGAAAGCTTGATAAATACTGAAGAACATTAGAACCGGAAGTTAGACTCTGTGCAGAGCCAAGCTTCTAGATTCAATGCCAGATGCTTCAAATAAAGGATGAGTATGAGAAAGAACCCACAGATTCGAACTTGTCTGCATTTGCATTGACAAATGCTTCCAAGTCTGCAACTTTTCCAGTGCTGTAAGTATGTGCCATTTCAATGTAAGGGTTCTGAAGCGAGAGAAAAAATGAATAGACGTCAACATGGCTCAAGTTATTAACTTCAAAATATAGGCTTGAGAGTTAAATCAAATGATATTCACAAGCCTGCTTCAAATTAATCAACCAAACTATCGGTGCTTCAAATTAATCAACCAAATGATATTCAGAATATTCCACACATCAATGTGATGATGGGATTAATGGCCTCCTATCAGTGCATAATTTTAACGGGATTAATAGCCTCAGAAAGCTGAGAGAGCACCACTTCCATTAACAGGATTAATAGCCTCCTATCAATGCATAATTTAAAATGCGCTCAAAATATCTTACAAAAGAACATCAATGTGAATATTTTGTTCAAAAAGATTAAAGGCTTCCAATACTTTTCTAGCCTCAACAGAATTGAAGTCATACCTGACAAAAGGGTTTCAGGTTTCTTTGGGCAAGTGGAGAACAATACTTGGGAAGACTGGTAGAGAACTGCCACCCAACATATGGTAGGTTAGTTGATTAACAACAAAGATAAAACCTTATACAATATAAGGTGTAAATTAGTCAAAACGAGAAAAATCTGATTGCTGAACAGCTGCCTTATGATGCTAAAGATGACATTTTGATTGAGATGCATAGGGAAACAATTCCAGTGTACTCTTAAAGAAATGAGACAAATATTTTATAACTTCTCATAACTATTTTCTGGGATAAAAAAGTTCTCGATATTATATAAGAGCAAACTTGTGATCAAATATCATCATTAAGCTATGTCACCAACTCACCATAGAACCAAGAAAGAATATAAAGGCTTACTTGTCCATGACGAATGAGAGAAACCAATATATATTTTTTGTATGCTTCAATAACTATAGCATTCATCATAGTCATGGGTGCAGTTACAACCTAGAAATTATAACCCATTAGCAACTACAAGTATCACCGAAACAAATGGTTGATAGTAGAACAAGGTCACGAAACACATGCTATACAAGTTGCAGTTATTCATAGACTACTTACATTATGCAGAAGGTCCAATGCTTTTTGAAAGCGCTTCTGTCCGATGCATATCATACCCCTGTAAGTGGTAAAGATGTGAGATTTTAGATGAAAGGAGACAAAATAATAAGAAATATTACTATAATGAAATATGTTTGATATTGACTTAATACAAAAGACTTAATACAAGAATCTAGTACTAAATAAGGAAATCAAGAAACAAATCAAAATGATAATATCTAAGTAATATAAAAACTAATCCTAATATGCAAGTGAAATGGCATGAAAGATCCACAACCATTACCATTCATTTATGTGAAAAACAGAACTACCAATATTAAATTGAGAAAGAACAAATCGAATATGTTGATGAAATTACAGTATGAACTATAACTAAAATGCAATACTGAAATATGAACAAATCCTACATCTGTCTTTCTTTTCAACCTCAAGAGAGACAGAAAAGAAAATAACAACGCACCCGTAATAACAGTAGAGATAAAGGTCTCGCGGATGGTCTACTTCAAAAACATCATCATCCAATATAGATAGACCAGTTTTGTAGCATTTTGCCAACAAGCAAAGCAGAAGAAACTCTGCATGCAGGGGAGTCAAATGTTCAGTAGAGACTTGAAGTTTCCGAAGAGCAGTGAACAAAGGAGCCACCCCACGTATGGGAGCTTCCAGCAGCATAACATGGTCCTTCAACCTCTTGCATACATATATAACTACAACAGCCCAAAAACAATAAATTAAAAAACAAAACCACACAAAGAAATAGTAATTGTATGAGCGTTACGCCTAAAAGTATAACCAATTAAGAACTCAAGTTACATTAAAATATTAAAAGGTATCAAAACTCATGTTTAAGTTTTATAATTTAAAACATATAAAATGACAACATTCAATTAAAAGAAACTCATACATGGAAGGAAACAGCAACACAAAAATAGCTATAAAATGACATCACAACAGATTTTCCACAAATATACAAACATATTTCACCATCTGTCCTCATCATAATGTTTGTTCGTAAAACTTGTTTATGTTATGGTAAAATGGTGAAAACATGATTTTGTGCGTAAATAGTAAAGAAACTCAATGAGGCAAGATTTGAATCCAGTTTATTCAACACAAAAAAGCGAGTACATTTTTCTGGTGCCAACCGAATCTGCTCCACGCTGCAACCACTGATAAATCTTGTTATGATTGGAACTACCTCTTCAGCTTGCTGTTGATTCGGAACCAAAGCAGCTATGAATGCATCTCTGTAATCATAAATGTATGTCTCCAATTAAATAAAAACAGAAAAAAGAAATTCACTATTCCATAACAAACAAAGCAGGCACGTAAACAAGATTTAAGAAACAGTTTATATAAACTGCAACGCAAGCACTTCTGAAGGAAAAATAATTTAAACAAGATTTATCACTATTTATAGTGTTGCCAAATATGGTGCTATAGCGCCATAGTGTAGCAGAATTTAAACAAATTGCTATTGTTCCACAATATGCTAATTTAATACAAAGTGTTGTTTAATAGCAGCTATAGCGGTGCTATAGTACTGTAGCCTAGAAGAATTCTAATAAACTGTTATTTTCCGTTATCTGCGATTAGCAGCATTTAAAATATAGATATATATATTCTCCTTCTCCTAAAAGTTCAAATTCAACTCTGCGTCTCAATTTCTTTACTTAATTAACATCTCATATACTAAGGGGTTATACATGCCATTGATGAATAATTAAATTGTTCACAATTTAATATATGTGCATGTAAAAGTTAACAACCATCCATTTTCGTACTCTACTTTCAACTAACTTTAGAGGAATCAAATCTCATATACTAAGGGTCTCTCTTAATTGACTTATTTAAGCTTATCTACTATCTACTGGCATTAACACTTGTGTGAGACTATTTGAGTGTGTTTATGTAAACAACTTATGAAATATCCATAAACCATTTTAACCTTATTTCCATAAGCTACCCATAACACCTTATAAAGGCAACTTCTAGCTTATATAAAAGCAATTTAACTTTTTTTCATCTCTTGTTATAGAAATAACTTATACATAAGCAATTGTATATGACAAGCATTTATGCTACAAGCACTTAATTAAGTTGTTTATCCAAACAGGTTCATAATAATACTAGAAGCTAGTCAAAATTGGGACTAAATTGAAAACAAATAATTACCACCTGAGCAAAAAAGTGAACAATTGGCTCTGAAGTCCAGAAACTAGAGTTTTAACATATAATAACCATCGACAACAAGGGGAAAATCTATGAAGCACATACACTAACACAGACACGACACAGACACTAAGACATCGATGCCGATAAAAATTTGAGAAAAATGTCATTATTCAATGCAATCATTTATATCTATGTTGTGTTGGTGTTGGACCAACGCATGTCTGACACCGGGACACACTTAATCCGAGGAGTGTATGTGCTGGTAAACATTTAGACTTGATACAAAACAAATAATAATAACCTAAACAAAGAAATCAATATTCCAAAGTCCAGAAACTAGGGTTTCAACATTCAATCAACAACAACAAAAAATACCTAAAAGATAAGAATATATTAAAAAAAGAGAGAGATTCTAACAAAGTACTAATTTGCTATTGTTAAAAACAACAAAAAGTGAATATTCCAAAGTCCATAAACTAGGGTTTTAACATTTAATCAACAACAACGAATACAAAAAATACCTAAAAGCAGAGAATATTGCAAAACATTGAAGATTCTAACAAAAAATAATTTGATTTTGTGAAGGAAAAGTAAGGATTGCATACAGGACATAGAGAAAACCGAGGGAATGAATGGAAGGATCAATGAGAGAGAGAATCGGAAACAATCGAGATGAGTTAGAACGGAGCGAGTCATCGGACTGTTTCAAGATTGTGTGAAGACGAGCGATGTCGGCGGAGGAACTCGATAACCCTTGGATTTGTGCAACCAATGCTTCAAGAGGATCCATGGTGAAGGTTTGTTTTTGACTCGCTTCGACTCGTTATAACGGCGAGTTTCGAACTCGGTGTTAGTGGAAGTTTTTAGAACTTGTTCCGAGTGAGGTGTGTTGCTCTCTCTATTTCTGAGGAGAGTGACGGAGAAGGGGATGAAAGATGGGAGAATTTATATATGTGTTGCGTTTGGTTGAGTAGAAAGAATTTTATAAGTTTTCTTTTTACTGGAATTTTATGAAAATAGATTATGGGAGTATAAAAAAAAAATTAAATTACAGAAATCAATAAAATTTTATATTATTTTATAAGTTCTTACTAACAAAAATTACATTTTTATAAGTTGTTTTATCATAAAATATATTGAAAAGTTTATTTATTTGCATAAATTGTTTCGTATAAACTAAAAAATAAGTCAATCTAAACAGACTAAGTGTAATTTTTTTTTACTGAAGGTATAAGTGAAAATTTATTATTGCTTAATTTTTATTTTTGGCCGCATAACTGTAGCTCTTCGGCAGAAGGTTGGTCATATTGATTCTGACCAAGTCAACGTATATGTAGGCAATGACTCACTTGACATGCTAACTTGACATGTGAGTCAGTATCCTCGTGTGCATTGACTTTGTCAAAGTCAGTGGAGAATTGATCTTTTACAAAAAGGACTAAAGTTAAGGAGGCAGAAATATTATTATAAAAATTAAGGTTAAAATTGCAAATTTTTTAAAATTAGAACGGCAAAATACAATTTAGTTTTTATTCTTTTATTGCTTAAATTTTATAAGTTAGCACCACAGGACCTAAGTGTAAATTTATTCCTTTTTTTTTTGAAGCATTATTCTTTTATTTCTTAAATATTTAATCATACAAAATAAAATATATCGGAATTAGGAAGTTTTGGATTTGTTATGTCTCAGGTTAAAGTTCCGCTAGCATCTTTGGAAAAAACATCAATCACGAGCACAACCCAAAGAACCTGTGTACAGACATGAAATCAAATTGCAAAAAACATTATGTTTGAATATTTGCGAGCACCAACCATAGGTCAAAAAATTCACGAATAGACCGATATTCAACATAAAAACATATATGCATATCATTAACTCCCTGCAACAAACAATATGAAACAACAATAGCCCTTTTGAGTCTAACTATCTGACGACAAACTAAGAGTAGAACCACGAAGTTGGAAACAGAGATGATGTGAAGAAAATCCGACAAAACTGCCATTGCAAATTTTTTATAACTCGAAAGCGGAAGCACCGAGTGGTTCAAGGCGAACCAAATCATACTCTTGATATCATGTTAACAATAAAGATACAAAATAGAAGAAGAGAAAGCGGCTAGATTTTTAATAATATCACAATAACATTGCATTACTTAAGGAAATACAAGTCACGTAGAGAATATATAATAATACCTAATACAAAGTTTGTATGTTGTGGCATTGAAGGGGTCGCAGGTTACTGCTTAAACCGTCCCTTTAAGGGTATTAGGGAGGTGGTGTCTATCGCACAACCAGAGTTAGAATCTACATCTTTGTGATAGGGTTTGGCAATGAGGGATCACCGACGTGGTTGCTAAGAGACAAAAGATAGCATGTTTTTGAATTTTTGGGATCATAAATATTTAGTGATATAAAACAATATGTAAGTTACAAAAATTGTTCAATTTTTAGGAGGAAAAATGAAAGAAAATTAAGCTTTGCTTAGATGGATGACATAAATGTAATAAAATGGTATGTCAAATGAGTTCTACTGTTTGTATTTTTAAACAAGTAAAATGGAATGAAGTGAGACACAATGAAATTCAATAGATCATTTTTTTTCTTCACAATTTTGGATGTATATTATTGAATAAGCTTGTCCTAAAAAAAGATTGAATAAGCTTGTTAATTACCAAATTATCTCTGTTACCATATTAACCTAGCTAATTATTTTCTACGTAATGATATTTTTAAATAAGATAAAAATCAATAATTCATTTTGTTCCACAAACTTATTAAATAATGAAATGAAATTTTTATTCTATTTCGTCATAAAATATTTAAACAATGGACGAAAATTATATTCTATTATGTTCCTTATCATTTCATTTTGCTCGCTCAAAATAAGTAGAAAGATTCGAAGGGAGGGAAAATTAATCGTTTCTCTTTAGAGGCTATTGTCAATACTCCAGAAGATTTTCACACTGAATGGTGGCCTAAGTCAAAATCTAAGATTCTTAGTACCTGTTTGGTTTGACATTAGAACGCTCCAGAAGCGCGTTTCACACGGTTAAATGTGGTTTGTCGATAAAATTTTATGTTTGGTTTGGATTCATTCTAAATCAATTCTATCTCAAACTCACGTTCAACTGAAGCTACGATTCAGAGCTTCTGTGTTTCGCAGAATCAATTCTTTATTTTAGTTTTTGTTTCCCAAGGCCCATATTCCCTTTATACCCTTTATTTATGAGTGTCTGCCTCGATTGTTGTTCAAGAGAAAGAAATCAAACATGAGAACAAGGAGCTGAGAGTTTGCGGTGAGAAATTGTCGCTTGCAAGGAATAATTGGTTGTAGGAAAGAATTAGCCGCTCGACAGCGAGTCGGTGATCTGGATCTCTTTGACGGTGGGTTTTGTGCGATGAGAGATTTGGTAGTTGGTAGCATAATTTTTCTTTCGGTACAAGGTGACATTATTTTAAAATGACGCATGAATTAAAAATTACTCTTATTGAATAATATTATTTTAAAATCTATATGATGATTTTAAATAATTTTTAAAATGCTATATCAAAAAAAAAATATTAAAATGAGAATGGGGGATATCTAGTTTTAAATACATTAGAAGAATAACTTGGTCATTATACTTCCAAAATCAATTTTCACTCAAACTATTCAAACAACATTTATTTATAAGAATCACTTTTATATGAGTCTATGAAAACATAAATCAATTTATTTTAACTCACTTCGAACTAAAATCAATTCTATTAAAATCAATTTTCGTCACTGCCAAACCAAACACACATTTAGTTGTGATTTTAATAACCGGTGGTTTAATCTTTTAGAGTGTTGGTGATGTAATTTTTCTTTTGGGTAAATAGGTTGATACCCCTGTAATGTGGGCGAGTTTTGTTTTTTTCCCCTGTCATTTTTTCTTTTGACTCGCCCCTTGCAATGTTGAATTTTTTGGACTCGCCTCTTGGGTGCACTTTTTAAATCGGTTATTTTGTTCAAACCGATTTAAAAAGTGCAAATTCCTTGCACCCAAGAGGGAAATAAAAAAAAATTATTTTGCAAGGGGCGAATCAAAAGAAAAAAAATTACAGGGGAAAACAAAACTCACCCACATTACAGGGGGTATCAACCTATTTATCTTTTTTTTTTCGTATGTTACAAACTTTTGTTTACTGGCAGTCTATGCACATCATATGCTTAGAAAACTTATTTCTAATACAATTTTAGTTTCTACAAACAATAATAATAATAATAATAATAATAATAATAATAATAATAATAATATTATGAAAAGGTGGAAAGAAAAGGTATCAAGACAAAAATATTTGTTCTATATTTGATTTCAAAAATAGATTTCAAGAACAGTTTAATAGGAATGCACAACAGAATATCACTTTAAACTTGTGCACAACATGGTGGAAGGAATAGAATGCATTGTAGGAATTTTTTTTAGCAACCTCGTGTCATTATGTTTGGTCATGGCGTAACAAAGAAGGATGATGAACATTTACATCCTCCTCCGAATCTATGTTTAATGTTAAGCTCGTGAAGAAGTCTTGGTGTGCTAGAACCTAGAAGCCTCTCTGAGAGGGTTGGGTCAAGCTTAATATGGATGGAGCCTATAAGGAAGGGAGAATAGCAAGGTGTGTCAGTGTTATTAGAGGTAGTGATGGTGAATGTTGCTTGGTATAGTTTTGCTAAGTCATTTGGCGTGGAGTGCTTATGTTTCGGAATTGTCGGATTTTTTGAAGGATTGACTTATGTTAGAAGATTGAGATTCACACAAATTGAGTTAAATGTGGATTATAGTGCGGTGGATTAGTGTGCTCACATCTCAATCAAAGGGGAGTCCTTTAGGTAGAACTTTAGTTGGAGGAATTTGTCGATTGTTAGAGTTGGAGTAAGAAGTTGTGTGGTTAAGCATTCTACCGTGAAACCAATATTGGTTAACCAATGTACGTTAATCAATATTGGACGCTTGATTCTCATATGAATGTTTATGAGTCTTGTCCTCCAAAGTGTATGCATGTGATATTTAACTAATGTTTTTGAGATAGTTCCGATCAGAGACGGGTCCAGAAATTTGGGCTTGTGGGGGCAAATTTATCTATTACTATATATAAAAAGAATACAAATTTTTGGGATGACTTTTTCATTATTCCTATTCTATCCTTAAAAAAAACTACTAAAAAAAACTAAATATTTGTATATATTGAAAAATAACAATAACTTCCACCTGAAAATAGATTTTCAGTTTTTTTTTCTCTTAATAATTAAGCACAAGTTCCACATAAAAGTAGGATTTCAATTTTTTTATAGTAAAAAAACAATATATATTTTTCTCTTAATAACTAGCCACAACAAAAAAGGAGGTTACTTAGTTATCAATTAACCAAGTCCAATAAAAAAGGAGATTAAATAGTTATTATAGAGAATTTTGATCACAGCAAACAAAAAAAAATATATCGGTAACACAAACGGACACGGTTTGGCGGCTAGTATATTATAAATATTTCTAAAAAAATTAACTTTGGTGATATATAATTTTTTTAAAAATGCTAACAATTTTTTAAGACGTTGTTTAAACAGCCTATAAATTGGAATTTTTTTTCTAAAAGATTCACTACTAGAAAAATGATGTTTAGCGAGGGATGTATTCCGTCACTAATACACTCATTTTCCGTCACAGAGCTATTTAATGACGGAATTTGTTACGGCCCAAATTCGGTAAACATTTTCAACGTCGCAAACTATTAGTGAGGGAATTATATTTCCGTCACAAACTGATACGGAATATATCCATCACATAATATGTTGTATTTCCGCCACTGATTAGTGATGGAATCTTAACTCCCTCTCTGATTGTGAGGGGTTTATGTTTCCCTCACTAATTATTTAGGTTTATGTTTCCATCACAAGATAATTTGGATTTGTGAGGTTTGTGTTTCCCTCACTAATTATTGAGGAAACAAGTTGATGTTTCCCTCACTAATTATTTAGCAAACAAATTTCATTCATGGCTTATATGTGATATTAATATAGTAAACTTCTTGCCTAATTTCACTTATGATATATTAATAGTGCAATTGCATTTACTGTATTAAATAAATAAAATTAAAATCATCAATACACAATATTCAATAAGACATACTTTTTAAATTGTGTTCATAAGTATTTATACACATTCATCACCAAAATACATGGAAGTCATAACTAATATAACATTGTTCTTGCAACTAATACTAGTAACTTTTTTTTGTTATAAAAAAGAAACACTGTTCTTGAAACTAAGTGTTTACCAAACACTCAAAATAGCGATAACTAATATATATATATCAAGTAGTAGATGGTGGAGGCGGAGGTGGATCCGAGCGTGTAGGTAGACTCAAAGAAAACTTTGCCATAAATTGATATAATTGCTCCCTAAGCAAACGTGAATCTTCCTGTGATTGATGAATCAACTCCTCGTGAGTCTTTAATTTCTCTTTAAGAGTCGTGTTTTCAGCGGACAAATCAGAAATTATAGTCCTCATGTGTTGATATTCAGATGGTGAGATACCACCATAAGTGGAAGATCTAGACGGCTTGTACTTCCCTGCTTCCGTGCCCAAACCATATACGCGTCCCTTCTTGTCCACTCCTCCAACCACATCCAAGAAGATGTCGTCATCGTCAGCTTGATGAATGGAAGCATCATCCCCTAGTGGCTCCTGTGTGTCCCTCTCAACAATCCTTTTTTCATACTCATTCTAAAAATCAAAATATGTGAAGTGAGCCCAATAAACTATTGTCTAATTTCCAAACAAATAGTAATAGATTATACACAAAACAAAACAAACTCTGCAAACTGCATGAATACTACAATATTATAAGTCTATTAAGATATGCAACAATTCAATATCACCATTTAGCAAAGAAAAGCAGTCCTTTTCGGTTTGTGGGAAAATCTATTCAGTAGATTTACAGACAGAAAGCAATAAGATTAAATTGTGATGTGACAATTGTTTCCTATCAATTCTAGTGGACGTATCATGTCCTTATCAATTATGTATTGTGATGTGGCTATTGTTTCCTGCTAAGAGGAATATAATAGTGCAGTAATAAGATTAAATTGTAGTACACACCAGACAAATGCTGATCAGATCAGGTGCAATTTCATATTGCTGATCAGATCAGGAATAATGGAACAATAGAGCATAATGGATACTTATTCAGATAAAATGGTGCATGTTGAGTTTAGCACATTCAGTGTCACAAAGATTTTAAGTAGACAAAACAAAATTTCAAGATATAATGATCAAAATCAAATCCAACAATCATAATAATATTAGCACAAAACAATCAACATTCAAACTTCATCATTTCATCAAATAATAACTTACAGCAACTGCCTCTGATTTTGTGGAAACCCACTTGTTTGGATCACCTTTGTATTTGTGTGTCGTTTGAAATAACTGCCAGCAAGTTGGACTTGTATCTGAGGATTTTTTCTACAAATAGAAACAGATAATAGGAAATTCAGAGTTAATGAGTTCTTATGTAAGAAAAAAGTTAGAGTTAAGGCGTGAAACCTACACTATCATTATAGGATAGTGTAGAAAAATTAAGAGGCGTGAAACCCTTGCATTACATTTATAGTAAACAACATAGTTAGTTAACATAGCTCAAAACAATAAACCAACAAGTCTATAGTCTGTATTTAAATAATGAGAAGTGTACTTGATGGTTCCTTGAAATTATGGATAAACCATAGATATGACTACTACTTGTCAGTCCAAGGCATCAACTTTGATCACAAACAGTGCTATAAATAAAAATCCACAAACATCATAGCAAACATGATACGTACTAATACTGTTGCCACTCATCACAAGACAAGATCAATTAAATGCAACATTTGATAACATCGATGAAATATCTGTTAATGTACATGAAACAAAAACTGATATAGTCACATGTGCCACTGTATTAATTAAATTCTAACTGTAATGCTCAGTTGTAATGCAATTAAAAAAATTAAATTGCTTACCAATCTCTTGTAATGTTCAGTTGTTGGAATTGATCCCCCGGTGTGTAGTGGCCCATTAGAAGATATTCTATTGACCTTGTTAAGTTCTGCCTTCTTTTTCCAGTTATCCTCTTTCCATTTATTATCCATGATTGCACGCATTTCACCAGGAATCCAATCACCTGAATCGATCCCTCTTCGTACCCTATACATTGCATTTGAGTATGAACTAGAGGCTTTGGGATCAAATGTCTTCCTAATGTCTTCGTCATGTTCCGGTAGCCACTTAAACTTCCTCTACAACACAAACATTATAATTTCGTTCATGTTACATTGATCACACAAAATATTGACAGCAAAGATAGAACTTATACTAATTTAAGTTAAAATTATTTCAATTAATCGTTGCAAGGTCAAGATGCTCAGATTTCTTGGAGCTGAGCACTCTTCTATTTGCTATAATAGAATTTTGCCAGCCTCAGATTTAAGTCTATATTTTGTCATGTTAATTAATTTTGGACAAACACTATAATAGTTTTTACAACAGTAACACGATACTTCAGCTGCTAGGCCATAAACTCCAAAATATTAACACAAACATACTCAATTTATTGGTGATAATATATTTATTATAAGGTATAGTCCTGTCCTCCAGCTACCTCAATAAGAAGCAAGAACCACATGCATGGATGCAATTGAATCATAAAAATAAATATAAAGTTACTCAAATTTAAAAATAGCTTCATATGTAACAAGAAATAAACTTAACCGGTACTTCTCTTACGGTAGACCTCTAACAATCAATTCAAATATATGATATAATCCTAGAAACTCAAATATATCATTGAATCAAAGTTCACAGAATCACTAATCAAAGTTCACAACCAACCATAATTCTCAAAAACTCAAATTCAAACATGAGAGGAAGAGAGTGGTACCAATTAATCTTCACTCTTAACCCTAATTTCTTAATTAATCTTCACTAATAGTACCCATTAACATATTTGAACTAATATCAGAAATCACATTTGCAAAAATCACTTGATCAAATACAACATTAATGACCTAAAATCACCAACATGCAAACACAAATTGCTTATCGATGTAAGCTCAAGGAAGAACATAATGGAGAGAGAGAGAGAGAGAGAGAGAGAGAGAGAGAGAGAGAAATTTCACTTACAGTGAATGTAAACTCCGAAGAAGAAGAAACGAAACCTTCACACTCCGATTTAGCTCCGACGAACGATTTAGCTCCAATTCGGTGATTTTGCGGCCGATTAAGTGATTCTGCTGAGAGCAGGTAAAGAGATTTGTAAGCAGAAACGTGATTTTGGGTTTGTATGAACGCGATTTTGGGTTTGTACCAACGCGATTTTGGTGGAACGCGATTTTGAGCGGGAACGCGATTTTCCACTGTGCGGTAATCTTGCGATTTTACAATATTTTAGCTTTTTGATATAAATATAATATTCCTTTTTAGTTATTTATAATAAAAAATGAAAAATAAATGTTTTTATAATAAAAGAATTATTTGTGATGGAATAATCTCTCACAAATTTTGTAATTCATATATAACACTCATCACTTTTGTGATGGATTATTTTCCCTCACAAAATTAACACTTATCAAATTTGTGATAGAATTTTTTCTCTCACAAAATTAACACTCATCATTTTCGCTATGGAATATTTTCCTTCACAAATTTAACATTAATCAAATTTGTGACAGAATATTTTTTCCTCACAAAATTATACGTTTTGTGACGGAATTTGTGACGGAATAATTAGAGAAGGATAAATTATGTCACAAAATTCCTCACTACATTTAATCTCATCAAATCTGTGACGGAATTTGTGACAGATATTTTTGTGACGGATTTATCCATCATAGTTCCCTCATTATTGTTAAATTACAATATTTTGTCACAAATTCCATCACAATTAGTGAGGGATTGGGGTTCCATCTCAAATTTCTGTCACTAAATTGCATGTTTTTAGTAGTGATTGCTGATATAGCTATGTTGAACATTTTTCTAATTTTAAAGTTGATTATCAAATCCTATAAATTGCATAAAATAATGGACACTTGTTAACCTTTGCTTAAAACTAAATTCTCTCATATTGTGCGTGTGATGTGTAGAGAATTTGGAGACAAAAAAAACAAATTCACCCTCACAAGCTAATACATAAGCAACTTATTTCTCATTTGAATACATCCCTTTTATAAGTTCTCCAGTCATGAGGCAATGTAAAAGTTGTTTTGTTTCTAATTCCAACGGTGGGGGCAACTCACTATTTGTTGTGGGATAAAAGATCAAAGTCTCTAAATTATTAGTGAATAATATTTACACTAGTGGGGGAAACTGACCCCAATGAGAGAGGGTTCTCTCTATTAAATTGAGGATATATAAATTTATTTTTTTAGCCCTTGATTTGAAGAGAGAAAGAGATGAGTAAAAAGGAAAAGGTAAATTTAAGGGTGATGATGATTAACTTTAGGAACATGAGGTAAAAAATAATTAGAGGATCCATTCTCGTAATACACATGCCGTAGATTCGTCTCTGGTTCCGATGTAGTTTCCTTTTTCTTGGACTTTTTCCCTCATTGTTATAAAAAAATCACAAAATTTCATACTTTATGGTTCAAAATATCATCCATAGATTCTCAAATGTCCAAATTATAAATTACTACCTCTATTTTAATTATAGGGTAAATAGGCTTACACCCCATGCAATGTAGGCGAGTTTTGTTTTTCCCCTGTAAATTTTTTTTTTTTGTGTGACTCGCCCTTTGCAATGTTGAATTTTGTTTTCTAGTTCATTTTACCCCCTGTAATGTTGGCCTTTACCCCATGCAGGGGGTAAAATAAACTAGAAAAAAAAATCAATATTACAAGAGGCGAGTCACAAAAATAATTTTAAAGAGGGAAAAATAAAATTCGCCTACATTGCAGGGGGTATAAGCCTATTTACCCCTAATTATAAAATCGTTTTGGGGAATTCTCTTGTCCCTTTTTATAAGACCCTCTTTAAATTTTCAACTACGCCATTATTTATTACTTTACCAAAGATACCCCTAATTATTTGGTCTTTTTCTACACTTTACAATAAATACTTTGGTAAAACATAAATAAATTCTCTCTTAAATAATAAAATTATAAAAAACAAAGTTGCTTGAGCTTTAGTTGCAAGGAGCTCATTCCAAGGATGTACCCTACCAGGTTCGATTCCCAGGGGGAACAACGTTTGGCTAGTGCGTATGCCTCTACGCACGAGCCGATTAGTCGCCCACCTTTGGTGGGTCGGAATTCGGTGCGAAAGAAAAAAAAAAAAGAATAAAATTATAAAAACAATATCCACTATCAATAAATTTATTACTACTATCAACTTTTTTAATACATGTGATTTATTTAATGAGATTTTATATTTAGGATGTGCTTGGTTCAAGAGAAAGAAATTTAAAAGAAAAAAAAATACATATTTCAATGAAAGAATTTAGTCTTATTTTAGATCAAATTCATTCATTGAAATCCATATTTTTATCTCTTACCTATTTCTTTCTCTTGAATGAAGCACACCATTAAAAAAGGAAGTATACTAAAAGATTAAATAATATAAAAAAGTGACTTGACATCAAATACAGTAATTTAAATTACTTGATACTATATTGATATTGTGTACCACACAATTCAAATTCATTCAACTCTTTTTCTCTTTCTCTTCTTTTTCACTTTTCAAAATTCATTTAAAAAACTCTGAAATCAACTAACGGTCAAAATTTCATTCATCAACCAAGATGAAGACAAAGACGTTAAAACACCATTGAAGCAGCTCAACTCAAGCTCTCTGTTCCTGCTCAACAAACACCCATCACTTCTTTCATGTAAGTTCAGTTCATCGATTTTCATCTTCCTTTTACCAACCCATTTGAATTTTTTCGTTTCATAAGTCTAATTGACTAATTCATGTATAAAGTTTACATTTTTATTTACATTTTTTATACTATAGTCTAATTGATCCCTCAAAGATTTAACCTTGATTTAGTTTTAGTAAACTGGGTTGTAGTTTTTCGGATGAACTTGTTAGTTTATTGAAGCTCAAATTGATTGTGTGATGGGTTTGTTTTCTTTCATTACTGCCAATCACCCCATATAGTGTCAATATGTTACAACCCATGTGCAAGGAAAAGATCGCCGTCGCGTCTCGGTTACGTAAAGATTTTCGCGATTTTGGTCGGTCTCGTGTTATGACACTAATTGCGGTCGTCGGAAATTTTTACCAAACTGCCATTTAATTTTAAATCAATTCCCACAATACCCCCCTTTTAAAAAAAATTCCCGTAATACCCCCCAATACCCTCCCTTTTCGGACAAAACCTGCCACCTGTAGGTGGCTCTACTGCCACCGGTGCCATTTGACTTGGGTGGCTCCAGTCAATATGGCGCCATCTGCACACACCTGCCACATGTAAGAGCTTGTCTCCTGCATGATTGACACAACTTTATTTATTTATTTATTTATTTATTTATTTTTATTTTTAATATTATATTTTTGTTTTTATTCAACTATCACATCATTCTATAAATGTTACACTCTATACTTTCATTTTTCATTCACAAACTTCATATTTTTCATATCTCATTTTTTTTCGCTCTCTATTTATTTTATCATAAATGACATCTTCTTCAAATGTTCTCGATAACTATTTAACATCAACCACTTCTAATTTTTCTGTGAAATTTAATGGGCGCGAAGAACATTTTAAATTAGCGATTGACAAATTGAGTTCTCTTGTTTCTTTGAAGAATAAGATTCAAGAAATATTCCTCTTCAAAAATGGTGAACAAATAGAAATTGAGCATATGGCCTATTTAGATTCATCCACGGACACCACGAGTGACTCTCTTGTTGCAACATATAGAAAATATTGGGTCAAGTTGGAGAATGATATGGATGTTCAATCCATGTTTAGGAGTGTCGAATTTGAAAAAGAACCACATCGTTTGTACACGACCTTAAAAAAAAAGTAGTTAAGTTACTGTTAAATGTGGTTTATTTTTTATGTTATGTAATTTTATTATGTTTTATGTTTGTGCAATTTTATTTTATGTTTATCGTGGTTTATTTTTTATGTTATGTAATTTTATTAAGCTTGCATGTTTGTGCAATTTAATTTTTTTAATTTCGTATGAATGTAGACACTTATATATTTTAAAGTGAAATTTAAAATTTATTATAAATATATTGATAAAATAATAGAAACACGCATAAAAAAATTACATAAACAAATAAACTAGTGGTACGTAGAGGGTCCCCCAACATTAGGACAAACGCTATAGTTATGTCCAGGCATCCGACATAAGCCACATAACCTCTCAGTTTTGTCATAGTCGTCCATTTCAGTTCTAATGCGATTCTTTTGTGGACGTCCATTCTTCTTCCTTTTTAGATCGGAGCGGGCGACAACTTTGTCACCTTCATATGTTGGCCACAAACTTTCGCGATGAATTACTCGAAAAGGTTTCTCATACACATTGTATACACTGGCAGCTTTGTACACGTCATCAATATAATCTTGATATGGAATGCGAGCTTTAGAACATGCAGCAATAGCATGCGAACAAGGCAAATGTAAAGCCCGAAACTTTCCATAGTCGCACGACTTTTGGAGCAAGTTTACTTTGAAATGATCCATTGGTCGGCCTTCATGGGGATCCTCAGTTTCTTTCACCGAGAAAGTAAAATCCTGCCTATCAAAATGGGTGACTCTGTGTGTGTTAGACTTTGTCAATGCATCTACTATCCTTTTCTGGCACGCTTCTGCATACCCTTGACCAGAAGCTAGCACGGCTGTTGACTGCCTTCCTCGTCTTGCAAATAGTTCCCCACACTTATAGTAGGTTGCTTGGACCAAAGCTGTTATGGGTTGGTTGTGGATATCCTTGAACACCGAGTTCATTGACTCGGCAAGATTACTTGTCATGTGATCCCACCGGCAACCTCCATCATATGCTTGTGTCCATTTTTCTCTGGGGATATTATCAAGCCACCTTAAAGTCTCTGGACTTTCCCCGGCAATTCGTTTCCGCCAGTATTGGAATGTAGACACACTTGGTGCATACCCTATATTGAAAAACAAAAATATGTTAGTGAGCTAAATATGTTATAGAGAAAATAGTAGAAAAGTTTACATAATTTTAGATATTTACCCATATTAATAGCATATCTCCGAAGTTTTTTGTCTTTAAACTGCCTCGTGAAGTTTTGTGCAACGTGACGAATGCAGTACACATGCGAGGAAGGAGGATCATGCCATCCATTATAAGGATTTTCATAAGCACTTTTAATAGCGGCGTGCCTTTCTGAAATCATGCATATGCCTCTTGTGGAGTAACATGCTCTCTCAAATTTTTGAGAAAGAAATTCCAAGCGTCCTTCGTCTCCCCTTCCACAATTGTGAAAGCGATCGGGAAAATATGGTTGTTTCCATCCTGGGCGACGGCTAGCAACAGCGTCCCGTTAAACTTTCCAGTCAAGAAAGTTCCATCTACTTGCACAAGTGGCTTGCAATGTGCAAAACCTTCAATGCATGGCTTAAAATCCCAAAATAAACGCTCAAAGAAAACTTCACGATGGAGGGGCGTTGGACTTGTCTCCAGTCGGCAAATGGTTCCTGGGATCCATTTTTCCATGACCATCAACCACTGTGGAATATCGTTGAATGATTTCACCCAATTTCCATAAATTGCTTCAATCGCCTTGTTTTTTGCATTCCAAGCCTTCTTATACGAGATTGTACAGTTTCATTTCTCTCTGATGTGAACAATTATAACCGCAGGTGTGATAGATAAGTTATCTCGCAAAAGTGGCATAATGCTTTCAGCTATCATTTTAGCGTCAAGGCTGCGATGATCTTGTGTCATACCAGAAGATATGCAAGTGTGGTGATCACCTATACTGACAATATGCCAAAGTTCGGTTTTCTTGCTGTGTGCCGCTCTCAAAGTAAACCGACATTGTTGTTGATTGCATCTAATGACGTACCTTGTGGTATCAGATTTTTCAGTGTGACACTGTATTGAGTGTTTGATGTGAAAACTTTTGATCGCATTCACACGATCCTTTTTGCTGTAAAATGTCACCCCAACATCTATCTCTGCATCCACTGGAAGTGGATGATTTTCATATAGTAGAACACTGGAGGGTTGACCAACAAGATCATCGTCTAAGATTCGCATGGAGCCCGAAGGATTGAACGCATTATCATCGTCGTCGTTGTTGTTATCATCAATTCCTTCCAAATCGTTGTTGTTGTTGTTGTTATCATCATTATCATCGCAGATTTGGAAGGAATTGATGATAACAACAACGACGACGATGATACTGCGTTCAATCCTCCGGGCTCCATGCGAATCTTAGACGATGATCTTGTTGATCAACCCTCAAGTGTTCTACTATATGAAAATCATCCACTTCTAGTGGATGCAGAGATAGATGTTGGGGTGACATTTTACAGCAAAAAGGATTGTGTGAATGCGATCAAAAGTTTTCACATCAAACACTCAAAACAGTGTCACACTGAAAAATCTGATACCACAAGGTACATCATTAGATGCAATCAACAACAATGTCGGTTTACTTTGAGAGCGGCACACAGCAAGAAAACCGAACTTTGGCATATTGTCAGTATAGGTGATCACGACACTTGCATATCTTCTGGTATGACACAAGATCATCGCAGCCTTGACGCTAAAATGTTAGCCGAAAGCATTATGCCACTTTTGCGAGATAACTTATCTATCACACTTGCGGTTATAATTGCTCACATCTGAGAGAAATACAACTGTACAATCTCGTATAAGAAGGCGATTGAAGCAATTTATGGAAATTGGGTGAAATCATTCAACGATATTCCACAGTGGTTGATGGTCATGGAGAAATGGATCCCAGGAACCATTTGCCGACTGGAGACAAGTCCAACGACCCTCCATCGTGAAGTTTTCTTTGAGCGTTTATTTTCGGCTTTTAAGCCATGCATTGAAGGTTTTGCACATTGCAAGCCACTTGTGCAAATAGATGAAACTTTCTTGACTGGAAAGTTTAACGGGACGGTGTTGCTAGCCGTCGCCCAGGATGGAAACAACCATATTTTCTCGATCGCTTTCGCAATTGTGGAAGGGGAGACGAAGGACGCTTGAAATTTCTTTCTCAAAAATTTGAGAGAGCATGCTACTCCACAAGAGGGCATATGCATGATTTCAGATAGGCACAGCGCTATTAAAAGTGCTTATGAAAATCCTTATAATGGATGGCATGATCCTCCTTCCTCGCATGTGTACTGCATTCGTCACGTTGCACAAAACTTCACGAGGCCGTTTAAAGACAAAAAAACTTCGGAGATATGCTGTTAATATGGGTAAATATCTAAAATTATGTAAACTTTTCTACTATTTTATCCATAACATATTTAGCTCACTAACATATTTTCGTTTTTCAATATAGGGTATACACCAAGTGTGTCTACATTCCAATACTGGCGGAAACGAATTGTCGGGGAAAGTCCAAAGGCTTTAAGGTGGCTTGATAATATCCCTAGAGAAAAATGGACACAAGCATATGATGGAGGTTGCCGGTGGGGTCACATGACAAGTAATCTTGCCGAGTCAATGAACTCGGTGTTCAAGGATATCCACAACCAACCCATAACAGCTTTGGTCCAAGCAACCTACTATAAGTGTGGGGAACTATTTGCAAGACGAGGAAGGCAGTCAACAGCCGTGTTAGCTTCTGGTCAAGGGTATGCAGAAGCGTGCCAGAAAAGGATAGTAGATGCATTGACAAAGTCTAACACACACAGAGTCACCCGTTTTGATAGGCAGGATTTTACTTTCTCGGTGAAAGAAATTGAGGATCCCCATGAAGGCCGACCAATGGATCATTTCAAAGTAAACTTGCTCCAAAAGTTGTGCGACTGTGGAAAGTTTCGGGCTTTACATTTGCCTTGTTCGCATGCTATTGCTTCATGTTCTAAAGCTCGCATTCCCTATCAAGACTATATTGATGACGTGTACAAAGCTGCCAGTGTATACAATGTGTATGAGAAACCTTTTCCGGTAATTCAAAGCGAAAGTTTGTGGCCAACATATGAAGGTGACAAGGTTGTCGCCCGCTCCGATCTAAAAAGGAAGAAGAATGGACGTCCACAAAAGAACCGCATTAGAACTGAAATGGACGACTATGACAAAACTGAGAGGTTATGTGGCTTATGTCGGATGCCTGGACATAACTATAGCGTTTGTCCTAATGTTGGGGGACCCTCTACGTACCACTAGTTTATTTGTTTATGTAATTTTTTTATGCGTGTTTCTATTATTTTATCAATATATTTATAATAAATTTTAAATTTCACTTCAAAATATATAAGTGTCTACATTCATACGAAATTAAAAAATTAAATTGCACAAACATACAAGCTTAATAAAATAACATAACATAAAAAATAAACCACGATAAACATAAAATAAAATTGCACAAACATAAAACATAATAAAATTACATAACATAAAAAAAAAACCACATTTAACAGTAACTTAACTACTTTTTTTTAAGGTCGCGTACAAACGATGTGGTTCTTTTTCAAATTCGACACTCCTAAACATGGATTGAACATCCATATCATTCTCCAACTTGACCCAATATTTTTTATATGTTGCAACAAGAGATTCACTCGTGATGTCCGTACATGAATCTAAATAGGCCATATGCTCAATTTCTATTTGTTCACCATTTTTGAAGAGGAATATTTCTTGAATCTTATTCTTCAAAGAAACAAGAGAACTCAATTTGCCAATCGCTAATTTAAAATGTTCCTTGCGCCCATTAAATTTCACAGAAAAATTATAAGTGGTTGATGTTAAATAGTTATCAAGAACATTTGAAGAATATGTCATTTATGATAAAATAAATAGAGAGCGAAAAAAAAGCGAGAGATGAAAAATATGAAGTTTGTGAATGAAAAATGAAAGTATAAAGTGTGATATTTATAGAATGAGGTGATAGTTGAATAAAAACAAAAATATAATATTAAAAACGAAAAAAAAAAAAAAAAAAGTTGTGTCAGCCATGCAAGAGACAAGCTCTTACGTGTGGCAGGTGTGTGCAGGTGGCGCCACTTTGACTGGAGCCACCCAAGTCAAATGGCGCCGGTGGCAGTAGAGCCACCTGCAGGTGGCATGTTTTGTCCGAAAAGGGAGGGTATTGGGGGGTATTACGGGAATTTTTTTTAAAAGGGGGTATTGTGAGAATTGATTTAAAATTAAAATTAAATGGCAGTTTGGTAAAAATTTCGCGATCGTCGCGGTGTGAATTAATCACAATTCATTCTTTAATATAAAAAATGATAATAACGGTAATAATATCGATATTTGTCAAAACTGTTTTGTTGCAGCTGTTTTTGGGGTCGCGGACCTTTATTTAAAACCATATTTAATAATGTATTGGTTTGTTAATTTCCTTGTGTAGCCAGAAAGAATCCGTGGGAGTACGTGCTTATGATTACAGCTTGTCGATCGAGTGTGCCATAGGACAATCTGAAGATCAACAAGCAAATTTCCCCTTGTGTCATCCTGGTAATTTTTTATTCCTTTTGACTACTTTCTTACAGTGAGTGTGTGTGTTTGGAACTCTATCTCCAAGTAGATTATAAAATAGTAAAAAGTAATCGGTATTATTGTTATAAATTACAAATTTGAAGTTCTATACGTTACTTAAAAAATCTAAACGACTTATTTTTTGCAAACGTAAAATTTAAAAAATCTTCTATCTATTCTAAACTTAGAACTTAAAGAATCTCTGAATATATTTTGCCAGAAATTTATCATATCGACTTTATCGTACAATGGTTTAGTGGACAAAATTAATTTAATTATATTGAATTCTGAATTAATTTAACTTTTAACCAATTCATATCACAAACATTGCTTTAACCGCTCCTTTTGTATATCTCTCTTATTATATATACATTTTGGTGGTAGTAGCACGTAGCTGCTCCACTTTTTCTTGGAAAAAAAAAAGAAAAAAAAGTTAGTAATATGTGAAACCAAGTTAGGAGCATTGAAACCCTCTTTGAAAATCAGTTCCATGTTCAGTAGAATTATCCCACTCATTCTTGCTCCGCAAGATGGTTCTAAAACATCAGTGGTACCAACTTCCTTCGGTCTCTCCACTAGACCATCTTGGATAAACAATTTAGATAAAACTCGTCCAAAAGATACTGAACTCAATTTTGGGACATGAACGAAATCTTTCGATATATTCTTTTGATATATTCTTTCTTAGAGCAAGCATTATTTTGAAGAAAACCTGATTTTGTCAGAGATTGACCTGTTCTGGATTGGACTAAAGTCCAATGCGCCTAAGGCCCAAAGGCGCATAATCCTAACACTTGTCGCCAAGCATGGGATAACTACTCAACGCAAGGAGAACCACATTCACTATAGCACATGGCCTCGACCAATAAGAATCCAGCATAATACTAATGCAAGGTTTGGTCTATAAATACACACATATCCTCAACACCTAAGGTGCGCAATATTCACCCAATTTCCTTAGCATTTGCTCCATTCAAATGTTGACTTAAGCGTTGGAGTGCTGAAATTTTGCAGGTACTTTTTCCCGCCGTACCTGAAGCCAAAACCACCATATCAACCTCCTATCATTGCCATCAGAGAAATCCAATTTTGCGGGTTGGTATCAATTCATTTTTGTCGTTCCGCACTACCTTCATGCCTCCTTTCTTTGGGACCACGTGCACCGGGCTTGTCATACCCCAATTTTTGACCTATGGTCCCACCTCATATTCGCGTCATTGCATTCTATGCATCACTAACAAAAAATACAAAAAGAAATATTGTTGTGTGTCATACCCTAAGTTTTGCCCACTTTCTTTTTTATATATCATATAGATTTTAATTGGATTTCTTTCCGAATATGTGAACTAGTTTCTTTGGTAGTGAAGAGATTGTTTTAGAAATTTTGAGTGCAAGGTCCCAGGATTGAATCCCACATTGGTCTTTTTATTTATTCTTTTCTTTTTTTATTCACAAAAAATCCAAAAATATGTCAAATTAGGTAAATTTTTATTTTATTTGAAAACAATCCAAAAATATATTGAATATTTATTTTTTTCCTTTTATCATTATCATTTACCATCATCATTATTATTTCCACTCATTACTATTATTACTATTATTCTTATTCTTATTCTTATTATTATTATTATTATTATTATTATTATTATTATTATTATTATTATTATTATTATTATTATTATTATTACTAGCGGCCACGTGCCCGTTTGTGTGATTCGCGTTTTTTATTCTACTGAGGTATATAAATTGTAAATCGTGATTTATTATAAATTTGATTTTTTTTTTAAAATTAATGTGTGTATCTTTAGTTTTCCTATTTTTTAAGTCCTTCATGTGGGCTCAAATAATAATCCAAATCATAATTTAATTTAGCAAACTTATGATAAGTAAAAAATTTTGTGCTGTTTAGTTGACTTCTATTAGCAAACTTACATAATTCATGTTGTTATCATAGAATCGTTCTTTTGGCCTAAACTAATTCATGTTGCTATCATTCATAATTCTAATTTGGGTTTTACTATATTTTAATAATATTCAACTTAAAATGTTATGTATAATAGAAGATTATTAATGTATACATAATAATATTATGGTATAGAAATGTATTAAAAGTTCCATGATTTAATTTGTGGTTACTTTTAAAAAAAAGAGTAAACCATAATTGGTGTTTACTTTTTTTGTTGATAGTTTTTTTTAAGGGTAAAATAAGAATAATGAAAAAGTCATCCAATTTGTATCTTTTTTATATGTAGTTGGTTCATTTTTTTGTTGGTAGTTTTTTTAAGGGTAAAATAGGAATAATGAAAAAACCATCCCAAAAATTTGTATCTTTTTTATATATACTAGTTTATTTTAAGGGTAAAATAAGAATAATGAAAAAGTCATCCAAAAAATTTGTATCTTTTTAATATGTAGTTGGTTACTTTTTTTGTTGGTAGTTTTTTTAAGGGTAAAATAGAAATAATGAAAAAGTCATCCCAAAAATTTGTATCCTTTTTATAATACTAGCCGCCACCGTGCCCGTTTGTGTGATCGATATTCTCTTTTTTTATTTGCTATGATCGAAATTCTCTATTGTGCAAATATAAATAACTACTTAATCTCCTTTTTTATTGGACTTAGGTAATTGATAACTACTTAATATCCTTTTTTGTTGTGGCTAGTTATTAAAAAAAATAATAATTTATTTTTATGTGGAAGTTATTTTTCAACATATACAAATATTTAGTTTTTTTTTTGGTAGTTTTTTTAAGGGTAAAATAGGTATAATGAAAAAGCCATCCCAAAAATTTGTATCCTAGTTATAGATTATTATTATTATTGTTGTTGTTGTTATTATAAAAATTAAAACAGCAAATGCTGCGCCTCCTACCTCTCGACCCTTTTAGGTCCTTTTGTTTTTTTATTAATTTTATTTTGTCTAAATTATTATTTAAAACAAATAACAAAAAAATAATAAAAAAAAACAGCTGAGGAGAGCAACAGAACACGTTGCCTCTCCCCTATGAAGCCCCGATACTCAAAAAATGGTGACGAATCGTGTCCGATACGTCATCGATACCGATACTCTTTCGATACGTCCCGATACTCGTATCAGAAGAGTATCGATTAAATTATTATTTTTAAATAAAAAATAATACCCGATACACGTGTCCGATATGTCCCGATACACGTATCAGAAAAGTATCGGTTATATCATTATTTTTAAATAAACAAATAATATCTGATATGTGTCCGATACAAAGATTATTTTTTGGATAGTTTTAATGGTGTTCTTTTTGTATAATACACTACAATAAAACATATAGCTTAAGATGGGGTCCGGTTATTATACATAAGCCAAAGCTTATGCAGCGTGCATAAGTCCGGCCCAAAACGCGCGCCCAACCCAGATCGCTGAATACACCCCCATTTTTACTAAGCCCAACACTAACGGGAAAACGTCCGTTACTTGCTTGCGCTTTACCCTTATTCCCTTTCAGTTTATTTTTAAAGCACATTTATTGCAACCGTCGCGTAACTCACTCATCGTCCTCATTCATCATCATCATCATCATCATCATCATCATCATCATCATCATCATCATCGTCGTCGTCGCCTACCACCACCGTCGTCGTCGTCGCCATTCATCAACATCACTGTAACCATCGTCGTCATCGCAAGCAACAACGGAGGCAACACATAAGCTTCAGAAATCGTTGTCGACACACAAAATGAAGAACACAACACAGGTTTTGTTCTACTACTTTCTTCTTTCTCATTTACGTAAATAACTTAACAATTTTGTGGTTCAGTTGGCATATTAATGAAAATCATCTTTGAAACCCTAAAAATTACAGGTTATTTTTGGTTTTTTTTTAAAGTTGATTGTGATTCTCTGATAAATTTGTTCATAGAATTGTTGAAGATGGTGTTTAGTTCAGTTTGGCAAATAATTGTAGTAAACCATTCAACATTTAACTTGTGTTTTCAATTTTGTTGTGACTTAGTTATTACTTAGGGTTTGGGATTTGTTGAATTTTATAGGATTGTGCAATTTATGATTTATGAAATTAAGTAAAATGTGGTTTCACAGATTGAGTAGAATGTGATCATTATGAACTTGTTTTAACTGATTGAAACCATTTCAGACAAGAATTGGTTTCAACAAGTTTAAAACTGAAACCATTTGATGCTGGTGTTAGTTTTCTTTTAATTATTTTTAATAATTGAAGAATTTTTCATTTTTTTTAAAGTTAATTGTGATTCTCTGATATATTTGTTCATAAAATTGTTGAAAAAGGTTTTTTAGTTCAGTTTGGCAAGTAATTATAGTAAACCATTCAACATTTAACTTGTGTTCTCAATTTTGTTGTGACTGAGTTATTACCCAGGGTTGGAGATTTGTTGAGTTTTATATGATTGTGAAATTTATGATTGATGAAATTGAGTCAAATATGGTTTCACTGATTGAGTAAAATGTGATTATTATGAACTTGTTAAAACTGATTGAAACAATTTCAGAAAAGAATTGGTTTCAGCAACTTCAAACCTGAAACCATTTGATGCTGGTATTTGTTTCCTTTTAATTATTTTTAACAATTGATGAATTTTTGAATTTTTTTAAAGTTTATTGTGATTCTCTGTTAAATTTGTTCATGAAATTGTTACTTAGGGTTGGTGATTTCCTCCCTAATTTCCAATAATATCCAAGGGTGACTATTTCTAAATTTAAAAAGTTGCAATTTTGTTGATATACTGTCTAAAACCATTTGGCACATAGAATGGTTTTATAAAGGTTTACATGACAACCATTTGATACTAATAATTGTTTTCTTTGATTAAGGCTACCAAATCTAAGGCCCTAGGGCCAATTCCCAATTTCAGTATTGGACTTACACCATCTGATGAAGAAAAATCAGATGATAACAAAGCAAATATGAGAGGTAAGAAGATGCAAAAGAAGTTGGATCCAAAAAACCGTGGGAAAAATAAAGAACAAACTGCTGAGGAAGAAACTGATGAAGGAAGTTCAGATGACAACAATTCACAAAAAAAAGGTAAGCAGATGGCAAATAAGTCAGATCAAAAAAACCATGGCAAAAGGAAACAACAAAATGTCAGACAAGTATCTGAAGAAGCAAGTTCTGATGACGACAATGACAAGAAAGACTTGGATGCCGATCAGCGATTGAGGCACAAGCTTAGCATACCTAAAATCTATGACCTTATGCAGTCAATCGAAGGAAAAAGAGAAAAAGATAAGATAATTAAAACTTTGAATGAAACTGGCTTTGGAGGAATGGTCCATATATGTAAATGGACAAAAATCCACACATTTTTTGTCGAATGGATTGTCAAACGGTTTGAAAGGGATAACATGTGGATAAGACTGAACAAGACTGATGTGCTCCCATTGAGGGAAGAAGATGTGCATAGAGTGTATGAACTACCAATGGCAGGGGAGCAGATCAACACTAAACTTTGCTCAGAGACAGCAATAAAGAGGCTCAGGGCAGAGTTAGGATTGGCTGATGATAATTCTGCATTTGTCAAGGTGACAGAATTGGAAAAAATACTGCAGAGAATGGAGAAACCGAAGGCATGGGTAAAAGGGGCCATTTGTCTTATAATTCACAACATTTTGTGCCCCACAAACAGAAACTTAGTTTCTTTGAATTATGCTCAAGTTTTGGAAGATGCTTCTTCATTTAACTGGTGCTCTCACATTCTCCAACATATGAAAGACGGATTGCAAAATCCAAAAGTGGCAAATCCGTTAGCGGACTTCCACTTCCTAATGGTATATATTTCTCTCTCCCTCTCTCTCTCTCTCTCTCCCTCTCTCTCTCTATATGTGAATAATATTTTAGGAGTTTGTATGCCTGAACCAGTTATATAAATTTGAATATAGTATGTTGGATCTTTATATTTCTGAAACCATTTCCAACAAGAAATGGTTTCAGATAGTTGTCTCACAACACCATTTTACAGACATAATTGTTTTCTTTGAAACTGCATGTGAGGTATCTAATTATAGGTACTTAAATCAATTTCACTGTTATAATTTTCCACAGATTAATTACATGGACAAAATGGGGAAGAGAAGCCCATTCCTAACAGGAAAATACAAAAGGCCATCGCTTCGTGATTGGGATGTCAAGACGGCAAACCAAGACCTTCAAAAGGTGCATGAACTTATGGGACTGGAAAATGGTTTGACCGCTGGGGTCAAGAGACTGAATAGCACTGGAGATGTCCCAGTTGTAATTTGTTTTGATGCAGACACATGTCTACTTTCTAAGGTATTTTTTTGCTGTAGGGTTGTCTCTAATTGTCTCAAATATAAATATATATAATGGTTGATATTTTGCTGTAGGGTTGTCTCTAATTGTATTGGTATTTTTTTTATAAACAATTGCAGGCAGAGGAGCATCTTAATTATTGTCGGGGTTGCATAGAGGTCTACAATACTGCTGCAAAAACCTTGCAAAGGAGAATAGGTGAGGCAAATGCTTCAACTTCTAGAAAATTAGAACCAACTCCAATTGACAAAGCACACAAATCTGAAGGTGAAGAGACTGATAATTCAAGTACTGAAAAGTCTCCGAAGAATTTGCCTCACTTGGATGATGCAGGTTCACGAGAAACGAGCAAAAGCAATGAAGCTGAACAGGATGATAACAAGAGTTCAGGTGCTGAGAAAGGCGTTGAAGTACCTGGAACTAAAGAGAAACAAAGTTCAAATAGTTGTGAGGAGAGGAAAATGTCAGAAACTGGTGATATGGGCTGTTTTAATGCTGGACAGGCTGAGGGTGAACCATCAAACCCAAACCCAAGTACTCAAGCAGAAAATAGGTACTGCATTAAGTTTCGATGCTTAACATGATGTAAAACCATTTTGCTTGTAAAATGGTTTTATAAAGTTACTCTCTAAAACCATTTTGCTTGTAGAATGGTTTCAGACAGTAGTACTATAATAGCATTTTTAAGTCTTATGCAATGTTTATTTTAAAAGGGATTAATGGTTTCAGGTTTAATAGAGATGATAATACCAAAAGTAATGATGAAAATGACAGTGACGAAGAGGTTGAGATTGATCCGAATATGATTGACGATTCAGTGAAAGCAGCATGTAATGTGGGAATATCATTGACCCAGGAAACTATCCAGAAATTTCCCGAGTTTTTTGGACCATCAAATGCAGCGTAAGAAATGATTTTCGTTTTATGCTATTTAAACCATAACTTTTAGAATGTTTGTCAATGATTTTGATACATGATGTGTAAAACCTAAAATGCTTTTTCATGGTTTCAGATTCAATTCAGAAAATCCACTTCAAGCCACACAGGAAACAACAAATGCTTCAGAAAGTCAATTATCAGCAACACAAGAAACAATTATGAAGTACCCTGAGTTTTTAAATGATGATTCAACGGAGAAAGAACCTGAACAAAGCCTTGCACTGGTGTTAGTACCAGATTCTAATGTTAAGCATGGGATGGAGCCTCCACAATGTGACCCAAACATTGTTATAGAGTAAGAAACAATATCATAATTGCACTTTATTGTTGATTAATTAAATTTTGTACAATAACAATATTAATTAAATTCTTCGAAAAATAACAATATCATGTATCACTATTTCACAGTGCAACTCCGTTGAAGTCAGTGTTGCCAGACCAAATTATTGACTTGGACGATATCACCACAAAGAAAAGGAAGAAGCATAACATGCTTTATTCAGATACCTCATACCCGGAGCGTCGACGGGCCGTGAAGAAATCAAAGTACCTAGCAAGCCCATATGATGACGCTGTGCATGAGTCTACTGCGTCTGATTTGCAGAAAATCTTATCATCATATGCTTGGAGTCCAGATCCGGACCTTTCTGAGTAAGTGAAAACAATTTCATATTTAGCTTACTATGATTTTTTATCTTAACTGGTTGTGTGTTAAAACAATTTTGCATGATAAATGGTTTTAGAAGTTTACCTAAAAAAACCATTTCATGTTAAAAATGGTTTTATCTAAAACTGCATATATATTTGTTATCTGCATAGTGCTTGATGAAATCAACTTTATATTACTACATCTACTAAATTACTTCATAATTGAACAGGCATGAGCTTCTGTATTACTCCAATAACAAAGCTCATAAGTATGCACTAGAAAGGAGAGACTTATGGTCACTCCAACAAGACGAATGGGTGTCATGCTTTGTGATCAACGCCTGGGTCAACTGCTTAAACTGGAATCAACAAAGAGACAAGATGACAAGACTGGTTACACCCATGGTTAACTATGTATGCACTATATTCCATAAATTTTAATGGTTTTCCTTTATTAATTAAGCTGAATAATACTTTACTGATTTTACTGAATTATTCTTACATAAACAGGCTGACCTGGCAAAACCTGGTGCTTTTGACAAAAATAACCCAGCTGCATTCGGAAGATTCATTGAGAGGCTAAGCAAATTCAGTTACCTTGATTGGCAGACCATTGACCTTAACAGCCTAGAATATGTAAGTTTCAGTTCATATGGTGTTTAATTTGAGTGCATGCTTGGATCTGCAGTAATGCTTTGAAGTAATATTGGTGTTGTATGTGTGAAACCATTTTGTACATATAATGGTTTCAGTAACTTCTCTTACAAAACCATTTGATGTACATAATGCTTTTCTTTGAAAATGCATACATATTCTATAGTTTTTTCATTTAACTATACAATAGTAAATAACATGGCCCATTTAAATAGTAAATAATGCTTTTCCCATTGGAACTGCAGATCATGGCACCGGCTTTAATGGGGGACCCGGGGAGTCATTATGTGGGCTTTGTGGTGAACTTGAAGGACAACAAATTTGAATTCCTCAATAGCTTGAAAGGAGAAAGTCTGTACACAAAGAATGGTGCACCCACTATGTACAAGCATATGTTTGATGTCTGGCTGAGCGAGGTCGAAGTATTTGTGACAGAAATGTATAGGCAGAAAAACATCGCAATGCCCTTCAAGTTTACATCATTTCAGTGGCATTCACCAACCATGCCTAATCAAATTGATAAATGCAACTGTGGAATCTTCTGCATGAAATTCCTTGCTGAATGGGCAGGTGATAACACACAAATGGATTCTTTCAAAGGTTGGAAGAGAATGCCAAAAAAGCAGAAGGTTGCAAGGATGATGGATCTCAGGATTGGCATTTGTTCAACAATAATGGGTGACACAAGCAATAGCGGAAGAAATGTGGTGGAGGATAAAGCAAGAAAATACCATGCAGCAAAGCTTGGAAAACTAGCAACTTAAACATGGATCTTTGGTTGAAGAATTTATTGACTTTATGCAAAACTGGGAATTTATGCATTAGTTCTAAATCTGACTTTTTTATTTTATTAACTTTCTATGGAATTATGGATTGGTTTAATGTTTTTTTTTTTACACACCACTGTATTGTTTTATGGATCTTTTTATTTTATTATATTGACTTTATATGCATTTATGGATTGTTTTATGGATTGTTTTATGCATCAGTTCTAAAGCTTTATATGAATTTATTACAGTTAATTGGAACATAAGACTTCCAATTTTGTACAAACCATATAGGTTCAAGCTATTTGTCATCAAGTTAAAAATAAAATATATGTCTAATAAAATATATGTCTAATCATCAATACTCATCATGGGTTCACTAGTGTGGTGTGTGAAGACAAAGTACAATCCAGTTAGAAGTACACTCAAATATAGTCAAAATTTATTTAAAAACAACAAACCCCCTGTAAAGGAACATCATTTACATCGACAATTGTCCTTGAAACCATTCAACAATAACAATGGTTTCACTATATGACATTCTGAAACCATTTAATGTACTAAATGGTTTCACTGTATCAAAATTTTCACTGTATCAAAATATATCTTACATTATCACAATTACAATTTCAACAATAACAATGGTTTCACTGTATAACATCTGAAAACCAATTGATGTACTTAATGGTTTCAGGAAACTATTAGGAATATAAATATCCATATATATATATATATATATATATATATATATATATATATAACCATTCAACAATAACAATGGTTTCACTGTATAACATCTGAAAACCAATTGATGTACTTAATGGTTTCAGGAAACTGTGATGTGACTTAGATTATGTCAGAGTCAAATAGTAAAATTTATGTCTAACCATCAATATCTTATGTGTAACAAAAAAACATCAAATGACCGAGTACAATTAATTCCTAACAAAATTTAGTCAAAATTTAGAAGTACACTCAAATATAGTCAAAATTTATTTAAAAACAACAAACCCCCTGTAAAGGAACATCATTTACATCGACAATTGTCCTTGAAACCATTCAACAATAACAATGGTTTCACTATATGACATTCTGAAACCATTTAATGTACTAAATGGTTTCACTGTATCAAAATTTTCACTGTATCAAAATATATCTTACATTATCACAATTACAATTTCAACAATAACAATGGTTTCACTGTATAACATCTGAAAACCAATTGATGTACTTAATGGTTTCAGGAAACTATTAGGAATATAAATATTCATATATATATATATATATATATATAACCATTCAACAATAACAATGGTTTCACTGTATAACATCTGAAAACCAATTGATGTACTTAATGGTTTCAGGAAACTGTGATGTGACTTAGATTATGTCAGAGTCAAATAGTAAAATTTATGTCTAACCATCAATATCTTATGTGTAACAAAAAAACATCAAATGACCGAGTACAATTAATTCCTAACAAATGCACTTGTAACAGACTCTACTACAAAGTCATACCATAAAAAAAAACAAATTAAAAAATGCAAATATATCAATCAGTAGCCTATTTTCCCTTTTGAGCCTCATCATCTCTCATTTGATTCTTCCGCTGAACCATGAGTTTTTGCCTCTCTCGCCTCTCTTGCCTATCTCTAGACAATTCATAATCAGATTTAAGTCGCTTCTTTGATCTAATTGGATTTGATCTTGCTTTGAATTTTGGAGCAGTGGAGTTTATCCCATCAGATGGTTCACTAGCAGCAGCTGTATTGGAAGATTTAGATGGCGTCCCGGACGATGGGCCAGTAACAGTACCAATACCTTTACGCATAAGCAACTCCTCTGCCTTTTTCCCAGCTTCAAGAACACCATTAAGAAAAATTTGAGAAGCCTCAGGATCTACGGAAACACGTGTAGACAGCTGAACTGTAACAGCACAAATCTGTTGATATCGTTGTGCTTGAGTCGTAGCTTCAGTGGCAACATCGACAGTGGAATTCAACTTATCAAACGACTGACGCGCATCTCTACACCAACGCTTTAAAACATATTCCGTAGGTATTGTTTTCAAACCATCGTATTGGACAGAACCACCCAAATACTCTAAGATTCTGAAAACATGACGACATAAAAAACCTCTGTTCTCAAACATAAGACATGTACAGCTCATTATTTTTTTGTCAGTATCAATTGTCACAACCCTTTCATCAAGACGATGATGATCAACAGATTTGGCAAGAAGATTTTCATTAATTACTTCATCCAAGACTACTTCATTACCAACATCATCATAATTAGCAGCAAATACTTCATCAGGTTCATGAACCTGTTCAATGGTAAAAACTTTGAAAACCTTAATGAAGGGAGACACTTGAGTTGTGTCCTCTTCATAATAGTATTTGAACGAAAGATCATACTGCCTATGAATGAATGCAAAACTAGATGGTGTGTACTTGTTTACCACAGACCGCATCAACTGGCTGTTTGGATAATTGTTTTTTGTTCTAGTATTTGCAGCCTTGAAGTCAGACTCAGCATGATTATCCCTCATTCTCTGAACCATCATGTTAAAATGACTGAAAAATCGAACAAGTGAATGGTCTGGCTGCAGAAATCCACGGAGAAAAGCATTGAATGACTCACTTAGTTGAGTCGTTTTCAAACCGGCCGTAAAATGTGACTTCACCCAAGCTGAAGACCAGTGCATGCGATTCTTATGAGTTTGAACAAGCCAACTAAAGTCTGAAGTTGGCCTTCCATCAAAACATTTTTTCATCATTTGATCCCAATTGTATTCAAAATCAGCTTCATTGTCTACACTTGAAATCAAGATATTTAACTCATCAAAAAAAGCACTGTTTGCGCGGGACCCAAGGTTTTTCTTTGCATTCTCTTGCATATGCCATGAGCAAAGTCCATGAAAAACACCTTCAAAAATGTTTGGCACTGACTTCAACAACGCAGTAGCTTGGTCTGTATATATTGTCTTTGGTTTCTTATTTGCCATACACCTCAAAAAAGTTGTGAACAACCAATCAAAAGTAGCTGCGGTCTCATCATATAATAGGGCAGCACCAAACAACACACTCTTACGATGATTATCAAAGCCCATGAATGCAGCTGAAAATGGAAATAAACCAACTCAGAAACAAAGAAACAGCATATATAAAAATTACATTATCACAAAACCATTAGTGTTGTTAAATGGTTTCAATATGTTATACAATGCAACCATTACTATACTTAAATGGTTTACCAATGGCTTACATTAAAAATTATAAATAACAAATCTGCATTTAGGAAAAACACCCTCTGATAACATCAGAATGGTAGTTATATCTTAAATTACAATTTTAGTTAGATGACAATAATGATGGAACTACAATTTTATATACTATTTTTCTGGAAACCATTACTAATGTTTAATGGTTTCAACAAGTTACAGGAAGAAACCATTTTTTTTGTTAAATGGTTTCAATATGAGAGAAGTTCATAAAACAAACCTAATGGGCGATACTGATTGTTGGTTCGGTAGGTCGTATCAAAGCTGATAACATCACCAAATAAAGCATAATCAAGCTGCATAATCCCATCTGCCCAAAAAATACTAGCTATATCTTCCGCAGCATCAACTTGGATATCATAATAAAACGATGGTTTCGAGAGCGCTTCATTCCTAAAAAATTCCTGAATCACAGTCGCTTCACCAACAACCATCTCTTTCTGACGTTTCGTCATCAGATAATTCTTTAAATCCGAAAATCGAAAAGGGAGATTCTCTGTGCCTCCAACTCCCTGACCGATTACTTCATATGAAGTTCTCATTGACATTCCAGCTTTGGAATTGATTACAGCTAACTGTCCTTGCACTTCATTGACAACTCTAAATGATCTCAAAAAACGTCCATGCTCCGCTTTATGTAACGGGTGACAATGAGGCACATCCCATCTGTATATCTTATATGCATTCAGAGTTACATCCAACTTCAAAAAAATACCAGCTGTACAACCAATCTTTTCCTCGGCTTTTTCTTTAACTTTCTCAAATTCAACAACAACCGGACTATCTGATGTTGGTTTGTTCTTTGGATCAAGCAAACTTCCTTTCTTGTAACCTTGTTTGTTACACACATAGCGTAGATAATGAACTTTATCGGATGGCTTATTCTGTGAATTCTTTGTTGATTTCAACATAGTCCGAACTGAAAATCCATTATTAAATGCATAATCACCATAAAACTTTTCAACCTCTTCAATGGATTTAAAAACAAGAGACTCCCAATATTCTTTTTTATCAACACATGTTTCAGAGCTATCAACAACAACCAATGGCCCAGAGCTATCAACAACATCCAATGGCCCAGAGGGAACAACAACAGACAATGGGCCAAATTCAGATGAACTAGACATCAAATCCATTGACAACAAAAACAATCCCTGTAAACAAAGATAATTTAAAAGTAAGATATCAACTGAAACAACAAGAAAGGTAACATCCATACAGTAGTATACCTAAAATACGATTTACATAGCCAATCGTTGTTCTTGAAACCATTTCACAATATTAATGGTTTCACTGTATAACTTATGGAAACCATTTAAAAATGATAATGGTTGCATATAATTTAAAACCACTCAACTATAGGGATAAAGGTTTCACCTTAACTTCTTATCCCTGTAGCTGGAGAGTTTTTTCTTGGAGTTACTCACTAGTGCAGTGCTGAAAATCAAACACTCGATTGCCCACCAATTATGTGATCAATAGTCTGTCATAACAAAATTGCCAATTATACACCAAAATTCAGAATAGGGGTTGTCAGTACTACCAGTCAATAACAAAGGAATCAGTACAACTATGACACAATCATGATTTATTAGTCTCAAGCAGAATTAAACAATAGTATAATGAAAAAAGAACTAAACCATCAACATTATACATACAAGCTGCTTGTAACCAATTTATTAGTCTCAAACAGAATTTTAGTTTCAAGCAGAATTTTAGTTTCAAGCAGAATTTATTAGTCATCAACATTAATCTGTGCAGTCTAATATAAGCCTCTTATTCAAGCATCTATTTTTTTTTTTTGCTACATTCACTAAATGAGACTTCAAACATTGTGAGGAAGAAAAATGACTTCAGGTACAGATTGGATACAAAACCATCGTTAGTTTTCATCCGGCTAATAAATAGCATCAATTGTGCATATAACATCCCTAAATTCAAGTATCATTAGAACTGAAGTATAAAACAAACTATCTTGCACTTTTGGACTAATTAATAGTATATCTATCTGTAGCGGGCTGGAAAATCACTTCCATTTTTCATACAATGAAGTCGCCATCGACGTTTATTTATCCCGTGGGGGGAAAGGGAAATATCGCTAAAACCTTGGTTTAGGTTCGGGAGTTGGTTATGCGAGAGGAAGGTGTTAGCACCCCTCGCATCCATCGTACTCGATGGGAACCGTTTAGGTGGTTTGGGGTTTGTTTGCGCAGGTTTAAATTAAATTGCCTTTTCTCTTACTTAATCTCTACTTCGTTTTCCAAAATAAATTAAAAGAAAATAAGGGTTTTTATTAGTTGAGTTTGACGGTTGTAGGAGCCCGCTCCTACGTATTCCCCGGTGTAATGGGAAACTCAAAACTCACGTAGTTCTGGTAAAAAAACGTTTGTGTGGTTGGTTGATTTTAGTAGATAACGCTTATTTCGTATTCCGCTGACACAACGACGCTTGTATGCTCTAATCAGAGGCTTAAGCTGTGTGTGTGTCAGAGGAGTAGATAAAACGTGTACCCATTGAAAAAAGAGTTGAATAACGGATGTTGCTTAGCTCGCATTCCGCTGATACAACGACGCTTGTATGCTCTAATTAGAGGCTTAAGCTGTGTATGTGTCAGAGGAATGGATAAAGCGTATATCCATGTTTTATTGAAAAAGAAAAGAAATTTAAGTGTGTTGGGTTAAGTTTTAACGCTTGTTTTTGGAATGAGAGCAGCTCGAGTGAACTAGTCAGATGACCGGCTACCGAGACAACCCGGGGAAGAAAGAAGCAGATGCCAGATTCTCCCTTTTTCATTCATTATTATGAAAATCTTTGGTTAAGTTATTGAAGAAAAAGTGTCTAAAAGAAAAGACGATCGTTGGTTGTTTTTAATACTGATTTTAGAATGAGAGCTGCTTGAATGAACTAGTCAGATGACCGGCTACCAAGACAACTCGGGAAGAAAGAAGCAGATGCCAGATTCTCCCTTTTTCACCCATTAATTATTTCAAAGAGTTTGATTAAGTTATTATAAAAATAAAGTCAAAAGGAAAGACGAAGGTTGGTCAATTTTAGTACTTTTAGAATGAGAGTAGCTTGAGTGACTAGTCAGATGACCGGCTACCAAGACAACTCGGGAAGAAAGAAGCAGATGCCAGATTCTCCCTTTTTCATCCATTAATTATTGCAAAAGAGTTTGATTAATTATTCGGAAAATAAAGTCCAAAAGAAAAGATCAGGAGGAACAGAGCAGACACAATAGCAAAACAGATAATAATAATAAAGTAGATCATGAAATATGCAAAACACAAATGCAAATGCGTAGATACAAATGATTAATGTAAATATGCAATGCTAAGTAAACATGCATGAAGCAATAAATTAAATATGATACAAAAATTAAATTGCGAGCAATTAAATTAATATATGTAAGTATGAGATAAATAAACAAACATAAGCAAACATGATTGACCTAAGCTAATTAGATTTAGACAAAAATATGTGCAAAAGAAAGTGACTCAAAAGTACTTAAAGAAGTAATTTGGATCACTTAAGCACTTATTAAAAAAAAATAAACTAAAAGCAACTTAAACTAAAATGACTTATGAAAATAAATTAAGAAAGCAAAATAATATTCACATATGAAAGCTACTGTATCAAAATAAATGTTGTGTAAAAATTAGGGTCAAATAAGCTAAAGAGCTTCTTGAAACCCTAAATAAGCACTTATGCACAAAAAGCTTAATATAAAAAAAAAACACTTATGAAAATAAGTTAAAAGGAAATCACACATGGAAATATGATATAAGCATAAACAGTGACTTACTGAGCTTAAATAAGCTAGGAAGTCACTTAAGTGCTTTTACAAATAAGCTAAAAAAACAAATAAAATCATAAGCTGAAAGGGGGTGTAAATAAAGAAGAGAAGTAAAAAGTGGGGGTGTGGATAACGCTTCTGGGCCTGAAGCCCAATCCATGCGCAAGTCAAACAAACAAAAAAAAAGGGTCAGAACAAAAACGATCAGGTGCAGACACTGAAAGGCCGTGCACCATACGCGCGCGGGATCTGGGTTGTCTGATCAAGATCGTGCAACTCAGATCTACTGGCCCAGATCACGGATCCAGTGTAGCACGAACACGTACGCCAAAAGCGTTATCACCGTCAGATCTCATTTAAATGAGATCTGACGGCTACGTTATAAACTACTGATCAACGTGCAGGATTAAACAAAGGGATCGGACGGTCACGTTTTAAACTTGAGGAAGAAGATGACCCACGGTGGGGTTTTCTTCTCCGGTGAGCCCTGGCTTGCCGGCGACGGCGCCGGCCACCGGAGCTACCTCAAACCACCACGAAACTTAACAAAATTTATATCATTCTCTTCGTTTTTTCACAAGGAATCCAAAAGTACAAATGGTTTTCTCTGATTCCTCACAGAAATGAAAAAACGAAGAGAACAAAGTCTTGAGACAAAAACGCAAAAACGCAAAACAGGCCAAATTGAACAAAACTAGCAAACCAGAAAGCTTCTAAACATCTAAGCGAGACGAATGGTGTAGGTATTTACCTGGATAGCCTTCTGAATCGTCCTACTTGAGCTCGTTTTCTTCCTTGGTGCCGTGGCTGTTTCTTACTTCAATTTCTTCACCTTTCTTCACTGAAAATGACTGATTCCTCCTTCTGAGAACGTGATGAAGGTGTTTTGATGGCTAAGTTATGAGCTTGAGATGAGATTGTGAGGTTTGGAATTTTTTGAAAAATGAAGAAAAATGGAATTGTTTTTTGTTCTCTGTTGCTGCGCCGTTTTCAGTGATTTCTAGCTCTAACCTAGGGCTCTGAAAACAATGCTTCTATTTATAGGGAGGAATTTTGTCTCTTATGATAATGCTAAGCCATAACCATGCAAGAAAAAAAATAGTTCCATGTGTTTTGTGTCAACATTGATTTTTAAATTGAATGGTTTTGTTGACTTATTTAGTCAAAGTGTTGACTTTTGGTCAAACTGTTGACTTTTTGATCAAAATGTTGACTTTCTTGACTTATGCAAAAGTGAGAGAGGTTATGGGTCAAAACTGGAACAAAAATGCATGAGGGGCAAAAAATAGAAATAAATAAAAAAGTGTAGGGGCAAAATTAGGGTATGACAGCTGCCCCTATTTAATTAGCTTGGACCGTAAGAATGCGAATAACCTCGGTATTCGTATTCTTTCGGTAAAAGATAATTAAATACAGAATGCCCTAATTTTGCGGCATGAATGATGATAGGAGAGAATAAACCTGCCCGGTATCTTCGATATCCTTATCTCAGGATTCTGTACCTGAAGGAACTAACGCCTAAACCAGGAGTTGTATGTCCTTGAAACAAACACATGCAGCACCTCAGTGTTGAAGAGAAATCACCACCCTCGGGCCTACGGATTCCACTGAATACCCTTCTCTCAGGATTCTGTATCTGAAGGAACTAACGCCTAAACCAGGAGTTGTACGTCCTTGAGACAAATGTAACACCTCGGTGTTACACTTTGAAGAGAAATCACCACCCTCGGGCCTACGGATTCCACTGAATATCCTTCTCTCAGGATTCTGTATCTGAAGGAACTAACGCCTAAACCAGGAGTTGTACGTCCTTGAGACAAACAAATGTAACACCTCGGTGTTGCACTTGAAGAGAAATCACCACCCTCAGGCCTACGGATTCCACTGAATATCCTTCTCTCAGGATTCTGTATCTGAAGGAACTAACGCCTAAACCAGGAGTTGTACGTCCTTGAGAAAAACAAATGTAACACCTCGGTGTTGCACTTGAAGAGAAATCACCACCCTCAGGCCTACGGATTCCACTGAATATCCTTCTCTCAGGATTCTGTATCTGAAGGAACTAACGCCTAAACCAGGAGTTGTACGTCCTTGAGAAAAACAAATGTAACACCTCGGTGTTGCACTTGAAGAGAAATCACCACCCTCGGGCCTACGGATTCCACTGAATATCCTTCTCTCAGGATTCTGAATCTGAAGGAACTAACGCCTAAACCAGGAGTTGTACGTCCTTGAGAAAAATGTAACACCTCGGTGTTACACTTTGAAGAGAAATCACCACCCTCGGGCCTACGGATTCCACTGAATATCCTTCTCTCAGGATTCTGTATCTGAAGGAACTAACGCCTAAACCAGGAGTTGCACGTCCTTGAGACAAATGTAACACCTCGGTGTTGCACTTTGAAGAGAAATCACCACCCTCGGGCCTACGGATTCCACTGAATATCCTTCTCTCAGGATTCTGTATCTGAAGGAACTAACGCCTAAACCAGGAGTTGTACGTCCTTGAGACAAATGTAACACCTCGGTGTTACACTTTGAAGAGAAATCACCACCCTCGGGCCTACGGATTCTACTGAATATCCTTCTCTCAGGATTCTGTATCTGAAGGAACTAACGCCTAAACCAGGAGTTGTACGTCCTTGAGACAAATGTAACACCTCGGTGTTGCACTTTGAAGAGAAATCACCACCCTCGGGCCTACGGATTCCACTGAATATCCTTCTCTCAGGATTCTGTATCCATTCCTTTTGGGGAAACGGACCAAGTTGAAGATGCTTGCTTGTTGTTCCTTTTGGGGAACCGGACAAAGTTGAAGATGTTGCGGTCATTCGAGTAAACCTTATCTAGCCACTCGAACCGAAGCTCAATCAGAAGTTGCTGTGATGATGTGCTTAAACAGGCTGTTGTGACTATCTTGTAGAAGAATATTTCTAAAAAATTTTGCAATTCACTGGGGAGGAGATTAGACATGGTTTTTTTCAACTAATCTGCTGGGGAGACAATTTACCACCCGACTTGCTAGAAAAGAGATCAAACTGCCCTTCTTGTGATCAAGTGACCAAAGCCTGTATTCTGCAAGGAGAAACCTTTGAACCTGCTTTATGTATGCATGTTTATCATGACTATTTATGCATAGAATGAAATGCATGTATGTGATGACATGAAATGACTGTGTATTATTGGAAGTCGGGTTTCAACATGGGTGTTAATGAACACTGGGTTTTATTTGGGTTCCATTGAATATTGGATTTTGAGTAGGTGCCAATAATGATTGGACTTTGAGTGGTGTGTCAACAATGATTGGACTTTGATTGTGGATGTTTGATTTGGCTATGAGTTATTGGTTTTGTGGTATGGGGCATACCTGATGCTTGAATGAAATGACATGATCAATGCATGCTAATGATTTACATGAATGAAATGACATGACTAATGCATGACGATTATTTGCATGAATGAAATGACATAACTAATGCATGACGATTATTTGCATGAATGAAATGACATGGCTAATGCATGACAATGATTAGTGCCCCTATGGTGGGTGATGAATGATTGGAGGTGGTATCATGGCTTCTCGTGGGATGATGGCTTGAAGTTAATCCCCGACACCAATTCTGAATCCAATGGTTGCAGATGTTCATCAGGCTTTGCTTGAGTAGCTTGGAAGATATAGGGAGAACCTGCCCCTGTGTATATTGTCTTGCCCCAATCTGTTGGGCATTTGAAGTGCTTTGCCTTGGCCAACTTACTGATATTGGTTCTCCCTCTCTGAGAGGTATGCCCCTAGATTGAGCCATTCCTAAAACATGTTTGACCGACTCGGCAGGGTCTTCAAGTAATCTGCCCCTAGTCACAAGAGTTTATTCTTGATTGGCAGAACTCCAAGGTGGTTTGCCCCTGGATTGATCCATCCTTGGAACATGTTTTGCTGAGCCATCAGGATCTTCAGGTGATCTACCCCATAGTCATAAGGGTTTGCTCTTGATTGGCTGAATCCCGAGATGATTTGCCCTTGATTAGGAGTGTCTTGACATGATTTGTTAGGTCCTTGAAAATTGAGTTTGGATACCGCTTTCCATGATGCGCCCTTAAGACACTCTGTCTGTGCCGAATGACCTTTCTAAGGGATGTGCCCCATGATTAAGTGAAGTTCTGAGATAGATGCCCCAGATTGGTCCAAGGTTCTTCTTGATTGCTTGATAACAGCTCGAAGTTGGAACTTCCTTATTATCAAGTGCTGACTTGCAGTTAAACATGTTTGCTTGAAATAGTAATTCTAATGCCATTTTAATGCAAGTTTTGAAATTGAAGTTGAGATGGTATTTATGTACAATGGATGTATATTGTGGAAGAAAGTGTGGGAGTATGATATTAACAAAAGATTTTTGGGAGTCAGGTAAACGCAACCTTGCTACCGTATGCTTTCAAAATAAACCTTGCTTCAATTAGGTCTTTTGAGGGTTATAACGTGGCCTGGTTCACGGTTTATGAATAAAAGGATATAAGGCTCAAAGTTTAATTTCAACCCTTCCCATTCTTCGTGATGATCTTCGGCCCTAAGTTCAATTAACTCAACTCACGAATTCAAGTCCCAAGAGGTTTTTTGGAATTGTGATGGTGAGGATATGATGGCTCGGAGGCCAAGGATGCGTTTCCCTTTTTGTGGCAGTCACATTGCCTTTGGTTTTGGTTACATGATCTTGTTTTGTCGTGAGTCTGGGTGACATTCACTTTTTCACCATTTTTTCATTTTTTTTTCAATCCCTGACTTTTGCCTAGACTGTTCTTTTGCTTTTTAGTCTAGCGGGATACCCTAATTTTTGCCTAAGCCATTTTGAGGTTTTGACTTAGCGGGCTTTTCTTTCTTTCTCTTTCTTTTTTTTTTTTTTATTTTGTTTGGCGAATTGTGACTGCCTTGGTAATGGGTGATGAGGAACACCTTATTGATTTTATATTTTTTTTTTGCTTTTCTCTTGAAACTCGAACGTATGGCTGAGTTAACTGAACACTACCCTGCCCCGGGTTAAATTTGCGGGTTTTTTCGTATAGAAAGAAACACCAACTTCTAGGCTCAAAGGGGTTGACTACGGATTATCTCCCTTATTTCTCCGGTGTTTGGGAATTTGAAACAATGCCTTACATCATCAACAAAGTTTTATTTGAAAGCATACCGTAGCAACTTGGTTATTTCGCTTTTCATCATCCTCTCTCCAATCTTTGTTCAAACCGAAATGATAAAGAAAGAAATGAAATGAGAATTATTGATATATATTTTTTGCTTTCGTGAAGAGTAAGAAAGAAAAGTGAATGGACATGAAAGAATGGATTCAAAACATGCATTATAATTTCATTAAGATAACTATTGCAAACAAACAAAGTTTAAATGCTAATAAGACTTAACAAACAAGGAAATTAAAACAGGACAGCCTATAGAAAGTTTCATGGCTTGATTCAATCCTTGAACTCTTGATTAGCATCCACAAATGGGTTTGCATGACCGGACAACAGACTATCCTTCACAATTGGGCTCTCCCTCTTTGAAAGTTAAAAGTTTCTGATCAACGAGCTCTTGAACCTTGCGTTTGAAAGCCTTGCAGTTATCAATAGTATGTCCTTCTGCCCCAAGATGGAAATCACATTTTGCCTTGGGATCATACCAAGCCGGAAATGACGCGATCGTTGGCTTTAAAGCTTTTGGGGTCAGCGTCCCATTGTGCACCAGATATGATAAAAACTGACTGCATGGCATTGGGATCAGCTCAATGACTTTCTTTTCCCGAATAGCCGTTGGCTGATTCTGCTATTGTCCCAGGTTCCGTGTGAACTGTCTTGACTGAGAATGATTCAAAGACATCTGCATTGTCTGTTGATTTGGAAACCTCTTGGGTTGTTGATGTTGAACAGTTGTTGGGGTACTGATGCTTAGAGCATGGGGTGCGAGCAAACACCATTGAGTGAGAGTGAGAGTGAGGTGGGCAGACAATGTTGGGTAAGAATGATTCCATCATCCTTAGCTTGTCCTCTATTGCTTTGAACCTTTGGCGAGTCCCCTCACTCGGGGATGCAACAGATTTTCCCTTAGAGTTATCACCTTGATGAGCGTTCATGTGATCCTCGGGACTTTGGGGCACAACAGACTCGGGTTGAACTTGATGAGTTCTGGGCTGGTCACCCATGAATTCAGTGTTGGTGCCCATTGGCTCTTGGGTGACTTGAGCAACTGCGGGAGTATAGCCGGATGAAGGCCATATCACTTTTGACAAAGGGGAACCAATTGGGGGATTCGCCACTACCATTGCAGTGTTCTCTCTTGAAGGAAGACTGAGACTAGCTAGTATTTCCAAAACACGGTCCAACTTATCAGTCACTTGGTCCACATCGCCTCTCAAGGCATCAATCTTCTTCTGCATGTTTTCCATGGTTTCCTTGAAATGCTTGGAGTCCGGTATCAGTGTCGGGAATGAAGCTGTTGATGTGAACGGGTGAAGATGAGACAATGATTTTGTGTATGAATGCAAATGCATGCAAAAGTTTTTTTTTTTTTTTTTTTTTTTATGCAAATGTTATGCAAAAAGGTTTTTATATGAATTTGTGCATGAGTGCATGGATGCATGAATGCACTTTTGTAGCAGATTCTGTCGCGGTGAAGCAGAGGTTTAATTAACATTTCTGGGGTCGAAAAGGCTCAAAGTTACCTGCAACCCATCCCTCTCACATGTTGTTCTAGGTTTAATAAAGTGCCTAAAATCACGGATTACCCCTTTGGAAACGATGTCGCTATTGCAAAGCTCACGACATACGTGCCCAAAAGGAAATCTCATCTAGGTAAGGCCGTTGAGCAACCTTGACACGGGTTCTAAACAGAGGTCCCTAGTAACAAGGTTTGGTTCTAGACCGGATAATAAAGGTCCCTAGAGTCACGGACCCAACAAGAAAACATCAGAGACACTAGTCAGCTGACCGATGTCCTGACATCTCCAAGAGGATCTACTCTAGGCGAGGTGATTATGCCGGAGTTACTAGTCAGATGACCGGTCACCCAACATAAAGACCTCTAGCTTAGCCTAAGCTTTTCTCAAGCTCGGGTATAGAGCTTCTCACAGTAACCACGCCACAAGGGCAAAAGAAAAATAAAAGAAGGAGTAGAAGAAGAGAAACAGCCAATCCAAGCAGATATAATTGACAGAAAAATAAAAGATAAGGCAAGATATTGCAAACCTGAAAAAGCAAACAAACGAACAAACCAACTAAACTGGGCTTAACTCTCAAAAGTCCCCAGTGGAGTCGCCAGCTGTAGCGGGCTGGAAAATCACTTCCATTTTTCATACAATGAAGTCGCCATCGACGTTTATTTATCCCGTGGGGGGAAAGGGAAATATCGCTAAAACCTTGGTTTAGGTTCGGGAGTTGGTTATGCGAGAGGAAGGTGTTAGCACCCCTCGCATCCATCGTACTCGATGGGAACCGTTTAGGTGGTTTGGGGTTTGTTTGTGCAGGTTTAAATTAAATTGCCTTTTCTCTTACTTAATCTCTACTTCGTTTTCCAAAATAAATTAAAAGAAAATAAGGGTTTTTATTAGTTGAGTTTGACGGTTGTAGGAGCCCGCTCCTACGTATTCCCCGGTGCAATGGGAAACTCAAAACTCACGTAGTTCTGGTAAAAAAACGTTTGTGTGGTTGGTTGATTTTAGTAGATAACGCTTATTTCGTATTCCGCTGACACAACGACGCTTGTATGCTCTAATCAGAGGCTTAAGCTGTGTGTGTGTCAGAGGAGTAGATAAAACGTGTACCCATTGAAAAAAGAGTTGAATAACGGATGTTGCTTAGCTCGCATTCCGCTGATACAACGACGCTTGTATGCTCTAATTAGAGGCTTAAGCTGTGTATGTGTCAGAGGAATGGATAAAGCGTATATCCATGTTTTATTGAAAAAGAAAAGAAATTTAAGTGTGTTGGGTTAAGTTTTAACGCTTGTTTTTGGAATGAGAGCAGCTCGAGTGAACTAGTCAGATGACCGGCTACCGAGACAACCCGGGGAAGAAAGAAGCAGATGCCAGATTCTCCCTTTTTCATTCATTATTATGAAAATCTTTGGTTAAGTTATTGAAGAAAAAGTGTCTAAAAGAAAAGACGATCGTTGGTTGTTTTTAATACTGATTTTAGAATGAGAGCTGCTTGAATGAACTAGTCAGATGACCGGCTACCAAGACAACTCGGGAAGAAAGAAGCAGATGCCAGATTCTCCCTTTTTCACCCATTAATTATTTCAAAGAGTTTGATTAAGTTATTATAAAAATAAAGTCAAAAGGAAAGACGAAGGTTGGTCAATTTTAGTACTTTTAGAATGAGAGTAGCTTGAGTGACTAGTCAGATGACCGGCTACCAAGACAACTCGGGAAGAAAGAAGCAGATGCCAGATTCTCCCTTTTTCATCCATTAATTATTGCAAAAGAGTTTGATTAATTATTCGGAAAATAAAGTCCAAAAGAAAAGATCAGGAGGAACAGAGCAGACACAATAGCAAAACAGATAATAATAATAAAGTAGATCATGAAATATGCAAAACACAAATGCAAATGCGTAGATACAAATGATTAATGTAAATATGCAATGCTAAGTAAACATGCATGAAGCAATAAATTAAATATGATACAAAAATTAAATTGCGAGCAATTAAATTAATATATGTAAGTATGAGATAAATAAACAAACATAAGCAAACATGATTGACCTAAGCTAATTAGATTTAGACAAAAATATGTGCAAAAGAAAGTGACTCAAAAGTACTTAAAGAAGTAATTTGGATCACTTAAGCACTTATTAAAAAAAAATAAACTAAAAGCAACTTAAACTAAAATGACTTATGAAAATAAATTAAGAAAGCAAAATAATATTCACATATGAAAGCTACTGTATCAAAATAAATGTTGTGTAAAAATTAGGGTCAAATAAGCTAAAGAGCTTCTTGAAACCCTAAATAAGCACTTATGCACAAAAAGCTTAATATAAAAAAAAAACACTTATGAAAATAAGTTAAAAGGAAATCACACATGGAAATATGATATAAGCATAAACAGTGACTTACTGAGCTTAAATAAGCTAGGAAGTCACTTAAGTGCTTTTACAAATAAGCTAAAAAAACAAATAAAATCATAAGCTGAAAGGGGGTGTAAATAAAGAAGAGAAGTAAAAAGTGGGGGTGTGGATAACGCTTCTGGGCCTGAAGCCCAATCCATGCGCAAGTCAAACAAACAAAAAAAAAGGGTCAGAACAAAAACGATCAGGTGCAGACACTGAAAGGCCGTGCACCATACGCGCGCGGGATCTGGGTTGTCTGATCAAGATCGTGCAACTCAGATCTACTGGCCCAGATCACGGATCCAGTGTAGCACGAACACGTACGCCAAAAGCGTTATCACCGTCAGATCTCATTTAAATGAGATCTGACGGCTACGTTATAAACTACTGATCAACGTGCAGGATTAAACAAAGGGATCGGACGGTCACGTTTTAAACTTGAGGAAGAAGATGACCCACGGTGGGGTTTTCTTCTCCGGTGAGCCCTGGCTTGCCGGCGACGGCGCCGGCCACCGGAGCTACCTCAAACCACCACGAAACTTAACAAAATTTATATCATTCTCTTCGTTTTTTCACAAGGAATCCAAAAGTACAAATGGTTTTCTCTGATTCCTCACAGAAATGAAAAAACGAAGAGAACAAAGTCTTGAGACAAAAACGCAAAAACGCAAAACAGGCCAAATTGAACAAAACTAGCAAACCAGAAAGCTTCTAAACATCTAAGCGAGACGAATGGTGTAGGTATTTACCTGGATAGCCTTCTGAATCGTCCTACTTGAGCTCGTTTTCTTCCTTGGTGCCGTGGCTGTTTCTTACTTCAATTTCTTCACCTTTCTTCACTGAAAATGACTGATTCCTCCTTCTGAGAACGTGATGAAGGTGTTTTGATGGCTAAGTTATGAGCTTGAGATGAGATTGTGAGGTTTGGAATTTTTTGAAAAATGAAGAAAAATGGAATTGTTTTTTGTTCTCTGTTGCTGCGCCGTTTTCAGTGATTTCTAGCTCTAACCTAGGGCTCTGAAAACAATGCTTCTATTTATAGGGAGGAATTAGGTTAGAAAAGTAGTGATTTGTGAGAGTTAGTGAGGGCAAATTGGAGATTGTTTCTTGGGATTTTTTGTACTATGGTTTTGGGATTTTTGTACAAATGGTGAGGTGTCTAGTAAGAAGGAAAAGAACCTTCTATTCCCTTGATGAGGTGTAAAAATGATTGGGACAATTTTTGTTCTTCTTTTGATTTTTTTGGAATAAAACAAAATAATATATGAAAATAAAATAAATATGTCAAGAAATAAAAATATGCATGATGAAATGTGATTATGTAATATGTTTATGGATTAGAAATGAAAGAAAAAGAATTGAAATTTGATGCTTAAAAAGGTTTCTTGAAATGCAAGTAACTAATTAAAAATAAATAAATAAAGAAAATGTGAGGGCAAAATGGTAAAATTTTGTCTCTTATGATAATGCTAAGCCATAACCATGCAAGAAAAAAAATAGTTCCATGTGTTTTGTGTCAACATTGATTTTTAAATTGAATGGTTTTGTTGACTTATTTAGTCAAAGTGTTGACTTTTGGTCAAACTGTTGACTTTTTGATCAAAATGTTGACTTTCTTGACTTATGCAAAAGTGAGAGAGGTTATGGGTCAAAACTGGAACAAAAATGCATGAGGGGCAAAAAATAGAAATAAATAAAAAAGTGTAGGGGCAAAATTAGGGTATGACACTATCATCATTTTCAAAATTCAACAGCAGGGGAAAGTTAATTAAACACACAATCACCTAATATTATCTTACCAAAATGTGTATGGAGTATTTCAAAAAGCCAATGTACAAAGTTCTTGTTTTAAAGACATTGCAGCCAACAAAATTGAATTGTCACACCAATTAATGTACAACATGACTAGCATGTGATGATTTCAAATAATTAGGTTACCGACAATAAACATGCTGCAGGTATGTTAATTTATAATTGATTAATTAAGCTCACAATGGAGTTTTGGTGATGAACTATTTACCTTAGCTGGATTTGTATTATGGTCAAGAAAATGATATTGCTAGTCATAAAATATGGGAGCAATTAATAAGGTTAAGTCCACTCTTGTTTAGAAGCTATGGCAGCTGAAATGAATCGCAGCTAATAAACAACTAATAGACGGTGATTGATCTGTAGGGTAACTCATAGTCATAGCACTATTTGTGTTTTGGCAATAATGAACTTCTCAACAAACAAAGCAAAAATTGGGTAAAAATAAAAGAAGAACATGTTTGGACACAAAAAAATTGACACTTTTTTCCTATTTTTATATTGTTCTTTTTTTCTTCTTAGTTCTAATACAAACATCTCACCAATAAGAAACCAAAGCAACTAGTAATGGTTTCAACATGTTACAGGAAGAAACCAAAGCAACTGAACTTAAAACAATGGAAGGAGTACATCTGAAGGTATTATGTTAAGCCTTAACATTTGCCTCAAAATAAAGAGTCACTACAACTTCTGGTGATGAAGTTAAACTCTTCAAAACTAATGGACAGTCACTCTAATGTTTCAAAACATCTGGTGATGAAGTTAAACTCAAATATGTGGTGATGACACATATCTGTTACTCAAGGCAATCACATCAGAAAAAATAAAGAAACTCATTGAAACCATAAGAAGGCTAATTTGGTTTCAATACACTAAAAGTGTATAGTTATACTTTTTCAAAATAACCAATTATCAGCAAAAGTTATTAATCAACACTTTTTCAAAACAACCAATCATCAGAAAAAGTTACTAATCAACACTTTTTCAAAACAACCAAACTAAACAAAACAATTTTAGCATATGATTTCCCCTAAATCCAATTCTAGGTTAACACATATGTAGTTTGAGCAGCAATTAATATCCATGAACCAAAATCAGTACTCCCTTCATGCAAATCAGTAAAATCAGTAAAATCTAGATCAAAATCAAAAAAATCAGTAAAAATTAAGCTCATGAACCAACCTCCCAATAGAATGTGATGACTGAGTTCTAAATTCTGAGTTCTGAGTTCTGACTGTGTTATCATCCACCAATGATTATGATTCCGATGATGATGCTTTCGCCAAATGAAGCAATCGGTGGCAGTGAAGATGATCTCGGCGACGGAGATCGACGGAGAACGACGATGATGATTGCTTAGCTCCTGTGAAGAAATCCGTTATCTCGTTTGACGGAATCCGTTAGCTCCTGGCCAAGTCTGAGATCATTACACGTGTAGCTGAATCTGATGGCTGGGGTTTGTTTTCTCAAGCAGTCCGTGATTATAACACGTGTCAGGCGCATCTGATGGCTCCGGTTTACTTATGCAGCGTGCATAAGTACAAGGCTTATGCATAATATCCCTTGCCGCTTAAGATGTATCAGTCATCATTATGTTCTTGAGACTAACTTAAGATGTTCTCATGTATCAGACCTTGGGAGTTTCCAATATTGATTGACTTTGGGTTATTATGATGCTACTGTATCAGACATGCTTGTTTCTATCTTTAGCACTTCTTGTGTTTTTCCTTTGTCAATATAATTTTTTACTTTTCAAAAAAAAAAACTATGGTATCCTACTATATACTGTAATAGGTAGTTAAGCGTTTGAACTTGTCCCAAAATTTTAGTATAAGAATAGATGTTTTCTGCTTTTAATTATTAATATTATTGATTTTATGTATGTTTATATATTGTGTATTTATATATTTAATTTTAACTTTAATTTTTAAATAACGTATCGCGGCAGTATCGGATTGGAAATTTTAAAAATTTTCACGTATCGGCGTATCGGTATCGTATCGTATCCGTATCGTGTCCCATATCGGGGCTTCATAGCCTCTCCCTCTTTCCCAATTTCTTTTCCTTTTATTTTTAGTACCAAATAGTGACAAAAACACTCTCTTATCTAATTCACAAGATAATTCATGGGTCACAAGAAGCCAGTAGCCACCACCACACTCTGTAAATTGAACCCACAATTTTCATAAAGAGGAGGAGGAATTAAGAAGAAAAAACCCAAGATCAGTAGCAAATTATATCATGATCATCTTCCAGAGGCGACCCAAGTGGGTGGCTGAGGATGGCCGCGGCCACCCCCAATAAAATAAGAAATTACTAGTATACCTTTGTTATTTTTATAAAATTACAAATGTATATATTATACATATATTCATTTCAGCATTAAACTAAAAAGATTGAAGACTGGCCTAATAGTTCAAAGTTGTGCTCCCTCCCAAGAGGACATGGGTTCAACTCTTGTAGGGTGTCTTTTCTGTTTTTCCTTTACTCTTTTTTTTAAAAGAAAATCAATACTTGGTGACAAAACATTTTCTCAAACAATTAGCAATGACATTTTTCTATTTATTTTAAAAAAAATGCACAATTTCTAGATATGTATCAATGCAAATGCACAATTTCTATTTATTTTATTTAAATAAAACACAACTATATATTTTGAATTTGACATATTTTTTCTTTTACTATATGTGTAATATAATAACAAAACCTATGATTTTCTAAAGATCAACTTTGTGTGAGTATTAGTTCAAAGTCAACTATTAATTATTCCAAGTCACTTGGCACACATAGTGTATTATTTTAAAGTGTGTAATTTGATTTATAAATAATAATCAATTTTTTTTGACCAAAATAATAATAATAATCAAACTTTTGTATACAATATAATTTTCGTATTTAATTTATATACTATAATTTTTTTGGTGGCCCTCCAAAAAAAAATTCCTGGTTCCGCCACTGATTCTTCCTCATATTACAGCAGCCGCAGCCATTAAAACACACAACCAAACCAGAAACAAAAAATCAAAGAAGAAAAAAAAACCAATTTTTTTTTCCAAAGAATTAGAACACCACAACAACACAGTTTATGCTCCTGCCATATTTTCTTTATCTTTAACATTCATTCAAAACCACTACAACCACCTCTCACTAAACAAAGAAAATCATAAAAATAGAACCAAAAAAGAACAAAACAAAATCATAAAAACAAAATCTTCAAGGGTTAGTTTTTTCGTGTGTTTTTCTTTCTCTGTATGCAATTTATTTAATATTTGTTTGATTTTTGGAGTTTGGGACAAAAAGGGAGATTAATATAGGACAATCTAAGTTTTGTTGGATCTAAACATCTTTTGTTTTGAGTTTGGATTTTTGGGTTTTGATGCGTATTTAGAAGTGGTAAAAAGGAATTTTTAAATATAATTTGGGATTTTTTGAAATTTTTAGAGTTCCAGTGGTGGTGTTCGGCGGCCGCACGGTGGTGCTGCCGCCAGAATTTGGAAAACGTGGTGGCTGGGATGAACATGATGAACACCGGTTGGTATTCATGTTTTGTTTTTGAAGAGTGAGAAGAGAGAGAGAGAGGCCGTGAGAGAAAAGAAAGAAGAGAGAGAAAAGAAAAGAAAAATGAGAGAAATAGAAGGGTTTCGGGTACATATCATGCTGTGTGATCCAGTGCGCGCGCATTTATAACATCAACGTGCACCTGCGCTAGAAGAGCTGTCCGATTCAAAGTCTTCTTATCTTTGTTGGATGCCCAGGTGGGTATTCCTGACTTTGAAGGAAGCGTTTAATGTCATAGAACCATGACTTGTCATCGACGACTTCTTCAGTTGCAAACACATGAGCAGGCCTTTCCAGGCGCCTAATATTGATCCTAGGTATATCATTCCAATGACTCACTTCGAACATAGAAGATAGAGTGGCCAAAGCATCTGCCATTTGATTCTTCTCCCGGGGGATGTGATGCAGTTCAACCTTGTTGAAGAAAGTCAGTAGTCGTCTTGCATAGTCTTTATAAGGGATTAAGCCAGGATGACGGGTTTCCCATTCTCCTTTGATCTGACTGATCACAAGGGCTGAGTCTCCATATATGTCGAGGATCTTAATCCTTAGATCAATGGCTTCTTCAATACCCATGATGCAAGCTTCATATTCTGCGATGTTGTTCGTATAATCGAATAAGAATCTGGCGGAAAAGGGGATATGAGTACCCATAGCAGTAATGATGATTTCCCCGATTCGATTACCATAAGCATTAACAGCTTCATCAAATATCAAACCCCATACAAATTCCGGATCTGGACCTTTCTCGGACAATGGTTCATCACAATCTTTTCCCTTTAAATATGTGACATCTTCATCGGGAAAATCAAACTTGATAGACTGATAGTCGTCAATTGGCTGATGAACCAAATGAGCAGCAATAATGTTTCTTTTGATTGCTTTCTGGGTACGGTACTCGATGTCGTATTCAAACAAAAGCATCTGCCATGGGGGATCCTTCCTGTTAAGACAGACTTCTCAACGATATACTTGATTAGATCCATGTTAGATATCAACCAGGTGGTATAATTAATCATGTACTAACAGAGACGTTTAGCAGCCCATGCCAAAGCACAACAAGTCTTTTCGAGCATAGAGTATCGAGACTCACAATCTGTGAATTTTTTACTCAAATAGTAAATGGCGTGCTCCTTCCTTCCAGTCTCATCTTGCTGTCCAAGTACATTGTCCATGGAATCTTCTTGCACAGTCAGGTACATGATCAGTGGTCTTCCTTCGACTGAAGGGATCAAAATTGGAGGTTCTAGCAAATATTCTTTGATGCTGTCAAATGCTTTCTGGCAATCTTCTGCCCAAATAACCCCTTGGTCTTTGCGTAGAAGCTTGAATATTGGCCCACAAGTAGCAGACAGATGAGAGACAAATCTAGAGATATAATTCAACCGTCCAAGAAAGTCTCTTACTTGTTTTTCGGTCTTTGGCGCAGACATTTCTCGAATAGCTCTGACTTTATATGGGCCCACTTCAATACCTTTCTGACTGATAATGAAGCCCAAAAGTTTTCCTAATCTAACACCAAAAGTGCAGTTGTTGGGGTTCAAACGAAGCCGATACTTTCTCAGTCGTTGAAACAACTTCAAAAGTTACTCAACGTGTTCTTCTTCAGTCCTAGACTTGGCAATGATATCATCCATGTAAACCTCAATCTCCTTATGCATCATATCATGAAAGAGAGTGGTCATGGCCCTCTGATAAGTAACACATGCATTCCTTAACCCAAATGACATTACCTTATAGCAGAAAGTGCCCCAAGGCATGATAAAGGATGTCTTACTGACTACGGTCTGGCAAGTGCACCAGTCTGTCGTCGAGTAATAATTCACACTCTAGGTGCCAAGAATGAGTTCGTATCCACAGGGATCATGCCGAAGCTTTACTAGCGTTATTTAAGTTTGTGCTAGTTTGCATTCGCTTTGGTTTTTGAAAAGGGTTTTATAAAAGTAGCGTAATGCTTTGCGAAAATATAAATGCGGAATGTATAAATAATAGATTCAAGAAATATAGAGGCTAGGTATGGTGGTTGGACTTCCTCCCTTCTTCATATTTGGCATGATCGGTGTATAACATAGTTACTTAGATTATGTTCGGCGGTGAATTATCCTTGTTGTAGTAATACCTTACTATTACACTATGTCTATTAAAGTTTCCCTACGTTAACAACTAAGGTACCTACGAGAGCCTAACTTCGATGTGTCACATACCCTAATTACTAAGTGAGTTGTTTATAAACATGCATTATAACCTTCACCAATTAACCTCTAGGTCCTAGTATCGGGCTGTTCATCTTCTAAGTGCTCAGATTACACCTAGTGCATGATTCCTCCTCTAACCGCTCAGTTCACGACTAGTGCAGGACGTTACCGTCTCTATACACCTAACATTATTTACTACGAGTTCCGGACCATATCAAGTCAAAACCTGATATCAATTCTATGGGCGCTCCCGCTTATCCGGCCAGATTACGAGAATACGTTATTAAGTGCACGAAAGTAAATAACAAACATAATTACCAAATATCATTTATTATAACTTAGACTCAACCACAGACTCCAAATATTCATAGGGGAGTTCATCTTCTCCACCACAACCTAAGGCATAATTATAAAGACTACATATTTAAATTACAAGAATTATAACCTAAATACAAAAGCCTAAAGAAACATACCTTGCTGAGTTAGTTTTCCCGTAAGGGGAGAAAACTATGCCCAATAGAGCTCCTCTGAACCTCTCCTTATAGTAGAGAGTGTTCTACTATTTCTGAATGAATAAAACAATGAAAGGGAGGCTCTATTTATAGTTTTCGTAATGGGCCTCAGCAAGGCATCGCACCACGATGAAGCCATCGTGCTGCGATGTGAAGATTCAGTTCAATTTTATAACTGATCCTGTGCATTTCATCAGCTTGGGCGCCAAGTCAAGTCATCGTGTTGCGATGGCACACATCGTGCTGCGATGGACAGATTTTCTTCAGATTTATTTCTTCTAATTTCTTGGCGAACAAGCAGCTCCCATCGTGGCATGATGGGAGCCATCGTGCTGCGATGGAATGCTGATTTTCTTCACTTTTTGGGCTTTTTCTTGTCTTTTTGCATCTTGGACTCTGTCTTGATGCATTTTCCTGCTTTTGTAGGTTTTCCTTCGTATTTGGGTCTGTCTTGGTCATTTTACTACTAATAATAATACTAAAAATACCGTAGATATTCCTGTCATCACTTATCCATGTTTTCAGGCGCCATCTTAATCTGATTGTACCTTGAAAATTCGTCCATGAAGGAGAAAACATTGAACTTCGCCGTACTGTCGACCAACATATCAATATGTGTGGCAGTGGGAAATCATCCTTTGGACTGGCCTTGTTTAGATCTCAATAGTCGACACACATCCCGACCTTACCATCCTTCTTTGGAACAGGCACTATGTTGGCCAACCACTGAGGGTATTCAGATGTAGCAAGAAAACCTGCATCAATCTGCTATGGACTTCTTCCTTGATTTTGACTGCTAAGTCGGGATGATTCATTCTCAACTTCTGCTTAACTAGTGAATATTCAGGATTCAATGGCAAACGATGTTCCACAATATCGGTATCCAGCCCCGGCATATCTTTGTATAACCAAGCAAACACGTCGACATACTCTTTGAGAAGCTCTGTCAATTTGCTCTTAATATGTCCATCCAGTAGTGCCCCAACACAAGTTCACTTTCGTCTTGGGCAGAACAAAAGGATTTTTTGAAAAAGGAGACAAGCATACATGTTTCTTAGACAAATGAGTGGCAGAGAGAACATTGACAGCAGTCCAATTGCGACAAATCACCCCCGGAGTCACGAAGCTTGGTGGATTATCTTCAGTAATAACACTGGCTTCAGATAAAGGAGGGTGAATGAACCCTGCACTATGAGAAGTATCTTTGATCGGCTTGATAGCTACATCCGGATCAATAGCACTTGCTGATTAAGAAGAAAAACTCAGTCCCTCTCGATACTTGTCCTCTGGTAAAACCACGACTTTTCCCCAACCGATGGACGAACCATTCTTCACCACCTCTTGTGCATCTTTTAAGAAAGACATTGATGCCCTATGCCTCTTGGCGTCCTTATCATCGAGGGAGAGGCCTTGGAACGCAGTTCCATCCACATTTTCGGCACCGATGAAAGAGAAGGATGACAAATGGCTCACTAACAAAGCTTGCTCGCCACCTACAATTACCAATTTCCTGTTTTTTCACGAACTTCAACTTCTGATGAAGCGTAGATGTCACTGTGCCTGCTTCGTGGATGCAGGGTCTGCCCAACAAACAACTATAGGCCGCTTGGATGTCCATGACTTGAAAGGTGATCTAGAATAAATGTGGCATAATCATCATGGGTAAGCCAACCTCCCCAATGACCGACTTTCTTGAACCATCAAAAACTTTGACCACCACTCCGCTGTATCTAAGAGGAGTCCCCTGGTAGGAAAGCTGGTTGAGAGTGGTTTTGGGCATCACGTTCAAAGATGAGCCGGTGTCTACAAGCACATTGGACAACGCGTCGGTTTGGCAGTATCCCTCTGAATTGATCAATTGTCACGTCATGATCCACAAAGGCTTGATCTAGCACCATCATCAAAGCTTCTATGTGGACATCTGAATTCAATAACAAAGAAAGTATCGAAATCTTTGAAGGAGTCTACATTAACTGATCAACCACCTTGTATTCACTATTCTTTATTAGTTTCAAAACTTCATCAAAATCTGAATTAATAGTCTCATTGGTCTGGCTTTATCCTTGTTTAAATCTGGGTTCACAACAGGGTGTTCAACCTGCACCTGTTTGTTCACTGGAGCATCAACCTTCTTCTGGGACACCGTAGGAAACACCCGTCCACTTATCGTCACTCTATTTACTTCAATAATGTTGACTGAATGGGGACCTCTTATCCGTCTTCAATCATTGTGGCATTATACTTGTATGGTACAACTTTGTCGAAAGTATAAGGCACCAGGCCTGATAAACAGATTACTAGTGGAGTGACAACAGACAGTTGACTATTGAAGGCCATTTCTACAGGTTTGGTAATGTTGAACTCATGTACTATAACAAACACCTCATCATCCTCATTCCTCTTGTAAGTGATCATGAGCTCCCTTCGGTCTAGCATACCTTGTATGTCATCTCTTACTCTTCGACATCGTCGTGGATTGTTAGGGCAAATTGGACAAGCAACATGGTCATGCTGAAAGAAAGCCAGATTACATAGGTTGATGTGCATTTGGACTAATTGTTCTCGGATATGTCGGATATCAAAACCAAGGAACTTCCTCGGGGATCCTAGCACCATGTTGACAGACGCCGTCCCATGATTTGGCAAAGGATTAACTTGTACATTTGGATTCAAATCTTTAAATGAAAGGATGTTATTCCTGATTAATCTCTGGACTTCAGCCTTTAGAACAAAACAATGTTCAATATCATGACCGGGTGCTCCTTGATGGAAGGCACAAGAGCGTTCAGTTTTTTACCAACGCGACAATGTCGTAGGCACTTGAGGTGCCCTAGTCTGAACCAGATTCTTCTCGATTAATGCACGAAGCAGCTCTGCATAGGTCATTGGGATTGGATCATAATGTGGTGTTCTCTGAACCCGGTTTTGTTGGTTGAACTGTTGTGGAGCCTGTTTTCAAGGTTGTTGTTGATTCTGCTAATGATATGGTAGTTGAGGCCTTTGTTGAAATTTTGGTTGATACCCGAAATTCTGAGTAGAGTTGATAACAGGTGTGACACCAGCGACATGCTGTGGTTGCTGTTGGTAATTGTTCCTTCTCGTCCTCCCTCGGGCCACCATACTAACTTCCTACTCTTTCTTCTTTGGGAAACCTCCCTCAAACTTTCTTGTACCGCTTGACGATCCACTATCTTTGACTAGGCGTCCCTCTCGAACCCCCTCTTCGAGTCGCATGCCCATGTTAACCATCTCTGTTAAATCACTGGGTGCGCTTGCAATCATCCGCTAATAATAGAATGAACCAAGAGTATTTAAGAAGATCTTGGTCATCTCTCTTTCTTCCAAAGGCGAGCTAATTTGTGTAGTAACCTCCCTCCATCTCTGAGCGTACTCTTTAAAGGTTCTTCCATGGCATATCCTGTCTGGTGCCATGTCTAGATTATACTTGTATTGGCGGAAGAAGGCTTCGCCCAAGTCATTGAAATTCGGATGTTTGCGCTATCCAGACCCATATACCATTTTAAAGCAGCACCAGTCAAATTGTCTTGGAAGTAATGAACCAATAGCTGATGATTATCCATCTGAGGGGACATATTTCTGGCATACATTACCAAATGGATCTGAGGACAAGAGTTTCCTCTATACTTTTCGAATTCAGGGACTTTGAACTTGGCTGGAATTCTGACATTGGGCACCAAGCAAAGATCGTGGGCATTCTTGCCAAACAAATCTTTCCCATGAAGAGCTCTAATTTCCCACTGCATTTCATCAAATTGTTCTTGGAAGTCGTCCAAACGAACATATGTGCCCACACTCTCAGTTGGTTCAGCATGGTAGATGGGTTCGTTCAACACAGGGGTGGGGATAGTCACTGTAGGTTGGGGAATAGTTACTGTAACTTGAGGAATGGTCGTCCCTAGTTGTGAAATACCAGTCGTGTTTGGTACAATAGATTGAAATTTCGGAAACGTTAGACTGATACCCCCTATTATAGTGAAGAGGCATGCCCCAAGGGTAACCTTCTAGCATTGTATATTGTGGAGTGCAGATAGGTGCCACTGATACTGGAGCAACATGTTTGATAGTGACGGTTGTTTGAGGAGGAGGATGAGGTGGTGGCTGATTCTATGCAGCTACCAACGAGTCTACCAGAGCATTCAATCTTCCCAAATCCGCCTTAATTGTTGTCACCTATTTGTGAAGTTCAGCGTTTTCTTGCTCTATTGCATCCATTCTCTCTTTTTTTTTCTTCAGTTTACACGAGTATTGTACTTGTGAGTTGATTTTGGACGAGCTCGGGCTACTTTTAAACGAGACAGCTTGACTAAACAAGAAGAAAGAGCAAAGCATAAGGCTCAAACTCTCGGAAGCAAGACCATGAATGCAAAATGATGCATGATACTTTATGAAAAAAGAAAGTTTTTTTTTTTGTTTTTCAAAGGACTTTAAGATAGTAAAACATTTGTAAACATCATAAATGACCTCATTTCATTAACAATTAAAAGATATTTTTTTTAAACAATCCTGACAAAATAGAGGATGGTACCTATGATGTTTACAAAGCAATTCCTCTAAGCCTTTTGAAATTAATGGAAAAAGTTTTTCATGGATGCAAATGCTATAGCATGCAGGGATATAGTCCGGGATGATTTAAGTACAAGTTATACAGTGTCAACTTTAAAAGTGTTTGAGCCCTCATCCTCACATGTAGACTTTAGGTTTCAAAATGGTTCCTAAAATCATTGATCTTATTTGAAAATATTACCGCCGTTGCAAATACTCGCAGGACAACAATACTTCCACATGGACCTGTTGGTACCTTTACTAACTTCTTTAAGTGACTTCTCATTTTTGAAAAATTTCTTTCTTCCTTGGATTTTTTAACTTGTGGAACACTAGAAGCATAGCTTAAGAGGATGGTGGGGGTTCACAAGTTGGCATGGAGGAACAAATTGTGAAATGAGTATTGGTTGGTAGATTTGTGGTTAGGTTAGGAAATGTTTGAGAGAAAAAGTTTGAAGGAAATGGAAGGTTTGAGGTGATGGACTAGTGAAAATTCTTTCACCAAGGTTTTCATTTAGAAAATGTAGTGGATTTGAAGATTGCGGTGAATATAGGATTTGAGTGATGTGAAATGAGTTGGAAAAAGGAACACAAGCAGAAGATGTCATAAAGTTAGTGAAAGAAGAGACTTGTGTTACATTATCATTTTGAGGGATAGAATCAGACACAAGAGGCTCGTGAGGGATATTTTCATTTTGTTCAACCACAAGAGGACTTGAAGGAGTATCTTGAACAATGGTTGGTGGTGGTTCAGACACAACAAGACTTGGAGGGTCATTTTGAACAAGGTTCGGTGAAGGTTCAAAGACAATAGGTGCAATTTCATTATGAATGGGAGATGTGGGAGGGGTTGTAAAGGCTTCTTCATCTCTCTTTCTTTTTCCCTTTGTGTATTTCCTAAGAGAAGGTTTTTTATTTTTGACACAAAGTTTGCAGTCATCACATGGTTCTACAATTTCTGGCTTTAAATGTTTTAGATTTTTAGGACCAAAAAATGATGTATTTTCTTCGTATTCTTCTCCATCTAAGGAAACATTAAACTTTTCATAGACTTTGGTTAAAACCATGCCATAAGGGACACAAAATTTTCTGTTACTTGGTTTACGTTTGCCATGTAGTGAAGGATAATATAGGGTAGCTTAGGTTTTTGGCCATTCAATAGATGATGAATTATTATAAGATCTTCTTCCTCAAGAATATTGTAGCTTCCTTTTCCAGGTAAAAGGCCAAATTTGCTTATTATAGAGAAAATCCTAGACAGATTTTTAAGATGGGGTGTGTCAAAGATTTTTGTATTTGGGACAAACAAAGGTTCACACACCTCTTAAAAGGGTACCTGCATCAGAATATCAATTTTTTTTCAATCAGACAATTTACCTCGGTTGGTATACCTAGAATGTTAGTAAGTAAGCCAGGGGCCAGTTCTATATCAACATTTTTGACAATTGATTTCAAAGAGTTATTTTTAGCAGAAAACTCATACTATCCTGAGACGACGTCGATGTGTCCACCTCTTGACCAAGTGAAATGTAAAGGTGCACAAAAGGGTTGGTCGAAGACACAAAGATATAGTAAGGAATAAAGGTCTACGAAGCGTTCTCCTTCTTTAGTTGAGCATGTGGAGTCCCAATGTTCAGATGCATGACAAAAAATACAAGAAAAACTAGTTAGTCTTCGAACCCGACACCAAAACATTTTTGGCCCAACTTGAACCAGCTGTCCCTCTTCATGCACTAGTACTTTGAAAATGTCATCAACGTGGCAAGAGACTGACACTGCAGATTTCGTGTTGTTAGCGGCCTAATTGGAGATTCCGTAGATTCCTACAATTTGGTTCGCCTTGATTTGTCCGTTGAATTGAAGAATAGAAAAGATATTTAGAGGTGTTTGCTAGTGAGGGATATTTAGAGGTGTTTCGGTGCTGATCTGGTCTAAGTATCAGACTGTCCGACTTCAAGTGTATTATCATGGAATGATCATTGTTCACCCACCCGAGGTGCATTAGTTTGTCTTTGTTCGGAGGCACACCCTCTAATAGAAAATAAGTTTCCGAATACCCGTGACGAGTTAGTACGACAACTCCAGTTTTGTACTTTTGGGCCACTAAAAAACCCATGTCCGGCAACATCATCCATTTGTCCTTAGGTGCTCGACGTCAGGGTCCAGAACCAGAGCGTGTTGGATTTGCTTGAATCTTGCTTCACTAGCAAACACCTCTAAATATCTTTCGTTTCTATTCTTCAATTCAACGGACAAATCAAAGCAGACCTAATTGTAGGAATCTATGGAATCTCCGATTAGGGCACCAACAGCACAAAATCCGCAGTGTCCGTCTCCTGCCACATTGATGACATTTTGAAAGTACTAGTGCTTGAAGAGAGACAACTGGTTCAAGTTGGGCCAAAAGCGTTTCGGTGCCGGGTTCGGAGACTGACTAGTTTTTCTTGTACTTTTTTGTCCTGCATTTGAACATTGGGACTCCATATGCTCAACTAAAGAAGGAGAACGCTTCGTAGACCTTTATTCCTTACTATATCTTGGTTTCTTCGACCAACCCTTTGGTGCACCCTTACATTTCACTTGGTCAGGAGGTGGGCACATCGACGTCGTCTCGGGATAATACAAGCTTTTTACTTTAAATCTGAGTTTTCTGCTGAAAATAACTCTTTCAAATCAATTGTCAAAAATGTTGATATAGAACTGACCCCTAGCTTACTTAGTAACATTCTAGGTATACCAAATGAGGAAAATTGTCTGATTGAAAAAATTGGTATTCTGATGTAGGTACTACCTTTGAAGAGGTCTGTGAACCTTTGTTCGTCCCAAATACAAAAATCTTTGACACACCCCATCTTAAAAAACTGCCTAGGATTTTCTCTATAATAAGCAAATTTTCCCTCTTACATGGAAAAGGAAGCTAGAGTATTCTTGAGGAAGAAGATCTTATAATAATTCATCATCTACTCAATGGCCAAAAACTTAACCTACCTTATATTATCCTTCACTACATGGAAAAAGTTAAACCAAGTAACAAAATTTTTGTGTCCCTTATGGCATGGTTTTAACCAAAGTCTATGAAAAGTTTAATGTTCCCATAGATGGAGAAGAATACAAAGAAAATATATTATTTTTTGGTCCTAAAAATCTAAACCATTTAAAGCCAGAAATTGTAGAACCATGTGATGACTGCAAACTTTGTGTCAAAAATGAAAAACCTTCTCTTAGGAAATACACAAAGGGAAAAAGAAAGAGAGTTGAAGAAGCCTTCACAACCCCTCCACATCTCCCATTCATAATGAAACTGCACCTATTGTCTCTGAACCTTCACCAAACCTTGTTCAAAATTACCCAAGTCTTGTTGTGTCTGAACCACCACCAACCATTGTTCAAGACACTCCTTAAAGTCCTCTTGTGGTTGAACAAAATGAAAATATCCCTCATGAGCCTCTTGTGTTTGATTCTATCCTTAAAATGATTATGTAACACAAGTCTCTTCTTTCTCTGAATTTATGACATATTCTACTTGTGTTCCTTTTTGCAACTCGCATCACTCAAAACCTATCTTCACCCCAATCTTCATATCCACTACCTTTTCTAAATGAAAACCTTGGTGAAAGAACTTTCACTAGTCCATCACCTCAAAACCTTCCATTTCCTTCAAACTTTTTCTCTCAAACATTTCCTAACCTAACCCCAAATCTACCAACCAATCCTCATTTCACAATTTGTTCCTCCATGCCAACTTGTGAACCCCCACCATCCTCTTAAGCTATGCCTTCTAGTGTTCCACAAGTTAAAAAATCCAAGGAAGAAAGAAATTTTTCAAAAATGAGAAGTCACTTAAAGAAGTTAGTAAAGGTACCAACAGGTCCATGTGGAAGTATTGTTGTCCTGCGAGTATTTGCAACGGCGGTAATATTTTCAAATAAGATCAATGATTTTAGGAACCATTTTGAAACCTAAAGTCTACATGTGAGGATGAGGGCTCAAACACTTTTATTAAAGTCACTAAAGAAGTTATTAAAGGTACAAACAAGTTCCAAAGTGACATTTGTTTAGTACCCGAGTCGATGGTTGCATAGTATTGACCTTCTTGGCGTATGTCTCGTAGGGTCGATACGAGAGCCTCACCAAAAGGAGATCCTTTGGAAGTTTTGCTGTCGTGCAAGTATTTGCAACGACGGTAATATTTTCAAATAAGATCAATGATTTTAGGAACCATTTTGAAACCTAAAGTCTACATGTGAGGATGGGGGCTCATATACTTTTAAAGTTGACACTATATATAACTTGTACTTAAACCATCCCAGACTATATCCCTACATGCCATAGCATTTGCATCCATGAAAAAAATTTCCATCAATTTCAAAAGGCTTAGAGGAATTCTTTGTAAACATCATAGGTACCATCCTCTATTTTGTCAGGATTGTTTAAAAAAAATATCTTTTAATTATTAATGAAATGAGGTCCTTTATGATGTTTACAAATGTTTTACTATCTTAAAGTCCTTTGAAAATCAAAATAAAACTTTCTTTTTACATAAAGTACCATGTATCATTTTGCTTTCATGGTCTTGCTTCCGAGAGTTTGAGCCTTACGCTTTGCTATTTCTTCTTGTTTAGTCAAGCTGACTCGTCTAAAAGTAGCCCGAGCTCGTCCAAAGCCAACTCACAAGTACAATACTCGTGCAAACCGAAGAAAGATAATGGACCCAATAGAGCATGAAAACGCTGAACTTCATGAAGAGGTGACAACACTCAAAGAGGATTTGGGAAGATTGAATGCTCTGGTAGACTCGTTGGTAGCTGCATAGAATCAGCCACCACCTCTTCCTCCTCAAACAACCGTCACTACCGAACGTGTTGCTCCGGTATCAGTGGCACCTATCAACAATCCACAATATACTATGCCAGAAGGTTACCCTTGGGGCATGCCTCTTCACTACAATATAGGGTATCAGTCTAACGTTTTCGAAATTCCAATTCTTGTTGTACCTAACACAACTGCAATTCCCCAACTAGGGAAGACCATTCCTCAAGTTACTGTAACTATTCCCCAACCTACGGTGACTATCTCCACCCCCTATGTTGAACGAGGGCCTGTATATCGCAAGTATCTGAACTTTCAATGATTGGGCGAAGCCTTCATACGCCAATACAAGTATAATGTAGACATGGCACCTAACAGAGACTAACTCTGTGCCGTGACTCAGAAGGATAAAGAAACCTTTAAAGAGTATGTTCAGAGATAGAGGGAGGTTGCCGCACAAATTAGTTCGCCTTTGGATGAAAGAGAGATGACCAAGATTTCACATAGATGGTTAACACGGGAATGCGACTCGAAGTGGGGGTCCAAGAGGGACGCCTAGTCCAAGAGGGACGCCTAGTCAAACCATTCCCGACACCAACAACAACACGTCGCTGTTGTCACACCAATTATCAACTCTACTCCGAATTTCGGGTATCAACCATAATTTCAACAAATGCCTCAACAACGATATCATCAGCAGCAGCCTCGACAATAGTTCAACCAGAAAAACTGGGTTCAGAGAACACCACAATATGATCCAATCCCAATGACTTATGCAGAGATGCTTCCTGCATTAATCGAGAAGAAACTGGTTCATACTAAGGCACCTCCTCCAGTGCCTGTGACATTGCCGTGGAGGTACAAAACTGAACGCACTTGTGCCTTCCATCAAGGAGCACCTGGTCATTATATTGAACATTGGTTTGTTCTGAAGGCTGAAGTCCAAAGATTACTCAGGAATAACATCCTTTCATTTAAGGATTTCATCCAAATGTACAAGCCAATCCTTTGCCGAATCATGGGACGACATCTGTCAACATGGTGCTAGGATGCCCGGGGAAGTTCCCTGATTTTGATATCGGAGAACCATTAGTCCAAATTCACATCAATCCACGAGGATGCCGAAGAGTAAGATATGACATACAAGGTATGCTAGACCGAAGGGAGCTTAGGATCACTTACAAGAGGAATGAGGATGAGGATGATGAGGTACAAGGTATGCTAGACCGAAGGGAGCTTAGGATCACTTACAAGAGGAATGAGGATGAGGATGATGAGGTGTTTGTTATAGTACATGAGTTCAACATCCATGAACCTGTAGAAACGACCTTCAACAGTCAACAGTCCGCTGTCACTCCACTGGTAATCTGTTTATCAGGCCCGGTGCCTTATACTTCCGACAAAGCTATACCATACAAGTATAATGCCACAATGATTGAAGACTGACAAGAGGTCCCCATACATACCTTGCCTTTTTCAGTCAACATTGCTGAAGTAAGTATCGTGACGATAAGTGGACATGTGTTTTCTATGATGTTCCATAAGAAGGTTGATGCTCCAGTGAACAAACAGGTGCAGGTTGAACACCCTGTTGTGAACCCATATTTGAACAAGGATAAAGACCAGGCCTTTGAGACTATTCATTCAGATTTTGATGAATTTTTGAAACTAATAAAGAAGAGTGAATACAAGGCGGTTGATCAGTTAATGCAGACCCCTTCAAAGAATTTGATACTTTCCCTGTTGTTGAATTCAGATGTCCACAGAGAAGCTTTGATTAAGGTGCTAGATCAAGCCTTCGTGGATCATGACGTGACAATTGATCAATTTGGAGGGATACTACCAAACCAACGCATTGTCCAATGTGCTTGTAGACACCACCAAGCTTCGTGACTCCAGGAGTGATTTGTCGCAATTGGACTGCTGTCAATGTTCTCTCTCCCACTCATTTGTCTAAGTAAAGTGTTTGCTTGTCTCCTTTTTCAAAAAATCCTTTCGTTCCGCCCAAGACGAAAGTGAACTTATGCTGTGCATTATTAAAATAATTCATCTCATTATGCCAAGGCAAGAGTGAACCATGTGCAGGGCCTTTTGTTTCAAATATTATCATCAATAAAAATGTTGTTTTGATTTCCATTTTATATGTTTTTACTTTATGCTTTTTCTGGAAGATGGTAACAAAAAAAACATTAAAAAAAGAATAAACACTTTAAAAAAATCTCCATATGTTTATCACATTCATTTGTTTCTAAAATCAAGCATAAATCATATATGCAGATTAATCATCAATAATCACATTGAACTCAATAACCCTACGTCCCATCCCAACTTTTAGTTTCCTGTGTTTGAAGCCGTAGAAGATGATAGTGAAGGGATTCCGGATGAAATTTCTCGCCTACTTGAACATGAAGGGAAAACCATTCAACCTCACGAGGAGCCATTGAAGGTGATTAACTTGGGCTCTGAAGAAGATAAGAAAGCGGACAGGATTGGGGCACTACTGGATGGAGATGTTAAGAGCAAATTGACAGAGTTTCCAAAGAGTACGTCGACGCGTTTGCTTTCTCAAAGATATGCCAGAGCTGGATATCGATATTGTGGAATATCGTTTGCCATTGAAGCCTGAATGTCCCCAGATATGAAGGACTCATCCCGACTTAGCAGTCAAAATCAAGGAAGTAGTCAAGAAGCAGATTGGTGCGAGTTTTTTTGCTACATTTGAATACCCTCGGTGGTTGGCCAACATAGTGCCTGTTCCAAAGAAGGATGGTAAGGTCAAGCTGTGTGTCGACTATCGAGATCTAAACAAGGCCAGTCCAAAGGATGACTTCTCGTTGCCACATATTGATATGTTGGTCGACAATACAACGAAGTACAACGTTTTCTCCTTCATGGACAGATTTTCCGGGTACAATCAGATTAAGATGGCGCCTGAAAACATGGAATAGACATCCTTTATCACGTCTTGGGGAACTTTCTGCTATAAGGTAATGCCGTTTGGGTTGAGGAATGTAGGTGCTACTTATCTGAGGGCTATGACCACTCTGTCTCTCATGATATGATGCATAAGGAGATTGAGGTTTACATGGATGACATGATTGCCAAGTCTAGGACTGAAGAAGAACACTCTGAGTATCTTTTGAAGTTGTTTCAACAACTGAGTAAGTATCGGTTTCGTTTGAACCCTGACTACGGTCTGGCAAGTGAATTAGTCAGTCGTCGAGTAATAATTCACACTCTAGGTTTCTAGAATAAGTTCGTATCCACAAGGATCGTGCCAAAAACGAATAGTTTTATTTAAGTTCGATAGTTTGCATTCGCTTTGGTTTTTGAAAAAGGTTTTGTTTGAAAATAGCGAATTGCTAATGCAAAAAAAGTAAAGATAGTGATTCAGAAAGATAAGGCAGGTTAGATACATCGAATCCCTCCCATATTCCTGCTTGAAAATTGGCGCATAATATAACTACTCAGAATATTTTTTGGCGGATTAATTATCTTTTATAGTAATATAAAAATACTACCCTAAATACAGTATAAGTCACCATGGATCGTATTAACTAGCATACCCACATGGGCCTAATCCATGTTGTCACGTACCCTAGCTAAGAGGTCGAGCTTCAAATATGTAGTCATTAACGTGCAACTAATCCTCTTAAGCCACTATTCTGAATAGAAAATATTATAACTTATCAACCAAAATATATGTCCCAAGCATTCCTAAGGGAGTTCATCTTCTCCACCTAAACCTAAAGGTTTCTAGCTACTAATTTACATAATTTAAATTACAAGAATGGAAACTATGCATACCAATGACGTAGATGCATTGCTGAGGAAGTTACATTTCCCGTGGTGGGGAAAGTTACTCCCGTAGAAAGCTCTGCTGCCCTCCTTGCTCCTACTCCTTAGACAGTTGTGAATCTCTAAGTTTCGAAGAAATTTTTTGAATGAATAATTGTAAAGGTGAAGAGCTCTAGTTATAGTTTTTGGAATGGGCTTTGCGTGCCGTCGTGGCCATGATGGACCTCATCGTGCCATGATGGAGTGGATTTGTTTTAAAATAAAACAGATTTTCTGCGCAAAATTCCTTGGGCGCTAAGCTTCTCATCGTGGCACGATGGGAGTCATCGTGGCATGATGATTTGCTGAAAATCTCCACTTTTTGCTCTCTTTTGGCATTTTCTGGAATTCTTGTCTTCTTCAGCAAGTAGCGTTATTTCTTCAGGTTTTTGCTTGTATTTGGTCTTCAAAGTCCTAAACTAATAATAAATAAATACTAAAAATACTAGATAAATTTCTGTCATCATAACCCCAAACTTAAACATTTTCTTGTCCTCAAGTAACATGCTGTCAAACAAAATCGTCAGTGATTTAAGAAATAAACTTATATGATAGGAATTTCACAACCTTTTATATTTGTCAGCAATGGAACCACTGATCTTCACCCCAGTGATCATGCTCAGTCAATACTCGGCTCAAGAGACGTCAATAAGTCAGACAAATGTTTGCAAAGAGTCCATGTAACAACCTTTTCTCTCTCTCTCTCTCTCTCTCTCTCTCTCTCTCTCTCTCACAGACACACACATTTTCCCTCGAAATTGAAAGGGTTATCTCTCAATCATCATGAAACCTGCCATTTTACCACATGCTTGCTAGAATTCTAAGCGACTGATCAAAGCTTAACAAATACGCATTATTGGAGGTCTTTAAGGGTTATAACTTGGCTTAGGTAAATGTGGGATATTTTTGGATAAGTAGGCTAAAATATTGGAGTTAAGTGTGACTACTCTTTTTTTTTGTGTATGCAACCTTTTACCTAGAGCACCTCTTTGTTGTCAGATACAAGAGAATAAGAACCGAATTTGTTTTTGTATGGTTCTTTTCTATCACTATTTTGCTAGTTCCATGAGCAACCCCAAACTTATGTTGCTGCCAAGACGAGAGAACTAACTTCTACCTAACTCCAAAGAGGGTAAAATATTTGTTTTTCTAGGGTAAAATATTTGTAATGTGGTTTGTCACCGAAGAAAAGTGATATTTATTTTTTTACGGCTCAAATTTGGCTAACAAAGGATAATAATATAAGGGTGGCTTGAAAATGGCTCTGGGTTAAACCAATTAATTGCCTTAATGCGTATAAATTAAACCAAGCAGTCAACAGAGAATTAAAGCAAGTTCTAAAAAATAAACAAGTAGACGGTACAATCATAGTATATCGAAAGAAAGTGGTAATACCGTTTGGAAATATTTGGCTCAAATTTTCACTGGCTTAGGTATCTGAAGGGTGAACATTTGTCTTGCGAACATCACCTTCGTCACTCGTCTCGTTGTCTCCCGAACTTCCGCACTTTCAGAGCAATCACCTTTAGTGTTCTTTCTATAAAAGTGTGGAACTCAGATCATAGATATTTATCAAATACTTCGCTGCGATCTTGCCTATAACAGTTAACCATGCACTAGATAATAAACAACAAACAGTTATTCAATTTTTTTTGGCTAAACTACACATTTGGTCCCTTACGTTTATTTTAGATTTCAATTTGGTCCCTTACATTTAAAAAGTTTCAATTCGGTCCCTTACGTTTATTTTAGGTTTCAATTTGGTCCCTTCCGTCAGTTTTTGCACATGTGGCAGACGGTTTGCTTACATGGCAGACGGTTTGCACACGTGGACACGTGGACACGTTACGTGTCCAATTGAAACAGTGGAATAGTGGAATTTGACCGAAGGGACCAACTAATGCAAACGTTGATAACGCAAGGGACCAAATTGAAACTTTTTAAACGTAAGGGACCAAATTGAAACCTAAAATAAACGTAAGGGACCAAATATGTAGTTTAGCCATTTTTTTCAATAAGCATAAAGGTGATTGTTTACAAATGAAATGATATAGTTTGGAATTTAAAAGTACATAAAAATAAAGACTAAATACAAATAAATGGAGCAGCGGGAATGCTCCAAACTACTGCCCGCCCTGATCATCTCCTGGCAGCCCTGCCTCTATATCGGCTGTGAACTCATCTATCTCCTCGTAATCCCAGGCAGTCTGAACCTGGTTCTGATGTGCCAGCATCCTCTGAGTCTTCCTAGTAAAATGCCCCGTCAGATCCTACTGCTGAGGGTACTGCTGACGGTATGAAGGAATAGGATGTTGGGCAAGGTGACCCTGAACTGCATCCATCAGCGGGGGAGAAAATTGAGGCAATCCCCAGTCCATCATGCGCTTAATACTACGCGCAATCATCTCTCCCACCTGGATAGGCTATCCCCTCATCATGCCATATACTGCGAAGGACTGAGGCATAATAATCACTGTCTCATTGGAACAATACTCAAAATTCCTAATACACCAATTTGGCCCATGCCTTTGCGACCGACATCATCTCAGTAGCCTGCAGACGTGCTCGCGCCCCCTGGTTGGTGTAGCGCCAATCTATGCCTGGCATAACAAGCTCATGCAACATATTTGCATACTCCTCATCAGTCATGGTACCATTTCATGCAGCAGCACGTCATAGCCTGACTCCGCAATAATCCTCCTCTCGGAACCCGAAGACTCCATCAATCACCTCCGGAGCATAACTGTTCTCAACTCCTCACACATAGGATGTATAATCATTCTCCTCGTACGCCAAAGCATTGGCGTAGAACTCTTCTACCAAAGACATATTACACAAGCCGATCATATCATTAAAATTCATCCATCCATATCTTTCCGCAATCTGGCGCATCCGTGGAACGAAAGCGATATCAGGGAAGTTTATTCCCCTCTCCTGCACAACCCCCTTCTTCTGGATGACTGCATAATGCTCTCTGGTAGTGGTGTTGAGAAAGCGGTGTGGGGCGGATGATGAGGCGCGGCTTCGTGCTCTTCTGGGTCCCATGGTGAAGTGTTGTGTAGGGAAGGATAGAAAATTTGTGTTTTTGTGGAAAAGGTTGAATTTTTATGAAAAGTATGGATTTTTGTGGGTTAAATTTGGTTTCAGAAGGTTTAGAAAGTGTGAAAGATGAAGAAAGTGAAGGTTTAGAAGTGTATTTGTGAGTTTTGGGAGTCTTTGAAGTTGAGAGGAAATTTCGGCAGAGTAATGACGCGAAAATTGGATGTGAAAAGTGGGGAACCCGTACTCATATATATAGCCAGCACTTGCATCGTGGCCACGATGGGATCCATCGTGCCACGATGCCGCAACGGTAAAAAATTTGAAACTGGAGCGTCTGCATCGTGCCACGATGGGATCCATCATGGCCACGATGCGTGGTAGTTGTGATTTTGAAATTTGAATTTTGGGCATTTTTGTAATTTTGACATTCCTTCCCTTATGAAAATTATTTTTTGGTCTTTTTGAAATATTTCTAAATTTTGTATACTTTAATTTTTGAAAAATTTAAAATGCGAAATAATAAATTATACCTCGGGTTGCTTCCCAAGCAGCGATTGTTTAGCATCACGAGCCTGACGCATTTCCTCCATTACAGAGGATAGGTTTGCATGTCTCTCATATGTGCTGCACAATTTCTTACGAAACATTCATCACACCATTCTTTGTCAAAGTCCGATACTTCGTCTAGCACAACTGTTACAGCATTAGTTTTACGTAACCATCTCCTGACTGCTTCTTTTTGGCGACTTATTTTTCTTCGCAGTTTCCTTGAGACTGGCTTTTTTACCCCCAAACTTGGATTTTGTTGCAATTTTGTGAAGGCTGTTCCACCTTTTAACCCATTCAATGCGAATAATTATTTTTCCGTAAATTTTTCTTTGTAAAAAAAAATCCCATAAATTTTTCCGTTATCAAGAATGGTCGATTCCATAATAGAATAATTTTTCTTTGCCAACTGAAACAATGTCTTCCAACTGAATCAAATTTGTCGAAGAAACTGCTTCTTTTAAATTTACGAGTAAAAGTAAATTATTTGATGTTTTGTAAAACTATTATTATGTATTAATGCGTATTATATTAAAAAAATACATTTTTTTTCTTATGTATGGCTTAAAGCCAGTGTCAGGTTCGGGATTGTAAATGCTTAGTCCAAAATTTGGGTTTGAATCCCATTAATAAAAACTTTTGAATGTTATTTTAATAAATGAAATAACGGAAATTCTAATAAGGATCACTTCGTCAAGTGATCCATGGTGGATCAGTTATAAATAACATTATAACGAATATTAATTTTTCAAAATTTACCGTTGGATTGAAAGTTTATATCATATAGATCACTCATTAAAAAAAAGTTAGAGAAATTAAAAATCATTTGATATGTTATTGAGACTCATGAAGGTTAACATTTTATGAGTTTTTATTAAATACCGTTAATTTTGATAAGTCTCAATAATATATTAAATTATTTTTAATTTTTCTAAATTTTTTTATGGATGATCTATATATCCACCGTAATATTAACTATGAAACAACGGTTGAGGAGGTGCATGATGCGGTGTGGGACTGTGATAGTTATAAAAGTCCTGGGTTGGATGGTATCAACTTTGGCTTTTTGAAGGATTTTTGGTCCGAGTTGAAAGGCGATATTATGCGGTTTATTACGGAGTTCCATCAGAATGGCAAACTGACTCGAGGCATAAACTCAGCTTTATAGCACTTATCCCGAAGGTAGGAAATCAGCAAAAGTTAAATGATTTCAGGCCTATATCTTTGGTGGGTAGTCTGTATAAATCTTGGCCAAGGTACTTGCGAACAGGTTGAGACAGGTAGTAGGCAGTGTAGTCTCTGAGATGCAGTCCACATTTGTGAAAGAGCAACAAATACTTGATGGGATTTTAGTTGGGAATGAGGTGGTGGATGATGCTCGCAGAAGTCAGAGGGATCTTGTTCTGTTCAATGTAGATTTAGAAAAAGCTTACGACTCGGTGGACTGGGGTTACTTAGATGATGTGATGCGCCAAATGGCTTTCCCTTCCTTGTGGCGTAAATGGATCAAAGAATGTGTTGGCACAGCTACGATGTCGGTTCTTGTTAACGGCAGTCCCACGGGGGAGTTTATGTTGGAGCGTGGACTTCGTCAGGGGGACCCTCTATCCCCATTTCTATTTCTTCTAGCAGTTGAGGGCTTGAGTGTATTGATGCGAGCCGTGGTTCGGTCGAATCTATTAACGGGGTATACCGTTGGTTCAGGGGCACCTACAGTTGTTTCTCATTTACAGTTCGCAGACGATACTCTGCTTATGGGGGTCAAAAGATGGGCCAATGTTCGTGCTCTACGGGTTGTTCTTGTTCTGTTTGAGGCAGTGTTCGGGCTGAAGGTAAATTTCCACAAGAGTATGTTGGTTGGGGTTAACGTGGCCGAGTCATGGTTAGCTGAGGCGGCGACAGTTTTAGGTTGTTCGGTGGGGAGGATACCGTTTCTGTACCTTGGTCTTCCCATCGGGGGTGACCCTCGTCGTTTGTCTTTCTGGGATCCGGTGGTGAATAAGATTCGTTCTCGTCTGTCAAGATGGAAAAGCCATTTTCTGTCCTACAGTGGGAGGAAAGTAGCCTGGGTTAAGTGGCGTGATGTGTGTCTAAGGAAGAAGGCTAGGGGTTGAGGGTGCGACAAATGAGGGAGTTTAATACTGCTTTATTAGGTAAATGGTGTTGGCGGCTGTTAGTTGACAGGTCAGGCATGTGGTATCGGGTTTTAGGAGCTCGATATGGTGTGTCGGAGGGGAGGGTGAGGTAGGGCGGGAAGCTTCTTTGTGGTGGAAGGAGATCTCGTGGCTTCAGGATGGGTCAGGCGAAGGGGAGGGTATGGGGTGGTTTGCGGAGGTGGTAGAACAGAGGGTCTGTGAAGGGGTTGACATGATATTTTGGTCTGATCCGTGGTTAGGTGAAGTGCCTTTGAGTGTGTGGTTTTCGCGGCTTTTTTTTTTGGGGGGGGGGGGGGGGGGGGGGTAGATAGGAGGAAAGTAGCCTAGGTTAAGTGGCATGATGTGTGTCTAAGGAAGAAGGCTGGGGGTTGAGGGTGCGACAACTGAGGGAGTTTAATACTGCTTTATTAGGTAAATGGTGTTGGCGGCTGTTAGTTGACAGGTCAGGCCTGTGGTATCGGGCGTTAGGAGCTCGGTATGGTGTGTCGGAGGGGAGGGTGAGGTCGGGCGGGCGGGAAGCTTCTTTGTGGTAGAAGGAGATCTCATGGCTTCGGGATGGGTCAGGCGAAGGGGAGGGTATGGGGTGGTTTGCCGAGGGGGTAGAACTGAGGATCCGTGAAGGGGTGGACACAATATTTTGGTCTGATCCGTGGTTAGGCGGAGTGCCTTTGAGTGTGCGGTTTTCACGGCTTTTTGATTTGTCACTTCATCGTTCGTGTACGGTTGATTGAGATGAGCGCCCTAGGATGGGGAGCGGGAGTGGCGGCGTGGGTGTGGCGTCATCAGTTGTGGGTGTGGGAGGAAGAGATGTTGGGGGAGCTTAGCAGTGCACTAGCTAAATTTGTTTTGCAGCCAAATATTACCGATCAGTGGGTGTGGCGACACGATCCCAGTGGTGGTTACTCGGTTCGTGGAGCATATGAGATTCTTACTGCACAGGACGCCCAAGCGCCGACGGATACATCTGATTTAATTTGGTAGAAACAGGTCCCCTTGAAGGTATCAGTGTTGGCATGATGGTTACTTCGCAATAGGATGCCGACAAAAGACAACTTGGTGAGGCGACATATTATACACCATGACGCGGGCCTTTGCGTGACTGGATGTGGGGGTGTGGAGACTGCCTACCATTTGTTTCTCTCCTGTCCAGTTTTTGCACCCGTGTGGAGCCTTGTCCGATCGTGGGTTGGTGTCTCTTCGGCGGATCCGTTATTGATTCATGATCACTTTCTTCAGTTTGTCTATTCGGCGGCATATCTTCCACCAACCTATTCTCAAAGAAATGATCTTTTTTGTCAACCGTGTTGGATAAATAACTTTAGTCTATTATTATATATAGTGAGATCGACATGGTGACTTGCTAGTATTTTTTTTTTTCTGGTATCAAGTGGTTCCAGCCAGAGCCGGTACTGGGGTGGGGCTGAGGGTGGCCACGACCCTCTCTGAAAAATCATTTATTTTATAAATAGAATATTAATTCAAATATATTATTAATAATTTTAAGTAATTCTATATACATATTTGTACATATATTAATGTAAATATTAATTTATAGTTTTTTTTTTTGGTCAAGTAGCTTAGCGGCTAGAAATTTCACTTTTAAGGTGGATAAGTAAGATGATCGGGGTTCGAACATCAGCCCTCTGCATATATAATGCAATTATCCTACCAATTTATAGTTTATTATTAATGACTATACGGAACTTGACAAACATATTAATTAAAGTATTAGTGCAAATATTAGTCTATAGTCTATTATTGATGATTTCAAGTTATTCAGTATATATATACGTGGAGTATTATTTTAAGTTATATAGTTTAATTTTATAATAACGAACTTTGATTTTGTTTGTCAAAATATAACAGATAACTAATTGAATTTATAATAATGAATAAAATTACCAATTATTTTTACGCAAATGTAATATTACCAATTAAACTAGCATATATAAATATCAAATGATATAAAGAAATATGTTTATTAATATTTAATTTTTTAAGAGAGATAATAGGAGAAAATTAGAATGGGAAATAATAAGTTATAAGTTAACTGAATTAGCTTATCAAAAATAAATTATAAGCTAGTATAAATAAGCTATAAAATCATAAAAATATTTACCAATTAGATTTTTTTTTTCTTAGTATGAATTTATAAGTAATAAAATTTGGAATCGCCAAATAATATCTTTGTATTTTTTACGACTTATATTTTTATATGTAAATTTTGTTTTATCAATTTATATATTAAAAAATATTCATGGCCCCTCCAAATTATTTTTTCTGGTTACGCCACTGGTTCCAGCTCCTTTGTGATCGTCACTGAATCAACTAACAATTGGTACTTGCTAATAAATTTTGGAAACTCTTTTTTAATATTCAATTGCAACTCTTTTATGCTTTCTCTTCTGTTTTGAAACTTCAATGATGTAAGAGAGTTTTATATGACTGCTTCTACCATGGACCATGAACACAAGTGGTTCATGATGGACTATTAGTTTTCAATATTTTTCTTTCATTTTTAACCATTAGATGAATCAATTGCATAGATTCTATTATAGACTTAAAATACTGGATAAATTCTCTTTGTACTACTTTTCTCCTCTGTCCCATCACTCTCAACGTTTCTATTCTCTCTTGTATATATCTCTCTCCCGTCAATTAATCTTCTATTTTCAATTCTTTTTTTTTAAAAAATACCAATTATATTTAATATTAATATTTTATTAATTAATAAACTAATTTAAAGACATGTGTATTCAAACGAGTCCATTTATTTTTATAGCAAAATATATTCATAGGTCCTTTAAGTTTTACGTTTGTAACATATTGGTCCTTTAAATTTTTTAAATAACAAATATATCCTTTAAGTTTTTTAGGTAACAAATAGATCCTTTTAGTTTTGTAATTTGTAACATCTAGGTCCCCCAATTACATAAAAAATAGGACCTAGATGTTACAAATTACAAACTTAAAAGACCTATTTGTTATTTAAAAAATTTAAAGGACTTATTTGCTACTTTTTTTTTTCAAAAGAGACTTATTTGTTACTTAAAAACTTAAAGGACTAATTTGTTACAAACATAAAACTTAAAGGATCAATTGATGCATTTTGCCTATTTTTATTTGATATTTAAGTTTGTCATTGTCTTAAGATATAAAAATATTGTTGGTTTACAAAAGAGCATAGAATCGAACTCAGAATCTCATGCATGTTACCCAAATTTTTCGCCACTAAATTAATATAATGGTTTAGATTAGGGGTGTCAAAATGGATGAATTTGGATTTGATTGCTAATGGATGTATCAAAATAATCCATTAATCCATTAACAATTCATTAAACTTCATTCAAAAAATTCAATCCAATTCATCCATTAGAGATAAAATTCAATCAAATCCATCAATTATCATATTTCCGGTGGATCCATCCAACAAAATTAATTGAATATTATTGTTTAATTTCACTTTTAATAGATAGCTTTGACGATGAATATCTTTAACTGTATGATAATAAAAGTTATAAAAAAAATGATATTTTGAAAATACTTTTCGAGAAGACTACAAAAACATCTTATAATAAAGAAATGAAGATTTTGAGATCATTCAATTGTATGATAATATATTTGACGATTAATATCTTTAGTTCTATGATAATAAAAATTATAAAAAAATATATATTTTAAAATACTCTTCGATATGAATCGAAAAACATCTTATAATAAGAAAATGGAGATTCTAATCTAATTCAAATACATAATTTTGACAATTAATATATTTAATTGTATGATAATAAAAATTATAAAAAAATGATATCTTGAAAATACTCTTCGAGACAAATCCAAAAACATATTATAATAAAGAAATAGAGATTTTGATCTAATTCAAATACATAATTTTAACGATTAATATCTTTAATTTTATGATAATAAAAATTATAAAAATATGGTATTTTAAAAATATTCTCCGATATGAATTCAAAAACATTTTATAATAAGAAAATAGAGATTCTGATCTAATTCAAATACATAACTTTGATTATTTATATCTTTAATTGTATGATAATAAAAATTATAAAAAAATGATATTTTGAAAATATTCTTCGAGACGAATCCAAAAATATCTTATAATAAAGAAATGGAGATTCTGATCTAATTCAAATACATAACTTTAACAAATAATATATTTAATTGTGTGATAATAAAATTATAAAAAAATGATATTTTAAAAATACTCTTCGAGACGAATCCAAAAATATTTTATAATAAAGAAATGGAAATTTTGATCTAATTCAAATACATAACTTTAACAAATAATATATTTAATTGTATGATAATAAAATTATAAAAAAAATTATATTTTGAAAATACTCTTCGAGACGAATCCAAAAACATCTTATTCAAATATTGTAAGAATTGTTTTTTTTAATAACAATAGTGACTATACATAGAATTTAAACAAATAATAAACAATAGTCCCTTGGATTTTCAGAAAATAGTAAACAATAATTCGTTGGATATTAAAATTAGGTGGATGGATTGGATACATCCATTTAATTAAATGGATGGATCTAATCCAATCCGATAACTAATGTTGTTGTTAGTGGATGAATTTGATGGATAATTTAATGAATGGATTAGATGGATAATGAATAATTTTGACACCCCTAGTTTAGATTAGAAAAATACTTATAATAAAATATTTAAAAATTTGTCATAAAGTATAAATGGAATTATTGGACTATTTCTTGTAAAATTTATTTTATTCAAATTATTGTCTTGTATATATTTTTTAATAAATTATAATTTCTTTAATCTTGTAGCTTAATAGTTAGAATTCTACCTTGAATAAATGGAGTGTTCAAAGTCTGACTTTGGCATATAAAATCTAATGTCCTTACCAACGAAATTAAACTCACGAGATTAAATAAATTATAATGAATATATTTTAATGTTTGAATTTGGTTATGTAGTCTAATGACTTGAAATTCCACCTTAAAGGTAAATAAGTGGAGTGTTCGAGGTTCAAACCTCGACTACAGCATATATATATGTTGGAATTTTAATGTTAGAATTTTTAGTAGTAATACCTTTTAATATATTGGACCTGTTTGAATTTGACTTATTTTTAAGCTTATGAAAATAGTTTATGGTTATAATTTATAAATAAACTTATATATTAATTCATAAGTTTTTTTTGCGCATCTTATTTCATAAGTTTTCACTAACAAAAATTATATCTTTATAAATTGTTTTCATGAACTACCTTAAAAAACTTATAATAATACATAAAAATTTATTTATTTGCATAAGTTATTTCGCATAAACTCATAAATAAGTCAATCCAACGGGTCGATTGTGTTTTTGTTTTTATTTTTCTGTTCTTTTATTTTTAAGCTTATAAATAAGTATCTTCTTTTATTAGGTTATTCTTTTTTTATTTTTTATACATATAAGTTTTTATATAGATTGAGTTACTTTCTTTTCATTCAAAAATATAAATTACTATTTTTGAATCGTATCTTTTATAGTGATTTTGTTCATATTTTTATGTGTAAATTTATTTTAATTAAATTTTTATGGGAAGATTTATTTGATGCTTATCTTCTTTTTTTCCTATTTTGTTGTGTTTTTTTTTGTTTAAAGATGTGGTTTTTTATGCTATTTTTATTTGAAGATTTGTTTTATGCTTATTTTTCTTTTTCTTTTTTTGTATTTTTTTTATTAGTTTAGAGTTAAAATTACATTTAAGGGTGTAAAACTCGCAACACCGTTAAAAGTAATAGGGACAAATTTAGATTTTTAATAGTAGTTTCTTTTAATATATTGTAAGTAGATAATTATCAGTAATAAATATTATTCAATTTTTTATGTATCGGCGGTTGGAACTGTTTTTCATGTTGTGTTAAAAAATATTTTAATGCAAGAGCCCATTGTTTTTTTCTAGATATTTAAATTTGATATTATACTAAAGTATTTAAAAATATCTTATAAAATATTTTTAAAATATAACAAATTTTTGTGCAATTTTTGTAAAATTTATAAAATGAATAGGTTTTTAGTATATTTTTAGCTTTATTGTAATTTTACTCAAATAATAATTTATAGTTGTTGAAGAATATGCATAAAAAAAGGAACATAAAACAGTAAAAATGATTAACGCATTAAAAATTGGAACTAAATAATTAAAGCTTATGCAAAATAAGAAGAGTATCCAAAAAATAGGAATCAATATAATAATCTACTATTTTATATAAAAAAAAAACTAATAATCTCTTACTAATCTACTACTAATAATATAAAATAGTTATTTAATGTCAAACAGAAAAGTGTAATTGTATGGAGTAATGATATATTAACATTCAAATTAGTGTGTTATGAATAATTAAATAAAACTTATGTAAAAAGTAAAGAGATTTGAACCATAGCCTTAAGTCTTACATCTTATATATTTGTAAAATGTTTAATTAGAATATTAAAAATATTGGATCTAGCGTTCTTATTTAACTGTCTATTTGATGTTTTAAGCGTACACTTTTTCAATTGCACCATTTGTCACTTACTCTTATCTTTTTCAATAAAACTAATTAATGTTATATATTTGGAAAACAAAAGTTTTTTTTTTTAATTTTCTTTTGGTATATGACATTTTTTTTATACATATAATATATTAAATTTATTGAAAAGAGCACGTGTACGTAAAAAATAGAAATTTATTGGTGGATTAAAATTAGAATATAATAAAAAGATAAAATGGAAAAATACACATTTTTTAATTTAGTGTTACTATTTTAAATGGACATTTAAAAACGAACGGAATGAATAATTAATTTAAATATCAAATAAAAGTAAATGAACTGGTTTAAATGCATCGATTTTTAAACAAGTTTATTGATAAAATATTAATATTAAATAAATTTGGTAAAAAACAAATTAAAAAAGTGAGAATAGAAGAGATTTGCGAGAGACTAGAGAGAGTAGGATGCCTGCTGTGCTGACAAGGGATTGGAAAGATAGTAAAGAGAAATATTATTCAGTGTTTTAATTTTAGGATAGCTTCTATATACTTGATACATGCAATGGTTATGATTGAAAAGGAAAAAGTGAAAAGTACTAGTCCATCATGGACCATTTGATACAAGGGTCCATATTAGAATTAGTCGTTTTATATATACCTCATTTAATTTAATAATTTACTTTCTTTCTTTATAAAGAAAAACACACTATATCCACTAGTGCTTAACCAATTGTTTTTATCTGTTTTTATCGATATTTGTAGATAAATCCCAGTTCCACAATTGCTTTTCTCACGTTCTGTGGTGTCCCCAAGAAACATCTTCTAGTAGTTGTCTTATATGTATGTGATTCAGTGAAAGCAGTCAATCCACTTTCATAAAGCACTGACCGACTCTGTCTGTCTTTCTTTCTTAATCTTTTGTTGAAACGCTAGTAATTATGGATTAAATATATTAGTTTTTTAATAAATTTAAAAAATAATTTTTTATTTGTAATAGTGATCAGAGGAGGTATGTTTTATCTTTCCGGCATTGTTGATTATTTTTTCTGGTTCCGTTTCTATTTTAAATATTAGAGTTATGAGTTTCTTGTTTATAAAGTATTTAACATCTATTTTTCATCCAATTGAAATATCAAAATAATTTCTCTTAAGTTGATTCCATCCATTTTTTTAGTATGTTCCTCCTCAAACGAAATTTTTTTCATCAACTTGCATCGCCATTAAGAATCCATCAATGAGACACGCTGCCAGAACACTTCGATCAGAAAAACTATCGACATAAGAAGTCAGCTCAATCACCGGCTCTAATATATTAAGGGGGTTGGAAGATCATCACATTAGACTTTAAACATCCACAAAATTTTACATCACATCTTAATCTAAAATCTCAAGTCATTAAATTTATATTAGTACTTTCACTTATAAATATCAATATTTTACCGTATAATAAGAATAACAATATAAATTTAAATAACAACATATGTATTGTAAGAAGTATGAGATGAAATTGTTTGTGCAAGAATATGAATGTTATTGTTTACTTGGTGCTTAGTAAACAATTACAAAATTGTGAGTGTGAAGTAATTAAATTTGGCAAAATTATACATTTGATCTTTTATCTTATTTTTTTTAATATTTTGGTCCTTTATCTTTTATTTGTAACACTTTGGTCCTTTATCTTATATATTTGTAACGATTTGGTCCTTTATATTTTATTTGTAACACTTTAGTCCTTTATCTTTTATAACATTCACATATAAACCCTTTTTTCATATTTATTTTTATTAAAAAAATGCTGAATTTTATTTGTTAAGATATTTTTTATTAAATTTAAATAAAACTCATAATTTTGTTGAATATGTTCATCATCTTCATCAATTCTTTCATATCTTCATGTTCTTTAAAGGACCAAAGTGTTACAAATAAAAAATAAATGACCAGAGTGTTACAAAAAGATAAGATAAAAAACCAAAATATTACAAATGAAAGATAAAGGACTAAATTATTATTAAAAAAAAAGAAGATAAAAGACCAAACGTGTAATTTTACCATTAAATTTTAATTTGAAATAAAATTGTGCATGTTTCTTTCTTGAATTTGAACTTATCAACTAAAAGATCCAAATAAGTTTTTACGGTACAATTCGCTTGGACATATCCCAAATATACAAGTTAAAGACTTAAGAAAAAAAAATGTTTTATAAGAAATATTTTTTTAAGATATTGTATGACCTTTAATTTTTTAACTTGTGTTTTAAGAACATAAGTTATCATTTTTTTTAATATAAAAAAGGAAGAAAAAGGAAAAAAGATGATTTGCAATATTATCAATGAAAATCAATTTTTTATTTTTTTTATCAAGTAGTTTAGAAATTCCATCTTAAGGTGGATAAGTAGAATGTCCGACCTCTTGCATATATAATGTAATGTCTCTGGCAACTGAGTCAATCTCACGGGACAATAAAAATCAAATCTAAGACCTCATAGATATTACTCAAATTTTCATCGCTGGATTAAACACTACTAAAAAATTGCAATTTAGGGAAGGAATTTAGGGAGGGACTCATTTCCCTCACTGTTAGTGACAGATTTGGAGAGGGATTTTTTAAACTTAAATAAAAATTAAATCAGTGAGGGAATTTATGACGGATTCTATTATGTCCAATTCTGTTAAATGTTTGTGAGGGATTTATTGACGAATTATTTCCCTCTTTAACAATTCCGTAACAAATTCCCTCCCTAATGACTATATACATTTGTGAGGATATTAATTTCCATCACAAACAACATTTTTTTTATTTCAATATATTTTATTTAGATATTTAAAAGTTTTTAAGTTTTTTTTTTAAATAAAAAATTGATTGAAAATTTGGTACCAAATTATACAAAACGCATAATCACTATTCACTCGAGCTTCACCGCGAGTTTCATCTCGTGCTTCACCGCAACTTGATCGAGCTTCACCGCAACTTCATCGAGCTTCACCGCAACTTCATCGGAGCTTCATCTTCAATCGCAACTTCATCTTCACCGCAGCTTCATCTTCGCCAGGTAATCAGCTTCTTCTTCATCCCTATTTCCTTTTGTTTTCTGTTTTATCGTCGCAGCTGCATCGGAACGTAAATGCGTTGTTATTACGCCGAAATTTGATTCATGCCCTAATTGAACTTGCAATTGTAAATGAAAACCCTAATTGAACTTGTTTTGTTTTTGTTGTGAAATGTTAGTTTGAACTTGTTTCGTTGTTGCTGAAACTAGTTATTTCGGTCATTGTTGTGAGATGTTATTTTGAACTGGTTTCGTTGTTGTTGCTGAAATTTTTAAAACCCCTAATTGAACTTTTGTTGTTGCTGAAATGTGATTTTGGATTAACTTGATTTTGTAAATTTGATTTGTTGAAATTGAGTTTCAATGTCTTTTAAGCTTAAAAACAAATTTCGTAGAGACCTGATTAGTTGGGACTACCAAAGTAGAGCTAGGGGAAATGCAGAGGCTAATACACTCTGATGTGGATGATGGCAGGAGCTATTATGATTAGTTAAGTGAAAGACTAAAAAGGTAAGGAGGAAGGTTAGCCTGTTGGGCGATGAAAGGGATATGAGAAAAATAGTGGGAATTTAGGAGGGAGTGGAATTGTGGGATCTTTGAACATTCAGGAAATTATTCATTCTTTACACAGGTCCCTATCATTGATTCTACACCACCTTGGGCTAGAATTCCGAATTTGGTTTTGATTAAAAAAAATCACTCTTCTTTGCTGATTTGAGATCAGTTCTGTCAATATATTATATCTGCTTGATAGTGTGTTGTTTACACTTCATCTTTCTGTATTTCTATTAACACATCATTACATCTTTAAGTTATCCAGAAGTTGTAACACTTATCCAGAAGTTGTAACACTTGAATCAAATTCCAAACACTACTTAAGATTTCTATGTAATATCCCTTTTATAGTAACAAGTTTGTTTTCTATGTATATCCACAAGTATTTACCAACTCAGGCTATAAGTACCACTTCCACAATCTATAGTGTCATTGCTAATAATCCCTTTAGAAGTCAGTGATTCAATCTCAAATTCAGCAAATATGTCCAACTGTAAAAAAAGGATACGATTTAATTCAATCTTTTCAATGATATCTTTAACTATTTATTGTAGAGATAGAAATAGTTTGATGAGATAATAAATATTAAATGAGATTATAAAAAAAAAATTCAGCAAGTTAGTTCCAGTCTTATTGTCATGATGTGTTACTTTATTTAATTTACATGATGTGCTTAGTTACATGTTATTTAGCCTTGATTCATTGATTGTGAGACTGGTTAGCTTTTCTTTTTCTTTTTCTCATTTTTCTTATTCAGCCAATGTGAGCTTGAGTTTATTATTAGCACATTGGATTTTTGTTTCAACCGATGATTTTCAACAATGCCTTGTTGACACTAATAGCGCAACAGAAGTATTACCAAACCCTTTCTTGAACCAAATTGATGATGATGATGATGATGATGATGATGAGGAGGAGGAGGAGGAGGAGGAGGAGGAGGAGGAAGAGGATGAGGAGGAGGAAGAGGAGGAGGATGAGTATGAGGATGAGGAGGAGGATGAGTATGAGGATGAGGATGAGAATGAGGAGGGGGAGGAAGAAGAGGATGACTACAGTGGTGAATAAACTTAAGAGACAAATTCTTATGATCTTTTTTTTTAACAAATTCTTACATGTTATTCCTATAAAACTTATGGGTTCAATACAATGCTTCATCTGTTATAGGAATGCAAATGAGTGATCTCTTATGAATATTATTGATAATTTATATTATTATTTGTGCTTATGTTCAAATATTTGCTTGTCTGCTAACTTGTTTTTGTAATATTCAATTATCTACTTTTACATGTATATAGATGACAGACAATAATAACCCAAATCGTAGCGGAAGAGGTACTGGTAGAAGTATCAATAGAGGTAGGGGAAGCGGGAGAGGCAGGGGCAACATTACTTGGCCACAACCTTCCGCATTACATACACAAATAGATACCCAACCACCTCACTCTAATGGGCAATCTACACACCTTCCAACATCTCAGACACCTTCTAATGTCCAACCTTCCCACTCTACTCCAAATCCAGATATTTCTTCGGCACCCAGCCTTTCAGTCCCATTAGGTGTTACATCTGGTAATGGTTTGCATGCATCATCATCTCGTGATAATTCATATCCAAAAACTGGGAGTAAAGATAGTACTGATGGGCGTATATGGATCCGCCCAGGACCAAAATTAACGTAAGATTTTATAAGCCTTTTCCTCTAATTCTAGAATAACTTGTATATTACAACTTGTTTTATATTTTTTTATAGACTTGAGCCTTCTGTTCAACCCACACGTGAAATTACAAAGATTATTAAAAGTAAGTTTGAAGGCTGTTGGGCAAATTATGGAGAGATAAAGAAGAAAAATGAATGTCTTGTGGAGCTATGGTATAAGGAGTTTCAGGTACTTGATTTTTCTAGAAGTCATCATTTATGTTGTATTCAATTCTGATCTCATGTAATTCTCAATGAATTTGTTCTGTTTAATGAGTTTGTCTTTGTTTCTGTTGTTTAAGAGTAGCCTAAATTTAGAGGCTCATAGATTGGTTGGTTGGTGTAACAAATTCTGCAGGTTCAAAAACATGGATGGGGACAATCCCATACTACTGTAACTCTATTGTACCAATGGTACCAGTTTCAATTTCAAAGAATTGTTTACCATGAAAAAAGAAAATGAAATAGATCAATAGTTGTTATGACATTGTTTGAAACTCTAGAGAACTGAGTTAGTCGAATTGATTGTTGGAACTTGGAAGTAGACATTGTTCGCTGTATATATGCTAATTTAATGCTGATTTGTACAGCAGTTCCCTTTAAAAGTTCTCTCATACCTAATTAGTTTTCCTTCCTAGTAAACTTAACTAATATATTTTTAACTTAACTTACATTGTTTGTATGACAGAGAAAGTATAAGTGGCTTCCCGAGCATGAGCATGACATTAAGAAGGCATTTGATCATAAGGCTTCTGATTTGTACAGTAGTGCAATGTATAGGGTACGAAGAAATATTGACCCAGGGGATTGGATCCCTACTGAAATGCGTGAACAACTGGAATTAGCATGGAATGAAAATAGTTGGAAAGCCAAGTCACAAGTTAATACGCATAATAGAAGATCCTCTGATGCTCCACTACACACTGGAGGGTCAATTTCCACAACTGAGCATTTTAAGAGAATGGTAATTAAATTAGATTTTTTAGGTTAATTTCAGTTTTAATAAATGCTAATCTATTTATTTTCAATTTTAGAAAAAAGACTCAAATGTGAGTCCAACCTGTTGGGCTCTATTTCAAAGGACACACAAAGTAAAAGGTGATCCTTCAAAGTGGGTATCCACCAAATCTGAGAAGGTTGCGGTAAGTTACATCGTTAATTGATAGGATTAGCGATTAAGTTAGCTAGTAGTTTGAACTCTGTAGTGACATTGATATGGTATTTAGTTTTCTCTTCATGGTGAACTTGTTTGCTTTGTTCAAAGAAGTTATATATGCTTGATGCAGTTAAGCATTTTCTTTACTTCAAATACTGTTTGTATTAATTCAGACTTGTTTTCACATGATGTAACACATCAATTAACTGTGAACTTACAAAAGTGTGATCTTGAGCATTTTCTGTAAAATTAGTATTTATTTTAATTTTTTCAATTACTGCAGCAGAGACACTAGAGCATTATATTTTGATAAATATCATTGTCTAGATAAATAAATATTGTACTACTCTTAATCATGTAGCTATAGTTATGTATATAGCAATTTTTGATGTTGCACTGTATAGGTCAAAGTAGCATGTATACAGTGAGCTATTAAATTTAACTCACAAGAGCCTCTTTGACTGGTGTTACATTCTACCTTTTAAACTTTTCTCATGTTTGCATTACTGAAAACTGGTGATTAATTTCATTTTTATTTTGGTGTAAGAATTAATACCAACTTTAATTTTTCAGACTGATTATGAAAAAAGGATTCTAGAAAGGGACACACAAGAAACACCAAGAGATGATGTGTCTAGTCATCAATCAGACAACAACATCTTCTTAGATGTTGTAGGAGGAGTTGACAAGAAGGGACGTGTATTTGGTTTGGGTCCTGAGGCAGGAAAATACAAGCCTTTTGTATCTTCCACATCTAATGGTATCTCACTATCTGAGTATGAACATATGAGGGATGTAATTTCTAACTTGTCAGCTGAAAACATGACACTTAAAAATCAGTTGAAGACTCATGAGGACTTGATTCGTGCATCACAAGAGGAGTCGATTTCAACCCGAGAGGAGTCACGTTTGGCTCGAGAGGAGTCGCGTTTGCTTCGAGAGCAGTTCCAACAATTTATGAAGAGTTTTTCTCTAGGGCATTCACATCTACCTCCACGTCCGGATTCAACTACTTAATACATGATTGTTTTGAGAATTTTACTATAAGCATTTAGCTTTGAAAATAATCCTAGCACTGTTGGTTATGGTTTCAATGTATTTTGGTGTTGGATACATAGAATATTGTTGGTTATGGTTTCAATATGTATTTTGGGAGGTGGGAACTCGGATGCAAATGTGTTTTGAGAAAGAATGACATGTTTAACATGGTTTTATTTGATTTAATATGTTCAATTTAATTTTTTGGCAGGTTTAACAGTTTTTGTTTGATGAGTAATGTATTTTGATACTAAATGAAATCTCATAAATGCTAAAGAAAATAAATGTGTAGAAAATTTTAAATTTGGCAAAAAAAAAAAAAAAACCTCTTTGCGACGGAACAATCTGTCGCTAAATCTGACACTCAAATACCTGTTTGGGACGGAATTTCCAAACTGTCACTGATTAGCGACGGAATAGCTGTTTATTTTAACCCATTATTTTGTGACGGATTTGAAATATCTGTGACGGAAAAAAGGTCATCGCAAGTAGCGACGGATAAAGAAATCCCTCATAACCAGTTTGCGACGCCAGTTTTTGCTACAGATTCTGGCTTGTCACAAATTCCGTCTCAAATCATATTTGTGACGGAAATTCATCATTTTGTGACGGATTTCTTCCCTCTCTAAAAATAAATTTTCTAGTAGTGAAACTTGAATGAGAACAAACAAAGATGTCAACGAGACGGAGATTGAGCGGATGATATTTTATGACTCCTGCCCCACCATCGAAAGTATTCCTCATCTCCGTCCCTATTCCCTACTTCGGAGAGTATTCTTCCTGCATATCCCCACAGTTCCCGCGGATCGAGATCCCTCAAACTTAAAAAAACTATCACATTTGTATTACTTTCAATCAAACTAGTTGTAAAAAATAGTAAAACTTAATTATAAAACAAGTAAAAAAAAAATATTATTGTGAGTTTTGTGATAGTAATAAATATCATATATAAACAAATCATATGTATACATATATTGTGTGAAAATATAATTAAAAATAATTTATAAAATACTTAAATATACATTTATAAATATTATTTTAATAAAATTTTCTAGGACAAAGTCTTCGCGGAGCGTCCCCATCCTCAAACCTCTTTCGGGAAGATTTTCTCTCCATCCCCAAAGGAAAAAAATTTCCACCTTTAAATCTTCAAACGAAATAATCTTCACATAAATCTCCATTTACGGATGAAATTGCTACCCAAAAACAAAAGAAAATATAATAAAGTGCAGTTCAGTTTCTTATGGGATTGGAAAGAGGAGCACATGGTGTCATGTACACTGACAGACTGTCCTTGCCCTTTTGACGGGAAAATGTTTATTGCACTATTTTGTTGGAGCAATATTTATTTCAACATATATAAATATAAAATATAAAAATATATATTTAGATAATACTGTATATATTTTTAATAGATATGACACTATTTATTTTAAAGGTAAAATCCACCAAAATTCTAACTATTAAATTGTTTGATAATTTCTTTTTTATTTATTATATTTGTGCTTGATGTTTTTTATTTAGATTTAGATGTGGCCAATTTTTATTTATATTTGTACTCAAACACGTATTGCTTCGGTATTTTGTTTAAGGCTTTTTATTCATCCTTGATGCATTGGTAAAATATGATAGAATATGATAGATAATGTTTCACTTCTTTCTATGATTAATAAATTATTGGCTGGAGTTCAATTTTTTAAAAATAATTTTCAATCAAATTTTATTTATTTTATAGTTAAACTTTAAATTATCGATTCTTTTCTTCTAAGAATCAAAGAGTTAATAAGAAAAAAAATATTGCCTTAACAGTCTTACCATTCAAAATTTATTCCCCACAAAATTTATTCCCCACTTTATCAAACGGTACACACTTTAATTAGTCAAATTGTGTTAAAGAGAATGTCTTGTGTGAAGTACCATGATACTTTTGCACCATATTTAGAGTTCAGACACACAAAAAAGGTAAAAATAGGAGAAGAAACAATTAAATAACATAATTGTATGTGTTTAAATAATTATTTCTTTTTAAAAAATAAATAAATAAATTATTATTTAGGGTCGTGACCAATTAAATATTTGTCATTTTTTATCTTAAGATATTGTAAAATGTTATTTATATAAATTTTTAATTTTTTTGGTGATAATTTCTTTTTAAAAAATAAATAAATAAATTATTATTTAGGGTCGTGACCAATTAAATATTTGTCATTTTTTATCTTAAGATATTGTAAAATGTTATTTATATAAATTTTTAATTTTTTTGGTGATAATCATCTAGTTTTCAAAGGAAACGACTCTGATAATCCAGTATTCGGCCACGAGATAAGTAAAGTTCAACTGCGACATAAGTAAAGTTTGGTCAAGAATTGTTTCCACAAAAAATCGAATTCGGATTTTCTCGAAAAATTCATCCTAGGATGAACTCATTAATTAACTACTTTATTTAGTAAAAAAATTATTTGCAAGAAAGAAATTAAAAAAATTTATGTGACAATATTTAATACTTATAAATTATAACTACGAACATTGCTATAAGTGTTAAATATTTTCACATAAAATTCTTCTTTTTCTTTGAAAAAAAATCTTACTAAATAACATTTTCCTATAACCACTTTCCATATATGGTTAGCCAATTACGGATTGGTCAAGTTCTCTATTTTTATGGATTTTTTTTTGAGCTAAAAGAGGGTTAACGCTCTGGATTTCTCTTACTTATGAAATTTTTTCTTACAAAATTTACTATGCTCTAAAATATTTGTTATTAATATCAATTAAAAATAATTATTTGAAAGAATTCATATATAAATCTAAATCAAAATGATTTTTCGTTAGATATTATTTGTCTGGCTATATATCTAACTCCGAATTGTCAACTGAACCCTATTAATCTAGAAATTGGAGAGTTAATTTAATGATATATAATTTTTTAAAGCAACTGAGTGCAGATTTCAAGCTAAATAGATTAAAATAATACAAATTATGGAGGATAATATAAAAACCTGACCCAACCAAGTATAGAGAGATTGATAATATAGACAGTTTTACTACAATAAAAATGGTTCAAGGGTAAAATTAGCCTGCCTTGTTCTAATGTGAAGACTAATTTTTTAATATCGAGAGATTGATAATTAAATATAAAATTCCAACGTTGACAAATTATACATAACTTCAATAATTGAAAATGTTGTTAGTTCTTAATTGTAAAATATTTTTTGTAGTCAATCAAATATTGACATAGTCCTATGATTGAGTTGAACTCATTTAATAATTTATCTTGACAAAAATTCATTTGGTGTTAGTATTCCTTTAAATGAATTCCTGCAATTCTTTAATTGATGACGATTAGTGATCGTTAGCTGGAAGGGTATAACATACTTAATGTTCTAATTAAAAATGACCGTTGATTTGAATAGAAGACGTCAACAATTTTTGTTTGTTTTTTTTGTTTTTGTTTTTGTTTTTAACCAATTAATTTTTAAGAAATGATCCAACAATTTTAAAATTCGGTTGCGAGGTAAAAAAAATCTAATTAATAATTGTCTTTATTTAGAATCAAATTTGGGTTTTCTGAAACAATTCATCTTAGCTAGAGGTGTTCATATATATATATATATATATAAAAGAGATGGAAATATTACACTCTTTTTTTCCACTCTTATAAAAATAAAGGGCTAAAATGAAATTTTGGTCCCCCTATTTTTAATTTTTAAGGAGGATTAAAACTTTAAAAAATTAAAAATAGGGGACCAAAATTGCATTTAAGCCAAAAATAAATTTAATTTATACTTGTCTTTTTCTTTTTGTTGATCTGCTAGTATTTGTAGAACAATCTCTGAAAACTAATACTCCCTCTGTTCCAAAATGTAAGTCACTTTGAGAAAAAAAAAATTGTATCAAATTATATGTCACTTTACATTACCAATAAAACATTTAATGCTCTTTTTTTATTATAGCCTTACTATTTATTTCTCTTTCTTCTTTTTATTCTTCAATTATCTTTTTCATACCATTAATGAGAGACAAGTTTTTAAACTAACTCATAATTTCTCTTTTCTATACAACAATTATTATTTTTCTTAATTTATGTAAAATAACCAAAGTGACTTACATTTTGGAACGGAGGGAGTATCACTTAGGGCCCGTTTGACCTAGCTTATTTTTGAGCTTATGCAAACAGCTTATGCAATTTTTATGTATTATTATAAGTTTTTTAAGTTAGTTTATAATAAATAATAAAATATCTTATAAAAATTCAATTTTCACTAATTTGAACTTATAAAATAGCATAAAACCTAATTTATATTGCATAAGCCATTTACATAAGCTCAAAAATAAGCTAGGCTAAACGGACTCTTAAAATCATTTAATATTAATGATAAAAGATAGTGCTCACATGACATAAACTTTTATTTCTCCAATAAAAAGAAAAAGACACACAACTTATACTACTTTGTTACTTTTCACATGTCCATTTCCAAAATATAAATCAGATTCTATCCTCTTTTAAGTTATGAATGAATGAATCTAACTGCAATAGTTATTAATACATTATCCAATTATAGCTACCACTCTCTCTATCAATAATGACACCAAGATCAGTAGATCACACCACTTGTGAAACATTACTGTAATATAAATGCCTCTATCTTTGTCCTTTTCTATGGTACACCATTTTGAACTAACTCTCTTGTCTTCACTCAAACATCATTAAAAATCTTCAATTTCTGCACAACCAGTTATTTGTTTGTCCTTAGTTTTCTCTATCTGATTCTCTTTTGTTTAAATTTTCATTCTTTATCACTTTAACTTTCTTTATTCCTTCTTTTTTTCTTGGTTGATTCTTGTAAGTTGTATTATACTATTGCTTTGTAACTCTCTCTCTCTCTCTCTCTCTCTCTCTCTCTCTCTCTCTCTCTCTCTCTCTCTCTCTCTCTCTCTATCTCTCGTGTGTATAATATCTAAGAAGAAATATAATGCATTGTTTCATCTTTTGGAACAAAATTCTCTTCTTGGTTATTTCCTTTTGAAATTCTTAATGTATGTTACTATTGAAAATCTTTGAACTTTGAAGGATTTATATATTATTAGTCTTTTGACATATCAAACATTCTTGGTGTTTTTGTTTTTTGTTTTGTTGTTTTGTTTTCACTTTTGAATTGAGTAGTTGCCAATTTCTTCTTCTATGTTTGATGCTTACTATATGGTTTTAAACTGCGGTCTGCATCTGCAATTGCGACCACAATATAAAAGATTTTGAGGTCTCTGCAACGAGGTGCAAAATTTTCCAAGTTGGTAATTCAATGAGGTACTTTTATTTTCATCTTTTAGTTCTTTCATGGTGTTTATTGTTCATCTCAAATACTCATGAGCTAGAACAAGATCAAACACAAGCTTTGTTACAATTAAGAACTTATTTAGAACATCCTTCTTCATTACAAATTATGGAAAATTACAATAATGACCTTTGTTACCTTCCTTTATCTTCAAATTTTAGCATTAAATGTGAAGATAATTCAATAATTGAGCTCAAAATGTTTGGTGACAAATCTATAAAACCATTAAGTTTTAATGGATTTGCAATTCCAAATCAAACACTATCCAAAAATTTCTCAATTGATTCATTTTTCACCACATTGACAAAGTTGAAAACCCTTAAGGTTCTAACTTTGGTTTCATTAGGAATTTGGGGGAAACTTCCTAATCAAATTCATTCTCTCACTTTTCTTCAAATTTTGGATTTAAGCTCAAATTTCCTTTTTGGCACAATTCCACCAAAAATTTCAACAATGGTAAAGCTTCAATCACTAACACTTGATGAAAATTATTTCAACACAACTATGCCTAATTGGTTTGATTCTTTGTTTAATCTAAGTATCTTGAGTTTGAAGAAAAATCACTTAAAGGGTTCATTTCCATTTTCACTATGCAAAATCAAGAAACTTCAAGTTATATCTTTCTCACAAAATGAACTCTCTGGTGAATTACATTCTCTCAATACTCTCGATGGTTTACATGTTTTGGATTTGAGAGAAAATCGTTTCGAATTTGAACTACCGGTTCTACCGAAATTTGTGGTCACGGTTTTGTTAAGCAATAACTCGTTTTCGGGAGAGATACCGAAGAAGTTCGGAGAATTGAATCATCTTCAACATTTAGACCTTTCTTCGAATCGTCTTAAGGGCACACCTCCATCGGCTTTGTTCTCTTTGTCGAGTTTAAGTTACTTGAATCTAGCTAACAATGTGCTAAGTGGAGAATTTTCGGATAAACTTCATTGCGGCGGAAAACTTGGTTATGTTGATATTTCTAGCAACAAGTTAAGTGGTTTACTTCCTTCTTGTTTGGTGAATAGTTCTAATGGTAGAGTTGTTAGATATGCTAGAAATTGTTTATCTTTTGAGTATAAGAATCAACAAAGAGGTTCTTATTGTAAGGAATCGGGTTTAAGATGGAAGAAATTCAAGGAATGGGAAGTGATTGCATTAGGGGCTATTATTGTTGGATTTGTTCTTGTGGTTTTGGTGTTTGGTGTTTTGTTATGTAAAAAATGTGATTTAAGAAAGAAAAATAGACATGATTTGTTGCCGAATTTTGTTCAAGATAAGTCCGCAGCCGGTGTTTCATCAGAAGTTCTCGCAAATGCAAGTAAGTATTTAAGTTACTTAATAATGTTTTGTCGGTTTTTAATTGTGGTTATGGTTAAGCCGCAGTCCTTCTTGCGAGAAATTGCTTAAAAATATGACTAATGTGGCCACAATGTGTCCACAGAGACACATTGCCGCCACAATATAAGACTTTTGTTGCATTTATGTTGCAATTCATGATTAATGGTTACGCCGCAGTCCTTCTTGCGAGAAACTGCTTAAAAATATGACTAATGTGGCCGCAATGTGTCCACAGAGACACATTGCGGCCACAATATAAAACTTTTGTTGCATTTATGTTGCAATTCATGATTGCCATTGTAACTGTGAAGTTATTGCCATTGCATTTATGTCTGATTCTTTATTTTTTACAGGATTTATTTCACAAGCAGTGAAGCTAGGGACACAAACTACTCCAAACTGTCGACAATTTTCAATTCAAGAGTTGAACGAAGCCACCAAAAACTTTAGTTTGTCAACTTGTATTGGTGATGGCTCCATAGGGAAGGTATACCTTTCACCACTAGAAATGATTTTAACCGAACTGATGTTTTTTTAACCGAACTATACTGCAATGAAAAGAACCTAATTGTGAATGACAGTTCAGGAACTGAACTAAAATGAACTGTCAGTCACAGTCGGTGTTTTCGGCGCAGTTCGGTTTGGTTTTTTAAACAGTCCTATGTATAAGTATAATGTGCATCTCTTATAAATCTGCTATAATATTTCAGCTATATAAAGGTAAACTAGAGAATGAATGTTATGTGATGATAAGAACTTTGGTTCTGTCAAAGAAATGCTCAATTCAAAATCTTAAAGCTAAGTTGGATTTACTCTCAAAGCTTCAACATCCAAATTTGGTTAGTCTTTTGGGTCATTGCATTGATGGTGGTGTACAAGATGATTCAAGCACCCAAAAACTTCATCTTGTATATGAATATGTACCAAATGGTGATTATCATACTCATCTATCAGGTTAGTATGACATTCTTGTATGCATAATATTATTCATTCTTCCTATTTTTGCTTACATCTCGCTCCGCTAAGCTCAAGTGTCGGCTCGGCTCACAGCTCACTTATCAGTAAATATGAATCATACTCAACAATAGACTCGGCAAATTTACTAAAATAATCTGCATTATCTGTTTAGTTATAACATAATTATTTTGAGTAAACAGTTATTTTGATGCCTACATGTGTGAGACCAGGGCCGGCCCAGATCAGGTGCAACCAGCTCTATGGTGTCGTGTCTCAAAATTTTGTGCGCCAAACTTTTAGCAGTAGATATTAAATATTAGATATGTTCATGATGAATCAAATGACCAAGCGGTTATGTTGACTAATTTTAACTCATAGTCCTCAACGTATCAAAATTACAAATTGATTGTATCTTGATTGTAATTTGATAGACCAAACTAATTAATTAATAGTTTTAAGCCTATTAATTAATAGAAGACACACTCAATGACTAACTAGCGAAAAACAGATTTGATGACCAAACTGACTAACGAGGAATAAATTCGAGGATGTTTTTGCAATTTTGGTTAATTTAGGGACTATAGTGATAGCGGTTGACACATTCAAGAACTAAAATGACGATTTGTTTGGATGATTTTTGTACATCATATCTTTTGTCTTCAAGTTTAAATTTGCTAATCTTTCTACATACAAATAATGCAGAATATTCTGCAGAGAAAGCACTTAAATGGCCTGATAGACTGGCGATTTTGATCGGAGTTGCAAAGGCAGTTCATTTCTTACATACCGGTGTTATACCAGGATGTTTTAGCAACCAATTGAAGACAAAGAGTGTGTTACTTGATGAACACTGTATTCCAAAACTAAGTGACTATGGTATGTCCATCATCAAAGAAGATATTGAAAAGTTTGAGGTATGTTTTAATCAATCATTCAATACAATATTGCTTTTTTATCATGATCTAATATTATTTTTTATCATTGAGTGACTCTTTTGCCTTCTATGTTTGTGTATAGACAAAGGGTGAGAAGAAATCAAAATCATGGTATGATACTATAACTTTTTACATTTCAATTACATTTTCCTTCACTCTATCTAATCCAAGAAACACGGACACCAAACACAACACTAGTACTGATACATAGACAAACGGTACTAATTTAAAGAAATGAAACTGAATGAATGTAACTACACATGTCAGTGTTGTGTCAGTGTCATTTTTATGCTTCAATGCATTTGTGTATCCTTAACAAATTAATTGTTCTTTTTCTTCTTCCAGTCAAAGTACAAAAATGGATAATGATGTTTACAATTTTGGATTCATAATGTTGGAATCACTTGTTGGACCCATTACATGTGACAAAGGTGAATCATTTTTCCTAAATGAAAAGGTTAGTTAAAAACTTCAGCAAAAATCTGTCTCCTATATATGAAATGTGGTGATGATTTTTTAGTGCCAAATTTTTTCTTCATTCTTATTGATTTTGATTGTTCCTATTATTAGTTCCTAAACATCTCAAATATCTCATGGCGATTGGCGAGATGTTTAGGAACTAATATAATAAAGACCAATAAAAATGAATAAGAATGTATTAAACTTTTTAACAAATACATTGGAGGTGTGTCTCAACACCGGTAATAATTGGATGCACGCGTTGAACATTTTTACACTGACGGTGCATTCAATTAAACTATATTTATAATGATGTGAAATATTCGATGTTTTTTCTTCCATTGTAAGTTGGTAATTGGAGAAGAACTAGTTTTTATCTATAAGAACTCACTTAAGAACTATGATATAGATGCTCTAAGTTATTATGATTAAATTTGAGAATAAGTTATTAATTGATGAATTAAGAACATGTTGTGAACTATATAGGCATCTTTTGGAAGTCAAGATGGAAGAAGAAAGATTGTGGATCCAATAGTGTTGACAACTTGTTCTCAAGAATCATTATCAATTGCAATATCTATAACAACCAAATGTATATCTCAAGATTCTTCATCTCTTCCTTCTTTTGAAGATGTTTTATGGAACTTACAATATGCAGCTCAAGTTCAAGCCACAGCAGATGCAGATCAAAAATCAGATTAAGATTTAAACATCTTAGGTGCATAGAAAGAAATGAGAGATTTATTAGTAAAAAATACTATCAAGATGTTGATCATTATTGCAAATATAGAAGTAGATATAGTTGTAAAAATGTTTGTACCATTCTTATGTTTCTTATAGAATTTTGGTAGGATTGAAATAGTTAGAATATATCTTGTATAATATTTCAGATCGAAAACATGTTCAGTGTTCGATATGTGTTGGATGTTAAACTCTGACTCCACATTAGTACCTACAATTATATTTAGTTACTTTTATTTTCTCAAATTATTGTGAGTATCTAGATATTTCTAACGCCTCCAAATGTATAAACAATAATTTCATTGCACCAACACTTCCTTTTAAAAGTTTAATTTTTTGGATTAAAAGTTTATTTTGTTTTAATTAAAAATAAATTATTTTTTCATAAAAAAAATATTATAACAAACTGACTTTGAGAATGTTTGAATACCAGTTTGCTTGAGAAATTAATCTATCCAATCTTGCACGACGGAGAAATACTTGCATTTACATAAAAATATTGAGAATGTTTAAAACTTGTCATTAAATAATAATAATAATAATAATAATAATAATGATAATAATAATCGTTAATTTCCCTCGTTGTTACGATTTTGGTGTGAAGCCCTTTTATATGTAACAAGAGAATCACTAAATCACAGAGTTTCAATTCACATGAAAATAAGTTTAACATCAGTACAATTCTTCCTGACTCAGGCCTTAACTCAGACCTTAACAGATTTCTAGCATTGTCAAAATATTTTCATCATCTTTCAATGTATAGGTAAAATCACTAGTTTTTACCATTTATTAACGATGAATATCAAATTGAGTTTAATATTTTTTCCATTGCATTTCAAGATTTCTAAACTAAATTTGTCTTCATTTCATTTCTAGTATGATCAAGAAATGGAACAAGATCAAGAGAAAAGAAAGAGAGTGCTATACACATAGTCTCTAATCACGTATTTCATGAGAGGACTAAACACTTAGAAATTGACTGTCATATAGTAAAGGACTCGACAAATGAACAAGTTGTTGATTTTTTTACTAAGCCTTTGGTCTCTCCAAAATTCAAATATTTCATATCTAAGTTGAACATGATCAACATCTTTCATGGTTCAATTTAAGGGAGGGTATTGAAGCAAATATTGAAAATTGAAGAGTAACTTGTCTCGCAAGTTACAGCTATAGATTGACAGTTTCACAATTGTCATTGAGCTGCCATATAACAGAATTTGCAACTGTTAGTTAGTTTCAGTATTGATTGTTGTAACTAATTTTCCTAACCTTTACACAAATGTAAGAATGTCTATATAAGACTTGTACATAGATGATTCTAAGATACCATTTGGCGTAGCTTATTTTAGACTTTTTTAATTAATAAAAGGAGAAGCTAGGTCAAACGGATTTTTAAGAAACTCTTGATAGAAGAAAAAAATTGCTTAATTTTTATGAGTAAAATACATTGATAAAAGATATTTGAAGGTAAAAAAAACAACAATTACCAATCAATTTACCTTTTTTTTAAAAGGTCTTATTTTTACTTTTAGCTTTCAGATACCTTTTAAGACCTAAAAAAATTGGGCCAAACAGACTCTAGTAATGAGAATTGAGCCACTTTCTCTATGATTTTCATTCTTTCTTTGTTCTGAACGTACTATCGGTACTACATTATGTCTCAATTGGTAATTACAAAATTTAAATCTTACAAATTTTAAAGTTTTTTTTGTTGGTAATTACAAATTAAGTTTAACAAATTAGTTTCATTATTATGCGTGGATCATAATCAGTTAAAATAAAAAGAGTCTTGTTAACGTGTTTTAAGAACACATGTTGAAAAATCTTAAAATAGAATTTTAATATTAAATAATATAACTATTTAATTTTTGAAAAGTTAAAAGTACAATATTTTTGTGAACAAACGTACAAATTTTTTTTTTAAAAAAATACTTCTATTTTTAATTATTTATCTGAAAAACTAAGGGTAATATTAGCATTTGCTAAAAGACAAAAAGGTTAAATATGTTTTTGATATAAATATCTCGAATTTTACTTTTAGTTTCAAAAAAAATTTCAATTAATATTTTATCCTCCAAATATGTTTTATCATAAAGAAAACTTGAGAAGTTTTTTTTTGAACAAGCGAAAATGAAATATATATAACCACAAAAATAACTACACCCCTCAACACAAGACTTACCGAGAAGACGTACAACAAAAGTTTACATGAGAATCCAAGTGAGCATCAAAAAATAAAACTACAATTAGTCGATACTCAAACAGAGCAAAGAGCTCGACCACCAACGGTGAAAGTTGGTCACTAAAGTAAGATCCGTCGTCCGAACCGATAGGAAAATGCTTGACTTTGTCCAGGAGCCGAGTCACGGAGTTTTTCGAGTTGCTGAAGATTCAGAGGTTTCTTTCATTTCAAACTACCCAAACACAAGCAAGCCAAACAAGCTGCAAAAAGGACCGCTGTGCTCGAAGACCACCAGCTGAATAAGTGAACCGAACGAAATCATCTGGGAGACTATGTGCATCCACCGCCGAAAACTCAACCCAATAGCGGATTAAAGCCCAAAGAGAACCAAATGTACTACAAGAGAGAAATAAGTGTTGAGTTGTCTCAATGCCGCCGCAACCTGTCACACAAGAATGGAGGTCTGGAGAAAGAATGCCTCGAGTAACCAAGTTGGTCTTCGTTGGCAACCGATCACGCAAGAGACGCAAAGCAAAAATACACACCTTTAAGGGAACCTATTTGTGCCATAAGAGATCTTCAGCTTCCCCTAAAGTAACCGAGTCCTGAGAAGTCAGTATCTGATACCCATCTCGAACTGAATAATCTATAACGGGATTAGACCGCCATTGCCACCTGTCTGGAGACTCAAACAGGATCAGATTGCCATTGCCACCTGTCTGGAGACTCAACCTGCAAAGTTGATAAGTGCCAAAAAGTAGCTAAAATTCATATATGTTTTAAGCACTTATTAACTTGTTTTGTAAGATATTCATTAGGTTTATCCCACTTTATTGTATATATTTGTTTTAAGCTATATTTTGTCAAGCTTTTCTTAATCCCAACTATTGATGCAGAAAATGAAAATTTGAAGAAAAATTGAAGCTAACTCGCCAGGGCGAGCTCAGAGCGAGTGCAGGGCGAGTAGAGGCAGAGAGCATCAAAGTGGAAAACTGATACACTCGCCAGAGCGAGTAACAACTCGCCAGGGCGAGTAACAACGCGCCAGGGCGAGTGAAGGCGGTTCAAAACTCACTTACGACGTGGCAGAAACCTTCTGATGAAGAAAGGTCAACTCGCCATGGCGAGCTGGAGCTCGCTCAGCGAGTTCTAATTTTCAGAAACACTATAAATAGAGCTTGCTGCCATTTTTCTTGATAGATAACTGGGAATAGAGAATCAGAAGCAGAGGGAAACCCTAGGAGACAGATTCAAGGGGATTTGAAGGTGGATTCACTACGATAGTTGAGAAATCATCATTGATAAGTTTGTTCATCTCTTTTATTCTTAATCTTTGTAAAGCTACCATGAAAATGAATAGCTAATCTCTCTTTGTTGGGATTAGGTGTAATCAACCTATGAGTATGTATCTAATTTGATCATGGTATTATATATGGTTTTAGATTATTCATCAATCCTGATGTTGTTCTTGAATTTCATGTTTTAATTTTAGGGTTTGAAATGTATAGACATATACCCTTTTGAATCCAAGAACTAGAACAATCATCTATTAAACTCTAAACTCTAGACATAGATTTAGATTTAATATTCACTCTAAATATCAAGTTTTAAAACTATTGTGTTGATTAAATTGTCCGAGACATCGGAGTTTGAGCAATACGATATAGCCGGTATATTGATCGATCACTCGAGACATCGAGGATTAATGAATATAGCGGGATTCTCGGCGTGCTCTGGACATGGACACGTATGTGGGTGATATGTGATAAGAATTGATTAATAGCTAGAACCTGTGTAACTGATTAGAATGATACATGCGATTGGGTCGGTGAAATCTAATCCCAGCAAACTTATCTCTGTGAAACTTTATCATTTTTTACTTGCAATTACAATTTCATAATTTCACACTTAAACAATCTTATAATCACTATACTTAAAATTGTATCAATTGTTGAACGGTATTGATATCACACCAGTCCCTGTGGATACGATAAAATTATACTTACTTTTGTACTTTAACAAAAATGGCGCCGTTGCCGGGGACTGGCGTTTAGATATTGAAGCATTGCAACAATTTGTATTCTTTTAAGTATTTGTATATATTTGTTTATATTGTATAGTTTCTTGCACTAATCCTTCTTTGTTAGGCAAAGAAACATTTTTCTTGTTTAGTTCAATCCTTTTTCAGATTCACCATCAAAAACAAAATCATGACTGACCGTGATTATAACAACTTCTATACTCCGGATGAGTATGAATCGTATCAACAGTGTCCTCTTGATAATTATGGGCAAACTCCAGAGGCTAGATTGGAGGAGACCATGATTAAATTCATGGAAATGCAGCAGCAAATAAGCCAAATGCAACAGATGCAAGACCAGCACCAACAATATATGAAAAACAGTCTTGCACGGAGCAAAAATATGGAAATTCAGCTCAAGCAAATAGCTGAAAACCAAATCAAGGAAATTCAAACCAACACTCAAACCACTCATGAAGAGAGAGATGATACTCTAACAAAGAATGAAGAATGTGGACAGAGTGTTGAAGAATGTGTTGAAACACATGAGGAAGAAACAATGTTCAAAGGATGTGGTGTAGAGAAAATAGCTGAGGAACCAAAGACACCACGCGAAATAGAAATTCCTCAAAAATTTCCATCTACTGAGGAGGACGAAACTGTTGATAATGAAGAAATGATGATGGATGCAGAGGTAATTGAAGGATTACTTCACAAGGAAATAGCATATGAACAAAAGAAGGAGATAGAGAACAAGGAAGAGATAGATCGGGTCATAGATGAAATTTGTGCCTTGTTCCACAAGAAGAAATTGGGGAGGATATGGACTCCGCAATATCTATATCTCAAGTTCATGGAGTTCCTCCCAAACCAAAGGAAAAAGACAGATGATGTGATTTCCGTCTCATTTTGGCCACCCTAACCAAAAAGGCGTCAAGCTAATGACGTAAAAGAAGCGCTTGTTGGGAGGCAACCCAATTTTCTTTCCTTTACTTTTATTTAAAGCATTTTTAATTACTTATATATTATAACAGTTTTTGAACATGTTTAGACTCTTATAAAAACAAGTCCTTGAACTGGTAATGTGCATATGAAATGAAATGTCTAGGTTTGTGATCAATCAAAAGCAAATGCATGATTAGAATGATTTTCTTTCAATTGCTATAGTTTGAGATCAACCTTTTGTGATTATCTTTGAATGATAGGATGAATTTGAACTAAGTAGCTTGATTCAATTTGAATTCATTTATTCCTTCTTAACATGATTGATTAATTATGAATCACATAGACCTAGCCGGGTGAGATTGTGTGAACCTTCCACTGTTTATATATTTGAGTGCCGGCAATTGTGTTTAACTCTGTTGATTTTAACTGAATCTTGCTATTACTTTATATGTTTGAAGTCATGGAAATGATCAAGGCCGTGTTTTTATTTGAGTGCAACTACTTAAGCCTAAAATAACCTACCTTGTGAGATAGTGTGATCCTTTGTTACCCCCTTGAGCCAAAATTTTGAAAATTTGTTTGTTTTGAACCCTTGAACCACAATAAAGAAAAACAATGACTTGACCCTTGTCTTAGGATGATTGAGCATTGAGTTTATGTAGGGTTGAAAACAAGTTGGGGAGAAAGAGGTTATTTGATCAAATTGAGAAAAGTAACAAGTAGTTGAAAATGGTGATTGAAAAAGAAAAAGAAAAATATTGAAAGTCATTTGACACACAATTGAAAATCAAAGAAAATGTGTTACAAAAGAAAAATAAATGAAAAGAAATTGTGTCAAAACAAAAGAATCACCAAAAGTAAAGAATGGGGAAAGTAATGAAGATACACAAAGCTTATGCTCTCTTATCCTTAAGGCTCTTTGAATCCAAAGAAAAACAATGATTTCTTGTAGCCTAGCTCCATTACAAGCTTAAGAAAGTCCTTAGTGATCCATGATTGATAACATGTTTTGTGATTATGTTGAGATGTATGTTTGAATTGATTTGTTGTGAACACATTGTTTGGATTGAGAGATACACTACACCCTTGAGTTGAAACACTTGTGAGGATTGTGATTCTAGTTGATTATGTTGTTAATTTGGAAAGTTTGAAATCTTACTTGAGTTTTGAAATTATTTCAAATTCATGCTTTGATTCTTTGATGATTATGAATGATTGATTTTGAACTTGCAACACATTGAATCATGCAAACTTGAAATGATTTACATCCTAAGTGTTGATTGATTGCAAAGCTTGAATGAATTATGCATTACTGATGTTTGAGCCATGTTTTCAAAGTTTATTTTGGACTTTTGTTTGAGGACAAACAAAGTTTTAAGTTGGGGAGAGTTGATAAGTGCCAAAAAGTAGCTAAAATTCATATATGTTTTAAGCACTTATTAACTTGTTTTGTAAGATATTCATTAGGTTTATCCCACTTTATTGTATATATTTGTTTTAAGCTATATTTTGTCAAGCTTTTCTTAATCCCAACTATTGATGCAGAAAATGAAAATGTGAAGAAAAATTGAAGCTAACTCGCCAGGGCGAGCTCAGAGCGAGTGCAGGGCGAGTAGAGGCAGAGAGCATCAAAGTGGAAAACTGATACACTCGCCAGAGCGAGTAACAACTCACCAGGGCGAGTAACAACGCGCCAGGGCGAGTGAAGGCGGTTCAAAACTCACTTATGACGTGGCAGAAACCTTCTGATGAAGAAAGGTCAACTCGCCATGGCGAGCTGGAGCTCGCTCAGCGAGTTCTAATTTTCAGAAACACTATAAATAGAGCTTGCTGCCATTTTTCTTGATAGATAACTAGGAATAGAGAATCAGAAGCAGAGGGAAACCCTAGGAGACGGATTCAAGGGGATTTGAAGGTGGATTCACTACGATAGTTGAGAAATCATCATTGATAAGTTTGTTCATCTCTTTTATTCTTAATCTTTGTAAAGCTACCATGAAAATGAATAGCTAATCTCTCTTTGTTGGGATTAGGTGTAATCAACCTATGAGTATGTATCTAATTTGATCATGGTATTATATACGGTTTTAGATTATTCATCAATCCTGATGTTGTTCTTGAATTTCATGTTTTAATTTTAGGGTTTGAAATGTATAGACATATACCCTTTTGAATCCAAGAACTAGAACAATCATCTATTAAACTCTAAACTCTAGACATAGATTTAGATTTAATATTCACTCTAAATATCAAGTTTTAAAACTATTGTGTTGATTAAATTGTCCGAGACATCGGAGTTTGAGCAATACGATATAGCCGGTATATTGATCGATCACTCGAGACATCGAGGATTAATGAATATAGCGGGATTCTCGGCGTGCTCTGGACATGAACACGTATGTGGGTGATATGTGATAAGAATTGATTAATAGCTAGAACCTGTGTAACTGATTAGAATGATACATGCGATTGGGTCGGTGAAATCTAATCCCAGCAAACTTATCTCTGTGAAACTTTATCATTTTTTACTTGCAATTACAATTTCATAATTTCACACTTAAACAATCTTATAATCACTATACTTAAAATTGTATCAATTGTTGAACGGTATTGATATCACACCAGTCCCTGTGGATACGATAAAATTATACTTACTTTTGTACTTTAACAAAAGTCACGGTAAGAAGTAAAGTCTGACACTCCCTCAGTAACTCCTCCTCTCACGCCCACAATATCTCCTCCACACCCACGCCTCCCCAGCACTCCACCCTAAAGAAAACATCTGCCACCGTATACAACTTGGTCGCCACTAGATCGAACAAGCGCCAAAATCTCTCATCTAAATTCTTCTTTTATTGAATAAAAAAATTTAAACTAAATTAGGACGTCAAACGGTAACCTAAAGTAAAACAAAATAAAAGATGAAAACATCTCGTGAAACTAAAACTAACATATGAATCTGATTAACCCATAACGTAGAAACGACGACGCATGTTGTGGTGGCGTAGTTTTCACGCGCAATTTGCATCTACATCTTCGGTTAGAGTAACAAACACCAACAGTGTTTTCTATCTATCCCACATTTCTTCAAGGCTTCAATACATCATCAAATATATTTTTGGATCCAAGTATGCCACAGCCACAGCATATTTTTGAATATTGTCCGTTTTTGGACATATTAATTTATCATAATATTATTTTTTTAAAGGACGTCTTGTTTGATTGAAAAGTATAAATGTTATATATAAAGTATAAAAGTAAAATTTCATTTTGGCTTGTTCAAAAAAAGTATAAAAGCAAAATTATACCAAATATCTTTTATTTTATTTATTTATTTATAACATTTTGGTCATTTATATTGTTTTGTCACATTTAAGTCTTTTATCTTATGGAATTTGTAACACATTAATCCTTTATATATTTTTATTTCCATTTTGATCCTTTATCTTTTGTAATATGCACATATAAGCCCTTTCTTTTTTATCAAAACATTGTTGAATTGTTTTTAGAAAACTGATCTTTGCCGGTATTGTGAAAAACGAAGGCGCAAAGTATTTTTAAAAATAAAATTTCAGCATTTTTTTAATAAAAAATAAGAAAAAAAAGGTTTATATGTGCATATCACAAAAGATAAATGACCAAAATGAGAATAAAAGATAAATGACTAAAGTGTTACAAATTTCATATGATTGAAGATTTAAATGTTACAAAAAAAGATAAAGTACCAAAATATTACAAATAAATAAGATAAAGGATCCCTGATGTAATTTTGCCAAATATAAACTACCTTTGACTTTGATTTCCAAACAATGTAGAACTTTAGAAGTCAAAATTTTGAGTCCATGTTACCCATGGGAATAGTCAGGCATACTTATTTAACATTCTAGCATTCTAAAATATAATTGAGTTTCTTGTTGAAATTCAACTAAAGTTAAATTTAACAGAATTAGCCAGACTCTTATAATATGACAAATCAATATTCAAATTTCGGTTAAATAAATTATCTACATATAATATCTGACAATACACGAAATAAGATTTGTGTAAAAATGTAAACAACTTACTAATACTAAATTATTAGAAACAAAGTGTGTTCAACACTAAATTATATTTTAAAAGTGTTACTTTCAAAGTCACTTTGATCTGGCTATGCATCACCATCAACAAGGTAGTTTAACACCAAACAATCTGTTTTGAGTCTTACCAAATGAATTTACACATTATTGTCTAACAAAACGTGCCAACTTTTTTTTAATCATTTTAACTTTGAAATCCTCCCCTTTTCCACTGAGCTAATGTGTCTTGGAAGTTGTTATTTAAAGTGAACTAGTGAACAAAAATGTATCAACAATATAGAAAAATATTAGGAAAAGTGACCTCGATCACATGCAGTTCACATAGTTTCACACAGTAAATAATTTCAGCCGTTAATATAAGATGGAACGGTTTAGATTACACAATAATAGAATTAGTTTTAAATGATCTCAGTTGTTAATTTGAGACAAAACGGTTAAGATCAAAAGAGAAAACTGTGTGACACAATTACTGCGCCAAATTCTATAAAAGGACTAAACTCAAAATATCACATGATTTGGTCTGGCAATATGGTGGTGACTACTGACTACTGACCCTATTTGAGTTATAAGTCATCTTTTGCAGCTTTGTGATTTTTCCATTTCACCACTTCTATTAGCCAACAAAGTTTTTCTTGGTAAGGTCTACAATACAACCTTTATTGGCTCTTTTTTCATGCATTTTTTCTTTATGTCATAAATTTCATGTCTTTAATGTTGTTGCATTTAACAATGTTCCTGGATTCCTTTGGTCCACATTATCAATTTTTTTCTTGATTTTTGTTCCTAGATACCCTTTTGCACACACTTTTTGTATTTTGTTTCTTATTTTTTGGCTCTATCTCTTTATCACTTTAAGATTTTCTATGAATTTGTGTATTAATTCTGCTGCATTGATGTCATGTGCAGAGAGTTTTGTTAATACATTTTGAGCTCTCATGCTTATTTGCTTTCATAGGGCTTGTGTAAGGTTTTGAAAAAATGTCTGCAACTGCGATCTGGGCTACGGCATTAAGGGTTTTGATGTTTTCGTGACAAGAACGCGTCCGTGATTGAGGCTGCATCAACTGCATTTATCTGCGATTCTTCGTAATATCAACCATCAAGGCACAACCGCGGCTGTAGACTTGTGTAAGGACTTAAAAAAATCTGTGACTGCAATCTCACATCAAGGTTTTGAGACCGCTGCATAACCGCGATTCTTTGTAATATCAAGGATCGAGGTACAACCGCATAATCGTGTTTTGGAAGTCATGGTTTTAGGTATGAGAGGAAAGAACATGAGAACTAGCAAAGTTCAAATTGATTACCAAATTCATATTCAAGAGATTAAGCCTTGGCCTCCATCACAAGTTTACGATCTCTTAGTTCTGTTTTAATGGAAATGAAGAATGGTTCTAACACATTATGTTCCACTAAACTTGTTTCACCTTCACTTGGTTCAGTTATAGGTGAAGGAAGAATAGAATTTAATGAATCGTTTAGAATTTCAGTGACATTGTTGAGAGATGTATCCATTAGAGGTAGTGATTTTGATGTGTTTCAAAAGAATTTCTTGGAATTCAACTTGTATGAGCCAAGAAAAGATAATAAGATTGTTAAGGGTCAAGTATTAGGAAGTGCTATTGTAGATTTAGCAGATTATGGAATAATTAAAGAAGGATTAAGCATTAGTACATCTTTGAATTGTAAGAGGAGTTATAGAAACAATGATCCACCACTATTGTTTATTAAGATTCAGCCTGTTGAAAAGATTCGTGTTCGTTCGACGTTGAAGGAAAGGTTTTCGAATGATGTTTTGGAGGAGAATAGTAATTGCGGTAGTGATTCGGTATCAACGTTGATGAATGAAGAATATGCTGAGGAAGCTGAGATTGCTTCTTTTACTGATGATGATGTTTCTTCACATTCATCAATGGCAGCAGTTTCTAATTCATTTGAGTCTAGTTTTACACCTCCTAAATTGGATAAGGTACTTGTTTATTATTTCTACAATTCTTTGCTATGTGGTGTTAGAGATTTAATGTGAATGATTTTGTTATAATGCATCTATAATAAATAATGGCATGAATTTCATATATGATAAATGTTAACATGTTTAGCTATTTGAAATCATGCAAAGACAAAAGGTTTCCATGTTGAAAGAGAAGATGCGAGTGACTACTTGAAAACTTGTGAAGTTGTGAGCTATGAAGCACGGACACTCCTTGGATTAGGTGTGTTCCGGTGTCGGATAGGCATCGGTGTCAGATACGACACTTGTGATTGTGAGGAATTGCCTTGAAAACTCAGAAACAGGAAAACAGGTACAAGCAGAAGTGCTGAGCGGGGCTCAGGAACCCCTGAGCGGGGCGCAGGAGAGGCTTGACCTCCTGCCTGCTGCGCGGGGCGCAGATGTAGCTGAGCGGGGCGCAGGCCCGTGATCAGCATGCAGATTTTGTGGAATTTTTTGTTTCGGAGTGTATCTGTTTTGGATTCTGTTTTATTTTATAAGATAGATTTGTTTCTGATTTTTAGGCATGTATTTTTCTATAAATAGGGAACTCTTTATTCATAGAAAAAATAAGGTTGAAAGCAATTAGGATTAGGGTTTGCCACACTAGAGTTTTAGAGGATTATTCTTGGTATAATTCTAGGGGTTTGGGCGAATCATCCTTGGTTCACCTTGGGTAGCTAGGTCAAATTGAGTCTCTTCATCACGGAAGAAGGGATTCGGGATTTGGGTAGAATTAGGATTAATTCTTGTAACCCAATTTGGGATTTCCTTGTGTAAAGTTTCTCATTGATCATAGTGGAACGGTAGGGTTGCTCCCTCCCCCAGACGTAGGTCTTTATTTGGCCGAACTGGGTAAACAATATTCTTGTGTTCTTTCTCTTGGATTATTTATTCTTCATCATCTCTATCAACTATTTGGTTACTTGATTAATTTGCTCCACACACTAAAATTCATTGGTGTGACTTTTTCAAGCGAATTCACAACAATTGGCGCCCACCGTGGGGCAAGGATCAAATCTACAATCAGGTACCATGGGTTCTAAGTTCGATATTGAGAAGTTTACCGGTAGCAACGATTTCGGGTTGTGGAAGGTAAAGATGAAGGCGGTGTTAGTCCATAACAATTGTGCAGAGGCTTTGAAGGGTGCAGCGATGCCGGCGAGTCTTTCCGATGCGGAGAAGGCTGTTCTAAATGAAAAGGCAGTCAGTTGTATTACCTTGTGCCTCGGAGACAAGGTGTTGAGAGAAGTAGCAAGGGAGACCAACGCTGCAGGTATGTGGGCCAAGCTTGAATCATTGTACATGACCAAGTCGGTGGCACATAAGCAGTTTCTGAAACAAAAACTCTACTTTTATCGAATGGTGGAGTTGAAATCCATAACGGAGCAACTGGCGGAATTCAACAAAATTATTGATGATTTGGCCAACATTGATGTGAAACTAGAAGATGAAGACAAAGTCTTACATCTACTTTGTACGTTACCTAAGTCCTATGAAAGTTTCAAGGATACCATGCTCTACGGCAAGGATACACCAGTTACCTTGGAGGAAGTTCAATCGGCCTTACGGACGAAAGAACTTACTAAGTTTAAAGACTTGAAGGTGGAGGACGGTTCTAATGCTTTAAATGTTTCAGGTGGAAAAGGTGGAAGTAGAGGTAAGAAGGCTAAGGTTAAAAGTGTTGACAAGTGGACTTGTTTCCATTGTCAAAAGAAAGGTCACTTCAAGAGGGATTGTCCGGATTTGAAGGACAAGGGGGGTTCCGTGCATGTTGTGGATGGTTCATCCGGTGATGAGAATTATGAAACAGCGGAGGCACTTGTGGTGTCGAGTTGGGAGTCGGAGGAGTGTGAGACTCTAGATTCTGGTGGTTCTCATGATGTTCTGGAGTTGTGGGATGTCGGGGTTGTTTCAGATCAGGTGGAGTGGTTTTGCAAATTGCAAGGTGGGGTTCATAGGGGAAGTACCGAGTTCGAGACTTTGGTGGAGGAGTTTCATCTTAAGGTGGAGGATTTTCAACTTGAGGTGGAGGCTTCCGATAGTGATACTAGAGGAGGAGAAACAACACTAACTCTTGGCTATCAAGAAGGAGATAGGGTGGAGAGTGGTAGTGGTGCATCAAAGTGGTACGACTGTGAAGACCTTGTGGGGTATGTTCCAATTGAGGCTGAAGAAGTGCAAAACCTATTAAAGAACTTCAGGGAAGCAATTGGGAACACCGACAGTAGAACTTGGGAACTTGTAGGGCTACTTGAGGTAGTGGGGCACAAGGAGAGTTCATTGTTGGAGCTTGAACAACAACCTAAAATTCCAAGGTTGGTTGAGGACAAGCAAGTCTTCGAGAGTACGGAAGGCATTCCGGGGTTCGAAGAGGGGGTGGTGGAGCTTGTAGGACTATCCAAAAGGCCGCTGATAGTTGGATGCAAGCGTATCTTCATGAGGACGGGTTTGATCACTCCGGGGTTTGAAGAGGTTGCGGTGAGTCTTGTGGGTGCTACCAAAAATCCTATGGTAGTGGGAGGCAAGACCTTCATGAGGGCGGAAGGCATTCCGAGGGATGAAGAGGTAGAGGTACAGCTTGTGATTCTAGCAAGAGTTGTTGGAAGCAAGTGGAAGAGGTCAAGGTTCAAGTGGGACTTGGACTTGGCCAATGATCTTGAATAGTAGTTCAAGATGGAGGGAGCAACACGGTGGTTGATTGGATCACCATCGTTTTAAAGGCAAGGTGGAGAATTGTGAGGAATTGCCTTGAAAACTCAGAAACAGGAAAACAGGTACAAGCAGAAGTGCTGAGCGGGGCTCAGGAACCCCTGAGCGGGGCGCAGGAGAGGCTTGACCTCCTGCCTGCTGCGCGGGGCGCAGATGTAGCTGAGCGGGGCGCAGGCCCGTGATCAGCATGCAGATTTTGTGGAATTTTTTGTTTCGGAGTGTATCTGTTTTGGATTCTGTTTTATTTTATAAGATAGATTTGTTTCTGATTTTTAGGCATGTATTTTTCTATAAATAGGGAACTCTTTATTCATAGAAAAAATAAGGTTGAAAGCAATTAGGATTAGGGTTTGCCACACTAGAGTTTTAGAGGATTATTCTTGGTATAATTCTAGGGGTTTGGGCGAATCATCCTTGGTTCACCTTGGGTAGCTAGGTCAAATTGAGTCTCTTCATCACGGAAGAAGGGATTCGGGATTTGGGTAGAATTAGGATTAATTCTTGTAACCCAATTTGGGATTTCCTTGTGTAAAGTTTCTCATTGATCATAGTGGAACGGTAGGGTTGCTCCCTCCCCCAGACGTAGGTCTTTATTTGGCCGAACTGGGTAAACAATATTCTTGTGTTCTTTCTCTTGGATTATTTATTCTTCATCATCTCTATCAACTATTTGGTTACTTGATTAATTTGCTCCACACACTAAAATTCATTGGTGTGACTTTTTCAAGCGAATTCACAACAGTGATTACATTGAATTTTGTCATTTTCTCAAATTATTATCAGTGTCAACGTGTCAGTGTTTGTGTGGTGTTTGGTGTCCGTGCTTCATCGGTTGTGAGTCACATTGTGTTGAGCACGACTCATATTCACCGATACATGGATAGTCCCTTGTGAATATTATTTGAGCGAGGAGAACTGAAAGCGCAATGAGCATTTAGGCTTAGCCCATTCGTCTCTTAGGTAATGACTAAGAGGGTCGGGAGATGCAGCGAAAAGCCACTAGCAACATGTTTTAGGAGTAAACTTGTAAACTGAATCGTAGTATTTAAATATTGTATTGTACTCCGTAACCCTAATAGTTGCGTATGAAAAACAATAGCAAACCACTCTACTGTCGAAGACGTAGACACAATTGGTTTGGTTGAACTCCTTGATTAATGTTTGTGTTTTTGTATGCATTTATATAATTGATTTCTTTAGAATAAACAATTCCAAAGTTTATGTACTTAAAGTATGAAGTACTAAGAAATCAAATATTTGTGTTTTCAGAATGAACCAAATGGACAAATTCAAAAGACTAATTTGAATGACAAGGAACATCATTTGGCTTCACAAACAAGGCTTGAAAACATGAATATGATGCAACAAGATTCATACAAAAAGATGAACAGTTCATCATCAATGGATGCATCTTCTGGTTTTGACTCTTCTTCACCATCTTCAGTTTGTGAAAATTTAGACAAAAATTCTAGAAGCAGAACAAGAAACAATGATCATGAAAATTTGATTGAGAAGGTTGTTCATTCTAGAAATATAGTTGAAGATGTTCAAAGATTAAGTATCAAAAGTAAGATTACTCCAAAGGAAGCAAGAAATGGTAGTTTAGATGGTAAAATTGATTACTTGGAAAACAAGGTAAAGATGCTTGAAGGAGAGTTAAGAGAATCTGCTGCTATTGAAGCTGCTTTATATTCAGTTGTTGCTGAACATGGAAACTCCATGAGTAAGGTTCACGCACCGGCTCGACGCCTTTCGAGGCTTTATCTTCATGCTTGTAGAGAAAATGTTCAAGGAAGAAAATACGGCGCAGCTAAAAGTTCTATTTCAGGATTAGTACTTGTTTCAAAGGCTTGTGGAAATGATGTTTCAAGGTACATTTAAATCATTTTTCTTAGTGTAATTTTCGTATATGATATGTTAGTTTATAATAACTTAATCGAAACTCGCTTCTATTAAAATGATAAATCGTTTTTTTTCTTCATAAAAAAGTCTGCTTACATATTCCAGCATCTTTCTACAGGTTAACCTTTTGGTTGTCTAATACTATAGTCTTGAGAACAATCATAAGCCGAAGCTCGAAAGATTTAGTTTCATCAAATCATGGTGGTTCCAATAGGAAAAGAAAATCTGAGGCAGATGGGAATGGCAAGATATCATCCACACAAAGGTGGAAAGGAGGAAAAAATGAAAGTACAGCAGCATTAGGGTATGAATGTTTTGGTAACTGGGATGATCCTCATGTGTTTATTTCAGCATTGGAAAAAGTTGAAGCTTGGATCTTTTCGCGCATAGTAGAATCTATATGGTGGCAGGTAATGCCTTACTCTTATCTAGGGCCGGCCCAATGTATGCAGAGGCGTAAAAGTAACACCAAACAAATAAGACTATGTTTTGATAATCTCATATCAATATGTTTTTTAAGGTTGACAAATTTCCGCGGGAACTGTGGGGATCCGCGGGGATGATGATGGAGGAAGGACACTCCCCGAAGCGGGGAATGGGGACGGGGACGGGGAACACTTTAGATGGTGGGGCAAATAGTGGTAAAGTATCATGCGCTCAATCTCCACCCCGTTGATATCCCTATCACTAATGCTTATTTTAGCAGATAAGCTCAAATAAGCCAATCATAACGAGCTATAAGTATTTTACCTCTTTGAATGAGGCCTACTAATACACTTAGGTTTGCTAAAGTATTTGTCAAATAACCGATTTTCCCAAAAGCTTAAGCTATTAGGATTGGCCACATCAATGGTTTTATATTATTTCTAACACGCCCCCTCACGCAAGAGCCCATTTGGGCTTGAAGCGTGGATAATGCATTGGCCCACCTACCATATGCTTAAATTCCACTTTTTAATTAGAAAGTGAGGGGAGCGGGAATTGAACTCTAGACCATTTAGTCATAGAAGCTCTGATACCATGTCAAATAACCGATTTTCCCAAAAGCTTAAGCTATTAGGATAGGCCACATCAATGGTTTTATATTATTTCTAACAGTATTAAGTATAAGGCCTCTCTAGATCGATGAGCTTTGGCGAGCCCTAAGGTAATAGCCTTAGTGGCCTTACTGTTGGACCAGCTCTGCTTATAATACGGAGAAACTTTTCTCATCGGAACAAAAATCATTTTGGTCGTATACATTTAGAAAAAGAAAAAGAAAACACGGATTTTTGCTAACAGGATGTCTACTTCCGGACAAAAGTACGATTTTTGTCCAATCCGGAAATACAGTTTTGGAGGTTTTTTACAAATGTGGGGTGTGTAAAGTTTTATTCAAAATAATATCAGAAAATTACATTGATGCATAAGATGAATCTTATCCTTTTTTGTTTATATACAGACTCTAACTCCACATATGCAACATGTTGATACAAACTTGACCAACAAGGAAGTAGATTCTGCCTCAAGCAAAAGCTACAAAACGACATATAGTTCATATGATCAAGATAAGGGTAACATGTCACTAGATATTTGGAAGAATGCTTTTAAGGAAGCATGTGAAAGGCTATGTCCTATTAGAGCTGGAGGGCATGAGTGTGGCTGTTTACCTATGCTTCCTAAATTGGTCAGTGTTTTTTGATTGCTTCACAAGTCACAAACTTATTTCATTTCTAACAGAATAAAAAATGTTACATGTTTGAGTAAAGGTTTAAATATATATTTTGTATTTGCAAATATATCATTTTTTGTTTTCTAAACAAAAATTTAGGTGAGTTGAGTTTCGTGGACTCACCAGAGTCAGGGTAGGCCTCACGACTCAAAGAACGCTGACATAGAATGAATTTGTTCTTCTAATTTAATATATAGATAATGGAGCAATGTGTGGCAAGATTAGATGTAGCTATGTTCAATGCAATTCTGAGGGAGTCTGATGATGAAATCCCAACTGATCCTGTATCGGATGCTATTAGTGATCCTAAGGTTCTCCCTATTCCACCGGGAAATTCAACATTTGGTGGTGGTGCTCAGCTTAAAACTGTGGTATATTTCTTCGAAGTTCAAATCATGAATGTGCTTTTTTGATGTCCAGTTCGGTTTTTAAAACATGACCTCAAGAATCACTCCCTACTTAGTTCATAATGTTCTATCAAATCCGTCATGTTAGTTCCTCGCATATACAATGTATAATAGCAGGGACTAACATGATAGGTTTGACAAAACATTGTAGACTATTATTTTCTTATACTTTTTAGCCGAGGGAATGTTTGGATTAACCTATTTGAATTTATCTACTAACATAAATACTTGTGAGAGTTTATGGAAACAATTTATGACATGTTCATAAGTTATTTTCAGCTCATTTTCATAAGCTATCTGAAAAACAAGCTTATAGTTTATATGAAAACAGTTTATTTTATTTTATATTTTTTTATAGAAATAAGTTATATCAAAGTGCTTATGCTATAAGTGCTTATGAAAAGAGCTTAATAAGATACTGATACTTGTTCAATTATGACATCAAATTTTCATTGTCAGATTGGGAATTGGTCTAGATGGTTGAGTGATCTATTTGACATGAATGAAGAGGACTCACATGAAGATAAACATGGTTCTAGTAACAATGAGGAGAAAAATTACACATCTTTTAAGTCCTTCACTCTTCTTAATGCACTAAGTGACCTTTTGATGCTTCCTAAAGATATGCTATTATGTGCATCCATTAGAAATGAGGTATATATCCAATGGTATTGTTTAACTTTACTAACTTAAGTAAAAGATTTTAAATTGCGGAAAAATGCGGCTGATGAAGTCGAAATTGTAATTGTGGTGCCGTTATGGAGACCTGATCTGCAATATTACGGCCGCAATTTAAAACTTTGCTTTAGTTCCTCAACTTGACCTATAAGTTTCTTCTTTTCCATCTTCATGCTAAAACATTTCTTGTTTCTAAAGGTATGCCCCATGTTTAGTGCACCACTTATCAAGAAGATTCTTGATAACTTTTTACCAGATGAGTTTTGCCCTGATCCAGTTCAACCAACTGTTCTTGAAGCCTTGGACTTAGAGGTAGATATTCAAATTTGAACTTAATATTTTTTGGGTTCATAATTCATACATGGTTTTCAATGAAAATAAGTTTATCGTTCTTACATACAAAATAGTCCTTATAAGCTTGTTAAACAGTTAAATGAGAGAATTTTTGAAAAAAATTGTGACAAACTAATTTAATTTATGTAAAAAGTTATATTTTAACAACTCATTATACAAACAATCTCCTTTCATTCTTCATAACAATAACAACTCGTTAGTTGTAAGTTTATATTTTTTTAAAAAAATTCATTTTTTTTTTTTTATAAATGCTTTTTGATTTTATTTTCTTTCCAAACTACCTAATATTAAATATTATCACATACATCTATGCAAACAACCGAAACTGTGTTCGGGGTCCAATATTCGTCTGACTCATGTTTTTGTCCGACATTGTCGCATGTTACATTATCATTTTCCTAAATTATTGAAATCCATTTGGGTTATTGTTAATGTCGTGTCTGATTTCTGCATTTGTTTCGGTGATTCATAGATATAGGTTAGGTTAACTATATGAATCCAATTATGTCTAATGGCAAATATTTTGTGTTGACTTGATACAGAGTGATATAGAAGATGAAAAGGAGTTTGGTAACAACTTTCCATGCAATGCAGCTACAATTGTCTATTCACCACCGCCGGTAACTTGCGTCGCAAGCATTATTGAAGAGATTGGAAGCAAATCTCAGCTAAGAAGAAACAAATCCTCTGTTGTTAGGAAGTCATACACAAGTGACGATGAGCTCAATGAATTGAAATCACCATTATCTTCAATATTCTTCGGAGATTCCTCATACTCGGCGGTAAGAAAATTGAATTCGAAATCGAGGGACATTCGCAGCGAGTCTCCAGTTAGATATGATCTTCTTAGGGATGTGTGGATCAATGAGTAACAATTATTCCTCTTGTAGAAGATTGAATAAGATTGATTTTACAATTTCCAAAGTGTGGATTGTGTGAAAAATCAAGTACAGTAAATATGTAACCACCTTTGACATGGTTTTAGAACTATATACCAAATACGTACATAAATTTTACACATTTTTAATCATAATATTTCACTTTGTTACTGAGTAATAATATTATGAGGTGACAAGATGGTGTAATAAGATTGAACTATGTGTAAAACTTATTTGCATTATTAGTGTATAATTACTAAACTCATTTTTTTGGGGTACATTGTGTATTAATCTTGTGTACAGCTTATTTCGGAGCTTATGTGAAACAGCTTATGCATAAAAGTTTATTTATTTGCATAAATTATTTTAATAAGTTCAAAAATAAATCAAATCCAAACGGACCCTTAACAGACAAGTACACCTTAGAGATTTTATTCTAACCTTTTTAATCACTCTAACTAAAATAGATAAAAAGCATATTTAACAACAAATAAAATTGGTGAAAAAGATGCAGAGAATAATATATGCATACAATAAAACTGAACAAGTTTGGGGGAAAATGACCTTATGACCCAATAAAATTGAAAATTTTGTCCCCGCAAAATTATATGACAATTTTTTATCTTAATTAATACAAACAAATTGTTGAAAATAATAATTTATCCATCAAACATCACATAAGACAAAATGTGATTCAATACCTTACAATTTATCATGTGTTGTTCTTTTCGATACTTAGTTTTTGCAAATCTAACTGATCCTATAAATTATAAGCTCAAACAATGCCATATATGGTCTACTTGCCATGGTAGTGTGGTTGTAATAGACTTGCACCCAGTGGCGTCTCCAGGAACCTGGACCAGGGGGTTCAAACTATTTTTCCTTTAAGAAAATTTTTGCTTCAAAATATTTTTTATATTCTAGTTAGCAATTGTTTTTCTAAATGAATTTTTTTTATTGAAAACGGCTTAAAATTAAGAAATAGTTTACAAAAAAATAGAAAATATTTTAAAAAAAGATTATCCTAAGGTTAAATTCATCCAAAAAAAATGTTCTATCAAAATTAATAGTCGGGTTAGTTAACTAAGCAAATCAGAATCGGATCGATTATTGAACGGATGTACATACCGGTTCAAAGTTCAATAGGTCGGACCGGAGGTCAACAGATCGAACTATTTTTAATTAAATATATATATTTTTTTTACATTTTTAAATACTATATAAAATAATAATAAATAAAATTAGATAATATTTATAATTTCATACTATATAAAACATAAAACATCATAAGTCAATACATCAAAACTACACTCGATAAGAATTGGTTCGATTAGAAACTAGACTTGAGTTTGACATAAACTCTTTTTTCAGCTCGAGTTCGACTCGTTTATAGTTTACGAGCAGTTCGGTTCAGCTCATTAGGTTCAATTAATTTTCAACTTGTAACTAAATCAAGAATTCGATATGAATTTTTTTTTCATTATATTTATTCTCCATTTTAAATTATATAAATTTTAAATTATTTTTGAAGTGTTATTTAAAAATATATTTTTAAGTGTTATATATATAATCAAGTCAGCTCGTGAACCAAACAAGTCGAACTATATATAGCTCAAGTTCAGTTCATTTAATTAACGAACTTAATATTTAGCTAAAGTTCGACTCATTTGGTTCTTTAACCAAGTTCAAAACCAAACAAGTCGAACTATATATAGCTCAAGTTCAACTCGTTTAATTAACTAACTTAATATTTAGCTTAAGTTCGACTCATTTGGTTCATGAACCAAGTTCAAAATCAAACAAGCCGAACTATATATAGCTCAAGTTCAACTCGTTTAATTAACTAACTTAATATTTAGCTTAAGTTCGACTCATTTGGTTCATGAACCAAGTTCAAAATCAAACAAGCCGAACTATATATAGCTCAAGTTCAGCTCATTTAATTAACGAACTTAATATTTAGCTTAAGTTTGACTCATTTAGTTCATGAACCAAACAAGTTAAACGAATTAATTGTCAAATCGATCTCAAATTTTATTCGACTTATTTAGGTTCATTGTCAGCCCTAATAAAGATAGAATATAATTTGAAAATAAGTAAGTTAAAATTGTTTTGAGTTTAATTGGGTCAGTGGTTCAATATAGAAAAATGAGGGGGGTTCAAAATATAAATTATATAGGATTATACGTGTATTTTTTTAAGTCCAGGGGGTTCAGTTGAACCCCCTCGGATGTATGTGGCGACGCCACTGCTTGCACCCTTGTAGTCGGAATTTGCAGCAATATTCAAGATCCAATAGTCGTTCTTGGTGTATATAATTTAGGGTGAGGGGATGGTGCCCCAGTCCAAGCCAAGAAAAGCCTTAGGGCTCAAAGAACACTTACAAAGGTGTAATTATATTTACCTCCCTCAAAAGACACTAACAGAGCTCGAACCCGGAGCTTATCGGATTCAAAAACTGTTTTTTTTTTACCACTAGACCAAGCCTTTGAAGTTGACCCAATAGTCGTTCAATCGAGACTGAAACAATCAAGATTCAAATTAAACATTCTAAATTATAAAGTAAAAATTAACATTTGTATTTTTGGAACTCTATATCAATTGACACTGCTTGAAAAAATCATTTTGGCCTTTAAATTTAGTGTCCACTGAGACAGACGCTAGTAGCGTCACATTAAAATCGGTTTGTCTCATGCTAGGGCTCTAGATTTTGCTTTTTTTTAAAAAAAACCTTTAGCACCGGTTTTTACCACTTTAGAGTGCATTTTTAGCCGACGCTAAACACAGTTTTTTCTTTCTAGTATGAACAATTATTTGTGTTTCATGAATTTTCTAAACCATGGAAATAATTTGATTTTGGTTGAGATTTTGAGTGATTTTGTAACTTTAGAGTGATTTTGAGTTGGGTATGTTGTTATTAACGAGGGTCTATTTGGGTTGTTGTACTATCTTTGTTATTTATTTATAAGTAGGTTAGTGATTAAAATGTGAATAAATGAAAAAAAAATAGATTTGAAGTCCAACTTTTACATTTATAACATTCATATCAACTGAATTATGTTTACGAAGATAACATTTGTCCATTTTAATTATTATTTTAAGGTTGATTATACATATTAAAGAAGTTAATAAATTTTTACATTTTTTCATGAAATAATTTTCTCTTTATCCTTTTTTTTTGACGAAACTCTTTACCTATAATAATTTTATCTTTACCTATACCCTTAATACTATTTTTAAATTTAAAAATGATAATTAGAAATTTTAAGGGGTCGTTGGTTGGTTGTTGAAATTGTATCATTTTTTTTTTTTTGACAAGAAATTGTAGTATCTTAAAATATAGTCAATTAAAAAAGACTATGGTAGCGTTAAGTTTGTTGATGAATTGACGATATTGTTTTCAAAGTTTAGCCTATAAAAATAGTCAATTCTTTTGAAAATATGGGAAAAAATTCTTTAAAAAGGGAAAAAGAAAACTTAATAAGAAAACAAAGTAAACGTGTTAATTGTGCGTAAAGTGTATATGAACTTCTTTCTTTCTTTTTTCTTTTTTTTTTGACAATTCTTCATATATAGTACAACGTCAAAATTAGTTACAATAGAAAAAGGGAGAATTTGTACCAAAAAAAAAAGGGAGAATATGCCCTTTCTGTTTTTTCTAGTTAATTTCGTGACATGGTTTAGTCTCATTTGACGGATACAAAATAATTATTCTTGATGATATTATTATTTTTTCTTGATGATGTTAATTATTTTTTCTTGATGATGTTAATTTGTTAGACTAGTATATTCAGAAATGTTCATTTAAACTCTATCAAAAAAAAAAAGAAATGTTCATTTAAAAACACTTCGAGTTCTGTCTCACTTCGTAAATGCCTGGCATTATAACTAAAGAATCATTTTGTTTTTAGTTTATTTTGTCATGTAGTCTAGTGATTAAAAATTTAATCCTTAAGAATGAATAAATGAGATAACTGAGGTTTGAATATCGATCCCCGAGTTGACCTAGCTAATGATAATGCATCATTCCTACTAATTGAGTTCAGCTCACGAGACCACTAAAAACTCATCTTAAATATCTAAATATAATTTAGAGATAAAGTCACTACAACAAATTTGAGATTTAGTAACTTTTAGAAAATGATACTAAATCATAAAAAATGTTACTAATTCATTTTAGTAACTTTTACCAAGTGTTACATAAAGCCTATGTTACTAAAATGTTTTAGTAACATTTTAAAGTATTATTAGTAACATTTGATAAATATTACTGGTTTAGGCTTTTGTAACACTTAAGATTATTATTAGTAACATTAAAATATTGACAAAAATATTACCTGTTTTATACAAGAAATTTGACTATTAAAATAGCCTTTCAAGAAGAAAAAAAATGTTACTAATAGTCTTTCAAGAAAATATTCATCTATGAACTTTTTGTTTGACAACCTATTTTATCCAAAGCACACCTCTATGCTAATCAAACTTAAAACATGATTAAAAACAGAACTAAAACATGATAAAAACAGAACTAAAATTAGAATACCTTTTTGAAATTTCTCGTATTTAGCTGTGCGATTAGCTGTTTTTTCCAAATGATGTATTTTATGCTGATTCATTGATGCATCCAGTTTAATTGGCAATTATTACATTGGTTTATACTACTACTACTACTACTACACGTGTTATAATAAAGTCATAAACTGAAATTAGGAAAACTATAAAGAGAAAAAAAGGAAATAATTGATTATAAAACTTTGTAAATAAGCAATAAGCAAAAAGCAATTGTTAGAAAATTACAATAAAAAAGCAACTATAATCATAATGTAAACTACTAAACTTTTTGGAAAATTACAATAAAAAATTCTGGGAAGTCTATGTATTCTCACATGTAGTAGAGATTTGTATTCTCATTGTTGTCAGTGATTATTTAATCCGATTTCAATACATTGCAAAATATGAAACAGAGGAAATTGCAGCCTATGAGCATTGACTCAATACATTGGTCTTTCAAGTTATGAAATAATATCATGTTTTAATTGTGATATCAAGCCCCTTTGCTTTCAAACTACATTGAACTTTAAAAGTAAAATTTAAGTTAAAACAGTGAGGAAAATGACCAGAAGTGGAAAACTATTACTTTCCTAGAAACACCAAAGCATGTAATACCATATAACAAGAAAAACTACCTCTTGCAATAAAAACTAACCTATAGCAAAAAGGTGAGGGCTCAACTCTACAAATGATGCTCAATTTAACAAAAACATAAAAGTCATAAGCAATCAAGTAAATATGTGACCCTTATCAATTTGAAACACAGGACAAGTTATTGGCATCAAACCTTCAACAAATTGAAGCACCCTACAACAAGACACTTGTTAGCATATGACACTTAGCTTAGCTCAATCAAGCAATTTCATTATAATTGATAATCATATCTTAATTGGTGAATGACATAAAGCACAAATCTACGGAGGGATAATGAAAATCCAAATTAGAAAACAATGTAATATAGAAAAGGAGCTACGTTGGGAGCCCATACATGTCAACAAACTACATTATACTCAAAGTAGCTTCCACCAACTATAGATGTTGAAGTTAGCGTCAATTGTAAAATGCTTACCGCCTTACTTTATTTCTATAATGTTGATGAAGATTGTTTTACGTTTGAGAATAATATTATGCTTGATTTTGGTCTTCAAGATATCCTGTATATCAAAGGACTTCCCATTGATGGGAAACAGGTATATCTTTTATTTTATTTCATTCACTTTGTTGGGTTATTTATATACTTGTAGCAATTGGTGTGCAGGTTTCAGGAAATGAATTCAAGAATGCAAAAGAAACAATTGCACAACATCTGACAATAACTGAGAACAAAACTCAGGAATTGCTCACGAGCAAATAATTCAAGTGATATAAAATTATCAAAATTGAAAAAAAAAATTTGAGGTTGTCCCTAGGGACATTTATGCTGTGAATTTTGTTTCGTATGTGAAGGCATATCTTCTATACTTACTCGGAAATGTCCTTTTTTGCACTTCAACTCCTGGTACTGTATCGTATGTATTTACCTTTTCTTCAATTAGATGATATAAATAATTATGCTTGAGGGCAACAACCACGGCTGCCCCCCAAGCATAATTATTTATATCATCTAATTGAAGAAAAGGTAAATACATACAAGATACAGTACTAGGAGTTGAAGTGCAAAAAAGGACATTTCCGAGTAAGTATAGAAGATATGCCTTCACATACGAAACAAAACTCACAGCAGAAATGTCCCTAGGGACAACCTCAATTTTTTTTTTCAATTTTGATAATTTTAAATCACATGAATTATTGCTCGTGAGCAATTCCTGAGCTTCGTTCTCAGTTATTGTCAAATGTTGTGCAATTGTTTAGTTTGCATTCTTGAATTCATTTCCTGAAACCTGCACACCAATTGCTACAAGTATATATATAACCCAACAAAGTGAATGAAATGAAATAAAATAAAAGATATACCTGCTTCCCATCAATGAGAAGTCCTATGATATACATGATATCTTGAAGACCAAAATCAAGCATAATATTATTCTCAAACGTAAAGCAATCTTCATCGACATTATAGAAGTAAAGTAAGGCGGTAAACATTTTACAATTGACGCTAACTTCAACATCTTTAGGGAAATCCAAAAAATATTGGAAACAAGTTTTCGAACTTCAGCATGTACTTTTTCATCTACATCCCACGACGAAGACGATGTAATGTTGTTTATTTGCATATAACTCCTTAGGATACCATTGATCGTTTCGGTAGCTGCACAAATTCATTTATTTAGTATGTAAATGCGCAAAAAATATCAAACATAATAATTTGGAGCTACACAAGTCTTGCCTCCACGCTATACCGCTATAGCGCCGCTATTAACATTATACTATAAAACCATTATAACAAAGCAATTTTCATGGTTAAAATTATTATAACAAAGCAATTTTAAAAGAAACAAAAGGTGCATGTTTTTGAGTTGTATAGCTCAAGCTCAACCAATATTGGGGTGAAAAGCTTCCGGAAATCCAGAACACCATGCCAAATATGTAGAGAATAGGTCTGTCTTTGGAGGAAAAGGTGACACTGTCACTAACTATGAACAAAATTGAATATAGGGAACTTTCCATCAACTAACTACTAATCTCCAAAACCTATTATACATACATGTGACACCAGTTACTACTTTCAACATGCCAAGTGTGTGGATACAAAACTACGTGATTACAAAGCCTGTCATCCAAGATCAGTGGCAGACATGTCAAGTGTGTGGATACACAACTACGCGATTACAATTTTTGTCATGCAAGATTAGTGGTGGAGCCAAAACCAGGGTCAGGGGTGCAAATTATACAGAGCAAAATTATGTTTAAAAGCAAAATCATGGCACAACATAATTAGGAAAAAATATACATCATTCGAACTATACAAACAACAGCACGTCCCACTACCTCACCTAACATACGCCTAGCAAACATCAAATCCTTTCAATCCATAATCAACACTCAAACATAGGCAAGATAAAACATGATTCTTGTTATTTAAGTATGGCATCAGTAACATATTTGCATCTGCTACACTCCATACAGTTATTTCACAATGTAAGTGTGTGACAAACCTGCTAAAAGGCAAAACACCGGAGCACAAACTTACCAATTGCATCCAATTCCAGCATATTCCATATCCTAATTCTAAATTTTATTCTATAACTGCATGCATGTCTATCGGTACATCATCAAAAGTTCTTGTTAATTGTATTCATGGTGAGGTGCGTGTCAAAAACAAGTCCCCTTAATTTCTCATTGATTCTTCCTAATTTCATAAGGTAAAAATTTTCGTCGCATCATAATGGAGTTTTGTCCTGTCCATTTTTGTGATTTTTGTTCACATTGTCAAAACAGGTATAAAGGTAACGAACATCGCATTGTACAATAAATTTTGGTTGAAGCATTTTATCAAACAGAGAACAAGCATGGTACATTGAGGCACAACAAAAGCAACATTAAAAAATAGCAAAAAACAACACAATACAAAAATCACTTCAACTCAACCATTTTTTCAATGTGAAAAGAAAAAGTGAAAGAAAGAAACGAAACGAAGACATTAGAACAACGAAAGTACCTTTGGCGGAGACGGGGGACAGAGATGCGAAACTGGCGCGACAAACTGCGGCGAACGGCAACCGAGAGCAAATTGAATTGCGGTGAAATTGCAGAAGCAAGAAATTAGAATCGATGACTAGGCCGTTGGAGGAAGGAGTGGCGCCGATGAGTAATAACCAATGGACGGTGGTGAACAATGAGAACTTAAATTGGAGAGTAAACCGAATCTAGTTAAGAGAGTTACTGTGTTTTGTTCGGAGGTTTTGGAGGCGAGGAGATGGAATGAGAGGTGATATTTTAAATTGAGGTGATATTTTAAATTGTTATGTTTGGTTCAATTTTTTAACGAGGGGGGGAGAGAGCTTAACCTTATAAACTCAAAATAAAGATTAAATTATAATGAATATATTACGTAATATAACCAAACAAAAAATCTAATGAGTAGAAAATCTAAATTTTTTTTTTGTTGTAAAACAATACGTATAACCTAAAATTTTAATATTTCAACAAGGATAATTTATAATTTCAATAAAAGGTGAGGGTAATTTTGTCAATATATTAAATTTTATTTTACCTCGTCTTCCCTCCTTAAAAATCTCTCCCCTCCCCTCCTCTCGGTTGAACCAAACAAACCCTAAAAGTACACATAATTTGATATGATGTTAAGCATAATTTGATCAAAATTTTGGGCTTTTGCTTCTAAGAGAATCGAGAGCACACATTTTTGCTTCTCACTTCGTTTCCATCACCGTTGAGAGAGAGAGAGGAGGAAGTGAGACAAAGTTAAGAGTTAATAAAACTGAAATGAAATGTATTTACAAAGGCAAACAAAAAGAGAGTTAATTATAGAGTTGTGCATGTAACACTTTCTAGAAAATGTTACAAAATCACCGTCTTTAGTAACGATTTTACAAATGTAACAAATGAGTGTTACTAAAAATCATAAATGTAACCAATCGTTAGTTGGTTCAGTGGTGATTGGCGTTGAACTTGGTAGAGAGGACCACGGTTCAATCCCCCGCAACTGCGATCGGGAGGGGGCTGGAACCACTTGATGCCAGAACTGACCCCCGAACCAAATTCAACTGGTGGTGCAAACCAAAAAAAAAAAAATCATAAATGTAGTAGTGAGTTGTTATCTATTTCTTATAAAAATGATCCGAAGAAATATATATATATTATGTTTTGTTAGATAGACAAAATGATAAATAATTATAAACTCAAATATAAAAAGTAAAAGGACCGAGATTTAAACTGCAATCATAGTATCTGATACTAGTAAATTCGGTATTATTGTCAATTGAGCTAAAATTTATAAACATTTACATAAATTAAATCCTTAAAATTGGATGTATATATCAAGTTTAAATTTAAATCAAATACATATTTATTTTTATTAACTCAATTTTTATTTGTATTTATGACGTAATTGCTACCTAGTAGTAGTATCAAATAGCTAGGTCAACTCGTGTGCGTTATCATTTTTTTGAACAAGCCAAAATGGAATATATATATATATATAATAAAGAATAAAGTGGTCTCCTCAGCACAAGGCGTGCCAAGAGAACCTACATCAGAGTTACAACGTTATCAATACAAAAGAGACAAAACGGAAAAACAAAACATTAGTCGATGCCCAAACAAAGCATTGGGGTCAACCACCAGGTATGATAATGAGAAGCAAGAGTTACATGTGTAGTCTTCAACCACCTATATGAGAACATCTTGACTTTCTCCAACAAATGAGTAACAGGACTTGCCGCGTTTCTGAACAAGCGATGATTTCGTTCATTCCACAGGACCCAAACGCAGGCTAGCCAAATGAGCTGCAAGAAAGACCGGCGAGAACGAAGACCTCCAACCGAGTAAGTGAACTGGACAAAATGAGCAGGGAGAGTGTGAGCATCGACCGCCGAGAAACTAATCCAAGAGCGAACTAGTGCCCACAGGGAACCAAAAGTGCTGCAGGAGAGAAAAAGATGCTGAGCTGATTCGACACCGCCACACCCGGACACACAGAGCTGATCCTCTGGAGAGATGATGTCACGGGCCACCAAGTTTGACTTTGTATGTAGCTGTTTACTGTGAAATTTAGTAAACAACGCTAGTTTGATTATTACAAGAGAGATCAACTAGTAAATCTCGGGACATAGTGCTTTTGTTCATATTTCCAAAGTAATTAGTGTTCATTATTGTTCTTATGTATTTAAAGTTGTTTTTACGTTACTTGAAATGCAAGAAAGAATGTTTATTCTAATGAACAAACAGAATGGAAGAAAGAGTCGAAATAAAGATTGATTTGGATAGAAATAAAAAGAACTGTAAATTTGCATTCAAAGGTAAATGATTACAGAAAAAGTAATGGTGCACATAACATACATTTTCCCTTTCGAACTCGTTTCTCTCGTTAGCATGGGTACTTTGAGTTTTGTAAGGATTTTGTATAATGATTGTGACCTTTTGCTCGATCACAGAACTAAACTATTTATAGACACTAATTCCTAACTGCTAATAACGTTTACGTTAACTAAAGAGAGGACGCGTGTCTTGACACGTATTTTGAATTTGAATTCTCCTTTATCCTTTGATTTAGCCGTTGTATCCATCGAAGTCGAAATAGCAATGCTTCTCCTGAATAATTTGCTAAGTCCACACTTTTCTTCTTCACAGCAAGCGCTTCGACCTTATGGACGTTTCGACCAAGTCGAAAGAACCCTGAAGAAAACAACGTTAAGACTAATGCTCCAGATAGAACATTTGATGATATGTTCATACATGAATATTCATTAAATTTATTGGCTCTGGAAACCAAACTTATTTAATGACTCTTTAAAATAGTAAAATAATCAAATGCAATTATGTTTATTATTTTAATCATGTCTTTTAGAACATATTTTTCACTTGGTGAAAATATGGGCTAACAAATTGCCCCCAAAATGCCTGTTTCGATCGAGTGGTTCGAACGAGAATAGAAAAAGGCATTTTAATCCCACGTGCTTGGCACTCTTAATAATGACGGCGCTGGCGTAATGTACAGTAATAACTGTCACCTTGATTCCCACAATCCATCATTTCTCCTAGATTTTAGACATAGTGGATGACGTGGCGCTCATAGAAGTTGAAAAGAAACTGCTTGAATTTCTTTTTGATTTATTTTTTAAACCTGGACACGTTTCCCTATAAATAGCAGTGGAAAACAAAGAAACACTTTTTACCAACTTCCATTCTCTGAGCTTCTTTTGCGAAAGCAACAGCTTTGATTTTCTGCAACATTACCCTTCAATCCTCAAGAAACCAGTGATTCCGCACCGTTTAAACGATTCTTACAGTGATTGCGCTTTGATCCTTCACTGATTTCCCCAGAAAAATTTCAAATTTTCCTTAGGTTTTACCCAGAAATCGCTCTTTAAACCCTTTCAAGTTCGTCGCTGTTCATCAATGGCTTCAAATCAAGATTTTGAAATACCATCTGCTGGGAAGTGGAAAGATTTGCTGGTCTTAAAGGACGGTGATGAAGTTATTCCTGAACCAGTTGGGAGTGAACAAGAAAGGAAGATCTGGACTACTCAGCTGATGTTTCCTTTCTCATTGAAGAAGGAGAACTATGCTTTTTGTGGCCCTTATCCACCACGCACAGAAATTCTTTCGAACGAGGTAAACAGTCTCTTTCCTAAATATGTGACCTGTGGACCTAGGATATTCGAAGTAGAACCTTACAATTTTGGGTATCTTAAGAATCCCCTTAAAGTGTTTCGAGCTGCCCCTTATACTGCACATAAGGATTATATCCCTTGGTTGGATAGGGTGGAAAAAGATTTTAAAGGTTTTTGGGAGAATTATGGGATTTACCCTCTGATTCAATTTAGTCGAACTTGTCCCAAATACAAACCTGAACTTCTAGTAGCAGCCCTTCACTTTTATGAGAAGTCTACTAATACTTTTCAATTTAAGTGTGGAATGTTAACTCCCACTCTTCTGGATGTTGCTGCTATCACAGGCCTTAGGCCTACTGGTGATCACTTCGATCCAACCAAAACTGGAGATAAGATCGAACTTACCTATAGGGAGAACACTTTCTCCAAATACATTGCTGAGAATATGGGTAAAGAGGGGGAAGAGGTATCACATGAGGAACATGTGGCCTTCTTGACACTATGGTTATCCCATTTTGTCTTCTGCTCGAAGTCCCTTCAAGTTGCAAGGATGTTCATTCCAATGGCTCAACAGATTCATGAGGGTAGAATCTTTAGCTTGGGGCGTCTGTTGCTGGCAACCCTTTATGAAGCCATGGGAAATGCAAGTGATGCTATTAAAGCATCGAAGGATGGATCCACAGTTGGGATTTCTGGACCAATGTGGCTATTACAATTGTGGTTAAATGCCACTTTTGAAACTGAACTTGGATTGATAGTCCCTTCTGACTATCAGAAAGAAGTAGATGAAAGAGAGATCGAGGGACAGAGGTTAGTAAGGTTAGCCCCTCGTTCATTAGATCAGGACACCAGGAGACTTTTCATGAGGCACATGAAAATGTTCTTGACCTTTGATAAATTCCTACCACGTCATGCTCCTTTTGTTGAGCGTAAATATGGCGCTGCATGGTTCATTGAAGAATTTCCTGCATTCAATCCTTTTGTTCTCTAACACATTTATACTCTTGAGTTAGTTGTTTCAATACTAATTCAGAATCACCTCTTATCTTAATGTTCTTTGCCCCCAAGTCTTTTAATATTTCCAAACCTGTGATTAAAGCTTCATATTCAGCTTCATTATTCGAGCAAAGTCCATTGATCTTATATTTAAACTTAGTTGGAACTTTAGTTGGTGAAATGATTAGGATCCCAATCCCAGTTCCATGTTTATGCTTGGATCCATCAAAATAAAGGATCCATGGCTGGATATCCACATACTTTTGTGGCATTTCGACCAAAGAATGATCCACTATGAAATCAGCCACAATTTGACCTTTAACAGCTTTCAAAGGTTTGTATGTGAGTGAATACTCAGTTAATGATAAAGCCCATTTTCCAATTCTACTATGAAGTATTGGTTTAGTTAACATATGTTTAATGACATCAAAGTGAGAATAGACATAAACATCAACAGGCTTTATATAATGCTTAAGTTTAGTACAAGAGAAATATAAACAAAGACAAAGTTTTTCTATGGCAGTATATCTAGTTTCCGCATCATTTAGAACTCTGCTAAGGTAATAAACTGCATTTTCTATGCCATTATCATCTTCTTGAGCCAACATGCTTCCTATTGTCTTTTCAGACGCAGCAATATACAACTTCATAGCTTTGTTTCTGCTAGGAGGCATTAAAACTGGAGGCTTTATCAAGTAATCTTTAATATCGTCAAAAGCCTTTTGATGCTCTTCATTCCATTTGAATGGATCATCTTTCTTGAGTCGAAGTAGTGGAGAGAATGCTTGAGCTTTTCCACTTAGATTCGAAATGAATCTCCTCAAAAAATTGATCTTACCTAACAGAGATTGAAGTTGCTTTTTAGTCGAAGGAGGTTTTGTCTCTAAAATGGCCTTTGTCTTGTTTTGGTTTATTTCAATGCCTTTTTTATGTACCACAAAACCAAGGAAATCTCCTGGCAGTTCTGATGAATTTACTCTTCAGCAGCCTTTCGATCTCTTCCTTGATCTTGGACATTATTTCTGGTGCAAACCTTCTTGGTAATTGTTTCACTGGTTTCTTACCTGCCTTGATTGGTAGTTTGAGTTCGACCATTTCTCTACTGAGCCCAGACATTTCATTATAATCCCAAGCAAAACAATCACTGAATTCCTTGAGCAGCTGCACCAATTTTTCTTTCAAATCAGGACTAATATTGGCACTAATGTAAGTTGGCCTTTTCACTGAGCCATTTCCAATGTCAATTTCCTCCAAAGGATCTTGAGCCTGCATCTTAGGAGTTTCATTTATAGGATCTCTTTCGAACCCCAAGGGTTCATCATCATAAATGCAGTCAAGCCTTTGAGTTGGTGACATATTGGTGCCATCTTTTTCGACCTTGGCTTCAACAGCCAAATTTTGTTGAACCTCAGCTTCCAAAGCCGTATTTAATCTACTTTCGGCCATATAAGCCGTTATTCTGGCCCATGCATTGGACTCAGTCATAGTAATCTTCGTAGATGTTCCACCCGGATGGGCGTATGACTCCATCTTCTGAGGATGCAGCATCTATTTCCTCTCTTTCCCATATAAAACCATGGGTTGGGTGGAGTTTGACAGAATGAATCACATTGTCAGAAGGTGTGAATGCATTCTCTCTATCATAACATGGCGCAATGTTCGCCAAATTTTTGTCAAAGGTTTGTTGGTTTATAGTATCTACCTCTGACATATAGAAACTCTGATCAGCTTCTATATTTTCTACACAACCATCTTCCCTCCAAAGTATCAACTTTTGGTGAAGGGTAGAAGGAACAGCTCCCACTCCATGAATCCACTCCCTTCCTAGGAGCAAATTGAAGTTTGCCTTGGATTCCACTACCAAGAACAAAGTGGGTCGAGCTATGCTGCCAACTGCAACATCCACTTGAATTGCCCCCCTGGAATATCCTGTTTTGCCTTCATAGTTCGACAAAACAATATTGTGGGCTGACAAATCACAGTCATATTTGCCAATCTTTGGCAGCATTGATAAGGGCATTAGGTTCACAGCAGCACCCCCATCTATCAGTACTTTATTAATTCCAACCCCTTCAACCTTTGCCCTGATGAAGAGTGGTTTGAGGTGGTTTTTCATGCCCAAGTCTGGCCTTTCGAATGTAGCCTGTTGCTCTTCGATGCAGCCATTATTCAAGACATAGTAACATTTTGGCTTTGGATCAGCCATGTCTAACTGGTCGAAATCAGTTTCGAGCTCAGTTACTTCTGATTGAACATCATACTCTGATGGTAATATGGAAACAACACATATCACATCAAAGTCTGGTTCAGAATCCAGCAAATCATCTTCCTCCATTTTGTTCTCATTTATTGGCGGAAGGATTCTTTCTTTTGCTGGCCTTCTAGCCACTTCTTTGTATTGGCTTGCTTGAGAATTTTCTGCAGCCATTTTCTTTTGGCGTTGAAACCTACGCCATTGAGTCCTAGTCATTGGATGTTTACCCTTATAGTTGTTTTTGTAAGAGTACCTGTTAACATCCTCTGCATAGCTCATTTTGGTACCACTGGGACCACCAACTTCGATTGCACCTTTATTGAACTTCATTGTTCCTTTGTGCACCCAGCGCTCTATCGGGATCGAACCAGATGGTCGAAAGGTAGGCCTTCGATCGTATTGAGCAGGATTGTTTGGTCGAGTCAGGATACCTTTTCCTTTTTCTTGGTGAGGCTTTGGGTTTGCCCCCAGCCTACTTGCCATAGGTTGAAACTTCATGAGGCCTGCAGTAGCCTCTTTGTCGCATACAGCACTACAACGGGCACAAAGCATTACTTTTTTATTTTCCAGCTTGCACCTGTTCAGAAAATCAATTAAATCCTCTTCAGCACGAGGGTAGACCACTTTCATTTTCTCCATGTACTCTTCTTCAGAGATCTTTTCTGTCTGGCCCTCTGTAACCTCCATGGCTTCGACCATCATGATTTCTTGTGGTTCAGCATAGAGAGTATCAGCATTTTGCAGAGGCCCAGCATCAATCTTCATGGCTTTGGGTTTTTCACCGAACTTGAGTCTTCCCTCATTCAAAGCCTTCTGGACTAAATCCCTGAAAAGTACACATTGTGAGGTTTTATGTCCAAGGAAATTATGATATTTACAATAACCTCTTTTCTTTCTCATATCTAATGGAGGTATTTTAACATCTTTTGGAACCACAATTTGGCCATCAGTGACCAATAAATCAAAAATCTCATCACATTTTGTTATATCAAAAGTATAAGTTTTTGACACAAATCTATCACTCTTTGGTTCAACAGGGTTTTTTCCATTAGATGGTTTCAAAAGTTTACAAGTATAAGGGGGACCAGGTTTCAATTCTGCTAGGTCTATCTCCCCTTGCTCAACATCTTCATTAGATATCTCATACTCTTGGTCACTATCCTGTGTTTCCACATAAGCAACCTTTTCTTTCTTATGATATTTAGAATTTCTGGCCTTTTCTGCTTTCAAGCGTTCGACCTGTCGAACTCTATCAGCCAATTGGGCCATATCCCTTAGATGTTGAGTGTCTAATTTCTTTCTAATCGAATAATCAAGGCCACCAGCAGCCATTTCGACCAATTCATGTTCAGGCACCTGAGTAAAACATCTAGCTTTGAGTAAACGGAATCTATTCAAATAATCATCCACAGACTCAGGAGTTTTGCGCCTAACGCTTGCCAATTCTTTGAGACTTATTTTAGATTGTCCCATATAGAATTGTTCATGGAAAACCCTCTCCAATTGATTCCAATTAAAGATTGAATGTGGAGGGAGAGTGGTAAACCAAGTGAAAGCATTTTTCGTTAGAGAATTAGGGAAGTACTTCATCCTTAAATTCTCATTGTTTGCTAGATCCCCTGCCTCAGTTAGATATCTTGCTATGTGTTCGACTGTTGATTCACTAGTATCACCAGCGAACTTAGTGAATTTTGGGATCTTCCAACCCCTAGGTAACTCAGTCTGAAGCACATATTCTGACAAGGCAGAAACAAAATGAGGCCTATGCATGCCTACGTTTAAACCATTTTGTGCCAAAATTGTTTCGACCAAATTTGCTATGTTATTTTGTCCAGCAAAATTATTGTTCTGGACATTTCTAACTACATCATCAGCATTTTGGTTCCTATTTACCAAAACAATTTCAGGATCTTGTTCGATCTGGGGCAAAACCTGTGGCTGAGCCTGCAATTGCATTTGTGGTTCGACCACTGGTGCAGGTTGTTGGACTTGGTTTATGTGATTTGCCACATTGTTTTGTGCAGGCACCATGGCATTATTTGGTGCTTGTGCAATTTGCAAAGGCACAACATTTTGAATTTGGGGACGTTGTTGATTAGGGACTTGAGGAGCCCCAAAGAAATCAGCAATTCTACCCATTTGATTGGCCAATAATTGGTAACTTTGATTAGTATTTTGTATCAATGGATTAAACACCGTACCAATTTGTTATGTTAACATATTGACCATGTCATGATTACTTTCATCCATTTGTTGCCTTAAGGAATTCAAGGCAGCGTTAGTTAATGAAGGAAAAGTATTTCGAGTAGCAGAACCAGAGACTACTTGATTGTTAGGAACAAACACGCCTGATGCTGCCTCTGTGAATAACGATGCACTAGTCTGCAAACCTTGCATCATACTGGTAGGCATGCCATAAGGGTAATTCCTACTAGCGCCTTGACCCATGTATTGGGAAAAGGGTAATGAAAACGTGGACGAACCAGCGCCACCCCCATTAGTATTTGACCTATTTGGGGAAAAATTTCCCTCCATAGCATGAGACAAAGTCAAAATGGGATCTGTAGTAATCGAAGGTATTGTAGTAGATATTGGCATAGTCATGGTTGCAGTTACTACAGAAGATGTTGGGGCAGAAACTGTTGTCCCTGTCACATTAGGCATAACCTCACTTATTGCAGGAGAGATTATGGTGTCTGAGACATTTGTAACGGTTGATGGATTCGAACCGCTGTTAGCATTGTTTCCATTAGGATTTTCCATGTTTTGTCTAGGGTTATTTCTGGGTGGTGGTCTAACCATTTCAGGGAGTGATTTCCCGTTTCTCAGAAGCATACACTATGCACAAAACTTTTTGGAAACAAAATCACACAAAGAACGAAATAAAAATACTAAAATTTGAGAAATTTTAAACACAAAGCACACAGTCCCACTGGGCGTGCCAATTTGTTTACTGTGAAATTTAGTAAACAACGCTAGTTTGATTATTACAAGAGAGATCAACTAGTAAATCTCGGGACATAGTGCTTTTGTTCATATTTCCAAAGTAATTAGTGTTCATTATTGTTCTTATGTATTTAAAGTTGTTTTTACGTTACTTGAAATGCAAGAAAGAATGTTTATTCTAATGAACAAACAGAATGGAAGAAAGAGTCGAAATAAAGATTGATTTGGATAGAAATAAAAAGAACTGTAAATTTGCATTCAAAGGTAAATGATTACAGAAAAAGTAATGGTGCACATAACATACATTTTCCCTTTCGAACTCGTTTCTCTCGTTAGCATGGGTACTTTGAGTTTTGTAAGGATTTTGTATAATGATTGTGACCTTTTGCTCGATCACAGAACTAAACTATTTATAGACACTAATTCCTAACTGCTAATAACGTTTACGTTAACTAAAGAGAGGACGCGTGTCTTGACACGTATTTTGAATTTGAATTCTCCTTTATCCTTTGATTTAGCCGTTGTATCCATCGAAGTCGAAATAGCAATGCTTCTCCTGAATAATTTGCTAAGTCCACACTTTTCTTCTTCACAGCAAGCGCTTCGACCTTATGGACGTTTCGACCAAGTCGAAAGAACCCTGAAGAAAACAACGTTAAGACTAATGCTCCAGATAGAACATTTGATGATATGTTCATACATGAATATTCATTAAATTTATTGGCTCTGAAAACCAAACTTATTTAATGACTCTTTAAAATAGTAAAATAATCAAATGCAATTATGTTTATTATTTTAATCATGTCTTTTAGAACATATTTTTCACTTGGTGAAAATATGGGCTAACAGTAGCCTATCGCGCAAGAGGCGCCACGCCAAGATAGAGACCTTCAAAGGAGTCTGCTTGTGCCACACAAGATCTTCCGCCGCACCCAATGTAAAGGAATCCTGGGAGGTCAAAAGTTGATAAGCACCACGAACAGAATAACATGTATCCGGGTCAGGCTGCCACCGCCACACATCAGGGACTGTGCCTGCACATGAACCGAAAGAAGTAAAGACTGACACTCCCTCAGCATCTCCTCCTCCCACACCCACAGCTGCCTCTGCCACACCCATGCCTCCCCGCCAACCTCCCACCCAGCAGAGAACATCTCAGCTACACTGCACGATTTGGTCTCTGCTAGGTCGAACAACCGCACAAACCTCTCGCCCAAGGGAACCCCTCCCAACTAGGGATCAGTCCAGAAGAAAGTATCTGACCCATCCCCCACCTTTTTCGCAACACTCTCTCTGAACCACCCTCCCCCAATCCCTCCTACTCCGTCCCGAATACTCACAATCTCCCTCCACCACGAGGACCCTTTCCGCCCTCCCTCTCTCAGTCTACCTCTATCCACCCTGTACCGAGCTGACAACACTCTAAACCACAAGCCCCCTCGATCCACCAGTAACCGCCAACACCACTTACCTAGCAGCGCCAAGTTAAACTCCCTCAACTTCCTCACCCCCAGCCCGCCATACTCCCTACGTAAACGTGTGCGTTATCATTATTTTCTTTCTAATTTTCTGGAAAGTTCGAGCTGAGTGTTGGGTTAATATATATTTTTTCTTGATTTAAATAATTATTTGCGGTCAAGGTCAACTATTGATTCCTTTATTTTATTAGTGTTCTCACTTTGAATATTTGTGGTACTAGAATCATTGACGGTTCCCTTTTTTTTTTATCTTTTTCTTTTTCTGAAAAGAGAGGTAGCTTCATGCATGACGAAATATATAAAAACAAAATTCAATTTCACAAGAATTGCTCATATATGATATATGGCATGATTCTCACACCCAGTCGTACAAGTTATTGGGTCAACCCCACAACAAATTGTTTCACAAACCATATATATATAGCCACAATTATATTTGCCTATAGCATCTTGATATATACTTTCTTCTTAATATAAAAAAGCTCGATACTTTTCTTTTTTCATCTATATTATTCTTGTACAATTTAATTTTGAAGTTAGAGTTATACGTTGATACATACAAAATTATAAATATATACACTATGGTCATGGACAAGGTGACTCAATATGTTCGTGTGTTCAATCATTTTGATGAAAATGGAGATGGAAAAATATCACCATCGGAGCTGCGGCAATGCGTGGAGGCAATCGGGGGCAAGATGTCGAACGAGGAGGCGGAACTGGCGGTGGAGCTTCTCGACTCAGACGGGGATGGGTTGGTTGGGTTGGATGATTTTGTAAGATTTGTAGAGGGAGGAAAAGAGGAAGAAAAAGTGAATGACTTAAGAGAAGCTTTTAAGATGTATGAAATGGAAGGGTTTGGTTGTATTACACCAAAGAGTTTAAAGAGAATGCTTGGAAGATTGGGTGAATGTAGGAGTGTTGTTGAATGTCAAGCCATGATTGCTAAATTTGACATTGATGGTGATGGGATGCTTAGTTTTGATGAATTTAGGGCAATGATGCTTTAACATGTTGAATTTCTAAGTTTGAACATATATTATATTGAGGCTTATATTAAATCCTTTATGTTTATTTTAGGATTTAATTTATTCCCTTATGTTTAAAAAGTTTCAAATTAGTCAAGTTTATGTTTAAATCATCCACGTGACTAACAGATTTGTATATATGAAAATTTTAGATGAAATTAACTTAAAATTTAATGAAAAGTTGAAAAATATAACTCAAAATTTAATGAAAATGATGAACTTATGTTAACATAATAACATAAGAGACTAAATTAAAAACTAATAAATACTATTTACAAATATATCAAAATTATACTTTAACAATATATAGATACATATTTAAATAAGATTTATAACGAAAAATCAACTTAAATATTAGAAAGTTTTTCTTTCTTTCTATGGGATATGACCCACTCACTTTCTCCTCCACCATTGGGAGGTCCACCTATGTTATTTCTTTGTAAATATGTAAAAAAATTGATTTAAGGTCAAGTAAGTTTCTCCTTTAAAAATCAAATGTATATTACTTTTGGTCCTCCACGTCAACCTCTTAAAAAAAAAATGCGTGGCAAACTACAGTCCATCAACACTGCTGAGTTAGATTTTTTTTTTGAAAATTCGGTATTCGTTTCAAAGACCAACTAATTCGAGGGGATCGAACCTGAAACTTTAAGAGGAACAAACTCCAAGGACCCAAGCCAACACCACTAAACCAACTCAAATGGGTTACTGTTGAGTTAGATTAAGTGATCATGTATAATTCTTTTCAGAAAATAAAATTGAAAAAAATTAAAGTTTCATCACATCTTTGTCTAAAGTTAAGTAATATATACTCCAACCAATTTTATATATAAATAAAATTTGGCTTTCTAAATTTATTGGAAAAAAATGTATTTAGTCTATTTTTTCTACTGAATACATTATTTTTTTTTAATAAATCTAAACAGTTAAATTTTACTTATATATAAAATTGGAGGAAGTACCATATAACTTTAAGATTATGAGAGGATGAAGCTACAATTAATATAGTCTTTTGTATTCAGAAACTATGATCGATTTGTGTGGTAGATAAATCAAGAGAATTATCAATTTGAAGACTTAAGAAGTTGCCAATTCATTGCATTTTTTGGACTACTGTCGTTAGGAAACCAAGAATTGAATTCCAAAGAAAGCACAATTGTTGGAACAAATGTGAAATTTGGAGGGAAATTGGTAAAGAAATAAACACATGATTTTGAATAAAGTATGAAATGTAAATTTAAAAAAGTTGTCCCACGTAAGAGAAAATACATACTGTAGTAGTGTTTGTTGGCGTGAGCTGTCCAGTCCATCACAATATTTCAGGAAAAAAATTAGGAATTATAGTTATTAATTATTAATTTCCTTGTTTTTACTATAATTAGAAATAGGATTTTACTTGTGTATATATAACCTATTCCTCTCTTGTAAAGTATGAATTACAGAACATATATATGAAATAAATAATACTCACATCAGTTTAACCATGTTTATATAGTGGACTTGGGGTGTGCCCCAAAAGATATCTAGTTTTGTAAATGGGCGACAAAACACAACACTTAACCATTATGTGTGCCACCGTCTATTCGATCCTAACTGGTGGATATAGAGGAGTATTGCCAAGAATTCTAGCAATAGTGATTGGATCAAAAGTTGACGAAATAAACTGATTATCCCATTCTTTAATGCCATGCTTCATAATATATGAAACACATAAATCAACAAAAATGGACGTTTTTATAAACTTTTATGTATTTTGAGTTTTGTTTTTGTAACAATAGTTGTGTATTTTATAAAAATTCGTAATATATTTATATATCAAAATATATACTATATATTTTGATTATTTTGTATTCTAAAGTGCATATGTAAAACTATAGTTGTGGCTTAAGACAAATTTTAAAATGAGGCATTTATAACATGTTATAATATTTCATTAATATTAATAATTATTGGTTTAAAAATTATTTTACATATGCACTTTAGAATACAAAATAATCAAATTATTGATATTCAAATAATTTGATTTAATCTTTATCGAGACAATGTTAATTTGATTTAAAAATAATAGCTTTTTTAATTAAGTAATTTTTTATATTTTTGGAGGTATAAGACGATTGTTTTGGTAGCCTTACTCTTATGCCGATCCTGGATGATATGCTATTTTGCATATATATGATATTTAAGAAACGCTCCTGACATATTTTTATTCTCATAAACAAATCAAACAACTAAAGCCATTTGTTCTTTTGTAAATTTCATCATGAGCTTTTCATGACTACTTTGTCTATTTCCTACCAAATACATGTAAAATTTCTTTTTAGATAGGTAGTGAAACATATTTTGCATAACCACAAGATATATAGAAACAAATATATATAGAATTTAATGTAAAAAAAAAAATAGATATAAATTTTTTTAAATTAAGAACATCTAAATATCAAGATCGAATAGACATAAATCAAATGGGAATACAGACACACAACTACAAAATTGTGTTGCAAATTAACATTATTTATATATCTATCACAGATTATTAATAATTTAATCAACATGTTGGTTTCCTGTTTCACGTGGAACTAATCAACATTGTCTAACTAACTAAAAGAAATACAAAACTTTTAATATTGCTTGTCAAAAATAGCCAATGAATAATTTTCCATGTTTAAAGAAAGACTTGGTACGTATGTTGACCAAATATTGCTTCTAAATATATTGACTTTATCCTGCTTTCGTTATTCACTCATTTGTACTTTCTCTTTGTTTTGAATTTTTTTTTGTGTGCCAATCATTTATTCTATGTATTTTCTCTTTGTAATTTTTTGCGATCTTTTCGGCAGATCTTATGTTGAGGAGATTATTCAATTAATATATACATTTTATTTTTACCTCTTAAAAAAGGGTTAGGATCAAATGACACCAATGTGTCAAACTTAGTACCATGACACCTCAGATAATTTTTTACTGGATAATTGTATTACAAAATCCACCGTTGGATTCAAAGCTATTATAATATAGATCATGTCTAAAAAATTTAACATCAATCGGAAATCATTTGATGGGTTAAAGAGAAGGATCAAAATTAACGGTTTTGACGAAGTTTTGTAAGACGTTCGTTTTTATGCATCTCATTGACATACCAAATGATTTCCGATTGATGTTAAATTTTATAGACATGATCTATATAACAATAGCTTTGAATCCAACGGTGGATTTTGTAATACAATTATCCGGTAAAGAATTATCGGAGGTGTCATGGTACTAAGTTTGACACCTTGGTGTCATTTGATCCTAACCCCTTGTTAGAAGTCCCACATTGGCTAGAGATATGGCAAAGATAGCCTTTATAAATGTAGTGCAAACCTCAACTCTCAAGCTAGCTTTTGTGGTTGAGTATAGACCTCTAATATGGTATCAGAGCTTATCCTAGATCCATTTGTTGTTTGTTGTGGAGACCTCCCATATTTGGGCCACCCGTTGTTGTTGACTCCACGCATCAAGCCCAATAGTGCTGGGCGTGAGGGGGTGTGTTAGAAGTCCCACATTGGCTAGAGATATGACAAAGATAGCCTTTATAAATGTAGTGCAAACCTCAACTCTCAAGCTAGCTTTTGTGGTTGAGTATAGACCTCTAATACCCCTTAAAAAAATATACGGAGTTATAGAGATTAATTTTTTGAGTGAAATAAAATTATAATATACAGAAAAATATGCGGTTAATTTTTTTAACAATATTGTATTTTTAAGACTTTTGTCAAAATTTAAAGACTAAATTCATATGCATGATCTCGAATTCATAAAAATTTCAAATATTAATGTTGAGGTTGAAGCAGCCGTGAAAAGGTTGAAATGTATCTTATGGAAATAGTTGTTAGTTAAGAAAGTTAATTCGCCTTGTTTATATTATTATGAGTGGTGTATTTTGGTCTCAACAGATATTTTTCTTCTACACTTTTGGAGGAGACGATGAAGTTTGCCTTTTTCCTTTTTTTAGGGATAGTGAGGATCATACACTTTTTGAGTGTGAGGTGTATGAAGGAAAAATTTCGACAAAATAGCAGTCAATGAAGAATAATTTTTCAAAGTGTGTCGAAATTCATCACACGGTGTCACAACTTGAGTTTTTTTTTTTTTTTTGACGAAAAAAAAGAAGCATACATTTCAATCAATTTAACTTTCAACACTTTAATTACATTTCAATCTTTCAAATTTCAAGTGCCATTAGTTTAAAGTCTTTTTAATCTTTCAAATGACAATGTAGTTTGAAGACAATTTTGATTTTATTCACTAATTTAACTTATTCAAAAATAATAATAATTTTATTCGTTTCTTTTTTATCAACGATTGGTAACAAATATTGCATTAACACAATTACTAAAAGATCTTGCTAACTAGTGCCCCACCCCGGATCACTAGTTAAGGTAACAAAGAGATAAATTTATATTGAAAACAACGCTTTATATATTTTCAAGACTTTAATTACACAAATTTCAATATACTTTTCATTATGTATGTGTTCCTTAACATACCTTTGAAATACAAGTTACCATTATCCTTACTAAAATATGTAATCCACTCCCATAACCACAAAATCAAATTTCTTATAGTTACATAATGTAGTAAGTAGTCCTAACTATCCGATCTCAAATTAATGGTCGAGATTATTTTAACTTACAAGACATAAGTTTTGATTTTAACTGTCTAATATCATATTAATGCCGATATTGAAAATTGCATGCAAATTTTCCTGCAGCCAATCCATATCCCATAGCCACCCATATTTGGCTTTCGCACATGGCAGTTAAAAACCTTGCCGAGACGGAGACGGTGTTGCTGGAAAGTGATGTCCCAACCGGAGAATTACCGTCGGCGCCGGAGCTTTGTCGCTCTGTTAAGGTAAGATTCTGAGTTTTTATTTTGTGTAAAATGCAATGTTATGATTGTTATTCATAAACTATACAATGTGATTTTGTTGATGTTGAATAACTATTTAAGAGATTGATTATTTATATTAAAATCTTGTTATTGATTGATGTAAATGGAAAAATAACTTCGGATTTTGGTCATGATGATGATGATGGAGATTGTTGTTTTGAATTTGATCCAATTTCATTGTGGGAGCAAGCAAACAGGCAACTTAATGATATATTATTTAGTTTAATTGACTTCACTACCCATCATCATGACCTTGTTAATAATAGTGTCTCAAAGAATAATTGTGGGTTGGTCCAGTGGTGATTGGCGTTGAACTTGGTAGGGAGGATCATTGATCGATCCCCCACAATTGCGATCGGGAGGGGGCTGACACTGTTAGAAGTAATTTATATTTTGAGGGTATTTTAGTATTTTGTTGTGTTGTCTTTATGACATAGTTTTGTGTATAAATAGACTAGTAGTTGATATCATCATTGTAATCAGTTTTATTCTTCACTTTTGTAGCCGTCATTGCAGAGCATTTAATAATATTCTCTTTTCTATTCATTTATCACCTTTGTGCACCAACAATTGGTATCTAGAGCTCCGGTTCGAATCCACGGGAAACACGAGTGAAACGTGAGGCGTTGTGTGATTGATTTCGTTTCTTGAATTCGAGTTGAATCTTGAACGAAGTTGTAACAGAATCACATTTTCTGATTCTGCGGGATTGGGAAACACGAGTGTTTAGTGAGATTTGAGTGAACGCACAAAGGTTGAAGATGAACGGAAACGGTGGTATGAGTACCAAGCTTCCAGTGTTTGATGGCAAAAACTAGAATCGTTGGATGAAACAAATGCTTGTTCTGTTCGGTGCTCAAGATGTGCTTGAACTTGTCATTGAAGGCTACGTTCCAGTAGCAGCAGATGCAACAGATGCACAAAAGCTCGCACAGAAGGATACAAAGAAGAAAGATCAGAGGGCGCTGTTCTACATCCATCAGTGTGTGGATGAAAACGTGTTTGAGAAAATTGCTGATTCAGCAACGGCGAAGGCTGCGTGGGACACACTGGTCAGATGCTATGGTGGCGATGCATCAGTGAAGAAGGTGAAGCTTCAGTCCTTACGAAAGCAGTATGAGAATCTCAACATGAAGAACAACGAGAAGGTCCCTGAGTACATCTCTAGAATGATTCTAATCACTAATGAGATGAAAGCTTGTGGAGAAACACTTTCAGAACAAGTAATCATTGAGAAGGTATTAAGATCCCTTACCCCTCAGTTTGATGACATTGTGGTAGCAATAGAACATTCTAAAGATCTCAGTACTATGAGACTTGAAGAGTTACAAAGCACTCTAGAAGCGCAAGAGTTGCGTCTGCCTGAGAGAATCTCTGAAAGGGAAGTAGAGCAGCAGACTCTGAAAGCAGCCTCTGGAAAGAAGCATCAGATGCAGTCTTGGTCAGAAACCAAGAGAAGATCTGATGGAGTTCAGAAGCCAGAAACTTCAACCTCTGATAAGCAGAAGTATCAGAAGGGAAATGAGAGATTTGACAAGAAGAATATCCAATGTTACTATTGTCAGAAGTTTGGCCATTTTGCTGCTGATTGTCGGTCAAACAAGGAAAGAAAGTCAGAAGAAGCAAATATAGCCATAAGTTCTGATGACTCTAATGGTGAATCTGTGTTACTAATGGCTTCTGAAATTGATGATATGAATTCATCAGAGTGGTGGTATATGGACACAGGGTGTTCAAACCATCTTACTGGAAATAAGAAGTGGTTGGTTGACTTTGACTCTGGGAAGAGTACAAAGATCAGATGTGCTGATGATAAATACCTTAATGCTGAAGGTATGAGAAATGTCAGAGTTATTCTGAACAATGGAAAAGCAGCATTGATTCAGAATGTGTGGTATGTACCTGGCATGAAAAGCAATCTGATGAGTGTGGGGCAACTGATTGAGAAAGGTTTTTTAGTTACCATGAAGGACAATCTTCTGAAGCTGTCTGATCTTCATCAGAAGCTGATTATGTAGTCAGAACAGGGAAGGAACAGGACATTCAAGGTGAATGTCAGAACTGCAGACTCTGAATGCCTTAGTGCAACAAGTGTTGAGAAGGATAGTGAGCTGTGGCACAGAAGATTTGGTCATCTGAACTTCAGAAGCCTGGAGCATCTGAAATCAAAGAATCTGGTACATGAAATTCCTACAATCAAGAAACCTGAGAAGTCATACAAGGTGTGCATGGAAGGGAAGCAACCAAGACTGTCATTTGCATCAGAAGTAGCTCCAAGAGCAAAACATGCCTTGGGAGTAGTACATTCTGATGTGTGTGGTCCATTTCCAGTAGCATTAATTGGAGGGAATAAATACTTTGTGTCATTTGTAGATGAATTCATTAGAATGACATGGGTATCCCTGATAAAGTTCAAACATAAGGTGTTTGCTGAATTCAAGAAATTCAGAGTGAAGGTTCAAAATCAGAGTGGCAAGACTCTGAAGATTCTTAGAACAGATGGTGGTGGTGAGTATAACTCCAATGAGTTCAACACTTTTTGTGAGGAGAATGGAATTGAGCATGAGGTTACTGCTCCTTATACTCCTCAACACAATGGTCTTGCTAAAAGAAGAAATCGCACTTTGCTTGATATGGTGAGAAGCATGCTGAAAGAGAAGAAGCTTCCTCATAATTTATGGGGTGAAGCTGTTGCAACAACATGTTATGTGCTCAACAGATGTTCAACGAAGAAGCTGAAGGAAATAGTTCCTATTCAGAAGTGGACTGGAGATAAGCAAAGTGTTAGTCATCTGAAGGTGTTTGGTTCTGTTTGTTACAAACATGTCCCAGAAGCCAGAAGACAGAAACTTGATGATAGAAGCAAAGTAATGTTATTGGTGGGGTACCACAGTACAGGTGCGTACAAACTCTATTGTCCAGAGACAAATAGAATTGAATTCAGCAGAGATGTCATTGTGAAGGAATTAGAAACTTGGGATTGGAGCAAAACTCAATCCAATTCTGATGTGAGAATTCTTGAAGGAGACTCCGAAGGAGATTCAGACTCTGAAGGAGACTCTGACTCTGAAGGAGATTCTGAAGGTGACTCTGAAGGTGAATCTGAAGAAAGAACTTCTGAACATAGCACTTCTGGAATCCCAACTTCTGAAGGAAATTCTGTGGAACAAGATCAGAGACCACAGAGAATCAGAAGCATCCCAAGAAGATTTGAAGAGTTTGATATGCTGCAAGACACTGAAGTAGACTCTGAGGGAGAAGTTATTCAGTGTGCAATGTTAGTAGACTCTGAACCCGTGAGTACAGAAGAGGCTCTTAAGCAGCAAGTCTGGTTGCAGGCCATGAAAGAAGAATTTGATGCTATAAAGAGAAACAAGACTTGGAAGCTGTCAGAACTTCCAAAAGGCAAGAAAGCCATCAGTGTCAGATGGGTTTTCAAGCAGAAGCTAAAGCCAGATGGATCAATTGGCAAACACAAAGCGAGGTTAGTAGCAAGAGGATTTCTGAAAAACCTGGGCTAGATTATTCTGAAGTGTTTGCACCTGTAGCAAGACATGAAACAATTAGACTGGTAATCGCAATAGCTGCTAACAGGAATTGGCCTATGATGTATTTAGATGTGAAATCTGCATTTCTGAACGGTCCATTACAAGAAGAGGTATATGTGTCACAACCTCCTGGTTTTGAGAAAAAGAATCAGGAAGGGATGGTGTATAGATTACATAAAGCCTTGTATGGATTGAAACAAGCACCCAGAGCCTGGAATATGAAGATTGATTCTTTTTTCAAGAAGCATGGGTTTCAGAAATGTGAGTTGGAATATGGTGTTTATGTTCAGCACACTTCAGAAGGCAATATGATTCTGGTATGTTTGTATGTTGATGACATATTGCTGACAGGAAGTTCTGAACAAGAGATAGCTAAGTTCAAGAAGGTTCTGATGAATGAGTTTGAGATGACAGATCTTGGAAAAATGAGTTACTTTCTAGGGATGGAATTTCTGTATTCTGAGAAAGGAATCATTTTACATCAGATGAAGTATGAACTTGAGCTTCTGAAGAGATTTAAGCTGGAGAATTGCAAAGTTGCTATCACACCTTCTGATACGAATCAGAAGCTGGACTCTGATTCTGATGGAGAGGATGTGGATGCTACAACCTTCAAACAGTTGGTTGGTTCTCTGAGGTATTTGTGTAATACCAAACCTGATATTTGCTATGCAGTTGGAATGGTTAGCAGATTTATGAGTAAACCAAAATGGTCCCATTACCAAGCTGCTGTCAAGATTCTGAGGTATATCAAGGGGACTCTGAAGCATGGAGTATTATTCCCCTCTGAAAGAATGACTGAATCAGAACTTCTGAGTTATTCAGATTCTGATTGGTGTGGAGACAGAGTTGATAGAAGAAGTACCTCTGGGTACTTGTTTAAATTTCTGGGAGGTCCTATTTCTTGGTGTTCCAAGAAGCAACCTGTTGTTGCTCTATCAACCTATGAAGCTGAATATATTGTGAAGGTGGAAAAACACAAGAAGGGGGGGGGGGGGGGGGGGGGTTGAATTGTGTTTTAAAAAATAAAACTTTTTACCTAATAGAACCTAAGTTTGCAGCGGATATAAACACAAAACTAAAAGAGATGCTGAGAGAAAGAGAGAAAGACACGAAATTTATCCTGGTTCCTCTCACAAATCGAGAGTACTCCAGTCCCCTTGTTACTAACAAGAGATTTTCACTATAATCTACTTAAGATTACAAACTGCTCAAGCACACTTGCAAGAGACTTCTCAGATGCTCAAGTTTCACTAAACAAGAGACTTCTCAAATGCTCAAGTTAATACCTAACAAGAGACTTCTCAAACAAACTTAATAATAAGAATGAATGTTAAGGAACACTTGATATACTATCAGAGGTGTTTACAAAATACAACTCAATTTGTTTAAAGACTTTGAATGACAGATAAAACGATAGTGTCAGAATGCTTCAGAGTCTTAAACGTGGTAATAGAACAGTGGTCATTTCTTCCATTTGAGTCTTCTATTTATACTTGGAAGAAGATGATGACCGTTGCAGAGAGCTTTGTGCCAGCTGGAATTTACTCGTACAATTGATAGCTGTATATTGCCTTCTTTGGTAAGGAATTCCAATTCCACTACCTAGCTATTCAATTTATCACTCATCCATTTTGAGTAATAATAGTACAATTGTACAATCCTCAAATACGCTCCACTTATGGATAAGGTTAACGTTGTACCAACGAATATTCCTTCCTGTGGATGTGACAGAGCCTTGAAATAGGTGGTTCTTCAATCATTGAATCTGATTCTGTCAGTTCTTGAGTGATGTAAATTCTTTTTGCTTCTGATGCTGTTGCCATAGCTTCTTGAGGTCTTTTAGCTTCTGAGTCCTTCAGAGCCTTGTTTTATCCTCAGAGTCACTTTCTTCAGCATTCAAAATTCAAGCTTCTGACGAACCGTGTCGTGCTTTCAGAGCTTGTTTTGACTGGCTTCTCTGCTACTATTCATAGTGCTTCTGAATGAATTTTAACTTGTAATTCTGCACACTAGAATAATCATTAGTAATACCAATTGTAATTTTAATACATTGTTATCATCAAAACCACTTAAAACATTAGAGGTTCATGTCAGACCCACTTTGTTCCAACATATTGCAGGCGCTCTGACTGCATGCCAAGCTGTGTGGATTCTGAACTTACTACAGAATCTGAAGATTGAGGTAAACAAGCCTCTGAAGCTGATGATTGATAACAAGTCTGCAATCAATCTTGCCAAGAACCCAGTGCTGCATGGGAGAAGCAAGCATATTGAGACCAAGTATCACTTTCTAAGGAATCAGGTTCAGAATGGAGTAATAGAAGTTGTGCACTGTAGCACTCAAAAGCAGCTGGCAGATGTGTTGACAAAGGCCATCAAGACTGATCAATTTCTTCGTTTGAGGGATGAAATTGGTGTTGTCAGTTTTGTGTAAATATAAATTAAGGGATGATGTTAGAAGTAATTTATATTTTGAGGGTATTTTAGTATTTTGTTGTGTTGTCTTTATGACCTAGTTTTGTGTATAAATAGACTAGTAGTTGATATCATCATTGTAATCAGTTTTATTCTTCACTTTTGTAGCCGTCATTGCAGACCATTTAATAATATTCTCTTTTCTATTCATTTATCACCTTTGTGCACCAACAGGCACCACTTGATGCTAGAATTAACCCCCGAACCAGATTAAACTGGTGGTGAAATAAAAATAAAATAAAAATAGTGTCTCAAAGAATAATCAATCAAAGGACCTGTATGGTTGTGAAGCTTTGGGAAAGAACTAAGGGAGAACCCTTTTTAGTAATAAGGATAAGCAACATGTTGTAGTGGAATTGATTTCTACTCATACTTCTCTACAAGGGTAACATTGAAGCCTTATCCTCAAGGATATTTACCCTTAAACTAATGGAAATGATACTTATTAAAAACTCTTTTCTTTTCTAGTATAGTATTCTATATCCATATGGATAGGTATGATCAGGCCGGTGGTTTTAGGAACATATTAGAGTCGAAAGCAAAGAGATACAAATGATTTTTGTTACTCTATAATGTAACATACTTAAAATTGATGCACGAAACTGGAAATTCTTGAAAATCATATTTCAAAGAGATGATATGGAGTGTTGAAAGAGTGTTAAAAGAGCATTTTATCGTTCCTAATAACCGTGCTTCTGAGTTGTTTGAAGTTTGCATTTGTTAGAAGTCCCATGTTGGCTAGAGATATGGAATAAGTACTTTTATAATAAATACTTTTTTTTTTTTTGACACAAACAAACTCAATATATTTCATTACTTAAAACAGTCTCAATACAACGAGGGATCGAATCGAAAATACAACGACGAGACATAGAATATGCCGCCCTATCTAGAGAGTGAGCAACCATATTCGCTTGCCGTTTAACATACTTAACCTCAAAGTAATTATGCAAAGTAAGTAGAGATTTAATATGAGATATCAAGATATGAAAATCTGATAAGCCATGTTGTGATGAGTAGATTGCATCCACCACAATTTTTGAATCACTCTCAAAAGTAACAAAGGTGTGGCCTCTTTGAATCATCTCTTCCATTGCATCAATTAAAGCCAAAGCCTCCCCCTCCATTACACTATGTGATGAGTAGACTATATTAGTAGCAGCAAGCTTGAAATGGCCACGGTAATCACGTAAACACCAACCCCATCCGGTAGCTCCATTGGCGGTGAAAAAACTAGCATCAACGTTGCATTTTAAGGTGCCTATAGCGGGCTGCTGCCACTGCGTCTGATTAGAGGCTACTGCATGCTGCTGGACGGGCTGTTGTTGATCCTGCAACACGCCATGTACTGCTGCCCATTGGCTCCAATAAGCTTGCGCCTGCACACCCAATTGAACTGCGCTTGAATTACCTTCATTCCACACTTTTTCATTTCGAAAATGCCAAATAAACCATAACAATACGGCTGCTCTGCTAGCATCCAAATCAGTCTCCTTCCTGCACATGTCAAGTAACAAATTTCTAACATTATCATAAACATGCAGCCTTGAATTAATAATGTGTGACAGATTCATAGTGTTCCAAGCTTCTTTGACAGCCTCGCACGTAAAAAACAAGTGCCATTCATCTTCAACATGTGTTAAGCACAAAGGGCATTCTTCCGGGCATTGGACAAAACGATTTCGTAAACGAGTACGGGTTGGGAGACAATCTTTACAAACTCTCCAAAGAAGGTGTTTGGCTTTGGGTGGTGTGTGTAATTTCCAAATGCTACCCCATCCTTCTACACTCCTCGGCCCATACCCCTTGCTTCTCTCCTTCATGATTCTCTTATATCCTGATCTTACCGAGTAAACTCCATTATTCTCCTCACTCCAAACCAACCTATCCTCCCTTACTAAGTCTAACAATGGAACCTCAAGAATATCACGGGCTATCTCGATAGGAAAAAGAGAGATGATTTTCTCTTCGTCCCATCTTTTCATGTCAGGGAGTAAAATATGTTGAACTTTAAGATTATAAACCTCTTGTTTTTGGGGACTAGTAACATAACACCCATGCTTAGTTCTCAACCAAGGTGCATTCATGACACTAATTCTACTCCCGTCCCCAATTTGCCATCTACAACCATATAATAAAACTTGTCTAGCTCTCCAAATGCTTCTCCATGCAAAGCTAGGATTATTTCCAATATTTGATTCTAAAAAAGAAGTGTGCGGGAAATATCTTGCTTTGTAAACTCTCGAAACCAAGGATGTGGTGTTATTCATAAAATTCCACCCTTGTTTCGCGACCATCGCCATATTAAAGCTTTGGAAATCTCTAAATCCTAGCCCACCCTCCTCCTTCGGGCAAGCTAATTTGTCCCAAGCAAGCCATCGTATACCTTTATTATTACTACCTCCACCCCACCAAAACGCATTGATCATTCGTTCAATTTCGTTAATCAAGTTGTCCGGTAAGAGATAAATATTCATGATATAAGCCGGGATAGCTTGTAAAATAGATTTAATCATGACTTCCTTACCGGCTCTCGATAGTGGCCTACTCCTCCAACCGTTGATCCTCTTCCAAATACTTTTTTTATTAACAATGTTAATTACTTATAATATTTATTATAAAGACAATGTTAATTACTTATCTCTAATTAAGATAATATCTCTATTTAAGTTAATTAAGATAATACTTTTTTTTATAGTCACGTTAATGTGAGATAATATCTAAAGTGAGATAATATCTCTAAAATAGTCTATTTTTTAAGGTACATTAATTACATTTTTACAAAAATACCCCTAATTAAATGAAGAAAAGTAAAAGATAAAGTATATATATTGTGGAAAGAGAAAGTAAATTGTTGACAAATTTAATGCAAAAACAATTTTTCTTAATTCTTGTGCATTAAGAAAAATGCTCTTATATATTGGGACGGAGGGAGGATATACTTAACATATTATGTTGTTAAATGTTAATAAAACATACAAGACTAAGAAGCAGTGTTTTAAAAACCGAACCGGACCGGCCGGTCGGACCGGTCTAACCGGAAACCGGAGCCTAACCGGTCCGGTCAGTATGTTGGACCGTCCATGCAATTGAACCGGCGGTTATTCAATTAAACCGGTCAGAATCCACGCGGTCCGGTTCAAAGAGAAATAAACCACACTAATTTTATTTTTAAAAAATATAGAAATGGCTGAAGGTGGGATTCAAACCCACATCCACAACCTAAAGGGTTAGGCGCCCAGCCACTAGGCTGGCAGGTTGCTGATGATATGAATATCACTTTGTTTATTTATATATCTAATTAACATAATCTAGTTTCAACTTTTAAAACATTATTTGCTTATCTAATATTAGTAAATAATTAACTAAAATATGAATTATTTTTAGATTAATTTCAATCATCATCTAAAAAAAATACCTATATTATATTAGGATTGAATGAGTCGGCTCTGTGTGTAACAATTTGTTTATAAGCTTATCAAAAAATAATTTATACTAATAAATTAAAATAATTGATAGTTTTATATTGAATAGATAAATACCTATTATAATAAGTATTAAATTTCAATGTTCTTAAAAAAATCATAATTTTTTTAGAGACCGAGTCATCCGGTTCAACCCAGTTTAATACCTATATAATTTTGTTATAGCAACCGGTTTATTCAACCGGTTTATCCGGTTTTATCCGGTTTAGTCATGCGGTTCGACCAATGACCCAGTGGTTCAACCAATGAACCAGTGAACCAGTACTCTTGCCGGTTCAATGACCGGTCCGGTTTTTAAAACATTGCTAAGAAGAGTTCATTATTAATTTTGATCAAGTCCTCCTTTTTTGTGATGAATTTGTTAGCAGCCGTTGTATTGGTATCAGTCATCTCTATTGCTAATGCATTAAGCAGGAATGATTTTCCTCCTCACTTCTTGTTTGGTGCTTCATCTTCAGCTTATCAGGTTCCACTCTCATATATATCAATTCACTATGTAGAGTCAAATTTGATTTAAGAGATAGAAAATTGATTTTGACATGTTTGCATGTTCTTGAGTAAAATTTATCGAAGTACTACAATTTGGAGCTTTTTTCCTGAAGTTGATTTTTATTGTCATATTTATCGTTCAAATATAAATCAATTTACATAATCAAAGTTTTGGTGTGCATGATAGTATATGGTGTTTTAGGTTTTTTTCTACTTTGCTTGAGTCTATTAACACATTTTGCCTTATCAAAACAAAAATGAAAAATTTGTACAATCAATTCATTAAAAATCAAATTTTGTCACTGCAGAATCAACCATACATAAACACACAAGTGGTGAATCAAATGGGATGACAAAATAATAAGAGTTAATTTTGATCTGATATCATGTATACATCAAACCTTAATTTTATTTATATTTGTTCATTTTGAATCAAATGATTATGTAGTCAATCAGCCCTGCATTGTATATTTATAAGGGTAAATATGCTTATATCCCCTGTAATGTATGTGAGTTTTGTTTTTTCCCCGTAATTTTTTTTTGTGACTCGCCCCTTATAATGTTGATTTTTTTTTCTAGTTCATTACCCCCTTGCAGGGGGGTACAGGCCAACATTGCATGAGGTAAAATGAACTAGAAATAAAAAAATTCAACATTACAAAGAGCGAGTCACAAAATAAAAATTACAGGAGAAAAAACAAAACTCGCATACGGGGTAAAGACTCATTTACCCTATTTATAAATATGTAGGTAAGGTATGGGATACATTTACACTGGAAATAACTTTTATCATAGTTACACTGTTAAAATATTTAATGAGAGGTAGAGAGAGAGTGAGAGGCGGCTTACCTAGGGCACACCTAGGGAGGTCAAGCCGGACTGTTTTCTCACCGGCGGTGAGCAGAGAGTGGTGGGGACGGGATTTCGGCGGGGTGCCACAAACGGGGAGGGCTGAGGGGGACTGGACTGTTGTGAGACCGAGAAGTCGGAAAGCGCGGCGACGGGCAGATAGAGGTTTTAACAGACTGATGCAGGCAGGGCGATATAGAAGCGGTGGAGAGTCTTTCTCACCCAGGCGGTCTATTTCTCCACACCGGCACCACATGTTTTCATCCCACGATCGCTTTCACTTTCCTTCGCGAAGGTCCCAGTCACGTTTGCATTTCGCGGTTGCAGAGGGCGATTCACGCTGGCCTAGTCTTGATGATCGTAACTGTCCTACTGGTGTGCTACAAGGCCTGGGTCGACGGCAGCAACAAGGAGGAAGGTTGCACCTATGTCGCGATAAGGAAGGAGGGAGAGCTAGTCGCGGCAGTGAGGATTTTGATGTTGTTCGTAACACTCAGGCACAAGGGCAGTCGGGTACTGCTGTACAGAGGTACGTTTCTTATTATTTCACGAACTTCCCGACACATTTATCTCTTTTTTACCTTAGAAAGGGCTTTGAAGTATGTGGTATTTTGGAGGATGTTTATGTGGCCAAGAGACGTAATTTGCAAGGCAAACCCTATAGCTTCGTTAAATTCTCCAATGTTAGAGATGTTCTAAAATTAGAGAAGGCCTTGAATGTTGTTTGTTTTGGACATTTTCGTGTTAAGGCGAGTGTGGCTAGATTTGATCGTGCAGCCAGGCTGCGGGTGAGTTCAGGCATTGGTGGAGACAATAAGGACACGGTTAACACGGTTGGTACACTACCGGTGGGTGCGAGGCCGGTAGGAAAGCTAGGGGAAGTTATACATGCGACCCCGGCGACAGGCGTTATGGAGGGTGTAACGGTAGGTAATGTTATGGTGCCGTTGGGGGGCCGCACGAAGAAGGTTGAGCGTGCAACTGATAGCAACCAGGCGACTGCGCCCGTCTTGAATGCAGACGCAGAAATCGGACTGTACCGGAGGATGTGGAATGGGCAAACACGGGAGTCGTGGCTACGGTTTCAAACGGGGACGTGACGCCGGTAGTGAGGCATAGAATAACAGATGTTGGATTCACTGATGTGGATGTTATCCATTTGGGGGCGGACAAAGTCTTTGTTCGCAGTACGGCGGGGTCGGATATTGTGTCTATTATGGAGAGGGCACGAGAGTTTTTTAGCCTTATATTTTCGCACTGGGCGAAGTGGGAGGAGAAGGCGACATCTTTCCAGAGGGGCGCTTGGGTTCGTCTGTACGGGGTTCCGTTGCACGCGTGGAATGAGAGATTCTTTACGTTATGTGTCTTTGAGTGCGGTAGATTCTTGCGGGCGGACAGCTACACAGTAGAAAAAGACAGACTCGACTTCGCCCGGGTCTTGATTGCCACGTCGTCCTTGGAGGTGGTTAAGCGCGTGGAGCGACTACTGGTGAACGACACCGTGGTGGAGGTGCAGGTGATCGAGGAGTGGGGTTTCGACATGGGAGATGACGCTTGCCTTCTTGTGGGAGATAGGGAGGCTGAGGCATCCCTCTGCGACGCTGAGGATGATCGGTGCGACTCGGACGCAAGCAAACATGCTGATACTTTGGTTGCGGACTATGCGGATGGGTTGGCAAAAGAGGCAAGGTCTGCGTGTCACCAGTCGGGGGTGGATAACAAAGCTAAGACGGGTTTTGATAATCTGCTCGTTAATGACAAGTCTGAGTTTTTTGGTCCGGTGTTGCAGCCTGTGGTGGATCCCATAGTGGTGAGTTCGGACTCGAGCGGCGGAAGTGTGGAGCGAGTAGCGGAGACTGTCGACCTACGTCAGCCGTCAGATGGGCAACGGTGTGCAAGGCCGAAGGTTGTTGTGCTCAATGGGGATGTCAAGGGGTCAAGGGGCCATCGTGCGATGTCATGCCCTCCGGGGGTTAGGCGCCCCGGAGTAATCCTCTCGTCAAAAAAGGGGGCCACGAGGGAGGAACACCCAGGAGGGAGCCGACCAAGAGGGGAGCCCAATGGCTCCAAAAAAAGGAAGGTGGGTGGCCCGCTGTGCCATGCGCTCTTTAGTCTGAAGCGAATAGCTAGACTTCCTAGCAAGGATCGTCGGGAGGTGCTCCGCATTTTACATAGAAATGCCCGCAAGGGTCAGGGCCGGAGCGGTGCCCGACAGCATTCTGAGAAGGATTCCAAAGAGTCTGTTGGAGCCGCCACATCGTCAGTCTCTGTGAATAATGATTGGAAGCATTGGGTGGCTATGCAGGGTGACGAGACAAAGACCGCTGCGGATATAGCGGAGGTAGGGAAGTCACTTGGTGTTTTTGTTACGGCGGATCAGGCGAATAAGTTCAGTGTGCTCTCTAAGGCGGGGAAAGGCAAGCAGCAGACCCCGGTTAGCTCGCAGGGGGGGTCGGCGTGACGAAGTTCAAGTCTCAGGGAGCGCGTCGGACAGGGTGTGTTAGAGGAAAGAGTGTGTGATGAAGATTCTTTCGTGGCATATTAGGGGGTTAGGTGGTGTGGTAAAAAGGAAGGAGGTTCGGAAGCTGGTTGGGGAACAGATCCCTAGTATTGTTTGCTTGCAGGAAACAAAGTTGTCTCTCTGTGATGACGTTCTCTGTAGATCTCTTTAGGGCAACTCGCCGAATACCTTCTCCTTTCGCCCTTCTGTGGGGGCATCCGGGGGGTTACTGACTACTTGGGATACTTCAGCGGTGGAGGTCTGGTCGTCCGTCAGTCAGGATCATGTCTTGTGGTGTCACGGGCGGTTTTTATCTTCGGGGGGGGAGTTCCATGTGGCGAATGTTTATGCGTCGTGCGATGCAGGCGGGAAGGAAAGGCTGTGGAACGCTTTGTCAGCTCGGCTTCAGTCGCTGGTCGGGAGACAGGTGTGGGTGTGTGGGGACTTTAATGCCGTTAGGACCTTAGAGGAGAGACGATCTGCAAGGGTTGTGTCGTGCCCTACGGACCATTTTCCGTTTAACTGCTTTATAGATGATACCTTCTTGATTGATCTGCCGTTGAATGGACGTAACTTTACTTGGTATAAAGGGGATGGAATCACGATGAGCCGGCTAGATAGGTTCCTGCTTTCTGAGGAGTGGTGCCTGACCTGGCCCAATTGCTCGCAGACGGCTCAGTTAAGGGGGATTTCGGACCATTGTCCCCTACTCTTGTCGGACAATGAGGAAATTTGGGGACCCCGTCCTTTGAGGATGTTGAAGTGTTGGACAGAGGTGCCTGGTTATCAAAATTTTGTGAGAGATAAGTGGCAGTCGTTTCAGATTGACGGGTGGGGGGGTTATGTCCTAAAAGAAAAACTGAAATTGATTAAAGTAGCGCTTAGAGAGTGGCATGTGGCTCACTCCCAAAGTTTACCTAGTAGGATTGACTCCCTTAAAGCTCGGTTGTCTGTTCTCGATGCTAAGGGAGAAGAAGAGGACCTGTCGGAGGCCCAGTTAGAGGATCTTCATGGCATCTCGGCAGCTATTCATTCACTATCTAGGTTGAATGCTAGTATCTGTTGGCAGCAGTCGCGCTCGACTTGGCTCAAGGAAGGAGATGCAAACACCAAGTATTTTCACTCGATTCTTGCCCGCCGCCGGCGGGGCAATGCTATCTCGTCGATTCAGGTGGATGGGGTCACTTTGGATGGGGTGAACCCTATCAGGCAGGCTGTGTTCCCACATTTTGATTCTCATTTCAAGGCTAGACATGTTGACCGACCGGGGGTGGAGAATCTTGCCTTCAAAAGGCTGAACTTGGTAGAGTGTGGCAGCCTGACAAAACCTTTTATGGAAGCTGAGGTTAAGGCTGCGGTGTGGGATTGCGACAGTTTCAAAAGCCCAGGCCCGGATGGGGTCAATTTTGGTTTCTTTAAGGACTTTTGGGTGGAGCTAAAGGGCGATGTTATGCGCTTCATCTCTGAGTTCCATCGTAATGGGAAGCTGTCAAACACTACAAGAAATATGATTTTTTGCAACAACTTTTTTTGTTAAAAGTTGTTACAAGTCGCTGGCAAAACTACCCAAAATAGTTTTGCCAGCGACCTGTAACAAAAAAAGTTGTTGGCAAAAATCGTATTTCTTGTAGTGAAAGGGCATAAATTCTACCTTCATAGCCCTTATCCCAAAGGTCGATAACCCCCGACGTTTGAATGATTTTAGGCCTATTTCTCTGGTGGGGAGCCTGTATAAAATCTTGGCTAAGGTGTTGGCCAATAGGCTGCGTTTGGTTATTGGTAGTGTGATCTCTGAGTCGCAGAAGGCTTTTGTGAAGGATCGGCAGATCCTCGACGGTATCCTTATTGCCAATGAGGTGGTGGACGAGGCACGGAAGACTAACAAAGAGCTTCTGCTTTTTAAGGTGGATTTTGAGAAGGCCTATGACTCGGTAGATTGGGGGTACTTGGATGCAGTAATGGGGAAAATGGCTTTCCCACCCCTCTGGAGAAAGTGGATGAGAGAATGTGTCTGCACGGCCACCGCTTCGGTCTTAGTTAATGGTAGCCCCACCGAGGAATTTCCTTTCCAAAGGGGCTTGCGACAAGGGGATCCGCTCTCTCCTTTTTTGTTTCTCCTAGCTGCAGAGGGTTTGAACGTCATGATGTCAGCTATGGTTGAGAGGAATGTTTTCACTGGGTACAGTGTAGGCGAGCAGGATTCGACTACAGTTTCTCATCTTCAGTTCGCCGATGATACGCTATTGCTGGGGGTGAAAAGTTGGGCTAATGTTCGGGCCTTACGGGTTGTTCTTGTGTTGTTTGAATTAATGTCGGGCCTGAAGGTAAACTTTCACAAAAGTATGCTGGTAGGGGTTAATATCACCGATTCTTGGCTGCATGAGGCTGCATCTGCACTACGTTGCAAAGTGGGGAAGGTGCCTTTCCTCTATCTGGGCCTTCCCATTGGAGGTGACTCGCGGCGTCTGGATTTTTGGGAACCGTTGGTGACTCGCATAAGGAATAGATTATCTGGGTGGAAAAGTCGCTTTCTGTCTTTCGGGGGTCGTCTGGTTTTACTTAAGTCTGTCTTGACTTCTCTGCCTATCTATACTCTTTCCTTCTTCAAGGCTCCGGCAGGTACTATCTCCTCTATTGATTCTCTTTTGACTAACTTTTTCTGGGGGGGAGTGAGGACCTTAGGAAAACATCTTGGATCTCGTGGAAAAACGTTTGTCTTCGTAGGGAGTATGGCGGGCTGGGGGTGAGGCAGTTGAGGGAGTTTAACCTAGCTCTGTTAGGTAAATGGTGTTGGCGGTTACTAGTGGATCGAGGAGGTCTGTGGTTTAGAGTGTTAGTAGCTCGTTATGGGGTGGAGCGGGGAAGACTGGGAGGGGGAGGGAGGAGGAGTTACTCGTGGTGGAGGGAGATTGTGAGAATTCGAGACAGTGTAGATGGGGTTGGGGGAGGGTAGTTCAGCGAGTGTGTTACGAGGAGGGTGGGGGATGGGCCAGATACCTTTTTCTGGTCAGATCCTTGGTTGGGAGGGATTCCGTTGTGCGAGAGGTTTGGTCGGTTGTACGACTTGGCTGAGAATAAGTCGAGTACCGTAGCAGAGATGTCATCTTCTGGGTGGGCGACTGGAGGGGGGGCGTGGGTGTGGAGGAGACAGTTGTGGGTGTGGGAGGAGGAGATGTTGAGGGAGTGTCAGACTTTACTTCTTTCTTTCACTTTGCAGGCGCAGTCCCCAGATGTATGGAGGTGGCAGCCTGACCCTGAGACAGGTTATTCGGTGCGTGGAGCTTATCAGCTTTTGACTTCTCAGGATTCTCTTACCCTGGGAGAGGCGGAAGATCTTGTGTGGCACAAACAGGTTCCTTTGAAGGTCTCTATTTTTGCGTGGCGCCTCCTGTGTGACAGGTTACCAACGAAATCAAACTTGGTAGCTCGCGACATCTTCTCCCCTGAGGCTCATTTCTGTGTGTGTGGCTGTGGCGGCATTGAGTCGGCTCAGCACTTATTTCTCTCCTGTAGCACATTTGGTTCTCTGTGGGCGCTTCTTCGCTCTTGGATTGGTTTTTCGGCGGCCGATGCCAACACTCTCCGAGATCACTTTGTTCAGTTCACTTGCTCAGCTGGAGGCCGCCGAGCCCGCCGGTCTTTCTTGCAGCTCATTTGGCTAGCCTGCGTCTGGGTTGTGTGGAATGACCGCAATCATCGTCTGTTTCGCAACGCAACAAGTCACGTGCATCATCTGTTGGATAAAGTTAAAATGCTCTCTTTTAGGTGGTTGAAGACGACTAATATCACTCTTGCTTTACATTATCATATTTGGTGGTCGAACCCATTGATGTGTTTGGGTCTCGACTAATGTTTGTATTCTGATGTTTTTTGTCTTGATGCTTCTGTAAAACCTTTGTAGTTCTTCTTGGCACACCTTGTGCTAAGACGACAACTTGACTCTTTTTATCTTTATATATCTATCTCATTTTGGCTTGTTCAAAAAAATATATATTTTTTTTTAGATATTAAATTTCATTAATCTAACTGTTGAGTATTGTCGTATTATCTTGTTATATTTATTTCACGAAGAGAGGAAGAAAAAAAAAAAAAAGAACGTAGAATATGTTATTTTACGTTGCATTAACAAACTACGCGTGTTTCATAGGCGTAACACATATCGTCATATTGTTTTAACCATGATGCACACCAAATTTCAGTTAAAAGTTATTAAGCAAATGATTAATTTTGGTTTTTTGTTTATGGTTAGACTTAGACACTCTAAATTAGCTCAGTTGATTCTAATGTTCTCACTTTTACAAAAGTTACTTTGAGCTTAATGTTAAAAATAAGAACTTTAAAAATAAAGTTAAAGTCGTTTGGTAATTTAAAAAAAAACCAGTTTAGAAGTTACTTTTGAAAGAAAAAAAATTGTTGAGCAGAATACTTTTACAAAAAACTTTAACTTTTTTAGAGATAAATAAAAAATCATTGTACCAAAAAATAAAAAAAAAATTCATAAATAATTATATAAATAAATTAAAATATTTTATAAAGTAGCCAATTGAATAGAATTCAATATTATTATTATTTATTATTATTATTATTTTAGCTTTCACCATCGGTTTAATCTGGTTCAGGGGTTAGTTCTGACATAAAGTAGTTTCAGCGCCCTCCGATTGCAGTTGCGGGGATCAGACCGTGTTTTCCCCTGTCAAGTTTAGTGTCAATCATTACTGAACCAACTAACAATTGAATATTACTTAATCAATATTATTTTAACTATAATCATAATATTATAATTTATCTTTCAATAAATTATAAATTGTAATATTACTGAAAAATGCTATAAAGCAACGTGTAAACAAAACAATGGTAAATAAAACCTTTCTAAACAAAATAATGGTGAATTATAAAAACATATAATATAGGTCGAGAAAAAACCTATAAAGCAACATTAGAAAAATAATAATATAATATTTGTCAAAAAAATAAAATAATATAATAGTAAAGAAAAGGCTAAATTGCACTATTGGTCCCTTAACTTATTTATTGGTTTCATATTGGTCCCTTAACTAATTAATGTTACAAATTGATCCCTTAACTTATTAACGTTACAAATTGATCCCTTAACTTTAATTATGTTTGCCATATTGATCATTTTTAACAGATTGATAGTGTATTTATCTTCCGTCTAAAAAAGATATCTGAACGCACAATCATATTCACTAAGAATATAACTCAAAAATAAATCATTTATATGTTCATATAATGAATAATAGAAAGTAAAATTAATGTTTTTTCATAAAAACTAATGAAAAGGACCAATATGACAAACAAAATTAAAGTTAAGGGACCAATTTGTAACCTTAATTAATTAAGGGACCAATATGAAACCAATAAATAAGTTAAGAGACCAATAGTCCAATTTAACCTAAAAAAAAAGACATATAATACAACAACGTGTAAACAAAGTAATGGTGAATAATTGAATAAAAGAAGCAAGAACTGCTGCCGGTAGGAATCGAAGGTTGATCCAGTGATAAAAAGCTCCGCATTAGTTTCAAAAGTTGATCCTATCACCTTATTTGAAAGTTCCTTATTTTCAATTTTTGTATGTAAAAAATAAGCTTCTTTTTTAATAAGTTCTTTTGATAAAAAAGTGTTTGGCCCAACTTTTTTATTAAGTAGAAGAAAAGGTAAATATAAGTCGGGCCAAACGGTACCTTACTCTACTTATATTTTCATTCAAAAGATAATTTGGTGTTAATTTTTGTATTTTGGATGATATGAAAGGTTGAAGGTGCAGCAAATGAAGATGGAAGAAAGCCAAGCATATGGGACACCTTTGCACATGCTGGCAATGGTACTGCTCTTTCTTATGGGACACCTTTGCACATTTGCATCAATTAGCATAAAATCTTATTCTAGTTACAATATAAGTTGATGTTATTTATTAATTAGTTATACTATTACAATTAATCATGTTAAAAAGTTATAGTTACAACATTGAAATTCTTCATTTGAATTAAATTTACAGGAGGGCTATACAAGGGAAATGGTGACATTGCATGTGATCAATATCACAAATATAAGGTCAGTAGATATGGAGTAGATCAAATCTCTCATGTTTGGCATATTAAGAGACTGGTTTTAAGTTAGTCGAAATAATTGGTACGAAAATATTCCATATCTACATATGCTTTCATTTCTTGCAGGATGATGTCCAACTCATGTCTAAAATGGGCTTAGATGCCTACAGATTTTCCATATCATGGTCAAGACTTATTCCAGGTATGATCTCACAAAAGGTTACAAATGATAAATTCTTGAATGTGTGTGTTCATATGGACTAAGAAAAGTAATTATTTTAGCATCAGAATCAAGATTAATTTCTAAAATAATATCAAGAGATTACTGTACTTGGTTTGATTCTGGAGCTAATTTCTTTATTTTGTTGGTTTTCACCACCAGTTTAATCTGGTTCGGATGTTAGTTCTGGCATCAAGTGGTTTCAGCCCCCTCCCGAACCAAGACTAATTTGATTATGGTTCAATTAATGAATCTCTTTATTTGAATCTTTAAATTCGTAGCTTCGTGCATTAACTGTTTGTTATTCTGACCTTGATCTAATTTTAATACAGATGGGAGAGGGCCAATAAATCCTAAGGGATTGCAATATTACAATAACCTCATCAATGAACTAACAAGCCAAGGTTCTTTTGCAAACTAGTTTCCGCACCACTATAGTGCTGCTATAGTCGCTATTTGACAACACTGAGTTCAATTAACATTAAAAAAGAAGGCCTTTCGATTATATAGTTATTCATTTTCCCCCTTCATTTGTAGGTATTCAACCACATGTTACATTGCATCATTGGGATCTACCACAAGCACTTGAAGATGAATATGGAGGATGGGTTGGGTTAGTCGAAGAATTATGTAAGGTTTCCAAACTAAAATTTTCCATTTAACTTATATATCTAACACAAAATAAGAAAAGCAATCTTTCTGTAAGTAACATTTGTATATTTATGTATGTTTTGTTGCAGAAAAGACTTCACATCATATGCAGATATATGCTTCAGAGAGTTTGGAGATAGAGTTAAACATTGGACCACAGTGAATGAAGGGAATGCGAATTCAATTGGGGGCTATGATGCAGGAATTTTACCACCACAAAGGTGTTCTCCTTCTTTTAACTGCTCCAAAGGAAATTCGTCAACCGAACCATATTTGGTAACTCATCATATGTTGTTAGCACATGCATCAGCTGCTAGACTGTATAGGACAAAGTACAAGGTAAACCAGTGTATGACACATGCACCATTTTACTTTGTCATTATCTAAATATTTTCACATTTGGTAACATCTTTATAGTGTTAACCTACTTGGGTTGATCTGATGGTATTGGCTTGGGACCTGGGAGTGTGCTCCTCCTTAAGGTGTCAGGTTCGATTATCTCTGGTGCCAATTTGGGTGGGCTAATTTAACTTCTTCAAAAAAACATTGTTATAGTGTTGTCAATCACAGAAAATAGCGGTGTGTTCAAATTCTGCTACCTTACGATGCTGCAACAATATATTGCTGCTATAATCATTATTTGACAACACTTTCTACTAAATACCATATCAGAGAACTATAGAAATTTGTTTAAATTCTGCTATACTATAGTGCTGTTGTGCGCCATAGGCTATAGCCACTATTTGACAACATTGCATAATTATGCAGGATACTACTATAAGGTCATAGTTATGATATCATTTTCACTATGATAATTAGAGTATCTTTTCTTTAAAAATACAACCTATGGTAACTTGCAGGCCAAGCAACAGGGATTTATTGGGTTTAATCTCCTTCTTTTTGGTTTTGTTCCAAAAACAAATACTAGTGAAGACATAATTGCCACTCAAAGAGCCCAAGACTTCTATATTGGGTGGTAAGTAACATTTTGATTATGATATCTATCCCTAAAATATTTTGTCATCGTAATTTTATTTTACCATTTTAGAGTATTCAAGTTTGTCTTTGAAACTGTATATTCAATCAAAACAGTTCCCAATATTTGCGAATTGGCAAATACATCCCTTGAAATTATAAAGTGTCCATCAAAATAGTCCCTCTATTAGCTTTTACCGTTAGAGGCTATGATATGACAGACACATTAACCAAATATGCGGCATGTTCGTGAGATGATTTAAATATCTTAGGGATTAATTTGCATAATTAGTCCATGTCCCATTGCAATCATTGACGAATATGTCCATGAGATGATTTAAATTTTATAAGCAAATTAGTCCCTAACGAGTTGGTATTGATGTAAGATTATCGTGCAATGTGACATGTTCGTTTAACGTGTCACATCATAGCTTCTAACAGTAGGGACCATTTTGAATTACATTTTACAATTTTGGAGATGTATTTGACAATTCACAAAATTGAAGGACTATTTCAAGTTTCAACCGATGCTTACAATTTCGAGGACCAATTTGCCAATTCACTCACACTACTTTAATAATTGTAATTATTTCTTTATACAATAATGAACTACTAGACTTAATTTTATCTTTTCTTTGTTGTGACAGGTTTATGAATCCCTTCATTTTTGGAGAATATATATCCTGACATCATGAAAAAGAATGTTGGCTCGAGGCTTCCTTTCTTCACCAGTAGGGAATCGAATTTGGTTAAGGGCTCCATTGATTTCCTTGGAATCAATTTTTACTACGCATATTATATTAGCAACAACGCGAAAAGCCTGCAGAAAAAGAATAGAGATTACACAGCAGATACGGGTGTGTCTTTTACGGTGCTGCATAACCAATTCTATATTGAGTTTAAACAAGTAGCATACGCATAAACATCATTTTATTTTATGCCTCTTTCGTCTAATTTTGAGGCAATTCATTTATTAATGTATTTTCTTTTCTATTTGTAGGCTTCCTTGGAAATGGTACATCTACAGATGAGGTAAAAGTAGAGTATGAACATTGAAATTTCTTTTATTCTTTGAACATTGAAGTTTCAATATATTCCAACTTACTTGCTGATTGGTTTGTTTAGATTCCAGTTATACCCTGGATTTTGCAAGAGCGGCTTCATTCATTGAAGAATATGATTATGGCAATTTTCCAATTTACATTCATGAAACTGGTATGTCTCCTATAGATAAAATATGTTGAATGCTTCCCAATCATTTTGTCTAGGGATGGAAATAAGCCAAATTTGTTGTCATGAACCTATGAGACCTAACTTGCATCAAGTCTACGATGTTAGTATTAAATAGTTTTACACAGACATTCAATAAGAACATATCAGTATACCCTGATAGTGTAATAGTTGGCTGATATGTTAGACTATTGAATTCTCATCAGATGATTGTGTGTGTAAAATTGGTTTATCCTTCGATCCCCCGCAACTGTGATCGGGAGGGGGCTGAAACCACTTGATGCCAGAACTGACCTCCAAACCAGATTAAACTGGTGGTGAAAGTCAAAAAATTGGTTTACCCTGATAGTGCATCCCTTGTAGATCCTTAAAAAATTTATTTATAATAAAAAATAAGGTCAACTTTGGCATTTAAGTTTAGGATTATACATGTAAGATTTAATCTTTAGAAAACTTGGTTCAACCTTGTATATTTCTGCATTTACTTGTATCAATAACATCAAAATATTCATGAGCTATGATGAATCTTTGAACTTCAATTCTCATCAGGTCAACAAACACGTAGGAATTCATCATTAGATGACTGGCCAAGGGTGAAATATATGAATGAATACATAGGGAGCCTTCTTGATATGTTAAGGTACTTCTATTTTCATTTTCAATTAATTTATACATTTCCAATATTCCTTTAGTTCTAGGGTGCCCATAATTGATAGCCACCAAACAAAGATGTCTAACGCTAACCGAGTTGTTTTTGTTGTTATTTTTTCTCTTTTTCCCCTCTATAATTTTTCGACAGTTTCTCTTCCCACCCCCCACGTTTCTTTTTCACCCCTTTAGCACAAAAAATATCTCAGGAAACATTTTCCGAATTTTTTTTTCGTGTAAATTTTACTGAAATTTACACTAATTTTTCTGTTGTATTGTGATCACATTGACAGAAATGGACTGAATATTAGAGGTTATTTTGTATGGTCCTTTTTGGATGTGTTTGAGTTACTAGGTGGATATGAGGCAAGTTTTGGCTTATATTACATAGATTTGGAAGATCCAACCTTGAGGAGGCAACCTAAACTTTCTTCTGTGTGGTACTCAAATTTTCTAAACAACAAAACTATGGACTCAATAATCACCTTGAAAATTGAGGATAATTCATCTGTATTCTTCAACACTCCCTTAATGCATAGTTCAAGTTAATTTAGGTAGAACAAGTTAAAATAAATGTTTACTTTCTAGCTTCTTCAATTGGTCATATTTTGCTTCTTTGTGTGACCATGTGAGAGAAAGTGGCATGAATTATGGTGTTTAAACATATAAAAATGATTATGTCAAAAAAAACACAGATAAAAATGATTAGAATTTTAATAAGGAAATGAATTTGGAAGTATGGAAAATCAAACCAAAAGGAAAAACTTTCATTCGTTCACAAATCAAATTAAAATTATACAATTCCATTTCTAAACTAATCAATCAGAATTAAAAACTAAACATTATCTTAATCCTATATAAACCTAAGCATTACACTAATAAAAAATTGGAGGAAAAAAGGAAAATCACCATAAACAAAAGAATTGAGTTTATATAGGATTAGGATTAGGTTTAGTTTTTAATTCTGATTGATTAGTTTATGAATGAAATTGCATGATTTTAATTTACTTGTGAATGAATGAAAGTTTTCCCTTTTAGTTTTATTTGCCATAATTCCATATTCTTTTCCATTTCTAATCTTTTGATTTTTCTTTGATATTTTCAGACTTTTTTTTTTACGTTTTTTGGTGTGTTTATCGGGAGATTCTGGGTTTAATCCCCAGCGAAGTCGCCAAAAACTAATTAAAAAAAAAAGCAAGCAAGTCTGAATCCCCTTATTCTTAGAGGGGAAGGGACTACCAATAAAAAAAATATTTTATAAAAGCGATTTTTATTTTTGTGTCTACCCCTTTGATTCTCATGGGAGAAAGGACCCGTTATAATCCAAAGTTAAGTTAGAAGGTACGTAAAATATAACCAATAATTATTTTACCTAAAACTTGCTATGAATTCTCTCGACTCCACCAAAAAAACGGTAGTGTATATTACATCGAAAAATCTTTTTCAATAATATATTTTACCGAGTATATGTTTAAGCAATTAGAGGAGAAAAACAATTACCAAAATATAGAAATATTTTGGATGAGGCCTTTTCTAGGCCAGCCGAGTTTTGGTGAGGACTGTTTTATGAGCTCTGTTTCGAGCCGAGCCTGTCTATCCATAAGCCAATAATCCGAAATTATATTAGAAGATAAGTAAAATATGACCAATAAATATTTTGCCTAAAGCTTGCTATGAATTTTCTCGAATCCAAAAAATAAAATGGTAGTGTATATTCCATTGAAAAATATTTTTCAATAATATATTTTATCTGTTTAAGCAATTGGAGGAGAACAACAATTACCAAAATATAAAGAAACATTTTTGGTGAGGACTGTTATATGGGCTCTATCTTGAACCGAGCCTCTCTATCCATGAGCCAGTAATCAATTGAGATGGTGGAAAATTGTATTTCTAGGAATATGGAGGGTATATCTAGAAGCTGAGGGGAGTATACTGGCGCCTAATTGTCTTTTATTATTTTAAGTTAAATAAAAACTTTAAATAACTTTTATTATTTAAATATCTTTACCAAGTATCATGTCGTCTGTTTGACTATTGCTTTTGAATAATAATTAAATAAAAGATACATTTTTCTTTCTCTTTTTGATGTCTTCATGAAGTTAACTCAATTGATAAAAATATTGTATTATATATCGGTAGGAGTTAGAGTTCGAATCCTGACATCCAATTTATTCACTTTAAAAATTGAATTTTTAGCCATCAAGTTATTTGACAAAAAAAAGTGTAGGATTGATGTCTCTCTGAACGTAACTTAGTTGGTAGAGACATCATATTATATATATATATAAGTTGAAAATCAAATCTATAATTTCTCCTTTACTAAGTTTAAAGAATGAACTTTTAGTTATTAAACTATTTGAAAGAAAAAAAAACACATTGGATTAATAAATGGATTTTCGGACTTCAAAATTATCTTTAACAAACTTATTCATTGAGAAAATGATAAAATGCAATGGACAAATTGAGTCACATTGCACTAATTATATATGTTGGTGGCATAGTCTTTGAAGGGTAAACATGAAAAAGATAAAGATAGGAATGCACTAATAGTGTAAAAGCTTCTTTAAGTTAAATTTGCTCTTATCAAATTCCAAACATATTAGGTGCAATTCAGGCTAATGATGAATTATCTTTATAATACAAAGAAGACCCTCTTATTTCCCCTCCCTAATTAGATCAAATCATAAAGTTAATATTGTTTATTAAGAATCGTAAAAAAAAAAAAATAGTTTACTAAGAAGGAAAAAATTAGTTACCAATTTATGTTGATTCAAGTGAGGAATTTAGTTTGTTTAAGTAATGTCTAGTTCAAATTAGTCCGAATTTGTTCTAGCCTCAAATCTACAAACACCAATAATTTGGAGTAGATATTTGGTGGCAGCCGGAGTAAGAGATGTATGGTGAAGAACGTTATCGATGCTCCATAAAGAGGAGTGATGTTCCAACCAACACTTTGATGCTCAAGCCAACATTTGATTGAGGGAGTGAGGGAGTTATGATGCATGTAAAAGGAATCTCAATAAATTGAGAAGTGTGAATGTTGTTTATAACTATAATTCACCTCAATTCTCAAATAATGGGGGATTACATCTAAGTAATAGCTCAATCGAGGTTAAAGGGCTAAATAGTTTGTCGTTTCTCGCATGTGACACAGATTCAACTAGACCCACCAATGTTCAACCTCGAAACTATGACATTGCATTTCTGATGTATTGCGTATTTTGGGTCTTGTGTAAAACCCTCAAGGTTTTGTACCTTGTATAATAACTACATTTGTGGGTTAAAATTGTGGTTGTTGTTTCAAATATTTTTTGTGAAACTTTTTTTAGTGCTTGGATGTGAATTATGGTAGTGCCTAGATGTTGAACATGATTGAAAGAATTCAATTTCAAAGATTTGATCTAGTAATAAAAAGACATGTCTTAGATCCGGACGGTTCTAAATTCAAGTATTGTTAATATCTTTGAAGGGATGTAAATATAATTAACTTTACAATATCTCTTTAAACTCTAAAGTTCCTCTCGCCCTAAATTTTTATTCGTCATCAACAAAAGAAATAGATTAAAACAATTGACGATTCGTTCAAGTAATGATGTTATGCGGTCCAAATTTGGTTTGGGCCTCTCTATGTATCAATTCAAGCAATTTACTACGACATATCTTTCAAGGATTGGCAAATGCAAATCATCATTTTGAAAACATTAACAATTAAGTCATAAACATTATAGCTGCTATTACATATGGAAAGCTAGAAAAATGCAATGTTTTGAGAGAAATACTCATATGGTCACTAGTCCAAATAATTATTTCTTAAGCATGTAATAATAATTAAAGAGAAGAAAAATTAAAGTGATAAATTTATTCTTATTTTTTATTATTTGTGTTCGCGTGTCTAAATTTTGTACCTAAATGTTCCTGCCCATATAAGAATTCCTCATGTTTTGAAGTACATGTGTGGAGATTGTGCACTCTTCTTTGCCACAACCAATTTTTTAAAGGCAAAATTAATTATTGAGCACTAGTTTTTGCTTGCACATTCTCTTTCCCTCACCAAAAATTGATTGTTTTAAAAAGTATGATGTTGAAAATGTTAACATGACTCTCTTTTTTAAAAATTTCGAGTTTGATTTTTAAAGTCATATATTTAAAAGACAATTTAACATCTTTAAAAAAAAAAGATGTTTCGTTGTTGATTCGATGATTAGTACCATAACAGATCATAAAAATCTAAGTTGTTAGAATACTTTAAAATCGCTAACGGAAATCAAATGCTTAGAATGGTTACCAACAAAATTGTCATATTTTTTGTTATAAACAAGATTTAGGTAAGTTGAATTTATCCTTCAATAAAGTTGAGAAAATATCAATCTTTATCTTTATTCTAAATCCATAGATTTAGCTAATATCTCCCCCATTCTCATCTCTATTACGATAATTAATCATACTAAGGTCCAATATTCCAAATGAGACATATAATATGAGATAAACAAGAACCTCACATCAAAATTAAAATCTATAAACCTTTATAAAATATAAGCTAAACTCTTACTACCTACAAGTCAAAATATATGTTGTCTAAAATTTCTTCCCTCTTCTCTTTTAAAAATGAATTATATATTTTAAAAATATCTATACAAACATCCCAAATGAGGAAACACTACAAAGGGACCCATCGTCCCCACAAATTTTGTTTGTACCTAAGTTGGCCCCAAATTGATGTGGAAACTAGAAATTATACCACGAATTGAATTGAATTTAATGGAACAAACTTTCATACATTGGAGGGTAGGTGACAAACAAATCGTGGCCTACACACCAAGTTATTCTGAATCCTTATAATATTACTTTAATCTAACTTTTATTTTCTTACATATTTCTATAACCACTTGATCTTTAATGTGTTTTTAGTGAAAATACAAATTAAATAAACAGAAAGGTTAAATAGTATTCCAGGATAAAGAAACAAAAATAATAGTATAATTTTGAAGGCAAAAGTGGTAATATAATTTTGAAAGTAGTTCATTCAATGTCTTGAAATTTTAAAAGAGAATTTTTTTTTACTTAAAACTTTGTTTTCGTTTCTATTTTTATTTTCTTAACCAATATCTCGAGGGCAATGTTTAATATAACCTATAAAATATACTTTTTTATCACTATTATAAATAAAAGTTTATTTCTTTATAACTAAATATATTAATTTTTTAATAAACATAAAAAGTAACATTTTATTTATAATAGTGGCGGATGGAATATAACTAACCTCCAAAGATAGTTGACATTCACTCAAGTGGTTAACATTTAAAAGATATCTTTCATTTTTTTTTTTTGTTATGTATCACAGTGGCTAGAAATTCTATTTTCAAAGTGGATAAATGAGATGCTTGAAATTCGAACTCCGACCATTATATATAAAATACGATATCCCAATCAATTGAGCTAAATTTATGAAACAGATATTTTTCATACTTAGTTGTCAAAAGATGAACAATTTGACAAAATGCTAAAGAAATTCTAATATACATGTGTGTGTCGCACTACATATATAATTTTTTTTCTCCGTAATTAGAATTTTTGACTTTTAATCCGAACTACCCATCAGTTTACTATGAAGAGAAGAATCAAAAGGATCGAACATAGAACACCAAACCTATATGTTTTTTGAACTTGTTATGAAATTAAATAGAGCATCTATTTCTTTTAGCAAAGATTGAAGTACTACTAGTTCTCAACTAAGTGTGACTACAAGATCATTGACATATATATTTATCTTTATATGGAAGAACCATGTTGATAACTCTTGTGACACTTTCTTCTTTGATTTGAGTATTATATATAGACATGTGAATTTTTGTTCACTCGAGACTTCATATAAAATTTCATGGGCAAATGTACCCTCTCCAGCTTCAGCCCATGTGTTTCTAATTCACCCACCATGCCTTGTTCTACTTTATGTCTTCAACTTCAAGGTGGAACTGCAAACACCCATACCCATCAAAGAATATAATTTTTTTTTATAAACTTATTAATGTAAAAAAATTGTACTATTAAATTATTAGTGCTCTAGATTGATGTTCCCCGTATCAATTTATGTGTTGGATCAATTTATACAAATGTTTGCTCTGATTTCAATTGCAATCTCCATCAGTCATATAGTAAAATTTGAAGGAATATTCAATAGTAAAATATATCCCTACAAATATAAATATAATACATGCATATAGAAAAATATCAAAGTATATTGATGTAATATTTAAATAATGTTACACTATTCAAATTAAAATATTTTAATGAATATAAATATATTTTACAAAATCCATTGGATTGAAAATTTATATTACACATATATTCCTTAAAAAGATTTACCAAATTTTAAAATCATATGATATATTATTAACACTCAACAAGTTTAACGATGTTTAATAAAATTTTAATTAAACCGAATATAATTTGATCATTTTATATATTTTTTTTACCATATAATTTGATCATTATCCTTATAAAATAATTGAATATATATATATATATATATATATATATATATATATATATATATCTTCCGGGAGAGATAAATTTTTATCATTTCCATTATTTTTTTACTAATAAATTTCAAAAAGAAAATCACAAGTGTGACAAACTTTTTTTTTTTGGGTACAAACAACTGTGACAAACTTGCCGACAAATATATGCTTCCAAATTGCCCATCAATTAGTTATTAGTAAGATATTTATTGACGTCTCAATCATCATTAGTTAGTTTTATTGCTAATTTCAAATTTTTAATAGTAGAAATTAAATTAAATAAATAATCCATGACACACACTAAAATGAAAATATTGAAAATGTTGTGACCACAAACGTGTCTTCATTTTCCATGCATCGAATCTGAAAAGAAAACACCAATATATATATATATATATATATATATATATATATATATATATGGAAATGATGATCAAAATATAATTGACCTATGGATAGCAAGAAATATTGAAAGGGTTGACAAAGCAAGTAAATTGATAATAAGTTAATAACATTGAAAGAGACTCAACCATTTCTTTAGTGAACTTGAAAGCTAAATTAAAGTGCACTTGAGTAAACTATGTGATGTGCAGTTACTTGTGTTAGATAATAAAGTTTTGGGCTTATGTTATTTGGCCCTTTAGGATAGTCCATTAGGTTTTACTATATATATTTACTTGTAACCTTCATTATGTTAAGCTATTGGTATTCTATGAAACCCCAGCCTCCATTGTGTATTTTATATCTTTCTAATATCTTTCTAATCTGTATCTCTGATTCTAACATGGTATCGAGAGCATGGTACGATCCACCATGAACTATTTGTCGCTTCCGCTATTAAATCTCCAAAAGTTTGGGGATATGTTTATTGTGTTTGTTTGATGCTGGTCCTATTGAAAAAAAAAAGTAAGGAGGTTAGAGTATTGTTGCTACACCGTCGTCTCTTGGTAATTGTTTCTTTCTAGTAGGATTTTCTTTTGTTTGTTTTCATCAGGTAGCGTCGTTGTTCTTGTTTTAGCGGTTGGAATTCTATATCATGAAGTCTATAATGTCATCATATGAAAGTTATTTGGCATTTGTTTTGGGAAAAACTTGGTACACGGCTTTTATGAAACAAATTGTTGGATTTCCTTTCCTGGAGAAAATTGTATGGTTATTGGAATTTGTTGTATTTGAGATTGGTGCAATTGGAACTAGGAACCTACTAAATGATTGATTCAAAGTCTATTGCATGTGGAATTTGTTCGTGCTTCTATATAGGAAGTAATTTGGTATTTGGGTATTTTCTTGGCACTTGAGAATTATTGATGATGTGGTTTGTTTGGTGCGACCTATTTTAAGTGTCACTGTTTAATTGTTTGTTCAGTTTGGTTTAGTTTGATTGGTTAAGTTCAATTGGTTTTGATTGATTGTACTTCTCCCTCTATTGTTTCTTTTTTATTGCATTTTTTCCTATTGACTTCTTTTGATTGCATTGCATTTCTCCCTATTGATTCTTCTTATTGCATTGCACTTCTCCCTATTGCACTTCTTCTGATTGATTGCACTTCTCTCTATTGATTCTTCTGATTGCATTGCACTTCTCTCTATTGATTCTTCTGATTGCATTGCACTTCTCCCTATTGACTTCTTCTGATTGGTTGCACTTCTCCCTATTGGTTTCTTCTGTTTGATTGCATCTATCTATTGGTCGATTCTTATGTTTGGTTTAGTTTGGATTTGTTCGATTGGTTTTGTTTTGGTTAGCTTGGATTGGATGTTGGAATAATTTAATTTGGTTCTCCTCTCTTCGGTGTTTGTTGACTGCAAATTGCTTCTCTCGGTTGGTTATTAGTTGGGTTGATTTATTTCCAGGGTTAATTTGTAACAAGCTTAAGCTTAGTAAGCTTTAGCTTGAGGGGTAGTGTTAGAAGTTTATTTTATTTAGTATGTTTTTCGTTTGACAAACTCATAATGTTTCTTGTTGTTGCATCATGAGTTTGAGAGAAGGTGTTAGATAATAAAGTTTTGGGCGTATGTTATTTGGCCCTTTAGGATAGTCCATTAGGTTTTACTATATATATTTACTTGTAACCTTCATTATGTTAAGCTATTGGTATTCTATGAAACCCTAGCCTCCATTGTGTATTTTATATCTTTCTAATATCTTTCTAATCTGTATCTCTGATTCTAACAACTTGTACATCAATGTAGTATTTTCTGTATTTAAAATTGAGAAAATGGATGAGAGGATTCAAGATGAAATCATGGCATGTCTAATGGAGTATTTAATTGGACTCAAATTTTTTGTTATAGAAATTTAACGCAATTTTTTATTGCAGCAATCTCAATTATTTATTTGAGATCGAATAATTCATTTATAAATAATTTTCATACAATAAGTTAGTATTAATTGATGTTTGTAATACATTTTCTCAGAAGTTCAGAAGCTGAAAAACTCTAAGTTCTCAGAAGCTCAATGTAAGACCCAAGATTTTGCTGTGCGGTTTTCCTAAGGAACTTTAGCGTCGGCTAAGTTTTAGGGTTTTTAGTAGAACGGTTTTGTGTGTATCGTCGTATAAATGAGATTTTTGCTGAAACGGAGCCTGTTTTGTGCTCGAGCGCTGGAAAGGCACAGACTTTCGGGTCGTGATCCTCTTTTAAGCATGAGGAGATTTCTGTGGATTCAGAATAGCGAGTTTTGGATTATTCTTGTTTTTGGAAAAACGAGTAGGATTTTACCCGTTGTTGTAAAATTTTACTGCGTCTGTTTTAAGTGAGGTTTCGGATGGAAGTTTCATATATCTGCGTGAGTTAGGATATGTCCTGAGATTAATTTTCTAAAGTATGGAAGAAAATTACAGTCGCGGAAAAAGATTCGGCGATAAGTTTTGGAATGGAAAAAGAATAGACGTTCTTTCCGTAGGTTTTATGTTTTTGTGATTTACGTTCGTCGCGTCGCGCGAGAGCTGAACACGTGACTTGTTATGGAAGAGTTGATTAAATCTTGTGACTTTCTCATAAAGTAAATTGATCCAATGGCTAGGGTTTAAGCTTGGACTTTTGACTTTGATCCAATGGTGGTTTGGCTATCAAGAGCTTTGTAATAGTAAGGAGGTTTATGACTATTGTGGACTTAGAAACATCACATATTCACTCCATTATTTCTCTCTTTCACGTGGACTCCATTACTTTCTTCAAACCTTCACAAAATTTTTCATTCTTCACCATTTCACTCCATTTCAAGCTTGGAAGCTTTGAGGAAAATTGTAGAGAATCACTTTCTAAAGGTAACCCTCTCTTCTCATCTCATAGGTTGGTAGACTTATAGAGTTTAGGAGTTTTTGGGTTTATGTTCTCATGAGGGTTTGTTAGAAAATGTTACCTTACATGGTTTTTGTTCATGAATGTTGTTCATGAGGTTTAGAGAAGCATGTGTAGGCTTTGTTATGGTTGTTTTCCATGAGTTGGTGAAAAATCTCATGAGAAAAGTTAGGGTTTTGAGTTGGTTATGTATTGATCAATAACATGAGGTTAAGTTGTAAGGTTTTGAAAAGAAAAGTTGTCTTTGAACCTTTGGGCAAAAGGGAAATGTGTTGTATGGTTTTGTTATAGAAAATCCGATGAAAAATATTTTGGAGTTTATGAAAATATTTACTAAGTGTTTTGGGGTCCAAGTGGGTTAAAACTCTTGTGACATGTGGTGTCGCTTTTTACTTTGAAAACATGTTTGAAAATGATTACCGGACGGTTAAGGCCCGTAATAAAACTTGTGCTTGGATTTGGTTTTGATTTTGGAAATGAAAAATCAAATAACTTGCACTCGAAGCAACCAACAAGCTTTCGGAAATGAATTGCTTGCTTATGAAAATGGTTTGCTTTTGTGCCTTGAAAAGATGTTGGGAACTAATAGAATCAAACTAGGTTTGGTTGGGGAAAAAGGTGGTGTGAGTTGCTGTTTTTGCTGTCATGACAGGTGCAACTCGCTGAGCGAGTGTTTACTCGCCAGGGCGAGTGTCACAGGTCATGACAACACGCCAGGGCGAGCTCCAGAGCGAGCTAGACCTGTCCTCACTGCCTTCACTCGCCACCAACTCGCCAGGGCGAGCTCTGAGACCTAAAATTTTGGATTCTGATTTCTAAACTTGGTTTTTAGCTTTCTAATCCCTTTTTATTAATTTATGGAAGTGGTTGGGATTGGAAACAGGTTTTCCGGGCGTTCGGAAAGTGTGTGGCTTGTAACGCAAGAAAACGGCCATTTTGCATTTCAAATTATTTAAGACTTTTGACTATTGTTTTGGGTCCTAAAAATAGTACAGATAACTCATGGTGGTTGATCAATACGGTAGTTTTTGGTATGGTATCCGAAAGAGAGATTTTTCCTTAGGAACCTTTAGGTTTTTGGGGTTTTGGTGTAGTTTCAATACGATTGGTTAGAGAACAATGTATTGATTGTTGCGCTGCTTGTTTTAGGAAGCGCGTTGTGTTGTTTGAGCGTGTGTTGTTGACGGAAGCTTGCCGAGGTAAGGGCATCACTTTATTTCTGTCTTTTCACTGAGTTATAACATGTTTGTTGGTTATTTTCGGTTATGCGTGTTTGTGTGTTTGGCATGTATGTGTTATGTATTCTCGTGATGAGAAAGTGTTTACAATACGTGCGTTGTTTTGCATATGATTGGAGATGTATGTATGAACATGTGGGTGAATACATATGATTGGAAATGTATGTATGTTTGTTGTGGTTTGTTACATATGATTGGATATGTATGTATGTTGTTGGGATGGTTTACATATGCTAGGGAGGTATGTATTTGTTGCATTAGTATACATGGGGAATCGTATGCTCATGCATTGTTAGTGCGTAGTGGCGGGAGTGGACTACGAGGTGCGGTTGCAGGAGTGGACCCACCTGATTCTTATAGGGTTTTATTGAGTTCAATACATGGTTGCGGGAGTGGACCATGGGGTGTGATTGCGGGAGTGGATCCACCTTAATCCTTTGTGATTTTGTTGAGTTTGATACATGGTTGCGGGAGTGTGATAAGTGCCAAAAAGTAGCTAAAACTACATATATTTTAGCTACTTTTTGGCACTAACAAGCGCTTCTTTTACGTCATTAGCTTGACGCCTTTTTGGTTAGGGTGGCCAAAATGAGACGGAAAGCACATCATCCGTCTTTTTCCTTTGATTTGGGAGGAACTCCATGAACTTGAAGTAGAGATTATGTGGAGTCCATGTCCTCCCTAATTCTTTCTTGTTGAACAAGGCACAAATTTCATCTATGATCCGATCAATCGCCGCCTTGTTCTTTATCTCCTTCTTTTGCTCACATGATATTTCCTTGTGAAGTAATCCTTCAATTACCTCTGCATCCATCATCACTTCTTCATTATCAACAGTGTCGTCCTCCTCAGTAGATGGAAATTCTTGAGGAATTTCTATTTCGCGTGGTGTCTTTGGTTCCTCAGCTATTTTCTCTACACCACATCCTTTGAACATTGTTTCTTCCTCATGTGTTTCAACACATTCTTCAACACTCTGTCCACATTCTTCATTCTTTGTCAGAGTATCATCTCTCTCTTCATGAGTGGTTTGAGTGTTGGTTTGAATTTCCTTGATTTGGTTTTCAGCCATTTGCTTGAGCTGAATTTCCATATTTTTGCTCCGTGCAAGACTGTTTTTCATATATTGTTGGTGCTGGTCTTGCATCTGTTGCATTTGGCTTATTTGCTGCTGCATTTCCATGAATTTAACCATGGTCTCCTCCAATCTAGCCTCTGGAGTTTGCCCATAATTATCAAGAGGACACTGTTGATACGATTCATACTCATCCGGAGTATAAAAGTTGTTATAACCACGATCAGTCATGGTTTTGTTTGTGATGAGTAACCTGAAAAAGGATTAACCTAACAAGAAAAATGCTTCTTTGTCTAGCAAAGAAGGATTAGTGCAAGAACTACACAATATAAACAAATATATACAAATACTTAAAAGAATACAAATTGTTGCAATGTTTCAATATCTAAACGCCAGTCCCCGGCAACGGCGCCATTTTTGTTAAAGTACAAAAGTAAGTATGTTTTTATCGTCTCCACAGGGACTGGTGCGATATCGATGCCGTTCAACAATCAATATAATTCTAAGTAAAGTGATTTGAAAATATTTGTTATGAAAACTTGTGAAAATAAAGTAGTAAGTGCAATAAAAGGAATTGTTATCAGAGAGAAAAGTTTGCTGGGATTAGATTTCACCGACCCAATCGCATGTATCATTCGAATTAGTTACACAGGTTCTAGCTATCAATCAATTCTATCACATATCACTCACGTACGTGTCCGTTTCCAGAGCACGACGAGAATCCCGCTATATTCATTAACCCTCGATATCTCGAGTGATTGATCAATATACCGGCTATATCGTATTAACTCATCGGAGTTTGAGCAATACGATATAGCCGGTATATTGATCGATCACTCGAGATATCGAGGGTTAATGAATATAGCGGGATTCTCGTCGTGCTCTGGAAACGGACACGTACGTGAGTGATATGTGATAGAATTGATTGATAGCTAGAACCTGTGTAACTGATTCGAATGATACATGCGATTGGGTCGGTGAAATCTAATCCCAGCAAACTTTTCTCTCTGATAACAATTCCTTTTATTGCACTTACTACTTTATTTTCACAAGTTTTCATAACAAATATTTTCAAATCACTTTACTTAGAATTATATTGATTGTTGAACGGCATCGATATCGCACCAGTCCCTGTGGAGACGATAAAAACATACTTACTTTTGTACTTTAACAAAAATGGCGCCGTTGAGCAATACATAGTTGATAAGTGCCAAAAAGTAGCTAAAACTATGTATATTTTAGCTACTTTTTGGCACTTATCAACTATGTATTGAGCAATACGTGATAATATTGATAGTTGATAAGTGCCAAAAAGTAGCTAAAACTACATATATGTAGTTTTAGCTACTTTTTGGCACTTATCAATAAACTTGGAGGGTTTTGTCATTAGTCTAGGGCTATTGCTTATTGGTTACATTCCTGGATTGGTATCCCCCAGAGTAGGTTACGGTTGGCGCTGAACTGGATTAACAAATCACTGTGTCTTATTTACCTTCTGCTATTTATTGTTTATATTGTCCATTGTGTTTTTACGTTGGCACGATGTTGGAACATCATATACCACATCTGTGACCAGCGCGCCGGAATTTCAGTTATTGTTGTGCTGTGAGGGAGAGCATCATTTGGTTAGATCTATAATTTAGACTAAGAGCAAACACACATATGATTTTGGACACCATCAATCAAAACTTACCCTAAAGTATTAGGTTTATGAAATCTGTCACTTATATATTTTGTTCAACAAAAACTTTTTTTATCCAATATGTTAACTCACTTGAAACTCAACAGTTATTAAGTCTTGTTTGTGTTGCAAATATTATGGCTATCTGTTTAATTGGTTGATATATAAAGCAAAATTGCACTAGATAATTGACAAGTCTATGCGGAGCTTTGCTCCATTTTCACATGATCCATTTATACCCTGTTGATTGCATAGATAAGTGACATGTGGTGAAAGTAAGATCCTATGGCTGAGATTAAAACTTAGTATTTTTTTAATAAAAAACAATAGAACACGCGGTGTCCTTCTTGTCGACGTGTTCCATCTTCTAATAAAGTTGCACTCAACTTAATTTTTATAGATAAGCAACAATATATTGATATGGAATAAAATGAGTACTCAATTTATTACATAACCGGATAATTACTATTTAATAACTACGTGATCCCTAACTATGGAAGGGTCATCTCATAATTAAGCTACTTCAACAAAATTTATGCAGGCCGGCCATTGGGCCAAGCTAACAAAGCTAGGGCTTTAGGCCCCATCAATTTTTTTTTTTAATCAAAGCAAAAAAGGCCCCAAAATTATTTGCACATATGTTATATATAGGCCTCGCGTGAAATATTAATAAAAGGTTCATACAGCTCCGTTGGTGTGGACTCCTAAGTCTTAAGGAGAGGTCACGTTTTCAAAACCTCTTTATACTGATTTTGGTTTTTCTTCTTCTTATTTTATCCAATTTTATTTGTTGAGGAGAATCATACAATGCTTTACTAGTTACAAGTTTTATACTGTAGTAGTATACAGAGTAGTTTTTGGTCATACAATTATTGTTTATATAAATTGCTCTTAAAATAAAATAGTTTTCTAACTTAAATTAATTTAGTTATATATAATGTGAATATCGATAGCTAAAATTTAATTAAATTTTGATAATATTGATATTTTGAAATAGAAACAAACAAATTAAATTGAAATTACATTTATGCAATAAAACATGTATAAAATAAAGTGCAATCATGTTTGTTTTTTCTAGTTCATATTATAGTAATTTGTCCATTGTTATGTTTACTTATCTACAAAAATAAAATTTATTTTAATCAATATAGATATTCAGTAGTTTTTTACCTGAAAAAATATTTTAATGTTTTTTTGTAAAATCAATTTTTTAATTTATTTTAAATAAAAAACATAAGGCCTTATTTTAATGTTCGCTTTAGGCCACATGACATGTTGGACCGGCCCTGAATTTATGCAATGGACTTTACCAATGGGTAAAAAAGTGAAACATGTCCAATAACCTATACAAAACCAAATTAGATACGGAGTTGAATTTCACGCTATTATAGTAACCTATTGTAATAGTTCAAAATTGTTCTATCTCAAATTAACCATTAATGATGGAGTAATTTGAGACAGAGAAAAAAATTGAATTGAAAGAAAAAATAGAGAAAAAGGTAAAATTGTTATTCATTAACCAGAGACAAAGGTAATTATATATAAGATGAGGCTTGCTTCACTACCACCTAAGACGAAATCAAAAACTTTAACTAACTAACTGAATAACTATCAGAACTTGAATGTTCAGAACCTGACTCTTCAGGGCTTCTGAGAACTTAGAACTTCTCAGCTTCTGAACTTCTGAGAAATTAGAGCTTCTCAGCTTTTGAGTGTAACAACCCGTTTTTCAATGGCCAGAAAAGGCATTATTTTTTTTTTTGTACACATCAGAGTTACGCATAAAAGATTTTAAATGAGCCGGCATTCAAATATACAAAAGAACTCATTACCATAAGGTGCTTCGACAAACAAAGTGTATTCCTGAATAATTACAATCCAAGTCTAAGTATTCAAATACTTACAACAAAACAAGTTAGAATCCTATGCCTAAACCCAAAAAACACGGTGTACAACCCACACCGGCGCATAGTCTAACTAAGCTAAAGCTCCAACATCTCACTGGGGCCTGGAACAACCACCGTCGTCACCACGACCTAACCCATCATCTGGGTGGGATGAGCCCGCAAATGAAAGAAAGGGTCACCACAAAATAAAAGTATATATATATATATAACCGGTGCGAAAGATTGTACACATAACAATAATTCCACAAACACAAGAGAAAGCTCTTAACCACCAAAGCAATTCCCACCAACGGGTTTATATATATAATGCACACCAAGCCTAATGCAGACTCTACATAATCGTGACACCAATCACTGGCTGCCACATGCATGAATTCCGGAACTGTAGGTCCAACCCCTACTAAAACACCAACGAAATCACAAGGTTAAGGTGGATCCACTCCCGCAATCACACCCCATGGTCCACTCTGATAAGTGCCAAAAAGTAGCTAAAATATATGTAGTTTTAGCTACTTTTTGGCACTTATCATTTATGCCCTTTCCATCTAGCAACTCCCCTATTGTTTACAACCTAGGGTCTTAGCCTAGATCTGAGATGCACCATTTCACTTCCTCTTCCTTGTAATCCCAATAAGGGTTCTGACCAACCTTAATCCAAAGGTTGGGGTATATAAAACATGTGTGAAGACACTCTTCAAGAAAACTATACTCATGTATACCAAAAGCTTCTATATTCCGTACCTAAAGGTTTTGGAGTGCAAACTACTCTAGCTTCTTACCTAAAGGTTTGGAAGCAGATTACAATAACCTATGTCCTAAGCTTGCATCAAACGATACAAGAAAGGCACACAAATCTAAAGCACAAGGCTTACAAAGACACGAAACCCTAAAAGTCTACATTTTGATATATTGGTTTCGGTGAGGAAAACTAGGTCTTGAGTCTTCCTTATATAGCTGGTAACGTGGGCTCCAAGAGATTCATTCCAAGAATATATCCAGCTTACAATTGTAAAAATAAATCATATCTTAAAAGATTAGATATGTTTTGGAAATATGTCATCACAATAATTCCTAAGGCAATCTTCCTTAAAATAATAAAATATCTTCAGGAAATAATCTCCACATAAATGCTCACGCAAAGATTCAAAAGAGAAAAGATCTTCTCTTAAAATAAAAACGCGCATAAAAGATATGCCAGCTCGCACCAGCTCGCGCGCACACAGCAGGTTCCAATGTTGTAACATTTCATACCACATCCTGCTTAAATAATTGTTTTACCAAAATGCAGCCAACACCAAATATCCAACAATAACTATCTAATCATGAACAAGAACTAGCCGATTTTTTTACTAATCATGTGTACTTTTTAAAGTTTATTATTAAATATGTATAGTTTTCAAATTAATTATCAAATAGGGATAAGTCGTCACTGCTATGTACGACTTGCTCATGTCTTTATTTTCTTCTTCTGATTTTAAACAAAGTCGTCATTGCCATGTACAACTTTATCTTTTTTATTTCTTTTTAAATAAGTCATCACTACTATTAAGGACTTCGATTTTTTATTTAAAAAAGTTGTAATAAGTCGTAGCTTACAACTTATAGTACGACCTTAGCTTACACGTACACTTATCAACCAGGATATAGTATACTATTGCTCAGCCGGTGGAGCTTCCTCATAGAAACTTGAGCAATTCGATAGATATATCTCGTCCAACACGGCCAACATAGAAGTTACATCACCCTTAATCTTGTTACACATTAAACTTGGATTGTTCCTTCTTGTGGGTAAGTGGCAACGGTCAAGAAGTGATCGCATATTTTACTGTAAGCTACAACGACAAATGTAAACAACTTACAAATTTTTAATTTTTAAAGAAGTTGTTAATGACAGTGTTGAATTTACTTAAAATCAGAAGAAAAATAAAAATAAAGACATAGGTAAGTTGTACATGACATAGACAACTTACTCCTATCTAATCACTAAATAATTTTTGATTTTCACCACCAATTTAATCTGGTTGAAGGTCAATTGATTATATGATAATAAACTTGAAAAATACCCTGATTTAATAAGAAAATAAGAACTAGACCTAATAACCAACTAATCAAGAATGGGTACCCATCTATCTTACTTAAAAACTGAAATCAACTAGTATTTGATTAAAATGACACAAATCTCTTTCATATCTAAGCATATATCTCAAATATAAATCCAAATCCAAATCATAAGAGAACAATATCGTTAAAACTTTTGAGATAATATTTTGTTGTCCATGTGATTCAACAATTTCAAAGGTCGTTGTGAATTTTGATACTGAATTGACAAGATTTTTTGTTATTATTCATAGAAATTTATCCCTATGAGTTGTCGTATAAAATAAGAAAAGGTAAGTGTATCGCAAAAGAATTGAATGCTCAAGATTTACTTCATCAAATATCATATCAAATAATTATTTTGATATATCTATTTTGTTTATACACGATTCAATTATTTACCTCTATTGTCTTATACAGTTATACACATACTCTTATATTATACTGTATCAATCATCCAGATATTAATAACCGGCAGAAAATTATGATTGATTGATCAATTATTCCTTGGAAATTAAATTTGATTTTAATTCTTTAATTTCACAATTTCATTATATGTGTTCCTTTTCTAAGATATGATTTTCCCAAGCAATACCAACCATCCAAATGTTAAATAAGACACAAGATATAAAATAATAAACTTCCATTATTAATTAGTTGGCCCAGGTTGCTTTTTTAGTATTAAAGATTACATAAAATATGGGCTTAGGCCCCATTGTTTAAAAAAATAATTACATAAAATATCTAGTATATTGCACATAAAACAAAATATTAATAACCAACGACATCCGAGAATATATTATGCAAGTACTTACTAAAAATTAATTGTTGTAGTGTATATCATTAAAAAATGAGAAAAATGTAAATGAACTGACACTGTAAAATAATTTTACACAGTCAATCAATACCAACCATATTTTCCGCCACGTCATCCCACTACACCCCACCTTTTTAATATGACATGACAAAATGATGGTTTTTTATTGGCCGATTGTGTAAAACTATTTTACACCGTCAGTGCATCTCCATTAAACTCTTAAAAAATAATTACTCTTTTGCAAATGATGGTTGATTTCGATTGGTGAAAATTTAACATGTAATTTCTTTATTTATTTTTCATTCAAATATAATTATCTTATATATAATTTTTATAATTATTGTTTGTTGATATAATAATTTTTTTATGGATAGTCTTTAAATAATTTTGTTAGCGTTCTTTGAATCATGAATGACTACTTTTGTAAATGTAATAATAAAAATGAATTAAAAATCATTAACAAATTGATTCAAAAGTGGTGTGTGTGAAGTGTGAACCTTTAAGAAGAGGAAAGTACGTCGAGAATATTTTTATGCAACACTAATTGAACACGATGAATACGCGGTATATAATCTAAAGATTATTTTAACACTCTTTTAACATTGAAACTTAAGGTCATTTGGTCAACGTATTACAATGGCTGCCCCCAGCAAAGGTTAGGTAACAACTGTTGATTATGATTAAGCTTGATTAATTTGACAACTTTTCCTTTTTTTATTACTCACTTACTCTTATTTGCAAAAGAAAATTTGACCATTCGAGGTTTCAATCAATTGTTGAGATTTTCTTACCTTAAATAGCTTTTGGTTTGTGTATAAGTTTTTTTTTCAAACAATTTAATAGTTAGAATTTTACCAATCGTTAGTTGGTTTAGTGGTGATTGGCGCTGAACATGGTAGGGAAGACTACAGTTCGATCCCCGCAACTGCGATTGGGAGAAAGCTAGAACCACTTGATATCAGAACTACCCTCGAACCAGATTAAACAAATGGTGAAAAAAAATATAGTTAGAATTTTACTCTTATGATAAGTGCCAAGTGATTATCTCACATGCACCTGACTATGGCCCTTTCTTGGGTTAAATGCATAAAAGGCCTAAAGATCCAAAACAAACAAATTAAAAATACATACATAATAAACACATAAAAGGACATATATGCCGAAAATAGTAATAAAAAATAAAATTGAAAATATCATAAAAAATTAATTTATTAGTCAAAGAAAAATGACACATAAATGGACAAATGCCAAAATTAGAAATAAAATAAAGTCCTGACCAAAATAACTAATAAAATTATATTAGTCAAAAAAGATAAAGTGTGTTCACAAATTTTTGTTTTTTTAAAAACAGTCAAAGTCAGTAATTAGTTGTTAATTTTAATATTTTTTTCCTTCACCAGAATTTAAACCTGAAACATTTTTACTCTTAGTTTAAACCAGTTGTCAGTTGAGCTATACACCTCAATATTATGTACCAAAATAATATTATATGCATGTAATTAATTATAAAATCAACAATTTAAGTATATCTTCTTAAGGATAAGGAGTATGGTTTCAAGTCATATAGTACCTCTTATTTTGCTATCATGTTAATGATGTAAATCATCTACCATTATTTAGTAATGACTAATATTTTTCACTCAATCAAATTTTTCTCTATATGCAAAAATTACGGTTTGAATTCACGACTACTTGTTGAAAAAGCTCAATTGTCATACCACTTAAATTAATCTATTCTTCTAGGTTTTACTTATTTTGCGGCCGAACTCAGAATTATCAGAACTTCATTCCCCCGAAAACTAGAAAGTTATAGTAAAAAAAAAATTAATATATTCTCATGGGGTTAGGAGCCCTCATTGTTGTCAAATTTCCCACATTTTAAAAAAATAAATAAAAGCATAATGAGATCAAATGATATATTTTTAAAATTATAAATTCATTTTTAAACGGCCTATACTAGTGTTTAGTCATTAGTATTGTTAGTTTTTGTTGAGGGTAGGAATATGACCTCTTCAAATCAAATTCATTAATTTTTCAACAAATTCTTTTTTTTTTTTTGATTTGTTATTCAATAAATCTTATTTTTCATTTAATCAATTATTCAGTAAATGTAATTTTTTTTACCTATACTTTTTTTTATCTTCAAACATTTTACATAGAAGTTTTAAACCCACATGACTTAGGCCCCGTTTGGCCCGGCTTATTTTCCTCTTTTTTTCTTCTCCTTAAAAATAGTAAAGAAGGAAAAAATTGTGTTTGACTTTACTTTTTTGCATTTTTTAGTTCTTTACTTTATTTCTCTAATACTTTTAAGAAGAAATAGTGTTAAATATAATTTTATACTTCTTTATTTCGTTTAAGCTAAAATAAAAAGTTAAAAATAAGCCGGGCCAAACGGGGCCTTAATCTTGGTTTGGCACCTTAGAGTATACTCTTCTAAAGGGCTCATGTTCGATTTCATCTGATACTCTTCTAAATAAACCTTTGCAAAGTTATGGTGAGATTGATTTTTTTAAATTAGTAGGTCCTTGAGCCGGATATAAAAAAAACAAAACATAGAAGTTTTATTTTTGATAATGTTATATAGAAGTTGTTAGAATCCACACCCAATAGGAGTATAAATTGTAGCATCCAATGATCCAATACAATAGTCATCACCACCAACACAATTTTTGACAAAACTTCCCTTTCAATCTTCTTTTAACTTTCCTTCTATCTCTCTCCAATTCCTCAATTTTCTCACAAACCCCCCCTTATTTATTTCACAAACTTTCACATAAAAATTCCAAAAAACCACACACCCTTTTGCCCATTCTTCATCTCTCCCTTTACTTTCACTTTCTCTCTCTTTGAAGTAAGAGAAGAAACATAGCAAAAACTATTCTTTGGGTCACTTTGTGACTGTGATGATCATAAAGTTTTAATCTTTTTGAGTAAATGGGTTCTTGTTCTTCAGTTCAAAGAAAAAACAACAATAACATGAAGCTAAAGAATGGATTTTTTGGGTCCAAAACTGAGAAAATTGTGATTCCACAATCACCCATTAAGGAACAACCTAAAAATGGTACCTTTAAGTGGTCACCTTCTCAGTCAACGACCAATTTCACTGATTTTGGTATTAATCCTTTTTGTTTTCTTGTTGAATTTTTCTGTTTTATTGTTTTTTCACTCTCGTAGGTTGTTTTTTATGTTTTATTGTTGTTTCAATCTCGTAGGTTGTTTTTTCTGGGATCTAAGAATGAGTTTTACTTTTTCTGATTGATAAAATAAAAATTCTTTGAGTAATTAGTGAATGTTTTTTTTGGAGAATTTGTTAGCAGTTTGATCTGGAGTTGTTTTGTGGGGTCTCTGACTCTGATTTATTATTTATTAATCTATTAATAATTGAAGAATTTTTTTTCTGTATTTTTTTATTTTTTTTTGAAGATTGATGTGTATATATGACGGTTTTTTAATTTATGTAGTATCTAGTTTGTATTTACTGTGAGTTTGACAAAATCACAGTGTCACCGAAAATTGATGTGTATATTTGATGTTATTTATTCATGAATGTTTGTATTGACGGTGAGTTTGACATAATCAGGGTGTCACCATACACCTGTAATTTTGTTGAACCTCAAAAGTATAGTTTTTGACAAAATCACGATGACACTGTGATGACTCACTGTGATTCTGCCAAACTCACGACAATTGGAATATGCAAGTATTGTTTCAGCTTTTTTGTGAGGCTAATTTTTGTTTGATTATTATCTCCACATCCAATTAATGATCTGTTAGGCAGGTTTCTTTAGGTTTAATAGGGTTGATTTATTTGTTTATTTATCTAATTTAATTTATGTTATTTTAATTAACCTATATGTTTATATATGTTATAATACCAAATAGAATTTTATCATGTGGTATGAACCTGTCTTTGCAGATATGATGTGGTTGGCTCATTAGTTTCTTAATTTTATTAATTGACAATTATCTATTGCACATGTGAACATGAAGATTAAAATTGTTTATTCATCTTTTTGTCATTTATTGCATATATGAAATTATGAATATGAAAATTGATTTTGATTCAAGATACAAGGTCTATTCAGTTATTAATTTTTATATAATAGATGAAAGATATTTTTACCAGAATGAAAACAATTTGCTTGCTAATACATTGAAAGTGATTGAATGTTACTTCCAACTTAATTGAAAATATCTGATTAATTTATTGGACTGTATTTATATCATAATAATAATAATTAATTTTGATTAATTATTCTTTGTATAGGTAGCAAAGAAGAAGCATTTTTTGATTCTAAGGCTTGGATAGACTCAGATTGTGAAGATGATTTCTATAGTGTCAATGGTGGTAAGCATTTCCGGCTTTTACCTTTCGTTTTGAGCTTTTTCTCGAAGATGATTTTGATTTGTTCACTTGTCCATTTTCTATACTGTAATTATGATTAGTAGTAGAGACTTTGTATAGGTAATAATATGAGATTAATTGCTATACACAGATGGTGTAAAACTTTTTTACACATGCATCCAATCAAATCACACTATAGTGTCACTTTTATAAGTTAGTTCATAAAATATCTCAACAAAAATCTACATGATGTAATTTGATAGGATGCGTGTGTAAAGAAAATTTACACTGTCAGTGTATATAAATTAAATCCTAATAATATTTGAAGAAAAACATTAGTATATGAAACATAATATCTTAAGTTTGTCACTGACAATGTATCATTATGTATATAATTGAGTGCTTGTGCAAAACTTGACACCATATGTATATAATTATCAAAGATTTAAGAATGACAGTGTAAATTAGTTTTACACTGACATCCAAGGAAAATCTTATTTTTTGCCGCATCACTTCTGTTTTTTAACTGTCCTCTAAAACTCTGATGTTATGGCATAGAAAAATGAAAGGCTCCGATTGATGTTAGTGTAAAACTAACTTACAATATCAGTGTATATTTTATACTACCATTCAATGAAAATCTTCTCTTTTGCCGCATCATATCACTTTTGTAACCACCTTTAAGATTAATGTTAATGACATTTAAAAATGGTGGATTTCTATTGGATGTTGGTGTAAAACTAAATAATACAACAGATAGTGTATGTCCATTAAACTCTAATCATATCGTTTATCTCCTTTTATGCAGACTTTACACCGTCTCGCGGTAACACTCCAATTCACCACAAGTTTTCAACACCTGGTGTGAACAAAACTTCTCAGAATAAACCTTCATGTTCTTCATCTGAATCATCACCGGATAAGGGAAAAAAGCTGTTAGAGCTATTCAAAGAAAGTGTGAAAGATAATAACCAAGATGATGATGGTAAAGAAAAGAAACAAGTGAAACCAACTATACAAGATGTTCTGCCTAAATCTTCAAACTCAACTCCTTCTCGCTCTGCCGCTAACTCTGCTTGCAGTAGTGAAAGATTCGCGAGTGAGGGTCGTGCATCGGTTAGAGATCAAAAGTCGCCTAAATCTTCGCTGTTTTGTTTTCCGAGTTTGACTTCGTGCCGGAGTTTTAGAGAGAGGAGGAGTAAGACCAGTCCTGCAATTGCATTAGATGGAAAAGTTTGAATTCTATTGTATTGTGATGAAACTGCATGTTTGTTTGCTTTTTCCTTTAAGGTAAATTGGTTTAAGTGATTTTGATAATGTACATCAATATATGCCTATGTAAAGAATCATAAGCTAAGCTATATGAATTTCAAAGATTGTAAACATAAAGGGAATAGATGTTTTTCTATGAATATGATATATGTTATGAGATTTTTTTTTTTTTCTTCATTCTATAAGTTCAATATCAAGGATATGGATAAGTGCTTTTTCAGTTAGGTAGTTTTATCACATCTAATTCAATTTGTTTTTATAATTTTATTGTATTTGCTAGTACAACCAATATCCAAAATTGAATTGCTTATGTGTAGTCAAATAGCTATGATTGGTGTATGTAGGCATAGCTATAAAATACTGACACAAACATCAGATATGACATACATGATACATAGTCGGTTAATAATTTAAGAAAATAGATATGATATAATATAATCATATGTTTTTGTGTTATACAAGTATTGGACACTAACACATGTTCAATATGAAGTGTCGATATTACATAGGATGTCTCTCTGAAATATGTTTTTTTTGGTTGTTTACATTTTTTTTGTAGAGTTGTAATTTGAATGATAGGGCAAATTTAGTTAAGGTATTAAAAACTAATGTGGTAGTGCTCATCCATAAAGTTGTGATTATTGAGATTTGATATTTTTGTATCACCAACACACCACCTCTTCCTCCCCCCCTAAGGCCACCTCTCAACTTCCTGCAAGTACTGTATTTTTTTTAGCATTAAAAAACTCTTAAGGAAGAACTTGCTCCCTATTTGAAGCCCTTAAGGTTTAGAATCGAACTCTGTAGTTGTGCGCAAAGAATATATGGTTTACGGAAAAAGAAAAAAAACTCTCAAAGAAAGACATATATTAGGTCGGTGGATTAGATGGATACATGAAATATAAAGGGTTAATAGACTTTTATCCCCTGCAAAGTAGGTGAGTTTTGCGTTATCCCCCTGTAATTTTTTTTTTGAGATTACCCCCTGCAAAATTTATTTTTTTGATTTACCCCCCTTTTGCTGACGTGGCAGGCAAAAAAAATAAAATAACCGATTTAAAAAATAAAACTTTTAAATCGGTTGAACAAAATAACCGATTTAAAAAATGCATTCAAGGGGGTAAATCAAAAAGATAAATTTTGCAGAGGGTAATCTCAAAAAAAAAAATTAAAGTGGGGTAACGCAAAACTCGCTTACTTTGCAAGGGGGAAAAACTGTAAAAGCCTATTAACCCAAATATAAATAGAGGAATAATCACTCTCTCTGATCACTATTATAAATAAAGTTCACTTTTTTGATACGTTAAAAAATTGATATATCTGATCCACATTATGGACCATATTCATTACTTTCGTAATGTATGTTTGCTACTCTATTCCTCGACTTCATGGATGACTATCACATTGGAAAGTTGTGGAGCGTGAGGTGTTTGACCCCTCTACAGTTGCAGCAACATACCATGTCTGGAGCATGAGATATAAAATTCAAACTGTGTACATCACCTTGTTATTCTTTGGTTTTATTCTGGCATTCAATTTTGAGGCCTATATTTGACAAAAAAAAAATGCTAGATTTTTAGATTTTTTTTGGGCTGGTCTTAGCAATGAATGCACACAATCACGTGATAGGAGAGATCGAAACTGTTTGATGAGATCAGATAATTTAGATCTCAAGCTCAATAATTTTTGTTTTAAATAAAATCATTTTGAGATCTAAATGGATTGATCTCGATTGGACGATCACAATCTTTCTACACCATAACTGCATAGTTGCATGCAATCTTGCAGAGACTAATCGCTTGAACCTTATGAGACTAATCGCTTGGTTTAATTATTTTTTCATTTGGAGATGATCTAATTGTTGGTAAAGTGGTGATTGACGCTGAACTTATAACATACTACTACTTCAACTCTTTACCAATTGAGCTATAGTTGAAGTTATAACATACTACTTCACTATGCACATTACTTTTACATGCACATCAAATTGAAGAATGAACATATTAAGCCTAAAGAAAAATATTTACCCTACATATACATATCTAAAACCATAAAATATCAAAGCACATATCTAACACCATCTAAAACACAAATCATAGACTTGCCTGGCTTATCTCCATGGGGCCTTGATGATCATTGGCACCACCAAAATCCTCTATTATAGTTTTCATAATTTCATAATCTACTTCACCATATAACAAAGCTAAATTTTCATTTTCATCCAACCAAGTCCAAAATTTTCCCCACTTAAAATATAATAATTGTTACATTTTTTTTAAAAATAATTTAGTGACTAAACTCACACATATTAAGTGAAGAATCTCAGATTCAAACTCAGACCTCTAAATAATGTCTCTGACGCTAAATTATTGGATTTTTTAGCTTTGTGTTTCATCGATTGAGTTGTTGTTTCTATGTTATTTAGAGTTAAAAGAAGACACGTGTCGAACACCGTGACACACTTAATTATAGAGTTGGTCCGTACAACAAGTAACAAAACTAAACAATGAAAACACACACTAAGATAGATAAAATTGTTATCCACATTCTCAAATTCTAGTGAAAAGACAAGCTTTCAACTTCTCTTGCTACTACACACTCTGTCACAACCCCTTAAAATACAAACCACGGCAAGAACATTGAAGCAATTCTTTGTTCTGTATCCTGAAACAAATAATAAAAATAATTTATATCCTAGAATAATAATATAACAAACAATCTTAATTCTCAAAATCAATCCAATAACCAATTCATTCTCTTAATTTATATCTGAAATGATTAATGCTATTATTTATTTAGTTATACCTTCTTGCACAAATCACTATTTGCCATAGGCAAATCCACCATCGACCCTAAGATCAAGGCCGGTGATAAACTCGGCCTCATTAGAAACTAAAAACAATACAGCATCTGCCCCGTGTTTGGGTGTGAGCACCACTCCCTCAAGTCTCGCGGATTTTTTATAAGTTTCTTGTGCTTTCTCCTCATTCATCCCCAACGACTTACAAGACAAGGGTGTTGCAAGTCCATTCGGTGAAACCGAGTTCACTCTTATCCCGTGTGTTGCAAGTTGCACGCTGGCTGCACGTATTAGTCCCAATACTGCTGAAGTTGTGCCTCCCTAGCTACTGGCAACAATCCCTGTGCACACGATACTCCCCCTCGCACACCCTTCCACCATTGCACGCGCCGCATGTTTCACACACAACACCATTCCTCGAACATTGACCGAAAATAATTGGTCGAGTTGGGACATATCGAGTTCCATTAATGTTTGACTAGTAGGACTAATAATTCCAGCATTGCTGAACAATATATCTACCTCGTTGAGTGAATTTAACAAAATTTCATTTCAAATATAATCGAAACTAAATATTTCAAAAATAACCTTAAATGAATGTTCTCATGAAACAAGTTTTCATAGAAAAATAATTGTTTAGTCACAATTATATTTTTTGTGACCACAATAAAATTAAATAGTTATCTACCATTCTAATTAATTAGTGTGCAATTGATTATTTTAAAGTGTGAAGAAACAAATGGGAATTGAAATTAACGAACCTGCCCATAAGTATTGACCGTTGATTCGATGAGATTTTGAACTTGATCTTCGTCTGCAACGTCACAATGGACATAGATGAACCTTTGGTTGCCAATGGATGCTGCTACTTGATTACGAAGCTTGTCTTGGATGTCGGCGATCACAACCACCGGCACACCTTCATTAGCAAAAATACGTACCGTGGCTTCTCCGATGCCGCTAGCACCTCCGGTCACGATGGCCACTTTTCTGAATAATCTAAGATTGGTGTTTGTAGATGGAGTTTCTGCCATGTTTGGATGCAAATATAGTTGAATCTAAATGTACAACCTATTACAATGCGATTATTAGTAATTTATAAATAAAATCTGCTTCTTATATCTGATTTGTTATTGTTATATGATTGTGAGATTGATGTATAGTACCAATTAGTATATATCTTAGTTGACCAAAACATTGTGGTAGGTGATGTAATGGTGGTTTTATTTAAATTTGAAAACTTTGTAGATTTGTGTTTGGACGTACTAGTATTGCTTTGTTTCACACTATATTTTAACAATTTTGCAAAAATGAAATTTCATATTTTAATTTAATTACATAGTAGATATATTCATTTAACTTTGAGTGCACTGCCCTCAACGAATCCACACATTCATGCAGTCAAGACATTGAAAGATTACAGATTGAGATCAGACAATCAGATTTTAAGCTTACTTTTTAGGTTAAAAATACGGATATGTTGATGTTCTGACTGCATAAATGCGTGCAAACTGTGACAGCGGGGAATCCTAATTCCTCATTCAAGCCCATAACTAAAACCAAGAAACGAAATTCCAAGCAAATCAAATTAAGATCCAATTACTCTAAATATCATAAGAAATTAACAAAACTTCACACAATTTTAACTAGTCACTGCACTAACATTTCCCTTCAATTATTTTATTCAGTGGAAAGAAAAGACTGCGAAACATACATACGAGGACACATAATGTCTAAGGTATGAACAATCAAAACATGACTAAATTGAAGGGGACAACTTTGCCAAATCTTTAAGAAAACATCGAAAGTAGAACCTGTCTTGGCTAGTCAATCCACATATTCATTTTCTCCTTTAAGAGTACGATGAAAGGAGACACATCAACCGAAATTTTGAAGGTGTCGAATATATTTTATGAGAGGACTATATGAGTGATCATGAGGAGAAGTCCATTCAAAAACCAAGCTAATAGTAATTGCAATTGTAGAGTCCGACTCAATCATGACACTGATGATTCGACCATTGCTAAGCGAAAACCATTGAAAACGGCAAAGTGTTCAGCTAAGAAACTAGAAAACAATGTTAATGAAGCCTGAGATACAGAGTAACCATGCTCATAATAATACCACAAAATCTGGACTAGAAAATTATTCATATAAACAAAAATTGATGATATCTCTAGTTAACATATATTGAGAATAGGAAAAACAATCTTAATATAGAAATGAATCCAATAGCAATTGGATTAGTTATAGCTTAGAAAATCCACCATCAACCCTAAGATCAAGTCCAGTGATAAACTCCGCCTCATTAGAAACTAAAAACAATACAGCATTTGCCACGTGATTGGGCGAGAGCACCACTCCTTCAAGCCTCGAGTATTTTCGATAATTCTCTTGTGCATCCTCCTTACTCATCCCCAACAACTTACAAGTCAAAGGTGTTGCCAGCCCACTCGGCGACACGGAGTTCACTCTTATTCCGTGTGTTGCAAGTTGCACGCTTGCCGCACGCATTAGTCCCAACACTGCATGTTTTGACATTGTGTAATCTGTTGACCTTGAGCTTCCCACGCTGCCGCCAACACTCCCCGTGCACACTATGCTTCCCCTTACTCGACCCTCCACCATTGCACGAGCTGCGTATTTCACACACAACGCCATTCCCCGAACATTGACATCAAATAAACGATCAAGTTGGGACATATCAAGTTCCATCACTGTTTGACTAGTGGGACTAATGATTCCAGCATTACTGAACATAATATCTACCTGATATTCAAATAATAAAATTTCATTTCTCAAATATTATTTACTTTTTCATATGATTCCTCTAGACTCAAATATAAAAAATATAAAAAATCTTGTTTAGTTAGGAATAATTTAAGTCAACTTACTACTAACTTCAACTTATTGATATCAACTATGTTTTATAATTATCATTCAGTAAATATTCTCATGAAACAAGTTTCTATATATAATTAAAAGTAAAATAAAAGATAAATTAATCAATAATTTTATATTTTTATTATTCCAATAAAATTAATCAAAATTTTTCTAGTATGAAATTGATTAATACTTTGGAGTAATAAATAAGATTAAAATTTTTTACGAACCTGTCCATAAGAATTGACCGTTGATTGAATGAGATTTTGAACATGATCTTCTTTTGTCACATCACAATGGATGTAGATACACCTTTGATTGCCAATTGACTTAGCTACTTGATTGCCCATCTCATCTTGGATGTCAGCGATCACAACCACACGCGCGCCTTCATTTGCAAAGACACGCGCTGTGGCTTCGCCGATGCCGCTAGCACCTCCCGTCACAATTGTAATTTTGCCTAATAATCTGTGAGTTGTGTTTGTAGACGGAGCTTCTGCCATGTTTGGATGAAGATATAAATAATTGAATCTAGATGTACATCATATTTATGTCATTATTAATTTATAAAAATGTACTATGCTAAGTAGCTAGTCACACGCAAAATAATTTGTCTTCTTATATGTAGTATCTGATTTGTTTGTATTCAAAGTATTTGTGGTTGATGTAGTACCAATTATTGGAACGTGGGCCAAATTTCTTATATTTGAAAACTTTGGAGTTAGGTACTCTTGTGTTGATCTATTTATGTGCTAAGTGTGGAATAAGTCACTATTAATATTATTATTAAAAATACTATTTAAATTTATTGAAAATCTAATGTATTTAATCTATAATATAGGCTAGATACATCAAATTTTCAATAAATCTAAAAAGTGATTTTTTATTTATAATAGTGACCGAAGAGAATATGTATATGGTAAGTCTTTTTGTCAAAGGAGAAAATTTCTTGCACCTGGGTCACAAGTGAACAACTATTTTGCTTCTTGAATATTTGAGAAATTGGTGAGAGAATATTTCTAATACTCTATTTTAGAAATAATCATTTTGATTTTAAAATATATAATTTGTTGTTAAATCGGTCTCTGACTTAAATTTAAATATAAGAGTCTTTGAATTTACAATCTGTTAACTACTTTGATCTCTCTGACGTTAAAAACATGTGTTAACTTTACAAAACGCTGATGTGACATTTTTTTAAGCTAGATGACTCGCTGATGCTGCATAAAGGACCAAAATGAATATTGCAAACACAAATTAATTAGTTATTAAAAAATAAATTTAATTTGTTTCTTTATTAATAGAAGTTGTGGGACCGGTCTTCGTGAACATAACTTAGTTCAGTTGGTAGGGACATTCTATGTTTTATGCAGGGATCGAAGTTCGAATTCTGGTACTTCCACATATTCACCTTAATAATAATCTAACCATCAAACCATTTGTCCCACAAAGGGTGCCACCTACATCAATAAGCCATTTGTCCCAAAAATGTGCCACATAAGCTTTTTTGTAAAGTTAACACCTGTTTTAACATCAGGATTCAAATTGACTAACAGATTTTAGAGTCAAAGGGTCTTTTGTGTTTTCGTTTGAGTTATGGACCAATTTGACAGCAAACTGCACATTCAAAAAATAAAATAACAGTAATTCCCCTTCTTTTTTAAAGAGTTTATCTTTTTAATAAGTAATAGGAATATTCTCTCTAACACTTAATCTCTTGTTAATTAAAATTAATATAGATCTCATTTTAAAAATATACACTAGATATATAAAAAAAGAGAGTAATTTTTACTCGATCCATTGTGGATAATTCTTGCTGGTACCCACTATAATGAGGATCAATGAAAAGCATGAAGAGAATTCACATTTTAATAAATTAGGATGAATTTTGTTTTACGTTATTTTGGTATGTATTAATTAATTCTTAGTTTATTTTAATTTGGGAATGTAATAGTTTCAATTTAGATTTATTTGATGTCATTTGTAAGTTTCTTATGGGCTAAAATGGTGCAGTTATGGCCCATTTAGATTTAGGATAAATTTTGCTCTAAGTAAGCTAGCATTTGTAACCTCATTTGAACAAGTTTGAAATAAAGTAGAATATCTCTTATGAGAAATGTGAGTGAGCTAGGTCTCCTCTTTTAGGTTTTTGAATTAGAACCCTAATTGATTTTTATCAATGGCATCATAACCATTGTGGCGAATCATCTTGGCTTATCAATCATCATGATTCTGGCGCCTTCTTCTACCATCTCCTTCCCCAAATTCATGTTTGTTTGTTCTTTTTTTCTTTTAATTTGCTGCCTTCTTTAAAGAATCACTTGGTGACAACCTTCTTTATATGTGGAACCAACTCCATCCACATCACATTAGATATTGGTACAATTGACATCCCTAATTGCAAGGTAAAATGATAAGTTAGAAAGAAAAAAAAGTGAAACTGAATGTATTTTGGAAAAATGTCATGAATGCTTAGGAGACTACAGTGGAGTCTGATTCTAAGAAAACCTATTGATTCCCTTTTTAAGAGGTTCGTTAGGTGGAAGCTGTTGTTACAAATGAATCCAAGTGTGGTTTCTTGTTCAGGTCAACATTTGAGTTCTTCGTGTGTGTTAGAGAAAAATGTGTTCTAAACAATATCTCACTCACATAATATTTTGATGATAACAAACATTTAACTTAATAAAAGGAACAATTTATCTAATTGTTTGTTCAAGTGTACATGTAGGTATAGGAAATGATCTTAGAAGCATCACTAAGTGCATTCTTATGATCCTCTACGCAATAGGATTTTGAATACAATCCATCATTTGGACCAATGCAATGACTTCAACAAAAGCACAATACCAAGACTTTAACAAAAATACAAAGGACAAATATGATATATGGATCCTCATCCTCTACACTACAAATGAAAACATGTAGTTAAAGTCTGCACTATGTTCACCACCTTAACAAAACACTGATGACTACAAGAGAAGATTATGTTCGTCTAGAACTTCATCAATAATCATTTGTGATACAGATGATTATCTCATCTTCTGAACAATATAAAAGACAAGAAAGTCAAAGTCAACAATTCATTATCCTATGAATAACTGTTGAAAAATTTCATCCTCTGTGCCAACTCATTTATATTTTGGCAAAATGATTTAAAAGAATGAAAACATCTGCTGATGAATGGAACAATCATACAAAAGTTAATGTTTTCTTCTAACGATCATATCACACAAATCATGGACAGTACAAGAGCGTGATCTTATGACCATGACACATTTGTCAGTTGCACAAAATGACAAATATAGTGTGAGGTCGAGGTATGCATACTCCTCATCAACAATGGAACTATCAGCAGCAACGACTATTATAACGGCTCTTTTTCGATTATCTATAAATAAAAGAACTGTATGCACATGTGAGAATACACGTGAGAAGGCGTAAGAATGTGTGAAAAAGGTGAGAAATATCACCGGTGAACTCATCCTAGTTCCACAATCTAGTCAATTGTGTAAACCTTGTCAAAGTGCTTCCATCCTTGCACCAAGAGAACTGATATGGTTTTTTTGTGTTTTTGGTATTGCGGAATTTGGTGGGATATATTTTTATGCGGAGAAACTGAAATTCTTGTTCTCATTAAAAATAATGACTATAAGGCTCTTTATATAGAGCTACATAAAAACAAATAATATCTTTAAATAATAAACTAATCTTGTAAATTCTAGAATTTTTTACCAAATGGGGCTTAAAATAAATCAAAATTCCCAAACTACACCCCAATTCAAAATAATTCCCGTAATACTCTCCATTTATGACAGATTCTGGCGCTTTGCAGGGTTTGCAGGTGGGGGAATCGAGCTACACGCCATAGCTATAGGAGTGGCGGAATTGCTAATTCCTCCATTGACCCACCACTGTCAGCACGGGTCCCACGTGCTCTTGCATGGGAGACAGATTTTTTTTTTGTTTTTTTTTTAAATAATAATAAATTTAATATAATTATTAAAAATTATAAATATTAAGTAGTTAAGATGTTGTAGAAGGTTTATTTTTTATGTTATGTAATTTTATTTTATGTTGAGAAAAAATTGAAATATATATAATCAAAAAAACAAAATTATTACAATAATCCTAATACTAATTATGCTCATGCCTATCTATACGTCCTTCGGTGCCACAATCTGGAGGATGACCTTGCCGATGTCCTCTTCCATATTGTTGCCCATCATCGCGAGTAATTTCAAGAAAATTAATCATTTCTGTCATTGGACTACCCGCACCCATTGTCTCACCTTCACCACCATGAACCGCCGTCGAACTTTCACCACCATGAGTTGCAGCATAAGCCGCCCAAGATAAATTTAAAAAGTCGTTCGATTGTTCCCACTCGGTATTTTGGTATAATGGTTGGGTTGGTTGGGGTTGTATGGGTTGGTTGGTGTAATGTGCGTAATGTTGATTAAATCGCTGAGTTCCTGGTGATTCAAACCCAACGCGATCAAAGAAATTACGCGTTTGTTGGGAGGTTGTATAATCTGAAGGATTATTGTTAAAGTACAAAAGTAAGTATTTAAATTATCGTCTCCACAGGGACTGATGCGATATCGATGCCGTTCAACAATTAATATCGTTTTAAGTATTGAAAAAGATGTTTGTTCATAAAAACCTGTGAAAATAATATAACAAAAGTGCGGCAAAAGATAATAAAATATCAGAGAGATGAGTTTGCTGGGATTAGATTTCACCGACCCAATCGCATGTATCATTCTAATCAGTTACACAGGTTCTAGCTATTAATCAATTCTTATCACATATCACCCACATACGTGTCCATGTCCAGAGCACGACGAGAATCCCGCTATATTCATTAACCCTCGATGTCTCGAGTGATCGATCACTATACCGGCTATATCGTATTGCTCAAACTCCGATGTCTCGGACAATTTAATCAACACAATAGTTTTAAAACTTGATATTTAGAGTGAATATTAAATCTAAATCTATGTCTAGCGTTTAGAGTTTAATAGATGATTGTTCTAGATCTTGGATTCAAAAAGCATATGTCTATACCATTTCAAAACCTAGAATTAAAACATGAAATTCAAGAACAACATCAAGATTGATGAATAATCTAAAACCATATATAATACCATGATCAAATTAGATACATACTCATAGGTTGATTACACCTAATCCCAACAAAGAGAGATTAGCTACTCATTTTCATGGTAGCTTTACAAAGATTAAGAAGAAAAGAGATGAACAAACTTATCAATGATGATTTCTCAACTATTGTAGTGAATCCACCTTCAAATCCCCTTGAATCTGTCTCCTAGGGTTTCCCTCTGCTTCTGAGTCTCTATTACAAGTGATATATTTTAGAAAAATGACAGCAAGCTCTATTTATAGTGTTTCTGAAAATTAGAACTCGCTGAGTGAGCTCCAGCTCGCCATGGCGAGTTGACCTTTCTTCACCAGAGGGTTTCTGCCACGTCATTAATGATTTCTAAGCCGCCTTCACTCGCTCTGGCGAGTTGTTGCTCGCTCTGGCGAGTTTATCAGTTATCCAATTTTGATGCTCTCTGCCTCTACTCGCCCTGCACTCGCTCTAAGCTCGCCCTGGCGAGTTAACTTCAATTTTTCTTCAAATTTCTGCACAGATGTTGAGATTTAGGGAAACTTAATTGAAAGAAATGACTTAAACAAATATGTACATTTAAGTGAGGAAAAACTAAAGAATATCTTACAAAATAGTTAATAAGTGCTTAAAATATATATGTAATTTTAGCTACTTTTTGGCACTTATCAATTATATGTGTGGGTATCTGGTTGTGATTGTGGGATGGAGGTATGTTGTTGTGGGGTATAAGATGATGGGTTTGGAAAAAGGGTATTTTGGGTTTAGGTTGGTTGATCTGGGAAAAAGGTATTTTGGGTGTATGTTGGAGGGTCTGGGAAATGGGTATTTTGGCTGTATGTTGGTGGGTTTTGGCTGTATGTTGGTGGGTCTGGGAAATAGGTATCTTGGTTGTATGACGGTTGTGCGGTGGTATGTTGTGGTTCGACAGGTGGCTGTGGTCGTGGGTTACTCAAGTAATAATCATCCGACACATATGGCATGTAATTTGTTCTATACTGAGTAAGATACTCGTCTGAGAGCATATGTGGTTAATTTGCAACTTGATCTTGTGGTAGAACATATAGGCGGCGGTGATTCCAATGGTGGCATTCGACCCGGAAATGGTGCGCCCAATCACGAATATTTTTTCGCAAATTTATTTTATGGTACTGCGTCATGATTTGGGGGTTTTCCGTTGGCGGTTGTGAAAGTCCAAATTGGAGTGGGACTTTGTCGGTCTGATGGTACTCAACAATATGAAAATTTATAAGGAAGGTGGTTGCTGACCAACAAGCAATGTCATCTTGATATAGACACCGGGCAATATCATAAGGTGTCCAAATAAACTGTCAATAATAAAAAATAATTTAATTAGATGTTTATTAATATATGCAATTAGTTTAAAATTTTACGATTAAGAAGAGAGAATATATATTACATCTTGAGGTTTCATAAAATCGATAGTAGATGCACTCAAAAAGTCTAACACACACGTAGTCACCAATTTTGATAGGCGAAAGTTGACTTTCTCTGTGACAGAAACTGAGGATCCCCATGAAGGTCGACCAATGGATCATTTCAAAGTAGACTTAGTCCAAAAGTCGTGCGACTGTGGAGTGTTTCAGGCATTACATTTGCCTTGTTCGCATGCTATTGCTGCATGTTCTAAAGCTCGCATTCCCTATCAAGATTATATTGATGACGTGTACAAAGCTGTCAGTGTATACAATGTGTATGAGAAACCCTTTCCAGTAGTTCAAAGTAAAAGTTTATGGCCAACATATACAGGTCCTAAGCTTGTTCCCCACGGCGATTTGAAAAGAACGAAGAAAGGACGTCCACAGAAGAACCGCCTTGCGACTGAAATGGACGAATTTGAAAAAAGGGAGCGGTTATATGGCTTATGTAAGATGCCGGGTCATAACTATAGCAATTGTCCTAATGCAAGAGCTATAGTTATGTATTATATTATGAACATATTTATAACAAATTTTAAATTTTATTTCAAAATACATCAGTGTCTACATTATTAATACAAACTAAAAAAAAATAAAACAAAATTGTACACACATAAACTAAAATTACATAACATAAAATAAAATTATAGGCGAAATTTGTATTAGAATTATTGTAATAATTTTTATTATATATTATTTAATTTTTTTATAGGCGAAATTTTTTTTTATTATATATTATAGAATTTTTTTCTCATAATATATTATTTAACTTCTTTCTATCATTAAGTTTTTTTATCATTAATTATATTTATAATTTTTAATAATTATATTAAATTTATTATTATTTTAAAAAAAAAAAAACAAAAAAAAATCTGTCTCCCATGCAAGAGCACGTGGGACCCGTGCTGACAGTGGTGGGTCAATGGAGGAATTTGCAATTCCGCCACTCCTATAGCTATGGCGTGTAGCTCGATTCCCCCATCTGCAAACCCTACAAAGCGCCAGAATTTGTCATAAATGGGGAGTATTACGGGAATTTTTTTGAATTGGGGTGTAGTTTGGGAATTTTGATTTATTTTAAGCCCCATTTGGTAAAAAATTCTAAATTCTAAACAAATCCTAAATATTCTAAATAGAAATATAAATCTTAAACTATATTTAAATATAAAATCTTCCAAAAAAGATATTTAGGCATTATTCTCAACACTCCTCCTTGACTGAATATCTTTTTGTTGTATCCAATACAAGATGTGAGTTGAAAATTATTTTCTTGCTTTTATTTTGTTTCTCAATCCTCCTTCTTGACTGAATATATTTGTGTTGTATTCGACCTGGGATTTGAGTTGAAAAAAAAATCTTTTTGAACACTCTTCCTCGACTGAATATCTTTGTGTTGTATCCAGCGTGAGATTCATGTTGATTTTATTGTTGTTGTCCATCCACATGTTGTTGTTATTGTTCATCCACATGTTGTTGTTGTTTAACACTCCTCCCGGATCGAATATCTTTGTGTTTTATGCAATCTGAGATTTGTGTTTTTTTTTTCTTTCTTTCTACATCTTCATATGAGACTTGAACTTTTTCCATGTATTTGTTTTGGTTATGAGTTATACAATACAAGAAACCATCTCGCATATAACATATGAAAGGTCATATGAGACTTGAGCTTTTTTCATGTATTTGTTTTGGTTATCGGTTATATAATACATGAAACCATCTCGCATATAACATATGAAAGGTCGTATGAGACTTGAGCTTTTTTCATGTATTTGTTTTGGTTATGGGTTATATAATACAGTGGCGGAGCCAGGAATAATATTAAGCCTGGGCGCAATTTTAACCGTAAATGCACAAATGTTTATTGGTTTAAGATTTTTCGGATCAGGATTCAACTAGATCTGACAGTTTTTAACTAATAATATATGTATATTATTTATATATTGATATTATAATAAAAGTAATTAATTTTAAGAATTTAATCTAAATATTTGATTCATAATAACTAGATAAGTAAACGTCATAAACTCCCCACAATATGAAAGAAAGTAGAATTACAACATATTTGAGATTAACACAAAAGCAATTAAATGTATGTTTTGGTATTTTGGGTTATATTTAAGCATGAGGTAAAAAAATTAAAAACATATTTTTCCATATATATATTTTTAGAATTTTTAGATATTTTTAATAATGTATATAAAAAAAATAAAAGAAAATGAAGTAAAAAAACAAAAATTTTAACAGAAAAGGACGAGAATGGGATTTGAACCCAATACCTCTACATACTAGACCAAATGCATAACCACTGGGCCATCATGTGATTGTTTATTTAAAAACTGCTTGACTAATATAAGTACTAAACACGCGCGCCTGGTTACTGTTCACCATCTTCAACCTCTCACCAACTCTTCAAAAAATCGTTTTTTCCATTTTTGCACCAAATTGAACATGTAAATATTCCATTTTGCTCAGAATTTCATCAGGATTATGAATACACACTTAAATTTCACTAATTATTACTCAAACATTCGAATTTTCATATTAAAATAAGAACCCTAAATATATATGAAAAAAAATTAGATTTAGTTGAGCCTGGGCACGTGCCCAGGCATGCTGGGCGGTGAATCCGCCCCTAATATAATACATGAAACCATCTCGCATATAACATATGAAAGGTGTAGGTTATGGTTATGGTTTTTGGTTATGGATTTTTTTTTCTTCACATATTCAGAATAAAGATGCAGTCATGGTCATGGGTTGTTGATTTCATGGTTTCTTCTTTTCTTCGTCTTCATCTTCGTCATCATCATCTTCTTCCATCTTCACAGGTCTGAACCAGACTCTGATACCACTGATATGTTTTTTTTGTGTTTTCGGTATTGCAAAATTTGGTGGGATATATTTTTATGCGGAGAAACTGAAATTCTTGTTCTCATTAAAAATAATGACTATATGACTCTTTATATAAAGCTACATAAAAACAAATAATATCTTTAAATAATAAATTAATCTTGTAAATTATAAACAAATCCTAAATATTCTAAATATAAATATAAATCTTAAACTATATTTAAATATAAAATCTTCCAAAAAAGATATTTAGGCATTATTCTCAACAAAACTTTTTCAGAATGACTATTTTGTATGACTATTTTGTATGATAATCTGATAGCTCTATTTGCAGATTGAGCTTCTGCCATGTTTGGATGAAATAATAGTTAGTTGTTTATAATTATACATCCTATTATTTGTGGGATATGGCTTACATAGAGATGAAATAAATAATTCTTATGTCTGATCTTACATCACGTGTGTAACTTGAGTTTGATGAATTATTCAACATTTTAGTGACTAGAGATGTATATTGTTGACCAATAATTATGATAGTGGGAAGTTCGATTTGTTTATTTATGGATGTAATTTTGGTCCCTTACTTTGTCTAGAGTGAGTGACATTGTTTTTCTAATACTCCCTCCGTCCCATTTTAAATAATCTTTTTTTAACTTAGTGTACTATTTATTTGAGAGGTTGTTTGATTTGTCTCGACGAGTACTTTCAAAATATATTATTTTTATAATTTTTAATAATAGATAATTAGAGATATTAACAATTAAAATTGTGAATAGTCAAACAAGTTATTTATTTTAAAAAAGAAAGAGTATTTCCTTATTTGTTGCTACTTCTCGTGTGCCTTTGTTTATCACCATGTGCTACTCCTTGGAACAGGTGATGTTCTCTTCTCCTTGGAACAGGTCAATGAGGTCAGATCCGCATACCAAGAGATACTTGTTCCGGATTTTTTTTTTTCATCATTTAGTCCGACTATCGTATAATTGAAATTTCACTTTTAAATTTATTAATAATCTAATATATTTAAAATTCCCTTTTTTTAAATATAACTTTTCAATTTGTTTAGCATTATCCGCTAAGTAGAAAATATTTCATTTTCAAATATTCACCATCGACTAAATCACCACATTCTATTTGATATCTAGCCACATGCTCTAGAGAAGAATTTACTCTTTCACAAGCAAACATAGTAGAGTTTGGGGACTTTTATCCATCGAGGAAATTCTCCTAGTAAAACATTAATTGAAAATGCACACAAAATATAGTAAATTGGTGTACCCAGTGTTAAATCCTGGATATTTGGGACCATTTTTTTTTCTCAAAATATATGACCTTTTTGAGAAATTTTCTTGACATTTTTATATGGTCCTTTTTTAATTTTCAACATCATTTATTACTTTTTATTTATGTATTCTTAATTAGTGGGTCCAACGTTGTAGATATATATGTCCTTTCTCCCTTTTTTTTTTTTTGTTTTCACCATCAGTTGAATCTGGTTCGGGAGTCAGTTCTGGCATCAAGTGGTTCCAGCCTCCTTCCGATTGCAGTTGCGGGGGATCGAACTGTGGTCCTCCCTACCAAGTTCAACGCCAATCACCACTGAACCAATTAACGATTGTAGATATATATGTTCTTTCTCCCTCCTTTTTTTATCAGATAGAATGTGATCTTTGGTATTTCGGGTATTTAAAATATAGTATTATTTTATATTAAATTAAAATAAATTGTAATTAATAAAAGTTAGTTTTAGTTAAAATAATAAGGACAAACATAAAAGAAAAAGTAATAAATTATATGTTCAAAAATTTATTTAAAATAGCGTCCGAAAAAAACTACAAACTAGTAAAAATTCAAATAATAATCTTAAAATCAGTCTAATAACAATATTAAAACAGAAATCAGTTTGATATATTTTGTTCTATGCAATGGCAAAAGAAACTTATTATATTATAAACCACACTCAAGCACAATGTGTTCGCATATATAACAATACAAGAGCTAACGATGAAAGTTAGCTAAACAACAACAAAATGCAACAATTTCACCACTAAATCATCTCCAAAGCACAACAAAATCTGAAATGAATTGCACAAATCACTATTTGCCTAAAGCAAATCCACCATCAACCCTAAGATCAAGACCAGTGATAAACTCCGCCTCATTAGAAACTAAAAACAATACAGCATCCGCCACATGTTTGGGCGTGAGCACCACTCCCTCAAGTCGCGCGAATTGTTTATAAGCCTCTTGTGTTTTTTCCTCGCTCATTCCCAATATATTACAAGTCAAAGGTGTTGCTAGTCCATTTGGCGAGACAGAGTTCACTCTTATTCCGTGTGTTGCAAGTTGCATGCTAGCGGCACGCATTAGCCCCAACACTGCATGCTTTGTCATTGTGTAACCCGATGAAGTTGGGCCTCCATTGCTACCGGTAACGCTCCCTGAGCACACAATGCTCCCCCTCACGCGCCCCTCCACCATTGCATGTGCTGCATGTTTTACACATGATGCCATTCCTCGAACATTGACCGCAAATAAGCGGTCTAGTAAGGACATATCAAGTCCCACCACTGTATGATCGGCAGGACTATTGATTCCGGCATTGCTGAACATTATGTCTAGCTGTTGTGAATAATAAAACTTTAGTTCTCAAATACTTAATATTTACTTTCTAACATTTTTATTAACTACTCTTTGGTTTTTTTATAAGAAAAAAAAATCATTGTTTAGCTTCATTGAATAACTTTTGTATCTGATCTATATTACAGATTAAATACATTAGTTATTCAGTAAACCTAAAAATGTATATTTGTCTCTTATCAGAAGTAGTAGTTTGCAATTGATTATCTTGAAGTCAAGAGAAAGTAATAAATACGATTGCAAATATTTCGAACCTGTCCATAAGTATTGACCGTTGATTGAACGAGATTTTTGACTTGATCTTCGTCTGCAACATTACAATGAATGTAGCTGCACCTTTGATTGCCAATGGAAGCAGCTACTTGATTGCCAAGTTCGTCTTGGATGTCAGCAATGACAACCATACGCGCTCCTTGTTGAGCAAAGACACGCGCTGTGGTTTCGCCAATGCCGCTAGCACCTCCGGTCACAATGGCTATTTTGTCTGATAATCTGAGAGCTGAGTTTGTTGATGGAGCTTCTGCCATGTTTGGATGCAAATATAGTTTTCTATGGAATGAATGAAAATATAGTTAGTTATATCTAATTGTACATCCCTATTATTGTGGGATATAGTTTATATAGAGATGAAATAAGTGATTCTTATATTACTATTACACGTTTAACTTGACGTTGATAATTATTTATTATTTTAATCACTATTGCTGTATATTGTTGACCAAATATACATTATGATAGTGGAAAGTTGATTATATTTGTTTATTTATTGCTTAATCGCACTTTTAGCTAAGCAGTGTGATTATGCAATTTTGGCTAGTCACTTTGTTTTGAGTAACTTGTAGCAGTATTATTTAGGCAAAATGTGTAGGTTTTTTAAATTTTATATTTTTAATATATAGGTCTTTTATTTTTTTGAGTAATTGTGTCAAGAAAAAAAGCTTTTTAAATAATAAATAAGTCATTTAAATTTTTTAAATAATAAATAGGTCTTTTAAATTTATAATTTATAATATATATATATATATATATATCTAGATCCTATTTTTCCAGTAACTGAAAGCTAACCTAAATATTACAAATTACAAACTTAAATTTATTTAAAATACTTAAATTACTTATTTATTACTTAAAAATTTATAGTTATAGTGATAGTGATTTATCTTTAAAACCAAAAGAAAAACAACACTACGATGAACTTGCACATGTTTAAAATTATAACTAGAGTTTAAATTTTTTAATACTATTTTATTAACTTAATTTGTTTTTTGACAAATTTTATTAACTTAATTAAAGTCATGTTTAATTGTAAAAAAAAAAGGAAAGACTAAGACTACAAGTTAAAGATTTGTGATTAGGATTTCATAATCGCGGACTGCATGCAGTTGTGCAGTCACAACTTTCTAACCGTCCGATCATGATCAAACAATTTAAAATATTTTTTATCGAAACTTCATACTTTTAAAATCGGAAATCTTTCTATTGTGGAATGTCTAATTTTAATCAAATGGTTGGAAATCACTTACTGCGTGTAGTAAATGACCATATAGTATCTTTTATTTTATTTTGAAAACTCGATATTCAGCCTAAGAATCGACTAATTTTAGTGAACCAATCCCACCGTCCAATTACAGGGACCTTGTTTTAAGCTAGAGTTTATCCAAACCAACACCATTATGCCAACCAAAGTGGTTTCGTATAAAATCAAGTGGGTTTGTATAGTATCTTTTTGGTTACAACTGACCGTATAGTATCTGCTGGATCCAAAGATTTGAAGGGAAAATACTTATCTAGGCACAAATACAAAATTGAGTTGTTAGCACACACACACACATAAATAAATAAATAAAAGTTAAAAAGAAAATGAGTAAAATTATATTAATTGATGCGACTAATTTATTTTCATTTTAATTTTTTTAATTGACATGAGTGTAGCTAGATATTGTGTCTATATTGTTGTGCCTATCTAAGAATGTCTCAGTTTTGCCGTCAACAATGTCTTGAAAATCAAATCAAAATTCCATTTAAAAATTTGTTTATTTCTATTTGAAATCTTTTGAGCTGTGTGTTTTTGGAAGTACACCATGTATGACAGCATGTCGGTCATGTTGAAGGGAAAGTTCGCTGTCCCTGCTGGATTTTAAAATAAACGGACACCCTAATCAATGCTCGTGGAATATTGATTAAGAAATTAATAAATTGGAAAATTTTTACTATAAGACTTTTATTTTAGGCTTAATTTAATATTTGATTCCTTAAGACTTTTAATATATAAGAACTAAATTAAAATCTAAAATAAATATAAGAGACCAAATGTTGAATTAAGTCTTTATTTTATAAATATTTTGAATGCTATAAACATTTTATAATCGTGCATTAAAAACCAAACCACATCAAAACCCAATAACCCATAGAAACCAGACCCCTTCTAAATCCAAAACCATGAAAATCAAAGACAAGGAAGAGATAAATCATATATGGGTTCTTTGCATTTTGTAGATTTGAAATTGGAACTCAAAATCAACACTTCGTTCAACGAATATCATAGTGTATGGATGGGTAGGAGGAAAATATGGTGTAGACTTAATTGCAGTACTATATCCCCATTTGCGGGACTAGAGGTTAGAGATTTTACTGTGGGACGGACAGCCCTCAAAGTGGTTTCAAGCAAAATGGCCAAACATGAGAAAGCGTGCTCTGCCAATCAACGTGTTTTTATTCCATTTGCATTTGACACATTTGTCTTCTTAGGACTAGAGGTCGTAGACCTTCTGAAAAGAGTTCAAATGATCATGCATATAGCAATGTTATGATGCCTGGGTCAATAGATATAGTTTTTCATAGGTTGAAATTTGCTATACAAAAAGGTTTAACAGCACAACTTATTATTTGTCTATCTTTCGTTCATGTGTAATTATCTTAAAAAGCAATATTTAGCTTTGTTTTTTCAAAAAAGAAAAAGAAAAAAAGAGAGAGAAAATAAAATATTGTCAATTTGGAATTCAATTCGCTGGATTTTGTTGATTTGAAAGTGAAATAAAGTTTGTGCAAGGTTCTATTTCTAGTTTTGTTGATGGTGGTGAAGAATGGTGATTTGATAAGAAGATAGATGTATGTAGAAGAAGAAGAAGAAGAAGAAGAAGAAAGAAAACCCGGATGAGATTGAATCGATAACCAAATTGTGGGTAATATTAATAATGGTTTGAGATTAGAGTTATTGATAATTTATGAATTTTGATTTTTGAGTTTAGAAGAACATAACACATAAATTTATATTAAATTGAAGTGTATTGAGTTGCATTTTTCTTTTAATGAATAAATGATGAACATATTCATAAAAAATCTAGGTTTATTTGATTTTTTGAAAAAAATATTTTAAAAAATAAAAATATGACTTGCAAAAACTAAAACATTCATTAAATGACTTTTATAATATTGAATTTTTTATTAATAAATTTAACTTATCCTTTTTTATAATAAAAATTTAACTTTTTACGATCGGACGCGGAATGCATAGGCCGATCGTAATAACCGTATCATTGGTAACCTCGCTTTTATGAAAGAGTCCCCTACTTTGACCAAAACCATCGAATTTGATTGAGGAATTCGAAGTTTATCAATTTGACCGTTCAATATCACCTAATTGGACTGACAGACGATTTGGAATAAAAAAGTTTATGATCGGACTCCGAATGCATAGGCCGATCGTAACAATTGTGTCATCGAAAACTTGGTTTCTAAGAAAGAGTCTCCAACTCTGACCAAAAATACCGACATTGACTGAAGAATTCGAATTTTATCAATCCGACCGTTCAATATCACCTAATTGGACTGACAGACGATTTGGAATCAATATTTTTACGATCAGATTCCGAATGCATAAGTCGATCATAATAACTATATCATCAGCAACCTCGTTTTTATGAAAGAGTCTCTTACTTTGACCAAAACTATCAAATACCTGTTTGTAGCATGCACATGTGAGAATACACATGAGAAGGCGCAAGAATGTGTGAAAAAGGTGAAAAATATAAACGATAAACTCATCATGATTACACAATCTAGTCAATTGTGTAAATCTTGTCAAAGTGTTTTCATCCTCTGCACCGATAGAACTTTGTCAGAATGGCTATTTTGTCCGATAATGGGAGAGCTCTATTTGATGTTTGGATGAAATTATAGTTAGTTGTTTTTAATTATACATCCTATTATTGTGGGATATGGCTTATATAGAGATGATATAAATGATTCTTATGTTTGATTTTATTACATCACGTGTGTAACTTGAGTTTGATGAATTATTCATCAATTTTAGTGACTACAATTGTATATTGTTGACCAATAATACATTATGATAGTGGGTAGTTGGATTTGTTTATTTATGGCTAAATTATGGCCCCTTACTCTGTTTAGTGACATTGTTTTTCTAATATTTCCTTATTTGTAAGTACATATCTCGTGTGCCTTTGTTTATCACCACATGTTACCCCTATACAGGTCATGTTTTATTCTGTTTTTTGACGAAAGGACGGGTCAACTAGGTCAGGTCCGTATATTGAGAGATACTTGTTTGTTCCGATTCTTTTTAAGTCTTGTTTTAAAAGAATTTTTTCCCCCCTATTTAACTGTTTATTTTCCATTTTCAACTACTTTTATTATTTTTCTTTTCCTACATATCTCTAATTGTGCAATTCTTATTTGGATGCAACCTTAAATAAAATACATTTAGACACTCACGTATAAAAAAGAAAAAATAAATGTTAAATAATTTAATCACAACATCTAACATTAATTAATCATTTAATCTTTAAATTTTTTAAAATTATGTGTGTGTGCCTAATGCATATTATTTAGTGTTGTGTCCAAGTAAGTGTTCTACTATCTAATTAGTGGGTCTAATGTTGTGCGTATATATGCACCTTGAGTAATTCTGTTTTAGACACAACATCAAATATATCAATAATATTTGGACATACACACATTAAAGAATTTTTAAAAAAATAAGTGAATTAGTAACATCAATTATTATTAATCAATCGATCCTTTTATATTTAATTTTTTTAAAATCATGTATATGTAGCTCATACATGTGTGTGTTTTATATATTATTGTTTTTGGTAAATAGAATGTGATCTTTACTATTTTGAGCATTTAAAAAATAATTATTTTATAAGTTTAAAAGTTATTTAAAATAATGTTTGAGAAATAACAATATTGAAATTAGTTTATCATGTTCTCTGCAATGCCAAAAGAAACTTATTATATTATAAACCACACTCACAAAATACAACAATTTCACCATAATAGGCAGCTTAAGACCCACTATATATATCATCTCCAAAGCACAACAAAATCTGAAATGAATTGCACAAATAACTATTTGCCTAAAGCAAATCCACCATCAACCTTAAGATCAAGACCAGTGATAAACTCAGCCTCATTAGAAACTAAAAACAATACAGCATCCGCCACATGTTTGGGCGTGAGCACCACTCCCTCAAGTCGCGCGAATTGTTTATAAGCCTCTTGTGTTTTTTCTTCGCTCATTCCCAATATATTACAAGTCAAAGGTGTTGCTAGTCCATTTGGCGAGACAGAGTTCACTCTTATCCCGTGTGTTGCAAGTTGCACACTAGCTGCACGCATTAGCCCCAACACTGCATGCTTTGTCATTGTGTAACCCGATGAAGTTGGGCCTCCGTTACTTCCAGTAATGCTCCCTGAGCACACAATGCTCCCCCTCACGCGCCCCTCCACCATTGCTTGTGCTGCATGTTTTACACATGATGCCATTCCTCGAACATTGACCGCAAATAAGCGGTCTAGTAAGGACATATCAAGTCCCACCACTGTATGATCGGCAGGACTATTGATTCCGGCATTGCTGAACATTATGTCTAGCTGTTGGGAATAACAAAACTTTAGTTCTCAAATACGTAATATTTACGTTCTAACATTCTTATGAAAAACAAAGTCACTTTTTAGATTTATTGAATAACTTTTGTTAGTGATCTATATTACAGATTAAATAAATTTGTTATTCAATAAACCTAAAAAATTATTTGTTTCTTACCAGAAGTAATTGATTGCTATTGATTATTTTTGAAGCCGAGAGAAAATAATAAATACAATTGGAAATATTTCGAACCTGCCCATAAGTATTGACAGTTGATTGAACGAGATTTTTGACTTGATCTTCGTCTGCAACATTACAATGAATGTAGCTGCACCTTTGATTGCCAATGGAAGCAGCTACTTGATTGCCAAGTTCGTCTTGGATGTCAGCAATGACAACCATACGCGCTCCTTGTTGAGCAAAGACACGCGCTGTGGCTTCGCCAATGCCGCTAGCACCTCCCGTCACAATGGCTATTTTGCCTGATAATCTGAGAGCTGAGTTTGTTGATGGAGCTTCTGCCATGTTTGGATGCAAATATAGTTTTCTATGGAATGAATGAAAATATAGTTAGTTATATCTAATTGTACATCCCTATTATTGTGGGATATAGTTTATATAGAGATGAAATAAGTGATTCTTATATTACTATTACACGTTTAACTTGACGTTGATAATTATTTATTATTTTAATCACTATTGCTGTATATTGTTGACCAAATATACATTATGATAGTGGAAAGTTGATTATATTTGTTTATTTATTGCTTAATCGCACTTTTGGCTAAGCAATGTGATTATGCAATTTTGGCTACTCACTTTGTTTTGAGTAACTTGTAGCAGTATTATTTAGGCAAAATGTGTAGGTTTTTTAAATTTTATATTTTTAATATATAGGTCTTTAATTTTTGGGTAAATAAGTTGATACCCTCTGTAATGTGTGCGAGTTTTATTTTTTCCTCTTGTAATTTTTTTTTATTCGCTCCTTGCAAAGTAAAATTTTTTTGTTTTCCCTCTTGGTGCAAGGAATTTGCACTTTTTAAATCGGTTGAACAGATTAACCGTTTTAAAAACAATATTTTTTAAATCGGTTTGAACAAAATAACCGATTTAAAAAGTGCACCCAAGGGGCGAGTCCAAAAATTTCAACATTGCAAGGGGCGAGTCAAAAGAAAAAAAAATTACAGGGGGGAAAAGACAAAACTCGCCCACATTACATGGGGTATCAACATATTTACCCTTAATTTTTTTGAGTAATTGTGTCAAAAAAAAAAGTTTTTTAATAATAAATAAGTTGTTTAAGTTTTTTAAATAATAAATAGGTCTTTCAAATTTGTAATTTATAATATATCTAGATCCTATTTTTCCAGTAATTGAAAGCTTAGGACCTAAATATTACAAATTACAAATTTAAACTGATTTAAAAAACTTAAATTACTTATTTATTAGTTAAAAATTTATAGTTATAGTGATAGTGATTTCTCTTTAAAACCAAAAGAAAAAAACACTACGATGAACTTGCACATGTTTAAAATTATAACTAGAGTTTTAAATTTTTTAATACTATTTTATTAACTTTTTTTTTTTTGACAAATTTTATTAACTTAATTAAATTCATGTTTAATTGTAAAAAAAAAAGGAAGACTAAGACTACAAGTTAAAGATTTGTGATTAGGATTTTGCAATCGCAGACTGCATGCAGTTGTGCAGCCACAACTTTCTAACCATCCGATCACGATCAAACAATTTAAAATATTTTTTATCGAAACTTCATATTTTTAAAATTGGAAATCTTTTTTCCCGAAAAACCAGAAACTTTTTTCCAGAAAAATCAGGAACTTTTTTTCCCGGCAAAAAATCGAGAACTTGTTTCCGGAAAAATCGAGAACTTTTTTTCGGAAAAAATCGGAAACTTTTTTTTCCGGAAAAAATCGGAAACTTTTTTTCCGGAAAAACCGGAACTTTTTTCCGGAAAAATCGGGAACTTTTTTTCCCGGCAAAAAATCGGAAATTTTTTTCGGGAAAAATCGAGAACTTTTTTCCGGAAAAAATCGGAAACTTTTTTCCAGTAAAATCAGAAAAATTTTCCGGGAAAATCGGGAACTTTTTTTCCCGACAAAAAAGCGGAAACTTTCGCTAAAAAAGATCGAAAACTTTTTTCCGAAAAAAACTCCGGAATTTCTTTTATTTGAAATCAAAAAAATTTAAAAAATGGATATGGTTTTCAAACCAATTATAAAAAAATGGATATGGTTTACAATTGGTTTTTTTTTATTAGATTGGTGTGGTTTTCTTATAAAATGGATTTGGTTATTAAAATTGGATTTAGTTTGGTTAGTATTTTGGTTATGGTTATCCTGATTTTTTGCACACCCCTAATTATGCCAACCAAAGTGGGTTCGTATAAAATCAAGTGGGTTCGTATAGTATCTTTTTGGTTACAACTGACCGTATAGTATCTGCTGGATCCAAAGATTTGCAGTCAACAATGTCTTGAAAATCAAATCAAAATTACATTTAAAAATTTGTTTATTTCTATTTGAAATCTTTTGAGCTGTGTGTTTTTGGAAGTACACCATGTATGACAGCAGGTCGGTCATGTTGAAGGGAAAGTTCCCTGTCCCTGCTGGATTTTAAAATAAACGGACACCCTAATCAATGCTCGTGGAATATTGATTAAGAAACTAAGAAATTGGCAAAATTATAGTATATGTTATGAACTAGACACATTGCCCGTGCGTTCGCACGGGTCATATGTAGTATCAATTAAATGTGAACTTATTTTAAGTTAACAAATGTATTGTGTTATATCCGTTAATATAACAATGTACCATTATAAATATGTTTGGTATATAGTTAAAGTAAATACTTCATTGATTAAGATCGACATGAAACATAAAACAAAAAAATAAAACTAAATATTGATCAACAAAATTAGAGTTCGATATCCTAATATTTAACTGGACTCAAGCATTAGGAACAAAATATCGATATCAATGTGCTAGAAACCCCAACTTGTGATATAACTCCAACATAAATCGAACATAAATAACCTTGTTGTCTAATACTCTAGTAGCTAACATTCTTAGTTTCATCCTTGTTATTTCCTATATGTGCAATTTAACGGCTAATTCAAGAGTCGTGTATCAGTTTTTTTTCTTTTTTTTTGTTTCTTTATTCAATGGCTGATAATAGGCGCCATTGATGAAAACTTATCAAGAATTCACAAACTCAAAAAAATATAGGAATTTGTAAGTATTTGATCATAACTCAGAAGTGGTGAGAAAGGCAACACATTACTGTCTCTATATATTTATAAGATTTGAATCCTCTCCAATTATTCTCTCATGTTTTCTATCCAATTATTAATCTAATGGTTGACAAATGAAAAAGATGTTTTCTCTCTCTCTTCTCAAGTGTTTTTTTTAATTTGTCAACCATTAGATCAACAATTGGAGAGAATGTGGAAGATACTGATAAAGATACATATTATACTGATAAAGATACATAGATAATAGAATGTGGAAGATTTATATGCTAATGATAATTAATTTTTCAAGGATCAAAATATACCATGACAAACACATAATAATAAATCAAGCAGCCATCCACCTACTCAATTTCCATGCGTGCAGTTAATCTCTTCCTTGGAACTGCTTGCAAAATAAATTCAATATTATGAAGCGTGTGCTATTTCATAGTTTTATGGATAATAATTATAATGATGAGGCATGCATAATTTCAATTATTTTTCTCTGTTTATTGGTGTGGTCATATATCGTGATATTTTATATACTCATATCCATTCTTGTCAGGATGTGAATTTGTTGCAAATAAACATGAGATATATTTGCTATTTTTTTGGTACACGATAGCAATCCTTCCTAAGTTTTAGCATCCTTTTAAATTGATTTTGTAACACTCCATCAAATATTTTGTTTTGTATAATCCTTTAAGATTCTTTAAAAAAAAACTGTATCCTTTAAGATGCAAAATTGTAGGTATTAATTACAAATATTTGTTAAAGATTTTATTTATTATGTAGAATATCGAAATTTTCCTCTAATTAAGCATAAATTGAGACTATTGCACTCTTCAACTGTCTCCTTTAAGAAGCAAAATTTTAGGGATTAATTAATTTAAAAAAAAATAATTTCTCTTAACATGAGATAGATAAAATAATTTTGTGGTACAAACTCGTTGTTGCATCTACATATTAAACAAAGAGGATGAAAAATTAAGATTGAATAGAACTTCAATGTTAAAAACAAATAAATTCCTTTACAATTATGAATGATAATAAAATCAAACATTTTCATTTTTCTCTTCTCAACACATTCATCATCGTCTCACTTCATTTTCAAATAAGTTTCTCATTGAATGAATACATTGATCCATCCATAGAAAAGCCCATTGAACTATCTGAAAATTATAAAATAAAAATATATTAAAAATCATAATTAACATAATTAAAATCTTAAATAAAATGTTATTTATGAAACAAAAAGAAAATTACCTCTTGAGTTAAACGATATGTTGCAGTAAAGAATTGCACTTTAGATTCCACAATGCTTAGAAACCACTTTCATTCCCAGCAGAAAACTACCCTGCTTCTCTTTTCCTTCTCTTTTCTCAACTCATTAGAACCAATCACCTGTGACGTCAAGAGCAAAACATTCACCGTCATTTACTCAAAGCATTCACCATAGACAAACTCAAACCAATGTCACTACTAAACACAAAAATCCACCACTTAATAAAAAAGAATTACTAACCTAATTAGAGCTTGAACGTAAAAAAAAAAAAAAAAAAAAAAAAAAAAAAACATGATGACGATGGTGCTCGAACCACCACCGGAACTTCAAACCGCAACTCCATGTAATTTTTCCTTTTCCGAGAACAAATCAGTTTAAATAACATAAAATCTTTGCAGAAAAACCATACTGCAATAGTTGAAGAAGAAGAACTTTAAAATTCCTAAAGTTGAAGAAGTCAAAAAAAAAAAACCATATTGAACAACAGTCAATATAAGAAGTCAAAAAATAAAATACAACTTAAAGAAGAAGAACTTTAAAATTCCTAAAGTTGAAGAAAATCAACAAACCCTACCTTTTTCTGCTAAATTAGAGATGATGAAGATTAATCCTCTTGCCGCACAAGAACACGAATCTGGACAAAAAAACTTGAGATGTACTTTCTTCTTGTTTCCATCGGTGTGCAGAAAGGAAGATAAAAATTTAGAGAAGAAAAAATAATAAATTCTTACATCTGCAACATTGTTTGCGATGAGGTGTTGCTCGGAGTTGTTGAAGAAGAGAGAAAATTATGATGGAAGAGATTGTGAATGAAGAAGAAGAAGAAGAAGAAGAGAGGAAAGTTATGATGGAATTTTTTAGAAAAAGTACTCCTTTGAAATACATAGGAAACAGGAGGATAGTTAAGACGTTGCTATAATCAAGGAACTGAGTTAATGTTAATCTGTCAATAAAATACAGTGAAGCAATTAATGATGGACCGAATTAGTTGGGAGAGTGAGAATATTAAGGAAGTGAGTATTTCCCGCTAATTGTGGAGCTTAATTAGGGTTTAGGGAGTAACTCCTTATTCCTACTTAATATAATAAAGATAAAGATAAAGATAAAGATATTAATAATGAATGTCCATATAGGTTATTGACTCATATAATTGACACATTATGTTTATCTATATATAAGATCTATGTATTATTATAAATAATGAAACTGAGTCCGTTTGGTTCAGGGGTTTTGGAGGGAAGGGGAGGTGAGGTGATATTTTAAATTTTTATGTTTGGTTGAATTTTTTTATGAGGGGAGGGTAGGAAATATAGAGCTATTTTTGCTTCCCCAAATTGGGGGGATTTGGAGGGAAGGAAAACCAAAATATAATTTAATATATTGATATAATTACCCTCAGTTAATTTGTTTTTTTTTAACAAACCCTCAATTAATTTGTTAAAATCCTAAATTATCTTTATTCAAATATTAAAAGTTTACCAACAAAAAAAAACAGAATATTAAGAGTTTATCTTATATTTTTTTTGCTCTTATATATAACTTATATCGTATTAATACTTCACTTCCCCTCCTCTTCACTCGTTTGAACCAAACACGTATTTAATTAAAATACCTTCCCTCTTCTCCCCTCCCTTCCCCTCCATTATATCCCCCCCCCCCCCCCCCCCCCCCCCCCCCCTTCGGTTTGAACCAAACAATAATCTTAGTGATGAATAACATAAACTATTGTTTCTCTCTTTTCTCTCACTTATTCATCCATAGTATTCCTGTTATCAGCACGAGATTCTACCAAATTATTTGCAAAGTATGAACACAAAATCTCTTTTCATAATTTAATTTATTTTATAATCTTGTCTTGCCTTAAAATGTTAGTTGTTTCTTCCTCATGAATTAATCTAGAAATTTTGAAACCAACTAAAGAAGTATAATATTGAAACGATACATGATGCAATATTGATTATAATTTATTCCTATCGGATCAATTTATTTATTCCATATATATGGAAGAGTATTACATGATGCAATTTTGATTATAAGTTATACAAACCAACCAAATCAATAATACCTGTAATTATGTTTTTTTTTATTTCGATAATGTTATTTATTCCATATATATTTTCATAAAAAATGTATTTGTGCATCTCTGAAGGATTCCAAAAGATATTTTGATTATATTATAAAGTTCCTGAAAAACATGTAATTTAATCTAAAAATTTCTGAAGAATTCAATAATATTAAGTTCCTGAAGAATTTAGAAATTTAATCTACGAATTTCGGAAGAATTCAATAATCTTAGTTTCCGAAAAACTAAGAAATTTAATTTATGAATTCCTGAAGAGTTCAACAATTCTAGTTCCTGAAGAACTTAGAAAACTCAAAAATAATTCATCGTAAATTCCGAAAGAATTCACTAATCTAATTCCTGAAGAACTTACAAAGTAATCACCATGAATTGCACATATCTATTATATGTAATACGCGAGGACTATTTCATTTTTCTTTCTTGCCACGTGGCATCCTCACAGCAACCCTGCTCTCACAGCATTTTAGCATTAAATGCCATAATGTATTTTATTTTTTTGGTTTTCAAAATGCCATAATGTATTTTTGATTATAATGTATTTTTTTCTCAAGTATTTAAATAGGCCGATTTGGCATTTATTGTGTTCCTTATTTTAATTTATGCATTCAATAGCAAGAAAATGTTTGTGCATTTTGACTTTGAAATTGAAAGTGGAAATAAAATCATACAAAATTAAAGGCACGATTTTTTTGTTAATGGTGATGATATATTTGACTTTTACACATTAAATAAAAAGTTTATTTGTTTGAAATATAAAAAAAAAAATGACAGATTCTAGGATTTACAACTTATACCATTACATAATTAAATTGTGGAACTGCATGCAAGCAACAATAGAAGAGCGTAGCATCGAATAACAATATCTCTCCCCTTTATATTTCAAAACTATTTATGTTTATGTTTAGTCAGTAACAAAGTTATTGTGTGCCAGACAAGTAACAATCAATGCTTCTTACATGAATTATGTTAAAGACTTATTAGTTGTGTGTTTCTTTGTTATTAGTCACTAAAATTTGTTATGATTTCAATCATCAAAGTAACATTGCTATACCATATATTCTGTATATCTAAATTACAATTATATATGGATCAATGGTATGTATAGCTCCTTTATTGTTTAATTCTTATAACACGGAATGCTATTGTATATACTATTGATTTTATATATAATTTCTTCATATAATAGTAATTTATTCCTCTATTCCGTGTCATATCATTGTATTGTTAATAGTTAAAAGTTTTGCCACACTTTATTGTTCAATTCTTATAACACGGGAGGCTATAGTATAGACTATTGTTCAATTTTGTCACTCTTCATTCTTCAATTCTTATAACACGGAAGGCTATAGTATAGACTATTGATTTTATATAACAATTCTTCATATAATCAAGTAATTTGTTCCTCTATTCCGTGTCATTTCATTGTATAGTTAATAGTTAAAAATTTTGTCACCATTTATTGTTCAATTCTTATAACAGGGAGGCTATAATATAACTATTGTTCAATTTTTGTCACTCTTTATTCTTCAATTCTTATAACCCGGGAGACTATAGTATAGACTATTGATTTTATATAACAATTTTTCATATAATCAAGTAATTTGTTCCTCTATTCCGTATCATTTCATTGTATAGTTAATAGTTAAAATTTTTGTCACTCTTTATTGTTCAATTTTTATAACACTCTTTTCTTAATAATTTTATTAAAGAAAAATATATATAATTTAAGAGCATAAACAAATTCTTGCCCGTGCGTTGATTATTGACATAATAGATCTATAGCGATCAATCTATATTTCAAAATTGCTTTAATATTGGTTATCATATTATGTGTAATTTTATGACAATGTTCGCATTCAATTAATTTAGTATCTACTGTTATTCATTATATTATTCTTTTTTAAATAATAATATTGAAGCAATATTCCTATAATTTATGAACATAATCAAATTCTTCCCCGTGCGTTGCACGGGTGTGAATACTAGTAATTGACATTCAACTTAAAATTATATACTAAAATCTTATCAAGAATGGCTCACGTTCATTCAAACACCACAATTCCCACACTCAAACTCAATACCAGATTCCAAATTCATGATTCCACCAACAATGGCTCACGTTTCCACCAATTTCAAGTTCCTTTCAAAACCCAAAGTTGCTCGATGCTCATTAGTGAACATAGGAAATAGTTCTCCACCCACCACATTCTCCACCCACAACAAACCCAAAACCCAAATCTCAACTCACCACCACTCTCCTTTTGTTTGTTTGTTTTGTTTTGATTTTGGGTTCAACTTGTGAAAATTTTCTTTCTTACCCCTACATTTAACCCTTCACCCTTACAAATAATTTATTATTCATATTTTATCCTTTTTATTATTTCACTTCAGCCATACATTTAATCAAAGTTATTAACCAAAAAAATTTAAAATCAAAATTTCAAACCAAAAAACTTTAAAAATGAATTTCGAAATTTTTTTGGAACACTTAAATAAAGTGTTCCGGTGAATTTTTTTGTGCAAAAACCGGATTAGTTAAATAAAGTGTTCCGGTAAAGTTGGTTCAAAAAGCTTAATATATCTAACTTACAATTGTAAACCGGAATACTTGAATAAATTGTTTCGGTAAAGTCTCGCTGTTGAAAAAGCTCAATCCCTCTAACTTTCAAAGCCTTTCCCAAATCACTCTTACATATTTCAAAATCATCTAGTAACAAAGGCATATCATAAGATGGGGTGTTGTCCATATTCTAATCTACCAAGGGCAGTGGCTGAATAAGCAGAATAGATCCATGTTATCATCAAAAGAACCATGTTTGTTGGATTTGGAACTGAATTCATTTTTTATTCCATCGGAGTGTTAATTAGAGAGAATTAAAGGTCTTCTTGCAGCATCAGCTTGTTCTGGAAAGGCAGGGATTGTTCCTTGTGAGGATGGATTTTGTGAGAGGTTGAGATGTTGCTGCATCAGGGATAGGGAGAGAAAGATAGTAAGGAATTATAAAGAGAGTGAACAAGATGACAAGAAGAGTGTTACAGAAACATGGTGATTTAGGAGCTAGAGGTAGTGTCATAGTGTAAGTGAAGTGAATGTGGTGTTGTTGTGAGGTACCAGAACACTTATTTAATTATTCTGGTTTAGATTTATTTTACCGGAACACATAATCGAGATGTTTTTAAAAAATTTCAGTTTAGTCACGGTTTAACTGTGGCTAAATTTTTGGAATTTATTTTTTAAGTTTTTTTGTTTGTAACTTTAAAAAATGTGGGGGTGAATTGAAATAATAAAAGGGGTAAAATGAGAATATTAAATTTTTTGTAGGGGTGAAGGGTTAAATGTAGGGGTAGAAAGAAAATTTTCCTCAACTTGTTAGTATTGTTGTTATTTTTTGTTAGTGTATTTTTAATGTCCACAATGTGTTTGTTAAAATTCCTCAACTAAATATTTTTCTTTTAAAACACTTTGATTTTATGAACATCTCCATTTTCTTATTCCCTTTCTTCACTAACCTCACACTTTTTCCTCTTCTTATTCCAACCTTCTCATTTCCACACCATGATTTTTCTTCATCTATTTTACTAAATTATTGTCCACCTCTTGTTTGATCAATTCCCTCAATCAAACATTGTTTCTTGAATAGGAGGTTTTCAATGTCCCCTTCGGGGGTTCCATTGTTGCCCGGATGGAAGGGCTGGGAGTAAAGGTTTTAATTGTTTGGTGGTTCATTGTAAGTCACTACACCTATGTGATGACGAGCGGAAAAGTACGATACGTGAAGCTATTGAGAGCAATTTGGATTTGTTTTTGGCGGTGGAGGAGTCTCTTAGAAGGCTTGGGCAATTGTTGTTTGGGAAGTGCATGAGTATTCGTGCCTTGAGTCGAGCATGTCATCATTCCGATGGTTTGATTCAGGTAACTCTTACGACAGAAGGGGCTGAGAGCCACATATTAGCTATTTTAAAACCATGTACAAAGCACCCCGATATTCTTGATGTTAAGGAGGGATTGGTTTTGGATGCAAATTTGTTAGAGAGAATTCTCCATGTACCTATCTTAACTGTGAAGAGTATACCTCATACTTGTCGTCTTGCGTTTTCTCAAGCATTGAAAGAAGCTCTTTATAAGGTGGTTGATGCGCCTGGTTCTGTAGCTGCTTAGGTTCAATTGTTACTTCTTCCTCGATGCACATTACAGGTGGTCAAGCCTCGGACTAGGCAAGATCATATGTGAATAGGAAGTCCTTGCAACAACATTTTGGGGTGTTTGGCTACATGGAGAGAACCAGATGGTCTTGCCAAATTAGTTGATAGTGTGTTGGGTAATTATGGTCAAGAGAGTCTAGGTAATAGAAGAGACAATATTGAAGAGGAGAATAACCATATGAACACTAACATCAAGCAATCACTACAAAAAAAATTGTTATTTGCAACACATAGATAGCAATAATTTTGTAGAACTGTTGCTAATATAAAAACAAAAAAATAACAGCAACAGTTTTGGTGAACCGCCGGTGTAGTTTTAGTGAACCGGCGGTTTATTTTAGTTTACCAGCGGTTTTGGTGAAATTTCATTGGTGAAATTTTTTCTCACTTCCTAAACCCCAAAACTTGCGCAAAGAGGAAAAAAAAATCCCAAATCTACTTCCCATTCAGAAAAAACGAATCAGCTAAGAACACCATTCACGATCTATACGGCGAAACCGCTCTCGATCTCGCTCCGTTCACAATCTCGCTCTGGTCTTGCTCCGTTCACGATCTCGCTCTGGTCTTGCTCCGTTCACGATCTCGCTGCAATCTTACTCTCCTCGATACATTTCGCTCCAACATGGGCTCGATCCTCTCGCGGTTGTTATTCTTTGTTGGAATTTGATGTTGTCCTCTAAAATGGAACGAAGAACCAACAACAACACAACCATCATCAAAACCCCACCTAATCCCATAACACTCAATCAACCCAAATATCCACATGCAATTAGGATTTCTAATTCAATGATCTTCATGAAGCAAGCATAAAACCAAGACAAATTCCATCATTTCCTTTCAATTTGGCCGAGCCACCCTCACCATAACTCAAAAGCTCAAATTCCATCAATTCTTGGTTGCATATGTTAGTTTGGTGCTTCGTTCCATTTTCTGTGTTTGTTAAGGACCAAACCAAGGTATGATTGACAATTCCCTTTCCATTCCATCTCTATTCAGTTTGAACCCTAGGACCCATTTATGGTAATTTAGAAATTTTGCCACTTTGAATCTGACTTTATTAAGCCTTGCATGTGAAGTTTAATGGATGGAGAGACATTGAGTGTGTGTGAGAAACAGATGATTGGAGTAAAGGATCGGAGCTAAGAAATCAAAGGAAAGATTGAAGTTGGAGTAGTGAAAAAATGGAATAAGCTTTGTGAAACCCGTGTTCTAGAACATGGCTCCATTTAAAAGGTAATTTCTCACTCCTCGTAACTCCGATTGAAATTCCGCTTGTTTCTATGGTTAGATAATGAAATTCCCGTCATTTTGAGTACAAGTTTGGCTATTTTTGGGTCAATATTGAAGTCTGTCCATGCATCTGAAGTATAGGTACTGATGCTGTCAAAATGGTTTAAAACATGGATTTGGAGGCTTGAAGGATAGTCTGAAGTGAATGTGTCAAAGTTCAAATATTATCTTTCTTGTTCATCAATATCATCAGGTGGGTTCTCTAGGAAATTAGTATAACTAGTTGCCCCAAATTTAACATGAAATTGTATGATAACATTAGGTTGCCCCATTTCCTTTGCTTAGATATGAATGCAATTGATATGTGATTGTTCTGCAAATAGAATGTTGTTTCAGATAGCATTGTTGCTGTATGTGAGTTAGGGATTGTTTCAGAGGTGTTAGAGCTGTTGGAAACCTTTTCTTTAAGCATGAATTGGTCATACATTCGTTTGTATTGATACGTATTGTATGGAAGGCATCAGACTCTTCTTACCATTTTATATGATCCCTAGTATGCATTGACAACGAACTATCGTGAAATATGATTTTATGGATTTTTAGCATTCATATATTAGCGAGGATTTATGATTAGGATATTATAAAACAACTTAGTTGATGGCATGTGGATTTTATATCCGTTAGTTGAAAACTTAGTTGAATTTCGTGTTTAGGTTTTGCACAAATTGAATTCATTAGGTTTTGTAAAAATTGAATTTTGGTTACTGAATTTGTTCACCAAATTCCCTTTACTGTATGCGGTAGAATTGGATTATACTTATTGGATTGATTCTATAATTCACATTTCTAGTGGCATGTATTTAGATGATACATAGTTCTTATTCTTATAAAACTTTGTGTTCAGACAATAATCCCTGTATATTGATTGCCACAATCTTTATGTGTTCATAATGATTGCCACTCACTTTGTGTAGGTGATTTGTGATATGGTTTAGTAAGTTAACAAATGCAGCTTTTTCTCCTAGATGATTCATATAAATCTTAGCAGCTATGTCTTCCGATAAAAAATGAATTGAAAGTTAGACAAAAAAAGTCTTACATAGCTCAGTGGTATGCACGCCTTAGTATGATTATACTTGTGTAGTTTTGACTTATGACAGCATATATATAGCTATCCAATATATAATTTTCAGCGTTCAAAATAATACTTCTTAAGTCAAGTCTTCATTGCAAACTACTTCATAGCTATACTTCTTAATCAATTGTGTTTCATAAGTCTTATATTTATTTAGAGAAATTTGAATAAACTGATATGGTTTGAAAATATCAAATGTTGAGCCTTGAGGGACATGCATGAACATAGTTTAATTGATTAGTTAAATTTTGTTGTTTTGATTTGTGCTGCTAAGTATGACAGACATGTAGTCTTGTTCTAAAAATCAATGGTATCTTGTCTAAAAGTTGTGTTAAATTTCATGACTGAACATGTGGTTACTCGATGGTACCGAGCTTCATAATTGCTTTTTTTTTTAAGCAATTAACATGTGTTAAATTTCATAATTGCTTCTTAGTTCTTAAGAATATACTGCATAACATTTTTGTTCGTTAGGTCAAAAGTTTCAAGCGAATGCAGAAGGTAATTCTGATTAGCTTGTAGATCCACCGAAGATGGAGGATAAGATCTGCGCTGTTCCACATGGACTTTCAACAGATTCAGACGTAGTTAAGAGGTAGCTATGAATTCTCTTATTCGATCTCTGTTTTTAAGTATTGATTTGTGATTTTTGGCGCGTAAATTTGTGTGAATGAAGGGAATCGGAATCAATCTCGAAGAGATCACTTCGGAGTAACGCCGAAGAAGTTCGAGTTTCAAACGGAAGTGTTAAGACTTATGGATATTATTATCAATTCACTCTATGGTAACATAGATATTTTTCTTAGGGAACTTATTTCAAATGCTTATGATGTAAGCTTATTCTTGTTTTTGAATTGAATAATTGTTGAATTTTGATTTTTATACACGAAATGGAACTTTGTATTAATCAGAAATGAATTTTGTATTGTAGGCATTGGACAAGAAAATTTAGGTGAAGGCTATGATGCATGGGTACTCCATTTTTGGGAGAGTACCGGTACCGGGTACGTACCGGGTACCGGTACGCGTATGGTACTCCTTGGGTACGCACCGATGACGTACCTATTTTTTTATTTTTTATTTTGCAATGGGTACACGCATGGTACTCCTATGGTACGCGCGTGGTACTCCTGTGGTACACGAATCCAAAAAAATACAATTTTTTTTTCTTTTCTTTTATTCATTTTTTTGTTTATAGGAAGATTTATGTTTTTTATTTGTTTAATATAAAAGTAGCAGCTTTACTGATAAGCAATAATAAAGTAGTAGTTGAATTTATTCACTCGTTTATTGGAAAGAAATAGGCTCAATCGAATTTTATTCATACAAATCTTGATGTTTTGATGTTTTTGAATAATTTGAATTACTTATTTGGTATTTTTTATGTTTAATTATTTGTTTTAACAATATTCTTCTATTATTTTATTTATATAATTATATTAAAAAAATATTTACAGACGTACCCGTACCTTGATTTTTCTAAAAATGCCGTACCCCGTACCAGTACCGGTACCAGATACCAGTACCGTACCCGTACCTAGGCATCATAGGGTGAAGGTGACAACGCCAAGCTTGAAGTTCAGGTTAGCATTGTTAAATCTTTAATTTAAGCATCTATTTAGATCATTAGATTAGTTAATTTCTTTATTCTGAAGAGTTAAGAAGCAACTATGAAGCTCGAGTAACTGGTTTCACATGTGTCTCACTTTAAGAGTAACATTTTTTTTAAGATTGATATAAGCTTTAGTGTTTCTGTTTAGGATACTCAAAGATGAGGAATATAAAAGGATAGTCAAACTTCATCTCCATGGGAGTTATGTATACATGGTCCTAGATTTTGACATTGATTAGGATTTCTTGTACTAATTTATATCTAAATTTGCTAATTTTGTTGCATATGAATTGTATAATTTGTAGGTTTGTACATTTAGATTGTTATGTAGTTTTTTAAATTAGGGTGGTAAAATAGTAATTGTAGATGGATTGGTTTTGGTAAAATATAGTTTGGAGTTTTAGATAAGATTTTGCTGAATACATGAATAGATAGGATTTTGGAACCATAATCAAATACATTCTCATCATCGAAGGTGGAATCTGTAATGTTCTCTTGTACGTTGCGGTGCTCACCCAAAATTATAGGAGTTGATAGGGTTGTGTTGCAGGGGTATTTTCATTATAGGTGTCCTGGTAAAGTTTCTAAGGTTATTGTGCCAATGATTTGTGTGCATTTGATGGTTTGGCTACTGAGTTGCTGTGTGAGGGGCGATATTTCATGGTTGGTAGCCAAGATTAATTTTCGCCTGTATATTAATGTGGATAGCTAGCTATTTGTGAGCCTTGGATGCAAGTGTTACTAATTACTAGTGTTACTAATTACTATATATTTGATCAAGTTTCATGCCTTTTATGCTTTCGGTTCAAATTACTAGTGTTACTAATTACTATTTCCTAGCTTGTAACACATCCTGCAACACGTCCCTGTGTTCTATTCTTTAAACAAGTTCAATGTATCAAGACTTTATTGATTTTATTGCAGGATGTAGATGAGAAACAATGTATGATACTTCCAGTGCATTTGGAGACATTAGGTAGAATGATAACATGATATAATTGTAATTGTTTAGTGTATAAGTATATAAATTTGCAACTTTATGGTTTATATGTATGATTTATGGTTTTAGATGTATGATATTAACTATATTGAATGACTCTAGTGTATAAGTATAATTTTAGGTTTGTACTATTATGAATAAAACAGTTGAAACAATAAGTAAAATGTAAATAAAATAATTTTTTTTTTAATTTTTTTTTCATAATTAGCGGCGGTTTCAAACCGCTGCAAAACTAGAAAAAAAAAATAATAATATAGCGGCGGTTTCAAACCGCTGCAAAACTGGCTCAAAATTTGTTTTTCATTTCATCAATAGCAACGGTTTCAAACCGTTGCTAAACTTATTGTGGCCGTTTGTGTAACGGTTTTTCAAACCGCCGCTAATTGAGCTACCAACGCTCAAATCTGCAACGGTTTGGCAACCGTTGGTAAAACTGTTGCAACAGTTAAAAACCGTTGCTAAATTGTCCCAAAACCGTTGCTAAACACCTTTTTTCTTGTAGTGAATGCCTCCGTAAAGCTGCAGATGGGCACTTTACAGCCGCCGTGAAGGTATTGGGATCATCCAGAGTAGCCCCATATAATGAAGACACTATGAGAGTTATGGAGAAGAAACACCCGTACAGGCCACCTCCCTCTGCACCAACCACAATGTTCGTTGAAGCTCCTCTTGTGGCGGAAGTTGACACTGTTCTCAAGTGCATTCACTCGTTCCATAAAGGGACGTCATGTGGTAGAGAAGAATTACGTGCCCAACACATATTAGATGCGATGTGTGGAGAAGGTTCTCCGGTGGCAAGATACCTTTTAGATGCTATCACGATAGTGGTTAACTTATAGCTTGGAGGGAGATGCCTAATCAGTTTGGCAAAGTTTGTAGTTTCTGCACCCTTGGCTCCGTTACTAAAGTCTGATGGTGGGATACGACCTATTGTCGTAGGTACTATTTGGAGGTGTTTATTATCCAAGGTTACTATGAAAGGAGTCGGAAAGGGTATGGCTAAATACCTCAATGATTTTCAATTTGGGGTTGGAATATCAAGTGGTGCAAAGGCTGTTTTGCATATAGCCAACAGGGTACTAAGTCAGCGACATGAAGATGGTTATTTGGTTATGCTCACAGTAGACTTCTCGAATGCTTTCAACATGGTTGATAGGTCGGCTGTAACACCCTAACCCTTACATATAATTTACTTAACTTAAAATAAATAAATAAGTAAATATATATATATATATATATATATAAATAAATACATAAACATCAAGGTGCACAATTAAATAAAACATGCATACATTATCAGAGGAGTATTAATTTATACATATAGCAGCGGATATTAAATTAACTCATGACTTATATCATAAAGTATCATGCATCAATTTTCAAGTTCTAGAAAACTAGACAAACTTGTCTCAAATCCTCCATACAATCAAACATGGATATAACATAATGACATAGTTTTAAGAATGTAGAATAAACATGCTCAAATACACCGAATAAGGAAAACGTCTACCCGACTCGATGTTACAAAATATCAGAGCATCTAACTCATTACAACCTAACTAAAGTGAACCAACTAGGAGAAGCATAAGACGTGATTCTTTACCACTAGCAAGCAAATAACGCAGACAACGCTACTCCACCGATGCTAAATCCTCACCCTGCACCTCTGAACCCCCAAAGGTCCAGCAATTACACAAAACTGAGTTAGTATGGAAATCCAAAATAAATGCAAGTATATCTAGAAAGCTCCAGACCAACTCGCCCTCCACTCGCCACAGCGAGTTCATCAGGACAGGCACACCCTGTGTTCGGGTTTTTGATGAAAAACCCTCAAATCTCGAAATTTCAACATACCAAAGCATAAAGGTGATAACTTTCAACATGTATAAGCATAATAAACATGGAAGTACAACTTATAACAAGTATCAACAACATTTCATACTAGAAATCATCATTTTCATCATTTTTCATAAAAAATCATAAAACTTCAAACATCTACAAATTCTCACAAATTAAACCCCAAAATTCGTGATTCCATTTATCATTTCATATATTCAATCTATCTATATCATAAATTCATCATTTTTAGAAACAATAACCCTAACCCAAAGAGAAAAGAGTGAGAGATTGAGCTGGAGAGAAATAGATTTTCACCTCCTCTCTTGATCACTCTAGAATACACATACTACTCTCATACCTTAACAATATGAAATCTTTGGTCCTTCCTTCAATCTCTAACTCCTCATCTTGCTCTCTTCTTCTCTTCAAATGGGTTTCTCTTCTTCTACTCTCTTTCTATCTCATTTTCATCACAAGAATATGACTACTCTCTTTCTATTATCTTAGTCTTAACCTAATTGTAATTAAATTACCACTTATACCCTTTTTCCTTTCTACTCACTATTGGGCTTAGCCCACTTACTCAATAAGTCCACTAAAACTCTATTTCAATTAATGACTTCTAACCAATATCTCATTAACTCTCAAAATTAATTAATTAACTCCTTCTAACTTTATTGAGGGCTCTCAACTAGATTAATAATCCTAATAGATTACTAAAATACCTTTCGACTTATCTAAAACATAGATATTCATAAAATCATAAAATCACATATATTCAAATAAATAAATAATAACACAAAAATCATATTTATTCTAATACGACTGTTACATCGGCACTGCTACAAGAGGTGAGAGTGAGATGTCCATCTATTTCTCCGTGGGTCGTGTTTCTTTATGGTCAAGAAGCGAGATTGTACCTTGGGGATGAACATATTATGGCGGCCGCTGGAGTGCAATAAGGTGACCCGTTGGGACAACTCCATTTTGCTCTTGTGTTACACCCTCTCATTCATAAGATCAGAGACAACTGCAACTTTATTCTTCATGCTTGGTATCTTGATGATGGGACTATCATAAGAGATTCAGAGGAAGTGGCTAAATCCCTTGATATCATTAGAGCGACAGGTCCAGGATTGAGCCTTCATTTGAATATTCATAAAATGGAGATCTTTTGGCCTTCTTGTGATGGAAGCAAACTTCGTAAGGGATTATTCCCTTCGAACATTGGGAGACCGTCGTCTGGGGTGAAATTGCTCAAAGGTGCTGTAAGTCGAGATAGAGGTTTTATTGATGAGGTGGCCATGAAGAGAGCTGTCAGTGTTGTGGAGTTAATGCATCTTCTTTCCATGTTAAGAGATCCACAGTGTGACCTTCTTCTACTTTGGTCATGCATGAGTATCGCCAAACTTTTTTTCGGCCTCCGGACGTGCCAACCAATTTACATGGAGGAGGCGACTGTTTTGTTTGATAAAGAGTTGAGAGCAGCGGTTGAAAACATCTTGGTTGAGGGAGGTCCGTTCTTTGGAGACAAAAAATGGAGGCTTGCTTCTTTAAGTTTGGGGGAGTTAGGTTTGTATTCAGCAGTAGAGGCCACCTCATATGCCTTTGTGACTTCTAGGGCCCAATCTTGAATTTTGCAAGATCATATATTGAGGAACAGCAAAGTGTGAGGTATGGACTTGGATTGTGACAATGCTTTAGATGGTCTTCAAGATACGATTCCGACTTTTGACTTTAGCAATTTTGCTATCAAGGACACTGTTCCCCCCTAATTAAAGCCCAACAAGTTTTGGCGAGTGTATTTTTTGGTAAAATTGTTAAGGACATTAAAGTTGATTTTAACATGACCACAAGGGAAAAACAGTTTTTGGGTGTTTGAATGCGGAACATGCTCAGGACTTTCTCCTCACTATTTCCATTGATGGGTTAGGCCAACATATGTCTTCCGTTGAGTATCGTACCATCCTTCGGTATCGCCTCATGATTCGGTTATTTCCTAAGGATGAGGTTTGCCCTGTTTGTCGTCAAGCCTGTCTCGACACTTTTGGGAAGCATGCAACTCATTGTAGGGAGCTCCCAGACTTCAAATACAGGCATGGCTTGGTCAAAATGTGCTTTTTGATATTTTTAGGCGTGCAGGAATTTCCGTGAAGAAAGAGGCACCGATGAACTTCTTGACTGACCCACAAGAAAGAAGACCGACACTTCGTCCAGCGGATGTTCTTGTGTATGGATGGGTAGGTGGAAAACATGCTTGTGTGGATTTGACTGGAGTTTCCCCCCTTGTGGGACCGGGGTCGGGGATTTTACTGTGGGACGGACAGCTCTCAAAGCTGCTTCAAGCAAAATGGCCAAACATGAGAAAGCGTACTCTGACAATCAACACATTTTTATACCATTTGCATTCGACACTTTTGGTTTTTTGCACCAGACGCTGTAACTCTTTTGAAAAGAGTGCAAAAGGTCATGCATAATAATGTCATGTCGCCTAAGTCTATGAATGTAGTTTTTCAACGATTAGGTTTTGCTACACAAAGTTTAGCGGCGCAGCTTGTTGCCCGTCTACCTTTTATTCATGTGTAATTATTTTATAATATATATATATATATATATATATATATATATATATATATATATATATATATATAAATTTGGGGTTGGGATTTGTACAATATTTTCTTCAAACATAAACAACAACAAATCAGAACACAAAAACCCGATTGACTCTGAGCTTCGTTGTATCTCATTTCTCAAACGATTTGACTCCTTCGACAAATCCTATGCCGATTTCGGTGCCGATGTAGAAAGTGAGGCTTTCTCCCTATAAACGATGCTTTCGTTGAGCTTCTTCCACAACAATAAATGTCGATCATGACGAAAAAGAGAAATTAGATGGTAAAATAGGAGAAGAATATTGGGAGATGAGGAAAGAGAAATGGAGGAAATGGTAGCCAAAATTCTGGAATTAAAATGGAAGAAGATTGAGATATGAGGAATGATAAAAAGATGAAGATTCTGAAGAAAAAAAATGGAGAGCTGGTGAAGAGAGAGACAAGAGATTCTTTTTATTATTATTATTTCTTTTGTTTTTGTTATTATTTCTTTTTATTTCTTGTGTTAAGTATTAACATTATTATTATTTTAAAACAAATATGAATATTACATGTGTCACCGTATGATTGGTCATCTCATTAAAATAATGGGTCCATAATTGCCACATCAACATTCTGTTAATAAAACTGATCAAAGTATTATAAATAAAAGATAAAGTATCAAAGTGTTACAAATAAATAAGATACATCATCATCTAAATTTCCTTTATTAATAAAAAAAGTTCATATATTGATAAACAGAGTGAGAGTATTTGATAAATGTGTTATAAATACAGGGGGGTGTTTGACGTTTTGTCCAATTTGAGGGTGAGTTTTTTAGTATTTAAATCGTAATAAAACTATATGAAAAAAAGTAATAAAAAAAAGTTAAATTTTTTTTTTAAAAATAAAAAGTAAAAAAAATAGTAAAAAAATATACAGTGTCCACGGTTATGATGTACCACATTTGATCTAATAGATATGATTAGTTGATGCATGTGAAGGACCCATTGTGGCCTCATGCACCCTAGACTCCACCTTATAAGAGTTGTCCTCCTCAAGTTGCCCTCTTGTATTCTAAAAAAAATCTTACAAAGTTTGCTCATATTTTTTTTTTTTGTTTTCATATATTTTAATATATAAATAAATTAAACTCAAATGATCTCTATTTTTTTTGACACACTCAAATGATCTCTATTAATAAATGATAATAATGTTTTGTGATTTTTATTATAATTTGAAAAATTAATTGAGTAAGTTTGGCCATATTTGTTTTTTTTTTGGTACAATATTTGTTTATTTTATAATAATGTTTTATGATTGTTTGGTCATATTTTATAATAATGTTTTATGACTTTTATTATAATTTGAAAAATTAATTGAGGAAGTTTGGCCAAATTTAAAAATTACGGGGACTAAAATTGCGCAAAGAAAAAAGATACCAAAATTCTGGAAAACAAAATAGAAGAGCAAAAATTGCGTAAAACAAAATAGAGGAGTTTAAATTGCCCATTTTATAAAATAGAAGTTCAAAACTGCATTTAAACCTAAAATATATTAATCCAACTTAAGTAAGTACATGAGTGATTCAAAGGTTGCACTCCATGCTTTTAATAATATTGATATTGTGCCATGGGACTTGCGTAATCGGTGGTTAAATTGTTTAGCTTTTGGAATCACTTTGCAATGGTCGCACATTTATCGTGAGGGTAATTCATGCGCCGATAAAATTGCTAATCCCAACGTTACCATCTTTGCTACGTGATGACTTCTTGCGGGATATGTTTGGACTACCTCAATATCGTTCTATTTAATCTCTTTTTCATTTTGTTGGTGTACGGCCTAGCCCACGGCATGTTTTTTTTTTTTCTTTTCCTATTTCTATTAATATATATGAGCTTATAGGTAGAGGATGGGGATTAGTGAGGGTGCCAACATAGTTGGGATGTTCACTTCTAACTTGATACCTAGACGTTCTTAATTTATCAAAAGAAAATTTACTTATGTCTAACAAATTATAACACTTCATATTAAGAAAATTAGAAACTCAGAACACTTGAGTTTCTAATTTTGTTACATATTTTTATTTCATGTACATCACTCCTTAAACCTCTAACTCTCCAACTAGAGTAGTGTGAATATTTTATCCTTCAAACAAATTAAATACAAATACATTATTTTTGTAAGCAGTACAATTTTTTCTTTATATTAAAATACTAGTTCAGATTTTCCAGCAATAAAACTACCATCCACACGAAGATCAAGTCCAGTGACAAAATCAGAGTCATTAGATACAAGGAACAAAACAGCATCTGCAACATGTTTTGTGTTGAGAATCACTCCTTCCAACCTTTTATATTCTGAAAAAATCAAATCCACTGTCTCTGGACCCGCATCTAGCAATTTACAAGTCAATGGTGTTGCTAATCCATTTGGTGAAACACAATTTACTCTTACTCCATGTTTTGCTAGTTGTATACTTGCGGAACGCATTAACCCTATTATCGCGTGCTTCGACATTACGTAATCTGTCAACTTTAAGCTACCTTCACTACCGGCTACACTCGCTGTGCACACAATGCTACCTCTGACTTGCCCCTTCACCATCGCACGCGCCGCATGTTTCACGCACAATGCCATTCCTCGGATATTAATCGAGAACAAATGGTCAGCTTGAGAAATGTCAAATTCCAACACGGTCTGGTCACTAGGACTTGCAATCCCAGCATTGCTGAACATAATATCTACTTGTTAAGGAAAAGAAATTAAAAAAATCAATCGATTGTTTTAATTCGCAGTTGACCGATTCATTTATATCAATATCTATTATTAAAAATTATAAAAAGTTGATATTTAAAAATATTTATCAAGAGTTCAAGACAAATCGAATAATAGTATATATACTATTAAATTATGTGAATAATATTCATAATCAAACTACGAAACTTATTTTGAGACAGAAAGAATAACATAAAAAATTAATTAATTCCAATAATTAATAATAACCTGTCCATAATTATCGACCGTTGATTGGACAAGATTTTTGACTTGTTCTTCATCTGCAACATCACAATGAATGTAGGTGCACTTGTGGGCGCCAATGGATTCCGCTACTTGCTTGCCCAACTCGTCTTGGATATCGGCGATCACCACCATGCGTGCACCTTGTTCGGCAAAGAGATGCGCCGTCTCTTTGCCGATGCCACTGGCACCTCCGGTAACGATGGCTACTTTGCCGGATAACCTAAGACCGCTTTTAGTGGTTGAAACTTCTGCCATTTTTTTTTATGTATATGAAGTAGATCCATACTAGCCTTTTATAATGATAGGATAGGATGCATGGATTTTCTACGAGACGTGGTGGTCTAAAATAAGGCATGTTATCATTTTAGAGATAAGGGTTAACACGTTTCGTTTGGACCACGGAGGGTGTAATTACATAATAAATTTTTCAATATGGTATAAATGTTGAAACATATTAATTTTATTTTTAAGTTTAAGTTTTTATTCACAATATTTTAAGTTTTAGTTTTTGATTTTTTTTGTTTATGTATTATCAGATTTATTTTTTCAAAATAAAATCATAAATTTTGTCAAAAAATAAAAATCTAAGACAGACATTGGAGTGGTGATGGATATACATGGAAATGGAGAAGATTAAGACTTTTTTAAAACTATATTTAACTAAAAAGAGTCATACTACATATTGATTATGAAGTTGTTTTTTTTTTTAAAAAAAAAAAACTCGGTATCCAGTTCAAGAATCGACTGATTCGAGGGGACCCAAGCCAACAACACTAAACCAACCCTAAACTCAAGTGGGTTATTATGAAGTTGTTGTTAGCAACATTTCTAGTGGTCATTCGGCTAGTTGTAATATTGCTTACATATTTTTTCAACAAATTAGAGGATTATCGGAGTTATCGTGGGAAATTAAAATTTGTCACACTTTTCGTGAAACAAATATTTGTGTTGATGTCTTAGCTAACGATGGTAACTGGAGTCTATTTTAATGTGTCCCAAGTCTATTGAGTCTAGCTCTTTCAAGCTAATTGTTCCCGAATTTGCTTCCAAAGATGTGTTATTGTGTAGTTGTCAGTTTTATTTGGGCTTAGACCTCCGATAAATATTTTTTTTAAATGTATTGTTATAAACTATAATTGAAATATGATATTATGTATAGTTAAATTTTCTAAATAAATATCAAAAGATTGAGTCATTAGTTTTATTGATTTATTAGTTCATTACTCATTTTAAAAATATATATATAATTTCTTATTCAAATTATAGTTCATATAAATAAACTTTTTAAACAAGCTAACAAATATAATACCAAATTTTTAAAAGATCAGACGACTCAAACTTACAAAATAAATTTATATCAAATACAAATCAGACACAAACTTAAATTTATTAAGGAAAATACTATATGTAGCGAATAGATTTTCGTGAGAAACAACGAAAGGAAAGGAGTTGCACGCAGTGCAGTATATATGTATTCATTGTGGGTCTCTCACTTAGTATAAATGCAATAATAAAAAATAGACAAATCACTGTTTCAGATTTGGAATATATAAATTATAGTTTTTATATGTAATGTTTTTTAAGTTGGTTATTTTAGTTTTTGAATGTGTTTTTTTCTCTCTCACAACCAATTTAATATGGTTTGGGGTCAATTTTAGTATTAAGTGGTTCTAACCCCATCCCAATTGCAGTTGCGGGGATCGAACCATGGATCTAATTTCTTCTTTTATTAAGTAAAAAAATCTAAAATAAATTAGATAAAACGGTACTTTAGTCTTTAAATGCCTTCTTGACTAATTTAGTTCAGAAAATTACAAATAAAAAAAATTAGAGATTCATTTATAATTTTTAGACTTTCAAACACTATAATGACAATATTTTACACATTCAAATAGCAAAATAACTAGTATAGCAAATTAAAAATAGAACAATCACTTAAAAAAACAAAGAACTGATCTTAATGATGCTACGGTGTCATGATGATGTAGAAACACGTATTGAGTGAATGAAAAGTGGCTGTGTAGCTATTAGCTGGGGGTCTTGATGATAAGCACTGCAGGTGTACCATGAATTGAGTTTTTAGTAATTAAAAAGGTAAGAAAGATTTGTGGGTTTTAGGAAAAAATTGTACATTCGTGAATTTCGCGAGAACGGTCTCTCGCGATAAATAGCACTTCTCATTTATTAATAGGCCGGACTAAGATCTTGCAATTGAAACGAAAATTGATTAAATAAAGTTGAAACGAAAATTATAAACGTAATATATGATTCAAATGATTTTACACATCCTTACCAAAAAAAAGATTTTACACACAATTTGTCTTTCTCCAATAACAAAAAATTATTCAAATTTATTAAATAATCAATAAATTTTAATTGAATAAAAATTTCCACAGAAACTGATTTTATGATACAAATAATTGAATAGAAAAAAATTATTACGCAAACTGATTTTATGATCAAATGTCTTACGGAAAAGAACCGACAAATAAAAAGGACGGCAACTAAAATTTTAACCAAAGAAAGGAAAGAACAAAAGGATGACAATGAAAAAAACGTGCAAAATGACGTGGCTAATTTTTGTCAAAGCAAAATAGACTTATCCACTTTTAATAAACTTAAGAAATCAAATTTGTCAAAAAAAAAAAAAAAAATCAAATAATAACCTTATTTCAGATTTTGACAAGTGTTCAATTTTATTTTATTTTTTGCAATATTTTTTATTAAACTTGTGTTCTCATTAATAATTGAACTCAAAAATTTATTAGTCACTTGATTGATAAATAGTTAAATAGTTGATAATAACAAGTATTCTATATGGTGAAAAGATTTGTGTTCTCTTATTCAAATAAAAATACCCAGTTTATTTGTATGACGCTTTTTTGCTTGATAGTACATATATTATGTGGATATGTATTAGAGTGAATGATTCTGATTGATTTACGAATAGTATTTATTAATTTTTTAATATTAAATATTATTTATTGATCAATCACAATCATCTACCTAAGTCGTATACTGATACATATCCATATAAAATGTGTATCGGACAGGCCCATTTCAGAGTCGGTTTTTATTGGAACATTTTGGTAATATTTGAGAGAAACTTGGTATGAAAATAAACACAAATTTTGAAACTAAGTATAATGTGAACTTAAAAAAAGGTATTTTAAGTCCCACATTAAAAGAATCACTCTTCTTAATAGTGTTTATACCCAAATAATAAAACATCACATAGTCCAGAGGATAATAAAATAAAACAAATGGCCAAAAAATCATTATTAGCATTAATTTAACCGATTGTAATTAGGAAAGTAGATAAAACTTCTCCCATGTGGAATTTGTAGTCCTTGTAAAGTATGATTATATAGCCAGCAGCATCAGGATCAAGCATCACAACTTCATAAAATTGAATTAAAAATCAAATTAAAACAAAATAATAGCCATTAGCTCTTTAACTCTACTTCCGTTAGTCATATACTCATCTATCATCTCCGTTAATTTTTAACTCTAAATATATAAAGCGTACCAATATTTGTACGTGATTTGTAAAAAAATACATTTGCCCAATCACAGCTTCAAGCTGTCTTATTCCCTCAATTACTTTTGCCCAAAATTTGAAAAAACAAATATATTTTGTGATTGAAAAAGATCAAAATTTGCATTTTTTTAGACATTGCAGTGTGAGTCAAAATTTTCATTTCTCTCTACACAACAACAAAGCCATGCCACGAAAGAAGATGGGAAGAACAAGGAACCAGAAAAGGAAAAACAGCTTGGATGATGATGATGGGAATAACCAGGTAAAATTTTGTTGATTAACTCTCTTGTTTCCTATGTTACTGTTACTTATTGTTGTTTTAGCTTATAGATTAAACTGAATTGTGTACATGATATGAAATTAATCAGACTCACCTTGCATGCAGCATTATTTGTGTGAATGTGATTACTTTTCCTTATAAAAAAGTAAAATTACTTAAAGGGAGGCAATTTTTATTGAAATGAGGTTTAAAAATAAATGAACTTGGAAGCAAAATCAGTTTCTCCTAGCCTTCTTATTTTTACTCAACCATCTTACTTTATTTGTGTGGATATGATTAAAAAAAAATTACCAAAATTGATATCATGATTTTCAGATTTTGGCTAATGAAAAAGTAAAAATTATTGAAAGGGGTTATTAATTTTTTTAATTTTGTTGTCAAGTAGTCTAGTGGCTAGAAATTTCACCCTTAAGGTGGATAAGTGAGATGGTCGGAATTCGAACCGCGATCCATTGCGTATATAATGCAGTGTCCTACCAATTGAGTTAAGCTCACGAGATTGAAAGGGGTTATTTCAAATCCAACAACATCTCAGCGAAGATCCTCGAAAAAAAATTCTTCTGTCCCTGATGACATCCAACAACTTGATGATACATCCAAATCCAACATTAGGAATTCGGTATGAATTAAGATCTATTTTATCTTAGTTTTTTAGTGCAATTTTCTGCCAACATTCATCGAAATCGATACTTAGTATTGTGGATATTTTGGTGCAGGCAAATCAAGTTTCATTAGATTCAGATCAAGTAGAAATAGAATCCCCTTTGAGATACTTAGTATCAGTTGCTTTTCCTCACAACGTCGAACCTGAGTTGGGACATAAAGAGGCTAAAAATGTTGAAAATTCAACAGTGGTTATACGAAATATAACAGAGGGAGTTGGTGAGGCTGAACTGAATGTGATGGAGGAAGCAGTTGAGGCTGAACCGAATAGGATGGAGGAAGAAGGTGAAGGTGAGGCTAAAAAATCATTGTCCAATCATGTTGGAAAAAATACATTTGAAAAAGAAAGTATCCCACTTGAGCCGGAGTCTTTGGAAGGTGGAATAACTATAATACGAATCAAATGAAGTGTATTTCAAGGGTTGGATGTTCATCCTCAGTTCGTAGTCTCAAACTAACTGAAATGGTTGAGATGGTGGGAATTGAAGATGATGATGAGGAAATAAAAAGCCGGCCAGAGGACACAGTTAAAGGATATCAAGTGAAGGAAGAATTTATGCCAATATTAACTAAGAATTGCGTGACAAAATCAGTGAAATCCCGTTCAGCGTTGTTGGAGATGATTTGTGAAATCATATCAGAGTTCGAAAAGAAGGATCTTAGCAAAACCAAAGAAGGTGACTTGAAAAGCAATATTTCTCTTGTTGAGGGAATAACAAAAAATGAATGTGGAGGTTGAATGGCTTCACACGAGGCTAATTGAGGTACGTGAGGCAAGGGAGCTTCTTATGCAATCTGGCACGCTGAAAGAGAAAACGGACCAAAATAAGAAGCTCGTCGAAGAATATGAGAGTACATTTGAAAAATGTGAAGTGCGGAAGAAAGAAGTCGAGGAACAGCTGAAAGCAATACGTGATGAACATGTTGTTTGCAAACTGAATATGGCCAAAGCAAAGAACGATTCTGCTACAATATCTCGAGTAGTCGGGTTTGCCAAATCTAAAGTCCAGCGCTTTCTTCATTGCTCAGTGGTAGATGGTTTGATTTAACATTGCAATTTCATGTTCCATTTTATACTTTCTTCATTGTAGTGTTTCCTAACTAATGCATGACTTTAGCAATTAATTACTCATTGAATTTGGTTGCAAGTATGTAAGATTTTTCCATAGTTATTTGAATTTCCATATGAATGTTCCTTATAGATTTACTTCTTTGATGACTTGAGTGGTATATTTATTTTTTGAATTTCTGTTGTTTATATGGGTGCGTTTGTTTGAGCTTTAAAAAAAATGATTTTTCTAAAAAAAAAAATCTAGAGATTTTTTAGAATAGATTTTGAAGAAAATCTAAAGCTATTTTGTGTTTGTTTAGAATCATAAAAATCTATTTTTTTAGAAATTGATTTTTTTCTTGTTTGGTTACAATTGTGTAAAATGGATTTTTTAAGTTTTAAATGACCATTAAGGACTTGGAACTGATTAGCAATAGCAACGCATTTCCTCTGCCATTTTCCAGCAATTTTTCCATCACTCTCAGAACTCTTCACATCTTCAGGTGCCATTCTAACTAGCTACTGCTTCAATAATTCACTCTTCAAAACAATAACAATAACAGAAAACCACACACCATTTACTTGATTAAGGAACAAATATTACTTGACAACCATAGTAACCTCATCTCTAAACACAATTTACTAAAAAAAGCCACTCATCAGCACAAATCAAGAACAAAAATCAAAGTTGGGTTTGAACAAAAACCACCAAAATAACAGACAACAAAACAAATACAAATTAACATCACCAAAAAAACAAAAATCTATGTTGGGTTTGAACAAGAAACAAAAATCACCAACTTTAACAAAAACAAAAAATCAACAATAAAAACAAAAATCACCAACTTTAACATCAACACTTACCTTCAAAGCTATGAACTTGTCGGAATCACCACTTCCCTTAATCAATGTTGCCGGAATCGGAAAGAACGAGAGAGAAAAAGTGGCGAGAGAGAAGAGGCATCGAGAGAGAGAAATAAGAGGTGAGAGAGAAGCAGGGGTAAAATTGGTATTTTAAAATAATTATAAGGGTAATTCAGTAACTGTGCTTCCATTGACTGATTTTCAGAAAGCTGTTGAAAATAGCTTTTCATTTTCAAGGAAAAAATGATTTTTATACAAAATGGATTTTTAAAAAAATCTGAAACAAACTAAAGGAAAATAAAAAAAGTGATTTTTTTTTTCAAAAAATAGATTTTTTTAGTGGAAAATACCAAACAAACGCACCCATAATATATTGCATGTTGCTTAGTTCTCTGAAACATAAGAGGATATAATCCTAACTTCAAATAAATCATGATTTATTAGAAGGTGTGATCTATATATTTTTGGTTCATAACCACAATACTCAATTTAGAGACCACACAACATATTATTTCAATTTCTACAACAATGTATATATGACCCTCCCTCCTTGAAGCTTGAACTTGAGTGGCAGCTCAAAATGTTGTCTAAACACCTTAGAATCGCAAGTTATTACAATGGTTTTGTTTAAATCTTCCCCTCACCCTAAAGCGATCAAATGATACATATTAATAATACTTACGTTTTCTCTCAAGATAATTAACATAATGATCCACATAAGTGTGCTCGAACGAAAACGTTATCCTCTATTTAATGGTTAGAAGCCTAGCGAGTCCATTAAGCTTTTTTTTCCTCTTCTATTCTTTCTCCCTAAGTGCTATTATAAAAATTATGAGACTAAAATCGCAAGTTTATGAAAATTAAGGATCAAAAATACAATTTACACTTAATATTATAAGATATATTAATCTAAATTTGGAAACTAGCTAAAGATATATCCATCTTAATTTATAAAAACATGAATAACCTTATTTGTTTGTCTCATAATAAACTCTAACACTTCTTAATAAGAAAATTAAATACTTTAACACTTGAATTTCTAATTTTGTACATTTATTTATTTATTTCATGTGCATTCCTTACACTTCTAACAATCCAACTAAAAGTGTAAGGAATGTTTTATCCTTCAAACTAATTCAATATATACCAAATGCAAATACATCATATTTTTGAAGCAATACAATTTTTATATTAAAATATTACTTCAGATTTTCCAGAAACATAACTACCATCAACAAGAAGATCAAGGCCAGTAACAAATTCAGATTCATTAGATACAAGAAACAACACAGCATCTGCAACATGTTTAGTGTTGAGAACCACTCCTTCCAACCTTGAATATTTTGAAAAAATCAACTCCACTTCCTTTGGATCCGCATCTAGCAATTTACAAGTCATTGATGTTGCTAATCCATTTGGTGAAACACAATTCACTCTTATTCCATGTTTTGCAAGTTGTATACTTGCTGAACGCATTAACCCTAATGTCGCGTGCTTCGACATTGTGTAATCTGTCATCTTCAAGCCACCGTGACTACCGGTGACACTCGCAGTGCACACAATGCTACCCCTTACTTTCCCCTCAACCATCGCACGCGCCGCGTGTTTTACACACAATGCCATTCCTCGAACGTTCACCGAGAACAAATGGTCAACTTGAGAAATGTCAAGTTCCAACACGGTCTGTTCACTACGACTTCCAATCCCAGCATTGCTGAACATAATATCTAGCTGTTAAGGACAATAAAATTAAAAAATGTGAGACTTACTCTATCCTTTTATTATTTGGAATATTTATCTATCAACCAATAAAATCAAGCCACATAAGTAGATTTATATGTGGTACCGGACAACTAATTTGTAATCAACTTTTATTTCACATATATATGGTTTGTTTTTATTGGATGATGGGTAAATACCCCCAAACTATGAAGGTATAGTTAAGAAAAAAACTTTAAAAATTGTTTGTTTATAGGAATAATCACCGAGACGAATCGAGCGATAGCATATTTGCTAGCATTTGTCTATATATATTATTAAAAAAATATGATCAAAAAAAAATTAAGTGAAAATGTTTATATAGTCAAACTTCGAAACTTATCTTAGAACAGAAGAAATAACATAAAACATTAATTAATGCCTATAATTTATAATAACCTGTCCATAAGTATGGACTGTTGATTGAACAAGATTTTTGACTTGATCTTCGTCTACTACATCACAATGAATGTAGGTACACCTGTAGGTGCCAATGGATTCCGCTACTTGTTTGCCCAACTTATCTTGAACATCGGCGATCACCACCATGTGTGCACCTTGTTCGGCAAAGAGACACGCAGTCTCTTTGCCGATGCTGCTGGCACCTCCGGTAACTATGGCTACTTTGTTGGCTAACCTAAGACCGGTGTTAGTAGATAAAAATTCTGCCATTTTCTTAATCTATAAAAAGTGGCTCCATACTAGCCTTTTATAGTGTCGGGATGCAATGAAACAAAAAAAAAAATAGTGTTTGAATGCAATGGATTTTCTACGAGACGTGATGATATAAAATAAGGCATGTTACAATTTTAGAGATAGGCTACGTACACGTTTCGATTGAACAACGAAATTTGTAATTACACAATACAAATTTTAATATGTTGCTCAAAATTTTTATACGTAATCCATTTTTGTGTGCATGTGTCACAATTGTCAATTGAGCTATTTGGATCATTGCTGTTTACACTGAATTATTATTGCAATAGAAACAATTTTTTCTGCTTGTTTGAAGGTGAAAGATGAGATTTGAATTGAAGATTATACGGTCAAGTCTATGCCAAACTTCAAAGTTTATCAACTAAATATTTCTTCATATTTCTTGATACCTTTTAAAGTATCCAGATATCTAGATATACACATAGTATGAGACCAAATTTCCTATTATTACACCAGCATAACAAACTAAGAGCATCTCCAATAGTGCAATCTCCACAAAGGTATTTTATGAGTCCCACTAAAACTACATCACTTTAAATCAACTCACCTTTTTTTTTACTCCAATAGTGCAACTCTAAGATAAAACTATAGTAATTGTTATTTTAAATGGACCGTAAGAGCTTGGTTTATTGTTACTAGATATTAATGAACTCTATTTTAACATCATGATCTATAAAGCACGGACACCTCTACGATTAAACGTGTCACGATATCGGACACGTGTCGATGTCCGACACTCGTATGACACTTGCTCGACACATATCGGATATCTTAGACAAGTGTCCAAAAAAATTCTTTTTTTTTTACTCTGACACTCTTTGGATCGGTGTCCGACATCTGTAAGACACTCATACAACACGTATCGGACAAAAGTCCCAAAGATCTTTTTTCTTTGCTTTTACTCCCCTTAGACACATATCAGGCTTATCCACAAAGATTAAAGATATGTCGAAACAACAATGTTTGATCAACGAGAGATGAAAGACTTTATATTTTTATTACAATATTTTAAACTTTTCTATAATAGATGGATAAATAAATATCAAATACTATCATATCTTGTTTGAAAACTTCTTTTAAATGAAATAACTTGTTCAACTTAGATGAACATGTATATATCTTAATTCTCAATTTAGATCTTTTATAAATATGCAGCGGTGCCAGTGTCCTATGTGTTTTTATTAAAACATTATAGTTTAAAGTGTAAAAAATTATCTTACCACCGTTAATTTTGCCTTTTTTTTTTGGTATTCTTAATAAGTGTATTAATATGGAAAATTTGTTTCTAAATGTGTGTACACTACAACAATTTTAAGCATTACGGGAAGCCAAAAACGGTCGGAAAGTGCAAAAAAGGCTGGAAAGCAAAATTTCTGGCGGCTTTTTGAACAAATTCGAGTTAGTGGCGGTTTTAAACTGCCGGAAGAGTGCGTCGGGATTTAGAGGCGGTCAAAAACTGCCGGAAACGATTTTTTTTTTTACAGAAATGGCGCTAGTGTCGGCCAAAACCCGCCACAAACGCCAATTGTTAATTTTTTGCGTTTTTTTTGTGAATATATACTTTTTTTTGTTTCCTTTTAAAATTTAAATGTTTATTTAAATGGTTTATTTCCACAAATAATATTGTAATCAAATATTAAATTAAGTTTAAATATCACAAATATTATGTAATGAGATTTTTTTAAAATCAAATTAGCAAATATTATTGTGAAATAATGAATTAAGAAAGAATGAGTTGAGAACGAATGAGTAAAGAAATTATAGAGAGAAAGAATAGAGAATGAGTAGAGAAATTGTAAAGAAAATGGTGAGAGAATGAGTAGAGTATAGAAAGAATGATTTCAGAAAGAAATATGATGACGGAATTGTAGTAAAAAAAAATTACAAAAAAAAAAAATAGAGCTAAAACATTACCGGCAAATTTGCGGTGGTTTTTTCAAACTTCAAAAAAAAAATTCCGCCTAAACTTTGGCGGCGGATTTTAAACCGCCGGAAATTCATTCATTTGAAACCGCTGCAAATTCTTCAGTTTGAATTCTTTTTTCCGCCAATATTTTGCGTCAGCTTGAAACCGCCGCTAAGTCCAAAAAACCGTCGCAAATGTTTATTTTTTTTTTAAAAAAAATATGGTTGCTTTTCAGGCGGATTTTACCGCCGCAAATGACCAAAAGCCACGGGAAATGTTTTCGTGGGCTCAAGACCACTGGTAAATTTTTGTAGTGGTATTCATCATTTTGAAAGTGTAAAAAGTTGTCTATTCAATTGATTATTTTATAAAATGTTTCATTTATTTAATATAATTTTTTTTGTACAAAATTTATTTAATATAATTATTTATGAATTTTTAATTTTTGGGTCTAATGAATTTTTATTTATCTCTATAAAAATTAAAAAATTTATAAGAATATTTTGCCAATTTTTTGTCAAAAGTAACTTCTAAACTGAAAATGAGATTGAAATTACCAAACGACTTTTGCTTTATTTGTAAAGTTTTTATATTTAACATTAAGCTCAAAGTAACTTTTATGACTAAAAAAAGTTAGGCCAAACGCACCCAAATTTAGGGTAAATAGGCTTTTTTCCTTGCAAAGTATGCGTGTTTTGTTTTACCCCTTGTAAAAAAAATTGGATTACCCCTTGTAATATTGTTTTACGGATTTACCCCCTCATTGAATATGTGGATTTAACATTCCATCATTTTGCCTTCAGTAATGTTAATTAGGGTTTGTTTGGTAACACAAATAAGCTAGCATAGCTTATTGTAATAGCTTATATGCTTGCTTTATAAAATTGGAGGTGTTTGGTAACAAGGTTTTTTTATTAGCTTATAGCTTTTTTCCTGATGCTAATTCAAGTAGCGTTTGAGCTTATAGCTTATAGCTTTTTACCTTTTATTCCAATTTTAACCTTATTATTATTTATTTTTATTTAATAAAAAAATTACCCACGCAAAAAAATAACTATCCACTCACATAATACTTTGTCATTTTATAATTACAACAGTTAAATTTTATTATTATTTTGTCTCATAAATATTGGCAATTTATTATTATTTTAAAAATTGTTTGAGTGAAAAAAAATTACAAAAAAAATATTCCAAATCTATACCAACGGAAAAATAATGTGGTTAAACAATTCAGCAGGTGCAAATGACCGTCGGTATAGCTCTGAGTTGTTGTCCAATGGCCTAAAATACCGTAGCTATAGGCTGTAGTGACGGAGAATTTCCGTGGGTATAGCGAAATAAAGTCCACGGAACATAACGTCCGCCGGTATAGGTTTTAATGTTTATACCCACGGTTGTTGGACATTTACCTACGGATTTCAGCCGTGGCTATATGTCGAATTTCTTGTAGTGAAACACTTTAATTTCATTCTACTAGCTTTTCAGCTATCAGCTAGCTTATAGCTTAATTTTACCAAACAGAAAAAAACATGAGACAAAAAAAACATTACACGGGGGTAATCCAAAAGAAAAAAATTACAGGAAGGTAAACCGAACAAAAAAACATTACATTGCTAATCGAATTTTGTTTTTAGAGAGGGTAAAACACACATACTTTACAGGGAGTAATGACTTATTTACTTTTATATTTATCTTTTATTTCATTTTTTGGTATGCTTAACAAATATCTTGGGAGCAACTTGACCCATTTTTTATTTATGTGGAAAGCCCCGCCCCAAAACTGGCCCAATAGTGCCCATTCGCTTCACACAAGGAAGGCTACGAAGTTCAATTCCAGCAGCAGCTTAGCTTCTATTCATCATAAGTCTGGAAGGCGGTGCCTAAACTAGTCGGATTTGCTTAAATCGATATGTCACACTTAGCTTAGAACAAATTACTATAATTTGTTGAGCCGGTGGTAGTCAAAGATAGAGCTGTCAAAAAAGCTTCATATTGAAAGGTCCTATTTTTGGGCCTCATGTTAAGCCCCAAAATATTAAGCCCCATTTGAGTAGATTTGTTTTTAGGCTCAGCCCCCTATTCTTTAATTTTACTCTTGGCCCCCCTATGGGGCCTAATATTGGCCCACAAAATATCAAATAAATTTCGAGAATTTTTTCTCTTAAATTTTTGAGTATTTTTCTCGAAAACTTTTCGAGTATTTTTTTACGGCTAATATATCGAAAACTTCTTGAAAATTTTTTTTGAGTATTTTTCTCGAAAACTTTTTTGACTAATAATGACTTATATGGGGCCTAATATATGAAAACTTTTCAAATAAATGTACATACACAAAACAGAGGATTTGATAATATAATCATAAATAATGACTAATATATCGAATATCGGACACTAAATAAAATAAATGCAATCAAGGTAAATTCAACTTAGTTATTCTCAACATAAACGGACATGTGTCAGATATATCCAAGCATATTCATTTTTACTCATCTCATTCAAGAAGTTCAAACTATCAAACATTTAAATGAGCTCAAATAGCACTGCACAATAACAATATTGAAAAGAAATAAGAATCGCAATAACAATAACAATATTAAATAAATTTGATATCTGAGTGGCCCTATATTAGATTTATCCGGTGTGTGATGAAATTTTTGGAGAGGATGCAATTAAAACAGTGCAAAATTCAAGCTTTCGAATCTTCCAAATGGTATTTGTTACTTATCTTGTGATTTATGTACTTTAATTTTAACATACACCCATTCAACTAAGGAGTAATTGATTCATGTTTAACATAATTCAATATGTTGACATAACAATGTATAATTTCTACATAGCGGATTTGCAACCTGTAGAAACACATCTTAAATGATGGTTGGGTAATGCATCATGACAAGAAAGATTCTGCCTAGGGCAATGCACCATTTAGAAAAAAATGTACGTAATCAAAGCTCTATTGATTTTCTCTCTGATGAAGAAGATAATACCATCAGTAATACCTCAGACGTTATTGGTGTAAAAGATATTTCCATTGAAAAAAGGAATGATCATTTTTTCCATCTATATGTTGTAATGGTGATTTGATGTTGTGAATAAAAAGAATCAAGTTCCATTGTAGTATGTTTTTCCATTTATATGTCATAACCGTTTTTTTTTTTTTTAGATTTGGTTCTTTTTATTCACACTATAATACCACCAATACAGTCCCCGTGAGTTTAGCTCAATTGGTTGGGACATTGCACTATATGTGCAGGAGCCGGGGTTCGAACCCCAGACACTCCACTTATTTACCTTTAAGGTGGAATTTCAAGTCACTCGGCTATCTACCAAAAATAAATAAATAATAATACCACCAATACAACATATAGATGGAAAAAATTATCGTACCTTTTTTCAATGAAAATATCTTTTACACAAATAATGTATGTGGTATTACTGATGGTATCTTATTCATCTAAGAGAAAATCATTGGAACTTCAAATTATATACATTCTCCACAAATGGTACATTGCCCCAAGAAGAATCTTATTTGTCATGATGCATTGCCCAACCAACATTTGAGATGTTGTGTTTCTACATATTGCAAATCTGCAATGTAGAAATCAGACATTGTTATGTCAACAAATTGAATGTTGTTATATAAGACTCAATTAATTACTCCTAAGTTGAACTAGCGTTTGTTACAATTAAAGCACCTAAATCGTAAAAGTAACCAATACCTTTTGCAAAATTCGAAAGCTTGAATTCTACATTGTTCTAATTGCATCCACTCCAAAAAAATTATCACACATCAAACAAATCTAACATAGGCACAATGAAGCAGCCACTCAGATATCAAATTAAACTAAGCAAGGAAATTCACTTTTTTATTTTTTTTGAGTTTTTGGTTTTTCACCACCAGTTTAATCTGGTTCGGGGGTCAGTTCTGGTATCAAGTGGTTCCAGCCCCCTCCCGATCGCAGTTGCAGGGATCGAACCGTGGTCCTCCCTACCAAGTTCAGCGCCAATCACCACTGAACCAACTATAACAAATTCAATAGTCTGGTTATCAATCAATCAAGCAAAGTACATAAAAAGAAACCAAATCTAAAAAAAAGTGTTAACGGCGCACCTTGTTGTTTGTTTGTCTTTTATTCATGTGTAATTACTTATATTGTTGATGGAAGCTGCTTTAAAATCACCACCCTCTTGCCCTTAAATCTACCAGTAAGAATAATCAACATTGTCCCTAGAATAATGTTGGTCCTAAAGACAAAAAAAAACTAGTTTAAAATTAATATCAAAATCATGTACAAAAATCCTCATAACAAAAGGGATATTAATTAATTATATAGTTATGAAAAAGATTTAAAAAAAAGTAATTTCATCATTTTTCCATCTACAAATGCGTCAAAAATCAGTAATTCCAATACATTATAAACATATTCCAGATCCCAATTAACTCAAACTAAACCTGATAATTAATTAAATTAAAATAAAAATGAACTACAATAGCACAAAATCTAATAAACCCTACAAGATATAAATAATTGAGAAAGAAATTCATATTGAAAACTAAACCGAGATTAGTAGGTATAGGCTTAGATTGTTTAGAAGCGGCTTCTTCACATCATGGCGAGGGAAAACACTGCCGTTTTTTGCTTTGATATCCCAAATATCTCTCTTGTGGTACATCTGAGACGTTGAGAACTTTCCAATTCCCCCGAATCAAATTAGGGTTTCCAGTAACTCTATGCGTTCTCTTTCGGCGATATTGTTGGTACAAAATACAAACCCTAATTTTCTGTCTCTGCGCATATGAGAACAAGGAAGATAGTGCTTTGTGTTGTGTGGAAATAAATATATGTAATGTAATGGGCTTTGTTCGTTTAAATCGAAACTCTACTTTTGGCCCATGGCCCATTTTAAATTTATTGTATGTCCAAGCCCAATTCAATGTTTCCATGAATTTTGAGTAAAAAATAAATTTAGAGAGCGTTTAGATAGAGTGATTAAAAATTTTAGAGGATTTAGAATTCTAAACAATTCAAGTTATTTCATTTAAATTACCTTTAATAGTGCGCAGACCAATGCCCGTCTGTCTGCTTTTTCTATCCGGCTAATTTGTGTATATATATTTGACTATTTTTTTTTATGTATTTTAGATTTTGTTAAGTTTATTCGTGCGACCTCATTGGTAGTAGATTAAATTGTAAACAACTTAAAGCGAGAGTACAAATAATGATTTGGTTCAAAAAAACAATTTGATGATTCATATGAAAAAAGCTATTGCTGCAACCAGATGTAAAGTTATACCCCGGCAAAAGAATAAAAACATAAAAATCTAACAATATAAAAATCCTATATATCTAAATTAAAAAAAAAAAAAAAAAGCAAGATATATAGTACGTCCTGGTTTTTTCTTTGTCTCAAGTGTTGAAATGTAAAAGGTAATTAATTTCTTTTTCCTTTCACATCCCCTGCATTTATTTTTTTCAAAATGAAAAACAACCAAATAATATTCATAAATTGTAGAGTAGTTGTTAAAAGTAAACTATGGTTAAAGTAACCAAATATTCATAAATTCTTAAGGGTGACAAAAACTTGTTGTCATTAGTAACGAAAAACTTGGAGGAACCGTAATAAGATCTATTTGATCAAAAGACATGATCAAATGTGAATAAACATCTATATCACAATGTCTTTTTAATTCTTACATATTAATTATATTAGATCATCAATTGACCAAGAATTAGATAGTGTTTTTTATTTCATCTCTTTATATAAACAATCGTATACGCAAAAACTTGCATCAATTATCACAAAGTCCATAAAATAATACTTCTTCTAGTCCTATATATATAAGAAAAATTTTATTTTTTTGTAAAATTGATGCATCTAGATAATATTATAGCCTAGATACATCAATTCCAGAATGAATTAAAAAGGAAAATTTTTTCTTATAGGACCCATTGCATTGCTATTTGCTATACTTAAACGTGTTCCTTAAAATGTCCATGAAGCACCCATTGCATTGCTATTTGCTATACTTTTAAACATCCTTGCATAAAAGCATCCTTAGTATGAAATATTCATCTTTCAAAATATATCTTGTCTTTCATCATTTATCTCTTGTTCAAAAGGTTTAATTTTTAATCTCTTTTTTCCTTCATCCAAATATAAAACAAATCTTGATTAAGGTCCATTTTTCGTAAAAGTGAGGGATGAATTTCGGCATTTTCTCTTAAGATAATTAACTAATTGTTAATGTAGATTGGTGAACGGCAGAACAATGCACAACTAAGAAGGTGGTCGGATGGAATAATACTAATGTGCTGGGCAAAGAGAATAAAGGATGAGAAGTTAGAAGATGGGAGGTGATATTTGTTGGAACAAACATGGTTTGTGAACAATACCTCTTGGGTTTTGATGATAACAAAGTATTATAAGTACAAAATGGATATACTAATGTATGTTCAAGTGTGCAAGACTATAGACTAAAATTCTAATGGAAAACTAAGAATTTTATATGCCAAAGAACATATAAAGAGCTGAAGATCTAAACCTATCTCAAGATCAGAACCTTAAGTCATTAGAATCTAAATTATTGGCTTCTAAAGTCTAAGAACCTGAAGACAAGTCTGAAGGACACGTCAGCATCAGAAGCCTTTAAACTGTCACTTTCAGAGTCAAAATGAAGTTTGTCTTCTTCTGATCACGTGAAAATTCAAACAAAGACATTCTTAAACAAAGGGAATGAACGGATACTTCCATATTCAACAATGGATTTCAATTGTCTTTTCAACGACATTATCCATGTCAGACAACATTCCAATGTTCATAATCAAGCTTCTCAAAGACTCAAGGGTTGTGCAAAGTCATGACCAACGACTCTTTTCTTGCTGGGCAATATAAGGGAGCCGAAGACTTGAAGTTTGGTGTTGACTCTGAATGCATTGAACTGAAACTCTGTCAAATTCTAAAGCATAATCTTGTATTTAGAATTTCTTATCATTCTTTGTATCTTCGAAATTCTTAAGTTCTAGAGTATGAACCCGAGCTTTATCATATATACACCTATAATTGTATATCATGTGTAGATCCAAACAATCTTATTTGTATAAGTTTAATTGTAGACGTTTCTTTCTTGGTGATTAAGCAAAGGAAGCCTCTTACCTTGTTTCTTTGTTCTCTCTTTATCTTAGCCTTATATTCCACTGCAAACTCTTTTTAAAACAACATTCAATCTGACTCTAAAGTAGCTCAGACTTTGATAATTGCTTCTAAGAAAAAGTCAGCACAATTCAAGCCCCACTTCTTGTGTTTTTCTCACCTTCAATTTTTGAGGATGAAAGTTTGAAAAAGAAAGAAGAGATATGGGGAAAATTGAAAATGAAAAGGGGTAAGGATGTCTAGACTATTTTATAAATAAATTTCTTATAATAATTGCAAAACTATCTGCAATCATTTTCAAATGGTGAGGGGTTTAAGTAGTTTACATATAGGGTCTTAGGTTCAAAACTTATCCACAAAATAAATAAATATATATATGTGTTATCTCCATTAAAAAAAACAATTGAAAAACTCAATTTATTCTTCAATGAATTTGTCATTGATGTTATTTTCTTACAAAAGTAATTAATAAGTGTTTTTTTTATTACAAAAGTAATTAATAAGTGTTTTTTTTTGACAAAAGTAATTAATAAGTGTTAAATTTATGTGAAATCGTCATTTTCAAAACACATACATATATTTGAAGCCTTTCAAACAAATACATATTAATTTTAACTTATTTAACAAATTGTTAATTTTAACTTGTTTCTTTTTAAAAGTTTGAATTACGTACGCATAACTTCAAAGACAAATAAATAACCTTCACAAGGGTTGAAACCCTTGATGATGTTGGATGTTATCCATATATGCATTACTTAAAAAAGGTAACTCTTCATAAATACAACTCAAGCTCTTAATGTAGAAAAATCTAAAAATAAAACCGATAAAAAAAATTCAAGCCTTTGAATTCTTAGTTAACTAATGAAGAAAATTTAAGATAAGATCAAATTAAGGTTGGAAAAAAAAACGTTCAATTAATTTTCTATTTTATGCCAAGTTTCCCACATTTTCAGTTTCCTCTCAACTTTAAACTCCTATATAATGAGAATGTTCTTCCTCCTCAATATCCCATATTCCATATTTTAAAAAATAAAATAAAATAAAATGACCTTCCTGGGCTTGATGACGAATTTTGCTGCTTTGACCCTTTGTGTCTTAGTTTTAGCAACTCATAATCATCAAGCCCGGGCTTTAAGACATAGTACTCTTGTTAGTAAAAAAAATATTGAAACTTCTTCGAACGGTTTATGCGCTTCTTCCATTGCTATCCATGGCTATAAATGCCAAGAATATGAAGTAAGAACTTTGAATATATATATATATATATATATAACAATTAACTTTGAATATGAATTATGAACTATATAGTACGTATATTAGAACAACTTGAATTAGCGACAATATATAATAAGAGACTAACAAAATGTAAATTTTTTGTCTCTAATTTTTATTGCTAATTCAATTTTATTCTAGGTGATCAAATAAAAAAATAATAAAGGAAAAAAGATAAACAGTACTAACCATTTTTATACAAAAATTGCACGAATTAAATCATTGCCTTTGATTATGATTAGATTTCTCGATTTATTTTCTTCTTTTTCACCTTATCCCCTATATAACATTTCTCTATCAAAGTTGAGGATTAATGCTAAGAAAAATTATAGATTAAATCCGTATTAGTATTTGATCATTTGAATTAGAGTTGCTTATAATATATATTATTCATATGTTAACATGAAATGGTTTTAGTTATTGTTGTTGATTATATTATTTTTATTACATATTCAAATATTTTTCATTTATGCAATATTTTCAGGTTACAACTGGAGATGGATATATTCTTAGCGTTCAAAGGATTACAGAAGGTCGATCTACAGTTAGTGGCAATGTGACTAAGAAGGAACCAGTGGTTGTACAGCATGGAGTTTTAGTGGTAAGTCAAAGAAATACGTCAATTACACTTTTCATCATTTTCTTTTGCCGTGAAGTAAGTAAAATCTAACAAAATTATTTTTACTGAAATATAAATTCGGTTTCTTCCGAACGATTCATTCTAAAAAGAGCTTATTAACTGATTGAAATTAAATGTTTTGGTTTTTTCATCATTTTCTCCATAAAAGAAAAAATCAAAATTTCTTTTAGAACTAAAAGAAAAAGACCCGCCACCCTTTAATATCTTTTATGTTTCATTACATGAAACTGACTCTAATATATGAGTTATTAGATCTAAAAGGACTAAATATAACTCTAATCATACACATTAATTAGTAATTAATTATAAAATTCTTGAACTTGATTATCACAATTTTACTTTAAAATATCATAACAATAACTTGATTTAATTTTTATCATTACAAATAAGATATAACTTTCTTTTTTTGGTTGGTACAAAAAAGGGCCGAGGCACAAAAATTTTAGACACCTTATATATCATTGTTTAATTAAATTTAATCTATTATAATTCTTGAATACTCATAAAAAAACAAATTATAATTCTTGAATTATGATTGCGAACATTTTTACATTATTATAACTTTTTATTTTTAAAATTTCAATTTAATTTAACAAGTCATTCAAATTTATTTTTTCCAAAACACAGAATAAGTCATTCAAATTATAACACGCATAAAAAAAATTAATAAACAAAAGAATTGTATGTTTTAATCCATAATTCAATTTTATAGTTTTTTTTTCCGATTTAAAAGTCTTCTTATCACACTTTATAAAATACATTCTTTAATTATTTTTTTCAAAAAAACTATTGAATAAATAAAATGGCGTAAACAAAGACATTTGCCTCAAATGGTTAATTAATGAGCACTCCCTAAGATAAATTTTTTTGGAAAACCTGTGGACCAGAGGATTAATACAAAAGTAAAAAATAAAAATAAAAATAAAAGGGTGCAAATTACGGAACATATATATGGTTCTATATTACTATACTTTTGTTGAAAATTTTGAGACTTGGTTGTATGCAGGATGGATCAACATGGTTTATGAACAGTCCAGAGCAAAACCTGCCTATGATTCTTGCTGATAATGGCTTTGATGTGTGGGTTGTTAATGCCAGAGGAACCAAATTTAGCCGCAAACACACTTCCCTGGACACCTCTAGCGAGGTTTGTTTTTTTCTCAACAACATTTATTCCATCAACAAAGTTCGAATTCGAAACCTTATTTAAAATATTGGCCAATGCAACGGTAGACCATCTTCATAAGTGGTTTACTGTATACAAGTGATCAAAATTATTATAATGAATACGAATTTTACAAAATCCATCGTTTGATTGAAAGTTTATATTATATAGATCATTCATAAAAAAAATTAAAAAATTGAAAATCATTTGATATGTTATTGAGACCGATCAGATTAACGGTATTTAATAAAAATCCATAAACCAATAATCTTAATGGGTCTCAATAACATATCAAATGATTTTCAATTTTTTTTTTAAATTTCATGTATGATTTATATGATATAAACTTTAAATCCAACGGTGAATTTTGTGAAATTCATATTCGTTATAATGTTATTCACAACGGATCCACTATGGACTATTTGAAGAAGTGATCCATATTATAATTTGTCTTAAAATATTTTATATTTGAGTTCAGCGATCATAATACTGATCAAAAGACGTCATTTATGAACATTTATTATAACTCCCATGGACTATTACAAATTTTTATAATTTTAATGATTTTTTTGATTTTTTTTCTTTATTTATATTATTAAATAATTGAAATAACATTGTTTTTTATGTAAACATGGCAGGAATATTGGGCTTGGTCTTGGGATGAATTGGTTACTGAAGAAATGCCAGCTATTTTTGATTTTGTCTCCAAAAATTCAGGGGGACAGAAGATAAATTATGTTGGCCATTCTTTGGTAATGTATCACATAAATAAAATTTATAATATATAATAGTTTGTATTAAAATAATTTGTAATACTAAAATTTAAGACTTTGTTTGGCAGGGGACTTTGGTAGCTTTGGCATCATTGGCAGAGGGTAAATGGACAACAGATCATGTGAAGTCAGTAGCATTGTTGAGTCCTATTGCCTATTTGAGTAGAATGACAACTCCAATAGGAGCTGTTGCTGCAAGAACATTACTCGCCGAGGTAACCTAATCAATAGCGTCGACTCTTATTATTTTTGAACTTGGATTTTCTACAGTCATAATTTTTTATCGGCATTGCAATTAGTCTATCTTAGGATAGAGATCAGACAACTCACATTGTGACTTTTGAAAATCAAAATTTTAAAATTTCAAACATTTAATCCATTTTAGTCATTGGATAAATTAGATCGGATGGCTAACATTGTTACTTTAACAAATTGAAAATTTGAAATTTTAACCATTTAATTTTGATCAACGACTAAGATCACTGACTCTAGTAAATCCATATCTTAGTTGTTGGATAAAGATCGGAGGGCTTACATTATGAACGTAGCGAATCTATTTTGCTTTTTAAAAAAATATATATAAAATCTATACATAAATTAGAGATTCCTAATTCAGATTAATTCTTTTGATTATCCAAACAGGGCTATACTTTTATGGGCATTCCTGAATTTGATCTCAAAGCGTAAGAACATAGAACTTACAATTTTATCATAAGAAGCTTCTCCCTAATATTTTAAATCCATAAGATATTATTATATTATACATAATTTAATTAATGTAATTATTTTTCAACTTGGTTAGGTATCCTATTCTTGAATTCTTTAAGGGTGTTTGTGCTCAACCTGGAGTAAACTGTGATGACTTATTTACTGCAGCAACAGGTTTTAATTTTTTCCCTTATAATATTTAAATTTCAAAGGATAGATTTTCACATAAAGAAAAAAAATTCTCTAAAATTTTGATTAAATATATAATAAATATTTTTTAAATTGTCCTATTTTAGGTGAAAATTGTTGCTTACAACAATCAGCTTTTAATCAATTCATGGAGGCTGGACCACAACCATCATCAACAAGGAACATGTTTCATTTAGCTCAAAGTAAGATTTTCACATCTAGCGACTTCGCTATTTAATATTGTAATTGATCGTTCAATCGATTTTTTTTTATTGCCATAACCCTCCTGTTACTAGGGAAAGAGATTTGGTAACCTAGAAAACGACATAAAGATTGTTTCAGTCAGGGTTTGAATTAGAGTACATGATGCAATCCGTTTTAATACTTAATAATAACAACATATATTATTAATTTATGCAGCCGTTCGAAGTGATTTCTTGACGAAATTTGACTTTATGAGACCAGACTTGAACATGTTACGTTATGGACAACTATTTCCTCCGGTTTACGACCTCACACAAATCCCTAATGATATGCCAATTTTCATGAGCTATGGTGGTAAAGACGCGCTTTCTGATGTCGCTGATGTTCAAAAATTACTCCGATATTTTGAGAACCATGATGCAGACAAGCTTAGTGTTCAGTTCATTGATAACTATGCTCATGCTGATTACATCATGGCTTATAATGCCAAAGACTTAGTGTACAACAATGTTACATCATTTTTCAAGCGTCAATGGTGATAATTGATTGCCATGGCAAAAAAAAAAAGGTGATAATTAATTCACTAATTGGGGTGCTTCAGTTTCTTAATTACCCTGATTGCATCTTAAATTAGAAAGTGTAACAAAATTGTATGATATATATATAGAGGAAAGTATTTTGGTATCACTAAGTTTTAGGTGCTTTTGAACTCGATATATTTAGAGGTTATAATGTTAAGCTCTTATCACTGAACAATTTTAAAGGTTAGGTTGCTGAGCTAGTAACTCAAGTGTGTAAATTTTAGGTGCTTTGGTATTGCAAATGAAGTGTGCAAATTTAGGTTGACCATAATCTATATCCATAGTCTATATTATTTTTGACTATTGTAATTTGTGTTTGTTTATGTAATGCGGTCAACGCAGTCAATCTTTGACTGTCAACGGTCAATAAAAATTGGTCAACAGTCAACTCAATTCAACGTATTTCTTTTGTTTCAAAATATAAGTCGTTGATATTACATAAATTAAGAAATGTAGTTAATGTTGTATGAAAAAGAGAAATTATGAGTTGATTTACAAATATTGTCCTTCATTAATGATATGAAAAAGATAAATTAAAAAATTGAAAAAAGAGAGAGTAATAAATAGTTAAGGGTATAATAGAAAAAATAACATTAAATATTTCATAGGTATTGTAAAACAATTTATAAATTGAAACAATTTTTTTTCCCAAAATGATTTATATTTTGGAACAGAGAAAGTATTTAATCATCATTTTTCATTATCAACCTATCCTAAAAATCATATCACTACATTTCTGATAATCAAAACAACAACATATAGCATAAAAATAAATACTTTTATGAGAATCAAAACAACAACACATACCAAGCATCAATTTTTATTATATCATTTCATTTGGAATTCATGACTAAAGTCTAAACATAGATAAATATATATCACATCATAAAGCTTCATAAGTAACACATTCCCAAACCAAACCGCACGTCCAAATCTCCAAATTGAGATGATGATAGTTTGGACTAAAAAGTCAAAAAAAATTCCTCATATGGCAGTTGACTTTTTACATGTCACGTCAGCAAAAGGGGATAAATCAAAAAAAAAATTGCAGGGGGGTAATCTCAAAAAAAATAATTACAGGGGGTAATGAATAACTCACATACTTTGCAGAGGGTAAAAGCATATCAACCCATAAAAATATAACAAATCTACCTAAAAATAGTAAAGAAAATGGTTAAATATGTTTTTAGTCCCTACATTTTGCGAAATTGCCAAGAATGATTCTTATATTTTTAAAAAGCTCAAAAAAGACCCCATAAGTTTTTCTGTTGTCAAGAATGGCCAATTCCATCTATTTTTTTCCAAGTCAGCTACCAGAATGCTTATTTGGCATACACTGAATCCAATATTTTAATTTTAGTCCCTACATTTTGCAAAATAGGCAAAAATGGTCCCTATATTTTATAAAAAGGTAAAAAAAATCTCATCAGTTTTTCTGTTATCAAGAATGGTCCATTTAATTTACGAAAATAATAGGGTCTATTTAATTTAAGTGATGAAGAAATATGTGTCACCACGTTATTGGTAGCTCATTAAAATTATAGGGTTACTGCCACGTCAGCGTTCTGTTAGTGATATTCACGAAATGGATCATTCTTGATAACAAAAAAGCTTATGGGATTTTTTTTGACTTTTTTTTAAAATATAGGGACCATTCTTGTCAATTTCACAAAATGTGGGGACTAAAACTAAAATAGTGGGGTCCACTATATGCCAAATAAGCATTTTGTTAGCTTACCTGGACAAAAAACAGACAGAATGAGTCATTCTTGATAACAGAAAAATTTATGAGATTTTTTTTTACCTTTTTTAAAATATAGAGATTATTCTTGACAATTTCGCAAAATATAAGGACTAAAAACATATTTAACCCTTAATTTAATTCTAATAATATTGTTATTTCTTCAATAAAATAAATAAAAAATGAAGTAGAAAAAATAAAATTAAAAAATCCAAGAACATGAACCAATTAAACGCATAAAATCAATTCTTAATATTTTCAAATGGAACAGAACCTAATCAATCAACTAACAAAAACAATCAATTAACCAAACAATCCTCTAGGAAATCAATTAACATTCACCATCTATAAAGAACAACAATAGACCAACAACAAACCATAATCAAACAATAGACTAACAACAAACTTTTGACAATAACAATCAAAAAATAGACCAACAACAAACCATAATCAAACAATAGACTAACAATAGACTAATAAAATTAAAAAATCCAAGAACATGAACCAATTAAACGCATAAAATCAATTCTTAATATTTTCAAATAGAACAGAACCTAATCAATCAACTAACAAAAACAATCAATTAACCAAACAATCCTCTAGGAAATCAATTAACATTCACCATCTATAAAGAACAACAATAGACCAACAACAAACCATAATCAAACAATAGACTAACAACAAACTTTTGACAATAACAATCAAAAAATAGACCAACAACAAACCATAATCAAACAATAGACTAATAAAATTAAAAAATCCAAGAACATGAACCAATTAAACGCATAAAATCAATTCTTAATATTTTCAAATAGAACAGAACCTAATCAATCAACTAACAAAAACAATCAATTAACCAAACAATCCTCTAGGAAATCAATTAACATTCACCATCTATAAAGAACAACAATAGACCAACAACAAACCATAATCAAACAATAGACTAACAACAAACTTTTGGCAATAACAATAAAACAATAGACCACAACAAACCATAATCAATTAACCTTGAAACAAGAACAAATAACCCAATAATTAATTAACTTAGAAATCGATTAAATATTGTGAGAATTGTGATGTTAGACTTAGAGTAAAGGGATCTGTCGTCGTGGTTGTTGATGGAGATCGAAGAGGACATCTACATTACGTTGACATCTAATTATTTCTCATATTCGTCAGTGAAGCCATCAACGGAGACTTGATCTAAAGCTACAAAAATCAAATTTCATTTTTACAATATCGTACCATTTTAATTATTGACCTAACTTTAAATTATTTCTACAATTTCGGAAGCGATTTATGGTTTCATTATTTGTATTTGTATTGATATATGATTTGTTTTTGTGTGTGTTGTTATTCATTGTTTTTAGATCATTTTTGGATTATTATAAATTTGATATATCCAAAAAGGGGAAGAGTAGGGGAAAAAGAGGAATAGTTTTGGTTGTTGGTTTTGTTAATTGGTTTTCTTTATTTTTAGGTGCGAACATAGATTATAGGAAGTTGAAGAACACATGTTCTATGGTAGTGGTGTTGATAATGATGAGCTATGGCTATTTTTGGATCTCATATATTTCTTTAAGGGTAAATAGAATTATATCCCTTGTAATGTAGGTGAGTTTTGTTTTACTCCGTTGTAAAAAAAATTGTGACTTGCCCCTTACAATATATAGATTCACTGTCTTTGCCCCCTATGTGCACAACATGGTTTCTGATTCGACATAATCTCCACGTGGCGTGTCCACATGGATTTTTTAAAATTTTTATTTAATTTTTAAATCCACATGTCATGTCCACATGGGACTATTTTTAACATGTCATTTAAATGAAATTATTGTTTATTTAAATTAAAAAACAGAAATAAAAAAACAAAATAAGAATTTGTTTGTTTTTAAAAACAACATTTTGGTAGCATCAGAACAAATTTCATTGTCATTCTTCCAAGTGTTCTTTTTCTTCTCTATCGCGCCCAACCAAGAACAACTTTTTGTTCTTCTTCCATCTCCATTGCTTCACTTAATCAATCCATTTTCTCATCATTCACTCTTTCTTGTTCTTTCTCTGCTTTGATTCTTCTCCTTCTTATTCCTCAATTTCATTGTTTTGAGATTAGGGTTTTGGAAAATGAGAGGTGACAAGTGTTCATCGATTGCAAATTCAAGTGGCGCCAATTTACCTTAACAATTTACCTTAAAAAATCAAAGTTAAAATACTGTGAGTAAAAGCTTAAAATTAAAAGGTGAGGTCTATTTTACCCATTTATAATTTGAGAGTATTTATCCATCAATCAATAAGAATAAATCATATAAGTAGATTTTCATGTAGTACTAGTACATAAAAGTCGGTTACAAATTAGTTGTGGGTACCACATGTAAATCTACTTATGTGGCATCTTCTTATTGGTTTTGGGCAAATACTCCAAATTATGAAGAGGTAGATTAGAAAAAGCAAACAATTTTAAAATTTAAAATGAAATGAATATTTTTGAGCAACATATTGTAAATATTTTTGGCCTATCTCTATAATTGTAACGTGCCTTATTCTAGACCATCACGTCTCGTAGAAAATCCATTGCATCCCAACACTATAAAAGGCTATAGTATGGAGCCACTTTTTATACATTAAAAGATGGCAGAATTTTTATGCACCAACACCGGTCTTAGGTTAGCCAACAAAGTAGCCATCGTTACCGGAGGTGCCAGCAGCATCGGCAAAGAGACGGCACATCTCTTTGCCGAACAAGGTGCACGCATGGTGGTGATAGCTGATATCCAAGACGAGTTGGGCAAACAAGTAGCGGAAACCATTGGCACTCACAGGTGTACCTACATTATTCATTGTAATGTTGTAGACGAGGATCAAGTCAAAAATCTCGTTCAATCAACGGTTGATACTTATGGACAGGTTATTATAAATTATAGGCATTAATTAATTTTTTATTTTACTCTTTCAGTTCCAAAATAAATTTCGTACTTTGACAATGAGCATTATTCACATAACTTTTTTTTACCATATTCTTTTTACTCATATATATAGACAAATGCTAGCATATACGCTATTGTTCTATTTGTCTGGATAAATTTCTATAATCAACCAATTTTCTTTTCCTTAACAGCTAGATATTATGTTCAGCAATGCTGGAATTGGAAGTCGTAGTGAACAGACCGTGTTGGAACTTGACATTTCTCAAGTTGACCATTTGTTCTCGGTTAACGTTCGAGGAATGGCATTGTGTGTGAAACACGCGGCACGTGCGATGGTTGAGGGGAAAGTAAGGGGTAGCATTGTGTGCACTGCTAGTGTCGGCGGTAGTCACGGTGGCTTGAAGATGACAGATTACACAATGTCCAAGCACGCGGGTTAATGCGTTCATCAAGTATACAACTTGCAAAACATGGAATAAGAGTGAATTGTGTTTCACCAAATGGATTAGCAACACCATTGACTTGTAAATTACTAGATGCGGATCCAAAGGAAGTGGAGTTGATTTTTTCAAAATATTCAAGGTTGGAAGGAGTGGTTCTCAACACTAAACATGTTGCAGATGCTGTGTTGTTTCTTGTATCTAATGAATCTGAATTTGTTACTGGCCTTGATCTTCTTGTTGATGGTAGTTATATTGCTGGAAAATCTGAACTAGCATTTTAATATAAAAATTGTATTTGTTGTGAATTCGATTGATATCACACCAATGAAATTTGATGTGTGGAGCAAACGGTTAAAGCAACCACAAATTGAAAACAAACAATAATAATCACGAACAAGAATAAAACAACGAAAGCGGTAAAGAACACAGTAGATTTGTTTACCCAGTTCGGTGTTAATGAACCTAATCTGGGGGAAAGAGCAGCCTCTCCGTTCCACTATCGATAGAAACCTTGATTACAATGAGATTCTCCACAAGAGTTACAAGAATTAGAGTTTTCCTAATTCTACCCTAGTCCCGAATCTCTCCCCGTGACCAAGAGATTCAATCAATAAGTGTTTCCAAGGTGATAGAATGTTTCTCCCAACCCTAGAGTCTTCCCAAGATGTTCTCTATTAACCCTAGTATGTATGTTGGCCTTAGAAACCCTAAAAAACACCTTAAAAAAGTCAGAAAACGCACAACCAATATATAGGCTCGCGCGCCCACGCCTGGGCGCAGCTTCCCACGCCTAGGCGTACAGACAAAACTGATCCCAGCTCTGCACGCCTGGGCGCAGCATCTCACGCCTGGGCGTAAATTGGCAGAAGCTCCCAAAAACATGATTTTCTGATTTTCAGAGTTTTCAAGGCAATTCTTCACAAATCTCCACCTTGCCTTCAAAACGATGGTGATGCCAACTTCCCATCAACCACCATGCTGCCACACTTGTTTACACCATACCCTCTTCGAACCCCGAAGTGTACCGCTTCGTACTCTCGAAGAATTGCTTGCCTCTCAACTTAACCTTGGAGTTTTAGGTAAGTTCCACAAGCTGCAATCCTCAAATTCTCCTTGTATCCCAACTACCTCCAGCAGTCCTACAAGTTCCTGAATTTGATTACCGTTGCTTCCAATTGCCTCCCTGAAGTTCTTTAACCTGTTTTGCACTTCTTCAGCCACAATCGGATAATAAACCACAAGGTATCCATAGCTACACTCCTTTGATGCAACATCACCACACTTCTTCCTATCTACTAGATAGCCAAGAGCTAATGTCGATTGCCTTCTTCTAGTCCCACTATCAGAAGCTCCACCTCAAACCGAGATTCCTCCACCAAAGTCTCACTATGTTTCCCACCTTGTAATCTGCAAAACTTAAGTATTCTTATCACCGCCTCTTCAGGCTGATGTTGAGTATTGTTCCACCGCCTCTCCAGGCCGAGGTTGAGTATTCTTACCACCGCCTCTCCAGGCTGATGTTGAGTATTGTTCCACCGCCTCTCCAGGCCGAGGTTGAGTATTCTTACCACCGCCTCTCCAGGCTGATGTTGAGTATTGTTCCACCGCCTCTCCAGGCCGATGTTGAGTATTGTTCCACCGCCTCTCCAGGCCGAGGTTGAGTATTCTTACCACCGCCTCTCCAGGCTGATGTTGAGTATTGTTCCACCGCCTCTCCAGGCCGACAACCATCTATGGTTCCAAGCTTGTGACTATGAGTGCTCCCGCACTCTCATAGCCTTCCTCATAAGCTTCATCACTAACCGCAATCTCCTTTACCTTCTTGTCTTCGAGGCACCGGATAACCACACTCCATGTTTTATCCATCTTCTCGACCATTAAAATTGCTTCCATCTTCACTTTCCACAATTCCAAATTGTTACCGGAAAGTTTCACCCATGGTGCCTTAATTTGTTTAAACCCTTGCCCCACGGTGGGCGCCAATTGTTGTTAATTCGATTGATATCACACCAATGAAATTTGATGTGTGGAGCAAACGGTTAAAGCAACCACAAATTGAAAACAAACAATAATAATCACGAACAAGAATAAAACAACGAAAGCGGTAAAGAACACAGTAGATTTGTTTACCCAGTTCGGTGTTAATGAACCTAATCTGGGGGAGAGAGCAGCCTCTCCGTTCCACTATCGATAGAAACCTTGATTACAATGAGATTCTCCACAAGAGTTACAAGAATTAGAGTTTTCCTAATTCTACCCTAGTCCCGAATCTCTCCCCGTGACCAAGAGATTCAATCAATAAGTGTTTCCAAGGTGATAGAATGTTTCTCCCAACCCTAGAGTCTTCCCAAGATGTTCTCTATTAACCCTAGTATGTATGTTGGCCTTAGAAACCCTAAAAAACACCTTAAAAAAGTCAGAAAACGCACAACCAATATATAGGCTCGCGCGCCCACGCCTGGGCGCAGCTTCCCACGCCTAGGCGTACAGACAAAACTGATCCCAGCTCTGCACGCCTGGGCGCAGCATCTCACGCCTGGGCGTAAATTGGCAGAAGCTCCCAAAAACATGATTTTCTGATTTTCAGAGTTTTCAAGGCAATTCTTCACAGTATTGCCTAAAAAATATGATGTATTTGCATTTGGTATATTGAATCTGAATGTGTAAGGAATGCACATGAAATAAATAAATGTACAAAATTAGAAACTATTAAGAAGTGTTAGAGTTTATTATAAGACAAGCAAACACGGTTATTCATGTTTTATAAATTAAGACGGATATATCTCTAGCTAGTTTTCAAATTTGGATTAATATACCTTATAATATTAAGTGTAAATTGTATATTTGACCCTTAACTTTCACAAACTTCCGACTTTAGTCTCATAATTTTAATAATAGCACATAGAGAGAAATAATAGAAGAGGAAATAAAAAAAAGCTTAATGGGCTCACTAGGCTTTTAACCATTAAAATAGAGGATTAGATTTCGTTCGAGCACGCTTACGTGGACCGTTGTGTTAATTATCTTGAGAGAAAATGAAGTATTATTAGTATCCTATCATTAACCAAAACCATTGTGATAACTTGTGATTCTAAAGTGTTTAGACCTTATAGAATTTTCTTTTTATTTCAATTCACATATTTAATTACTATTTTGTCTTTTATTCCCTGTTTTTCTAAAACCAAATCAATTCATACATCATCATATTACTATTTTTCCCTAACCAGACTTGTCGATATAATTATCTCTTGTCTCCATTCATATCTCTATGGATTAAAATTACGACGATATTTTCGTGCACTTTTGAGGCTATCACTTACCCTTCTTCCTATGATACCAAGAATGAGCTTAAGGGAACACCACTTTATATAGATTTGGTCCTTTTTATTACTTATGAATTAGATCACCTGACTAAGCTTATATTGATACAGTCATATTGATTTCACATAAGGTTCAACCGTCTTTTCGGATTTTTCTTAATTTGAGAGGCTGCCTTCATTCATTTAATTTTTGGTTTGGGGATTAATCTAAGTTTCGACCTTTTAAATGAGCTACGAGACTAATCTAAGTTTGGGTGCTTAGATCCTCAAATTTAATTAATCTGGTCCTTTGATCAGGGTCAAAACAAGGTCTAAAGTGAACTTTAAAGTGAGGTTGTTTAGTTTAAAAATAATAATATTTTATCAAAATTGTTTTATTTATATTTAAGTTTTATTTTTTGAAACAAAGTTATTTTAAAGTGACATTTTTTTTTTCATTCTTGAAAAATTGCAAAGTTATTTCATTTTGATATTTTTTTTAGAGACCTTTTATGTTTTTCTCCATGACCTTTTCCCTATTGTAGAATAATGAACTTATGAGTTTATGACTTTTGAGATATACATTTTTTCTTAATATTTTTTTTTAGAGGCATAAAATCTAAAATCCTTGTTTGGATTACCTAATATTTTTTCTACTCACACCCCAAAACCCCAAAAATATCTAGATACACCCAAATTTCATCAAAATGTAATCGTAATACCAAAATTGTCCTTCTTTATATAAACAATTTCTCATCTTTTATTCTATTTTTAATGCTTCTATTTCACTCTTATCTCTCTCTCTCAAACCCCATTAATGTGTCGTTAATTTCAATTGAAGATTGAATTTGAAGGTATTTCATTAGGACTTATACTCATTCAATTTTATGGCAATATTCTCGATTTAATTTTCATGCGATTTCATGTTTTTTCTGGCACGATTGCTTATGTTATTGAATGTAAAATGTAACAGTGAACTGCTAATGCTAATGTAATCTAAATTCAGGTCCTGGAAAATAGATTTCCAAGTCATTTTACATAACCTAAGTAAACTCAGTTTACATAATCCTATGTAAACTCAGTTCACACTTACATTCAGCGGTTTGAGGTTTACGTTAATTTTCAGTTTATATAAACTTAAATAAATCATAAATCATTATAAACTAAGTTTACATAACCTAAAAAAACTTAGTTCATTCACATAATTTTATGTAAACTTAATTCACACTTACATTCGGCGGTTTAAGGTTTACGTTAATTCTTAGTTTACATAAACTTACATAAAGTTATTTTAAAGGTATTTTGGTCCATCTAAAAAAAGGAGGCGAATTTTTTATTTTTTTTTAAAATGATACTCTAGTATTAAAAAAATTTGGCAAGATTGAGGATCAAAAGTGTTTTATGTTCTTTATATATGAATATGATGATTGTCATCGGATTTTGAATTTTTTTATCATTATCTATCATTTGAATTATACAATTTTGAGAGCATCTAATTAAACTAGCTATCCTAAGGATGTGACTCGTGAAAACTTTGTTTGAAAGCCAAGCTTTAATAATCTTTATACCAACCTGAATATGCTTTGAAGCCAATCCAAACACTGAAAAAAGTTCTAGATGACCAAACTACTTTGTTAATCGAATTAGAACATAAATATGCATTTTTCTTATATTTATTAATAAAGTCACTTTGAAAAGAATCCACAATTTAGTATTATTTTCAACATATATTAATGTAAATATTTGTAAAGTATAACTGTATAAGCATAAGATATATTTTTACCCTTGCTTATAAATATAGGGATGAATATTGTAGAAATACTCAAACAAACAATCTCTAAAAGAGTGGTAGTAAGCAAAAAGCATATAACTTAACAAAGAAAAGATATTGAACCATGGGGTGCAAGAACATGATTTTCTTGGTGCTAGTAGCAACTTTGATGACAAAGGAGGTATTGGCAACACAACATGTTGTTGGTGGAAGCCAAGGTTGGGATCCATCTTCAGATTTTGACACATGGAGTTCAGGCCAAACATTCAAAGTTGGAGATCAACTTGGTAGGATTTATATATAAATTTTAGAGTTAAATATGTTTTTAATTCTACAAAATCAAATTCTTTTTAGTTTAATTTTTATTAAATTTTAATGGTAATTTTAATCTTCTATAATATTGCAGTTTGTAAAAATATAATAGTACCTATTTTCAAATTTTTTTACATAAAATGGTTATTTTTAGTCCCTTAAAATAGTCTTATAAAATGCAAATAAGGGCTAAAATTGAATAATTTTGTTTTAGAAACTAAACTTAAATGTTCTAATTTTATAGGCACTTAAAACATATTTAACCATAAATTTTATTTGTTTATACTCTAACTTTAACTTATTTTACATGAGAAAGAACTTTCTATATATTGTAGGAAGTTGAAAAATAATTCATTGTTTTTCTCGTGATTTTAAATTACGGTCGCAATAATTTCATTTATATTATGATCCACGATTATTGATATTGCAAATACCTAAAAATGTTCATGATTCAATTCAAGAAGGAAAATCAAACCAAACTAAATTTTTACAATAGTTCGGTAAAATTTAATCAAACTTTCAATGGTTCGTCTCGAACTGAACCAAGCTAGTACAAAGGTCCGATGTAGTACTATTTTGGTGTTTTCAAACTGAAAATCCCTTTACTGAAAACTGAATTGTACTTTTTTTAATCGACTTTGCCACTTTGCAACTGATATTAAGCATGTTAAAAAATTGAAGAGAACCGAACTGTGACGAATATCTCACAAATTGTATTGAACATTTTTTCGCAATATCAAATATCACACAACTTATAACCTTGGGTATGATTGTGGAAAAAAATTTAAAACACTTTTGGCTATGAATGTGATGAAATGTCTTTTTTATTTATTTTTTGCAGTTTTCAAATACTCTTCTATGCATAGTGTGGTTGAACTAGGAAATGAAAATTCCTACAAAAAATGTGACATTGCCACTCCACTAAACTCCTTAAGCAGTGGAAAAGATGTTGTCAAATTGGACAAACCAGGTACAAGGTACTTCACATGTGGTACCTTAGGTCACTGTGGCCAAGGCATGAAGGTTAAAATCACAATAGTGAAAGGGAATGGATCTTCTTCCCCTGCATCATCACCATCATCATCGTCTTCCTCATCGTCGTCATCATCATCATCCTCTCCTAGTTCATCTGATGTATCTTCAGCCTCACAATACTTTGTCTCTCTTGTGTTCATTGTCACACTATCCTTTGTCACAATGATTCTATGAAGTTTTTATTTGTAAATGTAATAAGCATAAGCATATATATACACTTGAGGGGTATGGTGGCATGCTAATTTTAATTTACCTCATCATATTCTGCAAATATGTAGCAAGTTGAATAAGAGACAGAAAAGACACATATATACTTTATATATAGTATTGTAAGTTTTATTTCTTTCCATATATATAGTTTAATAAGTGAATGTGTATGCCAACATTTTTCTTTGCTTTATTAAAATATTTTTCATTTTATGTACCGTCTCTTTCTTTATAGATAAGTATTTGTTGCATTCTGGCTTTTAATGAATCCTGCGCAAGTGGACGGTAGGATTGATTCCCTCGAATTAGTCGATCTTTAGCTCGGGTACCGAGTTTTAATAAATAAAAATGTTATATGAAAGGATTTGAATTTTAAATCTCCTTCTCAAATTTCTTACTTTGTGTATCCTAAGTGGCTGGCTCAACCAGATGCATAAATGTCAAGGACAAAACTACTATTAGGGATCAGGATTGCCCTGCAATTGAATTCAACCGTACATCCTACAATTAGGCAAAAAAACACCAAGGAAAATACTAGCTAGTAGAAAAAAGTTTGAATAAATATCTCTTCATAATAAATTAATAATAATAATAATAAAAAAAGAGTATGGCTTAAAAATAGAGTATATTAAAAAAGATTTTAATAAATACTACCATTGATATTTTTTTATTGTTATTTTTTTTATTGACATTTCATTCTATAGTATAACATTGTTATTATATATATATATCTTACCACTCTATAAGTATTGGCAAAAATAATACAAAACTGAGGGGAAAAAATATTTGTGGAATGAAAGTAGAAACTTTTTGCAATAAGCTATCATGACCATTCAATGATAAGAAGAGCTTCAATTCCTCTTTTCTCTACCCTTAGATTTTGCCAAGTGAGGAAAGACTGATAGAATGTTGTATGCAAGTAGATCCTGCCTTGTCAAGATCCCAATTACAGGACATACCTATAAGTAGATCATATCAAAACGTTAGTCATATATAATATGGCTATCTATAAAAAAGATACTTACAGTAAAAGCTTAATAAAGCGATTTAAGTGTTTTTGTATAAGCTATTTCTATAACAAAAGATAAAATAGAGTCAAACTATTTTCATATAAATTATATTGAAGAGCTTATGAAAATTAGCGGAAAACAGCTTATAGATATTAGACATGTCATAAGTTGTTTTAATAAAAAAATTCAAACAGTATGACAAGTGCTTATATTAGAAGATAAGTTCGAATAAGTTAATCAAAACCTGACTCGTGTTAAAGTAAAATTCATAATTATGTGATTCACTCACCCCGTTTGATACTTAAAAAAACTAAAAAAGTAAAAACAAGCTATATTGAAGAGCTTATGAAAATAAGTTGTTTTCAGCTTATAAACATGTCGTAAATTATTTCCATCAACACTAACAAATAGTATGTAAGTTCAAATAAGCTGATCAAATGTAGAAATAAAATTCATAATTATTGTGATTCACTCACACCGGTCGCTTGATACTTCGGTACAACAAGCATATGACGAAGTCCAACGTGTCTGAAAAGGATTCTAGCTTTTGCTACGGACATACTCTCTAACACGGTAAAAGGAGTTGTATTAGTAAGAGGATGAAGATCAACAAACATTTCCATTTCTTCTTTTGTAACACCAACATCTTCAATATTCCCTTCTCTTTCAGCCAACTCAACCCAAGAAAATTTCTCCCTCACTTCCCATTCCTCAGTTCTCCTTTTCTCTTTCAAAAACCACTTTTTTTTAAGCACTTTTATCAAATGTGCTCTTAAAATCATTCCATGCAATTTTACTATCTCAAATTCAACATCATCATCCATCACAGGAAAACCATTATGTGTAGTATTCTTCAAAGCCTCAACAATGTTAGCAACCTTTTCGACTCCGCGAAAACTAACAACCGATGGTTTCACATCGATAAGTTCTCCGACCGATAAATTTCTCATCCACGGTTCGGGATCAGCATCCATAAAAGGTAAGCCTTTCAAATGAAGTATAATTTCATAAATACTTGGATTGAAACTATCTCCAACGGTTTTCGCTACGAGAAGAACAATCATCGTTATCGGTAGCAAAAGAAGATTATTGGTTAATTCAAGAAATATCACACAAAGTGACACAGTCATTCTCATTGATCCTGCCATCAATGAAGCTGCACCAAGAACAGCTAACAAACCATGATCAATGTTTGTGTAATGTTTCATTATGATTCCGAGGAGACGACCATAGCCCGAACCGATTAATATAATAGGTAAAAAAAGTCCTGATGGAACAGCAATGCCAAAAGTGATTAAACCTAATATGCAATAAAGTGTGAAGAAAATTAAGATTGAATAAGGTTGGTATTCATGAGGTGTGTTTGTTGAGAAAATGTTTCTAACTGCATCATCATTTGTTGTGAGTAGAAGGGTAGCAAGGTCATTGTAATGGCCTTTTGGACAATTGAATTGTTTGTAGTTTCCTGATTTTCCATTTGTAGGACATGATGAAGATTGTTCATGAAGTGATGATGATTCACAAGGTGTGCAGTTTACTAAAAATGGTAGACCATATTGACATGCTGATGTGAAGATTGATACTGAGAGACTTAGAAGAAGTTTGTATATTTTTCCTTTCCTGCAATAAGAAGAAATTCTCATCATTAATCACATAATCTAGAAAAGGTTAATTTGGATTATGGTACACTATATAGCCACAACACTTTACATCGAATGTGTGTCTGGTGTCTGACACAATACTGACAGATGTGATGCATTCAATTACTTCAACTTTCTCAAATTATTATCAATGCTTGTGGTTCATGCCGTGTCCGATGAATTTTAGGTGGTACACACTGCTAAAATATTGTCATTTTGTGACGAAATATGAGAGACAATAGATTTTATGTGAAATTACATTTAATTTTCCGACAAATTCTAAACATATTTGAGATAAAATAATTGAATGTAATTGAATGCATCAGATGTGACATTGTCGTGTCAGACTCTCAGATGTTGTCCAACTTTGAAATGCCGTCCAAAATCAATCTTATAAAATTTGAGACGAGTTCCAGACAAAATATATAATATCGTTAATTACTTTTGTCATCGTCAAATAGTTAGAAAGTACTTATGAGACACAAGTGTGATGCAAATATATATGACATGGGAAGAACTAAACACAACTAAAATTAAGCATAAAGTATGATAAGATAACTTACTGATTGATGAGATTATAAACCCTAAGGATCTTATGAAGAAGATAGTTATAAAGGCTTCCCAAAACACCACCAAGGATTCCAATAATAGCAACAGGGATAATATCCATAACATTATAACTCACAGAAACATTACTAACATCAAACATAATCAAACCTCCTTCACCAAAAAGACCACATTTTCCTTCATGACAAAGTTCAATGAATGCCCTTAGAACAACCACAACAACAGCTGTGCTACAAAATGTTCTCCAAAGGAGAGCACTTCTCCACCAACTTGCCACCTCTTCAAGAGCAAACAGAACGCCACCGACTGGTGCTCGGAAAGCCGCACAAACCCCCGAAGAAGCTCCGCATGTGATTAAGTCGCGACGGTCGCGGTCGTTGTTGAAGTATCTTAGCCATTTCCATTTGATTCTATGATTGTCTGGACCTCCTTGGCCTAGCAAGGATGCAATGCAACTTCCAATGTGCACTAATGGACCTTCTTTTCCTAAATCTAAACCTGCTGAGACAGCTCCTATGCTTCCAACTATCTACAATAGAAAATGTACTTGTTGTAATTATTCATTAGTCATTATATTGGCTATCATAATTAAATGTAAAATATGATCAATCATTTGCATTGATTAGATTATTGGAATTTGGGTTAGGTCTGACTCAACCTTTCAAACGTGCTTTGTAAAATGAAAATTGCACTCACTTATAAACATATTTTCAAGTCTTATTATCTTACCAAATGTGGAATTCTTAACACACACCCCTTAAACCAAGGATTGGGAATCTGGAGCGTGACCTGAGTAGCTCGATAGCGGTGACATGATAGCAAATGGTCTAATGGATCTTGGATAAGCTATGATTCCATATTAGAATTTGGGTTGGACCTAACTCAACCTTAGTAGGAACATGATTTATAAGGTGAGCATTGTAATAGCCCAGACCCTTCTTCCCAGCACTGTACCTCACGATCTTCTCCCCCCTCCCCATACTTTTACGATTTTACCACATTTGATATTATTTTTTGAGAAAGTCTTACATAAGCATAATCATTTAGACATAAAATTTAGGCACACAAATCAACAAATTAAAAGAAAAATAAATTTATCACATTAATTTACATCACTTTAACTCATTTATCTTTACTTCTTTTTATTTATTGTGAATGTGTCTAACACCATTTATTTTCAATAAACTTTTTACCCTCTTAACAACAAAATTTATATAATTGTTTGTGTGACACAATACTATTATTATTTGATCCTTCATGAATAATAGTCATTAATATATTAGAAAAATGGCAATGATTGAAAACAACAATATCCTTGTATCATAACCAATTTGATGTGCAAGGACAAGGTGTGTGGACTACACAATATTGTGGTCCTATTAAATAAGACAATAGACATGACAAAGACACAATGATAGGCATATTTTGCCTTACCCTGCCTCTAATCTACATTCCCTTGCCATGCACTCATTTTCGACCCGCCCCATCTCTTTTATGATAATGAAGAAGGTTGAAGAAACCCCTTCCACACATCAACTCCTACTTGCAATTTCTTTTCTCAATTCTTGGAGTTATTAGGATATTAGTCCCATCAATCAATTATTTTAAGAAAGAAAATAAAATATTAATAACTTTAAAATATGATAAAATATTTACTTAAAAATTAAGTTGAGAGGTAAGCAAACTATGATAAAATATTTTTTAAATATGTTGAATGGCGAGAGGAGTTTAAAATATCAAGATCGTCACATTAAACTAAGAAAACTTTGCAAGTGATTTTAAACAATATATCTTCATGCAAAACTTTAAGATAAGTTAGGAGTTTCTTACTTATATGTTGTTTAATATTCACGTTTCTATTCGATAAGAGATTTTTTACTTTAAATTTGACACTCCAATATAATAGTATTACTCAAATGATTCAACCTTAATTTGATTTTTTGAAAATAAAAAACTCTTGAAAATTAAATAGTAAAATTAATAAGAAAATAAAAATAAAAAAATAGTTCCTTTCCAACCATTCAAAACTCTCAAAAAATAATTAAAGGGAAACCTTGTCCCAATTTTATATCTTAAGTTTTGTATTGCTAGCCATTAAGAAGTAAAAGAATTGTCTATAAAGTCTAGCTCAACAATGAGAAGAATTTGGTTAATTTTTAGGGCGAAGTTTAAATCTCCTCGAAAACAGTCGTAAAATTGTAATTATAACCACTTTAATTATCATAATGTTATTCTTTGTCAATTTTTTTTTTCTTTGCTTTCACCACTAATTTAATCTGGTTATGAGATCAGTTCTGACATTAAGTGGTTTCAACCCTCTCCCGATCGCAGTTGCTACATTTTTTTTTGTCAACTTTTTTTGTAAAGAAGTAAAAGAATTGAGTGCATTAATGTATGAAATTAAATAAATGCAAAAATGAATTAAAAAAATAGAATAATTGATAGCAAAGTTACAAATCACCAAATTAACAAACTCACCTTAACAAACAAAGTTGTAGCACCATACATGTTAGGAGTATCAACACCATTAAGATAAGCTTTGATTTCAGGTATTCCTGGTCCAGCAGCAGTTGGAGCAAAACAAACACACAGAATTGAAGCAATGAATGTTAAAATGAAATTTGTGCCTGTGAAATATAGAAACCCCGTCAAGTACCTGCATCCACAAATACACACAATTCCTAATTTACATTAATTTAATAAGTTCTCTATTTTAAATTTGGCATACTTTTTTTAAAAAAAAAACTCACAATATGATCGAGGTTTAAAATTGTACTATAATTTGAATAATAATATCAAGATTTTTGATGTCTCTATGATCGCAGCACAACGTATAGTATCAGCTCAATAGTAAGAGTATGACTTTGTAAATCTCAAGGGAAAAAAAAAACACGACTCATATTGTGGTCATTAATGACATTTGACCGCAAGGATGTGCAATATTAAGATTCATGACACAATTTTTGTTTAAAACCTCATATGATCCTTGAAATTGCAGACAAATAACTTTGATGTGACCATAATTAAAATTTTAAAATGAAAAATTTGATGTTGCAATTTAAAATATTGCAAACCATATAGTTGAGACCGAATAGCTTTGCAATTTTGTAATTTTTTAGGAAAGAGAATTTCTCATTATAAAAAAATGTGGTAAGGTTATTTGTTCTAACCTTTCTTCTTGGATGTATTCAACAACAGCTAGGAGCTTATACCCTGAAATATTCTCAACAGCTAGATTGATAAGAGTTGCTATAATACCGGTAAGAAGTCCAACAAGAAATGCAAGTATCCATTTCAAGAATATGTATTGTAATACTTGACATCTTGATCTACTTCTCCAATCTTGCTTGAACAAATCATTCTCATTGATCCTGCAAAATGAGTTACTTATTTGGATTTTGCGTGCCTTATTTTGAGCTATATGATTCAACACCGACACAGAGACACTGAACGTGACACTAACACATATCAATATTAGTAATAATTTAATAAAATAAATTAATTCAGGGTAATCAATCATATATGTAAGTATCGGACACCAGATACAATCTCGATCAGAAGTGTCAGTGCTACAGAAATTTTGATTTCTTACTCATAATCTAAACTTTCTATGTAGGAAACTTTTGCTCCAACAAGAGCAAGTGGATTTGAAGAAAGTGTTCTATTTCTCTTTAGAAGAGGTTCATTCATTGGATTTCTTTCTGGATCTCTTTCTTCAACTCCTTCAAATTCTTCTTCCTCCATATTTCCATTCATTGATGTGTTTTCCATTGCAAAACTTGAGTCCTCCCTCATTGAACACACACAAATTTGTATAAATATATGAAGTTGACAAAGCTTAAGAATGTTTTTTTTTGGATTAGAACAAAATTTGATCCACTTTGTCTATAAATGATAATTTTAAGAAAGTGGAGAATAGAAACTGTTGTGATTGGATTCTAAGATATGGTTTATTTGCAATATTGTCCAATTATTTATTGTCCATGGAAAACATGAAAATGACATATGTATATACATTAATCTATTTCATCCCATTATTACTTACCTCCATTCCCACATGATTGGCATACAATTTAATTTTTTTAAGGGTAAAGTCAATATTTTAGTTAAAAAATATTAAACATAGGATTGATCAAATCATATGTAAGATTTTATTGCGATTAATATAAAGAGAGTTTTCAAGTAAAAAAAAAAAGAATAGATGCATGGTAAAATATTAAATATTTTTTAGTCCCTTTAAATATATCAAATTTCATTTTTAATTCCACTAAAAATTCTTCAAACTTTGATTCCTGTAAATTTTCAGCTTTCAAATTTAGTCCTTCATTTCTTACAAGAACTCGTATAGCATGTTCTAAATGACTTATTTAATTGACATATCATTTTTAAGATCTTTAAATATCATTATTTTAATTAATTAATTAACTATTTAATCTTAGTTTAATAATTTAATTTTTGATTTGACGTTATAGATAAATTAACAAAAATTAAAGATTAAATAATTAATATATAAAATTAATTGTTATTTGAATGTCTTAATAATGATATATTTTCAAAAAAAATCATTTGAAACATGATACGTAATTTTCATTTAAAAAAAACGGGGATTAAAATTGTAAACATAATTAGAGGAACTAAAATTTGAAAAAAAAACATGTTAAAAAAATTTAAAATAAAAGTTGATATATTTAGAGGATCAAAAATATGTTTAACTTTAAAATAAATAGAATTTAATTTGTTATTTACAAAATTCGAGTCAAAACAAGTATTTATAAAATTAAAAAAAATAGAATTTAATTTTAACACACTATTAGCTAAGAATTTTGCATTAACAATTGTTATTGTCAAGGGTGGCCTAGTGGCCCGGGCATGGTTAAGTCGAGTCCAAATCAGATCCACTTCTTTTTTTATCCTTCATTTACTCCAGGTTTTCTACTAATGAATGACATGTGGCAATTAAAAAATTTAATGGGTTAGATTAAACCTCAATATAGGTTCAAGACAAGAAAATAATAACGAACCGGGGTCGACCGTTTTTAATTAAATATATAATTTTTATATTTTAAATAATATATAATAATAATAATTATAATAAAGTAAAAGTTAGACAATATATATAATTTTACACTATTAAAAATTGAAATCCATATAAAAGCTTATAATTGTATAATTTAAATTTAAAAAAAAATAGTTATTGAGAAAGTTGGTTGCTTTTTTCTTTATATTTATTTTAAATTTGTTGGTAATTTACAACAAATATAAATTTAAGTATGTTTTATAAAATAAAATAAATATGCCTTTTTTAATCTCATTACAAATTATTAATAAAAAATAAAGTTAAATGTGTTTTGTAAATAAAAATAGAGTGTCTTTGTATATGAACTACTCTATGAAGTCCCACATTGGAGAAATCTCATACTTGAAGTCTCTCACTTGGTTATAAATAAGCCTTTGTTAGGATGTTTCTTAGTGCATTTGAAATCTCTCACTTGATTGGTCATCATTTAATGTGACTTTTAGTGGTATGAGATTGACCCCACTTAATTTGTGGATTTTTTTAATTTTTTCAATTAAAAAATAAGTAATTTTTTTAAATCGGTTTAGGTTTTGAACCGCCGGTTTTCCGGTTCAATGACCGGTTCATGCGCAGACCGGTTTTGCGGCCTTCGATTTTTTTAAATCTACGTTAGTTTTTCATATATATAAATGTATTATTATAAACTAGAATTGACATATATAGTCAAATTCTCTAAAATATCATGTTAAATATCAAAAGCATGTTGATTTACTAGTTCATAAGTATTTTTAAAAATAAATATAGTTATTTATTTAAATATCTTCTTGTGATGTATGTTTTTAAACAGGCTAACAGGCCACATAGGCTTTCAAAAGGTCAGGCTCAGGCCTTCGATTTTTTTGACAGGCCAGGCTCAGGCTTGGCAAAGCCTAGCTCGGCCTAGCCTATTCCCACTTCAATTCTCTATACGCTTTCTCTTCTCAGTTTGTATTGAACAGTTTGGCAGTGCCCCCGGGACGGATGTAACACTCATATATATATATAGTATATAATTATATACTGGTTCTTATTATAAGAAAAATTTACTTTTTAGATTCATAGAATGTTTTATGTATCTATATTATATTATATGAACTAAATACATCAAACATTCAATAAATCTAGAACACAAACTTTTTCTTATAATTTTTTGGACAAATTGACCAACGTAAAGCATATTTCAGGATCAAACCAACAAATGAAAAATACATTTGAGAATCAAAATTACTAACAAAAAACATATTTAAGGATCAGAATAATTGTTCTTATATTAACATAGTATAAATATATATTAATATAATTATAAATAAATTAGTTTTGTTATATTGCTATTTCCGGCTCCCGGTATAATAAGTTTTGAACTGTCTTTGGCCACCGTAGCCACCACATTTCATCTCCATGAAAGAACATTACAATACATAGAGGGTAGAGTTAGAACACTAAATTTTTCACTTATTTACATTAATAAAAAAAAAATTCGACACTAAATTACTTGAGAAAAATAATTAATTGACACACAATTGCACCAAATAAGAAGAAAAATAATTGATATATGACACAAGATCTGAATTTTAAAGAGTTCATCCATGACTAATAATTTGAAAGATCGATATGCATCAAGCTTTATAAAAAACTAAAATAAAAAATGCCCTGTCAAAACGAGAATAAAAAAAATAAAAATAAAAGGACATACATTCAGCGGTGCTGGCATGTTTGTCATCTAGGAACCTTAGGAAAAATTGAAAGAATGATTATAAACAACGGAGAAAACTAAATGTATCTATCAAAAATAAAATAGTCCCGTGAATTTAGCTCAGTTGGTAGGACAATGCATTACATATGTAGGGGGTCGGGGTTCGAAGTTCGGTCATCCCATTTATCCACATTAAAGGTGGAATTTCTAGCCACTAGGCTAAATGTAAATAGTCATTTACCCCCTATAAAATATGTGAGTTTTGATTACTTTCTGCCTATTTTGTTTTTCAATTACTCCTGTAATATTTTTCCCATTTATCCCCCTGTAAAATTATTTTTTCAATTACCCCCTGCAATGTCGGCGAGGGAGATAAATGATGGAATCTTCACGTCATGGCTATTTTGCAAAATTCGTCTATTTTGCAAGAGGGTAAGTGGCTATTTACCCAATAAAAAATTACTAAGTGAATATATTATTTTGGCATGGATGATTTTATTTTATTTTTCCACAGCATCCGGTCCATTGGACCGTCTACTCTGGTTTGGGAGTTCTTGCATCAAGTGGTTTGAGTCCCTCCTGATCACAGTTGTGGGGGATCGAACCGTGATTTTTCCTACCAAGTTCAGCGTCAATTACCACTAGAGCAACTTGTTTTTAGTTTTTTTTCATCAAAAAACTGTTTGACCCTACTTCTCCTTTAAAAAGAGAAAAAATTTAAATAAGACCAGCTAAAAACACACTCTTAAACTTCAATTCTTTCAATAATATTGTAGTAGCTATTAACTGAATTATCCTTAAAAAGAAATTACATTTTACTTAACGGTAAAAGAATTTACATATATAGTAGCTAAAATGTAAATTTTTGAAATAGTAAAAGAATTGCTTATCAAGTTATAAAAACATGGTAGCTTCATTGACAAGCCATAGTATATCTTGCATTTACATATTCAAATATAATCATAGTCATCGGATAATATTATAGCAGGCAAAGAAACGTGCCATTAAAATATGTTATTAATTGGTAAAATGAGAGTGACTCCTATGTTTGAATATTATTATTATTATTATTATTATTATTATTATTATTATTATTATTCTAAAAGATGCAAAAGAAAAGTCCTAAAACCTACTTTGATTTTTGTCAATGAAGCTATCATTATTTTTTTTGTCAAATAGTTAAATAGTAAAAATTCTACTCTTGCTTAAAAAAAATTATATTCTTAAGATGAATAAATTAATATCTACAATTTAAACTCTGATTAACACATATATAATATAATATAATATTTCCACCCTTTTTTTTCTTTTCTTTTTCTGTCTTGATTTTTCTTTTAGGGCTTTGGGCTTTAGGCCCAGTTTTGTTATTTGCACCCCCTGTTATTACTGTTTGCACCCTATTTATTTATTTTTGTCTTTTAATTATTTTTGGTTCTATTGTATTTAATGTCATTTAATTTTATTTATTTGTACATTATTTATATGTTGTATACTATGTTTAAATATCAAAATACCAAAAATATGTAGTGTCTTTTTTATTTTACTTATTTCTTAAATGTTATAAAAATGCCAAAAAATATGCAATGTCATTTACTTTGCTTATTAGTGTTTAAATATTAAAAATGCAAAAAATATGTATTGTGTGAGTTATTTTTGTTTAAGTCCAAAGAAATGGGGAATTTTTTCGTTAACCTCGCGTTACGATTATTTTTGTGTATTATATTCATTCACTACTTTGGGGCTTTAAAATAAAAATCTCTGTTTTATTTAAATAAAAAGAATGAAAAAGGAGTGGTCTGCCGTATAGCTTTTCCTCCCCGGTTATTTCGGATACCTGCTGTATTGCTTGCCGTCCGAATAACCGTCATTCAAATAATAAAAAAAAGGGTTAATAGGTTTTTACCCCTTGCAAAGTAGGCGAGTTTTGTTTTACCCCCTGGGACACTAGTTAAGGAATTAAAAAAGGAAAAATTTGCATTTAAAACAACATTTCTTATACTTTAAAATATTGACTATACAAATACCAAAACAACTTTTCTATATTTAGTTTCCTTAACTAGTGCCCCCGGGGCACTAGTTAGCATTTTCTTACATTTTCAAAAGACTAAAAATACAAAAACAAAATTCAAACCTTTTTGCCATTTGGCTTTTTACTTTAAAACCTTTTTCAAAGAGTTTAGACGTGAGTCATCTCTAGTTGAGAATTCGTTTTCCCCATAACATAAGACAAGAAAAATGTTGATTCTTTTCCACTTGGGAGAGTTAGTGGCATACTCGTGGATAATTTCCGAGTGAGAGCTCTTCCCTATTGTGAAGTAAATATCCATTTTAGCATGTTTGTGGTGGACTAAAAGGAGTTTAAAACTTAAGATAACAATTCGTCTTTTCTCCTAAAAACAATCAAACGACTTTGTTATTTTTAATCCAGAACTACGTAGCTTTGAATTTCTCATAGCACCAGAGAATACGTAGGAGCAGGATTCAACATCTTGTCAAGCACAATAATAAAAAAGTTAACTTTTTCCCCTTTTATAAATATATAAAAAATTAATAAAAAAAAAATATATTCTTTTCTCATCATCCCAGTCATTTAGCCAAAAATACATATTTTACAAGAGGTTCCCGTAGAGTACTACGGTTACTTATGGTGCTAATACCTTCCCTTTGTATAACTAACCCCCGAACCTTTAAATCTCTAAAATTAATTATGGGTTTATTCGATCTTTTCCCCTTCCCTTGGATAAATTAAAGTTCGGTGGTGAATCATAATTTTTGAGAACCAAAGCTAACCAATAGCTTGGCGTCCGAAAATCACCGCGACAAAACCGATCTTGCAAGTGACAATAAGGTTTAAAGGACCCAAGAGTTTTACTTTGGAATAGTCGCACATGGACAGGAAATTTGTGCGGCGTCATCCTGTAACCGGTATTGTTGTCATGGACTCTAAAATTGCGGATGTAGTAGGTCTTTCCTTCAGTTAGTCTGGGCTTCCATGTGGCTAGCTCTTCGTGCATGATTGTAATTTGGATAGTGTCGCCCTATAAATAAACGTCGAATTTAAAATCACTTTGAATGATAAGTAAATAAGAAGTATGAAATAATAATGTATCAAATGCAGGGTATGCATTCATCACCTTGGCGTCCCTAACCAACAACTCAATGTGATCCTCAGTATCTCCTTTGAATATAGTCAAGAATGACGCCGAGTCCAAATTTCCTTTTTCTTAGTAACACCCTTAACTGGGTCGTATAGGAGGTCATCTTTTGGATCAACCAGCTGATTCTTTCCTTTGTCCTGACCAAGAACTTTAGTCATAACATCAACCATCTCAAAATTAGCTGGTGTGGTTTCATCTGTAAGCTGTACATGTTTTATTAGAAACAAAAAAATCAAAATGGATTTATCGCAACTGAAAACTCCGTAAAAAGACATGCAAACTTTCTTCCCAGAGTACATGTTTGGAATATATTAAATTAAATATACACCAGCAGGAACGACGGTCACGATGCATACATTTTTAAAAACTATAAATGAAGAGTGAACTAATGTATCAATGTATAAGTAACCTGAACTTTGTCCTAGCAGCAACTTCAGTCACAACATCGACCCAGGAACGGTGATGTATAAATGTGAAAAAACAACCAATAAAGAGTGAAATAATGTATCCAGCTATAAGTTACCTGAACTTTAGCAGTTTGAACCTTTGAGGGACATCTCTGTACCAGGGGAAAAAAGATTAAAGGTTTGGCCCATATAAATGTTAGAAGATGTACAGAAAGGAAATGACCATTATATAGATGTGAAAATGAACATTCTGGGACATTAACAAAATCATTTGCTTATATTAATAGTAGATATTGATTTTCTTAAATTGGTGACGATGAATTTTATTAAAAAACCATTAAATAAAGAGTGAACTAATGAATTTTAGCAGTTTGAACATTTGAGGGACAGATCTGTAGGAGAAAAAAAAAAGGTAAAAGGTTTTGCCAAAATAAATGTTAGTTTTCTGTAAAAAAAAGGAGATGACCACTATATAGATGTGAAGATGAAAACGTTGGAACCGTAAGTTATTCATTTTGTTAGAATAATAGTAGATATTTATTTTAAAAAACAACAACTAAAGAGTGAACTAATGTATCAAGGTATAGTAAGTAACCTGAACTTTAGCAGTTCCAGCCTTTGAGGGACAGATCTGTGTCAGTGAAAAAAATAAGGTTAAAGGTTAGAAGATGCACAAAAAGGAAATGACCACTATAGAGATGTGAATATGATAATGCTGGAACCTAAAGTACTTCATTTCTCGCAGCTTTGATACATCCATATGACAAAAAAAAAGGAAAAACGATACCTTCCACCATTAAACCGTGGTTTGAACAGTCAGTGTTTGACAAAGGTTGTTGTAACAGCCGTATTTAAATAAATAAGATTTTTGTGTGATTAATTATTTATTGTTTATTTATTTGAATATATGTGATCTCATGATTTTATGAATATTTATGTTTTTGGATATACTAAGTAAATTGTTACCTTTATGTTTGTTAGTAGATGAACTTTTATAAGTATTTGGCCTAATTAGAATGGATAAGAGTTGATAATAGAAATAAGGGCAATATAGTAATTTAGTATGAGTTAGTGGATTGTGTAGAGATAAGAATGACATTTTGGTCATTAGCTAAAAGGATATAGTATCTTGGAGAGGAATTAATGGCAATTGTGTAAATAGTACGAAAGTAGGGGTAAGGATGAGATGGTGAGTGAGATTTGTAGTGAAATTAAGGGTATTTGAGGAATTACTTATTAACCTAAGTTGGGGTTATATATATGGGTGTTTTGTGAAGAGTATGGGTGTGATTCAATTGTCTTAAAATTGAGAGAAAGAGTGGTAGAGAGAGAAAAGAGAAAAAAGAGAAAAAGGATTTGAGAAAGAAAGAAGAGAAAGAAGCTTAGAAAGGTGAAGAGAGAAAGAGAAGAAAAGCAAAGTTAGAATCAAATAGTGGAAAGGAGGACTAGAGATTCCATCATAATCAAGGTATGAGAGTAGTATTGAATTCTAGGGTGATTAAGGAAAGAGGAGAAAATGTATTTCTCTCCATCCCAATCTTTCCTCACTCTTTTCTCTTTGGAATTTTGTTTTGATTTCTAAAAATGAATGATTTTTTATGTTATGGATAGATTGTTCAAATGATTTGATGAAAGAAAACTACAAACTTTGGGGTTTAATTATGGGAATTTGTTAGATGTTTGTAGGTTATGAGTTTTTATGATAAATTGATGAAAATAATATCTTTAATGGATGAAATGTTGTTAATTGGTGAAATGAGTTGTACTTCTATGTTTAGCATCAGTGGTGGAGCTAGACAAAAATGTCTAGGGGGCCGCAACAGAGTTCATTTTTTTTTATATATAGTTACCGTTCCTTTAAAATATATATAATTTTTTTTTGGTAAGTAAAAAATATATAATTTGAGCACAGCAATTCTTGTAGTTGTGGTGGCAAGAAAGTAGTAATAATTTGAGCTCAACTTGTTGTAGTTGTTGTGGCGCAACATAGAAAATTCTTTTCAATTAAATTCAATTAAAAGCTAAAAATGCAATAGGGAGGAATCGAACTCAAGACAACTAAGTTTAAATTCGCTGCCTTGCCACTGCACTGCCTGGACATTATTGATATTGATTTACGCTATATATATATATATATATATATATATAGCATAATATTTAATAAAATTTTAAAAATATATATATACCTATTAAAAAATGAAAATTTTGGGACGGGCCGCGGCCCTCCCCGACCCTAAAGGGGCTCCGCCCCTGTTTAGCATAATTATATATGTATAAAGTTTACATCTTTTCGAATTGGTATGTTGAAAATACAAGATTTTGAACTATTACAGCAAAAACCCAAGAGCATGGTGAACTGGTGCTGTCAAGCTCGCTACAGCGAGTGCAGGGCGAGCTGGCAGCGAGTTCACCTGCTGTTCTCTGCCTCAAGTCACTGTAGCGCGCTATTAGCTCGCTGAGCGAGTACCTCAGGGCTGGAACTTGTGTTTTTCTTGAAAATATGAGACATGTGCTTATACTATGATTGTATTATAATCCTATGGTTATGTAATGACGTATGTAACTGTTGTATGAGCTTTTAAATGATGAATTAAGTTAAATCACACATGTTGGTTAAATGATGAGTATTATGAAATTGTATGATGATTATGTATGTTGGTTATGAGATTGTATATATTGGATACATGAGACTTAAATAATGAATTAAGTCATGTGATGAATTTAGTTGTGTAAGTTGATTCATGATATCATAAATGTGGATAAATTATGATAATGAATTATGATGATGGTAGTCATGTATATGTGTGATAACTTGAGAATATTAATTAATGTGATTAATTGATAGAGAAGATGTATTTCTAACTATTTTGTTGAAATATATATGTGGATTGTGTTATCCTTTTATGATGAGTAGATACTTTAGTAAGGTGACTAAAGTATGTGATAGATTAATTAGGGTAATTTAATTAAGGGTAAATAGGTTGATACCCCCTGTAATGTAGGCGAGTTTCGTTTTTCCCCCCTGTAATTTTTTTTCTTTTGACTCGCCCCTTGCAATGTTGAATTTTTTGGACTCGCCCCTTGGGTGCACTTTTTAAATCGGTTATTTTGTTCAAACCGATTTAAAAAGTGATGTTTTTTAAATCGGTTAATCTGTTCAACCGATTTAAAAAGTGCAAATTACTTGCAGCCAAGGGGGGAAACCAAAAAAATTTACTTTACAAGAGCGAATCAAAAGAAAAAATATTACAGGGGGGAAAAACAAAACTCGTCCACATTACAGGGGGTATCAACCTATTTACCCTTTAATTAATGGAGTAGATGTACTTGTAAAAGGTGATTCAAGTACATAGTTTTAATTAATAGAGATGTGCTTGTAAAAGGTGATTGAAGTACATCGGTTGTGATATCATTTATAGGATGAGATGATTAAACCATATGTTTGGTAATTTGATATTCATTCATCCATATATGTATGTTGAGCAGATACTTTGGTAATGTGACTAAAGTATGGTAATATTTTAATGAGGTGGTTAAAATATAGTTCGAATAAGTTTTCCAATGAATTGATAAGGTACCCAATGCATTAGTGAATGCTAGGGAGCATTTCATGAGTAATTGACATTAGTTGCATTAGGAGATGAATGTGAAATCATTATGTGAACTACTTGGTAATTGATACTATTATAATTAATTGCTATTTGTGTATCAATTGTATGTAACTTAGTGTTGATGATTCGTGATTGCTATTTGTATGTCAATTATGAGTAACTTGATGATACGTGGATTATATGATTTACTTGATACTTGATTTATGAATTATAAATGTATCTTAATTGTATGTTAAGTAGTTATCAATTAACTAAATCCATTAAAAAAGGAGATTAAGTAATTATTTATATTTGCACAATAGAGAATTTCGATCACATCAAATAAAAAAAATATATCGATCACACAAACGGGCACGGAAGCGGCTAGTAGTAAATAGATAACCTTAGTTTCTCTGGTGCTTTTGTTTTCCTTGAAGCCATTTGATTCCCTGTCATGAGATAATAATGAACAGCTGTGAGAAATTTAAAAGCATCAAACGAAGTAGAATGGAAGCATAAGACTTACACCTTGGGAAGAGAAAGTCACAATTTTAAAAAAGTGGAGAGAAAGAAATTGTACCACCTTTTGGGAGTTGTTGGGTTTGTAGATAGTGTAAACTATACCTTCCAATTCATTGTCAATAGTCAATACAATAGTCCAATCCGTCTTAAGATTGGGCAGTGTGAAATAAAATGAAAGCCTCGAAATAACCTTGAACCAAAGAATGTAAAAAAGCAAGTGTTGTGTAAGGGTATGGAGGGCAACCAGGTCAGAAAAACACAAAATTTGGGAGGATGATTTTGGTGAGATTGGGCAAAATATGACAAGTTAGTCCCTAAAAATAAGAGTAAAAATAAAAAAAGGGAAAAAAAAATGAGAGTCAAAACAGATAATTTACCAGCACATGATTTTCTTAGATTAATAGTAGATAGATGCGTAAATGTCTTTTAATTAATTTTTTTGTTTTTATTTTTATGGTTTGTTTCTTTTTTTTTATCCTTTCTATTTTTATGTGAAGATTTCTTTTATGTTTATCTCATTCTTTTTATTTTTTTTCAATTTTTTTTATAAGTTAGAGTTAAAATTACATTTAAGAACGAAAAATTTAAAATATTACTATGTTCTTGCATTTTTTTATGCTTTTTTTTTTATCTTTTAATATTATTCTTGTAAAAAAAAAAAACTTAAAATATTATTTGGACAGCATAAATTTATTTTTTGCTTCTTCTCCCCCAAAAAACGATTTTGTCTCGTTGGAAACCTACCACCGCCGCCGTTCACCTCCGGCCACGCCCTTCACTTCCGGCGCTCACACACATTCCCTCTGCTTCCGTTTCTCTTTTCCACAGTTCGCACACACTCTCTCATTCGATTCCGTTTCTTCACGTGCCTTCGCACGCTACCGAAGAATCAAACACTGAAACAGAATCAAACATTGAAATCAAAATTTGACTCCATAATCATCATATACAGTATTCATCAACGTAAAATTGTTCTGAGTTAGTTCATTGTTGCAAGTGTTGAAAGTAATACCAAAAAATCAAAGGAAAAAAAATGGGAGCACCGAAGAAAAGCTCTGCTAGGGTTTCAGAGGATCACGATGAACTTGTTCGTGTTCCGTTGCAAGCAATTCTCTTAGCTGATAGCTTCACAACAAAGTTCAGACCTATCACTCTTGAACGCCCCAAAGTAATTTGAATTTGCTAATTTTTTTTTGTTGATTCTTGCATTATTCATACATAATTACATGGATTCATTATTTTATTTGTTTGGATTTATGAATTGTGATGTATTTATTCATGATTTTTTTTGTTTCAATTTTTGAATTGTGATATATTTATTTGTTAATTTAAGGTGTTTTTAGCTACTTGTGAATGTTCCGGTGATAAATTAATTGTATGTTTGATTCTGCACGGAGAAAAATTGATTGAGTGAATTGATTATGTAAAATTGATTCTGGCTAAACCTGAGTTGAATGTAAAGTGAATTATGTTTGGATATATACATTTTTAAGTAAAAGTTAGCTGAATATTCAATTTGAGTGTAAAAATCAATTCTAGAATCAGATTTCTATCTTCAGGTGTAATCAATTCCAGAGACAAAATCAATTCTACTCTAGAGGAACCAAATATGTCAAAATCAATTCTACACCTCTAGAATCAATTTTGGCCTCTCTAGAAGTGGAACCAAACATACACTAAGATAGTAATGAATTTGTATTTTTGTTGTTGTTGTTGTTGTTGGTTCTTGCAACATTCATACATTACATGAACTCTGTTGTTTTTTGTGTGATTTTTTTTATTTTTGATATGTTTATGTATTTGTTGATTTAAGGTGTTATTGCCATTGGTGAATGCTCCGATGATAAATTACACATTGACATGGCTAGAGTCAGCTGGTATAGAAGAGGTTTTTGTCTTCTGTTGTGCTCATTCGAAGCAGGTGATTAACTATTTGGAGAAATCCGAGTGGTTTAATCAACCTAATTTCACTGTAACAACTATTGAGTCTCAGAATTCTGTCAGTGCTGGAGATGCTCTGCGTGTTATATACGAGCGCAATGTGGTATGTATTATCTTCATTTCATTCTTCATTAATTTATGTTGGAAGATCACTAGCTAATGTAAATATACTACACTTGTATGTTGACATGTATTGTAAGACTTAAGAAAGTTGATAATTTGGTGTTAGAACTTGAAATTTTTATTGGACAATGGTTGTTCTGTTCTTGCTTAGAATTGGTTCTTAGCTAATAAGTCTGAATATATAGTATGATATGGGTTCCATACGACAGATTTGAGGATTAAAGAGAAATTTTTTAAAATCAAGGCATGGCTAAGATACGCTAACGAATGACATATACATTACTAATTGGTCTTTAGTACCCATACATTTTAGTAGCTAATATATAATGATCATGAGTAATTGTTATTTATTGTAACAAGTAGGCATAGTTACATATCTTTCTCACATCTATATCATAATATATTCTTTTCTACTATGAATGTGTTAGGGTCCTTTGAATAAAAAATCATATTTGAGTGAGAAAGTGTATAAGAGAGAGAGAGAGAGAGAGAGAGAGAGAGAGAGATAGATAGATAGATAGATAGATAGAGAGATAGAAAGAATCAAAGAAATACCTTCAGGAATTTCTCTGGCAGGGAGAATTTCCCTTTTCCAACCGAGTACAGTTTATTTTAACTATTAAGATCAATCAAAATGAATGAAACCCAACCATGAGGTATGGCAATATTTATAAGATCAATGAAAATGTAGTTTTTGTTTCTATGATTTGCTGGATTATTAAAAATAGTTACCACTGTTTACGCATCAAGCTGTTGTTGCCACTGTCTGAGTAGTGATTATTAATGTACTTATTTTTCAAGCTTCTATTAATTCATTGGGACCACATTTTGAGTAGTAATACTCTTGGATGATTTGTTATTTTGAAGATACAAGGAGACTTTGTCCTTGTCAGCGGAGATACTGTGAGCAACATGTCGCTTACTCAGGCAATTTTAGAACATAAAGAAAGGAAGAAGAAAGATAGTAATGCTGTAATGACCATGGTTATCAAACGGTCAAAAAATAATCCAGCTATCCACCAGTCTCGACTTGGTACTGATGAAATTTTCATGGCTATTGATCCTGATACCAAGCAACTTTTGTATTATGAGGATAAGGCAGACTATTCAAAAGGCACTCTACATCTCGAAAATTCATTGCTTGCTGATAATCCTTCCCTCTCTCTGCACCACGACAAGCAGGTTGACCCTCCTTTTCTCAGATCTTTCTGCTTTGCTTTCTGGTTAACTTCATGCTAGAGAGTAATCGGTTTGCTGTTACATACTCGCGCAACAGAATTATCTTATTATTTTCCGGACAAAATGCGTGTAGTTATTATTTATTTTTAAATATTCATGACCATGAACAAAAACTTGCAGTTTTGTTCGGGCGTAGTTAGCAATACCTGTGATGTTTACCTATTGATTTGGCTATGCCAAGAAATGATCTATTGATTCTCAATCAATGATTTATTACCAACTGAGTTTTTTTGTCAGTTGGTAACAGAGCTAGTTACTGTTGTTATTAGTGCTACTTTGTTTGGTCATATCTCTCGCCTGATAAACCTTATTAAAATTTCTGAGGCCCTTAAGTCAATAATTTATTTTCTGCAGGATTGTTACATTGACATCTGCTCGCCAGAAGTCCTTAGCCTATTTACAGACAATTTTGACTACCAACATCTTCGGCGTCATTTTGTCAAGGGATTGCTTGTTGATGATGTAATTTCTCTCCCCATGCTAAATTGACATGCATTATTGTTTTGGAAATTCTTCTTATTGTCTTTAATAGATGGGAAAAGATTATCCTTTTGATTTATTTATAGTTTTTTTGCAAGCAAAAAGTCTAAATGTTTATCTCTTACAGACATACCTACATTCCTTCTGAAATGCTCTTTTGAGAATATTTAATAGCTTAGATTTGATTTTTTATTTTTTTTTGTATTTATCTGTGATCACATGTCTGCATGTGTTGGGACTCCAATAAAACTGTACATCAGTACTGGAACATTTCTTCAACAATTTATTGACTTGCATTGGACACTTAAACTTATAAACATATCTACATCTTATGTTTTTCTTGCACATGTTCTTAAGTCTTTGGTACAAAAGCTCGTCATTCATGTTTCCAATATATTCTTCTGTGGAACATATTCTTGATTTTAGCATTATGTATGCACCACATCAATATTATGATATGTTTGTTTCAGATAATGGGATACAAAATTTTTGTTCATGAAATCCGCTCAGACTATGCTGCAAGGATCGATAATTTCCGAAGCTATGACACTGTCAGCAAGGATATAATTCATAGATGGACATATCCACTGGTACCAGATGTTATGAATTTTGGCAACACAGCTACTAAGCTTGAAAGACAAGGAATATATCGTGCCTCAGGTATGGATGAAAGTGTTAGAAATCAGCCATGGATGAATCATAGAGAAAGCTTGAAATGAGAGAGAAGATGTAACTAACTTTGTAACTGAATTGTTATTTCATTTCTATTTTCAATACAATGGTGATACAAGTATATATATGGTCCTTTGGACTTGTGAGCTTAGCTGGCACTACTAGATGACAGCTGTACAATGCTTTAGAGTTCTAAGCTAGTACTCCCTCCGTCCCTTTTTATAGGAGCTAGTTTGACAAAATACAGGTATTAAGAAAGTGGATTTTAATATTAAATTGATTGACAAATTATATTGTTTTTACATGTTTACCCTTACAATTAATTGTAGTGTTTTGTATCAAACAAAAGAGAATTTAATGTTATTAAAAAAACTATGCAAAGTAAATAAGGGTAAGTTTGGAAAAAAAATAATTAATGTCATTGATAATTGTAAAAGGGTCTTATAAAAAGGGACAAACGGAGTATTAACTATTACAACAGCTCTTAGACTAACTTAGTTATATCTCTAATACTCCCCCTTCAAACTGAGGGTGTCACAAACCCTTAGTTTGTCTCTGAGTTCTAGAAATCTGGCAGTAGATAATGGCTTGGTTAGGATGTCAGCCCACTGATCCTGAGCAGGAATGTGAGTGACCACTAAGCTCTTGTTAAGCACCTTCTCTCTGACAAAGAATATATCCAATTCCATGTGCTTAGTTCTTGAGTGTAAGACTGGATTGTGAGAAAGAGAAACAGCACTTAAGTTGTCACAAAAGATTTGTGGTGTTTTGATAGGAATTCTGAGTTCTTTGAGAAGAGATTGCATCCATAGGATTTCAGCAGACACTTGTGCTAAACTTATGTATTCTGCCTCAGCACTAGACCTGGCAACTAGTGTTTGCTTCTTAGCCCACCAAGACACTAAATTCTGGCCAAAGTAAATGCAAGCACCTGAAGTGCTTCTTCTGTCATCTGGGTCAGATGCCCAGTCAGCATCACAAAACCCCACTAAGGACATAGGTTCACTAGTAGAAGCAGGTTTAATCAGAAGCCCATGATGGAGAGTGCCTTGTAGATACCTGAGAATTCTCTTTACTGCTTTCCAATGCTCTTCAAGGGGAGATGACAAGAATTGACAAACTTTATTCACTGAATAAGAGATTTCAGGTCTTGTAATGGTCACATATTGTAGACCTCCCACAATAGATCTGAAGAAGTTAGGGTCAGACACATAGTTAGAACCAAATTTTGTAAGTTTAGTACTTGATGCCATGGGAGATGCCATGCTGTTTGCATTTGCCATGTTTGCCTTAGTCAATAAATCTCTGATGTATTTAGTTTGAGTAAGAAGTAGAGATCCAAAACTAGAGTGATGCACCTCTATACCAAGAAAATAATCCAATTTGCCCAAATCTTTGAGAGAAAATTCTGAGTTCAACTTGTGAATTAATTGTTGAATGAGATTGGCTGAGCTACCAGTGATGATAATATCATCAACATAGACTAGAAGAAATATTGTATGCTGAGATGTGTGTAAGATGAAGAGAGAGGGATCACATTTGCTAGGCTGGAATCCTAACTTGATCAAGGCAGATCTAAGTCGTTCAAACCAAGCCCTGGGAGCTTGCTTTAACCCATATAAAGCTTTATTTAATTTGCAAACAAGTGTTTTATCAGTTGCCTCAAACCCAGGAGGTTGCACCATGTAAACTTGTTAGGAATGCTGATTTGAATGGGCCAGAGAATGTTGACTTAGAGGGCCCAGCAGAATCATTGATCAATCATGGGACGGTGGGACCCAGGGTGTGGAAAGTTTACAGCAGAAGGGGTAGAAAAGTCACTACAGCTTGATGAGGTGACGTGGTGAAGGATAGATGAGCTTGTAACCATTTTTGGCTAAATATAAGGAGGATGAGTGTGGTAATGATGGGTACCTTGGATTCTAAAATATTCTTCTAGAATGTGTAAGAAGCTGTGAGCTTCTTACTAGTGAGCGTAGCTCTCAGGCAGATCTAGGGTTCCCTTTTCCCCTAAATTCTGTAATTCCCTCCATTGTTTTGTTATCAATAAAGCTCATCTTATTTCCATTTGTTCTAATTTCTGCATTATTTCGTTATATTGAATTCTGGTTCCTAACAAACTGGTCCGACCTACCGGATTCGTAACGGAGACCAGTGAATGACACCCAAGCAGAGTCAAATTACCATAATACGCAGAATGGATGCTCGTGTTGTTGCGTTAGAGGGAGAGATAGCCGGAATCAAAGCCACTCTGTCGTCGATGGAGCAAGGTCAAGCAGCGCTCATCGCGATGTTTGAGAAGAGTATCGGCAAGAGGAAGGAGGAAGGTGTTGTCATCGTCGAGGAAACACCGGTGAAAGGACCTGGAGAAGGTTCGAAGCCGAAGGCAGAGGGATCTGGTGTGAGCGAACACAACGACGCTGCGTTGTTAGAGTTCCGGCAAGCGGTGAAGAAGGTCGAACTTCCCATGTTCGACGGTACAGATCCGGCGGGGTGGATATCTCGCGCTGAGATTTACTTTCGCATACAGGGAACCAGGCCGGAGGTGAAGATTTACTTAGCGCAACTGTGTATGGAGGGAGCCACCATACATTTTTTCAACTCGTTGATTAACGAGGAAGGAGATGTGACGTGGGAGCAGTTGAAACAAGCTCTGTTAGATCGTTACGGCGGTCACGGTGACGGTGACATTTATGAGCAATTGACGGAGCTGCGTCACACTGGAAACGTTGATGATTATATCACCGATTTCGAGTACCTTACGGCTCAGATTCCACGGTTACCTGATAAACAATTTCAGGGATATTTCCTACATGGTCTAAAGGGGGAAATACGTGGAAAGGTGGGGAGTTTGGCGGTGATGGGAGATTTGGGCCGGTCCAAGTTGTTGCAAGTGACAAGAGCCATAGAGAAAGAGGTTGAAGGTAGAAATGGGCCGGGTAGACACAAAAACCCTCAAACGGGTTATGGGTCAAACCGGAGCAGTGGGTTAGGGCCCAACAGAGGTACTGGATCTGATTGGGTGTTGGTCAAGGGAGGAAGGGAGAATGGACCTGTGGGAGGAGGCAGGAGTAATGAAAAGGGGGTGCAAGGAGATAGGCAGGCCCATGGTGATAGAAGAGGGGGTGTCCCCAGAGATAGGGGGTATACTCAATTATCTTATAATGAATTGATGGATCGTAAACAAAAAAATCTGTGTTTCAAATGCAAAGGACCCTATTCCCGTACACATCAATGCCCCGATAAACATTTAAAGGTGTTGGTAACGGATGATGATGAGGGAAGTGAAGACGAAGGCAAAATTCTGGCTGTGGAGGTAAGTGAAGAAGAAGAGGGGGTGGATGGAGAAATGAATGTGTTGAGCTTATTTCAGTTGGGCCAAAGCAAACCCCAATCCATTCAGCTCAAGGGAATTTTACAGGAGGTGCCAATAGTAATACTGGTGGATAGTGGAGCTACTCACAACTTCATTGACAAAAGATTAGTTCAGAAGATGGGCTGGCCTGCGGACAATTCAAAGAGCATGTGGATCAGATTAGGTGATGGGTCTCGGGTGCAATCTTGAGGTGTGTGTAGCAACCTGAGTATAGACATAGAAGGGGGGCAAGTAGACATTGAGGCCCAATTGTTTGATTTGGGCGGAATGGACTTAATTCTGGGAGTTGATTGGCTCAGAACCTTAGGGGATATCATCATGAATTGGAATAGTCAGTCCATGAGTTTTTGGTACAATAAGAAGTGGGTTACTTTCCATGGTTTGAATGGGAGCATTGAAACCTTAAATAAGGTCTTACGATCCACAAGAAGGAGAGAGGCAAGTTGGACCCAACAGGGGGCAATACAGGAAGGAATAGAAGCTATTCATAATCACGAGCAAGAGAAAGAACTGCGTGAGTTGTTGGAAAATTTTGTTGAGGTTTTTAAAGAACCCACTGGTCTTCCCCCCAAAAGACCAAAGGAACATACTATTAACTTGAAAGCTGGTTGTGATGCGGTTAATGTAAGGCCCTATCGTTACCCCCACCATCACAAAAATGAAATTGAGAAGCAGGTGAAGGAATTGTTGGCAACAGGCGTGATCCGGCACAGCATTAGCTCTTTCTGAAGCCCGGTTATCTTGGTTAAAAAGAAGGATGGATCTTGGAGGATGTGTATTGATTATCGTGCTCTAAACAAAGTCACAATTCCGGATAAGTTTCCAATTCCGGTCATTGAAGAATTACTTGATGAGCTTAATGGAGCTAGTGTCTTCTCAAAGCTTGATTTAAAATCCGAGTACCACCAAGTAAGGGTAAGAGAAGAAGATGTGCACAAGACGGCTTTCCGTACCCACGAAGGACATTATGAATTCTTAGTAATGCCTTTTGGGTTAATGAATGCTCCTTCTACCTTTCAAAGCCTCATGAATGAGATTTTTCGCCCTATGTTGAGAAAATTTGTGTTAGTATTTTTTGATGATATCCTTGTGTACAGTAAGGATTGGATTGCCCATATGAAACACTTAAAAGAAGTCCTTGGAGTGTTGGAGGAACAAGGGCTGGTTGCTAATAAAAAGAAGTGTCATTTTGCTCAAAACTCAATAGAATATTTGGGTCATGTTATCTCCAGACAAGGTGTTGCTGTGGATCCTAGTAAAGTGGAAAGTGTTACCAAGTGGCCTACTCCAAAGAATGTAAAAGGGGTTAGGGGATTTTTGGGTCTAACCGGTTACTATCGTAAATTCATCAAAGATTACGGTAAGGTAGCTAGACCATTGACTGAACTTACCAAGAAAGATGCATTTGGGTGGAATGAAGCAGCACAGAAAGCTTTTGAGAAGTTGAAGGAAAGCCTTACCACTGCCCCTGTTTTAGCCTTACCCGATTTCAATCAAGAGTTCTCCATTGAGTGTGATGCATCAGGAGTAGGGATTGGAGCAATTCTCATACAAAACAAGAGGCCGGTAGCTTACTTTAGCAAGGCTTTGGGGGTCAGAAACATGACAAAATCAGCATATGAGAAGGAGCTAATGGCGGTTGTGCTAGCCATACAACACTGGCGACCGTACCTAATAGGGAGACGTTTCGTGGTATCCACCGACCAGAAAGCTTAAAACAGTTGTTACAGCAGAGGATTGTCACAGCAGAACAACAAAATTGGGCAGCTAAACTCCTGGGTTTCGACTTTGAGATTGTATACAAACCCGGAAAATCGAATAAAGGGGCAGACGCTTTGTCTAGAATCCATGAAGGGGGAGAATTGAATGTAACTGCTAGCAGCCTGCAGTGGAAAGATGCAGAAATTCTTAAGGAGGAATTTGCCAAAGATGAATATTTGCAGAAGATTGTGCTTAGTTTGCAGCAGGACCCAAATTCCAAACCCGGATTTGAGTTCAAACATGGGGTACTTTTGTATGATGGAAGGTTGGTGATCTCAAATACTTCATTACTCATCCCCACTCTATTACAAGAATTCCACTCTTCTCCCAGCGGAGGGCATTCAGGTTTTTACCGGACCTATAGACGTGTAGCTGCAAACGTTTATTGGGTAGGAATGAAAAACACCATACAGCAGTTTGTGAGAAGTTGTGATATTTGCCAACGCCAAAAATATTTGGCAAGCTCTCCCGGAGGTTTATTACAACCTCTACCAATTCCGGAGCGGATTTGGGAAGATATATCTATGGACTTTATCACGGGTTTACCAAAATCCAAGGGTAGTGAAGCAATTCTCGTGGTGGTGGATAGATTATCCAAATACAGTCACTTCATCACTTTGAAGCACCCTTACACGGCCAAGACCATAGCAGAAGTTTTTGTGAAAGAGATTGTTAGGTTGCACGGAATCCCCTTATCTATCGTCAGCGATCGTGACCCAATTTTCATGAGCAATTTTTGGAAAGCCCTTTTCAAACTACAGGGTACACAGTTGAAGATGAGTACGGCGTATCATCCCGAATCAGATGGGCAGACAGAAGTGGTAAACCGCTGTTTGGAAACATATCTCAGGTGTTTTATAGGAGATCAACCCAAGACTTGGGCACATTGGATTCCATGGGCAGAGTACTGGTTCAACACTACTTATAATGCATCTACTGGTCAATCCCCCTTTGCAATCGTTTATGGGAGACCTCCCCCATCTTTAGTCCGTTGGGTACAAGGTGAGACTAGAGTAGAGGCTGTACAGAAGGAAATAATGGAGAGAGATGAAGCAATAAGGCAGCTGCGGGACCACCTCTTGCGTGCTCAAGAGAGAATGAAGCATTTTGCAGACAAAAAGAGGAGTGACAAGAGTTTTGAGATTGGTGAGTGGGTTTTTGTCAAGTTGCGGGCCCATAGACAAAAGTCAGTAGTGTCACGGATTCATGCTAAACTAGCTGCCAAGTACTACGGTCCTTATCCAGTGGTTGATCGTGTTGGAGCAGTTGCCTATCGTGTTAAGCTCCCTGACGGGTCCCGTGTTCACCCTGTATTCCATGTTTCCCTGTTAAAAAAAGCAATAGGAAAGTACAATGAGGAGGCAGAGTTACCAGATCACTTGGAAGGAGATAGAGGTACTTTCTATGAACCAGAAGATATATTAGCCAGCAGGACAATTGTGGTACAGGGAGAAGAGGTGAATCAGCTGTTGGTACAGTGGAAAGGACAGAAAGTTGAAGAAGCCACATGGGAGGATGCAGTGTCCTTGAAGAGTCAATTTCCTACCTTCAACCTTGAGGACAAGGTTGTAATTTCTGGAGGGAGTATTGTTAGGAATGCTGATTTGAATGGGCCAGAGAATGTTGACTTAGAGGGCCCAGCAGAATCATTGATCAATCATGGGACGGTGGGACCCAGGGTGTGGAAAGTTTACAGCAGAAGGGGTAGAAAAGTCACTACAGCTTGATGAGGTGACGTGGTGAAGGATAGATGAGCTTGTAACCGTTTTTGGCTAAATATAAGGAGGATGAGTGTGGTAATGATGGGTACCTTGGATTCTAAAATATTCTTCTAGAATGTGTAAGAAGCTGTGAGCTTCTTACTAGTGAGCGTAGCTCTCAGGCAGATCTAGGGTTCCCTTTTCCCCTAAATTCTGTAATTCCCTCCATTGTTTTGTTATCAATAAAGCTCATCTTATTTCCATTTGTTCTAATTTCTGCATTATTTCGTTATATTGAATTCTGGTTCCTAACAAAGCCCTGGGAGCTTGCTTTAACCCATATAAAGCTTTATTTAATTTGCAAACAAGTGTTTTATCAGTTGCCTCAAACCCAGGAGGTTGCACCATGTAAACTTCTTCCTCTAAAAACCCATTCAAAAAGGCATTATTGATGTCAAGCTGTTGTATAGGTCACCTGTTTGTGACAGCCAGAGTCAGAATAGACTCCCAACAGTGACAGGTTTTACCACTGGAGAAAAGGTTTCACTGTAGTCAAATCCATGTTTCTGATGAAACCCTTTAGCTACTAGTCGGGCCTTGTACTTGTTAATGGACCCATCAGGATTTTGCTTTAGTCTGAATACCCATTTGCAACCAATGGCTTGTCTGTTGGCAGGCAAAGGAACTAAGGTCCAAGTGTTATTAGTCATAAGAGCCTCGTACTCATTTTTCATAGCTTGAAGCCAGTCTGGTTGTTGCATAGCAGTTCTGTAATTGGACGGTTCAACATGTGTTAATAGTAGTGTAGGATGCAGTCTAGGTTGAACAATGCCTTGTTTTCCTCTAGTGGACATAGAATGAGTATTAAATTCATCTAGTGGACATAGAATGGCTTGTCTCTTGTTTTCTTGAATTTTTCATTACGAGATTCTTGTGTGAGTAATTGAGATTCGAGTTCATCTAGAGAAATTATTTCAGCTTGACTGTTTACACTAGCAACAATAGGATTAAATTCTTCAGGTAAAGCTTCAAGAACTACCTCAATTAAGTCACGATGTGGAACGGGATCACTGATAGACATGAGAGATTCAGAGATGGTGCGAATGCGTGCAATGAAATCAGCGGCGGAGCGCGAACCTTTGGTTATAGCACGAAGTTCAGATCGGAGCTGTCGCGATCTTGTTCGCATCTGTGTGTAACAGTAACTATGAACTTCTTCCCAAACTTGCCAAGAATGGCGAAGACGAACAAAGCGCGAGAGCAACGATGACGAAATCGTGGATAGAATCCATGTACAGAGCAACGAATCTTGCTCTTCCCACTCGGAGTACGCTGGATTCTCAGATCCGGATTCACGATCAGCATCGGTGAGGTAAACGGGAGGGATTTGCGGTGAGATCACATACTTCACCATTTTTGTACCTCGAAGAACTCCTTCAATCTGTTGCTTCCATTGAAGGTAGTTGGAATCGTCAAGTTTGACGGAAACGACATGCATGGACGTTTTAGCAGCTGCAGCAGTGACGCGTGAAGCTTCAGGAGGCGTAGCGGAAGACGAAGTTGTAGCCATGGCTTAGGATCGATAGAAAAAAAAGAAGCTCTATGATACCATGTTAGAAATCAGCCATGGACGAATCATAGAGAAAGCTTGAAATGAGAGAGAAGATGTAACTAACTTTGTAACTGAATTTGTTATTTCATTTCTATTTTCAATACAATGGTGATACAAGTATATATATGGTCCTTTGGACTTGTGAGCTTAGCTGGCACTACTAGATGACAGCTGTACTATGCTTTAGAGTTCTAAGCTAGTATTAACTATTACAACAGATCTTAGACTAACTTAGTTATATCTCTAATAGAAAGCTTTGGTGTTGATTGGGTGTACTGGTGAAAAGTTTATAACATTAAATGATAATATGGTGTGCTTATATGCTGGCTCTAGTTTCCATTAATAAGTATGTTTTCCTGTTTGTTGAATTCACATTTGGTATTCATTTCCTATAAACAAGTTTTTTGAATGATTTAATCATCAAGTAATTATTGTATTCGGACCCTTGTGGATTGTTGGTCTGAACTAATTTTACCTATTTTCTTGTTTCCAATTATTTGATGTACTATGTTTTGACAAATTCTGTCTCCCCTTTCAGAAATCTCGCAATCACAATCAGCTGTTGTTGGCCCATTCTCTGTTATAGGATTTGGCACCAAAATTGGCAACAACACTAAGATTTTAAATTCCGTTGTTGGAGAAGGATGTACAATCGGGTCAAATGTACACATAGAGGGATGCTATATTTGGGACAATGTCACCATAGAAGATGGGTGTAAACTTAGGTATGGCATTGTATGTGATGGGGTGATTATGAAATCAGGATCTGCTCTGGAACCTGGTGTTGTATTGTCTTTTAAGGTTTGTGTTCTGTGCTGTCTATACCATTTTAGTACCCATACTGCCATCCTTAATGTTTCTCATGTTTGGACTGCTTCTAAATTATTCACACTTCACCACAATAGTCAGGTTGCCACTAAATCTAAGTATCAAGATCTTTTAAACTGTATGCTTTACTTGATGCTCGAGAATAATTGAAGCCCTTAATTTTTTGGTTTAGTGGTTTTGTATTATTATAATATGTTAACTATTATCAGTTGCCATAATGTTCTTATGCTGTACATATATAATCTAGTGATTTATTTTCGTGTTCGATGATCTTAAGTGTATCTAAGATGTTTGTAAAATTCTTTGTGCTTGTTTATTTCTGTTTTTTTGTCATTTGATGGGAATATAGATGCATTTTTTCAGTTATTCTTTGCAAAATGTAAATATTGGGACTTTGTTTTCTTTCATGCTTCCAGGTTGCAGTTGGGCAGGAGTTTGTTGTTCCTCCTTATTCACAAGTATCTTTACTACAGCAACCGATTGAGGAAGATAGCGATGAAGAGCTTGAATATGCTGATAGTACTAGTGGTATTGTTGAACTTTCATAAAACTTTTAACTGTGCCCTATTATTATTGAATTACATTATTAGCTATCGGAAATGAGATATTATTAGCATATGAAATATTGCCTGGCGGTTAACAGTAAAAGTGAGAAAATTCTTTAGGTCCCAAAGGCAAAGCTATAGCCACCTATGATTTCTTTCCTTAGAATTGAATGAATTGGTGGCATCTAATTCTTCAAATGGGTATTTTGAGCTCGATTAGATGTTTTAGAATTAAAATAGACATGATTAATTTAATACTGATAATATTTTAAAGAGATACTCGGGTGCAGTCACCGAATCTTTTATAAATATTTTGAATTGCAATAAATATCTTTGATACTTGGCTAAATATTTCTTTCCGGCAAAGAATTTGATTATTGGGTTTTTGTTTCAGCAAAAGTTCTGAAAAATATTTTTTTCTATTTAAGTGTTTTGATCAAACTGTTGTTGATTGAGATGTAAGTTCATTGTTTGCTAATTTTGATAAGTCAGTATATTTTTTAAAGTGCAATAATCACTATCAAAACATTTTCTAACTTTGTTGGGTTGAGCACATTTTCTAACCTTGCTTTTATGGTTTGTCAAAATCCAATTTAGAGAGTTCAAAGGGTCATGCATAGTAATGTTATGTCGCCTAGGTCTATGAATGTAGTTTTTCAAAGATTAGGTTTTGTTATACAAAAAGGTTTAGCGGCGCAGCTTGTTGCCCGTCTACCTTTTGTTCAGGTGTAATTATCTTATATATAATGAAAGAGATTTTATTTAGAGAGGCTGTATAGATTTGAGTCCTTTTGATTTGAATCAAATTTAGAAAGTGCAATAGTCTTCTTCTTTCTCTAGTTACTGGGGAAAAAGTGTTTAGAAAGGTTTCCAACTTTACTGTAACAACAAATTAAGGACCTCAACTTATTTTGATTATCAATAAGTACCAAAACTTTTAAAAATATATTTATCAATTAAAAAAAGAATGGGAATTATAGGACATACTCGTATATGCCATGTATTTTGTTCATATTATAAATCATTTCAATTTATCAAGTTTGATAATTTTGCCCTTTCATCATTTAATTTATAAAAAATATTTTATAAATTACTTGGTTTTCGGGCAATCCTCCATTGAGTTGTAAGTAAATTTTATTATCTTATAAATTTGGGGATAGGTTAAATGTATATATAGCTTACAGTTACCAAATTCATTTATGCAGCTATCACCAGCACACTGGATAAGTCAGATGGAGAGAGTGATTCCGAATCATTGGATACACATTTTAACCCTGCTTCAGAGGTTTGTTCCGGAAAGCTTCTTAATATATGATGTCGACCATTGTTTAGCATTATTGCTGTCATATTGTTTCTATAACTTGATATTTAATATAATTATTATCGTCAAATATCTCTTTAGAGATGTAAGTTTTCTCGTTCCATTAACCAAATTGTAGAATTTAAGTTACATATACACAGGATAGGAGTGCCTCTAGCTTCCATCTAACTGTGTGTTTGTTGTAATTCAGCTGTTTGTTGAGTTTGTTATGTGATCCCTGTTTTTTACTTTCATCATGAGTATATTGTATATAGATTGAAATTTGAAGCTGATATATGGGAGATGTCTTCTGACTTATTAGCACTGACAAACTTCTTCGCAGTAGATTATCTTATCTGATGTTTCAAGTATCGCTGGTAGTGTATGAGCAATATATCTGGAGACTTGCTTGCCTCCTCTTAGAATTTTGGGTTGGGCCTAACTCAACCCTACAAAACTAGCTTGTAAGGTGAGGATTGCCCCCACCTATAAACATATCTTCAGGCCATCTCTCATCCAATGTGGGTCTCTTAACAACTCCAACATAGAAATTTGCTGATACTTTGTGTTTCTTGGTGAACAAGCTTGATTTCATAGTGGGTGCATGCTGTGATGAGATGTTCTGTTTAGTTACACTAAGATTTGATTGATGGAGATTTATTTTATTGGGAATTCACTGTTTCTTATTTTAATTTCTTTTATCGATCAGCTAGGTTTTGGTGGGGTTGGTTATATTTGGCCAAAATGTGAAGGAGGCCACGAGGAAGAGTGGAGGCATTCAGTGGCGCCTATTACTGAAGATAAAATTTTGGAGGCAGTGAAAGCTATGGAAAATGAACTGGAGTTAATTCTTGATGGAAATACTCTTCCACCTTCTGGGGAGCTGATACCTAATTCTATTGATTCTGATGAAGATGATAATGACGATTCAAGAGATGACTTTGACAAAGAGGTGACGATTTTGACATGCAAACTTAAACTGCTTGCATTTTGTGGATGCCATATTTTTAATTGTCCATCATTTGCAGGTTGAAGCAACTTTTCTCAGGGCTGTGCATGAAAACATAGAAGATAATCATTTGACTTTAGAAGTCAACTCTTTGAAGTATGTAATACACTTATGTCTATTATTTGAAGTTGAGTGTAACCTGCAGGATAAAAATAGCTTATGATATGCCCATAAACTATTTTTAGCTTATTTTCATATCCCCCCAAGATAGCTTATAAAAATAGCTTATGTAGATCTTACCCCTTTTCCATATTCGATTATAAAAATAGGTTATACATAATAACAGTACACAATCACTACTCAGAAAGCTAACTACAAATAAAATAAAAAAGCTAACTATACACAGTCACACATGACTCTATCGTAGACCATCTAACCTCTAATTGACCCTATCTAAATATGCTAAAGAACCAGTATTCCATTTCGTCTAGAAGCTATGCTATCTTCATTTAGAAGTTTTATCTCTACCAGTGTTCTCATTGTATGTTTTGATTGTTTTTATATGACGATGACACTTTTAATATGCATTTTCTGGGAACTAATTTGTAGAAATATTACTTTTTGCTAGGTTGTCATACAATAAGATAGCTGCTGATTGTGCTGGAGCTTTATTTTATGCAATGATGAAGCATGCTGTAGACATGCCCCATAGTTCAGCTGGTGAGCTTTCATCCATTTTTCTATTATTACATGATCTTTTTAATCATTCCCATTATTTTTTATTAGGCATAGATCATGCTTGAAAAAAAAATTTAGGCGTATTAAGTAACAAATTATGCAGAATGTTCATGTTAAATAAGTTAACTGGGTGGCTCTGTGAGGAAAGTGATGAATCAAATGTAAGATACTGAAAATTAAAAGAGATAGATCGATATCTAATAAAATATCAAGAGAAACCACTATGAGAGTATGTATAACTTGGCTGTAATTCAGTCATTTCCATTCTTTTCAAGCTTTATCTCATTGTGGAATTCTTTGAAATTTGAAAACCACTGAAAAAGAGCTTGCTCTATATGGTTTTGCTGAAATTTTTTGGTTGATGAGAAGTACATTCATTGGTGTTGGTTGTTCCATGAAGTTGACTCCTCCTAGTGGGGTAATGCTAGGTGGTTCTTGCCCACCTAGTTTTACGTTATAACATTTTGTAAATATTGTGGTCATATGTATAGTTTGTATTCTTAGTGATTGTTTTATAATTTTCTGACTGTCTTTGGGATGAATTTATCAGAGAGCTTGACTAAGAACGTTCAGGCTGTACTTACAAAATGGAAAAAGGTTCTTAAATCCTATCTGAATGATATGGACGAGCAGGTGCATCTACTAATCCTTTCTGCTTGCTGAAGTTACTCATGTTCATTTGCATAGTGTTCTTTTAATTTGAAGAATTACCGATTGCAGTATTTTATTTTTATTTTTTTCCGGAAAACATCTGTAGCCTTTTTGAGATTGTACTACACCTCTTTATTGTGATTTCATCATCATTGCCCAGTTTTCATTTTATAAGGCTTGAGGAAAATGCTATCTTTTGCAAAATTAAACATTTAATGCTGTATGTTGGCTAGGGTTGTCGGGTGTTGTTGCCTTGTTCTCATACTGATTAAATTCCTAAATCAGCCTGCAGAGAGTTCTATAGTTCTTGATTTATTTTTCTGGCAGTGTCAATAAAAATCTTTTAGATTCTATGCCGAGCATTCTTTGATTTTGGTCAATTTTCAACTGATTGTTATTGGAAAAAAATCTATTATAACATGGTACCACTTTACCAGTTTAATGAACTTGAGTTGTTAAATAAAAGATTCTTATTTGTTGAACTGTGCAAGCTTTTTTATTGTCAGTAAGTTAATTGTTCAAGTACATTATGGCCATTTGCTCAGTGCCATTCCTATTCTATTCGCTCGACTTAACAATCTGCCCTCTGCTCATACGTTCAATATTTTTGCTCCAGATTGAAGTGATTCTAAAATTTGAAGAAATGTGTTTGGAATCTGCTAAGGAGTATGCTCCATTGTTCACCAAGGTATGCTTATCTTTTACTGGTTAGGTTATTGTTTGTCTTTATTCAGTTGGTATGCATGTCCAAAAGTTTATTGAAGTATAAAGCAATATATATCTTCCATTACTTCTAAATATATTTGTATATCTTTCCTACATTAGGAAAACTATAACATGGACTCAACTTTAAACAGTGTGATATCCATCGGTCATATGGAAACGACTTATAAGATAAATCGCAACTTAAGCACCGCCTTTCTGTCAAAAGGCAGTGAGTTAACAATGTTGCGAAATGGATTTTAACAGAATTGAAGTTCCTACAAATATTTCACACTATCATACTTGATTTGTTGGCAGCAGTAGAATTATTTTGTTTTTATCAGATCTCTGATTTTCATGCTGTTTCTACAATACCATTGTAAAATGATTGGAGTCAACAGTTTCACATTCAACCACTACATTGGACTTTCTTTTCCCTCCTTTTCTTTTGACTTCTTAATTTCTTTCAGATTTTGCATTACATGTATAATGAAGACATTATAGAAGAAGATGCTATTTTGAGTTGGGAAGATGAGAAGAAAGAAGCAGACGAGTCGGATAAAGTATTTGTTAAGCAAGCCCAAGCTTTTATTCAAGTGAGTATCTTCATCTATTTTTACACACTTACAAAGCTTATGTTACTTTCTTCTTCACAGCTATCCCATGAGATGCATCAGTTTCTTATTTAAGTCATTAATTTGTGTTTTTTTCTTTCTTTCTTTAGTGGCTCAAAGAGGCTCCTGAAGAAGACGATGACGAGGATGACGACGATGACGAGGAAGAGTCGAAATAATTTTGTGAGGCTAGAAAATTTATATAATCTTCTTGGGAGCTTAAGAGAGATTTTTGTGCATTAATCTAACCTTTGAATTGAAGTGTGATTCTCTTTTGACATGTTATCCGTGGTCTTTTTAGTTACAATTCAATTTAGAAAAACACCAGTTTTGGGTCATGTATTTTATTTAATAATTGCCTTAAAAGAGAGGTAAAAAAAAAGGCTTATACAAATAGACTTTTATTATTAGAAGAAAAAGAAATATTAAGGTACGATTGTTTTCCAAAAAACATTTTTGTACTTGTGGCTTGTAGCATTTGTTTGAACTTTGAATGCGCAATTTTAATTGAACACTTCTTTTTACTAAATTTAGTTTCGATGATATGCTATTTTGGAATATTACGCCATACAGACACGATTACTTTTAATGGGAAACAGATTTGTTGTAGTTATTATGTGATACAATAGTTGATTTTGATCGTTTGATCTAAATCATAGTTGAGATCGATTAAAATTAATTTAATGAATTGATAATTTGAACCGTTGAATTGATCCAGCTCCCTTTTATTGGAACTATTTTGTGCCACAATATTGAGCAATTCATGTTCACATTGTCAATTAAAATAGAAAATATCACATTGAAACCTAAACTAAATATAGAAAATTCAATAAATATTTTCAAGTTACAAAAAGTAGAGGATTAAAACCTACTTTAGGATTTTTTTTTTAGCATTTTCTTTTATTCTCTCTCAGTGTTGCACATTGTAGATTACACATTCTGCTTCGGTTGTCCTTCTCCCTTATTCAGCTTTACACTTGCTGTTGAGGCGTTTGGTCAATCAATCTGTCTTCCTCTCTGGTCTTAGGCTCGCCCCTCCAATCATCCAATTTTTGCTACGCCTATGATCTGAATTAAATTGTCTGTTGTAACTGTGTTAACGCAATTACAATACCATCCATCTGATTTAAATGAATTGTCAATACTATTTTGATGCATATGTATTATAACCATCTAATGTGAAATTAATGGACGAGAACGATTATTGCGTGCTACTGCGTTATTTATTTATTGCAGCAAATCATGACCCCCATAAACCCTACGTATACCTATCTATATGAACACCTCTAGTTAAGTTACCTATTGTTAGAAAAATTAGACATAAAATTGCCTCAAAACAATAAATTAAACAGTAATATAAGTAAAAATAAATGACTCATAATAGAATGCAATAGAGCACAAGAAAATTCATCGAATATTGGCAGTGTATGTTGTTAATTTCTTTATAATAAAAAATATCATCCTCACATCGTGAAATTCTAGACTCTAGAGTCATCGTAGATATATAAATATATTGCACACCACCATAGGTGCATCTGAAACCATGCGGATCTAAAGTAGCATATGAACATTGAGTTAGAAAAACAAAAAGTACCATTAATACTGAGAATTAATTTTGCTGCGGCTTTTCTCGCGCGTCCTATATTTTTCCAATTTTACTCTTCTACTATATAAATAACAGATGTTATAAAAATAAAAAATTTGACATGTCCTACAGTTCTCTATTTAAGCAGAGGATTCAATTATTTACTTAAGTAGAGAACTGAATCCGCTACTTAAGTAGAGAACTGTAGAGCGGGCCAAATTTCTCATTTTTATAACGTTTGCTACTCAAGTAGCGGAAGGATAAAATTGGAAAAGCGTAAGACGCGCGAGAAACTGTTAGAGTGGCAAAAGTAAATCCCATTAATATTTGGTTCTTCTTGTATTGTGTGGTCAATATTTGGCCCTTTTCGCTCTTTCATAGTTTAACCTTCAGTTTTTAAAGGAAATAAACTATAGAAGTTGACAACATGAGAATTCTACCAAAAGATAAGTAAAATTTTATGAATAATTCTAAATAATTCATTGTTAATTGAAATTTATTAACTAGGTGATCTCAACCATTTTAATTTAGTTGATATTTGGCCATTTATTTATATGCACACACCAAGAGTAGTGTCTTTTTATAGGTTCTCAACTCCGGAGATAGTCACTTCAAAAGATGACTCAAAATCTACTATTACTTGGGAACTCCTTATAATATTATTATTATTATTTTCTTTTTACTTAGGAATGCGAACTCACCATACCTAGCATGGACTTTGGCTCTTTGTAATTTTGTATGGCTTTTCAACTCATGAGATGGTCACTTTATAGAAGATTGCTCATCCCACCCCCCCTAACTCTTTTTCACCCCCCTAAAACCCAAAATTACCCCTGAAAATTCAAAAAATTTGAACGAAAAAGTACGGATTTTGCGATCCGTGCTTTTGAAAAGTACGTATTACAAAAGCAGTGCGGAAACAATACGGATGACGTAGTCCGTACTTTTCCTTAATAAACCCAGAACATCAGTCTTTCTTCTTCACTTTCTCTTCTTCACAAACACACAATCAAAATCTCCACACGTGATCCTTGCGCGATTCCGTCCATTGGAGGCTTAAAATCAACATTGGAGTGTTGCCTAACTGCATCTACACGCATTGGAGCTCAAAATCAAGGTAAACAATAATCAACATCTTCAACAACATAATTTCAAATTAATCATAAATCAGAGATTTTTCATACATGCAATCCCAAAAACGCAGAAAATTGAGATGAAGAAAGAGGAACACAATAAAGTGATCAAAATTAGAAATTAACTTACTTGATGGAGTAGGAATTGATAATGTATATGGATTCCGGCCTCCAAAACGAATGGTTGATGCTAATTGATAAACTTGGATGCTTAGGGTTCTTATTTGTTCAAAACCCAGAAACGTTGAAATGAGAAGAGGAGTTAACGCTCTGTTTCTATTAAGGAAAAGTACGGATCTCGCGTCCCGTACTTTTTCCGCAACGGATCTTGTAGTCCGTACTTTTAAAATAGTACGTATCGCGTTTCCCGTACCAATTTTCAACGTAGGGGGTGGAAAATTCATGTAAAAATACGGCTCGCGTAGTCCGTACTTTTTTTTTAGGGGCATTTAGGGAAACTCAGGGGGTGGAAAAGAAAACCGGGGGGTGGGAAGAGCAAACTTCCACTTTATATGACTCAAAACATTTGTTTAAAGGTAAAAGTTAGTAGTTAATTTGTTAGGCATTTGTTTAAAGGAGGCAATTGTTTAGCCCAAAATTTTGGGGCTAAAGTCCTTATTTGGGTCGCTTGACCCTTGGGCTGTCCCTGATATGCCTTAATACATAATAATATGAGTATTAATTTTGGGGCAATAGGTGCATATGAAACCATGCGGATCTAAAGTAGCATATGAACATTGAGTTAAAAAAACTAAAAGTAGCATTAATATTGTGAATTACTTTTTCTTTTCGACAAGAAATATTGAGAATTACTTTTGCTCTGGGTTTTTGTAATTTTAAAGTTCAATTTGAGAGGGAAAAAAATGTTTTAAGACTTTTTCGATTATTTTAGAGATATTTATGGTTGTTTTATTTTTCCGAAAAGTTATAATGACACTATGAGCAATATGTAGAAAAATAAAAAGGAGAAGGGAAAGAAAAAAAGATACAAAAGTTTATACTAGTTCCCCTTCTAACCTAAGGGTACTCCAGTCCCCTCACACCACCATGAGAGATTTTCTACTATTAGAATTCTTGTTACAAGCAACCTTACCCCAAGGTTTTCCTAACAAAATCCTAATACAACACAAGATAGCAACCCACTATCTTTAACAACAAGAATCTTCACCAAACCCTATGGTGAAATTCTCATATAATACAAGATAACACCCCACTATCTTAAACAATATTTATCAACAAAAATGAAGAGAATTTACAAACAAGAATGAAGAATAATATTGTATGGCTGTTATCAAATCAATATCACTTTCAAAAGAATATAACTTAATGCTCAGAAACCTTTTTGGATGTGAAAATGTAATCAAGGTTCATAAAAAAAGATGTTTGAAAGTTTATGAGAAAAGTAATATTATTACTTAGAATTTTTTGAGAATGTAAAAGTTAATTATAATGATCACAAATATATTTATAGAGGCTTTAGAAAATGTCCATGAAGCAAGGCTTCTTCAAAAAATCTTATGATAAAAAGTTATGTTTGAAAAATCACAATAGTTCATAAAAAATTCAATTAAGCATTCTGTCAAGGATATATTAAATCGGTTGCTACGCACGGACGATTTAAAAGATGCAGCCAATCAGCATTGCAACGGTCAACCAATTTCAATTTCAAACAGCACCAACAATTTTAAAATCCGCTGAACTTGATATGCGATTTAAAAAGCGCATACAACTTTTCTTAAAAATCAACTTTTTATATTTTTAAAAGCTTGCTTCATATGGACTTTTATATTTAACTTAGAAATTTATTTGTAATTAATTTTTAAAATACTTTCTGAGCATTCTAAGTTATATAATTGTTAAAAGTGATAAATCAAAGATAAAGACCATACTTACAAATAATTTAATTAATAAGCTTAATTTTTGGTCTTCATCTTGTGTTCTCATCTTGAGCTTCCATAAGCTTTATTATTTTGTGATGTGAGTTTGTTATCATCCAAACCCAGCCAAGTTCAAGAATGAAATCTTCTTCACAGTTTTCTCGCGTACCCTACATTTTTCCAATTTTACCCTTCAGTTTCTCACTTTTATAATGTCTGCTACTTAAGTAGCGGAAAGATAAAATTGAAAAAGCGTGCGTAGGGCGTGCGAGAAACTGTTAGAGTAACAAAAGTAAATCCCATTAATATTTGGTGCTTCTTGTAATGTGTGATCGATATTTGGCCCTTTTTGCTCTTTAACAGTTTAACCTTCAATTTTTAAAGGAAATAAACTATAGAAGTTGTGAGTTCTACCAAAAGATAAGTAAAATTCTATGAATAATTGTTTTTACCATGACTCAAATAAGGGTCGGTTTCAACTATTTTGAAGTCCGACATTCAATATTAAAAATATTTTCTTTAATAAAAAGATGCGCCCCGAATGTATAATCCAGTGTAGTAAAGAGTTGGACGAAGGAATTAAGAAGAAAGTTCAGGGTTCAATTACTAACATTAATAACGTGAAAAATAGTCATACTTGTAACTAGCATACAAAATAGTAATAGTAATACTACTAGTCAATAAAAATAAAATACTTTCTTAGCTATTTAAAAAAATCCTTTCTAGCCATTTTTAAAGTAACCTCAAAACTCCCTTCTAGCGGTTTTTTGGAGTAACATCATCAATCAAATTAAATCTTCGTATTATATTTGTTTTTGTTCACTTTATGTTTTTTTTAAGCTTGACTCTATTTTGAATTGAACCTTTCAAATTGTTTTTTTAATAAAGACTGATTGAAAAAATAGTGGAGTTTTATTATTTTTAAACTATTCTTTTTCATATGTTTTTAGAGATCTATACCATATAATTTTTTTAGGTCCAAAAACTAGAAATCCAATTATATAACAGACTTTGCACATGCTTATAACCAGCTTTAACTCGAACTTATTCTTCTAAATAATTCATTGTTAATTGAACTTTATTAACTAGGTGATCTCAACCATTTTAATTTAGTTGATATTTGGCTATATTTATTTATTTATGTGCACACACCAAGAGTAGTGTCTTTTTATAGGTTCTCAACTCTTGAGATAGTCACTTCACAGATGACTCAAAATCTAATCAACTTAAACTTGACGTGTGAGATGCTCTCTTTTTTACTTCGGAACTCCTTATAATATTACTATTAATATTACTTGAGATGCTCTCTTTTTTACTTTGGCTCTTTATAATTTGGTATGGCTTTTCAACTCGTGAGATGGTCACTTTAATTTAGATGACTCAAAACATTTGTTTATAGGTAAAAGTTACTAGTTAATTTGTTAGGGAGGAGAAGTTTGTTTATTAGCAGTAGTGGTCGAATCTTGGATATCCTAAGTAACATTTATTCAATTTGTCCTAATTCATACCACTGAGTAACTCATTTTATACAAATAATTTGGCTGAATAGAAATGCTAACATGGCACAAATTCAAATATTTATTTTTTAGGCATTCTTACAAAAAATTAAAAAAAATTAGAAAGAAACGCATTAAAATGATATTGATTGATATGGTAAATTTTTTATATGTGTGTGCCTAAATTTAATATCCAAATATTTATGCCTAAATAAGACTTTCTCTTAACTGAAATATGAGTGGATATGAGTGTTTTATTACTCATCTCATATTTGATATCTTTGACTTCCGGTAAAAAGTAGATTTGTTGAGATCTATGAGGACCAAGTCCAAGGGTCAAATAACTCAAGAGTTTTAGGTTCCAAAATTTTGGACCAAAAATACATGAACTAACATAGTTAATTAGATGTCTAAAATAATTTTTATTGTGAGGCCTTATAAAACAAGGCAAAAATTACATACGACTTTATGAAAAACAAATAAAAAAATTTAAATATTATTAAGGTCGATGGTTGAACTTATGTGTAAGAGAATTTGCAGCTTTTAATTTTACCAATTTAACTAAAGAAATATTTGAAATTTAACTGTCGTATTATGTATTTATAACCAAATGAAATTTTTTTGAGGCATTTTTTAGCCCAAAATTTTGGGGCTAAAGTCTTTATTTGGGTCGCTTGACCCTTGGAATGTCCCTGATATGACTTACTACATAATAATATGTGTATTACTTTTCGCACTCCTTGTATTTTCTCACACACCCCCTGAAACTATCATAATAACTTTCTCGCTATCTAGAAAGCGAGCATTGTTCACACTCTAAGTAGCGAGTGAAAATATTTTATACTTAAACTCAACGTCTGCGCCCCCATGAAAGAAAAAAATCATGAAAAAAAAAGAATTTGCATTCTAGAATGCAAATTGAGTTTGCTATCTAGAAAGATAACTCATTTTTAATGATTTTTTCATTCATGGGGGGCGCAAACGTTCAGTTTGAGTATAAAATATTGTCAATCGCTACTTAGAGTGCGAACTGGAACAAAGTTCGCTACTTAGAGAGCGAACGGAAACACAATTCTCTATTTAGAGTGCAAACTCAATTTACACATTTACACAGTAACTAGTGAACTTTATAAAAATATGTTCATAATCTTATATTTTATTTTAATTTGCCACTGGAGCTAGCTGTTGTGACATTATCGACTACACACACACCGTAAAGATAATTTTTGTTACTTTATTTGATATTACCAAGTTTACATTTATATTTACAATAGACATGTATCAAGGCTACATTAATAGTTGATAAGTTTGACAAAAAATAAGAAATTAGGTGAATGAACGATTCACCCTTTAATTTGCGAACTATGTTTAATTCAAAGTTATTTCACGGGAGATGAGAGAAGGGTGTCAAGGACAAACAAATTTGATTTTTATAAGGTTCACATTCTAGAATGCGGACTCAGTTTGCAATTTGCTATCTAGAAAGCAAACTCTGTTTTTCTCAATTTTTGCTATTTACACATTCGCTTTCTATGTAGCGAAAGAGGTCAATTGGAAATAATAGGGGGTGAGTGAGTTTAACGGGGGGTACGAAAAGTAAATCCTTAATAATATTCTTCCAAAATATCAAAAACTTCTTTTACTTAGAGATTCATAAGAAGAAATTTATTCGAATACTTTGAAATGTAAAATTATTTATAGTCACAAGAACATCAATATTCTCCAACATATAAGTCTTTTCAATTGATAAAGTTATTAAACCATTCAATTTCTCCCGTGACATTGATGATCTCAACATATTTTACTATTTTTTTAGGTACAAAACCTATTCTACTATTTATGTTGTTGGTTTTAACCGTTGCCAATGGTGGCAACTTGCCTTGAGGAATTATTGAGAGTTTTCAATCGATATAATTGTTATTGATAATTGAATGAAGAAGTGATCATTCAATGAATTGAATGAATGCTTCGTGTGAAGGAGTCAAAGCGAAGGAGTGCTGCAACGTTTCTTTTACTGAGGTATGTTATTGTCTTAGGCTTAGGCCTTAGGTCGTGGCATTCCTCACCTAATGAACTAACTTTCAAAGTTAAATTAATCCAAATTCTTTTTATGAGAATATCCTTGATTGTATATAATATGATAAAAAGTATACTTCATCCGTCTCAAAATATAAACAAAAATGAGTTAAAGAATCTTGATATATTTAGTTTAAAATTTGGACCAAATACATTTAATTTTTGTTGACTAATTTTTACTTATATTTTAAGACAAATGGAATATATATATATATATAGTTTACATTCCACATATTTGTTGTCACTTATTCACTTTGAAACATGAAATGTTCAAATTAAAATATTTTTGTGTATCATTTTCAATTACCAATATCTTGATTTTGAAGACTTGTGATTTCAATAAATCAATCTCTACAATAGAGGCAAAACTAGTAAACCCAAAAGCATATATAAATAGGTTTTAAGCATATCTTCTAATTAATCTTTTAGTATCTTGGTAAAAAGAATGATTTGGTCGCATTACATGAGACAAATAATTCTGTGGAAGAACATGCAAGGTTCAATGTATATGAAGATACGAGATGTTATTTTATGTATGCATGTATTAAATTAAACAAAAGAATTATCACCACCTTTCATGAGCTCCAATTGAAAAGCTAAAAACATAAATCAATTATTTTTTCCAATTTTGAAGCATACCCAAAAAGTGATGGTTTTAGGTAAATGATAAGTGCTAATAAAAAAATTAATTGTTTAATAATCCTACTTGCTTTTGAAAGCATAAATAGTGTCTGGAATTGTGTACCAATTTAGAAGAAAAATATATAGTGGGTTTATTAAGTATATAGATTAAACCTAGTAATTTCCTAATTAGCATAAATTTTTGTCTTTGTGGATTATTTATATGTATATTAATTGAGCATACTCTGGCCAACTCCGAAAGCTTATCAAATACAATTCCACTAATCAAGTGCTACTATTAATAAAATTAAACAACCAAGTATACTCTTGCTCTGACACAAATGTTAAATATGCATGATTAGTTAGAAATAAAATAATAGATTCCATAATAATGTATAGAAGATGGATTTCACCCAAAAAGAAAAGCAAACCAAAGGCAAATCCACAATATCATAATCACAACTAGATCCTGATTCTAGAGCTTAAATTAATAAGCTAGTTTGGGAAAACATATGACCTATAGAGATTAAAAAAGTCAAATCTAACAAAGCAATTGGATTCAATTCTTTATATTTATTGGAATATAACTTGAGTTTGATTTAAAGTGAGAATAATTTTTTATCAGATTTTATTTATCTGATACTCAGATCTGACCCACACCCATGTGTTGGGTATGTGACGGTATCATACCTCAAAATTTTGGAGGCCCTATAATAATATATATTATCAACGTTTGTAAAATATTGGATGTACATCAATAGATTAGTGACAGACTATAATATTTTTGTGTGTAAGATCATAGATCAAAAATTCCCACAGTATCATTATTTCTCTCTGTAATTTTAGTTCTAGCCATTTTAAATTAAATTAAAACCGATAATTTTTTTTTTTGAAAAACCTAAGAATTGAAACCATACATGTAGAATTCATTCACAAACTCAGCCACTAGATCATTTCAATCTTTGCATCAAATATAATTCTAGATTAAGATGTCTCTTTTTGATGTTATATACAATGATAATTATTTTTTATGTTGATCTACAATTTGAATAGAGGACTATTTTTTAAATGATTAGGATAAAAGATTGTGTACATTTATAAAGGACCTGTGCACATTTATAAAGGACCAATTTGAGAAGAAAAAAAATGAAGGACGAATATGTTGCAAATAAATAAGATAAAAAAAATTTAGTGTATTTTTTCCTCTTTTATATTAAAGTGTGGAGATTCCCCCCACTGTTTTTCCAATAAGTTAAGAGTATCCAAGTATCAGGAAGTGAGTAAACATCCCAACTATATGTTGACACCCCTAAACACATTTACAAGGGGGGACTTGACCTGATTCCCCCTACTTATAAACATATCCTTATGTAATCATCTCTTATCTAATGTGAGACTTTTAACATATTTTCTTGCGTTCAGCACTGTTGAGCGCCCAATACTGTTAAACTTGAGTGCAGATATATTGTAATAACTAAATATTGTTTATTAAAACTGTCAAGAAAATAAAACTTTATTTATTGAATTTTTATTACTCATAATAGTGAATATTGTTTTTTTTTTGTGAAAAAATGTGAAAATTAGTATAGTGGTTATAAACAACAAAATTATCATTTTTATCTAATGAAATTATTTTCTCTTAAATATAATAATCGTCAAATAATATTTTGATTCATAAAAATGATCGTTAATTTATTATTTTAAAGACCAAGTGTATCCATACATTAAATTTTTTTAATTTACCATAGAAGTTTTCTTTTAATTCACTTGCTACACACATATTATTATTTTAAGGTATATAATTAAATTTTTTGATGATCAACTTTGTGTTTATTATAACTTAAATCTTTATATGCAATATAATTTTCATATTTAAATTATATATTATAATTTTTTTAGTGGTTCATCCGTGTATTTTTTTACTGGTTCTACCGATGTGGCTCAATAGCAAAAACCTAATAGCAGGTTTAATATCATCTTTAAATTTGAGTTGAGTCTAATTCAACTCTATAAAATTGCTTTAAGATGAAAATTGCATTTACTTATAAAACTCATGTTCCTACCTTCTCACAAAAATGGAATATAAAATTCTATAACTGAAGCACAATATATTAGTACCTTTCACTTATAGGGGAAAAACACTATAAAAAAAATAATAATAAAAAAACTTAAGGTAAAATGTCATGGTAGTGAAAAAAAAAAAAAAAAGTGACCAAAATTTTCATGAGCAGATTCTCTATGGTAACATAAGATTAGTACACACAATTAAATGGTCCAAATTATTATTATGTACCATTTGGCCTATAGCTATGTTGGACTTTTTTACTCAATATATAAAAAAAGTTAGGCCAAATAGATTTTTAAGAAGTTTTTTATTAAAAAATGTTATTAAATTTTTATGAGTAAAATATATAGATAAAAAACTTTTGAAGTTAAAAAACAACAATTATCAAACAGTTTTAATTTTTTCTAAAATCTTTTATTTTCACTTTCAAATACTCCCTCCGTTTCTTTTTAATTGTCTTTTATTATCATATTTAACGTTTCTATTTAATTGTCCTTTTTATATTTTATGGGTATGATCTGTCAATTATACCCTTGTCAATTGCTCTTATTTTTTTTCATAAAACCAATTAATGCTATATATTTGAAAAACTAAATCTTTTTAAAAAAATAAAAATTTTGTTGGTACATAACATATTAAATTTTGTTTTTTTTTTGTATATAATATATTAAATTTATTGGAAAGAGAAAGTGTGGGCAAAAAAATAGGAATTTATTGGGGATTAAAACGAGGGTATAATAGGAAGATAACGTACAAAAATACACTTCCTTAATTTGGTGTTATCATTCTAAAAAGACAATTAAAAAAAAACGGAGAAAGTAATTTTTAAAATCTAAAAAAGTCAGGTCAAAGTAATACCCAGAGTACCTCTTTACGGGGAAAAGGCCACATGAGAGAATCCTGGCCAAAATTTTCCCTTGGTGCGTAGATTTATGTCTGAACTCGTGCACAACTATATGCTATTTCATTTTTGGATTATAATCTACCTAGCTTTATTAATTGTGGATGCCACGAATGAACTTTGTTAAAAGTATTGTATAACTTACATACAACGATTCAGGCATTAAGAACAGAACAGATGACGTGTTTGATTCCCCTCTTTTGTTACCAACAAGTACAATCAAGCAAATATTAAATAGTATTAGTATTAATTAAATATTATTAGTATCAATTAAGAAGAGGGGTTACTTTGATTAAAAAATAAATAAAGAAGAGGGGTTACTTTCATACCTCTAATAATAAAATATCACAATTGGTTACTGAGTTGGTGCGGCGCATTCAAAAGCTTTTGAATCTTTTTTCACATATACAGTATGAGATATTTTTTGGGCACTTCCTGTATTTCTCGCACACCTTTTTAATTTACTATTTTATTTTTTCACTATTTATGTAGTCGATATTATAAAAATGAGAAATTTGAAAAAAAATACCCCTTAACATGAAATATTTAAGTATTAGATGTTATAAAAATGAGAAATTTGAGAGAAAAAAATATTCTATAACATAAATTTTTCAAGATTTTACATATCTGTTACTTAAGTAGTGAACGTTATAAAAATGAAAAATTTGAGAAAAAAACACTCCGTAACATAAAAGTTTCGCAATTTTACACGTCGCTATTTAAATAGCAAATTAAGTTCTTAGAACATAATATTGATGTGCAAGGGAAGAAACCTAGCCTCATTTTATAGAAAGAGATGTTCTTAGAACAATTAATAATGATGTAATTTTAGCTAATTTTTAAAAAATAGATGATTGGCTATTTTCTTTGTAAATTTGGTTGTTACGGCTATTTTTAGTAAAACTTTTAGTAAATTTAATATAATTTAGTTCTTGAACCAAAAATATTTGCACCACTAATAATTTATGTCTGAATCCGCCCTAATTGTAGTGAATTTCATAATATTTTATTTGATGATATTTTCAAGATTTATATGTCTAAAATTGTTTGCTTAGTTCTTTAGTTTTTCTTTATTGAATTTTGCCCTATTTAATGCCAAAAAAATTGTTTATGTTCCTTTGTTTTTTGTAGAATATAATAAATATGAATAATTTTCTATACCATTTGCACGTGGGTATTTGGGTAAGAATAAAAATATTTCAGTATGGTATTTTTTCTATATATAATTACAATATAAATTGTCAATAAGATTTAGTTCAAATATGAAATAACAATATCGATATTGTTATATCATACATCTTCATTCAAATATATTTAATAGTTGTATGTGTTAGTTTCAGTGATACTCAAACATTTATTTATTTGGCGACAGCAAATATAATTTTGTTTCTTTTCTTAATCATATGGTAGATATTGTAATTTTATTTGGTAACTCATTTTGGATGATTATAAAATGAAATTCAAGTGAATGGACTAGGTTCCATGATAACGGGCCTTACTAAAAATGTGAATGAATTTTGCTCTTCTACTGCACCTTATTGCTCCTAGACCCCCCCTCCTCGGTTCTTACCAAAATATTCTAAGGTCGTTTTGAATCATAGGATCTGAAATAGTGTAATTTCAAAAATCAGGATCCAAAGTGATCATCTTTTTTTTTTTTAATGTTTCGGAGGTTAGGATCCAAAAATGCTTAGTATCGGAATGTAACTTATAAACTGGGTTTTTATATTACAGCTGGTGGTAACTGTACTTTTAGTTCCACTCTTACACTCAATCTCAACTCATACGAAGATTAAGCATTTTTTTGACTTTTTTGAGGCTTCAAATTAACATTTCTTCACCCATATTGAATCAACATTTTTTTGATGTTTTTGACGTTTTTTTGACGTTTTTGAGGATATCTACATTCATATTGAGTCATAGAATAGATAATGTGCTATTTAAACGGTTTACTTTTTGAATTTTTTACCATTTCTATCTAACTGTTTAACTTAAAATAAAAAATTATTTTAGAAGCTAGAATCCGAATTGGCTTCGGAAGTTACGTTACAAACTAGCCTGCTATATAGACTTGTGCGATTTCCTAACTTTTAATGCTTGTATTGGTTGATATAGGTAGTTGTAGGAATGGTTGAACCTTCGGTTGATTTAAAACTAGAGATTGATGAATCCGACATTTTTGAACTTGAGATTGTTAAACCCTCTCAACAGTGATTGTTAACATCGTCGATTACTTTCTTACATCTGAAAAGTATAAGGTTCACGATGAGTTGATCAATTGGTGTCACGTTGAGGCTGTAAAAGCTGGATTTACTATTGTTATTGAGAAATCAGATAACAGTTATGGGCGAAGGAAACATTTTTTTATTGGGTTGTGAAAGAGGTGATGTGTACAAAGAAGTGAAAATAAAGTTAAAGAAAGAAGACACATCAACGAGGAAATGCGAGTGTCCGTTCTGGCTGCGAGGTTACTTTTTGGCATCACGGGAATGAAGTCTAAGTGTTGTGTGTGGTGAACATAAGCATAAATTGGGGGAAAAAGAGATAGAAAATCATATTCTTGTTGGACGTTTAAAACCGAAGGAGAAGGAGTTTGTCCATGTGATGTCAAGTAATTTGGTGCCCCTTAGGAATATTTTGTCTACATTGAAAGATCAAAGTAAAGAAAGTAAGACTGCAATTACCAAGTCTACAATTTGTGTCAAAGATATAAACATGTTGTTAGAGGTGAAAGGTTAAAAATGCAACAACTCTTGAAGCGTCTTGAAGATCACAAATATTTTTACAAGTTTAGAACTTTTGGTGAGTCTACAACTGTACAAGATATTTTTTGAGCACATCCAGATAGTGTGAAATTGGTTAACACTTTTTCTACTGTTCTGTTGATGGGTTCGATGAGAAAAACGAATAGGTTGTTTCAATCTATTTAATTCATTCTTTATAGCACGGCGAATTAACAGAAAAATAGTTAAGACCAATGACTTGGCTATAAACCCTATTTGTTAATCAACACCCTAATGTCTTAGTCAAGTCCGAAATTATGAAAGAATATTAAAGTACATTAATTCTAAAGTCACAATCAAAAGTCCAATATGTCTATCTAAACTACGTGATTGCACAATTATCTCAATTTCAATACCAAAAGGAAGGGTTAGAACTAATTCGGTATATTGATCAATTCATGAATACATATACTATTGAAAAGCATTAAACACATGATAATTGAATAAATATAAAGACTGGATTGCAATAATATATTCCTCTTAAATTACATGGTTCCTATAGATCCAAGGAAGATCGTCTAACAACCTAACCTAAGGGGTTTAGCTACTCATAGTAATAAAAATCATAACAAAAGAGTTTTGTGAATTATAGATGAATAGCAAAGAAATTTGGAGCTCGAATGTGTTTCCAATGATGAAAATTGATCATACCTGTGATTAGAGAGGTTGAGTGGCCACAAAAAAGTCTGTCGTTGAGAAATCCACGGGGGGGTTGTACCTGCAGGCGCTCTGATGCTTAAGTTAGTTCAGAGAAGGTACAAGTTTAAGAGTGAGAGTAGAATGAATAGAATATCTGACCCTCTTGTAGATGAGGTTTTTATACTCCCTCAGTGCTGGGCCAAAGGTCTTCCTAATGGGTCGTGTTAAATGGTCCACTAAGGATGAGTCCAGGATCTCTCCTTGGATGGAGGGAGAAGTCGTTACCGACCCTCATCCTGGGTCAAAATCGTTCCACCCATTGCTGGTAGTGGATAAACCTTGGTGTTGACGTGTCCTCGGATGAGGGGCGACATGTTTGCCCTGATTGGATTATGGTCTTGCTCCTTTGGGCCGTCCCCGACGTCCTAGTGTCTTGAGCCATGCTCGACGCTGGCCAGGTTTAGGCCCAGTCCAAAACAAAAACTAAGTTCCTTTGACCTTTAAGAAGTCCATAACTGTTTTGCTCTCTCAATTTTTGTGTGTACAATTCGTATAACTTGATTACTTATTTATCGAGGAAAAAAAGCGTTCAAACTCGTGTAAAATCGTGGCACGATGGCTCTGAATTTGCAAAAAAAAAAAATTGGAAATTTTCCATCGTTGCACAGTGGCCCTTGGCCGAAATACCTATTTTTCATATTTTTTACTTTTTTTGTGTTTTATCTTCAAACTCTTGACTTATCTTCAAATAGGCTAAAATTCTTAAGTATATTGATTCAGAGAGAGAAAGCGATTGGATCTTTTCGGTTCATCTAACTACTATTATCTTGGTAGTTCATGCATGTTAACAAAGTTACAACTTTAGTTTCACGATTCGATTAAAAAAAGTAATTATGTTCAATCTCTTGGTAACATAATCCTCTCGCTGGATCATAACTCCCTAATCTCTTAGGTGATTTATGATCAATTGAGGTTTTGAAACTTTAACCTTTGAATTCTCAATTAACGATTCGAAATCTCTTAAGTAACGGTTAATTGAATAACTATTTCTAGATCGATGATTTATTCCTATTCTCATAGTAAAATAAATAATTGGACTCATCACACAAGTGATCAATTTATATAAAGCATTAGGAACAAGGAATAATATGTCATATGAGACTACATGATTCAAGAATAATAGCAATTAGAATCCCCTAGGATCCAATCAAGAAGTTTAGTTACTCATAATTAAATCAATAACATAACATAGAGTAATAGAATTCATTACAAGTAAGATTGGAAGGTGTTTCCACACTTGAAACCTTGCTTGAGCAATTCTGGAATCGCCTCTGAAAAGTATTTTTCTCGCCGTAAACTTCTGTAATCCTTATTTTTCTCTTAAGTATTTTTCTGGAATATGCATTTCTTTTCTTCATGAAAGTTGTAGCTCTTGATCTTAGCTTTCATTTTCCGCAAGTCACGTCTCATTCCGAGTTACGGAACTCTAGATATGGTCAAAATACCGGACATACGTCATGATGTAAATTGTGCTTTTCTTCAATTTACTTGTGCTTCAAGCCAACTTGTAACGATGCTATTTTCTTTTTATTTCATTGCAGAAAACGTTATAAAGCTACCTAAAATGCCTTGAAATATGGTTAGGAGCATAGTAATGACACGGAGTCATCATATATATGTACCGTGTAATTCTATCTAAAAACTACCATAATAATATAAAATTACTGTTAAACTATAATATGACGGATTGTCATCAGTTACAAACTAAATTTTGAATTCTGCTTAAAAAATAGGTCTATATTTAATAGTTTAAATAGATCGTCAGTGAGGAAAACCTATGGGAAGAAAGACTACTAACTAAGTGGAAAAAAAAAGTTTGTTAAAAAAATTGGTAAAAAAAGAATGATTAAATAATTGGACTTGTTGGTGATCGGAAAGTTCCACCCGCCTAAGATAGAATATATTATTTAATATTGAGTTTGTATTGTTTAACATTGTAAGATCTAATTATGTTTAAAAATGCCTTTAATTTTGTTGTTGTTAATTTTAAAGAGCCTCATTTCAAAAATCTTTACATTTTATTAAATAATATAATTTCAATCAGTTAATTCATATATTATGCGTTTTTATATCAATTACTCACTATTTTTTTCAAGAGTTTAATTGTTATGCACTGTCGGTGTAAAATTATTTTACACATGCAATCAATAAGAGTGATTTAAACTTCCATGTCATATAAAGATAGTGGGGTGAAGTGGGATGATGTGGCGGAATACATGGTTGTTATTGATTGACAGTGTAAAATTATTTTACACTGTGAGTGCATACAAATTAAATCCTTTTTTCAAATAGAGTTTTAATTAAAACGAGGGAAAAAATGTATAATTAAAGAAAGGAAAAAATAAAATCACATAGGATACAGAAACTGAGTCCCCCCACACTTTACCTTATACCACGTTTCCTTTTTATTTAATATAATATTGGTGTCCTTTTCAAAAACAAATATTTTATTCATTCTTTAGTTTTATTTATATTTTATTCTGTCCAATTTTGAGTGCTGATTAACCATTGAAAAATTAAACTATACTCTATGAACTATGAAATCAGCACACATAGTATCTTTCTCTTTATATTCATTTTACCTTTTTTGAAAAAATGGAAAAAAATAATATAAAAAATGACAATGATAGTTGTGAGTTAGATAATGAATTAATGATAATGTTGATGATGACATATCTTATATAATATTAATTCTCTAAGGGTATTTTAATCCCTAAACACACACCTTATTTTACTTAACTTAATCACTTATTTTCCTAACAAAAAATATGGAGTGTGTCTTCACGTTTGATCCTTCTTAATGGCTTCATTTCCTCATTTCAAGTTTTTCATACATTAACTGCAGAATGGATTAGAGTTAGATTATATACTAATAAACTCAATTATGTCTTAAGTGGATGGCTTTACATATTCTCTTTGCAAAATGGTCTTTTTTTCTTAATCTTGGCATGTTTGTGTGTTAACCTCTCAACACTAATCAACCTCATGATGTGAAGTCTTCTAGGTAAGCATCTTTTATAACATCTTTATTTTCAACATCCTTAACTTTCTTTTTTTTGTCTAGCTCTAATAATCTAGAGTTCGATGTAGAGTTAAGTAAAGTCTGACCAAAGATTGTTTCAGTCAAAGTTCGAACTATATAGTACCGTACTCCTGATCGAGGTTGTACCGTACTCCTGATTATTAGTTTTCATGGCCGAAGTATATATTTTTTTTTTTAAAAATGAGAAATTTTCATTTACCATAGAAATGGAAATGATTGGTAAACCAGTGTCTTTAAATATGTTTAGTCTTTTGTTACAATAATCTTTGGTTAAGTTTAAGATATTTCTTGTTTAAAAAAAAAAGATATTTCTATAATTAACCATGGTTAGCACATCACATAAACTGTTTTATACTTTCTTATTAATGCATGGAGTTTCTTGTTCTTTATAACATATGAAATTTTAATATAATTAGAGTAAATCTTAAATATTGCTCATACTTTAACCATTTTTTGTTTGTCTACAATTACAGATAATTAGCAATAAGGTGTAAACTTTGAAGCCTTTTTTTGATCATCAAAACATTCAGAAAAAAAAAAGAAGAAAGAAAGAAAAAAAAAATTACATAGAAGTTATAGTATGTCTAGAAAAAGATCATTACCTTTCATTGGTTCCTCCAATGAAAATTTGAGGATTCCAGAATTGTTACTTTATAGTGACAAGAATGGTTCCTCATTAGCCTCAGGTCATGAACTAAAGGATGCAGATTATGTTCTACCATGTCTCAGTGATGAGATAGAGACAATGATATTGTCAAGGTTTCCAATATCAAAACATTGGAAATTATGTTGCTTGAACAACAAGTATTTGAATTTAATGAAAAGTGGTGAAATTTATAAGATAAGGAGAATGATAGGATTGAAAGAAGCAAAAGTTTTTATGTTAGCAAGTGGTGAAAGGAATTGGTGTGTATTTGATGGTGGATTCAAGTCATGCAAGAAACTACCTATTATTCCATCTGATTACAAATTTGAATTTGCTGGTAAAGAATCATTTTCAGCTGGCACACATTTGTTTGTTTCAGGTATTATTAATGTTTCTGCAAATGTCTAACATGAACATAATTTTGAGTGATTAATGCTTTTATTCGTTGAATGACTTGAATGTGTCAAACAGTGTCACGATAGTCTCTGAATGTATCAGAATTACAAAAGTATATATGAGTGTGTTTTTTATTAATTAGTTTTGTCTTCATATATGTGTCGACATCTTTCGTCGGTTGGCTTGGTCTTTAGATATTTATCTTTTCATCGGTTGGCTTGGTCTTTATGATAGATTCAAAGACTACACTGACACACATAGTCTCACATATTTAGGAATCCAAATGTTAGTTTACTTGAATTTGAGTCATTAGTCATTTTAGTCTTTCAATGTGTGAAATATAGTCACCACCATAGCCCAAATTTATCGAAATTTTAAAAATATACCTTAATATGTGTCTTATATTAGTCCGATTGGTCCTCGTATGAGTCTATCATTGGTAAGTTTGCTCTTCAGATGCATCTTTTGTTAGTTTGATCCATGCATGAAATTACTAACATAAGACACACTTAGGAATGTTTTTACAATTTTCACATATTCAAGTCTCACATATTTGAGTACCAAAATGACAATTTACTCACATAATTGAGTAATTAGTCATTTTAGCCGTTGAATGTGTGAAATAGTGTTAATTAATATATGGTCCTCACTCCTCACAATATCGAAATTATAAAAATATACCTGAATGTATCTTTTATTGTTCAATTTGATCCTCTTTGTCTTTCGTAGGTTATTTTGGTCCCTGTTAGTATATCTTTCATTAGTCAGTTAGGTCTATACGTAAATTATAGCACCCTCAGAGATGTTTTTGTAATTTCCATTCGTAGACTATAAAGACACAACCTCGCACAATTTGGGACTAAAATGACGATTAACTCTCATAATTTTACATTTTTTATAATGAATTTTTTTTTTACTAATTTAATTTTTTAATAAAAATCAATTAACAGGTATGGAGATGGATGGAGCAGTTATTTGGAGGTATGAGCTAACAACAAATGAATGGTTTAAAGGTCCATCAATGATAACACCAAGGTGTCGTTTTGCATCAGCTTCATATGACACTTTTGCTTATGTTGCTGGTGGACTTGAAACTGAAAATTGTATTGAAGATCTAAATTCAGCTGAAAAATACAATTCACAAAACCAAACATGGCAAAAACTTCCAAACATGAACAAAAAGAGAAAATCTTGTTCAGGTTGTTACTTGGACAACAAGTTTTATGTGATTGGAGGACAAGATGAGCAAAACAATGATCTAACATGTGGCGAATTCTTCGATGAAATGACCAACAAATGGTATTTGATTCCAAACATGTTGAAAGATATTGTTCTTTCGAATACGAGATCGCCACTTATAGCTGTTGTTAACAATGAATTGTACACACTTGATGCTTCATCAAATGAGGTTAAAGTTTATGTGAAAGGTACGAATTCGTGGAAGAAATTAGGGTTTGTTCATGTTCGAGACAATAAACAAGTTGATTATGGTGTGGCATTCAAATCTTTGGGAAATGAATTGCTTGTTATTGGTACTACTTCTAACTCTTGTTATACTTGTTTGCCTCATCCTGATTTGGAGGTTTTGGAATGGAAGCAAATTGTGTGTGGTAGTGGAAATCTTAATCCTTTTATTCACAATTGTGCTGTGATTTTAGCTTGAAAAGTTTGAAGTTCATGGAATAAGTAGATTTTCTTGGAAATGAAACTCTATGAAAATAAAGGAAGAAAAAGTTGAAGGTTTCATGTGGAGTTTTTTTTTGTGTGTGTTTTTTTTATGAATAAAAAAACTTAGCCGAGATGGGTCTCCAAAGGCTTACTAGGGTTAAGAAAAGTCTGAAGGTTAAGAGAATGATGACAAAAATATTTACTTATAATTCATCACATCAACGAGATCCTCACATCAGTAGAGATATTCAAACTCGGGTCCTTATGAAATTTCTACGGTGAATTCTTACCAATCGGAGCAATCTACGTTGTTGGCGGAGTTCTCTTTTTTACTTCAAACTTTTGTTATTTGATAAATGCTTCTAGCTAGCTAGTAAGCCTTATTCAAAAAGAAAAAATGTTTTTCTAGTAAGCCAATATGTTTTCATTTCTTGAAACTACTTGATCATCATTGGCTTAATATCTTACCTAGCTTGTTTATGTATCTTGTTCCTTTTATCTTTATTCTCTGCATGGTATGAAAAAGGTAAATGCACCATCTATGGATGCTCAAGTATGTATGATAATCTTCAAAGTTCTAATGCAAAAGTGTTTTTGTTTATTTCTATCTTCCCAATTTTGTTATCAAAATTAAAAATATATTATTTCATACATTAAGTTATTTTAAATTGGACCACCAATTTTTATATTGAGAATGTATGTATTGAGGCATCTAATAATTTGATACTGAAAAAATAATAAATTTTTTAAATTATCTTTGAAATTTAAAATCGCTAAACACATTAAATTGGTCATTTTTTGTTGACTGAAATTGTGAATTTTCTAAAAAGAGTTCAAAGAGTTGTGCATAATAATATTATGTTTCCTAAGTCTATAGTAATGTTTAAGAGAATATATTTTATCATATTAAAAAAAAAATTAGTGGCACAGCTTATTGCTCATTTGTCTTTGATCGTGCTCATTTGTCTTTTATTCGTGTAGTATATATATAATCCCTTCAATTTTAAAATATAAACAAAAGTTAAAACAAAAACAAACAAAAAAAAATGTGATTTGAGGATTCTCAATTTTAAAAATTATTTCTTAAATTTTGTTAATTTTAAGGACCACATTGTCTGCACATACAATTTTACAAGTCAGGTTAATTACCACTTCAGTTGGACATTGAGAAAGTATATAGTACTGATGTCTACATCACTTTCTTAACCAACTATCAAACATATTTAATATTATCAACAGTTTGCATATGATTAGGTATTTTTTATAGGCTTTTTCTAAGTTGTTAAGCATATGTAAACTGTTAGTTAAATAAGATAGTTGATTGGTTTATAGTGATGTCTGCGTATGATTAGCATTATGTATAGAAACCAACAGGTAAAGGAAAATAGAAAATGTATTAATATTTAATAAAGTTGTATATTAGCACACAAATTTGATGATAAATGGATATAAAAATAAATGACGATAGTCTAGAAGTCCTAACTCAACTGGCAAAATATTGCCAAAATTGTTAGGTCGGACGCTATGACTGGGGTTCGAACCCCGGCTCCCTCACTTGTGTGTGTGAGAGTTTATAATGGTTTTGCTATTACGTCTATAACCAAAAAAAATGACGATAAGTTTTGATATTAATTTGAATAGTTGAATGCGATTTGAAGTGATAAGAACTAGAGGTCGGCGCGTTCAGTAAAGAATCACGTCAAGGTTAAAGTTAGTGGTGGAGTATCTACAAACTGAGTTATGATCATTTTTATTTCATAAAAAAATGGAGAGCTCTGTTTGGAGAGAGATAAACATAAAAAATAGGTAATGAGTTCCACCACCAAGTGGGTCACACCATTATTAAATATTTTTAAAATTATTCAAATTTATTTGTATTTATCTCTCTCAAATGGAGCTCATTGTTTCTTTTTGGAAATAAAGAGGATTATATTTTCTTATAATAACACTCAGACACTCAAGCTAATAAGATACATGAAGTAAGAGGTATTAGGTTTAGAAATTGCACACCTAAGTCCTTTTGAGAAAGGAATAAATATAGTCCTAATGCGGAGACTCAATCATTGATGAGTGGAGGCGGTTATGAGATCCTCACCAATGAGAGGAGAGAATCAAAATCATTACGGTCTTAATTAACTAGGAATTCGTATATTACGAAGGGAGAAAGTTCTATCCGCTGAGATTTGGTTGATATATACATGAACTATTGAAGCACACAAGCTAGGTCCTTTAGGTTTGATGTCGAACACATTAGCGAGTATCGGTTTTGACAATGAAAAGCACATTTTATAAAGAAAAAAAACATATTCATGTCTATAAAAAAAAACATTTTTCTGGTGATCTTTTAATGTCTAACTTTTTAATTAACAATTAGAATATTAAATTTTGTTTTATAATATCTATGTTTTAGGAATGACAACATGAGTTAGACTAGAGAGTTTCTACGGTATATATTGACAAATTAAAGTACACGTTTTAGGCTCTGTTTAATAAAAAATAGCAAACTTATTATATTTGTAGTGTTTGGTAAAATTAGCAGTTTAACTAGTTTATAAGTATGAAATGACATAAAAAAATATGTTTAATTAATATTTAATTTTTTTAAGAGGTAAAATTGAAGAAAAAGAGTAATAAGCTATAAGCTCATAAACTATTTGAAATAACATATGGAAAATAAGCTATAAGCTCATAATGAAAAAACTGTTACAAAATATAGCTTTTAGCTTATTATAAACTAGCTTATTTTTCTTTCCAAATAGACCCTTAATCAATTTTATCAACTATGTTAGAGTACTTACCTTAAATGATAATTCATTCAATTATTGATTTAAAGACCAATTGTATAAGTACATGTTGATTTTTCACATGTACCAAAGAATACAATTTCTCGTTAGAAATTAATGGTTGAGTTTTATACTGATTTTATCAAGATACAATTTGAACCGACCGATTTAAAATAAATGGCCGAGATCTATTGCTGCGTGCAACTGTGTGATGTGACAACAGCAGACAACCTGAATCCGAGTTCGAGTAGTTGTAGTTTTTCGGTAGAAACTAAACATATACTCCTACCGGTTTTAAATAAAATCAAGAATACATTTTTTAAATTTATTTAATAATTAATATATTTGTATGGTATATAATATAAATTGCATATATATATATATAGAGTTAGGATCAAATGACACCAAAGTGTCAAATTTTATTTGACACCAAATCTCATCCACTCATTTCATAATCCAAAGGTTTAAAACTCTCATCATATAATAAATAATGTACACCCAATACTCTAGATATCACCTAATTAAAAAAACAAAGTATCATAATAAATTTAAAATCAAACCTTTCCTATTTGTTAGACTACTTGGCTACCACTTAGAAGGGGGGGTTGAATAAGTGGCCCCTTTTAAACAATGTCGGTTTTAAAAAAATTGGTTTAAAAGGTACGCGCGGAAGCACCACCGGATCGGTAGTCTCTTTGCACCCGATTGATCACTGAAAAAGTAGTATAGCCTTTGAACGTATGAAAAGAACTTAGAAATGATCGTGTACAAATTATTCGAATTTAAACGCTTCAATTAAAACAGCCCAAGCAAGTTACTAGTATTGAATCTAATCCAATCACAATCAAGATATGTCAATTGAATTTTGGTGCACACGTACGAACACGAAAATTCAATTGACTCAAAAATCAAAGTAGTTGCATAAAATAAAAGATTGAGAGAGAAAGACACAAACGATTGATTAGGGAGTTCCCCGGCTTTCGTGTCGTCCTCGCGGTCGGCCGGGTACGTCTCCCCCCAAATAACCAAACGGGTTATTTGAGAGTATATTGATTAAAAAAAGATAAACACAAGTGCACAATTTACAAACGACTCCAATAACCTATATTGAATCAAATGTAAACTATGCAAATAAATTTCAACAAGCAATGAAGTTAACATGATAATTAATTATATTGGAAGTTAACATGATCGTTTAAATTATTTTTTTTCTCTTCAATTTATAATGTTGGGCTGGTAATGATAATCACACATTTCTTTTATTGAATCAAATGATAATTTTTTTTTCTTACAGTAAATCATTTAGGTGTTTTTTTATTACAATTTATTAAATTATAAAAAAAGTTATGGGCATGAGAGAAAGGTAACAAACGGAAAACTACAACCATAATCATAAGAACAAAATTTGCAGCGTTATTTTTTTTTTTTTTTTTTTTTGTAATGAGCAGCGTTTTTTAATTATACGGAAAACCTATGAGTTTGTCATGCTATTAAGTATTAACAAAAAACAAAGGGAATTTGTAAAAAAAAAAAAAAAACAATTGAAAAACACTTGAACAAAAAAGGAAAAGTAAACCAAATAGTGTAAGTGCACCAGTTCACCCTCATGTTTTAATAACTAGACTTTGACCCGTGCGATGCACGGTCAAATATATTTTTAAAAAATGTTTCTACTTTTTAGATTCTTAACATGTGCCTTAAGGGCACCTGTTAGCAAGACCAAAAAATTATAAATCACAAATTCAGTATAACATGAACTTAAATAATACATATTTTTTAGGCAATATTTACTTATTTTATTTTATTGGACGTATATCTTGTAAAAAAAATCCACAAATTAAGTTGTTATATATTTTTCAAGTATATCCTTATTGCTTACATTAAAAAAAAGTATATCCATGTTGCTGATTTTCAAACCCTATTAGTAAGAAAATATATATCTATTACTAATTATTTGTACCAATTTTTAATTAAAATAAATCCTTCATGATTATTAATTTAATCCACAACAAATAGTACCTTTTTTTAAGTCAGTCTTTATTTTTTTAATGAGTGCACATCTTGTAAAATAAGGAGAGCACAAATTCAAATGTTATATATTTTTCAAGTATATCCTTATTGTTTTGTTAAAAAAAGTGTTATTTATGAGTATTTTTAAGATATATTTTTCAAGTATAGATCTTATTTTCTCAAGGTTAAATTCTATTTTTAAGGAAAATAATATTGATTGATATTAGTGTATGTCACGATAAATGACACCTATTTTTACTCATTTGATTTCATCTACTTTTAATATGATAAAGTTATTTATTTATTTAATTTAATATAATAAAGTTGATTACTACCAAATTTACTAATTTGTCCTTATCACTATTAATAATATTCCAAGTTTTATATCTTCATTGTAATTTCACCAGATAAAATATACAAAAAATATACTACATAAAAAGAATAGGATAAATACAAAAAAAAAATTATATACAAATCTATGCATAAAAATAGGAACAAAAAAAGCAAAGATTTTTTTTAATGAAAAAAAAGTTAAAGATTGTAGATGAATTTATGCATAAAAATAAGATAATATTCCAAATTTTGTATCCGTCTTTGTAATTTCACTAAAAAAAATATAGAAAAAATATGATAAATACAATAAAACAATTACTATATATGAATCTATGCATAAACTATTAGAACAAAAGAAAAAAGATAAATATTATAGATGAATTTATTTATAAAAATAGAATAATATTCTAAATTTTGTATCCTTCATTGTAATTTCACTAAAAAATTAAGAAAGAGTATAGAAAGAATAAAATAATTAAAATAAAAAGATTATATATGAATATATGCATAAAAATAGGAACGAAAGAAAACCAATAAAAAATTATACAAAAAAGATAAATACACGCATAAAATAAATCTAATAACAATATATTAAAAGAAACTACAGCTAAAAATCCTAATTCGTCCTCATCTACTTTAATAATATTTCAACTCTTCCGCCCTTGAATCTAATTTTACCTGTAAAGATAAAAAAAATACAAAACATAAAAAATAGAAAAGTACATGAAATTAAATTGAATACTTATAAATCTTAAATTTTGACCATGAAATTAAATAGAAAATATGAAAGCAACAAAAGAAAAAACATGAAATAATAACCAAATTGATACAGAACACAACAAACAAAAAAAATATATGAAACCCCTAAAAATATTCAAACACCTAAAAATATTCATAGCAGTACATACCTTTATAGAACCCCAAAGCAAAACATGCATCCAATATAAAATATATGAAACTGTTTACGGTGAATTTTGGTAACGTAAACACAATTATCCATTTTTACTTCAAGACATGGATAAAAGTCCATTTTTTAATGAAGGATTCGATAATAATTCTTTTTTGAAGGGTTCTTCAAGCCTCGGGATTTATGATGTACTTCATGTGTCTTTAAGAACAAAATTGTTGTTCTTTTTAGTGTTAGAATCGCATCCAACACTTTTTATAACATGTTGTCTCACGACAACATCAAAGAAAGATACTCAAGTGAGTATTGAAAAGAAAGAAAAAATAAAGATGAAAAGTAATGCAGAATTGTAAAAGTAAAAGAAAAGTAATGCATGAATTTCATAAGAAAAGGGAAATTTCATAAAATGAAAATGGTGGTTGGAATTCATCTTCTTTGCACTCTTTGAACCCGTTTGCACCGTGGCGTGGGCATTGTAGAGTTTGTAGGAAATAGAATCCAACCTTTTGTACATAGGAATTGCCACTATTTATAGAAAAAAGTAAATAACTTCCTATCTTAAGATTGTGACAAGTGTCCCTATCTAATAATTTCCTTAATCTAAGTTTGACACTTGTCCTTTGGGATGACTATTCTTTTAATGACTTCTTCGAATCATATGTCACTTCTTGCTGAAAATGAAGTCTTCGACAACACCCTAATATCTATTGCACCAACTCGAATTCTTCGACATCATCAATCTGCTAAATATAATTTGTCGAGCGTCACAAAATAGTCCAGTCCAATTCTAGTTAAAGTGGTTAATTTCGACAAATCTTAGTCAAAATACTCAATGGCTAGTCAACAAGGAGTTTTCCTTTCTTTTCCAATTATAACACCGGTATTCAAGCAATATCATGAATTATATATTTTTGGTGATAACAGAGGCCCCCAAAAATGTTGTTTCTCGAATGAAGTGAGAGGAATAACATTTTTAATGATGTAATCAACTCATTGAAAACATTTGATGACCTCTTTTGAAAACTTAGCCAAGAATAAGATTTAACCACATATTTGGTAACTAAGATCTTGGTCGAAGTGACTAATATTACTACCATTATCAATCTAATAACTTCATTGTTATTAGAACATTTCAAGGTGGCATATGTTATCATATTTCCAACTTCGACATATTAGAATGACATCAACAGTAACTTGCTATTTTCTTCAATATTTTTTCGACATAATCGAAATAATAATTTGATATCACCAAAGAAATAAATCGAAACATTATTGGACTTTAATCCTTGAAGAATCTTAGTTGAAAACAACCAATTTTTCTTTAATCCAAGTTTCGATCAATAAATTAATTGTCAATTAAACACACTTTAAATGTGGTTGACAACAACTCAAATGCATCAAATTGCAAATGTATAATTTGCCTCTTAAAACACACTTTGTATTGACATGCAAATTAAATCACACTGATCAATCATTAGAGGCCTCTCAAAGACTAAAACTTTTTGGTTTCAATCTTTGTAACTTTTTTTTTTTTTTTAAAAAAACATTTTGATAAGGTCTCCAATTAAATTGGTATCCTTTTTTAATGGCTTCAACACATTTGTTCTTCAATGATGGCTTAAAAACCATTTCATGTACAATTTGTGCATCGCCACCTTTTTGCGAAAAATTCATGTACAACCACAAGAACAATTCAAACAATGTTGGGCAATACATAAACTGCAACCATTATTATAACTTTAGTCGAAAATCATTATCGATCATTTTGACCAAGTTTCGACCAAATATAATCAGCAATAATGGTTATTATAATTAAAGGTTGAAATTAAGCAAAGTAGTTGTGTTGATCCGTTTGGTAGTTGCTTGTGCACATGATCGAAGGGTTGTTAGTTCGAGTCCCAACCATTGCAATTTTTGAAAAGAAAATCAAAATTCAAATTTAATTAAAAAAAAGAAAGAAAAGAAATTGCAACAAGCATGGGTCGAACCACTTACTTCGAGTCTAACATGCATTACACAGTCACCAGATTATCGTCGACAATCTTGTCGTAATTTCGCATTGCAGTGATTATATACTGAGTCGAACAAACAAGTCTCAAATTTCGACCAACATTACCGTTATTAACGGTTATATTCAATTAATAGTCGAATTTAATCAAAATAGTTTCATTGGTTCGATTAGCAAGCGGTTGCATTTGTTGATGAAGGGTCGCGGGTTCGACTCCAACCGCTTCCACTTTTTATTGAAAAATTCGAATTAAATTGTAAAACTGTCAAATGGGGGTTTCGATCAGTGTACCTGCAGGTTACGGTTACACTGCAGAACCACCAGGACACCATCAACCACAATGAACATCATTTGAACAGTAATTATTATAACCAATAATGCAATGCATATCTCCAAATTTCAATATTTTGGAAATATTTCTTACATTAAATGCTTGGTCGAAAATCATCATTATTAAAATGGAAAAAACATATGACAGTTCAACCAATTTCACACCATTTCATGGTTTCAACCAATATCTTTTCATACTTGATATGATGAACACAATTTTGATCACTTTACCAAATTTGAAAACAACTTCAATCTTAACATCATGTTTGGCAAAGTGTTTCATCAAAATTCAATTTGAATCTTTAAGATATTGATTTCTCAAAAATTATGGTTTCAAGAAACCTATCTTCACTCCGGTTTGAAAAACCGTTTCTCATAGCCACAATTTGTTAGCCATGAAAATGAAATCATAATTTAGACGCATAAAACATTGATCACCCTAATCTTGAAAGGTCCCACCGGGCGTGCCAATTTGTTTACGGTGAATTTTGGTAACGTAAACACAATTATCCATTTTTACTTCAAGACATGGATAAAAGTCCATTTTTTAATGAAGGATTCGATAATAATTCTTTTTTGAAGGGTTCTTCAAGCCTCGGGATTTATGATGTACTTCATGTGTCTTTAAGAACAAAATTGTTGTTCTTTTTAGTGTTAGAATCGCATCCAACACTTTTTATAACATGTTGTCTCACGACAACATCAAAGAAAGATACTCAAGTGAGTATTGAAAAGAAAGAAAAAATAAAGATGAAAAGTAATGCAGAATTGTAAAAGTAAAAGAAAAGTAATGCATGAATTTCATAAGAAAAGGGAAATTTCATAAAATGAAAATGGTGGTTGGAATTCATCTTCTTTGCACTCTTTGAACCCGTTTGCACCGTGGCGTGGGCATTGTAGAGTTTGTAGGAAATAGAATCCAACCTTTTGTACATAGGAATTGCCACTATTTATAGAAAAAAGTAAATAACTTCCTATCTTAAGATTGTGACAAGTGTCCCTATCTAATAATTTCCTTAATCTAAGTTTGACACTTGTCCTTTGGGATGACTATTCTTTTAATGACTTCTTCGAATCATATGTCACTTCTTGCTGAAAATGAAGTCTTCGACAACACCCTAATATCTATTGCACCAACTCGAATTCTTCGACATCATCAATCTGCTAAATATAATTTGTCGAGCGTCACAAAATAGTCCAGTCCAATTCTAGTTAAAGTGGTTAATTTCGACAAATCTTAGTCAAAATACTCAATGGCTAGTCAACAAGGAGTTTTCCTTTCTTTTCCAATTATAACACCGGTATTCAAGCAATATCATGAATTATATATTTTTGGTGATAACAGAAACTTAAGAAAAATAAAACCCATTTTTTTTTTCTTAAATGGAATAATCAAAATTAATATCAAACACTGCAAATAACAACAAAAAGATGGAATTCATACCTTTAGGAATCCATACCTATTGGAATAAAAATCAAATTCAAAAAGAATAGAGAATTAATATGGAACACTACAAACTATAATCAGAATTTAAACACCTAAAATATCTATAACAATCCATACCTTTATAGAACCCCAAAGTCAAATCAGCATCAAATAAAAAAAAATATAAATAGTTGCGAAAACGTGAAAATAGATGTATAACTTAAGGCTATAATTAATATGAAAGATACACTCTTGGTCTTGAGAGAAAGAAATAAAAAGGTTTCTATTTATCGTAAAAGATGCATAATTTAAGGCTATAAATAAAATAGATTTCATAGAGTATATCCAATAATCAAATAAAAGCATATAATTAGGGATTAGTAGATAACAAAATTAGGGTTTAAATGAAAGCATATAATTAGAGATTAGTAAATAACAAAATTAGGGATTTGTATAAAATTATTTTATACACACATCCAATCATATATTGACATATCATCTATTGTGTTTTTAAACACGACGTGTCACATTCATTAATTGATGTGGCAACATAGTATTGAAGATTTTATCGTAGCCGTTAATATAATATTATTTTTTCCACGTGTCAAAATATAGATCATTCATATTAGGGTTAGGGTTTATGGTGCCTCTAGTTACGCTCGTTTTATTATAATAAAGATTGTCAAAACACATGAAAATAGAGTAGAACATATTTTGGCAACATTACAAATGACTTGACAGCGAAAAACTATTTTTAAACTTTGGAAAATTGATTTTTAGGTATTATGTATCGATACATATTCATGTGTATCGATACAAATGTCCTGAAATTACTTCAGACTGATTTTGTGCAATTTGTATCGATACATATATCTCTTGTATCGATACAAAAGTGGTCTCTCAGAGGTAGAGAGTCACCTGTGTATCGAATCATGCTTGCATGTATCGATACACACATATATCTCTCAGAAAACCAGAGAGTGCATGATGTATCGAATCATGCTTGCATGCTTCGATACATATCAGTCAAGATTTCAAGAAACTGATATATGTATCGATACACACACGTGTTTGTATCGATACATAGGTCAAATCTTTCAATTTGAACGCTGGTCCAAGGGTTTGTATCGATACAAACCATCATTTGTATCGATACATGTATGTTAAGTTTTGCCTAAATTTGCTCAATTCTATTTTCTCTATAAATAGCAATGTGCTTTGTTATTGTAACAAGAGAGAAACCTGTGAGAAAGTGAAATAGCTTTGATAAACTCTTTGGGATTCAAATTGGTTGAAGAATTTGGATCAAAGGGTTATTCTTCACAAGATCATCATCTTCCATTAAATTGCAATTAATTGAAGATTGAGTATGGGATCATTCGAATAAAGATTGCACATTTGATCGATAACGTTCGATACGGCTTGCGGTGAATCAGAGACGTGATCGAGTTGATTTGTGAAGAAGGTTTGGGTTTCTCTCAAGGGTTCAAGATTGTGCGATATCTTGAAGGATCAACAACGAAGAAGCGAGGTACTCAGCTGGACGATCGGTGCGAGGATTTGCGCACGAATTTGGATCGTTGGAATCAGAGGGAGAAGCTTCATTGCTTGTTGAGGTTTATTCGCATAGTTTACATTTGATTCAATATAGGTTATTGGAGTCGTTTGTAAATTGTGCACTTGTGTTCATCTTTTTTTAATCAATATACTCTCAAATAACCCGTTTGGTTATTTGGGGGGAGACGTACCCGGCCGACCGCGAGGACGACACGAAAGCCGGGGAACTCCCTAATCAATCGTTTGTGTCTTTCTCTCTCAATCTTTTATTTTATGCAACTACTTTGATTTTTGAGTCAATTGAATTTTCGTGTTCGTACGTGTGCACCAAAATTCAATTGACATATCTTGATTGTGATTGGATTAGATTCAATACTAGTAACTTGCTTGGGCTGTTTTAATTGAAGCGTTTAAATTCGAATAATTTGTACACGATCATTTCTAAGTTCTTTTCATACGTTCAAAGGCTATACTACTTTTTCAGTGATCAATCGGGTGCAAACACTACAACATTTTCATTCTACAGCAACGGAAAAAAACCGTTCTCCAATATAAAAAAACCGTTGCCATAGGCTTAGAGAACGGTTTTCAGGGCGTTCTGTACTGAGGCGTACTCTTATCCTTTTGCAACGGTTTGTTTTTCAAGGGCAACGCCTAGTAGATAACCGTTCTCTTAGAGATTCGTAACAGAACGGTTTTTATTTTCCCAACCACAACGGTTTCTCTCTGTTCTCAATTAAAAACCGTTGCCATTGATATAATTTAGAGAACGGTTTACACTTCTAGAAAAATGACTTTTTAAATCAGTTTCAACTACTATTTATATCGGTTTTAGAGGCGATGTTAAAAATATACTAGAAAAATCTGTTTAGAGAACGGTTTACACTACTAGAAATTTTCGTTTAACATCTCCTATGGATAGAAACAGATATTAAAAATATACTTTTCACAACTGGTACTTCTTTCAACCGATGTAAAATGTAAGTCATTTATTAAAAAAATAAAATAAAATTTTCTATTTTCGTTCTTGAATAATAATTAATAAACAAAATAAGAACCAATAGCAATAACAGAAATGAAATATCACCAAAATAAGATACATATCAAATTACTATTGTATAGCAATACAGGTTATACTATGTTGAACATGTACGGTCATTAAATATCCTAATGAACAATACATTATTACTATGATTTTTAACAAAAACATAATAATGATACATCATAAACTAAGATTAACCTCACTATGATATGAGACTTCAGCAGAAGTAGTATTTTTCCGTCCTCTCTATACCTTCCAAATTTCTTGTATACATGTAACTGATCTGCAATTACAAGGAAAACATATGAGCAATATATATAATCATATTATATACTTAGCTAGCAATTACAAATAACAGTAACTAGAGAGAAGCTTATAAAAAAACTAGGAAGAAAAAAAAGCCTTACCATATAAGTACTATATAATATAATTAGTCCTAAAATGAAATGATTATTGGGATTTGGGAGGAACTATTGAAGCTAATTAGAGAACAAACCATTTGCACGTAGAAACTGAGTTTATGATTATACTCATAAAAGAGCAAAATTTGTAAGGAATGAAAAACAAAATTAATTAGTAACTCAAATGGATGCAGGCAAACTTTGTCTAGCTTCAACAGAATAAAGAGAATTTCCCATTGTTCCTTTCATTTTCAGCTAGCTACGGAGACATGTAATTGCAATGTAACATTACATCTCTGCACATACAATAAAAAGAACTTTATTTAATTCATTGATTAAAAAAAACAAATTAACTAAAAGAAATGGGCTTCATTGCTTCATCTTTGGTGCTAATTTACATTTAGCATGCAAGGAATAAGAAAAAAAATCTGAAAAATAAAAAATCATAGCACTTGTCTAACTGAACTAAATGTATTTGGAGGTGTCAAATTTGTCAATAGGTTATGGTTCGTGAAGTAGTGAAGTTTGTGTCAATATGTTGTATATCTGAACCAAAGCAAAACAATAATGTATTATAATTAAATGTAACATGATATGTACCAAAAAAAAATGTAACATGATAAATATGTCTATCTTATGCAAGAATCTCGAGAGAAAATGTCAAAGGTGTTCTGCTCTCTTACCTTAGTTTTGGGATACCACATGTAAATAAAGAGAGCAAGCTTCAATTCTCCATACAAGGGCAACCTGCATAAAAGTTGAGCGTTAATTTATTGCAAAAATCTATACTATTAATCAAAATTCAACAATAATACAAATAAAATGACTAAACAAATAAGCACTCACCACCCAATAAATACATCTGAAATTTTTTCTAGTACTGTGAAAAAAGCCACAATGATCCTGCAAATTAAGGATGCACAAAGACATAAATTAGGGGCACTAGCTCTTAACTCAAACAATGATTTATGATTACACCTAAGAAACTTATGATGTGGTTATTGCACATGTCAGACAACATTATCATACCATATAATTATTGAAGTGCTTAAAATGAATATATTAAACATGCTGATTAAGGTGCACATGATTCAGTTCAATGTTTGAACCACTTTTCAAAGTTTTAACCACTTTTTAATGTTTGAAGCACTTTTTGAAATTTGTAAAAACACAGACCAGAAGCCACACTGGTTGAACAACATTTTCATTCTACAAGAATGCCAAAAATTAAAGTCATGTAAGTATTATCTAACTGATTATTACTTTTTCATTTTACTATTTGTTTCTTTCCAGATAATGAGAAAATAAAAATTAAAGTTTATGGTGTACTAACTTATTTATGTTCAGCCGAAACAGAGCGTCTATTATTTGGTCGAAAGTTTTTAATTCTTAATCCTACTTAGGATGGGCTAACTAATTAGTAATTACTTTTTGTAGATTCCTAACTCTGTAGGTAATTTAAGTTTAAACTTCATTGCAAAAAATAATACTACCAATGGAAAAATTAAACTTGCATAGTCTTCATACTTTTTTTTTTCTCTTTTATATTCTATGTGCATATAACAGGCAGCATCAAGACTTGATAACAAAATATAACAAGTTCTTTGACCAGATAAAGCTACTAGCAATATTAGCATTATACAGATGATTGATATACAAGATAAAGCAATCAAGAGAACCAAAATTCTGATATATGTTTTAGAGCAAAATGAATAAATGGCTACCTGAAACAGCTGATGTTATAGATCCATATCTTTCTAGACTTCTCTTCAACACAATTTAGTCAGATTAACCCGAAAAAAAGTTAATAAAGAATAGTTCAAAATTACTAGGTAAAACAATAGTTCTAGATAATATATGTTACTATAAGACTAGGTTGATTATACCTTTCTGTCATCTTTCAGATTATCGATTATTTGTTCTCTGACATCTGCATTTTCATAAAATCACAATTACAATCTAGTAAATATGAACGAATGGACATTGTTTGAAAGTTAAAATAATCAAGAAAAATTTATGTTCTCATATAAAGAGATACTAATTGATTCTTATTAGTTGTCATTGTAAAACTATAGTTTACACTGACCGTGTGTGTCTCCTTTTAACTAAATAAAAATACCAGAAGTAATGAACATGACCTAAGATTTAAACTGTGCAATGAACAATGATTTAGGTCCACTAATATAAATCCATAATCATGTATTAGTTATACATTTGGTTCGATTTTGAGTGATTTCTCCCGCTTGTTTCCACGGGCTATCACAAAGAGTTTGATTTGAATTGCTGGGACCTTCACATGCATCTACACCAGATGAGATGAGAGTACTGGTCTAATCAATACTCCTACCTTGACAGCTAGATCAATTGTTTTACTACTCATAGCATGCCTAAATAAAACCATAGCTAAGCATTACACAAGCCAAGGATAATCTGCCCAAAACAAATAGCATATGTGCACCACACCTATATATATATATATATGGGTTAGGATCAAATGACACCAAGATGTCAAACTTAGTAACATGACACCTCCGATAATTCTTTACCAGATAATCGTATCATGAAATCCACCGTTGGATTCAAAGCTATTATTATATAGATCATGTCTATGAAATTTAACATCAATCGGAAATCATTTGATGGGTTAAAGAGAAGGATCAAAATTAACGGTTTTGACGAAGTTTTGTAAGACGTTGGTTTTTATGCTTCTCGTTGACATATCAAATGATTTCCGATTGATGCTAAATTTCATAGACATGATCTATATAATAATAGCTTTGAATCCAACGGTGGATTTCATAATACGATTATCTGGTAAAGAATTATCGGAGGTGTCATGTTACTAAGTTTGACACCTTGGTGTCATTTGATCCTAACCCTATATATATATATATATATATATATATATATATATATATATATTAGCTATAATGTTATGACAGAAACACATATGCCACTAACAGGCTACTGAGGTTTGCATACTACTAGCATAAGGAAAGACAATTCAATATAATTATAAGTGTCGGTGACAACACCGGAACACCACGTCTAAATATTTGAGTGTGCTTTGCTAAATATCAAGTCTCAAATCTACTTCCAATTTGGGGTTGTTGGACAGAACAGAGTCACAAATTGTCAACTACAAACCCAAAATGGTTAATAAAAAGAAACCATGGTTGCAAAGCTATACTAAAGAGCAATATTAATCAAGCTGAAGCTATACCATACAACAACAAAAATTAAGATAAAATTTAGGTCTATACAATACTAAAGAGCAATTATTTCAATAATAGCAAATTAGGAAAATTTGTTGAAACAATTAGCAACATTCAGTAGAAGAAATATGTTAGAAGAAATATGTGAATCGCGGGTACCTTCATCAATCGCTGCAAATGATGTCCCGTCGTCGCGTGTCAAGGAGTAGAGTAGGGTTTATGAGTCTTGAAGGCATACTTGGAGTAGAGAAATTTTGAAACAGGAAAGGAGCAGAGAAGAAGCAATTTATGGTCTGTGAGTAGGGAGAAGAAGTGAATAAATGGAGGGTCAATACAGTTCGTAAGAGAAGTAGGTTCAGAAAGTTTGAAGGTCTCGATCGATTGGAAGGATGCGATGAATTTGAAGCAGTATCAGTCGATTGGAAGTTTTGAGCAGGATCGATGAGTGTAAAATCGATTGGAGGTTTTGAAGTTCAATGGAAGAAGGAATAAATTGAAGAATAAGATCGATTGGAGAGGGAATGAGAATTTGGGATGAAATTTGGGATATATATGAGATCGAATTCTTTTTTAATATTTTTTTATATTAATGAAGGTAAAAGAACGGTTTTACTTATTTTATATGCTTTTAATTTTTTAATAAATAAATATAGAAATGAAATCAGAACGTTTCTAAGCATTGCCTAAGAGAATCAATTAAAAAACCGTTCTCTTTGGCTATACGAGAATGGTTTAGAGCCGCTGCAGAATATTTACAAAATTTTCATATGCTATTGCAACGGTATATGAATACCGTTCTCTATGGTGTTCTACGAGAACGGTTTTTTTACCATCTAAAGTTTAGGCGTTGCGGTAGGCTTAAAATGTTGTAGTGAAAGAGACTACCGATCCGGTGGTGCTTCCGCGCGTACCTTTTAAACCAAATTTTTTAAAACCGACATTGTTTAAAAGGGGCCACTTATTCAACCCCCCTTTTAAGTGGTAGTCAAGTAGTCTAACAAATAGGAAAGGTTTGATTTTAAATTTATTATGATACTTTGTTTTTTTAATTAGGTGATATCTAGAGTATTGGGTGTACATTATTTATTATATGATGAGAGTTTTAAACCTTTGGATTATGAAATGAGTGAATGAGATTTGGTGTCAAATAAAATTTGACACCTTGGTGTCATTTGATCCTAACTATATATATATTAGCCGCCTTGTGTGATCGATATTCTCTTTTTTTTATTTGCTGTGATCGAAATTCTCTATTGTGTAAATATAAATAACTACTTAATCTCCTTTTTTATTAATGGACTTAGTTAATTGATAACTACTTAACATCCTTTTTTGTTGTGGCTAGTTATTAAGAGGAAAAAAAATATTTTTTTTACAATAAAAAAATTGAAAACACTTTTATGTGGAAGTTGTGCTTAGTTATTAAGAGAAAAAAAAAATTATTTACTAAAAAAAACTGAAAATATATTTTTATGTGGAAGTTATTTTTCAACATATACAAATATTTAGTTTTTTTTTTTGGTAGTTTTTTTTAAGGGTAAAATAGGTATAATGAAAAAGCCATCCCAAAAATTTGTATTCTCTTTATATATAGTAATATATATATATATATATATATATATATATATATATATATATATATATATATATATATATATATATATATATATATAATGCTTACTTGTAGTTTAGGTCCCTCTATTTTCATCATTTTGCATATTTAGCCCCCCTATTTCAAACTACGACAATTTTGGTCCCCCTATCATAATTTTTAACTATAAATTGATGATGTGATATATTTTAAACGACATGATATATGATCTGATGATGAAAGTATATGTTGGGAACCAAAATATGTTCAATTTATTCTCACTATCAATTGAGCTAGTAGCCCAATTGGTATTGAGAATGGATTGAACATGTACCTGAACCCCATGGTACATGGTTCGATTGCCATGAAAGCCAAAAACTCTATTAGAGAGAGGGTAGAGAAGATCGTGAGGTACAGTGTTGGGATTGCATACTATATACGTAGAAAAGGGCCCAGGCTGTTACAAAAAAGATGTCTTTTTTTGTAACACCTTGTAACAGCCCGTGCCCCATATTAGGCAGTCTTGGCACTTCCACCTCACGATGTTCTCCACCCCATTCTCTAGTGGAGTTTTTGTCTTATGTGGGAATCGAACCATGTAACATGGAGTTCAAGTACATGTACAACGCATTCCCACTACCAATTGAGTCAGTTCGGGCCCCTTTTCTACGTATTTAGTAGGCAATCCCGACATTGTATCTCACAATCTTCTCTACCCCTCACTAGTAGTTTTTGCCTTCTGTGGGAATCGAACCATATACCCTGGAGTTCAAGTACATATGTTCAATCTATTCTCACTATCAATTGATCTAATTTACCCAAGTTCCATATTCAGTGGCAAAACTATTCAAACTAATTTACCCAGGTTCCATTCAATGGCAAATAAACTTTCATACACAAACACACGACTTGAATCTTACATAGGTGCAAATACAGTAGTTGCAACACAATGCACAAAATACAAATTGACAGTACTTCATGTTTAAGAAATTCTAATATATATATAGATGCCAACATTCAAATTGTGGTCGGATCCGCACTGTATGTAAAGTCGTCCAAAATTAACAGATCTACAGAGCATTAGTTGAGACCGAATAAAGCGTATATTTGTAAAAATACCTTGACAAAAGCCGATAGAGTTAGAAAACATGAAATGAGATGAAAAAACCCCCAACTTATAGTAGCTCAAAAATAGAAGATTGAAACTGTCAACCTGAAGTTGCAAGAGAACATTATAATGCCAGTACACAGTAAATCGTAGAAAATGGTTACAAGGTTTAGGGATCACAGGAGTGGACAAGATTTTCCGAACTGATCCGAATCCGACATAACCGATAAAAGAAATTGAATATTAGGTGGTAGTGGGTCGGGTCACAGGTTAAACTGGTGAACAAATTTGGGTTCAAATGGATTGCGACGGATGGACTCGGATTGGATTTTCAGGCCCAACAAAATCCGAATCCGGCCGACGAAGTAACTTTTATGACCGCATAGTATACTCTAGTAGATCACATGTGTGATTTTGACTAAAAGTTTAAGTGAATTTTTCTTTCCACTTATTTATATTTTCAATGAGGTGGTTCTACACTTTCCACTTGTCAAACTCGTCTCATATTTCCATGATTTCATCATGTTCATCATCCAAAGTTCTCTCAAACTCATCCCACACATCATCCCTCCATGACTACTACTTTTGTGTTGGTTTTTGATCTCTTTATATTATTCTCATTTTTTTTATTTGTTATTTTATTTTTCTATGCTTCTTTTCATTTTTTTCTCGTCACATCTATACTTTTTTTTCTGCCTTCTTTCTTTAAATTTAATGGTGTATTGTTTGATTTTTGAATTTGGGAAGGAAGTCGTGACGTACAAAGGGTTGAACTATTATTAATTTATTGGCCTAAATTTACATCCGAAAAATCCACCCAATCCAAACCGTCACCCGACCAAACCATAATCCGACCAAACCGAAGCTCTAAGTGGACGGGAGTGGGCCAAGATATTCAAACTGTGGGTTGTTTCGGATGGACAATTTTTGGTCCAAATTCGACCGAAACCGACCGTTGTCCACCCTTAGATCACACAAGGTTGAAGACGGTGAAAAGATCGAAAAATCATATAAAAGGGAAGATTAATTTAATGTAGGATTTCGTTCCTTCCATGGAATATAAGTTATATTCTTTAGACTTTATAAATAAATAAAAATTTCATATCAAACATCGTATATTCACATTTGTAAAATAAAAAAATAAAAAAAAAAAACTTAAGTTATTCACGTGTAATGGACTATTGAACAAATTGTTGAAGTTCTAAAATTTGTTTTGATTTATCAAAGATTTATCTAATCAAATGTTATTTTTGTTTTCACTTTGCCTTTAAAAATAAAATATATCACAATTGTCATTATCATGGGGAAAAAAAAGATTGCTAAGCCTTTACTTCTTATCAAAGTCCAGCTCTACGGCTACTTGACCAAAAAGTTCATCTCTACATTTTTCATCCTAAAATATTTGAGTAAAATGGTTTGAGTTTTTACCAAATTAGTCAATGGTCTTCTTGAATTTGAATTCAAAAATTTTGAGAATACAAAAAATTAAACTTGTTGAGAGAGAACTTTATTATCAATTTTATTCTTACCTAATTTGAGGGATTGATATTCGTACTTATGTATTAAAGAATATCCGATTTTACGCAAAAAATAAAATTGTATTGAGAGACTTTTAACTTAATTTAAAATATTTCCGTACTTTTGTTTTAGATGAAAAATATCTTTTTATTTTTTAAAATGTCAACAATGTTTAACCTTTAGCGGTATTCTGCACAACATTGTAACAAAATAGAAACAATGACAAAAATTTTCATTTTTACTATCATTCTAATTTAGATAGCAATTCAATAATGACAATAAAACAAAAAGATATACAATATTTATTTCAATTTTTTACAAATTCGGTCAAAAAATCAGTAATAGTCTACTATTATTTTTCTCTAAAAAGACAAATGATATTTTTGATACGAGAAGATAAGAAATTGATTGACCTTTAAATTAAAATTTAGTCAACATAAAACTTGAAATTAAATTAAAAGATCTAAAATGGTTTGCAATGAAAAAAATATCAATAAATTTTAACTCAACTGATAAATATTAATATTACTTTGCGTCAAAAAAATATATTAATATTATTAGTTATGCATTTTATTGGTGTTTATCACTTTGTCTCAGGAATAAAAATGAATATTGTAAATATATGACCCGTTTAAATTAGCTTAATTTTGAATTTGTGCAAAATAATTTATACAAATAAATAATTTTTTATATATTATTATAAGTTTCTCAAATTAGTTCATGATAAAATAATTTAATAAAATACAATTCTCTCTTGACAAAAGAAAACTATAATTTTCATTTTTGTATAAACTCAAAAAATAAATTAATTCAAACGGGGCGTAGTGACAAAGATTAAGAATTGAAACACATTTTGGTGTCAAAAGAAGAATTTAAACACATTTTATTACATTTGGTTAGAACAGTGAGAACTTGTTGGACAAAAACGACATCGTTTTGAAAGTAAAGCATTTAGAACTAAAATGCTTACACTGACTAAACTTTGACCCTGTCGAATTTGTGCAATTTTCGAAACCCTAGCAAAACTTCACCATCATCATCTTCTTCTTCAAAATTCACCAATCTCAATCTCTCCCACTCTCTTCAATTTCTTCAATTCACCTCTTTCTGTTCTCAATTTTCACTCATCAAACCCTAATTCAACTCATCTCTCTCTCACACCAAACCCTAATTCACTATCCAAAACTCTATTCAAGCGAAGATCACAGTGTTCAGAGTCAGTTTATCAACCTAAATCCAGATCGAGGTAAACACTACTTGATTTGGATTCAAAGTCAGTGATTTTTGTTTTTTCCATGTTTGAGAACGTAAATTTAGGATTTTTATAAAGTTTTGAATTTCAACGTTTGAATTTGTTTGATTTTGTCCCCAACTTGGTTCATGATTGAGATTGTTACATAAAGTTAAGATTTTTTCATTTGGGTCTTAAAGATTTTATTTTATTGTTTTTTTGTTTTGTCTCTTTTTGTTGATTAGATTTTGGATAGTGATGTCTGTGAACAATAATAACCCTTCTAAAGGCATTGGTGCCTCTTCATCATCATTTGGTAATGCTGGACTACCTTCACCTTCTATGTCAACAAATCCTGTTTTTTCACAAGCCCAGGCTCAAGCCCAAGCCCAAGCTCAAGCTCAAATTGCAGCTGGTTTTCAAGGGCAGTTTCCACAGTCTCAAGCTCATGCTATTGTTCAAGCACAGTCTAAGGCTCATGCACAAGCTCAGGCTCATGCACAAGCTGCAGCAGTAGCTCATGCTCAACTCCAAGCTCATTTGCAAGCTCAAGGGTTGACTCTTAACCAGAATCAGGTTGGTGGTTTAGGGAATTTGGGAGTTTCGTCGTCGTCGATGTCCACGCCGGGGAGTGGCAGTGCGAAACGTGGTCCTTTGAAACCACCTATGAGGCCTGTTGGGTTTTTGCCTCAGAATAATTTTTCGCCGTTGAGACCAATGGAACTCATGCCTGCTGCGCGGAGGAAGAAGCAGAAGCTTCCTGAGAAACAAATGCAGGAAAGGGTGGCTGCTATACTGCCTGAATCTGCTCTTTATACACAGCTTCTTGAGTTTGAATCTCGTGTTGATGCTGCGCTTTCTAGAAAGAAGGTTGATATTCAGGAAGCGCTGAAGAATCCGCCTTGTATTCAGAAAACTCTTCGTATCTATGTATTTAACACTTTTGCGAATCAAATTCGCACGTTACCTAAGAAACCGAATGCTGAGCCTCCGACATGGACACTTAAGATAGTTGGGAGGATATTGGAAGATGGTGTCGACCCTGATCAGCCGGGAGTAGTTCAGAAGTCTTCTCCGATGTATCCAAAGTTCTCGGCTTTTTTCAAAAGAGTAATAATTTCTTTGGATCAGAGGCTATATCCCGATAACGGTGTTATTGTATGGGAGAATTCTCGATCACCTGGTCCTCAAGAGGGTTTTGAAGTGAAGAGGAAAGGGGATAAAGAATTTTTGGTGAATATACGTTTGGAAATGAATTATGCACCTGAGAAGTTTAAGCTTTCGCCAGCATTGACTGAAGTTCTTGGTATCGAGGTTGATACCCGTCCAAGAATTATTGCTGCGATCTGGCACTATGTGAAGGCTAGGAAACTGCAAAACCCTCACGACCCTTCTTTTTTTCACTGCGATCAGGCTCTTCAGAAAGTATTTGGGGAAGAAAAAGTGAAGTTTACAACAGTTTCGCAGAGAATATCGCACCATTTGTTCCCTCCAGCGCCTATAGTTTTGGAGCACCAGATCAAACTCTCGGGAAATAGTCCAGCTGGGAGTGCTTGTTATGATGTGACGGTCGATGTTCCTTTTCCTATTCAAAGGGAGTTGTCTGCATTATTGGCTAATGTTGAGAAGAACAAAGAGATTGAAACATGTGATGAAGCGATATGTGGAATCATTAGAAAAATCCATGAGCACCGTAGGAGACGGGCATTCTTTCTTGGTTTCAGTCAATCTCCAGTAGAATTTATTAATGCCTTGATTGAATCTCAAAGCAGGGATCTGAAAGCTGCAGCTGGAGAACCTAGTCGCAATGTTGAAAAAGAGCGCCGATCAGAATTTTTCAACCAACCATGGTAAGCTTTGAGATCTATCTCTGCTCAGTTTTTTGTCCTCCATTGTTTATTTTATTTTATATTTTGTTTTTTGCTTGTCTCTGCTTGCTACCATCTTTACTTGCAAATTACTTCACCATCGTCCGTTGGAATTAGTTGTGATTGACCCTAAATAAGATATAATATAGAATTTTCATTATACTACTGTGGTTAATAGTTCCCTTCCATATATATTGTCTTACTTGATGATGATTTATAAATTTGGTATATATATTAGTTGAACCATTGGTTTTATACGCCTATTTCCATGTCGTATGGCCCAGCGTTGTTAAATAGTGGCGCTGTGCTGCTATAGCACAGCAGAATTTAAACAAAACCCTATTGTTCCGCTATACACTATTTCATTACAAAGTATTGTCAAATTGCAGCTATAGTGGCACTGTACAAAAAAAAATTTGAACAAACCGCTCTTTTCTACCATCTGCAATTGACAAGACTGATAGGATTTAATTTCAAAATGTGTTAAAATGTATGGTTGATTTTTGTTATTTTCATGTGCCGGTTAAAATAAGACTTAAATTGACGTTTTTTCCTTTTCTATGTTTTATGAATACATTAACCTACTATATCAATTAACATAAAATTTCATATCTTGTTTTAACAACTTTGAACAGGGTTGAAGATGCTGTTATTCGATATTTGAATCGCAAACCAGCTGCAGGAAGTGATGCTCCAGGAAGCACATGATACCTAAGAGAAGTCCTAGTGCTCCTTATTTGAAATCATTCATCCCCTTTAGCTATGCATTTCAATATAAATCAATGGAATTTCGAAGTAGCTAGTTTTCCATCTTGAATGCTGTATTTGTGAATACTGATCCATAGTATATGGATCGTGTGAGCACCGCAACTAGCTGCAGTGCCGATAATTTATTAGCTAGTTAGGAGGAGAAAAATGGTAGCACCATAGTTTCATGTTTCTGTAGTTGTTGTAGTCCACAGTGGTGGATTCTTTGATTACTATGACATTATGAAAATTTGTATTAGGAAGGATTAATTAATTTGTGTACAGTATCTTCGGTTGTCTTGTAACACAACACAGGTGAGGAGAAAAACATATGTTGCATGATATGATTGTGTTACAATCAACCTGTGATCTGTTGACATTGTTTTTTTGTACCATGTTACTTGTTTGATTTTATTATAATATTAATTAATATAGAAGTATGTGATTTTATTATAACATATAAGTATTCAACAATGTAACATAAGATTTTTTTTAAGTTCTTATAATTTGTCTTATGAACATTATTTTTATACAATCAAAGAGAGAAAAAGATACATTCTGCATAAGTTAAAATATATGATTATATAAGCTATTAGGAGTTTATGAAAAAAAGTTTTTGTGAGCATAACAAAGTTGATAAGGATGTTATATTATATATGCCCGCAATATATATGTAGTTGTTGGGATTTGAACTTAAGATTATCTATTTATTTATTTATCTCAATAGGTGAATTAGTTGGTAGGAATATTATATTATGTATGCTTGCATTATATGTGCAGGACTTGAGATTCGAACTTGAAATTTTTCCCTTATTCATATCAAAATAAATTAGTTCTAACTATTAAACTATTTGAAAAAAAAATAGTTTATGAAAAAAAGCAAAATATTTTTGGGCATCCCATAAGTGATTGTGAATATTTTAATAAATTATTTTTATAAACTTTGCACATACGAGAGGAAATTCTCTCCGGTGGGTATTTTAACGGGAGGATGTCCAGTGCATATCTGCACCATTCAATTATCTTTTATTTGACTTTTATTAATTATCGTCATTATAATTAAAGGCTGAGATCACAGTGCAGGATAATGTCACTGGAGTGGATCTATTCTCTCTCATGCATGTACATATTAAGTATTTATGTCATTAAATTAGATAAGTTTTCCAAATGCCTCCTAAGCTATGAAGCCCCGATACCCTAAAAATAGTGAAGTATCGTGTCCGATACGTACCCGATACCGATACTCGTCCGATACGTCCCGATACTCGTATCGGAAAAGTATCGGTTAAATCTTTATTTTTAAATAAAAAAATAATATCCGATACGCGTCCGATACTTTCCGATACTCGTATCGAAAAAGTATCGGTTAAAACTTTATTTTTAAATAAAAAAATAATATCCGATACAATCTGTGTTTCCTAGTGAATGTCAAACTATTATGTTGTTACACGAGTAACTAACTATGTCTTTTTTTGGATAGTACTGATGATGTTTTTTGGGATAGTACTAATGATGTTCTTTTTGTATAATACTTAACTTAAGATGTATAACTTAAAATGTACTGGTGATTATTATTTTTTAGAACAATATTAATGAGACACAAATACTTAACTTAGTATTAATGATGTTAATTTATTATAATTAGTATTTTTTGTTTTTGTCACTATTCTGAAGTCACTATGATGTCCTACTATATAACAAATTGTTAAGTATTTGGGTTTGTCCCAAAATTCTAGTATAAGAATTGATGCTTTATGTTTTTAATTGGTTAGTTGCATGACCTATATAATTGTCTGCTATTGTTACAAGATGTGCTTGTTAAATAGGCTTGATGTCATGACTATTATATGTTTTTTGAGCTATTATATGTCTTTAGTTAGGAGTGATGAACTCTTGTATGTTGAGCCTCAGACTGTTTTGCTATTGTGCAAACTTATTGGCTTGTTTGTACTCCTTGTACAATGAACAATTGACATTTATAATAATAATAATAATAATAATAATTTTTTGTCTTTCAATAAACAATTATCATTATTAATATTATTGATTTTAGTCATGTTTATATATTATGCATTTATATATTTAATTTTAAAATTAATTTTAAAATAACATATCGCGCCAGTATCAGATATGGATTTTTTAAAATTTTCACGTATCGGCGTATCGGTATCGTATCGTATCCGTATTGTGTCGCGTATCGAGGCTTCATAGCTCCTAAGGATTAAGGGTTTGTTACTTATTTTGATAAAAGAAAAATGTAGGTGAATTGAGTCTGGAGAATTCATCGGAACAATCGGAGTTGAAAACATGCTCCTGAGAGGCATGATGAACCATTGCATCAACTTTTGTTTGTTGGCAATAGCAAACATTTTTTTTAGTGAGAGTAGTGCAATACTAGTAAATCTTAATTACTTGATTTAACTATGAATTGTATATTGAAATTGAAGTAGCAACAATGTCACAAGAAACGGGGGTTTGAATTGTGACCCTTTTTAAAATTAATTTGTTAAGTTGATTTATCAAATATAACTCAAGATAGTATTTCTTTTTAAGGGTTTGACAATCGAAACTTTCTAAAACTCAAGATTAAGCTTATGTCATACGATGTAAGTTGATTACTTGATTTTAAGTGAAATCTCTTTGAGTTAAAAAGTTTGTTTGATTGTGTTTGTTTGTGATTAATTTTCTCAAACAAAATTAAGTAAACAACACACATAAATTTATCCTGGTTCATCCAATGTGGACTAATCCAGTCCTCACACTCCTTGTGAGATTATCCACTAAAAACTTTGATCAGCACTAGATCAACTACAAATGTCTTTCTTCACTCAAAAGGACTTCTTGCATTTTTTAACTCAAAAAGACTTTTTTGCCTTTCTTTACTCAAAAGGACTCATTGTCTTTCTTCACTCAAAAGGACTTTTACAAACACTCAATCTACCTCAACGGTTAGATTTGAGCTATTACAAAGAATATATTTGATTAGGTTTGTGCTCTAAGAACACTTTGTGATGAGTATGATGGATTGACAAACTTTAAGCAATTTGTAAAAATACAAATGTGAATGTAAGAACTTTTGAATGTGACTTGCTTTGAAGAGTTTGTAGACTTGTTGGATTTTTGCTTCAACAATTGAATAGCTCACTTGATGTATAAATTCTTGACCTTTTTCTTCATGTGACTCCTTGTATATATAGCCTTGAGAGAGCAAGAGGAGCGTATGAGAGAGGATAAGAAAATATGACCGTTGAATGACTCATTGGTTGAAGATATTTTTCTTCTGTTGTGAGTAGTGCATTATCGTTGCTTGAAGAAAATGTTATCGTTGAACTTTTGTACTTCAGAATTTTGTATGGATGCTAAGGTTTTTACGTGGCCATTAGTATCTTTTTCAAATTCTTTGTGAGATTTTAATCAACATGTGTGGATAAGGTTTTTGCCCTTAAAGGGAACAACCCATGTGCTCTTGTCTTTGATGACTCATCTCATCAATCATTTGGAGAGAAAGTTATGTTAAGGCTTAGCTTAGTGTGTGTCCTTGATCATAAGCCCTTTCTTCTCTTTAATCATAAAACGTGTATGGCTTAGTTTGAATCTCTTGATTTTGATTTGCAAACTTAAGTCCATATATGGATTGTGTCATTGAAAGAACCTTTATGCCACGTTTGACATTATTCCATTTAATAATTGGTTCTTGAATTCAATCTTCTTTTGATGAGACATAGAGAATATTCATTTTAATCATTTATGCCATGACTTGATTGCTTTCATAATTAACTCTTGTTTCTTAGTGTGACTTCACTGTTTTGGTTTTTATGAATGTGATACTTTGGAGAGTGCGTTATCGTTGAACCACCATAAAGTTATCTTATGAAAAACATTCTCACAAAACACATTAGTTGATAACAAATTAATTATGATAATTGAAATTAATTAATATGTTTGTTATCTTTAAAACATCAAATAAGATTTCGTTTTAACAAAAATATGGAATAATCTATATACAGTTCCGTGATACGTGGATATGTCAATGTCCGGTTCAATTGTATTGATCGTTTAAAGTACATTTCACTCTTTAGTCATTGTCAATTTTTTGGTTTATTTATTTTATTTTTTTGGTAGAAGTTTTTGGTTTATTTATGGTCTTGGAATGTAGAAAATTTGGCTTCTGGCTTTTGATATGTCTATCTGCTCAGTGTAATGTTTCGTAATAACAAAATTAGTTTCTATAATTTGTGGATATATTATTATTTTTATACGCATGTGGATATATGGATTTAAGTAATTGAAATAAGGATAATATTTGTACCAAAAAAATATGGATAATATAAAGAATTATTTGAACACTTAGGGTCTGTTTGGTTCAATTGAGAAGGAGGGGAGGGGAGGGGAGGGATTTATCATGTTGACAAAATTAGCCTCATTTTTTTATTAAAATTTAAAATTATCCTTGTTGGAATATTAAAATTTTAGGTTTTATTTTTTTTTACAACAAAAAAAATTTAGGTTTTCTACTCATTAGATTTTTTTTTTTTGTTATATATCCATTAATTTTTTTTTTTGACATAATATATCCATTATAATTTAATCCTTATTTTGAGTTTATAAGATTAAGAGTAAAAAAGTAAATTACTTCTCCAAAATTTAAAATATTCCCTCACCTCCCCTCCCCTCCCCTCCAAAAACTTCGAACCAAACGGACCCTTAATCTCGTTTTAGTATCAGATATGCGTCGGTGGACACCGACACTTATAATGATAATGAATTAACAGAAATTCAGTTAGTGTTAGTTAGGGAACAACTATAGCTTGTTATGTTAGTTACAAACTATATCAACCTTGTATCATTAATTAAATAATAGAGCGATGTTATTTGTTAAGAATAATTCAAGAGAAGAAATGCAAGAATAACACATGACAATATCTTAAAGGATGATGTCATTTTAATCTTTTTTTTTGTGGAAATTATGGGATAGTTGATGTAAAAAAGAGTGGAGATTAATTCTTACAATTGTTCTCTTTAAATTTTCTTACTAAAAAGCTTTTTCCTAAATAATAATAAGTGTTGTGATCTTCTCTACTATCTTCTTCAATTTTTAATCTCTCTTATTCTCTCTCAATTATGTATGTTTTTAATTAAGTTCCATTGTTCCAACAAAGACATAGTACAACCAAATGTATTGAAAATGTAAGATTGAACGTTTGTTTTGTATATGTGAGTTTTTAGGTTTGCACTTGTCATAAAAAAAAAATACTTGTATATCGATTTAGAAAAATAAAAATTAAATAAAAATTATAAAATGCAATAAATTGGGGCGCCACTATTGAAACAAAAAAAAAATAAAATGGGGCGCGAGAAAGAGGTGAAATGGCGGGAGAAGGATACAAAAGAAAATAATAAAAGGAATCTCACTCACTCACTCACTTCAATTAAAACACACAAAATTCAAAATCTTCATTTCATTTTCAACACCCACTCACTAGAATTGAAATGGAAGAGGAATCAATGAAAAAGTGTTGGAGAAAAGAAGTAGCCGAAAATCTTCAAAGACTACACTCTCTCTTGTTCGGCGTTGAACGTGCCCTAGATCAACACAATCGCGATTTCTCTTCCGCTTACATTCTCTCTCTTCGTCTCATCGGTTTCATTGATTCTCGTTCTCAATCAGAAATCGATCAAGTTTTTCTTCAACAGACTCGTCGTCAAGCTTTAACCTATCTTCATACAGCTAAACAATCTCTCACTCCTATCATTGATCGGTGAATATTATTATTAATCTTTATTAATTACTTTTTGTTTTATAATTTTTTTTTATTTCTTGATTTTTTTTTATTTATTTCTTGATCTATATAACTTTTTGATGTATTGGTGAGAGAGTTGGCATTTGTTGAATGAATTGTTTTTTTCTTCAATTCTATGATATTTATGTAATAGGAAGCACGTGGCCACAGACTCACCGACATGTCAACACTGATAATAATTTGAAATTGATATAATTCAATATAATTATAAGCGTCGATGTTGGGCATAGAAGTGTGTCTAACACTGGAACACACTTAATCCGAAGAGTGCCTGTGCTTCATTGTATAGGTGTATATTTGAGTAATGTGATTTGGCTAGGTTTTATGTTTTGTTTATTGAATTTGATAAGAATTTGCCGAATTTGAGAGTTGTTTATATTTCCTTTTTGGTGATGCACTAGTTATAGTTTTGGTGAGAGAATTGAACTTTGTGGAACTAATTGTTTTCAATTTTATGATGTAGTAGTATATATTAGAGTAATGCAAAGTTCTTAGAATTTTTGTTTAAAGAATTTGATAAAAAATTTCCAAATTCGAGAGTAGTTGTTGTCTATAAGCACGGACGCATACACTCACACTTGTAGTTGCCGTTGAATTCGAATCTGTGTTAATGTTGTATCAGTGTTGATCACTTACGAATTACGAATATCAGACACTAGACACACCTTTAGTAAGTTCATGTGTTATATAGCTTTTGGTGAGAGAATTGAACTTTTGGAATGAATTGTTTACAATTTTATGATATATATGTATGTATGTTAGAGTAATGGGATTTGGTTGGGTTTTTTTTGTTTATAGAATTTGATCAGAATTTACCGAATTTAAGAGTACTTGTTTATGAAGCACTGAAACACATATACTTACAACTTTAGAAAATGAGAGTGATTGAATTTAACGGTATGTATAGATGTCATACCAATGCTGTGTAAGTGTACGTGTCAGACATCAAACATGCCTTTTATCTGAAGAGTGTCGGTGCTATATAGGTTTTGGTGAGATAATTTGAACTTTCTGGAATGAATTGTTTTGAATTTTATGATGTGTACTTGAGTATGTAATGTGGTTGTAATTATTTTTTTTGTTAATTTGTTTATATAATTTGATCAGAATTTCTCAAAATTGAGAATAGTTGTTGGATAAGTTAAACCTGTTATATCAATTGATTATGTATCCTTTTCGGTGATGTCTATGCCGCTGATAATTTAAGAAAATGAAAGTTATTGAATGTAACTATATGTGTTGATGTTTTACGATCATGACTCCCCTTTCTGATCTTACGTAGAATCTCAATTTTGACTACCTTAGTTGGTGTCAAACACTGACTACTGTTGGACACTAGACATGTATATGGTTAGAAGTGTGTCGGTGCTGTATTGGTTTTGGTGAGAGAATTGAACTTTTTGGAATTAATTGTTTTTAATTTTATGATATACATGTTTATTAGAGTAATGCAATTTGGTTAGGTTTTTTGTTATGTTTGTAGAATTTAATAAGAATTTGCCGAATATGAGAGTAGTTGTTGGATAAGTTAAAGCTGTTATAGCAATTGCACAATGATTATATGTATTCTGTTTAATTTGATATATATAAGGCATGTTCAGATTTACTTATTATTTGAGCTTATCTACTGATATAATATATATGCACTTGAGAAACTGTTCTGTTTGAAAGAACGTATGGTAACAGCTCATGACAAGTCTATAAGCTATTTTCAGCTAATTTCCATAAGCTCTCCAATCTCCATGATAGCTTATGAAAACGACTCATAGTTTATCGAAAACAGTTTGAATTTATTTTATCTTTTACTATAGAAATAACTTATACATAAGCAATTATATGATAAGTTAGATAAGCACTTAATCTGTTTCCCAAACATTCCAATAATGTATTTTTTTAGAATCTGGATTTGAAGCTTAATATCTATGTACGAGTAATGCTGGAAGTGGAACATGATATATGTACGATATATAAATTAGAAATAAAACAGATCTGAATTTGTTTTCAAGAATTAAGAAGTGGTGTTTTAGTTCTATTAGAGAGGTGAAACCAAAGAGAAATGTTCTGTTTTGTTCTATCTGCTGCATGCTAAATGCTAGTTTTGAGAATTGTGATGCAATGCGTTTTGAATTTGATTTGTTTTTTTGTTATAATAATGATATTTAGTTAGAAATAAGTTAAAAGAATTGAATTGTTATTTGCTATGGTCTGATGGTAGTTGTTGGATAACTCAAAGCAAACTGCTCTGTGTGTTAATTACTTTGGGAGTGGTGTGTAAAGTGTTTACATTGGTTAGACTTGAAAGGATTTGGTCGAGGTTTTCAAGATTTGACTGTGAGCAGTACACGGTGTGCAATGTTAGCTTATAAACATGTCCAATTAAAAAACATGAAATAGAGTAAAATATTAGCAGAAATAGGACCAAATAGAGGATTTGTGTTGAATACATTTTACATTTTGCTTTATCATGTGAATTGCAGTAAGCTAGAACCTAGGCCATATAGGGAATTTATTTAGGTTTTCCGCACGAACATGCTGTAAATAATCAGTGGCAATTCGAGTGCCATATGTTTAGCATAGGGTCAAGTTTATCTTGAGGAGCAGGCATATATATGTGAGTTGTGACTTCTTGAGGACTAAGGTACCGTTTGGCCTAACTTATTTCAAACTTTTTTACTCAATAAAAGGAGAAGCTAGGCCAAACAAATTTTCAATAAGTTTTTTATAGAAAAGAGTTGTTTAATTTTTATCAGTAAAATACCTAGAAAAAAGACTTTATAAACTAAAAAAACAACAATTACCAAATAGCTTTAGCTTTTTCCTAAAAGCTCTTATTTTCACTTTTAGCTTTCGGATAGCTTTTAAGAGCTAAAAAAGCCCGGCCAAACGATACCTAAGACTAGAATCAAAGCGCAGAAAATTGACACAAGATAATATAGCTGACATATTAACTAAACCACACATATTTTGGGCTCGCTCAAATTTTGATAGATGGAAATAGCTCTAACTGACTAGAAAATGACAGAAGTTAAAGGTGATTCTCCAAATGTTTTGACAGGCAACTTTGTTGTTGGATTGTAGTCTTTGTAACATCTTATTTATAATAGCGGAGATTCTGACACTGTCCTTAGATGTAGACAGCCTTGGATGAATCACCTCTTATGTTTTCTCTTTTAAGTGTTTTGTTTTTCTCTGATTTTTGTGTCTTCTACCTAAACAGTCTATGTGGTGGTTACCACTCTTAAATACTTTGAGAATCTGTAATGCAATGATTAAACTTAATTATTACTTGATTGATATCAACTTCCTCTAATGTTAATGTTGTGTCAATTTTCCTCTTGCTGTTACCATGTTTCTCAAGATTTTTGTTTCTATCTTTTTCCTCAGCCAAGCTTTTGAGCAAGTAAAGAGGTCTCCAGGACCCATTTTTAGGTCAACAGGAGATATTGACATTGGCAAGATACAGAATTCTCAATACTTTCAAGCTCTTCTCAAGCCATCTAAAGAAAAAGATTGCAATCAATTGGTAGATATCCTGCAATTGATTGAACTCTATTATTTTTGGCTACTCAAGATTCTAGAGATAATGATATTTGGATATACATATATTGTTTTTGTATTTTCAGGTTGATCAACGGGGGAAGCAAAACAAGACAGACAGAGAAGCATCAAAGGAAGTGGTGCAAGCAAAGTTAACATCCATATATGGGAAAAGCAGCTTGAGGACTAGTAATGGTTCCAAAAGTTTTTTCAACTTGAAAAATAACAACTCTGAGGACTGCATAGTTATTGGAAGGCCTCAATCACATGGCATCCATACAAAGGGTCCTGGTGTCTCTTCTGTTTTCGAAGTTGAAGGAGAAGGAAGAGCTTATGGAAACACTTTGCCGACAAAACGTGCACACGTGGAAATTACTAGCCCCAGAGTTGGTTATGTCAAGTCACCTTCAATCAAGGAGGAAGTTAATCCCGATGTCACTGGCAATGGGTTTGTTACTGCCAGAGCAAAGTTGGTATAATTATTCTCTCTCTCCCTCTCACTCTTTTTTAATGATGACTATGGCAAATTGGGATCGTGTTGTTTCCTGTTTTTAATTATTAGCATTTCCATTTTATTCTGTCAAATTTGGTGCATACTGCATTTCTTTCCACTACTGTAATGTGTTCTTCAAATATACTTATATCCCTTTCTTTTATGTGCTCACCATTCTCTCAAGAAGAATGGTACCTTCTAGATGAAACTTTATTATCCATTCTTTATAAGGAAACTCACTCTATTATTGAGTGGTTATCAAACTAAAATTCTAGCAAGAGAAAGAACACTCTCGGTCAACTTCAAAGTAAATATGACATTTTTCCTCTTTGTTTTTTCTTACGTAGAAATGTTGATGGCATAATCTTATTTGGGCAGGAAATGGATGTAAAGAAAAAGCAGGGTGCAATTGGTTCACCCAGTGCACCTGTCTCACCACAATGCGACAACAGTCCTACCAACAGGCTATATGGTGGGAGATCATATGGTGTTTCACGACGTGGCATCCGCAGTAATTTTGTCCCCCCTATTAAATCCAATGGTAGCAATACTGGAAATATAACTTCCCGAATTGCTGGCAACAAGTGTGGTGATTCTTTAGACGAGTCTACAAAGAAATGGTCAGTTCTGAGATCATCATATTAATCTTTTTGTTCTTACTTCTAACTCTTTATCTACACTATCTCTCAAATTCATTCTATTTGTGCATTTCAAAATTGCAAATGACTATGTCTCAAATTTTATTGTCGACAGCATCTCAAAAGTGTTTCATCATACCAACTACTGGGGAACAACCCTAACTTAAATTGCTACACTAGTCTGTACTATTTACATATTAAAGTTAAGCGTGTAATGCCTTTCTTTATTTCTTTTGTGAAAATTAACAAGAGGTAATCTATTTTTCATAATTTTCTGTTGAGGTATTATGGGACAGGTGTTTTTGACTTTGCCTCTTTAGATCCTTCTCTTCCCCATAAGTTGTTGATCCCATGATTGATGACTGGTTGGATAATGTATGCACTTTTCCTAATATGCTTCATATTCTTGCAGTTTAGAAATGCTGTATGGCCCTGATGGTGAACTTCCTGAGAAATTAAGGAATTTAGAACCTCGCCTCATTGAACATGTTAGTAACGAGATTATGGATAAAAATCCCAATGTCCACTGGGATGACATAGGTAATATAAATAGCTGTTTATCATTCTGCTTTGTTCACCAAATTGGCAGTTCTTATGAAAACTAGTTATCCTCATTCAATGTTTAATGATATTGTAGCTGGATTGGCCCATGCCAAAGGTTGTGTCAATGAGATGGTCATATTACCTCTGCAACGCCCTGACTTATTTATGGGCTGCCGTTCTCCTGGGAGAGGTCTGCTTCTATTTGGTCCACCAGTAAGTGCAAATTTCTCTTACTGATGTTGTAAATTTTAAAACCTCTGGTCTTGATCTGTCTTATATACTTTAAATTCTAGGGAACTGGTAAAACAATGATAGGAAAAGCCATAGCTGGGGAGGCAAAAGCAACCTTCTTTTACATATCTGCAAGCTCGTTGACTAGCAAGTGGGTATGTTTGATATGCTTAAGCTTTAGCTGTTTATTTTGAAGGTTTGCTGATATATTTCTCCTAAAACATCTTGTTCTGTTTTCTAAAAAAATTTCTGAGATGATTTTCTGCAGTCTTTTGCAACTCATTAACTGATCCTGTCAAATGCTAACTATCCTAGGGACAATGTTTTCAACACCTGATATATATACTGATAACTACAGATTGGTGAAGGTGAAAAGCTAGTAAGAGCCCTCTTTGGAGTGGCCAGTTGTCGTCAGCCAGCAGTAATTTTTGTTGATGAAATAGATTCGCTTTTGTCTCAGGTAGGCTAATGTCATGGCCAATAAAGGCAATATCAATATTAATTGATGTAATTGGTTCATGTTCAATTATTTTGTGGAATTTTTTAAATAGTTAGTAATAGATTATCATCATTAAAAAAGTTAATGAATGTTATCTTAGTGAAATTTAATATGACATTAATTTTTCTCTTATTTATTTAATATATGTAATCTGTTGCAGCGTAAGTCAGATGGTGAGCATGAAGCAAGCAGAAGGCTAAAGACACAATTTCTTATTGAAATGGAAGGTTTCGACGGTGGTACCGAGCAAATTCTGCTTATAGGTAATTGTTGAACCACCGTCACTAACTCAATTTCTTATTGACAACTAGCTCAATTTCTTTTTAACATACTCAATTTTGTCTCCTTTGTGATACTTTTAATGGGTAGATACTAGATAACGATAGCTTTTGTTCAACAATATTTATGATTTTATCTTTTGTGGATTTAATGTGATCACCGTCACTCTACTATACTTTAGTTTTTTGTTTTGTTCATTTGTATTCAAAAGAACATACTTTTTGTGTTTGTTTTTGTATTATGCAAGATGATTTATTAAGGACCACCTCTAAACATTATGCTTGTAATAGTGGTATACTCCGGATTGGAACTTTGGTATTATGAGGTGCCTCCCACATCGAGTAGTATTGAATGTTCGGTGAAGAATTTAAGTGACTATTCTTTCCGTTTGATAACTTACTTTTAAGGGAGGATCCCCGAAGTGCTTAGATACTTATCACATTCCTACACAAGATCTAACCTATTTGTAACCTTTTTGCATTTTTACATATTATAGGTGTATTGTCTTTGGTCTACTCTTTGTACAATGGATTGAGCATTTCATTCTATAAATTGGAACCAGATTGGTCTTATGAATTTGTTCTAGGTGTCATATTTTAGATGTATTATGGTAGTTATTCTAGGTCTTATGAATTTGTTCTAGTTGTCATATTATGAATTTGGGTAAAATTTATACAGGGGCAACAAATCGTCCTCAAGAGCTTGATGAAGCAGCACGGAGGAGACTTACTAAAAGACTTTATATTCCCCTACCATCCTCAGGTGCTAATCATGATTTTCTCCGTCTTTCTTCAAACCCTTTTAAGCACCATCTAACTAACTTATTTGTTTGTCCTTTTAGAGGCAAGAGCTTGGATTGCACGTAGCCTTTTAGAGAAGGATGGATTATTCAATCTATCAAACGAGGAAATGGATATTATATGCAACTTAACGGATGGTATGAACATTTTTCCAGTTAATCACAGTATCTCTATGTAGCTTTTTTTTTGGTTTCTGAATGTTTTCCTTAACTTATACTTGGTTGGTAACTTTTTTTTTAGGTTATTCAGGATCAGACATGAAAAACTTGGTGAAGGATGCTTCTATGGGTCCCCTGAGAGAGAAAATAAGACAAGGTGTAAAAATTGCAGATTTGAAAAAGGAGGATATGAGGCTAGTAACTCTCCAGGTATGCAAAAGGGTGGCATACAGAACCTAAAAATTTCAATAATAATTTCTCAGATTGATTATAAATTTTATAATTTTTTCTTCACTTTGTGTAGGACTTCAAAAATTCCCTGCATGAAGTGAGACCTTCTGTTTCACCTGATGAACTTGGAACTTATGAGCAATGGAACAAGAAATTTGGAAGCATGGCAGTTTAGAGGATTATGTTCTCATTGTAAGAAGACAAATACTTAAGAGATTTACCTTAATACTTAAACATCTTAGGTTGCCAGAATCAAATTACCTAATTATTGCATACATCACGTAACATTTGCATGTTATTTTCTGTGTAACTGTGTTGATATGATATAAGTAGTATTGAAAAAGAAAAAAAGCTAACAAAGTCTTGAATTGGAAAATGTCTCAGTGTTGAAAGAAAATGTAAAGAATTTCCGTGGTTAACAAGATTCGAACCTGAAATCTCTCATTTGTGAGTTTTTGGCGGTGTTTATCATTCCATCAACACACCTTAAAATAAAAAATATAAGAATTGCATGAAAGAAGAGAAGCTTGTGAACATAATTTGTGAGTATAAGCAACAACGGACACTAGAATTTCACAGTTATAGATAAAATCACAAAACACTACTAATGCAAAATTGTAGTCCAGCACAAGATGCAGAATTTACTCAAAAAGTTCATATAACTATCACATATATGGTGACTAGTTGTCTTTGAAACTATACGTTTTATTTTGTTTAGATTTCAAAAGTTGTAATTGTAGATTTCAATCTAAATTGTAGTTTGAGATTACCATGCTGATCCAAACGTGCATTTGCAAGGGAAATCCAATTTTTTTTCCCAATGAGTCAAGTAGTGACTTGGATTCTGTGAAGTCATAAATCATTAACTACATCTAGTCAATAAGTTTTAAGACCCATCCAATCTTAATCGAACAATCCTGATGTACTGATTGTAGCCGACTACTTGAAGTAATGATTGCAGTTAATTCGGATTTGTCAAGTAGGCATAGCTTGTGGAGCAATATTGTAAATTTGTAACATGGTTTAACAATGTTTGAGTTTATATGACAGAGTCGATGAAATTACATAATTTGGATTTATTGTTCGAGTTTATATGACATAAGTATTGAGAAAGAAAAAAAGTTACAAAGTCTTGAATTGAAAAATGTCGGCAAGACGCTGAAAGTAAATATAATTGAATTTTCGTAGTTAACTGAATTCGAACTTGATGGTGTTTGTCATTTTATCTACGCACCTTACAATAAAGAATTGTATGAAAGAAGAGAAGCACGGGAACAAGTTTTAAAGTGTCTCATTTTATTGTGGTATCACACATCTAATCTAATATCTAATATTTATTTAACTTATTTAACTTAAGAAAATAAGATACTGAGGAATTCTCTTTTCTAACCCACATATTTACGCTGCCACATCAGTTTTAATGAGGACTATTTTGTCTAAACACATTTACTTTCAATTATTACTTGCAAAGAACTATAAACAAGTACACATTTCTTTGACTTTCCTTAACTTTTGCTGACTGATGGGACTATATTCAAGCAATTATCTTTCCAATGCATTTCTTATACACTTACTTCTTCTTTCTACTGCAAATACTAACAGGAAAAGAGAAAGAAACAAGTAACTACTATCTCTTTTTAATTTCCACTCTTTTTGAAATTTGAATTTCAAATTTGAACACATCAAATAGTCACTCTCACACTTTCATATTTCATTCATTCATTTCCCTCAACTTTCATATTTAACTTAAGAAAATAAGATACTGAGGAATTCTCTTTTCTAACCCACATATTTACGCTGCCACATTAGTTTTAATGAGGACTATTTTGTCTAAACACATTTACTTTCAATTACTTGCAAAGAACTATAAACAAGTACACATTTCTTTGACTTTCCTTAACTTTTGCTAACTGATGGGACTATATTCAAGCAATTATCTTTCCAATGCATTTCTTATACACTTACTTCTTCTTTCTACTGCAAATACTAACAGGAAAAGAGAAAGAAACAAGTAACTACTATCTCTTTTTAATTTCCACTCTTTTTGAAATTTGAATTTCAAATTTGAACACATCAAATAGTCACTCTCACGGATTTGGATTGGGTGCATTCATTTTTCTATGCAGTCATGCATTCAACATAATATCCACCACACATCATCTAATGACTTATACAACATTTATCTCCATAAAAATAACTTAAAATTCAACCCACATATTAAGTTGATTGCATGAATGCATATGAAAATTGAATGCACTCAATCCAAATTCCACTCTCACACTTTCATATTTCATTCATTCATTTCCCTCAACTTTCTCTACTTTTGTTTTTCACCTTCTTCTCTCTCTTTTCATATTCACTTTATTTTATTAACCATAAATTTTATTTTATATGAACATCAAAGATTGTTATTGAAGTAGCAGGTAAATGAATTTATTCATTCATCCAACATTGTTATAGATACATGTATGTAAATTAATAATAAATCAAAGATAGCTTTTACTCTTCATTTTTTCTTTCATAATATCATCTTTAACTCTACTATTTTTTCTCTCCAGGTTCATTTCCATTACAGCAACAATTTATACATAAAGGTATTGTATTATCTTTAACACAAACCTTTTATTGTAGATATATATAAAGGTATTATAGATCTAGAAAAAAATACAAGTTGGTGAAAGAATAAATTAAAATAACTCAGAAAATAAAATCATATCAATCAGCTTTCTTTGTTGAAGCATAACAAATTTGTTTTTTTCGTATACCCAAAAAAAGTAAACAGATCAAACCATATCTATTTATTTTCCTTATTTTTATATTTCACTAATTAATGAATAATTTTTTACCTTTTCAGGAAAAATAAAGACTACTGAGGAGAAGAGAAAACAAAACCAAAACTACTAACTTTTATTTTATATCAATATTGTCTTTCACTATTAATTTCAATTTTTATTCATACTTGCTGTTCTGAATAATAAAAACAACTACTATCTTCTATTTTGAAAAAAAAAATGTTGCAAAAGAAAAGAAAGAGCTTGGCAGGTTTAAAAAAATTACCTTGCTGTATTGTATTAAAAATCATAGATCTAGAAATACAAAAGAATAGATCTAGACAAGTTGAGTTGGTAACTTTCATCATAGTTTGTAACTCAAATACAAAGATGAAAAAACAAAATAAACAGAGCATGACAATTTTTATCGCTGATAAAAAATTTAAATTTATTATTAAAAGTTATTACTGATAAAAAAATATACGAGAAGATGACAATTTTTATTGGTGATAAAAAATTTAAAATCATTTTTACAAGTTATTACTGATAAAAAATTCACGAGAAGATGACAATTTGTATCGCCGATAAAAGTTTTAAAACCACTATTACAAGTTATTACTGATAAAAAATTCACGTGGAAATTACAATCTGTATCGCTAATAAAAATTTTAGAATCATTATACAAGTTATTACTGATAATAAATTCACAGGGAGATGACAATTTGTATCGCTGATAAAAATTTAAAAATCACTTTTACAAATTATTACTTGTAAAAAATTCACGGAAGATGAAAATTTTTATCGTTGATAAAAGTTTTAAAATCATTATTACAAGTTTTATTAACTATTATACACTATAAAAAGTTGTTGCTGATGAAAATATTTAATTAACTATTATACACGGGGAATAAAGGTACTCGCTGATAAAAAATTTAAATTAACTATATACGGGGAACAAGCTATTCCAGGTGAAAATTTTAATTAACTATTATACACAAGAAAAATTTATTGATGATGAAATTTTTTAACTAACTCTTATATACAGGAACAAGTTGTTGCTAATGACAAATTTAAATGATACTGGAAACAAGTTATTGTTGATCAAAAATTTAAATAAAATAATTAACTATTATCTATACTAATATATAAAGGGGATATAAATTTTTGGGATGACTTTTTCATTATTCCTATTTTACCCTTAAAAAAAACTACAAAAAAAAAAAAACTAAGCACAACTTCTACATAAAAGTAGGTTTTTAGTTTTTTTATAATAAAAAAAAAAATAGCACAACTTCTACATAAAAGTAGGTTTTCAGTTTTTTTATAATAAAAAAAAAATATATTTTTTTTCTTAATAAGTAGCCACAACAAAAAAGGAAATTAAGTAGTTATTTATATTTGCACAATAGAGAATATCGATCACAAAAAAAAAAAAAGAATATCGATCACACAAACGGGCACGGGACGTGCCCGTTTGGCGGCTAGTACACATAGAACTAATGCTTAACTATTATATACGGGGAACAAGCTATTCCAGATGAAAATTTTAATTAATTATTATACACAAGAAAAATTTATTGATGATGCAATTTTTTAACTAACTATTATATACAGGAACAAATTGTTGTTAATGACAAATTTAAATGATACTGGAAACAAGTTGTTGTTGACCAAAAATTTAAATAAAATAATTAACTATTATACACATAGAACTAATGCTTAACTATTATATACGGGGAACAAGCTATTCCAGGTGAAAATTTTAATTAACTATTATACACAAGAAAAATTTATTGATGATGAAATTTTTTAACTAACTTAACTATTATACACAAGAAAAATTTATTGATGATGAAATTTTTTAACTAACTATTATATACAGGAACAAATTGTTGCTAATGACAAATTTAAATGATACTTGAAACAAGTTGTTGTTGACAAAAAATTTAAATAAAATAATTAACTATTATACACATAGAACTAATACTTCTCATTGATGCATAAAATGAGAAGTAATTGTTTTGATAAAAATTCATATATGTAAATGAGAAGTAAGATTAGTCTCAAAGTTATTGAAAAATTTACTAATTTTACTCTCATAATTTTATTTTTCTATTCAACCAAACAAAAGTTTATTACATACTTTTTTTCCTTTTAAACAATTATTTTTTATCTGTATCTCATACACCTATTCGACCCAACGTCCCACACGAACCAATGACCCTTACGAAATCGAACGCGCGGAACGCGCGCCCGTGCGGATGCACGGGTAAGTTCCTAGTAGTAAGTTACAAATATTACGTGTTTACACTTACACTATCAGTGCCTAGTTATAAAGTATAATAAAAATAACTTCATTATATATTTTAAATCATGCCTATTGATTCTAAAAGATCACTCGCCAAGACTCCCTTCCTATTTATGTAATGTAGGAACAAGGTACTCTTCATATTACTCCCTCCGTCCCAAAATATAAATCGTTTTGGAAAAAAAAATTGTTCCAAAATATAAATCGCTTTACAATACCAATGAAGCATTTAATGTTATTTTTCCTATTATACTCTTCTTTCAATTCTTTAAATTTATCTTTCTCATACAATTAATGAAGGACAATTTTATAAACCAACTTATAATTTCTCTTTTCTATACAACATTAACTACATTTCTTAATTTATGTAATATGGTCAAAACGACTTATATTTTAGTACGGATGGAGTAAAATATAAGCAAAAATTGGTGTATTTGGTCCAAAAAATTTGACCGACTTTTGCCTATATTTTGTTACAGAAATACATTCCTAAATTTATAAAATGCCAATACATCATTCAATCAATAATACACTTTCAACTCATTCAAAAACCTGAATTAAATGACATTGCAACACATGATTGAAAAAATATGATCAATTACCAAATTATTTGCTTGTTCAAGTGTTTTTTCAATTCATGATATGGTTCTCAATATGCAATAATCTTAAACATTTTCATGCATCATACCATATATAAAAGCCGTTACGAAATCACAAATCACAAATAAATTTTACTACTATGAGCTACCAAATCAGTGCTCCAACAACACCAGCACGACGAGGATCTTGTATTAGTATTACTGAAGAACATGTATCGAAATGCGATTGTTGAGGCAATATGTCCCATTCTTTGCGATGAATGCATTCATCGCTTGAGTCCTTGAACGGAAAAGTACTGTTGCCATTTTAACAGGTTCATAACCCTCTCCAGGTCTGAAACAAACAAAGCACAATCAAAACTTGGGAGAATCGTAAAACCAGACATCAAACAAATTTAAAAATGACATATACTTGTTGTTAATTACCTTAGAAAAATATTGAGGGAAGATGAATCATGGTCAAAATCGGACACAATCTGTTCAACGTCTGCATATTGTGCGTTTCGTGGAAGTCCTTCAATTAAAATCTAGCAAATTTAGACAATGTTAGATAAGAGATTAAAAGCACTGTTTTGACAGTAATGTTTGCATAAAACAAAATCACTATTGTTCCGCGTCCCGCGATACATGATTTAAAATCAAAGTATTATCGGATAGCTATTTTCAGAACTATATTTTTCCTTTATTAGCATGAATTTGACACCTTTGAAATGAAGAATAGACTTTATTAGCCGTTGAGATTTAAATAACATACGTAGTTTATTATCATACTTATGATCGCAATTTTCAAGTGTTCAATAAGTCATCGTAAGGACATTTCAAACATACGAGAATCCATCAAAGAATAACTATTTTCTCTTTAAAAAAATTGATTAGCAAAGTTAGGTAATAATTTATACTTACAGTTCTTCCATCGTATGGAGTTACAGTGTCCCATTGAGAACGATCAATCTGATACAAACAGAAAGAAACAAAAAATCAATCATTTGCCAAGTGAAAACAAAAAAAGTAAGAAAGCTACGGGTTTAGAGCAGCATACCCTATCCAATTTGTACAAACGACCCTTCCTTCCAATCACGCGTATAGCATTGTCATAGGCACTGTAAGTAGGGAACTGCAACATCCTGATGATAGCAAAAGCTTCAATTTACATTATGTTCTTCAAGTACACTGTCAAATAAACGGCACTATAGCGCAACATACTTTGAAAAAATTGCTATTGTTTGGCGATTACGCTATTTAGTACAAAGTGTTGTCAAATAACGGCTATAGCAATGTTATAGCATATCAGGATTTAAGCAAGCCGCTATTTTCTGCAATCCGTGATTGACAACACAGCCCCTATCATATAGCTTTTGTGACACGTAATGAAAAACTAAAAATAAGCACGACAAAAGACAGAATACATTACATGGCAATTGGGTAGAAGTTACGGGTGTAGTCCATTTTAACATCCTCCAGAGTCAAATTACAACCTTCAAGAAAGCTGATGATATCTGTTTTGAGTGCATGTTTATGAACACCGGACAGCTTAGCATATGTCAAACCTGATAAAAGAATAAGAAAGCAACACCGTCATCACCATGCACTTAAACTAGAAGTGACCCGGTTAAACATGTCAATTAACACCATGTTTTCAAAATTCATATGTACTCCCTCCGCTCTCATATATACATAAGCAAAGATTCTTTTTTTAGGTTCATTGAATAACTGATGTATCTGGTAATATGGACCAGATACATCAACTATTCAATGAACCTGAAAAACGAATCTTTGCTTATATATGAGACCAAAGGGAGTATTATATTTGGCCAAGTGTAAATGTGCACACATATGTTCTGCCAGTTTCGTTGCATCGCATGAAAGACAAATGCCATAAATTTGTAAAATTATATGCAATTTTCTCAAACCAGTGAAGTGCTTTTAAGTTTAACACATTTAGCAGTACAATTATACATGAATAGACATAAAAGGAAAAGCTTAAAACACCAACAATGATGGAGAGATTTTCTATTATCGCCAACAATTTGTGTCCTACTTCAAACATAAACTACAAGCTGTTATTTACAATATATATTTCACTTCTAATAAATGCGGCATGTGTTAGGTGTTAGTATAGGAGAGAAACAGAAGGTTATTTTTCAACGATAATGATATTATGATAAATTGAGTGTTATAAAAAAGTTCTAGAAACATACAGCGGGGATGGTTTGAAGGTTACATGATGATTTTCTGTTGTATTCTATTCCACTTTTTCTTCAAAATAAAATAAATATAAGGCTTATGTAAATCTAAAAAATTTCGCAAACAATTCTTTCCCTCATAGTTATTCAATCCAAACATATTGTAGTGATACCCTAAAGAAAACAGAATTTCCTAAAAACAAGAACTTCCTGATCTCCCTCCTAAAATTGTTACGATGATGTCCCTCACAAAATAGAATACCAAAACTAGGAAACACATCATGCAAATCCTTGCATACATAATCCTAAGACAGGAAGATGAACTACGCATTTTATAACAATTAGTTAGTCCTGTGATAATGAGCATCACATAAAAAGACAAGAGACATTGTTTAGCTATTCGTCTCAAAAAGTAAAAGATCTAATCTAGGATTAGGAGTGTCCAAGAAGTGACGACTCAGACTCTTATTGTGTGTCTAAAACATCTAACAGGTGCACAAGATATTTTTAATTGGACACAGTTATGAGTGTTTGACACATGTTCAATGCATATGTCTGAGAAGTTCCAGTATGTCCGACAGCAATTCAACGAGAGCAATTCTCCCAACAAATACGGGCAGTGAGTGTTTGTTAAAAAAATAAAATGAATGTATACATCATTTCAGCATAATAACTCAAAATATCAATGAAATTTCCCCCAATAATAAGTTAATAACAATAAACAACAACAATCAAGCCTTATTCCACTAAGTGTCGTCGACTACATGAATCAAACGACGCCATAATGTTCTATCAAATATCATATTTCTATCCAACTCATTAATTTCTTAATCTTTCTTAATAGTTTCTCCTATAGTTTCCCTATGTCTTCCTCTACCTCTAGTACATGCCGAAACCACCTAGGACTAGTTTCCACCATATTTTCTACCATAGATACTACCCCAACATTCACTCTAATGTTGTCATTTCTAATCCTATCTTCTCTAGTCTTACCACACATCCAACGCAACATCCTCATCAATGCTAAACTTCTTTTCTTTTCGAGCTGGTTCTTTACAGCCCAACACTCTATAGCGTACAACATCACCAGTCTTAACGCAGTCTAATAAAATTTTCCCTTCAGCTTGAATGGTACTTTCATATCACATAAAACACCCGAGAGTCTGAGACCCTCCTCCATTTTAACCACGCAACTTGAACTCAATGGTTTACATCTCCTTCCACAATAATAACAATAACAATCCTAAACAAAACAAATGATATTTCACAAAAACTAAGCCATCAATCCAACTTCCATTTCAAACTATGAAGCATGGTCATAGACACGGACACTAGACATAATCCAAACATTGACACGTCGACACCAATAATAATTTGAGAAAATTACATAATTCCATGTAATTATAATTGTCATTGTCGTGTCAGACACCGACTCAGACACCGACTCGTGTCCAACACTGGGACACGCCTAATCCGATTAGTGTCCGTGCTTCATTAATCAAATCATGAATAACATATAGTATACAAAAAAAAATCATAAAAAGGGTATACCTGAATTGTCTGTATGCAAAAATCGAGGTGTTGAATCCTGTGGTGGCTGTTGAGCTTCAGTAGAGAAAAATCTAGCAACAAAACCATTACTTCTCTGAAATACACAAACACTAGAGTTTGTTTTCTTCAATGTAGCTCTAACAACACTACCCATTTTCCACAATTAACCCTAAAATCACACATCACAAAAGCAACATTCATAAGAATCACTTAATCACCATAAATACGAACATAAATATACAATTTTTATATCAAAAAAATTCAATTTTTGAGCTGTATGAAATAAAATGAAAAATGGGTAGGATGAAAATGAAGAGAAAGATGAGATATTTGAAAAACTACCTGTTCGGTTTTTTTGCTACGATCGATGGAAGGAACAATCACTGAGAGAGTGTAATGAGAAAGAAGCGTAGCATAGGGCACCAAACAAGTGAAGTGGAATGGGCTTTTTATATGGGGCCCAAATGGCCCATTAACAAATTGAAGCTGGTTTTCTGAGTAAATTGAGAATTTTCTCTTTAGTCTGTCACTCTTAGACCACTCAAAATTAGTGGATGTCCTCCCCGTTTAAGCTCGCTCCGCTTAAATCCGCCTAAAAGCGAGACGTTATGAGGTGGACCAATTTAGGTGGTTGAGTCTAAAATTATCCCGCCTCATTTACTAGCAGACAAACGAGTTGGCAGACTGACCCGTCAAACAATTTTTTTTTTTTAATTTTGACACTTATGTTGTTAAAAAAAAACGTGTTGATATTATTTAGAAAAATTGAAAACAAATTGTGAGAAAAACCAATAGAATAAAAAAAAAATTATGCGAGAAATCTAGTGAAAAAGCAAAAGTGTGAAGAGACAAGAAAGAGCATTGGATACGCAATAAGAGGATAAAGCAGCAACAAGTAATCCTAAATTTAACACTGATCACACTCACAATATATAAATGAATAGAAAAAAAAACTTAAATAAGTGTTATGTTTTATTGGGTTGGACCACCTTATTTTATTAAGACTTTTGTCCAACTCATTGAAAAAATAAAGAAGACAGATTTTATGTAACTCACGGACCGGCCCGTGCCTGCCCCTTTTTTTAAGCGAGTTCAGCGAAGCGGACCAAATAGAGGAGTTGGGCTCAAAACTTCGGCTCAGCCCGCCAAAAAATACGGGTTAAACAGACCGCTCCGACAGGTATGGCTCGTTTTGCTACCTCTACTCAAAATTTTGTTTTTGCCCTTTGAGAATGGTTCGGTTTCTATTCTTTTTATTACTTTTATGAGAAGTTTTTTTATTTTTTTTTATCTTTTATAAACACTTTTATGAGAAGTTGTATTACTTTTTAATTCGTTTTTGTATATATTTTTTTTCTTTTAATAATTTAGTAACTAGATGCACATATTGTAAATGTGGAAAACTAGAGAATGCTATGTTTAAATTATGGTGATCATAAATGGGTACTGGTACATCGTTAAAGTAGATAACTCTAATAGGTTCATAAATATTGTTTATTATCAAAAAATTAATAAATACTATTTATAAATCTATTAAAATTAATAAATTATACACATTATATATATCAGCAATATACCGATACATATTTGAATAAAATATGTACAGAAGAATTCACCTTAAACTATAATTGTACTTACCAAGGACAAGTGATGATGTTTGTTTCTATAATAAGCATATATATCAGTTTAATAATAATAATATTTATCATTAAAATAAAAAAAAAAGCATATTCTTTTTTATCAAAAATAAAAATCACAGTCAACCAAAGTCAAAAAACACAGTTTGACTTGTTGAGAATTTACCATATATTAAACCTTAGTCAAATTACAATAATAGTTAACTATTTAAAATAATTAATACTTTTTTTTAGCAAAAACTAATTTTTTTAATAATTCCGTGTTTACTTTTCAAATGATGTTAACTATAAAACCAAGTGAGGAAACCAATCAAAGTAAATACTAAGGTAGGAGAACTAATAAGAAAATAAAAAAAATGGCTTATCACTCTTTCATTTTGTTAGTGCTTCTTCTATGTATTACATCCTCTTATTCAACCAAAATTGTTCAAGTTGATGAAATTTGTCACAAAGCACAAAATCCTTCATTTTGTTTGACTCTTCTCAATTCAAAAAAAGGTGCAGATCTTGCTAGTCTTGCACAATATACAATTGACGCGCTTCGTGTCAAAATGACGAACACAGTAAAGCTAATCAATACGCTGATCGCACAAAGTGGTAAGGATGTGAAAGCATTAGCTCATTACCAATTGTGTTTGAAAGAATTTGTTAATGATGGGGGTGCTCTTTTTGTGCTTGGGAATGTAGAAAGAGTTTTGAAGGAAGGAAATTATCATCTCATGAGTGTTGGAGCAAATGATATAATGCAAGACATTAAGAATTGTATTTATGATACTAATTATCATGATACTTCTTCACTTCCAAGTAATGGTGAAGTTGCCTTGCAAATTGATCAAATTATTCAAATTATAGCAGGATTATTTTAATTAATTGTTTCTTAGTTCTTTTTATGTGTTAAAGTTTGCACAATCACGCAATAACTTTTTTTGAAAATATTTTTTAGGTTTGTACTAAAAGTATGGCATTCACAATTACATTTCAAAGTTGAGTTATCTTTCTTGTTACAATGTGTACAACTCATGATAAAATCAAGTAATCAACAAATGATGTAATGTATGGCATTCACAATTATGTAGTGTCTTTCTTTCTTCAAATTAAATGCAACAAATGATTTATAAAAAACAAAAAAAAAAAACAATTAGAGGTGGATCTAGAAATATTATCATGATATACAGGACTGTCTCCGACTATTTGCAGACCCTGCTCAAATATTAAAAATGACCTCTAATAAAGAACACCAAACAATATTTTGAAAAATAATTCTCTATTTAAATTGAAGATAACATAAATAATTATCATCGTATATAACATAAAAAAGAGACATCATAATCAATAAGTGACTAGAACAAAAGTCATGAAAAAAAAAAGAAGACATTGTAGAGATTTGAATCCAAGAAGCTTGCGTTGAAGAACATTAGAGGCTATCATTAATCTATTTATTTATATATATTTAATATTTTATGAATATTAAAAATATATAACTATTATTATATGGCTCAATATTTGAGTTAAAAATCTAAATGATCTCAAAATTTTGAGGCCGATGCCGCCGCACACCTAACACATGGGTGTGGGTGCCGGACATGATGATATATCAGAATAAAATACTCCCCAGTCCCAAAGAAAAAACTATTATTTTGTTTCAATTATTAGAGAAAACCAATAAAGATTTATCTTTCTCAAGAATTTCTTTTGCTTATTCTTATAGAATGAAATACAAACTACATTTAATTTACTCTAATATTTGCCATAATCAATATTCAATACTAACTAATAATCTTCCCGTGCAACTTACTTTTTTAAAAAAATTACTTCGAATTTTTATGTTTGGTTGTTTTTAATATATATATTTTTTCATATAATTTGAGAGGGATGGAGTAATGAGACATGATTGAACTTTTGTATACGATTATGGGGTACCCTTCAAAAGATAAACCAAATTCAATTGTTTATTTTTTAAAAATTTTGGTATCTGATTCGAGGACCAACTAATTCGAATGGTTCAATGAACTAATCCACCGAAATTGACATTAGAGAGAATCAAAATTAAAGCTTAAGACAAGCAAACTCCAAAATCTTATGCCAACACCCAGGGGCGATTATGCCCTACAGCATGCCTGGGCACGTGCCCGGGCTGCCCCTTTTTTTTTTTTTTTAATCTTTTTGCATATAGTAATAATTAATTAGGAATATTCATATCATTGAGCAAGTTTATTTCAGAAATGAGAAAGTTTTTGGTTCCTAGAGCAAGTATTGAGAATGTGAATGTTGTGCAATCGGAAGCCGGAGTAGAAGAACCACCACCTAATGTGGCCAACAAATTTAATTCAAATGAGATTGTGCGTGATCCGGGTCTTAGGAAACAAATTAATGAGTATGCTCCGGATATTCAAGACCAAGTAAGGAGGGCATATATATTGAATGGTCCAACACAACCAATTTTGGAACTGATAAACATTTCGTATTTCCATTGGTTTAGAAGAGAATTTGCCTCCTAGTTTTATTTAGTACACTATTGGTATGTTATATTTCATCCCTCTAATTTGACTCATGTTTTGCTGGTTTTTTCTGGTTTGTGTAGCCACTTATTTATTTGATCCTTAATTATATTGGAAACAATGCTGTACTTTTTCTTGTCGTTTCTTGTTTAAATATTGGAAATATAGTTTCAATATTATTGTGTTCGGAAGTTGGGTTAAAAAAAATCCCTTCAAAATTTTGCCCAGGCTCCCTAACATTCCTAGAGTCGCCACTGCTAACACCACTACACCAACCCAAACCAACACCACTATGAAAAATATTTTGAAATAAACTAAAATATTTAAAAATAAATATATTAGTTAAATATAATCTATAAAGTAATCAAACATACATTGACATTTATGTCATTTTATATTTATCAACTACTTCAAAAGTTAATTTTACCAAATATTTTACTTTCAATAAGTTAGCTCTTTAGTTATAAGCTATACGCTAGTTTTTTAGGTATTAGTTAACTTATCAGTTATAAGCTACTAGCTTAGAACTTAATTTTACCAAATAAACTCTTAAAGAAATAATTTACTCAAAGTTAAAAATTTCAATTTACAATGCATTAAATTTCTATATTTTCATAAAATTTTAATAAAAATATTATTTAAAGTCCCTAAAGAATCATCAGAAAACTCCCGTTAGCATTTTTTTTATAATTCACCAAGAGCTATCATCACTCACTACTCCTGAACCCAAATTTCTTATTGTAACTGCTTCACACAATTTTTTATCTGAACATTGATATTAGATAGGACAAATAAGATTGAAAACTGTATTTTTTTATATTAAAATAATTTCAGCCGTTAATTTTAAATCGAACGACTTAAATTGATTATAGTGTTACTGCTGAAATCTGTTTCCCACTACTCCCACCACCAAACACACATATCATCACTGCTCTTGGTCTATATATTTTCAACTATATTTGTTTGTATGTTTCATTATATCGTAGGATGATATAAAACATAATAATGGTATTTTTGGCATATTTTGGTTGAAGAATAAATTATTGATTGATTGATGAGATTAGTGTGAGTTGATTATGGTTAACGTTGAAGCATTTATGCCTAGAATATATGCCCCAATACCACACTGTGCGTATAAGTTAGGGTCCGTTTGGTTCGAAGTTTTTGGAGGGGAGGGGAGGGGAGGTGAGGAAATATTTTAAATTTTATGTGTTTGGTTCATTTTTTTGGAGGGGAGGGGAGGGGAGAGGAGGGGAGTAAAATCCCTCATAGACTCACTTTTTGCTTCCCCCCAAATTGGAGGGATTTGGAGGGGAGGGGAGGGAAAGTAAGATTTGTTATTATCATTTTAATTACATTGACAAAATTATCCCTTATTTTGTGTTGAAATCCAAAACTATCCTTATTAAAATTTTAACTATTTATTATCTCTCTTTATTTTCTTTTTTTGCTGCTAGTTATCTCTTTTTATTATTCATGCTAAATCATTATTCATCCTACATATTTTATTTACTGTGAGAATTTTTTTTTCTTTTACGTGGCATCAATGGTTTTTTTTTTGTTTCATTCTTTATTTCTATTTTCATTTATTTTGTTTTTTTATTACAACGTATATTTTTTGTTAATAAATTACAACCTATATATATTTTGTTTGTTATTACGTTGCACCTTACAATGTTTTGCTTGTATTACATTTTTTTTCTTGTTTTTTTTTTCTTTCTGAAACATTATATATTATTATTTTTTGTTATATTTTATTAGTAATAGTATAAGAGGTATTTTATTTGCTACAGTTGCAATTTACGCTAATAATTATCATTAAATTATTTTCATGTATTTATAGATAATTTAAAACTTTATATAGTTTTTTTGTTAGATGTATCATAAAATTTGAGAAATTGCTGTGAATATATAGTTTTATTTGTCTCGAGTAGTATAAAATTATGAGACTCTTTGATGTTTATAAGGATAAAAAGGTAAATTCATTTTAAAATACCTCCCTTCCCCTCGTGAACCAAACATATCTATAATTAAAATTCCTCACCTCCCCTCTGTTAAGACATATTTTGTTACTATAAGGAGAGGTGAGGGAGGGATTTTAATTATAGATATGTTTGGTTCACGAGGGGAAGGGAGGTATTTTAAAATGAATTTACCTTTTTATCCTTATAAACATCAAAGAGTCTCATAATTTTATACTACTCGAGACAAATAAAACTATATATTCACAGCAATTTCTCAAATTTTATGATACATCTAACAAAAAAACTATATAAAGTTTTAAATTATCTATAAATACATGAAAATAATTTAATGATAATTATTAGCGTAAATTGCAACTGTAGCAAATAAAATACCTCTTATACTATTACTAATAAAATATAACAAAAAATAATAATATATAATGTTTCAGAAAGAAAAAAAAAACAAGAAAAAAAATGTAATACAAGCAAAACATTGTAAGGTGCAACGTAATAACAAACAAAATATATATAGGTTGTAATTTATTAACAAAAAATATACGTTGTAATAAAAAAACAAAATAAATGAAAATAGAAATAAAGAATGAAACAAAAAAAAAAACCATTGATGCCACGTAAAAGAAAAAAAAATTCTCACAGTAAATAAAATATGTAGGATGAATAATGATTTAGCATGAATAATAAAAAGAGATAACTAGCAGCAAAAAAAGAAAATAAAGAGAGATAATAAATAGTTAAAATTTTAATAAGGATAGTTTTGGATTTCAACACAAAATAAGGGATAATTTTGTCAATGTAATTAAAATGATAATAACAAATCTTACTTTCCCTCCCCTCCCCTCCAAATCCCTCCAATTTGGGGGGAAGCAAAAAGTGAGTCTATGAGGGATTTTACTCCCCTCCTCTCCCCTCCCCTCCCCTCCAAAAAAATGAACCAAACACATAAAATTTAAAATATTTCCTCACCTCCCCTCCCCTCCCCTCCAAAAACTTCGAACCAAACGGACCCAGAGACACTATGCACAAGCACAATAAAATATAATATAATGATGGCCGTATACTTCTAATACTAGGCTTGAATGTATTTATTTTCGTTCTCTATATAACACAAAAACATCTAAATTTAATGTAAAACACTAAGTAAATTCTCACTTGTCACAAAGTATTAACTTGTCAAAAAATAAAAAATAAACTCCAAAATACATATGTATGAAGAATGTAAGACATTTTGAAAATTAAGAGACTACATTTATAGATTTAAAATGAGGAACAATTTAGTAAACTCTCATCTAGCTTTAGTTTGATCTTATCTTCAACCGGGCCCTGGTGGTGACTAGATATAGTTGATGATGAACTTAGCAACTCGATGATGACACCGAAGAAATTTTGAGAAGTGTTTGTGGTTGAGCAGGGGTTTGATGACGAGATGTGTAGCATAAGGTGATTTTCGCTAGTTAAGATAGTAGCGGTATGTGGGTTCTGGTTTTTTCTGTGAGTGGTGCAAGATTTGGAAGTTGAGTAAGCGATAGAAGACGATGAGGTCTTTGTTATATAAGAGGTTCATTTGATCAAAATGATCAACATTTCTATGTGAGGAACTTTAGTTTCTATTCTATTTTATTGACTAAACTTAAGTCAAACAAATTTATATGCTAAAATAATAATCCATCAAATGCCTAGTAACACATAGCACTAATACTTTAAAATTAATTAAAGGTGTGTGCATGCACACGATTGACACGTGTCTAGAACATATGTGATTACATTCAATCACTTATGTGTGTGTAAGTGTTGCGTTCGGTGTCTGTGGATAACCAGTAACTAAACTGAAGGTATAATGAAAATGATAAGATCAGATAAATAAATTACAAGGGACAATGCTTCATGTTTAGGATATCAAAGAAATTCATTGAAGAAACAAAGTTACAATATCACAGACAAACCACATGAAACTTAAGTAAGTGATTATTCTTAATCCGGTCCGTTTTTATTAGCTAAAGAGCTCATTTATGTAAAGACTTTATACAGTTGGTGCTGAGCCGACACATGTTCAGAGTTTATTTTTCGGTAAGATGCTTCAAAAATTACTGAACACATTGGATTGTTGGCACAATTTTACAAGTTAGAGTGACTCGCTTGAACTTTTACCCGATGCCACGAAGTGTTTAATATCCCTCTAAGGTTCCAAATGTCTTCAACTTTTTCAGGTTGAACATTTGCAGCTGAATCTACCTGCATATTATACAAAAGTATTGATTATTCAGGAGATGATGCTACAAAGACGCCAAAATCAATTAGAGTGGTGATTTTCTCTGATACATCGATGCAAATTAATATGATATGTTGTAATGAAATGTTTCTGTAAATTCTGATAATCATATAGTCATGGATTCAGTTCATGCATTTTGCTCTCAGAATCTTTACGGAGGATCATGACTGAGTTCCATAACATGTCGATTTTTGTTTTCCTAAAAATGTTGTATGCTTTGACTTATCATATGATCTATGTAACAGAACTTTATTGATATGACAAACTCACAAACCTTTATGCAGTTAAGGACAACTAGGAGAAAATATGAAACATACCGCTTTTGCAATAATCTCTGTGCTGTGAAGAATATCAGCTGTGATCTCAAATAGCACCCAAGCCCATTTGTCACTGTTGGCATCATCTGCTATATAGTTAATACCCTTTTTTTGAGACCTCGAGGCTTCCATCCATGTTTTGCCTCCATCAACAGAAACATCTACTCTCTCAATGCCTCTGCCACCACCTGATGCTGCATAACCACTAATTTTTACCTACACAGCATATGCAAGAATTAGGATTTCGGTCATTTTTACGAGATGAGCAGGACATGCGCACGGTAGGGTCCTACTTGCGTCAAATTGGCAGAAAAATGCATCAAGTTTACTGCCTTAATGGGCATTAGGAAATCAAATGTATAGTTTGATTTGATAGAACCCTGGGCAAATAGTTCATTAATTAGGTTGTTTGAGAACCATGAGACCCACAATTCAGATACTTTCATTTGAAGATTCGACATGTTGGACCAATTGATAGAAACCCAAATTAAGAGAGAACACAAGAATATTATTGATTGATAAATGAACTATCATAGACTATTTTCTCTTCCTAATCACAAATAACTAATTTCCACACCGTGGGCTAGGAAGTATGAGCCCACCACAATCCTAACACCGTTTTACTGTGGGCTAGGAAGCGAAATTCATCAAATGGAATGCATATGCAAAAATTTGAGTACCGGTGGGCAGGTTTATCATTATGCAAGGAAAGAACGTCTTTTGGTTTTCAGTAAATTCAAATTCAGAATACTATTTGAATTACAAAAAAAAAAGAAAAGAAGCTAATTCAATATATTTGTGCATTTCATCGTGAATAACAAAAAAACGTTCTTGTAATATATTGTGCTTGTCATATACACATCTTTACAAAAACTAACCTTCCCAGGCTTTATTGTGCTCACATCTTCCAAAGAACATATAACACACTGCCACAATGAAACGAATAACCATCGGTTACAAATTCAATTAGCACTTAACTTACTCTAAATTATAAACAGGTTAATTTTGATTAACTCGTGTTATGTAAGGCAGAAAGAGCACAATAATAAGAATACCTGAACAGGGAAGTCCATTTGAGGTCTCCTGGTTGACCAATCAATATTGTCCCAATTCACTGATGGTGGAAACATTTTGTAGTCCTTTTGCATGAAGAAACCCTAATAGACATAATAATGTGAAGCTCTTAGGGCATTTCAAAAAGGAAAGTTTTGGTATTTTAAAACTATACTGCATCATATGTCAGACCTGGCATTCTTCTGCAATGATATTGATAGCTTCAAGCCATTTAACAGACCGTGCTCCAATGACACCAGGAACAATTACCCGTAATGGGTACCCGTGATCCCTATTAAGAGGCTAAAGAAAGACACAGATTATAAACGGAGCTGAAAACACTAGACTAATATGTCAACATGATCTAGATCACCAAATGAAAACATATCGAATTCAAATTTACAATATCATTCGTTAAGGTCACATATGAACTCAAATTAAAATCCTATTTTTCTATTACCCGTCTTATTCATTACTAAAAATACAAAAAATAGAATCAAATAATATTTTTTATTGCAAAAAAAAAAATGCATTGCACTGGCTAATTTCTAGTTTGCTATACGTCAAATAATAAATTAAATAATAATATGTGCAGCTCCTATGTTAAAACTATGAGAAGCCATCGGCGTGGCATGAATCCTAAAGCGAGAACAGAAAATGATGAATAAATAACAAGATAGAAAAAGCTAAAACCTTGTTTAATTGCTGCCAGGGTTTAGAAAACAAGAAATCAAATAAACTTACTTCTCCATTCATTTCATAAGCAAGTAGAACATCTGCTTCAGGATTTGCCGCCTGACTGAGTGGTATTGAAGCCTTATATGGCCCTCCATTTTCTTCCTAATTTTTTTTAAATATTGAAAGGAATCAATATGGTAATATGAAGGAATTCAAGATCTTCAGATAAAACATACAAGCCATATTCATTACCTTACACTTATCAATGCTTACAAACTCAACATGTTTTCCACCAGATTTAGTGACCCTCGTCAATTTTGGAATTCCAATAAGCTCAAGAACATCCGCCAATTTGGCACCACCCCAAACAGCTGAGAGAAAAAACCATAATGAATCAGTAATTAAAAATACGGACTTACTACATTAGCATCTTAAAGCGGATTTACTTATTTGAGATTATCCGCTAATATAATCAACTTATGACATATCTATAAGTTGCTTTCAGCTTATATTAGTTTCACTTTATTTTATCTTTTGTAACAGAAATAACTTATACATAAGCACTCATATGATAAGTGCTTATATTATAGGTAGTTAATTAAGCTGTATATTCAAATAGGGTAGTCTCTCCTCTCTAGCTAAGCATTCAAGGGGCATCTAAGTTTCATTGAGGACTACGCGCTCCAGAGATCAAATCGAAGTCAGGTTTCTTTGTTCACACTTCGGCCTAACTACCTCAGCTCATAAAAGGTCTACGACTTCCTTTTCGAACACCCCTTTCCCAGCCTCCACACACAAAAAGAGAAGGGAAAAAAAAACCCAACTTGAGGTAAAAGAAACAAAAATAACTTGGCCTAAGTTTAGATTCGTGAGATGGAGTGGAATATAATGAAACACATCTACAATCCACTGATTAACTTCCACCCTTTACTTCTCTATTTCAGGGATATAGGATAAAATTGGTGCTTTTTATTCTCTCGTAAATAAAATGTTATAATTTTCTTCGATTCTATTTATTCTATTCCATTCCATTCACTACTGGATATCCAAGCTCCTACAATCAAAAGCACTTTAACAATAAAACTGACAACACTAACCATTTCCAATAGCAGAAACATCCCATCCAACCCCTTTCACTGTCCTCGTCTTGCTCATAGCAGTCCTCCGATTTCCTGCACACTGAAAGAATTCATTTGCAGAATGATGTAGTCATCCGAAAATCAATGTAAAAACACCAAAACTAACGCTGCCTCACTTCAATCAAAGTTTAGCAAGAGAACAAATACCTGCAGTGTGGCAGTAACATTATACTTTGGAAGCTTCCTGTAATCAAAATAACATGGTCACTTCCTTGCACCACAAGAAAACAATAATAATGAACCAACAAATCAAGAATTTAAGGGACGCTTGGAAGACTAATTTAGACATGTTTTATGACATGAGCAGCTGCGTAAGTGCTTAAAAGAGCTTATAAAAATAGCATACGACATGCTCATAAGATGCTTTTAGCTTTTTTAACTAAGCTCCCTATGATAGCTAATGGAAACAGCCTAGAGTTTACCCTCGTATTCTTTAATTGTAAAAAAACTTTATACACATGTTCTTATCCGATACGTCCTTATTGGGTAAGTTTTTAATTAAGTCATTTAATCAGACATCCCTACTTTACCCTGAGTATCCAGAATAACTATTTTAACTTTGACAGTTTTCTTATATTATCTCTCGAAAAACAATTTTAAACAGGAAAAAGAAACTTTTCATATCAAGTGTCATAACCAAGGTTTTAAATAAGCACTTTTTCTAAACAAACAAATTGGAATACAGAGTGATTCATTAAAGAGAAAATGAGGCCAACATGTTGGCACTTGGCACCACAGCCTCGATCATCATCATCTGGAAATATACTATGTAGAGTTTACCTTCATTTTCTTTACTTGGAAAAAATAGCTTCTACAAAGTCTAAGGATTTGAGTTTGGCGTAACTCACCCTGACAAAACCAGCTTGAAAGATTGGAAATGTCTCTCACTTCTAAACACTTTTCTTAGGCCATACCTCATCTAATACGAAACTGTCAGACACACTCACCCCCACGACTAGACACGTCATATCTCGTCAAGATGCCTCCCATGAACATTTTTCCAGGTCATATCTCGTCTTCTTTTCTCTAAAGAACAGGTCATATCTCATCTAATGTAGGACATATACACTGGGCCACCCACTACATTTAGTTCTTATATGATATCTACATATTGAATAAGTGCTTAAATAATTTACCCAAACACTCCCTCACTCTCTCTCGAAAGAATAACAGGTTTCAATTTGACATTTTTTCCCTCTATTTTGCACTCAAACAATTAAAACAAAAAAGATAACTTTAGGCTCTGTTTTGATAAACTACTTCATTAATCATTTATAGCATAAGGGATTATCATATAAATGCTTACTTATAAGCTATTTCTACAACATAAAACAAAATAAAGTCAAACTGTATCTGTATTAGCTATAAGCTAACTTAGAGAGCTTACGGAAACGCCAAAAACAACTTATGAACATATCACAAGTTGTTTCTATAAGCTCTTCAAAGCAGTCACACAAGTGTTTATGCGCATAGGTAAGCTCAAATAAGTCAATCTAAACAAACCTAAGCATAAGAAAATCCTAACAACAAACCATAAGCAAACTACTAACCTGATATCTTTCATAAAGAGCTGTTTGGAATGTTCCACAAGACCAGATATTACCACAGAGTATCTGTTCATAGATACCAAACATGTCATAAAATATAATAATATCAACTATTCGATAAAGTCAACTAATATTTGTCGAACTTAAAAATTTAAATTTAAATTCACATCTTAATCAAGAGAACTTAAAAACCAACTACAAAATTTAGTCAATCTTTTCTGACGAATTGGCCCTCGATAATACAATATTTTCCAAATTCAATTTTGAATTCATAAATATATGACACAAATATGTAAACTTAAATTTAGATTAGATCACCTAAATACTACCTCCTCTCTTACATATAAAAAACAAGAGAAAATAGAATAATCATCCAAGAACAACTACTCCATGTGGTCTCATAAAACATCCAATAACCGATGTATCTAGTCTGTATTATGGACCAGATACATCAGTAATTCAATGAATCTTAAAAAAAAAAAAATCTTTGCTTATATATATGAGACCAGAGTATGTATTTTACCAAATCACGCCACTTTAATAGTATGACATGCAAGAATATTTGATTTCTATTCAATGTAAGTGTAAAAATAATTTACACCGACAGAAAATATTCATTAAACTAAAAAATTATATAAAATTGGATCAACAAAAGCTGATATATTTAGTCTAAATTTTAAACTACATAATCAACTTTTAGTCAAAATCATTTTTTCTTACCGCAGAATTAAACATACACTAAATTTTATGTGCCGGTAATTCCGGTGTTCATAATAATAATTTGTAAACATAAAAGAATTAACTTATTGAATTAAGAAAAGGAATGATGAACCTGTCGATGTCTTCAACGATGGGAATAGGGCCATGATTCCTCTTATAGAAGAAATCAGAAGGTGTGACATACGATGCAATAAGTGCCAAACGATTTGGCTCTGCGTTGAAAGGTTCCTGAGAAAACAAAACAAAACAAAACAAAACAAAACGACGATGAGAATTAGCGTTTTGAGAAAAAGAAAGAAAAGAGTGTTTGGTGATTAGTAGCTACATACCTTGGCGTTGATTTGAAGAGAAGGGTGACGAGGTGGTTCTTTCGAATAATCTGATGGTGCTGTTAATCCTGGCATTTTTGTTCAGTAATAGAGTCACTGGAAATGAAGAAGAAGAAGAAGAAGAAGAAGAAGAAGAAGAAGAAGAAGAAGAAGAAGGAGAATTTGGAGATGGAAACAAAGTTCTTTGGAATAATCTACTTATAGCAGTGTAACATTACAAATTTACAATATTACAAATGCTCTAAACAAAACCAAAAAAAAAATTTAAAAAAATTATTAAATAATTTTTTTTCGTACTTTACTTATTGGATCGTTAACACTTTTATTAAGAGTTTGTCACTTATTTAGATTCACAAAATTTGAGAATTGGTGTTTTACAATTGCGCGCAGAAAATACTTGATTTAAACTATAAAATAAAATAATCTATATTGAAAATCTAGCTAAATTAACAGTTTCATATTTCATAATTTACTTTGAAATAATTAGTATTGAGAGGAAAGAACGAGATGAGTTGGATTCATTCTTTTGGACTGACCCACGGTTGGGCGGATCCCCTTGAGCGAGACGTATAAGCGTCTTTTTGATATGGCGGAGAATAGATCGAGTTCGGTATCCGAGATGTCTGATTTTTAAGGTGGGAGGTCGTGGGGCGGCGTGGGTATGACAGAGACAGTTGTGGGTGTGGGAGGAGAAGATGCTGAAGGAGTGTCAAGATGTACTTCGTGATTTCTTATTGCACTTATTCCTATCCTGTAACACGTTTGGTTCCCTTTGATCATTAATTCGGTCTTGGATTGGTTTCTCGGCGATTGACTCTCACAATATTTCGGAGCACTTTCTTCAGCTTACTTATTCATTAGATGGCCGTAGAGGACAGCGATCGTTTCTGCAACTCATTTGTCTCTTACGTGAGTGAGTTGTGTGGAACGAGAGAAATCAGAGCTTGTTTAGAAACTCAGCATATTCTCTTACTCTGATGTTGGACAAAGTCAAACTTTACTCTTATTGTTGGTTGAAGACTACTAATACTACTCTAGTTTTAGACTATCATAAGTGGTGGTCGTGTCTGTTCACTTGTCCGAGCCTTGATTAGATTTTCATGTTATTTTTGTTCCTTGACATTTTGTAATTTTTTGACGTCTCTTTGGCACACCTTATGCAGAGGGGATTATTCGATTAAAATAGATATTTCATTTTTACCTCTTCAAAAAGAATAATGAACCTAGTGTTGCCTCTTCAAAAATGACATAAATTTTGGAACAGAGGGAGTATCTAGTTTCTTTGTTTGATTAAAAAAAATATTCTTAAGTATTGTGTTTCTATTTAAAATGAAGGATCCATGAAATTGTTTTTGTAAGTGTTTATTTATATTTTTTTTTTGTTAAAAAAAAGTGTTTATTTTTTTTCAAATAATATATGATTAGACTCACATAATTGTGAAAATATGAAAAATTCAAGATCGAATTTTGAACTCTTCAATAACACCCTTTATAAGTATTATAAGTAATAACTATAAACTTTGCTATTTTCCTTTGAAATCTAAGACGAAAAAAATCAACTACTTTATGCCATAATTGATATCTGAATTAGATTAAATTAGTTGTGAAAGGAAAAAAAAAATCACTGTAACAAAATTTAAAAATTAAGAATCCATAATCAAAGGCAGCAGTATCCTAAATTACTAATCTATATATGGTTTCAGCGGCTGCGCAGTGCGCACATTGTTTGTAGCCAACAGTAACACTGGAAATTTATCATTTTCTACCTTTCTCATTTTGTTCTCATTCTCTTTATACCTGAATCAAAATCACATTACAAAAATATACATATTGTATGATCACTTTGTATTACAATTCCTGATAGAATCTGATGAGAGAAAAGCATAAAAAAGAAGTAAGATATAAATATTATTATTTTTTGAGGTCAATGTCAATTCTCTAGCTTTGATAAATCGGATTTGACAACTTATGTGTTGATGCCCTCGCAAATGAGGAACGTTTGTTATGTGAAAAAAATCCATTTAGTAACCGCGGATATGTTAAGAATCTATGTTCCATATATTGTAATCTCTCTTTTTTAGACTTTATGCTATATACATTACTTTTTTTTAATGAATTTAAAACAACAATTTTTACTTATATATAAGACCGGAGGAAGTACTGTGCACAAATTGCAATAATCCAATCTGCCATGCATGTGATGTGTTTCGAGTGAACGAGGTTGTTGTTTTTGTTTTTAATTAATTAAAATAAATTTACAAAATTAGCCTTATATTTATAATTGATTTAGTATAGAGATAATTGATTTTTTTAGTAAATATACGATGGGAGTAGGGTTGCTAACTTAATCTCATATGTTTTTATTAGTAAATATACGGTGGGAGCAGAGTTGACAATCTAAATAACATAATATAATTAATACTTAAAATAACACTACAAAAAAATTGGTTATTTTGCGGGGGTTTAGAAGCTATTTTGCGGGGGTTTCAAACCCCCGCAGATTGTTTTGCGGGAGTTATGAAAACTGCCGCTTAATTGATTCCCATAAATTCTTTGCGGCGGTTTTGGGGTACCCCTGGTATCCGGTTAATAACCCCTGCAAAATAGCGGCGGTTGTATTGTGGAGGTTTAAAACCCCCGCAAAATGGAAAGAATATGTAAAAAAAAAAAAATCAAAATGCTGAAACTTTCATTATAATATAGAAATATTAGACAAAATTTATAATAGCTAAAATTAAATCTCATTAAATAAATGCAACTAAACTCTCAAAGTAGGATAATCTGGAACTTAATCAGATTATAAAAAATAAATCCAAGACAACTATTGTTATTTTCACATCAAAGCTTCATATATCATTCAAAACAAAGACTAACCCAAGTAAAAATGCAGACTTACAAGCAAAAATAGTAGAAGACACATAAAAGTAATGCTTCTGTCTACTTCCTGCAATATAGATGAAAGAAAATTGTAATTTTAATTTTTGGTGAAAGTAATATGTTTTATAGTTACAAAACATTAAACAAGAAATCAATATATTTATGTGTAGAACCTGTAGTCAATATAGTTAAAACAAACTCAGATAAATATCTTACCTAAATAAAGTAGATAACTTGAACAAATTGGCATCCTTAAAGGAATGTGTATACAAATAAATCATAAACTGATCCTGCAAAAACCTGCTCAATATCATGGATATGAATCTCAGTATGACATTGAACTCCACAAACAAACATTATAACAAGTTAAGAGGTATAGGTATTCATACTCACCATTATAACAATAAGAAACAAGCTAAGAAACAAAGTATTTTATGCTGAAATGGCTTTTAAAGTTCTATATCATATACTTACAATGCTGCATTGTCCTATAGCTTCTTCGTATCGGTTCAGCTTTATCAGACAGGCTGCCGTGTTAAGATGGCACGGATTCTTTACAGCCAATGCCATATCTCTATACTTCCCATATAACTGGAACATGAAGTCATCTCCCATATAAGCTATGGCCTGACAAGAACCAAGACGATAAACAATTTATCAAACCCAAAATAATCAGAGAAGGAAGAAACTTTCATAAATCAGAATTCAGAAATAAGAAAGAGAATAAGAAACACAAGTGGGTAACCATTCCATACTGTTGCATGGCCTCCTCTAATTTATTTTCCTGAAACAGAGCATTTCCGTCCTTCTTTCTTCGATCAGCTGCACCAATCCTCTCCTCCACTGTCATATCACTATGAGCTTTTCCCTATGAATAAGGCATTATAAGCATCTAACTAAGTCCATGGGTCATGGCAATACAATAATTTAATGCCAACTTACATCTTTTGTTTCATCAAAACCAATGAGCTCAACTTCATAAACTAAATTTGCCATGGGTGGAACATTGGGAAAAGAAAAACTTCCTTCCTTTCCATATCCTAATTCCCAGCTCACACGCAGCAACGCTCGCTCCCCAGCTTTCATGCTTGCCACCCAAATAACAAGTCTGGAAAGGTGTAAAACTAGTTGGCAAGGGTCCAAGGCTAAATTTTACAGTAGATGAACACACTATGATTGGAATTATGTTCTATTCCTAATGCATAAACAACTAAAATCAAAGATATAGAAATCCCAATAAAATAAAATCCACAGGTTCAATTGATCAATAATTCAATGGATACAAGCAATTCAATACTTTAAACTTCCCAATACATTTTCCAATTACCATCTCCGATGGTCGTTTCTCCTGCCATGTATCTTCAAATTTGTGCTCCGTGTTCTCAGACCACGCCCTGTAATGGACTACCACCATAAACCAACCAGGTCACAATCATGATTTTGACGCAACAAGAAAACAACAAAAGGCTATGCAAGAAAGTGTTCATTAGACGTGCAGATATTAGGAACTAATGCCCAATACATTTTCATAAAAGAGCATTGCCATATATTGTAGAGCTCAAACATTTTGATCACTGAAATTAATGAAACTCCAAAATGACCCTTCAAATTGAAAATCCTAGAACACATTAGTTCCTCCTAGACAATTTCAGGAACTAAATTGAAATACCCGAAATGACAAATGTGATCGAAGATTTTCTTTTACATCGATCATTCTGAAAAATCATTAATTTCAAGACCGAATTGCTCAATGCCTAGAATTTCAAAGATTAAATTGGTGATTCACTCATAGTTTAAATTATTACATGAAGTGGTTACTCACGTAGCCAAATACGACGAACACCAATCCAAATTTAAGCATATATCCGTTCCATTTCCACAAACAAGTTCAAATAGTTTCAGATATACACAATTAGATATCTAACATACTGCAACACTAACCATATTTCTACTAGCAGGAAAGTGAAAACATGTATCGCGAAATTAACACTAATTACAAGTATAACATAGTCAAATCATGATTAACTACGGTACTTACAGAAACATATGTTGAATATTTGGAAGGTTTCTGAGCATGACCTTCCTTAATTACTTGCTTAGTAACCTTCTCATGAAGAACTTCAACTTTTGGAGGACTACTCAATAATTCTTCTGGTGTTTCCCCTTTACCATGTTCAGTACTTTCATCAAGCACTTCATCTGCATTTTCTTTACCTGCAACCATTAACAGTGGTTTACATTAATTTTGAGTGAATTAATTCTGTAAAATTGAGCTTAAATATTAACTTCAAAGTTAAAATCAATTATAGAGAAAATAAGTGAAAATCAATTTTGTGTCTAGAATCATTTTTAGCTCTAATAGAATTCAGAAGCAAACCAAACCTAAGAAAGCAGAGACATTGAAGATATCACAAACCTAAGATAATGAATTTCAGCATAAATCATCAATATTGGGGGAAAATTGAAAAAATAGCAAACACGACGGAAAAGTTTGAACTCGATGGAGGTGTTGGAGATGTTGAACTCAACGGAGGTGCTGGAGATTTTGAATGCTACGGAGATTATTTGGATTTGAACGAATTTTGACGGCGAAGGTGGTGGAGATTTTGAACTCGTCGGAGATTCGCGCGGTTCGAGAAATGAAATTAGAAAATACGGGAAAAAATTGAGGGGAATGAAATAAGAAGAGATATTGGAAAAATTCTGAGGGAATTGAAAGAAAAGAGTCGCGCTGAATTTCGGGGGTTTTTAACCCCCGGTAAATTAACAAATGCATTCCACAAAAATTACTTTTTCCACACAATTTAAGGGAGTTTAACGAAACCTCCTCTAAAAAACCGCCGCTATTTGGCGCGTTTTTAACAATAACAATATAAAATCTACTCCTAAATTATTTAATTAACTATTATATAGTTACTTAGTTAACTATCATATAATCCTCTATCAGTATTCCTTGACGAAGCTCAAATGGTGAAACCTAATTTGTTATAAGTTTTGTAAGGTGAAAGATGACTAGGAAAAGACCAATTAATCTAGTCCGCTTATTTTCATAAAACTAAATCATACGGTTGGTTTTATTTATTCTCATTTCTCACGGTAATAAAGAGTTCTTGCTGGAGTCACTCCATATTTATATATAAGGATCAAATTACACCGGTGTAATATTTGATTAATGTTACATCGCTCAATAACGTTTTAACGAATACAAATTTTACAAAATTCACCGTTGGATTGAAAGTTTATATCATATAGATCATCTATGTTGAGTTTCACAAAAATCTAAAATCGTTTGATATGTTATTGAGACACATCAAAATTAATGGTTTATGCATTTTTATTGAATACCGTTAATCTTTATGTGTCTCAAAAACATGTCAAACAATTTTAGATTTTTGTAAAACTCAACATAGATGATCTATATAATATAAATTTTTAATCCAACGGTGGATTTTGTAAAATTTGTATTCGTTAAAACGTTATTGAGCGGTGTAACATTACGTAAATGTTACACCGGTGTAATTTGATTCATCCCATATATATATATATATATATATATATATATATATATATATATATATATATATATATATATAAACTCTGAAATCCTCATTATTATTATTTTTTATCCTCATCATAAAACTAATAGATATAATTGTTCTAATTTATAATATGATAATTTTATCAAAAAATAAAATGTTATAATATTTTCTTTGAAATATAATAGTTCTTACATATGTGAAAATTCGGGCATGATCAAGCATCAAATTTTTTTTAGAAATATAATAATTTTTTTTGGTACATATAATTGTTCTTATACCTAAAAAAAATAATTGTTATTTAGTAAGAAATATTACCACACATAGGAGAGGGTGTGGTCATAATTAGTTAGTGTTAAATATTGTCACGTAAGTTTTTTTTTTTTGGTTTTGACCATCGGTTTAATTTGGTTCGGGGGTCAGTTCTAGCATGCAATTGCGAGGATCGACCGGTTTGGATCAGTTTTGAGTGAATCCAATGTCCGAACCAATGAATCATCAATTGGTTCGGTTTATAGTGTTTTTCAAAAATGAATCTGCCAAATTCATCGGTTTGGTTCAAATACTTTAATAGGTTTTTCCGATGTATTCCATGCTATTATATTTTTCCCAAAGGCTGATCAAATACAAAATACAATTTTTTTTGGTCAAATAGTTTAGTGGCTAGAAATCCCACTCTTAAGGTGGATAAGTGGGATAACCGGGGTTCGAACCTCGGTCCCCTGCATATATAATGCAATGTCTTACCAATTGAGCTAAGCTCACGGGACATACAAAATACAATTCTTTTCCCATAACTTCATCAAATACATATACATAATACAACTATATTGAAAACAAATAAAAAACATTTTTTTCCCTTAAGTTCATCAAATGCATAATACAACCATATTGTAATTAAGTTCATAAGTTCATCAAATACAAAATGCAACCATATGGAAATTAAATTCATAAGTTCTTCAAATAATAAAGTGCAATTAAAATAAAACTTCAAGTCTATTCTCACTTAAATCGAAAAGAAAAAAAAATCAAAACAACACTTGAGAAGTTACCGTTCTAAGGGTTCACTTAGGGCTGGAAATGAGTCGAGCTGAGTCGAACTCGTCTGAGTTCGACTCGGCTCGATAGAAATTGATTCAGCTCGAAACTCGGCTCGAGTTTGACACGAACTATTGTTTCAGCTCGAGTTCGGCTCGTTTAAAGTTTACGAACAGTTTCGTTCGGCACGTTAAGTTCAACTCGTTAAGTCAAATGGCATGATTTTAAAGTCATTTTTTTGTCAAAATTTCAAAATTTAAAGTTCAACTTTTTAAAATGAGTGTTGTTTGTGTTGTATTGAGAGCAGCTTGAGGATGAGGTGATGTGAGATGAGAGCAGCGTTTGAGTTTGAGTTTGCGGCTGTGAGTGTTTCTAAGTTTGCTTTTTTAAGTTAGAGTTTTAAGTAAGGCATGTTTTATTTTACTTTTTAGAAGTAGTTGGGCCAACTGTAGTTTTTAATAAATATGGGTTGCCTAAAAAATTAATTTAGCATATATACTATATATTGGTTTGGTTCAGTTTATCCATTGGATCTGAAAACTGGAACTGATAACCGAACTAAACCACTTTGGTTTTCAATTGGTTCCGTTTTTTATCTGAACCATAAAAATCGATTTTTTTTTCGGTTTGGTTATGTTTGGATCATCGATTCAATTGGATTTTTTTTATCTGCTTAGTCCTACCTACCAAGTTCAACATCAATCACCACTGAACCAACTGACGATCGGTATATTCTTCTATTTCTTACATAAAAAATTCTTACCAAAAAACAAAATTGAAAATATTTTGTTTGTCAAAAAAGAAAATTGAAAATATTATTTTGAATATATTACTAACAAAATTAGTATGTCAAAATCTTACAAAATCAATATAATCTCAAAACATCTTTTAAAATTTTGAAGATTTTTTTGGACTAAAATAGTCTTTTAAATCCTAATCTAATATACTCCGAAAATAAAAGTCAAACATATTGTGAATAGCAGCTATTAATCTTTATTTGACAAAAACGTCAAACATACAAAATTTCAAACCGAATAATAATATATTTAATTGAGGTGATTTCAAAACAATAAAAGAAATACGTAGTATAATAGCAGCATTAATTATTTACTTTTTTGTTGGTCAAGACAACATTAATTCATTCTTTTTTTTTTTTGACTGAACATTAATTCATTAATCTATAATTACAATACGAAATAATCTACAAAACGAAATTAAATACAAAGTCAAATTCTTGACAGAAAAAAAAATACAAAGTCAAATTAAATTTTGGGTTTTGACCAAATTAGACTATACCTTGACTGTAATTTATTGTATTATTGTTTTCGGTTTATAAAATCTATATAAAGATGTCATAGAGTGAAGCAAAATATATCATCAATAGAAAAAAATTGAGAAAAGAAAAGATAAAAATATCATGGTTCGTTTATCATTTCTAGCCGTTGTATTTCTTTTATGTGTTGTATCCTCTTATGCGAGGACAGATGTAGATGTGCAAGCTATTTGCAAGCAGGCTGATAACCCTTCGTTCTGTTTAACTTTGCTCAATTCAAAGCCCGGTGGTCCGGGAAAAAACCTCGTTGACCTTGAAGCATACATCTTTGGCGTACTTCGTAATGATCTGTCCAATTCAGTCGCGCTACTCAAAAAATTAATTGCACAAAGTGGTGGAGATCCCAAGAAAGAACGCTATTACAAGATTTGTTTGCAATATTTTGGAGAAGAGGAAGGAGCTCTTGGTCAAATTTATGTAGGTCTACTACAATTGAAAATGGGTGATTACTTAGGTGTGAATGTGCATATGAGTGCTATATTGACCTTTGTTAATGACTGCCTTACAGATGAGGATGCTCCCCCAAAAGATACTTCTATGTTTCCGAAAGATGCTGATCTTGTGAATCAAGTAGCTAAGATTGGTCTTCTCATCTCAACTATATTGAGAGAAAAATAGATTACTAGTTTCGTTTTGTGTAATTTGAATAATGTTACATTACATTAGTTAATTTTGACATTGGAGTAATACAAAGTTTAAAGGTTTAAATAATAATTGTTGGACTTAATTTTTTTGTGTTGGTTACATGTTGGAATGTTGGACTTAAATTTGTATGTTGAGATGTGACATGACTTTTATCTTTAATATTTGTATGGATTATGATAGAATATTTTCTTATTGAATAATTAATTTGTGTTTTAAAGGTATATTTTAATTTTTCCCTTAATATTTTTAGCCAACATCATGATGTTTTGTGGTTGATCTGCTAAAAAATAGAGGATTGAACATAACAATTTTTATTGTACCATATTTAAATCTATAAATTGGTTATACTTGCTAGACTAGAAAAAAATAGATAATAAGAAACATGACATAAACAAGAATATTGGCATCAATCCTTTAAACATGAAGAAAATTGAATATTGAATTGCGGTCACTAATTTCTCTGTCATTTGAATATTAATTGAATTGGGTCACTAAGAGCATCTCCAATGATGATACCAATTTGAGTATCATATATCACTAAAAAGTAATCCCTACAATGCCATATAATATTTATGCAATTTATACATATTTTGCTTCAATGGTGATACCACTTTGGATATCATACATTACTAGCAAGTAATCAATTATATTTAATTTGATATACAAAAAACTGTAATATTAAATTGATGATACGGTACCTTAAATAAGATACCGTATCATCAATTTTTATACCCTCAAAGCCACATCATGTGTAACAACCCGTTTTTCATAAGCCAAAAAGGGGCATTATTTTTTTTTCTTTTTCAACTAACGCTCAGAGTGCGCATAAAAAGATTTTAAATGAGCCGGCATTCAAATATACAAAAGAACTCATTACCATAAGGTGCTTTGACAAGCAAAGTGTATTCCTGAATAATTACAATCCAAGTCTAAGTATTCAAATACTTACAACAACACGAGTTAGAATCTTATGCCTAAACCCAAAAAGCACGGTGTACAACCCACACCGGCACATAGTCTAACTAAGCTAAAGCTCCAAACATCTCACCAGGGCCTGGAACAGCCACCGTCGTCACCACGACCTAACCCATCATCTGAGTGGGATGAGCCCGCAAATGAAAGAAAGGGTCACCACAAAATAAAAGTATGTATATATATAACCGGTGCGAAAGATTGTACACATAACAATAATTCCACAAACACAAGAGAAAGCTCTTAACCACCAAAGCAATTCCCACCAACGGGTTTATGTATATAAAGCACACCAATCCTAATGCAGACTTCTACAATGGGTGTGGTACTATCCAAGCTACCACATGCATGAATTCCGGAATCGTAGGTCCATCCCCTACTAACAATACCAACGAAAACCCCGTAGCTCTCCCGATCACTACGAACCATTAGAGTGGGCTCTCCCGATCACCACACCCCTACCATAAGTATCAATAGAATCCTGTAGCTCTCCCGATCACTACAAGGATTAGAGTGGGCTCTCCCGATCACCACACCCCGTAGCTCTCCCGATCACTACGTATCGATCTCAACAAAAATCTCGTAGCTCTCCCGATCACTACGAATAAAAAGGTGGGCTCTCCCGATCACCACACCGTACACGCAACTACCAAATGCATGAGCATACGCTTCCCCATATATGCTAATGCAATGAATACATACCTCTCTAGCATATGTAAACCAAACACAACAACATACATACATTTCTCATCATATGTATTCCAAACACTTGTTCATACATATATTCTCATAATCATATGTAAACAGCGCAAGTATTGTAAACACTTTCTCATTACGAGAATACATAACACATACATACATTTCTCATCATATGTATTCCAAACACCTGTTCATACATATATTCTCATAATCATATGTAAACAGCGCAAGTATTGTAAACACTTTCTCATCACGAGAATACATAACACATACATACACAAGGTATTGGTTCCCAACAACCGTTTCACAACAAAGCGATACATTTCCGAAAGCATGTTGGTTGCTTCGAGTGCAAGTTATTTGGTTTTCATTTTCCAAAATCAAAACCAAACCCAAGCACAAGTTTTATTACGGGCCTTAACCGACCTGTAACCATTTTCAAACATGTTTTCAAAGCAAAAGCAACGCCACATAACTCAAGAGTTTTAAACCACTTGGAATACCAAAAACACCACACAAAACACTTAGTAAATATTTTCATAAACACCAAAATATTTTTCATCGGATTTTCTAAAATGAAACCATACAACGCCATTCCCTTCCGCCCAAAGGTTCAAAAACAACGTTTCTTTTCAAAACCTTACAACTTAACCACATGTCATTGATCAATACATAACCAACCCAAAACCCTAACTTTTCTCATGAGATTTTTCACCAACTCATGGAAAACAAAAATAACAAAGCCTACACATGCTTCTCTAAACCTCATGAACAACATTCATGAAACAAAAACCATGTAAAGTAACATTTCCTAACAAACCCTCATGAGAACATAAACCCAAAAACTCCTAAACTCTATAAGTCTACCAACCTAAGAGATGAGAAGAGAGGGTTACCTTTAGAAAGTGATTCTCTACAAAATCCCTTTGATCCTACAAGCTTGAAATGGAGTGAAATGGTGAAGAATGGAAAATTTGTGAAGGTTAGGAAGTAATGGAGTCACACGTGAAAGAGAGAAAGAAAAGAGAGATGATTTGTGATTTTCTTAAGTGACAAAAGTCATCAAACCTCCTTACTATGACAAAGGCTTTTGATCACCTATCCACCCTTGGATCAAAGTCAAAAGTCCAAGCTTAAACCCTAGCCATTGGATCAAATTGCTCTATGGATAATCACAAGATTTAATCAAATCTTCCAAAACAAGTCACGTATTCAGCTCTCGCGCGTCGCGACGAACGAAACTCACAAAAACAGAAAACCTACGGAAAGAATGTCTATCGTTAAACATTTCCAAAACTTATCGTCGAATCTTTTCCCGCGACTGTAATTTTCTTCCATACCTTGGAAAATTAATCTCAGGACATATCCTAACTCACGCAGATATATACAACTTCCATCTAAATTTCTACGGAATTCAAACACCGTAAAAATTTCCAACAGCGGGTAAAATTCCTACTCGTTTTTCCAAAAACAAGAATAACTCGAAACTCGGATTTCTGACTTCACAGAAACCGTCTCATGCTCAAAAGAGGATTACGACCCAAAAGTCTGTGCCTTTCCAGCGCACGAGCACAAAACAGACTCCATTTCAGCAAAAAATCCTATTATCGCGACAATACTCATGAAACCGCTTCGCCAAAAACCCTAAAAACTTAGCCGACACTAAAGTCCCTTAGGAAAACTGTACAGTGGAATCTTGGGTCTTACATCATGGAACTCCAATAATAAAAATAAGTAAGATACTGATCATTAGTTTATGAAACTCTCTATGATACCCTTATTGGAGATGCTCTAATTTCGCTCATATTGTTTATTAGACAAATACTAGTTCTTATAGTATTTCCAATGGTGATACCACTTTGTATATCATACATCACTAACAAGTGATCTCTACAATGTCAAGTAATATTATTGCAACTCATACATATTTTGCTTCAATAGTGATACCCCTTTAGATATCATACATTACTAATAAATGGTTTAATCTATTTAATTTAATATGTAAAAAGAATAAATTAAATCGATGATATACGGATTAAATAAAATACCATATCATCAATTTTGATATTTTCTATGCTAAGTCATGGAATTCCAATGATATAAGAATTGTCATTTTTTCTTGTTTCTATAGACAAATGTTTTGGTCAAATATTTTTGTATTTTTTAGGAAAATTTGTTTCTTATTGTTTTTTTTATTACTAAATAAAAGATATTGTTTCTCATTGTTATATAAAGTATAATTTGTTGCCATATATTATATTTTTTTAATCGATTTTATTTTACAGAATCATGCAATTAATCTATTGCTATTATTAGTCTATGGCTAATTATTCTTTGTTACTAAATCAATTGGTGGCAATTAATGTTTATTGACTTTTGAAATGGAGTACACATTAACATCAGAGTTAAAAATAAAAAATCAATTCAAATCATATCTTTCCTAATAATTGTTTTTTTTTTACAAATAAAAATTTCTTATAATAGGAGAATAAGATTTATTTATTATTTTGTCAATTTTTTACAATAAGAATATCCAATTGCGGTGATATCAATATCCGAATATTATTTTTTTTGTATAATTGCCATAACATTTTTTTTATTATTCTTTTAGATACAAAACAAAATTAAACACTAGGCCTTGAAAAATATTCCTATAATAGCAGAATAAGATTTATTAATTATTCTTTTAGATACAAAATCAAAATTAAACACTAGGCCTTGATTATATATATTTTATTGTATTGTTTTCGATTGATTCCAACATTAGTGTAAGAATTCAGGAAAAAAGCAAATATAATGGTTCGTTTCTCATTCTTACCGGTTGTGTTTCTTTTATGTGTTGCATCCTCCTATGCCACTAATATTGTGGATGTGCAAGCCATTTGCAAGAAGGCCAAAACCCCTTCTTTTTGCTTAAATCTTCTCAATTCAAAGCCCGGTGGTGCAGGCGGAGACCTCGTTAGCCTTGCATCATACACTATTGGTGTGGTTCGTGCCGATGTGTCCAATACAATCACTCTATTAACAAAACTAATTGAACAAAGTGGTAGTGATCCCAAAAAACAAGACTATTACAAAAATTGTTTGTCTAATTTTGGTATGGATGAAGGAGCTTTAGGTGAGGTTACAGAAGCTCAACAACTTTTGAAGGATTTTGACTACAATGGTGTGAATGTGCATATGAGTTCCGTCACGACCTATGTTGACGACTGCCTTTCTGGGGATTCGTCTCCTATCCAAGATACCTCTTTGCTTCCAAAGTATGCAGATGTCGTCGACCAAGTTGCTCAAATTATTCTTATTATCTCAAACATGTTACAATTCTAGTAGATAATTAGTTAAATTCTTTTAAGATTCTCCCCTTGTAAAATTTTGACATTGATAATATATGAGGAAAGCAAAGTTTAAAAATAATTGTTCGACTTTAATTTTGTTTTGGTACTCTAATTTGAATTTGATTTGTTTTCTGTCGTTAATTGTGTTTTACATTATCCTTTAAATATGAAGTATGAACAATATTGAAAATTGAATTGGGTCACCAAATCATATTGCTAGCATACTGTATTTTATTTTATCATCCAATTTCTAATTGAAAATAGTGATTTTTTTACTATACATAATATGATCCGTTTAGAACACCAATTACTAATTAGCATCTCATTGTTTTATTTTTGAGAATTTGTGTCATTTTTTTTAAAGAAAATCTGTTTCTCATTGTTGCCAAAAATTATATTTCTATAGAAAATCATGGAATTAATCAATTTTATTGTAACAGAATCATATAATTAAAATATAGAATCATAAAATATAAGATTTCCCCCTTGCAATATTTTTTTTTTTGTTTCTCACCTTGGATGCACTTTTAAATCGGTTATTTTCTTCAAATAATTTAAAAAGTGCCGTTTTTAAATCGGTTATTTTGTTCAACCGATTTAAAAAGTGCAAATTTCTTGCACCCAAAGGGGGAAACAAAAAAAAAAATATTTTCAAGGGAGAATCTTAAAGGAATTTTTTGTAGGGTAAAACAAAACTCGCCTACTTTGCAGGGGATAAAAACTTATTTACCCTAAAAAATTATTACTCCCTCCGTTCCTTTTTATTTGTTGTTTTCGATTTCTGCAAATATGCCAATGCACAACTTTGATCAATAATATCTTTAATTATCTTTTTTAAAAACTTATGAAAATTTTTTATTTTGAAAATACTCGTCGATACAAATTGAACAACATATGCTAATATTTATTTTTATATATTAGTAGAAAATTACGATCAAAGTATATTATATGAATAGTGTGCATGATTCCCAAACAACAAATAAAAAGGAATGAATGAAGTACTATTTAAATTTTTTCCGCTCTTCGAGGACATCCATTAATATATTCCTCTTTTTTAAAAGAACAATGTTATATAGCATGACTCTTTTAAAAATAAAATTCGACGAACGTGTAGCTGACAGCGCCTTACCCACACTTTTGTGTGCTATTTTGTTTATTTTCTCATTTAAAAGTTATACATATTCCAACCGTCAAAATATTATTTTTCACACCTTCATTATATTATTTCATATTCAGTTTTGATCTTACTATTAAATCATGTGTAAGAAACTTTTTATCTATAACTATATATAAATTAAAGGGGATTGAAGATTTTGGTGTAGACTTTTTGATTTTTCCATTTTACCCTTACTAACTACCCAACAGCTACACAAATAAAAAATTATCAACTTCTCCCTTATATATATTTATTCTATATCTATACTATATATATTTATTCTATTCTATTCTTCTATATTTATATCTATACTTCTATACTTACTATCTATGAAGCCCCGATACACGACACGATACAGATACGATACGATACCGATACGCCGATACGTGAAAATTTTAAAAAATCCATATTCGATACTGGCGCGATACGTTATTTAAAAATTAATTTAAAATTATATATATAAATGCACAATCTATAAACATGATTAAATCAATAATATTAATAATGATAATTGTTTTTTGAAAGACAAAAAATTATTATTATTATTATTATTATTATTATAAACGTCAATAGTTCATTGTACAAGGAGTACAAACAGCCAATAAGCTTGTACAAGAGCAAAACAGTTTGAGGCTCAACATACAAGTGCTCCTCAGTTCTAGCTAAAGACATATAATAGCTCAAAAAACATATAATAGTCATGACATCAAACCTCTTCAACAAGCCCATCTTGTAACAATAGCAGACAATTATATAGGTTCTGCAGTTGACCAATTAAAAACATAAAGCATCAATTCTTATACTAGAATTTTGGGACAAACCCAAATACTTAACAACATGTTATTTAGTAGGACACCATAGTAACTTCAGAACAGTGACAAAGACAAAAAATACTAATCATAATAAATTAACATCATTAATACTAAGTTAAGTATTTGTGTCTCATTAATATTGTCCTAAAAAATAATTATCACCAGTACATTTTAAGTTATACATCTTAATTTAAGTATTATACAAAAAGAACATCATTAGTACTATCCCAAAAAACATCACCAGTACTATCCAAAAAAAGACATAGTTAGTTACTCGTGTAACAACATAATAGTTTGACATTCACTAGGAAACACGGATTGTATCGGATATTATTTTTTTATTTAAAATAAAGATTTAACCGATACTTTTCCGATACGAGTATCGTGAAGTATCGGACGCGTATCAGATATTATTTTTTTTAATTTAAAAATAAAGATTTAACCGATACTTTTCCGATACGAGTATCGGGACGTATCAGACGAGTATCAGTATCGAGGACGTATCGGACACGATACTTCACCATTTTTAGAGTATCGGGGCTTCATAGCTTCCTATATTTAAAGATGATACAAAAAAATTTGGTGTGGACTTTTCATTATACCAACAATACCCTTAGCATTTTTTTTGAACAACAAAAATCTTTTATTAACAAACTCACCATTTCATAAATTTGCATAGTAGACACAGACAGACGCAGAATGCGCGCCGCTAGTAAGAAATAAAAAATATCAAGTAAAATCAAAACTTGAAAAATCTCTATTTCATAATGACCAGAAACATATTTAGTTATCATTATTTTGCCAAGACTATTTCTTTTCAGTATGCAAATTGTTTCTTTTTGGAAAATAAAAGAATTATAAAATTATGTAAAAAAAGATGATAAAATTGAATGTGTTCGTGTGATCCCTTACGAATTGTATATTGTCTTAAAAAAAAATTGTATATTAATTTTTAATCCAAGGATGTTTTGATCTTTTAAAAAATTTAACACATATTTTTCTCTCTTGTATTTCTCTCTTTCTTTTTTATACCAAACAATACTTTAAATCTACTCTATTTCACACATATTTAATTTCTCTCCTCTTATGCTCTATCTCACTTATTTATCTCTTCTCAATTTCTTCTCGCAACCAAGCGCACCCTTAAGCAAAAATTAGAGTGTAGATATATCAATTGCCTGGTATCATTAATTTGCAGTAAATTATAAATATATTTATTAGAATAAGATGTTTTGAATTTATTTTTGTTTCTTGCTTGACAAACTCCCGATGCTTCATGTTGATGCATCGTGAGTTTCAGGGCCGGCCCAACATAAAATGTGGCCTAAAGCAAACATTAATATGAGGCCTAACATAATTTTTGACCCAACATAAAGTCTACCCTATTGTAAGATATATTTTTTTCAGTAAAATATAGTGCAAGAAAAAAAATTGTAAAATTTATATTTACAGATAGTTAAAAAGAAAATTTGGTAAAATGTATCAATTATATTTGTAATAAAATTAAAATTTATTACTTGTAGAAAATAAAATATACTATTATAAAAAAAAAAATTTATTTTATTTTTGGTGATTAGAAAAAACTTCTATAATATGAACAAAATAATAAAAAAATGATTTTTATTCTATAATATTATCTTTTTAGAATTTCGTTAATATTGATAGTTTCTCATCATTGGATTATACATCGCGTTGTTTAAAATATATTATATCACCAATTTATAGTTAAAAAAGTAGAATAGAGGACCAAAACTGTTAAATTTTAAAAAGTGAGAAAATTACGTAAAATGGTAAAAATATGGGAACCAAAACTGCAATTAAACATTTAATTTATTTGTTTCAATTAAAAATATATTATATCGCCGATGTTGTATAATTTTTTAAAAAAAAACTTGTATTTTTTGACAAAACAAAATTAAGAACAAATTATTCAAAAATAAAAATCCAACTAAAATTTAAATTTTGTACTCCATATATTATGGTATAAGCTAATAATTTTTGTTTGAAATAAATAATATTCTCTAAACAATTTATCTTTTTAAATAATTATTATTAACAATTAGAAGATTATGAAAAATAAGTGAAAAAAACTAGTAAATAGTGGAAAACAGGCTCCCTAGGATTCGAACCAGCATCCTTCGTTCAGCAATGCAAACGCGCGACCATCTGCACTATACGCTTCACTGTGGTAAAAAGGGGCCTAAATATATATATATAAAATTCAAAGATTTTTTTTGGGGTCTATATCCTTTGTAAAAAAAAATTTGATGGGCCTAAAGCCCTAGCTTGGGCTGCTTTACCCTTGGGCCGGCCCTGGTGAGTTTGAGGGGAAGTGTTAGATAATAGGACTTTTATGTTATTGGACTTTTAGGTTAGTAGTCCATTAGTATTATTATATATTGTCTTGTAATCCTATTTTGTAAAGTTATGCCATTACAATATTATTGAAACCCTAACCGTCACTTTGTGTTTCTTTCGCTCACCAGACAGATTTTAGGTTGCAAGCATACGCTTACCAGACAGATTCAGATTGCGAACTTTAAGTCACCAAATAAATTCAGACTGTGAGTATTATCTTCACTCACCAAACACAACAGTACCAAATCGAACTAAACGACCAAATCAAATCAAACAGAACAACAAAACTAACTAAGCTTACGCAGAACAGAAAATTCCCATGACTACTGCATATCCCACTTAGCCTCAAATAAATATGCATGGTCAATACCTAAACCAATAGCCAGGAGAACACATCCAACAATTTTGTTTCACAAAACCCGTGTACCAAGCTTTTCCCAAGACAAATGCCAAATAACTGTCATATGATGACATTATTAAAGAATTCCAACCACTAAAACAAGAACAAATCCCATACCATCAACAATAGATATGCTTTGCAATTCAACAAATCTCAAAGGTTGTGCTAGTTTTTTTTTTAAGCAACGGAGACACAACAAATAGAATAAATAATTAAATACATTCCCACACTTGGGAATTAAACAGCGGAAGCCACAAACATTTTCATGGAGGATCGAACCATGCTCTTGATACCATGTTAAATAATATAGAGTTCAGAGAGAAACACAAGGTGACGGTTAGGGTTTCAATAATATTGTAATGGCATAACTTCACAAAATAGGATTACAAGACAATATATAATAATATTAATGAACTACTAACCTAAAAGTCCAATATATCAGTCTCTAAAGCAACCAAAATATTTCGGTCTCTAAATCGGTTGCTAAACGCATGTTTTCTAATAGTGTACTAAATCTTACTATAGTCGAATTTATAGTGAATGGTGGTTTGGGTGTTAACCACTAATCTACTCGTCAATTCTAGTGTTCTCAACTTAACAACCATCCCGAGGTAATTCTAACTATCCTGAATATCCTGATTCAATTCCTAAGTTTAACTGATTTTTATACATGTATGAAAGTCTGTAATCGTGGAATTTAGTTAGATATTGTTTTAATAAAATAATGTTCATGACGGAGGGTCACTACAACAAAAATGTGTTTTAGCTTCAGATTTTTTAGCGTCTGCCCCGACACAGACGCTAATAGCGTTAGACTTACGTCTGTTCTGCAGACGCTAATGTTTTTATCCATTTAATTTTTATTTTAAAAGACACATTGAGTTTAGTGTCTGCCTAGACAGACGCTAAAACAAAGCTAAATAAAAACAAAATTATAATATATATTAGCTTCCGCTCTTGTTAGACTCAAATGATTTTTTAATATCAAATTTTATTAATGAACAGTGTAGCGTCTGCTTTGGCAGACTCTAAATTAACATTAAAATTAAATTAAAAATACTACATATTTATTAAGCGCCAAAAAAAAATCCCAAATTTTCATTTTCCCACTTTTTTTTTTCTTCATTCCCACCTCAACAATATTATATCCTTTAATTTATTATTTCTTAAAATTGTTTTCCTTTTCTAATCCCAAATACACAGAAACATTGAGAAACAAAACCTAAAAACGCAAAGCAAAACAAAACATGATGCTGATGCTCGCGATTCCACCGTTGTTCCTTTTCTACTAATCCACCGTTGTTCTCGCGATTCCAACGCAGAAGCACCTCAATCACTCCGCTGTTCTCGCGATTGAAGCACCTTACTAATCCACCGTCCGTCGAAGCACCTCAATCACTCCGCCGTTTCCACTGTTCTCGCGATTCCAAGGTAAGTAACTTCCTCTTCACAATTTTATAAAGAAAGGGTAATTTTTTGTTATGTTTGTTTTGAATTTGTATGTGTTTTTTGAATTGGAGAGTAATTATATGATTTTTGTTATTTGTTGTTGTTTGTGAAAAGTAAATGATAATAGAATTTTAAAAATGAAGGCTTTACTGTGGTTTGTGAAGTATAGTTTGCGTGTTTGCTGTAGGTTCTTGGGCCTGTGATTGTTTCTGTTTCCTGCTAGTGGTGTATTTAGCCTTGCCTTTGTACTTTATTTGTTTTCTTTGTTCTGCTATTGGTGTGTAATGCTGTAACTTTTGTTTCCCTTGCCTCTAAGCACTTCTTGTGCTTGGTTGTGCTTAATATATTCAAATAGTGTTGTGCTTGGTTGTACTAAAATTAACATTCAAATAGTGTAGGAAGTGGAATACAAGTTAGATTATGAGACATAGAAAGAAAACTAGAAATACCATTTTTCTTGCTTATGGTAGTAATGCTGCAATGTTTATGTTGGACTAATAAATCCAAATGTTATGATAGTATAAATTCTTCTCCCCTTGTAATGATGTTGTACTTATAAGACAAGAAAATTGGGCATATACATTAGTTTTAAGTTTGTGCGAAAATGCTTAAAATTGGGACTGGTTTGATGTATTTTTATGCATAAAAATGGGGCTGGTTTGCTTTACTTTCTGCATAAAAAGAATGAAATTGATTTGCTGAATTTTTCTGCATAAAATAGGACTGATTGACAATATTTTTTCTGCATTAAAATGGGACTGGATTGCTGCATTTCCTGCATAAAAATAAGGGACTGGTTTGCTTTATTTTTTGCATAAAGAATAGGACTGGTTGCTGTATTTTTCTGCATTAAAATAGAACTGGTTTTTCTTTATTTTCTGCATAATTCAGCATGTTAAATGCTGCTCCAACTCAGTATAAATTTTAATAATGATACGTATGACCCAAAATAGAACACAAGACACAAGGATGGCCTACACAATTCAAAATGTGCTACTTGGCAGTCAATGTCATGATAATATTATAAGAAAATCAAGAGATTTTGGCTGTGAAAATGACAATAATAATATATATGATCTTTTTTGTTGCATTACAATATGCTAGGTTGATAGAGATTGAAATTTTTTATCTTACTTATCTAAATTTTCAAAAAGCTAGCCAATCCAATTTGAATTTTTAAACTGTCGTGTGAAATGAAGAAGCACATTTGTGAGTTGTTATTATACTCTCAATTTATGCTTTGTTTATTTTGCTATACTATATTTTTTATTTCATGATGATGTAAGAGTAGTACATGTAAACCAGATTTTTTTCATGCATATCATGATGATTTGGTAACAAAAACATGTTATTCTATTATGTAAGTTTTGAAAGATCTCAACTTCAATTTGAGCTTGACTATTTTGTAATCATGACCATGCTTCGGTAATCCATCTCAACTTCAATTTGTATGTTGCTTTTTGTGTAACAAACGATAAATGAATGCTTTTATGGTTGTATTGATGTTGCATGTGAATCTGATTTTTACTTAATATGTTGCATTTACTTTTGTTAAACTAATGTAAGTTATATTATATTTTTTTCCTAGATTTTCAATGACAGGACGAGGCCGTGACACTCAAGGGAAAAAAGCAACTAACAAGAATCGTTTGCGGGTTATGCCGCCAGGTTCTCTTGCCATAGCCAATAATCGGAAGCGCCAACAGAAAAAACCTTCTGCAGCCCAAAGAGCAGTGACTGCAATTCAGAAAGTGCCCTCTGCAGTCCAGAAAGAACAACCAGTTAAGGCTGCAACACCAGTTCAAGAACCACCTTCTCAGGCTGCGACACTGGTTCAGGCACCACCTTCTCAGGCTGCAGCACCGGTTAATACGCCACCACCTGTAAGACCTTGTATTTTAATTAATTAGAAACTATGATTCTTATCTATTCTATTATTTATTTAATTCAATTGTTCTCATTGATTGGTTTAGTTGACTAATATAGGAAAATTAGTCCAAGGGAAATTAAAGTATATTAAACTTAATGTATGAACAACTATGAATAATATTGTGGTGTTGTTGCTATTATATTATTTTATAATTAAGTGCGTGCAAGAAATGGAAAATGCATGAAAGTATGAAACTCATGTGAATATGTAAGGATGAATGATGATGGTATATTTATAAAGAACATCGTATTAAAATCCATTTCATTTCCACAAATTTTCTGGTTTCAAAGAGTATTTATATTCTGCTGAAATGACTGCCATTAATTCATACATGATACTAATTGATTCAGTAAAAGTTCATTTAAAATCAATTATTTCTGCTGTTCGCTGCTCTGTTTTTGTGTTTGTTTCTGCTGTTCGCTGATCAATATATAAGCCAAGTTTTGTGCTGTTTGTTGATGTTGTTCGCTGCTCTGTTTGCGCATATATGTATATATTCTGTTGCTTTCTGTGTGGTGCTTTCTGCTGTCCTCCTATTGTTCCAGGTGTAACTTTTGTTTGTGCTGTTGTTTCTATGCTACACCACCAATCCAGACTACTACTTCAGAGGCGTTCAGATTCATTCCTACCCCAGGATTCACCTTGTCTCGTCAATTTCAGCAAGGTCCTCCACAACACACAACACATGATATGGAGAGAGATCATCGTCATCAAGACGATGAGCAAGAGCATGAAGAGGAGAACCAAGAAGTGGATGAGGAGGGTGAAATCGAAAAGGATGGCGAAGAAGACAATCATGATAAAGATACTTGTGGGAAGGTCATCATTCGTCCTATTTGTAATGGGTAAGATCATAATACATTCTCATGGGAAAACCACCAAAATTTGATTTTCAAATTAATATAGAACTTGATTATAATTAAATTCATCATATGATATGTAGACGGCGTGATATAACTAGTAGCGTCATTTTAGGTTTACTCCAGCTGATGTGGCTGCTGCCGCGATTAGGCGTGTTATAGAAAAGACTTTTCCAGACAATATCACTTGCTATAGTGAAGTCAAAGATAAAGCAAAAGAAGTTTGGTTTGAAAGATTTAGAGTAAGACAATTAATTTTGTGGTGATTTGATGATTTTTATGATTTTTCGAGCCTATGTAACAAATTCTTATTTTATTATTTCAGAAAATTGTTACATGGGAACCCCACCATGAGCACGCAATTAAAGCTAACTTTCATAGAAATTGCGGCAAACGTTTGACCGATATCTTTACCAAGTTAAGGAAAAAGGATAAGAAACCCGAGTGGATGAACGAAGTAGGATGGAAGTATCTTACTGACCGTTGGAAGGAAGATGACTTCAAGACGCGCTCAGAACGAATGAAGATTAATCGAGCTTCAAGTAAAGGTGGGGCACTCCATACTACGGGTCGTAAAGCTCATCATGACATTGCACTTGACATGGTATGTATTCAATTAGTGATTCCTACAACATTGTTCTCACTATACTCACTATAGTACTATATTTTCCTTCATTATATTTTTCTATCATGTAAATGAAAGTGTACCTCTGGAGTTAAGGCTGCCTTTCATTCTTCCCGAGAATCTCTTCTCAATTCTAAATTTTCTATCTCAATCTAGGGGAAAGTGTACATGGCAGTCCCTCTGCTGCTGTTTCTCTGGTTTTTGGACTGCTGATTCACCTAGTTGTAGTCCCTTGGCTGTTGTATTGTTGCTTTATTTTTGCTTTGTTTCTCTGGCTGATGCACCTGGTTGTAGTCCACTCTTATATTATGCTGCTGTTTCTCTGGCTTTGTTGTATTGTATCTTGTAGAGTTATAGCACTCCTTGTGTTGGTTCTCTACTTCTATTTTTATTATTAATAAAGTTTAGCCATTTTAAAAATAAAAATAAAAATGAAAGTGTACCAATTAATGATTCCTACAACACAATTTTTATTTATAGAATGCTATGCTTGGGAGACCCGTACATCCTGATGAACTTTTTGTGGCCACCCACAAAAAGAGGAATGGCGAGTGGGTTGATCGTCGCTCAGAGAAAACTCATGTAAGTCATTATTCAATTGAAAGCATGAAATTAACATATATGCATTAGCCTTAATTATCGTTATATTAGATTTCCTACAAACAATACTCTATAGATGCCAATTAGCATTTACAATCAGCATGAAATTAACATATATGCATTAGCCTCATGTAAGTCATTTACAATTGTCAGCTCAGCAGCTTACGTGTGTGCTCATGCATCAGCATTTACAATCACAGAATATGGAGAGCAATAATATGCAAGGTTCTTGATTAATTAATTTTTCCAACATTACCTGTGCCATTCTTTGCTCATTCCTAGCAATCTGAGTCTGTTGACCCTGAGTTAATCCACCCTGAGAAATGTCTTTAACTCTTATAGCATTTATTTCTTTCTTCATGTTAGCAATCTGCACAAAAAAAAATTCACACAGATATCAGGAAATGAGAGGAAATGAGAACAATTAGCATTCTATTTGAAGATTATAATTCATTAATGAAAAACATGGCACAGGAAAAACATGGCACATAAATGAATGCAAAAATGAAGAAAAATGGTTCTGAGACCTGAAATGGAAATTATAAAAAAAGAAAGACATGTTAGTACAATATTTGAAACAAATACACCTGATTTGATTGAATTATTTGAGCTTATTATCTATTGGCTTAAGCACTTGTAAGTGTTAATTAGGAATTGGTCTTATCCTTTATTGTAAATAACTTTCTTTCCTATATTTGGTTAGATAAATTAGGGAATAATTTATCTAATAGGAACTAGCTGAAACTTGGTTTAATCATTTGTTAGAGTTTTATTCTAATTTTATTTTTTGGATTTGTTGGAATCGTAAGTATTGTATACTGAGTAACATAGATTCTCTTGAGATTTATTAATGTTGGTCTCATTGATTTACAGAATGACTATCAAGTACGTATGACCCAAGCGACACAAACTGATGATGGTGCTACTAGTGTCACTCAAGAGGTTGATGGATCAAAAAGGATTGAAATATGGAAGGATGTTTCCGGGGGCAAGTCTCGTGGAGGGTGTTACGGTGTTGGACACTTGGCTCCCAACCTAAGGCATGGTGTAACACACTTGACTGATGAGGCAGATGCACATCACATTAGGGTCGAGAACCAGAAAATTGAAGCTGCTCGAGCTGAGGCTGCTAGAGCACGTGCAGATGCCGAGGCTGCTAAAGCTGATGCTGCGGCTGCTAGAGCTGAAGCTGCTGTAGCAAATGCGAATTTCAAATCATTGGAAACGAAGCTTGAAGAATTCCAAAGACGCATGATGGCTTTCGAGTCGGGTTCTTGTAGTGGTCATTCTCGTCAGAGTTCTCATCCTCATTATGATAATGAATTGGATGACCAATCGGTTGATGAAGAGGAAGATGATGGACTTTGATGGTTGTAGACTTTGTGAGTTATTTTGATGGTTATATAGACTTTGTGGGTTATTTGGATGAATTGATATTGATGGTAAGTTAGGACTATTTTGATGGGTTATATATTTTGTGGCATATTTTGGTGGGTTATATATTAGTGGGTTATATTTTAATTGATGGTAAGTTAGGACTATTTTGATGGGTTATATATTTTGTGGGATATTTTGGTGGATTATATATTAGTGGGTTATATTTTGATGGATGTAGACCTTTTTTGTTGACATTATATATGGTTATATATTAGAAATAGAAGGTCCAGTAAAGACCCCTTCATTTATATTTTAGATGCACTAATATTAATTGTTTGTTGAATTTCCATCAGCTAAAATGCTATTTAAAAAAAATATATATATATATTAGCGTCTGCTTTTAGTAGACACTATATTATTCAAAAAAGAATTTATAGCTTCTAACAAAAGCAGATGCTAATAATAGCGTCTGCTTTTAGTTGACACTACATTGTTCAAAAACTAAACTATAGCATCTAACAAAAACAGACGCTAATATTGGGTAGTAGCGTCTGCCTTATATGCATGTCAACAGCTTCACCCTAGCATCTAACAAGATAGACGCTAAAGTAGCGTCTGCTAGACGCAACTGTTAGCTTCAAGCATTTAAGCGTCCACCACGACACAGACTCTAAGTAGACGCTAAATGGTTGTAGCGTCCGCTTTTTGGTATTTAGCGTCTGTTTTAGGCAGACGCTCCAAAGCAGTTTTCTTGTAGTGGGTTTTTAGTTAAAATAAAATAGTCATTTTACCTCCTATAAACACTACTAGAAAACTTGCTTTTAGCAACCGAATTAGAGACCGAAAAATTTTGGTCACTATAGATACCGATTTAGAAACTGATATTTTGAACATAAACTTAAAAAAAAAATTGGTCGCTATATTGGTTGCTACATAATTATAGAAACCGAATTAGAGACCAATAATTAGCAACCAATATTCCAGTTGCTATAGAGACCAAATTAGAGACTGATATTTTAAGGTCAAATCCAGAAACATTTCGGTCATTAAATCAGTCACTATAGAGACCGAATTGGAGACCGATAAATAGCGATAAAAAATTCGACGCAAATATTAGTGTTTTTTTTTGTACAAATCACTAAAAAAAATTAATCAAATATTATTACAATTTTTCTTTACTAAAATTTATTATTTTATATATTTTGTTGTTATCATTAACTATTATTATTAGGAAAAAATACACTAACCTCCCCTGAGGTCTCTTTAAATAGTGCAAACACCCCCTCTAGTTTTATATTAGACACTAACTTCCCCTCAGGTATCTTAAAATAGACAAAAATCTCCCCTATCAACTTAACACCGTTAACTATTCCATTAACCTCTCATCATAGACACAAACCTCCCCTAGAATATTTTAAAATGGATAAAAACTTCCCTTATCAAATTAACACCACTAGGCTTTAAAAAAAAAACTTCACAATACAACAAGACTAAAATCCTCCATATTACAGAGACATACAACAAGACTAACAAAGTGGCTATACAACACAATACCAATGAATCAACAAATTCTACAAAATTCTCACAATCATAAGATAAAAAATTGTGTCATTCTTTGGCTTATCAAGTAAGCCTATAACCTATTGCTACGTAGCAATGCCATGTTCCCTAATGTTTATTTATCAATACTCTCTAGGCATGGGGTACTGTTTTCCTTCTGTTCTATCAATATTCACAGCAGAAATTACACAATATTCCTTAGCAAGCAGCATTCGCTTTTCTCATTGCAGCTAGCCACTTGGTAATATTGTCCTTGTGGCATTGGCTAAGCTCATGATTTATGATAAATGGTTTTGTGAGTATTTTTTGATACATAGTTTTTGCAGTGCTGCCCTGGTTTTGTGAGTATTGTTTGATACATAGGTTTTTGATAGGGCTGTTCTAAATTCATTCACATCAACAAACAATAAACCAACTTCTAATTCAACCTTTCCTTCAGAAAGAGGCTCAAATATTCTTCCTTTCATACCTCTATCAAAATAAATTGGTATCTTATCTTCATCTGAATTCTGATCAGTAACAATAACATATGTTTTTCTTCATAATCACTAAGTAAAGAACAGACCTGTATGAAGTAAAGAAGAAGCAGAAGAAGAAGGAGAAGAAGAAGAAGGAGAAGAAGGAGAAGAAGGAGAAGAAGAAGAGGAGACAGCGATACCTGCATGAAGTGAAGAAGAGACAACGATGAAAAAAAGAAGAAGAAGCGCGTTTCTATTTTGGATTTGACGGCGTTAAAATTAGGTAACGGCAAGGGAGGTTTGTGTTATGTGAGAAAATAGAGGGGATGTTAGTTACATATAGATAGAGTTTAGGGGAGGTTAGTGTAATTTTCCCTTATTATTATTATCAAAAATAAAAAACAGGGAATAACACTGAGCTTTCTAAACTCGCGCTCAAATTACTCTCACTCTCAAATCGATCTCCATCACTCTCAAACTGCTCTCCATCGTTCCCCAAAACTTTCAATCAATCGTTCCTCAAATCTCACTCACAAATCGTTCGAAGTTGCCGTTCATTGTTCGTCATTCCAACACAATCGGTATCGTTCACAACTGAAATTTGTTCAAAATTGCATGTTGTGAAGATTCAATAGATTCAAGTTGAGGTATTGCTCTAAATATGAAGCGATTCAATTTGTGTTTTTGTATCTAATGTTTAAGATTTAGGGATCAATGAGCTATTTTTACTTATTCCTTCCCTAGTCACTGCAAACTCAGAACCCAGCACCTTCACCGCTCAAAATCGAATCCCTTCACTGCAAACTCAGAAAATCGAACACCCCACTGCCCAGAAATTGAACTCCTTCACTGAAAATTTGATTCCTTCACTGCAAACTTGAAACCCTAATTTCATCGAAATTGAACTCCTTCACTGAAACTTGAAAAATCAAACACTTCCCTTTGCTGCAAACATGGAGCCTACTCATTCATTTGTATGTAATCTTTAAACCCTAACTTTTATTTATTTGTTTTGAGATTTCAATTTCTGTTGCTATTTCTTTTTTGCATCATTATTATAATTATTTTTATGATTTATTAATACTCTGCCACTGGTATTTTGTGGTTTCCTGTTCATTGAAGATTCTAAAATTTTGCAGTCTATGTTCTTGCCTTTAATTCTATGAAATTGCAATGATTTTCTTTCTTGATTTATGTTTTAGGTGTGTCTCGTTTGAATTATTAACTAACTTGTCTTTGTGTGTTTAGTTATCTGTTTCGGTTCTTCTGAAAGTGAAACTCCACTTCCTTGAACTTTGCTTCACTAACCTATCCATGGTGGTGGTGGTGGTAAGAGTTTTCGATTCTAAACAGTTTCTTGTGATTTTTCATTATTATTTGAATTCCATCTCTTCACCAATTTTAAGGTGATTAGATTTTGTGAAGGTAGTTTTACTTTTGCGGTTGATGTTTTGCTCGGTATCCATGAGATAAATAATTAGGTTTTGGTTAGAATGTAGTGAATTTATGGTAGTAAAAGTGAAATGGGATGTGAAATTTGTAAGATTGTTTGTGTAATTTTATTCCAAAGGTAGATAGGTTGGTAATATGAGGCTCTACTAATACTTTCATTCATGAACTTACCCTGTTGATTTATTGTAAGTTGGATAGCTGATGATGCTGGATTTGCTGATCCATCATAGATTATGCTTCTGTCATCATTAGGATCGAAACTAGTGAAATTAAAAGTCAATGAGGATGTATATGGAATAATCAAGCTTAATAGTAAGAAAATAAAGAACACCATTGCTTTTGGTGCTGCAAAGGCCATTATTGGGAATTAAGGTTCAGCTGAAACTTGTAGGGATGGATTTAGATGAAACAGCATTGCTTTTGATGCTGCAAAGTGGTTGTGAATATTTTTCTAATCCTATATTAATACTAGTTTTCAATTGGTTTATATCACAATCATATTATACCTGTTTTTGGACTATATATGTGCCTTCAACTAATTAACTAGGTAGATCCTATTCATTAATTAATTTTATAATGCATAGAAAAATATTGCATAATGTTACATGGATGAAGGCTAGCGCCATGTTATACAGTGACAGTGGTGGATGCGATTTTGGAGATAAGGAGATGGACTAGGGTCGTCCTACACGTCGATGGCTGTGCCGACAGTGGGAGAGGAAGGAATGGTGGGATACATTGGGCCGAGGCTGATTTTGTTTGGTGGTGCGACTGCGTTCAAAGGTAATTTTGTTGTTTTATAGACTCCTGCATCTGCATACATAAGTACTTAACTTTTGTATTTTTTTCTTCGTTATTTTGTGCAAAATAGCTGGTAACATAGATGCAGATGCTAATGGTTTTGGAACTGTATATAGTTGGATTGAAATTTGAAAATTGGAAAATATGCAAGAAACTTTGTATGCTTGATTGGTTTCTTGTAAAGCAGAGTTTAATATATCTATACATTGTTGTTTTAAGGTTACAATGTTTAGGGATGGTCTTCCGGGCTTATTAAACTTAAAATGTTACAATGGAACCATGCCATATGCTGTTGTGAAAGTGACACACGAACACTAATAGTAGTATGTTATTTATTATATTATCACTATTGAAATGGTTGATTTTATTAAATGGTTTATGTAATGAAGAGAGCTATTGATATTGGGAGAGCATTAGATTAGTGGTTAAATTTATGTTTAAGGTGTCTGTTAACTTAATAATGGGAGAATAGTATTATTGTTGTGTCTTTGTGTTTGGTAATTTTTCTTAAAGCACTAATATGTATAACCAGCAAGTAATGATTTTTGTGTTGGATGGTAGTCTAAACTGTCAACCTGAAGAAACTTCACACCAGGATTAAGTTATTTTCAAACTCAAATAAGGTATTTTAGATGTTTCATATTTTTAAACTTGTGTATTAATTATGAATGTTTTAATTTTAAGTGTTTTATCTCATGCTCTAATTTTAGGCTCTTTGGAGTACGGCAGACACATCATGTTTTAGGAGGGTGATCTTTTCAAAAGGATGTGATTTTTGGAGTTGAGGATGAATCATTAAAATGGAGATGAGGATAAATCTTTACAGTGTTACACCATCTAATAAGACTAGATGTTGCTTAGTTGGAGTAAAGAAAACAATTCTATTTAATAAGACTAGTTGTTGCTCTCACACTGTCTGTATGTATTAACCATTACTATGTTACCAATTGTGTGATTCCTGATTTACTCTGTTTTTATTGTAATTTTTATTTATAAAATCTTTGATTAAACAAAGCTTTTGTAATTAGAATTTAATGTATTAATGTGTTTTGTTATATATATATATATATATATATATATATATATATATATATATGAGTCAGGATCCGTTGACACCAACTAGTTTGACACCAAATGTTACACCTCTCAATAACGTTTTAACCGATATAAATTTTATAAAATCCACCGTTGGATTGAAAGTTTATATCATATAGATCATTTATGTAAAGTTTCAGAAAAATCCAAAATCATTTGATATGGTATTGAGATATATCAAAGTTAACGGTTTGAGTCTTTTTTTAAAAACCGTTGATCTTTATGTGCCTCAATAGCATATCAAATGATTTTGGATTTTTCTGAAAATTTACGTAAATGATCTATATTATATAAACTTTCAATCCAACGGTGGATTTTATAAAATTTATATCGGTTAAAACGTTATTGAGAGGTGTAACATTTGGTGTCAAACTAGTTGGTGTCAACGGATCCTGACTCTATATATATATATATATATATGGCTACAATTTTTTTTATTTAAAAAAATTGAAATTAGTGACCGAATTAGCGACTGATTTATTTAAAAATTAAACAAATTTGGTTGCTAAAATTGGTCACTAAATCAGTCGTTAATAGAGACCGAAATAGAGACTGAATTCAACATACGACGTCACAAAATCAGTCGCTATAGCGTCGAAATATGTGTCGCAAAGTAAGTTTCTAAACTTGTTGCTAATTCAGTCGCTAAGTCAGTCGCTATTTCGGTCTCTGAATTCGGTTGCTCATTTGGTCTCTATCAAATCGGTTGCTAATTTGGTCACAACAGATCAGCAACCAAGGTATTTGCTGCTGATTTTCATCGGTTGCCATTTCGGTCGCTAACGAATTTAGCGACCGATTTTCATCAAAATCGGTTGCTAATTCGGTGGCTAAACGTTGTTTTTCTAGTAGTGAAAGGTTTTTCAAAGAAGTATTAAGATGTACCCATTCAAAAGTGTTTGCATCGATGCAAAATCCTCACAGATCCCAGTTTGAAATGGTACGTTCACGTGTTGTACCGATACATTTTTCCCAAGTTTTTAAGAAGCATCTCCTGGAGTTTATCCACCAATTCATGCTAAGCATATTGGGTGTTTCAAGTGTTGAGTAATTAAGTCTCACATCGACTATGTATGAGAAGAATGTTAGATTTATAAGAGAGGTGACCCATTAACATAACACCTTAAGATTTTGGGTGGATATGTGGTGTCAAAGTCTCTTGTGGTCCTGGAGCATTGACCTGTGGTTTCTCCTGAGCTTCCCCAGACTCCCTAACAAGCATGAACTGTAATTTCATTATTTGTTCGAAATTCCACATATTGCAGTCTAGTCAAACATGTAAAGGGCTTGTCCATTTAATTATTAAGATAATTTCATGAGTTACTACTAAAGTAACCTAACTTTTCTAATGTTAACATACATAGTTAAATTTGGGGAAAAACAAAGGAAACTACTCTATTAAAGTGAGAGAGTTTTCTTAAGGGAACCCACCTGAAATTAATTGTTGAACATAAACTTGAAAACTCCAAGCTTCAAGCTTTTCCCTAACTCCTCTATCTCTAAAACACTTGAACTTCCATCCACAAGTACTTCACCCACAACATCTGTGTGGTGAGAAGAAAGTGTTCTTTGACCTTTCTAGGAAATAATTGGCTTTTAAAATATCAAGGTTGGGATATTTTTCTATCTTTTAATTTTCTTTTAAAATAATAATTGGCTTTTAAAAGATAGGTGTTGTTGCTGTTGTTAACCTTTAGATATTTTTCTATCTTTTAAGAGGTTGGGATGTTACATTGAGCAAGTTAAATGGGTAAACGCAAATTTTATAATTGGCTTTTGCAACTTCTAAGTGCTAGAAATTATTTAATTAATTGAAGTTAACAATGCATGAAATTTTTACTTATAAAATGATAACAAAAATCTATTTATTACACACATGCAAATAAGAAAAAAATATGGCTCAAATATACATGTTGGTTTATGGATTCATCATATTTCTTTCTTTACTTCTTGTTATAACCAATGGCAACGGTATGTCATTTTTCAGACCATTCTCAAAATTTCAATATTATATCTCACATTTTAATAATTTTATTTTTTCTATTTGACAATGCAGCAATTCCATGCTTGACGGATTTGGATTGCCCAAATAATTTTTATTGCGAAGAAAAGTTTTGTGCACCTGTTGTGTGGAAAAATTCCGGAGTTCGTACTGATAAGAAATCTATTAAAGTAAAATACTTGTGATTTTACATTTCTATTCTTTTTCAACACAAATTTATAAGAAAAAAGATACTTCATCCGTTTCTTTTTATTTGTCTTTTATTGTCAGATTTAGCGTTTTTATTTAATTGTCATTTTTGTATTTTACTGGTATGATTTGCCAATTATACTCGTTGTCAGTTGCTCTTATCTTTTTCAATAAAACCAATTAATGCCATATATTTGGAAAACTAAATCTTTTTATTTTTTTGGTACATAACATATTAGATTTTGTTTTTTTTTTTTTACATAATATATTTATTTATTGGAAAAGAAAGTGTGTGCAAAAAAAAGGAATTTATTGGTTGATTAAAATGAGGGTATAATAGGAAGATAACGTGCAAAAATATACTTCCTTAATTTTGTGTTACTATTCCAAAAAGACAAATAAAAAGAAACGGACCCGTTTGGCCCGGCTTATTTTCTACTTTTTTCTTCTTCTTAAAAATAGTAAAGAAGGAAAAAATTGTGTTTGACTTCACTTTTCTTTATTTTTTACTTTATTTCTCTAATACTTTTAAGGAGAAATAGTGTCAAATATAATTTTATACTTCTCTATTTCGTTTAAGCAGAAATAGAAAAGTAAAAAATAATCCGGGTCAAACGGTGCATTAATATATCTGGTCTAATATTATCGGCTAGATACATTAAATGTACAATGAACCTAAAAAATGCTTTTTTGCTTATAAAGTGTCACGGAGGGAGTATATTAGTAAGGTTGACTATTTTCTGATAATTTTCGTGTGATCTATTGTTTACACTGATTTTTGGTAAACAAACGCTAGTTAAAATTATTACAAGAAAGATCAACTAGTAAATCCTGTGACATAGTGCTTTGTTTATTTACAAGAAATATTGAATGTTCATCATCATTAATAAACATTTATTGTTTGTTTGAAAAAGCATTAATGTTTAAATTAACTTGAATTGCAAGAAAAGTAAAGTTCATTCGACATAATGAACAACAAAATTAAAATGCTTGAAATGTAAAAGGAAAGCAATAACTTGCATGAAATGTAAATTACATTGAATTGTAAATGATTACAGAAAGTTTAATGGTACACAGATGCATACATTGATCCTTTTGCACTTGTTTCTCGCCTTAACATGGGTACTTTGAGTTTGTAAGGATTTTCTGTAAATGATTGTGACCCTTTATTCGATCACAGATACGCTATATTTATAGGCAAATACAAATAACTGCTAATTAACGTCTAATAACTAATGAGTCGATGCGTGTCTTGACATGTATCTTCAAATTTGAATCTTCTCCAAAGTTCCTAATTTTACCGTTGCATGGGTCGAAGTCGAAATAGATAAAACACTTCAAAATTCGCTAAATCCACAAATTAATGAGATACTCAGTTATGTGTTTCGACCCTACTGCTTTTTCGATCAACTCGAAGTGGAGTTGAAAAGTAATCTTTCTCTTGCCTTCTCAACTTGTTCGAAATGGATACATTTGGGCAAGATTCATGAACAATCTTCATTAAAACTTTCTGGCTCTTTGAACCAAATAAACTTTAATGTTTCTTAAACTCATCACTCATTAAAGTAATATAGCATTTAATGCCTTTGAATATGAATTTAGAACATATTTTGACTTAGCTAAAATATGGTCTAACAAATTGCCTCCAAAAAATGCCTGTTTCGATCGAGTGAATCGAACGAGATTAAAAAAAGGCGTTTTTTACCCACGTGCCCTCCACGTTTACCAATGACGGCGCTGATATCATGTTTATGCCATAACTGGTACCTCGAATCCCACTATCCATCACGACTCTTATTTTTTAGGCGTAGTGGGACACGTGGCAGTCTCAGAAGTTGAAGACAAACTTTGATTTTCTTTTATATTTAAATTTAAATTCGATAATCATCACTATAAATAGCAACAAAGCAACACTTTTCCACACTCTTTCAACTCTTCTTCTTCTTCTTCCCTGTATCCCAAACTTTGAAAAATCCACCATTTTTTGATTCTTTGAGAGTTTCCAGTTTCTAAACTGTTCATACATTTAGAACAACTCTTGATTTCTGGATTCCACTTTCAAAACAACTAAACAACGTTCTCAATTTCGCGATCGATTGATAAAACCTTCTTTTCACTGTCAACCCATTTTCAACAACAATGCCTGGAGAACAAGTTGAGGTTACGTTTGTTGGGAAATGGAAAGATTTTACAGTGAGGAACGACGGTGAGAAGGTTGTTTCAGAGCCACACGGAGATCATAACAAGAAAAATATATGGGCCTCACAGGTAATGATCCATTTCTCCGAATCTAGGTCAGTCTATTCTTTTTGTGGACCTTACCCTGATAATGAGGCCCTTTCGAAGCCTATAAACGATATATTTCCTTTGCATGTGACCTGTGAGCCTAGGATTTTTAACACCAACCCATATAGTTTTGGGTATTTTAAAAATCCCAATAAACTCTTTCGATCTGCCCCATATACAACCCATAAGGACTTTATCCCTTGGTTAAATCGAGTCGAAAAGGACTATGGGGAGTTCTGGCAAAGGTATGGGATTTTTTCCCTAATACAATTTGCTCGAACTGGCCCTAAGTATAGACCAGAAATGCTAATAGCTGCCATGCATTTCTATGAAAAATCCACTAACACCTTCCAATTTAAGTGTGGTATGATGACTCCCATATTTCTAGATGTAGCTGCCATCACAGACCATATGCCTAATGGTGAGACTTTCGACCCAACCAAAACTAGTAAGAATATCAAACTAGTTTACAAAGAAAATACCTTCTCCAAATATATTGCTGAAAACTTGGGTAAAGAAGGTGAGGAAGTGTCAGACGTCGAGCACGTAGCTTTTCTAACTCCATGGCTATCCCACTTCGTCTTTTGCTCGAAGTCTCTACAAGTGGCGAAGATGTTCATCCCAATGGCAATACAAATTCACGAGGGCAGAGACTTTGCGTTGGGGCGTCTACTTCTTGCAGTTTTGTACGAAGTTATTGGTGATGCATGTGATGACATTAAGGCTTCAAATGATGGGTCTCCTTTCTTGGTGTCCGGGCGAATTTGGCTTTTACAACTTTGGTTGAATGCCACATTTGAGGAAGAACTGAGGTTGATTGTACCCTCTGACTATGCTGAAGAAGTTGCCAATCGAACAATCGATGGAGGAAGATTAGTTCGACTAAGTCCCAACTCTCTTGAGCAAAATACTCAGAAGCTTTTCATGAAGTACATGAAAATTTTCTTGAATTTCGATGAGTTCCTCCCACGCCACGCCCCTTTCTTAGAGCGTAAGTATGGTCCAGCTTGGTTTACTGAAGATTTTCCAGCGCTCGATCCTAATAATGAAGAGGAAGTCAATGAGTTCTGGAGTGCTTACTTGGAGCAAACAATGCTCTCTTGCAGGATTGGGGATAAGTCTAATCAGTTAGGCTTAGTAGGATACCAACCTAACTGTGTCTCGAGACAATTTAGAATGTCTCAGATGCGTCCCAAGAGCCTATTCGAAAAGGCTGACAAGATTGTCATGGGCACATGGGTTTCAGAGAAACTTTACAATAAGTACTTGAGGTTGGCCAAAGAACATCACTATGGTTTTAGGCCATTCGAATACAATAATTCTTTCTTCCGCACTATGAAGTTTTGTTCCTGGTGGGAAACACACTACAAGAAACACTCCATTGGGGATGCTACTCATATGCTTTCAATGCATGAAAGTGTCTTCATTGTACCATCGATCGAAAAGAAAGCTGTTGTATCTGGTCGAGATACGTGTTTAACTTATCATCTAATTTTGAAATTTATTTCCTTATGCATATGGATAATAGAAACTTGTGTTTGGAGGCAAAGTCACTGCGTCAAAAAAGGAAGCTGGATCTTCTCCAATCTCTGTTGAGGTGAAGAAACCCACTGGTGTAAAGATTAAGACTGAGGAATAAGTGAAGGAAGTGAAGTAATTCTTAACCTTATTTCACTTGTACTTTCCCATAACTCCTTTTCTCTTTTTTTTTTTTTATATATATAACCCCCTACAACCATTTATTGTTGAATGTCTTTAGAACCAAGAAAGCGCTAGCAGTACTGAGACTGTTTCTACTGCTACAAAGAAGTTGAAGTAGATCGTTGTCACACTAGACGATGAGGTAAGATAATTTTTCCCATTAATCCTTGATTATGGCTTCTTTTTTACTTCATTTCTTACATTAAACTTGCCATATTTTCGTGTTTTTCTAGGAAGAAGAAGAGAAAGAATCCCCCCTTAAAAGGAAGAGGAAACAACCAACTGCTTCGACTCAAGAAGTGCCTAAGGAAGATGATGGTGGCAGTTCTCAAGTCGAAGAGAAGAAAGAAGAAGACAAGGAAGAAAAGATCGAACCCAATTAGCAATATATCTAAAATCAATTATCACAATCAGCAATATAAAAACTCAATTATCAAACCAAACCATATATCTATCACAATCAATTAATTGATTATGATGATTCTTAAATCATTTGCCATTATTAAAACAAAACAAATGATGAGAAAGAGAATACCAATTGCAGACTGAATCAAAACCTTACACGACATGTTTCCATAGTTGTTTCAAGCTCAACTTGTTGATAGCATGTATTCTATATTTTTAAGGCTTTATCGACCTCTGCTATTCATGTTATTTTCTAAGCCAAGCCAGTGCAGTGAAAGAAAAAAAAATTAGAGAGAGAGAGAGATACCGATTTTCTCAATTATATTCTTAACCCCTTTCCTACATAATAGCAACAGTAGTTGGGAGAGTGGCTTATTGCTCTCGAATTAATAGGAAAAATAAGTTACATGTGATTTTGCAACACATCTCTTAAATAGAAAATAATCTATTTAATTATTTTTAATCTCAAAATACACATTAGTATATAATATATATACTAATATGCTTTATTATTCGATGTGAGACTAAAATTTTATTTTTAATTCACACATAATGTGCTCTATGTTCCACCAATCGCCTTTGGACAATCATCGTGAGTAACACAAGGAATAGCTGCAACGGCCAACAAGACAAAAGAATATTACTAAAAAAGCGATATAATATATGTTTGTGTCATGCTCACTAGTACCCCCGAGGCACCTGTTGAGGAACTAAAATGTAATATAATATTGTGTATATGATAAAGTTGAAGATGATTTGAATAATGACATACCACCATTGACTACAAGAAGAAATAAAGAAAGATGATGAAAGCATAAACAATGACAGTAACATCCAATGCCACTTCAGTACTTCTTCCAGTCCATAGCTTTCTACACTGCAACCTATTTATCTGTATCAAAAGGGAAGGGAGTGGGGTGAGACAATCACTTCGTCTCAATGGATTCCTCGTCACCCATCTAAGTGCAACTATCTCTTACGAACCATTTTGGATTCGATCATTAATTCATTACATTCATAAAAATGGCTTAAACATAATAATAATTCTCTTAATAAAAACTAAAGATGTATCACACAATAGTTATGTTGGTTCATTTTACAGGAAGCTTCCGAGATGAGTATATCTCGAAAAGGCCCACTAGGATGTTCTCCTCTTATATACGATGTTCTCGACTCAAGATGTTCTCCACTTAGGATGTTTTCCTCTACCAGTTGTAACATAGATATGCCACGTGGGTCATCTACTCGTCTATTCTAGTGTTGTCAACTTAACAACCATCCCGAGGTAATTCTAATTAACTATCCTAAATATCCTGATTCAATTCCTAAGTCTAACTCATTTTAATACATGTATGAAAGTCTGTAATCGTGGAATTTAGTTAGTTATTGGATGCAAGGAATTTGCACTTTTTAAATCGGTTTGAACAAAATAACCGATTTAAAAAGTTCATCTAAGGGGCGGGTCCAAAAAATTTAACATTGCAAGGGGCGAGTCAGAAGAAAAAAAATTACAGGGAGAAAAATATACAAATGCATTTATAAGTCAATAAATCTGCAAATGCATTTTTACCCGTGCTTGGCACGAGTCTGGATACTAATTACTAATTAGTATCTCATTGTTTTATTTTTGGAAATTTGTCTCATTTTTTTAAAAAGAAAATGTGTCTCTCATCGTTGCTGGAAATTCTAATTCCGTAGAAAATCATGTAATTAATCAATTTAATTTTAGCAGAATCATATAATTAAAATATAGATATTAGTCGTAATTCAATTAATTGATGATAATTAATCTTTTTTGACAAAATTGTTCTGGACCGATTAAAGTCCTCCAATAAACTGAGGCCTAAATACTAAACAAGAGAATATTATACACATATCTCTAACGAGTGCAGATACCTTTTCTTCTCCATTGCTACTTGAAGATCAAATCATACATCATCATAATATAGATCTGTACATCCATCACCTTCCGAAAAACATTCTCTATATATGGAGTGCAAAAATACCTTTTCTTCCCCATTAATTAATATTTGTAATCGTTTTTAATTAATTATTTTTTATATCTTACTAGCGATTTTACTAGTGCACTCTTTCAAGATTCAATTTTTTAAAAGTTAAATATTTCAATTTTCAATATATATAGACTCCACTTATCCTTATAAAAAATTATTACTATTTAAATTTTTGAGCTCTTCGAGGACATTAATTAATATTTTCCTTTTGTGTAGCACCACTCTTTTAAAAACAAATTTCGACGAACGTATAATTGAATGCGCCTTACCCACACTTTTGTGTTCTATTTTTTTTTTCTCATTTAAAAGTTATACATGTTCAAAGCGTGTAAATATTATTTTTCACATATGTTATTATTTCACTTTTTTCATATTCAGTTTTGATCTTACTATTAAGGCCTATGTTATGAATAATTATAGGTGGATGTCCAATAGTCTTAGCCCATATTATTGATCCATATGTTTTCCTATAAATAGGACTATCATTGAAAGTTTCTCTTCCAGCCCCCTGTGTTTCTTTTTTACCCCCCAAAAATTCGATTTTGCCCTTACTAAAAAATTCGGTTCGCAGAAACCGAAATTTTTCTAATGGAAAATTTCGGTTTTTAGAAACCGAAATTGTATTTCAAGGCCAAAAAAAATTCGGTTCGTAGAAACCGAATTTTTTATGAAGGGCAAAATAGGAAACTCAGGGGGTATAAAAGAATGATAGGGGGCTGCAAGAGAAATCATCCTATCATTTCTATGTAATGTACACCTTGATGAGAATAATACAATCTCTATTCTTTCTCTCTTCTCCCCTTTATCTTTTCTTCTCTATTACTCCTCCTCTTTACAAATAGTTTCATAACACGTTATCAGCACGATAGTCTCTCATAAACAATTCTTTCTAGAATTTGTAAGTTTTCCCGTTCTTTTTATTTTTATGTATGAGTTTTATAATTCTAGTTTTTTTTTTAAGATCTTTAATTTTTTTTATTGATTTACAACTTATGGTCCAGAAGTACCATAGTTAAATTTTTGAAATATGAATCATGAATATTCGTAGTCTACGATCCAGAAGCATCGTGGTAAATTTTTTGAGATATGAATCCTGAAGATTCATAGCATGATGAAATTTTAAAATATGTATCCTGAAGATTCATGTCTTTATGTATTTGGATGTTCGATATTGTTCGAGTTTCGTGACCGACAATAGTATGGTGAAGCATGTTATGCTTCGTGACCGACACATGTATGGTGAAACATCGACACTTCGATCATCCAAAAGAACATAAACATGTTCATTTTTATTTATATGATATAGTTCCTAAAGAACTTGAAAACTCAATGTTATATATAAATGCATCCCTGAAGGATTGCAAAATGAATTATTCTTATATTATATATATTGTTCCTGAAGAACTTAAATTCAATTCATATTTTTGAGTCATCCCTGAAGGATAGACTAATCAACTTTATTGCGATTTATTATTATTGTGTATTATCTCAATGAACCTAATATAATGTCTATTTTATTAATTCAATATAGATATAATTTTACCTTTTGATTAATCAACTAATTAACATTGTTGTTCATAATCCTAAGTAATTATTTGAATTTTGTTATTAATTTTGACCATATAGTAATTCTATTAAATTTGACTAATTGATTCCATTGAAAATAATTGAATGACTTTTATACTAATAACATTCATATACTATAATTATTTCTGTTAACATGTTTTCATCATTAATGACTTTTTACTAATATTGATTTGCTATTCTCATAAAAATATCAATATGATATTAACTAATTACGTTGACTAATTAAAATCAAATTGATTGTTAATAATTTCATTCCTATTTATTAATATTGTCATACTATTATTTTTTTTACAAGATTGAAACGTACTATTCATTATTATATTGATATGTCATTAGTGCCTTTCAATGTATATATCATTCATTCCTTTTTTAGCTAAGGGTATGTCCACATTTCCTAAATAACCATCTGACTACGGTCTGGCAAGTGCATCAGTCTGTCGTCGAGTAATAATTCACACTCTACGAGTAGAATGAGTTTGAATCCACAGGGATCGTGCCGAAGCTTCACTAGCGTTATTTAAGTTCGTATAATTTGCATTCGCTTTGGGTTTTTGGAAAAAGGTTTTATAAAAATAAGCGTAATGCTTGCGATAAATATAAATAAACAGAATGTATAAATATAGATTCAGAAACATAGAGGATAGGCATGGTGGTTGGACTCCCTCCCTTCTTCATATTTGGCATGATCAGTGTATAACATAGTTATTCAGATTAATGTTCGGCGGTGACTTTTCCTTGTTGTAGTAACACCTTACTGTTACACTATGTCTATTAAAGTTTCCCTACATTCATAACTAAGGTACCTACGAGCGCCTAACCTCGATGTGTCACATACCCTAATCACTAAGTGAGTTGTTTATAAACATGCATTATTATCTTCACCAATTAACCTCTAGATCCTAGTATCGGGCTGTTCATCTTCTAAGTGCTCAACTCACACTAGTTCATGATTCCTCCTCTAACCGCTCATTCACGACTAGTTCAGGATGTTACCGTCTCTATACACCTAGCATTATTTACTACTAGTTCCGGACCATATTAAGTCAAAACTAATATCAATTCTATGGGCGCTCCCGCTTATCCGGCCAGATTACGAGAAACGTTATTAAAGTGCAAGAAAGTAAATAACAAACATAATACTTAAATATCATTTATTATAACTTAGACTCAGTCACAGACTCCAAATATTCATTGGGGAGTTCATATTCTCCACCACAACCTAAGGCATCTATTACAAAAGACTACATATTTAAATTACAATAAAGAAATTATAACCTAAACATAAAAGCCTAAAGAAAACATACCTTACTGAGTTAGTTTTCCCGTAAGGGGAGAAAACTATGCCAATAGAGCTCCTCTGAACCTCTCCTTATAGTAGAGAGTGTTCTACTATTTCTGAATGATTTAAACAATGAAAGGGAGGCTCTATTATTTATAGTTTTCGTAATGGGCCTCAGCAAGGCATCGTGCTGCGATAGCTCCATCGCAGTACGATGTGAAGATTCAGTTCAATTTTATAACTGATCCTGTGCATTTCATCAGCTTGGGCGCCAAGTTATGTCATCGTGCTGCGATGGCACACATCGTGCTGCGATGAACAAATTTTCTTCAGATTTATTCTTCTGTTTTCTTGGCGAACAAGCAGCTTCCATCGTGGCACGATGGAAGACATCGTGCTGCGATGGAATGCTCAATTTCTTCACTTTTTGGGCTTTTTCTTGTCTTTTGGCATCTTGGACCTTGTCTTGATGCTTTTTCCTGCTTTTGTAGGCTTTCCTTCGTATTTGGGCCTGTCTTGGTTGTTTTACTACTAATAATAATACTAAAAATACTATAGAAATAGAAATTCCTGTCATCAGGGTGCAGAGGCAAATGGAAATTCCAAGTGATCATTACTGGAGCATGATGATGGATGAGTTAGTAGATTTAGATGAAGAAAGGTTGCGAGCTTTAGATGTGTTGATTCGACAAAAAGAAAGGATTGCTAAAATCTATAATAAAAAAGTCAAATCTAAAGTCTTTGATGTAGGAGATTTAGCAAGGCATCGCACTGCGATGAGCACATCGTACTGCGATGTGAAGATTTTGTTCAATTTTATAACTGATCCTGTGCATTTCATCAGCTTGGGCGCCAAGTTACATCATCGTGATGCGATGGCACACATCGTGCTGCGATGAACATATTTTTTTTAGATTTATTTCTTCTGTTTACTTGACAAACAAGCAGCTTCCATCGTGGCACGGTGGAAGACATCGTGCTGCGATGGAATGCTCTATTTCTTCACTTTTTGGGTTTTTTCTTGTCTTTTAGCATCTTGGACCTTGTCTTGATGCTTTTTCCTGCTTTTGTAGGTTTTCCTTCGTATTTGGGCCTGTCTTGGTCATTTTACTACTAATACTAATACTAAAAATACCATAGAAATTCCTGTCATCACAACCCCAAACTTAAACTGTTGCTTGTCCTCAAGTAACATGCTGTCAGACAAGATCGTTAGAAAAATAAGAGATAAATAAAGATGATAGGAATTTCACAACATTGCTTTATATTTCAGCAATGGTACCGCTGATTTCTTACCACCGCGATCATGCTCAGTCCTGCTAGGCTCAGGAGACGTCAATAGTAGCAAATCGGACAAATGCCCGCAAGAGTCCATGTTCAACTTTTTCTCTCTCTCACATTTGTGTTTTTCGCTCATAATTGAAAGGGTTATCTCTCAATCATCGGGACGCGGGTTCGATCCTCGGTGGAGATTTTTCCACCCTTTTTTCCTTTTTTTTTGTTGTTTTCTGTTTTAGGTTTTTTCTTGGGCTCTAGGCCCAGATTTACTATCCCCACCCTCTGACTCGCTGTTTGCACCCTTGCTTTATTTATCTTTTACCTTTTAGTATTTATTTTGTTCTATTGTATTTAATCTTTTAATTTATTTATTTGTACATTATTTACATGTTGTATGCTATGTTTAAATATCAAAAATATCCAAAAATATGCAATGTCTTTTATTTTGTTTATTTGTTTATTAGATGCAAAAAATATAGAAAAATATTGTGTATGATTTATGTTGTTTAAGTCCAAAGAAAAGGGAGAATTTTTTTTTTCGTTAACCTCGCGTTACGATTATTTTTGCGCATTTGCTCGTTCACTATTTTTGGACTTTAAAATAAAATCCTTTTTATTTAAATAAAAAGAATGAAAAAGGAGTGGTCTGGCGGATGACTTTCCACTCTCCGGTTACTTCGGATTTCCTGCCGGATGGCTTGCGGTCCGAGTAATCGAGGTTCTAAAAAATACAAATTTTCTTAAAACAATAAAAAAGACAAAAACATTCAAATATTCAGAAAATTAACTTCAAAAAGAAATCATTTTCTAATAAACCTCGACTTTCGTCGAGAGACTTTTTTCAAACTTTTTTTTCAATAAATGCTTCAATCCACTTAAGCATATTTAAACATTTTCAAAGACTAAAAAATACAAACACAAATTCAAACCTTTTTGCCATTTGGCTTTTGATTTAAAACATTTCTCATAGAGTTTAGACGTGAGTCATCTCCAGTTGAAAATTCATTTTCCCCGTGACATATGGCAAGAAAATATTAAATTTTTTAGTATGTTCGTGGCGGATTAAAAAGGAGTTTAAACTAAGATGACAACTCGTCTTCTTCTCCTAAAATCAATCAACAAACCACTTTTCAATTTTTACCCCGAACTACGGGATTTTGATCCTTAACGGGTACGTAGTGCAAAAGACCTTGCGTCTTCCCAAATCAAAATTAATAAAACATTTTAAGTTTTTCTTTAAATATTCAAAAATTAATAAAAAACATATTCTTATCTCATCTCCCCAATCATTCATAAGCAACCATTTACAAGCAAATCTTTTAGCCAAAAATACATATATTACAAGAAGTTCTCGTAGAGTACTACGAATACTTAGGGTGCTAATACATTCCCTTTGTATAACTAACCCCCGAACCTTTAATCTCTTAAATTTAATTATGGGTTTATTCGATCTTTTCCCCTTCCCTTGGATAAATTAAAGCTCGGTGGTGAATCATAATTTTTGAGAACCAAAGCTAACCAATAGCTTGGCGTCCGAAAATAACCACGACAATTATCATAAACACAAATTGAAAGTATGGTTAAGATTTTAAAGGCTTTCAATTTTCACTTTTAATTTGTAGCGCTAATTTTGTTTCCCCGTCTTTCCAAAGATATGAGTTAATGGTAGATCGGTGAAGACTTTATTTTAAAAGTTTGGAATTGAAAAAACAAAGGATTTATTAACATTAGTTATATTTGTACTATCACTTCATGTTACTGCTTATCAGTTACAACTATAATTTTACTATTCTACAAATGAACTTCATTATTTGTGATGATTTGCCCGACTTAATTGTTTTATTACCAATTTAATGGAATTTGATCATAATGCATGAAAGAGAATAAAATCGAATTTTATATTGTTATTTATATAATATGATTGATATATATGAGTATAGTTTGCCCGGAATTTTAAAATGTTTTTGGTACTACAAAAGTTATCTAAAGCTCCGGAAGATCAACTATTGTTATATAGAGGAATAAAGTTTATATTGGGAGTGCATTAGAGCTCATAGAAATTTATTGAGTTTTAAACTATGAGCCCAGAAGAGCCATAGTGTGATGTACTTTAACTAAGAATCCAAAAGATTCATAGTAAAAAAAATGAACATAGAACATGAACTATTTATTTATCTTTTCAATCAAATTATCTTTGTAAAATGAGATACAATACCATGTGTATTCTACAACCATTATTTATTGTAAATTGGTTGATAAATTTATGTATTATTGAGATATTTCCTGAAGCAAATATTTCATATAAGTTGTAATCTTTTATCAAAGTATGATTAAATTGTCCTAGAAGGACATGATGGAATATACGAAATTGTATGGTGATTCTCCGGCAGAGATCTCTGAAATCACAAACAATGTTTATGATGATGTGGTGGAAATCACACTTGAGGGGAAGAATATTGAGAATTCAAGTGTGATTTAGAGACTCTCTTATTTCCGCCAACTATTGGTGTCAAAGTAGAACAATAAAATGAGGAAATATGAAAATCCCTGAAGGATTCAAATTGCGAGAAAATATTATCTGAAATATTGAAGTATCATTTTATTTAAGGCAAAGTTCTACATTTGAAAAGGAAAATATGATTGGCATGACCGGTTAGACCATCCCGAGTCTAATGATGCAATCAAAGAGTATGAACATTCTTCAATATAATGAATTATCAGATTTTGTTCTCAAAGCCAATAAAAGGCGAAATAAGGGGTTTGAATTTCCCATTATTTGATGTGATACATGTGTATATATCTAATATTTTGTGGGCCACATAGACATTATACAAGTTTATCGATGCATCGACTAAATGGCCAAGTAAATGTCACCAACCTTGATCAAGTTGGTGTGTGACATGATTTTGAATGTCGAGTTGCACATGTTCATATTTAGAATGATCTGAAAAAGATATTTAGCTAAATGCTTCATATTTATAGCCAGACAATTATTATGAGAACAAAGATCCTTACTTGGACATGTTACTTTGTTGGTAGTAACATCTATGTGCATCAAGCCAATGAATCATTAAAATTCCCCCCATTACAATTTATTCATGGTCAGGAACTTAATATTTCTCATCTAAGAATTTTTTATGTGAACTATATGTTCTCCATTGTCCAGCAGACAATGTTAGATGAAACTATAGAAAACTGAAATTATGTAATGAATTTGAGTCTTTGCCATAAGATATTTCATATCTTGTTATTAGTCATCGGCATTAGGGGGAGAGAAAAATAAATATACGCAGCTCTGAAATATTTGTATAGAATGCATTCAAATACTCGCACACAACAATGTGAACTTAAAGTTCAAAATATGCATTCTCTGACCTAAAAGGGATTTCTAAATTCCTTTATGCTGCAAATGTCATTTTCCATTGAAATTTTAATAGGCTAAGGCATGCCTAAAACTTGGTTCCAAAGATAAAACTTAGAGAAGGAAGATGGTCTTGTTTGTGAGAAAAACAATCATGAAAAATGTAGAGATTGCGAAATGTTTATACCTCCCGAAGAGGTTCAGGTACCTGTCATTTCTGATAATAAAGAGATCTCAATCAGTTATATCTCTACAAGTTAAAACAAGGAACCAAGAACTTGAAAAATTGTCGACAAATGAAGTGGCGCTAAATATTATAAGTGCAAGAACATTGAACCCAAATTAAGGGGTGTGGTTAGCCAAAATATAAAGAAGCAATTCATTTGCAAAATATAAAGGTTTTTGGATTTGAAGTCTATGCCCTGAAGGTATAAATCCATTATGGCATATATGAGCCTTTGTATTCAAGTGAAATGAGAAATATTCACCTGAAGTGAAATCAAAATGTTTTTTTTTAATTTTAGTAACACAAAATACTCACTTTATTTGAAAATTGTGTTACAATATATTTACATGGCTCACTTGTTGTTAGTGAGGATTATATGAAACTCCTTGAAGGAATTAATTTGCATGAGATATGCAATTAAAATTTTAAAGAGATGACTTAATAAAATGAATAAGTCTCTTTGTATATGCATACAATCAAAATGCATGTTGTATAATAATTTTAGTGAATATTTCCAAATGAGAAATATGAGAATGACATTTGTCCATCATTGAAAATGGATTTGTTATAATTGATTTTTAGGATGATAATATAAACTTGACCATAACATCTGAAAAGCTCTTGAAATCCATTGATTAAAGATCAGTTTGGAATGAAATATGTTGGATGGTCAAAGTTTGTTTTGAATTGGAAATTTAGTATTTCATTGAGGTTTTATGCACCAAGACACTCATATGAAATATGTTGGAATGAAATAAGGTACTAAAAACATTTTATATGAAAAGATATAATTTGTGTATTGATGTCAGTTGATGTGAACAAAGATTATCACATGTCTCAAGAAAATGATGACTTACTTGAATTGGTCCTGAAGTACCACATTTTAATTCAAATGGAGACCAATACATTGTTGACCTATTATTTGTTATTATTATATCGTCCAGTATATATTTTGTTATTTTGAGATATGCAGGTTATTTATCTAATCCTCATAATAGTAAGGATAACAAACAAGAATATGTTTACATGAGGAAGAACAATCACTCATGAAGATCTGTGAAACAAATTACCAATAACAATCTCATGAAATAAAATGACGAGAAAAGTTTAGCACCGCATGAGATAAATAAAGAATGTGGTTTGGTTCAAGTACGCATCAAATACAAGAGTTTTGTGAATTTTCTTCTAAAGAGTTCTATAACAATTCAATATGAAGATAATATCGGAAGCACTGTTAATTTGGAATAAGGGTATAATAAAGAAGATATGAAGAACTCTCTACAAGGTCAACATCAAGTCAAGCTTTTGAGCAATTACTACAAAAGATTATTTGATTTCTTTCCCTCATATATAATTGTCTTTATGAGGGGGAGACATAAATATGTTCTGCACTCTTTTTCCCTTCACCATGGTTTTTTCGCACTGGGTTTTCCTGGTAAGGTTTTTAATGAGGCAGTTCAAACACAGAGGATATCGTACTCTTTTTCCTTCACTAGGATTTTTTCCCATTGGGTTTTTACTAGTAAGGTTTTAATGAGGCATATCCTTCATTGACATCCAAGGGGGAGTGTTATAAATAATTATAGGTGGATGTCCAATAGTCTTAGCCCATATTATTGGCCCATATGTTTTCCTATAAATAGGACTATCATTTCTATGTAATGTACACCTTGATGAGAATAATACAATCTATATTCTTTCTCTCTTCTCCCCTTTATCTTTTCTTCTCTATTACTCCTCCTCTTTACAAATAGTTTCACAACAAATGTGTACTTTAAAATAATTTTTTCGTAGGTATATTTAGAACTTCATAGAAAATTCCTCCACAAAAAACAAATTAAATAATTTTAGGATCATGCTAAACAATGCACCGGTGCATTTGTTAAGCATACCAAAAATATAAATAAAATATAAAATTAATATATATAAAGACAAATTTTAACACTTTCAATGCATTGAATACATGGATTTCATTTTCCTTTTTTAATTGCCAAGCAGCCTAAACACTTATTGTCATATTAAACACACTTACTCAACATGTGATTGGTTAAAAATTTATACCTATGATGACTTTGACTCTATCGATACTAATACAATAATAGCTCTTTCTTTTATGAAAATTTCACTCATCGATTAGTATTTGTGGAGCACTTATCACCCATTGTTAAGGGATTCTAACTCAAAAGACTACTATTCCATTGCCGTGACAGCCTCATGACTTAATATCATATTAATAAATTTCTTTTATCTATTTGCAGCATCCAAAAGAAAAAAAATTCGTTGCTATAAATCCTAATTGTATAGAAAATTTATCACGTCTGGTTTCAATGATTCGATCAAAATATTACTTTTTTTAAATCAAGCAAAAACCCATATGTTAAATAGAGCAATCTAAATTAGTATGAGGTGTGTACAATCCAAATGCTAAATAATTGTCAAGATACAAAAAATAAGCAAAAAGCTAAACAAATGCGAAAGAAAAGTTATATACAAAGCTAAAGTTATATACAAAATGAAATTGGAGAGGAAGAGCAAAAATATTAAGAAGAAAACCTCAAAGCGTCTTAGCACGAATTCAAAAGTGTAACGAATGTGCTTAAAAAATAAATAAGATTTAAATATATACTACGTTTAAATATGATTTTAGTTTTTCTACATTTTATATATATTTTTTAATTTTAGTTATGTAAAAAAGTTTTATTTATATTCAAAAATCTCTTCTTTTGGCTTGTTCTACGTGACAACATAATTTATTTTTTAAAAAAATGACAATTTGTAGGACCTTAGGTCAACAAAAAAAAACAATATAACTACGGAGAACAATCATATTTAAACAACTAATCCATTCATGTTTGATCTAATCCGCTTATGTTCCCCTATATATGAACCAATATCGCTCAAAGAAGCCAACACAATTATTTTTTTGGAGAAGTTAGATTAACCCACCCAAATTGGCACCAGAGAGAATTGAAAAGAAACCAATACAATGAAGTTGAAATTGAATCATATTTTTATTTTATTTTTCCTTTGCTTTGAACAAAATCTATGAACCTAATTAAATAGTTTTTTTTACTAAACCTAATTAAATAGTTCTTTACTCCATAATTAATAGATCTAATTAAATATAGAGTGGGCACTAAAAAAATTCTAGAACTAAATTTCTTAATATAAAATCAATTAACGTGCATATATATATTTGGATTTAAGCCAATTTATATATTGGGTTCTGAAGTTTGTAGCTGTAAGTAATCAATTATATATAGAATGGCTAAAATGGTAGTGAATAGTGATGGTTCACCAAGGCTATGATTTATTTGTGGTATCAAGCAACAATGAGAGGAAAAAGGACAAATTATCAATATATCTTATGAATTGTGGCTTAATGTGAAGAAATTTGGGAGTTTTTGTTATTTGAATTATATTTGATGTGATTTTTTTTTATTTTTTTTTTGCATATGGTGAATTGATGAATGGTGTGATTTTATTTTTACATCAAAAAACCCAAAAAACAAGTCTCTAAACAAGCAAAGAGAGGCCAAACAACACTACCAAGACACCATAGTATAGACTGAGAATGTGTTATTGTTGGTTTTTTTTTATAGAGTTTATTGTTGGTCATTTTACATAACTCACTATTATTTAAAATAACTCACTATAACACATTAATCTACACATTCTATTTGAAATTAGACTACATAATTTTGGATAGAAATAATAAGGCGATCAACAAGTGAAGCCATATATTTTAAGGGTTTTTATTTGTTGGGAAATGCTAATATTTTCTCTTAGGACACTTGTTAGTTTGTACTAATGATAGAAATTTTGTATGCGAAATTGTGCATTATCTTTGTTTAAAAGTTAATAATTATTTAATTTGTTTAATTAAGACATAATTACTATTTTAAACATTCTTCATTATAAAAATAAACTCATTGTATATTCTTTTTTTTTTTTTTGACACAAGTCATTGTATATTCTAAAATTAGCAGAACCTATGTATAAGAAAATAATGACATCTAAAGTAGAAGCAAATTAAAACTTACAAATGTGTATTTGATCTCTAATGAATAACATAATGAAAGAGTGCTATCAAAAAAATATACTAGTTTGGAACTTTTATGTTTTTAAGGAAAACAAGTTAACATATATTTTCCTTTTCTAGCTTATGGGAAGCTTTAAGACTTGGATAAAATGATATTTTATCCTTTACATTTGTAGTAAGTTATGATTAAAGCAAATTTTGGTAGAAACATTTTTATTTTGGCATAAATAGAAGTTTAGTCTTTTTTTACTTCTTCCAAGTTTAATTTTTTGGTTAAGATATAGAATTAGTAATTTTGATAAGATATACAATTAGTGATTACTTTATATTATAGATCTAAAAAAATTATGAACCTAATGTTTACACAAAAATTAATGCATCTAAAAAATTCTAGCTAGAACAACATTTCTTAATGTGAAATAAATTTACGCGCTTGTAATTGGATTAAAGCTAATCTATTGGGTTTAGGATAAAGTGTCGCACATAATTCACATCTCATATATGGAAAATCTTGTTGAAGTTAATTTGTAGCACTCTAACAGTAATATATACCACTTTAAATTTCACATATTATTAACAATTGGTCCCTAATTTAATTTATATTGCATATATATTAATGCAACTCATATATATTTTGCTTTAATAATAAAAATTATACCATAACTTTTGGTAAAAAAAAAACAATATCTCATGATTGTCTTGGTCAAAAAAAAAATTTCATGATTGTGGTTTATTTTTTGTATGGAAATAAAAAAGAAAATCAAGTGAAGCTAAATATATTATAATTCACAATAAAACATTTCTCAAGGAATTTTAAGTTGTACAGTACTTCTCCAAATTCAAAAAAAATTTCCTGAATTTTCTTAACAACAACAACAACAAAAAGTTTCACTTGGCATTCAAAATATAAAACAAAAGTTTAACTTCTCTTATATAATATTTATCACTTCTCTTGAAAGCACAAAGCCATAGTTTTCAAGCTCAAAAATCTTAACGTTTTGTAACCAATATGGCTTCATGCAGCTATGCACTTCTGCTTCTCATTTTCATATTTTTCCATGCAATTGAAGCTCAAGTACGTGCTTGTACCTCATATCTTTGCATATTATAAAACCAACATCTCTTCTAATTTTGTAATACTGACATGAAATACAGATATGGAAAAATGGCTTGGAGAATGTATCAAAACATGAAGAATGTATCAAAAATATGCACATTCTCCAAGCCATTTTTCCACACCTGATCAGAAATATGCACAAGGTATGTACATAAATATGTACATGTATATTTTGTGAAGAAATTACCTTGTAGAACTAATGCACAAGTTTAGACTTTTATGTTTCTAAAGGAAAAAAAAAAATTAAGGAATCCAAAGCTAAAAGCCAAGGGTGAATTAAGAATAGAAAAAACGATCCCATATTTATAAGAGTTGAACATGTTGATTTTTCCTTTTTATTCTTAACATTCATCAAAAATTGAGGTGGTTCTATATAATTTGAGGCTCAAAACTAAAACTTGTTGTGAGTTTTAATTTTTTATAAGGTTGTATCTGTTACGGACATAATTAAATAAAATGTAAATAAAGTTACTCAAATATATTTACCAAATATAAAAGTTACTCAAATGTAATTAAATAATTATCTCCCTACTCTTTCTGTCTTGGCTATATATAAAGCCTTAGGAGTAAATTTCATCAGTGAGTTAAGAAGTAGAAATTCAAATGAACAATTCATTTAGATTTGAGTGCAAAAAATATATAGGAGAGGAAAAATTAATTTTCCGAATTGAGTTACTAAAATCATTTAGATTCTGTTAATCTAACAATTATTGTTTGTTGATAATTGATCTGGAGAATTAACAAAAAAACAAAAACCACGACAATAAATAATGGACATTTGTTTTTGAAAGGAATAATGGACAAGTTTTTATTTTACATCTCACTCCTACAATTGTACTTTCACCATAAATTTTTTATAAACTGGCCATTTTACCCTTATATATAAACTAAAACTTTTTTTATTTTATTTTTTTCTTTCACAATTATACTCAAAAAGTTCCAATTCAGATGAAGAAAAAAAAGAGAATAAATGTTCACAAATATAAACCAGAACACATATTAGAAGAGTTTATAAAAATACTTTATATGTATGGCCACACCGGTTAATTTAATCAAATTTTATGAGTCAAAGTTTAAGTCAACATGCACAAACTGGATCAATTGGTTAATGTTTTCCGGTGCAATAATCAAATGGGGTAAATATGTATGTGTTCCGGTAGTTATATCCAAATTGTCGGGTTAAATAGGGCATGCCCGGAGAAAATAGGGTACACCGAACATCTTTATAGTGTTCCGGTAAATTTGATGTGGGGGTGAGCTCACTTGATCCGAAAAAGTTAAAAATGAGAATACAAATTAGGGAAAAATACAATGACCTCCCCTCAACTTGAAAAAAAGGTAAAATTGGAATATTAAATTATTTGTAGGAATCAAGGTATAATTGTAGAAGTGAGAAGTAAAACTTTCAAATAATGGACATGATATATGTAAATATATAGACTCAATTGGTTAAAGTATTACGATAAATTATTCAGAAAAATTTGTACTCGAATCCTAGATGAAATAATTATTATATACCATAATAATATTCAATCCTAGCTAAATTTAACCCTACAACATCGGCATGTAAGGTGAACACTGAACAGTACCTCTAATCATAACTTAGCAGTGTACAATCCTAGAAAATGTCTCCATGATCTCACTAAACCCTATACTTAAAGTTACTAAAAATAAGTTTGACAAAGATAAATAAAACTTTCATACTGAAAAACAAAGCGAGGATTAGTTAATTTGAACATATAATGGATTAGTTCATACATATAAAGGATTCTTGTCTTTTTTATGAATGGATTTGGGATCCGGGTGAATGTTTGATGCGGGGGTAATTGTTCTGCCGTGCTGCTGGTTTCGTCAAGGCTAGGGTGGTTGATATTTATCTGATTGATTCCTTTGATTAGTTTTTTAGTTTTGCTTCTGTTTATGCTCATACTGGTTATGTGTTACCAGTGGGCGCTATTTATTGCCTCTGCCCTTTGAGGCCTGCTTTTTCCCTTTTGGTGCTGTTTATGTGTACTAGTTTGTAACTACTCTTTCTTGGCCTTCCAGTACCTCTCATACTGCGATGTGCTTTAATAAATTTCTTTGCTAATCAAAAAAAAAAAAAAAAAAGTTATCAAACACTGTCTCACAACATTGCAATCTTTCTCAAAACATAAAACTACACAGATCAAACATGAACTTATCAGTCCAGAATCTCTTCTAACTCTGTAATATTGGCATTGATCGAAATAGATTAGAACTACTTATTATGAATGACACAAAAAAGGAATAGATTTGTCAAAGCATAATGCATTGCTTCATTTTGAATCATCTGATTCATTTTGGCTTCCTTTGTGTAGGTTAAGAGAGTTGATGGACAAGGAGTGCCGTTAAAGCAATCTGAGGCAACGACTGTTGCTAAAACTGATATTAAGACTGACAAGCTACGCTCGCAGGTATTCTTTACTATATTGTCATGAATTTAAGCCACATGAATAAAAATTAACATAAGCGAGATAAACAACTTTATCAGACATGGCATGTTAAGTTCAGGATAAGAAAAAGAAATGAATGACCTAAGAAGTAAGAACACCAGAAGCATAAAAACAACTAAAAATACAAACATTTTGATATTAATCAAAAATTAAACCTAATTTAACACTTATAGGTTCAGCAGCAGAAGTCCTTAAGGCAGAATCAATTTGCAAAACTTCGTCATAAGTAGACAAACTAAATATATAATAGATCACATCCACAAATATCTACAAACTAAACTATTGCTAGGTTGCAGTTTGGTTTAAGTTTGAATGTACTGATTCATTTTTTTGTCGCACATACATAGAAGAACCAAATTCTAGGCCAAGCGAAGCTTGAATAAGGCATTGAAAGTATGGTGTGTTTAGAGCATATACAAGTGAATATATATACAAAACTAACTTTTTACCAATGAAACATCATCAGTTAGATAAACAGCTTTAAGGATAAGAAAAAGAAATGAATGAACTAAGAACACAAGAAGCAAAAACACAACACAAAATACAAAGATTTTCATATTCATGAAAAAATAAAACTTATAATAGAAAAGGGAAATAAATAGATTTTAATTGCTATACATTGACAGTGTAAATTGTTTTTACACATGTATTCAATCAAATCATATTATCGTGCCAGTTTTATACATAACTTCCTAAAATATGACAACAAATATGTACATGGCATGATTTGATTGGATGCACATGTAAAAAAGTTTTACACTGTCAGTGTATACAAATTAAATCCAATAAATAAACTCACTGTCAGTGTATACAAACTCACTTGACCACCCTTTGTCAAACTTCCTCGCACACATGTGTGGCTACATGCCTACATCGTCGCAGCCTGTGCAAAAGGAATAACTGAGTGAGAACTCAGATCCATAAGGAAAGGAATTTGGAGCTCCGATTGAGAGAAAACCCTAAGATAATTGAGTGAGCTTCAATTGAAATAAAAGAAAAACCCAAAGTTAGCAATTGTCCCTCATTTTGAATGTACTGATTCATTTTTTTGTGGCACATACATAAGAAGCATAATTTTAGGCCAAGCGAAGCTTAACAATGAAAGTATGGTGGGTTTAGAGCATATACAAGTGAATATACATGCAAAAGTATTCTTTACCAATGAAACATCAGAAGCAAAAACACAACTCAAAATACATAAAAAATAAGAGTTTAATTGCGATACACTGACAGAGTAAACGTTTTTTACACATGCATGCAATCAAATCATATTATTGTGCCACTTTGAATAAGACATTGAAAGTATGATGGGTTTTAGCATATACAAGTGAATATACATACAAAACTAACTCTTTACCAATGAAACATCAGTTAGATAAGAAACGTTTATCACACATGACATGTTCAGTTAAGGATAAGAAAAATAAATGAATGAACTAAGAACAGCAGAAGTAAAAAAACAACTCAAAATACAAAGATTCTCGCATTCATTAAAAAATAAAACTCAAAAGAAAAGGAAAATAAACTCAAGTGTAATTTCTATACACTGACGGTGTAAATATTTTTACACATGCAACCAATCTAATCATATTATAGTGCAACTTTTGTAAGTAACTTCCAATATATATGTCCACAAATGTGTACATGGCCTGATTTGATTGGATACACATGTAAAATAGTTTTACACTGTCAGTGTACATAAATTAAAATAAACTCACTTGACCACCCGTAGGTAGGAAGAAGATTTTTTTAGCAAATGCGAACTTACTTCCTTGCATTAGAAATAAAATATCAGATATACAAAATTAATAAGTTTCAATTGACGAATTTAAAAAGTCGTAAAATGTAATCATGGTGCTCTCTAGAACCAACCAAGGAAAAAATCATTTTGAATCAGTGTTGTCAAAATCGCGAGTCAACTCGCTGACTCGGACGAGTTTACGCTTTACCCATCCCTAAGCGATCTGAATCGTGCTCAGAATCGCCGGAGAAGAGAATCGGCGCCGGATCGGCGATCTGAATCGCAGAATCGTGGAAACGCTGTTCGTTCCGATTCTGAAAGGGTCGCGAGAAAGAAGAAGACTTGAAACGCACCGTTTTGTTTTTTATTAAAACACTGTTTTGTGTTTTACTAAAACGCACCGTATCACTTTTCTTTTTTTTTTTTTTTTTTACAAAACTGTTTCACTTTTCTAGTAAATCCACGTTTCACTTTTCTAATAAATCCACCGTTTCCTTCCTTATCCCTTTCCCTTTTTTTTTCTGACTAATTCTTATCCCTTTTTTTTATTTTTTATTTAACTAATCCTTACCCCTTTATTTTGTTCCCACCGTTGCTTTTTTTTTCTTTTTTCTTTTTTTAATTAAAACTCTTCAAACACACAATCCCCACATTCATGGACCTGCAGCACCATTTTATCAGCAAAAGCAGTTGAAAAACCATTTCAACACACAAGCCCCATACCCATGGACGTGAAGCAACTTCCCCTAGTCTATGCACTAATTTTTTTCCCTCCAATTGAACAAAATTTTCCCCTTTATTTGAGTTTTGAGTTTAAGTTTTAAATCTTAATTTTTATGTTGAGTTATTTTTAGAGGTTACGATCCTACGATTTTGTATTACGATCCTTCTCCGATCTTTGATCCTTTATTTTTGTAGAATCTTACGATTCGTGTTACGATTACCCGAGTTACGAACTATTACCCTTCTCCCGATCCTAATCCGATTTACGTATTTTACAACATTGATTTTGATCACCTACTGCATTAGTTTGAAAGTTACTTAACTTCAACCTTAGGAACATGTGAGTCATTGAAACTCACTACTAGAAAAAATCAAATTAAGAGAGGGAACAATAATACTAACTTGAATTCATTGCCATCAATCAAATCTGAAACTCCATTTGTTTAATACTGAAACACCAAACCATCCAAAACCTGTTAACCAAAAAGAAACACCAAAAGTGAGAGGAGGGAACAATTAGAATCTGAAAAATGAGAGGAACATAAGAGAACGGTTAGAATCTTCCTCGCACTACACGACCTTTGTCAAACTACCTCGCACACATGTGTGGCTACATCGTCGCACAGCCAGACCTTCTGCTTGATTGTTTGTTGCGGAAGAAGGCTGGAATCTGAAAGCGGAAAAATAAAAGTTGAAGAAAAACGAAAGGGGAAAATTTACAGTTAATTTGTGTGTATTGCGGGGATTTCAGAACCCCCTGATTTATCCTTCCCTGTAGCTGGGGCAGTGTACATAGTCTTAACCCCTTTAATGAAAATCCCTTCGATGATTTAACTAACCGTAAATATAATCAAGTGTCATTTGTGATCAAATGTGAGTGAGTTCTTATGTTCTAACACAAGCATCACTAGAACTCACTTTCATTCAAGGCAGCTAAGATAGAATAAACCCATTATTTCCACAATTTCCATAACACACCCAAAGCCAACTATTACAATACACAGACACCGGATCAATTTTAACAAGAGAAAACAAATAACGGAAATTTGTGCATATATATTTGGACTGCAAGTACTACTAAATTATCTTTATTATTGTCTTGAATTTAAGACACATGAATCAAAACTAACATAAGCGAGATAAACAACTATATCATACATCGCATGTTCAGGATAAGAAAAAGAAATGAATGAACAAGGAATACCAGAAGCATAAAAACAACTCAAAATACAAACATTTTCATATTCATAAAAAAATAAAATTAATTTAACACTTATAGGTTCAGCACCACAAGTCCTGAAGGCAGAATCAATTTGCAAAACTTCATCATAAGTAGACAAACTAAATATATAATCCATCACATCCAAAATATCAACAAACAGAACTATTGCTAGGTTACATCATCGCTTCATTTTGAATGGTACTGATTCATTTTATTTGTGGCACATACGGAGAAGAAGCATAATTCTAGGCCAAGCGAAGCTTGAATAAGGCATTGAAAGTATGGTGGGTTTAGAGCATATACAAGTGAACATACATACAAAACTAACTCTTTACCAATGAAACATCATCAGTTAAATAAACAGCTTTATCACACACGACATGTTCAGTTAAGGATTAGAAAAAGAAATGAATGAACTAAGAACACAAGAAGCAAAAACACAACACAAAATACCAAGATTTTCTATACATTGATGGTGTAAAATTTTTTACACATGCAGTCAATCAAATCATATTATCATGTCACTTTTATATATACATGGCGTGATTTGATTGGATGCACATGTAACAAAGTTTTACACTGTCAGTGTATACAAACTCACTTGACCGCCGTTTGTCAAACTTCCTCGCACACATGTGTGGCTACATGCCTACATCGTCGAATTGCCACAGCCTGCGCAAAAGGAACAACTGAGTGAGAACTCAGATCCATAAGGAAAGGAATTTGGAGCTCCGATTGAGAGAAAACCCTAAGATAATTGAGTGAGTTCGATTGAAGTAAAAGAAAAACCCAAATTTAGCAATTCTCCCTCACAAATTAGAATGAAATGAAAGAGAAATTTTAAAGAAATTGTAAGAAACATAAGAGGGAAAAAACAACTCAAAATACAAAGATACTCATATTCATCAAAAAATACAACTCAAAAGAAAAGGAAAATAAACGAGAATTTAATTGCTATACACTGACGGTGTAAAAGTTTTTACTCATGCATCCAATCAAATCATATTATAATGCAACTTTTATAAGTAACTTCCTAAAAGAATGTCCACATATATCTACATGGCATGATTTGATTGCATGCACAAAAACAAAAAGTTTCACTCTGTCGGTGTATAGCAGTTAAGTAGGAAGAAGATATTTTTGGCAAATGCTAACATACTTCCTTGCATTAGAAATACAAATATCAGATATACAAAATTAATAAGTTTCAATTGACGAATTTAAAAAGTCATTAAATGTAATCATGTTGCTCTTGCATTACATACTACTACTACTACTACTTAATTTGAACATATAATGGATTAGTTCATACTCTTGCAATACATACTATTCAATGAACACAAAACTTATATTATCTTGTAAAGACAATCCCCACAAAGTATGCTGTATTCATAGCAAAATATGGGAATCATCACGTGAGAAGAAGCTGCCAACTTGGATGGAAAACCATTTGTTAACTAACCCCTAAATAATGGTGTATTCATAAAACTAACCTAGAAATGGAAGAAAGAAAAGAGTGTGAGCAGCTGCAATTGCTTAGAGGACAAGAATGCAAGTGTGCCCTTCTTTCTTATATAATAGTATTGCTTTGTACGTTCTGTTTTTGTACTTTGGCGGTTGGTTTCTCGTTGCAAAGAACAAAGCCAAACCTATTTGACCTCATTCATCAATTGAATCCATATGTTTTTGAAATCAAAATCATGTTAATGCATCTTAGAACTAAAGGAACAGATAAAACCAGCCTAATTAATACCTTAATAAACAGTCCCTAAAACCTGCATAAACCAGTCCCAAAATTCCTGCATAAATCAGTCTCAAATATCCCCAAAAGTCGTGCATAAACCAGTACCAAAATCCTACAATATGTTCTAGTACTCCAGTAGTCTCTAGATGCACAAGAGTAATGCCATAGCAGCTCTATATATAATATCCAACTATTGCTATAACACAACTTACTTTTCAATTCAGTTCTATTCCTTTGCTTCCTAACACACACACACACACACATATATAAACCTAGTGTGCAGTTTCACTTGATCTTATAAGTTATAACTTTAAAAGAAATCTATCTCTAAGTTGAATCATCACTATAAGCTCAATGAATATGTTATAGTTAGTCAATGTTCCCAAAATGCATTTTTGGAGTCAAAAGAAACAAAAGTGGGCAAAGATTAGTCTCAAAGAAAGGCTTCAAATGTATCAAGAAATCCTAACATGCCAAAATTGAGTAGATATCGTGTAAAGAAATGTCTTGACATAAAATATTAATTTTCAATATGATTTGACAATCTCTTATATAGTTACATCCATTTGAAACAAAAAATGAAAAAAACCTATATTTACTTAAGATTAAGATTAAGATTGAGATTAAATGGAGTATGGCTTAAGATTAATATTTTAATCATACATGGATTTTCACTTGATATATCGTTTCTATATTATCAACTCAAAAGTAACTCTTAATTACCAATGAAGCATCAGTTAGATAAACAAATTTATCACACATGAACTGTTCAGTTAACGATAAGAAAATTAAATGAATGAGGTAAGAACACAAGAAGCAAAAACACAACCCAAAATTAGACTCAAGTGGTTAAAGTATTAAGTGAAAATAAAACTTATATTATCTTGTTGAGACAATCCCCACAAAGTACCTTATAAGTTGAACATAGGATCATCCGACCAACCACTTCGAAGTTGTCTCACTCCATGCCTGCTTTTTTATATTGTCATGCATTCAATACAATACTATTGTCAATTTGTCAACATTAGTACAATAATTCATCTCATGCATGAACATTCATAGATAAAAATGAATCTACCTCATCTATGGCTGCACGGTAAAACCGGCTCTCTTTAAATTTAACGGATTATAGTCAGTTAAATGATAAATTCAGTTTTAGAAGATCAGATTTGATAAAATAAAATGAAATCTAGATTTTTTTATGCTCGATTTAACAGTACAGCCGGTTGTAGATTGCAAAATCACTTATAATTAATATAAAAAAATAAATAACAAGTTCATACCAATGCAGGCTGATATTGTTTGGAACATGATTAACAACCTTAACCACTAATCTATCCCCTTCCCTTACAACAATTTGAGGACCCGGGAACTTCCCATTCACGGTAACCACGCTTTTTGTGTTACCAGTCTTATCTGCATAAATAATGAAACAATGATATAGATATACTGATATACATATACTAATAACATTTTGTGTGCTCTATATGTTGAAAACGGATTCCCCTGAGTTTGGATATTCATGCATTCATATACTTCCATACTGATGACTATTGAATTTAGATCAAACACTTCACAAGATTTTGGTTTATATTTTTGAAAAGTCAAAATACTAAACTTTAAATTTGGATCGTGTTCATCTTGATTAAATGGTTACCAATAGATATCCGACATGGGGTAGAGGCTTTTAGGGTAATTTAGTTTGTTACATTGTGTGGCGGTGTGTATAGTGATAATTCTAGGACACAAGAAGTAAGAACACCAGAAGCATTAAAGCAACTCAAAATACAAAGATTTTAATATTCATAAAAAATTAAAACTAATTTAACACTTACAGGTTCAGCACCAAGTTCTTAAAGCAGAACCAATTTGCAAAACTTTGTCATAAGTAGAGAAACTAAATATATCATACATTACATCCACATATATCTACAAACTAAGCTATTGCTAGGTTTCAGCATGGCTTCATTTTGAATGTACTGATTCATTTTATTTGTGGCATATACCGAGAAGAAGCATAATTCTAGGCCAAGCGAAGCTTGAATAAGACATTGAATGTACTGATTCATTTTATTCAAGCATAATTCTGTAATCATGCTGCTCTCTAGAAGCAACCAAGGAACACTAGATAGGACAAAATCATTTTGATCAGCTGCTGTATCAATTTGGTGGTTACAGTTAGAAAGTTACTTAATTAACTTCGACCTTAGGAACATGTGAGTCAATTTGGTGTGTTACTTCCATAGCTCAATCACTGTGAGTGACCATTGATGAAGATGAATCATAATACCGATATTTGAAGTCGAGAGAACATAAAGCCTTCTCCTTAGCATTTTTCTTCTACTCTAATCTTTCACTAACAAACAGGAAGTAAAAACATGAATCACACATCAGTTTATTATAATATAAATCATGTGGAATATCATATCTGTTGATAGGAGTAGAAGTAGTTAACAGGTAAGCATCAAACAATGATATTGTTCAATGTGATATCATATCTGTCACAAATATACAATCCCAATAATTAAAAAGATTCATAACCAGCAGCACATTGTTCTGTTTGATAACCTAATCTTATATGTTTGATTCAGAATTATACGAATCTAATCTGAATTTTGCATGATCATACTACCAGGATAATCTTGATTTGATGCTGAGGGAAGCCGAGAGGAACAGGTTGAATATCAGTGTCAGTCCAAGTGGCGATGCTGATTTCAAAACGATCACTGAAGCGATCAACAGCATTCGCACACCGAATAGTAGAAGAGTGATCATTTCCATAGCTCCCGGTCTTTACAGGTACTAAAATATACTTAATTTTTTTTATCCTGAAAAACACAAATTATACAACAAACTAAGATATGCATAGTTTAATTTAATCCATCAAGTTTTCTAACTTCTGATGATTAATTGTTTTAGGGAGAAACTTTTGATCCCCAGCACATTACCTTTCATCACATTCTTGGGGGACACGATCAATAAACCAAAAATTACCGGAAATGCTAAAGCGTCTGACATCGGGAGTGATGGAAGACCACTTGGGACATACAATACTGCAACTGTTGGTGTGGATGCTGCCTACTTCATTGCAATGAACATAATATTTGAGGTATGTTAAAGTGTAATTCAGTATTGGAACAATTAACTAGAGTTTGTTAGTTGTGCTACTTGGCTGTGAAGTAATGATTAGTTAGTTGTGTTACTTGACTGTGAAGTAACTGATTAGTTAGTTTGTTATGAACTGTAGTTAGTTTGTTAATGTGAAATAAAAATTTTGATTCTTTCACTCTTCTGCAAAATTACTATCTTCTCAAAACTCTTTTTCTTCTCAAACTTTTCCCCAACAAACTCGTATCAGTAGCAATTGGTTCGATCTTGGGATCAATTGTGCAACAATGGCCAACTCAAACAATGGTCAATTCCCAGCAAATTTACCAATCGTCAAAGGTCAGAATTACGATCGATGGTGTGCCCAAATGAAAGTGATATTCAGATTTCAAGATGCGCTTGAAATTGTGAATGATGGTGTTCAAGATTTTGGGGCTGCTGCAACAGAAGCACATGATAGAACCTTGACTCCTATAAGTGATGTGATGCTGATAGAGAAAGTCCTATGAACCTTGACTCCTAATTTTGATCACATAGTGGTGGCAATAGAGGAATCTAAGGATCTTGCACATATGAAGCTAAGAGAGCTTCAAGGCTCATTAGAAGCACATGCTGATGACACGGATTCTGATGATACATTGCTGATGGCAATCACCAATGTTGAAGATAGAAATTCAAACTTTTGGTATCTAGATACAGGGTGTTCAAATCACATGTCAGGGAACAAGAGGTGATTCCTCAAGCTTTATGACTCAGTGAAAAGAAGGATCAAGTTTGCAGATAATAGTGAAATTGTATCACAGCTTTATGACTCAGTAAAGTACTAGTGCAAAGGAAGGATGGTCATGGAGCAGTGATAAATGATGTTCTCTATGTGCCAAAAATGAAGAGTAGTTTGATTAGTCTTGGTCAATTGCTTGAAAAGAATTACTCAATGAAGATGGAGAACAAAATAGAGAAGACTCATTCTGAAGGCACCATTATCTAATAATAGAACCTTCAAAATAGAGATACAAGTGTTAGATCATGAATGTTTTGCTGCAGAAACTTCAAATGAAATGTGGATTTGGCATCAAAGGTATGGACATATGAACTTCAAAAGCTTGAATATGTTGCATGCAGAGGGTATGGTGTATGGCTTGCCTCAGATCAAAGTGCGAAAACAAGTATGTGAAGGGTGTTGTGGATTTATCTAATAACAAAGAAAAGTGATTAAGAAATTTAAAGCTATTGTTGAAAAACAAAGTGACTGCTGCTGCTGCATTAAGGTGTTAAGAACTATGGTGGTGGTGAGTACACCTCAAATGAATTTGACAAATTCTGTGAAAATGAAGGAATATTACATGAAGTAACTGCACCTTACACCCCTCAACACAATGGGATAGTCAAAAGAAGAAATAGAACTATCCTTAACATGGCCAGAAGCATGTTAAAACATAACAAGTTACCACACAAATTCTTGGGTGAAGCAGCTTCAACTGCAGTCCACAAGTGTTAAGCACTTAAAAGTCTTTGGCTCAGACATGTGCCTGAACATAACAGAATAATATTAGATGATAGAAGCCAAACCATGATTCTAATTGGATATCACCAAACTGGTGCATACAAACTGTATGATCCAATAAGGAATAAGCTGGTGATTAGCAGGAATATGTTATTGTAGATGAAAGCAAAGAATGGAATTGGGGGCAAAGAGTTTGTATTCCTTAGGCATAGAGTTCACTAGCAGGGAAGTTTGTCTCCCTTAGTGGTACAATGATACAAGCCACTTTAGATGTTTTTTTTCCTACCAAAAAAGAAAATCATTTTTTTAAGCTTTTATTATGCTATTATAATTTTTTCAACTTTAAACTATGATAAACAATACTCACAAAATTAATTTTTGTTATAAAAACAGAACACAGCAGAACCTCGTATAGGATCACATAACGATCAAGCAGTAGCCCTTCGTCTCTCGGGAACCAAATGCGCGGTTTACAATAGCGAAGTATATGGATTTCAAGACACTCTATATGATCACCAAGGCCTCCATTACTTCAAAAATTGCAAAATTCAAGGCACGGTTGATTTTATCTTTGGAAATGGAAAGTCCCTATACGAGGTATTATTGCATTTCAATATTATTTTGTCCTTAATCGTGTTTGCTTGTTGCTTAATCATTCATGTTTTCATGATGCAGGGCTGCACTCTAATTTCCATAGCCCAAAATTCGGGCTTTGTCACAGCTCAAAAGCGCGAAGTTTTGAAAGGTGACACTGGGTTTTCAATATTAAACAGCAAAGTAGTAGGAAGTGGACAAGTTTATTTGGGAAGAGCATGGGGCAATTACTCGAGGGTAATTTTTTCTTATACCTACATGGATAGTCTGGTTCTCCCTGAAGGATGGGTCGACAGTATGGGCAACGCACACCACTATAACTTGTTAGTATTATTATTATTATTATACCACTGTCATTATACAAATTATGTAGATGCGCTAAAAGACTTATTGTATGTATTTCTTTGTGAATAAATGCAGGACCGTATTCTATGCAGAATATAAGTGCAGTGGTCCGGGATCAAGCTTTGCTAGAAGACCTAGCTGGATACGGAGATTATCGGACAAAGATGCCCAAGAATTTATCAGAGTCCAATTCATTTATGGCGATACTTGGCTTAGCCCACCACTGTGATACATCTCTTTAATTAGTCCAGACAAAGGTTCTCACTCTCAGCATGAAGACACAAGTGGAATTTGCAAGAAGAAGATTATAAATAACTAGACTTAAGTTAATTAATATATCAGTAGCTTTATTTGAATTCCTGTTTATTGTAGCTTAAGTTAATTAATAACTGTAACAGCACTGTACAAGTGTTATGTTGGTTGCAACTTTTAAGACATTCACCATACTTAACACATGAGTAGTAAGTGTGGCAATGAATAAGAAGCATTAAATCAAATTCTCTCTTGGAGCACTGATAACTAAAGAACAAGTATAAGGTATAACATTCATATCATAGTCATAGATTTGTTCTCTAGTTCACATCAATTTGAATCACTTGCTCTCTGTAACCTATATGTATAAACAAAATAATAAAAAATGAGGACATTTAAAACACATACATTTCAGTAATTGAACATAAGAGCGTATGTCTGTAATAGCGTATGTCTTTAAATTCATATATCTTTTCTTTGAACTTCTGATGGACTTGATCCAACCACTGCAATAGCGTATGTCTGTCATCAAAGGAGAGTTTCAGTTCACCTTTTAATTAGGGTGATTTAGAGAAGACAACTATAATCATATTTACTTTAGATTGTGCTCTGTCGATAAGTCTTCCAAAATCGTTGTTAAACTTAGAAGACAAAGATCAAATGGAGCAAAACACTATTGAAGGCAAGTTGCTTCCAGAACAAGTAACCGGGCTACACATTAACACTAGGAAGAGAGGACACATCATCCATGCCAGCTGTGATTGCAGTTACACAGCTGGATCCAGCTCAGCAGTTAGTTATGCCAATGTGGCAAGTTAGTTAGAAGCTTGTGTTAGAAGCTTAGTTTCTCTTTGATGTATATAAGCTAGTAGCTACACTTGTAAGGTTCAATTCAATCAATATACAGTTTCTATTCATTTTCCATCTATGGATTCTCTCATTTCAGTTACTCTATCACCATCTTTATGATGGTATCAGAGCAATTTTTTGCTCTGTTGCGCAATTTATCTTCATCTTCTTCGTTTATCTGGTTCGTTTTTCACCATTGGTTCTGCTTCGTTTTCTATAATTGATTCCATGGCACCAACGACGGTTCCGTTAGATCCATCACAACAACCTGGTAATGGTAATGTGTATTATGTGCATTCCACCGATGGTCCTTCATCCGTATCCATTTCACCGAAGCTTACGCATTCTAACTACCATTCTTGGACGAGATTGATGCGACGCGCTCTAGGAGCAAAGAACACTTGAAACTGAAAGTTGTATTTTTCATATATTGAAGGATGAATATACACTATATATACAAATAGTACATGAGTACCCAAATAGGTAATAAGTATCAAGTAATAAAACTATAATATCCTAGTCATAAATATAGAGTATCTCAACACTCCCCCTCAAGGTGGTGCGTATATATCATATGCATCCATCTTGTCACATATGTAGCTTATCCGAGGACTCCGTAGAGATTTGGTAAAGATATCAGCAAGTTGATCTCTGGAGTTGATAAAAGATGTTTTGATGATTCCTGTCAGTATCTTTTCTCTAAGAAAGTGACAGTCAACTTCTATATGCTTTGTCCTCTCGTGAAAAACTGGATTGGAGGAGAGGTGCAAAGCTGATTGGTTATCACAAACAAGTTCCATCGGGTCAATTTCACAAAAATGAAGTTCCTCTAACAAGTGTTTTAACCACAAACGCTCACATGTGGCATGAGCCATAGCTCGATACTCAGCCTCTGTACTCGATCTAGCAACAACGGTTTGCTTTTTGCTTTTCCATGAAATCAAATTTCCACCAATGAAAACACAATAACCTGATGTAGAGCGTCTATCACTTGCATCTCCTGCCCAATCAACATCTGAATATCCAATAATATTGGTGTTGCCTCTATCAGTAAAAACAAGCTCTTTTCCGGGCGATCCTTTGATGTACTTAAGAATTCGAATAACTGTATTCCAATGATTGTCACAAGGAGAGTTGAGGAACTGACTTACTACACTGACCGAAAAAGATATGTCAGGTCTAGTCATGGTGAGATAATTCAATTTTCCCACAAGTCTCCGATATCTACCTGGATCAGAATAGGGCTCCCCCTGATTAGGAAGGAGCTTTACATTAGGGTCCATAAGAGTATCAACAGGTTTGCAATCTGTAAGGCATGTCTCCTCCAAGATATCAAGAGCATATTTCCTTTGAGAGATAGCAATACCAGACTTTGATTGAGCTACCTCAATCCCAAGAAAGTAACGAAGAGGACCCAAGTCCTTAGTCTGAAAGTTTTGGAATAGGTGTTGTTTTAAAGAATTGATACCCTCATTGTCATCACCTGTAATCACAATATCATCAACATAAACCACAAGGTAAATATATTTATTAGATGATGAGCATTTAGTAAAAACGGAGTGATCGGCCTCACAACGGACCATCCCGAATTGTTGCAAGACTTTGCTAAATCTTCCAAACCATGCCCGAGGTGACTGTTTCAAGCCCTACAAAGACTTACGCAATTTGCATACAAGATTACACTCCCCCTGAGCAACAAACCCAGGAGGTTGCTCCATGTAAATCTCCTCCTCTATGTCACCATGTAAGAATGCATTTTTGATGTCCAACTGAAATAAAGGCCAATGTTTCATTGCAGCCATGGCCAAAAACAGACGAACAGATGCCACCTTTGCAACTGGAGAAAACGTATCACTATAATCTTGATTGTGAACTTGAGTGTATCCCTTTGCCACTAGGCGAGCTTTTAGTCGGTCTATTTGACCATCAGGACCCACCTTAACATTAAATAACCACCTGCAACCAACAATTGATTTCCCAGATGGGAGTGGGACAAGCTCCCAGGTGCCATTAGAGTCTAGTGCTGACATTTCATCAATTATGGCTTGCCTCCACCCTGGATGGGATAATGCGTCCTGAATAGTCTTAGGAATAGAAACAGATGAAAGTGCATAAACAAAAGCACAATAGGTGGGAGATAAACGGTGATAAGAAAGGAAATTATAAATAGGATGGGGGTTATGGGTTGACCGATTACCTTTGCGGATGACAATGGGCACATCAGGATCCGGAGCAGGGATGTTGACACTTGGAGCTGGAGCTGAATCATGTGGTTTATCTGTTCTCTCATAGGTAATGACATATCGGTTGAAAGGTGGTGGAGACTCGATTGATGATGATGTATCCGGAACTTCTGGAGCCACAGATGACAGAGGAGTAGACTCAATATATTCAAAATAAGGGACAGGAAGGACCTGATCTAAGTCAGGTGTAGGAGCCGTTGAGTTGGCAAAGTATGGTATATCCTCAAAGAATGTAACATCTGCAGAGGTGTAGAAACGATGTGTAGAAGGAGAGTAACACCGATACCCCTTTTTGACACGAGAATAACCAAGGAAGACACATTTGATTGCACGAGCAGACATCTTATCACGACCTGGAGATAAATCATGAACAAAACAAGTACAACCGAAGACACGAGGGGAAACAACATATAAGGGGTCTGTAGGGTACAAAAGGGAATGAGCTACTTGATCATTCAAAATAGAGGATGGCATCCTATTTATCAAATAATTGGCAGTCAGAACGGTGTCACCCTAAAACTTAAGAGGAACATTGGCATTTAATAAAAGGGTACGTGCAGTGTCAACAATGTGTCTATGTTTTCTTTCAGCTACACCATTTTGTTGAGGTGTATGAGGACAACTGGATTGATGTATGATGCCTTTTGAGTGAATAAAAGAATTGAAACGATCAGAAAAATATTCCTTTGCATTGTCACTACGCAAGATGCGAATTGTTTTACCAAATTGAGACATAATTTCAGAACAATAATTCTTAAAAATATTAAACAACTCAGAACGATCTTTCATTAAAAATATCCAAGTACATCTTGAGAAATCATCAATAAAAGTGACATAATACTTATATCCTAAGGTAGAAGGAACACGACTCGGACCCCAAACATCAGAATGAATAACATCAAAAGGAGACATAGCTCTATTATTAATACGACTGGAAAAGGAAGCACGGACATGCTTTCCTAATTGACAAGACTCGCACTGTAAAGACTCTAACTGAGGAAGATCGGACACCATTTTCTTTAATTTTGATAGACTCGGATGACCTAAACGACGATGCAGAAGCTCGGGAGATTCAGCTGCAACACCTATATTAGAAGTGGAAGGCTGTAGACTATCAACTTGTGGATGGAACGATTCCGGTTCCGACTTCTTTCGATCCAAGCTTCAAGGCATGGGCACGCTGCAACATGTTGATCCATTCGTGGATCACGAATTCGGTGGAGGATTCAATTGCTCAAAGCATCGTGTATCTCGACAATGCGATTGATGTGTGGAACGAGTTGAAAGAACGCTTTTCCAGAGGAGATTATATTCGCATTTATGAGCTTCAGGTTGAGATTTATGGCCTAAAACAAGGTACACGCTCTGTTTCAGAGTATTTCACTGTATTGAAAACTCTTTGGGAAGAGCTTGAAGCATATTGTCCTATGCCGGTGTGTAACTATCCACACAAGTGTGTGTGTGTGTGTGTAACTGGCATGACAAATAAGAAAAGTTGTTAGACAACTGGTCACGCAGGATCAATTGCTTAACTATGATAAAGTACTAAAGTAAATAGAAAGCAATAAACAACACAAGTAGTTGTTAACCTAGTTCAGTGTAAACCACACTTACGTCTGGGGATACCAACCCAGGAAGTGAAAACCACTAATACGAATTGTTACTTAGTCTTACAACGCACTTCAAAACCCATTGACATGTTTGCCTTTTCTTAATCCTAGTGATTCTCTACCCAAGGGCTAACTCCCCCTGAATACAAGTTACTGCTTACATCCCTCTTAATCACCTCTACTAGTGATCGTACCTTTTACTTTGTTGTCTTCAAAAACACTATCTTGAATTCCTCATTCAACAAGTAGATAACCTAGCAATTAAATACCTAGAAACTAAGCTTCAATTACCGGCATAAGCTTGCGCAGTAGGCACAAGTATTTGACTCACAATCTTCACTTATTGCTCGTGGTTTAATCTTTGGCTTTGAGTCTCTATTTATAGATATATGCAGCTCCTCTTGATTGTAGATTCTGAGATGCACATCGTCAGAGAATTTAGTTTATAAAACAAACACTGTTTTAAAAACAAACTCCACAAGATAAAGATTCAATTTGAACTTTATCTATTTTAGTAAGAAACAAATCGTATCTTAACATACAAGACGGAATAACAAACTTGTTAAACAATCTTAGATGGGTTGTCACTTGAAGATTTCACGTTTATAATTGGTTTGAAAGAAAACGCGCGCTAATGGATAAGTTTAAATCTTCATCAAGCTATTCTGGGTCAAGATGTCCTACACAGATGTTTAGGACATCTTGTCTCAACATGTTGATTGTACATGTCTTTTACCCAGTAACAATATGTCTGGCACATCTTGTACAACATGTTGCATCTGCACATCTAGATATACCATTAGCTGATGCAAGTTGTTTTAGCCTTTTGATTTAGCCAATTTGATAGAAACAACATCGTTAAATCATAAATAAATAAATAAATAAATAAATAAATAGAAAATAGGATAATCTGAATAATAAATATTATAAACTTATCTACCAATTACATGTTCCCAAGCATTCATTAGGGGAATTCATCTTCTCCACCTAGGCCTAAAAGTACCTAGCTACCAATCTGCATAATTAAATTATAAGAATCCAATCATACATATCATTGGCGTAGATGCCTCGCCGAGAAAGTTACCTCTCCCTTGGTGAGGGAAAATTCTTTCCGTAGAGAGCGCATCTGCCCTTCTTGGTCCTCCTTCGTTCTCCTTAGATAAGTGATACTTTTCAGACTACTGAATTGTGTATCGATTTCTGAATGAATAATTGTTAATTGTGAAGGAGGAGAGCTCTATTTATAGTTTTCCTAACGGGCTTTATGTGCCATCTTGGCCACAATGGAAGTATATTTACTTCAATTTAATCTGATTTGTTGTGCGTATTCCTTGGGCACTAAGTCTTCCGATCGTGGCACGATGGGAGTCATCGTGGCCACGATGGATGCACAATGTATATCCACTTTTTTTCTCTCTTTTTGACATTTTCTTGAATTCTTGTCTTCTTTATCAAGTATCTTCATTTCTTCAAGCTTTTTGCTTGTAATTGGTCTTCAAACCCCAAACTTAAAATGTTGTTTGTCCTCATGTAACACGTTGTCAAGCAAAATCGTCAACAATTTAAGAAATAAACTTAGATGATAGGAATTTCACAAAATTACATGTTTGTCAGCAATGAAACCGTTGATCTTCACCGCAGCAATCATGCATCAGTCGACACTTGGCCCAAGGTTATTGTCTTTAGTCAGAAATGAAGAGGGTCGCTTTTTGTGAGGGTTTCTTTCTTTCTCTTTTTTGGAATTTAATTTTTTTAACAAAGGATTTCATTTTGACAAAGCGCTAAAGTGAAATTTTTTCCTGTTTTAAGAAACTAACACTGCGACAGTTGTCAAAACTGTCACACAGACCATGGCAGATGTCATTAGAAAAAGCACATTGCGACGGATATGAGGGGTGCTAATACCTTTATGTGGATAATGGATAAGTTTTCCAACTCAATGATATTCAGTCGGGGAGGAAGTGTTCAAAAAGTTTTCCAACTCAAATCTAAGATTGGATACAACACAAAGATTTTCGGTCAGAGAGCAGGATTGAGAAACAAAAAAAAATCAAGAAAATAATTTTCAACTCAAATCTGGGATTTGATACAACAAAAATATATTCAGTCAAGGAGGTGAGTTGAGAATAATGTCTAAATATCTTTTTGAAGATTTTATATTTAAATATATTTTAGATTTATATTTAAAATAAGATATTAATATTAGGATTTACGATTTATATTTTTGTTTTGAATTTTAAGGATTTGTTTAGAATTTATAGGATTAGTTTGTTATTTAAAGATATTATTTGTTTTTATGTAGCTCTATATAAAGAGCCATATAGCTATTATTATAATGAGAACAAGTATTTTAGTTTCTCCACATAAAAATATAACCCACCAAATTCGGCAATACATCTTTGAGTCTGATAACGACCTTTCAGAATTCTTCTAATGCTGATGTGTCCTTCATAATTTGAGATCTTCAGAAGTTCTTCAATGTAAACCTTCAGAGTTTGACTCTTCAGATCTGATCTTCTAGCTTCTAACATTCTTCAGAGTTTGATACTACAACTACAATCAAGAGTCTGATAGCTTCTGATCCAAACTTTAGCTTCTCTTCCAAAAAGCAATTGCTCTTATATATGCTCATTTAAATTTTACTTTGTGATCATCAGAATTCCACAGCCATTGTACAAAACCCATTTTGTTTCAATAGAGTTTTGTCCAAACAGAGATTAAAGAATAAATCTTCGAGTTATCTAATTTTTTAAAAAATTAATGATAAATTTTCAAAATATATATTTCCATTAATAATTATATGATAATAATTACACATGAATGAAAGACAATATGGACAACAAGTTGCGCCTCTAACTCTTTTTAAAAGGCAAAATCAATTCTCTTAAAACAATATTTATGGATCTAGGAGATACAACATTACTATGCATGATCTTTAATTTTGAACTTTTTGTAGAAGACTCATTTCCCTGAGAAGGCAAAAATATCAAATGCAAATGGTATAAAACCAAAACATAAAATTTACCAAGGATAAACATATTTAATTTTTTTTATAGAGACAAAAACAAAACCTCACTATATAAAAATAGGGACGAAAAATATACTGTTTTTATTTGAATGAATATTGTTAATTTTATCAAAAATTAAAAAAAGTCGGGACGAAAAATATATTTTATTCGTAAGAAAACTATCATAATTATGAATCTATTCAATTAATTGTTAGTTTTTTTTTTTTGTCAAAAAAAATTGTTAGTTTTTTTCTTAAACAAATTAATTGTGGTAGTTATTATTTAATTTACACGGAATATATACATTCTCCTTTTATGTGAACAAAGTTGAAAATATTACCTTTAAAAAACAACATTAAAAATATTATTAAAAAAATAAAGTGGAAAATAAAAGTCAACAAAATCATAATTTGATATGGATATAAAATTCAACCAAATAATAATATACTCAAATGAGGTGATTTCATATATATATATATGGAAACAGCAATTTTCTCAAAAATTATATATATGGAAAAAAAAATCACCAAACAATATGAAAAACCTTGTACTAATAGTCTAATTAAAATTAAAATTGTCCATATATAAATACATAATCAAATTAAATACAAAATCAAATTATATTTGGGTTTTGACTATGGGCTTTGACAATATATTTTGGTATTGACTTCGGTTCGTAAAATCTATATAAAGACGTTATAGAGTGAAATAAAGGAAATATATATTCAATAGGAGAACTGAGAAAGAAAAAAAAAATGTTTCGCTTCTCATTACTAGTTATTGTGTTTCTTTTATATGTTGCATCCTCCTATGCGAGGACTAATATTGTTGATGTGCAAGCTATTTGCAAGCCGGCACAAGACCCTTCTTTTTGCTTCACTTTTCTCAAATCAAGACCCGGTGGTCCAGGAAAAGACCTTGGTGATCTTGAATCATACACCCTTGGCGTACTTCGAACCAATGTATCCAATACAATCACTCTAATCACAAAACTAATTACACAGAGTGGTAGCGATCTAAACAAACAAAATCATTATAAGATTTGTTTGCAATATTTTGGAGATGAAGAAGGAGCTCTTGGTTTTGTTAAGAGAGCTCAACAAGATTTGGAAAATTCTGATTACATTGATGTGAATCTAAAAGCGGCTGTTGTATCAGATTTTGCTGATGACTGCCTTTGGGGTGATAACATTCCCATCAAAGATACTTCTTTGCTTCCAAAATATGCTAGTGTTGTTAAAAACATTGCTGAAATTATAGCTATAATCTCAAATATGTTGATGTAATAGGAATAAAAAGTTTTAAGAGTTTAAATAATAATTGTTGAGCTTTTATATTTTTATATGTGATATAATTTTTATTTCTAGTTTTTTTTACCACCGTCATTATGTTTTGTGGTCGAACGAGATCTTCAAACTATTTCGCCAATCGATTTTCAATTGATTTTCTTTAATCCAACTAGATGGAGATCTCTTAATAGAGATGAAACATAAAATCAAACAATTGATTTATCTCAGAGGAGCGATAGTTTAATTTGTGAAACGCAAAAAGAGAATAATCAACAATCGTTGGATCAAAGTTTAATTTGACAATTGGTATCAATTGATCATGTCCTAAAAGTCAAACATATTGTGAAGAGCTATTAATCTATTTATTTGCAGAAAAGTCAAACAAACAAAATTTCAAACCAAATATTCATATACTATTAATTGAGGTGATTTCATATAGTATAGAAACAAAGTCGCAAAACAATAAAAGTAATACGTAGCAGCATTAATTTATTCTATAAAAATCATCCAAAAAAAAATACAAAACAAATTCAATACAAAGTCAAATTATATTTTCTTACCAAAAAGTCAAATTATATTTTGGGTTTTGACCAAATTAGACTATACTTTGACCGTAATTTATTGTACTACTTTGGTTTCTTTTATAAATAAAATCTAACTTTTTAAATGCATTGAAAATATAATGTTTTTGGTCTATATTATTGACCAGATACATTAACTTTTCAATCAATCTAAACAGTCAGATTTTGTTATACATAAAATCGGAGGGAGTATTGTTTTCGGTTTATAAAATCTATATAAAGATGACTCAATACTCTTCTCTTTTGTTGGTTCTTCTTATTCTATGTGTTGCTTCCTCCAAATCAATTTCTTCATCTAAAGTTGTTGATGTAGATGTAATTTGCAAAGAAGCCCCAAACCCTAGATATTGTTCAAATCTTCTCAACTCAAAGTCAGGAGGAGCAAAATGTGTTGATCTTGCTGACCTTGCACAATACACACTTGAGGTGCTTGACAAATATTTGACCAACACCAAAATACTCCTCGCTGAATCGAAAAATGTTGCTAATGATATTGTACTACAATATTATTATCAATGTATACTCTAGATGTAATTGACATCGCTATCAATGCCGAAAGAGATTTGTATTCCAAACAATATTCATCCATGGCTAAACATACTGCTGAAATTATGTCATTCATTCTTGAATGTGGTGATAGCCTCCATAAAAACAAAACTAGCCCTTTATTAGCAAAATCTGTTGATGTTCTTCGACAAGTAACTCAAGTTATTCAAACTATTGTAAACTATTTAAATCTTGAAAAATAGATTGATTTTTATTTTATGAGATAATAAATTGAACTGTTTCTAAATTATTTAATTTCGATTTGTTTTTATATTTATTTTTATTCATCATCTGTTAACTTAGTGATATGAGTTTAATCTTATAACTTCAAAGAAAGTTGTTTGATCGTATTGTATTTGTGTTTTTCATTCTTTTCTGAAATTCTACTAATGTATGTTTGTGGTAGTTATTATTTATTTTATACGGAATATATAGATCTTCTTATTATGTGAACAAAATTGAAAATATTGCCTTAAAAAAAATAAAGGTGAAAATAAAAGTCAAACATTCAAAATATAAAATTAAACCAGATAATAATATACTTAATTGAGGTGGTGATATATATAGAAAGAAAATATATTATGCAAAAAAAAATCGCAAAACAATATAAAAAATCTTGACTTTATTCATTTTATTTTTAGGTTTCTATTTGGTCATTTCCGTCAATTTGTCACATGTGTCACACGGTTTGCATACGTGGACAGCCACGCGGACACCTTGACACTTGGATACATGTCTAAATTAAACGGTATTAATGACAAATTATACCACATATTTTTTTTTTATTGTTTTTGCAATTTTGTTTCTATATATTAAATCAACTCAATTGAAATTTTGTATGTTTGACTTTTGGGACATGATCAATTGACATTAAATGTCAAATTAAACTTTGACATCAAATCTCAACCTTTTAATCTCTATGATATAACGATCGTTAATTATTTGCTTTAATTTTTACAAGAGTAATTGTATTGAACATACAGTACGAAGTACGCCAAGGGTATATGACGCAAGGTCACCAATGTTTTTCACCGGCTCTTGATTTTAGAAAAGTTAAGCAAGAGTAATGTTAGGGTCACACCAGTGGCGACTCTATGAATGTTAGGGAGCCTGGGCAAAATTTTGAAGGAATTTTTTTTAACCCAACTTCCGAATACAATAATATTTAAACCATATTTTCAATATTTAAACAAGAAACGACAAGAAAAAGTACAACCTTGTTTCCAATATAATTAAGGCTCAAATAAATAAGAGGCTAAACAAACCAGAAAAAACCAGCAAAATATGAGTCAAATTAGAGGGATGAAATATAAAATACCAATAGTGTACTACATAAAACTAGGAGGCAAATTCCCTTCTAAACCAATGGAAATACGAAATGTTTATCAGTTCCAAAATTGGTTGTGTTGGACCCTTCAATATATATGTCCTCCTTACTTGGTCTTGAATATCCGGAGCATACTCATTAATTTGTTTTCTAAGACCCGGATTACACACAATTTCATTTGAATTAAACTCGTTGACCACATTAGGTGGTGGTTCTTCTACTCCGGCTTCCGATTGCATAACATTCACATTCTCAATACTTGCTCTAAGAACCAAAAACTTTCTCATTTCTGAAATAAACTTCCTCAATGATATGAATACCCCTAATTTACTATATGCAAAAAAAAAAAAAAGGGCAGCCCGAGCGCGTGCCCAGGCATGCCGTAGGGCATAATCGCCCCTGAGTCACACCCTCTAACACACTCTTCTAACACATTTCAATAAAAATTCGCGGTATAATCCATTTTTTATATTCAATAACCGGCTACCTGTTGCATACTAGATTCACCATTTTTTTAAATTACTTATTTAAGTATAAAAGAACTTTTCATCTTCCTATTCACTTCAACATTCCATTCGTTTCTTCTATTTCAATAATAATTCCACCATGATCCTGTAAAAAAAGTAGGGATAAACATTCTTTTTCCTTTGGTTACAAAGTTGTAGTGAATTTAGTGATTATGGTGTTTTTGTGTGACATAATCAAATCAAACCAATTTATCAAAAAAAGAAACCAATTTCAAATCACAGATTTAGTACCCAATTTTCACAGTTCAATCTCCACAATTTTTTTCAATTCTGAAATCAAAGTTTGCTTTTTTATTTAAACCCTATTAAAGGTAGCCATCTGGGAACTTTTTTCCTTCTTCTTGGTTTTTTTTTTTTTTTGCAGATTTTGGTAATGTTTGAATCATTTCTTTCAATTTGATGGAACTGTAAATGGGTTGTTTTTTAATCATCAATGGTGGCTAATCATGTTTTATAAAATGACGCAAATAGCTTGGGAAAGAGACAATGGCAACATCAATGTGTGACACAAATTGGAAGGAGATGGAAGCTTCATTTTTTTATGAGTGAAAGAGATGAAAGCTTGTTACAGTTTTTGTGTGCGTGACTATTGCAAATAAAATAAATGATAAAAAAAAAAAAAAAGGTGGTTGTTATGAGTGAACACGACGAGGAGGAGAGAATCGCCGAGAAGAAAGACAAATTTCTCTTTCTCTTTTTATTTTTTTATTTTGCATCCGGGAATGTTGTTCTCTTTCAACCGGCATTACTGGTCATCAGGTAAGGGATTTAAAACAAGTGATGATGTGGACCAATATAAGATGGTGTGTTAAAAAGAGTGCGTTAGTGAATGTGTTAGTAGCATTACTCAGTATCTTTAATATATATTTTATCAACCGACAACAATACACAAATATTGTGAAAGCATGAAGTTATAGTATGGTCAAAACCCTAAGTATAATTTGATTTTCTATTGAATGCACAAACTCTTATAAAAATTTAATCCCATTTAAGTTTATTAAAGAATACCGATGATACAAGCCACTAGGTTTGGTCTAGTGGTGAGGGGTTTGGGTAGTATGTAAAAGGTCCTGGGTTCGATCCTCTACTCCATTGTAAAAAAAAAAAAAATACCGATGATACTCGTTAACATTTTTTAAAGATTTTTGACTTAATTCAATATTTGGTCTCTTACGTTTATTTTAAGTTTTAACTTGATCCTTTATGTTTTAAAAGTTTCAATTTGATCTCTTATATTTATTTTAAGTTTCAATTTGGTCCTTTCTGTCAGTTTTCTCACATGTGGCAGACGGTTTCCATACGTGGACAGACACATGGACACTTGAACACATGCCCAATTGCAACGGTGAAAACATCAAAACCGACGGAAATGACCAACTTATGTAAACGGTGAAAACATAAAAGATCAAATTGAAACTTTTAAAATGTAAGGGACTAAGTTTTTTTTTTTGACAAAATGTAAGGGACTAAGTTGAAACCTAAAATAAACACAAGGGATCAAATATTGAATTAAATCATCTTAAAAATTATAACATTACACTAGCTACCTTAATTATATTATATCATCTTCTTTTGAAATATTATCTTCTTTTGGAATATCTTTAACATAGGCCCATTAATTATGCATTATAACCTTGTCCTTTAACATATACTTATCAACGCGTAGCATGCAATCACTCTAATCATCAAGAAAAAAATTTGGCTATGTGTTTAAGGTAATAAATCAAGGAAAAAATGTGAACCACCGTATCCGTATGTGATATTGGTTCAAGTAATAGAATAAAAAAAATTACTTATACTAGAAAATTTGATGAAGAAGAAGTACGAGTATAAAGAGACAAGAAAGAGTAATTAAACTCAAGCAATACGTAATAAGAGAGTGAAGTGGCAACAAATAGTCCTAAATTTTGGCATCGGTCGTATGAATGAATAGAAGAAAAAAAAAAGCTAAATTACATATTTGGTCCCTTATGAATAGAAAAACTCAATTTACTTTAAATAGGTATTGTAATTTATTGGGCTGAACTATCTTATTTTATTCCTCACTAAAAAAAGACAGATTTAATTTTTTTATGTAACTTGAGGGTCGTCCCTCCCCACTTTGCTTTTTAAGCGAGTTCTATGGGGCAGGCCAACTAGAGATGTTGAGCTCAAAACTTAGGTTCAGCCTGATGGGTCGGGCTCGTTTTGCCACCCTAAAAAATGTTATAGATAGAGTGAAGCAAAATATATCATCAATAGAAAAGAAAAGAGAAAAAATATCATGGTTTGTTTCTCATGTCCGGCACAGTTGCATTTTTTTTTACGTACGTTTTATATATACGAGTGTTGTATTGACCTTTGTTAATGACTTCTTTATTTCCAAAAGATGTTGATCTTGTGAATCAAGTTGCTAAGATTAGTCTTATTATCTCAACTATATCGAGGGAAAAATAGATTACTACACTACAACATTTTATAGCTACTACAATACTCGTTTTAAAGAGACTCAAAGAAAAAACCGTTGTATAAGATAACAAAGGCAACACTATTTTAATATGCTGCCATAGTTATTTCAAAATTGCTTAGGTTTTGCTAAATTTTGATAGAGTGCATCATGCTCTTTGAGGTTAACATTATTGATTGAGGGTGAAGTTTCAGTTTGAACCTAAAACAACAATTTTGGGAGAAGGGGTGAGGTTTGGGCTTAATGTTCTAAATGTTGACAACATATTCTACTAATCATGCCATATTTTTTAAATGATTAAGCATGTCTACGCATAATTATATGATAATAATTACACATGAATGAAAGATAAATGGATAACAAGTTGTGTCTTTAACTATTTTTAAAAGGCAAAATCAATTCTCTTAAAACAATATTTATGGACCTAGGGCCGTTCAAAAAAAATATATATTGACTTAACATAGATGATCTATACGATATAAACTTTCAATTCAACGGTGGTTTTTGTAAAATTTGAATTCGTTGAAGCGTTATTGAGCGGTGTAACATTACTCAAATGTTATACCGGTGTAATTTGATCCCTCCCCTATATATATTTATTTATGGACCTAGGAGATACAACATGTACATTACTATGCATGATCTTTAATTTTGAACTTTTGTAGAAGACTCATTTCCCTGAGAAGCCAAAAATATCAAACGCAAATGGTATAAAAGGATGTTGATTGCGAGACATGTTTTATCATGTTTGACCACTTTTTTACCATGTATTAAAACCAAAACATAAAATTTACCAAGGATAAAAACATTTAATTTTTTTATAGAGACAAAAACAAAAACTCACTATATAAAAGTAGGGGTGGATACTATCTTCAAAATTTGTATTGCATCGATATATTGTTTTTATTTGAATGAATATTGTTAATTTTGTCAAAAATTAAAAAAGTAGGAACGAAAAATATATTTTATCCGTAAGAAAACTATCATAATTATGAATCTATTCAATTAATTGTCAGTTTTTTTTTGTCAAAAAAAATTTGTTAGTTTTTTTCTTAAACAAATTAATTGTGGTAGTTATTATTTAATTTACACGGAATATATACATTCTCCTTTTATGTGAACAAAGTTGGAAATATTGCTTTTAAAAAACAACATTAAAATATTATTAAATAAATAAAGTGGAAAATAAAAGTCAATAAAATCATAATTTGATAAGGATATAAAATTAAACCAAATAATAATATACTCAAATGAGGTGATTTCATATATATATATATATATATATATATACATAATCAAATTAAATACAAATTCAAATTATGTTTGGATTTTGACTATGGGCTTTGACAATATATTTTGGTATTGATTTCGGTTAGTAAAATCTATATAAAGACGTTATAGAGTGAAATAAAGGAAATATATATTCAATAGGAGAACTTGAGAAAGAAAAAAAAAATGTTTCGCTACTCATTCCTAGCTATCATGTGTTTCTTTTATACGTTGCATCCTCCTATGCGAGGACTAATATTGTTGATGTGCAAGTTATTTGCAAGCAGGCACGAGACCCTTCTTTTTGCTTCACTTTTCTCAAATCAAGACCTGGTGGTCCAGGAAAAGACCTTGGTGATCTTGGATCATACACCCTTGGCATACTTCGTATACCAATGTATCCAATACAATCACTCTAATCACAAAACTAATTACACAGAGTGGTAGTGATCTAAACAAACAAAATCATTATAAGTTTTGTTTGCAATATTTTGGAGATGAAGAAGGAGCTCTTGGTTTTGTTAAGAGAGCTCAACAAGATTTGGAAAATTCTGATTACATTAGTGTGAATCTAAATGCGTCTGCTATAATAGATTTTGTTGATGACTGCCTTTCAGATGATAACGTTCCCATCAAAGATACTTCTTCGCTTCCAAAAAATGCTAGTGTTGTTATAAAAATTGCTGAAATTATAGAAATAATCGCAAATATGTTGATGTAATAGGAATAAAAAGTTTTAAGAGTTTAAATAATAATTGTTGAGCTTTTATATTTTTATATGTGATATAATTTTTATTTCTAGTTTTTTTTTACCACCGTCATTATGTTTTGTGGTTGAACGCGATCTTCCAACTGTTTCACCAATCGATTTTCAATTGATTTTCTTTAATCCAAATATAATGGTCAGTTGGAGATCTCTTAATAGAGATGAAACATAAAACCAAACAATTGATTTATCTCAGAGGAGCGATAGTTTAATTTGTGAAACGCAAAAAGAGAATAATCAACAATCGTTGGATCAGAGAAAATTAAGGGTTGGAATTTAGTGTCAAAGTTTAATGTGAAATTGGTATCAATTGATCATGTCCTAAAAGTCAAACATATTGTGAAGAGCTATTAATCTATTTATTTGACAGAAAAGTCAAACAAACAAAATTTCAAACCAAATATTCATATACTATTAATTGAGGTGATTTCATATAGTATAGAAACAAAGTCGCAAAACAATAAAAGAAATACGTAGTAGCAGCATTAATTTATTCTATAAATACAAAACGAAATAATCCAAAAAACAAATACATAACAAATTAACACTACAAGAAAAACATGATTTATTGAGGGCCAAAAACCCTCTATAAGTAGTCAAAACCGTCAGTAAATAATAAAAATGACGAATTTACTGACGGCCACAATCTGTCAATAAAATGCTCGCCGATGAATTTATTGACGGCCAAAACCGCCAGAAAATATTGAGACGAATATTTACTGACAGCCTTGACCGCCATTAACTTTTGCTGCAGTGTTGCAGGTTTGACCATTTTTGTTAGGGCCTGAGCCGCCAGTAAATATTATAGGAATTAAAAAAAATAAAAATTAAGCAAACAAGAAACTGATACAGAAATCAAACAAACAAAAAACTAGGGTTGGGAATAGGCCAGGCGGCCTCCAGGGGCCTTCGGCCTGGCCTGTCTTAGGCCTGGCCTGGCCTGGTCTGTTTATTAAAAATGTCAGGCTCAGGCCTTGAAAAAAGTCTGTTTATCTAAATATGTCAGGCTTAGGCTTTTAAAAAAGCCTGCGAAGCCTGATAGGCCGGCCTGGTTATATTTAATAATTATTATTTATATAATATTATTATTTATATCTTGTATAAAAAAATAAATATTATTTATATAAATACAAAATATTTATTAGACAATATATATATATATATATATATATATATATTTTTTGACAAAGACAAATTATATTTTTTAGACAAATTAGAAATTATTTGTTTATTTTTTTGACAAAGACAAATTATATGCTTTTATAGTACAAATTATAGACTTTGTCGTAATCGTATTTGTTATTGTATTAGCTTTTAATTTTTGTGCTAATCATTTTATTAGTTTTTTCTTAATGTTGTAGGAATTATAAAAAATAAATATGAAATAGGCTTTAAGGTCTATTTAATTAGTATATTTAAAAAGACTATATATAAGCCTTTATGTAACACAGACTTTTAAATAGGCTACAAGGCCAGGCCAGACTTTAAACAGGCCCAGGCCAGGCCAAAAAAAATTGCATTTGATAGGCCTAGGCCATGCTTAGGCTTGAAGAAAAATCATAGGCCAGGCTCAGGCCTGTCAAAGTCTGGCCTGACCTGGCCTGTTCCCAACCCTACAAAAAACCCAGCTTGCTGCATATTCACGCCTACCACCACATCATCATCATCATGCTCAAGAAATCAAACAAACAAGACACTCTTAAATATATTCATATTCATCTTAAATTTTCCAACTCTTAAACATATAAACTCTTTATCTCCAAGAAATCAAACAAGAAACCCATAAATTCCTCCTTTTTTGTTTAACCCAAAAAAAACAGATCTTCAGGTGTTGTTGTTGTTGTTGAGTCTTCCGGATCTTGAGGTGTTGTTGTTGAGTCTTCTTTGTTAGGGAATAAAAATCAGATTTTTGATAAGCACCTCTTGAAGTCATAGAAGAATATGAACAGACTGAGGAATTTTACATAATCGATTTGAGAGAGATTTGGGTTTGATTTTGATTATTTTGAATTGTGTTTGAGATGTTCAAGTTTGAGTTGATTTTGATTCTATTGTTGCTTGAGATTTTTGTTTATGGGTATTATTGATTTTGTTTCTAAGTATTGTTGTTTGAGATTGGTGAAAGAGGCTTCTCTCTAGAGAGAGATGAACAAGAAAACGGAGAAGAAAAAATGAATAAGAAAGGAACAAGAATGAAGAGTGGAAAGTTTGTCAAACTTTTCTGACGGTCTAGGCTGTCTGGAAGCCTCAATTTGTTGGCGGTTTCAGACGTCAATAAGTTTATGACGGAAAAGCCTTCAAAAGATATTATTTGTTTAATATTTTGACAGTTTTTAATCACTTATTGACGGCTTAGGCCGTCACTAATTTACAGAGAGCTTTAGCTGCCGTCAGTATCTATAATTTAAATTCGTCAGTAAAATTAGATTTTTTTGTAGTGTAAATACAAAGTCAATATTTTCTTACCAAAAAGTCAAATTATATTTTGGGTTTTGACCAAATTAGACTATACTTTGACCGTAATTTATCGTACTACTTTGGTTTCTTTTATAAATAAAATCAAACTTTTTAAATTCATTGAAAATATAATGTTTTTGGTCTATATTACTGACCAGATTCATTATTTTTTCAATCAATCTAAAAAGTCAGATTTTGTTATACATAAAATCTGAGGGAGTATTGTTTTCAGTTTATAAAATCTATATAAAGATGACAGATGCTGGTAATGATACTGTACTACAATATTATTATCCATGTACAAGAGATGTGATTGACAGCCTATTAAGATTGGGTAGAGGTGTACATGGATTGGGCAAACCCATGTGATCCGGTCAAACCCACCTAATCCAATCCAAAAAAGTGGGTCGGGTCGGGTTATTGTGTGGGTGTGAATTTCAAAATGAAAAATCCATAAAAAATATCGGGTTTTGGGAAAAATTCTATTCATATTTAGAGCCAAAATAAGAGCATATATATTTGATTCATATCAAATACTAACATATTTACTTAAAAAAAATCGAATATCAATATATTGATCTTTTTTTTTTACAAAATATATCCATCTACTTGTTGTTCACACAACAGAGACTATAAAATCAAGCGTCAAATTAATAAGAAAAACACAAAAACAAGAAAAAGAAAAAAAATACAGGAAAAGATGAATCAATACACCTCTCTTTGGCTGGTTCTTCTTATTCTATGTGTTGCTTCCTCCAAATCAATTTATTTTGCCAAAGTTGTGGATGTAGATGTAATTTGCAAAGAAGCCTCAAAACCCTTCAAATTGTTCAAATCTTCTTAACTCAAAGCCAGGAGGAGCAAAAGGTGTACATCTAGTTGACCTTGCACAATACACACTTGAGGTGCTCGACAAAAATTTGACCAACACCGAAATACTCCTCGCTGAATCGAAAAATGCTGCTAATGATACTGTACTACAATATTATTATCAATGTACTCTAGATGTGATTGACATCGGTATTAAGATTGGGGATGCCGAAAGAGATTTGTATTCCAAACAATATCCATCCATGGCTAAACATACTGCTGAAATTATGCCATTTATTCTTGAATGTAGTGACAGCCTCCATAAAAATAAAACTAGCCCTTTATTAGTAAAATTTGTTGATGTTCTTCGGCAAGTAGCTCAAGTTATTCAGACTATTGTAAACTATTTAAATCTTGAAAAATAGATTGATTTTTATTTAATGAGAAAATAAATTGAGTTGTTTCTAAATTATTTAATTTCGAGTTTTTTATATTTTAATTTTATTAGATAGAAAATCAAATTTTAATTTGGGATTTGACGCTTTGACAACATTTTTTGGTATTATTTTCGGTTGGTAAAATCTATATAAAGAAGTTTTTTTTTTTTTTTTGACAGAAAAATCTATATAATGATGTTATAGAGTGAAATAGAGGAAATATTCAATAGGGAGAACCGACAAAAGAAATAAAAAAAAAATGATCCGTTTCTCATTCCAAGCGATTGTGTGTTTTTTATGTTTTTGCATCCTCCTATGCGAGGACTGGTATTGTTGATGTGCAAGCTATTTGCAAGCAGACACAAGATCCTTCTTCGGAATTTTTTTTTTCTACCCCAACATTTATTCGTTTACCCCAACATATTTTTAAATATTTCCTTTTTACCCTTATCTTATTTATTAATATTTTTTATTCTGTCGTTTTATCATTTTTCCAATAAATTGTACACCCCCTGAAATACTGTTCCGGTAAGTTTTTTCCCAGTATATTAATTTTACCAGAATATTTTTTCAACAAGTGTACTGGCTTGTATCACCTACAAAATCAATTGAAATATAATTTCAGAACACTTTTCATAAGTATACCGATTTTAAAAAATCTCAAAATGGTAAAAATATATATTAACGGGACACTTTTTAAAAGTGTACGGGTATATTGAGAAAAGGAAAGTGTACCGGTATCCTAAAAATAGGAAACGTAACAGAAGGTGGTGCTTTTGATAAACTCTTCAGGTAGACACAGTGGTTTCCAATTCCCTTGTTTACTTATTTATGTTTTGCACCTTAAATGAGTAAATGTAATGTTGTCCGTATATTATATTATCTGATTCTGTTATAAGGAACCAAGTAACATGGATCTCAAAGTTTGTCTCAGTGTGTATTGTGTATCTCCAAATTAGTTTGCTATATGCATATCTAGCTCTGAAACAAGTTACACGATTTTGTACCGGTATTATATTTCAATTAATTTTTCAGGTAATACAAACTGGTACACTTTTAAAAAAAGTGTTCGGTAAAATTAACATACCGGAACAATGTTTCAGGGGTGTACAGTTTATCGAAAAAGTGATAAAACCACAAAATAATAAATAATAAAATAAGGTAAGGGTAAAATGGGAATATTTCAAAATATGTTGGGGTAGAGGAATAAATGTTGGGGTAGAAAAAAAATTTTCCTCCTTCTTTTTGCTTAACCTTTCTCAAATCAAGACCCAGTGGTCCAGGAAAAGACCTTGGTGATCTTGAATCATACACCCTTGGCATACTTCTTTGCTTCCAAAAAATGCTAGCGTTGTTAGAGAAATTGCTGATATTATTTCTATCATCTCAAGTATGTTGAGATAATAGTAATATAAAGTTGGATAAATAGGTTGATTTCCTCTGTAATATGTGCGAGTTTTGTTTTTCTCCCTGGGGTGCAAGGAATTTGCGCTTTTTAAATCGGTTGAACAGATTAACCGTTTTAAAAAACAGCACTTTTTTATGAATTTGTTTAGATAACTTAATTCCATCTTTTTCAGATAAGCTCATGTTAATTAATTAAGAAAGTTTGCTTTAAAAAAATTAATTAGGAAAAAGCTATTTTAGAGAAACCACCCATATGAAAAACTAGAATTGAAAAATTAAGGGAATTCATCTATATAAATGTGAATTAAAATTTAAGGGTCCATTTGGTATGATGGAAAGAAAGTGGGAGAAAAGAAAATGACAGAAATCGATTAATGAATTTGGATGATAAAATAATCTAAATTTATTTATTGGTTTGCGTAAGTGATGGACATAGAAAGAGAAATACTAATGTTTTGTTTGGGGCGGTAATAAAAAAACATGGATTGTGTTTGGGTGGAAGAGTGTTTTTTTTTTTTTGGTTAATTAAAGCAAATTTACAATATTAGCATTATAATTAAAATTGGTTTGTACTAATATATAGGATCGGTTTTTTAGTAAATATATAATAGGAGTAGGTTTGTTAACATACTCCCACATGTTTTTAGGTGAAAGTATATTTGCAATCCTCATCCTCATTATTTAAAGCCCTTAAAGAGTGCCCCCAGGGGTATATTGTTGACAAATTTAATGGAAAAGCTATTTTTCTTAAATTCTTGTACATTACCGAGATATATCTTATATTTTAGAACGGAGGAAGTAAATGATTAAGAATATAATAAGAAAAAGAAAAACGTTAATCAATGACCCAGGGATCAATGTGTTATTTTTAATGTACATTTTGATTTTTTTGATCCTTAATTGAACAACACTAGTTAGCATGACTTAATTTTTGGTTTTTCACCATCAGTTTAATCTGGTCCGGGGTCAGTTCTGGCATCAAGTGGTTTCAGCTCCCTCCCGATCGCAATTGCGGAGGATCGAACCGCGGTTCTCTCTACCAAGTTCAGCGCCAATCACCACTGAACCAACTAACGATTGGTTAGCATAACTTAATTTATAATTTGTTGCAAAAAAAATCTCTAAAAATGACTAATTAATTTATTATGGAGGCAGCATTTACTTTATAATTAATGTAGGAAAGACGTGTATCCAAATTGTCCGGTGCTAAGTTAAATCTCATTATTTTGATGCATAGTTGAGTGTCCTTTTCTTTGTACCATTATGATGTTTTTTTTTTTTGGAGCGTTGTACCATTATGATGTTGTCCGTTCATAAATTAGGAAAAAGGATTATCCGCAGTAACTGTGTCAATGTACTAGTGATTTTGACTATCCGATTAACAATAAATAGCTAAGAATACACTGTACTTAAATTACAATGATTAATCATAGTCGTTTCGTTTGATTGCTTTTAGACGGTTGGAATTGCTTACTGCGTGAAGCTGGATGAAGCATTTAATTCAAACAATCCAAATCCATAAATTACTAGTAGTAACAATAGTAACTAATTAATATAAGTAAATTTGATTTTTCAGTATATGAAAAAAATGATATACTCCTTTTATCCTTGATTATTAATAAAAATTAATTTATTTTCAGAACTCATTGAATATTCTGTTGTTCATGGTGTGAAATGGTTAATGATGTTCATGCACTAAAAGATACTATATAAGCATGTACATACTTTACAATAAAATCCTCTTGTGTACAAGCAATATAGACACAAGTAAATTCGAAAAATACTTTTGTTAAATCCAAAATGTTCATGATTCAGTCCTGTAATATTGTAGGATTTGTAGCCATCTCCACCCTCTTATTCATATACATCCACTATTCGAGACGCAATAGAGATAAAATTGTTTCGAGTTGGCCAATAATTTGTATGCTACCGGCAATTCTGCGTTATGCGTCCGATTTCCATGATTTTACGACATTAGTTTTGAAACATCATGGAGGAACTTTTCGATTCGAAGGTCCCTGGTTCACAAACACAAGTTTTGTTGGCACCTCTGATCCAAAGAACATCGATCACATCACAAACACGAATTTTGGCAACTACGGAAAAGGATCGAACTTCAAAGAAATTCTTGAAGTTCTTGGAGGTAGTATTTTAAATTCTGATTTCCATGACTGGAAACAAGAGAGGATAGTGAATCAGTTAATTTTCAAAAGGAAAAACTTTAAGAACTTCTGCCTCCAATCAGTTCAGAAGAAGTTGGAGAACTGCCTACTACCGTTTCTTAACGATGTATCCGAAGCCGGAGCTCAGCTGGACTTGCAAGATGTCTTTAGTAGGCTGACCTTTGACATAACATGCACCATTGCATTTGGATTTGATCCTAATTGTCTTTCAAAAAAGTTTAATGAGCTTAGAGAAATTGCTTGTCTAAAATCTCTTCCAGTGATGGAGGAAGTGATATTTTACCGACACTTCATTCCGATTTATTTTCGGAAGCTGCAGAAATGGCTCAATGTTGGTCAAGAAAAAAAGTTCAAACTAGCCCAAGAAAATATCGACCGGTTTTTGTACGAATGTATGAGTACATATTCAAGCAGACACAATGAAGAAACGGACGAATGTTATTTCGACTTGGTAAAAGAATTGACGAAAGAAGGATATGGAAGGGGGGAAATGAGCGAGAAGTATATCAGAGACACCGCACTCTCTCTTCTAATAGCCGGAAATGGAACAATTAGTTCAGGTCTCAGTTGGTTTTTTTGGCTTGTCTCAACGCATCCCGTTGTACAAGCCAAAATTATTCAAGAGATTAAAAATAATTGCTTCACTGATCAATACGAAAATTGTATTGCTTCAAGGGAACAAGATCTCGACAAGCTAGTTTACCTTCATGGAGCTTTATACGAAGCATTGAGGCTTTATCCTCCTATACCTTTCGAGCATATTTGGTCTGTCAAATCCGATATACTACCTAGTGGCGACCATGTTAGTCAAAATACGATGTTAATGTACTCTTTGTATGCGATGGGAAGAATGAAACAAATATGGGGAGAAGATTACATGGAATTTAAGCCGGAGAGATGGATATCAGATCGAGGAGATATTATACATGTTCCATCTAATAAGTTCATAGCTTTCAATACAGGTCCTAGAAGTTGTTTGGGTAAAGATATTAGTCTCTTTCAAATGAAGATGATTGCAACTGCTATACTATGGAAGTTTCAAATACAGGTTGTGAAAGATCACCTTGTAATGCCAAGAATTTCGATTATTCTCCGTATGAAACATGGCTTGAAAGTTGAAGTTACTAAAAGAGACATTTGACAGAAGTTGCTCTGATGTTGTTATGTGTGTCTAGTTTAAATATCGTTATGGTTTAGTTAATAATGTTAATAATCTCTGTGGTATTATTGATTATCTACAGATTAAGTCTCTTTAATTGTGTGTCTTTGTTGAACTATTGTTATATTTTGAGTTAATTGGAGATGACCTCTCAAAGTAACTCAAAGAGATGTAATGTAACTTCTATATCAGCACATACATTGTTTTACTTTTCTAAGAAAGAATATTTTCTAAGATAACACTAGAATTCTTAAGAATTTTGAGATATTTTGTTAACATTATGACACCGTTTGGATTAGCTTATTTTTAAACTTATGCAAAATAATTTATGCAAATAAATAATGTTTTATGTTAATTTATAAGTTTCCGCTAACGAAAATTATATTTTTATAAGCTATCTTATCATAAACTACATTGACAAACTTATAATAATATATAAAAAATTATTTATTTGTATAAGTTGTTTTGCATAAGTTCAAAAATAAGTTAATCCAAACAGACCCTAAGCAGCAGAGCGTGTTTTAGAGTATTTGTATTTTGATTGATTTGCTTGATAGTATTGATCATGGTTTCAAATTATGGTCCACACAGGGGCGATTTTGCCGCCCAGCGAGCCTGGGCACGTGCCCGGGCTCGGCATATATATATTTTGGTGAGCATGAGGTTGAAGATGATGAACAGTGTAATAAAATGTTGTTTTAATACATATACTCCCTCCGTCCCAAAATATAAGCAAAAGTTGGTCAACAAAAGTGAATGTATCTAGTCCAAATTTTGAACCAAATACATCAATTTTCTTTGACTCACTTTTGCTTATATTTTGGGATGGAGGGAGTATCAGTTAAGCCATTGTTATTACATGACATGTTCGTTGGCTAGTGGTTGTGTTATTGGTTGAGCATATAGAGGACTTGGGTTCAACTCCAAACTTCTGCTTCTTTTTTACCTTTTTGTTTTTTTTTACTTCATTTTCTTTTATTTGTTTATATTCATTATTAAAAAATAACTAAAAATTCCAAAAATATATATTTCTTTATTTTCTTTATCAAAAATACTAAAAATATCAAATATTTAGATTAAATCCTTAAAATTAATTACTTTTATTAGTTAAAAAATGTCTGATCCGGTTGAAACCCGGTCTGAAAACCTTAAACCAATAAATATTTGTGCATTTGGGATTAAAATTGTGCCCAGGCTTAATATTATTCCTGGAGTCGCCACTGGGTCCACATGAGCAATTGCAAACCTCGATATAGTTATAGCTGATGTAGTAGTCTCTACAACCGCATCGCACCTCAATTGCGGTGTGATTTTCATTTATGTGTACGGCTGTATAGTAACTGCATCAGAATCCACATGAGACTATTTTGATTATATTCGTTCAAATTTTCACATCAAAAATAAGATTTACGCAAATCCAAATTTGCATCAAATCTAATTGAAAAAATTTATTTTTAACGATCTTTCAACCGTGTATTTTAATCACATTTGAATCAGTATTTATAAAATAATCTAAAATTTTATTTTTAACAATTTTTCGATCGTGTTTTTTTTTAGCATACTTACCCATAAGGACATTTTCTGTTTCACTCCTCTAGTGTTTTTTAATTTATCATGTGGCCCAAATGGACGTGGCACGTGCCAATTTCACCCTCCATATCTTTTAGAGTAAACGGTCAATTTAGTCCCTAAACTATCACTCTCTCACCAATTTAGTTCCTAAACTATTAAAAGCAACTAAAAGGTCACTAAACTATACTCACATCCATCAATTTAGTCTCTCAGTTAACTTTTCTGTTAAGTGACCATTAGTAGTCCCTAAGCTATTAAAATAGTTGAATTTAGTCCCTAAACTATCTTGAAAAACATCAAAATAGTCCATAAGCTATCATTAAAAACAGATACAACTATAGGAATTGCAAAGAAGAACAACCTCTGCGGCTCTGCTACAGCAAATTACAGGAAATCCTTTGCCAAACAGACAAATAGCATTGACCAAACTGGGCATAAAATCAGGAAATCAACAAACCAATAGAAAAGGCATAAAACCATGAAAAAAAATCACTTAAACTAGTGATTGGACTGAGAAGATAACCAGCATATAATCCTTCCATTATGCACGAAAGTGTTCACTATAAGCACCACTAATGAAAAACACAAAGGAAACAAACACTATAACAGAGTCACATGGTGAAACCAATGAATTCAGAGGAAGTCTATCATAGGCACATAGATTAGGACATAATTTAGGCGTACACACAAGAATAAAAAAAATTAAAAGAAAAATAAATGTGTCACATCAATTAATACAACTTTATTTCTTTTCTCTTTAATTTTTTTTACTTGTTGTATGTGTGCCTAATATGTCATATTTATAGTTGTGTCTAACTAATCCAACACACTTGTGCTTAAAACTAGTGAATTCAATTTCTGACTAGAGGAGCTACTATTAGGCCAACAACCACGATTACAAGACAGTTCATGAAGCCTTACCAATTTATAAAAGTGAGAACAAAACACAAATATGTTTTTAGCGGCGAAGAGAGATTTAGTTGCAAGTAGAATGACCGTTGTCGGAGAGTGCCAGAGAGTAGGGTCATTGCCGGCGGCAAGTGGGGTGGTTGACGGTGAGGATTTAGGGTGGAAGAAGAAAGGGTCTTTATAATTTGGGTTTTTTTTTATAGAATGAGTGGTTTAACTGAAAAGTTAACTGAGGTACTAAATTGATGGATGTGAATATAGTTTAGGGACGTTTTAGTTGTTTTTAATAGTTTAGGGACTAAGTTGGTGAGAGACTGATAGTTTAGGGACTACATTGATTGTTTACTCTATCTTTTATTATAAGGAGATTTTTGTTTTATAACTTAATGCTCATTGATGAAAACTTGAAGCATTGTGGCTACACTGTGTGGTCTCTTTTTGTAGCCTTTTATGTACTATAGAACTATTTGATTCCAAAAAATTTAGTTTGGGACTTCTATATATGCAAAGTATTTTTTTCTAAAGTGTAGAATGTGGCGTTCTAAAGCCACTAGGTTTGGTCTAGTGATGAGGGATTTTGGTAGTATGCTAAAGGTCCCGGATTCGATCCTCAGCTCCGTTGTAAACAAAAAAAATATGTGGCGTTCTAAGCCTGATATTTCAAAAGAAATTTTTATTAGAAGCTCCATTTCCAATATAACTTACTTCGCTAGCTATTTCTCTCTCACATACACAATCTAACAAAACCCTAAAAACCGCCGCCACCTTCCTCCCTCAAATCAAATCCGGCCGGCGAGATGTAAACTCAAGAGTGGGTGGTGCGACGAGTCCTCTACTCCGTACCACCGAGCTAGATCCCGATCTGGCTCTGGTTTCACGTCCTGGTGTCTCTTTCTTCCCCCGTCAGTTGTGTTCCACGTCCTGTTTGTCCCCGCTGTCGCCGTTGGGGTGAGGTCGCGTCTTTGCTGCGTTTTTCCTCGCTAGTACTGCCGGCTGCGTTCCTGCCGCCGTTGTGTTCGTGTTGGGTGCTCTGTTCCGCGCGTTTTGGTGCTCGTTTTTGGAGGAGGCGCTCTGCTGCCTCTGTGGTGGTGGTCGTTTCTCTGTGGCGACGGTGTAGGAGGGGTGAGGTTGTGGTGTTTGAGGTTGGAGGGGTGCCGTTGTGTTTGGTGTTCGATGGTTATGGTGTTTGGTGGCGGTGCTACGACGGGGTTTTGGTCTGGAGGTGAGGTTGGGAGGCGATGTCGGTGAGTTGCAGTGGCAGTGTTGGCGGGGGAGGTGGTGCTGTCGTCTCTTTAGTGGCTCTGGTGGGGACAGTGAAAAGTGGTGGCGGAGGTTGGGAGTTTGGTGTTGCGTCTTGGCAGAGGTGGTGTTTGGTAGTGGCGGTGCTGGGCTGAGGTGGTGGTTTGGTTGAGGCTGTGGTGTTGGACAGAGGGAGTTTTGGCCTTGGTTTCTTGTCCTGTCACGCCTGAAAAGGCGAGGTACGTAGGCTCTCCGTGTTGACGGATGATGTTGCTTTATGGTACCTCCATGACGTATTGGTGTGGGAGTGGTGTTGGATGGTTAAGGCCGTGTGTGAGTGGATTCTATCTGATACAAGAGTCTCTGACCATTTGCAAGACTCTTGGAGTTTAAATATAGTTTTTGACCTCTTATAAATTTTACAATTGCTTGATTTTGATCTTCCCAAATTCAATTGCTAATTTTAACACTCTAAGGCTAAGTTTCACAATTTCTATATTTTAATTGCACAATTTTTATTCTTCGAGTTTACCCCAATTCACATTTGCTAGTCTTTTGTTGACATTTTGACTAAAAATTGATGATGTGATATTTTTGATATTTTCTTTAAATTTTTTTTATTGAAAAACAAATTTTTTTAATATTAGAAACATTTTTTTATATAAATTTAATTAATTTAAAACTAGTTTTTTAAATTTTTAAATGTCAAATCAATGTTTTTAGTAAAAAAAAATGTTATATTTAGGCTTATTAGTATGGGTCATGTTAACATTAAAGGTTTGTTTGTTCTGCAAAATATAAGTATTTGATAGTACAGTACAAGACAGAACAGCACATAACCAAATTTAAGGTGTTGAACAAATTTTGTATTTGTATAATGTTTGGCGGAGAAAAGGTTATTTTGGTATTTTAGACAACTTGTACGGAGGACAAAAAGTTGTCCCGTAGTTCAGTGGGGGACAAAAATTTAGGTTTTTGTTCAGTCCATTGGCACTCAGTTTGTCCATTCACAGGAACAATTTTGAAATCAAACACAGTACAATTGAAGTTGTCTAGTCCCTTATATTTTTACCAAATCAAATGTGCCCTAAGGATCACTAAAATATCAAATATTTATTATAAAAATTAATATTTACACTTTTGATTAATTGAATACACACTTTACTGGATAAAATTTTCACTTTTGATTCCTCAAAATCACATTTTCCTATTTTACCAAATCAATTACTAGTACTTTGTTATCAATATATATATTTTTTTGGTCCAACAAACAACCTGATGGCTAGAAATTCCACCCTCGAGGCGGATAAGTGGGATGATTAGGATTTGAACCCTGACTTTATGCATACATAATGTAATGTCCAAACTAAGTGAGCTAAGCTAACTATTATCGATATTTATTGATGGTCAATTTGACTTTAATGTATTTAATGTGTTTTAATGACTTTAGCTATTGACCAAGTGTGTGATGCTCAAATAAATATTCGTTTTAAATATAAGCAAAAAATAACTTTTTAAGTTTATTGAATAAAATATGTATCTGAACCATTTTATTGTCTAGATACATACTTTATTCAATAAATCTAGAAAATTATTTTTTCCTTATATTCAAAATTGGAGTAGTATATATGATGGGGTGAGTGTCGAGGAGACTCTGGATTGAATTTATATACCAAAATATTATCTTCGGTTACTATTATAAGCAAAAAAAAACTTTTTTGATTTATTGGAAAACTAATGTATTTGGCTTATATTATGAACCAGATACATTTGTTTTCCGATGAACCTAAAAAATGATTGTTTGTTTATTGTAATATCACGGGCCCCGCCATCTTAGGTGGTCTCGGCACTGCACCTCACGATCCTCTCCACCTCCCTTACTAGTGGAATTTTTACCTTCCTTGAGAATCGAACCATGAATCTTAAAGAGTAAAATATTCTTATAATGAAATCACTAGACTAACATACTAATAAAAATATCATTAATGATGTAACCAAAAAAAAATCATTAAAGTGGCACAAATTTTTATTAGACTCACTTAATTCTTGGTCAAACTCTGAAATACCAAAGTCTCTTTGCTTTCTTTTTCTTTAATGATTTTTGACATTTTGCTTTTGATGAGAACTATATAGGGTCATTGAGGAGTGAAACAAAGGAAATCAATATCAATATATTATATTACAATAGGAGAATTGACAAAGAGTAAATAGAATATGGTTCGTTTCATATCCTTGATAGTTGTGTTTCTCTTATGTGCTGCATCTTCTTCTCCAACCAAAGTTGTGGATGTGGAAACCATTTGCAAAAAAGCCAAAAACTATTCTTTTTGTTTATCTCTTCTCAAATCAAAATCGGGTGGTGCAGGCGGCGACCTCGTTAGCCTTGCATCATACACAATTGATGTGGCTCGTACCGATGTGTCCAAAACAATCGATCTAATCAAAACATTAATAGCGAAAAGTGGCGGCAATCCGAAGGCACAAAGCCATTACAAGAATTGTTTAGATCATTTTGGAATGGATGAAGGAGCTCTTGGAGAGATTGTGGAAGCTCAACAACTCTTGAAGAAAGGTGATTATGATGGTGTGAACGTGCATGTGAGTGGTATCTTGACTGATGTTAATGGATGCCTTTCAGGAGATTCACCTACGGATCCTCCTTTTCATGATTCCTCTTCGCTTCCAAAAAATGCTGATATTGTCCAACAAGTTTCTCAAATTATTCTTATTATAACAAATTTTTTGTTACATTAGTAGTTTTCATAGTTTTTAGTGTTTCTTGATGATGTTGCAATGTATGAGTCAATTTAGACATTGAAAAAAATCAGAGAAATACAAAGTTTCAAAATCTTAATAAATAATTGGTTTATTATATACCATCTTGGTCTCTCCATTTTCGTAAAAGTATTATCTACCACAGTTTAAAGATAATGAGATCCTGAATATCAAAAAAAAAAAAAAAAGATAATGAGATCCTTAAACATTGATAATAAATGTATAGTTAATTTATTGCTAAAAAAAATGTATAGTTAATTTTGGTCAAAGTGAATCACCTACATTTATCATTTATTTAATTTTTTTTAGATAGATGAAATAACAAAGTTATTATAAACTCACATACAAATGAGGGAGTTGGAGTTCGAACCTCAGTTATAGCGTTCGGTCAAACAATTTTGATATTTTTTTTTTTCAGTTAAGCTCGGACTTGATTTATACTCCCTCCGTACCAAATTATAAGTCGCTTTGAGAAAAAAAAATTGTATCAAATTATAAGTCGATTTACATTACCAATGAAATATTTAATGAAATTTTTCATATTACACCCTTAACTATTTACTACATTTGTCCCAATATATACGACCTTTTTGCAAATTTTTGTTGATCCATTTTATAAGACTCTTTTGTATGATTAATAATTGATTAGTGCTGAGTATTACGGGTGGTCAATGCAAGAATTACAAGAAACATTATGTGTCATTTTTTTAATTAGGGAAAAAGGTTTTATTTTTATGTTTCTTGCTTTGACTGATTCATAAGTTTTAACATTTCCCTTAATAATTTTATTTATACGCTTAATTCCGTTGCTATATGAATGAAAATATCACGGATGATTGTGTGATAAAATTGATGTAACGCTCTAAATATTTGCATATTTATTTCAATTAATAAATGCGTGTAAGGGGTTTAGAGTGTTACAAATTTTTTTAGGTAAGTGAATTTCTTCTTGCAAAGTCTATAAATCACACTTCAACTAGTAGAAATCTCAAAATTGTTAAGTCGGTGCCTTGACTCGAATTCAGACTACAATCACTCCACTTTATGTGTGTGAATTTTCAGTGGTTTTATTATTTTGTCTATGTAAAAAAAAATTGCAAAAGAAAACATTATTCATTATTCATAAAATAACAAAGACTAGGGGTGTAAGCGAGTCTCAAAAAACCGATTAAACCAAAAAAATAAACCAAAATTGAAAATTAACTAATCTAGCTTGGTTCAAATCAACACCAAACCAAATCGAAAAACTGAACTAGTTTAGTTTGGTTATCATATTTCAATTTTAAAAACCAATGAATCAAACTGAACCTCTTACTAATACTATTTTTATAAATATTTGATGAAATAATATAGTTCTTTATATAACAACTTATGGAAATATAGTTTTTTTTACTAAGGAAATAAAATTATATTAACGGTAAATAACCATTTATCCTCTGTAAAATAGGTGAGTTTTGATTTATCCCCCTACCTATTTTTTTCTTTCAATTAACTCATGTAATGCGAAGATTCTGTCATTTACCCTCCATTGAATATGTAGGCTTAAGATTCCATTATTTTGACCCGTGTAATATTAGCAAATTTTAGATTACCCCCCTCGTTGGGCATGTGACGTTATCCAACCCCTCCCCCCCCCCCCCACGCCAGCATTGCAGGGGGGTAAATGGAACAATTACATGAGGGTAGTTGAAACAAAAATAAAATTACACGGCCTTTTTTAAAAAAATTACACGGGGGTAAATGGAAAAAATAATATTAAAGGGGTTAATTGAAAAACAAAATTAAGTAGATGGTGAAGCAAAATTCGTCTATTTTGGAGGGGTAAATGACTATTTACCCTTATATTAATTTGTTTTGTTTTTTTATTTTTTAGTCAAGTGGTCTAATGGGACAATTTGTTTTGTTTTGTATTACAAAATATTGTCTAATAAAATTTTGGAAATGATATTGTTAGTTTATTTGGTTGAGTATGTTGCGTAATTTATTTATTTTTTAATTTAAAGTTGTTTGTAAAATAGAGAGAATGAAACAATTTATATGAAAAATGGATAGCAATGAATACACAAAAAAAAAAAGATAGCAGAGAACATACATGATTAGTATATATTTTTTTAAAAAAATCATCATAAACTTATTAAAATATTTTTTCGAAATTTAAAATCAAATACACCTCCTTTATTTTTGAAAATCTTTAAGATTGTAAAAAGTTTTTAAAAAAGATCTTTAAAAATCCCACAAAGTCAATACAATTCCACAAAATATTTTAAAATCTTCAAAAAAAAAAATTATGTTAAAATAGTCTTTCGAAATTCAATCCAATACACCCCTAATTAATTTCATTCATTCATATTCATTTCCTTTTAAAAAAAAACACTAAAAATCGAATCAATGTTAATTTCATTGGTTCATACATGTATTTAACTAAGGGTCCGTTTGGATTATTTTATTTTTGAACTTATACAAACAACTTATGCAATATAAATTAGGTTTTATGCTATTTTATAAGTTCACACTAGTGAAAATTGTATTTTTATAAGTTATTTTATCATAAATTACCTTGACAAATTTATCATAATACATAAAAAATGCATAAGCTGTTTGCATAAGCTAAAAAATAAGCTAATACAAACAGGCCGTAAAAGCAGGTCTAAACTGTACCGAGTACTCCTCTCTATAGATTATATAGATAGATATAAATGTTGAAATAGAGTCCACAAATCTTAGCTCAACTGGTAAAAATGACAAAATTGCTATTGTCGGGCGCCATGACCGATGTTTAAACTCTGGTCCCTCCACTTTGAATGTGTTTGGTAACACAAATAAACTAGCTTATAACTTGTTAAATTAGCTTATAAGTTTATTTCATAAAATTAAAGATGTTTGGTAACAAACTTTTTTTACTAGTTAGTAGCTTTTATTCAGATGTTATTTCAAGTAGTGTTTGAACTTATAACTTATACTTATAACTTTTTACCTTTATTCCAATTTTAAATTTATTATTTTAATTTCTTTATTTTTTAAAATAAAAAACTACCATTTCAAAAAAATAATTACCAACTCGTATAAAAAAATCATTTAATTTTATGTCATTTTATAATTACAACAGCTAAATTTATCAAATAGTATAATTTCATTCAACTTATTTTTCAACTATCAGTTAAAAGTTAGTTTATCAGCTATCAACTAACTTATAACTTAATCTTACCAACAAAGTGTTTGTATGTGAGTTTCTAATTACTTATCATTTTGTCTATTAAAAAAATAAATAAATAAATAGATTTCAGTTTTTTTTTTTTAAAAGATTTGAGATTTCTATTTCTCATTTCTTACTTTATTTATCACTGCTCATTAGTCCCAAAGCTCAAAACATCACTCAAAACCCAAAACCCTAGAAACTAAAATTCGATCGACGAAGGTGATTCCATGGATTTGCAACAACAAGACGATTTCGATCGCATTTTGTTCTTCGAGCATGCACGTAAACTCGCTGAAACTGAATACATCAAAAACCCTCTCGATGCCGACGTTCGTCTCTCTCTACTTCCCCAATTTTATTTTTATTTTCATTTTTTTTTTATATTTGTTGATTTTTTTTCCTTCTTCTCTATTTTTTCTGAAAGCATGAAATTTTTGGACTTTATTTTGCTGCATCGATTCATGATTTTTTTTATTGATCTTTGGTTTGGTTATTGTCCAGATAAATCTGTTTTTATTGATTTTCTACACCTATTGATTATTTGTTTTATTAGAAATTTTGTGTATAATTTTTGGCACATGAGGATGAATTGTTGTGTTGGAAATTTTCTATAATTTCTGGAATTGTTCTCGGTACATATGATTGAGTGTCTGTGTTAGAAATTGTGTATAATTTTGTTGTAGTTTTGGAAATTTTGTGTATAAATTTTGGTTTTTGTAATTTTGAATCTCTGCAGAATTTGACAAGATGGGGTGGAGCTTTGTTAGAGTTGTCTCAATTTCAGAATCTTCCCGAGTCAAAAAAGATGACCCAAGGTGCTTAATTTTTGACAACTTTTTGCTGAATTTTTTAGATGTGTTTTTATTACATGGTTTTTGGGCTGTGTTTAGACTTGTGTTTAGACGGTTTTTATTTTATTTTTTAAGTTTTTAAACTCCTAGAAGGCGTAATGTGTAAAGAATGCTTAGGGGCCGTATAATGATTTGGAAGAATGCTTAGGGGCCATATTGTGTGAAAAATTTCAGATATATTGTGTGAATTTTGTGTTTGCTGACTGGCTCTCTTTCAATGTAAATATTTATGAACTTTGATTTAATAAGCTTGCCGCCGCATCTATTTAATGGCTAATAAGAGAAACATAGATACCTAATTTTCACAATTTTGAGCTGAGAGGATTAATTTTAATCCAAAAACACAGTTACTGCTGTTGATAAGTTGATGCTTTGAGAGATTGTGTTTGTGCTCTTGCTTTATGGATGAATATAGTGCCTGTAGCTTTGAGAGTTGAATATTTCAATAGAAATTTGAAAGAGTGGATTGTTTTGAATATTAATTATAATGGGGTCTGGCAGCATTATTTGAGGTGGAAGGAGTATTGGGCATTGGCTTGTTATCATATATGGTAGTGGTGTGATAACAAAGTACACCAGGAGAATTTTGTGAGACCAAAAAATTCTTGGGCTGTGGTCTACAACAAATTGAAGGAGTATAATTTGGCTAAGCAAACTTCTAATATTATAAATTACAGGAAGTGTCAACGAGTCATGGTAAGTTGGAAAGCACCTCAAGCTGGTGCTAGTAAAGATAGTTGTCATGCGAGTTGTGGTGGTTTAATTCGTGGAGTTGATGAGGAATTGCTTGGTGGTTTTTCTAAAGGTATTGGGAATGGTATTGCATATGTAGCAGAGTTGTGGTGTGTGTTACTTGGACTGCAATTGGTTATGATAAAGATTTGAAGGTGGTGGAGGTGTCCATTGATTCAGAGGCGGTTATTAAGAGCATCAGGAATAAAGAGACAGTAAGTGCTAGTGGCTGGAGATTAGTGCAAAGGATTCTACAACTTCTTGAGTGAGAGTGGGGGGTGATCATTAGTCACACCTATCGAGAAGCAAATGTGCGCAAATAGTCTTGCTATGTTCGGGTGTTGTGGAACTAGAGAGCTAGTGCTTTATGATATATGTCCTGATCAAATTAGAAAGAGATATATTAATGATGTAAAAGGAGTTGCTACTTCTCGTACTGTTCATCTGTAGTTTTTCTCGTTTTGTACTTCGGCCCTCTTTTATTCCAAAAAAATAAATAAATTTGAAACCGTTGAATTATGTGAGTCGTTTGATTGTATCTAATGGTTCTGATTTACTTACTTCATTGATTCATCATATTTTGACTGCAATAAATCTGGTGGTTATGCTCAAACTTCTGATTTCGAACATTCATTTGCTTGCATTTTGTGGATTTCTCACTTGAAAATTTATTTCCAGATGCTATTTCAAAGCTGGAGGAGGCTCTTTCTGTGAATCCCAACAAGCATGATGCTCTTTGGTGTTTGGGAAATGCTCTGACTTCACAAGCATTTTTAAACCCAGACCCGGATGAAGCTAAAGTTCATTTTGACAAAGCAGCTGTGTACTTTCAACAAGCTGTTGATGAGGTACAATTTTAGTTCAGTATAATGTGGGAAGTGTTTACCTGTTGACTTGTAAAAGTAATGTGTAACGCAGTTGTTTTTGTTTTATATAGGAACCTTCAAATGAACTTTACCGCAAATCGTTGGAAGTGGCTGCTAAGGTATGAACTTTACATTGGAAGTGGTCTTAATGTCATGCTGTTTTGTGTTTGGAAATTGTAATAACTCTGTAATATAGAAATGGCTTTTGTAATTTGTTTGGTTTTGTCGACATTGACTTTTTAATCATCTTATTTTTGTAATGGTTGAGAAAAATCATGTTTTTGTGTCGATTTATATGGTGTTCCCTTATTGAAGGAGTTTACTGGTGTTCCCTTTTCAATGAGGTGAATATTAGATTAGATTGATTTTTGAATTTTCAAAATGCTATAGTGTCGAGTCATTTTAGTTCCAAGCTTTTAAAATGCTGCATATGCCCAACCTTGAAACCCTTATTTCTTTTTAAAAAGTGCTTTTTTTCCCCTTTCATAAGTTGAGGGAATGTATTTGATTTCCTCCTTTTGGTCTGCCTACCTATTATTGTGTTCCCTTTTGGGAGGGTACTTAACTCCATTCTCATGCATTTTTTCTTGCTACTATGTAATCTTATTTTTTTATTAAACAAATTACTAACTGTTCTTACACTTGTTACTGGACCATTTAATTTACTAATAATACCTTTTTTTAAGGCCCCTGAGCTACATGTTGAAATCCATAAGCATGGATTAGGTCAGCAATCAGCAGGCGCAGCTGGGCCTTCTTCTTCTTCTGGTACAAAGGTATAAAAGTTACTGTCGTTTGTCATTACCTTGCTACTATGGTTTTCTATTTGTTTTTTTTTTCTCTAGTAAATCCAATGCAATTATACAGTTTTCTCTTAATTTTTTTTCCACCCATGGTGAATGTTTTTCGTTATTTAACTATTGGTTCAGCATTTGCATTAAGACTTGGTTACATAAGTTCAAATATGCTTTTTATATGTGCAATGTTCTCCGATTGCAGACACATTCAATAAGTGTTCTCGTGATGAAATAAAACGATTTTGTTGACTAGATTTCATGGTTTTTGTTCAAAATTTATTTTTTAGATGTTCATTTTTTCCGCCTTAAATTCATTTTCTAATGTAAAGATAGAGGAATTAAGTGGCTTTGGTGTTCTGGACACATTTTATCAATGAGTTTGTAGGCTTTACCGTTAGTGCAATTGATAGATCGTGATTCCACATTTGAATGGATGAGTTTGTAGGTTCTACATCTAAACTGTGTTCATTTTTCACCTGATTATTTGATTATTTTTCAGACTCAAAAGAAAAAGAAGGATAGTACTCTGAAGTATGACATAGCTGGATGGTTAATCCTTGCTGTTGGCATTGTTGCATGGGTGGGTTTCGCTAAATCAAACCTGCCACCACCACCTCCTCCACCTCCACGATAAGTGAAGCCATTTCTTTTGATACATTGTTGGATAATGAGAATCACATTTGATTTGCGACGCCGCTTATTATTTGGTTTTTGACTGTTGTAATGTTTTGTCATGGTGTAACCATTTAATTATCCATCATATGAAATTTATTATTATAATTGGCTTGAGTAGGTATCAATGGTGGTATATAGGTTCACCCATAAAATTGGATTTGAGTAGTTAACTGACATATTTGGTCTGAAGGAATTTCTGATTCACATCTAATAAAAACATTTTTGTTCTCTATTTATAAAGATCGTTATAGAAAATTGTAATACAAATCTTTAAAAACAGAACACAATTAAAATAGAGTGATACTTTTTGCCTAGTTTATGTCAGTCAAGTAATAAAACTAAAAGACATGATAGGAGTATTAGAACTTCACTATAGAAAAATTGATGTTTTCCCTAATGACTGCATATTTGTGGTGTTCCATGGTGGATTGATAAATAAAAATAATACTCGTTTTTGCAAAAGGTGTTAGCAAAGAGCTAAGCACCACAAAATGTATTAACTAGAGAGATATTACAAAGATGGGGGGGGGGGGACCAAACCAAAAACCCCATCAAAAGGAAGTAACCCTATAATTGGCAAAGCCAAGCTTGTTTCTTTCAAAACTATCATTAACAAACAAAGGTAAATTATGCCAAAACAAAACAGAATTTAAAGTTAAACCATAATTAGCTAAGCTATCAGCAACTTGATTGCCTTCCCTGCAAATATGAGACACTACAAAATTCATCTGCCTAAGAATGATAAGAGCATTGTGCCACCTGTTTCTTAGAGACCAAGTAACTAGAAAATCCGGATTTTTAAAAGCAAGCACCGCTAAGGAAGAGTCAGTCTCGAGCCATAAATTATTCCAATTCATTTGGTGAGCTACTTCAATTGCTCTCAAAGCCCCTTGCAATTCAGCCTGATATGAAGAAGTGTAACCAAGAGGCTCCGCAAAACAAAGTAAAAAATCAGCCTCATTGTTTCTAAAAATGCCTCCACGAGAGGAAAGGCCAGGATTGCCTTTGGAGGCTCCATCTATATTACATTTGATCCAATTAGGCAAAGGAGGGTTCCAGAAAATTTCTTTAACAATAGAGGTTTTTGGATTATGAATACTGATTTTGAAATGCTTCAAAACTATAAAATCCCTAATAGAGTTGGAAGCTACCTTCTTGGTGTTGTTACCAGTTAAGGCTGTGCTGGATATGATCAAAGAGATTGCAGGATTCCAAGAAATCTTGTTGTTATTAAACCTTGCCTGGTTCCTGACATACCATATAGTATTGATGAGATTGATAATAACTGCGATGACAGAGATCTTGCATTGAGAAGACCAATTCAGATCAGCAATTTTCCATATGTCTTCCAAAGAAGTGAATTGAATAGTTAAATCTAAGTAATTAGCCAACCAAGACTAGAGCTTAATAGCAAAATCACACTCAAAAAAAATATGAAAGGTTGATTCTTCATGCTTACAGCAAAAGCTACACATGGATGGAAGGTAACAACCTCTCCTCAATAAATTTTCATCTGTAGGCACCTTGTCATGCATCAATCTCCAAACAAATAGAGATTTGGAAGGAGGTATATCAGGGCTCCAAATCATCTTGGCCCAATGCAATTCTTGCAGCTGCTGTAACTTAAACAAATAAGCATCTTTGAGTTGTAAGTTACCTGAGTCAGTGTGTATCCAAAGCAGCTTGTCGTGAGAAGCATCAATAGGGATTATAGCCCTTTGAGTAATGAAACTGAAATTATAGTTTTGCAGAAGCCGAGGTGGAAAAGACCAAGAACCATTCACAATAAAATCACTAACTGTTGAAGAAAGATTTTGGCCAATTTGAGAAGGAATGTTGAAGAAATCCACTAAAGATGTGCCACACCAATTATCATTCCAGAAATTAATATCCTCCCCATTGCCTAACAACCAAATGGAATTTTCTATGATAACTGAGTATTCATCTATGACACTGCTCCAGATGGATGAAGAGATATGATATTGAATAGGATTTCTACCTTTAATGACTCTATCTTTCAACAACTTTGCCCAGGCACAATTTGAAGTAAGTAAAGACCAACAAAGCTTTAAATTTGAGGCTTTGTTCAAAGAAGATAAAGATCTTAAGTTTAAACCACCTTGAGAAATAGGTTTGCAAAGCTTCTTCCAAGACACTGTGACCAATTTCCTTTTATCTATATCACCACTCCAAATGAAATTTCTAAAGTGTTTCTCAACTTCTTTAATCAAAGAAACCGGCCAAGAATAAAGAGTAATACTGTAAATCAACATACTTTGAATGACTGATTTAATCAATTGAACCCTACCTGCCATAGAAAGAAGAGAAGCTTTCCAGGAAGAAAGTTTCAGTTTAACTTTGTCTGCAAAAGGCTGTAGGTGACAGGCTTTAGGTTTGCCTTTAAACATAGGCACACCTAGATAAGAGAAAGGAATAGAGCCAATTTTGAAATTGAGAAGTTGAACAATGAGTTCTAATCTACCATGAGTTATAGAACCTGAGTAAATTGTAGATTTAGAGGTGTTGATTTTCTGACCAGACTCTACAGCATAAGAGTCAAAAAGAGCTTTAAGAGCTTTAAGACTTGATAAATTCCCTTTACAGAAAATCATTAAGTCATCTGCATAGAAGGTGTGAGAAGGAACCATGAAATTTCTAGTACCCTTGATGAGATTCAGCTTGCCATCATTAACTAGTTTTGTAATGCTTCTACTAAGAACATCTTCAGCCAAACAGAAAAGCAAGGGTGATAATGGATCACCTTGCCTAACCCCTCTAGTGCAATTAAAATAACCATGCGCCTTTCCATTAATTGAAACTGACAAAAAGGCAGATTGCAAAATCACATGAATCCAATGACAAAAAACTCCATTAAAACCAAATTTTCTCAAAGTATTTAAGAGAAAAGGCCATTCAAGAGTGTCAAATGCCTTTGAGATATCAATTTTCAGAGCAAGATTACCTCCAAAAGACTTATTGTGAAGAAGGTTGGTAGCTTCAGAGGCAGTGCAAAGGCAGTCCTTTATGTTCCTATTATGAATAAATCCCCTTTGTTCTTCAGAAATGATTGAAGGCAAAATTTGAGCAAGTCTGTCTGCTATGATCTTTGAAATTATTTTAAACTTGAAATTTGCCATAGCAATAGGTCTGTATTGGTCAATGGAAGAAGCATTAGGAACCTTAGGGAGAAGAGTGATGACATTAGAGTTGAAGTCAGGCAAGATCCAACTAGTGGTAAAGAATTCCAACACAGCATTAATAACATCAGTATGGATGATGTCCCAGAAATGTTGAAAGAAAAAAGCTCCAAAACCATCTGGACCAGGTGCACTATCTTTATTGAGAGCAAACACTGCAGCTTTGATTTCTTGATGAGATGGTAACATAGTTAAGAGAGTATTCAATTCTGGAGTAACCAAGTTTGGAATAACTTATGCTGCAAGCAACTGTTCCTGCAAAACAATGTTAGAGCAAAAAAGATTTTTATAATAACTAACTACATGATCAGAGATATGATGTTGATCTGTGAGTACATGTTCACCATCGTGGAGGGTAGTTATAGGTTTTGTGGATGATTTTATTTTGGCTATCCTATGGAAATATTTTGTGTTTCTATCACCTTCTAAGTGCCAGGTTAAGTGAGCTTTTTCTTGCCAAAAACACTCTTGTCTATTAAATAAAGAATGAAAATTAATTAAATATTAATAATAAAATAATTTAATAGTAAATTAAAAATAAAATAATTAATTTTTTAATATATACACGATTTTCTCAGAAGGGTAATTTTGTAATTTACATAATTTTAAAAATCAAAATTATACTGTAATTACAATATTTTAAGGTAAAATAATTATTAAAATTGAAAAATAGGGATATTAATTTAAATTTTATAACAAATTAAATATAATTCTCTTGCAATAGGGATATATTTATTTACCTTATCTAACATATATAATTAAGGTATTTATTTGATCATTTTCATATAAAAATTTAACATGTTTATTTGCTCATTATTTTATTTAAATTTATATGAAAATATTTGATTGCTTATTTAAATTTTTTATTTATAAAATTCAAAGTATTACAAAATAATTTTTTTTAAATAATTATTTTACAATGTTAATTTTGTAATTAAAATATGATATATATATATATATATATAGTATCATATTATTATGAGCGAGATATATATAAAAAACATTATACAATAGTTATCATGTTTCTTATCCTGTGTGCATCAAACACATGATAGGATAACTAGGGATAACTATTACCATGTTTATATCATATCATATCCTTATCCTGTTTTATATCATATCCTGCGCATCAAACGTGCCCTTATTTTCCACTTTATTTTTTTAATAATATTTTAATGTTTTTTAAAAGCAATATTTCCAACTTTGTTCACATAAAAGGAGAATGTATATATTCCGTGTAAATTAAATAATAACTACCACAATTAATTTGTTTAAGAAAAAAACTAACAATTTTTTTTTGACAAAAAAAAAACTAACAATTAATTGAATAGATTCTTAATTATGATAGTTTTCTTACGGATAAAATATATTTTTCGTCCATACTTTTTTTTAATTTTTGACAAAATTAACAATATTCATTCAAATAAAAACAATATATCGATGCAATACAAATTTTGAAGATAGTATCCATCCCTACTTTTATATAGTGAGTTTTTGTCTCTGTAAAAAAAATTAAATGTTTTTATCCTTGGTAAATTTTATGTTTTGGTTTTAATACATGGTAAAAAAGTGGTCAAACATAATAAAACATGTCTCGCAATTAACATCCTTTTATACCATTTGCGTTTGATATTTTTGGCTTCTTAGGAAAATGAGTCTTCTACAAAAGTTCAAAATTAAAGATCATGCATAGTAATGTACACGTTACTCCTAGGTCCATAAATATATATATATATATATTTTGAATGGCCCTAGGTCCATAAATATTGTTTTAAGAGAATTGATTTTGCCTTTAAAAAAGAGTTAAAGACGCAACTTATTATCTATTTATCTTTCATTCGTGTGTAATTATTATCATATAATTATCCGTAGACATGCTTAATCATTTAAAAAATATGCATGATTAGTAGTATATGTTGTCAACATCAGAACATTAAGCCCAAACCTCACCCCTTCTCCCAAAATTGTTGTTTTAGGTTCAACTGAAACTTCACCCTCAATCAATAATGTTAACCTCAAAGAGCATGATGCACTCTATCAAAATTTAGCAAAACCTAAGCAATTTTGAAATAACTATGGCAACATATTAAAATAGTGTTGCCTTTGTTATCTTATACAATGGTATTTTTGAGTCTCTTTAAAATGAGTATTGTAGTAGCTATAAAATGTTGTAGTGTTGTTATCTATTTTTCCCTCGATATAGTTGAGATAATAAGACTAATATATCTTAGCAACTTGATTCACAAGATCAACATCTTTTGGAAATAAAGAAGTCATTAACAAAGGTCAATACATATATGCATTAATAACTAGTTTTCATTTGTAGTAGACCTACACCAGTGTTAGTAGAGTGACTGTATTGGACAAAAAGAAGCAAGCCAAAGATGTAGGATTCAAGGTCAACGAGTTCTTTGATTTGAGCAAAATTAAACAAAAAGAAGGATCGTCAGCCTGCTTGCAAATAGCTTGCACATCTACATCGGTCCTCACATAAGAGGATATATAAAACGTAAAAAAAAAAAATGCAACTGTGCCAGAAATTAGAAACAAACCATGATATTTTTTTCTCTTTTCTTTTCTATTGACGATGTATTTTGCTTCACTCTTTCTATAACATTTTTTAGGGGTGGAAAAACCAGCCCGACCCATCGGGTTGAGCCTAAAATTTGAACTCGACACCTCTAGTTGGCCTGCCCTATAGAACTCACTTAAAAAGCAAAGTGGGGAGGGATGACCCTCAAGTTACATAAAAAAATTAAATCTATCTTTTTTTTAGTAAGGAATAAAATAAGATAGTTCAACCCAATAAATTACAACACCTATTTAAAGTAAATTGAGATTTTTTTTTTCTTCTAAACTACACAGTTGGTCCCTTACGTTTATTTTAGGTTTCAATTTGGTCTCTTACGTTTAAAAAGTTTAAATTTGGTCCTTTACGTTTATTTTAGGTTTCAATTTGGTCTCTTCCGTCAGTTTTTGCACATGTGGCAGACGGTTTGCTTACGTGGCAGACGATTTGCACACGTGGACACGTTGACACGTGTCCAATTAAAATAGCGGAACAGTAGAATCTGACGGAAGGGACCAACTAATGCAAACGTTGATAACGTAAGGGACCAAATTGAAAATTTTTAAACGTAAGGGGCCAAATTGAAACCTAAACTATTTCTTGTCTCTTTTTTTTTTCTAAACTACACAGTTGGTCCCTTACGTTTATTTTATGTTTCAATTTGGTCTCTTACGTTTAAAAAGTTTAAATTTGGTCCTTTACGTTTATTTTAGGTTTCAATTTGGTCTCTTCCGTCAGTTTTTGCACATGTGGCAGACGGTTTGCTTACGTGGCAGACGATTTGCACACGTGGACACGTTGACACATGTCCAATTAAAATAGCGGAACAGTAGAATCTGACGGAAGGGACCAACTAATGCAAACGTTGATAACGTAAGGGACCAAATTGAAAGTTTTTAAACGTAAGGGGCCAAATTGAAACCTAAAATAAACGTAAGGGACCAAATTGAAACCTAAAATAAACGTAAGGGATCAAATATGTAGTTTAGCCTTTTTTTTCTATTCATTCATACGACCGATGCCAAAATTTAGGACTATTTGTTGCCACTTCACTCTCTTATTACGTATTGCTTGAGTTTACTCTTTCTTGTCTCTTTATACTCGTACTTCTTCATCAAATTTCTAGTATAAGTAATTTTTTTTATTCTATTATTTGAACCAATGTCATATACGGTGGTTCACATTTTTTCCTTGATTTATTACCTTAAACACATAGCCAATTTTTTTCTTGATGATTAGAGTGATTGCATGCTACGCGTTGATAAGTATATGTTAAAGGACTAGCTTATAATGTATAATTAACGGGCCTATGTTAAAAATATTCCAAACAAGATAATATTTCAAAAGAAGATTATCTAATATAATTAAGGTAGCTAGTGTAGTGTTATAGTTTATAAGATGATTTAATTCAATATTTGATCCCTTATGTTTATTTTAGGTTTCAATTTAGTCCCTAAAATAAACATAAGGGACCAAATAATGAATTAAGGCAAAAATCTTAAAAAATGTTAACAAGTATCCTCGGTATTCTTTAATAAACTTAAATGAGATTTAATTTTTATAAGAGTTTGTGCATTCAATACAAAATCAAATTAGATACAAAATCAAATTATACTTAGGGTTTTGACCATACTATAACTTGATGCTTTCACAATAGAATGAAAAAATGGATAGTCAATAGGCGAGCCGAGAAAATAGGGAAAAAAGGTTCGCTTTTCATTTCTAGCGATTATTATATATTTGTTTATGTGTTGTGTCCTCCTATGTAAAGACTAATTTTGTAGATGTGTCGGCTATTTGTGAGCAGGCACAAAACCCTTATTTTTGCTTAACTTTTCTAAAATCAAGACCGGATGCTCCAGGAAAAACATTGCTGACCTTGCGTCATATACCCTTGGCGTACTTCGTACTGATGTGTCCAATACAACCACTCTTGTAAAAATTAAAGCAAATAATTAACGATCGTTATATCATAGAGAATAAAAGGTTGAGATTTGATGTCAAAGTTGAATTTGACATCTAATGTCAATTGATCATGCATGTCCCAAAAGTCAAACATACAAAATTTCAATTGAGGTGATTTAATATATAGAAACAAAATTGCAAAAACAATAAAAAAAAACTACGTGGTATAATTTGTCACTAACACTGTTTAATTTAGACATGTGTCCAATTGTCAAAGTGTTCGAGTGGTTATCCACGTATGCAAACTGTCTGCCACATGTGACAAAATTGACGAAAATGACCAAATTAAAACCTAAAATAAACAAAAGGAACTAAATTGAAACTTTTAAAACATAAGAGACCAAGTTGAAACCTAAAATAAATATAAGGGACCAAATGTTGAATAAAGCCAAAAAAAAATTATATTGTTTTGCGATTTTTTTTTTTTGCATAATATATTTTCTTTCCATATATATGAAATCACCTCAATTGAGTATATTATTATCTGGTTTAATTTTATATTTTGAATGTTTGACTTTTATTTTCACCTTTATTTTTTTTAAGGCAATATTTTCAATTTTGTTCACATAATAAGAAGATCTACATATTCCGTATAAAATAAATAATAACTACCACAAACATACATTAGTAGAATTTCAGAAAAGAATGAAAACAATTAAAATATAATATGATCAAACAACTTTCTTTGAAGTTATAAGATAAGATTAAACTTATATCACTAAGTTAACAGATGATGAATAAAATTAGGCTTAAATAGTGTTTTAGCCCCTGCAATTGTTACTCATTTTGAAAAGAGTCCCTGTTAAAAAAAAATTGATTTTAGTCCCTGTAAAATTTAAAAGTTTTGAAAAGAGCCCCTGAGCAGGAATCTTTGATGCCATGTCATCATTTTATTGAGGTGACAGTTGCTGATTGGGGTAATGAGTACACGTGTCAAGAACTTGCTGACGTGACAATACACATTCATTTTCCTGTTAATTTTTTTAAATTTTATTTCAATTAGTTTATTTAATTAAGAAAAAGAAAAAAAAGGGAATTTTCAAATTTTTTATTAAAGAAAAATGAGTGTATATTGCCACGTCAGCAAGTTCCTGACACGTGTACTCATCACCCAGTTAGCAACTGCCACGTCAATAAAATGATGACATGGCATCAAAGATTCCTGCTCAGGGGCTCTTTTCAAAACTTTTAAATTTTACAGGGACTAAAATCAAAATTTATTTTTAACAGGGGCTCTTTTCAAAATAAGTGACAATTGCAGGGGTTAAAACACTATTTAAGCCATAAAATTAAAATATAAAAAACAATTCGAAATTAAATAATTTAGAAACAATTCAGTTTATTATCTCATAAAATAAAAATCAATCTATTTTTCAAGATTTAAATAGTTTACAATAGTCTGAATAACTTGAGCTACTTGTCGAAGAACATCAACAGATTTTGCTACTAAAGGGCTATAGCCAGTTTTATTTTTATGGAGGCTGTCACCACATTCACGAATGAATGGCATAATTTCAGCAGTATGTTTAGCCATGGATGAATATTGTTTGGAATACAAATCTCTTTCGGCATTGATAGCGATGTCAATTACATCTAGAGTATACATTGATAATAATATTGTAGTACAATATCGTTACCAGCATTTTCCAATTCAGCGATGACTCTTTGGGTTTCGGCCAAATTGCTATCAAGCACATTAAGTGTGTATTGTGCAAGGTCAACAAGATCTACATCTTTTGCTCCCCCTGGCTTTGAGTTGAGAAGATTTGAACAATATGTAGGGTTTTGGGCTTGGTTGCAAATGACATCTACATCAACTTTGGCAGAAGAAATTGATTTGGAGGAAGCATTACATAGAACAAGAAGAACCAACAAAAGAGAGGAGTATTGAGTCATCTTTTATATAGATTTTATAAACCGAAAACTAGCTATACTCCCACCGATTTTATGTATAACAAAATCTGATTTTTTAGATTCATTAAAAAAGTGATGTATATGATCAATAATATAGACAAAATACATTATATTTTCAATGAATCAAAAAAGCTAAATTTTATTTATAAAAGAAATCAAAGTAGTACAATAATTACGGTCAAAGTATAGTCTAATTTGGTCAAAACCCAAAATATAATTTGACTTTATATTTCATTTGTTTTGTATTTTTTTTTTGGATGATTGTGTTTTGTATTTATAGAATAAATTAATGCTGCTACTACGTATTTCTTTTATTGTTTTGCGACTTTGTTTCTATACTATATGAAATCACCTCAATTAATAGTATATGAATATTTGGTTTGAAATTTTGTTTGTTTGACTTTTCTGTCAAATAAATAGATTAATAGCTCTTCACAATATGTTTGACTTTTAGGAAATGATCAATTGATACCAATTTCAAATTAAACTTTGACACTAAATTCCAACCCTTAATTTTCTCTGATCCAACGATTGTTGATTATTCTCTTTTTGCGTTTCACAAATTAAACTATCGCTCCTCTGAGATAAATCAATTGTTTGATTTTATGTTTCATCTCTATTAAGAGATCTCCATCTGACCATTATATTTGGATTAAAGAAAATCAATTGAAAATCGATAGGCGAAACAGTTTGAAGATCTCGTTCACCCACAAAACATAATGACGGTGGTAAAAAAAACTAGAAATAAAAATTATATCACATATAAAATTATAAAAGCTCAACAATTATTATTTAAACTCTTAAAACTTTTTATTCCTATTACATCAACATATTTGCGATTATTTCAATAATTTCGGCAATGTTTTTAACAACACTAGCATTTTTTGGAAGCGAAGAAGTATCTTTGATGGGAATGTTATCACCCGAAAGGCAGTCATCAACAAAATCTATTACACCAGCCGCATTTAGATTCACACTAATGTAATCAGAATTTTCCAAATCTTGTTGAGCTCTCTTAACAAAACCAAGAGCTCCTTCTTCATCTCCAAAATAATCCAAACAAATCTTATAATGATTTTGTTTGTTTAGATCGCTACCACTCTGTGTAATTAGTTTTGTGATTAGAGTGATTGTATTGGATACATTGGTACGAAGTACGCCAAGGGTGTATGATTCAAGATCACCAAGGTCTTTTCCTGGACCACCGGGTCTTGATTTGAGAAAAGTGAAGCAAAAAGAAGGGTCTTGTGCCTTCTTGCAAATAGCTTGCACATCAACAATATTAGTCCTCGCATAGGAGGATGCAGCATATAAAAGAAACACAATAGCTAGGAATGAGAAGCGAAACATTTTTACTTTTCTTTCTCAGTTCTCCTATTGAATATATATTTCCTTTATTTCACTCTATAACGTCTTTATATAGATTTTACCAACCGAAATCAATACCAAAATATATTGTCAAAGCCCATAGTCAAAACCCAACTATAATTTGATTTTGTATTTAATTTGATTATGTATTTATATATGGACAATTTTAAATGTAATTTGACTATTACTACAAGGTTTTTCATATTGTTTTGTGATTTTTTTTTCCATATATATATGAAATCACCTCATTTGAGTATATTATTATTTGGTTGAATTTTATATCCATATCAAATTATGATTTTGTTGACTTTTATTTTCCACTTTATTTTTTTAATAATATTTTTAATGTTGCTTTTTAAAGGCAACATTTTCAAGTTTGTTCACATAAAAGGAGAATGTGTATATTCCGTGTAAATTAAATAAAGGTGAGCATTTTGGTACACATATTATGTGGACGTGTACCGGTACACTGCTGATGTGGTTAATATGTGACAAACATTTAATGCAGATTTTGTTTCCTTATTTAGTTTTTTTTAAATTAAACACTATATTTTAATATTTGCAAATGTATCCTTTACATAAATATAATCATCAATCATGTTCCACAATAAATCAAAGCATGCATCAAATCCTTCGATCTAGATTTTCATTTGTTTTAAGCAAACTCTTTTTAACAAGATTTAAATATTTTAATACTAATATCCTATAAAATAATATAATTATAGTATTTTAATAACATGGTATTTTGATTTTTAGGTCAAAATATTCATTACATTTATCTTGATATATTTTGATTTAGAAAATTCATATTTAATTCATCTCATTTTGAGAAAATACTAAAATTTTGCAAATGAACCTTTTATATTGTTATATAGATGTTTGATTGTCGAAATTTAAATTCATAAGTGTTGAACGGTGCATGATTGTTGCGGTGAAGATCAGCGGTCCCATTGCTGACAAATACGTAAGGTCGTGAAATTCCTATCATCTTGTTTCATTTCTTAAATTGCTAATGGTTTTGCTTGACAGCGTGTTACTTGATGACAAACAACAGTTTAAGTTTGAGGTTGTGATGATAGAAATTTATGATGTCAAGAATCCCAAAAGGTCAAGCTACTTGAAGAAGAAGTCAAGAATACAAGAAAATAACAAAAAGAGAGCTAAAATCAGATTTGCAAGAAATGCGCTCCATCGTGGCTACGATGACTCCCATCGTGCCACGATGGGAACTATTTAGTGCCCAAGGAAGCAAGTGTATCTTCTGATTATTTGAAACAAATTTGACCCTATTGTGGCACGATGTGATCCATCGTGGCCACGATGAGAGCGAAGCCCGTTAAGAAAAACTATAAATAGAGCTCTCCTCCTTCACAATTATCAATTCAGAAGTTGAGAAACCTAAAGTACTCACTAGTGCTTAAGGAGAAGGAGCAAGGAGGGCAAATGAGCTCTCTACGGGAAGAACTTTCCCCCTTATACGGGAAAGGTAACTTCCTTAGCAAGGCATCTACGCCATTGGTATGCATAGTTTCTATATTCTTGTAATGTTTTGATTATGTAATTAGTAGCTTAAAAACTTTAGGGTAGGAGGAGAGATGAACTCCCCAATGAATGTTTAGGACATATATTTGGTACAATAAAAGTTATACTAGACACTGATTTTGGAATAAATATTTTTCTATTTATTTACGCTTTAATTCCGTATTTTTAATGTCTTGGTGGATAGAGAGAATATGCCTTTAGGACTTAGTCCCGAATAATAAATAATCGGGCTGGCCCCGAGAGACGGCAACATCTAACATTGCTCGCGACAACCTGTAAAGACGGAAACACCAGACACTGCTCGCGATAGCCTGTAGAGACTGGAACAGCCGACACTGGGACGTTAGTGGCTAGGATTAATTGCGCAATCATGACTATTGTAGATTGGCTCTACACATGGCTAGGGTACGTGACAACATGGAATTAGGCAGCCGTGGGTGTCATAGTTATTCAGAAGTCCATGGCGATCTATAGTAGTTGGGGTAGTTTAATAGTATCAATTAAGATAATTAATCGCCGAACAATTGGAAGTTACTGAAATCATTCTGGATATGCGCCAGATATCAAGTAGGATTAGGGGAAGGAATCGATCCGACTAATCTTCCTCACGCTTTGAATCACTATCTTTATTTTTCTGCAACACATTACGCTCTTTTCAAACCAAAACACTTACCAAAACACTTTTCAAAAACCAAAGCGAATGCAAACTATCAAACTTAAATAAAACTAGTCGAACTTTAATAAACCAAAGCGAATGCATTCCTGTGGATACAAACACATTCAAGATATCTAGAGTGTGAATTATTACTCGACGACTGAGTGGTTCACTTGTCATACCCTAGTCAGAAGCCAAAATTGGATTTGGGACTACTTATAATATTAAACTTAAATTTTCCAAGGTGTTTCTTTGAAGTTACTTTTGCTTTTTCCTGGGTTATTGTATTAGTGTTAGATGATTTTTAACACTTTGAAGATCACTTAATAATCAATCCATATCATTGCACTAAATTAGATATCAATATAATGCTGCAAAATCGGTAAATTAGGTTTCATAGTTGATGCTTATAAATTGCATAATGATATACTCACTAAGCATTGCTTATTTGCATGTTATTACTTGAACTGTGTAGTGCTTTGAATCTTCAATTTTTGACTGTGACACTCCATTTTCATGAACATGACTCTTTTTCCATACTCAACACTTCAATGGTATTTCCCTTTGTTTAAGCATGAGAGAATGTGAATTTGAAAGACTTGTTGGTCATTGGTTTCAAGTTTTGCTGAAGCCTGTATAGACGATTTTGGAAGACACTTATCGACAGAACACAATCTAAAGTAAATATGATTATAGTTGTCTTCTCTAAATCACATCCAATAAAAGGTGATGTGACTATTGAACTGAAACTCTCCTTTGATGACAGACATACGCTATTACAGTGGTTGGATCAAGTCCATCAGAAGTTCAAAGAAAAGATTTATGAATTTAAAGCTTCAACATCTTATGTTCAATTACTGAAATGTATGTGTTTTAAATGTCCTCATTTTTTATTATTTTGTTTATACATATAGGTTACAGAGAGCAAGTGATTCAAATTGATGTGAACTAGAGAACAAATCTATGACTATGATATGAATGTTATACCTTATACTTGTTCTTTAGTTATCAGTGCTCCAAGAGAGAATTTGATTTAATGCTTCTTATTCATTGCCACACTTACTACTCATGTGTTAAGTATGGTGAACTAGAGAACATAACACTTGTACAGTGCTGTTACAGTTATTAATTAACTTAAGCTACAATAAACAGGAATTCAAATAAAGCTACTGATATATTAATTAACTTAAGTCTAGTTATTTATAATCTTCTTCTTGCAAATTCCACTTGTGTCTTCATGCTGAGAGTGAGAACCTTTGTCTGGACTAATTAAAGAGATGTATCATACAACTGACATATCACAATGGTGGGCTAAGCCATGTATCCCCGTAAATGAATTGGACTCCGATAAATTCTTGGGCATCTTTGTCGGACAATCTCCGTATCCAGCTAGGTCTTCTAGCAAAGCTTGATCCCGGACCACTGCACTTATATTCTGCATAGAATACGGTCCTGCATTTATTCACAAAGAAATACATACAATAAGTCTTTTAGCGCATCTACATAATTTGTATAATGACAGTGGTATAATAATAATAATAATACTAACAAGTTATAGTGGTGTGCGTTGCCCATACTGTCGACCCATCCTTCAGGGAGAACCAGACTATCCATGTAGGTATAAGAAAAAATTACCCTCGAGTAATTGCCCCATGCTCTTCCCAAATAAACTTGTCCACTTCCTACTACTTTGCTGTTTAATATTGAAAACCCAGTGTCAAATTTCAAAGCTTCACGCTTTTGAGCTGTGACAAAGCCCGAATTTCGGGCTATGGAAATTAGAGTGCAGCCCTGCATCATGAAAACATGAATGATTAAGCAACAAGTAAACACGATTAAGGACAAAATAATATTGAAATGCAATAATACCTCGTATAGTGACTTTCCATTTCCGAAGATGAAATCAACCGTGCCTTGAATTTTGCAATCTTTGAAGTAATAGAGGCCTTTGTGATCATATAGAGTGTCTTGAAATCCATATACTTCGCTATTGTAAACCGCGCATTTGTCTCCCGAGAGACGAAGAGCTACTGCTTGATCGTTACTTGATCCTATACGAGGTGATGCTGTATTCTGTTTTATAACAAAAATTAATTTTGTGAGTAGTCTTTATCATAGTTTGAAGTTGAAAAAATTATAATAGCATAATAAAAGCTTAAAAAATGAATTGTTTTTGGTAGGAAAAAAAACATCTAAAGAGGCTTGTATCATTGGTAGGAATTGTTTTTGGTAGGAAAAAAAACATCTAAGGGAGACAAACTTCCCTGCTAGTGAACTCTATGCCTAAGGAATACAAACTCTTTGCCCCCAATTCCATTCTTTGCTTTCATCTAACAGTTTGTATGCACCAGTTTGGTGATATCCAATTAGAATCATGCTTTGGCTTCTATCATCTAATTTTCTTCTGTTATGTTTAGGCACATGTCTGAGCCAAAGACTTTTAAGTGCTTAACACTTGTGGAATGCAGTTGAAGCTGCTTCACCCCAGAATTTGTGTGGTAACTTCTTATGTAACTAGGAATATACCCGTGCATTCGCACGGGACGCGCGTTGTATTTTGTGGGGGTTATTGGTCGTTTCATAAATATAATACACAGGGGACGCGCCTTCGGCGCGTTCTATTTTGTGGGGGGTGTTGGGTCGTCAAGGATATGATACATATTTTAAAAAGATTTGTTTAAAGTGAGGTTAACCATATATAATCAATTTTATTTAGAATGAACAATAAAAAAAAGTTGTAATAAAATGAATTAAATAAATTATAAGGAGTAATATTATAGGGACATAATACTATTGATATTAAATATAGTCATTGTCATCGGTGATAATACATAAAAGATTTGATAAAGATAAAATTTTAACAACTATACTTTGTCTAGTGTATATTAGTTAATTTAAAATTTTATTAGCAATTCTCATGTGTTTGAGAATGAATTTAGGATTTTTATCAACAATTGCAATGTAAAAATGTAAAATATTGAACGACAAAACTATTTTCCCCGAGTATAATATAGTTAATTAATTTTTTTTTATCAACATCAACAATGTGTTTCGCATATCGTTTAAACGTTTTATTATCAACAACTTGTTCATTGTATATAATAGTTAATTAAAAAAAATTCATCATCACACGCTTTTTTCTTTTGCATAAAAGATATTTTAGAATTTTTTATGAGCAGCTGTAAATATATGTTTTACGATCTTACTTGAAGAAAATATGTTCTATAGGCTCGTACAACCGTGCCATTGATTTCTAAGAAGATAGTTAATTTAATTTTTTCATCAGCATGTATATTGTTCTTCGTGTATAATAGTAAATTTTAATTTTTTTTATCAACAACAATTTGTTCTCCATGTATAAAAAATAAATCTACTTTATTATAATAAAAATATAAACCTACTTTATTATAAATAAAATTATTTTATGGTCCACAAACGTAGTTCAACTATTTGTCCCGTGTGTAGATGTCCCGTTTTGTATATATTAAATGGATTTGTTCTATAGAATAGTATAATTGTATCCTTGATTTATAAAGAGACATTAACAAATAATTTGTATAAATGTCCCGTATATAAAAGTTATTTTAAAATTCTTATAAGCGACAACTTGTGCCGTGTATATTTTAGAATTATTTATGAGCAACTACAAATATATGTTATACGACCTTACTTGAAGAAAATTTGTTTTATAGGCTCGTACAACCGTGCTCTTAATATTTTTTTTATCAACAACAATTTTTTCTCCATGTAAAAAAAATAAATCTACTTTATTATGATAAAAAAATAAATCTACTTTATTATAATTAAAATTATTTTATAATCCACAAACGTAGTTCAACTATTTGTCCCGTGTATAATATATAATTTAGATTTCTTTTTTATGAACAACAACGCCTCGCATGTGTAGATATCTTGTATTTTATATATTAACAGGATTTGTTATATAGAATCGTATAATTGTGTACTTGATTTTTAAAGAGACATTAACAAATAATTTGTATAAATGTCCCGTATATAAAGTTTTTTAAAATTCTTATCAGTGACAACTTGTGTCGTGCATAAAAGATATTTTTGAATTTATTATGAGCAGCTACAAATATATGTTTTACGACGCTACTTGAAGAAAAACTGTTTTATAGGCTCGTACAATCGTGCTCTTGATTTCTAAGAAGATAGTTAATTTAAGTTTTTCATCACCATGTACATTGTTCCTCCTGTATAATAGTAAATTTAATTTTTTTACTAACAACAATTTGGTCTCCATGTATAAAAAATAAATCTACTTTATTATGATAAAAAATAAATATACGTTATTATAATTAAAATTATTTTATAGTCCAAACACGTAGTTCAACTATTTTTGGCGTGTATAGTATATAATTTGTCCCGTGTATAATATATAATTTAGATTTTTTTTTATGAACAACAACGTCTCCCATGTGTAGATGTCCCGTATTTTATATCTTAACAGGATCTGTTCCATAGACTCTAATAATTGTGTCCTTGATTTTTAAAGAGACATTAACATATAATTTGTATAAATGTCCCGTATATAAAATTATTTTAAAATTCTTATAAGCGGCAAATTGTGCCGTGAATATCCTATAATTTTTTATGCGCAACTACAAATATATGTTTTAAGACCTTACTTGAAGAAAATCTATTCTATAGGCTCGTACAACAGAGCCCTTAATTTCTAAGAAGATAGTTAATTTAAGTTTTTCATCAGCATGTACATTGTTCCCCGTGTGTAATATGAAATTTTAATTTTTTTTATCAACAACAATTTGTTCTTCTTTCCCGTAAAAAAAATTAAAATAAAATATAAATTTACTTTATTATGATAAAAAAAAACCTACTTTATTATAACTAAAATTATTTTATAGTCCACAAACGCAGTTCAACTATTTGTCCCGTGTATAATATATAATTTAGATTATTTTTAACCTACTTGGGTTGGTCTGTTGGTATTAGCTTGAGACCTGAGAGTGTGTTTCTCTTAAGGTCTCAGGTTTGATTCTCTTTGGTACCAATTTAAGTGCGCAAATTTAGTTTGTTCAAAAGAAATAATTTAGATTTTTTTATGAACAACAACGTCTCCCATGTGTAGATGTCCCGTATTTTATATATTAAATGGATTTTTCTATAGACTCGTATAATTGTATCCTTGATTTATAAAGAGACATTAGCAAATAATTTGTATAAATGTCCCGTATATAAAAGTTATATTAAAATTCTTATCAGCGACAACTTGTGCCGTGTATAAAAGATATATTAGAATTTTTATGAGCAACTACAAATATATGTTTTACGACCTTACTTGAAGAAAATCTATTCTATAGGCTCGTATAACCGTGTCCTTGATTTTTAAGAAGATAGTTAATTTAAGTTTTTCATCAGCATGTACATTGTTCCTCGTGTATAATATGAAAGTGATGGCTAGTGGGTTAATAGCAAAAGGGCTGACCCAATATGAATATATGGACGGATCGGTATAAGTGTCTCCCGGCTGTGAAAGTGAACGTAATAAATCAAGTTTTAGCTTGATTTCAGTTTTGATCCTTCTATTTTTATTATTTTGCAAATATGATTCTTCTAATTTAATATACGGCAGTTTTGAACCTCCTATCATAATTTATAACTATAAGCTAATGATGTGATATGTTTTAAACAACGTGATATATAATCTAATGATGAGAAAATATCAACATCGAGGAAATTGTACGAAAAATGTTTAGTAAAGTTAATTTAAAACATGTGTCATCATATTTTAGACAAAATATGTGTTGAGAATAAAAAATGTCAAATTTTAAAATAGGGACCAATTCTACAAAATTGTGAAAATAGGGAGACACAAACTGCAATTAAGACTAAATCTTTACATATATCTTTATTTCATGACCTCTCAAGTGGATAATTTGTCGTGTAAGTTAAATCGATTTGTATCGTTGATACACATTGTTACAATCACTATTTTTAATTTATATTCGGTCATTTTGGTTTTCGTCGTTTTAATTTGCCACACCAGTACTCTGTGAACATGTGCAATGATCCAATCAGTGGAGTCTGGCCATGTCAGCGTTTTTGTGTGTCATGGCCATATTAAGAAGTAAAACCTAAATAATTTGAAATTACAGAGCAAAATGAGAGGATTTTTTTTTTTATAGGGATTAAAATTTAAGTTCGCTAACTTTACAGGGACTTAAAATATATTTTAGCCTAAATTTTATTTATGTGACAAACATTGCACTTAAAATAGTTTGGACCAATCAATTGGCTATCCGTATTTTCAAGTATTTTGATCGCTAGAGAACTCTCCTGTATAAGTGCAGTCGGTTTATATTTATTGAAGCACATTTTTTATTACTATTTCTTGTTTCTTAAAATTTTACTTAGTTATAAACATTGCATTTAAAATAATTTTGACATGTTAATTAGCTACTTGCATTCACTATTTTAATTCTATCAGTAATTTTATTGTTGTTTTTTCTTTGACTTTTCAACATTTCACCAACAACTACCATCAATCAATTTTGTCATAAACCTTTATTCATATAGGTACCATAGTGACGTAGTCTCTCCTCTCCAATACTTTTATTTATCAATTTTATTAGATAATTAAAAATAAAAGTTAATTGAATGAGTATGTAGTACGGAGAACAATATGTAAAGAATATTTTAAAGAAGTCAAATATATAGTACATCAGGGTGATATATCTCACATTTCAAACCAACACACTTTAAACATTAAAGTCATTTTTTAAATTATAATTGAACTATTGGTACCATATTTTTTCAAGCGCACTTTTATATTTAAGTAAATGAATTTATTTTAATAAAATATAATTAATCAAATAACTACTCTCATTTGAATGTAAAAAATAAACCTACTTTATAATAATTAAAATTATTCTATAGGTTAGTAAAAAGAAATTATTTTATAGGTAGCAAATGTAATTCAACTATGAAAAAATTACCAAATTTAATCATTTTATCTTGTGTGTAATATTATTTATTAAGTTGAAAACATTGTGTAAAAACACCAAAAAAGAAGTTGAAATAATATTCAAAAAATAAAAACATATACATTTTCAGGTATTTAAGTAAACCATATACATTACTTATTCGATGAACCTGAAAAGAGAATATTTGCTTATACATAACACCAAAAATAGTACCTTTTATATTTACTATTAATTTATTAAGAGTAAATTACAGACTCCTTCCTTAAAAAAAAGTTTTAATCACACTCTCATATTATGTTAAAATATACATTTTAGTCCACTTTGACATAAATAATTTTTTTTGCGATACCCTAATACTTTAAACCACTATTATGTCAAAAAAAATGTAATCATTGAAAAATTAAATTTTATTTCTTTGAAAATTTTATTATTTTAGAATATAAATTTAATTTATAATAGTTTTAATCGAGTTTTGTAATTTATCGGAGATTTGTATTTTATTTTTATAATTTCATAATTTATCAAAATATTTAACATTATATGTTAACGATGTGCGTAAATAATAATAATAAAATATTTGCATTAGAAGTTTGATTATATTAAATAGGTTTAATTCAATATTTGGTCCCTTATGTTTATTTTAGGTTTTAATTCGGTCTCGTATGTTTTAAAAGTTTCAATTTAGTCCATTATGTTTCTACTGTTTGCATTAGCTGGTCCTTTACACCAGTTTTGATGTTTCAATTGCATTAAGTGCACACTTGTCTAAGTGTTCAGGTGTCCACGCGTCTGTCCACATATGCAAACTGTCTGCCACATGTGACGAAACAGATGGAATGGACCAAATTGAAACCTAAAATAAACAAAAGGGACTAAATTGAAACTTTTAAAATATAAGGGACCAAGTTGAAACCTAAAATAAACATAAGAACCAAATGTTGAATTAAACCTATTAAATAAAGTTTTATTAAAATAGATAAAGGTAGATTTTAATATTAGGGGGGAGATGCTGCAAAAAATAAAAATATTAGGGGGAAGATGTATGAATTTCAAGCTTCTCTCAAGGGATAAAAGTGTTATTTTCTCTAATATATTTTGTATAAGAGGGGAGGGGTGTGTATATTTTAACACATGATAGAAGGGAAGTGTAATCTAAACATTTCTCAAGGGAGAGAACTGTAATTTACTAATTAACTAAAAGTTGAGAATAGTCCCTTTACTTTATATACAAAAATGAACCACTCTAGTCGGATCCCTAAGAAACTAAAATATTAGATACGATACGGATACGGCGATACACATTTAAAATTTAAGATACGATATACGGCCAAAATTATTTACCAAAAAATTTAATATATAAATTCAAAAAAATATGTAAACTTAACTAAAATTGATAATAAAATAAACATTGATATTCAAAAAATATCATTACTAATTTACTACTATTGTTTCAAATAAAAAAATCATTATTATTATTATCCTAAGAGATATAATTATTATTATTTTGGTAAAAAAAGATATCATTAGTAAGTACTATATAAAATGAAATATAATATAATATTCACTATTTAATCTCCTCTCTTCCACTCTCATCATAAAATAACAATGTATCCGTAACATGTTTGGTCTTTTTTGCATTAGAAAAATAAAATTTAATCGCCGAATACTTCTCCGATATGTATTAGAAAGTATCGCAAATGTGTCTTGTATTTTCTATTAAAAATAAAATTTAATCACTCAAGATTTTTATAATACATATCGAAAAGTATCAAACACGTATTAGTGTCGGATACACATCTAACATTATATTTGGTCAATTTTAAAATGTCAAAATTTCTTAACCCAATTCAAATTTAGGTATAGTTCTTTTCAAATTTCAATCTCCATTACTGTTAACATAAAAATCAAAGTTGTATTATTATTTTTTAAGCAAGATTTTAATTGAATTAAAAAGTAAAAATTAACTTAATTTAATTTTGTATTGAAGTCCATAAGTTACATTGCATTTGGTTTTGGAATCCGTATGACTCATTAATTTCTTTTTTTCTAATTTTTGTTTTACTTTCAATTCTCTCTCATCTATCATCTCCCCTCATTTAATCACTCTCATATTATTATCAACTTTTTCTCTCCAAAGAAAGCAACTCTTCAGTAACACAAACCCTAACAACCTCCACCTTTCTTTCACTAAAAAAAAGAGGCTCCACCTTTTGGTGGCCGGCCGCCCCCCACCTCCATTTACCCTTAATTGGCCATTACCAACACTGTCAATATCTTCCTCTTGTCGTCTACTTTCTTTCCATTTGTTTAGTTTTTAATTTTTTTGAAGTTGATGCCGGATCCCTTTCGCAAAAAACACATTTTTCGGCCATCTTCAATTTCATCCATGGAGTTCATGACTGGATCTGTAATCCTTATCATGTAAGCTCTCTTTTGGACTTGTTTTTCAAGATCATGGCACCAAACCACTCAACTTCTTCTCCACTTCTATCATACATGAAACAACAAAAACAACAGCAAATAACGATTTAGTATTTGGATCTCAACCTTCTCTATTTCGAAAATTGTAATTTTTTGTTTGTATTTTTATTGTAAAATATTCACATACTTGTATTTTTTATGAAAAATAATTCTGATGAAGAAAGCTTCATTGGAGTTTTTGTATTCGTTTGATTTTATATTCTTGAACATTGGATAAATATAATTTGAGGTCTATTAATTTATTTGTATAAATAAATATGTTGTTATGATTTGTCTTTGTTACTTTTTTTTGTAATTTATTATTTATGTTTTTTTTATATATAATTTATTCTTGGAGTCTCATCCTCAACCTCTGGTGTATTTTTTTGTGTTGCAGAAATGATAAAAATTGTGTACATGTTCTTTATTATGTTTATTTTATTTTTATTATTATAGCAATAAATTAATAAAATGTTAATCTAATTATTTTTTAATTCATAGTTCTATTTTTGAGCTCTAAATTTGAAAAATAATCTGTAATTTGGATTTCATAAACCACAACAATAATAGTATAGCTAGAAACAACGAAATCTGAAATATATATATATAAAAAAAAGAGACATAAATATTTATTACTATCACTTTTCTATATCTTACTATCAATTTTGATTTTTATAAGTAAAGTAAACTGATCAAGCAACTCCTTTACCGAATTTGATCTTCCCCGCATTGGAAAGTAAGCTGCGAATTTTTGTGATCCCAACAACAAATTGTTTCTTCTTTGGGTTCGGTTAAACTAAAGGAAAATACTAATAAAATATATAAATTGAAAAAAATAATGAAGTTGATGAAATTTATTTATTTTATTTTCTGTCTTTCTATATTTTCTTGCTGAATTATTTCTAGTATTTTTTTTTTGGTCTTTTATTTTAGATCTAAAAACATCAATAGTCAAAATAAAAATCATATATATATTTTTTGAAGATTTAAAAATATCAGTTAATAATTTTTTTACAAAAAAATATCAGTTAACATACAAAGTACAATTTTGTTCTTTCTAAACTAAATTGTATTGCAATCTCACTAAAAAAATTAAAATTGTATTGCAATCTTTTGTTTCTCTTTGATTGTATCTTTCACAATTTATAACTTTCTTTCTTCTTCCCAAAATATGTTAATATTAAAATCATATTCATTAAAATGGGAAAAAATCAAAACTTTGTGGTAAAAAATAAGTATAGCAAGTCGCTTGATTTTTCTACCATATAAGAATGCATAACATGATTTGTGTAAGAGAAATAAAAAATAAAATAGATGAGAATGTTTACTTACTCTTATGTTTCTTTATCTTCTCTTATTTGTATATTTTGACCTTTGCCATGAAGACAGATCTTTGTTGCTGCAAAATGAGAAAAAAAATAGAGATTAGAAAATGTGATGAGATGAAAAAAACAGTTAAAAAGAAGATGAAAGTGAATTTGAAAGTTGAAATAAAAGAGTGTATAAATCTATAAATAGAGAGTTTTTTGAATTTGAATTAAAGTAGAAAATGTATGAGTTGTTGTGATTGTGACAGTGTTGGAGATTGTGTATTAGGAGTAAAAACCCAATATAACCTCTTTCTTAGGCAATGACAAGGACAAATGTTAGTAAATATGTAAGGGGTAAAACGGACCTCCGTGAAAAAGTGATAGGAGGATGAATGTGAAGAATTTGGTTAAAATAAGACAACTTTGTCCTTGATTTTGTGCTGTAGAACAAAAACAAAAATAAAAGTTAGAGGGTCAATCAAGGTTTTTTGGTAGTATATTATTTTCTTAGATTAATAGTAGATATTCCTTCATTTTCACAGAATTTGTCAAATTCATTTTAGGTGTACTCACCACCACCATAGTTCTTAACACCTTAATGCAGCGGTCACTTTGTTTTTCAACAACAGCTTTAAATTTCTTAAAGCAATTGAACACTTCACTTTTCTTTGCACTAGTACTTTACCAATTCCTTGTGATACAATTTCACTATTATCTGCAAACTTGATCCTTCTTTTCACTGAGTCATAAAGCTTGAGGAACCACCTCTTGTTCCCAGACATGTGATTTGAACACCCTATATCTAGATACCAAAAGTTTGAATTTCTATCTTCATTCTTCAACATTGGTGATTGCCATCAGCAATGTATCATCAGAATCGGTGTCATCAACATGTGCAAATTGAACCTCATCATCAGAATTCTTGGACTTCTTCCTTGAACTACACTCATCTTCTTATTGAACTTCTTCTTGTTACCACTTGTACCCTTCTTACTTGTGCCTTCACCATGGTTCTTTGAATCACTATCTTCTGTAGATCCATTTTCTTTTTTATTCTTCCATTTGTTCTTGGATTTCTTTCCCTTTGCATCATTGGAATTCACTTTCTTTGTAGCTTGGACCTGAAAAGCTTGAGTGCTTGTTCAGTGTTCTTGTCAGAACTCCTTTGTTTGACTCTCAACTCATGTGTTTCTAATGAGCCTTGAAGCTCTTTTAGCTTCATCTGTGTAAGATCCTTAGATTCCTCTATTAGGAGTCAAGGTTCTTAGGACTTTCTCTATTTTTGCAGCAGCCCCAAAATCTTGAACACCATCATTCACAATTTCAAGCGCATCTTGAAATCTGAATATATCTTTCATTTGGGCACACCATCGATCGTAATTCTGACCTTTGACGATTGGTAAATTTGCTGGGAATTGACCATTGTTTGAGTTGGCCATTGTTGCACAATTGATCCCAAGATCGAACCAATTGCTACTGATACCAGTTTGTTGGGGAAAAGTTTGAGAAGAAGAAGAGTTTTGAGAAGATAGTAATTTTTCACAAGAGTGAAAGAATCAAAAATCTTAATTCACATTAACAAACTAACTACAGTTCATAACAAACTAACTAATCAGTTACTTCACAGTCAAGTAACACAACTAACTAATCAGTTACTTCACAGCCAAGTAACACAACTAACTAACTCTAGTTAATTGTTCCAATACTGAATTACACTTTAACATACCTCAAATATTATGTTCATGGCAATGAAGTAGGCAGCATCCACACCAACAGTTGCAGTATTGTATGTCTTCAGTGGTCTTCCATCACTCCCGATGTCAGACGCTTTAGCATTTCCGGTAATTTTTGGTTTATTGACCGTGTCCCCCAAGAATGTGATGAAAGGTAATGTGCTGGGGATCAAAAGTTTCTCCCTAAAAAATTAATCATCAGAAGTTAGAAAACTTGATGGATTAAATTAAACTATGCATATCTTAGTTTGTTGTATAATTTGTGTTTTTCAGGATAAAAAATATTAAGTATATTTTAGTACCTGTAAAGACAGGGAGCAATGGAAATGACCACTCTTCTACTATTTGGTGTGGCAATGCTGTTGATCGCCTCAGCGATTGTCTTGAAATCAGCGTCGCCACTTGGACTGACACTGATATTCAACCTGTTCCTCTCGGCTTCCCTCAAGATGAAATCAAGATTTTCCTGGTAGTATGATCATGCAAAATTCAGATTAGATTAGTATAATTCTGAATCAAACATATAAGATTAGGTTATCAAACAGAACAATGTGCTGCTGCTGCTGGTTATGAATCTTTTTAATTATTGGGATTGTATATTTGTGACAGATATGATATCACATTGAACAATATCATTGTTTGATGCTTACCTGTTAACTACTTCTACTCCTATTGACAAATATGATATTCCACATGATTTATATTATAATAAACTGATGTGTGATTCATATTATCTGATTTTTTAACATTTTTGTTTATGGTTCTATTTTGGTTGTTTTTATGGTTTGAAGCTGTTACCATCTGGAAGTCAAACTTTGTTGAAAATATGAATCAATATTATTATTATTATTATTATTATTATTATTATTATTATTATTATTATTATTATTATTATGATAGTTTAATTGAGTTTCTTAGGATTCCTATTGTTATAAGTTTTAACTATAGGAATTATGAGTTTTTTTTTTTTTTTTTTTTGAACGGCTAAATTTTATTAAAAGCGAACTTGAGCGCAAGACGAGCACAGTCCGCAAAGACAAATCATACAAAATTCTTCAAAAAGGAAGAATTCCAACACCAATGGCATCTAAAACAACAACCTAGAACAATAACAAAAAACACCCCAAAAGTCAAACCGAGGCAATTACACCAAATATCATCGCCCACCCATCCTACTTTAATTCCATTTGAAACAAAACGACATCCTCAAAGCTAAGGAGTATCCGCTCACATTCGGATATCAAACCACATCTACTCAAAAAGAACCTCCATCCGACGGTGGCACGAGAACTCAACCTGAAACCAAAGCGCAATACAACTACACAATTGGAACAGAGAGAGATTAAACAAGCCGCAGAAACAACCAACAACCTCTTAGAACAACCAAAACTAACAACACAAAAACGACGTAAAGGGCTAAAATCGCAATTGTGAAAAGCTTTGGAGAAAGGTATTGACGCTCCACAGAGGTTCCATTGAGAAGAAAAATGGAGATAGCCCAACACAAACAACTCAGCCACCACCACACCCATTACCAAATCAGTCAATCCACCACCACCCTTCCAAACCATAACAACCCCATGTACACCACACAGAGCCACCACCACCACCACCTCAACCAAATCACCAACACGCATCACCACCACACAACAAAAACGACAGTGAAACATCCGGCATCACCACTGCCTCACCAAAACTACTACCACTAATTACCACCACCACAACCGACTCACCACCACCGCATCACCACCACACAACAGAAACAACCCACACCACTACCACCACCACCACACCCATCAGAGCCATCTTAGCCACCGCAATCCAACTCAAATCCATTTCAGTCCCATCGCATTCATCACCGCCGCTACCATAACACACCGCCAGAGCAACATCACCACCACCCCGAAACTGCAGAAGCAAAAATCCAAACCCCCCTCTACGAACACCACCACCAAACCACCACCGGAGTAGCACGAAACCTCCAGATCTAGCCAAACTGTCGTCGAAAAACGGAAGATCTGCGACCTCCGCCGGAGCATGAAGCAAACCGGTGGAGATCACTCACTGTGTTGCTGCCGAAAAACAAAAACAGAAAAAAGCTCCAGATCCATCGCTAACCACCACAAAGAGAGGCTGGGCTGCCGGCGAAACTGGCCAGCAAGGTGGTGCGGATGGCCAAGCACCATCATCACACCACCACCTTTAGGTTCTACATCTTTAGAAAAAGGATTTGGATTAAGGAAGAAGAAAGACTAGGGTGAGTTTTACTTTTACAGGAGAGATAGTGGGTATGTTACAAATTTAAGGTAGTTTAATTGTGATTTATGTTTATCTTCTCTATGTTATGTTTTTCATGTATTTAAAGGATGATAATATCAATAAAATAAGGTGAGTTTTATTCCATCCTTCCTCAAAAAAAAAACCAACAATTGGTATCTAGAGCTTTTTTTCTTGAGGGACCTGGTGAGGTTGAGAGTTCCACTAAAAAACCAAACACTTACCCAAGAGTTGAAAATGTATTCTGATAACTTAGCCATAAAATTGCCAATTTTTTAGGGTGAAAATTATCACTTATGGGCAACAAGAATGGAGGCTTATCTTGATGCTAATGATCTTTGGGAGGCTGTTGAGGATGAGTATGTGGTTGATCCATTACCAGACAATCCAACGATTGCACAAATCAGAAATCATAAGGAGAGAAAGCAGCGAAAATCGAAGGCAAAATCTTATCTTTTTTCAGCTGTTTCCGAAGCAATCTTTACAAGAGTTATGACTCTGAAATCAGCCAAAGCAATTTGGGATTTTCTCAAACAGGAGTATGAAGGAAATGAGAAAGTCAAAGGGATGCAAGTGCTGAATCTGATCAGAGAATTTGAGATGCAGCGGATGAAGGAGTCAGAAACAATCAAGGAGTATTCTGACAAACTTCTAAGCATCGTCAACAATGTAAGATTGCTTGGAACTGAATTTTCTGATACAAGGATAATCCAAAAAATTCTTGTGACTGTTCCTGAGCGGTTTGAATCTACCATTTCTTCTTTGGAAAATTCCAAAGATTTGTCAAACATTACTTTGTCAGAATTGGTGTATGCGTTGCAAGCCCAAGAACAAAGGAGACTCATGAGAGAGGAAGGCGTGGTTGAAGGTGCTTTAATGGCCAAATTGAAGCTCAATCAAGGTCACAAAGGACAGAAGAAAAATGTCCAATGGAACAATTTTCAGAAAGGAGAAAGTTCCAATAAAGCTGAAGATGAGAAGACAAATAATCCTCCATGCCAACACTGTGGAAAAACAAATCATGCACATTTAAAATGTTGGAATAGACCAAATTTCCGCTGCAACAAATGCAATCAGCCGGGTCATATTGCAAAATTTTGCAAAAGTGAAGAACAACCAAAAGCTGAGGCTCAAGTGGCTAATCAAAATGAGGAGGAGGAGTACTTATTCGCAGCAACATGCTTTACCACAAACAAAAATAATAAAAATTGGTTGGTTGATAGTGGATGCACACATCACATGGCTCGTGATGAAGAGTTGTTCAAGGAGTTAGACAAAACAATTACTTCAAAAGTTACCATTGGCAATGGAGAGAGTGTTGATGTCAAGGGCAAAGGAGTTGTTGCTGTTGAAACTAACTCAGGTACTAAATATATTTCTGATGTTTTATTTGTGCCTGAGTTGAATCAAAATTTGTTGAGTGTTGGACAAATGCTGGAAAAATACTACACTTTGCATTTTAAGGACATGAAATGCACTATATTTGATCCTGTTGGTTGTGAAGTAATGTCTATTAAAATGAGAAATAAAAGTTTTCCGATAGAGTGGAAGCAAGCAGCAATACATGCATCTCCAAGGGTAGTAGAAGCCTCAAATAAAGAGAAGATCGGAGTAGAAAATCTCCAAGGCCAAAGGTCTAAAACTGTAGAAGGAAAATTTAATGATAATGCTAATTTTTCTGTTAAAAAGTGTGAACCTCTTGCTGAAATTTTTGAAATGTGCAATGTTGCTATGGTCAATCCTTTGGGTGATTCAAATGTGGCAAGCATGGATGGTTGGAGAATTGTCATGCAGGCGGAGAAAAGTATGAAAGAGAAAAATGAATCTTGGCAACTTGAAGACAAGCCAAGAGATCAAAAGTTGATTGATGTTAAGTGGGTTTGTAGAACTAAAATTGATCATAATGGTTCTAAGAACAAATTTCTGGAAAAATTGGTTGATAAAGGCTTTCTGGAACATGAAGTTCATTTTTCTAATGATTTTGCTGATGTGGCGATTCATGAAGGGGCAAGTCTTGAAGTTGAGAAAATCTACAAAGTTCATTAAAGAAGTTGAGAAGTCCAAAGAAGAGGAATGTGAAGTCAATAACTATTGATTCAAGGAGGAGTGTTGAAAATATGAATCAATATTATTATTATTATTATTATTATTATTATTATTATTATTATGATAGTTTAATTGAGTTTCTTAGGATTCCTATTGTTATAAATTTTAACTATAGGAATTATGAGTATTAGTGGGTATGTTACAAATTTAAGGTAGTTTAATTGTGATTTATGTTTATCTTCTCTATGTTATGTTTTTCATGTATTTAAAGGATGATAATATCAATAAAATAAGGTGAGTTTTATTCCATCCTTCCTCAAAAAAAAAAAAACCAACAAACTTCCTGTTTGTTAGTGAAAGATTAGAGTAGAAGAAAAATGCTAAGGAGAAGGCTTTATGATTTAATTTATATATACTGATATATAGTGTGGAAACTTTTTTACTTGTGCATCCGATCAAATCATTTCATGTAGATATTATCTATTATTTACTAATTGCTAGCTGTCAATGTAATGTAATTAGTAGTAGTCAACTCTGTCATTAATTAGCTTAATGTCCATTTAATTGAATTAGCAATTACCTAGCTGTGTGGCAATAATGCTGTCAATGGTCACGGTAGAGGCAAGAATTTTTATTCTAACAAGGGTCCATCTGGTCATAATCGAAAATGCACTCATTGTGGTAGAACCAACCACATCATTGATACATGTTTTGTACTTCATGGATTTCCTCCTGGCTATAAACCTAAAGGTAAAAGCCAAGCAAATTCTGCTCAAACTGAAGCTTCAGCTACACAACAACCTTCTCAGCAGCAAGCCCCTCAATTCAGTGGCTTCACACAGGAACAATTCCAAGGCATTTTGACTTTGATACAACAGTCTCAACAACAACATTCAGGTTCCACACCAGAAGTACACCAGTCCAATTCAGTAATGACCCATCCTTTTGCTTTCAATTGTGATTCTAATAAGACAAATGGTAAGAATCCTTATGTTTGGTTACTTGACACGGGTGCAACTGATCACATTTCATTCCATTTCCAATCATTTATTAGTTTCAAATCCATTAAACCTGTTCCCGTGTCACTGCCCAATGGCAACAAAATATTTGCTTCAATTTCAGGCACTGTGCAACTTACACCTACACTAGTTTTGCATAATGTTCTGTATATCCCTGATTTCTGTGTTAATCTTGTCTCAGTTGCAAAGTTAACTAGTACAAATAATTGTTGCCTTCAATTTACTGATTGTGTGTGTCACATTTTGCAGAACACTTCCAAGAAGACGATTGGTACAGCTAGTCTTGTTGGAGGATTGTATGTGATTGCAGCTGGTCCTTCCTTAGCCAATAAAAATTCTTGTAATTCTGTTTTTACCGATTGTTTTGATGTATGGCACATGAGATTAGGCCATGTTTCTAGTTCAGGATTGTCTATCATTTCTAAGCAATTTCCTTTCATTCCTTGTATCAAAAATGCTCCACCATGTGATGCTTGTCATTATGCTAAACAAAAGAAATTGCCTTTTCCTCGTAGTTCAATAAAATCTTTAGCTCCTTTTGACTTGTTACATGCTGATTTATGGGGACCATATTCAACCCCTTCTTTTCTAGGACACAAGTATTTTCTTACTCTTGTTGATGATTTCTCTAGATTCACTTGGGTGATATTTCTTAAAACAAAAGATGAAACTCAACAACACTTGAAGCATTTCATTGCTTATGTTGAAAATCAATTTCATACTACCTTGAAATGCCTTAGATCTGATAATGGTAGTGAGTTTATTGCTATGACTTCTTTTCTTTCATCAAAAGGCATTCTTCATCATAAAACTTGTGTTGAAACACCCCAACAAAATGGGGTGGTTGAAAGGAAGCATCAACATATTTTAAATGTTTCTAGATCATTGGCTTTTCAATCTCATGTTCCCATTACTATGTGGAATTTTACTGTCCAACATGCTGTTCACATTATTAACCGAATTCCTTCACCTTTGCTGAAATTTAAGTCTCCCTTTGAGTTACTTCATAAAGAACCACCTTCTATAATTCACTTAAAGGTTTTTGGTTGTTTGGCTTATGCCACAACTTTGCAAGCCCATCGCACAAAATTCAATCCTAGAGCTAGAAAGACTATATTTCTTGGCTTTAAAGATGGGACCAAGGGATCCATCTTATATGATCTCAATTCCAATGAATTGTTTGTCTCTAGAAATGTTATTTTCTATGAAAATCATTTTCCCTTCACTCCTATACCTAAACCGGTTACCACTCCTCCTATATCTTCTCCTATTGATCTTGGTGATCCCCAAACACATTTGTCCCCTCAGCCTAATTTTGCACCTGAGCTTCAACTTGCTTCTCCACCTCCCTCTCCGCTTGTTTCTGCTCCTGAAGTTCAGCATGCAATTCCTATTTCTCATTCTGCTTCTGAACCGGAGGTTAGAAAATCTACTAGAACAAGTCGACCTCCCGGTTACCTTGCTGATTATCACTACAATCTTCCATCCAAGAGCTGCTCCAATGTGTCTTCAGGTATTTCTCCATATCCACTTTCTTCTGTCCTTTCATATGATAATTGTTCACCCAATTACACACATTTTTGTTGCACTATTTCTTCCATAGCTGAACCCAAAACATTTACTCAAGCAAATAAATCAGAATGTTGGAGGGAAGCCATGGCTGCTGAATTACATGCTCTTGCAAAGAATAATACTTGGAGTGTGGTTTCTCTTCCTCCTGGTAAAGTTCCCATTGGTTGCAAGTGGGTTTACAAGGTAAAATATCATGCTAATGGATCAATTGAGAGATATAAGGCTAGGTTAGTTGCTCAAGGCTACACTCAAATGGAAGGTGTAGACTATTTTGACACATTTTCCCCCGTTGCAAAGCTAACAACAGTTCGGGTTCTTCTTTCCTTAGCTGCTATAAAGGGTTGGCATCTTGAACAATTAGATGTGAACAATGCTTTTTTGCATGGTGACCTTCATGAGGAGGTATACATGGTTTTACCGCCCGGTTCTCCCACAACTCATTCGTCTCAAGTTTGCAAGTTACACAAGTCCCTTTATGGCCTAAAACAAGCCAGCCGACAATGGTACTCTAAGCTGTCTGCATCATTGATATCTTTCGGTTATACTCAATCATTGGCAGATTATTCTCTATTTGTGAAAGTTCGTGGTGCTTCATTTACTGCATTACTTGTCTATGTTGATGACATAGTCTTGGCCGGCAATTGCATTTCTGAAATCCAATCTGTTAAGACTTTCTTGGATAAAAAATTCTGCATAAAAGACCTTGGTCAGTTGAGATTCTTTTTGGGCCTTGAAATAGCTCGATCAAAATCTGGAATTTTACTCAACCAGAGAAAATATACTTTGGAACTGTTAGAAGATGCAGGAACACTTGGCTCCAAGCCAACTGCAACTCCATTTGATCCTTCTACAAAACTTGCAGCCACCGAAGGGACCCCGCTAACTGATGCTTCTTCTTATCGAAGGCTAATTGGAAGACTCTTGTATCTCACTAATACTAGGCCTGACATCTCTTATTCAGTTCAACATTTAAGTCAATTTGTCTCAAGACCAACGGTTCCTCACTATCAAGCAGCCCACAGAATTCTCAAATATCTGAAATCTGCTCCTGCAAAAGGCTTGTTCTTCTCTGCCTCTAGTGAACTCAAGTTGCATGGCTTCGCGGATTCGGATTGGGCCTGTTGCCCTGATACTAGAAGGTCGGTAACTGGTTATTGTGTACTTTTGGGTTCCTCTCTTATTTCTTGGAAGTCCAAGAAACAAAGTACAGTATCCCGATCATCAACAGAGGCCGAATATAGAGCTCTAGCTCACTTGACATGTGAACTACAATGGTTGAATTACTTGTTTCATGACTTGCAAGTTAATTTTTCCAAACCAGCCTCTGTTTATTGTGATAACCGATCGGCTATATATTTGGCTCACAATCCAACGTTTCATGAAAGAAGTAAGCATATAGAGTTGGATTGCCATGTTGTTAGAGAAAAGATCAATTCAAAGTTAATTCATCTTCTTCCCGTGTCATCAACTTCTCAATTGGCAGACATATTCACTAAACCCCTACACTCTACATCCTTTCAATCTATATTGTCCAAGTTGCAACTTTGTGATATTCACAGTTCACCAAGTCCAACTTGAGGGGGGGTATTATCTATTATTTACTAATTGCTAGCTGTCAATGTAATGTAATTAGTAGTAGTCAACTCTGTCATTAATTAGCTTAATGTCCATTTAATTGAATTAGCAATTACCTAGCTGTCATGGTTTTGAACTGTATAAAACATAGTCCTTTGTAACAAGTTCCAGTGTGAACAATATATACATAAAATTCCAAACTATGTTTTGTTTTAGTTTCCTGAATATTAACAGTAGATATTTGTGGACATACTTTTAGGAAGTTACTTACTTATAAAAGTTGCACTATAATATGATTTGATTGGATACATGCGTAAAAACTTTTACACCGTCAGTGTATAGCAATTAAACTCTTTTTTATATTCCAATTCTTCGTCTTCTCCAATTTCTATCTCCGAAATTGCATCTCTAATCGTGCTCTCTCTGTTACGAACGATTTCGTCCTTTCTCCGTTCTCCGATAGATTTCGTGCTTAACTTACTACTATATTTCGATGTAAGGTTTGAAAGAAAAGGGAACATTCTCAACTTGCTGTTGAGTATTGTCATGAGGTAAAATACACACACTATTTCATGTTGCAATCCTAGTGATTTTCGGAATTTAATTCAAATGCACCAAATTTTATTTAGTCTAGGATTTTAGACTTTTGTTTTTCAGTGGTTTTATCATTTTCATGTGTTGTTTGGTCATTTAAGAAGTCAAAATGTTGTGGTGTGAGCATGTTTCTTGCTGCAATTATAAAAGCCATAATGCTACTTTTATTTGTAGCCATCTTTAAGGGTCTTATAATTTGTTGCTTTCACAATCTTAAGTTCTTCATGCAGGTGTATTGTTAAGTTCTTCTTGTTCTTCATGTTATTTATTTGTTAAGCATAATTATGTTTATTTATAATTCAAGTGTACTTTGTGGGGATTGTCTCTACAAGATAATATAAGTTTTGTATTCATTTAATAGTATGTAATGCAAAAGTATGAACTAATCCATATCCATTATATGTTCAAATTAACTAATCCTCGCTTTGTTTGAGTATGAAAGTTTTATTTATCTTTGTCAAACTTATTTTTAGTAACTTTGAGTATAGGGTTTAGTGAGATCATGGAGACATTTTCTAGGATTGTACACTGCTAAGTTATGATTAGAGGTACTGTTCACCTTACATGCCGATGTTGTAGGGTTAAATTTAGCTAGGATTGAATATTATTATGGTATATAATAATTATTTCATCCAGGATTCGAGCACAAATTCTTCTGAATAATTTATCCTAATACTTTAACCAATTGAGTCTATATATTTACATATATCATGTCCATTATTTGAAAGTTTTACTTCTCACTTCTACAATTATACCTTCGTTCCTACAAATAATTTAATATTCCAATTTTACCCTTTTTTCAAGTTGAGGGGAGGTCATTGTATTTTTTCCTAATTTTTATTCTCATTTTTTAACTTTTCCGGATCAAGTGAGCTCACCACCACATCAAATTTACCGGAACACATTAAAGATTTTCGGTGTACCCTATTTTCTCCGGGCATGCCCTATTTAACCGGAAAATATTTTTCTATTGATTCAATTTGGATATATAACTACCGGAACACATACATATTTACCCGGTTTGATTATTACACCGGAAAACATTAACTAATTGATCCAGTTTGTGCATGTTGACTTAAACTTTGACTCATAAATTTTGATTAAATTAACCGGTGTGGCCATACATATAAAGTATTTTTATAAACTCTTCTAATATGTGTTCTGGTTTATATTTGTGAACATTTATTCTCTTTTTTCAACTGAATTGGAACTCTTTAAGTAAAATTGTGAAAATAAAAAGAAGAAAAAAAAAGTTTTAGTTTATATATAAGGGTAAAATGGTAAGTTTATAAAAAATGTATAGGTGAAAGTATAATTGTAGGAATGAGATGTAAAATAAAAATATGTCTATTTATTTTATTTTTTTGGGTAGTGTAAAAACATGTTTATTATTCCTTTCAAAAACAAATGTCCATTATTCTCTCAAAAAAAAAAAAAAAACAAATGTCCATTATTTAATGTCGTCGTTTTTTTTTGTTAATTCTCGAGATCAATTATCAACAAACAATAATTGTAAGATTAACACATGGATTTAGTAACTCAATTCGAAAAATTGATTTTTCCTCTCCTATATATTTTGTGCACTCAAATCTAAATGAATTGTTCATTTGAATTTATACTTCTTAACTCACTGAAATTTACTCCTAAGGCTTTATATATAGCCAAGACAGAAAGAGTAGGGAGATAATTATTTAATTACATTTGAGTAACTTTATTTACTTATTTAATTACATCGCCATTAACTTTATTTACATTTTATTTAATTATTATGTCCGTAACAGATACAACCTTATCTTAATATAATAAAACGAGAGTAACTAGAGGCACCTTAAACCCTAACCCTAATATGAATGGTCTAGATATTGACACGTGGAAAAAAAATTATATTAACGGCTACGATAAAATCTTGAATACTATGCTGCCACGTCAATTAATGAATGTGACACGTCATGTGTTTAAAAACACAATAGATGATGTGTCAATATATGATTGGATGTGTGTATAAAATAATTTTATACAAATCCCTAATTTTGTTATCTACTAATCCCTAATTATATGCTTTCATTTAATCCCTAATTTTGTTATCTACTAATCCCTAATTATATGCTTTCATTTGATTATTGGATATACTCTGTGAAATCTATTTTATTTATACCCTTAAATTATGCATCTTTTACGATAAATAGAAACTTTTTTATTTCTTTCTCCCAAGACCAAGAGTGTCTCTTTCACATTAATTATAGCCTTAAATTATGCATCTATTTTCACGTTTTCGCAACTATTTACATTTGTTTTTATTTAATGCAGATTTGACTTTGGGGTTCTAGAAAGGTATGGATTGTTATAGATATTTTAGGTGTTTAAATTCTGATTATAGTTTGTAGTGTTCCATATTAATTCTCTATTCTTTTTGAATTTGATTTTTATTCCAATATGTATGGATTCCTAAAGGTATGAATTCCATTTTTTTTTTTTGTTTGTAGTGTTTGATATTAATTCTGATTCTTCCATTAAAGAAAAAAAATTGGATTTTATTTTTCTTAAGTTTCATATATTTTATATTGGATGCAGGTTTTGTTTTGTAGTTCTATAAATGTATGTACTCCTATGAATATTTTTAGGTGTTTGAATTCAGATTTTTTTTTGTTTGTTTGTTATGTTCTGTATCAATTTGGTTATTATTTCATGTTTTTTCTTTTGTTGCTTTCATATTTTTAATTTTTTCATGGTCAAAATTTAAGATTTATAAGTATTCAACTTAATTTCATGTTCTTTTCTATTTTTTTAGTTTTGTATTTTTTTTTATCTTTACAGGTAAAATTAGATTCAAAGGCAGAAGATTTGAGCTATTATTAAAATAGATGAGGACGAATTAGGATTTTTAGTTGTAGTTTCTTTTAATATATTGTTATTAGATTTATTTTATGCGTGTATTTATCTTTTTTGTATAATTTTTTATTGGTTTTCTTTCGTTCCTATTTTTATGCATATATTCATATATAATATTTTTATTTTAATTATTTTATTCTTTATATACTCTTTCTTAATTTTTCAGTGAAATTACAATGAAGGATACAAAATATAGAATATTATCCTATATTTATGAATAAATTCATCTATATATTTTTTTTTTGTTCTTATAGTTTATGCGTAGATTCATATATAGTAATTGTTTTATTGTATTAATCATATTTTTTCTATAATTTTTTTTTAGTGAAATTACAAAAATGGATACAAAATTTGGAATATTATCTTATTTTTATGCATAAATTCATTTACAATCTTTAACCTCTTTTTTCATTAAAAAAAATCTTTAACTTTTTTTGTTCCTATTTTTATGCATAGATTTGTATATAATTTTTTTTTTTGTATTTATCTTATTCTTTCTATGTAGTATATTTTTTGTATATTTTATCTGGTGAAATTACAATGAAGATATAAAACTTGGAATATTATTAATAGTGATAAGGACAAATAAGTAAATTTGGTAGTAATCAACTTTATTATATTAAATTAAATAAATAACTTTATCATATTAAAAGTAGATGAAATCAAATGAGTAAAAATAGGTTTCATTTGTCGTGACATACACTAATATCAATCAATATTATTTTCCTTAAAAATAGGATTTAACCTTGAGAAAATAAAATCTATACTTTAAAAATATATCTTAAAAACACTCATAAATAACACTTTTCTTAACAAAACAATAAGGATATACTTGAAAAATATATAACATTTGAATTTGTGCTCTCCTTATTTTACAAGATGTGCGCTCATCAAAAAAATAAAGGCTGGCTTAAAAATAGGTACTATTTGTTGTGGATTAAATTAATAATCATGAAGGATTTATTTTAATTAAAAATTGGTACAAATAATTAGTAATAGATATATATTTCCTTATTAATAGGGTTTGAAAATCACCAACATGGATATACTTTTTTTTATTGTAAGCAATAAAGATATACTTGAAAAATATATAACAACTGAATTTGTGATTTTTTTTTTACAAGATATGTGTCCAATAAAATAAAATAAGTAAATATTGTCTAAAAAATATGTGTTATTTAAGTTCATGTTATACTGAATTTGTGATTTATAATTTTTGGGTCTTGCTAACGGGTGCCCTTAAAACACATATTAAGAATCTAAAAAGTAGAAACATTTTTTTAAAATATCTTTGACCGTGCATCGCACGGGTCAAAGTCTAGTAAAAAATTAAAACTCATAACAAGTTTTAGTTTTGAGTCTCAAATTATATAGAACCACCTCAATTTTTTTTTTCTTCTCTTTTTAGATAATTGAACCACCTCAAATCTTTTGATGGATGTTAAGAATAAAATATTTAATCCAAGTATAAAAAGGAAAAATCAACATGTTCAACTCTTATAAATATGGGATCGTTTTTTCTATTCTTAATTCACCCTTGGCTTTTAGCTTTGGATTCCTTAATTTTTTTTTTTCCTTTAGAAACATAAAAGTCTAAACTTGTGCATTAGTTCTACAAGGTAATTTCTTCACAAAATATACATGTACATATTTGGTTCTACAATTTGGTCTATATGTCATTATTAGTATTACATATTGGTCTTGTTACTTTATACATGAGTTTTGTTTGATTTGTTTTTTTTTTCTATCATGTGAAATATTACCAATAAATTGAACTTGTTTAAATTTATATTTTAAAAAATACTTTATTACAAATTGAACTTCTTTTGACGAGTTTAATTATTTTGTGTTTTTTTTTTTTTGAACTTCTTTTGATGAGTTTAATTATTTTGTGTTTAATTATTTTGTGTGAATTTCTTGCATGGTTAACAACATATACAAAATAAAATTCATTAACCACTTAAATCTATATATATATATATATATATATATGCACATTCAAAATTAAGTACATTACCGTTTGTGTTTCATCTTTTGGAACATTCTCCAAGCCATTTTTCCACACCTGATCAGAAGCAAAGTTCAAATCTATGTTAGTATTAAAAAATTACACTACAAGAAAATTGGAAGATAGCGACAGACCATTTGAGGCAGTGTCACTTGAACCGTCGCCGCTTTTTCTCTACCAGCAGTTATTGCGGCGTTTCTCAACTGCCGCCGCTAACAAGCAACTACCGACAGGCAATCCTCGGCGGTTTTAGTGTGTATCCTCGGTGGTTTCATTTTCACTCTCTCTTATTCTCTATCACGAACTCATGCTCATCACCATCGCATCACTTCATCACCACCACAACCCCTTGTTTTCAAAAAAGAGTGGGCAAAAACAAGCTTCAGGCACTTCTCTTCCCTGCTTGCTCGACCCATTGTTTTCAATTTCAGTTGGTGGTTCTCGATTTCAGGTGATGAAATTTGATTAACCCATTGTTTTCAATCTCAGTGATGAAATTTTGATATGAATTGAGACAAATTTCTATAATTTTTCTAGGTTTTAGGTTTTTGGAATTTTTTGATTTGTTTCTTTCATGTTAAAGTTTGGTTTTTTATGATGCTTGATCTTTAATTCTTCACAATGAGTATGAAAATGAGTATTTTTAATTTGGGGGTTATTTAGTTTTGATTCAAATTCACACCATTCTAAGTTGGCTCTTTCTTGTTTTTCTTCTTCCTTTCATGTTTATGTCTAATAGCTGTAATCATATATTTCAGATTTTTTGTCCACATAGGATTGGAATACATGTTCACATTCTGGATTTGTTTCATGCTATATTTCAGATATTTCATATTTCATGTTTATGTTGTTTCTGATTCGCATATGCTACAAGGGTTGAGTGTTAGCATAGAATATTCTCTTTTAAATTGCGGAGTTTGTGGATCAGGATTTAACTGAACTCTTCAAAACAATAGATACCAATTTCATGCTATCGAATTAGAATGGGATAGGTTACAGCGACAGGCTATTTGAGGCAGTAGGAATTGAACCTTCGTCGCTTTGCCTATCATGACAGAAAGTGTTAGTTAACCTCTCCTCTTGGAATCAAAAGAACCAGCAAAATATTGTTGCGCACACATTGTCCATATCAACTAGTCAGTTAACCTCTCCTCTCTAAAATGCATACACAATTACACACACATGTATACTTTTTTCACTCTTGACACCAAATGAAATGTTCTTGCAGACAAAATGTTGGCCCCAGATTTGAGCAATGCTCAAAAAGTTGAGGTTCTAACCTTGAATCTCCATACTGATAAGTTCATCCTACCAGAATGAATAAAGAAAATGACTAATCTAAAAGTTTTGATAATCACCAATTATAATGGTTTTTCACTTTGCTGAGTTAGAAAATTTTGAAATACTTAGATGTCTACCTAAACTTAGAAGAATCAGATTACAACAGGTATCTGTTCCTTCTCTTTGCAAGTTGAATAATCTGCAAAAATTGTCCCTTTACAATTGCAAAAGGAGACTTGATTTTCAAAGTGACACCGTTTCGATTTCGGAGGTACTTCCAAATCTAGAAGAATTAAGTGTTGATTATTGCAAATATTCACAAACTTAGGCTTAACTTTTGTTTATGTAATTGTATGTATCCAACCTCAAAAGATGATTGACTTGCCTAGTTGGAGCCTTTATTAGTGTTTCTTCTAATCCTATCCGTTGAAAATGGGCACTTGTTTTTGTTTGCTCAAGGGCAGTGTCAGTTTGTTTGATGGTGAAGATTTCAATTTATTAGATTAGAAATCTTTTTATTATTTCTGTATTTTAAGCTTTCTAATTTGAAAACATAACCCAGATTCAACTTTATTTCCCACATTCAGGTTTGCAGGCAGAGTTTCCACCCAATACAAACATCTTATATGTTGATTTACCATCTGCGGAGCTAGTTGGATCGAGTAAGAATGTGGATAATATACCATTACCAGGAATGGTGTTAAATACAAGAAAGCCAATAGTTTATGTAGATCAGTTTGGAAGACAATGTAGGTATGCATTTCCCTTATAAATTCCTCATTTGAATTACGTTAGTTTTCTTGGTTTTATTGAATAAATTGGCATTAACTGAAAATATATTTATCTGAAAAAACTTGTTCCCAATTTTCAAAGTAGGGATGCATGTTTAATCATCATAGCGGTAGATACTATATACAGCAACAATAACTACAGAGTTGGAATTTCTGATTTTGGATAAATGACAACCACAAGCTCAAACTAATTGGTTTCTTTCCTGACTTAAAAATTAAAACCATCCTTACATTCTCATCAATATTTATCTACCATCATTTCATTACTTAGTGTTGTTTGGTTAGGGTAGATGTACAATTTCTTTTCTGTATACTACACAGATTCTCTAAGTGACTTTTTTCGTATGAATGAAATGTTTACACTATCTATATTGCTCATCCCGACCGTTATTGCGGCGTTCACTCCACCGTCGTTGCTAATGAGCAACTACCGACTGGCAAATTGAGGCAGTTGCTACTGAACCTCCGCCACTCTTGTGTATCCCCGACTGTTATTGTGGCGTTCTTTCCACCGCCTTTGTTGTTTGTAAATCGACGGCGGTTTTAGTGTGTATCGCGGCAGTTTTATTGCAGCGTTCTTTCCACCGCCATTCTTATATCTTTTGAGTTTCGTAATTCCATGATTTGAGCAAAAGAACACATGTATACTTTTATCTATCTCAGAAGAAAAAATATATGTAGCAAGAGAAAGAGTATCGTCAAGTGCTAGGTCACTTTTTTTGTTTTGTATTATCAACTCCTCAATTATTCGCTATTAGGAAATCATTTTCTCATATCACTTCTCCCTATATTGTGCATATTTGTTTATTTTTTTAAGGAATCTCGCGTGTATATATCCATATTTCTATTAGAGACAATCAATGGCCAAATTATATAAAAAAAGGTATAGGATTTTTATTCACTCAAAAAGATTTAGTTTGATTTTCGTATTCATTATTTTGGTCTACTATTTCTAAATCCACAATTTTGTTCATTTGGTTTAGTTTTTAAATGTATGACAAACACTTTAGAAAACAAATGAAAAATAAGAGGGTCAAAATCATGAATAAGATCAAATAAAAGGACCAAAACTATATGTAAGTCAACGATTTTTGGATTGTCTACTATCATAATTTCCACATCAGTTCAAAGCTAATAGATCAAGATCGAAGATTGTGGTTTTAAGTTTGTTAATCATCTTTAAAAGCAATATATCTTCGGATCAGAACCGTCCAATCTTGACCAATTAACCTACATTATGAGTTGCTCACAGTGTTGAAATTGACAAATTGTGGACTGTAAATAATCTAAGTTTCTTGGCCAAATTGGTTATTTATATGTCAGTTAGCAGCACTCTGCAACAATACTATGTCATTGCACTTTGCGCTATCTTTATAATTTGATACATAGAAAAGTTGTAGTGGAAGTAGAACAAAACAACTAAACAAGTCTTGTTTTCGATTTGAAAGGGAAAAATCTATGACTCATTCTTTTCCAACAAATTCAAGACCAACACAGTTTACCTGTAACGGAGTTCAAGCTGGTTTTCATTTGTGAAATAACAAGGTATGAATCACTCTCACATACTTCCACTACGACATTTTTATTTCATAATGATCTATGTAGCACCAGACACTTACTTTATTTCATAACCGACCCATGTGACTATTACTTCCATTTTATCAAATTATTACGGTGTCAATGTGTTGGTTTTAGTGTCGTATGTTAGTAGTGCTTTCATAGATGAGAGTGTCTCATTTATTTTATCCCTTCATGTTTTAACATGAGAATGTATGTGGTTTAATGTTGCAGTACTCTCTATTCTTGTGTTAGAGAAAGAGAGCTCACAACAGCATCATTGTGTTTGTATCAAATGATTGAGCCACAAATGGGTTTTGAACCATTGATTTGGTACTGCAAGCCACAACCAAACAGTATTTGGGAAAAAATAGGAGATTGTGCTTTTGGATCTTATACACCTTGTGCAATCAACACTTTTGTTATCTCAACCTCAAATGTGGCTCTTATGTATCTTTGCTTATATAGAATATGGCTTATTACTTTCAATGCCAAAGTTCAAAGGTTATGTTTGAAATCAGATTACTATAATTATATTCTTGGAATGTTTGCTAGTTATTGTGCTTATCAGCCTTTGTTAAGATTGTTCATAGGAAAATGTGATACATGGTCAATGCACAAGCTCTTTCTATTCTAGAAAACTCATGTCTATTAATGAGGATGAGGATAAATTAAGTTTTTGAATATAATTTCTTTTAATATATTATGTTTTTGTTTCTATTTTCCTATTCTTAATTTTTTATTGTAGACATAATCTTCCTTTTTTTTATGTAAGTAGGCCTAATATTTTTTTCTAAGGCCCCGTTTGGCCCGGCTTATTTTCCTCTTTTTTTCTTCTCCTTAAAAATAGTAAAGAAGGAAAAAATTGTGTTTGACTTAATTTTTTTTTTACTTCTTTACTTTATTTCTCTAATACTTTTAAGGAGAAATAGTGTCAAATATAATTTTATTCTTCTTTATTTCGTTTAAGCTAAAATAAAAAGTAAAAAATAAGTCGGGCCAAACGGGGCCTAAGTATTAGGTTCTTCTATTTTTTTTATATAAGTTTTTATATGCATATCTTCTATTGAGTTACTATTTTTATGTGTATTTTTTATCGTGAATTTTATTTCTATTTTTTAAATTAATTTATTTGTTCCTATTTTTATAGTTTGTATTTTTTGTAACTTCCTATTTTTATGTTTTGTATTTGTTTTTTATCTTTAGAGGTAAAATATTGTTGAGCACCGTTTATAAAAAAGGGAAAAGATTAAAAAATAGGGCAAAAACGTTCACTCCTTTCTCTCTGTCTCAGAAACTCGCTGCCTTCTCTCCTCTCACTCAGAGACCGACCGCCGCGTTCGCGCCGCCTGCAGGTAATATCCCCTTCTCTGTCGTCGCCTAATCTCCATTCCTTTCTCTCTTGTTCTGTTTTGATTTTCGTTTTGTTTTTTTTCTCTCTCGACTGTTCTTGTTCTCAACTGATGTTCTCGTTCTGCTCACCTGTTTTGATTTTTTTTTTCTGTTTGGTTTGATATTGGGATTATTTTGTTCTTTTCAAACTGTTTTGTTCTTTATGGGACTGTCTGTTCTGTTTTTGTTTTTGGGATTTTGATTTTTTGGGATTTTTTGGATGTTTGATTGAGAAACAATAAGCTGTGCATCCTTGTTCTGTTTGATTGAGATGTGGTTTGAATTGGAACCTATATTGAATAAGTAATTTGTATAGCCAATTCATTACATTGGATAGGAACCTGTAAATTAACAAGTAGAAAATGTTGTTTATTGGTGGTTCTTGTAGAAAATTCCTTTTTTTTTTTTTAATTCTATAAATGGTGTAATAAGGTTAATAAACTCTATAGCATATCATAAATAATTCAAGACTCCTAATCCTAAACCCTAACCCCTATTTATAGGAATACAAGACTCCTAATCCTAAATAATTCATAATAATAACTAAATAATATGAAAACTAACTCTAGAAGATAATCTAAGATTAGAAACGGATTCTATGAGATAAACTAAGATACTCTAACATTAAATCAAAGTATTCTGAGATATTTTATTCATATATTCTAATGTATATAATTTAATAATTTGCCTTTAGTTTGACTGCTTCCTTCTACTTTTCTTTGAAATGAAAAATCTATGCATGCGAATTTATGATATTAATGAGAGTAGTTACTAGTTAGTTACTATAGGAGGATTCGAAATATTTTGTTGGAGCAGAAGACAGCAGAAAAATATAACACATTGAACAAAATAAATATAATTTAACAAGTAGAAACAAGTATAGTCTTTGACCTTGTACTTGCTTCAGTAACTGGAAGCAGCTGCTGCATGGGCCAAGATTTGATGATGTGCTGCCAAGTATGGCTCTGCTGTTCCATTTTCATATAAAATATTACCTACTGATCAGTTTTATGATTAATTAGTTAGACAACATTTGTGTTTTATACAAGACCCCTCTGCATGTTTATTGTTGTTTATATGAATGGATTAACGAGCCTCTGGTTTGTTTGAGTAGGCAATAACATTGGTGTTTGGGCTGAAATCTTATAAGTTAATATTCTTCAGTGTAAGCTTTGTGGGACAACTTACGATCTTTAGCTGAAATCTTTACTCAATTAGTACCGCAGTCTGCAACTGCTCATTATGTTCACTTCTTTATACTCCATAGGACATAAATAATGTTGTAATTATTATGTATCACAGTACTTTTTTTGCAACTTTTGGGAAAATAAACTTGTGGCTAGCTATTCTTTATTTTGAGGTTCATCTTCCTCTAAAATAATGATCCACCATTATGGAAACTACTATTAGCTGAATATCTATTTCTTTCAGGTGCCAAATTCTCTATTTGTCCTTGCTGGCATCATGTGTGGACAATTTGGTATTCCATTTTGGAATTTTTTCTTGCAACCTTGATTGGAAAAGCAGTTATTGAAGCTCACATACAGGTCTGTATATATTTGGAGTTCTCTGGCCCCTTACCTCCTAATTTATACTTTTATGCCTTTCATTTGCTTTAACTACAAATTTGAACTTATAGACATGTGATTACATACAAGCATACAGCAAAAGATTAATGAGTTGGATAGAGATATGATATATGGATATAATATTATGGCGTCGTTTGATCCTTGTAGCCGACCCTACTTAGTGGGATAAGGTTTGGTCGGGGTATAGTTGTATTACTATTAGTTTTAAAAAGTCTATTAGATTAAGAAATATAGTTATATTTCTTCAGTCTTATTCTCTGACTCGGATACTGACGGTCTAAGACTGAAGAAAATAAATAGTTCAATTATCCAAAGATGAAAGTATCCCGTTTTGATCCTCCGATAATAATTACATTAAAATAGTACTGCTTTGTAAAATTTTGGACATTAGATTAGTCCTTCAATGCCAAGTTTAAAATGTCTTTATATGTATCAAATTGATGGCACTCATAAAATGCGTGTTTACTTCTCATTAGAATAAGAAATCCACTCAACCAAAGAGCTGGCAGTAGATTTGTAAAATTGTTTGATTGATCTTGCATGTTATATTCTTTTTGCAGACAGTATTTATCATCTCAGTTTTGCATCCGTATTGCCTAAATTGATTCCTAATCTAAATGCAATGAAAGAGAAGTATTTGAAAGCACCGCATCCAGTTTCCTTAAATATATATTCAGTTACCAACTAACTACAATGTAACATGCTTTTCAGTATTCAAATGTTGAATTGCTCAGTTCTGCTGAATAAAAGCCTCAGTCTTGTTTATTCAACCGCGCAAATATATTTGAAGAAACAGCAGGAGAGCGAACTAGCTGCATTAACAAAAAAGACAGCTTCAGATACACAATGAAATGACGTTCTGCTTCTGTAGCATTATTATTTTTGTGGTTCCTCCAGCAAGGTCAAAGTTGAAGCTATTCCTGGAGCTCCCATGGAATTATAAAGAAAGACGTTAATTCAAGGAAAGTATATGGGTTTGATTTGTTATAGAAGTTTATGTTTAGCAAGAAGTTGTGCTTCTGCAGCGATTCTGGTGTTTATGCAATTCTTTCGTGCACTTTCTTTTATGAGTTGTATGATTAATGTTTGTTTGTGAAATGTAATTTAAATCTTTAGGTGGTTCCTTTACTTTAGCTTTGGTTGGCAAATATTTATGTGTGTACCAAAAAAAAGTTGAAAAACATTGTGGGGAAAACAAAAAAAATTAAAAAATTTTGGAAAAACTTTTTTTTTTATTTTGTAAATATTTTTTTTTTTGTCAAAAAAAATGATTTTTTTTAATAAAACAAAGCAAATAGCGACGGTTTCAACCGACGCTAAAAGCTCAGAAAAATGTGTAAAATAATTACAAATAGCGACGGTTAGTAGCCGACGCAAAAAGCAGTCCAACCGTTGCTAACTTCCTTGCGGCGGTTATTCCGACGGTTTTCCATAACCGCCGCTGAATGACCTAGCGACGCCGCATTTTGCGACGCTTGAACAACCGCCGCAGCAAGCATTTAGCGACGGTTTGAACCGACGCTAATGCTTAAATTGAACTGCCGCCGTTTTCCTCTTTCCTAGTAGTGTTAGAAGACAAAATTAGAAGAGATGTTGATTTTTTAATATGCAAAGATATGAACAAATTAATAAGCACGTACGTGAGCTTCAATTGCATGGAAAAATAAGAAAATGAGAAGCAGAAGTGCATAGCTGCATGAAGCCATATTGGTTACAAAACGTTAAGATTTTTGAGCTTGAAAACTATGGCTTTGTGCTTTCAAGAGAAGTGATAAATATTATATAAGAGAAGTTAAACTTTTGTTTTATATTTTGAATGCCAAGTGAAACTAATTGGTTGATAATATTAAGCAATAGAATAGAATATATATATATATATATATATAGCATACAAGAGAAGTGATTATAATGTGTCAAATTTGATGATGTGAGCACATGTATGCATGGAAACAAAGAGATTTGCATAGCAAGAAGTGTTATAGTCGTAGACTCAACTCTTTCATTAGCTCACTTAATTAATTTTTCTACAAGTATGTATAAATTTGGATTATTTAACTTTATGGATGGACCCTCAAACCTCATTTTTAGTAAGCTAAAAAATAATGCAACCTAAAATTCCCTAGTATAAACAATATTAGTAAATATTAAGACACTTAGAGAAATTTAAGAATTGAATTGAGAAATGCAATGTAATGTCTTAGCAATTGAGCTAAGCTCACGGGACAAGAAAAAATACCGTAGTTTTTCAAATAGAATGTGTAGATAATTATGTGTTATAGTGAGTTATTTTAAATAACCAACAATAACACCATTCTTAGTATGCTAATATGCATCATGCATGTGTTGTTTTTTGGGCTCTTTGATTTACTTTTTGTACATCATTTTGCTTTATTAATATATTTGAACTTAAAAACAAAATCACACCATTCATCACTTCACCATATGCTAAAAACAAACCACATCAAATATAATTTAAATAACAAAAATTCCCAAATTTCTGCATATGAAACCACAATTCATAGATATATTGATAATTTCCTCTCATTGTTGCTTGATACCACAAATAGATATCATAGCCTTGGTGAACCATCATGATCACTACCATTTTAGCAATTCTATATATAATTGATACTTACAACTACAAACTTCAGAACCCAATAAATTGGCTTAAATCCAAATATATGCACGTTAAGAATTTTTTTTAGTGCCCACTCTATATTTGATTAGATCTATTAATTATGGAGTAAACAACTATTAGGTTCATAAATTTTGTTCAAAGCGAAGAAAAAATAAAATAAATATATCATTCAATTTCAACTTCATTGTATTGGTTCTTTGATAAAAATAAAATTCATTGTATTCGTTTTTTTCTTTTTTGGGTATAAAATTCCTTGTATTGGTTTATTGCCTATTGGCTAATTCACTTTTGTAAATGAGGATTAGTTTGGCTTTTCTCTATGATTTGTATTTTGATAAGAGCTTCAAATTTTAGACTTGTGTTCAAATTTTTGAGTTTGAAAACTATATATGTCTTTGTAAGCAAGATAAGTGATTAATTATATAAGAGATGAGAAGTGGAACCAATTGGGTTGAAAACTATATTTCTTTGTGGATACAAGAGAAGTGAATATATATAGCATAAAAATCAATTCAAAATTACGTACTACTAATCCTTGTACAAAAAAATTAAATTACTTCTAATCCTATAGCATATTACTAATATATTTAATAGTAAAATGAAATTTTTATTAAAGTTGTGATGTGATAGCTAACTAAATCCATAGGTGAGGGTGAATAAAACAAACATATATAGACACCACCACCATTACAAGAATGTTGTCAATTTTGCACAATATTAAGATTTGGGATAATGGAAATTAAAAGAAGAAAAATGAACACAAAGTAGAAACATTTAGTTCTATACATTTTAGCTGTAAGCTAGTATTACATAGTCTTATTTGGATTTAGTCATTTTAATAAAAATGAACCATCTATTCTATAATTCTACTATTTCCATATATTGACAACGAATAAAAATATGAAATTATTATAATTCTTCCAACTCCTTTTTTTTATATGAATTAATTACTTTCATTTTTTTAACGACAAATGTATTATTAATAATAATCAGGTCTCTGCACAAGACGAGCAGAGACCCGTAAATGAGAAACTGCAATACAAAGGCGCCGTATATATCCTATAGTTTTAATTTAATTAGTTCACGTCAGCAATGGTGGGGACTACTAGTGTATCAATTTGTGATAATGAAGAAAAAAAAAGGTGCACCATTAAAAGAAAAAAAAGGTGTCATCCATTTTCCAAACCCAAAATTGTGACCATAACAAGCTTGATCAATTTTGGGTTCGGTCTTTAGTGCTTAAAGTTCTTCACAAATGGAAAATATATGTATCATGTATGTTTCACTTTTTGATAATGTGATATTGAACATTAAAGATCAAATACAGGTTGGCTATATAGGTTGGCTATATAGGTTGTTACTATTTTAGAATAATATACAATTAAATTTTTTTAAATATGTAAAGAAAATTACTCTAATATTAAAAGACACTTGTAGATTATTTTTGAATATACAATGAAAATTATTTTAAACTAATATTTGTAAATGTAAAGACACTTAGTTAGAGATTCCTTAGAGATCAAAGACACATCAAATTTTGATTTGCTTTTTTCTTTGGTTTATGGGTTATTACTAATTTTTGTTTAAAGTCACTTGTACACTGTTTAATATGGTAGAAGAAGCTAGGTTTAAGGTTTCCATGAAATTGTAAATGCAGTAAGTTTAGGAGAATTAATCTATGAATTGAATTGAGAAATGTGGTTTCACTTGATTCCTTGAACAACTAATTAAGAACTCAATAGCTTGGAGTTCCATACTAATTAACATACGTACTCACACAATTAACATGGAAAAATCAAATGATGCTTGATTATCTTATTTGGTTTTAATATACTTCTATGATGGATTAGACATATATTAGTCTATAAAAAAAATTAAATTTTCAATTAAAAAAAAAAAAGTCTATAAAAAAAGTTGGCTATTGGTTTTTTCCATATTGATTGTGTGAGGATCAAAATTTTGTACCATTAAAAGAAAATAACATTTAGATGATAGGATTTTAGCTTCAACAAGTTTCTCCCTTATGAGACATGAGTTATGTGTCACAATTTATTCCTTATCCAAACATAAGCACGTTATATTGATTTCCCATTAATAATTTAGTACTAGAATATGTTTAGAAAGAGACGAATAAATACATCTTAATTGTATAATTTTTATTATTAAGAGACGAATAATATATTCAAAATTTCTCTATATTGTTCTAAAATCTTTTTTTTTAATCATAAAATCATTTTTATATTTCGCCAAAATTTCTCTTGTAAATAGAACTAGAACAAATGTGAATATATAGTAACTCCTCACGTCATTTTTGTGTATTAATTCTACATAGTTTTTCCCTTAAATACATGTATATGTTTTGGTCTTTGATGATGTGACATTATCATTTTTTTTGGTACAAATAAGAAACTATCATTTACTATTTGGTTATACTTTTATTTAAATGTCACTATTTTTTTTCTTCAAATTGGCTGCATAGGTTGCTAGTTTGCTACTAATTTTAGAATATACAATGAAGTCTTATAAAATATTGAGCTGTAAATCATTATAACATAGTCTTGTACAATAAAATTTATAGCTGTACAATATTTAAATATAGAATATCGATCCTTGAAACCATTTTTTTGTTGTTGTTGTTGTTAAGAAAATTCAGGAAATTTTTTTTGAATTTGGAGAAGTACTGTACAACTTAAAATTCCTTGAGAAATGTTTTATTGTGAATTATAATATATTTAGCTTCACTTGATTTTCTTTTTTATTTCCATACAAAAAATAAACCACAATCATGAATTTTTTTTTTTGACCAAGACAATCATGAGATATTGATTTTTTTTTTACCAAAAGTTATGGTATAATTTTTATTATTAAAACAAAATATATATGAGTTGCATATTACATGACAATATAAATTAAATTAGGGACCAATTGTTAATAATATGTGAAATTTAAAGTGGTATATATTACTGTTAGAGTGCTACAAATTAACTTCAACAAGATTTTCCATATATGAGATGTGAATTATGTGCGACACTTTATCCTAAACCCAATAGATTAGCTTTAATCCAATTACAAGCACGTAAATTTATTTCACATTAAGAAATGTTGTTCTAGCTAGAATTTTTTAGATGCATTAATTTTTGTGTAAACATTAGGTTCATAATTTTTTTAGATCTATAATATAAAGTAATCACTAATTGTATATCTTATCAAAATTACTAATTCTATATCTTAACCAAAAAATTAAACTTGGAAGAAGTAAAAAAAGACTAAACTTCTATTTATGCCAAAATAAAAATGTTTCTACCAAAATTTGCTTTAATCATAACTTACTACAAATGTAAAGGATAAAATATCATTTTATCCAAGTCTTAAAGCTTCCCATAAGCTAGAAAAGGAAAATATATGTTAACTTGTTTTCCTTAAAAACATAAAAGTTCCAAACTAGTATATTTTTTTGATAGCACTCTTTCATTATGTTATTCATTAGAGATCAAATACACATTTGTAAGTTTTAATTTGCTTCTACTTTAGATGTCATTATTTTCTTATACATAGGTTCTGCTAATTTTAGAATATACAATGACTTGTGTCAAAAAAAAAAAGAATATACAATGAGTTTATTTTTATAATGAAGAATGTTTAAAATAGTAATTATGTCTTAATTAAACAAATTAAATAATTATTAACTTTTAAACAAAGATAACGCACAATTTCGCATACAAAATTTCTATCATTAGTACAAACTATCAAGTGTCCTAAGAGAAAATATTAGCATTTCCCAACAAATAAAAACCCTTAAAATATGTGGCTTCACTTGTTGATCGCCTTATTATTTCTATCCTAAATTATGTAGTCTAATTTCAAATAGAATGTGTAGATTAATGTGTTATAGTGAGTTATTTTAAATAATAGTGAGTTATGTAAAATGACCAACAATAAACTCTATAAAAAAAAAAAAAACCAGCAATAACACATTCTCTATACTATGGTGACTTGGTAGTGTTGTTTGGCCTCTCTTTGCTTGTTTAGAGACTTGTTTTTTGGGTTTTTTGATGTAAAAAAAAATCACACCATTCATCAATTCACCATATGCAAAAAAAAAAAAAATCACATCAAATATAATTCAAATAACAAAAACTCCCAAATTTCTTCACATTAAACCACAATTCACTACCATTTTAGCCTCTCATTGTTGCTTGATACCACAAATATATCAACCGTTGATAATTTGTCCTTTTTCCTCTCATTGTTGCTTGATACCACAAATAAATCATAGCCTTGGTGAACCATCACTATTCACTACCATTTTAGCCATTCTATATATAATTTGAAATTCCTGGCACGCTATGCATAATGTGTTACACGATGCTCTAAGCACTGTGACAGATCTAGCACGAAATAATGCCAAGCAAATAAAAGAAAACAAATAAAGAAGACAGAGTGTTTGTTAACCCAGTTCGGCGCAAACAGCAACCTACGTCTGGGGGATACCAATCCAGGAAGGAATATCACTATAATAGCTCTAGTTCTAAGTTCTCAGCAAACGCTCCGTTTACAACTTACTAGACGCCGACCCGTGCGTTGCACGAATTTTGTATAGTGTCAAATATACAATTTAAATTGTTATAATAAAAATTGCAAGTAAAAAAAATAAAATGAAATCAAAATATAAATATAGTGAAATTGAAAGTGGTCGGTACAAATGGAACTACAAAAAATATTTAACATCATTAAAGCAATACTAAAATTATATGAAAAAATGAAGGAAAAAAAAGAAGTCAAATATGTGAAATATAAACGAAGCCAATTGATAGAGAGAACTAATCAGTCATGGCATTCAAAATAATTAGTAATAATATGATTACATATAATAAATAATAAAATTACAGGGAAATCATATGAAATAGTCTAACGGTTGATAATATACCAACCAACTACTAAATATTATGCACAGGTAAAATTCACTATGCAAACCTATTATTATAACTCCAATACCTCAAGTACAAACCAATCAGTTCTAAGGTTGAGTCTAAAACAATTCTCCTCTCCTAGTACGCATATTGATATGATGTAGAGAAGAATATATTGAAAATTAAAACTTATGTAGCCATAAACTATATAACTATATCGATCACTTTATCCTCCACTCTTCCGGCCACAATTGGAAAGATTTGAGTGCATGGTAGCATGATGGACATAACTGCATTGACCGATTTCAATATTCACATCTTAATTTATGCTTGAAATCTATTCAATAAAAAATGATATTAAGGATTGATATTCACAAAAGATACATCAGATTTGAGAGAATAAATTTTATAAACACATAAGCAGTGCTTGCAATATTAAACATAAACAGATTGAAAAATATTGTAAAGAATTGGCTACAATATTTTACCCGAGATCATTGACAAAACATCTAGACAGTTTTCCTTTGGGCTGCATATCAAACATAAATGCATATAAAAACAGAACATACATTGAAAAGGAAAACGCTCAATGTTAAAAATAAGATTTTCATTTTCTCCAATTTTTTAAAAATCAGGCTCTATGTCATCTATCAATTTTGTCAGACATATATAGTCTATTAACTGTTATACAATAACAGTTAATACATCATATATGAAGAAAACAAAACCAACATGTGACAAATACAAACTGCCAGCTCAAACATAAATTGTAAATTTGTATCAAGAAACAAAGCACATTCAAACCAAATCAAAGAGCAGCTGGAACATATGGAGATAGATCTGAACCCAGGGGCAAAAACAATGATGCTCCACTATGTAGAAGGTGCAGTACCATAACACCAGAAAATTCTGCTGCACAACAGCAATCCACAGGCTGAAAACACACATAAAAGCATAGCAAATATCCAACAAACCAGCTCCAAATTATGCAGAAATGAAACATATTGATAGGTATAATTTCTTCTTCCTATTCAAAATTAAATTAAAAAAAATAAGAATCTAATCTAAAACAACAAAAGAGACAATAAAAAGGGAAACAATAAACTATGCAAACTAAAAAAGGAACAAAATGAAGAAATAAGCAAAAAAAACTCAAACCAATTTCGGGGATTGAATAAAAATGTAAACTTATCACTAATATCAACCAAACCAATTTTTGAATTAGCATTTCTAAGAGAATAAAAAAGGAAGCCATAAAAAATTTAACTAAGAAAAAATCATCAACACACAAAGAATTTGTAGAATCAACTTTACCTCTCATTTAGATGGATTCAACCGGTCATGTTTGCTGCATTAAAAATTGTTATGAAGACACCAAATAAGAGAGGAGGGGAAAGGTTCTGACAATGAACCCTTTTCCGTCGAATCAATTCATGCAAATCAACTTTCTCAACCGTGGAAGAATCTGAAGACGATGATGAACGAATTTAATATATAGAATGAATGAACTTCCTCTAATTATGCTACATCATATCAGATTCAATCCCTCCCGCAGAGAACAACCACCAGTTGACAACAAAACAAAGTCGGCAGAGGTTGGTGTCGGAAGTACCGTGAATTGAAGGTAGAAGACATGTCATTAGAGAGAAGGGGGACAAACAAAATTACACAGAAAAAATAAAGAGAGAGGAGATCGCAGAAGAAAAGAAAAATAGAACGCAGAGAAAGAGAAAGAAAGCGATAGTGAAAGATGAAAGAGAAATAGCCAAAAAAAAGATGAAAGAGAAAAGCCTAATTTTTAGGTAAATAAACTCTATAGTTGCTATTAGATAGGAAGTGAAAAGTTAAGTGCATCTTTTATTCCCCATGTAAACATAAGACCAATGCCTTTTCTTTTTCAGTTTTCCAAACTCTGCTAATAATAACAATAAGTAGGGTTGAAAATGAGTCGAGCTGAGTCGAACGCATCTGAGCTCGACTCGACTTGATAGAAATTGGTTCAACTCGAAACTCGGCTCGAGTTTGATACGAATTATTTTTTCAGCTCGAGTTCGGCTCGTTCAAAGTTCACGAACAGTTCGGTTCGGCTCATTAGGTTCAACTCGTTAAGTCAAATCACATTATTTTAAAATCATTTTTTTGTCAAAATTTTAAATTTTGATCTTTAACCTTTTAAACTATTTTTTTAAAAGAAAAAAACAAATATTAAAATAAAGGAAAGGTAATGAAAAATTAAAAGTCTTTTGAGAAGAAAGAGAGAATTTAAAGGAGTAATTTTTTTCTCGTAAAGGCAGAATGAGTAATATCCGTACATGAGAAACTGAAAAGTTCATTGATATATCAAGTTAAAATGATTTGGAAAGTTTATATATATATATATAGATATATATATATATATATATATATATATATATATATATATATATATATATATATATATAACCGAGCTAGTTCATAAGTCGAACTATATATAGTTTATGTTCAGCTCATATATTTAACGAACTTATTTTTTGACTCAAGTTCAGCTCATTTGGTTCACGAACCAAGTTCACGAGTCAATTATCGAATCGAGCTTCAAACTATTCACGAGTTGGCTCGGGTCATTGTCAGCCCTAACAATAAGAGATGTATTTGAAATTCAAATTTGAATATGCAGTAAATGAGGAGTAGTTGGGGTGGTAATTAATATAGAGATTAGGAGGGAAAAAATTAGAGTTAAGTGAAGGTTGATTAGGGTTTATATTAGGCATCATTACTTAACTTTTATAATAATTATAATTAAGATAAGATTAAGATTAAGATTAAGATTAAGATAAGATTAAGATTAAGATTAAGATAAGATTAAGATTAAGATTAAGATAAGATAAGATTAAGATTAAGATAAGATTAAGATTAAGATTAAGATTAAGATAAAGATAAGATTAAGATTAAGATAAGATTAAGATAAGATTAAGATTAAGATTAAGATAAGATTAAGATAAGATAAGATAAGATTAAGATTAAGATTAAGATTAAGATTAAGATAAGATAAGATAAGATAAGATAAGATTAAGATAAGATAACCTAGGCACTACCAATGACTCTTCAACCTAGGAACTCCTAGATCAGAGATCCCATCTCACTCCCTTACAACCTTACAAACAGTAAGGATTTCAATAACACAAATACAAAAATGTTTTTGGAGACACACTCCTAAAACTACACACCCGTACCTAGAGCTGTAAAAATGGGCCGGGCTATCGGGCCGGCCCAGTAGCCCTATAGTTTTATACGGGCCGGGCCGGGCTGGGCTTCCCAAAAAATGTTATTGGGCCTTATTGGGCTGGGCTGTCGGGCCTATGGGCCATCATGGGCTGGGCCAGCGGGCTTTTGGGCCGGCCCAATAAAGAATTAAAAAAAAATTCTAAAAAAAAAATTTACCTAAAAATAAGGAATTTTAGTTAGTATAAAATCTTTAGATAAAGTAAGTAACAAAAGATGAGATTTGTTTTTTTTTTAAGGAAAAAGATGAGATTTTGTTAGTTAGGAGATAATTATTAAACCAAATTTGTTATGATTATCTTTATTTAAAAAAAAATAACAACTTAATCATTCATTATAAATAGAGAAGTATAAGAAGGAAATTATAAGTTTTATCTTATCTAAAGCACAAAGATATAGATTATAGTGCTACTATTCTCAACAAGGTATATGTCTTCTACTACTTTTCATCTAACTAGTTTCTTGCTCAATAATGGTATTTGTATGTCTATATGTCAATTTATATGTCTCGAATATTTTATAACTGTATGTTTTATTTTTAACTTTGTTTTAGTAGGTTTCTTAGAAGACATATTCAATATATACCGCAATATTGAAAATCTCGCAAGTATAATCAGCCAAATAATTGGCTTCAAACTTGGTTAACAAGGGAGAGAATCATTAGAGCTCTAGAGGTAAGGTAATGTATTAATACTTAGTGGTTCGGTTCATTCAGGGACGAACCCAAAAATTTTGAGAAGTGGGGGCAATATGTATATTATACTATAGTCTATAATATAAGTAAAAATTAGTCAATTTTTTAAAGAGGGGCACATGTTAGTGAACTCAATATAGAAAAATCATCTTAAGAGATGTGTATTTAATTTTTTAAAAGTCTTTTTTTTTTTCAATGTCAAATTTCTACTTTTGTGTTCTTAACACGTGAAAACCTTTTTTAAGGGTCATATGCTAACTAGTATCCTATTTGATACTTAAAAAACTTAAGAGACCTATCTGATGCTTAAAAAATTTAAAGGACCTATCTGATACTTATAAAATTTAAAGGATCTATTTGATACAAACGTAAAATTTAAGGATACCAAAAGAAGGAATTTTTGTATTAAAAAAAACATTATTTATATTTTCAAAAAGTAGATTACACATTCTAATCCTTTCATACTTTATTATAAGAGTTTTAAGTCTGTGTTGATTGCTTCGTTATGTGAACAGTATGAGCTACATAAAATTTGACCATCTTATCTTATATACATAATGTTATAATTATATGTCCAATGTAAATTGACCATGATTTATATATGTTTGATATAGTGATATTGTCATGTTCGGTTGAGTGTATTATAAGCCAACAAGATAGAAAGAAACAAACATGACACTTGATTTATATATGTTAGATATTGTCATCTTATATAGTTATATACCTCCTTAACATTTGATTGCCTCTTGTTTCTTTCTTGTGTATAACTTATAAGTACTTCTTGTGCTTATCTTTTATAATATAATTTAAATGCTCAATTTAATTTTAATGTGTTTGTACTTTGTAATGTAGTCATGGAAGATGTTGATCCAATTTTGCAAACTATTAATGAAGATGGTGATTTGGTAATGTCACAATCTCCTCCGGCTGCTAATACGAAAAATGTTATTGAGGGAGACACTGTTGAAAAAAATACTAATAACAAAAGGGTAAGGAGATCTAATGTTTGGAAACATTTTACAAAGATTGGTAAAGTTGATGGGGGGCAAAAATGTACATGTAATGGTTGTAGGGGTATGTTTTCATGTGGTGGAAGCACTTCTCACTTAAAGCGTCATATAAAGCTGTGTCATAAAATTCCAAACAGTGATGATGAGGAACTCATGTTGGATGATGAAGAAACATTATTGAAGAAGTGGCAATTTGATGATAAGGCTTACAGAGATTCACTTGCTAGAAGCATTATACGACATGATCTTCCATTTAGCTACGCCGAGTATGATGCAGTTTTGGCTACAAACAAGATATTGAATCCTGATTTTGTTCCCATTTGTAGAAACACTGCAAAAACCGATTGCATGCTTGTGTTTTCAAGTGAAAAGGAAAGGCTAAAGAGTGTGTTAGCATCCATTCCAGGTAGAGTTTGTCTAACTTCTGATGTATGGACAGCTGTAACAACACAAGGTTATATGACTGTCACTGCTCATTATGTTGATCAAGATTGGAAGTTAAATAGTAAATTGCTTTCATTTTGTCACTTGGATAATGCACATACAGGGGTCGAATTATCTGGAAAATTGTTTGGTGCTCTTAAGGATTGGGGAATAGATCGTAAAATATTTTCACTCACATTGGACAATGCCTCTTCAAATGATAACATGATAAAAAAATTGAAACAGAGGCTTAATTTGCAAGATGCGTTGTTATGTAAAGGTAAATATTTTCATGTCCGTTGTTGCGCCCACATCTTGAATCTCATTGTTCAAGATGGTTTGAAGGCGGCGGGTGATGCTTTGCATAAAATTCGAGAGAGTGTCAAATATGTGAAGGCCTCAGAGGGGAGATTGAGGGAGTTTAGAAAATGCATCCAAGAAGTGCATCTAGATAATGTAGAAGGTGGATTCTTAAGGTTGGATGTTTGCACTAGATGGAATGCCACATATATGATGCTTGAAAGTGCTATTAGGTATCGACCTGCATTCATTAGCTTGAGCGATAATGATAAGAACTACACGATTTGTCCAAGCACTGAGGAGTGGGAAAGAGCACAAACTATTTGTAATATCTTGGCTCCATTTTATAATATTACATGCTTAATTTCTGGGTCATCTTACACAACTTCAAACTTATACTTCATGCAAGTTGCATTTATAGAGATGGCTTTGAATAAAAATTTGAATAGTGAAGATGAAGTGATCAAAGATATGACCAAGAGGATGAAGGATAAGTTTGACAAGTATTGGAGTGAATATTCGGTTACTCTTTCACTTGGAAATGTTCTTGATCCAACATCAAAGTTAGAATTTTTGAAGTTTTGCTTTAAGAAACTTTACCCAAATAATTATGAAGACAAGATAAAAAAAGTGAAGGATGGTTTGCATGATCTCTTTGATGAATATAAAAAAGACATGGTTCCAACAAGCTCATCTTTAGATAGTTCATCAAGAAACACTCAATCTCACTCAGTTGGTCAATCATTGAAGAATACATCGTTTTTTAAGGTAAGATTTATAAATTGTTTCAAATTTTTATGAAAGTACTTATAGTTATTTCTATTGATGTAAGTCAAATAATAAAAGTTTAAATAATAGTGCATGTGCTAATTCTTTAATTAAAGTCTAAGTAGTAGTAAATGTGTCAAATAATTATTGTGTTGCTGTCATTAATATGTTAATATGGTCCCCTTAGAAAAGTTAAAATAAGGTAATATAAGTTAATTCCACTGTTATACTTATTTCTATTGTTGTTGTCAAATAATTGTTGTGTTTCCCTCTTAGTACTGCTTGCATTTATTTGTTTGCATGAATGGGGCTGATTATATTCTATTCAAGCTTAATTTAAATAGTTTTTGTTTGTCGAATTCTAGGAATACCGTCAAGAAATGATACAAAAAATGTCAAATGATGGTAAGTCTGAACTTGAAATATACTTGGATGAAAAATGTCTTCCGAATGATGATGTGGATATTCTTCAATATTGGAAGTTAAATAGTGTTCGATTTCCTCAACTTGCAATAATGGCGTGTGACATTTTAAGCATTCCAATCACAACAGTGGCTTCTGAATCTTCTTTTAGTATCGGAGGTCGTATCTTAAATAAGTATAGAAATTGCTTACTCCCAGAAACTGTGCAAGCTCTTATTTGTACACGTAATTGGTTGCATGATTTTAAAGAAATCGGACCTTCTGGTAAGTTTAATTAATAATCCTTTTGTTTTATTTGCAATTTGAATTTGCTTTTTAGTTGATGACTTATCAAATTATCGTGTATTATGAATTGCAGATATACCTGAAGTAGAGGAGATACAATTGTATGAAAAATCAAGTGGTCAAGATCAAGAAGAGACTTAGGCCGAGAAGTTACCTAATTTATAATTTACTTTTTTTTATAATTTATAATTTAATTTATGTATTTTGAATGATTATGTTAAAAGTTTAGTGTCTGATGTAAGCTTGAAATTTATTAACTTTGAGGATGCACTTTATGAATCATCATCCACAGATCTCTCGACTTTTGCGTGGATATTTTGAAGTATTTATTATTTCATGAAATCATGACACTCACTTTTTTATGGATATTAATTTTTGTGCGATGCATATGTAGTTTTATTGTCCATTGATTTTTTTTTTTATAAAAAATTTGTCAATATTTTATAAAAAAAAAATATTAAAAAATTTGTCGGGCCTGGGCCGGCCCATCGGCCCATATATATTGGGCTGGGCTAAGCGGGTCGGGCCTTGGGCCTTAATGGGCCGGGCCACTTGAGCCCAATAGATGTCTTGGCCCTATGGGCCCGGGCCGGGCCGGGCTGGGCTGGCCCATTTGACAGCTCTACCCGTACCTAAAGGCTTAGAGTGTTATAACCACCAAAAGTCCTTACTCCGTACTTCAAAGCTTAGGAGAGGATTACACAAATTACAACTCAAAAACACTAAGTCCTAAGCTTGCATCAATGAGACACAAGAAAGGCTCACAAAACAAACATACACGCAAAACCTAATTTCTTAGACAAAAACAAGACGGCGTGAACAACTGAACTGAATTAGGGTTTGCATCTTCCTTAAATACTTCAGCCAATTCTTCCTTGATTCAGAAATCGCATGGGCTTGATTTGTTTGACCTAAGCAATAACTCCACATTAATTAAAATAGATTCTCTACAAAAATACTCATCAAGGAGATTCTCTTCAGAAATATTCTTGACAAGGATCTGAAGCATTAAATAATGATCCTCATAATTAGCCTGATTAAAAGCGCCATGCAAGATCCATGAGAGAGAAACCAAACATTCCATAAATAGAACATGTCACGAATACTCCTCGTGAGATGATACAATGCTTGAGGCATCATATCGCACATCCTGCTACAAGGTTTATTTTACCAAAAATGCAACCAATACCAAAGACTCAACAAACTCCCCTTTTGGCAAATTTTTGGCAAAAACAAATTATGACCATACAGATACTACTTAAACAGATATTTCAACTACATTTCTTTTTCTCAACATAAACACACAAGCATAAAGATCAATAGTAGATATCCTTCAAAACAGTTTCTATACTACTCCTTCATGGAGAACAGTAGAAAAGAATAAGATGTATCTTTCAAGATTATCAGAGAGGCATACAACACCGGAACACAAAACAACTACTTCACCTTAAATGGTCAGGAAAATAAACACTGATAGGATGTCGAATAGAATGCTTCAACATTTCACAAAGCATCTCCCCCTGCACACATGCATAGGATGTTGGAACATTGTATCCAACATTTCCCCCTGCATAACACAAATCAGCTCCCCCTCAACACCTGCATGTATCAGGGCACACACAACCACACAACTACATGCTACTACATACTCCATACAAGCTACACTACTAGCTACACTACTGACATATCATAACCAGAGCATAGCAGGGCAGATAGCCAACAGACTAATTAAAACATAACCAAATTTTACTCCCCCTTTTTGCCACAAATTTGACAAAACATTATGCATGAATAGAGTACCAAACCAGTAGGCACGCTAGGTGCACAACTATCCAGCACAAGGCTAAGAATCGGAATAGTAACAGCAAATCGGATGTCAGTCAAGGCAAGGCCACAGATGTTGAGACATCTGGCACAACATTCGACTCATGTGGAGTTTCCTTGACCGAACTAATAACAGTATCAACAACCTTGGTAGGTGACATATTGGAATATTCAACAGCAACATTCAAACTAGGTTGTCCTAGAGTTTCATCAGATTTAGGCTTTACTAGTGGCCTAGTTTCAGTACCAAAAGGGACATAAATCGAGGCAGAGGGAGACTCACTTACATGCATAAATGTTCCTTTCTTCATAGTAGAAGCTTTATTCTTCTTTGCGGTAATCACTGGAACAGTAGTAATGGGAGTTTCCTTGGCGATTAAGGCAGAGGTGTCATCTTTGGGTTTCCATTCCTTCTTCACATTTATCACTTCAGGTGCAGGCTTTGCTTGCTGATACTGATCGGGATACCCATGCAGCTTGAAACAGAAAGGCCTTATATGTCCCTTCTTACCACAATGGTGACACACCCACCTTCGATATCTCCTCTGACTTTTAGGTCTTTGGTGCACATGGGGTTTTGAATCAGACTCAAAATTTGGAACGGGGTAGGTTCTAGGATGTTGAGTATGATGCTTCAACATCATGTTTCCAGTGTAAGGATCAAAAGCTCCTTCAGCGGGCATAAACTTGGTTTCCTGATTTTGTTGATGCTGGTTAAGACTTGTGTAGTTGTACCCAACTGACCTTGCATTTCCACTTGGTACACCATCCAGGATTTTCTCAAGAAAATCGGTTCCTGGGTTCAGCTGGCTCACTCGTTTCCTTAATTCATCCATTTGAGCATTAACTTGACTAACTTCATCCTGAGCTTCTGACGTTTTTTCAACCTGTTTGTTTACTTCATCTTGGAGTTTGTTAATCGTCTTTTTCTGCTTCTCAAGAATTCTACACATATCTTCATACCTTGTGAGTAGTTCTTTGTAGGTGGCAGCTAGCTCATCAAAAGTTATATCTTCATCACAAGAATCTTCATCAGATTCATATCTACCAGTGAATGCTGCAATATGCTCAACAATTTCATCATCAGGTTCACCTTTTCTCTGAACATTACTGTTTTTACTGATGTTGAATGACATGTTCTCAACATTTGGTATTGGTTTCCTATCCATCTTTTGCAACACCTTATTAAATTGCTTCCCAAGATCTATAATAGCATTAGAAATTCCTTTATTCGTCTCCATGTCACATTGAATCACATTATCATCATCAGTGTTGGAAATAGCCGTTATGCTTTTGTTTTTCATTTCAGATCTTTCATTTATAGATAATTCAAAGGCTTGAAGTGATCCAATAAGCTCATCCACTTTCATGCTTGAGATATCTTGAGCTTCTTCAATGGCTGTAACTTTCATGTCGAATTTCCTAGGTAGAGACCTGAGAATTTTTCTCACAAGCTTTTCTTCAGGGATAGTGAATCAAATGAGTTGGCAAAATCAATCACGTTCATATGAAAATCATGTACACTTTCATCTTCCTTCATTCTGAGGTTCTCAAACTTATTGGTTAGAAGTTGGAGCCTTGCCATCTTTACCTTGGGTGTCCCTTCATGAGTGGTCTTGAGAATTTCCCAAGCATCTTTTGTTGGAACAAAGTGGGTCTGACATGAACCTCTAGAATTTTAAGTGGTTTTGATGATAACAAAGTATTAAAATTACAATTGGTATTACTAATGATTATTCTAGTGTGCAGAATTATAAGTTAAAATTCATTCAGAAGCACTATGAATAACAAGAGAGAAGCCAAGCTATGGAGCTCTGAAAGCGTATAGCTGTTCATCAGAAGCTTAAATTTTGCATGCTGAAGAAAGTGACTCTGAGGATAAAACAAGGCTCTGAAGGACTCAGAAGCTAAAAGACCTCAAGAAGCTATGTCAACAGCATCTAAAGCAAAGGAATTTACGTCACTCAAGAACTGACAGAACCAGAACCAATGATTGAAGAATAATCTACTTCAAGGCTCTGGCACATCCACAGGAAGGAATATTCGTTGGTACAGCGTTAATCTTATCCATAAGTGGAGCGCATTTGAGGATTGTACTATCGTACTATTATTACTCAAAATGGATGAGTGATAATTTGAAATGCAAGGTAGTGGAATTGGATTTCTTTGCTAAAGAAGGCAATCTACAGCTAGCAAATGTACGAGTAAATTCCAGCTGGCACCTTATCTCTCTACAACGGTCATCATCTTCCTTCAAGTATAAATAGAAGACTCAAATGGAAGAAATACCTACCGTTCTACTGCACTATTACTGCGTTTAAGGCTCTGAAGCATTCTGACATTATTGTTCTATCTGTCATTCAAAGTCTTAAAGCAATTTGCGTTGTATTTTGTAAATACCTCTGATAGTATATCAAGTGTTCCTTAACATTCATTCTTATTCTTAAGTTTGTTTGAGAAGTCTCTTGTTAAATTTAACTTGAGCATTTGAGAAGTCTCTTGTTAAGTTTAACTTGAGCATTTGAGAAGTCTCTTGCAAGTGTGCTTGAGCAATTTGTAATCTTAAGTAGATTATAGTGAAAATCTCTTGTTGGTAACAAGGGGACTGGAGTACTCTCGATTTGTGAGAGGAACCAGGATAAATTTTGTGTCTTTCTCTCTTTCTCTCAGCACCCGTTTATTTTGTGTTTATATCCGCTGCAAAATCAGTTTTATTTCGAAAAAGTTTTAATTCTCTAAACACAATTCAACCCCCCCTTCTTGTGTTTTTCCACCTTCAATTGGTATCAGGAGCTAGGTCTGTTGCCTAACTCACCTCACAGTGAAACAGTAAAGATCCAGGAGGAAAAACATGTCTGCTGAGAAGAATCTCACTGAAGTTCCTTTTGACTATGACTCAAACTCTCGACAAAGAAGGTCATCTGATAAAGTTCCTTTCTTCAATGGAACTGAGACTAGCTACCCTTTCTGGAAAACAAATATGTACAGCTATATCATGAGTATTAATTGTGATTTATGGGACATGGTAGAGGATGAAGTTAACTTTGAAAACATGGACTTAGAAGGTGTTGTCAGTTCTCAGAACAGGAAAGCCTTTACACCTACTCAAAAGCTAGAGTACAAGAAGCATCACTCTGTAAAAGGAATGATGACTAATGCTATCTCACATGATGAGTACCTTAAAATTGGAGATAAAAGAACTGCAAAATCTATTTGGGACTCCTTAAAATCCAAGTATGAGGGCAACAAACAAGTTAAGGAGGCAAAGGCTAACTTGTTGGTGCATCAGTATGAGCTGTTTAAGATGAAGGACGGAGAGGACATTGAAACTATGTTTTCACGGTTTCAAATTCTAGTATCTGGACTTCAAGTATTAGACAAGAGTTATACTGAAGCTGATCATGTGAGAAAGGTACTCAGAAGCCTACCACCAAAATGGAGACCCAAGGTGACTGCTTTTCAAGAGTCTAAGGATTTGGATACAGTATCCCTTGAAAGCTTGATTAGTTCATTAAAGAGTCATGAGATGGAACTAATGACTGATGAATCAACCAAGAAGATGAAAGGGATAGCCTTAAGCTCTAAAAGTTCATCAAAGGCTCTGAAAGCTAAAATTGTAGAATCTGAAGATGAGGCTTCTGAAGAAGGTCAAGAAGTTGGGTCTGATGATGAAGAAGAGATGGTGCTGATGGCTGCTAAGGTTTCACAATGTGCAAAACGAAGCAAGAAATATGCAGGCAAATTTGGAGGATCTTCCAAGAGACTTAGTACTGCTAAAGACAAGAAGGAAGATCAAAGCAAGTGTTTCAAATGCAACAAGCCTAGTCATTTCATTGCTGATTGTCCAGAAAACAAAAGTAGATCATCAAAGCAAAGCTCTAGCAAAGAAAGATATAAGAGTAAAGTCAAGAAGAGCTTTCTGGCAACATGGGAAGATCTTGACAAAGACTCAGACTCAGATGGTGATGAAGAAGCAAATCTAGCACTGATGGCAACTACCTCTGACAGAGAAGACTCTGAAGCAAGTTCAGACTCTGAAGATGACGAAGAGGTAATTGCTAAACTATCTAGAACTGAATTAGTAGATTCTCTTAAAGATGCCTTAAAAATGCTCACTAAAAAGGCAGGTGAATGTAAGGTCCTGAAAAAGGCTTACAATAACCTAACTGAGAAAATGAACATAATAGTTGAAGAAAATGAGTCTCTAAGTAGTAGAAACTCATTTATGGAAACTCATTATGTTTATGATGATAAGGTTCCTCCAGAGCATGAATTTGCTCTGCAAGAATTTCTTATCAATGGCATGAAGAGAAGTAAGATAGCTTCCTTAATATATCATGTTAGTAGAAACAGAGGTGAAGGTCTTGGATTTTCACGTTTTAAAGATAATCCATTATTTTCTAAACCCTCTAAAAGTGACAATTCAAAACCTAAGGCTGTATTTGTTAAAAGCCAATCAGAAGCAATAGGTATACCAGAACCTGAAAAAATAATTGTGTCAGAGGCCAAGAAGCCTCAGACTTTGAAACCTTCAGAGCCTAAGGTTTCCAAACCTCAGACCAATGTCAAAATAAATAAAACTCTGGTATATTCTAAAGCTAAGCACAAGAGTTATACAAAGCCTAAAAGTTTTTCAAAATGCTTCAATAACTCTAGAGCTCCTGATAGGCCTTATAAACAAAAACAATCTAAGGTAATGAGGACTAACTCTAAAGGACCCATAAAGGTATGGGTACCAAAGTCTGAGATTGTCTTTGCAGCAGATCTGCACTCTAAGAAGGCCAGAGCAGCATTCTTGGTACCTGGACAGTGGCTGCTCGCGTCATATGACAGGAGACAAGCATATGTTCCAAACCCTGACTCTGAAAGAGGGAGGAACTGTGGGATTTGGAGGAAACCAAAAAGGGAAGATCACTGGTACTGGTACAGTTGGTAATTCTTCTCTCTCTATTAAAGATGTTTGGTTAGTTGATGGCCTCAAACATAATCTACTAAGCATTAGCCAATTTTGTGATAGTGGATTCGTTGTTAAGTTCAATAAAGATGCATGTACTGTAATCAGAGAGTCTGATGAGTCTGTAGTGTTCAGAGGCTTAAGGAAAGGCAATGTTTATAAAATCAATTTGTCAGAAATCTCAGAGCAAAAGATAGTTTGTCTTCTATCTTTGAATGATGAGAAATGGGTCTGGCACCAACGCTTAGGTCATGCTAACTGGATATTAATCTCTAAGCTTAGCAAACTAAGTTTGGTTAAAGGCCTACCCAATCTTAACTATCATTCAGATGCTCTGTGTGGTCCTTGTCAGATTGGAAAGATTTCAAAAACCTCTTTTAAACCCAAAAACATTGTCTCTACCTCAAGACCTCTTGAATTACTTCACATTGATTTGTTTGGTCCTGTAAGTACAACCTCAATCAATGGAAAGAAATATGGACTTGTTATTGTTGATGATTACAGTAGATGGACTTGGGTCAAATTTCTTAGAATGAAAGATGATGCATATGATGTGTTTACCATCTTCTGCACACAAGTACAAAGTGAGAAGAGTCTCAAGATCTTAAAGATCAGAAGTGATCATGGGGGTGAGTTTGAAAACGAACTCTTTGCAACCTATTGTGAAGACCATGGAATTGTCCATGAGTTCTCAGCTCCTAGAACACCACAACAAAATGGTGTTGTAGAGAGAAAGAACAGGTCTTTACAAGAGATGGCAAGAACCATGATGCATGAGACTAAACTTGCTAAGCACTTCTGGGCAGAAGCTGTGAACACAGCTTGTTATATTCAAAATAGGATCTATATCAGACCTATATTGAATAAAACAACATATGAACTCTTTAAAGGAAGAAAGCCCAACATCTCTTATTTTCATCAGTTTGGATGTACCTGTTACATTCTGAACAATAAGGCCTACAAAAGAAAATTTGATGCCAAAGCTTGTAAGGGAATCTTTATAGGTTACTCTGAACGCTCAAAGGCATACAGAGTATATAATTCTGAAACTAACACAGTGGAAGAATCTATACATGTTAGATTTGATGACAAAGAGCCTGACAGTAAAATGTCAGAGCAAGACAATAGTTATGCAGGTGTTCCATATACATATAACAATCCAGAACCTGAGAAAGCATCAGATGCAAATGAATCTTCAGAAGCTGTATTGGAAGAAGTCTCTGAAGAAGCATCCCCAATAGAAGCATCTGAAGAACATGATGATATCTCAGAAGATGATACCCAAACAAGTGCTGAAACTACTGAAGCTCCAAAGAGAAAATTCAAATACAGATCATCACATCCAGAAGATCTTATTCTTGGAAACAAAGAGAGTCCAAGAAAAACCAGATCGGATTATCAACAACATGATTCACTTCTAGGACTCATATCTATGATAGAACCTAAGAATGTTGATGAAGCTCTTTCTGATGATGGATGGATTGTAGCAATGCAAGATGAGCTCAATCAGTTTCAAAGAAATGATGTGTGGGATTTAGTACCAAAACCAACACACAAGAACATCATTGGAACCAAGTGGGTATTTAAGAACAAACTAAATGAACAAGGTGAAGTGGTACGAAACAAAGCTAGACTAGTAGCACAAGGCTACAGTCAGCAAGAAGGCATTGACTTCACTGAAACATTTGCTCCAGTGGCAAGACTGGAAGCAATCAGGTTATTGTTATCATATGCAGTTAATAATGGAATAACCTTATACCAAATGGATGTTAAGAGTGCCTTTCTAAATGGTGTCATTTCTGAAGAAGTATATGTCAAACAACCCCCAGGTTTTGAGGATTTGAAAAATCCTGATTATGTTTATAAACTTAAGAAATCACTCTATGGTCTCAAACAAGCTACAAGCTTGGTATGAAAGACTGAGTAATTTCCTTTTAGAAAATGGTTTTCAAAAAGGTCAGATTGACAATACATTATTCAGAAAGACAACTAAGAAAGACATCTTAATTATTCAAATATATGTGGATGATATAATATTTGGCTCTACTAATGCTTCCTTGTGCAAGAATTTTTCAAAGCTGATGCAGGACGAATTTTAAATGAGCATGATGGGTGAACTAAAGTTTTTCCTTGGAATTCAAATCAATCAAGGAAAAGATGGCACTTACATTCATCAAAGCAAGTATACAAAAGAGCTTCTGAAGAAGTTTAATCTTGAAGACTGTAAGACAATGTCAACTCCCATGCATCCTACAAGCAGCTTAAGCAAGGAAGAAATTGGAAGCAAAGTAGATCAGAAGCTGTATAGAGATATGATTGGTTCTTTACTCTACCTAACAGCTTCTAGACCTGATATTTTATATAGTGTATGCTTGTGTGCAAGATTCCAATCAGATCCTAGAGAACCTCACTTAACTGCTGTTAAGAGGATCTTTAGATATTTGAAAGGAACTACCAATCTAGGACTTCTTTATAAAAAATCCCTAGATAGTAAGCTAGTTGGATTCTGTGATGCTGACTATGCTGGAGACAAGATAGAGAGAAAATCCACTAGTGGAAATTGCCAATTTATTGGTGAAAATCTCATATCTTGGGCCAGCAAGAGACAAACAACTATTGCTTTGTCTACAGCAGAAGCAGAATACATCTCAGCTGCAAAATGTTGCACACAGCTTCTCTGGATGAAATATCAGTTGGAGGATTATAATATAGCTGAGAGTAGTATTCCACTATATTGTGACAATACTGCTGCTATTCATTTATCTAAGAACCCAATTTTGCATTCCAGAGCTAAACATATTGAAATAAAACATCATTTTATAAGAGATCATGTTCAAAAAGGTACAATAGATATTCAATTCATTGATACTGAACATCAATGATGGGCTGATATATTTACTAAACCTTTAGCTATTGAAAGATTTGACTTTATTAAAAAGAATTTGAACATGCACTTTATCTCTGAAAAAAATTAGCTCTGAGATGCAAAATAAAATTAGCATCTGAAGCTCTTTCAGAGCCTCTGATAATTTAGAGTCTCCTTTGGGAAGCTCTAAATAAAACGGGTTCTGAAGAGTAACAGGTTCTGATGAGGTGTCAGATACAAATGAGTTTGGCTCTGAACTAAACGGAAATGAAACGTTTAGTACTAGTAAGTGTACTACAGTTGTCTGTACACGCGTCAGCTATATTTAAATCTTTTCAACACGTGTCTAGATCCTGACGGGCAGAGAACAGTTAATGATGAAAATGCAGTTATGCAATTTAAAATTTAATTTTTAAAACTGCTCTCGCTCCCTCCCAATGTTTGCTTTCTCTGTGTATGTGTGCTAGTTACTATTTATAGGTCACTTCACTCACATTGCACAACTTTTACACTTAATCACTTCCTACACAACCCTAGACCTTACAGAAATCCCAAATTATCTTCTTCTTAATATTCTGAAACGATGGCTGCACGATCATCAACCGTGATTGTTCAAGAACCCTTCAATCCTGTTTTACCACCCATTATCGACCTTAAGGCTCAAGGAAAACTCGTCTACAAAGATAATGAAACCGACGCTGGTCCTGATGCTTTTGTGTTTAACACTGAGAAATTTGTGGACTTTGAGAGTCTAAAAGCGAACGGTATTGATGTTCAAAGTCTTTTCTTCGACCAACAATGGAAGAATTACTTTGAGATGCTGAATGGATTTGTCTATTATGACATTGTCAAATACTTTTGGCAAAAGGCAACCGTCTTTGATAGGGCGTGTGCTGATGAAGAAGTAAGAAAGATAGTAGCAAAGAACAAGTTTCTACAAGAGAAAACGAGACAGCAACTGGGTTTGAAACCTTATAGGGGAAAGGAAATAAGGTCAAACATTCTGGGAATCAACCTTCTGATCACACAAGAACACATTGCTAAGATGCTGGGATTGGATAATAAAGGAGAAGATGTGGATATATATGACGAAAAGAGCAAGCATCTGGAGGCAATTAACCAGGACCTATTCATGCCTGGTTGCTCTAATAGAGATTTTGGAAAACTCAAATTCATGAAGCACCAGTTTGGCTTTGCTTTCAGAGTTTTTCTTGCCTCTATTGTTACTAGAGAAGGAGGGTTGGACACCATCTCCATACAACACAAACACTTCATCTGGTTCTTATACAAGAAAGTGAAAATTAATCTTGCCAAGACCCTGTTTGAACATCTGTGCTTAACAATAACTAAGAGTAGAGCAAAGTCACCCTCAAACATTCATCATCCAAGACTGATTTCAAAACTCATAAGGCAAACCAAGCTTACTAACATTCTAAGTGCAAGAGAAAAGCTTAGAGTGTTTAATACTGCTAAATATGATGCTAATGTGCTGGTAAACATGAAGAAGAAAACCAAGGATGAGATCATCAATGTCAAGACTCCTCTACAAGCAATATATGAAAAGTACTTCTGGTGTGATGAGTTTCCCACCATATCAGAACATGATAATGAGGAGGTAATCAAGAATTTTCTGGAGATTGTGAGAAGAGAAACTGGGGTAAGGATGCCCAGAAAATTTGTTGTCAGTGTCCCAAACTGGGATATTTTCAAAGGACCAAAAGAAATCACAAGGTCGAGAAAACAACCAAGAACCACTGAACAAGATATAGTTGAAGAAGGTTCTCAGGACCAAGCAAAAGTTGATAATGATGAGATTGAACAAGGAGATAGTGGTGCTGGAGGAATGGCCGCTGAAGGGAAAGATGTAGCTGCTCAGAAGGAAAAGAGAACAAAGAAAAGGAGTGATAGGCCTGTTAATGCTGAGGAGGATCAACCTGTCAGAGCCACTAAAAGAACAAAGACAGTTATAAAAAGAAAGGTTGATGACACACTCCAAGGTAATACCTCTAAGCCTAATGCTAATAGTACTTTTAATGCTCAAACCTCTACCTCTCAACCTTCTACAGAACCATCTCCCATAGACTTCACTAAACCCATTAGTGTAGTTCTACCTGATCCTAAACCATCATCATCATCTGATGAAACTCTTTCTGACTCCAGCATTGACTCTACTGAGTTAATTGCTGAACTTGATAAATTAGAGAAAGTGAAAGAAAGGAAAAAGAAACCTGTGAAGAAACATACCAAAAGAACCACCAAGAAGCCCATACACATCGCTTCTGATGTCGAACCCCCCATCATTATTGATACCTCAATTCTTGATCAACCTGCCAACACCCCATCTGTCCTTGACCATCTCACTCAACACCTATCTGGAGATGCATTCACTCACTCCAATCCAAATTCACCACCTCACTTTCCTTTTATCAACATTACTGCTGATCCACCAATCCAAGGACCACCTAATCAAACCATACAAACTCCACCTTCATCCATTGATAACATTTCACAAGAAAATCCACCCACATTCACACCATTCCAGGATGAAACAATTGCTCATTCTGTAGAACAAACACAACAACCACCATCACCTCCACCCGAAATTTACACTCCTGCACCTTCCCCTGAACCTACTCCAGAACTTATCTATGGTCCACTCAATAAACCTTTAGATGAAGAAGAGCTTCCTGAGCTTACTGACTGTATCTTTAAAGCAGAAGAGCAACTCTTGAAAAATGCCATAGATATTGATGATGAACCAAGACTTCCACCTAACCTAAGTAAAATCAGAATCATTGAACTTAAGAGAAAGAAACCAGAACCAACCATTCCCTTTGACCCAACCAAACCCTTCTTCAACTCTGCTTCTGAACCAAATCTTGAGCTATTAAATAATGCTATTAGTCTTAGGTTCAAGAGATTTAAACAGATGGATGAAGAAGTTCTTGTCTTCCCTTCTGACATTGATGCTGAAGTCAGAAAGATGGAGTACTTGTTCAGTCAATCCTTAAGGATTCTAGGTACTCATCTGAAGAGCAAGATACAGGGTAGAGGAATGGCTGCAGTAAGTAATTTGTTTGATTGTATTGAAAGATCACGTGCTCCAAAACTCATCTTTTACAATCATGAGGAAGAGCAAAACAGACTGAATCTTCTGTCTGCCATAGAAGAAAGTCTCGGAACTGCTAGTGCAAATGCTAATGCTTTGGTTTCAGAAGAGGTTGCATATCTTAGGTTTGTTCAAATTTTGCATATCTTAGCTGCTGAAGTGGTGAGTAAGAGGGTTGCTGATGAAGAAGCCCTCAAGTTATTGGTAGATCAAGCTGTTCATATTGCAGAAGACATTGAGATGCCTGATCAGAACCAAGTTGGTGAAGCTTCTGATAAGGGAAAAGCTTCTATAATTGACACAACTCCTCCTGTTTCTCCAAAATTTGAACCAGGCTCTCCATCAACCGTTATTCCTCCTGCTGTTCAAAGTGCCTTAGACAACATAAAATCTGAGTTGGCTGAAGACATAAAGGATGAGATAGATGTACTCAGAATTGATTTGAGATCTGACTTGACATCTGCTATTGCTGCATCTGAGGAAGCAACTCACAGAAGAATGGATACCATGATGCAAACTCTTCTTAAGGCCATATCAAATATTAAGAAGCCCTAAACCCATATTTGTGCACTTGTCTTGTTTTATTTTGACTTTGATTCTTATGTAATATTTGAAAATTCCTTTTTGTTCTTTAATTAAAGTTTGATTATTCTTCATGTGTGTTTGTTTGTTTGTTTGATTGTTTATTTTATTTTGTTTTTCAAAATGAAAATCATATACTCTGATAATGTCTGATACTCTTGTGGATTCTGAACCTAGTGTAAGGTGTTGGAGAACATCTTGTTTTTAAACTTATATAGGATTTTGAAAACCTAAGGTTCCCCCACATCAGTATTCCTGTTTACTCATGAAATAGCTTCTTAGTATTATAGCCTGTTTATAAGCGGGGCAACAATACCGTATGAGGCGTGTCTGGTAACTGGTTTTCTGACGTTTGAAAAGAGTATATAAAAGAAACACGCTCAAAAGAAAGAAATTTATAGCAGGAACTCTTTATTAAATTTATTGAAGAAATTCCTTATTACATAAGATAATGGGATCCTACTTAGAATCAACGTCAGCAGCCTCTGGCTTATTCTTCTTCTTATGCTTCTCATCAACATAAGAAAGTAGGTCACGCAGGGCTTGCTGAGCTTCAGCTTGATACTCTTTGTATGGCTTGTCATCATCATATGTCCATAAGAATTCTTCCAGGTCAGAGCCTAATTCTTCAAGCTCTGACTCTGTCAGAACCAATTCTCGCTTGTTTCTTTCATAGAGATGCCTGTTTTCTTCGCAGCGCCAGGGCTCTGCTTCCTTCTTGATCACCTTCTTAGATCCTGAAGCATCCTTCGTAGCTTGCTTTTCCATTGTGTGTTTCTTACGATGCTCTTTGATTATTTTGTATGAATAAAATGAGAAGAATCATCTCTTTTTATAATGCTCTCAAACCTTCTTGTCTACCTGGGAATCAACACCATTCATTTAATGAATATAGTTGTATCCATTTTTTTTTACTTGAATGTCTTGTTTTCTGAGCTTTTTGACTGATGACAAAAGGGGGAGTAAGAACAGCGTTAAAATTGATGATAATTGATCTCTCTTACTGCTAAAGAACTGAAACTGTTATACTCATATCAATTTCTATCCATTCTGAACTATAGTTATGTGTTTTATTCTGAACCATTATTGAAAGGGGAGAAAATTTAAGAACCTAAAGTTGATTTCCATAGATAATATAAGAGAAGCTTGCAAACCTCCTCTGAACATTATCTGACCCTAAGAAGCAAAGCTTACAAAACTATGCTTCTGAGAGTCAAATATGAAAATCTATTTTAAGTTGATAAATCAACTCTTAAACTGTTTTAATTAATTATGGATAAGACTTAGGGGGAGCTTACAAACCTAACCCTATGGATTATCAGACTCAGGGGGAGCTTGCAAACCTTCGAAACCTGAAGTCAACATAATTAAATTAAATCAACAACAATTGAATTTTAATGCTTTAGTTTGTCATCATCAAAAAGGGGGAGATTGTTGGAACAAAGTGGGTCTGACATGAACCTCTAGAATTTTAAGTGGTTTTGATGATAACAAAGTATTAAAATTACAATTGGTATTACTAATGATTATTCTAGTGTGCAGAATTATAAGTTAAAATTCATTCAGAAGCACTATGAATAACAAGAGAGAAGCCAAGCTATGGAGCTCTGAAAGCGTATAGCTGTTCATCAGAAGCTTAAATTTTGCATGCTGAAGAAAGTGACTCTGAGGATAAAACAAGGCTCTGAAGGACTCAGAAGCTAAAAGACCTCAAGAAGCTATGTCAACAGCATCTGAAGCAAAGGAATTTACGTCACTCAAGAACTGACAGAACCAGAACCAATGATTGAAGAATAATCTACTTCAAGGCTCTGGCACATCCACAGGAAGGAATATTCGTTGGTACAACGTTAATCTTATCCATAAGTGGAGCGCATTTGAGGATTGTACTATCGTACTATTATTACTCAAAATGGATGAGTGATAATTTGAAATGCAAGGTAGTGGAATTGGATTTCTTTGCTAAAGAAGGCAATCTACAGCTAGTAAATGTACGAGTAAATTCCAGCTGGCACCTTATCTCTCTACAACGGTCATCATCTTCCTTCAAGTATAAATAGAAGACTCAAATGGAAGAAATACCTACCGTTCTACTGCACTATTACTGCGTTTAAGGCTCTGAAGCATTCTGACATTATTGTTCTATCTGTCATTCAAAGTCTTAAAGCAATTTGCGTTGTATTTTGTAAACACCTGTGATAGTATATCAAGTGTTCCTTAACATTCATTCTTATTCTTAAGTTTGTTTGAGAAGTCTCTTGTTAAATTTAACTTGAGCATTTGAGAAGTCTCTTGTTTAGTGAAACTTGAGCACCTGAGAAGTCTCTTGCAAGTGTGCTTGAGCAATTTGTAATCTTAAGTAGATTATAGTGAAAATCTCTTGTTAGTAACAAGGGGACTGGAGTACTCTCGATTTGTGAGAGGAACCAGGATAAATTTTGTGTCTTTCTCTCTTTCTCTCAGCACCCCTTTATTTTGTGTTTAGATCCGCTGCAAACTTAGTTTTATTTCGAAAAAGTTTTAATTCTCAAAACACAATTCAACCCCCCCCCCCCCCCCCCCCTTCTTGTGTTTTTCCACCTTCAATTGGTATCAGGAGCTAGGTCTGTTGCCTAACTCACCTTACAGTGAAACAGTAAAGATCCACGAGGAAAAACATGTCTGTTGAGAAGAATCTCAATGAAGTTCCTTTTGACTATGACTCAAACTCTCGACAAAGAAGGTCATCTGATAAAGTTCCTTTCTTCAATGGAACTGATACTAGCTACCCGTTCTGGAAAACAAATATGTACAGCTATATCATGAGTATTGATTGTGATTTATGGGACATGGTAGAAGATGGAGTGAACTTTGAAAACACGGACTTAGAAGGTGTTGTCAGCTCTCAGAACAGGAAAGCCTTTACACATACTCAAAAGCTAGAGTACAAGAAGCATCACTCTGTAAAAGGAATGATGACCAATGCTATCTCACATGATGAGTACCTTAAAATTGGAGATAAAAGAACTGCAAAATTTATTTGGGACTCCTTAAAATCCAAGTATGAGGGCAACAAACAAGTTAAGGAGGCAAAGGCTAACTTGTTGGTGCATCAGTATGAGCTGTTTAAGATGAAGGATGGAGAGGACATTGAAACTATGTTTTCACGGTTTCAAATTCTAGTATCTAGACTTCAAGTATTAGACAAGAGTTATACTGAAGCTGATCATGTGAGAAAGGTACTCAGAAGCCTACCACCAAAATGGAGACCCAAGGTGACTGCTTTTCAAGAGTCTAAGGATTTGGATACAGTATCCCTTGAAAGCTTGATTAGTTCATTAAAGAGTCATGAGATGGAACTAATGACTGATGAATCAACCAAGAAGATGAAAGGGATAGCCTTAAGCTCTAAAAGTTCATCAAAAGCTCTGAAAGCTAAAATTGTAGAATTTGAAGATGAGGCTTCTGAAGAAGGTCAAGAAGTTGGGTCTGATGATGAAGAAGAGATGGTGCTGATGGCTGCTAAGGTTTCACAATGGGCAAAACGAAGCAAGAAATATGCAGGCAAATTTGGAGGATCTTCCAAGAGACTTAGTACTGCTAAAGACAAGAAGGAAGATCAAAGCAAGTGTTTCAAATGCAACAAGCCTGGTCATTTCATTGCTGATTGTCCAGAAAACAAAAGTAGATCATCAAAGCAAAGCTCTAGCAAAGAAAGATATAAGAGTAAAGTCAAGAAGAGCTTTCTGGCAACATGGGAAGATCTTGACAAAGACTCAGACTCAGATGGTGATGAAGAAGCAAATCTAGCACTGATGGCAACTACCTCTGACAGAGAAGACTTTGAAGCAAGTTCAGACTCTGAAGATGAGGAAGAGGTAATTGCTAAACTATCTAGAACTGAATTAGTAGATTCTCTTAAAGATGCCTTAAAAATGCTCACTAAAAAGGCAGGTGAATGTAAGGTCCTGAAAAAGGCTTACAATAACCTAACTAAAAAGTTTTAATTCTCAAAACACAATTCAACCCCCCCTTCTTGTGTTTTTCCACCTTCATCTTTTGCCACAGTGCATTGCTTGATCAGCCTGAATATGTACTTGTCCACTCCACTAAATAAAGCATTCAAGGCTTTGTTGTTTGCAAGAGCCAACTCATCTTCTTTCTTAGACCAGTTCTCTTCTGCCTTTAAATTGGTTGTGCCCCTCATCACAGGGTGTTCCCAACCTTTGGTAACTGCTTTCCAAGTTTGGCTATCCATAGATTTTAGAAAAGCCATCATACGCGACTTCCAGTAATCATAGTTGGTGCCATCCAAAAGCGGTGGTCTGCCAACAGATCCTCCTTCCACGTCCATAGTACCAGAAAATAACTTCCCTGGAGCTCACCCAAATATGTTAGGGTGCCCACTCTGATGCCAATTGAAATTCCTGGCACGCTATGCACAATGTGCTACACGATGCTCTAAGCACTGTGACAGATCTAGCACGAAATAATGCCAAGCAAATAAAAGAAAACAAATAAAGAAGACAGAGTGTTTGTTAACCCAGTTCGGCGCAAACAACAACCTACATCTGGGGGATACCAATCCAGGAAGGAATATCACTATAATAGCCCTAGTTAAAAGTTCTCAGCAAACGCCCCATTTACAACTTAAAACCTAGGCACTACCAATGACTCTTCAACCTAGGAACTCCTAGATCAGAGATCCCATCTAACTCCCTTACAACCTTACAAACAGCAAGGATTTCAATAACACAAATACAAAAATATTTTTGGAGACACACTCCTTAAACTACACACCCGTACCTAAAGGCTTAGGGTGTTATAATCACCAAAAGTCCTTACTCCGTACTTCAAAGCTTAGGAGAGGATTACACAAATTATAACTCAAAAACACTAAGTCCTAAGCTTGCATCAATGAGACACAAGAAAGGCTCACAAAACAAACACACACGTAAAACCTAATTTCTTAGACAAAAACAAGACGGCGTGAACAACTAAACTGAATTAGGGTTTGCATCTTCCTTAAATACTTCAACCAATTCTTCCTTGATTCAGAAATAGCATAGGCTTGATTTGTTTGACCCAAACAATAACTCCACATTAATTAAAATAGATTCTCTACAAAAATACTCATCAGGGAGATTCTTTTCAGAAATATTCTTGACAAGGATCTGAAGCATTAAATAATGATCCTCATAATTAGCCTGATTAAAAGCGCCACGTAAGATCCATGAGAGAGAAACCAAACATTCCATAAATAGAACATGTCACGAACACTCCTCGTGAGATGATACAATGTTTGAGGCAATGCTTGAGGCATCATATCGCACATCCTGCTACAAGGTTTATTTTACCAAAAATGCAGCCAATACCAAAGACTCAACATAATTGATTACTTACAGCTACAAACTTCAGAACCCAATATATAAATTGGCTTAAATCTATATATATATATATATATACACGTTAATTGATTTTATATTAAGAAATTTAGTTCTAAAATTTTTTTAGTGCCCACTCTATATTTAATTAGATCTATTAATTATGGAGTAAAGAAATATTTAATTAGGTTTAGTAAAAAAAACTATTTAATTAGGTTCATAGATTTTGTTCAAAGCAAAGGAAAAATAAAATGAAAATATAATTCAATTTCAACTTCATTGTATTGGTTTCTTTTCAATTCTCTCTGGTGTTAATTTGAGTGGGTTAATCTAACTTCTCCAAAAAAAAATTGTGTTGGTTTCTTTGAGCGATGGCGAAATGCTTTAGTTAAGTTTAAGCATTTGAATGGCATGATTTCACATATTTTCCGTGAAGGTAATCAAGTGGCAGATTCACTAGCAAATTTTGGTTGTACTCTTCTTGATCCTGTTTGTTGGTCTCAGCCTCCAGGATTTATTATTGATAGTTTAGAGAAAAACAAATTTGGAATTCCTAGTTTTAGAGTTGGTTAAATGGAGTTTTGATTTTTGTCCCCTCCATTTGTTTTGTAAGCTTTGCTTTCTCTTTTTATATATATTTTGGGGTTGGTTAGCTTATTGCTACCAGCCTTAGTTAAAAAGAAAAATATATAGGGGAACATAAGCGGATTAGATCAAACATGAATCGATTAGTTGTTTAAATATGATTGTTCTCCCGTAGTTATGTTGTTTTTTTTTTTTGTTGAACTAAGGTCCTACAAATTGTCATTTTTTTAAAAAATAAATTATGTTGTCACGTAGAACACTAGAGTAGAGGCCAAAAGAAGCGATTTTTGAATATAAATAAAACTTTTTTACATAACTAAAATTAAAAAATATATATTATAAGTAGAAAAACTAAAATCATATTTAAACGTAGTATACATTTAAATCTTATTTATTTTTTAAGCACATTCGTTACACTTTTGAATTCGTGCTAAGACGCTTTGAGGTTTTCTTCTTAATATTTTTGCTCTTCCTCTCCAATTTCATTTTGTCTTATCCCTCCAAACAAGCAATACATTAACGGCCCGTTTGATGCACAGGATAAGAGACAAGATATGATAATTGTATCATATCCTGTCTTAATCCAGTGTTTGATGAATCAACAGGATATGATAAGTTAATCCTGCAACTTATCATATCCTGTCTCTTTAGTTAAAATTCTTATCCTGAATTTAAGCTGGGTTACGGGCAAGATAGGATAAGAAAATAATTTACCCATTTATTTGATAAAATATATTTTAAAATAAAAAATGAATTTTTTTTTTTTTTTAACCAAAAGGTGTTAGCAAAGAGCTAAGCACCACAAAATGTATTAACTAGAGGATATTACAAAGATGGGGGGACCAAACCAAAAACCCCATCAAAAGGAAGTAACCCTATAATTGGCAAAGCCAAGCTTGTTTCTTTCAAAACTATCCTTAACAAACAAAGGTAAATTATGCCAAAACAAAACCGAATTTAAAGTTGAACCATAATTAGCTAAACTATCAGCAACTTGATTGCCTTCCCTGCAAATATGAGACACTACAAAATTCATCTGCCTAAGAATGATAAGAGCATTGTGCCACCTGTTTCTTAGAGACCAAGTAACTAGAAAATCCGGATTTTTAAAACAAGCACCACTAAGGAAGAGTCAGTCTCGAGCCATAAATTATTCCAATTCATTTGGTGAGCTACTTCAATTGCTCTCAAAGCCCCTTGCAATTCAGCCTGATATGAAGAAGTGTAACCAAGAGGCTCCGCAAAACAAAGTAAAAAAATCAGCCTCATTGTTTCTAAAAATGCCTCCACAAGAGGAAATGCCAGGATTGCCTTTGGAGGCTCCATCTATATTACATTTGATCCAATTAGGCAAAGGAGGGTTCCAGAAAATTTCTTTAACAATAGGGATTTTTGGATTATGAATACTGATTTTGAAATGCTTCAAAACTATAAAATCCCTAATAGAGTTGGAAGCTACCTTCTTGGTGTTGTTACCAGTTAAGGTTGTGGTGGATATGATCAAAGAGATTGCAGCATTCCAAGAAATCTTGTTGTTATTAAACCTTGCCTGGTTCCTGACATACCATATAGTATTGATGAGATTGATAATAACTGCGATGACAGAGATCTTGCATTGAGAAGACCAATTCAGATCAGCAATTTTCCATATGTCTTCCAAAGAAGTGAATTGAATAGTTAAATCTAAGCAATTAGCCAACCAAGACCAGAGCTTAATAGCAAAATCACACTCAAAAAAAATATGAAAGGTTGATTCTTCATGCTTACAGCAAAAGCTACACATGGATGGAAGGTAACAACCTCTCCTCAATAAATTTTCATCTGTAGGCACCTTGTCATGCATCAATCCCCAAACAAATAGAGATTTGGAAGGAGGTATATCAGGGCTCCAAATCATCTTGGCCCAATGCAATTCTTGCAGCTGCTGTAACTTAAACAAATAAGCATCTTTGAGTTGTAAGTTACCTGAGTCAGTGTGTATCCAAAGAAGCTTGTCATGAGAAGCATCAATAGGGATTATAGCCCTTTGAGTAATGAAACTGAAATTATAGTTTTGCAGAAGCCGGGGTGGAAAAGACCAAGAACCATTCACAATAAAATCACTAACTGTTGAAGAAAGATTTTGGCCAATTTGAGAAGGAATGTCGAAGAAATCCACTAAAGATGTGCCACACCAATTATCATTCCAGAAATTAATATCCTCCCCATTGCCTAACAACCAAATGGAATTTTCTATGATAACTGAGTATTCATCTTTGACACTGCTCCAGATGGATGAAGAGATATGATATTGAATAGGATTTCTACCTTTAATGACTCTATCTTTCAACAACTTTGCCCAGACACAATTTGAAGTAAGTAAAGACCAACAAAGCTTTAAATTTGAGGCTTTGTTCAAAGAAGATAAAGATCTTAAGTTTAAACCACCTTGAGAAATAGGTTTGCAAAGCTTCTTCCAAGACACTGTGACCAATTTCCTTTTATCTATATCACCACTCCAAATGAAATTTCTAAAGTGTTTCTCAACTTCTTTAATCAAAGAAACGGGCCAAGAATAAAGAGTAATATTGTAAATCAACATACTTTGAATGACTGATTTAATCATTTGAACCCTACCTGCCATAGAAAGAAGAGAAGCTTTCCAGGAAGAAAGTTTCAGTTTAACTTTGTCTGCAAAAGGCTGTAGGTGACAGGCTTTAGGTTTGCCTTTAAACATAGGCACACCCAGATAAGAGAAAGGAATAGAGCCAATTTTGAAATTGAGAAGTTGAACAATGAGCTCTAATCTACCATGAGTTATAGAACCTGAGTAAATTGTAGATTTAGAGGTGTTGATTTTCTGACCAGACTCTACAGCATAAGAGTCAAAAAGAGCTTTAAGAGCTTTAAGACCTGATAAATTCCCTTTACAGAAAATCATTAAGTCATCTGCATAGAAGGTGTGAGAAGGAACCATGAAATTTCTAGTACCCCTATGAGATTCAGCTTGCCATCATTAACTAGTTTTGTAATGCTTCTACTAAGAACATCTTCAGCCAAACAGAAAAGCAAGGGTGATAATGGATCACCTTGCCTAACCCCTCTAGTGCAATTAAAATAACCATGAGCCTTTCCATTAATTGAAACTGACAAAAAGGCAGATTGCAAAATCACATGAATCCAATGACAAAAAACTTCATTAAAACCAAATTTTCTCAAAGTATTTAAGAGAAAAGGCCATTCAAGAGTGTCAAATGCCTTTGAGATATCAATTTTCAGAGCAAGATTACCTCCAAAAGACTTATTGTGAAGAAGGTTGGTAGCTTCAGAGGCAATGCAAAGGCAGTCATTTATGTTCCTATTATGAATAAATCCCCTTTGTTCTTCAGAAATGATTGAAGGCAAAATTTGAGCATGTCTGTCTGCTATGATCTTTGAAATTATTTTAAACTTGAAATTTGCCATAGCAATAGGTCTGTATTGGTCAATGGAAGAAGCATTAGGAACCTTAGGGAGAAGAGTGATGACATTAGATTTGAAGCCAGGCAAGATCCAACTAGTGGTAAAGAATTCCAACACAGCATTAATAACATCAGTATGGATGATGTCCCAGAAATGTTGAAAGAAAAAAGCTCCAAAACCATCTGGACCAGGTGCACTATCTTTATTGAGAGCAAACACTGCAGCTTTGATTTCTTGATGAGATGGTAACATAGTTAAGAGAGTATTCAATTCTGGAGTAACCAAGTTTGGAATAACGTCTGCTACAAGCAACTGTTCCTGCAAAACAATGTTAGAGCAAAAAAGATTTTTATAATAACTAACTACATGATCAGAGATATGATTTTGATCTGTGAGTACATGTTCACCATCATGGAGGGTAGTTATAGGTTTTGTGGATGATTTTATTTTGGCTATCCTATGGAAATATTTTGTGTTTCTATCACCTTCTAAGTGCCAGGTTAAGTGAGCTTTTTCTTGCCAAAAACACTCTTGTCTATTCAAAGAATCTTCAAACTTTTTCTGAGCCGACAATTCATCATTAAGAAGATCATCAGTAGCACCATTAATTTGAATCTGATCCTGAATAAGTTGAAGATGTTGCTCTGCAGAAACCACATAATCATGTACATTACCAAAGCACTCTTTATTCCAAATCTTCAATTTTTCTTTTAACAACTTCAGCTTTTTAGATAAAACAAACATGGGAAACCAAGAATAGAAGTATTCCAACATTCATGAACTAATTGCATAGAATCAGGGTGGAGAGTCCACATTTTCATAAATTTAAATTGAGAAGCAAACCTAACATTGGATGATTGAATATCAAGCAAGAGAGGGTAGTGATCAGATTTATGTTTGGTTAGAGTTGAAACAGATAATGAACTACAAAGATCAAGCAAAAGATGATTACACAAAGCTCTATCCAGTCTTTTTTCAGTGTACCTATTACCTCTTCTACCATTTGCCCAAGTAAACTCAGCACCTCTAGTTGGTAAATGCAGCAGGTTAAAAGAATCAGACCATGTTTGAAATTCTTCCATTGGTAGTCTAGCAGGTGAAAAACTGCCTCTATATTCATGAGCACCAACTATAGCATTGAAATCTCCAATGAAAGCCCAAGGCAAGTTAAAATTAGTTTGCAATTGATTTAAGGTAGACCACAAATTCCTTCTGGTTAAGTAATTAGTACTTGCATACACAACAGAAAAAGCTAAGGTTTTATCATTTTCAGTAATAGTAAAGGTTACTTGCTGGTTGTCTGAAGCAATGATGACAGGATCCAAGTGTTGTTTACAAATACACCATAAATTTGGTAACATATTAGGTCTATGGTTCATAGAAAAAAGTTTTAAATTTAAGTTAACTAACCATCTTCTAGGCATATCCTCAAAATTCATCATAGGTTCAGCTATAAAAATAAATTCAGGATTGTGTTGACTAATAAGACTTTTCAAGGCTAGTCTTGTAGGGGAGTTAGCCATACCCCTTATATTCCAATAAAGACACTTCATTTGAAAGGCTTATGAGAAACCTTTGATCTGGTTGCATAAGAATCCTTACTTGATTGAGATAATTTCTTTTGAGCTTTTTTCTGGTTTTTGGATAGTTTGACTTGAAAACCTTCCTCTTGCAAATGGCTTGCAGATGTGTCACCTTGAGCATAATTTTGATCTTCTAAATCAGCCATGTTTGCCCAAGACTCTTTGAGAAAAGCCATGTCATTTTGAACTCTGACAGGTGTTAAGATAGGTTGTTGCATATCTGCTAAAGTGTCTTCCTTCTGGAACTGAGTAGCATCTACAAAAGCTGTGTCTTGTGAGCTAGTATCACTATCATTAACCACTTCAATCTCAACATCATCAAAATTATTCTCAACATCGGCAGCGGCATCATCATGATTTTTCTCAACAAAATGAACAACATCTGCAACAGCAGCATCATGATTTTTCTCAACAACATCAGCTGCTGCAACATTACAGACCTTAGATTGACTTGAATTAACAATTTCATCTGCTGCATCAGATAAATTGTTGAACATATTTTGGTGCACAACCTGAACAGGACTAGCTTCAGGCAAAGCTTGTGATCTAGTCTTGGAACTCTCCCCAGCAGAATCAGCAACAATGATTGGCTGTGATTTACCTCCTTCAACAGGGAGCTTAGATGCAATAGCATCTACTACCTCAGTGACTTTTACTTGCTCAGCACTAACAACATTGGTCTTGACATATTTCTTTTCAACTCTTGTTCTTGGCTTCTGTTTGGGTTCAAAATCCTTATTTGCATTTTCTTGACTTTGCAATTTCTTACAATTATCCACATAATGTCCCACCATATTGCAATGAGTACAAAAGTCTGGTAAATTCTCATAGTCTAAATCAACAAAAAAGGCATAACGTTTCCTTTCAACAAGCACCTTATATCTTAGAGTTTGTGATAAATCCATATCCACTAACACCCTAGCATATTGGCCAAAAGTACGTTCAAACATAGGTTTGGAAGCTATAGCATCAGTACAAATAGGAGTACCAATACTACTAGCTATTGCAAACAAAATTTTAGGACGCCAATACTCTTGAGATAAACCATACAACCTAAATATTCTACCGTGCAGGTTGTGTTTACAAGCATCCATGCCGGCTAAATATTCCTCTTCCGGAATCTCAACAGCTAATCGATCTCCTTTCACACATGTTGTCGGGAATTGCGACAAAGGAATATCACAAACGTTAGAAATCGCTTGCGCAAAGGTTTTGTTATTCTTTGGTGGGTTTTTTGTTTCAGGTTGAGGTTTAGGTGTGTCGTCTAAGCAAGACCAGGGGATAGAGAAGGCATGCACGATGATCAAAGCAAGAAGAACGGTGTCGGTTAAGAAGAAAATGGGTTACCTAAGGGTGAAGGAAGTTGACGGTGAACAGTACCAATAAATTGCCAGAGCAAAACATATCTCTCCACAAGCAATAAATTTAACTTACTTATCAAAAAAAAAAAAAAGTGTTTTTGGCAAGAAAAAGCTCACTTAATTGAGTGTAGATTACTTTGAAATGAATGAAAATTAATTAAATATTAATAATAAAATAATTTAATAGTAAATTTAATAGAAAATATTTTGAAATGAATGTTATTTACACTTTTCAATGTAAAAGTATTATTTTACTTTCATTTGTACACTCTAATTGAGTGTAGATTACTTTCAAAGCATTACATCAATAATAAGATTAGATTAGTTTAGTAAATTTTTTATGTATTTTGACAATATTGTATTTTTTTGTGCACATAAACAATTATGTGCTTTAGAGTTGGAGCAATTAAACTTATATAACTTTGTTATTATATATTGTTATTGTTATATATCATTATTATTATTTACATTTTCCCCCGATTTTGTATATATATTTTTCTTTTTTTAATATAATAAAGGGATATAGACGGAGGATTGGGGCAAAGCTTGCTTTGTTCTTTGATGTCTAGGTGTTCTTCGCCTTATTAAAAAAAATAAAGTATTATGTCTAGGAGTATTTATTTACTTAAAATAAGAAGTTCCATGAAATTTGTCAAAGGAAAAAAAAAGTTGCATGAAATATTTTTAGAGGTGCCATATCACAATGCTTGCTTATTTGCTTATGAGCTAATGTAGCTTCCCTTTAAATTTCTTTATATATATTTAGTATGGCGATGATGATTAAAATACATCAAACTAACTATTAATAAACAATTTTAATGATTTGTATTCTTTCTTGACTAAAAAGTAGGCAGAACACATCAACTAAAATTTGAAGAAACAACATTTTTTTTTAAACAAGAAACAGCAATTTGCCACTAGATACCAATCTAAATTTTGTATATAACTTCTAAAGAAAGTGTCATCTTTTAAATATTTCAAAACAGATTAGTGTCATCCTTAAACTATTTCAAAATTAAGTTAAACTACAACCATAGTTGAATGTTACTAGTACTTCACTTCATCCATTTGATGGAAAGAAAAGTGTTAACACAGCAAAATTGATGACAACAAAACTGATACGTTCACTCTATCCCTTAACATGAACTTTAAAAACTAAATCTTTTTTGTTTATCAGTTCAAATACACAAACATCTCCTGGTTGCAGTCCACTTTCACTTGCAAACAATGACCAACCGGCTGAAAGGCGACGGCCATTTTTATCGTCACAACAACGGAGCAGTTTCACATTCCATGATCTTTTTCCAATCTGCAGCATCACATCCTTCGCTTTGTTCGCAATAACCCCTTTTAAACTTGGTACACACTGCATAGTGTAATACAATATTATTACTTATAAGTTATAACCGCAATATATATAACATATATATTATACATAGCACCGTATGAATTAACACATGCAAATGTTGTGTTTGAAACGAATTGAAATTCTCTTCGGTGAGAATTTCAATACAGTCTAGTGCAAATCTACACCGTTTAAATATCTTGCAACACTACTAGAAAAACAGCATTTAGAGTCGGTCAAAAACGGACGCTAAAGGGGCAAAAACGGACGCTAAAACCTATTTAGAGTCGGATTAGCGTCGGGGTCGGGGTTGAGGCTAAAACGTTCGAAGCTAAACCGTAGCGTCCGCTAATTTGACTCCGACGCTATATTAGAGTCGGCTTAGCCGAGTCAATTACCGACTCTATTCTGCATCCGACTCTAATTTTGTCCATCCTAGAAAAGTCAACAAAATCACATAGCTTCGGCCTAACCGACTCTAACGTCATCTTATGAAAAGTCATCATTTTATTTAGAGTCGGCCTATCCGACGCTACATTGTGAATTTTTTATAAAAAAAATTACGCATCACCCTGTTTCGTTTGTGCTGCACCTTATACTAAGAAACAATATAAAGCAACAAATCTTCCACAATAAATGATAATACAACTACAAGATCATACTCCACATAAATTAATTAATACATTCGTTAAGATTATAGGATATCATCCCATGCAGGGAATGAACAAAATATGTGCACAAAAACAGACCTGAAGGCGAAGAAGCAAAGCAACAAAAAAGCATAAGAAAAGATCAAATATCAAACTAAATGCTTAAAAATAGTTATAAACAGATGCTCTAGTACCCTCTTGGCTATTAGTTGGTTCAATTTTGAAAATAATGATTTCAATTTTAATTGGGCTTGTCAATAGTAAGTAAATAAAATTTGATCACTAGGATTTCAATTCGAAGTAGTGTGTATTTTACCTCATGATAAGCCTTTCATAGTATCAACAGCAAGTTGAGAAAGTTCACTTTGCTTTTCAAACCCGCCCTTGGAAATATAGTAGTAAGCATTTAATTAAAAAAAGAGATTCCACTATACTAGTAGAAAGGAATTAGATCACCTATATAAACATAAAAATCAACAGAAACTGAATCATCATAATACCATAATTAATTAGAGACACAATTTGTTCTATAATCAAACTATTCTTAAACACCATAAGCTTTAGTTTGTTTGTCAATCAATACAAACCCAACCTTTGTAGATGAAAATGGACAGCTTTCGGTCGCTCCATTTTATGATTCATCAACATAGAACAAAGACCTAAGAAATAGTGGTTGTTAACAAATCATGGTGAGGAAAAAGGGGAAAGAAATCTAAAACCACATTTGATAGCCAGCGGTAAGGAAAAGAACTAACCAAGCATAGAAGAGAAAAAGCGGCGACGAGTTGGGTCCTCTACCGCGGTGTATCTGGACGGCCCGATTATTAGGGGAGATAAGGAGATGGGTTTAGGGTTTTATTGTTAAAAAGATGAGAGATTGGAGGAAATAGAGAAGGTGTGATTGACGGCGCCAGTGAGCTTGCCGATGGGGGTTACGGTGGTAGAAGAAACTAGGGTTATGAATTGGGAGTGAGAAAGAGGGAAAATTACAATAATGAATGAGATTAAAATAATGAATGAATGATGAAGTGAGACAATAATATTTCAATTATAATTTTAATTTACCAATTTACCATTTATAGCATCGGATGGGCCGAAGCAAGGTATAGGAAAAAAATAAATTTTAATATTTATTAAATTAAAAAACAAAAAACTAGATTTAGGTGGGTAGCGTGGGTTCAACGGACGCTAATCCGACTCTAGTAGCGTCGGAGTCGGGGGCTGACGCTAAATTTGGAGGCTAAAATGGTGTTTTCTAGTAGTGCAATTCAGTTTGACCACATGTAGTCAACATGATGAATGACTGAGATTCCACTGCAGAGGATCTGTTTTCATTAAAAACCTTACCAATTGATGATTTTCGACCATGTGAGGCTTTATAAAAATTGTGAAAAAGGGATTGCTTGAGATGAAGTTTTCAGCAATTTTCTGAGCTCTAGCTTCCTTTGGCATATTCAGTGATGAAGTTCTTTTAGTAATGTTCTTAGTCTCACCTGCATTTATGTGTTGAATGTAAAACAAATTAGAAAAACTCTTGGAGGTGCATATATTAAAAGAATAAAAAAAAAGTGGATTGATGTTAGCTATATTAAATATGAATACTCAAGATATATGAATGGAAGACAAAACAGGTAACAACTGTGCCGTTAACTACTTTTGAGTAACAAAACTAAATTATATGAAATCTATACATACCTCTAACTTTTTTATGTGGTCGAGGAGAACTTAATTCATCCAAAATCATAAGTGATTCATCATCACTATGATCAACATTGTCCTTCTCATCCAAAATCTCAATAGATTCATCATCATAAGTGTGACATGAAGGGCTATAGTCTATTTCCACTGCATTCTGGCCAAGTATGAGTACATTGAAGTTGGAAGTTCCTTCTTTTTTATATTTAAACAACACCAAAGAGCCATGTCCTAGAGAGTAATTTTGAGTAAAATTTTTCCAACCCTTTTGAAACCAAATCTCACCATTGACTTTTTTCCAATAAACTTTCCATTTTGTGCCATCAGGAGGATTGATCAACACTGGATTTGATAGACCAACTTCATGACTTTTTGTAAACTTATTTGGTAATTTCTGTGAAATTAAAAGAACCCCTTTTGGTCAGTATACAAAAATAATAAAATATTCAATCCAGAAATGCAACATTCAAAGTTTAGAAATATTGTAGTGTAGAACAAAGAAAAAAAATATTGACAAAAAAGATTGATTACTTGAAATTGATAGAACTAAAAATGTTGATTGTAAGTTACAAAGAGTGTATGGTACATTTTACACTATGATATAATCAATTTTCTAGTGCTTATTTATGTATGTGTCTGTAAGAGTAATTAACTGCAATTTAATAGATAAACAAAAAATTATGTGATAATATATAGTAATTAATATAATGCTTACAAGTGTTTGAAGATTAGTTTGGAGGATGATCTTGAAGAAACGGATGGGGAGGTTGGTAGAATTTGTTCTAGCCATGGAGAGTGAGTAAATAATGTGTAGTTTGATTGTGTGTCACTATTGAAATTGAAGCTAGCAAGTACTGAGCAACCAAAGTTCTTCATTTATTTGTTCTAGTAATTAAGCTACCTGTCAGCCACTTGTCATTATTAATTACAATTTACATCTATGAACAAAATCTTTCGACTTTTCAATTTTTTTTTTGAGAGAATCTTTCGACCAAGGTTGTCAGAACCGGACCGGTCATCGAACCGGTAAACTTACCGGTTCAAGGTTCAATGGTCGGACCGAGGTCGGACCGGGATCGGACCGTTTTTAATTAAATATATATTTTAATTAATATATAAATTAATAATAACTCAATATTAAGTAGTTTTACGGGACACACATTTTTATACTATTAAAAAATACTTTTAAATTTCAATTTTCAAAATCCAATGAATTAGTATAATTAAAAACAGTAGTATAAATGTATAATAGAAATATGTTGGTTAGTCAAAAAAATAAAAATAAAAATATGTTGGATTTAATCTTGATGTGGGCTGTTTCATGTGTGAATATTTGTTTCAAGCCCACTTGTTCTCCTAACCCTAAAATTCTAATAATAAAAAGAAATGAGAAACAAATCCTTATCAATAGCAGCCACCAACAACAACATTCATATTCTCTCAAGTCTCATCTTCAATTTCTTTCTAATTTCTCTAAATACTCATCTTTAATTTCTTTGATTGATAAAGTGTGTTGATATATGTTTGTTTATTCTTCTTCTTCTTTTGGAACTATGTTTGTGCACATAATCAAACCCCCTCTAGTATCAATAACCACTCACCATGGCTAACAATCTAAAGCTTTCAAATTTAACAAAAAGTTCACAAAATTGATATTTCATCCATCTAATCCATACTCTTGCCAAGTTAATTGCAAATCAATCTTGTTTTAGTGTTTTTATTTTTTTATTTTTAAAAAAAAAAAAAATCCAGACCACCGAACCGGTCGGTTTTTACCGGTTTACACGGTTTTTCCCGGTTCGGTCGCGGACCGGTTTTGCACGCTAACCGGACCGGATTAAGGTCCGGTTCCCGGTTCAACCGGCCGGTCCGGTCCGGTTTTGACAACCTTGCTTTCGACTTTTCATATTTCCTAGTAATAATAACGTTCACATTTTTCTACGAAAAGAAAAAAATAATCTTCACATTCAGAGGCTGTTTTTTTTTTTAAAAAAAAAAACAAAATGAAATATAAATATATATAAAACACAATCATCTTAGTACAAGATATACAAAAAGTGACAAAAAAAAAAGGTAGTAATCAATAAGCAGTTCATACAAGGCCAAGCAGAACAAAGCAATGTTGTAAAAACCGGACCGGACCGGCCGGTTCGACCGGTTGGACCGGGAACCGGTCACAGCACCGGTCCGGCAGACCCTAAAAACCGTTAGTCTACAGAACCGGGAAAAAATCGCAAAAAACCGGTGTGAACCGGTATGAACCGCTTGAACCGGTGAACCGGTGACGGTTTTGAAAAACCGGCCGGTCCAGATTTTGACTTAAAAAAAGCAGTTTTTTTATTTTTATTTTTTTTAAAGAGAAACACACTTATTTTTTATTTTTTTGTTATTTTTCATCCTGAACAAAACAGAGAAAGAGAACGGTTATTTTCCTTTTTGAAGGAAGAACACTAACCTGAATAATCAATCAAAACTAAAATTGAAATACATCAAAGAACACTAAACAACCAAATCTGGACTTTAAGTTTTTGACAGAATATTTAAAAATAGAAGAACAAAAAGGGTTGATTTTTGGTGTTGTTATTGAAACAAAAATTATAGAGAAAGAAAATAAGAGGAGAAATAGGGTAGGAGAAGAAATTCATATGAGATTTTTCATTGTTATAGAAGAAGAAAAGTGAGGAAAAGAGTAATAGAAGAAGCAGTAGCAAAAAGGAGGCACTGCTATTGTTGAGAAAACAGAGGTTTGTTGTTGTTACTACTTAATATATACCATACAACATATAATTAGGGTTATTTTGGGTTGGTTCTTTTTTATTAACTATTTGGGCTTGCTATATTGGGCTTGCTATTATTTTAATTTTGAGCTTAAATTTTTTAAAGGGTCTCTAGTCTCATAACAAAAGACTATATTTATTATTTTTTTGGTACAAAAAAAACTATATTTTTAAAAATATTTATTATTTATTTATTATCCGGTTCTATAACGGTTGAACCGGTCCGACCGGTTGACCCTTGAACCAGTAGCCACACCGGTTCGAGCTCCGGTCCGGTTCTTAAAACATTGGAACAAAGAACTAGACCACCAGCTATGTTAGTTAGAAGCTAAAGTAACACTTGAGAGGCTGTTTGTTACAGCTTATTTTGTAAAAAAATCATTTTTTTAAAAATAATCACTTTAAAAAATATTACACATGTTTGTTTTAGATTTTTAAAATAATCAGAATATAAAAATAATCAGAAAACAATTAAAAATGAGAAGCTGCTAAGAGTAGCTTCTCAAATAATAATTTTTTTTTAGAGGTGAGAGAAAACAAGTATTAAAAGATGTAAGTTATTTTATAATTAAAAAAATCACTTTTAAATGTGGTATCCAAACGAGCTAAAAATTATTTTATTAAAAAAAGTGATTTTTATTACAATAAACAAACACAAAGTAAATTCTACTTTTCTATAAAATCTCTAAAAACTTAAATTATAAATTATTGAATATCAAAATCAATATTTTTTTTAATCCATAGCAAACGAACCCTTATATATATGATTATTTTATTTGGACTATATTATAGACTAAATAAATTAACTATACAATAAACTTTTTTGACAAAATTATACAATAAACTTAAAAAGTTATTTTCGCTTATATTTTGTTAGGGTTTGTTTGGTTCAACGGAAGGGAGGGGAGGGAAGGGATTTTAATGGAGGGGAGGGGAGGGAAGGGGAGGTATTGTAATTAAATATATGTTTGGTTTAAGAAAAGAAAAGGGAGGGGAGGGGAGGGATTTTAACCAAAAATATGTTTGGTTCACAGGGGGAGGTGAGAGATTCTAAAACTAACTTACAATTCTACCCTTAAATATATTTTGATAGATTGCACACTCTTTCTCTCGGAGTTCATACTATAACGTAATTTTCTCGTAAGAGATATCCGAACGTAACAAGAATTTCTTGACAAGAAACAATAGCACAAATAAATTTTTTTAAAAAAATTAACATAAATACGGAGTATATTATAAAAATTTGGAAGCATATATATATAAAACATAACGAGCATACAGTAACTTCGAAACATATATATATATATATTTGCAAAACATCAAGATATATTGCAATACATCAAGATATATAAAGCACAGTCAACATATAAAGTGACGTGAAAACAGTGAACATAGCAAAACATTAATTCGTCAAAATAATTTGCAAAACAATAATTTGTCAATTTTTTTTACTTTTTTTTTTGCAAAACAGCAAATATATATATAAGTATAAACCAGATCAAGAAAATATAAGAGAAACTTATGAGCAATGGTGCAGACAACTGAGACGAGCAGTAAAGGCAGGGCTTGAACAAGGAGAAAAGTCGTGATAAATATTGTACGTAACAACCAACAGGACAATTTTGGAATTTTAGAATAAAAGTAAGGATAAATTGGAGAAAGTAATATAAATATAAACAACACACCTCCCCTCCCCTCCAATTTGGGGGGAAGCAAAACTTGCTCTATTTTCCCTCCCCCCCTAAAAAATTGAACCAAACATAAAAATTTAAAATATCACCTCCCCTCCCCTCCCCTCCAAAACACCCGAACCAAACAGACTCTTAGAGAAGGTGTAATACGTCAAGAATTAAATATTTTTACACAAAATAAGTACAATAATACATTATATTTTGTTTTCGATGTGTGAAATAAAAAAGTTTATAATTAAAGAAAAAACAATTGCTGGTGTGTTCTCTAAATTTTTAAACAATTCAATTGCTTCAATAGAATTCCACTTCTCCTCTCTACCAACTGATCGAAGACTATCTTCTACATTAATATAATTTTCCATCTTTAACTCGTCTTATATTGCTACCACCGTTGAGTGATACAAACAGTGGCCATGTGGGTTGTTTGTGACAATTTAATAATATTATTTTAACAAATTAAAGATGTCATAGCAAAATAGTGAATTATGATTGGATGTCAGTGTGGTAATATTCTTTATTCTCGTGACTCAACATACCCAAATCTGTCGTCGACTGATTTGTAAAGATGATGATATTGTTATTAATGGTAGAGGATGAATGAGCAATATTTTTGTTTTTAATTTTATTTAAATTTAATAATATGATGTGGCAAAAATATGAATTTTGATTGATTAAGTGTATATAAACTATATTACATTGTCTATTTAATTTTCAAAAAGAGGTGATAATATAACTTACGACGATGAATGTGATGAAAAGTCGAACCAACAAAAACAAAGAATGGATTGGATGGGAAAGAGCAGCAGCCATGACTATTATGTAGGGAGATACATATATGAGAGGTTTTGGTTTATTCTTTTAATTTTTCTTCTAAACGGGAATGCATATATAAGAGCCTAATTTAAGATATTTGTAACTGATAGAGTCAATGGATGAGTGATATTATTAATTAAGAGTTTTGGTGGTTATGGAACTACAATTTGTCTATTTTAATTAATGGAATGGACTCCCAAAAGAAACCTCCTCCACGTTCAGGAAAGATAATAATAAAGCAAACGTTATAAGAAGGGGAGGACATTACATCATATCGCAATGAAGTCCTATTTAATTAGCTCTTAATAATCTTAAGGCTTTTCCTTCTCCTCTTTGTTCTTCTCTTATTGTTCTCTTCTCTCTACCTCTTTCTATTCTTTCAAAAGAAAAATGGAGTTTCTCTCTCTATTCTTACCACCTAACCTAATTTCTCTATTTTTTCTTATTCACACCCGCTCCATTATCTCATATTGGTCCTACTCACTTACTTACAATTAAAGCCCAATATCCTAATAGCCCGCAATTAACCTTATTCTATCTCTAAAATATATAAACCAATAAATCAACACTTAATTAATTACAAATATTTATTAATAAATAAATCTAGGTCGTTACAAGTATGAGGTACTGTTTGACCTAACTGTTTTTCTTTTCTATTTTATTAGAAGTAAGAAACTAGGCCAAACAATAATTTTTAAAAGCTTTGACTTCTATATTTCAAAGAAAAATACTAATAAAAGAGTTTCAAAATAAGGTGATAATAGTTATTTTGCAACAACTTTATACATTATTTATCTAATTAACACCTTAAATAAGTATTTTTTTACTCATCTTTAAATAAGTTAATGTTTATAAAAAAACAACTTTATCTTAATATCAAACATCTTTTAACCCTATTATAATTTTTTTTTAAAAACTTTTAACAGCTTTTAAAATAAATAAAAAATAAAATTTACCAAACAACTTTATCCTCGATTGTAAAGCTTTTGCTTTTAATTTTATCTATACTAATATATAAAGGGGATACAAATTTTTGGGATGGCTTTTTCAATATTCCTATTTTACCCTTAAAAAAAACTACAAAAAAAAACTAAGCACAACTTCCACATAAAAATAGGTTTTCAGTTTTTTTATAGTAAAAAAAAAATATATATTTTTCTTCTTAATAAGTAGCCACAACAAAAAAGGAGGTTAAGTAGTTATCAATTAACTAAATCCAATAAAAAAGGAGATTAAGTAGTTATTTATATTTGCACAATAGAGAATATTGATCACAAAAAAAAAATATCGATCACACACCGTTTGGCGGCTAGTGATTAAAATAATTTCTACATCTAAAAAAAAACTGAGCCAAAAGATATCTGAGTACCACTGAACTCTTAAAAAATTAAAGGTGTATTATATTAAAAAAAAAAAGGACAAAATAATACTAAGCATTAAGCAACCCTATTTATTTTCAGCACAATCTTGCAATATTGTATAAATAACGAGTAACATATGCAATTTAATTTAACTTTCACTCCCTCACGCAGTTAACTCTTGAACAAGCAAAACCCTCTTTATAATAATATTTTCTTCTTCTCCAAAGTTTCTCACACATAAACTTCAAAATCAAATTCTTCAAATTCTTCAAAATCATTCATCAAAATGAGTAGCATCGGAACAGGTTACGATCTATCCGTCACTACTTTCTCTCCTGATGGCCGCGTTTTCCAGATCGAATACGCTGCCAAAGCTGTCGATAATAGCGGGTAGGTTACCAATTTTCTTTCAAGCTTCGATTTTTAATTCATCTTTTGGAAATTTATTGTAGTATTAATAATGGGTTTTAGTTGTTTTATGATTTGGAATTAAGGGTTTTGAAGAATTTTAGTTTGTAATTTTAGGTTTTTTTGTTTTCAGCTAGTGATTTTCGATTTTTGATTCATCTTTTTTCAAATATAAATTTTGGGATTTAGTTCTTTTATGATTTGGAATTAATGGTTTCAATGAAATGTAGTTGTTTATTTTTAGGTTTTTTTTTTTTTTTTTTTTTTTGAGTTAGTGATCTTAGATTTGAAACTTTGTTGCAGGACTGTTATTGGGATCAAATGCAAAGATGGGATTGTGTTGGTAAGTTAATCTAGATTGTTATTATTGTGATACTTTGGGGTTTTGTTTTCAGTTTTCGATTTTTTTGTTAATTTTTTGTGCAAATTTGGTTGATTTTAGGGTGTTGAGAAGCTTATCCCTTCGAAAATGATGCTTCCGGGTTCAAATAGAAGAATACACGCTGTTCATCGTCACTCTGGAATGGTACTTTGTTATCTACATTTTGCCCTTTTGTTACTTGCGCATCTTGTTACTGTTTTTGTTGTTTTTTGTATTTGTGATTGACTTGGGTTTGTTTACTAATTACTGGTGTTGAAGTGGTGTTAGTAATTGATGTGTAAGAGTGAAAGATTGGGAAGAAGTATATGTCTTGTGTACATATAGAGATCATGTACTATATCACTGGTTGATCTAATGAATAATTAGCACTAGCTAGAAGTAGGGTTCTAATGTTTTTATTGTGTGTTCTGGATTGTTTATTTGTTTCGCACCTTGGTAGTTCTTATGGAATAAGCATAAGAAATCTTAGATTAACGATATAACATAACACCTACTTATCATATAGAACGACCAAATTTGGAAAAGCAATTTAGGGTTAATGAAATAATCACGGTTCTATAACATTTCAACACCAATATAAGACAGTTTAGATGAGGTTCTTGTGTGTGCTTGGTCAATGCATTGGTGATACAGTTAGCCGAGGACCCAAGGTTAATCATTGCATTGACTATACTATTTTAAAAGTAATTTTCTGTAGCAATTAGCATATATAATGTCACGTGCCAATTTCTAGTTGTTATGATACTTTAAACTTATATTGATGTATAAATCGTCTTCCTATTTTAGGCTGTAGCAGGATTAGCAGCTGATGGCAGGCAAATTGTTGCCAGGGCTAAGTCTGAAGCAACTAACTATGACAGGTTTGCTCCATTTGATTGCAGCATTTACTTTATCTAAACTATGTTCATCATTTCATCGTATTTATTTCTAGTTGATTGAATTGGCTGCTGCTAGAAAGGAGAGATAGACTAATAGAAAACCCTACAATGGAAAATAACTTGACGTTGTTTCGATTTTTGAAGTTAACCTAATTATAAGTTGTTTTCATTTAGCTAGGGTATATTTTAGGGAGACTAATTGAAACCCTATGTACTGATTCAACCTTATCTTTGTCCTCGAAGTCAACCCAACCTTATTATAAAGAAAACAACAAGTCATTGTAGCTTATTATAAGCCCCGATTAACCGTGATAAGATTATTCTAGGTGCATGATGTTTGAGGAAAATCAATTACCTGTGGTCTAACAATGTTCAAACTGATTACCATTCACTGCAAAAGTGTTAACAATTTACTTAAATTTAATGTTACTTGTGCTCTTATTCACAAATATCTATTAACATCCAAATAGCTCACTAATCACTATTCTAAAACATCTAAATGCTAGCTGATATTTGGCCCTGGATTGATATGGTGCTCCTGGTGGAAGCCATGCGTGAATCCGATAGTCCGCTCTCAGGGATTAGTCTTTTATTGAATGAAATAATTAGATAACTTGATATAGAAGTGAAAATTTGTTGAAACTTGAAATAGGTGGATCATTCAACATGCTAACTTTTTCTCTTAATTTTAGTTACTATGTGTAAGTTGTAACCAGTTAAAGATCCCTTTATATTTTATAGTATTCATAAAATACTGATGACCAAAGCAAGAGGCAATGTAGTAACAAAGTCATTTCCAAAGTTCATGATTTACAGTGTTGAGTTGAGATATTATAGTTTTGACATGCTATTTTGTATGACTTGAAGTATAATGATCTCATAATTCATAGGTTTTCTTAATGGTTTTTCTGCAAATTTTGAAATGAAAAAAATGCTTATTCTGACGTATATTTGTTTTCAGCGTGTACGGTGACCCAATTCCTGTCAAGGAACTTGCTGATCGCGTGGCTAGCTATGTGCACCTTTGTACTCTATATTGGTGGCTCAGGTTCAGTGAGACTAACACTCTTGTAGTCATTTTAAAGTTATATTTTCTCAGACATCATATTAATAGCCGATCTATAATGGTGCTGCAGACCTTTTGGATGTGGTGTCATACTAGGTGGTTATGACAGAGATGGACCGCAGTTGTACATGGTCGAACCTTCTGGTGTCTCCTATGTGAGTCTAGTTTATTTAATAACAATGTCTAATCTTTTCAAAATTTCAATGTTGCCTGAGCTACAAATATTTTACTTTTTCGAAGTTCCGTGTGATTTTTTTGTACTGATTTGCTTGTATTGGTATTTGTTTTAGAGGTATTTTGGCGCTGCGATTGGGAAAGGAAGACAGGCTGCAAAAACGTAAGTGGATATATAATATATTTATGTAATTAAATACTAAATTGAACAACAATTTTGGTTTCCTTTTTATTAATTTTCTATTAAAAAATGTTGCATACTATCTCTAGTGCAACAGTGCAATAACTACTTTGAGTTTCTGTTACATGGAATTTCTGTTGGTGAAATTTTGACAATCAGCTGCTTAAGGTCAAGCAAAATAGGAGTAACTCTTGGACGGAACTTCTCTTACTATGTGTAGCTTATATGTAGGATAATTATTAGAATGGTTTATAATTATATGTGTGTTTCGAAACCTTTGAGGCTCTTCTTTTGAAGTGCAAGTTTTCTCTCGTATGAGGCTGCTGCTACTGTTGTCCAGGGAGAATATATACTTTAAATGCAATATTTTGGTTTAAGTATGTTCACCGATTTGATTAAGGTTATTTGTGTAACTCTGCACCATCTTTATATCGCTGTGCAATAGTATGGTGTAACATTGATTATGTTTTGATAAATATAAAACTATGACCAAAGTGAGGATAGTCAATAAGCGTATGTTTGGAAAAGTTAAAATTCACAGTAGAAACCCACGGTGGGAGAGAAGCTACAACTAGTAGAGTTGAGAAAACGCACGTCTACCTCCACTCCTCCATGGAAACAAACATGCCATAAGTAGAAGTAGAGGGTGAGAGATCAAGAAAAACCATAAGTTGAGTCATTAAGAGAGTTTTGGAGGTGAATTGGACTATCTTTAGACATAATCCATGATAAGAAATTACGGTGTGGTTTTAGTGCATTTAGTTGATCCAAACCTAGTGACAAATGATTTTGTTCTCCTTGTATGAAAAGGGATATATTGCATGCATCTCTCACCAACAGAAGCTCAAATACAATTTTTATAGTTTGACGGTGTACTTTTCCTTTTCTGCTATCATCTTATTTCTGCCTTATGCTGCATTTGGCATAAATTCCCTTATCAACATTTTGTTTAACAATGTTATCTTCTTAATGTCTTGGCAGAGAGATTGAAAAGTTGAAGCTTGCAGATATGACCTGCCGACAAGGAGTTATTGAAGTAGCTAAGATGTAAGTAGCACGATCATCACCAGTGTTCGTCATTACTTTTATATTCTTAATGTGAAACTTACAACACCTTTTGCACTTATTTGTGCCAAGCAGTATATATGGCGTACATGATGAGGCAAAGGATAAAGATTTCGAACTTGAAATGAGCTGGGTCTGTGACGAATCAAACCGTCAACATGAAAAGGTAAGGCAGCAGGTTTACTTTTATACAATGACATATTTTTCTTTCAATTACTATAAAATGAGGATTATATATGGAACTTACATAGCATAACATCCACAGTTTCACTTTCACTTCAACTAATAAACATAAGAGAAGATTTTCCTCACAATCATCCAGTGTGTTCATTATTTCTGCAAATGTATTCTTCCTAGTTTGCTTCTCACCATTTCTCAGTCACAAATATTCACCACACGGGTCTTAGAAATCCACGTTGTTAGTAATTTAAAATAAACAGAGCATTAGTTTTCACTGAAAGAATGAATTACTATTGAAAGCAGTTGAGTTGTATAGTGCTTCCTTTAAAATTGTATCTTGAGCTCATTTAAGACAATTAATTTGTTGGATCAAATATCAATTTAGAGTAATGACAATACATTTTTGGGTTAGATTAGGGTTTTTTATTAACATTTTTGGGCCAAGAGAATAGGTGTTTCTTTTACTTCGAAGAGTCTTTAATGTAGTTTGAATATGTAGCTGAATAATCATCAGTGTTGTCAAATAGTGGTGCTATAACATATTGGAAATTGAACATACTGCTACTGTTCCACAATACGTTATTGAGTATAAGAATTTGAACAAATTTCTATTTTCCGTGATCTGCTATTGACGATATTGATAAGCAAAATAATATTTGCGGATGCATCCTTTTACGTATTTGCGGATGCATCCTTTTACGTATTGCAAAATAATTTGAACCATTATGGCTCCTTATACGACTTTCTTAATTAGAATGTTTTCATACCTGTTTTTTGTTATGAAAGTTTTCAAAACTTTGATTTATGCCTTGAGAAGAAGCACACTATACCTTTAGCATCCTTGTCCATGAACGTAGATCTTTCCATAGAACATTACAAGCATGTCAGTGGCAGTTTTAGTCTTCTAGTAGCCCATTCCTTTCGGACCCTACCCTCCTCCTATGTCATTCTTCCCATGCGATGACCTAAAACTTGTCAAGTCAATTGAATTTAGTATCTGTTTGGAACTGCGTCAAATTACTTCAAACGCACATTTTCCTCTTATCCGTGAAATATCAGTAGCTACAAACTATAGCTTTGTATTGGACGTGCATCTTCCATTAGTCGAGCGTGAAAACAAATACACATGCTTATTGAAGTTCTTGAATCTTTTCTACGGGAAAAATGCATTCAAGTGTTTGCATAGAATTGTAGTTTTCGGTTGTTTTTGTTGCTTGTTAATCTATATGCATGGTACTAAATTATGTGCAGGTCCCAGAGGAGCTCCTAGAGGAAGCCAAGGCTGCCGCAAAATTAGCTCTTGAAGAAATGGATGCAGATTAATTAACAGATTAAAAATGTTTATCCCAAAGATGTATTACATTAACTTCTAGAGCATTGAGAACATCTATAGAAAGTTCATAGGCTTCAAAAGTTGGATTTTTGTATGCTTCTTTGATGATTCAATGCCCTTGTTGGTTTCTGTTGCTGTGGAGAACTGTTTCAAAGTGCTTTAGATACTTTTTTTATCAATTGATCATGATTTAGTGCTGAATTTTAATCCTTCTTCACCACATTTGGTATGAGAAAATGTTTTATGAAACCAAACATATCTTAATCTTCTATTACTCTAAATATCATTTTCATTCATAGGATTAGATGATTAAGTTTTAACCTTTTTCTTTCCATTGATTCTAGTTTTGAGATGTTTTGAGACATGATGATGCATGAACTATTGTGAATGTGATTTGCCATTCTAGAAATACTAAGGATTATTGTGAAATGTGAATGTCATGTGCCATTGAAGAATATAAAGCCAAACCTTAACTCAACTTCATCCTTTAATAACAAATTTTGAAATCTTTCAAAGTGACAATTCATCATTATCAAGTAAACCAATACCTAGCAAATGAACTAATCATTATCAATAATTAACTTCATTATTTCAACTATTTATAATCTTTCAAAAAAAAATTATTCATCTTAACATTAAAATCATATTACCATTACCTTTCTTGTCATTGAATATCAGCAACTATACTATTTACTATTCTCAACATTTAATATAAGTCTTTCAATGTTTTTTTTAAAAAAATATAAGTCTTTCAAACACAGTGTAATAAAAAATTAATTATCACTCTTCTCTATACTACTTATAAAATTCATTCCTATAAGGTAGGTAACTTTCAATAACTAATTTTGAGTCCACATTTATCTCTGAAAAACATAAAATATGTATTCATATCCTAACCACATAAGACTGCTTTGGAGGTCTCGCTTAGGCAACATTCATAGATTCTGGACCTAAAACTATGAAGACTATAACAGCTCGAACCTCTTTTCTATGTATTTAGTAGAGAATCTCGATAATAGCTCGCTTAGCTAGCGTGCTAGGACAAAACTGCAAAATTTCCATTTTTCTCAAAATATTCCACTCGTTTTATATTCCTATTTCCTTCTAAGATCTTCTGTAAACATCTTAAGCAAGATTGTATGCTTAGAATGTTAAGAAAACTTTAAGTGAACAAGTTTAAGGAATTTAGTCAGATCAACTTAAGTTTACCCTAGGAGGGAATCAATGGGTAGAATAACAATAACTATAAGACTTTATGTATTAGTTCATATCAGATTAAGAATATATGTCAGATTCAGATCAATATGGTGGGCCATTGGTGTCCTGATAGAGATTCATTCAAAATCCATTTTATGAAATAATTCATGTAGGGTAAGACCGCACGACGTACATTATTATCGCATTGTGGGAAATAAATCACTCCAGGAACTACCCACCTCGGAGTGTCTGTATGTCATGATAAAATGAACCAAGATAATTATCTGTGTTACACATTTATGAATTTCTGCCATTATATCATGTTTAGATCAGTTATATAATAGAAATGAGATAAGACTAGAAATATTAGTTTCAGGTATTCTCCTGGTGTAGTCACCATTAGTCGGGTAGTAGGACTCACGGAGGCTTAGTAATCTCATACCACGCCTTGCAAATTTTTTAGGTAAATAGGTTGATCAAGAAAAGTGGCCTCGAAGTATGAAGATTCAAGCACGTGGATTACCCCGTTAAGCTGACGCCAAGATTTTCTTATATTCTTTATAAGATCCATATAGTTTATGTTTTAAGCTGTTAGCTCAATTTGAAGTTTACTATTTAGGCCCCCTACTATTACTCGCAGGCCCCCGTCGTGACCAAAATGACCTTATAAGCATTTGTATCCTAGGAAACGAAGGAAACAAATTTTGTCACCTAGAAATCGAAATTATGTTAAAACATAATAGGCCTGCATTGTCGTGCACATATGGGCACAAAACACGCAATTTCGTCTCATAGTTACCGAAACGCTGATTTTTTGAAATTTTGTCACCTAGAAGACGAAATTGTGTGTTTTGTCACATAGAAGACGATATTTTGGTTAAATGTAGTAGGTCTGCCTTGTCGTGCACATCTGAGACAAAATACACAATTTCGTCTCGCAGTTACCGAAAAATCCTTTTTTTGAAATTTGTCACCTAGAAGACGAAATTGTGTGTTTTGTCACCTAGAAGACGAACTTTTGGTTTTCTCCGATTTCGTTTTCTAAAAACCAAAGTATCCTGGGTGCAAAAGTGGGGGTATTTTGGGATTTTTGGGGGCCTGAGATCAACATGGGGGGCCTAGATAGCAATTTTCGCTCAAATTTGTCTTCGTGTCTTGGATTAATGTAATCTTTTTCATGTATTTTGAATCAAATGTAATGTATTTTATTGTATCCCGATTTAGAACGCTCTTATTGATATTCTAGATAAATCGGTGTAATAAATATACTTTTAATTTTCTTATCTTTGTTATATATAATGCTAAATTTTCAAACTTAGATATCACATAAGTTCATTCTTACATTCAAAATGAATCAAATTATTATTCTTGTTTTCAACTATAATTCTATCTTTGTAGAAGCTAAAGTTTCACAAAAAAACTTCATAAAATAAAGGCACTCCTTTTAAGAGCAACATAAGATTAATATACCTACTAATCTACTATATTGATCATCTCCACAATTTTACATTGAATCACTCATCTTGAACCACAACACCATTTTTATATTAAGTTCTCCACTTTTTTTTTTCTCATTTTTTCTCACTCTCCTCAAAACTTACTTACAATGGACACTCCAAACACCCCACCGAAGACGAAGAGCATAATATTCTTCAAGCAATGTAATAAAAAAATATGAATAAAAATATTATATTCTTCAAGCATTTAATTTAATATTAATTAAATTATATCGTAAACGTTTTTAGATGAGAAAATGTGACACCAAATAAATTAACCTTTTTACAAATAAAAGAAATGGTAAATTAAGGTGTTACATTGATCGTGTGTGAATCGGACATTGCCGTCATATTGACGCTCGACCTTGATCGGAGAAGAGAACGCTTCAACACTAGATCAATTATACAGTCTCTGGATGACTAAAGAAAAGACAAATCCAGATTCAAAATTCTTCGTCGGGACAATCTTTAGGGGATGTACGTTTTGTAGATGTTGGAATGATTTTATATGAACTAGCAATATTTAGTTTCTTTACTATGTTTTTGTTTAAAATTTAAAATAATCCACAAATTTTGAACACTAAATAGTGACTTGGGTTACACTAATTGATCGCATGAGTCTCACTCTTCGTGCAAGAGAAATGTGAATTGAATTGTTTGAAAAATTTAACCTATGACAATATTAAAACATATAATTAGAATTTTGGGGTTCAAAATAAAACAATTTCTTTTTTCAACTTAAATATCACATAGTACAATTATAATTAAAATTCTTCTGTTATAGGACTAAAATGAACACCATGGCAAAATATAAAATCAAAAGAAGAAAACAATTTAACTGTAATATTATTTAGTTTCTTATTTCATTTATCATTACTTTAGAGTAATTTCAAGATACATGAAATTACAAATTGAAAAAATAAAAACAAAATTATAGGCAAATCAATACATTTTGGCAATATCAGATACATTTTGCATTTCATTACATTTGGCAATATCAGATACATTTTGCATTTCATTGCATTTTGCAATATCTAAAGCATTTGGCAAAATCAGATACATTTTGCATTTCATTACATAAACAAACTCTCACTATAATCATGAAATATAGACAAATCAATACAACACTAAACATGGGTGAGAGCTTCAATAGAAATTTGAAGCTCATTCACCTCACCAATACCCTCAACATAGGATATCTGGTTGATTCCATGTTATACCACATAAAAGTAGACTTGGCATAAAAGTAGACCGGCCTTACTTGTCAAAATATAGAAATTGAGAGAATTTGAGTAAGTGAATCCATTTGATTAACACTTAATGATTAACTGATTACAAAAGGTAGCTATTTATACTATAGCTAAGGTGCATCACAATATCATACACCTGATCTTAGACTAGTACTATCTAGTTAGTAACTGAATGATAAAAGGGAAAATTCTAAACTATTGTTCTGTACGAGTCTTCACTCTATTTCAATATGTAAACTTAACAGCCTCACTCAAGCTAAGGAATGGTAAATGTCAAGAATTCCTAGCTTGGAAACAAAACTGTTGAATTTTGGTGAAGGAAGGGCCTTGGTGAGAAAATCTGCAAGTTGTTCTTCCGTGGAGATTGGCAGCAATTTAAGGAGACCTTGTTGTAGTTTCTCCCTCACCAAGTGGCAGTCAATGTCTAGATGTTTTGTTCTCTCGTGGAATACAGGATTTAAGGCAATGTGTATTGCACTCTGAGTGTCACAGTACAAGACTGGAGGCTTGTCACATGTGATGTTAAGATCTTTCAGCAGAAAAAGTAGCCAAATCAATTCACAAGTTGCTGTAGATAAGGCTCTATACTCTGCTTCTAAGGAGGACCTTGAGACTGTAACTTGTTTCTTGGCCTTCCATGATATAAGAGAACAACCCAAAAAGAAACAATAGCCACTAGTAGACCTTCTTGTATCTAAACAACCAGCCCAATCCGCATCTGAATACCCTAGAATTTGAATCTCTGAATTTCTACAAGCATCTTTATAGTGTGTAACAGTAGGCTTATGTAGGAATTGACTTACTTGCTGTGTAGCAAAACTAATGTCTGGCCTAGTGTTAGTCAAGTACAAAAGCTTACCAATGAGTCTTCTATAAGATGAAACATCTTCATATACCTTCCCATCATCTTGGTGAAGCTTTATAGATGGATCCAAAGGTGTGACTGCTGGTTTTGACCCTAGGAGTCCTGAGTCCTTCAACAAGTCTAGACAATACTTTCTTTGAGAAATTGTAATGCCCTGTTCAGAATGTGCCACTTCTAGGCCTAAGAAATATTTCAAAATTCCAAGATCCTTGATCTTAAAATTTGTGTCTAGAATGGTTTTGATCCTTGTGAATTCTTTTAGGTCAGTGCCAGCCAAAATTATGTCATCCACATATACAAGCAATACTATGAACTGATTTTCTTTTCTTAAAGTGAAGAGTGAATAATCTTCAGTTGATTGTGTGTAGCCTTCACTAATCAGCAGGGAGGATAATTTTTCATACCACTTCCTACTAGTTTGCTTGAGTCCATACAAACTCTTCAGCAGTTTGCATACTTGATTTTGCTTGTTGACTTGTACACCTTCTGGTATGGCCATATAAACATCTTCCTGAAGCTCTCCATGAAGAAATGCATTGTTGACATCCATTTGATGTAAATGCCATTTGTTCACAGAAGCCAAAGCTAGTAAAACTCTAACAGTAGAGACCTTTGCCACAGGAGAAAAAGTATCAAAATAATCCAATCCCTCCACCTGATTGTATCCTTTTGCTACTAATCTGGCCTTATATCTTTCTCTAGATCCATCTGCCTTATATTTCACTTTGTAAACCCACTTGCTCCCTATAGGTTTCACATTGTGTGGAAGATCAACTATTTTCCAACTACCAGTTTTAGTTAATGCATCCAACTCAAGATTCATTACCTGTCTCCAATGTTCAGATTTACATGCTTCTAGATAAGATGTAGGCTCTGTCTTGTGTGTGATAGACAATGTGTATGCATGATAAGGAGTAGACAAATTACTGAAAGTGTGATAATCAAAGATAGGATACTTTGTACCTTTGGATGAAGACTTTGATAAGTCTGCTGAAGCATTGCAAACATAATCTGTCAGATAAGAAGGGGCATGTTTAGCTCTGATAGGTCTGGAAGCATTGTTATTTTGTGTGGGGTTGGTTTTAGTAGGTTCAACAGCTTCATTAGATGTGTCAGGTGTAGGAGAGTTATCTTTGTCAAGAATCACAGAAGAGGTATTGTCAGTAGTTTCAGGAAAATCAGTGTCAGAGGGGGTATTGTCAGTAGTTTCAGACAAGTCAGGGTCATTAGGTGCATTGTTAGTTTGGTCATGATCATGTGTTGATGTATATTCTGTATGATAGTGCCAAGTAGTTTCGTTGCTTGACTGGTAAGGCAAAATGTGGTCATGATGAGTTACATGCCTAGATACAAATATTTCTCTGCTATTTAGATCATAAAGTATGACTCCCTTAACATTTTTTTTATTTCCTAAGTAAATGCACTTTCTACCCCTATGTGAAAGTTTGGTTCTGTTTGTCTGTAAAGTAGTAGCATAAGCTCGGGAACCAAAAACTTTCAAACCTGTAAGATTAGGCAATTCATTATATAAAACTTCATAGGGACTTTTATCTTTCAAAGCAGAAGTGGGAACACGATTGATTAAAAAAAATAGCATGAAGAACAGCATATGACCAAAAAGTCTTTGGCAAATGAGCTTGAAATAAAAGAGCTCTAGCTATGTTTAAAATATGCTGATGCTTCCTTTCCACCCGAGCATTCTGTTGAGGAGTCTCAACACAGCTTGTCTGATGAATTATACCTTTACTAGCATAAAATTTTGGCATGATAAACTCTGGTCCATCATCTGACCTTATAACTTTAACAGTAGTTTTATGTTGATTTTCATTCAAGGTTATAAAGTCAATTATTTTCTGCCTAGTTTCAGACTTGTGTTTCATCAAAACTACCCAAGTGAACTTACTGCAATCATCAACAATAGTAAGAAAATATGAGTGACCATGAATGGAACTAGTAGATATAGGACCCCATATGTCAAGATGTAAAAGATCGTAACAATGTAAAGCTTTATTATTATTGATATTAAAAGGTAACTTTTTGTGTTTGGCAAAGTGACAAATGTCACAAACACCTTTATGATCAACATAAATGTGTGAGTATCTAGAATGTAAAGCCAACATCTTATTTGAACATAAGTATCCTAGTCTAAAATGCCATAAGGCAGCTTTAGGTATAGTCTGAGTATGTGTAGTTGCTGTAGTAATTGAGGCATGCACAACCTTATCTGACAACCTTAGGTAGTACAATCCATCAATAGCTTTAGCAAAACCAATCATCTTCTGGCTCAATTGATCCTGGATAGTACAATAAGAGGCATGAAATGAAACTGAATAATTTGAAACTTGGACTAATTTGGAAACAGACAGCAAGTTAATGGAAAAATTAGGAACACATAGAACTTCACTAATGATGAAATTTGGAGAAAAAAGAATTGAACCAGAAAAACAAGCAAGAGCATGATCACCATTTGGCAATCTTATTGGCAAAGGAGTGATTGCATTATAAGAATGAAACCACTAAACAGAGTTACATATGTGGTGACTAGCACTAGAGTCCAAAATCCTAGTATCTAAGCTACATGATTTGTGATTGGAGTGACACATACCTTTGTTCATTGATGAATGACCAATGAAGGATGCAGAGCCAACCTGATTAGAAGTAGTGGTACCGGAACCTGAATTAGGAAATGAATTTTGGAGAAGTATGATTAACTGCATAGCTTGATCCTGAGTAATAGCTGAAGATCCAGTAGTAATAGCTTGAGTTGCAATTGTGTCATCATTGTCCCCTTCAATTGCAGCACTAGCAGAAGCTTTACCACGAAGATGAGGTGGCAATCCATGCTTCTTGAAGCACGTATCAATAGTGTGGTTATCCTTACCACAGAAAGCGCAAACACGATTAGGGGATGATTTTGAAGCATGTCCCTTAAAGCGAGTTGCATTAATTGAAATCCGAGACTCATCGGAAGGAGCAAAACCACCTTGACGCTCATGTTGAAGAACCATAGAAAAGACCTTGTTAAGAGGAGGTAACGGATCCATGAGCAAGATCTGAGACTTAACCACGGCGAAATTTTCGTTCAAACCAGTTAGAAATCGAACCACATGAAGCATAGTGTGATTGGTGCGCGCAGCACGCATAGCGTCGCAAGAACACCGTGCACGACAAGTGCAAGCAGGGATAGACAAGTAGAGTTCAAGCTCTTCCCAAAGAAGCTTAAGAGCTGAGTAACATTCAGTAACAGATTACGAATCTTGCTTAAGCGCATAGATTTCTTGCTGCAATTCAGCGATGCGAACAAGATCGCCTTGAGAGAAACGTTATTTGAGGTCATTCCAAACATCAACAACATTTTCCATGAAAACAAGAGATTGAGCGATGGAATCGTAAACAAATTTTAAGATCCACGAGTGGACGAGCATATTGCAACGATTCCACGCGCGGAAAGAAGGATCAAATTGATCGAGAACGACAGGAATAGTTCCATCAACAAATTCAAGCTTGAGTTTACCTCCTAAAGCACGTCTCATCGATCAAGACCACGAATGATAGTTGGATCCGGTGAGAACCGGAGTCACCTTGACGGAGGAGGGACCATCGGAAGAGTGAACGAAGTAAGGAGAAGAAGGATCGGAGGAAGGATCTTGTGGAGGAGGGGGAGCTACACGCGGTGGCATTGTCACCGGAAAAGTTGGTTAGGATACATAGAAAGTTAGTTACGGCGAGGAAACGATCGGAAAAGGATCGGAAAAGGTCGATGATACAATGTCAAAATATAGAAATTGAGAGAATTTGAGTAAGTGAATCCATTTGATTAACACTTAGGCTATGTTTGGATTGATGGTAAGTAATGGAATGAAGCGGAATGAAATATAATGGAGTGGAGTGGAGTGGGATGGAATGGAACACAACTCCCGCTCCATTGTTTGGGTATTTAGCGATGGAATGAAACAAAAATACCACTCCATCGTTTGGAAAGTGAACGGAATAGAATGAATTATAACAATTTTATTCCAATTTTACCCTTATAAATAAAATATAATTATAAAAAAATAACACAAATAAAATATTATTAAAACAAATATATCATCTTCAACCCAAAACTAAGTTTTAAAATTCTCATAATATCTCATAATAAAATTCTCATAAAAATAAGTACTTAAATTTCACTCCTTATTCCGTCAAAAAAATAATTTCACTCCTTATACTCACATTTGCACCCCATTTATAAATTTTAAACAAAAATCTATTGCAACATATATGAAATAAAATATTTTTAAAAAGCACTCATAATGCACAAAGACACATGCATCACTATTGTAGCAAAATTGAAATACAAAGCACACATAATGCAGAGACACCCGCCAACGTAAAATTGAACACTATTTTACCTTGCTGGGCAATGAAAAATTAGTAGCAATCTTAAAAATATAAAGTGAGGCGAGGAAGAAGTGAGGTAGAGAGTATTTGAGAAGAGAAGAGGAAAATAAAATAAGGGTAAAAGAGTAATATTAAAAATATAAAGTTCCATTCCATTGGATACACCCCAAATTGGGGGGAATGAAAAAATGAAGGATTGAGTGGTATGGAATGGAATTGGTTCCATTGGGTTCCACTCCATTCCATTAGCTTTTTGCAAATCCAAACAATGGAATCTTATTATTTACCTTTCCATTTAATGATTAACTGTTTACAAAAGGAAGCTATTTATATTATAGCTAAGGTGCATCACAATATCATACACCTGATCTTAGACTAGTACTATCTAGTTAGTAACTGAATGATAAAAGGGAAAATTCTAAACTATTGTTCTGTACGAGTCTTCACTCTATTTCAATATGTAAACTTAACATTAGTGATGAAGGTTCCGTTGGTACAGGCATCAAGAGGGAAGGTTACTACATAGTCACCTGGTTCGCAATTCACTTCGGTACGTGGTTCGGGTACGCGGTACGTAACCTTGAAAGATGAAGACTCATAGGATGTATGCATAGTCGGTATGCTATTTCGGTTCGTGGTACGTTCTAATATATTATACAATAAACTAGGAAGGGTTAGGATCAAATGAAACCAAGGTGTCAAAGTTAATTTGACTCCAAATCTCATCCCTTTATTTAGTTTAATCCAAAGGCTTAAAATAATCATTCAAATGATTAACATAATCAAATTTTATGTGATTTGTCTCACAAAACTTTCCTTATATAACAGACTTTCCTTATATCATAGTCCTTCTTATTCTGTACCTTATTCAAATTTCCCGTTTAATCTGAAGCTTAAACTTATTTGAATCAAACATATGGATGATAAACAAAAAGTCTTCCAATGAAGATGTGTGAAGATTTGATTTGTAATTGTGATTGATATATTACTAAAAATTATTACTAGAAATTGATACCCCGCTATTCCATTTTACAATACTTTTTTTTTTTGGTTACTCATTTTACAATACTTGATATTCATATCTCTGAACAATTTAAAATCACCATTGACTTCAACTTGGAGTTTCTTTGATTAGCAGTAGATTGAATGCATACTATTTTAGTTTTTTTGCAAATGCATACATAGTCACTATAGTTATCAAATTTATTTTTCAATTTTCATTAGAAGTCAAGATAAAGATTATGTCCCAAAACTGAGTCCAAGAGTGTATGAAGATTTCATCCATTCTAACACCTCTTGTGCTACAGTAGTGTTGTTGCCAAACTAAGAGAGGTAGAAGAAAATCAAGACAATAAATGTTTGTTTCTATATAAGAGATACAAAATCTGCTATAGAAGGAAATATTTGTAAGAAAAATCACATAATATTTGATCATTCTATAAAAAAAAAATAGGGTAAAATAACTGATACCCCCTGTAATGTGGGCGTGTTTTGTTTTTCCCCCCTATAAAAAGTTTCCTTGCAACTCGCCCCTTGCCAAATATTGACTCTTTGCATTTGCCCCCCATGCAGGAAATCTGGCAGCTGACTGGGCGTTTTTGCCACATGGCAAATCGACGTTGGTTGATTTTAATTTTTATTTAAATTTGGTGACACGTGTACTGCCACGTGTCAAACTAAAAAAAAATTAATAAAAAAAAAACAGAAACTTAATATTTAATTAATTAATTATTTCAATTTAATTATATATTTTTTTAAAATTCACAAATTTAATTTAATTAATAAATTGAATTTAAATAAGAAGTTTATAAAAGAAGGTTGGGTTAAAATTCACAAATTCTCAAATTTAACAATTAATAGAAAACATAATGGTTAAAACAAAATTATTTTTTTTAAATAATAAAGATATAAAACAAAATTTTAAAAATAGAAAAAATGGTTAAAATAGAATTGGTAAAGTTATAGATCGTTTTTGCCTTTCCCCCTTCACTTGTGCCCTAGTAGAGAAAATGAAAACGATGAAAACGACGGCGAAGAAGAAAACGAAGAAGACGAATAGTAACGCGACGACGGAGAAGAAGGTTGAAGCAGTAGCGAAAATGAAGAAGAAGACCAACTCGACGAAGAGTAAGGGTAAACAGACAAAGACGGAGAAGCTTGAACCAGTTGCGATAGACAACAATGCTATGTCAGTTTCTATTTTTGAAAACTTGCGAATCTTATACTTTAATCTGAAAAATGTAAGCTTTATGCACATGTTAGATTCTCTATTAAACTCTATTATTGTGGTTTGGACTGTTTGTTTGTGTTTTCAAATTCTTTGTTGTTTAGTATAGTTTGTATTGTGTGTATGGTAGACATGTTTGTATGGGTAGGGTTGTCTGTGAGATTATGACATGTGTCTTACAAAAAAAATTCATTTTTTTTTCCTTCCATTTATAGCAATTCCAATACCTTCAATGTTGTTTTCAACCATGGAGGTGAATTTGTGAGGGAAGACAACAATATGTTTTACAGAGGTGGGGTTCAAACAGTGGTTAGTAATGAAAATGCTGATGAGTGGTGTAAGGCTCATTTGATGAATTTAGTTATGGGTTAGGGATATGAAAAACATAGTTTCAAGATTTGGACTAGGTATGATGGATTTGCTGACAAGTTTACTAAATTGGTGAGAGATGATGATGTTGTAGAACTTGCTGAGTACATTTGTGGCAATAATATTGTAGGACAATTGTATGTAGAACATAATGTCACTGATGAGGGAAGTGACTCTGATAGTGATTATGAGATGGATGAAGGAGTGAAGTTTAGTGACAGTGAGGATGAGAGAGGTGTGGGGTTGGATGATGGATTTATGGATGATGGACAAAATGAGAATGATGTTCAACAAAACATGAAGTTGATTCTTAGTACTATAGGCTGTAATGAAAATGAAAATGATTTTGATGACAAGGGTTATGAGTCTGAAGAATTGGGTAGTAGTGACCCAGATGCTTCTGATGATGATAGAGGCCCACGTTATGAAAAATTTAGGAAAGAACACATGAATGCCAACTTTAAGTGGAAGTTTGGTATGGAGTTTAATTCAATGACTGAGTTTAGAGATGCAATGAGAGAGTGGTCTGCCTAGAATAGTCAACCTCTTGATTGGGTCAAAAATGAGAGGACAAGGGTAAGGGTGGTATGTGAGAGAAAGTGTGGGTTTTTTGCTTTATGTTCCCAAGTGGGTCAAGAGCTGACATATGCTATTAAGACCCCACTAACAAAATGGTCCACACGTGTCTTAGGGTATTAAATAACAAAACTGCCAATTTTAAGTGGGTGGCAAAGGAAGTAGTAAAGTTAATGCAAACATTCCAAAAAGTAAGACTTAAAGACATTATGCAACATATGAGAACAAACTTTTCTTTGGGGATTACCATGAGCAGAGCTTGCATAATTCCATTACTGTTGGTGTTGAAAGACCAAATCCAACACTTCCTCCTAGATTTAGTTCTTTCTATTTTGTTTTGATGGCTGCAAAAAGGGTTTCATCCATGGATGTAGACCCTTCATTGGTGTGGATGGATGCCATCTCAAAACTAAATATGGTGGGCAGCTTCTAATTGCTGTGGGAAGGGACCCAAATGACCAATACTTTCCATTGGCATTTGGGGTTGTTGAAACAGAGACAAAAGACAGCTGGAGGTGGTTCTTACAGCAGTTAATGGATGATGTTGGACAAGACAATAGGTTTGTCTTTATATCAGATCAACAAAAGGTTAGTTTTAAAATATTTGATTCAATTAACTTTTAGATCTAGTTTCTATTTTTTGCATATCTGATATGTGTTGTATAATTTTTTCTTTCTTTTCACTTATTGGTTTTTGTAGGGAATAGTAGCTGTTTTTGAGGAAATGTTTGATAGAATTGAGCATAGACTTTGTCTTACACATCTCTATGCCAATTTTAAGAAGAAGTTTGGTGGAGGTACATTGATTAGAGATTTGATGATGGATGCAGCCAAAGCAACCTACTACCAAGCTTGGGAAGCAAAGATGAATGAACTTAAAGCAATTAATGGGAAGGCTTGGGTATGGCTCATGGCAGTCCCTACTAAGATGTGGTGTAAGCATGCATTTAGTTTTTATCCTAAGTGTGATGTGCTTATGAATAATTTATCTGAGTCATTCAATGCCACAATCCTAGTTGCTAGAGACAAACCAATTTTAACATTATGTGAATGGATTAGGATGTATTTGATGAATAGGATGTCTAGCTCTGTCAAAAAATTAGAAAAATGGCCACATAAAATTTGTCCAATGCCTCAGAGGAAGCAAGTCAAGTGGTTGTTGCCCCTGCTACTCAAGAAACTGTTATGGTTGAAGCTAGTCAAGTGGTTGATGCAAATCCCCCTGATACAAGTCCACTGCCTGATACAAATGCCCCTGTTAATCAAGAGAATCCTATGGATGCAACACATGATGAGGTGGTTGAAGCAAGTCAAGTTGTTGATGCAACACATGATGATCAACCAAGTCAAGCTCAAGATTTTTTTGATGACATACCTGATTATGACATGCTTACAATTGAAGAAATGATTGCAGCTGATATAAAAGAAAGTTTGGAGAAAAGAGGTGAAGAAGAAAGGGTAGAAGAAGAACAGAGCAAGCTAAAAAAAGTGAAGATTGAGAAAGTCAAAGCTGAGAAAGTCAAAGTTAGAGGAACAAAGTTGTACCATGGAAAGCAAAGAAGAAGCAGTGAAAGGATTAATGCTAAAGGCTTGAACAAGCCAATAGTTGGAGTTGGTTCATCTCAGACACAACCTATAGTGATCAAAGAAAATGATGAAGATTCTGCAAAGCTTGGGAATTGTTTTAGATCATTGAAGTCATGGAAGAATTTGACAAACAAGAAATGATATGTAATAGAATATGTTTTAGACTATGTTTTAGATTATGTTTTAGACTATGTTGATGACAATGTGTGTTTGGTTAAGTTTGGTTCTGTCTTTTTTTGTTAAGTTACAGGTTGCACATTATATGTGCTTGTTTTGCAAACTGGTTATGTACCATAGTTGTGCCTTTAAAATGCAGTGTGTATGTGCTTCTTTTGGTATAAGAACCTATGCACCATAGTTGTGCCTTTAATGTAATGACAATTGCACAATTTTGTGCTTATTAATCAAGTTTATTATGTTATCAAATTATGCAGTGAAATTGGTTTATGCAGTCAAAGTTATGCACTCAATTATGCAGTGAAATTCAATTATTATGTTATCAAATTATATACTCAAATTATGAAATGAATAACATTTTGATTTTCACAATAACTAAAACCATTTTTTCATTGAATTATAAAGTTAAGATTCAACAATTACAACTTAACACTCCACTTAACTAAAACTAAAATACATAAAATTGGATGCATAATCCAACAAACTACATTACTAAGCTTCTAAAGAAGCTATTACATTGATTTCCATAACATAGCAAACAAAATCACAAACATAATGCTAACAACTATTACAAAGTGACTAATCTTCTTCCCAAATTCCTTCCCAATTTCCCTTCCAAACTCCTTGCCAAACTCTCTCCCAAACTCCTTCATTGATTCACAGCTCTTGCAAAAATTTTGTTGTCTGAAATGTCGGTTCGCAGCTACCACATCATCCAATTCATCATCCCATACATGCAATTCACATGAATCAAACTGCAAATATGAATTCATGAACATATTAATTAATGAACAACTATGTTTTTCAAATCAAAATTATAAAATCAAAACCAACAACTTACACCATGTTGACGACAATTCCAAAACAATCTCTTAGGATTTTGGATTGTGTTTGACACCCACATCTTCATAGGACGACCACACCCACATCTGGGTAAATTAGTTACACTTACACTTGAGGTTTCAATTGATGATCATTTGCTACCTCCCATTTTTCAAAACCTAATACCAAATTCACCCAAAAAATTACAAACAGGGAGGATAGGAGAACAAGAAAACCGAAAAACAAATATAAGAGAGAAGAAAATGAGTGATTAAATGAAGAAATCTGGGTAGAGAAGAAGAAATGAACAAACCTTCCCCTTGTGTTGTTGGAGCGCGCGGTAGAGAAGAAGAAGATGGGTTGGGAATGTAACTCAACCTTCTTTTATAAACCAAATTATTGTTTTCTTTTTTAATTATCTTTTTTTGTAAAATATATAATTAAATTGAAATAATTAATTAATTAAATATTAAGTTTCTGTTTTTTTTTTAAATATTTTTTTTTAGTTTGACACGTGGCAGTACACGTGTCACCAAATTTAAATAAAAATTAAAATCAACCAACGTGGATTTGCCACGTGGCAAAAACGCCCAGTCAGCTGCCAGATTTCCTGCATAGGGGGCAAATGCAAAGAGTCAATATTTGGCAAGGGGCGAGTTGCAAGGAAACTTTTTATAGGGGGGAAAAACAAAACACGCTCACATTACAGGGGGTATCAGTTATTTTACCCAAAAAAATAATATTTGATCATGTTAATTATTGTAGTGAATGTTTTAAGCCTTTAGATTAAATAAAATGAAGGGATGAGATTTGGTGTCAAATTAATTTTGACACTTTGATGTCATTTGATCCTAACTCAACATGGAATTAGAAAATTTCTTTAGTTAAAACAAAAACAAATTATATGATGGAAAATATTAACATCATCAGAGTAGTGAGTTTGTAAAACAAATTAGTTTATAGACCACATGATCTATCGATTTTTATTCGATATTTAAGTTCGTCATTATATTTACATAAAAATTTATATATTGCATTTTTGTTTCTATTTTTTTGTTTTTAATATTTTATTGTAGACATGATCTTCTTTTCTGGATAAAACTTAGTGCATTTTTTTAGAGGCTTTTTGCATGATTCTTAACATAAAAACTAGTATGAATTTCTAAAATTCATGATTTTCTCAAAGTTTGTTATATCCATAAAATATGAATTTTATGTTAAGAACCAAACGAAAGCAGCTAAAGAAATGCACATAAGTTTTGTCCATTTTTTTTATTATACAAGTTTGCCTAATCTTTTCTTTTTTTTTTCCATGCATTTTCTTTTATTAGGCTCTTCTATTTTATTTTTTTTTTGCTTTCGCCACCAGTTTAATCTGGTTCGGGGGTCAGTTCTGGCATCAAGTGGTTCCAGCCCCCTCCCGATCGCAGTTGCGGGGGATCGAACCGTGGTCCTCCCTACCAAGTTCAGCGCCAATCACCACTGAACCAACTAACGATTGGTGGCTCTTCTATTTTTTTTAAGTTGTTATAACTTCATTTTTTATTTTTGATAAGTTGTTATATGTTAGATTGAGTTACTATTTTTTATGTCTATCTTTTATCATGGTTTCTTAACCTATTTTTATGCATAGATTTTCTTTAATTAAAATTTTTTCCTTTTCTATTTTTATGTTTTGCATCTTTATTTTTTGTTATAATTTGTATTTTTTTTTCTTATTTTTTTTAATCTTTAGAGTCATTTCTTTATTATTTAATACGTGTGTTTTTACGAATTGGTTCACGAATTATTACGAACCAATACGTAAAAGTATCGCGAACCGGTACACGCGAACCAATTCGCGGTTCGCCGACACTGTAGTGAATTATCTAACTATGGGTTACCATCCGGTGTCGCGTATATGTTGATGAAAATAATGCCCTGGCCATCAAGCAAACACATAAGCCCCATGCAAGAACCAATGATAAATGTGTGTAGATCGTCAGGAACCCTCCGCGGACGGGTGGTAATGAGATTTTGATGGCTGCGACGGGTGGGAATGACGATTTCACAGCGGTTCTGAAGGGTAGGAAGCTTCGATAGATAGAACGAGCGGTGAAGTCGAAAAATACACTCAAAGATGATGAGTTTTGGAGATGGGCTACCACAAACTCTTGTGAATCACTGAAACAAGAACCCATGAAATAACAACAACGAAAATATTTAGGTTATGCGTGACTTGTATAACTATATATATAAGGAATGGATAACCAATGACATTACATTTTATTTTATTTTTTGAAAAAATTCACCAACTTTTAATTTTGGGTTAATAGGCTTTTACCCCCTGCAAAGTAGGCGAGTTTTGCATTACCCCCAGTAATTTTTTTTTTTGAGATTACCCCCTGCAAAATATATATATTTTTTATTTACCCCATTTTGCTGACGTGGCAGACAAAAACAACAGAATAACCGATTTAAAAAACAACACTTTTTAAATCGGTTAAACAAAATAACCGATTTAAAAATTGCATCTAAGGGGGTAAATCAAAAAAATAAATTTTGCAGGGGGTAATCTCAAAAAAATTAATTACAGAGGGTAAAGATCTATTAACCCTTTAATTTTTTACCATATAAACTTTATTGATTCACATTTTTCTTAAATAATTAATGGATTCTTGTATATTGAAGGTGGAAAAACACAAGAAGGGGGGGGGGGGGGGGGTTGAATTGTGTTTTTAGAATTAAAAACTTTTTCGAAATAACACTAAGTTCGCAGCGGATATGAACACAAAGTAAAATGGGTGCTGAGAGAGAGAGAGAGAAAGACACAAAATTTATTCTGGTTCCTCTCACAAATCGAGAGTACTCCAGTCCCCTTGTTACTAACAAGAGATTTTCACTATAATCTACTTAAGATTACAAATTGCTCAAGCACACTTGCAAGAGACTTCTCAGGTGCTCAAGTTTCACTAAACAAGAGACTTCTCAAATGCTCAAGTTAAACTTAACAAGAGACTTCTCAAATGCTCAAGTTAAACTTAACAAGAGACTTCTCAAACAAACTTAAGAATAAGAATGAATGTTAAGGAACACTTGATATACTATCAGAGGTGTTTACAAAATACAACTCAAATTGTTCTAAGACTTAGAATGACAGATTTAAATTATGGTGTCAGAATGCTTCTTAGTCTTTGAACGTAGTAATAGAACAGTGTTCGTAGAATAGTCATTGTTTCTTCCATTTGAGTCTTCTATTTATACTTGGAGGAAGATGATGACCGTTGCAGAGAGAGAGGTGCCAGCTGGAATTTATTCGTACAATTGTGATGGCTGTAGTTACCTTCTTTGGTAAAGATATCCAATTCCACTACCTTGCTATTTGAATTATCACTCATCCATTTTGAGTAATAATAGTACAATAGTACGATTCTCAATTGCGCTCCACATATGGATAAGGTTAACGTTGTACCAACGAATATTCCTTCCTGTGGACGTGACAGATCCTTGAAGTAGATTGTTCTCCAATCATTGGTTCTGGATATGTCAGTTCTTGAGTGACGTAAATTCCTTTTGCTTCAGATGCTGTTGTCATTGCTTCTTGAGGCCCTTTTTGCTTCTGAGTCCGTCAGAGCCTTGTTTTTGTCCTCAGAGGCACTTTCTTCAACATACAACATTTAAGCTTCTGATGAACAGTGATGTGCTTTCAGAGCTTGTTTTGACTGGCTTCTCTGCTATTATTCATAGTGCTTCTGAATGAATTTTAACTTGTAATTCTGCACACTAGAATAATCATTAGTATTTCCAATTGTAATTTTAATACTTTGTTATCATCAAAACTATTTAAATCATTAGAGGTTCATGTCAGACCCACTTTGTTCCAACAATCTCCCCCTTTTTGATGATGACAAACTAAAGCATTAAAATTCAATTGTTGTTGATTTAATTTAATTATGTTAACTTCAGGTTTCAAAGGTTTGCAATCTCCCCCTGAGTCTGATAATCCATAAGAGTAGGTTTGTAAGCTCCCCCTAAGTCTTATCCATAATTAATTAAAACAGTTTAAGAGTCGATTTATTAACTTAAAATAAATTTTCATATTTAACTTTCAGAAGCATAGTTTTGTAAGCTTTGCTTCTTAGAGTCTGATAATGCTCAGAAGTGGTTTGCAAGCTCTTCTGATACTATCTATGAATAAAATTTTAGGTTGTTAAATTTTCTCCCCTTTCAATAATCGTTCAGAATGAGAAAGAAATCATAAGGGATAAACATTGATTCATAATGTACTTGACATTACAGTTTCAGATTGAGCAGTATATGAATGAATCAACATTAATTTTAACGCTACTCTTACTCCCCCTTTTGGCATCAGTCAAAAAGACACAGAAAACCAAGCAGTCAAAGCGCCAAACAAGGTAGTCAAGTCAAAAGGAAGGGACAACCAAACGCATTCAATGAATGACATTGATTATCCTACTGACAAGATATCTTGAAGGTACTATAAATAAAGGATGATTCCTCTCATTTTACTCATTCAGAGTAATCAAGTCATTTCCAAAAACAAACATATAATGGAAAAGCAGGTTACCAAGGATGCTTTAGGCTCAAAAGAAGAGAGCAAGAAGGGAGCAGAGCCCTGGCGCTGCGAAGGAAACAGGCTTCGCTACGAAAGGAACAAGCAAGAACTAATATTGACAGAGTCAGAGGAGGAAGAATTGGGCTCTGATCTGGAAGAATTTTTATGGACATACAATGATGACACTCCATACGAAGAGTACGAGGCTGCTGTTCAGAAGGACACTGAAGAGCTAGTGCAAAAGGCCACTGCCAACTTGCTTGCTTATATTAAGGAAAAACATAAGAAGCTAGATTCAGAGTCTTCTGAAATTAAGCCTAGCTCTAAGTAGAGTCTCATCATTCTATGTAATAGAGATTCTTCAATAATATTAATAAAAGAGTTTATGCTATAAATTCCCTTTGTTTTGAGCAAGTTTCTTATATATATATACCTCATTCCTATTGTCAGAAAACCAGTTACCAGACACGCCTCATTCGGTATCGGTGCCCCGTTGTTAAACAGGCTTTAATACTAAGAAGTTATTTCATGACTAAACAGGAGTACTGATGAGAGGGGCTCTTAGGTTTTGAAAATCCTAGGCTTATTAGTTTAAAAACTAAGATGCTCTTCAGCATCTCTCACTAGAGCCAGAAATCTCAAGAGTACCAGACAATATCATGGTATATAGAGAAGTTAAATTTTGAAAAACAAAAGTAAAACAGACACATAAGCTAATAACAAACATACAAATATGGATAATATAGATTTTAATTAAAAAAAAATCCAACTATTACACAAAAAAAACAACAAAACAAGTGCACAAACAAAGACTAAGGTTTCTTAACATCTGCTATGGCTTTCAGAAGGGTTAACATCAGGTCATCCATCCTTTCATGAACTGTTTCCACAGCAGCATTCATATCAGTGCGCACATCCACTCTTAGTTCATCAATTTCATTAGCCATTTCAGTTCTGATGTTATCCAGTGCATCTTGAATTGCTGGAGGTATTGCAGATGAGGTAGAAGCTATGTCAATCTTCATAGGAGAGAGAGGAGGAATGGGTTCTATAATGGGCTTCTTACCCTTGTCAGTATCTTCATTAATATCCATATCATTATCTTCTTCTATCTGATTCTGATCAAACATTGCAACATCTTGCCCAGCAGCTTGATTTTCATTGAGCTTGTTGGTTTCAATTGTAGCAATGTGCACAACCCTATCTACCAATAAGTTCAATGCCTCTTGTTCAGCTAGCCTTTTGTGCTCAGCTTCAGCTGCCCTTGCCTGTTCAGCAGCTATCTAAGCCTGCTCAGTAGCTAACTCATAAACACCTTCTTCACTGATTAGTTTCTCAGCTGTCTCACATGCACTCCTTGCTAGTTTCTTGATTTCAGCATCCAAAGCTGCCAAACGTGCACGTTCCTCTTCATGATTGTAGAATGTGAGCCTTGGAGCACATGACCTCTCAGCAAACTCAAATAATTCCCTTGCTGTATTCATTCCCCTGTCCTTTGTCTTGTTCTTCAGATGAGTACTGAGAATCTTTAAAGATTGACTAAACAAGTACTTCATTTCTCTGACATCAGCATCAAAATCAGAAGGGAAGATAAGAGCTTCTTCCTCCCTTTGTCTGAATCTCTTAAGTCTAATACCAATAGCATTATGCAACAGCTCAAGGTTTGGTTCAGAGTCAGAGTTGAAAAAGGGTATGGATGGATCAAAGGGAATGGTTGGCTCAGGTTGTTTTCGTTTGAGATTTATGATTTTTATTTTGCTGAGGTTAGGGGGTATGATGTCATCATCAACATTGATGGTATCTTTTAACATTTGTGCTTCAGCCTTAGAGATGTGTTGGTAAAGCTCAAGAACCTCTTCTAAAACTAGAGGTTTATTGAGTGGGCCATAGACGGGTTGTGGTGAAGATGATTCAGAAGTGTATAATTTAGGTGGAGGTGATGGAGGTTGTTGTTCAGTCATGACATTATTTGGTGATTGATGAGGTGATTCTTGTTGTGCTTCAGAATGAGCAGTTGACTCATCCTGAACAGGTGTAAATGTGGGTGGATTAACTTGTGAGATGTGATCAAGTGATGGAGGAGGAGTTTGAATAGATTGAGTAACCGGTGGTTCTTGGGTAGCTTGATCAGCAGAGGGATTGTTAAAAGGAAAACGAGGTGGTGTGTTTGGATTGGAGTGTGTAAATGCATCTCCAGATAGGTGTTGTTGAAGGTGCTCAAGAACTGATTCAGTATTGGCAGGTTGGTTAAGGATGGTAGTATCAATGATGATGGGGGTTTCTTCATCAGAAGAGAGTTGGATTGGTTTCTTAATAGGTCTCTTGGTGGTCTTTTTGAAGTTTGTTTTCTTTGGTGCTTCTTTGATTATCTTAGCAATGAACTCATCAGAGTCAGTGCTAGTATCAGATGATGATGATGTTTGTAAAGTTTCAGGATCAGGCAACACTACACTAAGAGGCACAGTGAGGTCTATTGGATTTGTTTGATTGGTAGTTTGAGGGGGTTGAGAGATAGAGGGTTGAGGTTCAGGATTAATATCTTGAGCTACTGGAATGCTAGAAGTATTAGGCTCAGAGATTTTACCTTTTGGTTTTGAAGCTCTAGACTTCAATCTTTTGGCAGGCGTAGTAGGGTTCTGATCCTCCTCAGAAGCTTGAGGCCTGTCATTTCTCTTCTTTGATTGCCTTTCCTTCTGAACAGCTTCAGTGGCCATATCCTCAGCACCACTATCTCCTCCTATAGCCTCATCAGCATCAGCATTCTCTTGGCCCTCAGAACCATCATCAGCTATTTCTTGTTCAGTGGTCTTTGGATTCCTTTGAGACCTTGTAATAGCCTTTGGACCCTTGAAGATTTCCCAATTTGGGACACTAACAACCATCTTTCTGGGTACTCTTACCCCAGTCTCTCTTCTCACTATCTCAATGAAGTTCTTGATGACATCCTCATTGTCATGTTCTGATATGGTGGGAAACCCATCACACCAGAAGTATTTTTCATAGACTTGTTGCAGAGGTGTCTTCACTGAGATAATTTCATTCTTGGTTTTTCTTTTCATATTCACCAGAACCGTTGCATCATACTTAGCAGTTTGGAATACTCTAAGCTTTTCCTTGGCACTCAGAATGTCTGTGAGTTTGGTTTGCCTAATGAGTTCAGATATGAGCCTAGGATGATGAATGTTAGAGGGCATTTTGGTTCTGCTTGCAGTGATGGTTAAACACATGTGATCAAATAAAACCTTAGCCAGGTTTATTTTCACTTTCTTGTATAAGAACCAAATAAAGTGCTTATGTGGTATAGAGATGGTATCTAATCCACCTTCTCTAGTAACTATTGTAGCGAGAAACACTCTGAAAGCAAATTCAAACTTGTGCCTCATGCACTTCAACTTTCCAAAGTCCCTGTTGGAACTCCCAGGTTTAAACAGGTCCTGATTGATTGAATTCAAATATTTGCTCTTAGCATCATATACTTCTATGTCTTCTCCCTTGTTATCCAAACCCAGAATCTTGGCAATGTGTGCCTGAGTGATCACCACATTGATACCCAAAATGTTTGACCTTATTTCTCTTCCACTATACGGTTTCAAACCAAGTTCCTGCCTTGTTTTACCCATTAGAGACTTGTTCTTGGCAATCAGATTCTTGTATTCTTCATTAGCGCTTGCTCTATCAAAAACCTTTGCTTTTTGCCAGAAATATTTGACAATGTCATAGTACACAAAACCATTCAACATCTCAAAATAGTTTTCCCATTTTTGATCGAAGAATAGATTTTGAACATCGATTCCGTTTGCTTTCAAGCTATCGAAATCTACAAACTTTTCCGTGTAGAAATCGTATGAGTCTGGACCGGCGTCCGTTTGATTGTGTTGATAAACAAGATTATCTTTTGAATTAATATCGATGATGGGTGGTAACGTAGGGTTAAAGGGTTCTTGAACGATTTCGTTTGATGAACGAGCAGCCATAGTTGCAGAAAATTAAGAAGATGAAGATTGGGAATTTCTGTAAGGTCTAGGGTTGTGTAGGTAGTGATTTCGTGTAAAAAGTTGTGCAAGTGAGTGAAGTGACTTATAAATAGTAACTAGCACACATACACAGAGAAAATAAACATTGGGAGGGAGCGCGAGCAGTTTTAAAAATTAAATAATATACTTAACTGCCATAATCATCATTAACTGTTCTCTGCCCGTCAGGATCTAGACACGTGTTGAAAAAGTTTAATCATAGCTGACGCGTGTACAGACAACTGTTGTACACTTACTCGTACTGAACGTTTCATTTCCAAAAGGTTCAGAGCCTCACTCATTTGTATCTGACACCTCATCAGAACCTGTTACTCTTCAGAGCCTAAATTATTCAGAGCTTCCCAAGGGATACTCTAAATTATAAGAGGTTCTGATAGAGCTTCAGATGCTAATTCTATTCTACTTCTCAGAGCTAATTTTCTTCAGAGATATAGTGCATGTTCAAATTCTTTTTGATAAAATCAAATCTTTCAATTGCTAAAGGTTTAGTGAATATGTCAGCCCATTGATGTTCAGTATCAATGAATTGAATATTTATTGTACCTTTTTGAACATGATCTCTTATAAAATGATGTTTTATTTCAATATGTTTAGCTCTAGAGTGTAGAATAGGGTTCTTAGACAAATGAATAGCAGCAGTATTATCACAATATAGTGGAATATTACTTTCAGCTATATTATAGTCTTCCAACTGATATTTCATCCAGAGAAGCTGTGTGCAGCATTTAGCAGCTGAGATGTATTCTGCTTCTGCTGTAGACAAAGCAATAGTTGTTTGTCTCTTGCTAGCCCAAGATATGAGATTCTCACCAATGAATTGGCAATTTCCACTAGTGGATTTCCTCTCAATCTTATCACCAGCATAGTCAGCATCACAGAATCCAACTAGCTTATGAAGGTGGAAAAACACAAGAAGGGGGGGGGGGGGGGGTTGAATTGTGTTTTTAGAATTAAAACTTTTTCGAAATACAAAATAAAAAGAGGGTGCTGAGAGAGAGAAAGAAAGACACAAAATTTATCCTGGTTCCCCTCACAAATCGAGAGTACTCCAGTCCCCTTGTTACTAACAAGAGATTTTCACTATAATCTACTAAAGATTACAAATTGCTCAAGCAAACTTGCAAGAGACTTCTCAGGTGCTCAAGTTTCACTAAACAAGAGACTTCTCAAATGCTCAAGTTAAACTTAACAAGAGACTTCTCAAACAAACTTAAGAATAAGAATGAATGTTAAGGAACACTTGATATACTATCAGAGGTGTTTACAAAATACAACTCAAATTGTTCTAAGACTTAGAATGACAGATTTAAATTATGATGTCAGAATGCTTCTTAGTCTTTGAACTTGATAATGGAACAATAGTCATTTCTTCCATTTGAGTCTTCTATTTATACTTGGAGGAAGATGATGACCGTTGCAGAGAGCTTTGTGCCAGCTGGAATTTACTCGTACAATTGATAGCTGTATATTGCCTTCTTTGGTAAGGAATTCCAATTCCACTACCTAGCTATTCAATTTATCACTCATCCATTTTGAGTAATAATAGTACGATAGTACAATCCTTAAATGCGCTCCACTTATGGATAAGGTTAACGTTGTACCAACGAATATTCCTTCCTGTGGATGTGACAGAGCCTTGAAGTAGATAGTTCTTCAATCATTGATTCTGATTCTGTCAGTTCTTGAGTGATGTAAATTCTTTTTGCTTCTGATGCTCTTGTCATAGCTTCTTAAGATCTTCAGCTTCTGAACTTTATCAGAGTCTAGCTTTTGGTCTTCAGAAGTGCTATCTTCAACACGCAAAGATTAAGCTTCTGATGAACAGCGATACTCTTTCAGAGCTTGTTTTGACTGGCTTCTCTGCTACTATTCATAGTGCTTCTGAATGAATTTTAACTTGTAATTCTGCACACTAGAATAATCATTAGTAATACCAATTGTAATTTTAATACTTTGTTATCATCAAAACCACTTAAAACATTAGAGGTTCATGTCAGACCCACTTTGTTCCAACAATCTCCCCCTTTTTGATGATGACAAACCAAAGCATTAAAATTCAATTGTTGTTGATTTAATTTAATTATGATGACTTCAGGTTTCAAAGGTTTGCAATCTCCCCCTGAGTCTGATAATCCATAAGGGTAGGTTTGTAAGCTCCCCCTAAGTTTTATCCATAATTAATTAAAACAGTTTAAGAGTCGATTTATTAACTTAAAATAAATTTTCATATTTAACTCTCAGAAGCATAGTTTTGTAAGCTTTGCTTCTTAGAGTTTGATAATGCTCAGAAGCGGTTTGCAAGCTCTTCTGACATTGTCTATGAATTTTATTTTAGGTTCTTAAATTTTCTCCCCTTTCAATAATCGTTCAGAATGAGAAAGAATCATAAGAGATAAATATTGATTCATAATGCATTTAACATTACAGTTTCAGATTGAGCAGTATATGAATGAATCAACATTAATTTTAACGCTACTCTTACTCCCCCTTTTGGCATCAGTCAAAAAGACACAGAAAACCAAGCAGTCAAAGCGCCAAACAAGATAGTCAAGTCAAAAGGAAGTGACAACCAAACGCATTCAATGAATGGCATTGATTATCCTATTGGCAAGATATCTTGAAGGTACTATAAATAAAGGATGATTCCTCTCATTTTACTCATTCAGAGTAATCAAGTCATTTCCAAAAACAAACATATAATGGAAAAGCAGGTTACCAAGGATGCTTCAGGCTCAAAAGAAGAGAGCAAGAAGGGAGCAGAGCCCTGGCGCTGCGAAGAAAACAGGCTTCGCTACGAAAGGAACAAGCAAGAACTAATATTGACAGAGTCAGAGGAGGAAGAATTGGGCTCTGATCTGGAAGAATTTTTATGGACATACAATGATGATACTCCATACGAAGAGTACGAGGCTGCTGTTCAGAAGAACACTGAAGAACTAGTGCAAAAGGCCACTGCCAACTTGCTTGCTTACATTAAGGAGAAACATAAGAGGCTAGATGCAAAGTCTTCTGAAGTTAAGCCTAGCTCTAAGTAGAGTCTTATCATTCTATGTAATAGAAATTCTTCAATAATATTAATAAAGGAGTTTATGCTCTTAATTCCCTTTGTTTTAAGCAAGTTTCTTATGTATATATACCTTATTCCTATTGTCAGAAAACCAGTTACCAGACACGCCTCATTCGGTATTGGTGCCCCGTTGTTAAACAGGCTTTAATACTAAGAAGCTATTTCATGAGTAAACAGGAGTACTGATGAGAGGGACTCTTAGGTTTTGAAAATCCTAGGCTTATTAGTTTAAAAACTAAGATGCTCTTCAGCATCTTTCACTAGAGTCAGAATTCTCAAGAGTACCAGACAATATCATGGTATATAGAAAAGTTAAATTTTGAAAAACAAAGATAAAACAAACATATAAGCAAATAACAAACACACAAATATGGATAATATAGATATGAATTAAAAGAAAATTATCCAAAAATTACACAAGAACTAACAACAAAACAAGTGCTCAAACAATGACTAAGGTTTCTTAACATCTGCTATGGCTTTCAGAAGGGTTAACATCATGTCATCCATCCTTTTATGAACTGTTTCCACAGCAGCATTCATATCAGTGCGCATATCCACTCTTAGCTCATCAATTTCATTAGCCATGTCAGTTCTGAGATTATCCAAAGCATCTTGAACCGCAGGAGGTATTGCAGATGAGGTTGAGGCTATGTCAATCTTCATAGGAGAGTGAGAAGGAGTTGAAACAAAAATGGGATTCTTACCCTTGTCAGAATCTTCATTGATATCCGTATCTTCTCTTATCAGATTCTGATCAAGCATGGCAACATCTTGTTCAGCAGCTTGATTCTCATTGATTTTATTGGTTTCAAATGTAGCAACATGCACAGCCCTATCTACCAATAATTTCAATGCTTCTTGTTCAGCTAGCCTTTTGTGCTCAATTTCAGCTTGCCTCTTCTCTTCTTCTTCAGCAGCTATCCTAGCCTGCTCCTTATCATGGTTGTAAGATGTGAGCCTTGGAGCGTTTAGCTTCTCAACAATCTCAAACAGTTCCCGTACAGTGTTTGCTCCTCTACCCTTAATCTTATCCTTCAGATGAGTACTGAGAATCCTTAAAGATTTACCAAATAAGTACTCTAATTCCCTGACATCAGCATCTATATCAGAAGGGAAGATAAGAGCTTCTTCCTCTCTTTGTTTGAACCTCTTAAGTCTAATACCTATAGCATTATTTAGCAACTCAAGGTTTGGTTCAGAGTCAGAATTGAAAAAGGGTAAGGATGGGTCAAAGGGAATGGTTGGTTCAGGTTTCTTTCTTTTGAGTTCAATGATTTTGATTTTACTGAGATTTGGAGGTATGATATCATCATCAAGATTGATGGAATCCTTGAATATTTGATGTTCAGCTTTAGTTAGGTGTTGGTAAAGCTCAAGAACCTCTTCTAAAACTAGAGGTTTGTTGAGTGGGTCAGAGACAGGTTGTGGTGATTGATGTTGTTGTTCAGTCATGATTTTATTGGGTGATTGATGAGGTGATTCTTGTTGGGCTTCAGAATGAGCAATTGACTCATCCTGAACAGGTGTAAATGTAGGTGGATTTACTTGTGAGATGTGATCAAGTGAGGGGGGGGGGGGGGGGGAGTTTGAATGGATTGAACAATAGGTGGTTCTTGGGTAGTTTGAACAGTAGAGGGATTGATAATAGGAAAACGAGGAGAGTTGGGATTGGAATGTGTAAAGGCATCTCCAGATAGATGTTGTTGGAGATGATCAAGAACGGATTCAGTAGTGGTTGGTTGATTAAGGATGGTAGTGTCTATGATGATGGGAGTTTCTTCATCAGAGGAGAGTTGGATTGGCCTTTTGAAGGGTCTCTTGGTAATCTTTTTAGGATTTGTTTTCTTTGGTCCTTCTCTGATTATCTTAGCAATAAATTCCTCAAAGTCAGTGCTAGTATCAGATGATGATGATGATATAGCTTTATGATCAGGTAAGACTACACTAATAGGTACGGTGAAGTCTATGGGTTGAGGTTGATTGGTAGATGATGGAGGTTGAGAAGTAGAAGGATTAGCAATGGAGGGTTGGGGTTCAGAACCAATATCCTGAGCTACAGGAATGCTAGAAGTATTAGATTCAGAGGTCTTACCTTTTGGTTTAGAAGCTCTGGTCTTTAATCTCTTTGCAGGTTTAGCAGGGTTCTGATCTTCCTCAGAAGCTGAAGGCCTATCATGCCTTTTCTTTGTCCGCTTTTCCTTCTTAACAGCTTCAGTCATCATATTTCCAGCACCTTCCTCAATCTCATCAGTACTAGCATGTCCTTGATCATCAGAGCCTTCATCAATCATTTCTTGCTCAGTAGTTCTTGGCTTTCTTCTATTCCTTGTAATATCTCTTGGTCCCTTGAAGATATCCCAATTAGGAACACTTACGACCATTTTCCTGGGCACACTAACCCCAGTATCTCTTCTTACTGCCTCAAGGAAGTTCTCAATGACCTCATCATTATCATGTTCTGATATGGTGGGAAACCCATCACACCAGAAGTACTTTTCGTACACTTGCTGTAGAGGTGTTTTCACTTGAATGATTTCTTCCTTGGTTTTTCTCTTCATGTTGACCAGAACTGATGCATCATACTTAGCAGTTTGAAAAACTCTAAGTTTTTCTTTGGCACTCACAATATCTGTGAGTTTGGTTTGCCTTATCAGTTCTGAAATTAACCTTGGGTGATGAATGACTGATGGTATTTTAGTTCTACCCTCATTGATGGTAAAGCACATGTGATCAAAAAGAATCTTAGCCAAATTAACTTTCACCCTCTTGTATAAGAACCAGATAAGATGTTTGTGTGGAATGGAGATGGTATCCAATCCACCTTTTCTGGTGAAGATGGTAGACAAACACATTCTGAAAGCAAATTCAAATGTGTGCTTCATGTGCATCATTTTTCCAAAATCCCTTTGTGTGCATCCAGATTTAAAGAGGTCCTGATGAATTGAATCCAAATACTTGCTTTTCTTATCATATACTTCTATATCTTCTCCTTTGTTGTCTAAACCCAGAATCTTAGCAATGTGTGCCTGAGTTATCACAACATTGATTCCCAAAATATTCGACCTAATTTCTCTTCCTCTGTAAGGTTTAAGACCAAGTTCCTTTCTTGTTTTCCCTCGTAATTCCTTGTTTTTTTCAACCATATCCTTGTATTCTTTATCATAACTTGCTCTATCATACACTTTAGCCTTTTGCCAGAAATACTTCACTATGTCGAAATACACAAAGCCATTTAACATTTCAAAATAATTCTGCCATTGTTGGTTGTAGAACAAGTATTGAATGTCAATCCCATTCGCTTTCAAACTTTCAAAATCCACGAACTTCTCAGTGAAGAAATCATAAGCATCTGGTCCAGCGTCAGTTTGATGATGTTCGTAGACTATATTATCCTCAGAATTGAGATCAATAATGGGTGGTAAGGTAGGGTTATAGGGTTCTTGAATGATTTCGTTGGATGAATGAGCAGCCATCGTTTCAGAAAATTGAGAAGATGAAGATTGGGATTTTTCTGTAAAGTCTAGGGTTGTGTAGGTAGTGATTTCGTGTAAAAAGTTGTGCAAGTGAGTGAAGTGACTTATGAATAGTAACTAGCACACATACACAGAGAAAATAAACATTGGGAGGGAGCGCGAGCAGTTTTAAAAATTAAATAATATACTTAACTGCCATAATCATCATTAACTGTTCTCTGCCCGTCAGGATCTAGACACGTGTTGTAAAAGTTTAATCATAGCTGACGCGTGTATAGACAACTGTTGTACACTTACTCGTACTGAACGTTTCATTTCCAAAAGGTTCAGAGCCTCACTCATTTGTATCTGACACCTCATCAGAACCTGTTACTCTTCAGTGCCTAAATTATTCAGAGCTTCCCAAGGGATACTCTAAATTATAAGAGGTTCTGATAGAGCTTCAGATGCTAATTCTATTCTACTTCTCAGAGCTAATTTTCTTCAGAGATATAGTGCATGTTCAAATTCTTTTTGATAAAATCAAATCTTTCAATAGCTAAAGGTTTAGTAAATATGTCAGCCCATTAATGATGTTCAGTATCAATGAATTGAATATCTATTGTACCTTTCTGAACATGATCCCTTATAAAATGATGTTTTATTTCAATATGTTTAGCTCTTGAGTGTAGAATAGGGTTCTTAGACAAATGAATAGCAGCAGTATTGTCACAATATAGTGGAATACTGCTTTCAGCTATGTTATAATCTTCCAACTGATATTTCATCCAAAGAAGCTGTGTGCAGCATTTAGCAGCTGAGATGTATTCTGCTTCTGCTGTAGACAAAGCAATAGTTGTTTGTCTCTTGCTGGCCCAAGATATGAGATTCTCACCAATAAATTGGCAATTTCCACTTGTGGATTTTCTCTCAATCTTGTCACCAGCATAGTCAGCATCACAGAATCCAACTAGCTTACTATCTAGGGATTTTTTATAAAGAAGTCCTAGATTAGTAGTTCCTTTCAGATATCTAAAGATCCTCTTAACAGCAGTTAAGTGAGGTTCTCTAGGATCTGACTGGAATCTTGCACACAAGCATACACTATATAAAATATCAGGTCTAGATGCTGTAAGGTAGAGTAAAGAACCAATCATACCTCGATACAGCTTTTGATCTACTTTGCTTCCAATCTCTTCCTTGCTTAGGCTGCTGGTAGGATGCATTGGTGTAGACATTATCTTGCAGTCATCAAGGTTGAACTTCTTCAGAAGCTCTTTTGTATACTTGCTTTGATGAATGTAAGTGCCATCTTTTCCTTGATTAATTTGGATTCCAAGGAAGAACTTCAATTCACCCATCATACTCATCTCGAATTCATCCTGCATCAGCTTTGAAAAACTCTTGCACAAGGAAGCATTAGTAGAACCAAAAATAATATCATCGACATATATTTGAATGATTAAGATATCTTTCTTAGATGTCTTTCTGAATAATGTATTGTCAATTTGACCTTTTTGAAAACCATTTTCTAAAAGGAAATTACTCAGTCTTTCATACCAAGCTCTTGGAGCTTGTTTGAGACCATAGAGTGATTTCTTAAGTTTATAAACATAATCAGGATTTTTCAAATCCTCAAAACCTGGGGGTTGTTTGACATATACTTCTTCAGAAATAACACCATTAAGAAAGGCGCTCTTAACATCCATTTGGTACAATATGATTCCATTGTTAACAGCATATGAGAGAAGTAACCTGATTGCTTCCAGTCTTGCTACTGGAGCAAATGTTTCAGTGAAGTCTATACCTTCTTGCTGACTGTAGCCTTGTGCTACCAGTCTAGCTTTATTTCTTACCACTTCACCTTGTTCATTCATTTTGTTTCTAAATACCCACTTGGTTCCAATGATGTTCTTATGTGCTGGTCTTGGCACTAAGTCCCATACATCATTTCTTTGAAACTGATTGAGCTCATCTTGCATAGCTACAATCCATCCATCGTCAGTAAGTGCTTCATCAACATTCTTTGGTTCTATCATTGAGATTAGTCCCAGAAGTGAATCAAGTTGTTGATAGTCTGATCTTGTCTTTCTTGGACTTTCTTTGTTTCCAAGAATTAAATCTTCTGGATGTGATGATCTATATTTGAACTTCCTTCTTGGAGCTTCATCAACATCAGCACTTGGTTGAGTGTCTTCTTCTGAAGTGTCATTATGTTCTTGTGATGCTTCTAATTGAGATGCTTCTTCAGCATCTTCTTCCAATACAGCTTCTGAAGCTTCAACAGCTTCTGATGCTTTTTCAGGTTCTGAATCGATGTATTGGTATGGAACACCTGCATAACTATTATCTTGCTCTGACATTTTACTGTCAGGCTCTTTATCATCAAATCTAACATGTATAGATTCTTCCACTGTGTTAGTTTCAGAATTATACACTCTGTATGCCTTTGAGCGTTCAGAGTAACCTATAAAGATTCCCTTACAAGCTTTGGCATCAAATTTTCTTTTGTAGGCCTTGTTGTTTAGAATGTAACAGGTACATCCAAACTGATGAAAATAAGAGATGTTGGGCTTTCTTCCTTTGAAAAGTTCATATGTTGTTAGATTCAATAGAGGTGTAATATAGATCCTATTTTGAATATAACAAGCTGTGTTTACAGCTTCTGCCCAGAAGTGCTTAGCAAGTTTTGTCTCATGCATCATGGTTCTTGCCATTTCTTGTAAAGACCTGTTCTTTCTCTCTACAACACCATTTTGTTGTGGTGTTCTAGGAGCAGAGAACTCATGGACAATGCCATGATCTTCACAAAAAGTTGCAAATGGTTCGTTTTCAAATTCACCACCATGATCACTTCTTACCTTTAAGATTTTGAGACCTTTCTCATTTTGCACTTGAGTGCAGAAGATGCTGAACACATCATATGCATCATCTTTCACTCTTAGAAACTTTACCCAAGTCCATCTACTGTAATCATCAACAATGACTAGTCCATATTTCTTCCCATTGATTGAGGCAGTACTTACTGGACCAAACAAATCAATGTGAAGTAGTTCTAAAGGTCTTGAGGTAGAGACAATGTTTTTAGGTTTAAAAGAAGTTTTTGAAATTTTGCCAATCTGACAAGGACCACACAGAGCATCTGAATGATATTTAAGATTTGGCAGGCCTTTAACCAACTTTAGTTTGCTAAGCTTAGAGATTAATCTCCAGTTAGCATGACCTAAGCGTTGGTGCCAGACCCACTTTTCATCATTCAGAGATAGAAGACAAACTATCTTCTGCTCAGTGAGTTCTGACAGATTCACCTTATAAACATTACCTCTTCTTAATCCTCTAAACAATATGGACTTGTCAGAATCATTGATTACTGTACATGCCTCTTTATCAAATTTAACAATGAATCCGCTATCACAAAATTGACTAATGCTAAGCAGATTATGTTTGAGGCCATCAACTAACCAAACATCTTTAACTGAAAGAGAAGAGTTACCAACTATACCTGAACCAATGATCTTCCCTTTTTGGTTTCCTCCAAACCCCACAGTACCTCCCTCTTTCAGAGTCAGGGTTTGGAACATATGCCTTTCTCCCGTCATATGTCGTGAGCAGCCACTGTCCAGGTACCAGCATTGCTGCTTTGGCCTTCTTGGTGTGCAAACCTGAAGCAAATATTATTTGAGATTTTGGTACCCATATCTTTATGGGTCCTTTTGTGTTAGTCTTTACAGGTCTAGGTGGTCTTTGTTTGAAAGACCTATCAGAGCCTCTAGAGTTAACCACCCTTGTTGAAAAGTTTTTGGGTTTAGTATAGCTCTTGAGCTTTGTTCTTGAATGTGTCAGAGCTTCTTTAGATTTAACATTAGCTTGAGGCTTAAAAATCTTAGGTTCTGAGGTTTTATCCTTCTGAGCCTTTGACTTTTGAGCCTCTGGCTTTGATGTTCTATTAGAAGCTGACTCATTTAGAACTTCTGATTGACTCTTTACAAAGACAACCTTAGGTTTTGATTTATCTATATTAGAGGATTTTGAAGATAATGGATTATCTTTAAAACGTGAGAATCCATGACCTTCTCCCCTATTTCTACTTACATGATAAATCAAAGAGGCTATTTTACTTCTTTTCATTCCATTGATAAGGAATTCCTGAAGAGCAAATTCATGTTCTGGAGGAACCTTATCATCAAGAACATAATGAGTTTCCATAAATTCATTTCTTGATTTTAGAGACTCATTTTGTTCAATTATTTCATTTGCCTTTTCGGTCAGGTTGTTATAGGCCTTTTTAAGGACCTTACACTCACCCGCCTTTTTGGTTAAAAGTTTTAAGACATCTTTTAAGGAATCTATTAGTTCAGAACGAGAGAGTTTAGCAAGTACCTCATCTTCATCTTCTGAATCTGAGTCATCTTCGTGCTCAGAGTTCTCTTGGTCAGAAGCGGTTGCCATCAAGGCTAGGTTTGCTTCTTCTTCCCCATCAGAATCTGATTCCTGATCCAAATCATCCCAAGTGGCAAGGAACCCCTTCTTGAGCTTACTTTTGTATCTTTCTTTGTTAGAGGTTCTCTTGGATGATTTACTCAGGTTCTCTGGGCAGTCAGCAATGAAGTGTCCTGGTTTGTTGCACTTAAAGCATTTGTTTTGTTCTTCCTTCTTATCCTTAGAAGTACCAACCTTCTTGGAAGAACCTCCAAACTTACCAGCATACTTCTTGCTTCTCTTAGCCCATTGCGATACTCTTGCAGCCATCAGAACCATTTCTTCTTCTTCATCAGAGTCCATCTCGTGACCTTCTTCAGAAGCTTCTTCATCAGATACTATAACCTTTGCCTTCAGAGCCTTAGAGGAACTCTTGGTGCTCAGGGCTATCCCTTTTAGCTTCTTAGTCGATTCATCAGTCATAAGTTCCATCTCATGACTTTTTAGAGAACTAACCAAGCTTTCAAGAGACACAGTATCTAAATCCTTAGATTCCTGAAACGCTGTCACTTTTGGTCTCCACTTTGGCGGCAAGCTTCTGAGTACTTTCCTTACATGATCAGCCTCAGTATAGCTCTTATCTAAAACTTGAAGTCCAGAAACAAGAATTTGAAACCTAGAGAACATTGTCTCAATGTCCTCTCCGTCCTTCATTTTAAATAATTCATACTGATGTACTAACAAGTTGGCCTTAGCCTCCTTAACTTGTTTATTTCCTTCATACTTGGATTTAAGAGAATCCCAGATAGACTTAGCCGTTCTCTTATCTCCAATTTTCAAGTACTCATCATGAGAGATGGCATTTGTCATCATCCCTTTTACACTGTGGTGCTTCTTATACTCCAGCTTTTGAGTAGGTGTAAAAGCCTTTCTGTCTTTAGAGCTAACAACGCCTTCTAAGTCCATATTTTCAAAGTTCACTCCATCTTCTACCAAGTCCCACAGATCACAATCAATCGCAATGATGTGACTGTACATCTTGGTTTTCCAGAATGGATAACCAGTCTCAGTTCCATTGAAAAAGGGAATTTTGTCAGAAGACCTTCTGTCTTTAGAATTAGAATCATAGTCAAAAGGAACTTCATTGAGATTCTTCTCAGCAGACATGTTTTTCCTCCCTGAATCTTAACTGTTTCACTGATAGGTGAGAGTTAGGCAACAGCCCAGCTCCTGATACCAATTGAAGGTGGAAAAACACAAGAAGGGGGGGGGGTTGAATTGTGTTTTTAGAATTAAAACTTTTTCGAAATAAAACCAAGTTTGCAGCGGATAAAAACACAAAATAAAAAGAGGGTGCTGAGAGAGAGAAAGAAAGACACAGAATTTATCCTGGTTCCCCTCACAAATCGAGAGTACTCCAGTCCCCCTTTTACTAACAAGAGATTTTCACTATAATCTACTAAAGATTACAAATTGTTCAAGCACACTTGCAAGAGACTTCTCAGGTGCTCAAGTTTCACTAAACAAGAGACTTCTCAAATGCTCAAGTTAAACTTAACAAGAGACTTCTCAAACAAACTTAAGAATAAGAATGAATGTTAAGGAACACTTGATATACTATCAGAGGTGTTTACAAAATACAACTCAAATTGTTCTAAGACTTAGAATGACAGATTTAAATTATGATGTCAGAATGCTTCTTAGTCTTTGAACTTGATAATGGAACAGTAGTCATTTCTTCCATTTGAGTCTTCTATTTATACTTGGAGGAAGATGATGACCGTTGCAGAGAGCTTTGTGCCAGCTGGAATTTACTCGTACAATTGATAGCTGTATATTGCCTTCTTTGGTAAGGAATTCCAATTCCACTACCTAGCTATTCAATTTATCACTCATCCATTTTGAGTAATAATAGTACGATAGTACAATCCTCAAATGCGCTCCACTTATGGATAAGGTTAACGTTGTACCAACGAATATTCCTTCCTGTGGATGTGACAGAGCCTTGAAGTAGATAGTTCTTCAATCATTGATTCTGATTCTGTCAGTTCTTGAGTGATGTAAATTCTTTTTGCTTCTGATGCTCTTGTCATAGCTTCTTAAGATCTTCAGCTTCTGAACTTTATCAGAGTCTAGCTTTTGGTCTTCAGAAGTGCTATCTTCAACACGCAAAGATTAAGCTTCTGATGAACAGCGATACTCTTTCAGAGCTTGTTTTGACTGGCTTCTCTGCTACTATTCATAGTGCTTCTGAATGAATTTTAACTTGTAATTCTGCACACTAGAATAATCATTAGTAATACCAATTGTAATTTTAATACTTTGTTATCATCAAAACCACTTAAAACATTAGAGGTTCATGTCAGACCCACTTTGTTCCAACAGCTTACTATCTAGGGATTTTTTATAAAGAAGTCCTAGATTAGTAGTTCCTTTCAGATATCTAAAGATCCTCTTAACAACAGTTAAGTGAGGTTCTCTAGGATCTGACTGGAATCTTGCACACAAGCATACACTATATAAAATATCAGGTCTAGATGCTGTAAGGTAGAGTAAAGAACCAATCATACCTCGATACAGCTTTTGATCTACTTTGCTTCCAATCTCTTCCTTGCTTAGGCTGCTGGTAGGATGCATGGGTGTAGACATTATCTTGCAGTCATCAAGGTTGAACTTCTTCAGAAGCTCTTTAGTATATTTGCTTTGATGAATGTAAGTGCCGTCTTTTCCTTGATTAATTTGGATTCCAAGGAAGAATTTCAATTCACCCATCATACTCATCTCGAATTCATCCTGCATCAGCTTTGAAAAACTCTTGCACAAGGAAGCATTAGTAGAACCAAAAATAATATCATCAACATATATTTGAATGATTAAGATATCTTTCTTAGATGTCTTTCTGAATAATGTATTGTCAATTTGACCTTTTTGAAAACCATTTTCTAAAAGGAAATTACTCAGTCTTTCATACCAAGCTCTTGGAGCTTGTTTGAGACCATAGAGTGATTTCTTAAGTTTATAAACATAATCAGGATTTTTCAAATCCTCAAAACCTGGGGGTTGTTTGACATATACTTCTTCAGAAATAACACCATTAAGAAAGGCGCTCTTAACATCCATTTGGTACAATGTGATTCCATTGTTAACAGCATATGAAAGAAGTAACCTGATTGCTTCCAGTCTTGCTACTGGAGCAAATGTTTCAGTGAAATCTATACCTTCTTGCTGACTGTAGCCTTGTGCTACCAGTCTAGCTTTATTTCTTACCACTTCACCTTGTTCATTCATCTTGTTTCTAAATACCCACTTAGTTCCAATGATGTTCTTATGTGCTGGTCTTGGCACTAAATCTCATACATCATTTCTTTGAAACTGATTGAGCTCATCTTGCATAGCTACAATCCATCCATCGTCAGTAAGTGCTTCATCAACATTCTTTGGTTCTATCATTGAGATTAGTCCCAGAAGTGAATCAAGTTGTTGATAGTCTGATCTTGTCTTTCTTGGACTTTCTTTGTTTCCAAGAATTAGATCTTCTGGATGTGATGATCTATATTTGAACTTCCTTCTTGGAGCTTCATCAACATCAGCACTTGGTTGAGTGTCTTCTTCTGAAGTGTCATCATGTTCTTGTGATGCTTCTAATTGAGATGCTTCTTCAGCATCTTCTTCCAATACAGCTTCTGAAGCTTCAACAGCTTCTGATGCTTTTTCAGGTTCTGAATCGATGTATTGGTATGGAACACCTGCATAACTATTATCTTGCTCTGACATTTTACTGTCAGGCTCTTTATCATCAAATCTAACATGTATAGATTCTTCCACTGTGTTAGTTTCAGAATTATACACTCTGTATGCCTTTGAGCGTTCAGAGTAACCTATAAAGATTCCCTTACAAGCTTTGGCATCAAATTTTCTTTTGTAGGCCTTGTTGTTTAGAATGTAACAGGTACATCCAAACTGATGAAAATAAGAGATGTTGGGCTTTCTTCCTTTGAAGAGTTCATATGTTGTTAGATTCAATAGAGGTCTAATATAGATCCTATTTTGAATATAACAAGCTGTGTTTACAGCTTCTGCCCAGAAGTGCTTAGCAAGTTTTGTCTCATGCATCATGGTTCTTGCCATTTCTTGTAAAGACCTGTTCTTTCTCTCTACAACACCATTTTGTTGTGGTGTTCTAGGAGCAGAGAACTCATGGACAATGCCATGATCTTCACAAAAAGTTGCAAATGGTTCGTTTTCAAATTCACCACCATGATCACTTCTTACCTTTAAGATTTTGAGACCTTTCTCGTTTTGCACTTGAGTGCAGAAGATGCTGAACACATCATATGCATCATCTTTCACTCTTAGAAACTTTACCCAAGTCCATCTACTGTAATCATCAACAATGACTAATCCATATTTCTTCCCATTGATTGAGGCAGTACTTACTGGACCAAACAAATCAATGTGAAGTAGTTCTAAAGGTCTTGAGGTAGAGACAATGTTTTTAGGTTTAAAAGAAGTTTTTGAAATTTTGCCAATCTGACAAGGACCACACAGAGCATCTGAATGATATTTAAGATTTGGCAGGCCTTTAACCAACTTTAGTTTGCTAAGCTTAGAGATTAATCTCCAGTTAGCATGACCTAAGCGTTGGTGCCAGACCCACTTTTCATCATTCAGAGATAGAAGACAAACTATTTTCTGCTCAGTGAGTTCTGACAGATTCACCTTATAAACATTACCTCTTCTTAATCCTCTAAACAATATGGACTTGTCAGAGTCATTGATTACTGTACATGCCTCTTTATCAAATTTAACAATAAATCCGCTATCACAAAATTGACTAATGCTAAGCAGATTATGTTTGAGGCCATCAACTAACCAAACATTTTTAATTGAAAGAGAAGAGTTACCAACTATACCTGTACCAATGATCTTCCCTTTTTGGTTTCCTCCAAACCCCACAGTACCTCCCTCTTTCAGAGTCAGGGTTTGGAACATATGCCTTTCTCCCGTCATATGTCGTGAGCAGCCACTGTCCAGGTACCAGCATTGCTGCTTTGGCCTTCTTGGTGTGCAAACCTGAAGCAAATATTATTTGAGATTTTGGTACCCATATCTTTATGGGTCCTTTTGTGTTAGTCTTTACAGGTCTAGGTGGTCTTTGTTTGAAAGACTATCAGAGCCTCTAGAGTTAACCACCCTTGTTGAAAAGTTTTTGGGTTTAGTATAGCTCTTGAGCTTTGTTCTTGAATGTGTCAGAGCTTCTTTAGATTTAACATTAGCTTGAGGCTTAAAAATCTTAGGTTCTGAGGTTTTATCCTTCAGAGTCTTTGACTTTTGAGCCTCTGGCTTTGATGTTCTATTAGAAGCTGACTCATTTAGAACTTCTGATTGACTCTTTACAAAGACAACCTTAGGTTTTGATTTATCTATATTAGAGGATTTTGAAGATAATGGATTATCTTTAAAACGAGAGAATCCAAGACCTTCTCCTCTATTTCTACTTACATGATAAATCAAAGAGGCTATTTTACTTCTTTTCATTCCATTGATAAGGAATTCCTGAAGAGCAAATTCATGTTCTGGAGGAACCTTATCATCAAGAACATAATGAGTTTCCATAAATTCATTTCTTGATTTTAGAGACTCATTTTGTTCAATTATTTCATTTGCCTTTTCGGTCAGGTTGTTATAGGCCTTTTTAAAGACCTTACACTCACCTGCCTTTTTGGTTAAAAGTTTTAAGGCATCTTTTAAGGAATCTATTAATTCAGAACGAGAAAGTTTAGCAAGTACCTCATCTTCATCTTCTGAATCTGAGTCAGCTTCGTGCTCAGAGTTCTCTTGGTCAGAAGCGGTTGCCATCAAGGCTAGGTTTGCTTCTTCTTCCCCATCAGAATCTGATTCCTGATCCAAATCATCCCAAGTGGCAAGGAACCCCTTTTTGAGCTTACTTTTGTATCTTTCTTTGTTTGAGGTTCTCTTGGATGTTTTACTCAGGTTCTCTGGGCAGTCAGCAATGAAGTGTCCTGGTTTGTTGCACTTAAAGCATTTGTTTTGTTCTTCCTTCTTATCCTTAGAAGCACCAACCTTCTTGGAAGAACCTCCAAACTTACCAGCATACTTCCTGCTTCTCTTAGCCCATTGCGATACTCTTGCAGCCATTAGAACCATTTCTTCTTCTTCATCAGAGTCCATCTCGTGACCTTCTTCAGAAGCTTCTTCATCAGATACTATAACCTTCGCCTTCAGAGCCTTAGAGGAACTCTTGGTGCTCAGGGCTATCCCTTTTAGCTTCTTAGTCGATTCATCAGTCATGAGTTCCATCTCATGACTCTTTAGAGAACTAACCAAGCTTTCAAGAGACACAGTATCTAAATCCTTAGATTCCTGAAACGCTGTCACTTTTGGTCTCCACTTTGGCGGCAAGCTTCTGAGTACTTTCCTTACATGATCAGCCTCAGTATAGCTCTTATCTAAAACTTGAAGTCCAGAAACAAGAATTTGAAACCTAGAGAACATTGTCTCAATGTCCTCTCCGTCCTTCATTTTAAATAATTCATACTGATGTACTAACAAGTTGGCCTTAGCCTCCTTAACTTGTTTATTTCCTTCATACTTGGATTTAAGAGAATCCCAGATAGACTTAGCCGTTCTCTTATCTCCAATTTTCAAGTACTCATCATGAGAGATGGCATTTGTCATCATCCCTTTTACACTGTGATGCTTCTTATACTCCAGCTTTTGAGTAGGTGTAAAAGCTTTCCTGTTCTGAGAGCTGACAACACCTTCTAAGTCCATATTTTCAAAGTTCACTCCATCTTCTACCATGTCCCATAAGTCACAATCAATACTCATGATATCGCTGTACATATTTGTTTTCCAGAACGGGTAGCTAGTCTCAGTTCCATTGAAGATAGGAACTTTATCAGATGACCTTCTTTGTCGAGAGTTTGAGTCATAGTCAAAAGGAACTTCATTGAGATTCTTCTCAGCAGACATGTTTTTCCTCCCTGAATCTTAACTGTTTCACTGATAGGTGAGAGTTAGGCAACAACCCAGCTCCTGATACCAATTGAAGGTGGAAAAACACAAGAAGGAGGGGTTGAATTGTGTTTTTAGAATTAAAAACTTTTTCGAAATAACACTAAGTTCGCAGCGGATATGAACACAAAGTAAAATGGGTGCTGAGAGAGAGAGCGAGAAAGACACAAAATTTATCCTGGTTCCTCTCACAAATCGAGAGTACTCCAGTCCCCTTGTTACTAACAAGAGATTTTCACTATAATCTACTTAAGATTACAAATTGCTCAAGCACACTTGCAAGAGACTTCTCAGGTGCTCAAGTTTCACTAAACAAGAGACTTCTCAAATGCTCAAGTTAAACTTAACAAGAGACTTCTCAAATGCTCAAGTTAAACTTAACAAGAGACTTCTCAAACAAACTTAAGAATAAGAATGAATGTTAAGGAACACTTGATATACTATCAGAGGTGTTTACAAAATACAACTCAAATTGTTCTAAGACTTAGAATGACAGATTTAAATTATGGTGTCAGAATGCTTCTTAGTCTTTGAACGTAGTAATAGAACAGTGTTCGTAGAATAGTCATTGTTTCTTCCATTTGAGTCTTCTATTTATACTTGGAGGAAGATGATGACCGTTGCAGAGAGAGAGGTGCCAGCTGGAATTTATTCGTACAATTGTGATGGCTGTAGTTACCTTCTTTGGTAAAGATATCCAATTCCACTACCTTGCTATTTGAATTATCACTCATCCATTTTGAGTAATAATAGTACAATAGTACGATTCTCAATTGCGCTCCACATATGGATAAGGTTAACGTTGTACCAACGAATATTCCTTCCTGTGGACGTGACAGATCCTTGAAGTAGATTGTTCTCCAATCATTGGTTCTGGATATGTCAGTTCTTGAGTGACGTAAATTCCTTTTGCTTCAGATGCTGTTGTCATTGCTTCTTGAGGCCCTTTTTGCTTCTGAGTCCGTCAGAGCCTTGTTTTTGTCCTCAGAGGCACTTTCTTCAACATACAACATTTAAGCTTCTGATGAACAGTGATGTGCTTTCAGAGCTTGTTTTGACTGGCTTCTCTGCTATTATTCATAGTGCTTCTGAATGAATTTTAACTTGTAATTCTGCACACTAGAATAATCATTAGTATTTCCAATTGTAATTTTAATACTTTGTTATCATCAAAACTATTTAAATCATTAGAGGTTCATGTCAGACCCACTTTGTTCCAACAGTATATATAATAAACAAATATTTAATAAAAACAATAAATAAATATTGATAATTTTTCATTTAAATTAACAATATACTTATTTTCATATATAATTATCGCAATGTTACACGATTAGTGGAAAATATAAGTTTATTTATTTAATTTATATACATAAAACATCTGCAACGAGCATCGTGAGAACATTTAAAAATTAAAAAAAAAAGACTCCACATTCTCCTTAAAAATAAGGTTTTCGTGAGTATTTAAAGTTTTATCATCGCTTAATCTCATTAATTTGCATATGAAATAAAAATAATATTTAATAGAAACACTACATTAATGTTGATATTTTCAAAATATAGACAAAACACCCAACATAAACACCATAAAAACACCCATACACACAACTCTTAAAACAAGCCCTACCTTCAACACCCATGAGGACAAAAACCACCAAAATAAACCTCACCACCAAAATCAGACTCTGTCACAAACAACCACTGAAACCGATATTCATAACCACCCATTGCCAAATTTAACCCCCAAAAAAACCCCGTATAGAACAAACAACCTCTTTTCATCACCATAGCTGAGCCACACTCGAAAAACTCCTAGACTAAGGGCCCGTTTGACTTAGCTTATTTTTGAACTTATGCAAACAGATTATGCAATTTTTATGTATTATTATAAGTTTTTCAAGGTAGTTTATGATAAACTAGCTTATAAAAATTCAATTTTCACTAGTTTCAACTTATAAAATAACATAAAACCTAATTTATATTATATAAGCCGTTTGCATAAACTCAAAATTAAGCTAGGCCAAACGGGCCATGCTCATACAACTTCCACCACCTCTCATATGCAAAGTTTGATCCATAAAATATTAACGAAATTTTTTTTTTCTACCCCAACATTTATCTTTTTACCCCAACATATTTTGAAATATTCCCATTCTACCCTTATTGTATATTTTATTATTTTTTATTTTGCCGTTTTATCATTTTTCCGGTAAACTGTACACCCCACGAAACACTATTCTGACAATTTTTTTTTTCCGAAACACTTTTTTAAAAAGTGTGCCGGTTTGCATCACTGGTAAAATCAATTGAAATATAATACCGGAACAATTTTCACAAGTGTACCGGTTTTGAAAATTTTCAAAATAATAGAAAGGTTGCTCCGGGACACTTGTTTAAAGTGTACCGGTATATTGAGAAAAACATAAGTGTACCGGTATTGTGAGAGAAAATTTAGGCAGTGTAAGACCCGAAATTCCACGGTACCTTTTGTGTGAGGAAAATAAGTAATGGCTAAGAATATTAAGGTTTTTGGTTAAGTGGTTTTGTGAGTATTGTCGCGATAATAAAATTTTGCTGAGTTGGAGCCTGTTTTGTGCTTGTGCGCTGGAAATGCACAGACTTTTGTTTCTTAGTCTTTATTTATCTATGAGAACGTTCCTGTGTCTTCAGAATTTCAAAATTTGACTTTCTCCGCTTTTTGGAAAAACGAGTAGAAAACTATAACCGCTGTTAGAAAATTTACGGTTTCTGTTTTCCGTCGAATTTTAATTAGAGACTTTATATATCGACGCGAGTTGGAATCCGGATTCAGAATATTTTTGAAAGCTTAGGATAAAAGTTTCAGTCGGAGAATCAAGTTTAGCGATAATTTTTAGAAATGGTTTACGACGAACTTTTATTTCATAGATTTTCTATTTTCGCGATTTTAGTCGGTACGCGAGATACGACTCGTTTAAGAGCGAACGTGGGGACTAGGCGATGAAGTCATAAATATCTAGATATTTATGTTAAGTTACTTGGTGACCAAGATTGAATGAATGGCTAGGATTGAATCATAGCAAATTAGCACTATTAGATCCAAGGGATAGGAATTATCCAACCTATCTATTTAAACAAAACTCATGAGAACCAAAATCTCTTCCACTCTTTTTCCTCTTGGCCGTGAACCACCCTTTCTTCTTCTTCCATCACAAAATTTTGAATCCTTCACCATCTCCATCCTTTGAGAGTTTGATTGAAACATAGGAATTGCAAGGAATCATCTTCTCTTGAGGTAACTAACCTCTTTCACTTCTTTAATTAGTTCAAAACTCTTAGATTTTAGGACTTGATAATTTTGTTCTTGAGCAAAAATTCTTAGAACTTGGTTTTAATTGGTTTTTGTTCCATAGAAGTTATTCATGAGTGTTAGACTAGCATGTTTAAGCTTAGTATGGTTGATTTTCATGGAGTGATGAGATTTTCATGAGATTTTGGGGTTAGGGTTTTGATGAAAAAATTTCTAGGTGTCATGAACAAGAATATTTGTTTAGAGTATGTGTTTATGATGTTGTTTTAAGGCTTTTTATAGAAATGGATATATGATAAATGATTTTGTTTTGAGAAACAAAAAAAAAATTATTATATTTTTGTGTTCTTGAGAAGTTGAAGAAAATTCTTAGAAATCTTGATTAGGTTCCTAAAATGTTTTGATTGATCACTTAAATGATTTTGGGGACAAAGGGGATTGATTTTATGATGGTGAAATGAAAAAATGTTGGAAGCTAGCTTGCTCCATGATTTTGGCCGTGGCACATGATTATGTGACCATGTGATTTTCAAACTTTTTTAGCCCAAATTGGAAGGAATGATCATGGTTTAAAGGGAATGATCATGGTTTTTAAAAGAATGGTTGTAGTGATTTCTAGTTGAAAATAACAAGCTTGAAACTTGTGATGCAAGTAAACATTTTACTTTATGAAAATTTTGAAGAGTTCATGTTTTAATTTGAAATGGTTTTGGTGTATGAGATTGATCAAATTGGATTGGTTTATGTGAAATTAGTAATTGTATAAGTGTTTTAACTATGTTTGGTTTTAGAAAACAATGCTTTTGGTGTGGTTTCATTTCTGGCCGAAATTTGAAGGGCATTTCCGTCCATTTTAAAAGTTATATTTTGTCCTAGAAAGTTAACCATTTGATCCGTCTTTTCGAGACGAAGATTTTGGCGTATGGCTCGTCTCGATCGGATAAAGATTGAATGAGTTATGGCCATTTTATTTGAAAGGAAAACTTGTAACTTGTGGCGCAAGTAAGCTTTTATTTTTGGGAAAAGTTTTCAAGAGCTCATGAGTTGTTTTCAAATGGTTTTAGGGTGTGTAATTGATTGCTTTGGTGTTGGGAATAAAAGTGTTTCGTAGTTGTTATGAAACGAAAAATATTTTCGTATGGCGAAAAATAGTGCATTAAACTTCATGAATTTTTTTATCAATATAGGGAGGTCTCGTAATCACTATCCGAGAGTGTTAGAAAGTACCTTAGACCCCTCCAGATTTTTGAGTTTTAGTTTCGTTTCGATAGAATACAGTGGGAGTATTTTATTGACATTACGCTGCTTAAATTTTAGGTAGCGTGAAGTGTAGAATTGAGCGAGAAATTGTTGTGGAAGCTTGCCGAGGTAAGGGCACTTTCTAACGATTTCATATACCTCGAAATATCGAGTGCTTTTATGCATGTGTAATTGTTGCTTGAATATGTGTATTTGCTTGATGTGATGCAATATGAATTATGAGCATGGTTGTTTTGTGTTGTATTCTCGTGACGAGAACTTGTTTGAGAACATGCTATATTCTACACATGTTTGAGTGGTTGTTGTGAATTTCATATGATTGAATAATATGAAATGTTGATGCATGTACTTGATTGAATATCTTGTTGTACATGATGTTTATTTGTCTTACATATGATTTTGCGAAATATATGTATTGGCATGTGGTTGAGAATTACATATGCTTGAGTGGTATGTAATTGTTGCATTAGCATATATGGGGAATCGTATGCTCATGCATTCATAGTACGTGGTTGCGTGAGTGGACCACGGGGGTGAGGTTGCGTGAGTGGACCCACCTCAATCCTGCGGGATTTTATTGAGTCCAATACGTGGTTGCGTGAGTGGACCACGAGGTGTGATTGCGTGAGTGGATCCACCTTAATCCTTCGGGATTTTATTGATTCGCCCTGCGGGGTATAGTAGGGGATGGACCTACGACTCTCTGCGGAGAGGTTAAATTCCGGAATTCATGCATGTGAAACAGTCCCGGGTAGGGTGATCACAATCATGTAGAGTCTGCATTGATAGGCTAATTGTGCATTTGAATATTGTTGTGTGTGATTGATAGACGATTTGTGCAATTAAATTCGATGATGTGTGATTCATATGATAAATGAGTATATGCTGCCATGTATTGTATATCTTGTGCTGCGTATTTTTGGTTATATGTTATTTTTAGATCGTGACCCTCTACGAGCATTTTTAGGGATTTATTTGTACTGCGTGGAGAAGCGGCAAGGCCTGAAGCTGTCTGTGGGTCTTCGTCACCCAGTCATCTTCAGTTAGAGTTTAAAGATCAGCTTAGGGGTAGTAGTTTAAGAGTCTCGTTTGCTCTTATTTATTGTCCGCTGTATTTATATTGAAATTGTATTACGATAATTATTTGGAATAAATGATGTCGCTATGTCTGTTTAGACATAACGTTTGGTTCTAATCTTAAACTTTTATTCATGAAAACAATTTATAAAAGAGGCATTACATTACGATCGTTATTTTGAAAATGGTTTACTCTGATTTAATTTAAGTGCGATCGTGAATGTTTTATTTCAAAGTCTTTGTTGTTTAAAAAAAAAAAAGTGCCTACTTTTGGTCTTCGAAAATCGGGGTGTTACAGGCAGCTTGGATGAAAATGTATTGTGCTTTGTTGTTGTGACAGGCCAGGGACTATGGAGTTGCAAATTACCACATACAACAAGTGCAATCCCAACAATAAATTGAAACTCACTTGCATTCATAGTTGGTAGGCCTCATGGAACGTATGAATCTCAACTGTCCTAACATACATTCATCTACTATTAAATTGAACGGATGTATGTATGTTTGAATATTGAGTACAAGATTTTAAGTTATTTTTATATTTGCATTTCAACTACTTGAATACAGAAACAATATAGAATTGCTTCTAACAATCATCTTTTGAACAAAATGTTTTCGTTGCAGCACGGCAGACATACTATAGAACTGGCATTGATTCAATGTTGCCATCAAATGAATGTACTCTATTGTGACAATGTGCTTGGATGTTCTTTGCCCCATCGATGTGGTATCCAAATTACTGTGATATCCAACTTGCCAATATGCTTAATTTTCTCTCTTAATTAATACCGGTACAATTTTCTCTCTTATTAATACCGGTACACTTATGTTTTTCTCAACATACACCGGTACACTTTAAACAAGTGTCCCGGACCCGGAGTAACATTTCTACCATTTTGGAAATTTTTAAAACCGGTACACTTGTGAAAAGTGTTCCGGTATTATATTTCAATTGCTTTTACATGATGCAAACCGGTACACTTTTTAAAAAAGTGTTCCGGAAAAAAAAAACTTGTCGGAACAGTGTTTCAGAGGTGTACAATTTACCGGAAAAGTGGTAAAATGACAAAATAAAAAATGATAAAATATAAAATAAGGATAGAATGAGAATATTTCAAAATATGTTAGGGTAAAGGGATAAATGTTGGGGTAGAAAAAAAAAAATTTCAAATATTAATCATGGTGTTTCCTTCTGGATTTGAGATAAAATAAAATTATGCTTGATGGAATATTCATATAGTAATCATGCCAATGTTTATACACATTAGATGCACATACACAATGAATCACAACATGTGAAATTTGTTTCAAAAACCGCAAATTTTATGGCAATAGAAACAAATGTAGAATCAATTTGCAATGACAAACACAACATCAAAAGGAGTAGCACAAAAATCCATAATTTCAACATGACTACCCAACATTATCGTGGGTCCACACATGTAATTGTAATTCAATTATGGTAAAACATATTCTTAAAGCAAATTCAATCTATTAATAAATCAAATCTCAAATCCACTCAAATAGTAGAGTAGATAGAGTAGAAACGATGGCCATATATGTATAAACGTAACCATAAAATTAACTGAAGAAGTAGCCACACAAAAATTGGATCAATTTACCAATTTCACATATGGCACATATAAAAAAATAATAACAATTGAGCAAACAATTATTAAACCCAAACCATCTTTCATATAGATTAAGAAAATTTACCAAAATTCCACAAAGAAAACAATCAAAACTCTTGTCTGTGTAGCTGGGTTCCACAGTATAGTTTTGCCAGAATAACTATCGTCATAGAGACAAAGTATGCCATTAATACTACCAAAACCAAAACTACGAGTACAAAATCGGTTTCAAAATGGATTTGAGCAAACTAATTTGACCTTATTTTGAAACCTCTCACCAGAAAGAGAATATAAATCGTATTTATCTTGTCGATAGTCAGAGACCTTTAGGAGGAGAGATGCTCCGTCGTAATAAGAACAACGGCAGTGAGTATTAGAAAATAAGTTAATGCGGAACTTGTTGATAAAGTTATGGTTTTGAAATAAGAGAGACCATGATTTTTGAACACATTCAAATCGTTTGAAAGATTTAATAGGCAATTTGGATAAAGTGGAGAAGACAATGTCATAAGGAATATAGTTGTTCACCTTTTCATTAGTGCAAATCAGTGATTTCTCCATCATCGATTCAGACAAGAAAAGCTTCGCTTGCGGAGATTAGTGTATGTTGTTAGGGTTTGGTTGTTTGTTTCTTACTAGCGCGGATACTAGTGTTTGTTTGTTTCTACTTGTAAATCTTTCGTTTCCTCTCTCTATTCTTTATATAGGCTATTCTTTTAGAATAAAAATAAATAAATAGATTATCTAAGCGAAATGTTTTTTTTTTTTTGGACAAAACAAAAGAGTTATTCGTAGGGAGTTTCCAGGCTTCAAATATAGGCATGATTTTGTCAGGATATTCTTTGTGATATTTTTTAGCGTGCAGGGGTAACTGTGAAGAAAGAGGCGCCTGTGAACTTTTTTACTGACCCACAAGAAGGGAGATCGACGCTTATGTTAAGTGTTGGTTAATTCCATGTTCTGTTACTTGACAGAGAAGCAACAGATTTTATGTTGCTTGTTGGTGAAGTAACTGCATCAGCAGTTAGTTAGATGTTGAGTAACTGCCTTAGTCGTTAATTAGATAGGAGGGAAAGTTAGTTAGGGTCAATTTTGTGTTAGTTAGGATTGCTTGTGTATTAAGTAATGTGTATAAATACACCACCAATTGTAACTTGTATTGGCCCATTGTGGAAGAATAAAAATCTTACTTTCTCTCTAATTGTTGTGTAAATTTTCTGTTATGAGATAACAAAATTGTTATCATCTTCTTCCACTCAAAATCTTTTCATTCTCTTTTCTCTAAGAATCAAAGTGAAACAATGTGTGTGTGAGTGTGTACTAGGCAAAGTTAATTTTTCTGCTGCACTAACAGCTTAGACCTGCATATGTTCTAGTGTACAATTGGATAGGAGGGTAGCATGTTTGTGTGGATTTGACTGGAGTTTTCCCACTTGTGGGATTGACGAAGAGGAATTTTATTGCGGGACAAGCGGCCCTCAAAGCTGCTTCAAACAAAGTGGCAAAACATGAGAAAGCGTGTTCTAACAATCAACATGCTTTTATACTATTTGCGTTTGACACTTTGGATTCCTAGCACCTAGGCATGGCAATGGGGCGGGGACGAATTTTGTTCTCCCCAAACTCAAACCCATAAAGTTCGGGTATCCCCATACTCAAACCCAATGGGGATGAAAATCAAAAATCCAAACTCATACCCAACGGGGTTAAGGTATCCCGGTGGGGTTTGGGTATCCCCATTATGCTTTACTTTCATATGGATTTGAGTTGCACTTTGGTATTGTTTTTTATTAAAAAAAGAATTAAAAGTAGAAAACTGTTTTTTTTCAATAATATTTATACAAAGCAATTAAATAGCGAAAACAAATTGTTTAACACTCAATTTTAAAATATAAGTGTAATAATCTTAAAAAAAATAAAATTGAATGTAATCTAACGTTTTTCAAGGATTTCTAATATAAAAATGATACAATGTAATTTAATATAAGCGGGGCGGGTTCGGGGACGGATTCGGGGTGGGTATCAATATCCCTATTACCCGCCCCAACCCCATCTTTTAAAATTGGAGAAAACTTAAACCCGTATCCAAACCCAGTCAACTCGGGTTTTTCCCGTCAAAATCAAGGCGGGGCGGGCTGGTACCCGCGGGTCTGGGTTATTTTGCCACGCCTACTAGCACCAGATGCTGTTGATCTTTTGCAAAGAGTTCAGAAAATCATGCATAACAATGTTGTCCCTCCTAAGTCTATGGATGTCGTTTTCAAAAGAATTTGTTTTGCCATCTAAAAAGGATTAGTGGCGCAGCTTGTTGTCCTTTTATCTTTCATATTCATGTGTGTTGAGTCTTTGATAATTGGCTGCATTTTTGGAAATAAACTTTGTGCAAGATGTGCGATCCGATGCTCTGGCATTGTGTAGAGCATTGAATAATGCTCAGGAGGAGCGCTCATGGCAAATGCTATTTATGGAATGTTCCGTTTCTCTTTCATGAATCTTGCATGGCGCGTTTGATATGCTTTTATGTAAGGAAGGTTGTTAATGCTTCAGATTCAGTTCAAGAATAATTCTGAGAAGAATCTCTTTGAAGAATATATTTGCTAAAGAATCTCATTTTATTTATGTGGAGTTAATGCTTGGGTCAAAGAATTAAAGTCTACGTATGTGCTACTTTCTGAAGTATTTAAAGAGTGGCAAAACCCTAATCCGAGTTAGTTGTTCACGCTGTCTTTGTGCTAGTATTCAGTATTAGGTTTTGCGTGTGTTTTATCATTGTGAGCCTTTCTTGTATCACCTTGATGCAAGCTTAGGACGTGTTCTTGAGTTGTAAGTGTGTGATCCTTCTCCTAAGCTTTGAAGTACGGAGTTAGGATTTTTGGTGTGTTTAACACTCAAAGCCTTTAGGTACGAGTGTGTAGTTTTAGGAGTGTGTCTCCAAATCTTATTTGTTATTGTGTTATTGAAATCCTTGCTGGCTGTAAGGTTGTTAGGGAGTGAGATGGGATCTCATATCTAGGAGTTCCTAGGTAGAAGAGTCATTGGTAGGGCCTAGGTTCTTAAGTTGTAAACGGGGCGTTTGCTGTAGACTTAGGACTAGGACTATTATAGTGATATTCCTTCCTGGATTGGTATCCCCCAGACGTAGGGCTTGTTTAAGCGCCGAACTGGGTTAACAAATAACTTGTGTTCTTTATTTGTTTACTTGTTTATTTTCATTCTGTTACGCGCGAGGCCGGATAGATTGTTAGAGCATCGAGTAGAGCATCGTGCATAGCGTGCCAGGAATTTCAATTGGCATCAGAGCAGGCACCCTGCTTGTTTTGGGTGAGATTCAGGACCTGAAATGTCTGGCACTGTGGAAAAGGAAGGAGGTTATATGAACAGGCCTCCCTTGCTTACTGGATCTGCTAACTATGACGCTTGGAAACCAAAGATGATGGCCTTTCTGAGATCCATTGATAGCAAGGTGTGGAAGGTGGTTCTAACCGGATGGGAACAACCTATGTATGCAAGCAAGGAAGGCACCTCAACTGGGATAGTGAAACCTGAGGTAGAATGGACGACAGAAGAGGAAGCTATAGCAAATCGGAATCACAAGGCCATCTATGCCTTGTTTAATGGTGTTGACACTAGTGTGTTTAAAATGATCAAGAACTGTGTGTCAGCCAAAGAGGCATGGGAGGTATTACAAAAGTGCTATGAGGGTACCACTAAAGTAAAACAGTCAAAAATTCAACATCTTACCTCAAGATTTGAAGCCCTAAAAATGAAGGATGATGAGAACATCCAGGACTTTCACTTGAAATTACTTGACATTGGAAACTCTTTTGAGGCTCTAGGTGAAAAAATGTCTGATGAAAAGCTAGCTAGAAAACTGCTCAGATCTCTTCCCAAAAGGTTTGATATGAAAGTAACGGCTATTGAGGAAGCTCATGATATTTCCTCAATGAAAATGGATGAACTTGTTGGATCACTCCAAACCTTTGAAAGTGTGTTGGACGAACGTGGAGACAAGAGGAACAAGAGCATTGCTTTTGTTTCAAACACTGAGGAGGAAGATGATCAGTCTGAAGATGGTGAGGAAGATAGCATAGCTGATGCTATAGCCATGCTAGGCAGACAATTCAACAAAGTTCTAAAAAAAGTTGATCACAGAAACAGACAGAATGGGCAAGGCATCCGGTTCGACATCAACAAGCAGCAGCATAGTATGAAGAAAACCAATCCTGAAGAAAAGAGCAATCAAAGCAAAGGGGTTCAGTGTCATGAGTGTGAAGGTTATGGTCACATAAGATCAGAATGTGGAACATATCAGAAAAGACAAAAGAAAGGGCTAACTGTTTCTTGGTCAGATGAAGATACTGATGAAGAAAATGAATCAGCAAGACATGCGACTGCCCTCACTGGGACATGTGTTGAAGTTGAGGATTGGGAATCTGATGAAGATGAGGATGTATCTTATGAGGAACTTGCCAGTACCTATAAAGAATTGGTCACCAGATATGAGGAGATGTGTAGGATTCTTGAGAAGCAAAAGAAGACCATCAACAAACTTCAAGCTGAAGTAAATATCCAAGTTCAAAAAGCTACTCAAGCTGAAGAAAAGGTCATCCAAGTAAATGCTCAAATGGATGATCTAAGGAAACGTGTAAGTCAGCTGAACTCAGGAGCAGATCTTCTTGAAGAAATTCTGGATAATGTGCCAAGTGGGAAGCTTAGGTCTGTTGGATACAACTACTCAAGTCTGAATCAGTACCAACAGGACCCTGAAACCAAGTTCACATCAGGAGAAAATGTCATTGATCCTTGTACTGGAAAGGTAATGCTGGAGCATCAGACTCGACATTCTAAAGCCTACCCAGTTCCAAAGTTTGCCCTTGATCCTAAAGTCTCAGTTCAGCAAAGACCAAGACCTTTTGCTCATCAAAGGCCTAAAAATCAAAGGAGATATCGTAGGTGGGTGTGTCACCATTGTGGTAAAAGAGGGCACATTAGACCTTTTTGTTACAAGCTGCATGGATACCCCAACCAAGAGCCTAAACCAAATGGGGTACAAGAGGAGAACGCTATTAAGAAGGAATGGAGACCTAAAGAAGAAAATGTTAGACTACCTAAAGAAGAAAATGTTGGGTTAATTGCTCACACATCCCTAAGAGCTTCTTCTAGGGAAGATTGGTATTTTGATAGCGGGTGCTCTAGACATATGACTGGTGAAGAAAAGTACCTCATAAATGTAAGATCTTACAAGGCGAGCTTTGTAACTTTTGGAGATGGTGCAAAAGGAGAAATAGTAGGAATTGGGGATCTGATCAGCCATGGATTGCCCAACCTGGAGAATGTACTTTTGGTTAAAGGCCTCACTGCAAATCTTATTAGCATTAGCCAGCTGTGTGATCAAGGCATGAAAGTTAACTTTACCAAGTCTGAATGTCTTGTTCAAAATGAAGAAGGGAAATTGATGTTAAAAGGCACTAGATCCAAAGACAACTGCTACTTGTGGGTACCTCAAGAAGAAGCCTTTACATCCACTTGCCTAGTCACCACAGAAGATGAAGTTCAACTATGGCACCAGAAATTGGGACATCTCAATCTGAAGGGAATGAAGAAAGCCATATCTGCTGAAGCCATTAGAGGCCTTCCCAAACTCAAAATCATTGAGGGAAAAGTGTGTGGTGAATGTCAAATAGGAAAGCAAATCAGAATGCCGCATCCAATGCTGGAGCATCAGACAACATCAAAGGTTCTTGAACTGTTACACATGGATCTCATGGGACCCATGCAGGTGGAAAGCTTGGGAGGTAAGAGGTATGCTTTCGTGGTTGTTGATGACTATTCCAGATACACCTGGGTAAATTTTGTCAGGGAGAAGTCAGACACTTTTGATGTGTTCAAGGAGCTGTGCATTCAACTTCAAAGAGAGAAAGGAAGTAATGTTGTTAGAATCAGAAGTGACCATGGAAGAGAATTTGAGAACTCCAAATTCAACGAATTCTGCTCCACTGAAGGGATCAAGCATGAGTACTCATCTCCTATAACCCCACAACAGAATGGTGTGGTTGAAAGGAAGAACAGAACCATCCAAGAATCAGCTAGAGTCATGCTTCATGCCAAAAGCATCCCATATCACTTCTGGGCTGAAGCCATGAACACTGCTTGCTACATACTCAACAGAGTTACTCTAAGAAAAGGTACTTCTTCTACTTTATATGAACTATGGAAAGAAAGGAAGCCAACAGTCAAACACTTTCATGTTTTTGGGAGCAAGTGCTACATTCTAGCCGATAGAGAGCCAAGAAGGAAGCTTGACCCTAAAAGTGATGAGGGAATCTTTCTTGGGTACTCCACAAACAGTAGAGCCTACAGGGTCTATAACTCAAAGACTCAAGTTGTGATGGAATCTGTAAATGTTGTTGTATTGGACTCCTACTTGAAAGAAAATGAAGGGATAAATCAAGGTGCTCCGGTTAGTACAAATGTTGAACAAGATGTTGAAGCATCAGAACCATCCAGTAATGCTGAACAAAATGTTGAAGCATTAGAACATCCCAGTAAAGAAAAATCTGATGAAAAGCCTCTTGAAGAAGATGCTGAGACAAGTACTGAACCTCAAGTCCAAAACAAAGGTCCCTCAGTTCGTGTTCAGAAAAATCATCCCAAAGATCTCATTATTGGAAATCCTGAACAAGGAATAACCACTAGGAGGACAAATGATGTAATTGCAAACTCTTGCTTTGTGTCTCTATTTGAACCAAAGAATGTAAAAGAAGCTTTGACTGATGAAGCCTGGATAGAGGCTATGCAGGAAGAACTAAATCAGTTTGAAAGAAGTGAAGTATGGGATTTGGTACCTAGACCTGAAGATGCGAATGTTATTGGAACCAAATGGGTGTATAAGAACAAGTCAGATGAGAATGGAACAGTTACCAGAAATAAAGCAAGGCTTGTAGCTCAAGGATATACCCAAATTGAAGGACTTGACTTTGATGAGACTTTTGCTCCTGTGGCCAGACTAGAATCCATTAGATTGCTTCTAGGAGTGGCTTGCATTCTCAAGTTCAAACTATACCAAATGGACGTGAAGAGTGCATTTCTAAATGGATACCTACAGGAAGAGGTGTATGTTGAGCAACCTAAAGGGTTTGTGGACCCAAAACATCCTAACTATGTCTACAAGTTGAAGAAAGCCTTGTATGGTCTAAAACAGGCACCTAGGGCATGGTATGAAAGGTTGACTCAATTCTTGGAAGAGCAAGGATACAGAAAGGGAGGATCAGACAAAACTCTGTTTGTGAAAGAAGAAAGAGGAAAGTTTATAATAGCTCAAATCTATGTTGATGACATCGTGTTTGGTGGAATGTCGAACACAATGGTCCAACATTTTGTCCAGCAAATGCAGTCAGAGTTTGAGATGAGTCTTGTTGGAGAATTGACTTACTTTCTTGGTCTTCAAATCAAACAAATGGAAGACACCATCTTTATATCCCAGAGCAAGTATGCTAGAAACATCATCAAGAAATTTGGGATGGACAATGCTGCACACAAGAGAACACCAACACCTACTCATTTGAAACTCACCAAAGATGAGAAGGGAATAAGTGTGGATCAAAGTCTCTACAGAAGTATGATTGGAAGTTTGTTGTACTTGACTGCAAGTAGACCTGACATCACTTATGCTGTGGGAGTGTGTGCTAGATATCAGGCAGATCCTAAGGTAAGTCATATGACTCAAGTTAAGAGAATCTTGAAATATGTGAATGGAACTAGTGATTATGGGATAATGTATTCCCATTGTGAAGATTCTACTCTATATGGATATTGTGATGCTGATTGGGCTGGAAGTGCAGATGATAGAAAAAGTACTTCAGGAGGATGTTTCTTTTTGGGCACTAATCTAATATCTTGGTTTAGTAAAAAGCAGAATTGTGTGGCACTATCTACTGCTGAGGCAGAATACATAGCAGCTGGGAGTAGCTGCTCACAACTGGTGTGGATGAAACAAATGCTGAAGGAATACAATGTTGAACAGAATGCTCTAACATTGTATTGTGACAACATGAGCGCCATAAACATCTCAAAGAATCCAGTTCAGCATAGCAAGACAAAGCATATTGACATCCGCCATCACTACATAAGAGATCTTGTTGAGAATAAGGTTGTAACTCTGGAACATGTAGGCACAAAGGAACAAGTTGCAGATATTTTCACTAAGGCACTAGATGCAGTTCAATTTGAGAAGTTGAGGGGCAAGTTAGGAATTTGCCTCTATGAAGAGTTATAGCAGTTAATGAGCTTAAGGCGTGCAACTGTCAGTTTTTTCTTCTCCAACCTATGTTTGCACGCTATCCTAGGAGAATCAGATCAAATTCTTTCTTCTCATTACATGTGGTATATGTTATCATATGTCCTATCATCAGGTGTGTGTTATCTGTTTGTTTGCATTTGTCTACTCATTCATGATCGGTCTGATGTTGGTAGTTGTAGATCATTTGTAGCATGTTTGCCTATAGAAGCATGCGTATGTTATGATGGTTACACATAGCTTGTCTGCCCCATGTTCATTTGCAGTTGTGGTATGGTTGCATATAGCCGGTCTGGCCTATGTGCATGAGATTGAGTAGTGAGGGGATGAGTAACTCTTGTGGTAGTTGGTGGTGATTATTACTATTCTTGTATGTGCTCCTTATGTGCGAGAATCTATTTTTCTCTGTATGATGGTAGTGAGGGGGAGCTGGTGAGTTATGTATCCCGTCTGCTGGTGTGCATTAAAGTCCTGTACTTCTGTACTCTCTGCTGGTGCGTATTTGTCAAATTTGTGGCCAAAGGGGGAGTAAATGTGTTGATTAATTTGTTGGTTTTGTTACCTGCTCTTGTTTCTGGTATGTGCTTCTGATATGTGTTGTGACTGAGAACTGTTCCTGTTCTGGTTTGATTAATTCTGGTTCGATTAATTCTGATCTGCACTACTCTGGTTATTGATGTTATCTGCTTCTGGTTATGATGTGACTGTAGTGTAGTGTAGTGTAGCCTGATTGAAGTGTGTAGCTGGTATGTATGTTTGTGGTGTGATCTGATGTGCAGGTGTTAAGGGGGAGTTGTGATTGTATGATGTAGGAGGAGATGTTGGCCGCAAGGCTCCAACATCCCATGCATATGTGCAGGGGGAGTAGAACTGTGGCAATGCTGAAGCATTCTATCCCACATCCCATCAAGTTTATTTTCCTGACCATTTTAGGCGAAGTAGTTGTTATGTGTTCCGCTGTTGCATGCCTCTCTGATATTCTTAAAAGATACAATTATTCTTTTCTACTATTTTCCATGAAGGAGTAGTATGGTAATGTTTTGAAGAATAGCCTCTACAGATCTTTATGCTTGTGTGTTTATGTTGAGAAAAAGAAATGTAGTTGATGTATCTGTTTAAGTACTATCTGTATGGTCATAATTTGTTTTAGCCAAAAATTTGCCAAAGGGGGAGTTTGTTGAGTCTTTGATAATTGGCTGCATTTTTGGAAATAAACTTTGTGCAAGATGTGCGATCCGATGCTCTGGCATTGTGTAGAGCATTGAATAATGCTCAGGAGGAGCGCTCATGGCAAATGCTATTTATGGAATGTTCCGTTTCTCTTTCATGAATCTTGCATGGCGCGTTTGATATGCTTTTATGTAAGGAAGGTTGTTAATGCTTCAGATTCAGTTCAAGAATAATTCTGAGAAGAATCTCTTTGAAGAATATATTTGCTAAAGAATCTCATTTTATTTATGTGGAGTTAATGCTTGGGTCAAAGAATTAAAGTCTACGTATGTGCTACTTTCTGAAGTATTTAAAGAGTGGCAAAACCCTAATCCGAGTTAGTTGTTCACGCTGTCTTTGTGCTAGTATTCAGTATTAGGTTTTGCGTGTGTTTTATCATTGTGAGCCTTTCTTGTATCACCTTGATGCAAGCTTAGGACGTGTTCTTGAGTTGTAAGTGTGTGATCCTTCTCCTAAGCTTTGAAGTACGGAGTTAGGATTTTTGGTGTGTTTAACACTCAAAGCCTTTAGGTACGAGTGTGAAGTTTTAGGAGTGTGTCTCCAAATCTTATTTGTTATTGTGTTATTGAAATCCTTGCTGGCTGTAAGGTTGTTAGGGAGTGAGATGGGATCTCATATCTAGGAGTTCCTAGGTAGAAGAGTCATTGGTAGGGCCTAGGTTCTTAAGTTGTAAACGGGGCGTTTGCTGTAGACTTAGGACTAGGACTATTATAGTGATATTCCTTCCTGGATTGGTATCCCCCAGACGTAAGGCTTGTTTAAGCGCCGAACTGGGTTAACAAATAACTTGTGTTCTTTATTTGTTTACTTGTTTATTTTCATTCTGTTACGCGCGAGGCCGGATAGATTGTTAGAGCATCGAGTAGAGCATCGTGCATAGCGTGCCAGGAATTTCAATGTGTAATTATTATATATATTAATATAAATGAAATTAAAAAAAGAGAAATGTTAACAAGTTTTTATGAAAATCTACTTGGTCAATGCATTGAAAATTTAAATAATTTACTTATTTAATGAGAAAATGGAATATCACTAACAATGTAAAATGTATCTACACTGTCATCCAATATCAACTATCTATTTTCTCAAATCATCTCACTATACCTCACTTTCATGATATGATGTAAAAGAATAGTTAATTTTTTTTTTTTTTTGATAAAGAATAGTTAATTTATATTGGACGTTTTTATAAAAATATTTTGTACTAACATAACATATCCATTAAACTTTTATTTAAAAAAATTCTTAAAAATTGTCTCCCGTTACCAAGATACATACTCCCTCTGGTCTCATATATAAGCAACAAAACAAAAAAATTGAAAGTCTCAAATATAAGCAAAAATAACCTCTAATCATTACAATAAATGTCACTTTAAAAAAATATATCCCTACTTTTTTCATATTCTTATGTTTTTAACGGTTTCCAAATCAAATGATATGGATAAAATTGAAAAAGTGTATATCACTTAAATGCATTTAAACACTTTTCTTAAAGAAAGAGATTTTTTGTAAATTTGCTTATAGAGGGAGTATGTATTAGCTGGTCTCAAAATTGATATAGCATTAAGAGATACCTACAAATCACCCACAAATGACGTCTTTACACCGTTTAATAATACCTGTTGATTTCACTGTCACAATTTTTTTCCCTTTTCTCATTTTACATAAATAAAACATGTTAAATTGAAACAATATTTATTTTTTTTAAGTAAGATGATAGTGAAAATTGGAGCAATATTTTTTTAAACCCGTGAGAAAAAAATTACTAAACAAAATTTGATATTGCCAAATAAAACATTATATTTTACCCTCTCTTTTACCAAAAAACAAAAACATTATATTTTATTTTTTAAGAATAAACTGAGTTTGGCATTTTATCTATACTATATATAAAGAGGATACAAATTTTTGGGATGACTTTTTCATTATTCCTATTTTACCCTTAAAAAACTACAAAAAAAAAATACTAAATATTTGTATATGTTAAAAAATAACTTCCACATGAAAATAGATTTTCAGTTTTTTTTTTCTCTTAATAACTAAGCACAAGTTCCACATAAAAGTAGGTTTTCAGTTTTTTTATAGTAAAAAAACAATATATTTTTTTCTTCGTAATAACTAGCCACAACAAAAAAGGAGGTTACTTAGTTATTATAGAAAATTTCGATCACAACAAATAAAAAAAAATATCGATCACACAAACGGGCACGGCGGCTAGTATGAATAAAGACGAAGCTAAGGGAGACCATTAGAGGTCATGGACCTTCAAGGTTTTTAATTGTTTTTTTATACTACTATATATGAAATTATGTTCTCAGGCAGGACAGATATCGTACACAATGTCTAGGACAATGTGTCTGTAGTTCAGATGTCTTAGACAACCGGTTCGACAACTGGTTATGAGGATCACGATTTATTGCAGTACTGAAGTAAGTAAATAAAAGCAATAAATAACACCAATGATTTGTTAACCCAGTTCGGCGCCAAACAGCCCTACTCTGGGGGATACCAATCCAGGAAGTGAACACTACTACTCCGAATCAATACTTAGTCTTACAACCACACCAAACACCTTTTGGCATGTATTCCTTTTCTTAATCCTAGTAATCTTCTACTCAAGGGCTAACTCCCCCTGAATATGAGAACCTACCCAACTCCCTCTAATCACTAATCCCAAGTGACGAAACTTTAAACTTTACAGTTTAAAAGACTTAGTTGAATGGCAACATTCAACGACTCAAAGTTACCAAGTATCAAGAACAATACGAGGAACCACTAATGCTTTGCACAGTAGGCACAAAGCTTTGGACTCACAATCTTCAGTTATTGTGGGTTGAGTTGTAAGCTCTATGTTGAGTCCCTTATATAGGCGTGCAAGTCTTCAGATAATCTCCAGTCTTTCAGATGCACTACGATAGGAATTAGTTTTAAAACAAACTTGTTTTAAAAACAAACTCCATAAGATAAAAGAATTAATCTTTATCCACCAATTAAATACGAATCCGATCGTATCTAACACTTAAGATTAATAACAAACTTTATCATTAATCCTAATCTCAACTTGTTACTTAAAGATTCGCGCTTTATTCAAATTTAAACACACACGCGTGCTTAATGGATAAGCATTATCTTTTAAGCTGAACTGGGTCAAGGTGTCCTACCCACATGTCTTAGGACATCTTGTTCGACATGTTGACTTATCATGCTCTGAACCCAGTGACAAGATGTTTAGGACATCTTGTTCAACATGTTGCATCTGCACATCTTCAATATGCACAAGTGGTTTAAACTTAATTACTTTAGCATTGGTGCTTCAGTTAAGTCACTCTGACCAAATTGTTTTAGCCTTATGATGCAGCCAATCTCAGAAGAACTACAATATATATTGTTAGTTAATAAGTTATTAAGTTAGTTTATTGGTCACCAAGATAACTTAGTTATATTGATCAAAACTTGATCACCAAGTTTTGTTGCTAGTAAGATTACTTGCTCATGAAGGAATTTACTTGGGCAAGAAGGAAGTTATTTGGCCATGAAGTAAACTTGGGCACCAAAGTATTCAAAGACCAAGCTCGCCTATAAGGTGGTGGAGAAGATTGAAATTCATTACAACATTGAGGGAGAAAAAACATTACAACCATGAGAGAGTTTCAAGAGAATTAAAGAGATTTCTAGTTAGTAAAATTCTTGGATGTAATTGAGTTTTGGGTAGTGAGTGATATTGAGTGTTTGTAAACACTTTGTATAAATTTCCCTTTTCAATAGAAAGGTCTGCAGAAGCTTGGAGACGTAGGCATATTTGGCCGAACTCTGTTATCAATCTTTGTGTTTTATTAGTCTGCATTTATCGCTTTTCATTAATCTGATTTTAGGAAAATTCGGTGTAGTTTCCTAACATATACTAGTATTATTTTATTTTAGTCTCTACATTATCCGTTTGGTTGATAATAGAGGTGTTCGTATCCGAACCAATCCAAAAGTAAAATCACAAATCAAACAAATGCAAATCGAAAACCACAAAAAACTGCATTTAGTTTAAACCACACATATTATTTTTCTTCTAAACCGCGCGGTTTGGTTTGGTTTGTGGTTTTCATTTCAGAAAACCAAATCAAACCAAACCAAACTGCAATAGTTTAAACCACAGAAAACCGCATTTAGTTTAAACCACACAGATTATTTTTCTTCTAAACCGCGCGGTTTGGTTTGTGGTTTTCATTTGAGAAAACCAAACTACAATAGTATAACTTAACTCTATCAACTAGTAGCAATCAACCTAATACCTAGTTTCAACTTAGCGAGCCCAACCCAAATTGAGTCCATAAAACAGTAAGTTGTCAAAACATATCATTTCACGTGATCCATAATTATACTGTTGGTATTAAATATAAGTTCTTATGTATATGCAATTTATGTATATGCATATTATATCATGTAAACAATAAAATAAATTAAAATTTTCTATGTTTATTTTGCAACGACTTGGTAATATTGTCGTATTTTTTATATTGCGACCGCACAAACCGAACCAACCCTAACATGACTGGTTTGGTTTAGTTTGGATGGCTTTTTAAAAACCAATCGAACTAAACTGAACCGCATACATTTTTATCTCGCGGTTTGATGATTTTTATGCTCAAAACCGAATCAACCGGCACCGTGATGAGATTTGAATGGAAAGATGTGTTAATCAAATTGGAACATTACAACACCCTAAAGATACTAGATGGAGCTCCCATTTTACTTCAATATGCAGCCTTTCACGCATGTATATAATGCAACTATATTACAATTCTTGAAGATTTGGCAATTATAGGATTTGCTGCTTAGCGAGAAACTATTTATACTTTAAAAAGCAATAATGTCATTTGATTTTGTTACTGTATTATTTTACATGTGGTGAAAGAAATAACAGGAATCACCGATAAAGATTGTCAAGCTTTACAACAAAAATGTCAAAACATTTTGAATGTTTATGTGTTTGGTTTTTACGAGAAAAGTCAAATATTTTGGTGATGTTGCATCATTCCAATTCCTGATGTGAGTGCTTCTTTCTCTAAATTAAAGGATTAAAGCATCCGACCTTCTTATATTTGGTGCAACTTAAATGCCAATGACGCATTTAAGTTATTTATTGTTGATGACATTTGTAATCTTGTTGAGAATTTTTATATTTCATATTTTTCTATTGAAGAAAAGATTCAATTGGATCATGAATTGCACAATACTATGAGTTTAACGGTATGCAGAAAACAAAAGTACAATTTTAGAAGTAAAAATTTTATTTTATTTATGATACTTGTTTGACAAGTTTAACTTTCAATATATCATATACTTTCTTAAATTTCTGTATGTGTTGCGCATTTTAAAATTTATATTTTCTTTACTATATCCTATTGAACCCGGTCCCTACAAATAATGATAGATCATCTTCGAACATCAAATGAGATATAATAGGTCATGGCCATGGTTGTCAAAATCGCGTGTTAACACGTAAACTCGTCCGAGTTTACGTTTTTAGGTATGAAAAACGGGTTAATTGACTGTGCAAAGATGATCTATAATTTCACCATTGTCAGAATCGAGTTTCACCATACATATAATAATTCATCATTTAGTTGCGCTTAAGTATGCATATTACTATTATACTATAGCTCATAATATGCAAGCAAGCTAATAAATCATACTAGCTAGTTCTCTTTCTTCGTTCTACATTCCTTTTTGAAATTTGTCTTTGGTTCCAATGGTTTCTATCCCCAATCATATATTGAATGAAATATATCATATTTCCTTGAATATATACTTGGCTAAATATTTTCAGCCAATGGTGGATTGATTCTTTGTCTTAATATAACGAATAATTCTGCAGTTCAATTGTCTATTTACAAACCAGCATCACAAACTTGGTTGCCAATTCCAATACAAGAGTAATTGTAATGTATGAATTTGATGAAGACTAAAATGTTATCCTTAATTGACTGTGACAACAAAGATGACTCGGACCGTAAAGTTTATGTAATAAAGGAGGGTATCTGAAAGGAAAAAGAGAAAAGTTTTTTACTGGTAGTAGGAATTTAAAACTTGACACACCAATATTTGACAATGGAGATGTTCTATATCTCAGATTGTTCTCCCTACTTAGTAAAAGATGGTTTTTATCATAGGCCTTATATATTATATCTTACAATTTTGAGAATGAAACAACAATAATGTTGAGGATGCCAAAAGGAGCTCAAAGGGGTTCTGATGATATAAGTTGTAACATGAAAATTTTCAAATGGGAAAAGAACATAAGCTCAACTCAATCTATTTGTTTAGTGAGATTGAGGACATATGTCTTTACGATATGAATTTTGACCAACTACGAAGCAAATTTGTGAGAAATGATCTTGAAAATAAGGGTGAAAATAATGGGCGTGATGAAAGAAGATCCCGTTGTGACTAGTTTTAGTGTTTTGAATGGCGATCTTTTGATGTTTGCTATTGAGAAAGATTTATAGCTATGGATTAAGTTTGACTAATGCAAACCATATGAAATTTGAGGAAATATGTAAGCATGAGTGTGATAACTAAGTTTGATTTACGTCTTACTCCAACATAATGCATGCGCTCATGTGAGACTGATGATGCCAGAGCTTTGCTAATTCATTCAACACCATTCGACGAAGAAGCACATGCTATTTAGTTTGAATTTTGAGGTATATATGGTTTTTTCGTCGCGTGGTGTTTGAGTGAAGCAAACAAAGCTCTAACATCGTCAGTCCCACATGAGCACATGCATTTTGTTTAAGTAACAAGTAAAGCAAAATTTGTTATCACATCCAAACTCACATATTTCCTCAATTTTCATATAGTTTCCTTTAGGCAAGCTCAATCCATAGCTATAAATTTTTCTCTACAGCAAACATCAAAATATCACCATTCAATACACTAATACTTGTCAAAATGTGGTCTTCCTCCATCACACTCATTACTTTCACCCTTATTTTCAATATCCTTTCTCACAAATTTGTGTCGTAATTGGTCAAAATTCATATCGTAAAGACACACTTCCTCGATCTCACTAAACAAATAGATTGAGTTGAGCTTGTGTTCTTTTCCCATTTCAAAATTGTCATCTTACAACTTATATTACCAAAACCCCTTTGGGCTCCTTTTGACACCCTCGACATTATTGTTGTTCCATTCTCAAAATTGTAGACATAATATAAGACCTAAAATAAAAACTACCTTTTACTAAGTAGGGAGAACAATCTGAGATGAAATGAACATCTCCATGGTCAAATACTAGTGTGTCAAGTTTTAAATTCCCACTACCAGTAAAAGTACTTCTCTCTTTTTCCTTTCAGATACCTTCCTTTATAACATAAACATTACAATCCCAAAATGAGGACCAAAACTCTTAGATTCCCATTTGTCATTAGGCCACTGAATCCACAAACCACTTAATCCTTCAATGTGCTTTTGCTAAAATTGTTTGGTTCTCAACTCCTCTCGGAGCACATATCTTCCAAGACATAACTACCTCCCAATGGCTCCTTAACATTGAACTCGAGTTGTCTATGCTAAGCGTAGTTTAAATAGATTTGTTTCTCATAGTCTAGTTAATTTGTCAAAACAAGTTGGCTGTAAAACCCAACTCAGTCTAACATTTCCCAATGTTGTACCTGTCTTTTATTGAAGTATATTTGTTGTCAAAAAACATAAAACCTGAAAAGAGATGGAGGGCGAGAAGGAGAGTCCCTGCAACAATAGCCGCCAGTCAACAGCACCATCATCCTCTACAATAGTTGTGTTCGGTTCCACCATCTCTCCACCATGTTGTGTTGTTTGGTCATCGCCGGTGTAAGAGAAATCATGTCGTTGATTTGCCTCTGGTAGTCCACCAAAACCCTTTTTCCCTTTCCTGATTTATCTCTTCCCCCTCTCATGTCTCGCATAACATCTCCCTCCATCCCGTTTTATTTCGATGTTCTCTGCATTACAAAGCAACAAAACATGCGAGTTAGCAAGATTGAGATCAATGCTGCTATAACATAACGGAGCCAATATATGCCATGCTTAATGTCATTGATAGCAATGTGTTTTACTTCATGAACAATAAACGAAAAATTGGAAGCTGCCTTGTAGAAATCATAAAGAAACTCATGTAAGTGTAACCTGCCTTGTAGAAATCATAAATTGGTAAACAAATCATGATCATTGCCTCTCAACAAGGGAACTATAAACTAAAAAGGCCCCTTCAAACATAAAATGCACACGTACAATTTTCAAAGTGGTTTTATTTTTGCCATTGTATAGAAAACTTCAATGCCAATCTAATTTCGAACAATGCACTAATCTAACTAACAAGAGTATTATCTCGATCATTAGACAGTAAGTAATTGGCAGCACAAGAAGTATACCAACACCACCACATATCATTATTATCTACTACATTATTCTTGTTGAGTCTTTGATAATTGGCTGCATTTTTGGAAATAAACTTTGTGCAAGATGTGCGATCCGATGCTCTGGCATTGTGTAGAGCATTGAATAATGCTCAGGAGGAGCGCTCATGGCAAATGCTATTTATGGAATGTTCCGTTTCTCTTTCATGAATCTTGCATGGCGCGTTTGATATGCTTTTATGTAAGGAAGGTTGTTAATGCTTCAGATTCAGTTCAAGAATAATTCTGAGAAGAATCTCTTTGAAGAATATATTTGCTAAAGAATCTCATTTTATTTATGTGGAGTTAATGCTTGGGTCAAAGAATTAAAGCCCATGCATGTGCTACTTTCTGAAGTATTTAAAGAGTGGCAAAACCCTAATCCTAGTTAGTTGTTCACGCTGTCTTTGTGCTAGTATTCAGTATTAGGTTTTGCGTGTGTTTTATGATTGTGAGCCTTTCTTGTGTCACCTTGATGCAAGCTTAGGACGTATCCTTTGTGTTGTAATTGTGTGTTCTTTCTCCCAAGCTTTGAAGCACGGAGATTGGACTTTTGTGTGTGTAACACTCTAAGCCTTTAGGTACGAGTGTGTAGTTTTAGGAGTGTGTCTCCAAAACTGTTTTTGTCTAGTGTATTGAAATCCTTGCTGGTCGTAAGGTTGTAAGGGAGTGAGATGGGATCTCATATCTAGGAGTTCCTAGGTAGAAGAGTCATTGGTAGGGCCTAGGTTCTTAAGTTGTAAACGGGGCGTTTGCTGTAGACTTAGGACTAGGACTATTATAGTGATATTCCTTCCTGGATTGGTATCCCCCAGACGTAGGGCTTGTTTAAGCGCCGAACTGGGTTAACAAATAACTTGTGTTCTTTATTTGTTTACTTGTTTATTTTCATTCTGTTACGCGCGAGGCCGGATAGATTGTTAGAGCATCGAGTAGAGCATCGTGCATAGCGTGCCAGGAATTTCAATTCTGTTTCACTGTGATTCTCTGCATAGCAGCCTGTTCATGCAGCCAGGGATATTTACTAGTATTATGTTTCTGTTGGAATATGATGCACATTTCTAGAAATTTCTAAAATTCATTAGTAATTTGTAGAATATATAACTATTAGTTATTAAATGATGATGTAAACTTGTAGAACTTTCTAGATTACTTGAGTATTTAGTAGATTAAGTAAGTACTAGATTTGTACTAGGATATATCATGAAAGATCTAGAATAAAGGATCTAGAATATGCTATCCACACCTATAAATATGTAACCATGGCTCATTTGTAAAGTATCAAAGTGAAGAGCAATATAATCTATACTTGCTCTAAGTGATCCTTGCACTATCTACAACTATCTTTCAACTATAGACTAAAACCATATAAACTATCCAACTACATTCTAAACAATCACTACTACCCTCAATTACTAACAGTGGCATCAGAGCTACGTTCGATCCTACATTGGGCGTAGAAACTTCATTCATATATTTCCAACCAAACCCTCCTTATATCCTACATCATTTCTAAAATTTCTCCTAAGACATGGCTAATATCATTCAACCATCATCTATGACTGTCCCTATTTTCAATGGTGAAAACTATGATTTTTGGAGCATTAAAATGAAGACATTTTTTTGCTCTCAAGATTTATGGGACATTGTAGATGAAAGATTTACTATTCCTCAAGAAACTTCAACTCTCAATACTAATCAGAAGGAGTTGAAGGAAAATAAACAAAAAGATTCAAAGGCGTTATTCTTTCTACAACAAGCTGTAGAAGATAGTGTTGAGGCAAAATCCCAATTTGATGTTTTAAAGATAACAAACATCTTAATTATATTTTAAGTAATTCTGATCTCATTGTTATCTAACAAGTGCTTTTGAGTGTTTTAAATAAGCCAGGATTAATTGAGCAATTTACATCAAGTGTCACTCATTTATTTTAAATATAAACGAGAATGAAAGAACGATCTCAGAACATTCTTAGGATTTACGCTCATGATTAATCAAGAACAAAGCATCAATGACTAAACACTTATTTGTCTAAGTGAACAATATACAAAGACAAAGAATCACTTTTTCCTTGGTAATAACTCACAAGATCACAACAGTTATCATAACAAATAAGACAAGGAATATTTGCGTGAAAGTGGATAAGTTTCTTATTTGGCCAAAAGCTAAGGAACAAACATGTGCAAGTGGATTTAATTCAAAGGCATAGTCCAAAAGCTATCTATTTGGTGTTAGACAGATTTTTCATGGACCAATAAGATCAGCACAACACTTTGTAAGCTAGAAGTAGACTTGGACTTTTTGATCTTCTAAAAGGCAACATTCTCCCACACACTTTCCTCTCTCCAAAGACTTTTGTGTACAAGGAAGGACGAATGAATAGTGTCTCAAGGACAAGGAAGTTTCACTACTGATCTTTTGCAAGCTGTCATCACACGTGACTGTCCATTTTTACTTGAAGAACAAGTTCATCATCTGCCCAGAATTGAGAACGATCCCAGATCGTTCATAAGAGAGAGGTTTCTCATCTTTTTTATATTCAAACTTATGGACAGCTGTAGTTCACGTGCTCTAAAGGACAACAACGGTTTTACTTGTTGAATAAGATTACAAGGAATCATTTACAGCTCACAGCTAGCTTCTTTGCCACGCTCCTTGTTAGACTACGAGGCTAACCACTTAGAGGGGGGTGAATAAGTGGTTCCGTTAACCAATTGAGTTTTTAAAAAATTGTTCGGTTAAACGTGCGTGCGGAAGCGACTCCGGGATCGGTAGTCTCTTTGCACCGTTTTGACTTATTGAAAAAGTAACTAAGCCGATAAAACTATTGAGGAAAAGTCGATCGGAATAAGATATTCGAAAACTAATTCAATTAACAACAACGTTTCCAAGCAAGTTATTCGATTCTTTCAAAAACAATTCACAACACAAGATAATAACAATTGAATCCTTGTGAACACTTACGAACACACAAATTCAATTGTTTACGAATATAATGAAAGCAATAAAGAATGAAAGTAATGCAATCAAGACACGAGAGTTTGATTAGGGAGTTCCCCGGATTTCGCGTCGTCCACGCGTATGTCCGAGTACGTCTCCCCCCAAATAACCAAACGGGTTATTTGAGATATGTATAGAATGAAAACAGCTTGAACACAAGTGCACAAATTACAATGAATCCAATAAACCTATATTGACTCAAAATGTAAAACTATGCAAACCCTCAATCGACGAACGAATCTTCACCCTCTGATTCCAACGATCCTACCCGTGCAACTCCTTGCAACTATCGTCCAGCTGAGTCCTTCGATTCTTCTCAATTGATCCTCCAAGATATCGAACAATCTTGGATCCCTAGTGAGCAACCAAACCTCCTTGCACAAATCAACCCGATCGCGAATCTGCTTCACCACGAATCGCACCGAACGTTATCGACCAAGCGTACAACTCCTAAATGATTGATCCCATACTCAATCTTCAATTGTTGCAACTTGATGGAAGATGATGATCTTGTGAAGGATAACACTTTGATCCCAATTTTTCACCCAAATTGTATCCAAAGTGTTTTACCCAAAGCACTTCTTGCTCTCTCAATGACTCTCACTAGATTTCTCAGTTGTGTTCAGTTACTGTGATTGTTTCATTACTTACAAAGGAACCCACACATTGCTATTTAAAGAGAAAATAGAATGAGCAAATTTAGGCATAATTTTCAGTAGATGTATCGATACAAATGATTGTTTGTATCGATACAAAGCCCTTGACCAACGTTCAATTTTGAAAATCTTGACCTTTGTATCGATACAAACACGGGATGTATCGATACAAACATCAGAATCTTGAAATCTTGACTGATATGTATCTAAGCATGCAAGCATGCTTCGAATCATATGAAGCTTGCTGGTTTTTCAGAACATATACACATGTATCGATACATGCAAGCATGTTTCGAATCATATGGAACATTCTGTTTTTGTATAGAAGCTTTTGTATCGATACAGAGCCTGTGTGTATCGATACAAAGTGCTCAAAATGTACCAGAACAAGTTTCAGGACATTTGTATCCATACAGAAATGTATGTATCGATACAAAACACCAAAAAGGCAGTTTTTCAAGGTTTTGAAAATAGTTCTTTGTTGTCAAGTCATTTGTAAAGTTTGCCAAAATATGTTCAACCTATTTTCATGTGTTTTGACAATTATTAAAACATGAGGATGAACTGGTGCACTTACATTCTCCCCCTTTTTGATAATTGTCAAAACTATGCATAAGCTAAACTAAGCCTATACCTATTATGCAAATAAAAATAGCAATGATATACAGACGCAAAAACAACACCAAGGCTTAATCACAAAAGCTTGCTCCCCCTGAGTTGATGCCATAATGCGTTTGATGATCCTTTAGCTTGTGCATCCAAATCTCTCCCCCTTTGACAATATCAAAAAGAAGAAGAGAGCACATTAGCAGTAACAAGTCCAAGCAAATTTTCCATCTATTAAACATATCGTGCACTTACATTTGTCGAAATGCACTTTATGATATAGTATCCTAATCAAAATAATTACATATAACGATATGCCAAAATATATCAATGACGAATACCAAATATCATGATAACACATGGAATGTAGAACAACAAACCATAAACCAACTCATGATTATTTAAAACACATCGACATTTTTGTAATAAAACATACCAAAATATGGGACGAAAAAAAATAAACAAAACCATGCAATTAAATGCATAAACATACAATAATAATCCAAACATACGAAATAATTCAAAATGAAGTCATACAAGCCAAAGTGAAATGTTGCTCAAAACATAGCAACATTAAATAATATCCGTACAACCAAATCGAAATAAAGAAAGTCACGAAATAACAAAAGAGATTGTTCATGCGATAAAAGAAATGAAATGCCATAAAAACAAGATACATCATCAATATTCATTCATGTCATCCGGTTGTTGGTTAAGGTTGAAGTAATGGTCAACGGAGGAATTTTGTTTTACTAGCTCATCCACTTGGTTTTGGAGATTATCAAACCTTGCAACATTGTAACTATGCATATCCTCAAGTCTCTTGTTGACATTACTTTGAAACATGTCTTGTTTCAAACTCATTTCCTTCAACATATCCATAATGGCATTGTTGCTTACTTGAGAAGACTCACCTTCCATGCTATCACTTTCATGCAATTCCAATCTTAGTCTTTTGCCCCTTTCCTCTTGAATTTCATGCATCGGCTCTTCATTATCATCCTCTTTTCCACAAAACTCATACTCATTAGTCGTATCATTCCACTTGTAATCCATTTTCTTCATTTGTGTCATGCTAAAAACTTGATCCCTCTTAGGACTTATCCATAGACCCGCGAGGTTATAGGTTATCTTGAAGATCTCTAAGATATTCCGAATCAAGCTAGAGTATGCGAAGAAGTGGTCCTTTTTCGAATTTCTCAAAGCAAACATGCGACTAACAAAGTAGTGAGGCCAATCCATCTTTTTGTTTTCCATCATAACATACATCAAATCAATATCCTTCCAATCTAGTCTAGAGTAAGGTCCTCCTCTAGGCCTTAGAATGTGGTTCACAATCCAAAGTAGAACTCTAGGTCCTTGCTTAAGCCTTCCCGCTTTTCCATTTGGACTCTTACCATTCTTGGTTAGAGTGCAAGAAAACTCAGACATATTATACTTAGGACCTTCAGTATCAGTGAATCTTTGCAACTTCTTACCGGTTTCCAACCCAAAAAGTCCTAACCATAGCTTGTTGGATACTTTGAAAATTTTCTTCCCAATACACAATTCAAATTCAGCACCATTTTGTTCTTGTATACCAGCATAAAAGATCCTAACAAGTTCCTCTATGTAAGCATCTCTTAAATTGCAAAATGTGCTAAGTTTTTCTCTTCTAATGATCTCAGCAATATCACCCAAATGTAATTCCTCAAGTTTTTCTACACTTACAGCATTTTGAGGAATCACTTTCTTCTCTGAGCAATTTTTAATGAAGAAGTTCAAGTAGTTTTCATGGATGAAATTTTCTCTCCTAAAATTTTGATCATGAGTAGTGGTCCTAATTATCTTAGTCCTTCCATCATTTTTCTTACTATTGCTAGCCATTCTAGAAGTTTAGAAGAGTAAGATGTTACCTTTGAATTTTGAGAAGATGAAGAAGGTGTGTACCCAAATTTGGAGATATTCAAAGCTTCCAATGTGAATTTTATGTAGCTTGAACCCTTGAATTTGATGGAGTATTAGGAATGGGTAAGGAATTTGAGTGATTTGGAGTTAAATTTTGAGATGATTTGGTTAAGTTTTGAGAGAGATTGAGAAATTGGGAATAAGGGTTTTGGAGAGGTTTCATGAGTTTCATGTTTGAAGAAGAAGAGTGGTTGAGTTGTTGTGATGAATGAATGAATGAAAAAGTCATGTAAAACTTGTTTCTACGCGGTTGTATCGATACAAACAGTAATATGTATCGATACAAGTCAGTTGTTTTGAAGCATGTATCGAAGCATACCTGTATGTTTCGAAGCATGGTCGCCTTGCTGTTTTTCTCAGCACGCCATGTATCGATACTCACTTGTATGTATCGATACAAGTCAGGTTAATTTTGAAAAATTTGAAATTTTGAAAAATAACTGACATGTATCCATCCACAATTCATTGTATCGATCCAAAACACATTATTTTCAATTTTTCTCAAATCACATGAATCAAAAGGTTCAAAAAGAAATTTCGATGATTTTCAATTAACACGTATGAAAGAAACACATACAATCATGATGGTATATGCGTATATATGTGAACCAAAGCAATACCAAAGCAAATCTTAACATGAGAACACATGTTAAACCATAGATGCATGATAAAAGAAATCACATAACATAGTTAAAGTACCACAAACAATCATATGCGAAAAATATATATATATCTATGTATGTATGCAAAAAATTACACATAGATGCAAAACTTAACATATACATTCTAATATGAACTTAATAGGATAGTTGTAATGATTTTTGTCAAATCCCCATTTGAGACGTATAAAGCTCAAAAACTTATTAATATTTTTGAGTAAGAATTCTTGGAAATGGAGGATTAGACAAATATCAAAACTTATATCATATTAAGATAGAAAATGCATGTATATGATCACAAACACAAATGCTAAACAAAATATGTATAAAGCAAAGTTAAAGAGTAGAATCTTCCCTTAAGTATTTGATGAAGGAAGTGATCAATTTCCACATCGTTTTGTGTTGGGTTGAGTCGTATCTTTTCACCTTACTTGTTTATAAGTCTTGAGCCACTCGTTATCAATGTCTCTCATCAATGGCTTCAAGACGCTTACCTACATGTTTAGACATTTGAAATAGGTCCCCAACTCATATTGGGTCCTAGTTTGTTAGTAACAACATTATTGCCTAACTTAGGTAACCATTGCAATATGCCTTTAGGTACTAAAGTTTTCCGGGCATGACATTTTGCAATCGTATGTCCTTTGTTACAACAATAATGACAAATAGTATTGGAATGATTCTTGTGACCCGAAATTTTACTTTTGGGATTCAATTTCTTTTTAACAAATTTGTCATTTTTAGAAGGCCTAATCTTAGGCTTCTTAAAATTCTTTGGTATATCCTCAAAAGTAAATTTGGATACAAGAGCTTCATCTAGTTTGGCTTGAAGGGTTTTCACCTCTCCTTGCCAAACACAACAAGCATCACAATCATTCCTAGATGACTTGTGAGCCTTATCTAATTTGGCTTGAAGGTTTTTCACTTCTCCTTGCCAAATACAACAAGAATCACAATCATGCTTTGATGAATTATCATCTTCAAACATATCTTTTGAATTAACCATGGTAAGTTTTAATGCCTCTAATTCATCTTGCAATTTTACAATTTGTGACTCTAAAAGGGAAATCACTTTCTTCCTTTTAGCCAATTTCTTAAATGCATTAGTGGCTTCACCATATAGTTTTTCAAAAGCGTTTTGAAGTTCATCATATGAGGGACTATCATTAGAGATAGAGCTAGAATCACTTACTTGACGTTTGTGATGTTTCTTGCCTTTACTAGGTGAACCGGTCATGAGTACCACATGAGCACGTTCTTCATCCTCTTCACTTGAGCTCTTGGACCTAGATCCATCTTCGCTTGCACTATCCCAAGCAACATAAGCTCTTTTACCTTTGTGATTTTTCTCGGAGGACTTTCCCTTTCTTTTGTTATAGAATGGACATTCCGGTTTTAAATGATCGGATTTGCCACATTCATAACACTTTCTACTAGGCTTGCTCTTCTCATTCTCTATATCATCCCTTGATTGCTTTCGTGACTTGGGACCATTTTCCTTCGAAAACTTTATACCATGTACCTTTGCATACTTGTAAAATCTTCGAAGAAACATTTCCATTTCATATTCTTCCCACTCTTCATCACTTAAGCTACTATCATTTTGCTCTACCTTTTTGGACTTGGTGGACTTTGAAGTAGAGGCTTTTAGAGCAATAGACCTCTTGTCCTTTTCCTTTTCCTTGTCATTGTGCTTTACCTTCTTTTCGCTTTTCTCATGCTTTTCTAGCAAGTTTAGCACATGTTCGTGCTCCGTGAGTTTGCCAAACAAAGTTGTAAGATTCAATGAGGTAAGATCATTAGCTTCCTTAATCGCGGTGACCTTAGGTTGCCAATTCCTACTAAGACATCTTAAAATTTTGTTAGTAGCATCTTGGTTGGAAATTGGTTTTCCCAAACCGTGTAACTTGTTGGTGATTTTGATAAAGCGTTGTTGCATATCCTCGATGGATTCTCCATCTAGCATATGAAACAACTCAAATTCTTGTGTTAAAGTATTAATTTTGGATATCTTGACATCATTGGTACCCTCAAAGTGAGTAACCAATGTGTCCCACATTTCCTTAGCCGATTCACAATGCGACACATGATAGAATTGATCAATCCCAAGGGATGATATTAAAATGTTTTGTGCCTTCGCATCGTAATTGACTTTCTTCTTTTCCTCATCCGTCCATTGTGCCATTGGCTTATTTGCGACAACACCATGAGCATCCGTTATAGTTGGAGCAAACGGACCATTCTCAATGGCATTCCACACTTCACTATCAAAAGAATTGATGTGAATACGCATGCTACTTTTCCAATAGTCAAAATGATCTCCATTGAATACCGGAGCCCTATTATACGCCCCTTTTGGTGCAAAAGCCATGTTGTCTAATAATAGGCACAAATTACTCGGTTTAATCGTTTAAAATCAACCGGGCTCTTGATGCCACTTGTTAGACTACGAGGCTAACCACTTAGAGGGGGGTGAATAAGTGGTTCCGTTAACCAATTGAGTTTTTAAAAAATTGTTCGGTTAAACGTGCGTGCGGAAGCGACTCCGGGATCGGTAGTCTCTTTGCACCGTTTTGACTTATTGAAAAAGTAACTAAGCCGATAAAACTATTGAGGAAAAGTCGATCGGAATAAGATATTCGAAAACTAATTCAATTAACAACAACGTTTCCAAGCAAGTTATTCGATTCTTTCAAAAACAATTCACAACACAAGATAATAACAATTGAATCCTTGTGAACACTTACGAACACACAAATTCAATTGTTTACGAATATAATGAAAGCAATAAAGAATGAAAGTAATGCAATCAAGACACGAGAGTTTGATTAGGGAGTTCCCCGGATTTCGCGTCGTCCACGCGTATGTCCGAGTACGTCTCCCCCCAAATAACCAAACGGGTTATTTGAGATATGTATAGAATGAAAACAGCTTGAACACAAGTGCACAAATTACAATGAATCCAATAAACCTATATTGACTCAAAATGTAAAACTATGCAAACCCTCAATCGACGAACGAATCTTCACCCTCTGATTCCAACGATCCTACCCGTGCAACTCCTTGCAACTATCGTCCAGCTGAGTCCTTCGATTCTTCTCAATTGATCCTCCAAGATATCGAACAATCTTGGATCCCTAGTGAGCAACCAAACCTCCTTGCACAAATCAACCCGATCGCGAATCTGCTTCACCACGAATCGCACCGAACGTTATCGACCAAGCGTACAACTCCTAAATGATTGATCCCATACTCAATCTTCAATTGTTGCAACTTGATGGAAGATGATGATCTTGTGAAGGATAACACTTTGATCCCAATTTTTCACCCAAATTGTATCCAAAGTGTTTTACCCAAAGCACTTCTTGCTCTCTCAATGACTCTCACTAGATTTCTCAGTTGTGTTCAGTTACTGTGATTGTTTCATTACTTACAAAGGAACCCACACATTGCTATTTAAAGAGAAAATAGAATGAGCAAATTTAGGCATAATTTTCAGTAGATGTATCGATACAAATGATTGTTTGTATCGATACAAAGCCCTTGACCAACGTTCAATTTTGAAAATCTTGACCTTTGTATCGATACAAACACGGGATGTATCGATACAAACATCAGAATCTTGAAATCTTGACTGATATGTATCTAAGCATGCAAGCATGCTTCGAATCATATGAAGCTTGCTGGTTTTTCAGAACATATACACATGTATCGATACATGCAAGCATGTTTCGAATCATATGGAACATTCTGTTTTTGTATAGAAGCTTTTGTATCGATACAGAGCCTGTGTGTATCGATACAAAGTGCTCAAAATGTACCAGAACAAGTTTCAGGACATTTGTATCCATACAGAAATGTATGTATCGATACAAAACACCAAAAAGGCAGTTTTTCAAGGTTTTGAAAATAGTTCTTTGTTGTCAAGTCATTTGTAAAGTTTGCCAAAATATGTTCAACCTATTTTCATGTGTTTTGACAATTATTAAAACATGAGGATGAACTGGTGCACTTACACTCCTTTGATTCAAAGACAAAGAACTCAGATCCAAGATCATTCTCCGAACAGTCTCCCAGACTTAGCAACTTTTGAATTTCATGATCTGTCATCTTATTGAAGAAGTTATCAGCATATATCCGTTACAAACGGCTATACTTCTCTACCAAGAAATGCAAGGACATATTCCAGCTATAAATAGAGCCTCTTGGTGACCTTGAAGAGCAAGAGTTTTTAATATAATCATTTTCTACCAACTTGTCTTTATCGTGCAAGCATTCTCTAAACTCTTCTTTTGATCGCTTTCACTCCAACTCTGTAATTCTATACTAGGATTAGTATAAATTCTTTTGAGTGTATTGAGAGTTTTATTTCTCTAGGCTTCTCACTTGGTGAGTTTTGTAAAACTTAGATCTTAATCATCATACTTGTAAAAGATCTACTCAAGTCAATAGGGCTGTATTGTTTGAGTGTGGTAATACCCTTACTAGCTTGGAGGGCTGGGGTATCTTTAAGCTTGTAGGGCTTAAAGGATCTTGGATCTTGATCAAAGATAGCAAGAAGGAAAGTGTATTTTTGAGATCGGTAGTATCTCATAGTGGAAAAACTCACAGGAGCGTGAGGACTGGACGTAACCCATCATTAAAGGGGTGAACCAGTATAATTGTTTGTGTGCATCTCTCTTCCCTTAACTCTTTCACTTTATGCAAACACTACACACACAAGTTTGATTATTTATTTACTTTATATATATTCAAGTTTGATCTGAGAACGTTCTCATAATTAACTAACCAACGTTCTCAAGATATTCTAACGTTTTCCTTTGTTCAAAGTATTAAATTATTTTAATAGGTAAATTTTTAAAAGGTTCACAATTCAAACCCCCCTTTCTTGTGAAAAACTTTGCTACTTCAATTGGCATCAGAGCTCTGCCTCTAAGGTTGAGCATCTAACAAGTTCTAGAGGAAAAGATCTAGGAAGGAAGTATGTCTAAAAGCGCAAAGTTTATCTCTGAAGGAGGATCCTCAAATAGACCACCCACTACAAGAATTTATGTCATTTGCGGCAGCCAAAAGTGGACGGAAACGTCAAAAAAGCGGCCAGAAAGAAGCATTTGCGGCGGTTTTTTGGCCGCCGGATAATGGCTTGTTGCAAACTTTTGCGGCGGTTTTTTACTTCATAAAACCGCCGGAAATTAGTGGCCATCTTTTGCGGCGGCTTTTATCCGCCAAAAATGACTTAAGATCGGTTGATGTCTAAAACATTTGCGGCGGCCAAAAACCGCCGGAATAGTCAACGCTATATATTAGCGGCGGCTATAGAGAACTCATATAAAACAAAAAAAAATTCTGATAAGAACAAAAAGGCAAATGTATTAGCGGCGGCTTTAAGCCGCCAGAAACAATCCCATATAAAACAAAAAAAATATATTAATTTGTTAAATCTTTTCTGTTTTTTTTTCCAGTAAAATCGTTTCCTTTATATTTAAAATATTTATACTTTTATAATTACATTTCAAATATTTAATTTTCACAAATAAAATTAATATTATAATTAATATGACCAAATAACTTTAAAAAAAAAATTTCAACAAAAAAAACATTATTCTAATTAAAGTCCTTTTGCAATAAGACTAATTAAAATTAAAGTCTTTTATATAAATCTGGAGGACAATTAATAGTAATTATAATGTCATTCGCATAATCATAAATGATAATTAATAGTAATTACAGTCATCCAAATTTAATTCAAAAAATCTTCAAAATAATAGTGGAGGTAGTTTGTTGATCCTTCAAAATGGTGAACTTGAAGCTATCTGCAAAAAGAAAAGAAAAAACTAAAAAAAAAAAGAATTTAACATCCACAAATTTACTAAAAAAAAAAAGAGCAGATTAATAAATCATAACCTTTGTTTAAGTTAATAAATAAAGGTTGAATATACTTCTTCCAAAATTAAAGTCATCCAACTTTAAATCAAAAATCTTCAAAAACTTGCTATCTGCAAAAAGAAAAGAAAAAAAATTTAACATCCACAAATTTACTAAAATAAAAAAGAGCAGAATAATAAATCATAGCCTTTGTTTAATTTAATAAATAAAGGTTGAATACACTTCTTCTTTTATCAGTACCTAAACCATGAAACAAAAAATATAGTGTTAGTAATTTTGTTAACCAAAAAATTAAAAATAGTAAACAAATATAATAAAATGTAAAAAATATCAAAAAGAAGAGTTCAACAGAAATCAAAAGAAGAAAAAAAAAAAAAGGAAAGCAGGGAAACCAAAAATAGCTCATCAACATAATGATAAAACTTCATCAGAAAATCATGCTACCAATCATAAACCAAAAATAATGTTTAAAATCATCAGAATCATGCAACCAATCTATAGATCTATAACAAAAAGGAAAATAATACGAAAATAAAATCACTTGAACGAACGGGTGAAGAAGAAGAATCAACAGCAATTAAAGGAGTGAAGTTGGGGTTTGAACGACGAAAAACGATTTCGGCGGCGGCAAGGTTGAGAGCGAGATCGGCGAGATCGAGAGAGGGCCAACAAAGAAAGGGAGAGGGCGAGATCGAGAGAGGGCTAACGGCAAAAACGGCGGCCAAAAGGTTGATGTTAGGGTTTGAAGAATATGCACAGATCGAGAAAGGGAGAGAGTTCAGTGAACATCACTGAAAAATAAAAATAAACGTAATGTTGAGAGAGTCTTGTTAGATAATAGATATTAGGGGTTGTATTCTGCCTCTTTGGACCTTGTGTTGGATGTGGGCTTTTTTTTTTTTATCTATTTGTGCCATTTTTGGATGTATATAGTAATATAAATAAATAATAAATTTTTGAAATATACTATAATCATTTTTATAAAACATTAGAATATTTTTTTATGTTTTTTTTTTATTAAATTAACATTGCTCGCAAGTTAAAATTTTATTTTCATGGGAGGGTTTTTTATTTTTAAATAATTTTATTTAGCATATTTTTAAATATATTATAACATACCTAATTATTCATATTTATTTATTTTTTAAAAAAAAAAAATAGAATATGTACCGATATAAATTTACATTATCAATCCCCGTGAGTTTAGCTCAGTTGGTAGGGACATATCGACATTTTATATGCAGGAGCCGGGGTTCGAACCCCGAACACTCCACTTTTATTAAAACTAGGTTTCATATGAAACTTTTATTACAATCTGTCTATACATTTGGAGTCTGATGATCAAAATTCTTTTTCTAATTTGTTTGTTAGTCCAACTAGATGATATTGAACGGCTGGATTGATAAAATTCGAAATCTTCGCTCAAAATCGATAGTTTTAGTCAAACTTCAAGACCCTTTCATTAAAACTAGGTTTCCGATGAGACTTTTATTACGATCTGTCTATACATTTCGAGCCCGATGATCAAAATTCTTTTTTTAATTTTTTTGTTAATCCAATTAGGTGATATTAAACGGCTGGATTGATAAAATTCGAAATATTCGCTCAGAATCAATAGTTTTAGTCAAACTTCAAGACCCTTTCATTAAAACTAAGTTTCCAATGAGACTTTTATTACGATCTGTCTATACTTTTCGAGTCCGGTGATCAAAATTCTTTTTCTAAATTGTTTGTTAGTCCAATTAGGTGATATTGAACGGTTGGATTGATAAAATTCGAAATCTTCGCTCAAAGTTGATAGTTTTAGTCAGACTTCAAGACCCTTTCATTAAAACTAGGTTTCCGATGAGATTTTTATTACGACCTGTCTATACATTTGGATTCTGGTGATCAAAATTCTTTTTCTAATTTGTTTGTTAGTACAATTAGGTGATATTAGACGGTTGGATTGATAAAATTCGAAATTTCCGGTCAAAATCGGTAGTTTTAGTCAAACTTCATGATCCTTTCAATAAAACTAGGTTTCCAATTCGACTGTTATTACGATCTGTCTATACATTAGCAGTCCGATGATCAAAATTATTTTTTTAATTTGTTTGTTAGTCCAATTAGGTGATATTGGACGGTTGGATTGATAAAATTCGAAATCTCCGGTCAAAATCGGTAGTTTTAGTCAAACTTCATGACTCTTTCATTAAAAATAGGTTTTCGATTAGACTGTTATTACGACTTGTCTATATATTCGAATTCCGATGATCAAAATTCTTTTTCTAATTTGTTTGTTAATCAAATTAGGTGATATTTAACGGTCGGATTGATAAAATTTGAAATCTCTTATCAAAATCGGTAGTTTAAGTCGTATTCTTGTAAGTTTTATATATATAATATTTAGTTTTATATAAGTTTCATTCCTATCTATATTTTGTCAAAATAAAATATTAAATTTTATTGTAATTTGATTCCTCGTTTTTTTTAAGTTTTAAATAAAATATTTAGTTTTATATAAATTTTATAATTATATAATACAAAAAACTTATATAAAAATTAAAATTTAATAATAACAAAAGAATATACTAACTAATTTAATTCATATAGTATTCTCTTGTAAAAAAAAATCATATATTATTCTCTTAAGATTAATCTAAATGCAAATATTAATTTCATATTATATAAAACTTATATTATTTAGATTCATCTTATACAAATATATTACTAAATATTAGTAAATACTTGGTTTTTTTGAAAAAATTTATATAAAATATTTGGCTTTATATAATACAAAAAACTTATATAATGCTATAATAAATATTATTTTTTTAATGTAAGTTTTATTAAAAAAAAACAGTACAGTTGTTTTGTGGCGGTTTTTGTCCGCCACAATATTAGCGGCGGTTTTGTTTGGCTTTTTCCGGCGGTTTTTTGGAAATTAGAATTTCCCGCCTACGTTTTCCGGCGGTTTCAAACCGCCGCAAATATTTCTGTTCAAATTTATTTCCCGCCTAAAATTTCTGGCGGTTTTGAAACCGCCGCAAATCCTTCAGTTCAAATTTTTATTTCCCGCTTTGTTTCCGGCGGTTTAGAACCACCGCAAAATCTACCAAAACCGCCGCAAATGTATTTTTTTATTATTTAATTTATGGATACGTTTCCGACGGAATTTTCCGCCACAAATGGCCAAAAACCGCCGGAAATGGTTCCGTGGGCTCTTGGTCGCCGCAAATTTTGGCCGGTACGAAGGGAAATTCTTGTAGTGACCACTATTTGAAGGGGATGACTACTACTACTGGAAGGATAAGATGGAACTATTTCTAAGATCACAAGATAACAACATGTGGTCAGTTATTGAAATTGGTGAATATGTACCTTTGGTAAAAGATTCAACCACACCTAAAACACCAGGTGAATGGTCAACACAAGAAGCTGATAGAGTACTCTTAAACACCAAAGCAAAATTGTTTATTAAGAGTGCTATGAGCAGAGAAGAGTATGATAGAATCATGCAATGCAAAACTGCTAAGGAAATGTGGGAAACTCTCCAAGTCCACCATGAAGGAACTAGTCGTGTCAAAGAAACAAGGATTGATATTGGTGTTAGGAAATTTGAGCTGTTTGAAATGCAAGAAGATGAATCAATAGATCAGATGTATGGAAGATTCACAATCATCATCAACGAGCTGAATTCCTTGGGAAAGACATACACAACACATGAAAAGATAAGGAAACTTCTTAGGTGTTTAACAAAGAATTGGAGACATATAGTAACTGCCATTACTGAATCAAAAGATCTTTCACAAATGAAACTTGAAGATCTAATTGGATCTCTGAAAGCTCATGAGTCAATTCTTCAAGAAGACAAACCAGTCAAAAAGAAAATGATTGCTTTGGATTCCCAAACTAGAGAACATTCTCAGATTGTTGAAGATAATCTTGAAAATGAAGATGAAGTTGAAGAAATGGCTTTTCTATCAAGAAAGATTCGGAGATTAATGCAGAGAAGAAATCAACTCAAAAGATCTTTTCAATCCAAAAGAAGTGGATCCAAAGAAGTTGATATGAGTAAAATCAAGTGCTATGGATGTGACCAATTTGGACATTATAAGAATGAATGTCCAAAGCAAAGGAAACCTTCTTTCAAAAAGAAATCCATGATGGCCACTTGGGATGAAACAGATGAAGAGTCAGAAGAAGAACATGAGGAACAAACAGCAAATGTGTGTCTAATGACACATTCAGTCACAGAAGAGGTAAACACTGAACCTTGTTCCTCTTGTCAAAAAACTGAGCATTTATTTGATAATTTATTATATGATACTCAACTGCTAAATCAAAAGAATAGTAAACTAAGGGATGAAGTAACTAAGGCTAATGAAGAAAGAGATAAATATAAAGCAGAGAATATCATCCTAAATCAAATGCTTGATAATATGCAAAATTCTCACAAAAACATGTCTAAACAATTTGATGAGATTAGAAAGGAGAAAAACCCTCTAGAATGTTCAAAGTTGAAGGAAGAAAATGTTTTTTTAAAAAATAGAGTTTCTGTGTTAGAAAATGATTTGAGAAAATTCATTACCTCTACAAAAACTTTTGATAAAATTTTAGGATCACAATTTGGAGTTTTTGACAAAGCTGGTATTGGATATAGACCATACCAAAACAAGAAACTATATGAAAACTTTTTCCTCCCTAAGAAACAAAAGAAAAACCAAAAATATAAATGCACCTTCTGTCTCAAAGAAGGACATCTTGAAACCTTTTGTTTTAAAAAGAAAGAAAGAAAACAACCTCTTTCTCAACACAGAGAACATTCTCAGAATGGTCATAGAAAAAGAATTTACAAACCTCCTCATAGAAGAGCATCTCATCAAATTGTAAAAAGACCTGTTAAAATAGATTTCACTAACCTTCAAGGACCCAAAGATCTATGGGTACCTAAAGTCCTATTAAAATCAAATGTTGGAATGTCTTCTAGCAGTCAAGAGAAAGCCATGGTACTTGGACAGTGGTTGCTCAAGACATATGACAGGAGATAGAAAAAGCTTTCTTACATTTGAAGAAAAGGAAGGTGGATCTGTTACCTTTGGCAATAATGAAAAAGCTCAGATCAAAGGAAAAGGTACTATTGGTAAGGTTGGTTCTGCTAAGATTGAAAATGTTCATTATGTAGAAGGTCTTAAACATAACTTAATAAGCATAAGTCAATTATGTGATAATGGCTTTGAAGTTATCTTTAAAACTAACACATGTGAAATTAAACAATCTTCTTGTGAAACAATTTTATTTAGTGGATCAAGGATTAAAAATGTTTATGTAGTATACTTGGATGAACTACCTACTGAATCATGCTTTGTTTCTCTTGAAAAAGACAAATGGACATGGCATAAAAGGGTAGGTCATGTAAGTATGAAAACTATTTCAAAATTATCCAAACTTGATCTAGTAAGTGGATTGCCCAAGATAAGTTTTGATCTAGATAAAGTATGTGAATCTTGTGCAAGAGGAAAACAAGTCAAAAGTAGTTTCAAACCTAAAAATTTTATTTCAACTAAAAAACCTCTTGAAATGCTTCACATTGATTTATTTGGACCTGTCAAAACTACAAGTCTTGGTGGTAAGAATTATGGCTTTGTCATTGTTGATGACTTCTCAAGATTCACTTGGGTGCTTTTTCTAAAACACAAAGATGATGCTCTTGAAGCTTTTAAATCTTTTTGCTTAAAAGTTCAGAATGAGAAAAATTCAAACATTGTTTCTATAAGAAGTGATCATGGAGGAGAATTTGAAAACTCTCTCTTTGAAAATTTCCTTGACAACAATGGGATATCTCATAATTTTTCTTGTCCTAGAACACCTCAACAAAATGGTGTTGTGGAAAGGAAAAATAGAACCTTACAAGAAATGGCAAGAACTATGTTAAATGAATCTAATGTTGAAAAATATTTTTGGACTGAAGCCATAAATACTTCTTGCTATATCTTGAACAGAGCTACCATCAGAAAAGTTTTAAACAAAACACCCTATGAACTTTGGAAAGGTAGAAAGCCAAATATCTCTTACTTTCACATTTTTGGATGCTATTGTTATATCTTAAATATCAAAGACAACCTTGGCAAGTTTGATTCGAAGTCAGATAAAGGGATCTTCTTAGGATATTCTCTGACATCAAAGGCTTATAGAATCTACAACTTAAGAACTCAAATTTTGGAAGAAAGCATGCATGTCAAATTTGATGAGTTTGAAGAACAACCAAGCATAATGGAAATAGATGATGAAGAGGTTGAGCTTATAAGAAATCAGAATGATGATCCTAATCAAGAATCACCTTCTCAACAACTTCCAAACACCTGGAAAACTGTTACAAATCATCCACCAGAACAAATCATTGGAAATACTGAAGATGGAATTAGGACTAGAAGGTCTCTGCAAATTATAGAGAACAATCTAGGATTAATCTCTCAGCTTGAACCAAGAACAATAGATGAAGCTATCATTGATGAATCATGGATAGAAGCTATGAAAGAAGAACTATCTCAGTTTGAAAGAAATGAAGTATGGAATTTAGTACCTCTACCAAAGAATCATTCAATCATTGGCACTAGATGGGTCTTTAGAAACAAACTGGATGAAAATGGTAAAGTTATTAGAAACAAAGCTAGGTTGGTAGCCCAAGGTTATAATCAACAAGAAGGTATTGATTATGATGAGACTTTTGCTCCTGTAACCAGGTTAGAAGCTATTAGAATTTTGCTTGCATATGCATCACACAAATGTTTTAAACTTTTTCAAATGGATGTTAAAAGTGCTTTTTTAAATGGCTTTTTGAATGAGGAAGTATATGTTCATCAACCCCCAGGTTTTGTTGATCAAAATAAGTCAAATCATGTTTTCAAACTTACCAAAGCTCTATATGGACTTAAGCAAGCTCCAAGAGCTTGGTATGAAAGGTTGAGCACCTTTTTACTTGAAAATGGTTTTTCTAGAGGACAAATTGATACTACACTTTTTAGAAAAACTCATAAGCATGATTTACTTATTGTTCAAGTATATGTTGATGATATTATATTTGGTGCTACTAATGAAAATATGTGTGAAGAATTTTCTAATCTTATGCAAAGTGAGTTTGAAATGAGCATGATGGGAGAACTTAGATTCTTTCTTGGATTACAAATCAAGCAACTAGAAGATGGCATCTTTATTTGTCAAGAAAAATACATCAAGGATCTCCTTAAGAAATATAAGATGAATGAAGCTAAGATCATGTCAACTCCCATGCATCCATCAACAAGTTTGGACAAAGATGAAAATGACAAAAATGTGTTAGAAAAAGAATTTAGGGGAATGATTGGATCACTTCTCTACTTGACTGCAAGCAGACCTGATATTGTGTTCTCAGTAGGACTATGTGCAAGATTCCAATCATCTCCAAACGAATCACATTTAGTTGCAGTGAAAAGAATTTTTAGATACTTGGTTGGAACATAAGATGTTGGTCTATGGTACAAAAAGGGCACACATTTTGATCTAAAAGCTTATTGTGATGCTGATTATGCTGGTGACAGAATTGAGAGAAAAAGCACAAGTGGAGCATGTCAATTCCTTGGTGAAGCTCTTGTCAGTTGGTGTTGTAGAAAACAAAATACCATTGCACTTTCAACAACTGAAGCAGAATATGTGTCTGCATCAAATTGTTGCTCACAAGTGATATGGATCAAAAACCAACTTGAAGATTTCTCACTAAGGTACACAAATGTTCAAATTCTTTGTGATAATACTAGTGCTATTAATCTATCAAAAAACCCCATTCAGCATTCAAGATCAAAACACATTGAAATCAAACATCATTTTATTTGTGATCATGTGAACAAAAAAGATATTTCTTTAGTTTTTGTTGATACTGAAAATCAGTTGGCTGATATCTTTACTAAACCATTGGTTGAGGATCGTTTTAATTTTATTAAAGAAAAATTGAAAATCATCAAAAATCCCAACAATTTTTAATTTATTTTGCATGCTCATTGTTTTAGAGAACGTTCTTGGAACGATCTCATATGTGTTTCATATTTAAATGCAGAACGCGCGTTTTTAGTAGCTATCCGTTAGTATTCTCATCATTATTTTTTTAAAATTAATTAACTGAACATTAGAAATAATAGGAAAAATAGGATTGACTCTCCCTTAATGCTCCAACGGTTACCCTCTTAAACACTCATCATCTCTCTTCTGAAAAACCCCTTTTTACAAAATCAAGTACAAATCTTCACTATTCACAAAGTACACCTAGCTACTAACTCTCTTCCTCTTCTCCAAGCAACCATTTCTTTTAATCATCCATCTCACCCTCTCTCTGATCAGCGATATTCATCATCACCAAACTCTGAAACATTTTTTCTAATGGCAAGAACAAAAACTGCTGCTCGCAAAAATGCTACCCAGATTCCTCAAACTCCTTCACCACCACCGTCACCAATTCCTTCACCTAACAATCAACCACGTTCATCAAAATCACCAGAAAAATCTTCTGAAACCAACCAATCACCAAAAACCAAACTAGATCAACCTTCTCAAATTATCCCTGACCACATGCAAACCCACAACGAACCTGACCATGTATCTGATTCACTATCAGAACAATCCGAGAACATTCCCACAGATGAAGAAATTGATCCAACCCAAACTGAAACTCTGAATGATGATGGAACCATCACTCCTAACCCAACCATCATTGTACCTAGCCAAGCTGCAACACCTCCTGTTTATGTTAAGCCTCATAAAACCAAAACCTCATCTCTCTCTAAATTATCAAAATCTCCTCTCAAATCAAAATCCAAAACACCATCTAGGTCAAAATCTATCTCAAAACTTTCCTTCAAATCACCTTCTAAGTCATCATCTAAATCCAAATCCAAAGCCAAATCCATTGATTCATCTAAGATTAGAAGATCAGCTCGTATTCTTTCTGGAGTTGGAACAGGAAGAAAGATAGTGAAGGATAACACTGTTCATGTCATAGAAGATGATGATGATTCTGAGAAAACTCTCTCAAATCAACCTGCTGATGATCTGTTAGAAGAAGTAGAAGCTGTTACTTCAACCAAATCTGCTCCCACCAACCCTAAACCCAAACCTTCCCCTGTTTCAACCAAAAAATCACAAACACCTAAGGTTCTAAAGGGAAAGGAGAAAGCTGTTTCTGATGGAAAAGTAAAGAAGCAGAAGGTTAAAACCAAATTCCTTCCAACCCCTCTCATTCACCCTGATGATAATGAATTCTTTGAAAAATATTGGAAAGTCAAACCTGTACCTGCTGGGAGAATTTTTGATTTTGAAATGCTTAAAAGTAAAGGAATGAATCTGCTGAAGTATATTGAACCACTTGGTTGGACAGAATTCTTCAAGATAAATGACTCTGTACTGCCACAATTAGTTCAAGCTTTCTATCACAATGCTAATGTGCATACTGACAAGAATCTGATCATCTCAAATATCAAAGGAGTTGAGATACAACTTGACACTGAAACACTTGGATGTTTGATCAATCTTCCATTTGAAGGTGCAACAATTTATGGTGGAGATTGGTACTCAAAGCTTGATGTAAGCAAAGAAGCTCTAATCATGGAACTATTCAATGAAGAAGGAGCTAAAATGGAAGAGCCAACATCATCCTACCTCAAAAAGGAGTTTAAGATCCTTCATAACATGTTGCTACACTGCATCTTTCCTAGGATAGGAAGTAAGCAAAAAGTCACAGACAATGACTTGCTCATTCTGTATCACATGACAAAAGGTATTAAGCTGAACCTACCCTATGTTATTATTCAACACATGATGCATACTGCAAAATCTGGATCTAAAAAGGTAGCTTTACCTTATGGAATGATTTTAACCAAGCTGTTTAGACTATTTGAAGTTGATGAAACAAATCAAAAAGTTGATAATTCTTGCTCTGTTTTTGGTTTAAAAAATGTGCACCATATGAAGAAAGAAACCTTCTCTGAGGAATCTGTTGATCTAGGAAAAAGGAAAAGAGAAATGTTTGAAAAGGATAGTCAAATTCCTGAGAAAGATGGTTTGGAAATGCTGAGTGATGCACTGGGAGAACAACCTGAGAATGTTCTCCAATCTGGAACAAGTGCAGGCACTAACATTGGTTTGAACACTGAATCCATTCCTTCCCACCTTAGCACTTCACTTCATTTTGGAACACCGTTCTCACATGGTTTCAAAGCTGTTCCACCAAGATCTGGTAAAAATCTTGCTGCTTTTTACTCCACTACCTTTCCTCAGAATACAACTGTTTTTTCACCATTAATGCCATCATCATCTCAAGGCAGTCTCCACACCATGTTTAGCTCTGAGCTGATGAAAAACCTTGAACAAACAACTCATGATTCTCTCAAGTTTCCCTCCACCCTGTTTGCTTCAGAATCACTACCATCCTTACCTGCTTCTTTTCCAACTTTGGACTCATTTTGCTCCTCCACTGCTACTGCTGCTGCTGCTCATGAGAATTTGGCAAAATTTCTTGGTCCTGATCTTAACCAACCTGGCCCTTCTGAAATTCCCTCTCCTGCTAAGAAATCCAAAATGGAAACTGACCTGCAAAAGACTAGGGATGACATGGCTAAGATGTTCAAGATGCTTATGTATGTCATGATGGAATTTAAGATTATGAGAGAATGGATTGCCACCACTGTTTGTCCACAAATGAATGTCACTGCACCTCCACCTAATCCCTCACCAGCTGTTGATCCTCCATCAGAAAACTCCACCTCTTCTGATGATTCTAGCCCCACCATTCCTAAGTAATCTAACCTTTCAACATCCCACCTTTTCAATGATGACAAAGGGGGAGAACAATTAAGAGTAACTTAGGGGGAGCTTTTAAGTATTTTTATATTTATGCTTTGAATTATGCTTGTTGGTTTAATCATGTTTTGAATCTACCTTGTTTAGAGGATTAGATATTTTGGAAAGTTCTTTTTGCTAATAGGAACTTCTCCTACTATGTTTTAAATTTCTAAACTAGGATTTGAATTTATGTTGTTTTGAACCTTTTGCATTAATCTTGTACTACAAAATGTGTTTGGATTCTCTTTTAAAGAGATTGATGATTAATGATATTATGTTATGGTTCAAACTATGTTTCTCAATTCTTTAAAACTTTCTTGAAAATTGAATGCTTGAATTGAGGGGGAGATTGATAAATTTAAAACACCAGCATTATCTCTAAACTGCGTACTTAATTGATCAAATCAGAATTCCTTTTAAAAACATAATTCAAGAAGTTTGTCATCATGAAAAAGGGGGAGATTGTTGAGGCAAAATCCCAATTTGATATTTTAAAGATAACAAACATCTTAATTATATTTTAAGTAATTCTGATCTCATTGTTATCAAACAAGTGCTTTTGAGTGTTTTAAATAAGCCAGGATTAATTGAGCAATTTACATCAAGTGTCACTCATTTATTTTAAATATGAACGAGAATGAAAGAACGATCTCAGAACGTTCTTAGGATTTACGCTCATGATTAATCAAGAACAAAGCATCAATGACTAAGCACTTATTTGTCTAAGTGAACAATATACAAAGACAAAGAATCACTTTTTCCTTGGTAATAACTCACAAGATCACAACAGTTATCATAACAAATAAGACAAGGAATATTTGCGTGAAAGTGGATAAGTTTCTTATTTGGCCAAAAGCTAAGGAACAAACATGTGCAAGTGGATTTAATTCAAAGGCATAGTCCAAAAGCTGTCTATTTGGTGTTAGACAGATTTTTCATGGACCAATAAGATCAGCACAACACTTTGTAAGCTAGAAGTAGACTTGGACTTTTTGATCTTCTAAAAGGCAACATTCTCCCACACACTTTCCTCTCTCCAAAGACTTTTGTGTACAAGGAAGGACGAATGAATAGTGTCTCAAGGACAAGGAAGTTTCAGTACTGATCTTTTGCAAGCTGTCATCACACGTGACTGTCCATTTTTACTTGAAGAACAAGTTCATCATCTGCCCAGAATTGAGAACGATCCCAGATCGTTCATAAGAGAGAGGTTTCTCATCTTTTTTATATTCAAACTTATGGACAGCTGTAGTTCACGTGCTCTAAAGGACAACAACGGTTTTACTTGTTGAATAAGATTACAAGGAATCATTTACAGCTCACAGCTAGCTTCTTTGCCACGCTCCTTTGATTCAAAGACAAAGAACTCAGATCCAAGATCATTCTCCGAACAGTCTCCCAGACTTAGCAACTTTTGAATTTCATGAGCTGTCATCTTATTGAAGAAGTTATCAGCATATATCCGTTACAAACGGCTATACTTCTCTACCAAGAAATGCAAGGACATATTCCAGCCATAAATAGAGCATCTTGGTGACCTTGAAGAGCAAGAGTTTTTAATACAATCATTTTCTACCAACTTGTCTTTATCGTGCAAGCATTCTCTAAACTCTTCTTTTGATCTCTTTCACTCCAACTCTGTAATTCTATACTAGGATTAGTATAAATTCTTTTGAGTGTATTGAGAGTTTTATTTCTCTAGGCTTCTCACTTGGTGGGTTTTGTAAAGCTTAGATCTTAATCATCATACTTGTAAAAGATCTACTCAAGTCAATAGGGCTGTATTGTTTGAGTGTGGTAATACCCTTACTAGCTTGGAGGGCTGGGGTATCTTTAAGCTTGTAGGGCTTAAAGGATCTTGGATCTTGATCAAAGATAGCAAGAATGAAAGTGTATTTTTGAGATCGGTAGTATCTCATAGTGGAAAAACTCACAGGAGCGTGAGGACTGGACGTAACCCATCATTAAAGGGGTGAACCAGTATAATTGTTTGTGTGCATCTCTCTTCCCTTAACTCTTTCACTTTATGCAAACACTACACACACAAGTTTGATTATTTATTTACTTTATATATATTCAAGTTTGATCTGAGAACGTTCTCATAATTAACTAACCAACGTTCTCAAGATATTCTAACGTTTTCCTTTGTTCAAAGTATTAAATTATTTTAATAGGTAAATTTTTAAAAGGTTCACAATTCAAACCCCCCTTTCTTGTGAAAAACTTTGCTACTTCAGATAGTATCTTTCCAAGAATAATGGGAGCTACAAGTGCCAAAGATGCATGGGGTACACTGAAGGAGGAGTTTCAAGGAAGTGACAAGGTACGTGCCATTAAACTTCAAACTTTAAGGCGTGAGTTCGAGTTGATACAAATGAAAGAGTCTGCGACCGTAAAAGACTACTATACCAAGATAAAAGAATTGGTGAGTCAAATGAGATCCTACGGGGATAATATTCTCGACAAAAGAATTGTTGAGAAAATTCTAATTTCCATTCCTCGTAAGTATGATGCAATCGTGACTACGATTGAGCAAACCAAAGATCTATCTACTCTGTCGGTGACAAAATTAATTGGCTCACTAGAAGCTTATGAGCAAAGATTGAGTAGGCATGATGACTATACAATTGAAAATGCCTTTCAATCAAAGCTCAAATTAAGGTCTCATGACAAAAGATTTGAAGGAAAGGAAAATGGTCGAGAAAATTCTAGAAACGGAGAGAATTCTAGAAATTTCTCAAAGAAAAATCAAGATGAGTATCCTCCATGTGGCATATGCAAGAGGACAAATCACGCCGAGAAATATTGTCGATGGCGCGGGGAAGAGAAATGTCGATACTGTAAGAAATTTGGACATGAGGAGAAAAATTGTTACAACAAAAATAAGCATCAAGCAAATTTCGTTGAAGAACATGAGTGTGAGAATGATCAACATGACTATGAGCAATATCTTTTCTATGCTACACAAGATTCCAATGATGAATTGAGTAGCAATTTGTACTTGGATAGTGGTTGCAACAATCATATGGCCAAAGATGAGAGCATCTTCAAGGATATTGATAACTCAGTCAAAGTAAAAGTTCGACTGGGAAATGGCACTGTCGTAGAATCTAAAGGCAAAGGCACTGTGATGGTGGAGACTAAGAAAGGTACAAGATTCATCAAAGATGTCTTGCTAGTTCCCAATCTCAAAGAAAATCTTTTGAGTATTGGTCAAATGATGGAGAAAGGCTATATTCTTCACTTTGAAGGTGACACATGTTCAATATATGTCAATAGTCACAAAAGACATGAGATAGCCAAAGTAAAAATGGAGAAAAGAAATAGAAGCTTTCCAATAAACTTCAAATATACTCCAATACCACAATCAAACATAGAAAATATGGAAGAAGCAAAAGAAGAACCTGGTACGCCACCTTCACCTCCTCAACAAGAAATTTCGCCACCAGAATCTACTCCAACAAGAGAAAAATCATTGGTGAACATATATGAAACTTGCAACTTTTCCATGCTTGATTCTAAAAGCTATCAAGTGGTGTCAAAACAACAACTCTGGACCAAAGGCAATAAAGAAAAAGTTCCAGGACTAAGAAAAACTTTATATGGACTCAAAAAAGATCACCGAGCATGGTACAATAGATTTGATCAATGTTTCATCGATCGAGGAATCGGATAGAACAAAATTTGAGCAACTACGAACTATGCCTGCAGTTACCGAAATATGCATCAAGGAGGAGTGTTGGAATATGATGCACATTTCTAGAAATTTCTAAAATTCATTAGTAATTTGTAGAATATATAACTATTAGTTATTAAATGATGATGTAAACTTGTAGAACTTTCTAGATTATTTGAGTAGTTAGTAGATTAAGTAAGTACTAGATTTGTACTAGGATATATCATGAAAGATCTAGAATAAAGGATCTAGAATATGCTATCCACACCTATAAATATGTAACCATGGCTCATTTGTAAAGTATCAAAGTGAAGAGCAATATAATCTATACTTGCTCTAAGTGATCCTTGCACTATCTACAACTATCTTTCAACTATAGACTAAAACCATATAAACTATCCAACTACATTCTAAACAATCACTACTACCCTCAATTACTAACAGTTTCTTCTCCATCTAGACGAGACGAAGCGTGACAAACTTCCCTTGCAAATTGCAATCCTAACCCTATGTTATAATCACTAACTTACCTAGTACAGTGAGCACTAATCCATGAGCAGCGAGTTCTCAATCACCACCTGCATCACAAGACCTTAAACATTACAAAACATCAATAAATGGATAAATCAAATAATTGCTCGAACTAGAGAAATCTCTTTAACCATCAAACAATAAAACCTCGAATAATAGGAGTTCGATATCTTTTTTAGTGTTCTTTAGCATGATTGCTGATACAACCATATTCCTTCTATTCCTAGAAGACCATTATTTCCGTAGTTTAATGCTCTCCCATCATCATTGCTTCAATCTCCAATTCATGAATGCAGCTGTTGCAACGAATCACTATTTCCGCCTCAGCCTGAAAGGATGCTAATAGTGTGTGTCTTCTATCGCTATTTGACTGCTCACCTCTCAATACCTGTATCAAAAATATGTTCCTGCAATAGAACCATATATCAACCATATATTTTCACAATCATTAAGCACCTATACATTTTCCATACCCCTCTAACCATGATTTTCAAATAGTATTAGAAAATGAGAGTCCCTGCAACAATAGCCAGCCACAACAGTTTTAACCATAAGTACTGCCTTGGACAAGTTCCACCGTCTCTACACCATGTTGATAGTTTTGTCGCTGGTAATTCACCGCTGTCATTTTTTGCTCTCCCGATTTCTCTCTTCCCCTCTCATATCTATGTAAGCGTAGAAATTGCGCAAAAAAGTGGTGGAGAGAGGATAGTAAAAGAAAATGAATTGATCATGTGATTCAAACTATAAATAAGTACATATTTCAATTATAAATAAGTATTGATTACATATGAAAGAAATTCATAACGCAATTATTATGGCATCAATATTTGTAATCAGAATCATTAATATAGCAGATTACAACACAATTTCCAAAATCAGATAAACAATTTGAGAATATCCATACTTACTGAAGATGCAGTAGCATCTTAATATTAAGATTAGTATATTGTTAGTATTTTCAATTCCATGCAGATGGAAGCACCAATGCTGAAATTGACATTTAAAAGTTACCATAAAATCAATTTAAAATAACATTAAAAACAAAAAATTTGAACTGTCATCAAGTAAAGAAAATAACCACAATATGATATTTGTGAAAGCACGTAGGCGGCAAAGAGATACTTCTTATTTGAGGAATTGATAGAGGCGATCGAGTCCAAAACCTCCTATGAACAAAAATCTTAACATAGTAGCATGGATATTGTTGAGAATATATTCTGTATACTAGTATTAGTAAATATACTTGTAAATAGTGCTTTAGTGAGTAGCTTAGACTTAACCAATAACACTTAGCTAATAGCTTAGTCAGTATTGTATATGCAGAAGGTATAAGTACCCTGTAACTATTCATTTCTTGGTTAATGAGAATTGAACCTTCTTCATTCACAAATTCTTCTTCTCTCTATCTCTTCTAACCGTTTCGTAACTGAATTGTTCTCTACTCAACATGGTATCATTCGCGTGAGATCCAAACGCCGAACGCTTCCGCTTCTATCATCATGCCACCGCGCATCGCTCCTCTGCCACCGCAAGATCCCTCCACCGATCCTACCAGTCCGTTCTATGTCCATTCCAGCGACGGACCTTCTTCGGTCAAGGTTACGCCGTTGCTTACCGGCTCAAATTATCACTCCTGGGCGCGTTCTATGCGTCGTGCACTCGAAGCAAAGCTCAAATTCGAGTTCCTCGATGGTTCGATTCCGGCACCGATTGATGCGTTTGATCCGTCCTATCGCTCTTGGAATCGGTGCAATATGTTGATTCGTAGCTGGATCATGAATTCTGTTGATCCGTCGATTGCTCAGTCTATTGTCTTCATGGAAAATGCTTCCGATGTATGGTTAGATCTGAAGGAGCGTTTTTCACAGGGAGATCTTGTTCGTGTTTCTGAGCTTCAGCAAGAAATCTATGCTCTCACTCAAGATTCTCGATCGGTAACCTCTTTTTACTCTGATCTGAAAGTTCTTTGGGAAGAACTTGAAATTTATATGCCAATTCCGAATTGTACATGTCTTATTCGTTGTTCTTGCAATGCGATGCGTGCCGCTAGGAACAATTATCATATTCTCCATGCCATGCGATTTCTTACTGGTTTGAATGCTGATTTTAATGTGGTTAATTAAGTCTCAGATTTTGATGCTTGATCCTTTACCTCCAATGTCTAAAATCTTTTCTATGGTGCTTCAATATGAACGACAAAATTGTCCTTCCATTCTTGTTGATTCAAAGGCTTTGGTTAATGCTTCTGATGGCAAGACCTCTAACCATAGTCGCTTTGGTTCTTCTGCTTCTGGTTCTAAGCGTCAATGCTCTTATTGCCACAAACCTAACCACACTGTTGAAAATTGCTTCAAAAAGCATGGTGTACCACCTCATATGATGCGCAATTATTCTGGTTCAGCTTATCATAGTTCAGCTGATGGGGGTGATGTTAGTGTGAATCCTTCAGCTGCTTCTAGTGATTCCAAAGGCATGAATATGGCTCATTCTCTCACTCAAGAACAATATGATAAGCTCTTGACTCTAATTCAATCTTCATCTGTTAATCAAAGTTCCATTCCTGCTACTTCCAACCAGGTTAGCTCATTCCAAACTGCTGGTCATCAATCAGCAGGTAAGCAAGGTATAATTACTTCTATTGCACACTGTTCTTATTCTTTCATTGGCCATAATATTACTCTTGACACTTGGATCATAGATTCAGGTGCTAGCCACCACATTTGTGCCTCACTGCACTGGTTTCACTCTTATAGTGAAATCCCTCCTATGATTATCAAACTCCCTAATGGTAATCATGTAACCACTAAGATTTCAGGCACAATTGTTTTCTCCCCATGGTTTAGCATCACTGATGTTTTGTATGTTCCAACCTTCAATGTAAATTTGATTTCTGTTTCACTCCTTTGCCAAGATGCACATTGTCTAGTTAAGTTCACTGACACCATTTGTATTTTTCAGGACCAGAAATCACTGAAGATGATTGGTTCGGGTGAAAGAAGAGATGGATTATACTACTTGATTCAAACAAACCAGACTTGTGCTTCTTCCAATCATAGTAACCTTCAGTCCTTTTCTTGTATTAATAATGCTTGTATCCCTGACAGTGCACTTTGGCACTTCAGGTTAGGACATTTGTCTAGTTCTAGACTTGCTTTATTACAATCTCATTTTCCCTTCATACATAGTAATCCTAGTGCTGTTTGTGACATATGTCACTTTGCCAAGCATAGAAAATTACCTTTTGTACACAGTTACCATAAAGCTAATAAAATTTTTGATTTGATTCATTTTGACATTTGGGGTCCCATTTCCATTAAATCTATCCATCACCACTCTTATTTTCTTACTGTTGTTGATGATTACTCCAGATATACCTGGATAATACTGATGAAAAATAAATCTGAGGCTAGGCAACATGTTCAAAATTTTATCACTTTTGCTGAAACCCAACATAATTGCTCTGTTAAGTCTATAAGAACTGATAATGGCCCAGAATTTATCATGCCTAGCTACTATGCCTCCAAGGGTATCTTACATCAATCTAGCTGTGTTGAAACCCCCCAACAAAATGGTAGGGTAGAACGTAAACACCAACAAATTTTGAATATTGGTAGGGCACTCCTCATTCAGTCCAACTTACCTAAGAGTTTTTGGTCCTATGTTGTATCCCATGCTGTTTATATAATGAATAGAGTCCCTACCCCAGTTTTAAAGAACAGATCACCCTATTTTCTTTTATATCAAAATGAGCCTGATATGCTGTCCTTAAAGGTTTTTGGGTCCCTTGCTTTTGCTTCAACTTTACATTGTCACAGGACCAAATTGGACCTCAGAGCCAGAAAATGTTTATTCTTGGGTTATAAAACAGGTGTTAAGGGTGTTGTTCTGTTTGATATTTTAAATAAAACCATTTTTGTGTCTAGAGATGTGACACATCATGAACATATTTTTCCGTATCAATCCACTTCTCCTAAAGTTCCTTGGGACTATAATACTAGTGATGTTCCCTCTACACACATTCCAACCACCCCTAACAGTGATGTTACCTTAGCTGATCAGTCCTTTTCACCTTTATGTGACACTTTACCTCCTCCTACCACTTCTGAATCCACATCAGTACCCATTTCTCCCACTTTACCTAATACTACTATCCCTGATTCCACACCAGTACCTATTTCCCCTTCACCATCTATTTCCACTCCTTTTAACACTCCACAATCTGATTTTATCTCTCCCTCCTCTAGACCCATCAGACAAAGAAGGGCACCATTACACTTGTCTGATTATGTCTGCAATACTCTCAATCCACTCTTTCCTTCACAAGAAACAATCACTTCAGGTACCTCTAAATATCCTCTATCTTCTTTTCATTCACTAACACTTTTATCTTCTTCACAAAGGGCATTTAGTATGTCCATCACACACTGCACTGAGCCTCAATCTTATGAGGAAGCTAGCAAAAATGAACATTGGGTAACAACCATGAAGCTTGAGTTGGAAGCTTTAGCTAAAAATTGCACTTGGAAAATTGTTGAGCCTCCACCTCATACTAAACCCATAGGATGTAAATGGGTATACAAGATAAAACACAAGGCAGATGGCACAATTGAAAGATACAAGGCTAGATTAGTAGCTAAAGGGTACAACCAAGTTGAGGGAATTGACTATTTTGAAACATTTTCCCCAGTAGCCAAACTTACAACAGTTAGAACACTCTTAGCAGTAGCTGCAGTCAAGAACTGGCATTTACATCAGCTTGATGTCAACAATGCCTTTCTCCATGGAGATCTGCATGAAGATGTGTACATGAAAATACCTGATGGTGTGCCTTGTGATAAGCCAGGTTTGGTGTGCAAGTTAGAAAAGAGCTTGTATGGCTTGAAACAAGCAAGCAGAAAGTGGTATGAAAAGCTAACTGCCTTGTTGATCAATGAATGGTATACTCAATCCACATCAGATTACTCCTTGTTCACATATACAAAAAATAACACATTCACAGTTTTGTTGGTATATGTAGATGACATCATCTTAGCAGGAGACTCTATAGCTGAGTTTGACAGAATCAAGGCAGTGTTAGATGTTGCCTTCAAAATTAAGAATTTGGGTCAACTAAAATATTTCCTTGGGCTAGAAGTCTCACACTCCAAGCAAGGAATTGATGTGTCCCAAAGAAAGTACTGCCTTGACATACTTAAAGACTCAGGTTTTCTTGGATCCAAGCCTGCAAGCACACCACTTGATACATCCATCAAACTGCACAGCACTGCAGGAAGCCCTTACAGTGATATATCTAGTTATAGAAGACTAGTAGGCAGGCTGTTATATTTGAACACAACAAGACCTGACATTGCCTTTGCCACACAGCAATTAAGTCAGTTTATGCATGCACCAACCACTGTACATTACAATGCAGCATGTAGGGTTTTGAGATACTTGAAAAATAACCCAGGACAAGGACTTCTCTTCAGTAGGGAATCAGAGATGCACATTACAGGCTATTCAGATGCTGACTGGGCAGGCTGCATGGACACTAGAAAGTATATATCAGGGTATTTTTTTTATAGGAAAATCCTTGATTTCATGGCGTGCAAAGAAACAAGCCACTGTATCTAGGTCTTCTTCAGAAGCAGAATACAGGGCTTTATCATCAGCCACATGTGAGTTGCAGTGGCTATTGTATCTCCTTGCAGATCTGGGAATCACTCTCATTAGACCACCAGCTATGTACTGTGATAACCAAAGTGCTTTGCACATTGCTTCTAATCCGGTGTTTCATGAGAGGACCAAGCATCTAGACATTGATTGTCACCTTGTTCGAGAAAAGGTTCAAAAGGGTATCCTCAAACTGCTACCAGTCTCTACTAAAGATCAAATAGCTGACTTCTTAACAAAGGCACTTGCACCACCAAAATTTCATGATTTCATTTCCAAGCTTAGCATGATCAATATATATCATGATAAGCTTGAGGGAGGCTGTTGAGAATATATTCTGTATACTAGTATTAGTAAATATACTTGTAAATAGTGCTTTAGTGAGTAGCTTAGACTTAACCAATAACACTTAGCTAATAGCTTAGTCAGTATTGTATATGCAGAAGGTATAAGTACCCTGTAACTATTCATTTCTTGGTTAATGAGAATTGAACCTTCTTCATTCACAAATTCTTCTTCTCTCTATCTCTTCTAACTGTTTCGTAACTGAATTGTTCTCTACTCAACATATATTGCTGCAGTAAATAAATTATAGTATTTACAAAAAGACCAAAGATCATTCTATTCATTGATATAGAAACAAGACTAGTTTGCAAATGGAAAGAGACTAAACATTCAAAATAAAAATGAATAAAACAAGATCAAATGATATCTTAATTTACTTGACATAAATAGTGATATGTTGTGCACAATTGGCAAACCACTTTGTATACAAGATAATATCCCAATAAACTATAAAAAAAAAACTAATTACTTATTCCTCCAATTGGAAGATTGCATTCCTTGTATATTGTTATTTGACTAGATGGACCTGCTCCTTTGTAACCAAGCTCCACAATCATTTGAGTACTTAAATCAAGCCAAACTACTTCTTTAACTTTTCTAATGAAGAATATTTCTCCTTTGGCCCCCACTCCGATAGGCCACTTAACACAAGGCAATGGTCCAACAATTAAGAGTTTAGTCCAGGATTCTTTCATACCGAATTCACCCAAAATTGATATGTGAAAAGTTGTATCTTCATGATATGAGATAAATGCAATGGACCTATTTAACACAATCAAATTCAAAATAATCATCATCTAAGGGTATGGGTGTTATGAAGAACTTCTCGTTGCTCAAGTAAAATGACACCACACATTGTTCGTCAGGTCGATCTTCAAAACAAAACCAATGATACACTCCATCCATGTAGACTTGAGTTCCCTCTGTATAATCCGAAGATTACGGCATATCAAAAACATCAAGTTTCTTCCAAGAGTTACTTCTTACACTATATATCTCCCAAAAGGGGTATAAAGATTCATATTTCGACTCATCTATAGATATATCTCCGTAACCAGCATGTTCGCCTGTAATAGATATATATCGAATGACCTTATAGTCATTTGTAAGGTCATCATAACCAAATCCATAAATAAGTTATTGCGGAACATGTTGATGAAGTTATAGAGAAGAGAATGTTTTAACCCTATGGATTATGCAATTTTTGGCTGACTACTCTCCGTGCAAGAGAAATGTGAATTGAATTGTTTGAAAAATCTAACCTATGACAATATTAAAACATAGAAGTAGAATTTTGGGGTTTGAAATAAAACAGTTAATTCTTTTTTCAACTTAAATATCATATATTAGAATTATAATTAAAATTCTTTTTTCTTAAAATATCACATATTTAGTTTCTTATTTCATTTATCATTACATTAGAGTAGTTCAAGGTACATACATGAAATTACAAATTGAAACAAATAAAAAAAATTCATTGTTTTAATACAATTATTGAAGAGATTATTTCCTTGTGGAAGAATAATTCATTCTTTCCAGCACGGCATTTGTCTAGCTATTATCGTCAATTCGGCACCTACATATTTGTAGACAATCATCCCTTACAAAAAAAAAAGATAATCATCAGCACTTTTCGTCACAGCAGCAACAAATCAAATTTTAATTGAGAGTATCAAGTGAAAGTTGCTAGGTGCATGAAATATTAGTGAAACAATCAAAATCAGGATAGATGACAATTTAATTTCATTTCATTACCAACATTAGCTTCTTTTTTTCCTAATACATTACGAACATTATTTTAAAACACAAATTAATTAGTCAAGGTTGCAAGTGTGTGAAATTAAGCAAAAATAGATATAAAAATATAATTATTGGTTGCTTACTATCAATTTTGCACAATAGCCATGTATGCACATAGAAAAGAAGTAGTTGATTCGGTGGACTTGATCGGGACAATCTTTAGGGGATGTACATTTTATAGATGTATAAATGAATAACATTTTAGGGCTTTCATATAAACTGGCAACCTCCTCTGTAATAAAAAATAGTATAACAAATAAAATTATTGCGGGTGCTAACTTATTAGTTTTATCCATATTTGTTTCTCTTTTTGTATATAACAAAGAGAATAGGATTTTATCAATTTATAGTGTATAAAGCCCATCAAATGTTAAAACAATTAAATATTTTTAGCACTTAAATTTACCAATGTCTTGTATTTGCCTTTTTAGAATACTTAATAATTGTTTCTTCAGTAGATTAATGGGTTGAGTAATTTGTCCTTTAAACACAACTAACGATCAATTGATATAAAATCTTTTTCCAATAAAAAAACATGCCACTTTTTTATATAGAGACAAACAACAAATTTCATGATTTTATAGGGAATAAAAACATATTTAACAATTTTAAAAATATTTATTTATTTATTTCAAAAATATTTTTTATATATCTTAATAACAATTTTAATTATTGTATAAATATTAATTAAATAAACATTTTTAAAATGATTTTTTATTTTATTTAAAAACATATTATTATTTTAAATAAGTTGGAATTTGTTAATTGAGAGATGAATTAACTAAAAGTTTGAAGAAGACGCCAAGGCACCTCTGCGAATTTATAACAACTATTTTAAATCAACCTAAAAATCTACAATTGGAAGGTCAAATCAAAGGGGAAAACAATAAAAGGTGAGAAAAAAAAATCATAAATAGTAGCAATAACCACAAGTAAAACAAGTAAATAAGATAACACATTGAATGAAGTAACAGTACTTCTACCTGGATCAACAATCAGTTACCATTGTCATTAAACACTTTAAGCTATAAATATCAATTCACATATTCACACACCAAAATTTAAAACTAAACACTTTAGCATTGTGCCATGAGCCTGTACAAAAATATTAAAAACTAAACAGTAAAATATCCATCTTTATCGTTGTATTGTTTCCTTTGAAGTATATAATGGTAAGATTTACTTTTGTCACCCTACCAATTACTCGCACACTCTACACCTTTATTAATTTATCCATTTGTTACATAAGTTGCGGCCATTGTAAGAATGAGTAACTTTTTTTAAAAAACACCCTACATGAAAATATCGTACATGAAATTTAATTTATGTCCGTTGCTTAAGCAGGAAACGTTATAAAAATACTAAATTTGATAAGAAAAACATCATCCATGAAAATTTATCATTTTTATAACATCAGTTAAGTAGCGGATTATGTCCGCTACTTAAGTAGCGGATGTTATAAAAATGAAAAAATTTAAAAAAAAAACACACTCCAAACAAGAAAGTTTTTATATTTTAAATGTAGAATCTACAAGTTAAATAGTGAATAGAGGTATTTTCATAATTTTGTAGGGCACGAGCAAAAGAATAGGTGGCAAAAATAAAAAACTAGGATGGTGTATGAGATTGTGAGAGCAACATAGGATATGCTAAATACTACATACTACATACATGCTTAATGCGGCGGCGGCGGTTCGTAGAAGCAAACAGCGGCGGTTCAAACCGCCGTTAAATGCTTAATGCGGCAGTTGGCAAGCGTCGAGAAATGCGGCGTCGCTAGGTCATTCAGCGGCGGTTCAAGAAAACCGTCGGAATAACCGCCGCTAGGATGTTAGCGTCTGTTACGTTGATTTTTGCGGCGGTTGCTAACCGTCGCTATGTGTACATATTTTTCACATTTTCTAAGCTTTTAGCGTCGGTTCTAACCACCGCTACTCACTTTTTTTCCCACAATTTTTTTATAATATTTTTTTCCCACAATTTTTTTAAAAGGCTTTTTTTTTTTGACAATAAAAGGCTTTTTTTTGTTGCCCAAATTTTTCAAGAATAAACATTAATCATGCAACTCATAAACTTCTATAGAAATCAATCCAACATAAACTTCTATAACAAATCAAAAGAAATCAATCCAAATTTTCAAGATAAAAGCAAGTTACCCCAAATGTATCTATAGTTATCCTATGCTTACAAACCAGATAAACAACTGAACTACAAATGGAATTTAAATTTCTATAATTAACCTATGATTACAAACCAGGTAAACAACTTAAGTACAAATGAAATTTAAATTTCTATTTTGAATCGAAAAAGGATGGAATTGGTGTCACTTGGAGAAATAGACTCTCTTAGCTTGAGTCACTTGAATTAAAAAAATTCTTATACACCTGATAAAGAAATTAAGTGCAAATGGAATTTAAACCAATATACTTTCCTTGAATTAACACCTTTCTTTATAATCTTGATGGTGTCAGTTTGGAGAAATTCTCTTAGCTCAAATTTGATCTTCAATGCAACCTACAGAACCATAAAACTTTTATAGTCAAACAACAGTCTGGTGGAACAAAGTGGGTCTGACATAAATCTCTAAGTTTTTAATTGGTTTTGATGATAACAAAGTATTAAAATTACAATTGGTATTACTAATGATTATTCTAGTGTGCAGAATTATAAGTTAAAATTCATTCAGAAGCACTACGAACAAAAGCAGAGAAGCCAAGTTCAGAAGCTCTGAAAGCGTATCACTGATCATCATAAGCTTAAAATTCAAGTTCTGAAGTTAGTGGCTCTGAGGACAAAAGCCAGACTCTGAGAAGCTCAGAAGCTGAAGACCTTAAGAAGCTACGACAACAGACTCTGAAGCAAAAGGAATTTACGTCACTCAAAAACTGACAGAATCAGAATCAATGATTGAAGAATAATCTACTTAAGGATTCTGTCATATCCACAGGAAGGAATATTCGTTGGTATAACGTTAACCTTATCCATAAGTGGAGCACATTTGAGGATTGTACAATCGTACTATTATTACTCAAAATGGTTGAGTGATATTTCAAATTGCAAGGTAGTGGAATTGGATTTCTTTACTAAAGAAGGCAATATACAGCTATCAATTGTACGAGCAAATTCCAGCTGGCACCTTATCTCTCTGCAACGGTCATTACCATTCCATTCAAGTATAAATAGAAGACTCAAATGGAAAAAACGACTACTGTTCTATTACTGCGTTTAAGACTCTGAAATATTCTGACATTACAGCTTCTACCTGTCATTCTTAGTCTTAAGGCAAATCTGTGTTGTATTTTGTAAACACCTCTGATAGTATATCAAGTGTTCATTAACATTCATTCTCATTTGAGAAGTCTCTTGTTAGTTGTAACTTGAGCATTAGAGAAGTCTCTTGCTATTGTGCTTGAGCACTGTGTAATCTTGTGAGATTTTAGTGAGAAGCCCTTGGAAGTGCAAGGGGACTGGACGTACTCTCGATTTGTGAGAGGAACCAGTATAAATTCTGTGTCTTTCTTTCTTTCTCTCTGTTTCATTATTGTTTTGTGTTTAATCCGCTGCAAACTTAGTTTTTATTTGAGAAAAAGTTTTAACTTTTAAAACACAATTCAACACCCCTTCTTGTGTTTTTCCACCTTCAATTGGTATCAAGAGCTAGGTCTGTTGCCTAACTCACCTTACAGTGAAACAGTAAAAGATCCAAAGGAAAAACATGAGTGACGCTGCTGGAAATGATGGAGGAAAGAAAAGTACTGAGATTCCATTTGATTATGACACAAACTCAAATGATAGGAAGTCTTCTGACAGGATTCCATTTTTCAATGGAAATCCTACTTCTTACCCATTCTGGAAAACAAAGATGTATAGTTATATCATAGGTATTGATGTTGATTTATGGGATTTGGTAGAAGAAGGTGTTGTCTTTGACAACATGGATAAAGAAGGAGTGGTTAGCCATCAACATAGAAAATCTTTCACACCTTCTCAGAAGCTAGAGTACAAGAAGCATCACAATGTAAAAGGTATGATGACTAATGCGATTTCGCATGATGAGTATCTCAAGATTGTGGACAAAAGAACTGCTAAGTCTATTTGGGAGTCTCTGAAATCTAAATATGAAGGAAACAAACAAGTTAGAGAGGCTAAAGCAAACTTGTTAGTTCATCAGTATGAGTTGTTCAAGATAAAGGATGGAGAGGATATTGAAGCTATGTTTTCTAGGTTTCAATTTTTGGTCTCTGGACTTCAAGTATTGGACAAGAGTTATACTACTACTGATCATGTTAGAAAGATTCTCAGAAGCCTACCCCCAAAGTGGAGACCTAAAGTGACTGCTTTTCAAGAAGCCAAGGATTTGGATCTAGTATCTCTTGAAGATCTGATTAGTTCATTGAAGACTCATGAAATGGAGTTAATGACTGACGAGTCAACCAAGAAAATAAAAGGGATAGCCTTAAGCTCTAAGAGTTCATCAAAGGCTCTGAAAGCTAAGGTTATAGAATCTGAAGACGAAGCTTCCGAAGAAGGTCATGAGGTTGAGTCTGAAGATGAAGAAGAAATGGTGCTGATGGCTGCTAAAGTATCTCAATGGGCAAAACGAAGCAAGAAATATGCAGGAAAGTTTGGAAGTTCTTCCAAAAAGTTGGTGCTACCAAAGAGAAAAAGGAAGAACAAAACAAGTGCTTTAAATGCAACAAGCCTGGGCATTTCATTGCTGACTGCCCAGAAAACCAGAGTAGATCATCCAAGAGAACTTCTAGCAAGGAAAAATATAAAAGTAAACTCAAAAAGGGGTTTCATGCAACTTGGGAAGATCTAGATAAAGACTCAGACTCTGATGGAGATGAAGAAGCCAATCTGCCTCTGATGGCAACTACCTCTGATAAAGAAAACTCTGAGCATGAAGCAGATTCAGATTCAGAAGATGAAGATGAGGTACTTGCTCAACTCTCTAGAACCGAATTAATAGATTCTTTAAAAGATGCCCTAAAACTTGTTACAAAAAAGCAGGGGAATGTAAGGTCCTTAAGAAGGCCTATAACAATCTTACTGAAAAAGCAAACATAATAGTTGAAGAAAATGAGTCTCTTAAAAGTAGAAACACATTTCTTGAAACTCATTATGTTTATGATGACAAAGTTCCTCCAGAGCATGAATTTTCTCTTCAAGAACTTCTTATCAATGGCATGCAAAGAAGTAAGATAGCATCTTTAATTTATCATGTAAGTAGAAATAGAGGTGAAGGTCTTGGATTTTCACGTTTTAAAGATAATCCATTATTTTCTAAACCCTCTAACATTGATAAAACTAAACCTAAGACTGTCTTTGTTAAAAGTCAATCAGAAGTCAAAAGTGTATCAGACTCTGAAAGGACATCTAAGTTAGAAGTAAAGAAGTCAGAGGTTCTGAATGTTAAAATCTCAGAACCAAAGACTTCCAAACCTCAGACTAATGTCAGATCAAAAGAGACTCTGATATACACCAGAGCTAAGTCTAAGAGTTATCCAAAGCCCAAAACATTTTCAAAAAGACTTGATAATTCTAGAACTTCTGAAAGGTCATTCAAACAAAGATCACCTAAGGCAATTAAGACTAACTCCAAAGGACCCATAAAAGTATGGGTACCAAAGTCTGAGATTGTATTTGCTTCAGATCTACACTCCAAGAAAGCAAAAGCAGCAGTCCTGGTACCTGGACAGTGGCTGCTCACGACATATGACAGGAGAAAGGCATATGTTCCAAACCCTAACTCTGAAAGAGGGAGGCACTGTGGGGTTTGGAGGAAAGCAAAAATGGAAGATCATTGGGACATGTACAGTTGGTAATTCATCTTAATCTATTAATAATGTATGGCTTGTTGATGGCCTTAAACACAATCTACTGAGCATTAGTCAATTTTGTGACAGTGGATTTGTGGTGATGTTTGATAAAGATGCATGTACTGTAACTAGAAACTCTGATAAGTCTGTAGTATTCAGAGGCCTAAGGAAAGACAATGTTTATAAGGTCAATCTGTCAGAACTCACAAAGCAAAAGATAGTATGTCTACTATCTCTGAGTGATGAGAAATGGATCTGGCACCAACGCTTAGGTCATGCTAACTGGAGATTAATCTCTAAACTCAGCAAACTAAGCTTGGTTAAAGGCTTAGCCAATCTCAACTATCACTCAGATGCTCTGTGTGGTCCTTGTCAGATTGGAAAGATTTCTAAAACTTCTTTTAAACCCAAAAACATTGTCTCTACCTCAAGACCTTTTGAATTGCTTCACATTGATTTGTTTGGCCCTGTTAGTACAGCCTCAATCAATGGAAAGAAATATGGACTTGTCATAGTTGATGATTGCAGTAGATGGACATGGGTTAAATTCTTGCGAGTAAAAGATGATGCATATGATGTGTTCAACATCTTCTGCACACAAGTACAGAGTGAGAAAAGTCTTAAGATTCTAAGGATCAGAAGTGATCATGGTGGTGAGTTTGAAAACGAACCATTTGCAACTTTCTGTGAAGATCATGGAATTATTCATGAGTTCTCTGCTCCTAGAACACCACAACAAAATGGTGTTGTAGAGAGAAAGAACGGGTCTTTACAAGAGATGGCAAGAACCATGATGCATGAGACTAAGCTTGCTAAGTACTTCTGGGCAGAAGCTGTGAATACAGCTTGTTATATTCAAAATAGGATCTACGTCAGACCTATATTGAATAAAACAACATATGAACTCTTCAAAGGAAGAAAACCTAACATCTCTTACTTTCATCAGTTTGGATGTACTTGTTACATTTTAAACAATAAGGTCTATAAAAAGAAATTTGATGCCAAAGCTTGTAAGGGAATCTTTATAGGTTACTCTGAACGCTCAAAGGCATACAGAGTGTATAATTCTGAAACTAACACAGTGGAGGAATCTATACATGTAAGATTTGATGACAAAGAGCCTGACAATAAAATGTCAGAGCAAGAGGATAGTTATGCAGGAGTTCCATATCAATACAACTATCCAGAAGCTGAGAAAACATCAGAAGCTAATGAAACTTCAGAAGCTGAAATGGAAGTAATCTCTGAAGGAGCATCTCCCATAGAAGCATCTGAAGAACATGATGATATCTCAGAAGAGGAAATATGCCAGAAAATGCTAAAGCTCCAAAGAGGAAATTCAAATATAAATCATCACATCCAGAGGATCTCATACTTGGAAACAAAGAAAGTCGAAGAAAAACAAGATCAGCTTATCAACAAAGTGATTCATTATTAGGACTTATATCTATGATTGAACCTAAGAATGTTGATGAAGCCTTAACTGATGATGGATGGATTGTGGCAATGCAAGATGAGCTCAACCAATTCCAAAGAAATGATGTGTGGGATTTAGTGCCAAGACCAATACATAAGAACATTATTGGAACCAAGTGGGTATTCAGAAATAAACTCAATGAACAAGGTGAAGTTGTGAGAAACAAAGCCAGACTTGTAGCACAAGGCTATAGTCAGCAAGAAGGCATTGACTTCACTGAAACTTTTGCTCCAGTAGCAAGACTGGAAGCAATCAGGTTATTGCTATCTTATGCTGTGAATAACGGAATAACCTTATATCAAATGGATGTTAAGAGTGCTTTTCTAAATGGTGTTATCTTTGAAGAAGTGTATGTCAAACAACCCCCAGGTTTTGAGGACTTAAAAAATCCTGAACATGTTTTTGAACTTAAAAAATCATTCTATGGTCTCAAACAAGCTCCAAGAGCTTGGTATGAAAGACTGAGTAATTTCCTTTTAGAAAATGGTTTTCAAAAAGGTCAAATTGACAATACACTATTCAGAAAGACAACTAAGAAAGACATCTTAATTATTCAAATATATGTGGATGATATAATTTTTGGTTCAACTAATGCTTCTCTATGCAAGAATTTCTCCAAGCTTATGCAGGATGAATTTGAAATGAGTATGATGGGTGAGCTTAAATTCTTTCTTGGAATCCAAATCAACCAAGGAAAAGATGGAACTTACATTCATCAAAGCAAGTATACAAAAGAGCTTCTGAAGAAATTTAATCTTGAAGATTGTAAGATAATGTCAACACCCATGCATCCTACAAGCAGCTTAAGCAAGGAAGAAATTGGTAGCAAAGTGGATCAGAAGCTATATAGAGGTATGATTGGTTCTTTACTCTATCTAACAGCTTCTAGACCTGACATTTTATACAGTGCATGTCTATGTGCAAGATTTCAATCAGATCCTAGAGAACCTCATCTAACTGCTGTTAAGAGGATCTTTAGATATTTGAAAGGAACAACTAATCTAGGACTTCTTTATAAAAAATCCCTAGATTGTAAGCTAGTTGGATTCTGTGATGCTGACTATGCTGGGGACAAGATTGAGAGAAAGTCCACTAGTGGAAATTGCCTATTTATTGGTGAGAATCTCATATCTTGGGCCAGCAAGAGACAAACAACTATTGCTTTGTCTACAGCAGAAGCAGAATACATCTCAGCTGCTAAATGTTGCACACAACTTCTCCGGATGAAATATCAGTTAGAAGATTATAACATAACTGAAAGTAGCATTCCACTCTATTGTGATAATACTGCTGCCATTCATTTATCTAAGAATCCAATTTTACATTCCAGAGCTAAGCATATTGAAATTAAACATTATTTTATAAGAGATCATGTTCAAAAAGGTACAATAGGTATTCAATTCATTGATATTGACCATCAATGGGCTGATATATTTACTAAACCTTTAGCTATTGAACGATTTGATTTTATTAAAAAGAATTTGAACATGCATTTTATCTCTGAAGAAAACTAGCTCTGAGATGTAAAATAGAATCAGGATCTGAAACTTCTTCAGAGTCTCTAACGCTCAGAGCCTCTAATGAGAAACTCTGAGTGAAGGATGTTTTGAAGAATAACAAGTTCTGATAAGGTGTAAGATTCTAATGAGTCAGGCACTGAATTAAGCATAAGTGAAACGTTTTGTACTAGTAAGTGTAAAACAGTTGTCCTTACGCGTGTCAGTTTGTTATCTTCTCTCTAGCACGTGTCTAGATTCTGTTTGGATGGAGAACAGTTAATGATGAATTTACAGTTATATACAATTTAAATTTAATTTTAAACTGTTCGCGCTCCCTCCTTTAGTTTATTTTCTCTGTGTATGTGTGATACTTGCTATATATAGTCACTTCACTCACATAGCACAACTTTTACACAAATCACTACCTACACAAACCCTAAAACTCAGAATCCCAAATTCTCTCAACTTTCTCAATACTTCTGCAACAATGGTTGTTCAACCATCTCGCAATATTGTTCAACAACCTTTCAACCCTGTGTTACAACCTGTGATCGATCTAAACTCTCAAGCCTCTTTTGTCGAAGCTTCGAACACAAACGATTGTGGTAGAGAAGGAATGGAATTCATCACTGAGAAGTTTGTTGATTTTGAAAGTTTAAAGGTAAACGATATTGACATCAAGGACCTCTTCTATGATCAACAATGGGGTAACTACTTCGACATGCTTAATGGATTCGTTTACTACGATATAGTAAAGAATTTCTGGAATAAAGCATATGTAGTTGACAAATTTGCTGCTTATGAGGAGGTTAGAAAGTTGGTGGTTGAAGATAAATCCTTAAAAGGAAAGACCAGAGCTCAACTAGGGTTAAGACCTTTTAAAGGAAAGGAAATAAGGTCTAACCTTCTTGGAATCGATGTTCTGATCACTCAAGAGCATATTGCTAAGATGCTTGGTCTGGATAATGAAGGTGAGAAAGTAGGTTCTTACAAAGCAAATAGCAAGTATGCTGATTCTATCAAAGTAGATCTTTTTCCTCCTGGAACAAAGGAATCTGATTTTGGCAAGGCTAAGTGTATGAAAAAGGAATACCACTTTGCCTTCAAAGTAGTACTTGCTTCTATGGTCATAAGAGAAGGAGGAAAAGATTCAATTTCATGGCCTCATAGGCATCTTATCTGGTTTATGCAGCAAAGGGTAAAGATAAACTTGGTTGATATTCTATTTGAGCATCTCTGCTTGTGCATCAATGAGAGTCATCATAAAGCAACAGCAACAATCCATCACCCAAGATTGATCTCAGAGCTTATCCGTCAAACAAAGCTGATAGAGATTCTGAGAACCAAGGAAAAGCTAAGAGTCTTCTGTACTGCAAAATTTGATGCAACCATCTTGGTGAATATGCAGCTGGTTAAGAAAGAAGATATAAAGAAGCCAAAACATCCTCTCCAGAAGATCTGGGAGAAGTACTTATGGTGTGATGGATTTCCAACCATCTCAGAACATGACAATGATGAAGTCATTGAAAATTTTCTGGAAATGGTTAGAGAAGACAGTGGAGAATATGTTGATAGAAGCATGGTAGTTGGAGTACCAGATTGGGATATTTTCAATGGACCTAAGGATATCACAAGATTAAAGAAAAAGCCAATAGTATTTGAGCAAGCTATGATTGAGGAAGATGCTGAGAATGCTAATGTAGAGCAAGGTGAAATCAATGAAAATGATAACATTGATGAGATGGTAGACAATGCTGCAAATGCAACAGCTGCTGAGAAATCTGAGAATCAAGAGGTTAGAGCTAAGGATAAAGCTGCTGAAAAGGCTGATGCTACTAAGGAGGAAAGGAGAAGCAAGAAGATGAATGAAAGGCCTCCAGCTTCTGAAGAAGACAAGCCTGTCAGAGCTACTAAGAGGACAAAATCTGTGGCTCTCAGACCTCCTTTGAAAGCTGCTAGCATCTCCAAAGGTAATGTTTCTGAGCCTTATACTAGTAGCAATTCCGAAGCTCGAGCTCAAAACCAACCCCCTCCTAGCACTTCAATAGATTTCACCAAACCTCTCAGAATGATTGTACCTACCCCAATATCATCTGATTCATCATCATCTGACTCATCATCTGAAGGTACACTCACTAACTCTAGCAGTGAAACCATTTCAGAAATCATCAAGAGGGCACCAAAACCAAAACCAAAGCCTAAACATGGCACCAAAACAGAAAACCAAAACTCCTCCACCTAAAGGAACCGTCTCTGAAGATAATTCCTTCTTAGACCATCTCACACCACATCTTTCAGGTGATGCTTTTACAACCTCAAACCTCAACTCTCCAAATCACCCCATAAACAAATTCGTGAATGCTACCACTGAAACATTCCAAGAACCACCCACAATCACTGTTCAAACACCACCTTTGAACTTTGCTGCTCCTGAACAAGAAAATCCAAACACAACCATCACTTCTGAACCTGACAAACAACCACCCCCTCAGAATGATGAAATATCACAACCTGAACCTCACACTCCTCAACCAGAACAAAACACTTCTGAATTACAAAATCCACCCTCAGAACAATGTGATGACATCCCCTCTGACAATCAAGAGCATCACATTCCTACACCACTAGCACACACTGAAACCATTGACAATAACTCACTCCCATCTTCACCCCTCATTTTTGGTCCAAATTATAAACCTTTGACCATAGATGAATTAAGCCTGCCTGTTGATTTTGCTCTACCAATTCTTGAGGCTCTGTTAAAAGCAGATATAAATGTTGATGATGATATAATAACAACCTCTAAGAACCCTTTTGATGAACTTAGAAAAATCAAAATCATTCCTCTCAAAAGAAAGAGACCTGAACCCACCATTCCCTTCAACAGAAATCATCCCTTCTTCAATCCCAATTCTGAACCAAACCTTGAGCTTTTAGATAATGCTATTACTATTAGTCTTAAGAAATTCAAAGGAATGGAGGAAGAAGTTCTAATTTTCCCTTCAGATGTTGATGCTAAGATCAGGGAATTGGAAGATAAGTTCAGTCAGTCTCGACTCTTGGGAGGTTATGTAAAGAGCAAAATTCAAGGAAGAGGAATGAATGCTGTAAGACAGATAATGGTTGCTGCTGAACAATCCCATGCTCCTAGGCTTACACACTTTAATCATGAAAAGGAACGTCAACGTCTAGAGAAGCTGGCTGCTGATGTGAATGAAAGTATCAGAACATCACTTGCAGCAGCTAAGAGATTAGCAGAGGAGGAAGCCGAATATGTTAGAAGAGTGTTTGATGCTGAGCAAGCTAGAATAGCTGCTGAAGCTGAACTTAAGAGAAGAGCTGATGAAGAGGCTCTTAAAGTGTTAATTGAAAGAGCTGCTAGAATTGCAGAGGTCGAAATTCAGAAGCTACTTGAAGCTCAAGAAATGGGTCCACATCAGGGTGAGGACACCATAATGCATGATCAGATTTTAGATGAGCAAGCTTCTGATAAGGGCAAACATATAGTGGTTGACACTACCCCTCCAAACTCTCCAGTCAGACTCTTCAGAGACTCTGGATCTCCATCTTGTGCTATTCCTCCAGCAGTACAAATAGCATTAGATGAGATGAAAACTGAGATGAAGAATGAACTATCTGAAATAAAGGATGATATGAAGAATAAATGGATGAACTAAGGGCTGATATGAGAACTGATATGAATGCATCTACTGAAGCTACCAACAAGAAGCTTGATGAGATGATGGAGTTTCTGAAGAATCTTGCCAGTCAAATGCACAAACCTTAACCTGTTATGTTTGAGCACATATTAATGTTTTGATTATGTAATTCTTGGATAATTTTCTTTTGATTATTTAACGTTTGATTATCCATGTCTATTTGATTGTGTATCTGAATGTGTGTTTATTTTATTTTGTTTTCCAAAATTAAAATTTATATTCACTTATTATGTCTGATACTCTTGTGGCTTCTGAACCTAGAGTAAGGTGTTGAAGAACATCTTGTTTTTAAAACTTATATAGGCTCTTGAAAACCTAAGGTTCCCCCACATCAGTATTCCTGGTTACTCATGAAATAGCTTCTTAGTATTATCGCCTGTTTATAAGCGGGGCATCAATACCGAATGAGGCGTGTCTGGTAACTGCTGTTCTGATATTTTAAGTTGAATATAAGAAACATGCAAGGTAAATAAACAATTTAAAAAGCAAGAAATTTTATTTTTTTTATTAATTGATGCAAAGTCTTATTACATGGATAGTGAGAAAACTACTTAGACTCTACATCAGATTTAGCCTCTGACTCTTCTTTCTTGGGCACTTCTGGCTTCTCAGCAGAGCTTGCATCAGAAAGAGAGTCAAGAATGGCTTTATGGAACTCAGAGTCTGAGTATTCTTCCTCAGGATCATATGTTCTAAGAAACTCTGCATAATCAGAATCTATTTCATCAGAATCTGATATCTCAATCACTTGCTTGGTTGTTTCCTTTGGCTGCTTGTTTCTTCTCGAGCGTGAAGATGTTGCTTCCTTCTTGATCTCCTTCTTGGATCCTGAAGCTTTCTTCATTGCTTGACTTTCCTTTGTATGCTTGATATTATATTCTTTGATTATTCGTTGTGAATAAAGTGAGAAGAATCATCTCCTTTTATAATGCTCTCAAACAATGGTTATCAACACAGTTCATTTAATTGAACATAGTTGTAACCAATCCTTGACTTGACTGTATTGAGATATGCGTTATTTGACTCATTTATTTCGTTTTTCGTTACTTTTTGAATAATGACAAAAGGGGGAGTAAGAATAGCGTTAAAATTAATGTTAATTGATTTCTTAACTGCTCAAAGACCTGAAACTGTTATACTCATATATTATGAATCAATTTCTATCCCTTCTGAACTAACGATTAAATGATTCATTCATTCTGTACTTTATTGAAATGGGAGAAAATTTAAGATTTGAAATACATTTTCATAGATAAAATGAGAGAAGATTGCAAACCTTCTCTGAGTATTATCAGACTCTGAAGGAAGAGCTTACAAACATCTGCCTCTGAGAGTTAAATATGAAAATTTATTTCAAGTTAATAAATTAACTTCTAAACTGTTTTAATTAATTATGGATAAGACTTAGGGGGAGCTTACAAACCTAACCCTATGGATTATCAGACTTAGGGGGAGATTGCAAACCTCTGAAACCTGAAGTCAACATGAATAATTAAATCAACAACAATTGAATTTTAATGCTTTAGTTTGTCATCATCAAAAAGGGGGAGATTGTTGGAACAAAGTGGGTCTGACATAAATCTCTAAGTTTTTAATTGGTTTTGATGATAACAAAGTATTAAAATTACAATTGGTATTACTAATGATTGTTCTAGTGTGCAGAATTATAAGTTAAAATTCATTCAGAAGCACTACGAACAAAAGCAGAGAAGCCAAGTTCAGAAGCTCTGAAAGCGTATCACTGATCATCAGAAGCTTAAAATTCAAGTTCTGAAGTTAGTGGCTCTGAGGACAAAAGACAGACTCTGAGAAGCTCAGAAGTTGAAGACCTTAAGAAGCTACGACAACAGACTCTGAAGCAAAAGGAATTTACGTCACTCAAGAACTGACAGAATCAGAATCAATGATTGAAGAATAATCTACTTAAGGACTCTGTCATATCCACAGGAAGGAATATTCGTTGGTATAACGTTAACCTTATCCATAAGTTGAGCGCATTTGAGGATTGTACAATCGTACTATTATTACTCAAAATGGTTGAGTGATATTTCAAATTGCAAGGTAGTGAAATTGGATTTCTTTACTAAAGAAGGCAATATACAGCTATCAATTGTACGAGCAAATTTCAGCTGGCACCTTATCTCTCTGCAATGGTCATTACCATTCCATTTAAGTATAAATAGAAGACTCAAATGGAAAAAACGACTATTGTTCTATTACTGCGTTTAAGACTCTGAAATATTCTGACATTACAGCTTCTATCTGTCATTCTTAGTCTTAAGGCAAATCTGTGTTGTATTTTGTAAACATCTCTGATAGTATATCAAGTGTTCATTAACATTCATTCTTATTCTTAAGTTTGTTTGAGAAGTCTCTTGTTAGTTGTAACTTGAGCATTTGAGAAGTCTCTTGTTAGTTGTAACTTGAGCATTAGAGAAGTCTCTTGCTATTGTGCTTGAGCACTGTGTAATCTTGTGAGATTTTAGTGAGAAGCCCTTGGAAGTGCAAGGGGACTGGACGTACTCTCGATTTGTGAGAGGAACCAGTATAAATTATGTGTCTTTCTTTCTTTCTCTCTGTTTCATTATTGTTTTGTGTTTAATCCGCTGCAAACTTAGTTTTTATTTGAGAAAAAGTTTTAACTTTTAAAACACAATTCAACCCCCCCTTCTTGTGTTTTTCCACCTTCACAGTCCTAAAAAAACTTTTGCAAATCTCAACGTAGGAGTCTATATGCAATCAAGTTCATTCAGAATGCACTCAAGTTAAAATCACCATTTGAAGTTAAAATCACCATTCAGAATGCGCAGCAGAGTTAGATTTATCCAAATGTATGTAAGGATGCAAAATTAAACCAGCCTCCAGAACCTTGAGAGTCCTCTTCTGTCATTTGTCATACTCTTGTTGATCGGTAAAATCCAAAGCTTTGAGTTGCGTATTAGCTTAAGTGGAACCACCACACACTCAATCCTTCTTCCAACCTGCAATGAAGTTCACAAGTTAACAAAAAGCATAGCCATATCCATGTTCAACTAAGAAGTAAAAAACTGTTGAAACTGTTCAACTAATGAATGTTTCTTGCACATAAAAGGATTACACATAATGATTTATCATAGGTGACAACTATTGAAAGTGAATTGAAAATAACAAAAACAATCAAAGATATAGCATGAATGATATAAGCATTTCTTGTTCTCAAATCTTATTTTGCATTTAGCACTATAGCAAGAAACAAAGAACATTTAGAGAAGAGAAGAAAGGGTTTGAAGTATAAAAGATGGAGTAACATGAGACATACGGTTGGTCTAATAAGGGAGATCTAATAGATGTCGTATTCCAAACTGTTGAATACCCTGCAAATATGATCAAACACTCAAACATAAGCAATAGACAATACTATAAAGCATAATAAATATGCCTATATTATTTCCTAAAATGTGATTAAACAAACAAAAAGTTTAAATGGGTAGCATCGGAAACATTATCCATGCCTGAGAACCTGAACCTCTACGAAATGGGTAGCAAAAGCATAAGGGCATGTCATAGGATTAGGATTATTGTCTTCGTGGTAGGAGCAGAGAGAGAAGCAAAACCTGTTTTGTGGTGACAATGTACACTCTTGAGTTTGCAAATTTTGATGCATTGGTAACACCGGGATAGAATCTAGAGGTAAATCATCCACAAATTATCAATTTGAACTTTAAAATTCAAAACAAGATATGTTTATCTAGTAAGGTGCAGAGAACCTTACAAATGGATCACATAAACAACACGGGCTGAGAACCAACAAAATAATGATCACGCTAACAACATTAAAGCTAATTAACTATGAATGATGCTTTTTAACCATCCAGCACCGTCAGCCACACGAAATTGAAAAGAGAATTGTCACTAACGAGTTGAATCCTATCAATCATATTGTCCATGCCAATCCTATTAACTATGGCACTTGTAAATAGATATTCTCTCTTATAATGTAAACTCTCACAATAAGTATCAACTCTACATTACATATAGTTTCATAATTGCTATAAGGTTATCTTCTAACTCATGACAGGTACTCACCTAGTTCTATATGAATTAAAAAGCCGAAATTCTAAAATATGACCATAAAACTTTTATAATAATAATTAGAAAGAAGAGTCTCGGAAACCTACATATTAGTTCCTTAGTTGTCGCTCCTTCTTGCACTGACACGTCAAATGAGACAAGTATCATTGATTGAGAAAATATTAAATTATACTAAGGGACTGTTTTGGATTCGTTGGTTTTGGATTTCCAAACTACTGTATTTTGGTTCTCCAAATTCTATTTTAAAAAAAAAGGATATCTACCGAAGTTGTTATTAGGTTGAGTCACGACCAGGTCGCTCTCTTTAAGACGTTTCGTGACACTGCCCAAAATTGTGCAAGGTAGACTATCAATCACGCCGCCTCCAGGATAAAACAAGCTCAGTTACAACTGTGCGATTAACTACTGCACTGTAGAAAACCGTTCGAGAGTTACACCTTCAATATGGTACATAGACCACTCTTTTAATACTGAAACCACTTTAATATGATATTGTTATCACTCGGTTATGATGCTGACACCACTCAAATATGGTGTTACCACCATTCTAACTTTAAGTTCTCCAAACTATCAATATGATACTACGACCACTCAAATATGGTGATACCACCATTTCGACTTTTTAATTTCTCCTCAAATAAAAATTATTAAAAGAATCTTTATATACTATTAAGATCATTCTTAATTCCGACGGGACATCATTGTTTCAAACGAGATTATGATCTTAAAGTTACTCTTTATTCTAAAGGGACATACTTTATCAAAGGGACTATGTTTTTAAGACCTTTCTTAATTTCGAAGGGACATTATACCGAAGAGAGACTAAGGTCTTAAGAACACTCTTATTTCCGAAGGGACAGAAAAAGGAGATGAGAAGAAGAATAGCTCGTCAACACAAGCTGGAGGGAGAAGAGAGAAAGAGTTCTCGACAACTCAATAGAAACTCTTTTGTGTGTTTTTTGAACTGAGTGGAGTCCTCTATTTTTATAGAGATTTTGTAACTGTTTTAGCAAAAATTGCGACATCAGTTACTCTAATGGATAAGATCAAAAGAAACAAATCCACAAAAGTTGATGAAACAAACTAATGAAGAAAAGATAGAAAATTCAGTTGGATTCTGAATCTTATCACAACAAACATAAGTTAAAATTATGCGAAGTGATATCCATGAATAGAAAATAATAGTTAATATTATTTTCATCATTATCATGTATTTAAAATTAAATATCACAATTTAAACACTACTAATATGTGTGATCTATTTTATGTGGGACCCCCACACTCTATTTTTTCAATTCACACAATATTATATCAAAGTTTAATTACTTGGTGTTTAATCTTCCAACCTTCCAATTTCTTTCTATCTTCACACAAATGTTCCAACAATCCCCCACTTGAATTTAAAAAAATGGTTTCAATAATAACGTCAAAACGTTTCTATAAGGTAGCTAATAAACAAAGGTGTCGCCAACAACTTGAACCTTTGCATAGCGGATAAAATTCCGATTAACAAGAGTGGCTCGTAGCATTGAACTCAATCTCAGACATAGAACCCACACACAACCTTTTCTTAAGGTGTATTCAAAAAGCCCGTGCTTTTATGGCCCTGCACATGTGTCCCAGTTTTAACGAACGCTCTAGGTATTCTGCCCCAAATTCCATAGGAACCGGCCTCAGTTCCACATTCGCATAGGTGAGTCTATCAAGAGTACTCCTGTAGCTGTGTACTCCACTCCATATGGTGTATAGATCTCATTAAGAGTTTGTATTATCTCATCCTCTATTCGCTGCAGGAATCATGCTTTCTTTATTTTCTCTCATAGCATGTTCTATCACTTTATGACTTGTTATTACCCATTGAACCTATTTCTTGGGATCTCCAGTCAGTTAGGTCGGGTTACCATCACTAGTGAGCTATAGGCATTAGTCCCATCTTAATAGATGTATTTAAGACTTTCTCTCTTGTTAGTCCTTTCGTCAAAGGATTAACTAATTCTTTATCAGTACGTACATGATATACTTAACCGTTTCTTTTGAGAGTAGCTAGCTCTCTAATCCTTTATGTGTTCGTGCCTTAATAATCGTCTCTTGCCATTGTAGTAGCGATTCTCAACTTTTGTAATAGCTGCAGTACTATCACAATTAACACTTCTGGCAACGGTTTTATCCTCTATGGGATCTCAACTAGCAGTCATTTTCTGAACTTGCTTCTTCACTAGTTTTCTCTAGTGTTCTAATTTTAGATTCACTCCATAATGGAATGAGTTAATATCGTTTGTTTTAATAAACAACTCCTCCAGTTATGCTCAATGTGCAGTCACTGGTCGCTTTAAGACTCATATGAAAGATGTTCTATTTTGTATCTTGTACCATTGAAGTACGATAAGATACTTCTCATTTGTATCTTGTACAATTAAAGTACAATATGACACTTTTCATAATGTAATTCTAGAGTCATAATCTTCTTAAGGCATCTTATGACTCTTTCAATAGCATGGCAATGCTTCTCATCTTGTAAACTTGAATAAGAGTCTCACGACGTGGCCAACGTCGAGTCTAATACATTCAATGACATATCTAAAGATTTCCAATGATGCTCGCATATTATTGTTTGTCTAACACCATCACAAATGTTCTTGAAAAGTTTTGCATTTGGATCATAAGGTGTGCTTTCAGGTTTACATTCAAATAATTACATTTCTTTAAGAAATTCTCAACTTTGAGACATTTATCAGAAAAGTTCTATTTTCTGATCTAGTAATCTTGAAACCAAGAATTACTTCAACTTGGTCTCGGTTTTTCTTATCAATGTTATTGATAAACAATGATTTCATATAATTCATAACATGAATCTTTAAACCAAATATGAGCAAGTCGTCTTCATAGAGACATATGATCGTGCAAATATTATTTCCATATTTGTTGTAAATACATTTGTCACTTTCATTCACTTTATACTCATTTGATAGCATTAGAATGTCAAATTTTTCTTGTCATTCCTTAAGAGTTTATTTTAGACCTCACAAAGAATTATCTAACTTACGGATCTTGTTTTCTTGTCCATGAATTGCAAAACTTTCAGGTTGTTTCATATAGATTTCTTCTTCTAGTTCACCATAAAAAAGGAAACTTTCACATCCATTTGGAGTACTATCGAGTTATGAACAGCGGCTAAAGGGACTAGTACTCTTATGGGTATGATTCTAGTGGCTTGTAAATTATTGTCGAAGAAGTCTATATTTTTCTTTTTGTCTAAAACCTTTTACTACAAGGAGAGCCTTGTATTCATCAACCGTACCATCAGGTTTTAGTTCTTTTCCAAAATCCAAATACAGCCGATTAGTTTTCGACTATGAGACAAGTCAACTAAGTGTCATGTTTCGTTAGAATATAGAAAATCCATTTCATCGTTTATTGCTTCTTGCCATAACTCAGTATCTAATGAGTATATGGTTTCTTTGAGGCTTAATGGATCTTCTTCCAATGTATAAACCAAGTTCATACTCTTTAGCAATTCTTGCTTTCTTACCTCTTCGAGGTTCTATAACATCTCGCACGATGTTTTCATAACTATTTCTGATTACTGGAATGTGATCTGATATAGTGCCCCCACTAGTTCTTAATTTTTGAAAAAGGGATTTATTTTGGCCCAACTAATGTCGTGTTCCCACTTGTGCCCCCACTATTCTTTATTTAAAGGGGTAAATATTTACATAGAAATCATCATCGTTTTATTCTATGATCACTTTAGCATTTAAGAGCTATATGTTTCACTATTTATAGCATACTCAATGAATACACATTCACAGACACTACTAGTGAGTTCAACTCTCTTGGGGTCCAGAATTCAAATATAGTCTAGACAATCCCAAGTTCAAAAGTAAGACAGGTTGGGTTGTCTTTTCTTCAAAAATTTCTTAATTAGAATTTTTGTTCTTAGACTTGGGTACTCTATCCAACATGAATTTCAATTTTTGTTATAGAAATTGAACATACCAAACATATCAATTTTATTTTTCAAAATTCACGGTCATCAATAAATATGATAAAATATAATTTTATCATTTCTAGTTTATGTGCCATCAAATTCGCACATATCGTAATTTATTAAGTTTAGTGATTCAATTCTCTAAACACTGATTTATATGAACTTTTGGTTTGGTTCATATATCTTGACCGCAATAAATAAAATTTTCTAATCATATAACGTTCGAATTGAGTCGAAGATACTAAATTATAAAATCAACTGCTTCAAAGGCACGGTATTTTTCCAACAAGAATGCATGGTGCAATAGTCTCTTTTTAAGTCTGAGTTAACTCAGTCTTATCCAATAGAAATCTGAAACACAGATTCTTTCGTAGCTTTGTTTGAAATATTTGGAACAAATTTCTCATTTCTAGTTCATGAAAATTCTTTTCAATTTGGTCCATTCTTTGATTCTGTTTTTCCAATGTTCTCATTTTCATACAAATAGTAGTAACCACACATCATTTTCTTTTTCCGGTCCAAACCTTATGTTTTGTAACAAACTTGTCAGTTTTATCATTATCAATGATAATTAGGTACCATTACGTATATGAATTTCTTAGTGTTGTTGCTATAACAACAATCATTTCATTGTTTCAGTCAAAAGATGTACTTTTATAGCTTGATCTATCCTTAATGTATTTAGGGACAACTTAACCTTAATAAGTAACTTCTTCGGTAGATATAGCAGTTCGAAACGTCTTAAAATTGTTGGTTTTGGATTTCCAAACTACTGTATTTTGGTTCTCCAAATTCTATTTTAAAAAAAAGGATATCTACCGAAGTTGTTACTAGGTTGAGTCACGACCAGGTCGCTCTCTTTAAGACGTTTCGTGACACTGCCCAAAATTGTGCAAGGTAGACTATCAACCACGCCGCCTCCAGGATAAAACAAGCCCAGTTACAACTGTGCGATTAACTACTGCACTGTAGAAAACCGTTCGAGAGTTACACCTTCAATATGGTACATAGACCACTCTTTTAATACTGAAACCACTTTAATATGATATTGTTATCACTCGGTTATGATGCTGACACCACTCAAATATGGTGTTACCACCATTCTAACTTTAAGTTCTCCAAACTATCAATATGATACTACGACCACTCAAATATGGTGATACCACCATTTCGACTTTTTAATTTCTCCTCAAATAAAAATTATTAAAAGAATCTTTATATACTATTAAGATCATTCTTAATTCCGACGGGACATCATTGTTTCAAACGAGATTATGATCTTAAAGTTACTCTTTATTCTAAAGGGACATACTTTATCAAAGGGACTATGTTTTTAAGACCTTTCTTAATTTCGAAGGGACATTATACCGAAGAGAGACTAAGGTCTTAAGAACACTCTTATTTCCGAAGGGACAGAAAAAGGAGATGAGAAGAAGAATAGCTCGTCAACACAAGCTGGAGGGAGAAGAGAGAAAGAGTTCTCGACAACTCAATAGAAACTCTTTGGTGTGTTTTTTGAACTGAGTGGAGTCCTCTATTTTTATAGAGATTTTGTAATTGTTTTAGCAAAAATTGCAACATCAGTTACTCTAATGGATAAGATCAAAAGAAACAAATCCACAAAAGTTTATGAAACAAACTAATGAAGAAAAGATAGGAAATTCAGTTGGATTCTGAATCTTATCACAACAAACATAAGTTAAAATTATGCGAAGTGATATCCATGAATAGAAAATAATAGTTAATATTATTTTCATCATTATCATGTATTTAAAATTAAATATCACAATTTAAACACTACTAATATGTGTGATCTATTTTATGTGGGACCCCCACACTCTATTTTTTCAATTCACACAATATTATATCAAAGTTTAATTACTTGGTGTTTAATCTTCCAACCTTCCAATTTCTTTCTATCTTCACACAAATGTTCCAACAGGATTAGTAGCCAGTAATCCAATCTTCTGTAGTTGAATCCACACTGTCAAACAAGGCTGGCCATCTCAACTTTGCAGCCTACAAATCATCAAACAACATATGAAAATTGCTAGTGACAATCAGAAACTTTCTACTATTTTCAGTTGTTTTCATCCATTTTTATTTGTAACAAAATGGTAGAAGATACAAGGTGAGAGAGCAATAATCTTGAGAGCAGAGATAGCTCTCTCTCCATAGAATCAGAGAAAACTCCATCAAAATCCAATGCATGTATCAAATAGAAGAGCATGAGTGCATGATACTACATGTTATAACAAACAGAATAATAACTCCAAAGAAGAGCATATATCAAATACTCTTTACATTTTGACAATCTAAACTATGAATTTTTTACTGATAGCCTTATATTTTTTAATGGAAAAAAACAAGTTTCCATTGACAATCATATGTCAAAACAAAGCATGTTCCAATGGTTCAGTGTCAGTACAAATTTTTCTTTTACCTCTTTTGATTCATATGCTAAATAATTATGTGCTTGTTCATCCTTACAACAAAGCAAGACAATCAATAAAAATACTCAAACTATAGAATCAAAACATCACAAACAGCAAAAATATAAGAAATCCTTACATGAAAACAACGAAAACAGTAGGAGGACGCTTGAGCACATTAGGATCCTTAACTTTTTTCCCTTTCCCAACCTCGACCCTTTTAGCAATTGGTTCTTTCGATTTAAGAATCTTCCTACAAAATTTCAAAAAAATAAACAAAATCAGAAGCCAATATAACCAGTAATAAAATTTCACACAAACAAATTAGGGAAAATTTCACCTCCAGGTTTCTTCAAAAACAACTTGAGCATCTGAACAAACAAATCAAATTAATGTTGTTATATCAACTTAAAAATAAAGCAGAAATTGACACATAAACTCAAAATCCTAAATCACCATAATTAAAGTATCAAGAAGTTAACAAGAGAAGAAGCAAGAGATTGTCAAAATTGCGAGATACATACAAAGGAAGAGAGAGCGTGAGAGAGATGGAGAGATGAGAAGAAGCTACAGGGCGATGAGGAAAAGCTATGGCAGTGATGAACTCGACAGCGATGAGAAGCTTCCTAGTGAGAGAGTGAAAGTTTCGATTCGGAGAGTGTGAAACCTCTACGAAATTTTTGTTATTTTGATTGAAAGATGAAATTAAGTAAGGGAAAATAAGTAAGAGAATGGAAATTTGACTTCCCGATTCTATTAGGAATGCAGCGGCGGTTCGTAACTGCCGGAGTAACCGTCAGTCTAATGAGTAGCAGCGACAGTTACAGTTCACTCGCCTCAGAGTGACTGTCGCTATGTTTCATTTTTCTTGTAGTGATTGAGTTTTTGTCCGATGTGAGTTGAGCTATATTATTGTTGAATAACTATTAACTAATCATAACAACTAAGACAAGTTAGTTAGTTAGTTAGAAAAATCTGTTATGTTAGTCAGGTGGTTATCATTGGTTTAACTAACGTGGCATTGCCTATATAAGCCTATAAATAATTTGATTTGGATTGTATGTGTTGGTTTAATGCCGTTGTATGTTAAACTCATTAAAATTTAAAACTATTATATTCAAACTTGAGTTTGAATTCAAAATCTTTGTGCTATCTTTTACCCTTACAAAATCACTACAATTTGACACATCAATATTCTACTATTATAACCAAATTATCACTCAATTATTACTTTACTATTACTATTATTATATTTATTTATATACTATTATTATATTTATATTTTATTTATATACATAGCCTCTGACATACATACCTAACAATATAAAATTAGGTTAGCTAAAAATTCACCCAAAAAAAGTCAAATATTTTCAATGAATTAATAATTACTAGTCAAATTTAGATCACTACGATGGGCCATTCGTGCCATGATAGAGGATTCATTCACAACCATTTTATGAAATAATTCATATGGGGTAAGACTGCGCGACATACATTATTATTATTGTATTGCGAGAAAGAAAGAACTCTAATAACTACCCACTTCGAAATGTCTGTATATCAGGATAAAATGAATCAAAATAATTATTTGTTACACATATATGAACTTCTTCCATATATCATGTTGAAGACAAAAATTTATATAGCAATATTAGTATAGTTTTAGTATCTTAAAATGCCATTTACAAAGAAGAAGACAAGAATTCAAGAAGTTGCCAAAAAGAGAGCAAAAAGTGGATAAGCACAAAATCGCGTGCTATCGTGGCCACGATGACTCCTATCGTGCCACGATGGGAAAACTTAGTCACCAAGGAAGACACACGTATCTGGTTTAATTTTGAAGAATATCCACTCCATCGTGACACGGTGGGATCCATCGTGGTCACGATGGACGCGAGGCCCGTTATGAAAAACTATAAATAGAGCTCTCCTCCTTCACAATTATTCATTCAGAAATTGAGAGAATTTCTTCTCTCTAAGGAGCAAAGAAGGAGGCGAGCACGAGGGCAAGGAAGCTTTTCGGGAAGGAACTTTCCCCTCTCAACGGGAAAGGTAACTTCCTCCGCAAGGCAAGATTATAGTTATACATTATTATAATTCTTGTAATTTAATTATGCAAAGTAGTAACTAAAACCCCTCTGGGTTAGGTGAGTAGATGAACTACCTTAGGAATGCTTGAGACATTTAATTTGGTAGCAAATTTATATAATTGTCTATTATGTTTTATTATTCTTATTTGCTAAGTATGTTTTAACGACGTAATTTTAACTTCTAGCAACTGATCGGGAAACGGTCACTCGTATGGGTGCTGCTAAGGGCTTAGTGAACTAATGAACAACACGTTAAATTAATAAAACCTCAGCACTTAATTAGTTATCACTTCAATATATATAATCAAAAAGCGGAAACCATACAAAAAAAGGAGGGGGGCCAAACCTAAACCTCCTTTAAGAAGAAAAGCGAAAGTTAGGAAAGCATATAAGCTCTCTAACAAAGATCTCTCTAACCTGACTACTAATTTAGAGTAGTTTCAAGGTACACGAAATTACAAATTGAAAAAAAAAAATCATTCATTGTTTTAATACAATTATTGAAGAGATTATTTCCTTGTGGGAGAATAACTCATTCTTTCCAGCATGGCATTTGTCTAGCTATTGTTGTCAATTCGGTACCTACATATTTGTAGACAATCATCAACACTTTTGTCATAGCAACGAATCAAATTTTAATTGAGAGTATTAAGTCAAAGTTGCAAGGTGCGTGAAATATTAGTGAAACAACCAAAAAAAAGATAGAAGAAGACAATTTCATTTCATTACCAACATTAGCTTCTTTTTTTTTTACGAACATTATTTTAAAATACAAAGTCAAATTTGCAAGTGTGTGAAATTAAGAACAAATAGAAATAAAAATATAATTATTGGTTGCTTACTATCGATTTTGCACAATAGCCATGTATGCACATAGAAAAGAAGTAGTTGGGTCGGTGGACTTCATCGGAACAATCTTTAGGGGATGTACATTTTGTAGATGTCATAATCATTAACATTTTATTGCCTTCATATAAACCAGCAATCTCTTCTGTAATAAAAAATAGGATAACAAATATAATTATTGCGGGAGCTAACTTAATAGTTTTATCCATATTTTTTCTCTTTTTATATATAACAAAGAGAATAGGATTTTATCAATTTATAGTGTATATAGCTCATCAAATGTTAAAACAATTAAATATTTTTAGCACTTAAATTTATCAATGTCTTGTATTTGCCTCTTTAGAATATTTAATAATTGTCTCTTCGGTAGATTAATGTAATGAGTTTGTCCTTTAAACACAACTACCGATCAATTGATATAAAATATTTTTCCAATGAAAAAACATGCCACTTTTTTATATAGAGACAAACAACAAATTTCATGATTTTATACGGGGAACAAAAACATATTTAACAATTTTAAAAAGATTTTTTTATTTATTTTAAAAACATTTACTTTATTTAAATAAAAATTTTAATTATTGTATAAATATTAATTAACAAAAACATTTTTAAAATGATTTTTAATTTTATTTAAAAACATATTTCTATTTTAAATAAGTTGGGATTTGTTAATTGAGAGATGAATTAACTAAAAGTTTAAAGAAGACACCAAGTCACCTCTCCGAATTTATAACAACTAATCCGGATCAACCTGAAAATCTATGATTGCATATCATAAGGTTATTCTTTATTATTTCCCCTTTTAGTTTGACCCTATAAATAGAGGATTCAACTCAGTTCAAAAATCACACCAAAGAGTTTTTATTGAGTTGTCTAGAACTCTTCTCCCTCCAGCTTGTGTTGACGAGCTATATTTCTTCTTCTCATCTCCTTTTTCTATCCCTTCGGAATAAGAGAGTTTTTAAGACCTTAGTTCCTATTCGGTATAATGTCCCTTCGAAATTAAGAAAGGTCTTAAAAACATAGCCCATTTGATAATGTATGTCCCTTCGGAATAAAGAGTAATTTTAAGATCAATGCCTTTTGAAACAATAATGTCCCGTCGAAATTAAGAATGATCTTAACAGTATATAAATATTCTTTTAATATTTTTCTATTTGAGGAGAAATTAAAAAGTCGAAATGGTGGTATCACCATGTTTGAGTGGTCGTAGTCAGTGGCGGTGTTCGGACCCTGACTTAGGGGGTGCAAAATTTTAATTAATATTTTAATAATTATATATATATATATATATATATATATATATATATATATATATATATATGTTTTACAACTATTTGCTACGCAATTTCATATTTTTAATTCGCTTAATAATTACTATCCAATTATTTATTTATATATATATTGTTGAACAAATATGTTTCAACATAGGCATTTTTTTTTTTGAATAGCCAAATATTATTGATAACCTTCAATCCAAGGCATGAGAAAAACCAAAGGAGGGAGAAAAGAATAAACAAAAACAGAGGCAAAATAACATAAGTGTTGATTACAAGAGAAATATATCAATTAGTAAAAAAAAATAGAAATATATCAAATAAAAATAAATCAAACTATAAAATAGTGCACAAGTATTGATATAGTAACAACAAAAATACACAATTTTGTGGTTAGTTTTTTCATTATTTGATGTTCGTCAATTCTTTTTATCTATCACTTGAGTATATACAGACCAATAACCAACACAAAAATTATCTTCATGAAAACAATGATTTCCAAATCCCTAAAATTGAAACTAATTTCTGGATGGTTTAACTAGAAACCGTAAAACATAAATTCAAAGATGCATTTGGACTAAATTACAAACTACAAACAAACAACCAATAAAACACACACATATGTTATTAGGACCCCCAATTAAATAATCAATCAACCAATTTATCAATATTGAATTTATATAAAAAAATCTCAAATTTTTAAAACGCTAAATGTAATGACCCAATTTTACTACTAGAAAAATCTTAAATACCGACGGGCGAAATCTGTCTCTAAAATGCAAATATTCCGTCACTAAGCACGTTAGAGACGGATTTGATCCCGTCGGTAATTTCCTCGTCTCTAAACTATTAGAGACGGACAAAATCTATCTCTAAAATGAAAATTTCTGTCTCTAAAATAAAAATATTTGTCTCTAATTGCTTTTTCCGTCTCTAATTCCATCTCTAGTAGAGACAAAATATATTCTGTCTCTAAATTCCGTCGGTATTTCAACTTTTTCTAGTAGTTATTAATTAGAGTTATTAGCTATTTCTCTCTTATTTGTGAATTAATTGATTAATTGTACTTATTTTGTTTGCGATTATTTAATTTAATTAATTGTTATGTGGCACATGTTTATTAGTCGAGATGAGTAGTGAACGAGAACATTAGTTAGTAAGACTAAGTTATAGTGGAGTTATGATAGATTGAGTATTGAGCTTTTATGAATGGGAAGTATAATCCATTAAGGGTATTTTGGTAATTGGAGAGTGGTTAGAGAATTAATGACAATTTGGTAATATCATAGAAAGAGGTTGATGTCTTGTAGCGGAATTAATGTCAATTTTGTAATATCTTGGAGTTGGTGAATGATGTGTAGAGAAAATAAGGGTAATATGAGAATTTAACCATAACCTAAGTTGGAGGTATATAAAGGAGGGTTTTGTAAGGAGTGGTTGGGATTCATTTTGTCATAAAAATGACAGAAAGGGAGGTAGAAAGAGGAGAGAAAAGAAGAGAAAAAGGGTTTGAGAAAGAAGAACAAAGAAGAGAAAGAGTGAGCAATGGAAGAACAAAGAGGAAGAAGAGGACTTGAGGATTGAAGCTAGGAGTGGTGGACTAGAGTTTCCAACTAATCTAAGGTATGCGAGTAGTTACACTAATCTAGGGTGAGCCTAGAGAGGGGGGATTTCTTAAATACCCATACCCAAACTCTCTACACCCTTTCGGTTTTAGGGTTTTTGGGGATTCAATTTGGGAATGTGTTTATCTTATGAAATTGTTGTTTTTTTTTTTTTTTTTGACAAACAGAAACTTATAACATTTCATTAAAGATCAAGTTGGAAATACAATAAGGTAGTGTCTCAATAGAACAGCGACTAGACCAAGAAATGGCCGCCCTAGCCAAAGTATGAGCAACCATATTCGCTTGCCGCTTTATAAACTTTACCGAAAAGTTTGGACTAGATAATAACAAAGTATTAATATAAGAAACTAGTGAACTAAACTCAGAATTTCCTCCGCGAAGATGGTGTAAAGCATCAACCAAACTTTTAGAGTCTGATTCTATCATCACATGTGTTATTCCTCTAAGCTGCAGCGCTTGCAAAGCTTCACACAATGCTACTGCCTCACCTTCCAGAACCGAACAGCTCCCTTCCACCCAAGTTGTTTCAGCCATGACAAAACGGCCAAGATAATCGCGCACGCACCAGCTGGTGCTGACCTTGTTGATATCACGATGAAAACTGGCGTCAATATTACACTTATACCAGCCTTGAGGAGGTTTCTGCCAAGATGTAACAACATGCTGTGGTTCAACTCGCCTTGTGGAACGTTGCACCTGCTGCACTGTCGACCATTCACTCCAAGCATGCCGTGCTTTAATGCCTAGATCATGACCCGGTTCATTCGTATCTTATGAAATTGTTGTTGATTGAATGTTTCTATGCATCTATTCTTGATTATTAAATATATTGACATGAGAAAAATCATAACTTTATGAGTTGATTGTGTTGTTGTTATGAAAAATGAATTTTCATGATTAATGGGTATAAATTCCCAAATTTAAGCTGTGTTAAGTGCTTTTTGAAGTTGAAATAAGTGCTTCTATCTATATATATGCTTGGTGCCTGTTGTATAATTGTTTTTAGGTTCAAATAAGTGCTTTTAAGCAGAGAAAAGTGATTTTTGGATCAAAACTCGTAACTTTCGATTTTTCCCCAGCGCACTGCGCTACACGCAGGTTCTACAGCGCTACGCGTAGGAACCAGCAAATTTTGGTTTTAAGTCTCAGCAATTGCGCCTCTCGCAGGTTTTGCTGCGCCACGCGCAGGTCTGGTCAACCCTGCGTTGACCATTGACTTTACTTTTTGTGACTTATGCACCCGAAACCCATTTTTAATAATATTTCGTGTAGATTCCAATTATGGAGTTCGTTTTCTGATATTGTGTTTAGTTAGTGATATTTACCCAATTTTGATGTTACTTAATGTGTTAAGTAAAATTGATATGTCTAAATTAAATGAGATTATGTTTATGATGATGATAGATAATTGTTGATAATTAGTGATGATGATAATATGAAGATGTATATGTTTGAGTGAATCTATATATATGACTTGGTAAATGATGATTGAATATGATGAAGGTTATTATTTAGCGATTGATAATGATAACTTGTATACTTAATTGAGTTAAGATTAATGAATTACTTGATGATGTGTGATGTGCTTGAATGTATGACCATAATGATGATATGATGATGTGATATGTGAAGGTGGAAAAACACAAGAAGGGGGGGTTGAATTGTGTTTAGAGAATTAAAACTTTTTCGAAATAAAACTGATTTTGCAGCGGATATAAACACAAAATAAACAGGTGCTGAGAGAAAGAGAGAAAGACACAAAATTTATCATGGTTCCTCTCACAAATCGAGAGTACTCCAGTCCCCTTGTTACCAACAAGAGATTTTCACTATAATCTACTTAAGATTACAAATTGCTCAAGCACACTTGCAAGAGACTTCTCAAATGCTCAAGTTAAACTTAACAAGAGACTTCTCAAATGCTCAAGTTAAACTTAACAAGAGACTTCTCAAACAAACTTAAGAATAAGAATGAATGTTAAGGAACACTTGATATACTATCAGAGGTGTTTACAAAATACAACGCAAATTGCTTTAAGACTTTGAATGACAGATAGAACAATAATGTCAGAATGCTTCAGAGCCTTAAACGCAGTAATGGAACGGTAGTCATTTCTTCCATTTGAGTCTTCTATTTATACTTGAAGGAAGATGATGACCGTTGTAGAGAGATAAGGTGCCAGCTGGAATTTGCTCGTACAATTGCTAGCTGTGAATTGCCTTCTTTAGCAAAGAAATCCAATTCCACTACCTTGCAATTCAAATTATCACTCATCCATTTTGAGTAATAATAGTACGATAGTACGATCCTCAAATGCGCTCCACTTATGGATAAGATTAACGTTGTACTAACGAATATTCCTTCCTGTGGATGTGATAGAGCCTTGAAGTAAATTGTTCTTCAATCATTGGTTCTGATTATGTCAGTTCTTGAGTGACGTAAATTCCTTTTGCTTCAGATGTTGTTGACATAGCTTCTTGAGGTCTTTTAACTTCTGAGTCCTTCAGAGCCTTGTTTTATCCTCAGAGTTACTTTCTTCAGCATGCAAAATTTAAGCTTCTGATGAACAGCGATACGCTTTCAGAGCTTCATAGCTTGGCTTCTCTCTTGTTATTCATAGTGCTTCTGAATGAATTTTAACTTATAATTCTGCACACTAGAATAATCATTAGTAATACCAATTGTAATTTTAATACTTTGTTATCATCAAAACCACTTAAAATTCTGGAGATTCATGTCAGACCCACTTTGTTCCAACAATATGATGTGAATTATGAGAAGAGGATATGGATTAAGTTATACTATTATTCATTAGATGCGATATTAGTGATATCATCATAATTGGTATATGTACATTCATGCATTCATGAGTCAAACTTGATGCGATGTCCCTTCATGACTTAAAACTGATTTTGATGGGAATTAGATATAATTCTATCCTAAACTTTGATGCAGTACCACATGCATTTAGTTGTGTCTAGGGTGACATAACATTGATGTTGGCATTAGTTGCATTAAGAACTTGTGCATTTCTAATTGATACATGGTAAATGATGTTGTGTGAAATCGTGACTCATCGAAATTGTTCAAGTGTGATACATGATTAAGTGTTTTACTTATATGGGGATGAGTATAGTCATAGATTTATTGTGCTTATTGAGATGTATGAAACTAGATATAGTAGTTATCTAGTTATGCCATGTTTACGAATGTAAGTTTACCTTATTCTTACATTTCTTTCGGATTGTGTAATCTAACTCTCTGTTTTGTGTACTTGCCGGACCTTTGGGGGTCCAGGTTCTCAGGTTATGTTTTTATGTTCAAGTTGTCGGTGATGCTCCGCTCTGATTAGGACACGGGGAAGGGTTCATATAATGTATTTATCAACATGGAGTCTTTCTTTTCCATTATCTTAATTTATTTAAAGTTGTATGATTTTGGAAAAGTATTTTTGTACAAATGATGTTTTGTTAACTAAGTTATTAGTTGTATTTTGATGAAGTATGTAATACTCGAACCAATATTTCTATGATTCAATTTTAATTCCGTTGCGTATTTTGAAATAATTTTTATAAAGGTAGAAATAGTTTAAATATAGGTTTGGGTGTTACACATGATAGTTTAAATAGTTTAAATATAGGTAGAAATAGTTTAAATAGTTTAAATATAGTTGAAATAATTTTTACAAAGGTAGAAATAGTGTTAAATAAAGGTAGAAATAGTTTAAATAGTTTAATTATGTTGCGTATTTTGAACCATATATTTTTTTATTGATTACCTTAGTGTTGTTTCAAGGATTGTGGATAGGGTTGGGAATAGGCCAGGCGGCCTCCAGGGGCCTTCGGCCTGGCCTGTTTATTAAAAATGTCAGACTCAGACCTTGAAAAAAGTCTGTTTATATAAATATGTCAGGCGTAGGCTTTTAAAAAAGTCTGTGAAGCCTGATAGGCCGGCCTGTTTATATTTAATAATTATTATTTATATAATATTATTATTTATATAAATATAAAATATTTTTTAGACAAAATATATTTGTTTTTTTTTTACAAAGACAAGTTATAATGTATATTTTGGTTGTTGCTAACTACACCGATTAACATTAGTGTTTAACAAAAAAATTGTATTATGGCATACTTAATAGACTTTGTCGTAATCGTATTTGTTATTTTATTAGCTTTTAATTCTTGTGTTAATCATTTAAATGTGAAATAGGCTTTAAGGCATGTTTAATTAGCCTATATATTTAAAAAGACTATATAGAGGGTTTTATGTAACACAGACTCATAAACAGGCTACAAGGCCAGGCCATGCTTTTAGCAGGCCCAGACCAGGCCAAAAAAATTGCATTTGATAGGCCGTGGGCCATGCTTAGGCTTAAAAAAAATTCATAGGCCAAGCTCAGGCCTGTCAAAGCTTGGCCTGGTCTGGCCTGTTCTCAACCCTAATTGTGGTGGATTTATCACTATTGTACATATTTGGTTTGGATTTTTGAATAAGATGTGCAAAACAAAAAAAATCAGGGGATGTAAAGTGCAAAAAACATAACCTAATAACAACTTCAGTAGATATTATCTTTTAAAATAGAATTTGAAAAACTAAAATACAACAGTTTGAAAATCCAAAAACAACATATGGATACTGATTGCATGGCTTCACTACATATCGAACATTGAACATATTTATTAAAGGTTTAAATAGTGTTTTAGTCCCTGCAATTGTCCCTCATTTTGAAAAGAGCTCCTGTTAAAAAAAGAGCCCCTAAAAATTTAAAAATTGATTCCATGTCACAATTTTAATGACTTTTGCAGAGACTAAAATCAATATTTTTTTAACAGGGGCTCTTTTCAAAATGAGGGACAATTGCAGGGACTAAAACACTATTTTTCTTATATGTGTACTACTCAGCACAGTCAGCAACTGCCACGTCAATAAAATGGTGACATGGCATCAAGGATTCCTGTTCAGGGTCTCTTTTCAAATTTTTTACATTTTGCAGGGACTAAAATCAATTTTTTTTAATAGAGACTCTTTTAAAAACGAGGAACAATTGCAGAGACAAGCACTATTTAAATATTTATTAAATTTCACTTCATCCTTCTCTAAACTGTAGTCCAATTTTCCTTACTTAATAGACCTTTTTTAAAAAAATAACTCCCAAGTAAACTTTTGATCAAATGGTAAACATAAATTCTTAAAACAAAATTTATAAAAATTGGTATTCATAGTCTCAAAAATGATTGTTTTGAGGAGGAGAAATAAATATGTGCTACACTTTTTCCCTTCACCATTCATGTGTTTGGTAAAAATTTAGATTTCCTGGGAATGTTTTAGAAATTATTTAGGGAGGTATATTGGATTGAGGTTTTGATAGACAATTTTGACAAAAAAAATCTCAAAAATTTTAACAAATTTTGAAGGATTGTATTGACTTTTAAGACTGTTTTTAAAAAACTTTTTACAATCAGGATTTTCTAATTTGGATTTTGATGGAATTATAACAAAGATTTTCAAGATTTCAATGACTTTATTGACTTTTAAGATAAAGAGATTCTGATTTAATTTTTCTTTATTACAAAAAATGAGTCAATTTTTGCACAATTTTTCTCAATTTTTCACACAATCATGGTACAGATGTTCATCAAACCAAAAGAAAAAATCAAATAAATGTATAGATAATGGTACCTTTGATAATTTTACCAACAATCATCAAACTCATTGCCACCTAACATTCATACAATTGTTGTTGGACAATATTTAGGTTAAAAATTGTTAGTCGAAGAACAATTGGGATATTATGTGGTATATTAATCAATCATATAATAACAATTGTTATAAAAGGATGTTCTAAACAACACTCCTCTTAATACAAGTTTTCTAAACATTCTATTCCCATGAGCTTCTTCAACTCATCAATCCTTACTTTCTTCAAGGGTTTTGTCAGAATATCTGCAAGTTGACTCTCTGACTTGTATTCAAGTTCAAGTTTTCATCCGCTCTTGCCACACCAAGAGCATCCAAACCAAAATCCATAAAAAGAAAACAAACAAAATCCTGGAGGTGATCACTACTATCAAATTAAGTTCTACAACCATAACTAATAAGAAGTCTTTAATTAAAAATAATATTTTCAATCACAAGAGACAAAGACAAGTTGAGCATCCACTTTTGTTCTTCCTTGGGTTTTTTTCAATGTCAATTTTGGTATAAGAAGGGTGATCCAATTTGACCTATAACAAACAAACAAACAAACAGTTGGGTTATTTCAACATCAAAATACAAACACAAAAAATTCAAATAAACAACAAGAAGTACCTACCTTTTCTTGCGTTTTCGTTTGCATTTCAACTTGTGGCTTCTCCTTCTTCCTATAATAATTATTATAGTTATCATCGATAGGTAAGGACGGTGGTAAAAGGCTTCCAACATAAATCATAGCTTGATGGAAATTAGGAATTCCTGGAACACAGGTAAGTTTTTCAGTCTTGAGATCAAACCAAAACAGCTTCCTACCATCGTATTGCAACATATCTTTTTTCAAAGGCTTCAAAGTTTGTACTTGCAACAGAACTTTACTTGTATTACTACTAGAATTATAAGCCAAAGGCTTCAATGTTGAGAAAGGTGTACCGAAAGATGGTTCATCCAAAGTAAACAATTTACACCAACTATCTCTAAATCCATATTCTTTCATCACCCAAATATCAGCCGTATGAACCTTATTATTAGTTTGATAACGGACGGTCATACAAAGACACTCTCCCATAGTCACACGGTTCGCAATTCGTTTCGGTACGCGGTACGGGTTCGGGTACGCGGTACGCCACCTTTAAAGAATTCGGTACGTGAGAGGTATACATAGTCGGTACGCTAATCAGTATGTTGGTAATAAAAAATTAAATAAAATATTTAAAGAAAATATTAATTAGTATTAAATTTATGTTAATTAATATTATTAATCTATAGTTTATATTAATCATAAAATTGAGAATCAAATTTCCATCAAATAAAAGTTGAGTGTATGCTGATAGCACATGTGTTTCGTGTATCATAGAGGGAAAACAAGTAACGCATCAAGAAATGTAACTAACATTGAGAGGTATACAACCCAAATCCAATATACATTGTACAAAATGCATTGTACGAGTGGACAAGTGATGTTATACCTGTAACCATCATATTCACAGCTAAGTCTAAATCAATCTCAACATTTTATATTTTGTTCTTATTTGATTGTTGGGGTGGTTCGCCGGTACTTTGGTTTTAAAGAATTCGGAGAGAATTACGACGAACCAATTCGCAAAAGTACCACGAATTGGTACGCGCGAACCAATTCGCGGTTCGTCACCTTTGAGAAGAATTATGTGACTATGCACTCTCCCAAAAGCGAAACATTAATTGTAACTTTATTATTAAAGGGTATTTGATCAGGAAGAGGAACCTCATTGAAAATCTCTTGTGATAGGTTAAACGCGACAATAAACATGCTTCGGACACATTTTTGGGTGGGTATCCGAACCACAACCCAGTGTAGAGAATGTCCAACAAGAACCCCTGGGTCTGGAGCTGAGAAACTAGCGAACGGCATGTTGGGAAGTACTTTCCACGAATTTGTTTTGGAACTGAAGAGTCTTACATGTGAATTGAAAATGCGGTTTATTAGATCGATGGAACTAAAAATCTTGAGGAGTTTGTAATCGTCGGTGAATGGATCGAAACCAAAGCCGTGAAAGACACGTTGGTTGCCGCCATAGGGATGATCAAGAGTGAGATAAGGGATGGATTGATGTTTACGGATGATAGGATTCCAGAGAGCAGCAGCGGGTTCGTATTTGTCGTCGGAGATGCAGATGAGGCCGTTACATGAACCGAGGAAAGAGAGATATTCCTTGAAAGGATGTTTGAGTGGAAGAATTGCAGCGGCGGTTAGGTTAGGTTAGGTTAGGGAAATCGAGTTGGTAGAGATCTGAGTTGTGATTGAGGATGAGGTAGAAATTATTGGAGTTTTTGAGGTGAAGGTTGGTGAAGTTGTGTGAATCGATTATGGATTTAAGTGATTTTGAAATTGAACGGAATCGGAGAAGGGGTTCTACTGGTAATCGAGAGAGGATTTCGGGGAACAAATCCGATGGAATATCAGCAGCCATGGGAAGCAAGGTTTGTTTGAGAGCGATGGATGAAAGCAGTTGGTATTGTTTTTATTTAAGGTGATTAAGGGTTAGGTTTATTAATATATCTTTATTATTATATACAAGTGTAACGGCTTTCGCATGATTTAAGGATATCAGTTGGTACTGTTTCGCATGATTTAAGGTTATTAATAAATTCATGTGCATATTCCCACATGAACAAAGAAGTGAAAGAAACTAATATCAATAAAATATGCTTAACTCAAATATGTAATATTTAGAACATTCAAAATGACATCTTTTCATACAACTTAGATGAGATGAATTATATTCTTGAACCTATGAACATCTAGGAATTTAAAATGAAATCTTTTCATACAACTTTGATGAGAATAAATTTTGATAGTCGATTGACATGTTGGTACACTCAGTAAACAATCAATGCTAAACTGAATTTGGATGAGAAATAAGTTCTAAATAATTCCTTGCAGTACTGTTTTATATAACTACATGAATCCAAAAATACAAAATCCAAAATTTATGAATGTTAAGAAGATAAAAAGAACAGAACTCCCTTCCAATGTTGCTCATATATATACACGACCTGAGCAACAAATTCACAATCAACATCTTCCTTTTGGCTTCAAAGGATAATGGTTCGTTCACTCCTTATTTCCATTTCAAGCGCAGAAGAAACAGATTCACACTTGGTAACAATAATCACCTAAAAACATGTCAACAATCCCAAAAATATAAATTAAAGAAATCAACATCAATCACAAAAAACCAACCAAAAACCGCAACTCCTCATTCTAAACACGAGATAGACCAAAACGCCAAAGCTATAGCTAATCACAAACAACAAAATCAGCAACACAACTTCATGCACCAGATAAAACATATACAAAGACAGCAAGGATACAAACATGTCAACAAAAAAATAGAAAACCATTGGAAGCCCTGTTAAGTGCAATTTAAGTGCAATAAAGACTCCTTGATAAATTAATCTCAATTGCTACATCATAATAAGATACAACGTTCTTTATAAAATTACCAATAAATCAAATTCTGAAAAAAATCCAATTCCAAAAACCATCTTAAAGCCAAGTAAAAAACTTGACTATGGCAGCAAACTCAACTTCCCAATGCCGGAACATTACATGAGGAAGAAGTTGAGTCTCCGGTGAAAGATGAAATGAAGTAGAACATATGATATCACTTAGATACATAAAGCTATCTTGTTCTTTGAAAATTGACAAATGAATTTAATTATGCAGGGATGATGCAACTTAATCTTGCTGCATCTGTAACACCCCGATTTTCAAAGGCTAACAGGGACATTAATTTTTTTTTTTTTAAAACAAACAGAATGCGCATAAATTTTCGTGATGAGCCGGCATTAATCATACAATAGGACTAATTATATATTAGTACAACCCAATCATCGGCATAGTACTAATCATACATAAAGGTGCTTCAGAAAAGCAAAGTGTGTACCTGAATATTTACAAACCAAAAGACAACAGTCTACACCAAATTATAAATACTCAGAATACAGTAATCCAAAAGAGTCAGAATACTACGCCAAACCAAAAGCACGGTGTACAAGACACACCGGCACACAACCAAACTAGGTCCACCACGCCACTCGATCACTGAGGGCCCAAGAAGCCACCGTCGTCCTCACGACCAACGGTATCAGACGGCAGTCCATCGTCTAGGGTGGGAGGAGCCCGTTCATGTATTATGGTAAGGGTCACCAAAAGTAATATATATATATATATATATCCGGTGCGAGAGAGTATACAAATACCAAACATACAAATACCAACAGAGAAAGCTCTTTAAACACATAGCCATTCCCACCAACGGGGTCATATAAACCAATGCACACATAGTCTATTAATGCAGACTCTACATGATCGTGACACCAATCACTGGCTGTCACATGCATGAATTATTCCGGAATAAACCTCGCTGCAGAAGGTCGTAGGCTCAGGTGGGATAACACCTCCTACTAGTGGTGGGATAACACCAGGTAGAGTCCCTCAGACAATACCAAAACAATCACGGTGGGATAACACCGGGTAGAGTCCCTCAGACAATACCAAAACAATCACGGTGGGATAACACCGGGTAGAGTCCCTCAGACAATACCAAAACAATCACGGTGGGATAACACCGGGTGAGTCACACGGACAACACCAAACTCAAAAGGAGGACACCAATCACTGGTCGTCGCACCCCGTGGTCCATTCCCGATAACCACTTACTATGAATGCATGAGCATACGATTCCCCTTATATGCTAATGCAACAAATACACACCTCTCAAGCGTATGTAAACCAATCACAATATGTACATATATTCTCACAATCATATGTATACAATCACAACAATCATACATAGATTCTCAATCATATGTAAACAACGCACGTATTATAAACACTTTCTCATCACGAGAATACATAATACATACATGCCAATCACAACACAGCACATAACAGAAAATAACCAAGCATGTTATTAACCAGTGAAAAAGACGGAAATAAAGTGGTGCCCTTACCTCCGCAAGCATTCCAACACGCACAACTTGCATTACGCGAGCAATAACCGTCCCTCTCGACGAAAACTCCAATTCGGCTAATCCTCTTAATCTTTTACAAAACATAACTTCTCTAAGTTAATACCACATTCTAATTGGTTACTCAAATAAGTCCTAGATCGGCTACTAATGGATCAAGACCTATGGTTGTTCCCTCACATCTAACAAGGCTCAAATCCACTATTCACGCTACCTAAAAGTTAAGCAGCGTACAATCAATAAGATATTCCTCGTTTATCCTATCGAAACGAAACTTGTTCTCAAAGCTCTAGAGGGGTCTAAGGTACTTCCTAAAACTATCACTTAGTGATTCCAAGTTCTTCCCATGGTGATAAAAAAATTCACAAAGTTAAAGACATTATTTTAGTTACACGAAATTCATTTTGTTTTCAAAGCATATCACGAACCACTATTATTTTCAACCTCAAAGAAATCATTTTCACACAACAAAAACATTTGAAAACCAACCACAACTCTTCAAAAATAAATCAACGAAAATTCATAGTTTTCTTGCGTCGCAAGTTACAAGTTTCCTTATCAAATAAAACCTTATACTTGTACTCTTTTAAAAGCTATAAACATATACCAAACCAATGATCAATTCCTTACATTGTGGACTTAAAATTTTGAAACATCATGGACACAAACACACACATGCCACGGCCAAAACAACAAATGTGGCTAGCTCCCAAAAATTTTCATTTCAAAACCATAGAATAATTCATTTAGTTCCTAAAATTATTAAACTTAACAAACAAAACCTTTTCACAACACCAATCAAAAATCCTAAGAGTTTTCCAAAACTCTCATGAACATAGAAATTATTATTTTTCTTGTCTCTTAAAACAAAATCATTTTTCACATATCCAATTCTCTTAAAAGCTCAAAAACAACATCATTTTCACAATCACCAAACCACAACTCATGTTCTTGATCAATTTGAAATTTTCTCAAACCCTAGGCTACTAACTTCATGAGAAGAACATGGTTTCTCAAGCATGGAAATCTATCTATTATTTTAGATCTAAGATCAATCAAACAAGATAACAAGATTTAAGTGCAAGAAAGTTCAAAATCAAACCCCCAACTATACTAATCATTTTCGGCCAGCAAGGAAAAAGAGGGAGAGAGATTTTCTTACCAAAAGATTTGGCTCATAAGCACCTCCAAGTTACAAGGATCAACTTTGATTTCAAGCTCTTCTCCTAATCCATTCTAAATCTCTCACAAATTTGAGTTTTATGCTTACTAACACTAAGAAGAAAAATGTGTTGGTGAGGAAGAGAAAGAAAGCTTCTCACGTGAGAGAGAAGAGAGGAAGAGTGAAATGAAATCCAATTCTCCAAAGTCTCCTTATGACTTAAGTCTTGATGAATCATGGCCATTGGATCAAATAGTGTTAATTTGCTAAGATTCAAATCTAGCCATTGGATCAATCCAAGTCTATCCTCACAAGATATTTTCTATGCTTCTAGAAGTCACCTCGCCTCACAGCTCTCGCGTTCGCTCGCAGATGAGTCGTACTTCGCTAACGGTCTAACTTGCGAAAAATAGAAAATCTACGAAGTAATAGTTCGCCGTAAACCATTTCTAAAAATTATCGCTAAACTTGATTCTCCGACTGAAATTTTTATCCTAAGCTCCCAAAATCATTCTGAATCTAGATTCTAACTCGCGTCGATATATAAAGTCTCTACTTAAAATTCGACGGAAAACAGGAACCGTAAAATTTCCAACAGCGGGTACAGTTTTCTACTCGTTTTTCCAATAAACGGAGAAAGTCAAATTTCGAAATTCTGAAGACACAGGAACGCTCTCATAAATAAATAAAGACTAAGGGACAAAAGTCTGTGCATTTCCAGCACACGAACACAAGACAGACTCCATCTCAGCAGAAATGTTGTTATTACGACGATACTCACAAAAACACTTAACCAAAAACCCTAAATTTCTTAGCCATTACTTATATTCCTCACACAAAAGGTACGGTGGAATTACGGGTCTTACATTACTACCCTCCAAAAAGAAGTTTCGTCCTCGAAACTAAAGTTAAGGATAACGACTCAATTAGTTATTACTATCATCAACACAATAAAATCTCGTAGGCATAGGTGTAGTCACACAGATGCTAACACCAGGTGAAGCAACACAGACGCTATCACCACCACACTGGCACGACCGTGCACATATCGCAACCCTTTACATAGTCGCACTGGTTCCAAACTCTAGACACAAAGCTAGACATCACACAACGAGTTCACTACTCAAAATTAACTTTACTACAAAGGTTCAAACACTCTAGTTTCCCAAGGATCCTAGGTCGACAAACGAAATTTCCAAAGTCACCTCTTACGCCTCCACGACATAGCCAATTCAAATAGGCCCACACGAAATGGTGACTGCTACCCTCCAAATAGAAACACCGAAAACTCTCAACACACCACTGAGGCTAGCAAAACTAGTCGATTCCAGTCAACACGATTCAGTCTATTATTAACAAGAGATTAAGGATGATCAGTTCCTCAATTTGTCAATAGATAGACGACAATCGTGATGGTGGTTTAGACCATCTTTACCTAACTTTAATAATGTTCCCTTCCACTTGTGCTCAAGGCCCTCTGAGGCACAAGAGTCCAACAATTCCTTCGAGGTTTTCTCAATATTTTCCTCAATTTCTTACTACTTCAGTTTTCGTCGACGAGACACGACACTCCAAATACATCACTTAAACTCTCATGCTTCCTCTCACGAAACATCCAATGAGTATCATCCAACAGTAAGTACAATGCCACCATGGCATGTACCACTCAAACCATTTCACTTCGAAAGAAGCTGTCATCCCCGTATAGAACTTCAAAACTTCATCAATATGCATAAGTCCTTACTTTTTCCTTTAATCTCATAACTGTATACTTTCACTTTTAAATCCCATTCTAATCACAGTCTTTATAATATCATCTCAACATCCGGTTGATGATTACAACTCCTCAAAATTTTTTTCTTGGCGCATGTCAGACTATGCCATTTACTTCTCTTGGACTCCCTTTATCCAAATATCAAATTTCCCAAAATTCAATCTCTCCAGCGTCCATATTATTTTCCAATTTAATACTTAGCATACTCTTGCATGCCTTAAAAAAAATGTTTCTCCTCATTGACTGCCACCGTTGGCACACACCATCTTACGTCATATCCCCAAACTATTTTTAAACTCTCTGGAGTTTTCTTTCCTCTTACCATTAAATTCTCTTTTCCTCACAAGAGCTCGTCACCCTGATCATTCTTAATTATTCCGACATCACCTCTCCTGTCAAGATACATACCTCCAAAATATTTCTTAAGGTACATCACTATTATTCAACCGTCCATGATGACAATATCCAAAGTCCTTTACTTACTCAATACAGATTTCCATTATGCCACGTCTTTCTTCATCGTAACCACTACAATGAATCGAAGCTATACTAATTTCCACCAAACTTTGTCATTAGACAATTGCTTACCCTTTTCATTTCCACATAGAACTCACACCGCCATGATATCCATTCAGGTGGTGTTTTCAAATCCTTAATATACACGCACAATCATAATTTTCCAAATTATGTGTGAGGTAATTCCTTTCGCCAATCCTCAGTTGACATAAGCTACATTCTCATGTGCTTCTCTCTTACTTATTCTTAATACGTATTTCCAATGACTAACTTCCCCATTCAATTCCTTTGTACTTTTATTCAAATATGTCAAACCCCACTTTCATTGGCATACATTGCTGATGTGGTTCTTAACTCAACCTCGACTCTACACGAGGTACATCATTGCACTCCGTCTTACAATTCCTTTCTCATGCACAACTTGAATTTTGCACTGCGATTACCATGTTGATGCTATGACCTCTACAAAACTCCAATCAGGTCTTCCTCAATGCCTAGAGTTGGTTCCCAAACCACCATGACCCATAACTTGTTGATTCCAAACAACATCATTAATTCGCCGTATACAAAATAATTACTCTCGTTCCACATCAACATGTCTCCAATCAGCACACTCTTCTCCGTTCGATTGGTCCTTCCTCATCGTGACTATTCTAAAGTTATAAAGTTTGTTCGCACCGGGGAATCAATTCCTAGATCTCAAGTTCTAGCTAATCCTGCTTTTACGTCTAGTCACTCATCGTTTTCTTATTCACCTATGATTTTTACTAACAATCATCCCTTTAAGAATATTTATCTCTAAACTTGTCCTTATAAGGTAACTTTAATTCACCTACAAATCGACTCATCTTACTCCTCCATCAAGTCATTAAACACTTATCGCAAATCTTAATATTTGACCTTTCATGAACATCTACCTAAGTACAACACTTTGCTATGATTTCATCCTTAATATGTTCGATACCCAAATCAAACTCTTGAATCTACTCCTCAAGAACTACAATTACTTGTCTTACCATCTAGATTCATCCATCAAATCCTAATATATATTACAGGGCCTTTCTTTATAGTAGTTCTCACTATCTCAATACTCTTATGAATGAATCCTTGTCTACTCACAACTTGACATTTCTAGAAAATTTCCAAACATTGTCGTTCATGACCTGAATTTCTTAACGTTTAGTTACATCAACATCTATGATATCATAATCTCAAGGTACTACTTGGTCCTTTACCTTCTTGGTTAATCAAAATCGTTAACTTAAATGTGCATCCACACAGGATCTCCACTGGAATCTTGACTAATTTCTTCAAACTACTCAATAGGTCTTGACTAATCCATAAGATTTACTCAAAATATTTGCTTTCTCTTATGGTTTACCTATCAATAATTAACGATTCTAGCTTACACTGCTACAATTCTCTAGGTATTTCCATACTATACACCTCTAGTATCACCTATCATCGACATACAACTCACTTTCCAAGATTGAACTCCTCGTTCTTTACCTTAATATCTCTCAAAATCCACTTTTATCCAACAATCAATCACCTATAGCTTTATCTCATATCGACATCTATACTTACTATCTCTCGAACTATGTATAGATTGTCACTTACCAACGTGATACTTGGTCTCCTACCTCAATCATCACGAGATTCATCCTTACAAATCTTAGTTTTGAATTTAATTCATCTCGCACACTTAAATTAAATTCTTAAGTTATCCACCATTCGCAAAAATGCCGTCTAACACCACCAGGTTTCCTCACTCTGGACGTACAACGTCCTTTAATTCCAATTCAAGTTGCCTCAATTATTATCCAATCGTCGCAATTAAATCCAATTGACATCTCTGCATGCTCCACCATTCCACAGTGGCCGCGTCCTCTTGAAAACCTAATGACTTCATCAAGTCGCACCCTAACTCACCATAACAGATATTCAATATCTTCTTCAAAAGGTCGTCCCAATCTGATCCTTACTTACAACCCTTTATCAGTTGACGTTCATTCATCCCTAAACAGCACCTCTGAGTGACAATGAACAACGCCATTTCCAAATCCATTATATTACTTCCAAGAATTCCTTGTAGTTCTTATTTTCCGCAAGTTCATCCTCTACGGACCGTCGCATCTAAGGAATTCAGAGATTCTTGTGACTAAATTCGACCAATGCTCGGGGGTTTCAACTATTTTTCTTACTGAAGCATCACTCCCTATAGTACTTCAGTAAGAAACAATCCAATGCCTAAGAATATCCCATGCTAGACTCAAGACAAACAACCACAAAACCCACAACACAACACGAAACCGATCGCTAGAACTAACACAACTCTAGCTATATTCTGACTAACTTTGGACTAACAACTCTAAGACACACACTTCCCTTTGATGATCTAAAGTCGGGCTCTGATACCACAATGTAACACCCTGATTTTCAAAGGCTAACAGGGGCATTATTTTTTTTTTTTTTAAAACAAACAGAGTGCGCATAAATTTTCGTGATGAGCCGGCATTAATCATACAATAGGACTAATTATATATTAGTACAACCCAATCATCGGCATAGTACTAATCATACATAAAAGTGCTTCAGAAAAGCAAAGTGTGTACCTGAATATTTACAAACCAAAAGACAACAGTCTACACCAAATTATAAATACTCAGAATACAGTCATCCAAAAGAGTCAGAATACTACGCCTAACCAAAAGCACGATGTACAAGACACACCGGCACACAACCAAACTAGGTCCACCACGCCACTCGATCACTGAGGGCCCAAGAAGCCACCGTCGTCCTCACGACCAACGGTATCAGACGGCAGTCCATCGTCTAGGGTGGGAGGAGCCCGTTCATGTATTATAGTAAGGGTCACCAAAAGTAGTATATATATATATATATATCCGGTGCGAGAGAGTATACAAATATCAAACATACAAATACCAACAGAGAAAGCTCTTTAAACACATAGTCATTCCCACCAACGGGCTCATATAAACCAATGCACACATAGCCTATCAATGCAGACTCTACATGATCGTGACACCAATCACTGGCTGTCACATGCATGAATTATTCCGGAATAAACCTCGCTGCAGAAGGTCGTAGGCTCAGGTGAGATAACACCTCCTACTAGTGGTGGGATAACACCAGGTAGAGTCACTCAGACAATACCAAAACAATCACGGTGGGATAACACCGGGTAGAGTCCCTCAGACAATACCAAAACAATCACGGTGGGATAACACCGGGTAGAGTCCCTCAGACAATACCAAAACAATCACGGTGGGATAACACCGGGTAGAGTCCCTCAGACAACACCAAACAATCACGAACCACTATTATTTTCAACCTCAAAGAAATCATTTTCACACAACAAAAACATTTGAAAACCAACCACAACTCTTCAAAAATAAATCAACGAAAATTCATAGTTTTCTTGCGTCGCAAGTTACAAGTTTCCTTATCAAATAAAACCTTATACTTGTACTCTTTTAAAAGCTATAAACATATACCAAACCAATGATCAATTCCTTACATTGTGGACTTAAAATTTTGAAACATCATGGACACAAACACACACATGCCACGGCCAAAACAACAAATGTGGCTAGCTCCCAAAAAATTTCATTTCAAAACCATAGAATAATTCATTTAGTTCCTAAAATTATTAAACTTAACAAACAAAACCTTTTCACAACACCAATCAAAAATCCTAAGAGTTTTCCAAAACTCTCATGAACATAGAAATTATTATTTTTCTTGTCTCTTAAAACAAAATCATTTTTCACATATCCAATTCTCTTAAAAGCTCAAAAACAACATCATTTTCACAATCACCAAACCACAACTCATGTTCTTGATCAATTTGAAATTTTCTCAAACCCTAGGCTACTAACTTCATGAGAAGAACATGGTTTCTCAAGCATGGAAATCTATCTATTATTTTAGATCTAAGATCAATCATACAAGATAACAAGATTTAAGTGCAAGAAAGTTCAAAATCAAACCCCCAACTATACTAATCATTTTCGGCCAGCAAGGAAAAAGAGGGAGAGAGATTTTCTTACCAAAAGATTTGGCTCATAAGCACCTCCAAGTTACAAGGATCAACTTTGATTTCAAGCTCTTCTCCTAATCCATTCTAAATCTCTCACAAATTTGAGTTTTATGCTTACTAACACTAAGAAGAAAAATGTGTTGGTGAGGAAGAGAAAGAAAGCTTCTCACGTGAGACAGAAGAGAGGAAGAGTGAAATGAAATCCAATTCTCCAAAGTCTCCTTATGACTTAAGTCTTGATGAATCATGGCCATTGGATCAAATAGTGTTAATTTGCTAAGATTCAAATCTAGCCATTGGATCAATCCAAGTCTATCCTCACAAGATATTTTCTATGCTTCTAGAAGTCACCTCGCCTCACAGCTCTCGCGTTCGCTCGCAGATGAGTCGTACTTCGCTAACGGTCTAACTTGCGAAAAATAGAAAATCTACGAAGTAATAGTTCGCCGTAAACTATTTCTAAAAATTATCGCTAAACTTGATTCTCCGACTGAAATTTTTATCCTAAGCTCCCAAAATCATTCTGAATCTAGATTCTAACTCGCGTCGATATATAAAGTCTCTACTTAAAATTCGACGGAAAACAGGAACCGTAAAATTTCCAACAGCGGGTACAGTTTTCTACTCGTTTTTCCAATAAACGGAGAAAGTCAAATTTCGAAATTCTGAAGACACAGGAACGCTCTCATAAATAAATAAAGACTAAGGGACAAAAGTCTGTGCATTTCCAGCACACGAGCACAAGACAGACTCCATCTCAGCAGAAATGTTGTTATTACGACGATACTCACAAAAACACTTAACCAAAAACCCTAAATTTCTTAGCCATTACTTATATTCCTCACACAAAAGGTACGGTGGAATTACGGGTCTTACAGCATCCATAGCATGGTAACTGATGAGTGAATTAGTTGCATCCTCCAAAGTATATTTTTTTGCAGTATCCAAAGTAGTTTGTTGGCATTGATAATTGTCCCGCAGTAATGTGGTTAAAGTCACTAATTATCCGCTGTAATTGCTAATTCCAGCCCATGAAGGGATCAAATTAGGGTAAATGTGGTTGCAATTAGAGAAATTAGATTATCAGAAGATAAATTAAAAAAATCATCAAATCCATGAGAATTGTCGACTTGTTAACGATAGCTAATAGATAACCATTAAAAAACACAATCAACCTAAAAGCAATCATAAAAATGAATAGTCACACAATCTACTAAAAACTAGTATGAATACATCAATTGAAACAAGTATACCATGAAAGATGAACTTACTTTCAACAAATTGGAGTTAAGCTTTCAACAAAACTGTTGGCAAGATGCCAAAATGACCAATCGTCAGTTTCAATTCTTCCAGCATCAATGCTTCCATCATCAATAATAGTTTTGAGCACGTTAACTTCTGTTCGCTCCACTCTATGATCTCTCCAACTATAGATAATTAGCTGCCTTTCTTCACTACCATACAATATCAGAGTATCACCATCCTTAGAAAGAAATAACGGCACGAAGTAAAGATAATACTTCCGTGTACTGCTACTAAAGTCACAGTCTAATTGAAGATCGTGATAACTAATTTTAAGAAATTGAGTCCAAGACTCTTTAATCCCAAATTTCTTCATCTGCCATATAATAAAATCAGTTTCCTTATAAGAATAAGAAAAACAAAAGCAGTCCTCCAACACACCAACAGTTGGCTTTGCAGGCGGCACCTCATCAAAACCCTGAGGCAACATATACATATTGTATGTCTCAGTAGCCAAATCAAGCGAAACAATAACAAACTGCTCAACAGTAAGATCATCAGGTTGATGATAACGAATGTATGGGACATCGTCCGTGCGAATAGCCAACCAGTTAAGAGTGCCGTTAAAAAACACACCATCATCCGCAAACGGTTCATAACTACTAAAATTAAAAGGAATAACTGGGAAACCTTGAATATTTCTCCAAACATTTTCATTAAAACTAAAAACTCTCACATCGCTTGTCAATTGATTATTAGGAATGTGTCGTGACGCAACCACTTTAAAATTTCCGGTGGAATTATCACAACCAAAATTAAAACCGAAACCACCATTATCAATAAAACACCCAATTTTTTTAGAAATTGCTCTAGTGGCTGGGTTCCATAAACGGAACCAGTACTCGACCTCTTCGCATTCAGCCGTGGAAGTGACTAAATCTTCACCAAATAAACAGATCAATCCATTACATGAACCAGCTAAACGAGCACAATCTTTTTCTTGCACAAGATAATGATGATCAGCGACAAGTGTAAACGAATGATTATCGAGAAATGAACTTATAGAGTATGGAATGATACTGTAATCATAATCATTTACTTCGTCATTGCCGTATGGAGTTTCTCGAATGATAGTTTTGATGTGTTGGGTGATTAGTGTGAAGTGTGGATTATGTGATTTTGATTTCTTTTGGTGGAATTTCACAAAATTGGGATCGGAAATGAGAGTGTTCCAGGAATTACTTACGCACTTGAATCGAAGAAGAGATTTCACAGGAAGCAACGATAGGAATTCGGTGAAGAGATCGTCGGGGACCAACGCCCACGACGGAGCCGTCGGCGGAGACATGGCTGAGTGTGTGTGAATCACAGGAGAAGAGATTTTATAATTTTTTTTTTGTGTTACAAAGTAAAAGAGAGAAAGAAATAAGAAAAATTAGATAATTGCTCAATCTATATTTTACCCTCTTTAATTTGAGGAAGGGTTTTTTTTTAAGACAATTGGAGGAAGGGTAGCCGGTAGGTAGAGCTGTCAAAACGGGCGGCCCGGCCCGTTTCGGGCCGGCCCATTCGGGCTTCGGGCTTCGTCGGGCCGGGCTTAAAAAGCCCGGATAAAAAACGGGCCGCATAAGCAAGGCCTGAGCCCGGCCCGGTACGGGCTCTCGGGCTTTCGGGCCGGCCCGGTTTTAAAAAAAAAACATTTTTAGAGCAATAGTTGAAGGGTAATGAAAAAAGAAAAAATTTAAATGCCCAATAAATTTGACAAAAAGATCACTAACATTAACTAATTACAAATAGGTTGAAATTTGTTAGAATTAGTGTAAAGTTATTTAAGCTAGTTACAGTTTACGAGTAATTACGTAGAAAAATAATTCACGACCGTGGTTTTATATTTTTAGCTTATTTATTTATTTTAATGACACGATAAGTTATTTTTACTTTTAGCTTATTTTCATTTTTTTATGTATATAATTTGCGTTACTAGTGCATGTATATAATTTGCGTTACTAGTCCATATTTATTCTCTTAAATGCGTGTTTGATGGAATTGGAAGGTGTGTGTGACGTGTGTGTTGTGTTAATGCCGTGTTGTTAACTTATTATGTTTGTGTGGACTTTTAGATTGGTGACCCAATGATAAGTGCCAAAAAACAGTGATTTTACATATATATTTTAAGCACTTATTGACTTGTTTTATAAAGTTATTTAAAGTAAAAATCCCAATTATTTGTAAATATAATGCATTACTAGTAAATTAGTATTTTAGCTATTTTTATCAATTTCACTTCATTTTTGTAGGTTTTTATGAAATTAATGATAAGTGTCATTTTTACTTAGATTTAGATTTAAGACACTTATTAATTTAATCTTATTATGTAAATATATTGATATATCTCCTAGTTTATAATAGATAATATATATATCATTTTATTAGTTATATTTATTATTATTGCTTTTATATAAATTTATATATTACAGGTTTTAAAAGAAAACAAAAGCAAGTGAATTAGAAACAAAACAAAGAAACAGGGCGGTGCTTTAAAATGAGAAAACCTTATGGTGAAGAAAACTCTCAGAGGATAGAAAATTATATAAGGAGGAGTGCTTTTGGAAAACAGAATTCAGATTCTCACAACGCAAGAAAAAAGAACAGAACAAAGAAAGCCTGCAAACGCAGGAGAGAGTGCGAGACGAGAGGAAGATCAGAACGGAGCAAGATAAGGGTGGATGCACCAACTGTTCGAGACATCGACGGCGGTGATGTTATTTCATCTCTTTTCTTCTCACTTGTGTACAGCTACCATGATAATGATAATGAGTAGCTAAAGACACTTTGTTGGGGTTAGATTTAATTAATTTTATTAGTATGTATTTGTTTTGATCATGGTATTATATATGATTTTAGATTATTTATCAATTTTGATGTTGTTCTTGAATTGCATGTTTTAATTTTAGGATTTGAAATGTATAGACATATACCCTTTTGAATCCAAGAACTAGAACAATTATCTATTAAACTCTAAACTCTAGACATAGATTTAGATTTAATATTCACTCAGATTATCAAAACTTAATGCTATTGTGTTGGTTAAATTGTCCGAGACATCGGAGTTTAAGCAATACATTATAGCCGTTGTATTGATTGATCGCTCGAGACATCGAGGGTTATTAGGTATAACGGGATTCTCGTCGTACTCTGGACACAGATACGTCTGTGAGTGATAAGTGATAAAATTGATTAATAGCTAAAACCTATATAGTTAGGAGAATACATACGAATAAGTTAATAAAGTCTAATCACAGCAATTCGATCTCTCTTGTTAATTACCTTTTTATTCACCGTTGTTATATTTTCATAAATTTTCATAAACAAAATCCCAAAAACCCTTTACTTAAAACAATATTAATTGTTGAACGACATCGATATCGCATCAGTCCCTGTGGAGACGATAATTTAAATACTTACTTTTGTACTTTAACAAAATGGCGCCGTTGCCGGGGACTGGCGTTTAGATATTGGAGCATCGCAACAATTTATATTCTTTTAAGTATTTGTATATTTGTTTATATTGTATAGTTTTTGCCTGCACTAATCCTTCTTTGCTAGACAAAGAAGCATTTTTCTTGTTAGGTTAATCCTTTTTCAGGTTACCCATCATAAACAAAACCATGACTGGTCGTGGTAATAACAACTTCTATACTCCGGATGAGTATGAATCATATCAACAGTTTCATAGGACTCCAACACATGAAGAGATTTTGATGCCATTGACTCAAAAATTGGAAGAACTTTCAAAACAAATTTCTAAACTGATTAGTCTACAGGAAGAGTCAATTAAAGCTAAACAAGTTGCATACTGTGAGCTTTGCAATGGAGACCATCCCACTGGTCATTGTCCTCCGTTGACTGAAGTGCAGCTTTCCCATATAATCAAGGTTTCTAATTGTGAGCTTTGCGATGGAGATCATCCCACTGGCCATTGTCCTCCGATGACTGATGTGCAGTTTGCCCAGATGATCAAGCAAATGGCTAATAAGCAAAGCATGGAAGTTCAAACCAACACTCAAACCACTCATGAGAAAGATAATATTCTAAAAAAGAATGAGGAATGTGGAGAGAGTGTGGAAGAAGTTGTTGAAAAAGGTGAGGAAGAAAGAATAATTGAAAGAGGTGGTGTAGTGAAAAAAGTTAAAGAAATGGACACACCACATGAAGTTGAACTTCCTCAAGAAATTCCATGTATTGAAAAGGTTAACACTGTTGATAGTGAAAAAGTGGTGATGGATACAAAGGAAAATGAAGGATTATTTAGCAAGAAAATATCATGTGAGCTAAAGAAGGAGATGGAGAACAAGGTGGAAATTGATCGGATCATAGATGAAATTTGTGTCTTGTTCAATAAGAAACAATTAAGGAGGACATGGACTCCACATCATCTCTACTTCAAATTCATGGAGTTTCTTCCAAACAAATTGAAGACTACGGATGATGTGCTTTCCGTTTCATTTTGGCCCCCCTAACGAATCAGGCGTCGAGCTACCGACGTTAACCAAGCGCTTGTTGGGAGGCAACCCAATCTTCTATCTCTACTATTTTAATTTTTGCAATTTATAATTTTAGTACATTTAAGCATGTTTTGAAAGGTTTTAAATGAGCCAAAAATTTAACCATTCCATATCATGAGAAAATTCTGCATTTTTTGTTAGTTTAGTATACTTGGGTTATTTTCACATGTTGTTAAATTATTTCACTCAACCAATACTCCCAGTAATGCAATCTTTCTGTTTTTCAACCGTTGTGAATCCTAAAATCTCTCTTCACTTTTCCATCTTTCAAATCACTATAGCACACCAATTAATCACTTAATGTCTTTGGCATTCAAGTTTCAAATTTGAAAAGGGTCAAGTCTTCCTCATTCATCTTTATGCTTTTGAATCAAGAATTAGAGGTATGAAATTTCTGTCCAAAATCCCTTTCATAATTTTGAGTTTACATGCTCTCCTTTTCTGTTTATCATGATTCATTTGTGCAAATTTCTTTGTTGAGTAGAAAATGATTGATGTTTAAGGCATTGACTTTGAATTAGGGGTTTATGAGACACATTCACTTTATTCAAATAGGCATGACAGTGGATTGATACATTTGAATAACTAAGGGTTGTAGAGTAGTGTGGACTTGATCTCTATGTGGATTAGAATTTTATGGACTTAATGTGCTTATATTAGAAACATTTCTGTTGAAGCTTCAGGACTGTTGTATGGCTATTGCTGTCATAAAATCTGGTTATTGTTCCTATAATTGTTAACATGTGGCTGTTTTGAAGCTTAAAAATGCCCATCATTCTTGTTGATAATTTATGAGTTTCATTGAGAGTGTGTTTACCTAGTCTTTATTCTTTAATCATTAGTTGGAACTCATGTGAGTGCATGTGTCTTTTGTTTTCCTCTTTTGCACTAAATGGTTAATATTTCAAAGACATCATTATTAAGCAACTCTAGTATGCATCAGGTGTTTCTTTCCCATTTTCTTATTGAATTTTCATGATAAGAATCTCACTAGTCACATAAATTTTAACTTTTGAAATTGCTAACTGTGAATAGTTAGAATTGTGACTTGATTTTTACATATTGATCTATGGTTAGAACCTTGTGAGTTTAAAATTGAGTATGGGGGAAACATTGACAATGACAAATTTGAAGTGTTAACTTGATTGGCTTTGTGATTTGGACTTTGTGGTCTTGGTGATTACAAAATCAGGGGCTGTTATCTTGAAATAAAATTTTGATTGTGTGATTTTGCATGAACTTGCCTTTGTTGATTGTGAAATTGTGGACTTATGTTAGGGGCTATTCTAACTAAGTGCAAGTGGTGATTCAATTATTTTAGCATGTGATATCTTGAATCTTAAATTGTTTGTTTGGGGGTATGTCTTGAATTGTCAAACTTGAGCTGTCATTAGAATTAGTGTGACTATTGAGTTTAATTGTTTGTTTGTGTTGAACATCATGCTTATAAATTCAAAAGACAGAACTTGTGAAATCTAGTGTTCATTACTTGTTGTCTTTTCATTTGGTTATGATCATCACTTATTAAGATTTCATGACAATACCTTCATTATATTTGTCAAAACTTAAAAAAAAAATTTAATTGATGGATGGTATTCATGTGACTGATTATAAGAATTGTTGTGTTAACATAAATTTGAGTCCCTCTTCCAGATATTACAGAGTGCTTTTTGATGAGGCCATTTGGTGCACAAGTGACATGGCCCGTGGAAAGGCCATTTTACCCGGAGGAGGTGAGACAACCTGATATTGGTAGCAGTGGAGCTGTTGGAGATGGAAACCAGGACATGGATCAAAAAAAAAGTGAAGAACAGTCAGACAACTGACAAGAGAAAGATGGACTAAAAAGCTCTCCAAAACTCTGTGAACTTTATTTTAAATAGCTTTCGGTCAAATTTATGCTTTATCAAATTTATGCTTTATCTTGAACATCTTAATATATATTTCTCTTGTGGTCTGAACATGATGGTTGATTGAAAAAAAAAATGGTTCAAATTTTTGAATACCATGTGCAGATGATGAGAAAAGTGTAGGTTTGTAATTAATCATTGAACTAGCATGATAAAAATGTTTTGTGAAGCTTTGTGTCAATATTGGATTAGTTCTTGAAACATGCTTAGGAATAAAACATGTTCTTAAATTGTGTTGTTTGTCCTAAGATGATTCTCATTATTTTTGTCAAACATGATATAATTTGTGTTATCCAACCTAGCCGGGTGAGATGTGTGAACTTTCAATGCTTTTATGCTTATAAAAATATGGGAGAGCCGGCAATTGTGTTGTACTCAGTTGATTTTAACTTAATCTTGCTATTGCTGATGTGTTTGAAAGTATGGATATGATCAAGGCCATGTTTCTTTTTGAGTGCAACTACTTGGCCAAATAAAAGCTTCATGTGAGAATGTGTGACCCTTTGTGTCCCCATTTGAGCCTTAAATTTTAAAATTTTGTTTGTTTTGAACCCTTGAACCATAAGAAAGAAAAACAACTACTCTTCCCTTGTCTTAGGATAGGAGAGCAAGTGTATTTCAATAAGGGTATGTTAATATTCAAGTTGGGGAGAAGGAGGTTGTAGAAAAATAAATTGAGAAAAGTAGTTGATGTGGTGATTAAAAGTGAAAAGAACAAAAAAAAATATAAAAAATAAAATAAAAATTGAAAGTAAGTTGACACACAAGTGAAAATAAGAGAAAATGTGTTTGAAAAGAAAATGAAAAGAAAGAAAAAAAGTGTCAAAGCAAAAGAATCACCGCAAGTAGGAAGGGGAAAGTGAAAGAGAGAATGCTTTTTGAAATGTAAATAGTTATGAATTATGCTCTTTTATCCTTAAGGCTTTTTGAATCCAAAGAAAAACAATGAATTTTTGTAGCCAAACCCCATTACAAGCTTAATAAAGTCCTTAGTGATCCATGCTTGATAACATGTCTTGTGATATTGCTTGGATGAATGTTTAAATCGATTTGTTGTACTCACATTGTTCGGATTGAGTTAAACACTTACCCTTGAGTGATGTTGTGAGGATTTTGTGATAACACTTGATTATTTGATTGTTTGACAAGAATGATGAGAATTTTGCTTAGGCATAGCAATCCCTTCATGATCATGCTTTGTTTCTTTGCATATTTTGAGAAGTGATCCTTGATTGAAACTTACTTTGCTCATGTCTAGAGAAGAAATAATTTTGAACAAGTGATTGATTACAAACCCACTCTTGAGATTGGTATCTTTTGAGCTTGTCTATATTTTGAATCTACTTTTGTTTGAGGACAAACAAAGTCCTAAGTTGGGGAGAGTTGATAAGTGCCAAAAAACAGTGATTTTACATATATATTTTAAGCACTTATTGACTTGTTTTATAAAGTTATTTAAAGTAAAAATCCCAATTATTTGTAAATATAATGCATTACTAGTAAATTAGTATTTTAGCTATTTTTATCAATTTCACTTCATTTTTGTAGGTTTTTATGAAATTAATGATAAGTGTCATTTTTACTTAGATTTAGATTTAAGACACTTATTAATTTAATCTTATTATGTAAATATATTGATATATCTCCTAGTTTATAATAGATAATATATATATCATTTTATTAGTTATATTTATTATTATTGCTTTTATATAAATTTATATATTACAGGTTTTAAAAGAAAACAAAAGCAAGTGAATTAGAAACAAAACAAAGAAACAGGGCGGTGCTTTAAAATGAGAAAACCTTATGGTGAAGAAAACTCTCAGAGGATAGAAAATTATATAAGGAGGAGTGCTTTTGGAAAACAGAATTCAGATTCTCACAACGCAAGAAAAAAGAACAGAACAAAGAAAGCCTGCAAACGCAGGAGAGAGTGCGAGACGAGAGGAAGATCAGAACGGAGCAAGATAAGGGTGGATGCACCAACTGTTCGAGACATCGACGGCGGTGATGTTATTTCATCTCTTTTCTTCTCACTTGTGTACAGCTACCATGATAATGATAATGAGTAGCTAAAGACACTTTGTTGGGGTTAGATTTAATTAATTTTATTAGTATGTATTTGTTTTGATCATGGTATTATATATGATTTTAGATTATTTATCAATTTTGATGTTGTTCTTGAATTGCATGTTTTAATTTTAGGATTTGAAATGTATAGACATATACCCTTTTGAATCCAAGAACTAGAACAATTATCTATTAAACTCTAAACTCTAGACATAGATTTAGATTTAATATTCACTCAGATTATCAAAACTTAATGCTATTGTGTTGGTTAAATTGTCCGAGACATCGGAGTTTAAGCAATACATTATAGCCGTTGTATTGATTGATCGCTCGAGACATCGAGGGTTATTAGGTATAACGGGATTCTCGTCGTACTCTGGACACAGATACGTCTGTGAGTGATAAGTGATAAAATTGATTAATAGCTAAAACCTATATAGTTAGGAGAATACATACGAATAAGTTAATAAAGTCTAATCACAGCAATTCGATCTCTCTTGTTAATTACCTTTTTATTCACCGTTGTTATATTTTCATAAATTTTCATAAACAAAATCCCAAAAACCCTTTACTTAAAACAATATTAATTGTTGAACGACATCGATATCGCATCAGTCCCTGTGGAGACGATAATTTAAATACTTACTTTTGTACTTTAACACCCAAGTAAAAATATTATAAACATCCTTCCTTATTTACTCATATTTTTTAATTTTATTTTTTTATTATAATTTAATCGGGCTTGCGGGCGGCCCGCGGCCCATTCGGGCCGGCCCATATTTTTTGCGGGTTTTATCGGGCCGGGCTAAAAAGCCCGGATGCTAATTCGGGCTAGATTTTTAAGGCCCAAGCCCGGGAAAAAATCGGGCTTTCGGGCCGGCCCATTTTGACAGCTCTACCGGTAGGCATGGCAATAAAACCCATACCCGCGGGTATCCGTCCAAATTATACCTGCTTTGACGGGGAAAACTTGAGTTGACTGGGTTTGGGTATGGGTTTGGGTTTTCCCCGATTTCAAAAGACGGGGTTGGGGCGGATAATGGGGACATTAATACCCACCTCGAACCCGTCCCCGAACCCGCCCCGCTTATATTAAAATTAGATTTTACCTCTTTTAAATTAGAAATTCATAAACAATCTCTTAAATTACATTCATATGTTTATTTTTTATCCTTAATTTGAGTATTAAACATTCTATTTTCTCTATTTCTTTTCTTTATTTAAAAAAACATCATTGAAATAAAATAATTTTTGGGCCTTTAACTTCTTTTTTTAAATAAAAAATATTAAAATGAAATCCAAATTTATGTTGAAAGAAGTATAACGGGGATACCCGAACCCCGTCGGAATATCCGATCCCCGTTGGGTTTGGGTTTGGGGTTATACTTTTTACCCCCGCTTGGAATTGAGATGAGTTTGGGGAAAACCCGAATTATATGGGTTTGGGTTTGGGGAAGGCAAAATCCGTCCCCACCCCGCCCGATTGCCATGCCTAGTAGCAGGCGTGTTCCATTTATTCCATTTAATTATGCTTTCCTTTTTCTTCTTCTTTCTATTTACAAAACGATTTACTTTTTTTTTTTTGACTGAATTATTTTTTTCTAAGAGGCAAAAATGAAATATATATATATATATATATATATATATATATATATATATATTTATGTCAATATACATCTATTCTATAACTATATATAATGTGGATTGTAGATTTTGATGTAGACTTTTTGATTTTTCCATTTTATCTTTACCCTCAATAGTTACACAAATAAAAAATTATCAATTTCTCCCTTATATGTATTTATCCTTCTATACTATATCTTTTTTTTGGTACAATCCTTCTATACTATATCTATACCTAATATAAAGAGGATATAAGTTTTTGGTGTAGATTTTTCTTTAAGACAAATTTACCCTTCAATCATAATAAACCGATTTTAATTAATTAAAAATAAAAAGTTTAAACCGCAATATATGGTTACCTATTATTACACCATCAACTTCATTCGGTTTCAAAACAAAAATTCACTACTCCATACAAATGAAATGCACAATTTTAGCCGTGGGATTTAATTGCTTCAAATATATTTGAGAACATACTCCATGCAACCAGGCCCGGCCTGCACACATGTGCAGGGTGTGCGCCGGTGCCGGGCCTCCAAAATTTTTAATTAGGCCTCAATTTAAAATTTTAAAATTTTATAATATTAATTATATATTATTTGTATTCATAAAATATCAGATGTGTGTTAATAGATTAATTTTAAAGCCCTAAAATAATAGTTATATATAGTTAATGTCCATAAAACATCATATGAGAATCAATAGATTGATATCTATTCACAGAAATATTGTTCTAGTACATTTTAATCATAGATTAGGATGTCTCTTTTTGACGTTCTATATATTGATAGTTATTTTTTATGTGTTTCTTACGTATAATTTAAATAGAGAATAATTTTTAATAATTTTGTATTTTTTTATCAGGGCCGACTTTTAATATTTAAACCGGACCTCCAAATAGTCAGGGACGGACCTGCATGCAACTCCTATATTCCTTATCCTTCCTTTTCTCTAATGTCTTCTACTTAACAGGTTTTTTTTTTTGGTTTTATTATTTTTATTTTTTCTTTTCCATAATGATTGATGGTAGTTTTCTTTCAATCCTTTTTTCCTTATGGTTATGGTTTGAAGAAATTTATTGGCCACAATGAATATTTTGGAATTCCAATTTAAAATAATTATAGCCAAAATTAAACACAAATAGTCTGTCATGCATTGATGTTCTTCACATATCATGATAGTTTATATATTTTGGTTTCAACGTTAACTAGATTCAACCATGAATTTGATAAGTTTATTTTGTTTTAATTTCTCTACTTCTTTTTTATGCATTAGACAGTTATGAACCACATGTCATTGTAGAAGCAGAGACACAAAAATGGGAGAGGATCGCACAGGCCCACATGTCATCGATGATGATAAAAACGAGCATTCCATTCGCCTGGTTATTATCTCTTCCATTCTATCGTCTGTGTACTTTCTTTCTGATTTTTCTGTCTTTTTAACTATATATTTTATGATTTTGTCTCCCAATTTCGAATATCTTCCTTTTAGTATGAAATTAGTTGTATTTTTTCTATTTATTTTGCATCATTAAAATTTAATATTGATTGATTTGGTTCAATAAATCTCAGGATAAAGGAATATATTGGCAAGAGGAATTTTCTATTGTTCTATTTTTTCAATTATTTTGTGAGCATTGTGTGGTGTCAATTGAGATGATGAACATCTCTTATATTTTGATACTTCAATGGATGTAATTTGGAAAATGAACTGTTTGTTGTGGCAATGAACATCTCTTATATTTTGATACTTGAAACGAGTAATTTGGAAAGTGACATGTTTATTGTGGCAATAGAAATTTATTAATTGATTAATTCTATATACTGTAAGTTTTTATTAAGGAAGTGCATCAATTAGTATTTAACTAATGAAGGATACCAATTAGTTGCTTCATGATGTGAGTTACAACAATATCATACTCATTGATTAATTTTTGGTTCTCTTGCTTGGATGTTCAAAACAATTTTGATTTATTTATTGAAGGATTGTAGGTTTCATGAAAATAAAGAGGAAAGTAAGAAACAAAGTGGGTGAAAAGGCCATGCAATGATGGAATCGATGGAGGAAAATTTTGTTTGGTAACAAATATTTGAACATGTAATTTGATTGCATACATATAATTGAGAAAAAGTAGAACGAAAAAAGAATTAAATAATGTGTATTTTTAAAATTACATTATAATAGATGATGGTCTTATTCCTTTCCCATGAATGTATATCTCCGAATCTTCTATACTTATCTTAATTGGAGTGTTTGTAGTTGTGGATTTTAATTTAGAATTTATATTGAAGTATAACACCACTTTAAGTATAAGTATATTTTACAAGATTAAAATATAAATTTGCTAAATTTTGAAACGAGTTAGCAAATTAGAACTAGAACAGAGTGTTTGATAACGGCTTTCATTCGTGTTGCATATTCAAGATTTTGTAGAAGATCTTTCATGTTGGCTTGCGGAAGAACATTGAAGCTCATGTTATAGTACCAAGTGTAGGAATGAAAATGTGATTGGGTACTCATTGTGTTTGTGGGCTTGGGAGTAATAGATTACCAAATTCAACAAGTTGATTCTATTGGCTTAGTCTAGGGGAAAGAACCACATGCAATGCATGCCTTTTTCTCGATTGGGAATGAACACAGTTGAACTTCTTTATGATTTATTATTATTTTACTAAGTTAAACTTCTCTATGATTTACATTTTTTTTGTGTGGTAAACTACCAATAAAAAAATAACAACAAAAAAGAAAGAGAGGAAAATAAAGGTTTGCTACTTGCTTTCTTCTTTTAAACTCTATACTTAGTTTCTACAATTAATTTTACTCTTTTTTTTTTGTGACATTATTATTGATAGCAAAAATTGGTTTTCTATTTTTAATTGTTATGGGGGCTTTTTCTTTTGTAGCTTATTTTAAGCCTTAATATGAATTGATGTCCTTAAAATTAGCTTTTATTTAAATGGAAACTAAAATTACACAAGAACTAATTTAAATAAAAACTAAATTTATTCGAGACTATTGTTTACAATTTATATACTTTCGCAGAATGGAAAAAAGCGGATAGATGCGCACATAATATTTTGTTTTTATTTTCTGTTATGATAACATGTATATCTCAATTAATAATGTAAGATAGTCCATTTAATAAAATGTCCACATTTTCATTTAATTGAAAGTTTCTATGTGACATAATTTGTTGATTTCTAAAAGACAACTATTCATAAAAATTTTAGAATAATCTTCAATATAAATTAGCATAATAAAAAATACGGATCACACAAACCGGAAGGGTGACCACAAATATTCAACCCATGTCCTCATGTATTCAATCATTATGTATGAGAGTTTCACGTTTTATAATCATCTTCAACATATAAGTGAATAATAGAAAATATGTACCACACAAAAGGGCACGGAACGTGCCCGTTTGTTCCGCTATGAAAAGAGCGGCCTGACGGGCACGAGAGTGCCCGTCATGTCGCTAGTATAAAGAGGAAAAGAGGATACAAAAAATTTTGGTGTGGACTTTTCATAATACCAGCAATACCCTTAACTTTTTTTTTGAACAACAAAAATCTTTTATTAACAAACTCATCATTACATAATGCATTTTATTTTACATAAGTTTGTATAATAGACACAGAGAGGCGCGGAACGCGTTTTGTCTGGCCTCTAGTCAATATATAAAGAGAATACTTCTTTTAGTGTAGATTTTGTCCCTCACTCTGTTTAAATTGAAAATGAAAACATTATTCAATATTTAGTTATTTATGCTCTCAAATACGAAATGCAATATATATTTACTGCTACAAATTTATGTATATAATGCCCCTCTAATCGAAATTCATGACTTTGTCACTGATGTTAGTATAACATAAGTTGAAGGTGTTGGTTATATGTGTCATAACAATATGTGTTGGATGAAAGTGATTTTTGCTATATGGAGTTAATTCTATTTATCCTACCATACCAATATATTTGATTAGGCTTGCGGCTCAACCTTCAAAGGCTCAAGCTAAGCCTGATGCTTACACCGAGACTTAGGCGGATGCACAACCACTTTGAAGAATTTTTAGAGAAGTTTTGAGTTTTTTAGAAACAGTTGAAATGAGGGGAAAGATGGTAGGGATTGTGTTATATAGGGATGTTGTTCATTGTTTAAAATGTGTGAATTGAGTAGTTTTTTAAAACAAGATTGTTGTTTCATCTAGGGACGGTGCAAATGTTGGGATTGGGTTAAAAAAAGCTGCCCCTCGCTACTTAACATGTTGGGGTTGGGGGACGCGACGTTTCTTTATGCATACATGTAATCGAACAATTGATCTCTCTTTTAGATTTTCCTTTCACCTTCTATCTTGTATAATATCTTCACCATCTTATTTTTTTCTCCTCTGTGAAGTATCCGAAGCAATTTTGGACAATTTCTTCCACTTATTAGTTTTACTAAAGTTTAAGGGTGCATTTGATTCGCAAAACAACAAATACTAGACATAACAGTATAGAACAGAACTGTACAGAACAAGATATCACAGGAAAGGATAAAAATATATCAGAAATAGATATGACAATAATATTTATTATATTTGAAAATAAAATGAGTATTTTCATATTTTTAAAACTTGTACTATGGGCAAAAAGTTGTCATGTGGTTCAGTGAGAGACAAAAAATCTAGTTTTTGTTATGTCTCTTGCTACTTATACATGTAATCAGCGTATGATGAGGATTAGTCCTTTATGCATACATATAATCAAACACAGAACAATTGATCTCTCTTTTATATTTCCCTTTCACCTTCTATCTTGTATAATATCTTCACCATCTTATTTTTTTCCTCCTCCTCCATGAAACATCTGAAGTGATTTTGGACAATTCCTTCCACTTATTAGTTTACTAAAGTTTAAAGGTAAATGAAACCAATGTGTTTGAAGAAATAAAATAATGCTGGTTTTTCCTTTTGTAATCTTATATAGGTCTACGGATATAACAAATCTGTTGAACTCTATAGCTTTTTTCATGCATTCTTATTTAAGACAATTTTATTAACAGGAGCACAAAGCTATATCCCAACCAAAGCTATAGCTAATCACAAACAACACAATCAGCAACACAACTTTATGCACCAGAGAAAACATATACAAACACAGCAAGGATACAAATATGTCAACACAAAATAGAAAACCATTGGAAGCCCTGTTAAGTGCAATTTAAGTGCAATAAAGACTCCTTGATAAATTAATCTCAATTGCTACATCATAATAAGATACAACGCGCGTTCTTTATAAAATTACCAATAAATCAAATTCTGAAAAAAATTCAATTCCAAAAACCATCTTAAAACCAAGTAAAAAACTTGACTAACAAAGCTTAACATGTTAGTTGTTTTTTTAATTTATGAGGAATACCAATGATCCAATACACAATGCAAACCTTGCCTTTGAAATGCATTTAAGCCAAACCTACACAAAAGAAAATTTTGCCACTTAGTACAACTTTCAACCATTAAAAAACACAATCAACCTAAAAACAACCATAAAAATGAATAGTCACACAATCTACTAAATACCAATATGAATACATCAATTGAAACAAGTAAGTATACCATGAAAAATGAACTTACTTTCAACAAATTGGAGTTAAGCTTTCAACAAAACTGTTGGCAAGATGCCAAAATGACCAATCGTCAGTTTCAATTCTTCCAGCATCAATGCTTCCATCATCAATAATAGTTTTGTGCACGTTAACTTCTGTTCGCTCCACTCTATGATCTCTCCAATTATAGATAATTAGCTGCATTTCATCTCTACCATATAATATCAGAGTATCACCATCCTTAGAAAGAAATAAGGGCACGAAATAAAGCAAATACTTGCTACTAAAGTCACAGTCTAATGGAAGATCGTGATAACTAATTTTAAGAAATTGAATCCAAGACTCTTCAATCCCAAATTTCTTCATCTGCCATATAATAAAATCGGTTTCCTTATAACAATAAGAAAAACAAAAGCAGTCCTCCAATACACCAACAGTTGGCTTTGCAGGCGGCACCTCATCAAAACCCTGAGGCAAACTATACATATTGTATGTCTCAGTACCCAAATCAAGCGAAATAATAACAAACTGCTCGACAGTAAAATCCTCAGGTTTATGATAATGAATGTATGGGACGTCCTTGCGAATAGCCAACCAATTAAGAGTACCGTTAAAAAACACAGCATCATACTCAAAGTTTTCATGACGACTCAAATCAAAAGGAATAACTGGGAAACCTTGAATATTTTTCCAAACATTTTCTTTAAAACTAAAAACTCTCACATCGCTTGTCAATTGATCATCAGGAATGTGTCATGACGCAACCAATTTAAAATTTCCGGTGGAATTATCACAACCAAAATTAAAACCAAAACCACGATTATCAATAAAACAACGAGTTTTTTCAGAAATTGCTCTAGTGGCTGGGTTCCATAAACGGAACCAGTACTCGACAGCCGTGGAAGTGACTAAATCTTCACCAATTAAACAGATCAATCCATTACATGAACCAGCTAAACGAGCACAATCTTTTTCTTGCACAAGATAATGATGATCAGCGACAAGTGTAAACGAATGATTATCGAGAAATGAACTTATAGAGTATGGAATGATACTGTAATCATAGTCATTTAATTCGTGATGTCCGTATGGAGTTTCTCGAATGATAGTTTTGATGTGTTTGGTGATTAGTGTGAAGTGTGGATTATGTGATTTTGATTTCTTGTGATGGAATTTCACAAAATTGGGATCGGAAATGAGATTGTTCCAGGAATTACTTACACATTTGAATCGAAGAAGAGATTTCACAGGAAGCAATGACAGGAATTCGGTGAAGAGATCGTCGGGGACCAACGCCCACGACGGAGCCGTCGCCGGAGACATGGCTGAGAACAGATTTTATAAAGAGTAATGCTAAATGGTACAAGGATGAAAACAAGAAATACAAGAAATGCTGATCTGTACTATTGTAATTGGTGGGTTAAATTAATTAATTCCTATTTTTAAGGAAATCATGGTGGGTGTGGTTGTTAAAGTTTTAATTTACAACTTTGCTTATTTCTCAACTGCCTGCCACATCATTCTCACATTTTTTGAGTTGAGTATCTCGTATCAACCAGCATTTTCCTTTTATAAGAGTAATGCTAAATGGTACGAAGGATGAAAACAAGAAATGCTGATCTGTACTATTGTAATTGGTCGGTTAAATTAATTAATTCCTATTTTTAAGGAAATCATGGTGGGTGTGGTTGTTAAAGTTTTAATTTACAACTTTGCTTATTTCTCAACTGTCTGCCACATCATTCTCACATTTCTTGAGTTGAGTATCTCGTACCAACCAGCATTTTCCTTTTATAAGAGTAATGCTAAATGGTACGAAGGATGAAAACAAGAAATACAAGAAATGCTGATCTGTACTATTGTAATTGGTCAGTTAAATTAATTAATTCCTATTTTTAAGGAAATCATGGTGGGTGTGGTTGTTAAAGTTTTAATTTACATTATGGCTCAATCTCTATTTTACCCTCGTTAATAATTTGAGGAAGGGTAGCATTAGCACAGATCAATTGATACCAATTGCCAAATTAAACTTTGACACTAAATTCCAACCCTTAATTTTGTCTGATCCAACGATTATTGATTCTCTTTTTGCGTTTCACAAATTAAACTATCGCTCCTCTGAGATAAATCAATTGTTTGGTTTTATGTTTCATCTCTATTAAGAGATCTCCATCTGACCATTATATTTGGATTAAAGGAAATCAATTGAAAATCGATTGACGAAAGAGTATGAAGATCTCGTTCAACCACAAAATATAATGACGGTGGTAAAAAAAAACTAGAAATAAAAATTATATCACATATAAAAATATAAAAGCTCAACAATTATTATTTAAACTCTTAAAACTTTTTATTCCTATTACATCAACATATTTGAGATTATATCTGTAATTTCAGCAATGTTTTTAACAACACTAGCATTTTTTGGAAGCGAAGAAGTATCTTTGATGGGAATGTTATCATCCGAAAGGCAGTCATCAGCAAAATCTATTACAGCAGCCGCATGTAGATTCACACTAATGTAATCAGGATTTTCCAAATCTTGTTGAGCTCTCTTAACAAAACCAAGAGCTCCTTCTTCATCTCCAAAATATTGCAAACAAATCTTATAATGATTTTGTTTCTTTAGATCGCTACCACTCTGTGTAATTAGTTTTGTGATTAGAGTGATTGTATTGGATACATTGGTACGAAGTACGCCAAGGGTGTATGATTCAAGATCACCAAGGTCTTTTCCAGGACCACCAGGTCTTGATTTGAGAAAAGTGAAGCAAAAAGAAGGGTCTTGTGCCTGCTTGCAAATAGCTTGCACATCAACAATATTAGTCCTCGCATATGAGGATGCAACATATAAAAGAAACACAATAGTTAGGAATGAGAAGCGAAACATTTTTTTTTTCTTTCTCAAGTTCTCCTATTGAATATATATTTCCTTTATTTCACTCTATAACGTCTTTATATAGATTTTACCAACCGAAATCAATACCAAAATATATTGTCAAAGCCCATAGTCAAAACCCAAATATAATTTGATTTTGTATTTAATTTGATTATGTATTTATATATGAACAATTTTAATTCGACTATTACTGCAAGGTTTTTCATATTGTTTTGTGATTTTCTTATTTTTTTTCCATATATATAATTTTTGAGAAAATTGTTGTTTCCATATATATATATATATATATATATATATATATATATATATATATATATATATATATATATATATGAAATCACCTCATTTGTGTATATTATTATTTGGTTTAATTTTATATCCTTATCAAATTATGATTTTGTTGACTTTTATTTTGCACTTTATTTTTTTAATAATATTTTTAATGTTTTTTTAAAAGCAATATTTTCAACTTTGTTCACATAAAAGGAAAATGTATATATATATATTCCGTGTAAATTAAATAATATTTTTAATGCTTGGATTTTTTTACTACCCTGTGAAGTGTCTGTTTCATCTTCTCACCCAATTAATATGATACTTCATTTTGTTGCTACTTCAGAAAGGATCAAATTGAAACTTAAAATAAATATAAGAGACCAAATAGAAACTTTTAAAACATAAAGGACCAAGTTAAAACCTAAAATAAACATAAGGGACTAAATATTGAATTAAGTCTTATAAGATTAGCTAATGAACATTTTTTTTATACAATATATCTTAGACATATTGATTTGATGTTGTGTTGGTTTTGATTTGTCTCGTAAATAAATATTTTTCTCACAAATTTGTTAGTTTTCTTTATTTAAAATAATATTAGCATTTTTTTTTATAATAAAGTGTCAAAATAAAAATAAAATAACAAAAAATCATCAAAATATAATAGTACAAAAATTAAATTATAAATATAATGGTTACTTCTAGTGACAGTCAAAAGTTGTGGGCAGAAGTATTTTCATTTAAACTACTTTATAGGTTGTACATACAGACAAAACCGTAGCTAAAGGTCAAAAACCTTCACCGACGGCCAATGCACAATGACAGACGGTCGAAAATCCGTTGCTATTCGGCGTACATAATTTACGGAGACTATGGCCGTCGCTCAAAGTCACGCGCGGTCTATACTAACGCTTTTTGACCTTTAGTGACGGATTTTGTCTGTAGGTACAAGTCAAATTTCTTGTAGTGAGACTTTTTTTTACGGTAAAATATAATTTGACTTGTATTTAATTTCGTTTTGTATTTTTTTTCTTTTAGGAAAATAGAATAAATTAATGCTACTATTATACTACGTACTTTTTTCTTGGCAAATTATATAAGGATTAATTTAATATTTGATCTCTTATATTTATTTTAGCTTTCAACAATTGGTTTCTTATGTTTTGAAAGTTTCAATTTGGTCTCTTATGTTTATTTTTGGTTTCAATTTGGTTATTTCTGTCAGTTTTGTCACATGTGGCAGACGGATTGCATACGTAGAAACCTTAACATTTGGACACGTGTTCAAATTAAATGGTGTTAATGACAAATTATACTACACACTTCTTTTATTGTTTTTGCGATTTTGTTTCTACATATTAAATCACCTCAATTGAAATTTTGCATGTTTGACTTCTCTGTCAAATTAAAAGATTAATATACAGCTCTTCCCAATATGTTTGACTTTTGGGATATGATCAATTGACATTAAATGTCAAATTAAATTTTGATATACTAAATCTCAACCTTTAATTCTCTATGATAAAACAATCATTAATTATTTGCTTTCATTTTTACAAGAGTTATTGTATTGGACACATTAACGAGTACCCTCGATATTCTTTAATAAACTTAAATGGGATTAAATGTTTGTAAGAGTTTGTGCATTCAATACAAAATCAAATTATACTCAGGGTTTTGACCATATTATAACTTCATGTTTTCACAATATTCTCTCTGTTCCTTTTTATAAGAAACAATTTGAAAAAATTACACATACCCAGAAAACACATTATAAGTAGTTCTTTTCATTTAATACTCTTATAAATTTAAACTTATTCCATCTATAATCCTATTTAATTACTCTAAATTCAATTAACTTACTTATTTTAATATTCTCTTTTCTAATAAATAAGAGCATAAGTGAAATTCAACATTTAAAACATTTGAAAATTAGTCAAAGTTTCTTATAAAAAGGAACAAAAAAAATTTCACTTTTGTTTCTTATAAAAAGGAACGGAGCGAGTATTATTTTAGCCCCGTAAAAATATTTTTAGTTTAGATTTGTCCCTTAGAGAAAAAAGTTTCGTCTTAGTGCCTTAAGCCCTTAACTTTATCTGTAAGTTTTTAACATCAAATGTATTATGTGGACTAAAATTGCATGTGGTCCACTATATATCTCAATAAATCATTTAATTTAAGTCATTTGATCTTATTGGAAAAAAATAATTCATTGAATTTTGAATATCCTCTATATCTAACTAACTGTACACTATTATCAACTAATTTTATTTCTCTATTTCTTCATCTTCTTTTCAAACTTCTTTTTCACATTCAACATCATCTTCATAACATCTTCAAACAAAACCCAGATCTGAGAAGGTCTTTTGTTCTTTTTCTTCATCTTCTTTTTCTTATTCTTCATCTTCATCACCATCTTCATAAATTTAACCCAAAAAACCAAAATTTAATTTCAAATTTCAACCCAGAAAATTAAAATCCAAAAAATCCAAATCCAAAAAAACACTTTAAAAAATCTAGAAATTAAAATCCAAAATCAAACTTACTCATGTGAACTAAATCCAACAAATCCAAATCCTAAAAATATTGTTAAAGCACAATGTGATACAATATGATCCAAAAAAAACTTAACGAAATTCAATATTAAAGAATAGTTTGATTTTTGAGTTTTGATTTTAGGGTTACTATTCTCTTGGTTATTATGATTTAGTAATTTCGGTCTCTTATTTGGGAATCTGGTGTTTTTTTTTTTTTTGACTTGTTTGATGAAGTTGATGATGAAGATGAAAAACAAGAGAGAGAATAAAATGAAGAACAAGAGAAATATTTACTCGATGATGATTCACCATCATATTTAATAAACATGCAAACTCCACCATTACATTTTTAACAAAAAAATCAAACAGTTCAAATTAAAACAAATTAACAGAGATGACCATTGTGACTAACAATCATAAAGTTAAGGGACCAAAACTGGTTTTTTTTTCCCCCATAAGGGACCAATGTGAAACCAAGAATATTTTTAAGGGATCAACGAATTAAACCTAAATTTTATTGTTTCTTGTTTTTCTGATAACCTTGCTTAGGTCCACAAGTCCGAAGCTACTTAAACATCAGCCACCATTCAAGAATAAGAAAATATTACAAATAATGCAATGCTGAATGTCAAATATCATTACAATAACAATAATATTCATCACCATTCACCAAAAATGAGGAGTGGTACTAGCAACTGAAGTAACATTAACATTACAACGTTTTTTTTAAGGATAAAATTACAAGACAAACTAAGAAAGACACCATTCAACCACAACCATAAGATGCAAGACTTACCAAGTTACCACTAATTAACATTTAACCATGAAATTAAAATGTAAGAAGAAAGGACAATGATTACTATAAAGCACTGTTATACAAGTAACCATTGTCCCCTTCCCTTTTGTCATCATTCATTTAATCAACATTTTCTTAATTAAGGTTTATGTGGATATTATGTGAAAGAGATTACTTGGCCATCATCACCTTAACAAATTCCTCGTAGTTTATTTGGCCATCACCATCAACATCAGCCTCTCGAATCATCTCATCGACTTCTTCATCGGTGAGCTTTTCACCAAGGTTGGTCATCACATGGCGAAGCTCAGCAGCAGAAATGAACCCATTCTGATCCTTGTCGAAAACCCGAAATGCCTCTTTCAGCTCCTCCTCAGAGTCAGTGTCCTTCATCTTCCTTGCCATGAGGTTTAGAAACTCAGGGAAGTCAATAGTACCATTCCCGTCAGCATCTACTTCATTGATCATGTCCTGAAGCTCTGCCTCAGTTGGGTTCTGCCCCAATGAACGCATAACAGTTCCGAGCTCCTTGGTTGTGATGCAACCTGCACATTCAAACAATTTACTATAATCACAACAGCAACAAATTTATAGCTTCATCAATTTAGTCCCCAATATGGTTAGTTGTTTATACATCCTGCTACTAAGCTTGTGACTTTTTATCTAAGTTAGCTGAAAACTAGTTAGAAGATTATGGTTGGTTATACATCCTGCTACTAAGCCAATGTATAAACAACTTCTCTCATTCAGTCTATTTCTTAGATGATTCTGATTAATCACACACCTTGCTAGTGTATTAGCCAGCACAGATAGCCAATTTGTAACCACACTTTTCTCATTCAGTACAATTATGGTTAGTTTATATTAAAATCCTCTCCAGCATTTGTCTGACCCTACGAGTATATAAGCTACATAAATATAGCCAATGTTTATTCAACATTTTTCATTCAATCAAGTTTTAAAATAATACCATGATAATAGAAAGTTCTTCTGAGTCTAAACAAAGAAAAAAACTCTGCAATAAACTCAGTGTCGTGATGTTGTCAAATAATAGTGCATAATGGCTCTAGAGTATAGTAAAATTTGAAGAAATCACAATTGTTCTGCGATTCACTATTTAGTACAAAGTGTTGTCAAATACAAGCACTATAGCACTGTAGCATAGTGGAATTTGAAGAAATCGCGATTGTTTTGCGATTCACTATTTAATACAAAATGGTGTCAAATACAAGCACTGCAGCATAGTGGAATTTGAACAACCCATTAATTCCTAATCCACGGTTTACAACACTGAATAATCTACATCGTGAAAACCAATATCTTCAACACCTACCATCATGCCATGTTTCTCAAAACAAAGACGCATAAACAAACTCACAAGCCATAGGAAAAATACCTATGAATAATATGAAATTGGATTGGATACACTGCAGTCAAGACCATGCATTTAAGGCATGAGTTATGATTTAAAATACGAGCTTTAATCTGAACTATCTGATCTTGATCCACGAATGCATGGAAGGAAGGATCCAAATAATATTCACAAAAATATCAATATGACTTCGAAAAAGGATTGCATATTTGAATTAACATAATTTTTATCCTTGCTCGTTATTGATTAGAAAAATCAAGCAAAACAAATAAGAAAGAGTATTCGAGTTTCCAACCTATTTAACACTAACAATTCAGATCAAAGGTGTGTCCGGTGTCCGACACATGTAGATTGTCACATACTAACACAACACCAACATATGGTTACATCAATCACTTCTATATTCTTAAATTATTAATTAGTAACTATCAAACTAAAATCGAGATATAACCTAAGAATTATCATAGCACAAATATGCTACAAATTATTCTAATAAATCGCATTTTTTCTTTAGCTTCATATGTTTTTCCTTAAAAATCTTAAAATAAAATAAAAAAAAAAGAGAAAAACGCGTTTCCATTTTTTATTTAATTTTTCATTTCTTTGGAAACATTCGTTCATCTAAATCAACAAAACAACTCAAATCAACGATAAATTAACATAATAACTATATGAAATTCAAAAAAATGAAAAATAATCAAATCAAAACAAAAAACTAGCGAAATTCCTAATCCAAATCGCATCACAAGCTATTCAAAAAACGAAATCACAAATAAAATTTAAATGAATAAATAAACCGATCTACGAAAAAATCACGTTAAAATGAAAGAAAAACGAAAAAAGAGAGAGATTATGACCATCGCCATCCTTATCGAATAAGCTGAAAGCTTCCTTGAACTCAGAGATCTGATCGTCAGTGAGTTGATCTGCCATCGTTCGTTTTACAGAGAGAGAGAAAATAAATCGGTTTTTTGTTTTGAGTTTTTTTTTCTTTCTATGATGATGAAGATGGTGAAAGAGCGCGTGTTTGAATCTTCAACGATTGATTTAGTGAAACGGTGGCGTTTTATATATAAAAAAAATCAGGCTTCGGTGTATTTTTGTTTTTTTTGTAATTTCGTGTAACTGCACAACACGGTCTCCACACACCTTTACTAATTTTCTCTTTTTAAAAGAAAAAACAACTATTTTAGTCAAAAAAGAAAAAACAACTATATTGTCAAAAAACAGAAAGAAAACAATTATATTTATTTATTTAAATTGATAATTAAAATAAATATATATTCAAATTTGGTAAAAATTAAAAGGATGAATATGTAAGCAAGTTCACAACACCTGAGTTTATAGTATAAAATAGTATAATATCTAAAAATGTAACAAAGCCCATATGATAAAATTTAAATGACTGAAATAGCGGTGACTCATTGTCTATTGTTTTTTTTCTCCATGATAATAAAAAAAACAAGTGAATTAAAACGAGTAAAACAACTACTTATATTGTAAAAAAAAATAAAAAATATTTATTTATTTAAATTGTTAATTAAAATAATTATATATCCAAATTTGGTAAAAATAAAAAGGATGAATATGTAAGCAAGTTCACAATACCCGAGTTTATAGCATAAAATAGTATAATATCTAGAATTGTAACAAAGCCTGTATGATAAAATTTAAATGCCTGAAATGTGGTGACTCATTTTTCTATTGTTTTTTTTTCACGATGATAAAAAAATGAGTGCATTAATTTTTCTGAGTTTAGTTTAGTTGATAGAGAAATCACATTATATATACAAAGGTCATGTTCCTACCTGAGACACCACACTTATTTCATTTCGATCATCAAATGCGTAACTAACTGTCACATTAGTCCTTAAATGTATTAAAATCACAAACAGATCGACAACTATTTTTTTATTAGTTATTTTGATCATTAAATATAGTTTTAGATAGTAAATTTAATTATTGAATGTGTCATTTATTGATCTATTTAGTCCATAAAATTACTATCAAACGAGATATTATGAATCATAAATAAAGACAATTCTCATCTTACGAATTGTTTTTATACGTTGAATCATACTCAACTCAAATTCTAAGATGAACTTAATGTTTAGAATATAAAAGAGATATTTATATATCTTGAGAAGTCTCTATAGAATAAAGTGGATTTTGTTGTCTTGAAAAATCAACTACTAGATTATCTTAATTTAATTTAACACCATAATATTTTTTTTCATAAAAAGCCTTTTAATTTAATACTCTGCCCTTAGCGTGAGGTGATATATACTCCATCCGTTCCTTTTTATTTGTCATTTGGGAATCGTGCGCACTATTCATATAATCTACTTTGATCGTAATTTTCTACTAATATATAAAAATAAATATTAGTATATAAGATGTTGTTCAATTTGTCTCGACGAGTATTTTTAAAATATAAATTTTCAGAATTTTTTAAAAAAGATAATTAAAGATATTAGCGATCAAAGTTGTATATTGCAGAAATATAAAATGACAAATAAAAAGGAACATAATAAGTAATGTAATTTGATCCGATCTTAATGTATATAATAAAATCATCAAAAAGTTATCAACGATTTAAATCATCTTTATATCAATTAAGTTATTGAACTCAAATAGTTAAAAATATTTAAGACAAATTATTTAGACAAACATGAATTCAATTTTGAAAACAAATATTTTATTAAACTTTATTTATTTCACTACCTACCTTACAGCTAAACTCTAATTAATTTTAAACTTTATTTCCTAAATATCAAAGGGTTAGAAAAAATAGCATCTCCTTATCTTATGTCTTCGGACCAAACATAATCAGTGGCGTCTGCAGGAATCTGGAGCAGGGGGTTCAGACTATTTTACTTTAAGAAAAATTTTGCTTCAAAATATTTTTTATATTCTATTTAGCAATTGTTTTTCTAAATGGGAAAATTTTATTGAAAACGGCTTAAAATTAATAAATAGTTTAAAAAAAAAAAGAAAATATTTAAAAAAAGATTATCCTAAGGTTAAATATATATTTTTTTCGAACTGTTTTTAATTAAATATATATATTTTTATAATTTTAAATACTATATAAAATAATAATAAATAAAATTAGATAATATTTATAATTTCAAACAACATAAAACATCATAAGTCAATACATAAAAACTAGACTCGATAAGAATTGGTTCGATTAGAAATTAGACTTGAGTTTGAGATAAACTCTTTTTTCAGCTCAAGTTCGACTCGTTTATAGTTTGCGAGCAGTTCGGTTCAGCTCATTAGGTTCAATTCATTTTCAACTTGAAACTAAAATCAAGAATTCGATATGAATTTTTTTTTCATTATATTTATTCTCCATTTTAAATTATATAAATTTTAAATTATTTTTGAAGTGTTATTTAAAAATATATTTTTAAGTGTTATATATATAATCAAGTCACATGAACCAAACAAGTCGAACTATATATAGCTCAAGTTCAGTTCATTTAATTAACGAACTTAATATTTAGCTTAAGCTCAACTCATTTGGTTCATGTACCAAGTTCAAAACAAAACAAGCCGAACTATATATAGTTGAAGTTCAACTCGTTTAATTAACGAACTTAATATTTAGCTTAAGTTTGACTCATTTGGTTCTTTAACCAAGTTCAAAACCAAACAAGTCGAACTATATATAGCTCAAGTTCAACTCGTTTAATTAACTAACTTAATATTTAGCTTAAGTTCGACTCATTTGGTTCATGAACCAAGTTCAAAACCAAACAAGCCGAACTATATATAGCTCAAGTTCAGCTCATTTAATTAACGAACTTAATATTTAACTTAAGTTTGACTCATTTAGTTCTTGAACCAAGCAAGTTAAACGAATTAATTGTCAAATCGATCTCAAACTTTATTCGACTTGTTTAGGTTCATTGTCAGCCCTAATAAAGAGAGAATAAAATTTGAAAATAAGTAAGTTAAAATTGTTTTGAGTTTAATTGGGTCAGTGGTGCAATATAAAAAAATGAAGGGATTCAAAATATAAATTATATAGAATTATATGTGTATTTTCTTTAAGTCCAGGGGGTTCAGTTGAACCCCCTCGGCTCTATGTGGCGACGCCACTGAACATAATAACATAAGAAGAAATCCTTTCTACTCTTGCTTATTTTACAAAAAATCCTTTTAGTCTTTATTTCGTATATTTTCACATTTAAATATTACTTTGAGGTAATGTATTGGATTGAGATTTCAATATATTTTAAAATATTTTTTTATGATTTTTTTTATTTTTGAGACAAACATATGATTTTTTTTTAGTCTCACTAAGCTTATATCCAACAAAGTGGCCAAGTGGAAACATGGGACGCGTTACGCGGTTTGGACACGGAAGGTGTGAAGCATAGGGGACCAGTGCACTTTTAAGGATTTTCATGACATTGATTCATTTATTTTTACTAAGATGGAAAGAATGATGACAGAAAGTTTAGACATACATATGATCATGGGGTCACCATCAATGATAATTCAGATCTTATTAGTCATTAGGGAAATATGCACACATTAGCCCACATTTGAAAATTGTCGAGGGGATATCCAATCCAACACATTTTCAACACATTTTTGGTAGTTATTAAATTGATTACGTTCTTACTAAGGTTATCTCAGGGTAACATTGAAGATGAATTTTGGGCAATTATTTTCTAATTTTTTTAGAGAAAGTTAGAGTGACTTTGTTTTTATCTCTTTCTTTTTTTATCTTTTCTCTTATCTTTTTCCTCAGAAAGATATTCATATTTTTATACTTATTCTTTCTTTTTTTGCCTAAAGTCACACAAAGGTAGAGAAGTGAAAGTTAGAGAATTTTTCTCCACGGATTTTCTCCTGTGAAAAATTTATATGAAAAGATTTAGACTTTGGTTGGTAAAAATAACGGATAATTAATAAACTAGTTGAAGATTTATAATTTAGACTATGTACAATGGTCCAATTTTTCAACACCCACCTTTTTCATTTTTTACACTCCACAACATCTTTCCACTCTTCCATCTAATAATTCAACACTCATTCAATTTTACTCACTACAATGGTTTCGTTTAATAAAATTCAACACCCTGTCGCACCACTTTTATTTCATATTCTTATTTTCTTTTACGTTTTTGTTTTTGTGATTATATATTAATAACAATTATCGATTAAAATTAAATTAAAATAATTAAGAGTTAAATAATTTATTTTATATTTTTTCTAATTTAATAATTATTTGAATTTATTTATTTTTTAATTTTATATTCTTAATTAATTCTTTTTCTTCTTGCAAGTAATAAAGACGAGATATAGAGATAGTCATTATTAAATAAAATAAAATTATAAAAAATTTAAAATGCAATACACTAAGCACGCAACGCACCTAAAAATGAAACACACATAACTTAATGGGTCATGCTAAACAGTGCACCCGCAAACATATTCAAAAAAGAAATAAAAAGGCAAAATTAATGCTAGAAAGATCACTTTTTACATCTCCAATATAATAAATACACAAGTTTCAAAAAAATATTTCTATATCATTATGCTTAACTAATGCACCGGGTGCACTGTTTCGTATTTTCCATAGAAAAAATAGAGGAAGAAAGGTCTTTTTTTGTGTCTAAATCAAATGAACCAAGTCCCTATTTATAGACAAAAAAAAATGATGAATTTTGGTGAAAATAAATAAATAAATTTACTATAAAACAATTTACCCCAAATGATTAGGATGAAATAAAAATCTAAAAATCACAATAACATATAAGATGTTGCCAAGTGTAGGAAGGAACTCACTCCCTCCCCCATCCACTTATGCTTTCAACGATTGAAAACATTCAACCCAATTTTATCCACATCATTTTTAACTACCAATTCAACACCATTTAGCCGATTCAAAAAAAAAACTACCAATTCAACATCTCATTGTACACATTCAATAGTTGAATTTTTTTTTAACACTTCCATTACAATAAGCCTTATAACTGATGACTAATAGCTGATAGGCTATAACTGACAGGCCCGGCCTGCACACATGTGCAGGTGTGCGCGGGCATTGGGCCTCCAAATTTTTTAGACATCGGTTTAAAATTTTGAGGTCCTATAATATTAATTATATATTATTTATATTCATAAAATATCAGATGTGTATTAATCGATTAATTTTGAGACCCTAAAATAATAGTTATATATTATTAATGTTCATAAAATATTTAAGACAAAAAAAATGTTAATAAAATATCATATGAGTATCAATAGATTAGTTATCTATACTCATTAATATAGTTCTAATACATTTTAATCTTTACATAAATTTTAATCTTAGATTAGAATGTCTCTTTTTGATGTTATATATAATAATAATTTTTTTTTTATGTGTTTCTTATGTATAATTTAATTAGAGGATATTTTTTAATTGTTTTGCATTTTTTATTAGGATCTATTTTTAATATTTAAACAGGACCTCCAAATAGTGAGAGACTGTATCCCCCTGGGTACACCTATTCCTTGGGCTCCAAGTCCCACACGCCTTTGATTCCAATACATTCTTGATGGGTCAGACCTACTCCAAGAAGGATCCAGATTCAAATTATAAGATTTTTAAATGTGTTATTAATTTTTTGTATTATTGCTTATTTGAATAATAAAATGATATGAGTTATTGTTTATTAAAAAAAATGTGTTTTTAATTCTTATAAACGTCTAGCCTTTTGGGGCTTGAGCCCTCTTCTGCACCAAAACATTACAATGGAGTTTTTTTATTAAGTGCAAATTTGCGCATATTAAAAAGTTTAAAATAGTAAGTATATATTGAACTTGTGCATTTACATTAAATATATAATTTTTAAATAAATAAATAATTGTTGTTTTTCAATAAAAAGTTGGGCTTAATTAGTTCGTTGGTCCTTTAAAGATATTTTTGGTTTCACATTTTTCCCATAAAGAAAAAAAAAATTGTTTGGGTCCCTTAAAGATATATTTGTTTGTCATTTTGGTCAATTCCGTTAGTTTTTAGCAAAAAATGTTAACTTTAGGACCAATATGAAACATATTAAACTAGATAAGGGACCAATATGAAATACGATAAGGGACCAATATAAAATCAAAGTTAACTTTTTTTTTGGCAAAAAATTAACAGAAGGGACCAATGTGACAAACAGATATATTTTTATGGGATTAAAGCGAAACTTAATTTTTTTCTTCTTGGAACCAATGTGAAACAAAAAATATCTTTAAAGTACTATTAAATCAAAAAAGTTAATATTTTTAGCTACTTTAACATGTGCAATATTGCATATGTTATACAAATTGTGAACATTCAAATGTGGTTAGTATTAAAATTTCGCTTTTTTTTGTTGGATATTTTCCGTGATTTGCAGAAATTACTTATGTAAAACAAATATGGAAAGATGAATAAAAATTATGACCAAACAAACACACTTTCCCAACTAATTTGACGTGGAAAAAACCACATGATTTTCTAAACTAAGCAATGAAGAGTATATAATGAAATGCATTATGATCTAAAGTTTTGAACCGTCCAAACTTTTGAAAGAGATTTTCTTTCCATATTTCAATAACTCCATTTTATATTCCACAATTAATAGCTGCCTATATAGCCAACATGAGAGAAAAATATGTATTACTTTGTGAAGAAATTGTGTAGGACTAATCATCTGCACTAGTTTGGAATACGACCCTTTATGTTTTTAAGGAAGAAAATGAAGAATCCAAAGCATAAAAGTGAAGAATAGGGATGTCAATGGATATCCATGGACGCGGATAGTGTGATATCCGTGTCCGCTCCGTCAGACAAATATGATATTCGTACCAGCTCCATATCCGTGCGGATATCCGCTAAGCGGGTAATTCACAGATATTGAAGTATCCGCGGATATTAACAGATATCCATGGATGATATTTTTTTATTAAAAAAAAGAACTAATTATTGAAAAAAAAATTAGTTTTTCTTAAAGTCAAAACATTAACACATAATATTCATAAATTTTGCTCTCTTTTTTTGTCAATTGTAAGAAGTTGAAAAGTTTTTTTCTCAAATATTAAAATAGAAAGATAAAATATAAAAGTACAATTTTTTTATATATATAAAAATACTAGAATTTATATGTAAGTAGATATATTTAAGTAATTTTGCTAATTATTTAGCGGGTATGGATATCCGCGGGCGCAGATAGTATTAAACCCGCATCTGTATCCATTAACTGCGAATAATTAAAATATCCATTTATTTTATTCGTTGATATCCATTAAACTATCCGCTCCATATCCATGGCGGATTTTATCCGCAGATATCCGCAGGTATGAATATTTTTGTCATCCCTAGTGAAGAATACTGTTGGTGTTTCCCTTTTCTAGCTTATGAATGCCGACCCAACAAGAAGTGAGATCAAATCAAATTTTGATAGAAATATTATTTTATCTTAGCTTAATAGCAAGGTTTTAAAAAACGGTCACGGTCGCGTTTTCGCGATTTCGGTCGGTACAGGTGTTACCACACTAATTGCGGTCGTCGAGGTGTGAATTAATCACAATTTGTTCTTTAATATAAAAAACGGTAATAACGGTAATGGTATCGGCACTTGCCAAAACTGTTTTGTCGCAGCCGTTTTCACGGTCGCAGACCTTTATTTAAAACCTTGTTAATAGTATGTTTGGTTTCAATTTTGAAGCAACCAGAATTGATTCTGGATGTGTAGAATTGATTCTGACTTGTTTGGTTTCTCAAAAGTAGAATTGATTCTGCTTCTGATTCTATAATTGATTTTTACACTCAAATTTTTTGTTAACTCACTTTTGCATGAATATATTCAAACATAAACCGCTTTAATTTAAAATTAATTTTTGTCAGAATCAATTTTACGAATCAATTCTGTCAAAATCAATTCTCGTCACCGCAGAACCAAACATACACTTAAATATAATTTTAATCCTTTTATAGGAGGTGGATAGAAAATCTTGAGATTTACTATTATTAATTGAGAGCATATTTTTGGTTTCAAAAATGACTAAATTCTCACACACAATGATATCGGAAGGGAGCTAAAACCAGTTGATGCTAGACATAACCCCTATACCAGATTAAACTTGTGGTAAAAGCAAAAAAAAATTGAAATATTGGGGGTTTAAAATTAAACCCCTACCTCAACACATCAACTTAGTTCTACGATCTTTCCACGATGATGTTTGAAAAAGTATTCAAAAAGTCAACACAATAAATAATTTCATATTTTGTTATTTTTTTTCTCCTTATAATTGGGATCGTTGAAGTATATATTTTAAATACTAAAAAAATATCATGATCATTTTAATTTTTTTTCGCAAGAACATATTGAAAAATTAATTCAAATTGGCTATATTATGTACGTAATAATAGACATGCGTACATGTCATGTGGTATGAAGCCCCGATATGCGACACGATACAGATACGATACGATACCGATACGCCGATACATGAAAATTTAAAAAAATCTATATTTGATACTGGCGCGATACGTTATTTAAAAATTAATTTAAAATTATATATATAAATGCACAATATATAAAACGATTAAAATCAATAATATTAATAATGATAATTATTTTTTGAAAGACAAAAAATTATTATTATTATTATTATTATTATTATTATTATTATTATAAACGTCACTAGTTCATTGTACAAGGAGTACAAACAGCCAATAAGCTTGTACAAGAGCAAAACAGTTTGAGGCTCAACATACAAGTGCTCTTTAGTTCTAACTAAAGACATATAATAGCTCAAAAAACATATAATAGTCATGACTCAAACCTCTTCAACAAGCCCATCTTGTAGCAATAGCAGACAATTATATAGGTTCTGCAGCTGACCAATTAAAAACCTAAAACATCCATTTTTATACTAGAATTTTGGAACAAGCCAAAATACTTAACAACCTGTTATTTAGTAGGACACCATAGTAACTTCAGAACAGTGACAAAGACAAAAAATACTAATTATAATAAATTAACATCATTAAAACTAAGTTAAGTATTTGTGTCTCATTAATATTGTCCTAAAAAATAATGATCACCAGTACATTTTAAGTTATACATCTTAAGTTAAGTATTACACAAAAAGAACATCATTAGTACTATCCCAAAAAACATCACCAGTACTATCCAAAAAAAACATAGTTAGTTACCCGTGTAACAACATAATAGTTTGACATTCACTAGGAAACACAGATTGTATCAGATATTATTTTTTTATTTAAAAATAAAAATTTAACCGATACTTTTCCGATACGACTATCGTGAAGTATCGGACGCGTATCGGATATTATTTTTTTTATTTAAAAATAAAGATTTAACCGATACTTTTCCGATACGAGTATCGGGACGTATCAGACGAGTATCGGTATCGAAGACGTATCGAACACGATACTTCACCATTTTTAGAGTATCGGGGCTCTGCTTATACCTCACATAGTCACATCATCAAATTTGACACATTCCCTAATATAAGCACTTCTCTTGTAAGTTATATATGTTATATATGAAGCAAATACAAAGCCATAGTTTTGCAGCTCAAAATCTCTAGGTGTTGTAACCTATGGCTTCCTTAATTCTATGCAATTAATTGCTTCTCATTATACTTTGTTTCCATGCAATAGAGGGTCAACCATTGCAAGCAGCAAAATTAATTGTAAATGGTTCTAATTCATTAGGGAAGCAAATCCCTAATGAAGTGACACCAAATTATGTTAAGGAGACATCCAAATGAAGGGACACCAAATTTTCATATGCGTGACTTTTTTTTAATGGAAAAGATATAAATATATTAATAATTTGGAAAAAATACAAGAGGTATTCATCAATTAAAGTAAGATAAGTATAGATAATATTCGCCCAAACCACCGGAACAAAGAAATGAAAAAAGCCCAACAAAAGTTAACACTAAACCCAGCCAAACAACTATCTAGCAATACAATCCACCAGAACAATAATAATTTGGAAAAAGTACAAGAGATATTCATTTATAAAAGTAAGATAAGTATAGATAATATTCGCCCAAACCACCAGAACAAAGAAATGGAATAAAGCCCAACAAAAGTTAACACTAAACCCACCCAAACAACTATCTAGCAATACAATTCAAAGGATTAACACACCATTCATGAAATATGCAGGGCGAGTTAATCTTTTTAGCTAGCAACCACTTCCAAAATAATAGTTGGATTTTATAAAAAAAATATTCCCCGCCATTGGCTTTTTTGCACTAAAAATTATATCATTTCGAGGGCGCCAAACCTCCCAAACCACAACATGCCACACTAAAAGAACACATTTGAGGCCTTACTTCCCCTTCCGACAAATCATTAGAAAGCTGCCGAACAAAGAGGAGATAGAAGTCGAGACCACTGAAGAGATATCGAACCACATATGAACCAAAGACCAAACTTTCTAAGTCAAGGGGCAAGACATAAAAAGATAGTTTTCCGATTCAATTTCCCCGACACAACACAGTCACAAGGTATCTGTTGGTGCACAAAGGTGATAAATGAATAGAAAAGAGAATATTATTGAATGCTCTGCAATGACGGCTACAAAAAAGAATAAAGATAGATATTTAATGACATCAACTACTAGTCTATTTATACACAAAAAACTAGGTCATAAAGACAACACAACAAAATACTAAAATACCCTCAAAATATAAATTACTTCTAATACCATCCCTTAATTTATATTTACACAAAACAGACAACACAATTCCATCCCTCAAACGAAGAAATTGATCAGTCTTGATAGCCTTTGTTAACACATCTGCCAGCTGCTTCTGGGTGCTACAGTGCACAACTTCAAGCACTCCATTCTGAACCTGATTCCTTAGAAAATGATACTTGGTCTCAATATGCTTGCTTCTCCCATGCAGCACTGAGTTCTTGGCAAGATTGATTGCAGACTTGTTATCAATCATCAGCTTCAAAGGCTTGTTTACCTCAATCTTCAGATCCTGTAGTAAGTTCAGAATCCACACAGCTTGGCATGCAGTCAGAGCGCTTGCAATATATTCAGCTTCACAGGTTGATAGAGTAACAACAGGTTGCTTCTTGGAACACCAAGAAATAGGACCTCCCAGAAATTTGAACAAGTACCCAGAGATACTTCTTCTATCAACTCTGTCTCCACACCAATCAGAGTCTGAATAACTCAGAAGCTCTGATTCAGTCTTTCCTTCAGAGGGGAATAGCACTCCATGCTTCAGAGTCCCCTTGATATACCTCAGAATCCTGACAGCAGCTTGGTAATGGGACCATTTTGGTTTACTCATAAATCTGCTAACCATTCCAACTGCATAGCAAATATCAGGTCTGGTATTACACAAATACCTCAGAGAACCAACCAACTGTTTGAAGGTTGTAGCATCCACATCCTCTCCATCAGAATCAGAGTCCAGCTTTTGATTCGTATCAGAAGGTGTGATAGCAACTTTGCAATTTTCCAGCTTAAATCTCTTCAGAAGCTCAAGTTCATACTTCATCTGATGCAAAATGATTCATTTCTCAAAATACAGAAATTCCATCCCTAGAAAGTAACTCATTTTTCCAAGATCTGTCATCTCAAACTCATTCATCAGAACCTTCTTGAACTTAGCTATCTCTTGTTCAGAACTTCCTGTCAGCAATATGTCATCAACATACAAACATACCAGAATCATATTGCCTTCTGAAGTGTGCTGAACATAAACACCATATTCCAACTCACATTTTTGAAACCCATGCTTTTTGAAAAATGAATCAATCTTCATATTCCAGGCTCGGGGTGCTTGTTTCAATCCATACAAGGCTTTATGTAATCTATACACCATCCCTTCCTGATTCTTTTTCTCAAAACCAGGAGGTTGTGACACATATACCTCTTCTTGTAATGGACCATTCAGAAATGCAGATTTCACATCTAAATGCATCAGAGGCCAATTACTGTTAGCAGCTATTGCAATTACCAGTCTAATTGTTTCATGTCTTGCTACAGGTGCAAACACTTCAGAATAATCTGTTGGAACAAAGTGGGTCTGATATGAACCTCTAAGATTTTAAGTGGTTTTGATGATAACAAAGTATTAAAAATTGCAATTGGTATTACTAATGATTATTCTAGTGTGCAGAATTACAAGTTAAAATTCATTCAGAAGCACTATGAATAGTAGCAGAGAAGCCAGTCAAAACAAGCTCTGAAAGAGTATCGCTGTTCATCAGAAGCTTAATTTTTGCGTGCTGAAGATAGCACTTCTGAGGACCAAAAGCTAGACTCTGATAAAGTTCAGAAGCTGAAGATCTTAAGAAGCTATGACAAGAGCATCAGAAGCAAAAAGAATTTACATCACTCAAGAACTGACAGAATCAGAATCAATGATTGAAGAACTATCTACTTCAAGGCTCTGTCACATCCACAGGAAGGAATATTCGTTGGTACAACGTTAACCTTATCCATAAGTGGAGCGCATTTGAGGATTGTACTATCGTACTATTATTACTCAAAATGGATGAGTGATAAATTGAATAGCTAGGTAGTGGAATTGGAATTCCTTACCAAAGAAGGCAATATACAGCTATCAATTGTACGAGTAAATTCCAGCTGACACAAAGCTCTCTGCAACGGTCATCATCTTCCTCCAAGTATAAATAGAAGACTCAAATGGAAGAAATGACTACTGTTCTATTACTGCGTTTAAGGCTCTGAAGCATTCTGACATTATTGTTCTATCTGTCATTCAAAGTCTTAAAACAATTTGAGTTGTATTTTGTAAACACCTCTGATAGTATATCAAGTGTTCCTTAACATTCATTCTTATTCTTAAGTGTGTTTGAGAAGTCTCTTGTTAAGTTTAACTTGAGCATTTGAGAAGTCTCTTGTTTAGTAAAACTTGAGCATTTGAGAAGTCTCTTGTTTAGTAAAACTTGAGCACCTGAGAAGTCTCTTGCAAGTGTGCTTGAGCAATTTGTAATCTTAAGTAGATTATAGTGAAAATCTCTTGTTAGTAACAAGGGGACTGGAGTACTCTCGATTTGTGAGAGGAACCAGGATAAATTTTGTGTCTCTCTCTCTCTCTCTCAGCACCCATTTTACTTTGTGTTCATATCCGCTGCGAACCTAGTATTATTTCGAAAAACTTTTTAATTCTAAAAACACAATTCAACCCCCCTTCTTGTGTTTTTCCACCTTCAATTGGTATCAGGAGCTGGGCTGTTGCCTAACTCTCACCTATCAGTGAAACAGTTAAGATTCAGGGAGGAAAAACATGTCTGCTGAGAAGAATCTCAATGAAGTTCCTTTTGACTATGACTCAAACTCTCGACAAAGAAGGTCATCTGATAAAGTTCCTATCTTCAATGGAACTGAGACTAGCTACCCGTTCTGGAAAACAAATATGTACAGCTATATCATGAGTATTGATTGTGATTTATGGGACATGGTAGAAGATGGAGTGAACTTTGAAAATATGGACTTAGAAGGTGTTGTTAGCTCTAAAGACAGAAAGGCTTTTACACCTACTCAAAAGCTGGAGTATAAGAAGCACCACAGTGTAAAAGGGATGATGACAAATGCCATCTCTCATGATGAGTACTTGAAAATTGGAGATAAGAGAACGGCTAAGTCTATCTGGGATTCTCTTAAATCCAAGTATGAAGGAAATAAACAAGTTAAGGAGGCTAAGGCCAACTTGTTAGTACATCAGTATGAATTATTTAAAATGAAGGACGGAGAGGACATTGAGACAATGTTCTCTAGGTTTCAAATTCTTGTTTCTGGACTTCAAGTTTTAGATAAGAGCTATACTGAGGCTGATCATGTAAGGAAAGTACTCAGAAGCTTGCCGCCAAAGTGGAGACCAAAAGTGACAGCGTTTCAGGAATCTAAGGATTTAGATACTGTGTCTCTTGAAAGCTTGGTTAGTTCTCTAAAGAGTCATGAGATGGAACTTATGACTGATGAATCGACTAAGAAGCTAAAAGGGATAGCCCTGAGCACCAAGAGTTCCTCTAAGGCTCTGAAGGCGAAGGTTATAGTATCTGATGAAGAAGCTTCTGAAGAAAGTCACGAGATGGACTCTGATGAAGAAGAAGAAATGGTTCTGATGGCTGCAAGAGTATCGCAATGGGCTAAGAGAAGCAAGAAGTATGCTGGTAAGTTTGGAGGTTCTTCCAAGAAGGTTGGTACTTCTAAGGATAAAAAGGAAGAACAAAACAAATGCTTTAAGTGCAACAAACCAGGACACTTCATTGCTGACTGCCCAGAGAACCTGAGTAAAACATCCAAGAGAACCTCTAACAAAGAAAGATACAAAAGTAAGCTCAAGAAGGGGTTCCTTGCCACTTGGGATGATTTGGATCAGGAATCAGATTCTGATGGGGAAGAAGAAGCAAACCTAGCCTTGATGGCAACCGCTTCTGACCAAGAGAACTCTGAGCACGAAGCTGACTCAGATTCAGAAGATGAAGATGAGGTACTTGCTAAACTTTCTCGTTCTGAATTAATAGATTCCTTAAAAGATGCCTTAAAACTTTTAACCAAAAAGGCGGGTGAGTGTAAGGTCCTTAAAAAGGCCTATAACAACCTGACCGAAAAGGCAAATGAAATAATTGAACAAAATGAGTCTCTAAAATCAAGAAATGAATTTATGGAAACTCATTATGTTCTTGATGATAAGGTTCCTCCAGAACATGAATTTGCTCTTCAGGAATTCCTTATCAATGGAATGAAAAGAAGTAAAATAGCCTCTTTGATTTATCATGTAAGTAGAAATAGAGGAGAAGGTCTTGGATTCTCACGTTTTAAAGATAATCCATTATCTTCAAAATCCTCTAATATAGATAAATCAAAACCTAAGGTTGTCTTTGTAAAGAGTCAATCAGAAGTTCTAAATGAGTCAGCCTCTAATAGAACATCAAAGCCAGAGGCTCAAAAGTCAAAGGCTCAGAAGGATAAAACCTCAGAACCTAAGATTTTTAAGCCTCAAGCTAATGTAAAATCTAAAGAAGCTCTGACACATTCAAGAACAAAGCTCAAGAGCTATACTAAACCCAAAAACTTTTCAACAAGGGTGGTTAACTCTAGAGGCTCTGATAGGTCTTTCAAACAAAGACCACCCAGACCTGTAAAGACTAACACAAAAGGACCCATAAAGATATGGGTACCAAAATCTCAAATAATATTTGCTTCAGGTTTGCACACCAAGAAGGCCAAAGCAGCAATGCTGGTACCTGGACAGTGGCTGCTCACGACATATGACGGGAGAAAGGCATATGTTCCAAACCCTGACTCTGAAAGAGGGAGGTACTGTGGGGTTTGGAGGAAACCAAAAAGGGAAGATCATTGGTTCAGGTATAGTTGGTAACTCTTCTCTTTCAGTTAAAAATGTCTGGTTAGTTGATGGCCTCAAACATAATCTGCTTAGCATTAGTCAATTTTGTGATAGCGGATTTATTGTTAAATTTGATAAAGAGGCATGTACAGTAATCAATGACTCTGACAAGTCCATATTGTTTAGAGGATTAAGAAGAGGTAATGTTTATAAGGTGAATCTGTCAGAACTCACTGAGCAGAAAATAGTTTGTCTTCTATCTCTGAATGATGAAAAGTGGGTCTGGCACCAACGCTTAGGTCATGCTAACTGGAGATTAATCTCTAAGCTTAGCAAACTAAAGTTGGTTAAAGGCCTGCCAAATCTTAAATATCATTCAGACGCTCTGTGTGGTCCTTGTCAGATTGGCAAAATTTCAAAAACTTCTTTTAAACCTAAAAACATTGTCTCTACCTCAAAACCTTTAGAGCTACTTCACATTGATTTGTTTGGTCCAGTAAGTACTGCCTCAATCAATGGGAAGAAATATGGACTAGTTATTGTTGATGATTACAATAGATGGACTTGGGTAAAGTTTCTAAGAGTGAAAGATGATGCATATGATGTGTTCAACATCTTCTGCACTCAAATGCAAAATGAGAAAGGTCTCAAAATCTTAAAGGTAAGAAGTGATCATGGTGGTGAATTTGAAAACGAACCATTTGCAACTTTTTGTGAAGATCATGGCATTGTCCATGAGTTCTCTGCTCCTAGAACACCACAACAAAATGGTGTTGTAGAGAGAAAGAACAGGTCTTTACAAGAAATGGCAAGAACCATGATGCATGAGACAAAACTTGCTAAGCACTTCTGGGCAGAAGCTGTAAACACAGCTTGTTATATTCAAAATAGGATCTATATTAGACCTCTATTGAATCTAACAACATATGAACTTTTCAAAGGAAGAAAGCCCAACATCTCTTATTTTCATCAGTTTGGATGTACCTGTTACATTCTAAACAACAAGGCCTACAAAAGAAAATTTGATGCCAAAGCTTGTAAGGGAATCTTTATAGGTTACTCTGAACGCTTAAAGGCATACAGAGTGTATAATTCTGAAACTAACACAGTGGAAGAATCTATACATGTTAGATTTGATGATAAAGAGCCTGACAGTAAAATGTCAGAGCAAGATAATAGTTATGCAGGTGTTCCATACCAATACATCGATTCAGAACCTGAAAAAGCATCAGAAGCTGTTGAAGCTTCAGAAGCTGTATTGGAAGAAGATGCTGAAGAAGCATCTCAATTAGAAGCATCACAAGAACATGATGACACTTCAGAAGAAGACACTCAACCAAGTGCTGATGTTGATGAAGCTCCAAGAAGGAAGTTCAAATATAGATCATCACATCCAGAAGATTTAATTCTTGGAAACAAAGAAAGTCCAAGAAAGACAAGATCAGACTATCAACAACTTGATTCACTTCTGGGACTAATCTCAATGATAGAACCAAAGAATGTTGATGAAGCACTTACTGACGATGGATGGATTGTTGCTATGCAAGATGAGCTCAATCAGTTTCAAAGAAATGATGTATGGGATTTAGTGTCAAGACCAGCACATAAGAACATCATTGGAACTAAGTGGGTATTTAGAAACAAGATGAATGAACAAGGTGAAGTGGTAAGAAATAAAGCTAGACTGGTAGCACAAGGCTACAGTCAGCAATAAGGTATAGACTTCACTGAAACATTTGCTCCAGTAGCAAGACTGGAAGCAATCAGGTTACTTCTCTCATATGCTGTTAACAATGGAATCACATTGTACCAAATGGATGTTAAGAGCGCCTTTCTTAATGGTGTTATTTCTGAAGAAGTATATGTCAAACAACCCCCAGGTTTTGAGGATTTGAAAAATCCTGATTATGTTTATAAACTTAAGAAATCACTCTATGGTCTCAAACAAGCTCCAAGAGCTTGGTATGAAAGACTGAGTAATTTCCTTTTAGAAAATGGTTTTCAAAAAGGTCAAATTGACAATACATTATTCAGAAAGACATCTAAGAAAGATATCTTAATCATTCAAATATATGTTGATGATATTATTTTTGGTTATACTAATGCTTCCTTGTGCAAGAGTTTTTCAAAGCTGATGCAGGATGAATTCGAGATGAGTATGATGGGTGAATTGAAGTTCTTCCTTGGAATCCAAATTAATCAAGGAAAAGATGGCACTTACATTCATCAAAGCAAGTATACAAAAGAGCTTCTGAAGAAGTTCAACCTTGATGACTGCAAGATAATGTCTACACCCATGCATCCTACCAGCAGCTTAAGCAAGGAAGAGATAGGAAGCAAAGTAGATCAGAAGCTGTATCGAGGTATGATTGGCTCCTTACTCTACCTAACAGCATCTAGACCTGATATTTTATATAGTGTATGCTTGTGTGCAAGATTCCAGTCAGATCCTAGAGAACCTCACTTAACTGCTGTTAAGAGGATCTTTAGATATCTGAAAGGAACTACTAATCTAGGACTTCTTTATAAAAAATCCCTAGATAGTAAGCTAGTTGGATTCTGTGATGCTGACTATGCTGGTGACAAGATTGAGAGAAAATCCACAAGTGGAAATTGCCAATTTATTGGTGAGAATCTCATATCTTGGGCCAGCAAGAGACAAACAACTATTGCTTTGTCTACAGCAGAAGCAGAATACATCTCAGCTGCTAAATGCTGCACACAGCTTCTCTGGATGAAATATCAGTTGGAAGATTATAACATAGCTGAAAGCAGTATTCCACTATATTGTGACAATACTGCTGCTATTCATTTGTCTAAGAACCCTATTCTACACTCAAGAGCTAAACATATTGAAATAAAACACCATTTTATAAGGGATCATGTTCAGAAAGGTACAATAGATATTCAATTCATTGATACTGAACATCAATGGGCTGACATATTTACTAAACCTTTAGCTATTGAAAGATTTGATTTTATCAAAAAGAATTTGAACATGCACTATATCTCTGAAGAAAATTAGCTCTGAGAAGTAGAATAGAATTAGCATCTGAAGCTCTATCAGAACCTCTTATAATTTAGAGTATCCCTTGGGAAGCTCTGAATAATTTAGGCACTGAAGAGTAACAGGTTCTGATGAGGTGTCAGATACAAATGAGTGAGGCTCTGAACCTTTTGGAAATGAAACGTTCAGTACGAGTAAGTGTACAACAGTTGTCTATACACGCGTCAGCTATGATTAAACTTTTACAACACGTGTCTAGATCCTGACGGGTAGAGAACAGTTAATGATGAAAATGCAGTTATGCAATTTTAAATTAATTTTAAAACTACTCACGCTCCCTCCCAATGTTTGCTTTCTCTGTGTATGTGTGCTAGTTACTATTTATAAGTCACTTCACTCACTTTGCACAACTTTTACACATAATCACTTCCCACACAAACCTAAAACTCAGAATTTCCCATATTGCTTTGCGTTGAAATCATGGCTGCTAGATCATCAAACGAAATCGTTCAACGTCCGTTCAACCCGGTCCTACCACCCGTTATTGATCTCAAGTCTCAAGAAAAACTTGTCTTCAAAGATAACGTAACCGACGCTGGTCCAGAATCCTTTGAGTTTATAACGGAAAAGTTTGTTGATTTTGAGAGTTTGAAGGTGAATGGAATCGACATTCAGAGTTTATTCTACGATCAACAATGGAAGAATTACTTCGAGATGCTGAATGGGTTTGTCTATTATGACATTGTGAAATACTTCTGGCAGAAAGCTACCATCTTTGACAAGTTCAATGCTGATGAAGAGCTTAGAAAGATGGTAGAGAAGGATGGTTCTCTGAAAGGTAAAACAAGAACTCAACTTGGCTTAAGACCCTATAGAGGAAAGGAGATTAGGTCAAATATCATGGGTATCAATGTCCTTATTACTCAAGAACATATTGCCAAAATTCTGGGTCTGGACAATGAAGGTGAGAATGTGGATGAATATGGTGAGAAAAGCAAACATATTGAATCCATTAAGAAGGACTTATTCCAGCCTGGCTGTGCCAACAATGATTTTGGAAAAGCTAAATTCATGAAGCAAAACTTCAGCTTTGCCTTCAAAGTGTTTCTGGCCTCCATCATCACTAGAGAAAGAGGATATGATACTATTTCTCTACCTCATCGTCACTTCATCTGGTTTCTGTACAAGAAGGTGAAGATAAATTTGGCAAAGCTTCTGTTTGATCACCTATGCTTTACTATATCCAAAAGCAGAACCAAATCATCTCCAATGATTCATCATCCAAGGTTGATTTCTGAAATCATTCGACAGACGAAGCTTACTCAAATTATCAGTACCAAAGAAAAACTTAGAGTTTTCAACACGGCTAAGTATGATGCAAGTGTTTTGGTAAACATGCATCTGAAGACAAAAGAGGAGCTGAAGTCAGCCAAGAGCCCTCTGGAGCAAGTTTATGAGAAGTACTTCTGGTGTGACGGTTTCCCAACCATATCAGAATTTGATAATGATGAGGTTATCAAGAACTTCTTGGAGTTGGTTAGATTGGACTCTGGTGTAAGTGTGCCCAGGAGTATGGAGGTTGGTGTACCAAACTGGGACATCTTCAAAGGACCCAAGCAAATCACCAGGTCTAAAAGAAAACCTCAACCAATTGAACAAGATATTGTTGAGGAAGAACAATCTGAAGAAAGGGTTGATGATGCTGAAAGGATAACCACTGAAGAAACAGAAGGAGTCAGTAAGGAGCAAGTAGCTAAGATTGCTCAGAGAAAGGCTGCTCAGAAAGAAAGAAGAACAAAGAAAAGGCAGGATAGGCCTGTAGATGCTGAAGAGGAACAACCTGTCAGAGCCACAAAAAGAAAGAAGACAGTTGTCTCCAAACAAAAGGCTGCTGATACAGGTAAAGATTCTAAGCCTAATATTGATAGTACTGCTAGTGCTCATCCCTCTACCCAATCATCTCCTATAGACTATACAAAGCCTATACGAATGATCCAACCTTCCCCTCAACCCTCATCATCCTCCTCATCATCATCTGAAGGGACCTCTTCTGATACAATCACTGATTCTTCAGAGCTTATAGAAAAACTTGACAAAATTCAGAAGGAACAAAAGAAAAAGATCCCTGTCAAGAGAACCCTCAAGAAACCTAAAAACAACCCACCAGCAGAAGAAAATATCACCATTGATACTTCCATTCTTGACCAACCTACCAACACAACAAGAAAATCACCCACCATTCTCGAACATCTCTCCACTCACCTATCTGGTGATGCCTTCACTCACTCCAACACAGCATCACCTGACCAATTTCACTTTGTAAATACTACCTCTAATTTACCTAGTGATCCACCTCTTCCAGAACCACAAATTCAATCTCCACCCTCCTGTCTTGCTGACATAGAACAAGAAGATCCACCCATATTCACACCAGCCCAGGATGAAGTCATGACTCATTCTGATCATATCACTACTAAACCACCCACACCACAACCTGAACTTTCCACTCCTGAACTAACACCAGAACCACAAACACCTTCATCAGAACCCATCTATGGCTCAGTTTACAAACCCTTAACCATAGAAGAACTCTGTCTACCCATTGACTTTGCCCTACCAATTCTGGAGGATCTGCTAAAAGCAGAAATTAATGTTGATGATGATATCATAACCATTGATCCCTTTGACAAAATCAAAAGAATCAAAATAATTCCCCTCAAAAGGAAAAGGCCTGAACCCACCATTCCTTTCAATAGAAACCAGCCCTTCTTCAACTACAACTCTGAACCAAACCTTGAGCTTCTAGAAAGTGCTATTAATATTAGTCTAAGGAATTTTAAAAGCATGGAAGAAGAAGTACTGATATTTCCCTCAGATATTGATGCTAAGATCAGGGAATTAGAGGAGAAGTTCAGTCAGTCTCTGAGGTTGTTGGGAGGCTATGTAAAAAGAAGGATTGAGGGAAGAGGAATGGAAGCTCTGTCTCAGATTATGAATGCTGCTGAACGCTCTCATGCTCTGAGACTTACTTTTTTCAACCATGAAGAAGAATGTCAGAGGTTAGCATTTTTAGCTGCTGTGAATGAAAGTATGAGAAGATCTCTGGATGAAGAGCAGGCTAAGATAGCTGCCGAAATGGAACGTCAGAGGCTTACTGAACAAGAAGCCTTCAAGTTATTGGTTGATAGAGCTGTTCACATTGCTGTCATTGAGACTAATAAGATTATTGAGAATCAAGGAGCTGCAGAAGATTTTGTTATGAATGATCAGAATCTTAGTGAACCAGATTCTGATAAAGGTAAAGCTCCCATTGTTGCTTCATCTCCTCCTCGATCTCCACCTGTACTTGTCCAAGGCTCTTCTTCATCTGCTATACCTTCTGTTATGCAAGAAGCTCTGGATGTAATCAAGAATGACTTAAGAGATGAACTAAGAAATGAAATGGATGAGTTCAGGGCCGATATAAGAGAAGACATGAACAGATCTGGTGAAGCTACTAACAAGAAGATAGATGAAATGATGGAACTTCTTCTGAAGCTTACTCAACAGCAACCCAAACCTTAACCCTTATGTCTGAGCACTTATTTGTAATCATGTTTATGTAAATCTTTTGGATAATTTTCTTTTAAGTTCATTAAGCTTCTTATTATCCTCTTATATGTGCTTGTGCTGGCGTGTTTATTTTATTTTGTTTTTCAAAATGAAAATCATATACTCTGATAATGTCTGATACTTTTGTGGATTCTGAACCTAGTGTAAGATGTTGGAGAACATCTTATTTTTAAACTTATATAGGATTTTGAAAACCTAAGGTTCCCCCACATCAGTATTCCTGTTTACTCATGAAATAGCTTCTTAGTATTATAGCCTGTTTATAAGCGGGGCAACAATACCGTATGAGGCGTGTCTGGTAACTGGTTTTCTGACGTTTGACAAGAGTATATAATTAAGAGGGAACTTTATTACATAAGATAGTGAAACTCTACTTAGATTTAGACTTGGACTCAGAAGCCTCTGCATCCAGTCTCTTATATTTCTTCCTAAGAACTGCGAGCAATTCTTCAGTAGCCTTCTGAACCTCAGCTCTATAATCTTCGTATGAAGTATCATCATCGTATGTCCATAAGAATTCCTCCAGATCAGAGCCCAATTCTTCTCTCTCTGATTCTGTCAATCTAAGTTCTTGCTTGTTTCGCTCATAACGAAGCCTGTTTTCTTCGCAGCGCCAGGGCTCTGCTCCCTTCTTGCTCTCTTCTTTTGAGCCTGAAGCATCCTTGGTAACCTGTTTTTCCATTATATGTTTGTTTTTGGAAATGACTTGATTACTCTGAATGAGTAAAATGAGAGGAATCATCCCTTTTTATAGTGTCATCAAGCTCTCTTGTCAGGACGGTTTTCAACACAATTCATTAAATGAATTTAGTTGTCATCACTTTTTGACTTGACTGCCTTGTTATGACGCATTTAACTGCTTGGTTTTCTGTGTCTTTTTGACTGATGCCAAAAGGGGGAGTAAGGATAGTGTTAAAATTAATGTTGATTGATTCTAATACTGCTCAAAAGATCTGAAACTGTTATGTTATATACATTTTGAATCAATTTTTATCCCTTCTGATTCCTTCTCAATCTGAATGTTATTGAAAGGGGAGAAAACTTAAGAACCTAAAATAAATCTCATAGACAATGTCAGAAGAGCTTGCAAACCTCTTCTGAGCATTATCCGACTCTGAGAAGAAGAGCTTACAAACCTCTGCTTCTGAGAGACAAATATGAAAATTTATTTTAAGTTAATAAGTTGGCTCTTAAACTGTTTTAATTAATTATGGATAAGACTTAGGGGGAGCTTACAAACCTAACCCTATGGATTGTCAGACTCAGGGGGAGATTGCAAACCTTTGAAACCTGAAGCCAACATAATTAAATTAAATCAACAACAATTGAATTTTAATGCTTTAGTTTGTCATCATCAAAAAGGGGGAGATTGTTGGAACAAAGTGGGTCTGATATGAACCTCTAAGATTTTAAGTGGTTTTGATGATAACAAAGTATTAAAAATTGCAATTGGTATTACTAATGATTATTCTAGTGTGCAGAATTACAAGTTAAAATTCATTCAGAAGCACTATGAATAGTAGCAGAGAAGCCAGTCAAAACAAGCTCTGAAAGAGTATCGCTGTTCATCAGAAGCTTAATTTTTGCGTGCTGAAGATAGCACTTCTGAGGACCAAAAGCTAGACTCTGATAAAGTTCAGAAGCTGAAGATCTTAAGAAGCTATGACAAGAGCATCAGAAGCAAAAAGAATTTACATCACTCAAGAACTGACAGAATCAGAATCAATGATTGAAGAACTATCTACTTCAAGGCTCTGTCACATCCACAGGAAGGAATATTCGTTGGTACAACGTTAACCTTATCCATAAGTGGAGCGCATTTGAGGATTGTACTATCGTACTATTATTACTCAAAATGGATGAGTGATAAATTGAATAGCTAGGTAGTGGAATTGGAATTCCTTACCAAAGAAGGCAATATACAGCTATCAATTGTACGAGTAAATTCCAGCTGGCACAAAGCTCTCTGCAACGGTCATCATCTTCCTCCAAGTATAAATAGAAGACTCAAATGGAAGAAATGACTACTGTTCTATTACTGCGTTTAAGGCTCTGAAGCATTCTGACATTATTGTTCTATCTGTCATTCAAAGTCTTAAAACAATTTGAGTTGTATTTTGTAAACACCTCTGATAGTATATCAAGTGTTCCTTAACATTCATTCTTATTCTTAAGTGTGTTTGAGAAGTCTCTTATTAAGTTTAACTTGAGCATTTGAGAAGTCTCTTGTTTAGTAAAACTTGAGCACCTGAGAAGTCTCTTGCAAGTGTGCTTGAGCAATTTGTAATCTTAAGTAGATTATAGTGAAAATCTCTTGTTAGTAACAAGGGGACTGGAGTACTCTCGATTTGTGAGAGGAACCAGGATAAATTTTGTGTCTCTCTCTCTCTCAGCACCCATTTTACTTTGTGTTCATATCCGTTGCGAACCTAGTATTATTTCGAAAAAGTTTTTAATTCTAAAAACACAATTCAACCCCCCCTTCTTGTGTTTTTCCACCTTCATAATCTAGCCCAGGTTTCTGCAGGAATCCTCTCGCTACTAACCTCGCTTTGTGTTTGCCAATTGATCCATCTGGCTTTAGCTTCTGCTTGAAAACCCATCTGACACTGATGGCTTTCTTGCCTTTTGGAAGTTCTGACAGCTTCCAAGTCTTGTTTCTCTTTATAGCATCAAGTTCTTCTTTCATGGCCTGCAACCAGACTTGCTGCTTAAGAGCCTCTTCTGTACTCACGGGTTCAGAGTCTACTAACATTGCACACTGAATAACTTCTCCCTCAGAGTCTACTTCAGTGTCTTGCAGCATATCAAACTCTGCAAATCTTCTTGGGATGCTTCTGATTCTCTGTGGTCTCTGATCTTGTTCCACAGAATTTCCTTCAGAAGTTGGGATTCCAGAAGTGCTATGTTCAGAAGTTCTTTCTTCAGAAGTTTCACCTTCAGAGGCTTGTGATTCTGAAGTGTGTTCAGAAGCTCCTTCAGGGCCTTGACCTTCAGAGTCACCTTCAGGACCACCTTCAGAATCTCCTTCAGAGTCAGAGTCTTCTTCAGAGTCTGAATCTCCTTCAGAATCTAAATCTCCTTCAGAATCTCCTTCAAGAATTCTCACATCAGAATTGGATTGAGTTTTGCTCCAATCCCAAGTTTCTAATTCCTTCACAATGACATCTCTGCTGAATTCAATTCTATTAGTCTCTGGACAATAGAGTTTGTACGCACCTGTACTGTGGTACCCCACCAATAACATTACTTTGCTTCTATCATCAAGTTTCTATCTTCTGGCTTCTGGGACATGTTTGTAACAAATAGAACCAAATACCTTCAGATGACTAACACTTTGCTTATCTCCAGTCCACTTCTGAATAGGAACTATTTCCTTCAGCTTCTTCGTTGGACATCTGTTGAGCACATAACATGCAGTTGCAACAGCTTCACCCCATAAATTATGAGGAAGCTTCTTCTCTTTCAGCATGCTTCTCACCATATCAAGCAAAGTGCGATTTCTTCTTTCAGCAAGACCATTGTGTTGAGGAGTATAAGGAGCAGTAACCTCATGCTCAATTCCATTCTCCTCACAGAAGGTTTTGAACTCATTGGAGTTATACTCACCACCACCATCTGTTCTAAGAATCTTCAGAGTCTGGCCACTCTGATTTTGAACCTTCACTCTGAATTTCTTGAATTCAGCAAACACCTCATGTTTGAACTTTATCAGGGATACCCATGTCATTTTAGTGAATTCATCTACAAATGACACAAAGTATTTATCAGGCACATACCATACATTCTGAATCAATGCTGCTTTTCCATTGTTCAGAATAACTCTGACATTTCCCATACCTTCAGCATTAAGGTATTTATCATCAGCACATCTGATCTTTGTACTCTTCCCAGAGTCAAAGTCAACCAACCACTTCTTGTTTCCAGTAAGATGGTTTGAACACCCTGTGTCCATATACCACCACTCTGATGAATTCATATCATCAGTTTCAGAAGCCATTAGTAACACAGATTCACCATCAGAGTCATCGGAGCTTCTGGCTATATTTGCTTCTTCTGACTTTCTTTCCTTGTTTGACCGGCAATCAGCAGCAAAATGGCCAAACTTCTGACAACAGTAACACTGGATCCTCTTCTTGTCAAATCTCTCATTTCCCTTCTGATACTTCTGTTTATCAGAGGTTGAAGTTTCTGGCTTCTGAACTCCATCAGATCTTTTCTTGGCTTCTGACCAAGACTGCTTCTGATGCTTCCTTCTAGAGGCTGCTTTCAGAGCCTGCTGCTCTACTTCTCTTTCAGAGTTTCTCTCAGTCAGACGCAACTCTTGTGCTTCTAGACTGCTTTGTAGCTCTTCAATTCTCATGGAACTCAGATCCTTGGAATGTTCTATAGCTACCACAATGTAATCAAACTGAGGGGTAAGGGATCTCAATACCTTCTCAATGATTACTTGTTCTGAAAGAGTTTCTCCACAAGCTTTCATCTCATTGGTGATCAGAATCATTCTGGAGATGTACTCAGGGACCTTCTCATTGTTCTTCATGTTGAGATTCTCATACTACTTTCGTAAGGACTGAAGCTTCAGCTTCTTCACTGATGCATCACCACCATAGCATCTGATCAGTGTGTCCCACGCGGCCTTCGCCGTTTCTGAGTCAGCAATCTTCTCAAACACGTTTTCATCCACACACTGATGGATGTAGAACAACGCCCTCTGATCTTTCTTCTTCGTATCCTTCTGAGCAAGCTTTTGTGCATCTGTTGCATCTGCTGCTACTGGAACGTAGCCTTCAGTGACAAGTTCAAGCACATCTTGAGCACCGAACAGAACAATCATTTGTTTCATCCAACGATTCCAGTTTTTACCATCAAACACTGGAAGCTTGGTACTCATACCACCGTTTCCGTTCATCTTCAACCTTGTGCCTTCACTCAAATCTCACTAAACACTCGTGTTTCCCAATCCCGCAGAATCAGAAAATGTGATTCTGTTACAACTTCGTTCAAGGTTCAACTCGAATTCAAGAAACGAAATCAATCACACAACGCCTCACGTTTCACTCGTGTTTCCCGTGGATTCGAACCGGAGCTCTAGATACCAATTGTTGGTGCACAAAGGTGATAAATGAATAGAAAAGAGAATATTATTGAATGCTCTGCAATGACGGCTACAAAAGAGAATAAAGATAGATATTTAATGACATCAACTACTAGTCTATTTGTACACAAAAAACTAGGTCATAAAGACAACACAACAAAATACTAAAATACCCTCAAAATATAAATTACTTCTAATAGTATCCACACCATTCCCAATAATATTAATAACGACAAAAAACCAATTCCCATGCATGAGAGTGAATGAATATCTAATTAGGGTTTTAAATTAATTTTTTGATTTTTTTTGGCGTTTTTATATTTGATTTGAAATAAAAACCACTTTGATTGCAAGAGTCAAATGTGACGTCAATAAATGATATATATATCATTTTGGAGGCGGACTACTATATATATCACAAAAGTGGAAAACAATAGAGTCAAACTGATTACTAAAAAAAGGTGAAAGATCAAAATCATACTTTAATACTTCGGGTCATAAGTGCAAACTAAATCCTTATTGTCTTATTGAGACACAATAACAATAATAATAGGTTTAATTGTATTTTTAGCCAATTAAATATTGTAATTGTGCGAAATTGATCTTCATATTTTCTCATTTTGCGTTTTGATATCCAGTCCTCCCAACATTTCTCGAAAATTGTGTTGAGGAGATATTACTCCAAATAACATGACAAATCCCTACACATGAAACTGAATAGATATTACTCCATGGGAAGAAGACCCAATATTCAAGAATTTGACTGTGAGGTAAGTAAAATCTGACAAAAAATTTTACCGTCAAGAATAAACTCAAATTCTTACAAACGATCATTAAGGGTTAACTTTTAGTCATTAGATTATCTGATGAGAAAAAATTAAATATTTTAATGAATGAAATGTATTATGATCTAAAGTTTTGAAGCCTCATTTTCTAAAATCTCTTTCTTTCCATATTTCAATAACTCTATTATATATTCCAAAATTAGTAGCTACCGATATAGCCAACATGAGAGAAATAAAACAGTGACATATAAACCAAAATAGAAGCAAACAAAATAAAAGCATTGTATCTTTATGTTAAGATATATAGTTAGAGTTTGTTGATGTTAGTTAGTTAGTTAGTTAGAAATTAGTTATAGTTGGTTACTCAATTAGTTAGTTAATTGAGTCCTATAAATAGAACACTAATGTACACAATTTACTATTCTTTAATAAATCTATATTCATTCAATATGAATTCTTATGAGTATCTTCCTCATGAATACTCTTATGCTCTCTATCTTGCGTATGAGTTTGATCTCCATCCCTATGATTCCATGATTTCTAACATGGTATCAGAGCGATACCCAAGGGATGAAGATGAAGATTGCGCTTCCGCTTACGATTCTGAAAGTTGTGAAGAAGATGAATCTGCTGTTGTTGAAATTCTCAGCGATTTTCCTCAAGATCTGGAATCTTCAACTTCGCCTAATTCACTCCTTTTTGGCAGCTTTGCAAGTCCAATTATTCCGGTTTCTATCACTTCGATTACACCAGCTTCTGATGGATTCTCCATCAAGATTGGGGAGATAACTTGTTTTCTTGGTGATTCTTGTTGCAGCGATGTCGATTTTGTTGTGAAACCAATCCAATTAGATATGTTTAGTTTGTTAGTAACCTTTCAGTTAGTTGTGTAACCACTTTGTGGTAGTTAGGACTTTGTAACTAACTTACTTGCAGAACAAGTAAGTCATACAATTTGTAATCCCTATAAATTGTATTATGTGCTTAATAAAAATCAATACTCTTTGATAATATCTCTCTCTCTTTCTCTCAAACCACCCTAACAAGTGGTATCAGCAGACCTTTTGGTTTTTTTTCGATCCGTTTCTTTCTTTCTTTTCTTCCACAAGAACCATTCTTTCTTTTTTCTGTTTTTCTTAAGAGTAACCATGGCTGGTTCCTCAAACTCTTTCCCTGCAAATTTACCAATTCTTGATGGTAAGAATTGGGATCAATGGTGTGTAAAGATGAGTGTCATCTTTGGTTATCAAGAAGTTGAAGATCTTGTAACAAATGGAGTGGAGCCACTGGTAGCAAATGCCACCGAAGCACAACAAACAGCTTTCAAAGCATTGAAGAAAAGAGATTGCAAAGCACAGTTCTTGATCCATCAGTGTGTGGATGTTGCAAATTTTGAGAAAATTTCTGCAGCAAAGACAACAAAAGAAGCATGGGATATTCTTAACAATGCCTATGGAGGAGGAGATAAGGTGAAGAAGGTAAAACTTCAATCTCTTCGCAGGCAGTATGAGCTATTAGGCATGTTGGAGAAAGAATCTGTTGGTGAGTTTTTCACAAGACTTCAAACTCTGGTTAATTCCATGAAGAGTCATGGTGAACAGATCTCAGATCAACAAGTGATTGAGAAGGTTTTGAGAGCATTAAACCCTCAGTTTGATCACATTGTTGTAGCAATTGAAGAGTCAAAGGATCTGTCCACCATGTCAATCAATGAACTGCAAAATTCACTTGAAGCTCATGAACAAAGATTGGTGGAGAGGAAAGAAACTCGAGCTTCTCAAGAACAAGCTCTCTATGCAAAGAACAAGAATTACAAGGGAAAGAGTAAGTGGAAGGGTGAAAAGAACAAAGGCAAGGGTGAGTCAAATCATGATCAAGATCATCACAATGGTGATCAAGGTCAAACTGAATCTTCAAACAAAAATAAAGAAAGGTACTTGAAGCACAAGAATGGTGGCAAGAAAAGTGATAAAAGCAAGATTCAGTGTAACAATTGTGACAAATGGGGTCATTATGCTTCTGAGTGCAGAGGAAAGGGAAAGAAGAAACAAGAAAATGAAGCACACCATGCAAGACACAATGATTCAGATTCTGATGGAGTATTACTCATGGTGACTACAAATTCTGAAGGTGATAATTCTCAACTATGGTATCTTGACACGGGGTGTTCTAATCATATGACAGGTCATAGGGATTGGTTATTGGAATTTGATGACAAATTCAGAAGCAAAGTAAAATTTGCAGACAACAGCACTATCTCAGTAGAAGGTAAAGGCAAAGTACTAGTGCAGAGAAAGAATGGCAATCATACTTTTGTCACTGATGTGCTGTGTGTACCAACTATGAAGCATAACCTGTTGAGTCTTGGTCAATTGCTTGAAAAGGGATTCACCATGACAATGAAGAATAACAGCATTCAAGTGTTTGATCCACAGCACAAGAATATTTTGAAAGCTCCACTGTCAAAGAATAGAAAATTCAAGATCAACCTTCAAGCATCAGCAATTCAGTGTTTTTCAAGCTTAATCACTGAAGATGAGAAATGGTTGTGGCATTACAGGTATGGACATTTAAACTTTAAAAGTTTAAATCAACTCAGTAGCAAGAAAATGGTTGTAGGGTTACCATTGATTCACACACCAGACAAACTGTGTGAAGGTTGCTTTGTCAGCAAGCAACCAAGAAATTCATTCAAAAATTCTGTGTACTCTAGATCAAAACAAGCCCTTGATGTAGTCCATTCTGATGTATGTGGACCAATTGAAACTTCAACTCTGGGAGGCAACAGGTATTTCATGACTTGTGTTGATGAATTTACTAGGAAGATTTGGATTTTTCTATTGAAAGAAAAGAGTGAGGTGTTTTCTGTCTTCACCAAGTTCTGTGCACTAGCTGAAAGACAATCTGGGAATAAGGTGAAAATTCTTAGAACTGATGGAGGAGGAGAGTACAATTCTAAGGATTTTCAAGTTTATTGTGATGAGAAGGGCATAGTTCATGAGGTTACAGCTCCTTATACACCTCAGCACAACAGTTTAGCTGAGAGAAGAAACAGAACTTTGCTCAACATGGCAAGGTGTATGCTAAAAGGCAAAAATTTACCAAAGTGTTATTGGGGAGAAGCTGTCAACACTGCTGCATATGTGTTAAATAGGTGTCCTACAACTAGATTGAAGGAGGTGACACCAGAAGAACTATGGTCAGGCAACAAACCAAGTGTCAAACACTTGAGAATTTTTGGCTCACTATGCTACAGACACATTCCTGATGAGAAAAGAAGAAAGCTTGATGACAAAAGTGAACAATTGATACTAATTGGCTATGATGCTACTGGTGCTTACAAAATGTACAATCCTAAAAATCAGAAAGTTGTGATTAGTAGAGATGTGGTTGTTAATGAAAAATCACAATGGCAATGGAATTCTGAGGCAAACAAGAACATTGCAGTGCAACTAGATGATGTGATACATGATGGTGAAGACACACACCAGCCAACAGTTGATCTTACACAAGGTGAAAGAAGATCAACAAGACAAAGATTTCCCTCAGTTAGACTCATTGATCATGAAATCACAACAGATGATGTGGTAAATGATGATGGAGACATTGTGCACTTAGCATTCATGGCTGATTGTGAGCCTATCAACTGGCAAGATGCAATAGCTAATCCCAAGTGGCACAGTGCTATGCAAGAAGCAATCAACTCCATAGAAAAGAACAGAACATGGAAGCTAGTTGAACTCCCAGATCACAAGAATGCAATCAGTGTAAAGTGGATATTCAAGCTAAAAACAAATCCAGATGGTAGCATAGCAAAACACAAGGCAAGACTAGTTGCAAGAGGATTCCTTCAACAACAAGGCATTGACTACACTGAAGTATATGCACCAGTAGCTAGGATGGAAACTATCAGATTAGTAGTTGCAATAGCCAGCTCTTTCAAATGGCCTCTATTTCACATGATGTCAAATCTGCCTTTCTAAATGGTCCATCAGAAGAAGAAGTTTATGTGCTACAACCACCTGGCTTTGAAGTTAAATCAGATAGAGACAAAGTGTATAAGCTTGAGAAGGCTCTATATGGGCTCAAGCAAGCTCCAAGAGCTTGGAATAGAAGAATAGATCAGTTTCTGAGCAATGAAGGATTTGTGAAATGTTCTGTTGAATTTGGTGTGTACATGAAAGGTACTGATATTTCAAATGCTATTTTAATTTGTCTTTATGTGGATGATTTGTTAATTACTGGAAGCAACACTGATAGCATTGAGAAATTCAAGGGGAGACTTAAAGTTGAGTTTGAGATGAGTGATTTAGGCAAACTCAATTACTTTCTTGGTTTGGAATTTCACTATGCTTCAGATGGTGTTGTGCTGCATCAGAGAAAGTATATTGCAGATGTGTTGAAAAGATTCCACATGGAAAATTGTAATGAAGCTGAAACTCCTATGGAAGCAAATTTAAAACTGTCAATGAGTGAAGATGAACAAGCAGTAGATGCTACCTTATTCAAACAGGTTGTAGGGAGTTTGAGGTTCATTTGTAATACAAGACCAGATATCAACTATACTGTAGGATCAGTGAGCAGGTTTATGAGTAAGCCTAAGACATCACACTTGATTGCAGCTAAAAGAATTCTTAGATACTTGAAGGGTACTAAGGACTATGGCTTGGCTTTTCCAACAAGCAACAACAACTCACAGATAGAGTTAGAAGGCTTCTCAGATTCTGATTGGTGTGGAGATAAAGATGACAGAAGGAGTACATCAGGGTACTGGTTTAGATTCAGAAATTCACCAATTTCATGGTCTTCAAAGAAATAAAGTATAGTAGCATTGTCTAGTTGTGAGGCAGAGTATGTTGCTGCAGCACAGGCAGCTTGGCTTGAATCACTACTAGAAGAATTGAAGATCAACTATGTGAAGCCTATAAGGTTAAATGTAGACAACAAATCTGCAATTAGCCTAGCCAAAAATCCAATTGAACATGGAAGGTCAAAACATATAGAAACCAAGTTTTACTTTATCAGAGACCAAGTTAGTAAGGAGAAACTAACTATGGAGTATTGTAAAACAGATGTTCAGATTGCAGATATCTTGACCAAGCCTTTGAAGTCTGACAGATTCAAAGAGTTAAGGAAAATGGTAGGCATTGCCAAGGTCAAGACAGCAGACAAGACATTGGATTGAGGAGGTGTGTTGTGAAACCAATCCAATTAGATATGTTTAGTTTGTTAGTAACCTTTCAGTTAGTTGTGTAACCACTTTGTGGTAGTTAGGACTTTGTAACTAACTTACTTGCAGAACAAGTAAGTCATACAATTTGTAATCCCTATAAATTGTATTATGTGCTTAATAAAAATCAATACTCTTTGATAATATCTCTCTCTCTCTTTCTCTCAAACCACCCTAACAGATTTCACGATCACCGCTTCGGAAGAAGACAAGCATTCCAAGGATTTGGAAACTGAGTTTGTGCTTTCTACGGTTAGCCAGCAATTGCAGAATCAATTCAGTGTTAATGCGTTTTCTTCTCCGTTCAAGGTCGAGCGTAAACACGACGGCAACGTCCAATTCTCGCAAGATCAAGATCAGAACAGCAAGAAAGGTAAAATGCTTTCTGATTTTCTGCTATGTTCATTGGAGAACATCTCTTTCTTTTCTCAGCATCGTGGTTTATGCATCACTGTTTTCGATCCCGGCGGTGTAGTCGTCAAGCATCTTTCTGTTATGAAAGTTCTCGATGATTACGGAGAAATTCTTCGCCGTGAACCTCAAACTCACAACGATGGCGCAACAGATTATGTAATCACAGTTTTTGATCCTGGTGGTAATCAATTACTCTGTTTTGATGCACTACTTCTTATTTGATGCGCTCAGAAGGTGTTTGTATTAAGTCCTTTGAAGCCAAGTTTCACTATTGCGATTTGTTGGAATATGGATGATGATTTCTTGAAGTTTTTTGTTTGAAGTTCGGAATATCTTGTTTGGAAGATCTCCGATGGTTAAATTGGGTTTCACATTGTTATTTCAACTCAATTTGTGAATTTACCTATTTTGAGTTTGAGGGGGACAATTACAGTATAGCGCTTCAGAACTTGATATTCAGAATCTCATAAATCTTCAGAATTTGCTATCGTCTTCTTGAATCAGGGATATTGTTGTTGTGGTAGGTGACACCACTACTAGCTTTTGGTTCACAGAAAGATGATTGTTGAAAAGGAAAGAAAGATTGAGGATGCATTGTTGAAGACATAAGCATGGGAATATTGTAGAAGTGTTGTTGATTGGGTTTGATGTTAATAACTGTGGAGAGAAGAAATTGATGTGAGGAGTTTCAAAATCTGCTAATGTTTCAGACTTTGATAGACCTTCAGAACCTGTTAATTCTTCAGAACTTGATAATCATTCAGAACCTGATAACTAGCACCTGATAACCTTCAGAACCTGATAACCTTCAGACTCTGATGAACCCAGAAATAGTTGAACTAGCTTCTGATTCCTCTTCAGAGGGTACTCTATGGTGCTTCTGCATTTTTCCCATTCTGATTCGCTATTTTCCCTTCTGAACTGATTTTCCTTCTGATACATAAATTCTCCTTTTGAACATCTATGTTGAGATTTATGGGTTTGTTGCACGAGCACATAGAATTGTTCTCAGCTTATGGAGTATTCCCTTTGCCAAGCTGTTTACAAATGGAATGAGTGAAGGTATTTCATCAGAGGCTACCTTACCAGATGTACCTCCAGAAACTTTTAAGGTTTTGCTGACCTTTTACATGATGGCCAATTGAATGAGGACATTATTGATTCTGGCTCTTCCTTACTCCAATAACTCCTTCCATTGGCTGATTGATTTAGAGTGACGTGTCTTCACCAAGAATGCTGCAAATTGCTATAAAATGCCTCTCACAAGTAGAATGTCTTACTGGGAAGTGTTTGGAGGAATGCCATTTTTTAGATTGTTTTAATTTTACACAACAAATATTGACAATAATTGTAATTCAAACTCAAAATTGGCAAATTTACCAATGTTGAGTTTGAGGGGGAATGTTAAGATATATAGTTAGAGTTTGTTGATGTTAGTTAGTTAGTTAGTTAGAAATTAGTTATAGTTGGTTACTCAATTAGTTAGTTAATTGAGTCCTATAAATAGAACACTAATGTACACAATTTACTATTCTTTTATAAATCTATATTCATTCAATATGAATTCTTATGAGTATCTTCCTCATGAATACTCTTATGCTCTCTATCTTGCGTATGAGTTTGATCTCCATCCCTATGATTCCATGATTTCTAACACTTTAAGCTCTAATCAGTGTCACGTTATACATGAAAGAGTGAAACATACACACACATATATTTTGTGAAGAAATCGTGTAGGATTAGTGCATTAGTTTGGAATATGACCTTTTATATGTTTTTAGGGAAAAAAATTAAGAATCCAAAGCATAAAAGTTAAGAGGGTACAGCTGTTGATATTTTCCTTTTCAAGCTTATGGAAACAGATCCAATAGTGAGTGTTAAAGACTCAATCAAATAATTTTAATAGAGATATTCTTTTATCTTGGCTCAAATAAAACATTGGTCTTTTTATATGATCAGAATATCTAGATAGATAGAGGATTTTGAGATTTTCTATTATAAATTGGGAGATTTTTTTTGTTTCATGGAAATTGGCGGCGAAACTCTCACACATAAAATTTAAAAAATTGTAATATTGTGGTTTGATTTCGCACGTCAGCACATCAATTACTTCCGCGGTTTTTTAGCTGAGCTGCACTTATGAAACTTTGACTTTTTAACATCGGTGAATCATGTATTTAATGTCTCACAATTTTTCATTGTAATATTTGAATGTGTATTTAAAAATTTAAAACAAAAATAATTTCATAAATTTTGATGTTTTTCTCTCCTTATAATCGGGATCTTAAATACTCATAATAATTGCGTAAAAAAAAACTCATAATAATATATCATGATCATTTTAATTTTTCTTTTCTCAAAAAAACCTGTTAAAAAGTTAATTCAAATTGGCTTTATACTTAATAATAGACATGCATACATGTCATGTGCTTATATATCTCACATCATCAAATTTGATACATTGCCTAATATAATCACTTCTCTTGTATGCTATATATATTCTATTCTATTGCTTAATGTTATCAACCCAATTGGTTTCACTTCTCTTCAAGCACAAATTAAGCCATAGTTTTCCAGCTCAAAATCTTTATGTGTTGTGACCTATGGCTTCTTGCTATGCAATATTGCTTCTCATTATACTTTGTTTCTATGCAATTGAGGCTCACCAATTGCAAAGTGCAAAATTAATAGTTAATGCTTCTAATTCATTAGGGAAGCAAATCCCTAATACCTTTATGGGAGTTTTCTTTGAGGTTAGCTATGAACAATTCTAATTTCATGAAAAGATTGATTTTTAATTTCTTTATTTCTATATTTATACATGTTATTTGTATTGTAAGTGGCAGAGTGACACTACTGTTATGATTCATTAGGATTCAACTCTCGTTGCTACTATATTTTTAAAAAAATCTTAATTTTATTCTTTGTTCATGCTACCTTGTGATTTTTTTTTTTCATTTTTGAAGTATTATTATAAATTTTCTCTTCCTAGTTAATTTAAACATAAATCAACATCTTTTACAAAATTAACATCTTAATTTCTTTATTGTAGGAAATTAATCATGCTGGTGCTGGTGGATTATGGGCAGAGCTAGTGAACAATAGAGGTCTTTTCTTAAATTTGATTTTTTTTCTTGATTCTTGATTTATTTTTTCAACTTTGCTATAATGTTATGAAGTTGTTGTTTTTGTTAAAGATTCAATTTAGTGTTTCAGGTTTTGAAGCTGGGGGACAAAATGATCCTTCAAATATTCATCCTTGGACAATAATTGGAGACAAATCATTGATACTTGTATCGATCGATCAAACATCTTGCTTCGAGCGTAACAAGAATGCATTGAAGATGGAGGTACATTGTGACAACTCATATTCATGTCCACCCGACGGTGTTGGCATCTCTAATCCTGGTTTTTGGGGCATGGTGAGATTTCATTTTTCATATCATATTCATGTCCTTCATTTTCTTTCTTTTTTTGTTCTTGAATCATATGAGTACTGAATCATTAAAAAAAATCTAGAATGAATTATCCGATATAATGTCACATTTGATTTTGTATGTGTAGATAAATAAATATTAAAACTTAGTAGCTATGGTTGGTATGCATGACGGTGGAAAAAATTTAAAAATTATGTCACATTTGATATTAATGTCACTTAGATTAGTCGGTTCTTTGAGTTAGATAACAAATCTTCAAAAATAAATAAATTTACATTTCATTAAATTATAACTACTAATAGATGTGACTTCAAAAGTAGTTACAATTTATTCATGTCAAAGTTTTTAATGATTTTATGATTATGAATGATTGAAAGTATTAAAAATCTTTACATGAACAATTAATGTATTATAAATTAGATCTAATGTAAAATTTCTTTCTAGTTTTGAGCCTTCAAATTTAAATCAAGAGGCTTTCATGACTTTTTTGACAATATCTTTTTTTCTGTATACAGAACATTGAGAAGGGGAAGAAATACAGTGTGATTTTTTATGTTCGTACAACAGAAGAAATTGATTTAAAAGTTTCATTTGTTGGATCAGATGATGGTGTAAAGCTGGCTTCAACTATCATCAATTTGTAGTGACTCTCTACACACAAAATTAATTAAATTCTCCTTTGTGTATTTTTTTTTTTATATATATACAAATTTATTTATTGAGTATTGATACAAAATAATATTGTTATTTAATCTATATATATGTTGCAGGGGTATTAATGGAAAAACATCAAAATGGAGAAAGGTGGAGCATGTGTTTGAGGCTAATGCAACTAATCATAATTCAAGCCTTCAAATAACAACAACCGGAAAAGGGGTGGTGTGGTTAGACCAAATATCAGCTATGCCCTTCGACACATATAAGGTATGTTGAAGTGATTAATTTTTTTTTTTTTTCATTTTGATTTTTAGGTAAAATTTCTATAGGTTATTATTTTAGTAGTTCAATTAAAGTTTTAAATCGCAATATGAATAAAAAAAGAATTTCGACATTGTACTTACCTTCAAATAACCGTAAAGACATGAAAACCTTGACATTGCACCCACAATCACATCCGCAATTTTTTTTTGTTTTGACAAACACCTTGTTTTCGGCTGATACGCCTACAGCTGTGGTCGCTATACAGTGGTAAAAACTCTTGACATCATAGCCATAATTGTAGTTGCAAACACTTTTGTAAATGCATGACTCCAATGTACTTTCCAAGTTATTTACATTAAATTTTTTTTCCATTTTTTCTCCCATACTTTGAAGCTCACAACTTTCTTTTCTTTCATAGGGACATGGTTTCCGTAATGATCTTTTTCAAATGGTGGAAGAATTGAAACCAAGAATATTTAGATTTCCAGGTATGCATAAAGTTTTAGTAATTTTTTTTTAAAAAAATACTAGGACAAAATGCTTAAAGTTTTATTTTTTCATATTTCAAATTAATCTTTTATGTGTGATTGAGATTCGAACTTCAATTTTTCCATATTATATGTGTGAATTCCGAGTGACTTCTTATTTCAGCTATCTAAAAATCGTATTACTATTATTACATAACATATCTTAACAAAAAGGGCTAAGGAAAGATGCTCCATCCCTTTCATTTTTGCAAGTTGTTACAACTATTGTCTCATTACAAGTGGTCCATCATTTTATTGGTTATTGACATAATATAATGTACTAAACAATTGAAGTGTGGTAAATTAACATTGTAAAATAAACCACAACTTTAAAAATGTATTAACTTTAAAAATACTTAATGGTATGATGATTATAATTGATTGATAGTGTAAACAAATTATTCATAGGTAATGTACACAAAATAAATTCATGTACCTAATGCTATTTTCATTTTTAATTTATTGCATTGTAATAGGTGGATGTTATGTGGAAGGAAATGTGATAAAAAATGCATTTCGATGGAAACAAACAATTGGACCTTGGGAGAACAGACCTGGTCACTATGGTGATGTTTGGGGTTATTGGACAGATGATGGATTTGGTTATTTTGAGGGTCTTCAAGTATGTACTCCAATTTTTTTTGAAACCTTTACCTCCAATTTTTCAATTAAATCTTGCTTAATAAGAGTTTTATTTTATAACCATAAGAGGGAGTTCAAATTCTCTTATAAAATACTTTCTTCGGTCTTATATATAAGAAACATTTCATTTTTTAGATTCAGTATAGAATTGATGTATTTATATTATATTATTGTTTAGATATATCAATTTTATAAGAAATCTAAAAAGTTAACTTTTTCTTATATATAGGATCAGAGGAAGCAGATATTAGTGTCACATTAGTTAACTAAATTTTTTTAAAGGAAATTGAAACTTGTTATATTTTGTTTTTTTTTTAATAATTTCCTTCTTTTTTCTTGAGCAGCTTGCAGAGGATCTTAATGCATTGCCAATATGGGTTTTTAATAATGGTATATTTCTTTCTTGTCCTAATTTTTTTATTTTACATTTTTTTAGCCAATAATTTATGGTGGTTTTTCCCCTTTTTTGGGTAGACTTGTAAGTATGTCTTATTTTTTTAATAACATATCTTATTTTAGGTATCAGCCTTTATGAACAAGTTAATACCTCTGACATATTACCATTTGTGCAAGTATGGCTTTCTTTTTCTAACTTAATAATTTATTTATTAATTTCCCCTTTTTCTATTTTTTTCTTCCAAATTTACATAATTATTGAGCATCATTTCCAATCTTGATTATATTTGTAGGAAGTCCTTGATGGTATTGAATTTGCAAGAGGAAGTCCCACTTCAAAGTGGGGTTCCATTAGAGCTTTTATGGGACATCCTAAGCCTTTTGACTTAAGATATGTTGCCGTTGGAAATGAAGAATGTGAAAGAGATCTCAAAGCTATATATTTAGGCATGTCTTTATATTTTATTTTTTAAGCATATAAAAAAAATATATAATTTCTTTATGAATATGTTAATCAGTGAAAATTTACAAACACTGTGTTGGGAGACAGTTAACCATTATAAAAAATAATCAAGATACTATATTGTTTTAAAATAAAAAATTTAAAAACTCGATATCCAATTTAAAGAATAACTAAAAGATATTATATTGCTGACACAAGAATTAGTCTCATATTACTGATCCAAATATTATATTTTTTTGGACAAACAAAGAGATTAGTAAGTCGTGAGAATATTTTAGGACATCTATTGTAGGTCAAAGTTACTAATTACGGTAGATTAACAAAAAAAAATCATAAGCGTATATAAAAAATTTGATTTATAGTTACACTAAGTATGTGATTCATTTATTTAAATATTACTATTATTTATTTGCAATCCACCTGATTATTGAGTAGAATTTTATCCCTTCAAATATTTGATTTTTTTTATTTAAACATTGTTGATTTCATTAATTTTGCAATTTTATTAATTTGACTTGTTTCACTTTGTATTTTGGATTGACCAGAAAATTACCCTAAATTTTATGATGCAATCAAACAAGCCTACCCGGATATCCAAATCATATCAAATTGTGATGCTTCTGGGCAACCATTAAATCACCCAGCTGATTTATATGATTATCATGTAATAATATCCTAATTTACACAATTTATTTTATTTGCTGCACTTGCATTTATCCTTCTAATGCTATTTTTTTTTTGACTCAATACTATATTTTATTTTCTTCTCAGCGATATCCAAAATCTGCCAAAGATATGTTTTACATGGCTCAAAAAGATTTTGATTATGCCTCCCGCACCGGTGCAAAGGTTTGATCTTGATCATATCTTCAATAATATCAAACTTGTTGTTTCTCTTTTTTTTCTTCTTATAATTAAAAATAATAATCATTATTAATTACAACATTTTCTTATAAGAATTTGACGTACGGTTCCAATTAATTGTTCATGTTTTGTATACTAAAATATTGTTACTAGAATGGCTCCATATATTGTACCAAAAAAAAAAAGGCTCCATATATATTTATTTGGTTCAAAATTTGGACCAAATACATTCATTTTTGTTGACCAACTTTTGCTTATATTTTCAGACGGAGCGAGTATATGTCTACGGGCATGAGTCAGGGTCGGCCTAAGGGCAAAGTGAACAATGGTTTTTAAACCTCAAAGTTTTAATTTAGGCTAAAATTAATATCTCAAAAAATTTCAATTTTGTTGTAAATTTATAATATACCAATTCTTTTACAAGTGTTTCTTTAATTGAGTTGGTAAACTCACCCAAAAAAAAATTGAGTTGGTAAAAATGAAAGCCTCGTATCTTCTATGTCAATTTTAAATTATGATTGGTGCTTTACATTACATAACACCTACTATCGTATTTGGTGCTCTTGTCAATTTTATAGGCAATAAAAATGAAGAGAGGAATGTGTCCTAGCTAGACATGTCCTTCCAATTAGGTTATCTGACTAGTTTTTTTTACCCGTGCTCTTCCACGGATTTTTTTTCTTTATGAGATATTTTTTTATTTTATAAATTATACAAATGTAGTAAAACAGATTTATAGAAAGAAATTGTTTTATTAAATTTAATAAAAAAATGCAATTTTATACATAATGTTATTCCCACCACAGATTTAGGTAAACACCATCTTGTACTAACCTCATTAGTAAAATGCAAAGTCGTATGGGTAGATGCAATGAATTTGTGGGGATAAAGACAAAAGATGGAAACTGCCAAAATGAACAAAACATAAAAAAATTATGGGTTAATAGGTTTTTACGCCCTGCAAAGTAGGCGAGTTTTGCATTACCCCTTGTAATTTGTTTTTTGAGATTACCCTCTGCAATGTGTTTTTATCTTTTTCGCAGTTCATTTTACCTCCCCTGTAATGTTGTTTTTTTTTTCCCCTTGTACCACAGGGGGGTAAAATACACTGCGAAAAAAATAAAAACACATTACAGGGGGTAATCTAAAAAAAATAATATAGGGGGTAACGCAAAACTCGCCCACTTTGCAGGAGGTAAAAACCTATTAACCCAAAAAATAAAAAATAACCACCAAATTCTAAAAAGGGGTACGTGGCACTAACCATTGTCAAAATTATACCACTTAAATAAATTAACAAATAACATTTACCCACCCAATCATACACATGTCAACGCATTTTGGAAAAGACAAAAAAATAAAACCAACACAAAGAACCGAAAAACTTACAAAACAAACCAGCCAAACCCAATTAGATGAGGTAGAGTGCCTAATTACAATCTACAGTAGTAATTTCATGTTTCCTTTTTGTCAAGAGTATAGATACACACAATATGTATTTAACTTTTTTTTTAACGGCAAAAAATTGTATTTAACTATTCTTTTAAATAATTTTTATTTTCGCCAATCATATATACGCTGTTGTATGGTGTGTGTATAGTGGAAAAAAAAACCAAAAAATCGAACCGAATCGATAAATTAAACTGAACCAAATAAAAAAAATCGAACCATAACTAATATTTTAAAATCAAACTGAAACAGTTCGGTTCGATTCATGATTATCAGTTTGATTCGGTTCGGTTTTCTTTAATAGTTTGGTTTTCTTTAGTGAAAAGTTGGTTTGGTTTAGAACCGTAAAACCGAATCACTTTAACAGTTTGGTTCGGTTCAGTTTGAAAAATAAACAATTTAGTTCGGTTCGGTTATTATGAATTATATATATATATATATATTGCTCTTAATATATAGTCCTTTTAATTACTTGATTCATTGAAAGATATTTGAATAATATTGTTTAGGCATTTGTGAGTGAGTATGCCTTGATTGGAGAAGAGGCTGGATATGGAACCCTTTTAGCAGCTGTAGCAGAAGCAGCATTCCTTATTGGATTAGAAAAAAACAGGTTTAATTAATCAAAATTGAACTTCCTAGCAACTTCTATTTTTACACTTATTAACAACTTAACATTTTTCATTTTTATGTAGTGATGTTGTTACCATGGTTAGCTATGCACCACTCTTTGTCAATGCCAATGATAGGAGGTATTAAATCATTAATATGCATTTTACATTTCATATTTTTCATTACACTCTTTTTTTTTTTTTTTAAAAATATTTTCTCCAAATTAAATCAAGTACTATAATCAAACATTATTTGATTTTTTTCAATGGTAACTAGGTGGAATCCAGATGCAATTGTATTTGATTCTCACCAAGTTTATGGAACTCCAAGTTATTGGGTGCTTAAATTATTCAAGGAATCAAGTGGAGCAATATTCCTAAATTCAATTCTTCAAACTAATTATTCTACACTTGCTGCATCTGCAATTTCATGGAAATCTTCTATAGATGGTAAATCAGTTTTGAGAATAAAGGTATAGAGATTCTCTAGATCTGTGGTATATATATATATTCATAGATGGTTCCAAATTTTATTGCAAATAACTTCAAAAAATTTTGAAAATTTTGAAATTTCTAATGATTATATTTTGCATAAATGTTACATTGAGGGTCGGCCCAATAATTTTTTAAAGTAAGTGTAGTTTATAATAAATTTAACTATTTGGAACTTTTATTTTATGTATATGATGTCTTTTTGTTAGCGGCCTAAAACGAGAGCTTTAGTAGTCTTACGTATCCTTACGCCGGTCCTGATTACATTAAAGGAATGTTTGTATGAGTAGAATTAGAAATATGGTAAACAATCATTTTGGTAGTTAAATGTGCTAGAATATGTGGTATCTGTTCCGAGTTTATCAAAGTTAGAAAATTATTATCGATTGTGTCTTTTGTTAATCAATTTAATTCTTAAATGTGTCTTTTATTAATTAATTTGATCATTAAATGTGTCATCTTTTTTTTTTTTGGTCTTAAAATGTGTCATCTTTTAACCATTTGAAACATAAATTTTTTTAACAAAAATACACTTAGAGATGTTTTACATTTTTAATACATTAAGAGATTATAGTGACTAAAATGAATATTTTCTCTTCATGTGGTGTAATTGTAAGTGCTTTCACTAACATTTCTCATATGAAAAGTTAATTAAGTACTAATGACTTGTGCAGCTTGTGAACTTGGAAAGCAAAACGGTGAATGTTGATATTTTTATTGATGGATTAGAATCAAATGTGGTCCTTTCCAAGTTAACAAAAACAGTGCTTACATCATCTAATGTAATGGATGAAAATTCCTTCTCGCAGCCAAATAAGGTACCTAACTAATAAGCAATTTTTTTTATGTGCTTATGATCTTCTATTGTTTGTAACTAGTTTTTTTTATCAAATTTGACAAAGGGGCAAATTATCATAAAATAAAGTAGTATTAATGAACATTTTCCAATTATTTCTGCGTGAATATTATGAATCTCTTAAAGTTACAAGAGACTATTGTAGAATTTTTTTGTCAAATAATTTATTGGTTAAATTAATTGCGTTAAGTGTGGAGAATCTCGAAATCTCTATAAATAAAGTCTCTGATAGTTATTAATTGAGTTAAATTATTGTGACAACATTATTTTATTTTTTTGGTAAGGTTTATGTGACAATATTGTATGTGTTGTTTATATTTTGATAGAGAACTTTGTTATTTATTTATTTATTTATTTATTTATTTTTGTGTGTGTAGGTGGTGCCAAAAGAAAGTCCATTTGAGAATGCAGGCAAGATAATGAATGTCCAAATTGATCCACATTCAGTGACATTGTTTGATATACCTTATGTGTATCAGTAGGCTCTCTTAACAATTAGTAATGACCTCAAAATGTGGATGAAAAATGTCCACATTCATGGTCATTTTAATTATTTTATCATTTGAATGATGTTTATTTTTCTCATAAAAATAGAGAGAAATAAATAGTGGTGTTCTTCTCTTTTGACAAATTGAAAATGAGTATAAATATTGCACCAATAAAAATGTATGAACAATCACTACCAAAAAAAAAATGTATGAACAATGGATTTATTTACAAGTCTATTTTATGTTGTAAAAGAAACGGTCTATTTTATGTGAAAGCAATTAAATTTGGTTGTTTTAAAATAGAGAAGATTGTACTACCTTTTTAAGAGAAGGCCAATTACTTTTCTTTCACAGAATCTTTCTTATGATAATATTTATACTCAACTTTTAAGTAGTATACAGAATCTTTCCCAGAATCTTTCCATCCTTTGAACTCTTTTACTATTAAACTATATAGACCCAGTCTACTACTAAGGTTCCTGCTAGGGATATTGTTCTCATAATTTCTGATGATAAGGTAGAAATGTTATAAGCATTTCCTCTAGTTTATACTGAAGGTAGTTGAAAATATCAATTGCGCCTAAATTTCTAAGATCTTCATTCAACTGGATTAACACACTATTTGTATTATACAAATTCTCTAAGATCTTTTGCTGCATCAACACTACAGTCTATACCTAAAAAAATTTGTCCTTGGAACGGATTTTGCGAAGGTACATAATAATGGGGTACCTTATGGAATTTTTGTTTGGTAAATTCTCTTTCGAACTTTATAGATCTTTTTGTTCATGATGTTTCTGCTGGTTCGATTTTTACGAAATGAGAATTTTCCTTTTCTTCCTCTTATTCTTCTTCAGAGCTAAAATCATAAATGATTTAATTCTTTTCTTTTGGTTCTTCGTTAACTTCTTGACTTTTTCCTGATATATCTAAAGAGACCATAAGTTTTTCTAGATTTTCTAATTGCCTATTAAGGGTTTTTTCTGTATTATCCATATCTAAAAGAAATTAAATGGTGGTTTAATTCTTAACTGTGTGGAATCAGAAATTTCCTTAGGCTTGGAAATTTTTTCTTGAGGTTGGTTTTGTGATATTTCTAGGATTTCTATTTGTTTTCCCTTATCTTCCCCCTTTCTAAGAAATTGGGATAACTCATCCAAAGTTAAATATTCTTCTTTTCTTTCTAAGAGTTTCAAAAGATCCTCTAATTTAATGCAGATCCTTTCTACACCTCTTTTACGTTCTTCTTGGATTTCATCCATTCTTTGGTGAAACAATTTTTTATTATGTAAGCTAACATGCAAGCTATATTATTGAGTTGCGGATTTGTTGTGTGAAAAATGTGAGAATATCTATTGGATTCATCCTCTTCATAACAGACAAAGTTTTCTTCATGAAAATTCCATGTTTAATGAGGTTTATACTTACTTTCCTCAAATTGTAAGTTTTTTAAATATGATGTTTGTTTTTCTATCCTATATTGAATATCATAAAAGTTATCTAAAGTTTTTTGTAAAACATTTAATATACTACCTTCAGTCATCTTACCATAAACTTAAGATTCTAGAAATTTTTCGACAAACTCTTCATATTCTTTGGCTAGTTGTATATTGTTGGAACAAAGTGGGTCTGACATAAATCTCTAAGTTGTTAATTGGTTTTGATGATAACAAAGTATTAAAATTGCAATTGGTATTACTAATGATTGTTCTAGTGTGCAGAATTATAAGTTAAAATTCATTCAGAAGCACTACGAACAAAAGCAGAGAAGCTCTGAAAGCGTATCGCTGATCATCAGAAGCTTAAAATTCAAGTTCTGAAGTTAGTGGCTCTGAGGACAAAAGCTAGACTCTGAGAAGCTCAGAAGCTGAAGACCTTAAGAAGCTACGACAACAGACTCTGAAGCAAAAGGAATTTACGTCACTCAAGAACTGACAGAATCAGAATCAATGATTGAAGAATAATCTACTTAAGGACTCTGTCATATCCACAGGAAGGAATATTCGTTGGTATAACGTTAACCTTATCCATAAGTGGAGCGCATTTGAGGATTGTACAATCGTACTATTATTACTCAAAATGGTTGAGTGATATTTCAAATTGCAAGGTAGTGGAATTGGATTTCTTTACCAAAGAAGGCAATATACAGCTATCAATTGTACGAGCAAATTCCAGCTGGCATCTTATCTCTCTGCAACGGTCATTACTATTCCATTCAAGTATAAATAGAAGACTCAAATGGAAGAAATGACTACCGTTCTATTACTGCGTTTAAGACTCTGAAACATTCTGACATTACAACTTCTATCTGTCATTCTTAGTCTTAAGGCAAAAATCTGTGTTGTATTTGTAAACACATCTGATAGTATATCAAGTGTTCATTAACATTCATTCTTATTCTTAAGTTTGTTTGAGAAGTCTCTTGTTAGTTGTAACTTGAGCATTTGAGAAGTCTCTTGTTAGTTGTAACTTGAGCATTAGAGAAGTCTCTTGCTATTGTGCTTGAGCATCTTGTAATCTTGTGAGATTTTAGTGAGAAGCTCTTGGAAGTGCAAGGGGACTGGACGTACTCTCGATTTGTGAGAGGAACCAGTATAAATTCTGTGTCTTTCTTTCTCTTTCTTTATTTCATTATTGTTTTGTGTTTAATCCGCTGCAAACTTAGTTTTTATTTGAGAAAAAGTTTTAACTTTTAAAACACAATTCAACCCCCCCTTCTTGTGTTTTTCCACCTTCAATTGGTATCAGGAGCTAGGTCTGTTGCCTAACTCACCTTACAGTGAAACAGTAAAAGATCCAAAGGAAAAACATGACTAACGCTGCGGGAAATGATGGAGGAAAGAAAAGTAATGAGATTCCATTTGATTATGACACAAGCTCAAACGATAGGAAGTCTTCTGACAGGATTCCATTTTTCAATGGAAATCCTACTTCTTACCCATTCTGGAAAACAAAGATGTATAGTTATATCATAGGTATTGATGTTGATTTATGGGATTTGGTAGAAGAAGGTGTTGTCTTTGACAACATGGATTAAGAAGGAGTGGTTAGCCATCAACATAAAAAATCTTTCACACCTTCTCAGAAGCTAGAGTACTAGAAGCATCACAATGTAAAAGGTATGATGACTAATGCGATTTCGCATGATGAGTATCTCAAAATTGTGGATAAAAGAACTGCTAAGTCTATTTGGGAGTCTCTGAAATCTAAATATGAAGGAAACAAACAAGTTAGAGAGGCTAAAGCAAACTTGTTAGTTCATCAGTATGAGTTGTTTAAGATGAAGGATGGAGAGGATATTGAAGCTATGTTTTCTAGGTTTCAAATTTTGGTCTCTGGACTTCAAGTACTGGACAAGAGTTATACTACTACTGATCATGTTAGAAAGATTCTCAGAAGCCTACCCTCAAAGTGGAGACCTAAGGTGACTGCTTTTCAAGAAGCCAAAGATTTGGATCTAGTATCCCTTGAAGATCTGATTAGTTCATTGAAGACTCATGAAATGGAGTTAATGACTGATGAGTCAACCAAGAAAATAAAAGGGATAGCCTTAAGCTCTAAGAGTTCATCAAAGGCTCTGAAAGCTAAGGTTATAGAATCTGAAGACAAAGCTTCTGAAGAAGGTCATGAGGTTGAGTCTGAAGATGAAGAAGAAATGGTGCTGATGGCTGCTAAAGTATCTCAATGGGCAAAACGAAGCAAGAAATATGCAGGAAAGTTTGGATGTTCTTCCAAGAAAGTTGGTGCTACCAAAGAGAAAAAGGAAGAACAAAACAAGTGCTTTAAATGCAACAAGTCTGGGCATTTCATTGCTGACTGCCTAGAAAATCAGAGTAGATCATCCAAGAGAACTTCTAGCAAGGAAAAATATAAAAGTAAACTCAAAAAGGGGTTTCTTGCAACTTGGGAAGATCTAGATAAAGACTCAGACTCTGATGGAGATGAAGAAGCCAATCTGGCTCTGATGGCAACTACCTCTGATAAAGAAAACTCTGAGCATGAAGCAGATTCAGACTCAGAAGATGAAGATGAGGTACTTGCTCAACTCTCTAGAACTGAATTAATAGATTCTTTAAAAGATGCCTTAAAACTTGTTACAAAAAAGGCAGGGGAATGTAAGGTCCTTAAAACGGCCTATAACAACCTTACTGAAAAAGCAAACATAATAGTTGAAGAAAATGAGTTTCTCAAAAGTAGAAACACATTTCTTGAAACTCTTTATGTTTATGATGATAAAGTTCCTCCAGAGCATGAATTTGCTCTTCAAGAAATTCTTATCAATGGCATGCAAAGAAGTAAGATAGCATCTTTAATTTATCATGCAAGTAAAAATAGAGGTGAAGGTCTTGGATTTTCTCGTTTTAAAAATAATCCATTATTTTCTAAACCCTCTAACATTGATAAAACTAAACTCAAGGCTGTCTTTGTTAAAAGTCAATCAGAAGTCAAGAGTGCATCAGACTCTGAAAAGACAACTAAGTCAGAAGTAAAGAAGTCAGAGGCTCTGAATGTTAAAATCTCAGACCCAAAGACTTCCAAACCTCAGACTAATTTCAGACCAAAAGAGACTCTGATACACTCAAGAGCTAAGTTTAAGAGTTATCCAAAGCCCAAAACATTTTAAAAAAGGGTTGATAATTCTAGAACTTCTGACAAATCTTTCAAACAAAGACCACCTAAGGCTATTAAGACTAACTCCAAAGGACCCATAAAAGTATGGGTACCAAAGTCTGAGATTGTATTTGCTTCAGATCTGCACTCCAAGAAAGCAAAAGCAGCAGTCCTGGTACCTGGACAGTGGTTGCTCACGACATATGACAGGAGAAAGGCATATGTTCCAAACCCTAACTCTGAAAGAGGGAGGCACTGTGGGGTTTGGAGGAAAGCAAAAAGGGAAGATCATTGGGACAAGTACAGTTGGTAATTCATCTTTATCTATTAATAATGTTTGGCTTGTTGATGGCCTTAAACACAATCTACTGAGCATTAGTCAATTTTGTGACAGTGGATTTGTGGTGATGTTTGATAAAGATGCATGTACTGTAACTAGAAACTCTGATAAGTCTGTAGTATTCAGAGGCCTAAGGAAAGACAATGTTTATAAGGTCAATCTGTCAGAACTCACAGAGCAAAAGATAGTATGTCTACTATCTCTGAGTGATGAGAAATGGGTCTGGCACCAGCGCTTAGGTCATGCTAACTAGAGATTAATCTCCAAGCTCAGCAAACTAAGCTTGGTTAAAGGCCTACCCAATCTCAACTATCACTCAGATGCTCTGTGTGGTCCTTGTCAGATTGGGAAGATTTCTAAAACTTCTTTTAAACCCAAAAACATTGTCTCCACCTCAAGACCTCTTGAATTGCTTCACATTGATTTGTTTGGCCCTGTTAGTACAGCCTCAATCAATGGAAAGAAATATGGACTTGTCATAGTTGATGATTACAGTAGATGGACATGGGTTAAATTCTTGCGAGTAAAAGATGATGCATATGATGTGTTCAACATCTTCTGCACACAAGTACAGAGTGAGAAAAGTCTTAAGATCCTAAGGATCAGAAGTGATCATGGTGGTGAGTTTGAAAACGAACCATTTGCAACTTTCTGTGAAGATCATGAAATTATCCATGAATTCTCTGCTCATAGAACACCACAACAAAATGGTGTTGTAGAGAGAAAGAACAGGTCTTTACAAGAAATGGCAAGAACCATGATGCATGAGACTAAACTTGCTAAGCACTTATGGGCAGAAGCTGTGAATACAGCTTGTTATATTCAAAATAGGATCTACATCAGACCTATATTGGATAAAACAACATATGAACTCTTCAAAGGAAGAAAACCTAACATCTCTTACTTTCATCAGTTTGGATGTACTTGTTACATCTTAAACAATAAGGTCTATAAAAAGAAATTTGATGCCAAAGCCTGTAAGGGAATCTTTATAGGTTACTCTGAACACTCAAAGGCATACAGAGTGTATAATTCTGAAACTAACACAGTGGAAGAATCTATACATATAAGATTTGATGACAAAGAGCCTGACAATAAAATGTCAGAGCAAGATGATAGTTATGCAGGAGTCCCATATCAATACAACTATCCAGAAGCTGAGAAAACATCAGAAGCTAATGAAACTTCAGAAGCTGAAATGGAAGTAATCTCTGAAGGAGCATCTCCCATAGAAGCATCTGAAGAACATGATGATATCTTAGAAGATGAAATGCAAGAAAATGCTGAAGCTCCAAAAAGGAAATTCAAATATAAATCATCACATCTAGAGGATCTCATACTTGGAAACAAAGAAAGTCCAAGAAAAACAAGATCAGCTTATCAACAAAGTGATTCATTATTAGGACTTATATCTATGATTGAACCTAAGAATGTTGATGAAGCCCTAACTGATGGTGGATGGATTGTGGCAATGCAAGACGAGCTCAACCAATTCCAAAGAAATGATGTGTGGGATCTAGTGCCAAGACCAACACATAAAAACATTATTGGAACCAAGTGGGTATTCAGAAATAAACTCAATGAACAAGGTGAAGTTGTGAGAAACAAAACTAGACTTGTAGCACAAGGCTATAGTCAGCAAGAAGGCATTGACTTCACTGAAACTTTTGCTCCAGTAGCAAGACTGGAAGCAATCGGGTTATTGCTATCTTATGCTGTGAATAATGGAATAACTTTATATCAAATGGACGTTAAGAGTGCGTTTCTAAATGGTGTTATTTCTGAAGAAGTGTATGTCAAACAACCCCCAGGTTTTGAGGACTTAAAAAATCCTGAACATGTTTTTAAACTTAAGAAATCACTCTATGGTCTTAAACAAGCTCCAAGAGCTTGGTATGAAAGACTGAGTAATTTCCTTTTAGAAAATGGTTTTCAAAGAGGTCAAATTGACAATTCACTATTTAGAAAAACAACTAAGAAAGACATCTTAATTATTCAAATATATGTGGATGATATAATTTTTGGTTCAACTAATGCTTCTCTATGCAAGAATTTCTCCAAGCTTATGCAGGATGAATTTGAAATGAGTATGATGGGTGAGCTTAAATTCTTTCTTGGAATCCAAATCAACCAAGGAAAAGATGGAACTTACATTCATCAAAGCAAGTATACAAAAGAGCTTCTGAAGAAATTTAATCTTGAAGATTGTAAGATAATGTCAACACCCATGCATCCTACAAGCAGCTTAAGCAGGGAAGAAATTGGTAGCAAAGTGGATCAGAAGCTATATAGAGGTATGATTGGTGCTTTACTCTATCTAACAGCTTCTAGACCAGACATTTTATACAGTGTATGTCTATGTGCAAGATTTCAATCAGATCCTAGAGAACCTCATCTAACTGCTGTTAAGAGAGTCTCTAACGCTCAGAGCCTCTAATGAGAAACTCTGAGTGAAGGAAGTTCTGAAGAATAACAGGTTCTGATGAGGTGTAAGATACTAATGAGTCATGCACTGAATTAAGCGAAAGTGAAACGTTTTGTACTAGTAAGTGTAATACAGTTGTCCTTACGCGTGTCAGTTTGTTATCTTCTCTCTTGCACGTGTCTAGATTCTGATTGGATGGAGAACAGTTAATGATGAATTTACAGTTATATACAATTTAAATTTAATTTTAAACTGTTCGCGCTCCCTCCTTTGGTCTGTTTTCTCTGTGTATGTGTGCTACTTGTTATATATAGTCACTTCACTCACATAGCACAACGTTTACACAAATCACTACCTACACAAACCCTAAAACTCAGAATCCCAAATTCTCTCAACTTTCTCAATACTTCTGCAACAATGGCTGTTCAACCATCTCGCAATATAGTTCAACAACCTTTCAACCATGTGTTACCACCTGTTATCGACTTAAACTCTCAAGAGTCTTTTGTCGAAGCTCCGAACACAAACGATTGTGGTAGAGAAGGAATGGAATTCATCACTGAGAAGTTCGTTGATTTTGAAAGTTTAAAGGTAAACGATATTAACATCAAGGACCTCTTCTATGATCAACAATGTGGTATCTACTTCGACATGCTTAATGGATTCGTTTACTACGATATAGTAAAGAAATTCTGGAATAAAGCATATGTTTTTGACAAATTTGCTGCTGATGAGGAGGTTAAAAAGTTGGTGGCTGAAGATAAATCCTTAAAAGGAAAGACCAGAGCTCAACTAGGGTCAAGACCTTTTAAAGGAAAGGAAATAAGGTCTAACCTTCTTGGAATCAATGTTCTGATCACTCAAGAGCATATTGCTAAGATGCTTGGTCTGGATAATGAAGGTCAGAAAGTAGGTTCTTACAAAGCAAATAGCAAGTATGCTGAATCTATCAAAGTAGATCTATTTCTTTCTGGAAAAAGGGAATCTGATTTTGGCAAGGCTAAGTGTTTAAAAAGGGAATACCACTTTGCCTTCAAAGTAGTACTTGCTTCTATGGTCACAAGAGAAGGAAGAAAACATTCAATTTCATGGCCTCATAGGCATCTTATCTGGTTTATGCAGCAAAGAGTAAAGATCAACTTGGCTGATATTTTATTTGAGCATCTCTGCTTGTGCATCAGTGAGAGTCATCACAAAGCAACAACAACAATTCATCACCCAAGATTGATCTCAGAGCTCATCCGTCAAACAAAGCTGATAGAGATTCTGAAGACCAAGGAAAAGCTAAGAGTCTTCTGTACTGCAAAATTTGATGCAACCATCTTAGTGAATATGCAGCTGGTTAAGAAAGAAGATATAAAGAAGCCAAAACATCCTCTCTAGAAGATCTGGGAGAAGTACTTCTGGTGTGATGGATTTCCAACCATCTCAGAACATGACAATGATGAGGTCATTGAAAATTTTCTGGAAATGGTTAGAGAAGACAGCGGAGAATATGTTGATAGAAGCATGGTAGTTGGAGTACCAGATTGAGATATTTTCAATGGTCCTAGAGATATTACAAGGTCAAAGAAAAAGCCAATAGTATTTGAGCAAGCTATGATTGAGGAAGATGCTGAGAATGCTAATGTAGAGCAAGGTGAAATCAATGAAAATGATAGCATTGATAAGATGGTAGACAATGCTGCAAAGGCAACAACTGCTGTGGAATCTGTTAGAATACCTGAGAATCAAGAGGTTAGAGCTGAGGTTAAAGTTGCTGAAAAGGCTGATGCTACTAAGAAGGAAAAGAGAAGCAAGAAGTGGAATGAAAGGCCTCCAGCTTCTGAAGAAGACAAGCCCGTCAGAGCTACTAAGAGGATAAAATCTGTGGCTCCCAGACCTCCTTTGAAAGCTGCTAGCATCTCCAAAGGTAATGTTTATAAGCCTAATACTAGTAGCAATTCTGAAGCTCAAGCTCAAAACCAACCCTCTCCTAGCACTTCAATAGATTTCACCAAACCCCTCAGAATGATTGTACCTACCCTAATATCATCTGATTCATCATCATCTGACTCATCATCTGAAGGTACACTCACCGACTCTAGCAATGAAACCTTATCAGAAATCATCAAAAAGGCACCAAAACCAAAACCAAAGCCTAAACAGAAAACCAAAACTCCTCCACCCAAAGGAACTGTCTCTGAAGATAATTCCTTCTTAGACCATCTTACACCACATCTTTCAGGTGATGCTTTTACCACCTGAAACCTCAACTCCCCAAATCACCCTATAAACAAATTTGTGAATGCTACCACTGAAACATTTCAAGAACCACCCATAATCACTGTTCAAGCACCACCCTTGCACTTTGCTGCTCCTGAACAAGAAAATCCAAACACAACCATCACTTCTGAACCTGACAAACAATACACTCCTCAACCAGCACAAAACACTTCTGAATTACAAAATCCACCCTCAGAACAATGTGATGTCATCCCCTCTGACAATCAAGAGCATCACATTCCTACACCACCAGCACACACTGAAACCATTGACAATAACTCCCATCTTCACCCCTCATTTTTGGTCCAAATTATAAACCTTTGACCATAGATGAATTAAGCCTACCTGTTGATTTTGCTCTACCCATTCTTGAGGCTCTGTTAAAAGCAGATATAAATGTTGATGATGATACAATAACAACCTCTAAGAACCCTTTCGATGAACTGAGAAAAATTAAAATCATTCCTCTCAAAAGAAAGAGACCTGAACCCACCATTCCCTTTAACAAAAATCATCCCTTCTTCAATCCCAATTCTGAACCCAACCTTGAGCTTTTAGACAATGCTATTAGTTTTAGTCTTAAGAAATTTAAAAGCATGGAGGAAGAAGTACTGATTTTTCCCTCGGATATTGATGCTAAGATCAGGGAATTGGAATATAAGTTTAGTCAGTCTCTAAGGCTCTTGGGAGGTTATGTGAAGAGCAAAATTCAAGATAGAGGAATGAACGCTGTGACTCAGATAATGGATGCTGCTGCACGATCTCATGCTCCTAGGCTCACCTTCTTTAATCATGAAGAAGAGTGTCAACGACTAGAACTGCTAGCTGCTGTGAATGAAAGCATAAGAACATCTCTTGAAGCAGCTAAAAGGTTAGCAGATGAGGAAGCAGTATATGCTAAGTTGGTGATTGATGCTGAGCAAGCTAGGATAGCTGCTGAAGCCGAGACAAAGAGGTTGGCTGATCAAGAGGCTCTAAATGTGTTAGTTGAAAAAGCTGCTAGAATTGCTGAAGTCGAAACTCATAAGCTACTTGAAGCTCAAGCAATGGGTCCACAACAGGGAGAGGACACCATTATGATGGATCAAGAAACAAATGAGCCAGCTTCTGATAAGAGAAAAGATGTAGTAGTTGACACCACTCCTCCAAACTCTCTAGTCAGACTCTTCAGAGACTCTGGATCTTCATCTATTCCTCCAGCTGTTCAAACAGCTTTAGATGAGATAAAAGAAGAGATGAAGAATGAAATAGATGAACTTAGGGCTGATATGAGATCTGATATGAATGTATCCACTGAAGCTACCACCAAGAAGCTTGATGAGATGATGGAGTTTCTGAAGAATCTTGCCAGTCAAATGCACAAACCTTAATCTGTTATGTTTGAGCACATATTAATGTTTTGATTATGTAATTCTTGGATAATTTTCCTTTGATTAATTAACGTTTGATTATCCATGTTTATTTGATTGCGTATGAGAATGTGTGTTTATTTTAGGCTTAATTCAGACTTTGGTCCCTTATGTTTATTTTAGCGCTCAATTTGGTCCCTTATCTTTTAAACGTCTCAATTTGGTCCCTTATTTTTTCTGAAGTTCTCAATTTGGTCCCTCCCGTCAAATTTTTCACTATTACCATTAAATTTGGACACGTGTCATCTGTCCAAGTGTGCCACGTGTCCAAAATTTTAAAAGACAAGGGACCAAATTAAGAACTGCAGAAAAGATAAGGGACCAAATTGAGACTTGCAAAAAAGATAAGGGACCAAATTGAGACTTTTAAAAGATAAGGGACCAAATTGAGACGTTTAAAAGATAAGGGACCAAATTGAACGCTTAAATAAACATAAGGGACCAAAATCTGAATTAAGCCTTTATTTTATTTTGTTTTCAAAAATAAAAATTTATATTCACTTATTATGTCTGATACTCTTGTGGCTTCTGAACCTAGCGTAAGGTGTTGAAGAATGACTACGGTCTGGCAAGTGCACCAGTCAGTCGTCGAGTAATAATTCACACTCTAGGTGTCTAGAATGAATTCGTATCCACAGGGATCGTGCCGCAGCTTTACTAGCGTTATTTAAGTTTGTGATAGTTTGCATTCGCTTTGGTTTTTGAAAAGGTTTTTATAAAATAAGCGTAATGCTTTGCAGAAATATAAATGCAGAATGTATAAATAATAGATTCAAGAAATATAGAGGCTAGGTATGGTGGTTGGACTCCCTCCCTTCTTCATATTTGGCATGACCGGTGTATAACATAGTTACTTAGATTATGTTCGGCGGTGAATTATCCTTGTTGTAGTAATACCTTACTATTACACTATGTCTATTAAAGTTTCCCTACGTTAACAACTAAGGTACCTACGAGAGCCTAACCTCGATGTGTCACATGCCTTAATTACTAAGTGAGTTGTTTATAAACACGCATTATAACCTTCACCAATTAACCTCTAGGTCCTACTATCGGGCTGTTCATCTTCTAAGTGCTCAGATCACACCTAGTGCATGATTCCTCCTCTAACCGCTCAGATCACGACTAGTTCAGGATGTTACCGTCTCTATACACCTAGCATTATTTACTACGAGTTCCGGACTATACCAAGTCAAAACCTGATATTAATTCTATGGGCGCTCCCGCTTATCCGGCCAGATTACGAGAATACGTTATTAAAGTGCACGAAAGTAAATAACAAACATAATTACTAAATATCATTTATTATATCTTAGACTCAATCACAGACTCCAAATATTCATAGGGGAGTTCATCTTCTCCACCACAACCTAAGGCATAAATAATAAAGACTACATATTTAAATTGCAATAAATTATAACCTAAATACAAAAGCCTAAAGAAATCATACCTTGCTGAGTTAGTTTTCCCGTAAGGGGAGAAAACTATGCCCAATAGAGCTCCTCTGAACCTCTCCTTATAGTAGAGAGTGTTCTACTATTTCTGAATGAATAAAACAATGAATGGGAGGCTCTATTTATAGTTTTCGTAATGGGTCTCAGCAAGACATCGCAGTACGATGAGGTCATCGTGCTGCGTTGTGAAGATTTAGTTCAGTTTTATAACTGATCCTGTGCATTTCATCAGCTTGGGCGCCAAGTTACTCTATCGTGCTGCGATAGCACACATCGTGTTGCGATGGACAGATTCTCTTCAGATTTATTGCTTCTGATTTCTTGGCGAACAAGCAGTTCCCATCGTGGCATGATGGGAGCCATCGTGCTGCGATGGAATGCTGATTTTCTTCACTTTTTGGGCTTTTTCTTGTCTTTTTGCATCTTGGACTCTGTCTTGATGCTTTTTCTTGCTTTTGTAGGTTTTCCTTCGTATTTGGGCCTGTCTTGGTCATTTTACTACTAATAATAATACTAAAAAAGACGTAGAAATTCCTGTCATCACAACCCCAAACTTAAATTGTTGCTTGTCCTCAAGTAACATGCTGTCAGACAAGATCGTTAGAGAAATAAGAGATAAATAAAGATGATAGGAATTTCACAACCTTGCTTAATATTTCAGCAATGGTACCGCTGATTTCTTACCGTAGCGATCATGCTCAGTCCTGCTAGGCTCAGGAGACGTTAATAGTAGCAAATCGGACAAATGTCTGCAAGAGTCCATGTTCAACTCTCTCTCTCTCTCTCTCATTTGTGTTTTTCGCTCATAATTGAAAGGGTTATCTCTTAATCATCGCACAACCTGCCATTTTACCATAGGCTTGCAAGAATTCTAAGCAACCAATCAAAATTCAATATACATGCATTATTGGAGGTCTTTTCAGGGTTATAACGTGGCTTAGGTCAAGGTAGGACATTTTTGGGAATAGTAGGCTAAACATTGGAGTTAAGTTCTACTTTGTTGTTCCTTTTTGTGTACGCAACCTTTGTTCCTTAGGGTGCCTTTTTGTGTAGGTATCGGAAAATAAGAACCGGATGTGTCTTTGCGTGGTTCTTTTCTATCACTGTTTTTGCCCTTTGGCTCTTTTCTTTTGCCCTTTGGCTCCTTCTTTTGCCTTTTGGCTTTAAAATTTTTTGAAGAGACTATTTTTTTAGGGAATTTTTTTGATGTTTTCCCGTCTCTTTTTCATTTATTTTTCTTTTTTTGTAGTGATAGTTCTCCGTATACCCACCCCAAACTTAGACGTTGCTAGTTCCATGAGCAACCCCAAACTTATTTTGTTGCCAAGACTTTGAGAACTATTACCTAACTCCAAAGAGGGTAAATCATTGTTTTTCTGGTCTATAGGCTTATATCGTGGTTTGTCACCGAAACAAAAGGGATAATTTTTTTTTACGGCTCAAATTTGGCTAGCAAAGGATAATAATATATAAAGGGTGGCTTGAAAAGGCTCTAGGTTATAACAAACAATTGCCTCAATGCATAGAATATCAAATCAACTAGTCAGCAGAGAATTAGAGCAAGTTCTAGAAAATAAACAAGTGCACGGTACTCTCATAGTAATTCGAAAGAAAGTGGTAATACCGTTTGGAAATATTTGGCTCAAATCCTCACATGGCTTAGGTATCTGAAAGTTGAACACTTGTCCCACAGACACCAGCTTCATCACTCGTCTCTTTGTCTCCCGAACTTCGCACTTCGGAGCAATCACCTTTGGTTTCTGTATGAAGGCGTGAAATTCGGCTCATCAGAATTTATAACTCACTTCGTCGCAATCTTACCTATAACAGTTTATCATGCACTAGATAATAAACAGCAAACAGTTATTTAATTTTTTTGTACGTTTGAATAAGGGTTAATAGATGAAAATGACATACAGGAATTCAAAAGTACAATAGTTTAATTGAAAAACAAAATACTGAAATTAAATACTTAAATACTTATCCTTGGGTTTCCTCCCAAGCAGCGCTTGTTTAGCCTCTCATTAGCTTGAGGCATTTCCTCCATTACAGAGGATAGGTTCGCATGTCTCTCTTCTGTGCTCCTTTGTTCCAGCTTGAAGCACTGACCATCTTACCTTTACAATCTTGATAGGACCAGGTCTGTTTTACTATATTTTCAACTATCCGGTTGGCGACTTATTTACCGGTGCAGTTTCATAAAACACAGTAATTTCACCCCCAAACTTATACTGGTGCATGTCTTTCTCTTTTGCGTTTTCTTCTTGAGGAAGAAATTGTTCTTTAGAGGTGATTTTACTGCTTGATTCTCCTGATTGAATTATTTCTTTCCTTGATGGCCTTTCTCTCCTTTCTTTGTCACCTTTGCAAATGGTTTCTGTGTTTCCGAACCATTTCTGTAAACAGTCCTTTTGCTCTTTCACTTCCTGTAGAAGCCTCAGTCAAATGATCCTCCCGACCATTGACTTTTTGGTTGCAGCTTCTCTTTTTCAATTTGCTCCATCTCTCATCACTTTGAGAGTTTTCCTGTGAGAACGTTGTCTTTGATTTTTGCTGTTGCCAGCCTTTGTAATCCTTAGCTCTTGAGTACCTGTCTGCATGCACTTTAAACAAATACCTCAATAGAACTAGATAAATAATTTTCTTGTGGAACTATTTTTGGTTTGTCTCATGTGTCTTTGTCACTATGAAAATTCTCAGGTAAATTAGGTGGATCACAACGGATCGCTTAAATACCAAGACTTATCCTTAGCCAGAACTTTCGCAGATCAAAATCCACAATCATCAACAAGATTTTTTGATTTTTTAATTTTTTTTGTATTTTTGAATTTTTTTGACAAACTTAAATAAATCTAGTAATGCTTTGTAAACACAATCCCCGGCAACGGCAAGTGCACCAGTCTGTCGTCGAGTAATAATTCACACTCTAGGTGTCTAGAATGAGTTCGTATCCACAGGGATCGTGCCGCAGCTTTACTGGCGTTATTTAAGTCTGTGATAGTTTGCATTCGCTTTGGTTTTTGAAAAGGTTTTTATAAAATAAGCGTAATGCTTTGCAGAAATATAAATGCAGAATGTATAAATAATAGATTCAAGAAATATAGAGGCTAGGTATGGTGGTTGGACTCCCTCCCTTCTTCATATTTGGCATGACCGGTGTATAACATAGTTACTTAGATTATGTTCGGCGGGGAATTATCCTTGTTGTAGTAATACCTTACTATTACACTATGTCTATTAAAGTTTCCCTACGTTAACAACTAAGGTACCTACGAGAGCCTAACCTCGATGTGTCACATACCTTAATTACTAAGTGAGTTGTTTATAAACACACATTATAACCTTCACCAATTAACCTCTAGGTCCTAGTATCGGGCTATTCATCTTCTAAGTGCTCAGATCACACCTAGTGCATGATTCCTTCTCTAACCGCTCAGATCACGACTAGTTCAGGATGTTACCGTCTCTATACACCTAGCATTATTTACTACGAGTTCCGGACTATACCAAGTCAAAACCTGATATTAATTCTATGGGCGCTCCCGCTTATCCGGCCAGATTACGAGAATACGTTATTAAAGTGCACGAAAGTAAATAACAAACATAATTACTAAATATCATTTATTATATCTTAGACTCAATCACAGACTCCAAATATTCATAGGGGAGTTCATCTTCTCCACCACAACCTAAGGCATAAATAATAAAGACTACATATTTAAATTACAATAAATTATAACCTAAATACAAAAGCCTAAAGAAATCATACCTTGCTGAGTTAGTTTTCCCGTAAGGGGAGAAAACTATGCCCAATAGAGCTCCTCTGAACCTCTCCTTATAGCAGAGAGTGTTCTACTATTTCTGAATGAATAAAACAATGAATGGGAGGGTCTATTTATAGTTTTCGTAATGGGCCTCAGCAAGGCATCGCAGTACGATGAGGTCATCGTGCTGCGATGTGAAGATTTAGTTCAGTTTTATAACTGATCCTGTGCATTTCATCAGCTTGGGCGCCAAGTTACTCCATCGTGCTGCGATAGCACACAGCACACATCGTGTTGCGATGGACAGATTCTCTTCAGATTTATTGCTTCTGATTTCTTGGCGAACAAGCAGTTCCCATCGTGGCACGATGGGAGCCATCGTGCTGCGATGGAATGCTGATTTTCTTCACTTTTTGGGCTTTTTCTTGTCTTTTTGCATCTTGGACTCTGTCTTGATGCTTTTTCTTGCTTTTGTAGGTTTTCCTTCGTATTTGGGTCTGTCTTGGTCATTTTACTACTAATAATAATACTAAAAATGACGTAGAAATTCTTGTTATCAAAGAACATCTTGTTTTTAAACTTATATAGGCTTTTGAAAACCTAAGGTTCCCCCACATCAGTATTCCTGTTTACTCATGAAATAGCTTCTTAGTATTATCGCCTGTTTATAAGCGGGGCACCAATAACGAATGAGGCGTGTCTGGTAACTGGTGTTCTGACATTTTAAGTAGAATATAAGAAACATGCAAAAAAATAAACAATAAACAGCAAGATTTTTTTTTATTATTAATGCAAAGCTTTATTACATGGATAGTGAGAGAACTACTCAGACTCTACATCAGATTTAGCCTTTGACTCTTCTTTCTTGGGCACCTCTGGCTTGTCAGCAGTGCTTGCATCAGAAAGAAAGTCAAGAATGGCTTTATGGAACTCAGAGTCTGAGTATTCTTCCTCAGGATCATATGTTCTAAGAAACTCTGCATAATCAGAATCTATTTCATCAGAATCTGATATCTCAATCACTTGCTTGGTTGTTTCCTTTGGCTGCTTGTTTCTTCTCGAGCGTGAAGATGTTGCTTCCTTCTTGATCTCCTTCTTGGATCCTGAAGCCTTCTTCATTGCTTGACTTTCCCTTGTATGCTTGATATTATATTCTTTGATTATTCGTGGCGAATAAAATGAGAAGAATCAATTCCTTTTATAATGCTCTCAAATACTCTTGTCTGTATGGATATCAACACAGTTCATTTAATTGGACATAGTTGTAACCAATCCTTGACTTGACTGTATTGAGATATGCGTTATTTGACTTATTTATTTCATTTTTCGTTACTTTTTGAATAATGACAAAAGGGGGAGTAAGAATAGCGTTAAAATGAATGTTAATTGATCTCTTAACTGCTCAAAGACCTGAAACTGATTATACTCATGTATTATGAATCAATTTCTATCCCTTCTGAACTTATGTCAAATGATTCATTCATTCTGGACTTTATTGAAAGAGGAGAAAATTTAAGATTTGAAATACATCTTCATAGATAAAATAAGAGAAGATTGCAAACCTTCTCTGGATATTTTCAGACTCTGAAGGAAGAGCTTACAAACCTCTGCCTCTGAGAGTTAAATATGAAAATTTATTTCAAGTTTACAAATTAACTTTTAAACTGTTTTAATTAATTATGGATAAGACTTAAGGGGAGCTTACAAACCTAACCCTATGGATTATCAGACTCGGGGGGAGATTGCAAACCTCTGAAACCTGAAGTCAACATAAATAATTAAATCAACAACAATTGAATTTTAATGCTTTAGTTTGTCATCATCAAAAAGGGGGGGATTATTGGAACAAAGTGGGTCTGATATAAATCTCTAAGTTGTTAATTGGTTTTGATGATAACAAAGTATTAAAATTGCAATTGGTATTACTAATGATTGTTCTAGTGTGCAGAATTATAAGTTAAAATTCATTCAGAAGCACTACAAACAAAAGCATAGAAGCCAAGCTTAGAAGCTCTGAAAGCGTATCGCTGATCATCATAAGCTTAAAATTCAAGTTCTGAAGTTAGTGGCTCTGAGGACAAAAGCTAGACTCTGAGAAGCTCAGAAGTTGAAGACCTTAAGAAGCTACGACAACAGACTCTGAAGCAAAAGGAATTTACGTCACTCAAGAACTGACAGAATCAGAATCAATGATTGAAGAATAATCTACTTAAGGACTCTGTCATATCCACAGGAAGGAATATTCGTTGGTATAACGTTAACCTTATTCATAAGTGGAGCGCATTTGAGGATTGTACAATCGTACTATTATTACTCAAAATGGTTGAGTGATATTTCAAATTGCAAGGTAGTGGAATTGAATTTCTTTACCAAAGAATGCAATATACAGCTATCAATTGTACGAGCAAATTCCAGCTGGCATCTTATCTCTCTGCAATGGTCATTACTATTTCATTCAAGTATAAATAGAAGACTCAAATGGAAGAAATGACTACCGTTCTATTACCGCATTTAAGATTCTGAAACATTCTGACATTACAGCTTCTATCTGTCATTCTTAGTCTTAAGGCAAAAATTTGTGTTGTATTTTGTAAATACCTCTGATAGTACATCAAGTGTTCATTAACATTCATTCTTATTCTTAAGTTTGTTTGAGAAGTCTCTTGTTAGTTGTAACTTGAGCATTAAAGAAGTCTCTTGCTATTGTGCTTGATCATCTTGTAATCTTGTGAGATTTTAGTGAGAAGCCCTTGGAAGTGCAAGGGGACTGGACGTACTCTCGATTTGTGAGAGGAACCAGTATAAATTCTGTGTCTTTCTTTCTCTTTCTCTGTTTCATTATTGTTTTGTGTTTAATCCGCTGCAAACTTAGTTTTTATTTGAGAAAAAGTTTTAACTTTTAAAACACAATTCAACCCCCCCTTCTTGTGTTTTTCCACCTTCATATATTTCCATGATTTCTATAGAACCAAGCTGTTTGTTGAAACCACCTAATTTGGGTCTTGTAAAAGGTCAATTCTAGCATGGGTGAGTGTCATAGGTCTCCCAGCATGTGAGAGTTATTTTCACTCTTAGATTGTGAAGGTCCACAATAAACCATAAAAAAGTTTTTACATTGTATTCTAATATATATTGTACCTTTTATAATAATCTATATTATTTAAATTGCTTAGGTGAAATTCAATTAGAGCTTCTCAAATATTATATTTTTTTTGTAGAAACTCTTTCAAATATTTTTATTTTTTTTTTGGAAATTCTCAAATATTATACTTTTTTGTGGAAACTCTCTCAAATATTATACTTTTTTTTAGAAACTTTTTTATGTTATTTTTTTGACCCAATTTTCCTAAATATTATAAAAAGAGACGGAGAGAGTATAATTTAATAATAATTATTTAATATAAAACCAATTGTTTTGCTGAATTTTGGTAGCCATGGTGGGGTTTGCTAAACAGTAGCTTTAGTTGTCGATGGTTGTCTAACAATTTTGGTGTCAATTTATCATTTGGCGGCCGCATTAATAGCAACTCCCTTTTGGTACGTATTGTACTCTATTAACTCTGTCGCAATTCCACCTCACAAAAATGGCGGACGTTACTTCCTCATATAACACCGCGATCTCCGCTTCTTCCAATTGCCTAGCGAAGCCAGTCGCCACAAGCTTAACCCGTACCTCCAATCTCTCATTTTCTTTAAAGCTATCCGCCACCACCGATCCCTTATTTTCATACCACAAATGCATCGCACGTCGTGCTTTTAAGGTGTCTGCTCTTCCTGTTTCGCATTATTTTGATACTTCTGTTTTCAAGAAGGAGAGGGTTAACCTCGCCGAACTCGAAGAGGTTTGGTTTGATCTTCTAAAAATTCTCACTTTACTCTCAGAAATTGACCTTTTTTTTTTTTATTTCTTTATAATTTTTGATTGATCTGTTGTAGTTTATCCAGAAAGGTGGAAGGGATTTGTTTCATTCGTTGCCTGATGCTTTCAAGGGGATTAAGCAGATTGGTCTCATTGGATGGGGTTCACAGGTAATTTTTATTTTTTTTAAAATGTCAACTTAATGTTAAGTGAGTTTTTGGTTGAAGCTCATATAGCTCATAAAGTTGATATAATGCTTATGTAACAAGAATTAATGATTTGTATTTACTTATAATGGTTCAGTGCACTGTACTTTGGTTAGGTATCTGTCATAGCAATTAAGTATTAGATTATTAGTTTATTTTAAATAATAGATTAGTTTTAATTAGTTGCTATCTTCCCTATTTTCACTAGTTAGATCTAATGATTTTATTAGATAATTATCTTAGTTAAATTAGTTATTATTTTCCTTTTTTTTTTTTTTGCATTGAAAAGGGGCTAAGCCCAAAAAGAATTACATAGAAATAATGCGGGGAGTAGGAACTCCCGAAGAATCAAAAGAGCACAATTGATCAACTCCTAACGGAGGTGCCTCAAACAAAGTAAACGCGTCTTGCTGGCAACCCAGAGTAGCTAAGGCATCTGCAACTCGATTTGCCTCTCGATACACATGTCGGATTTTAATATTCCACCCCTCTTGAGATAAGTTACGTATGCGGCGAACTAAGCTCCTTCATCCATTGTTGCCAAGTCTATCTCCATTGAGAGTCCTCACCACAGTCATAGAATCAATTTGAAGTTCTATGTTGTTGAGTCCATTCCGTTTCGCAAGACATAACCCGTTGTATACTCCCCACAGTTCGGCGTTAAAGGCAGATGTGATACCTATGCATTTGGAAAATCCTGTAATCCAATTTCCACGATGATCTCGCAAGACACCACCACACCCGGCTATTCCATTTTTCACAGCCCCATCCGTGTTTAAGCTAATCCAATTACTCCTTGGTGCTTCCCATTTAACATTAATAGTAGTTCTAGTTTTATCCATAATGACTGCTACACTTTGTTTTGCACTATTGTAGTTATCTACATACTGCATAATGTATCTTGAAGCATGCCTTGGTCTCACAAACTCAGAGTCAAAAGTCTCTTTGTTCCTCCATAACCATAGGTGGTAACATGTCATAGCCCACACCACACACCAATCAATACCTCCTTCCATCTTTTCACGTGTAAGCATATTATGTTGGAACCAATTATGAAAGTGACAAGTGAAGAAAGCATGCCTTGATTGCATGGGCAGTAAGTGATTCCAAGTGTGATGAGCCACTGGACAGTCTCTCAAGGCATGAATTATATTCTCTTCAACACCAATACAGTGTCCACAATACGGGGTGCCATATCCCCATCGATGACAAGCTTTATTTGTAGGTAATCTACCATATCGCAGACGCCAAACAAAGAATCGAATCCTCTCCGGTACCTCCAGCTTCCAAATAAAATTCCACATAGCATCCACCTCTAGTTCACGATAGCCACACAACAGTTTATACGCACTGGCTATATCGAATTGTCCCAATCGGTCTCCCGGCCAAACTCTCTCATCCGCACCGTCAGTATTTTGCGGGGGAGGCAGTGCTTTAATTTTATTGATAATTGCTATAGGTAATAATGCATTCAACTCATCTATTTTCCAGTCACCCATCTCATTAACCATGTCTGCTACCTTCCAATTAATAACATTCTCAGGTATAGACTCCACATTTTGGGCTAGAACAATGTTGTCTCCCAACCATTTATCTCTCCAAGCAGAGACTGATGTGCCATTCCCCACAGACCATTCCTCAAATTGTCTAATGTTATCCATCACTTTTACTATTCCTTTCCAGATAAAAGAATCAGTAGTCTTGGCAATAAGTTCACCATTAACTTCCCTATTCCTACCATATTTTCCCTGTAACACACTGCACCACAAGCTACCCTTATTTTCTCTCATATTCCAACCCAACTTCATAAAACAAGCAGTATTCATTGTGGGTAAGTGTCTGATAGCTAAACCTCCGCTCTCTTTGGGTAACAATAGTGTCTCCCATTTTATCATATGCATTTTCCTTTGGCTCGTGTCGTGACCCCATATGAAATTTCGCTGAATACGATGAATATCCATTAAAATCCTCTGCGGAAGAGGAGTTGTCATCATGGAATAAATTGGGATCGCTTGGATAACAGATTTTGCAAGTGTTACTCTCCCTGCAAAGGAAAGCTTGATCGTCTTCCAGCCTAACAGTTTACTCCTTACTTTGTCTACTAAATGCTCAAAATCACTGTGACGAGGGGCTCTACCCATTAGCGGAATCCCCAAGTATTTTCCAAGAGAATTAGCTTCTCTAAAGCCTGACTGCTGAAGCAACACTTGACGCAAGTCTCGGGGAACGTTCTTAGAAAAAAGTACGGAAGTCTTCTCCATACTCACAAGTTGCCCAGATAATTCACAAAACTTATCCAACGTATCTGTAATGCTCTTCACATTCACCTCTGTAGCCTTACCAAACAGTAGTAAATCATCCGCAAACATGAGATGAGAGATAAGAGGGCCGGACCTACCCGCTTTCATAGGCTGCCAGTTCCCACTCTCAACGACTTCAGCAATAAGATGTGAAAGCTTGTCCATGCAAAGAACAAAAATATAAGGAGACATAGGATCCCCTTGACGAATTCCTCTGCCCGGCTGGAAAAAAGTAGAGCAGCTTCCATGCCACATGACATTCGTCTTCACGCTCGTGATACAGTGCATTATAATCGTTCGCAGGCCTTGAGGTATATTCACCTCTTCTAAGACCGCTGAAATGAATGACCATCGAAGTCTATCATATGCCTTGGCCAAATCCACTTTGACTGCCACATAACCATTGCGCCCTCGCATCTTGTGCATACTATGAACCATTTCTTGCGCTACAACTATATTTTCGTGAATGCTTCTTGTGGGGATGAAACCTGTCTGATACGGCGAAATGATATTTGGAATCAACGGCTTGAGTCTATTAACTATTACCTTGGTCAATATCTTGTAACTCACATTGCATAGAGAAATTGGTCTAAATTTAGTTACAAATTCTGGTTTGTCAATCTTAGGGATAAGACAAATATCTGTGGTGTTAACTGTGGATATGTTGTCAGGTTGCAACCAAATATGACGTACAAACTCATACATTTTGGTATTTACAATACTCCAGTTTTTTTGGTAAAAACCTGCAGGATAGCCATCAGGACCTGGTGCTTTCCACGCTCCCATATCAAACAAAGCCACTTTAATCTCATCATTTTCCACCTCTCTATCGAGTTGAACTGCTACTTCTTCCGCTAAAGGCTCGAAGCTGTACTTCATACTAAAGGTAATCGGGCTGTTATTCGTCTCTGTGAATAAGTCCTTGTAATAATGCGTAACTAATTCTCGGAGAGCTACATCATCTTCCACCCACTGCCCATCATTATTCCGAAGCATAATAATCTTATTTTTCCTCTTCCTATTCACCGCCTTAAGATGATAATATTTAGTGTTCCTATCTCCATCATAAAGCCACTTTGCCCGAGATCTCTGGTGCCACATTAAATCTTCTTGCTTCAGCACCTCTGCTAACTCCTTCTTTAAAGCTTTCTCTAGCGAATCCAGATGAGGATTCATGGCTCGAGCTTCACGTCTGCGTTGAATACCACCAAGTCTAGCAAGCAGCTCCCGCTTTCTCTTCCTCACGCTCCCAAAGGTGTTAATTTTCCACTCCTTTAACTCGTCCTCCATCTTACTCAGATTTTCAGTTAAATTTGAGCCTTGATTCCACCATGATCGAAGCTCCAATTGAAAAGATTCATGTGTTTGCCAAGCACTTTCAAATCTGAAAGGTCTTTCAATGTGAACATTAACCATGTCAGTCAAGCTTATTAATAGAGGATGATGATCAGAGAAATCAACTCTTGGCAATGTCCGGACCATGGCATTTGGAAACAAAACATGCCAGTTGTCATTACTCAAAGCTCGATCCAAGCGTTCAAAAATACGAACTCCATTATCAAATAAAGGACCTCTCCAAGTGAATTTTGAGCCGGTGGTACCAAGATCAAATAATCTGCAATCAATAATTCTCTCTCTGAACACCCTGCACTTGCGTAAATTAATTGGGGCACCTCCCTGCTTCTCATCTTGAGACATGATATCATTAAAATCACCAGCTAAGAGCTAGGGATCCTGTATATTATTAGAAATAGACTTAATATTGTCCCACATTGCTTGTCTATTTTCATCCACCGGGCTTGCATATATTGCTGTGAACAAAAACTCTTGCTTTCCATGAATGACCAGTCGAGTATGGATAAACTGAAAATCTATATGCTGACAAGAAACATCAACTGCACTCTTCTTCCAAGCAATTACAATTCCTCCAGAGAAACCTCGATTTTCTGAGAAAATATAACCATCAAAACCCATCATCGCAACTGAATTTTTTATCTTCAACGGATGAGTACGTAATTCCATGATGACAAGGACCTCTGGATGATGAATATCCAGATATTGTTTACAATTACGATAAAAGCTAGTATTCGCCGCTCCACGAACATTCCACACCATAAATTTCAAAGGATAACAATTCATGATAAACAATTAATCAATTGTCATATCAACCCCGCTAGCTTCACCTTGTTTGGAAATAGGAGTTTCCTCAACTATTTCCATAGTATTATCACGAGTAGCTCGACTTACACCCTCCAGGTTGTGACCCCTTTCACTGTCCACATCAACAAGCTGCAACACGGGGCTAGATGTTAGTGATTCGGTAATTATATCTGGTGGTCTATTATTGTGTTTAGGGCCCCTCATGGGGTGACCTAAGCTACTTTCACTATTAATCACCTCAATTGTCTTACTCGAATCCCCCGCCGGGGCATCACCCTTACTGCTACTCATTATATGACTAACAACTTTCTCCATTTGACAATCATTTGTTTTCTCTTCCCTGTTGAAGTTTCTCTTGATGGCTTCTCGGGTCGGAACACATGCCCCTGATGGGGCCCCATTGGTAGACTCAAAAGGTATCTTGATCCCCACATTGTTAACTCTGTTGTCTCCACTCTTAGAAATCATCCTAGGTGTCACCTCACTTCTAGCAACATGTTGCGCTGCATGAGGCTGAGCAACGCGTGGACTGCTGGTAGTAACGATGGTGCGGTCATTATAATCTTTCTCCTCCAACCTGGAACTTTCATGCTGCAAGATAGCAAAGCGAGATCCTGTAAGTGATTGACCTCCATTCGCCCCTGTGCCATCTACTTTTCCACCCTCAGCTTTCTTCCTTGGTCTCTTGTTCTTTTGGACCACCTGCCATGGGCCTTCTTGGACTGGTACATCTTGCCCTTGGCCTACTCCTCTATTAGTCTCTGAAGTTTTTTCTCCATTCCATGCATTATTGTTAGTCTTAGCCACGCAGCCTTCTTTATAGTGACCAAAGGTGCCACAGGCCAAACATAACATATGTAAACCTTCGTACTCTACCTTGTAGTATCGATCCTTAATCTGGAACATAGCTAGCAAAGGTTTGTAAGGTCCACTTCCACACAAAGCCTAGCATACTTGCCTCTAGCTTGAGCTTGCGTTGTTCGATCTACTTTGACTGTTCTTCCAATCCTATTTCCAATAAAGTGCAACATCTTTGTATCATAGTACTCGATCGGGAGTCCGGAGAATCTTACCCAAACTGCCACCTTCTCAATCACTTCTCCATGTGGATGGAAATTTGGGCTCCACTCCCTTACAACAAGATAGTTATCATATATCATCCAAGGCCCATCAATCAGAGCGCGATAATGATCCTCTTTACTAGTAAAAGTAACCAAGAAATAGTCATTACCCACATCAACAATATTAATTATACCATTCCTGACCCACATCTGTTTCAGTCTTGTTTCAAGAGCTTTGTAGCCAATCTTCCTCCCTAACAACTTCACTACCACTCCATTCCTCCATGGTTTTTGTAACCTAGCTTCTTCCTCCTCTGTTAGCACAAAGTCAAGGCACGCATGTTCACCCAATTGTCTCTCTATAATTGCCATACCAGTAAACGCTTTTGCGTCTCCATCCTGCCATGCTCTCTCATCCTCACAATCATCAGCCTCAGTTGTCTCCTCCTCCTCAAAATCATTGTCGCTAGTTGCACCCAACATCGAGTCTTTGTAGGACCTTGTCTTGTGTTCTCCCATTCTCGGTGAGCCTTGAATATCCGCATAAGAAACTGGTACAGAGGAGCCAGGTTCATACGGCTTCTCCCCTCCCTTTTTTTTCTTTGCGCTTCGTTCTATGAGATCATCTTCTTCAACGGTTGTTCTTTTGGTTGCCTCAGTAAACCCTAGCGGAGCTCTATTAGTCGCCATCGTTCTGTTCGATCCCTGAAGTCAATTTAATTTAATGCCACATATTATTTTCCTATTTCTATTGATTGGTAGAGTTTGTTACCAACTTGCCTTTATATAGCCATCTAAGTGAATGGAATAAATATACCAAATTCATAACAAATATATTCTTCTCTCTAGAATTCTCATTCAATATTATACTTGCAAATCTCTCAAATGTATCTGATTCTATTCTAAATCATTGGAATCCCTACTCTTGAGACCTTGATTCTACCGGTTTCGTCCTAGAATCTATTTTCCCGTCTCAGTATCATAGGAGAATATCCTTGTTTTGTTAATTGATTAATGCACGTGTAGTGTTTGTAAAAATGATTTTCTTTATTCTCCATGCTTTTTGTGTTTGAAGACATCTTTTTCGAGTTAATCATTTAGAAAAAAAAAGGAAATAGGAATATTCTGGTGCTGACACAATCTATAATTTTAATGCGGTTGCTATCTTTGTGGTACATACATCAGGGATGTGCACAGGCACAGAATCTAAGGGACTCACTTGCTGAAGCTAAGTCTGATATTGTTGTCAAGGTGATTATGGAATTATTGTTGTTTTGGACCTTTGATTCATAATCTGGTTGATGGAGCTCTTATCAAATTTTTCTATGATAACACATTTGTCTTTTAACAACACAGATTGGACTCATGAAAGGTTCTTGTTCCTTTAGTGAGGCTCGGCAAGCTGGATTTACCGAGGAGAGTGGAACTCTAGGTGACATATGGGAAACTATATCTGGCAGTGATCTTGTGTTGTTAATTTCTGATTCAGCACAGGTTAGTATATTCATGAAATTTTGAAACTCTTTTTTGGTACTCCGTTTCTATTGCTCATTAATATATTTACATTGATTGTGAATGTGAGCTTGCGAATTGCGACATAAGCGATGTTCTTTTTGGTTGGATAGGGCATGCTGGGTGTAAACAATGCTTTATCTGAAGGAGAGAAGGAATTTATGAAAGCATACAGGGCTTTTTCTTGTCCCAACATGGGATTTGAGAAAGAAGGTCTGCCTGCATTTCCCACCAGTGTATTTGCCGTGTGCCCAATGGGGGGTCGATCTGTAAGGAAGCAGTATGTACATGGAATTAATTCAAGTTTTGCAGTACACCAGGTAATCTTCTGTCTGCCTAGATCTCTATTTTGTCCCTCATGAAGGTTAAAGAAATAAACAATCTGTATTTCCTTAATGATTTTGTGAATAATACATGAAAGGTATATATAGAATACAATTGACAAACCAGTAAGCACTAATCTAGCCCGAGAATCAGGGCAGTTGTTCTTCCTATAAATGCTAATTCTAAATAAGGAAACAATCATAAGACAACTAATTATTATTTACAGTCAGTGTTATGAGCTGTACAAAATAGAATATGCTGATTTTGAACTAATCTCAAATAACTTCCAACAAAGGTGTCCGTTGCCGATGGTTCTCCTTTCACATTTGCCACTACATTAAAGCCGGAATACAAGAGTGACATCATTGGTGAGGGAGGTATGCATTTGTGTTTTTCAGTGCCTTGATATTGTCCTTTGAATTTGGAGACTTCCTGCACTGTCTAACTTTTCTTTTATGGTATGGCATACAGGAATTTTACATGTTGCTGTTCGTGGAATGTTACATGGTGCTGTCAGTGGAATTTTACATGGTGCTGTTCATGGAATTGTTGAATCTTTGTTTGGGAGGTACACTGAAAATGGAATGAGTGAAGATCTAGCTTATAAGAACACTGTTGAATCCATAACTGGAATTATATCTAAAACCATCTCAACTAAGGTTACAATCTCACTCATGTCTTTTAATTTCATGTCTCGGATTTTTTCCCCTTACAATGTGAATGTGAGCTTGTGAATTGCAACATAAGCGATGTTCTTTTTGGTTGGATAGGGTATGTTGGCTGTAAACAATGCTTTATCTGAAGGAAAAAAGGGAATTCCGGAAGCATACAGTGCTTCATCTTGTCCCTACATGAAATTGGAGAAAGAGGGTCGGCCTGCATTTCCCTCGGGTAAACTTGATCAGACCCATATGTGGAAGGTTGCTGTATGCGTTCCCTCTATAAGGAAAACATGTGATCTAGGCCCTCTATATCCATTTACTGCTGGTGTCTTTGTGGCATTGATGATGGCCCAGGTATGTTTCTTATTCCATTGTCAAATTTTTTTGTTCATTTATTGGTAGTTGATATATATTATGTTACATATATTTGCTGCTGTAAACAGGCCTTGTTTTACTGATAAATTTTTGTAAACTTTTAAATTGAGACTATATCTTACGTTAGGTATCCCGCCATGCTCCTTTTATAGATAATATTGTTAAAAAATATTTAGATGTGAATGATAATCAGTATTCTAATTAATTGTGTGAATGATAATGTTGTAGATGTTCGGCCAGAGGCTGAAACAAAATTTTGTCTCCAACAAGCTATTAGAAGTGGATTCTGTCCAGAAGACCCACACTTGTCATGAAACAAAATATTGTATCCGATATGATCATTGACCATGGGTCCATGGCTTAGAAATGTGATTGTCAACAACTTAGGAAAATAAGTGCCAGTTCTTCATACATTCCTATATTAGAGGGATGCTTTCATGCACCAGTGGTAGATATGGTGTGTGACGGACAAAATTTCATAGGCATTCATTAGTATATAGTCATATAATAGTCAATTTCTCTTACCACTTACTCCTATATAGTCAATTTTGCACGGGTTTGTTGTAAATTTTATGTGCTTATATTTGTATAAATAAATTTTTATTTTATAGTAATTTGTTGCAACATGATAAAATTCATATATTAGTATCATTGTGTAATCCTTAATTTAAGGATGCATATTATCGAATTCATCTGGAATTCATAGAAAAGGAAAAATTGTTTTATTTTTTAAGTTCTTCAAGAACTATATCATAAATTTAAACAATATAATATTAATTTCTTTGTGCAATTCATTATAGATGCATGATTATTGAATTCTTTCAGAATTCATAATAAATGTTCATACTTCGTAAGTTCTTCAGGAACTAGATTAGTGAATTCTCTTGGAATTCATAATGAAAAAAAAAACCGAGTTTTCTAAATTATTCTGAAACTAAGTTTATTGAATTCTTTGAGAATTCATAGATTAAATTTATAAGTTTTTCAAAAACTGGACCATTAATTTTTTTTTTAATTCATAGAAAATAAAAATTAATTTATGTTAATTCTTCAGGAGCTAGACTATTAAATTTTTCTAGAATTCATAGATAATGAATTATGCAATAGATTTTTATATATTTATAATATAATAACAATATATTTTACACTCCTTCATTGATCCATAAATATGTTCTTTTGGAATATATAGAGAATAAATAAATTACTTGTTATAAATTGATCTAAACAATATGAATAATATAGATGAAGAAGTTAGTGAAGAGAGAAAAAATAGTATGTATTATTCACCACTAGAAAAAACCTTACTAGAAAAAATTCAGTGGGAAAAAATTATAGTTAAGAAAAAATAGTACAACATCATGTGTGTTTGAATTGCCTCGTTAAAAACCTAAATAAGAAAACTCAATGGGATAAAATTATGGTTAAGAGAAAAAGAGTGCAGAACACAATAATATCTTCCCAACATAAAAACAATTATATCTAAGATGAAGAAGCTCAACTAATCTTCAATATAGTTGACCAGAAGTTCTGCTTGACGACGGCTTTGTAGAGAGATTTGATTTTTCTACTTTAATATACTTTTATTTGCATTAGTTGTGGTTGCGATACCATCTTCTTCAAGTTTCTTGTATGTGTAGAATCACAAACCTCAACAAAACCACATTCTAAACTTTCTGGATGTCGTGTTAAAACTTTCACATAATTGGAGGATATTGTTGTATCTCCAAAATACAAATTATATACTTGACTTTGTTCCAATATATTTGAGTTTATTAATATCATCCTATACATAATTAGCAAAAAGCAATAGTGTTTTCAAGGAACAAAAATATGGTACTTCAAGACCAATTCAAGCAACTAATCATTTTATAAAGACATGAAATGATTTTTGTTCACACCAAGTGACAACAAATTATATTTATTTTGTGATTGAGCAGAGGCAAGCATTCAGACTCATTCTATACAGTTTCACTAAGAGAAAACTATACCCCATATTTTTACCCAGAACAGCCCATAAATATGACTATATTAAAATCTACTAATTTTTTAAAGATTTTAAAATTTACTATATGTTTGTTTATTGTAATAAAAATTTTATTTAACATCAAAATCATTAATTTTTTTATAGATTTTATTTTTCTATAAGAGATAAAATTTACTATGTGTTTGTTTTATAGAGAATTTATTTTTCTATATAAATTTTATGTTTCTTTATTAAATTTTTTTATAGAAAAATAAAATTTACTATATGTTTGTTTATTGTAATAAAAATCATTTTTTTTAAAATAAAATAATCTTTAGCTTGTTTGAATACATGTAAAAGTGATTTTTTAGTTACAAAATAACCACACTTATTTTGTCTCTCTCCTCTAAAAAAATCTATTATTTGAGAAGCTACTCTTTTTATTTTATAAGAAAAATTCGAATTATAAGGAATACAAGGGGTACTCTACCCTTACAATTCGAAGAGAATCACTCTAAGTGCTTTGGAAGCATTTTAGAGGATTAATACACCAATCTGAAAAAGCTAGAGAAGCATTAGTCCCTACACGGCTTATAAATCAAACCACGAAATATACACAATTTGCTCCACTAAAGAATTTACATTCACAAAGTCTCCTCTAAATACTATGTTATTTCCACGTTGTTGCTAACCAGATAAGATGCTTAAGCTACTCTTAACAACTTCTCATTTTTAGCTATTTTCTAATTATTTTTAGATTCTGATTATTTTAAAAAGTTGTAACAAATACATACAATAATTTTAAAAGTGATTATTTTTATAAAAAAAAATGATTTTTTCTTAAAAAAACTGTAACAAACAGCTTAGTTGAATCCTTTTATATACTATCATTTAATTATTATATTCTTCTTTGAATTATCTTAAAAACCATTTTACATGTTCTTAATTTAAAAAGGAAAAATAAACCCTCTTCTTAATTTTTCTCCGGAAATCAATTTGCGAACAAAGCCTACCAAATAATAATTTTCCTCTGCCAAACTTTTATGAAAAAACAAAAGTGATTACTTATTGGGAATCTTATTGGGAATGGATCTATCAAAATGAGTTCATCTACATGTTATAGCCAACAAAGAGCTCTTGTCAACAAAAAAAAAGGCCAACAAGAACAAAATGAATAGATATGGATTCTTCTTTTCATATTTCATTCATAGTGTATTTGCAATTTTGCATGATTACATCTCTGAATATATATTAATGAAACTTATGAAAGAAATGTGTCTTTTTCTTTTTATTTTGTATGATATAGTATATTTTTTTTTACAATGATTATATAGTATATAAGGTAACTAGAATTAGTCTTATCATTCATCAACTAATCAAAGGGGGTCGATCACTATTAATTACATTAGCATATCAAACAATGTCACTGAATATGGATCAATTTGAACATTCATTATCTTGCCAGCATTCTTAAATGGACTTTCTTTCGGCACCACCTACACATGTATAATAAATATGGTTACGTCTTATGTTCACAACAATGTTGCACTAAACACGACACTGATTTAATGATCTTAAAATAATTTATAAAATAAATTAGATATAGTTTTAAATATAGGTGTCCGACACCAATATATGTCAGATATCAAACACAATTACAATTTAAATTTTGAAGTATTGATGTTATAGACACAAATAATTTTGTTTAACTTAAGTACCTTATTTGGCTGTGAAAAGGAATTCTCATCCATTGGATTGGATGATGTAAGCACTGTTTTTGTTGACTTGGAAAGGACCACACTTGATTCCAACCCTTCAATAGAAATCCCAATACTCACTGCTTTATTCTCCAAGTTTACAATCTGCACAACTCATTATTTATTTTTATGTATTGAAATACTCATTTTGAATGCATATTATTGAAATTACAAAAACATTTTTTAATATATTTTTTATTAGTATCAGATTAATTGACAAAAGCAACATTTAAAAATTAATTTAACCGATAAAAATACATTCAAGAAATCGACTTACTAATTAATAAAAAATACATTCAATTTTTTTTTCTTTCTAATTTGGATAAATTCAACAAACTATAACTACATTTAAAGACCAAAATTAATAAGGTCCAAAATTAAATAATTAAGCTGTATATAACTTAATAATATAACACATAGAGAACCCCTTTACCTTTATTCTCAAAACTGATTTTCCATCAATAGAAGATTTCCATGAAATTGCTGAAGCTGTAATTAGTGTAGTAGAATCAGTTTGAAGAATTGAATTAAGAATTGTGGCTCCACTTGATTCCTTGAATAATTTAAGCACCCAATAACTTGGAGTTCCATAAACTTGGTGAGAATTAAATACAATTGCATCTGGATTCCACCTAGTAATTACCATTGAAAAAAATCAAATAATGTTTGAGTATACTATTTGGTTTAATTTGAAGAAAATATTTTAAATAAAATAAAAATATAAGTGGAATGAAAAATATGAAATGCAAAAGATGCATATTAATAATTTAATACCTCCTATCATTGGCATTGACAAAGAGTGGTGCATAGTTAACCATGCTAACAACATCACTACATTAAAAAAGCAAAATGTTAAGTTGTAAAGAAGTGTAAAAAGAGAAGTTGCTAATAGGAAGTTGAATTTTGATTAATTAAACCTGTTTTTTTCTAATCCAATAAGGAATCCAGCTTCTGCAACAGCTGCCAAAAGGGTTCCATATCCAGCCTCTTCTCCAGTCAAGGCATACTCACTTACAAATGCCTGAACAATATCATGCAAAAATAGCTTAAAAGAAATAGTTAAAAGAAAAATTATTGGTCAAAATTAAAAATTATTTAATAATATATAGTTAAAAAAAATAGTTAAATACTTTTCTTTTTGTCTATGTGTGTATTTGATAACCTAATTGGAACAATGGGAAGGACATGTCTAGGACATATTCCTCTCATCATTTATTTTTATTGCCTATCAAATTGACAAGAGCACCGGATACGACCACGATCTTTAAAAATAGAAGTGATTGAATATAAATATACACTACAAGAAATATGATTTTTGGCAACGATTTTTTTTATTAAAAGTTGATACAAGTCGCTGGGAAACCATCAACTTTTATTTTTTATTTTAATTATAAGTGAAAAAAAAATCTGATGTGGCAGCTGAGTCACTTAAGTGACTTGCCACATCAGCGTTGACTTTGTTAAAATTAGCCTTTTGCAAAAAAAGATAAAAATAGGGGGCCAAAAGTGCTATTTTAAAACATAGGGGGCCAAAATTGCAACTTTCTGAAACATAGGGGGCCAAAATTGCAATTTAGCCTATGAAAATTCTAAACAATTAATTGAAACCATCAAATTCTTATTTTGATTAAAATTAAAGGTTGTAATAATGATTATTATATTTATTATTAATTAATTTAAAAAGAAACACGGATATTATTGAGGATATGATCAAACCTTTGGACCAGCGCGGGAGGCATGATCAAAATCTTGAGCCATGTAAAACATGTCTTTGGCAGATTTTGGATATCGCTAAGAAGAAAATAAAAAATAGTATTAGAAAATGACGGAGTCAGAAAATTTATAAAGTCCGGGTAAAATCTCAATTTTAAACAAAAGTCTCAATTTTATACTAAAAATTTCAATTTTAAACATAATATTTTTTTTGCCAAAAATTAATTCCTAAAAATTTCAATTTGATCCAAAATTAACTCCTAAAATACTAATTTTTTTTACCGGAACCCAAAAGGATAAATATGCAAGTGAAGCAAATAAAAGAAATTGTGTAAGTTAGGATATTATTACATGATAATCATATAAATCAGCAGGGTGATTTAATGGTTGCCCAGAAGCATCACAATTTGATATGATTTGGATATCTGGGTAGGCTTGTTTGATTGCATCATAGAACTTAGGATAACTTTCTAGTCAATCCAAAATACAAATTGAAACAAGTCAAATTAATTAAATTGAAAAATTAATGTAAAATGAAATTGTCAAATATCCTCATTAAGGTGGGTTGCAAATAAATGTTTAAATAAATGAATCACATACTTAGTGTACATATAAATCAAGTTTTTGCCGATTAATATTTTTAAGATATTGTATTTAGAGTTTTTGACCTACAATAGATCTCCTAAGATATTCCTACAACTTAATAAGTTCTTTGAACCTCCAATAGGACTAATTCTCGAGTCAGCAATATGATATCTTGATTTTTTATCATCATGAATTGTCTTTCAAATCAATGGCTCTAGTAATTAAATTATTTTTTTTTAGAAAAGAGTCATATTACTATTCAGGGTCGTTCCTGGTATTTTGGATGTAATTCCAACACTTATCATTTGGGCATATATATAATTTTTAAAAATGTAAATATAAAAAGATTAATTAATAAAAGTAAATGTAATTTAATCATTTATCTTTAAAAAAAATTAAAATCATATATATACTCAAATAATAAGTGTTAGAATTATGTCAAAGGAAGAGTTCTTCCAATAGCAATATAAAGGCATACCTAGATATATAGGTTTGCGCCAATCACATTCTTCATTTCCAATAGCAACATATCTCAAGTCAAAAGGCTTTGGATGACCCATTGAAGCTCTAATGGACCCCCACTTTGAAGTGGGACTTCCTTTTGCAAATTCAATACCATCAAGGGCTTCCTACATGTACAATTAATTAAGATTGGAAATTATAGTAATTAATCAAGAAATTTTGAAATAAAAAAAAGTAGTATATAAATAAAATAAATAAATAGAAAAGGAGGATAATAAAAAGGTATACTTGCACAAGTGGTGAAATGTCAGAGTTATTAACATGTTCACTATGGCTGATACCTAAAATAAGACATGTTATTAGTAAAAAAAAAATAAAAATAAAATAGGCAAATGCTAAACATTGCCTATTATACTTAAAGTTGTCAAAAAAAGACATGAAGCATACCATTATAAAAAACCCATATTGGCAATGCATTAAGGTCCTCTGCTAGCTGCTCAAGAAAAAAATGTGTTACAAAACAAACTAATTATAATTACAAGTTTCAATTTTTTTGGAAAATTATTAGTATTAAGGGAATTTGAACTTCATTTCTTGTTACAAAGTCAAATTCTTATTACCAAATATTAAAAAAATGGAGGTATGTACCAAAAAAATGGAGGAAGTGTTTAAAAAAATGAAGGAAAGGAGGAATTAAATACAAAAATTATCACAATATATAAATAAATGTTATTTGAAGGTCAAGTGTTTAAAAAATGAAGGAAAGGAGAAATTAAATACAAAATTATCACCATTTATAAATAAATGTTATTCTGTATTTGAAGGTCAATTTGATGGGGATATTAAACTGATGAAACTTATGTGTCATAGTTCAAAATTCAAATCACGACAAAACTGTTAAGAATATGATTCTTAGCCAAAACTCTCTTTAGTTAGTTACACTTACCATTAGATGATTAGTTAGTTAGAGTTGGTTAATCCTCTCATTGCTCTATATAAGAGCCAATATTATACCAAAATTCATTATCTTTTATCAAATATGAATCCTTATAATTTCTATTATCTTGATAACTTTCTAAAGTTTTCTACATTTTTTCTAAACAATGGAAATCTTAACAAAAACTACAATCAAATCACTCAAGTCATAAAAGCAATTTGAACTTCATTTCTTGCTATAAAAGTCAAATTCAATTTATAATATCTTTAACCTTCATTTTTCTAAACAATTTAATATTTAATTCAATTCACATTTACCACAACAATTAGACCCGATTTACAATTCTAACAAAGATTGAGTATGAGATTAATTTTCACTAATGGGAGAGTGGATATGCTTAAGCACCCCATTTTTATCAACAATAAAATTCACACCCTCATAATATAGTAACTAGGAAAAAATACCTACCAAGAGACCCTCATAAAATCCAAATCCATCATCTGTCCAATAATTCCAAACATCACCATAGTGACCAGGTCTATTCTCCCAAGGTCCAATTGTTTGTTTCCATCTAAATGCATTTTTTGTCACATTTCCTTCCACATAGCAACCACCTATTACAATACAATAAAAAATAAAAAAAGCATTAGCTACATTATTTGTAACAAAGCAATAATAATGAATGGGATAGAGTATCTTTTCTTTGCAATTTTTGTTAAGATATGGTAGATTGGTAGGTATAATAATACTACTAAAATTTTATGCATACCAGGAAATCTTAATATTTTTGGTTTCAAGTCTTCCACCATTTGAAAAATATCCGTACGGAAACCATGTCCCTATGCCATGAAAAGAAGGTCATGAGCATAAAAGTAAAGTAATAATGCAAATAATTACTTGAAAAGTACATTGATATTGGAGTTATGGTTTTGAAAATAATAAATAATTACAAGTATGTTAATAAACAATATTAGACTTTTAAAATAAACTTTTGTCAGTTAATATTTTAGTTTGTCATAATTTTTTTTTATCAGTTCAGATTTAAGGGTCCGTTTGAATTAACTTATTTTTGAGTTTATATAAAATAGTTTATACAAATAAATAAGATTTTATACTAATTTATTAGTTCCCGTTATAAAAACTGTAATTTTATAAACTGTTTTTTCATAAACTAACTTAACAAATTTATAATAATACATTTTTTTCTGATAAAAACTTATAATAATATATAAAAATTATTTATTTACATAAATTGTTTTGTATGAACTTCAAAATAAGTTATTTGAAACCGGCCTAATAATCTTTTTTCGGTACAATAATAAATTTTAGTTTGACATAACATATTTTCACCCTTATAAATAATAAAAATCACTTCAACATACCTTATATGTATCTAAGGGCATAGCTGAAATTTGGTCTAACCATATCACCCCTTTACTAGTTGTTGTTATTTGAAGACTTGAATTATGATTAGTTGCATTAGCCTCAAACACATGCTCCACCCTTCTCCATGTTGATGCTTTTCCATCAATACCCCTATATCATATAGATCAATTATTTTTTTATTGTATAAAATTAAATCACTCAATAAAAACAAAGGAAAAATGTCATGATGTGTAGAGAGAGTCTCAACAAGTTGATGTTGGTTGAAGGCAGCTTTACACCATCATCTGATCCAATAAATGAAACTTTTAGATCAATTTCTTCAGCTGAACGAACATAAAAAATCACTTTGTATTTCTTCCCCTTCTCAATGTTCTGTATATAGAAAATAAATTGTCAAAAAAATCATAAAAGTCTCTGGATTGAAATTTGAAGCAAACAAATTAGAAAGAAATTTTACAATAGATTTAATTTATATATATTGTCCGTGTAAAGTTTGGCATGAATTGTAACTACATTCAAGTCACATCTATCAGTAATTATAATTTAATGACAATGTAAATTTGTTTATTTTTAAAGATTTGGTATTCAACTCAAAGGACAAACTAATCGCACGTCTAAATTTCACGGTCTACTAGTGGGAGGTCATTTAAAGTTAGAGTTTCGTTCTTTATACACCGATTCAATACAGAAAGCAGCATGAAAAAATTTGAATTTAAAATTTTGAGAAAACCAGACTCCAAAGTCTCAAGTTTTCATCGTTTGACCAACCTATGGACAATGTAAAATTTTACATTTACACTGTCAAAATTAAACTGTTATAATATTAGAAGTAGCTACTAAATTTAAATTTTTCTTTTTCTATACATACATAAAATAAAATGTGACATTATATGAGACAATCGTATGTTTCATACTAATTTTTTTAAGGACTCGGTACTCATATGATGGAAGAACAAAAAAAGAGAGAGAAAATGAATTGAAGGACATGAATATGATATGAAAAATGAAATCTCACCATGCCCCAAAAACCAGGATTAGAGATGCCAACACCGTCGGTTGGACATGAATAGGAGTTGTCACAATGTACCTCCATCTTCAATGCATGCTTGTTACGCTCGAAACAAGATGTTTGATCGATCGATACAAGTATCAATGATTTGTCTCCAATTATTGTCCAAGGATGAATATTTGAAGGATCATTTTGTCCCCCAGCTTCAAAACCTGAAACACTAAATTGAATCTTTAACAAAAACAACAACTTCATAACATTATAGCAAAGTTGAAAAAAAAAATCAAATTTTAGAAAAACCTCTATTGCTCACAAGCTCTGCCCATAATCCACCAGCACCAGCATGATTAATCTCCTACAATAAAGAAATTAAGATGTTAATTTGGTAAAAAGATGTTGATATATGTTTAAATTCACTAGGAATAGAAAATTTATAATAATACTCCAAAAATGAAAAAAAAAATCACAAGGTAACATGAACAAAGAATAAAATTAAGATTTTTAAAAAAATATTGTACCAACATAACAGTAGTGTAGTGTCACTACTCTGCCACTTACAATACAAATAACATGTATAGGATATAGAAATAAAGAAATTAAAAATCAATCTTTTCATGAAATTTGAATTGGTCATAGCTAACCTCAAAGAAAACTCCCATAAATGTATTAGGGATTTGCTTCCCTAATGAATTAGAAGTATTAACAATTAATTTTGCAGTTTGTAATGGTTGAGCCTCAATTGGTTTAAAAGAAAGTATAATGAGAAGCAAAATTGAATAGTATGAAGCCATAAGGTTACAACACGTAAAGATTTTGAGATGGAAAACTATGTGTTAACATTAAGCAATAGAATAGAATATATATATATATATATATAGCATACAAGAGCAGTGATTATATTAGGCAATGTGTCAAATTTGATGATGTGAGGTATAAGCACATGACATGTATGCATGTCTATTAGTATTAAGTATATAGTCAATTTGAATTAACTTTTTAATCAACACACCATTCTTCTGAATCCAGAATCTAATGCATACTATTTAAAATTCTCATCACTAGATCAAATTTAGTGGCTTTTATCAACAGGTTTTTGTGACAAAAGAAAAATTAAAATGATCATTATATTATATATTATGAGTATTTACGATTCTGGTTATAAGGAGAGAAAAATACCAAAATTTGTGATTTTTTTTTAACTTTTCGAATACCCATTCAAATATTATCATGGAAAAGGGAAAAGTTTTTTGTTAAGAAAATCCAAAAAGAAGAATTGCAAGAATAAATCTCTACTATTGATTATATCCACTATCCCCCATGATTTTTAAAAAAAAAAAATTAAAGTGAATATGTTAATTCTTCCCTTTTTTCTTTTAAATCATTCGTAACAAATGTCATCTCTCTATAGAAAATAGTGAGACATTAAATACATGATTAAAAAAATGTTAAAAAGTCAAAGTTCCTTAAGTGTGCACAACTCAGCTATAAAACCGCGAAAATAATTGATGTGCTGATGTGCAAATTCGAATTGCAATATTACAATTTTTCAAACATTGTGTGTGAATTTTGCCGTAAATTTCTATGAAACAAAAACAAATTCTCCCAATTTATAATAGAAAAAATTTCTAAGAAAATCTCTAAATTGTCTATCTATCTCATATAAAAGGACCAATGTTCTATTTAAGCCAAGATAGAAGAATATCTCTATCAAAATTTGATTTAATTCTCACACGCATAAGGTGGAAAAGGGAAATATCAACAAAGGTACTCTTAATAACTTTGATGCTTTTTTTTGTACATTCTTAACTCTTATACTTTGGATTCTACATTTTTTCCTTAAAAACATATAAAATGTCATATTCCAAACTAATGTAATCCTACACGATTTCTTCACAAAATACATGTATAACGTGACACTGATTAGAGCTTAAAGATACAATGCTTTTTTTTTTTTTTGCTTTTGTTTAATGTAATTTTTCCTTCTCTCATGTTGCCTACATAGGTAGCTAATAATTTTGGAATATATTATGGAATTATTGAAATATGGAAAGAAAGACTTGAAAATGAGGCTTTGAAGAAACTTTAGATCATAATGTATCTTATTCATTAAAAATCAATATACCCTTAGTTGTTTATTTTAGAAAATATCTGATTTTTTTTTACTATCAAATAGTGTAGTGTGGCTAGAATTTCATCCTTAAGGTGAATAAGAAGTGATCATGGTTCAAATTCCAACTTTTACATATAAAATGTGATGTCTCTATTAACTAAATTAACTCAAAGAATGAAAAACATCTCATTTCTTCCACATATATTAAATCTATATTGGAAGTGTGTTTGTTTGGTGATAGCTTTTATTCATCTCTCCTTATTTGTTTTACATATTAAACTATGTAATACGTGCAAATCAAGGAAAAATGCAACAAAAAGGGGACATTGTCATACTAATCACATTGGGTGTTCTCCAATTTTCTTTTTTTTCTATCACAATTCTCAAGATTTTCTATCCACCTCATATAAAACGATTACAATTCTATTTAAGCTTGGATAAGAGAATATCTCAATCAAAATTTTGATTTATTCTCATTCTTGGATACGCTTTCATAAGCTAGAAAGGGGAAACATTAACATGTGTACCCTTAACTTATACGTTTTGGATTCTTTATTATCTCAAAGGTCAAAAACATGAGAAATCAAATTCAATATATTCTTTTAGTTTCTTGATGAAATGATAAGGAGAAAGACTTGTATAGGCACCAATCCAAATAATATATATTTAGGCGCACATACATAAATTCAAAAATTTAAACCAAAAATAATATAGTCATATCAATCAAAATCATTTTATTTCTTTTTTCTTTAATTTTTTTAATTGATGTGAATGTGTCTAACACTTGTCAATTGTCATTTGTGTTTGTGCATATGTTAGAATTTCCCAATGATAAGTATCATAAGAATTTCATACACATTTCAAACTCGGACCCATGACACTAGAATATCTGATCTAATAATTTTGACATTTGTTAAGAACTTATAAATCAAAATTATTATACTCTTTTTTTTTTAAATAGTATAATGATCAGAAATTAACATATTAATATTGAAATCAAGTTGTTAATGAATCCCCTTTTTAACGAATTATTCAGGAAAACTCGAGTTCGATTTCTAATGGAAACAATTCTTGATCAGGTTTAACCTCGTGGCCGAACTTGGAAATAAGATGATTAATAAAAAAAATTGACTTATTGAGATGCATAATTTAAAAATGAATGTGATGTTTATTTATAGGTTTAATTAGCTTGCAGGTCCCTTAAAGACTTTTTTTGTTTCACTTTGGTCCCTTAAAGAAAATAAGTTCCACTTTGGTCCTTATTGATATCTCCATCAGTCAATATGGTCATTTCCGTCCATTTTTCTTCAAAAACTGTTAACTTCGGTACATATGCCACACGGTTTCTGAGAAAAAATGGACGAAAAGGACCATATTGACAACCGAAGATATCAATAAGGGACCAAAGTGGAACTTATTTTCTTTAAGGGACCAAAGTGAAACAAAAAAAAATCTTTAAAGGACCTGCAGGCTAATTAAGCCTTATTTATACTAACTAAATTATGCTCATGTGGACAATTAGTATACTTTATTAACCACTAAAATTAAAATAGGGAAATCCCCAAAAGTTTATCTCAATTGGCAGAACATTGCATTTTATATGCAAAGACCGAGGTTTGAAGCTCGAACCCTCCACTTTAAGACTAGAATTTCTAACCACTATGCTGCATAATCAAAAATAGTGTTCAACAATCATCAGTTGATTCAATGGTGATTGATGCTAAATTTAGTAAGAATGACACGGTTCAATTCCCGCAACTGCGATCGGGAGGAGGTTTAAACCATTTGATACCATAAAATATAAAATAGGGTTCCTTTGTCCCAAAAATGGGAATCATGAAAATGAAAACCCAAATTGCTCAAAAAATAAATAAATAAAAGGCTTAAACATCATTTTTGTCCCTGTAAGTTCATAAATTTTTTGTTTTAGTCCCTGTATCTTTTTTTGTTGCAAATTTGTCCCTACATGTCCAAATCTTTTTTATTTTAGTCCCTAAAGCTAAAATCCGCAGGAAAATCTGCAGGAAAATTCGGTGGTTTCTTACGGATTTTCCTGCGGATTTTAGTTTTAAGGGACTAAAACCAAAAGATTTGAACATACAAGGACTAATTTGCAACAAAAAAAGATACAAGGACTAAAACAAAAAAATTGCGAACTTACAGGGACGAAAATGATGATTAAGCCTAAATAAAATACAATACAATCGTGATCAAACAGTCCTTAATTATTCATCATTTCCACGATCATGATTCTCAATCAACAAACAAAGACAATTGAAAAAAGTAACAGCCAAATCTACAGTTTAATGAGTTTTTTCTAGGTGAGTTAGAATGTTGAAGAAAACAATTCAAACGTTGGAACAAAAATTCACATCATCATCATCAAGAACATGCGATGTTCATATGAAATGGAACAACATATTTAGCAATTGGGTCAGAAACATTAGCAGTAACACAGAAAAAGAAACAACAACCTCGTACTCTGTCCCAAGGGAGAAAGTTGATTGTATAGTGATAGGAGCTGGTGTGGTTGGAATAGCAGTGGCAAGAGCACTAGCACTAAAGGGTAGAGAGGTAATTGTCATTGAATCAGCACCTAGTTTTGGTACTGGAACTAGTTCAAGAAACAGTGAAGTTGTTCATGCTGGAATTTAATATCCTCGTGATTCTTTTAAGGTTTGTGTGTCTTTTTGTTATTAAAGTTTTCATTTTTATGTAACCCCATTAAGAAAAGTTCTTTTTTTTATGTTTTTTATTTGATTGTTGTTAAATGTTGATATCATGTTAGTTAGTTAGTGAGAAAATCAAATTGGGTTGGTGAGTTGTGACCTAAAAGCTATATTCTCTAATGGTTGTGTTGAAAATATATTACAATCTTTGCGGTTATTGTTGTATAGACATAACAGATAATGCAAATAGGAATAGTATGTCTCGACCGCGGGGTTAGGAAAGTCTGCCCAAGAATTGCTCCCACCGGGAATCTAACTTGGGTTTTTCCGAACGATCAGTCTTAGGGGGAGTTCATTAACCACTTGAGCCCAATATCTTGATTTGTGTTATATTTATTTTGTATATATTGTCTTGAGCCTATATAAAATCGACTCTACCATGTAGTTCTAACACACGGTTTCACTGTATATACCTTTATCGTTTTCCCTTCATTCAACATGATATCAGAGTCTATTCAAAATTTGTTGGGTTACTCACTATCAGGCCACTTGAGTCACGCTCTATATGTTCATTTTTTGACGAATGGGGTGTGTTCAGAGTTATATTGGATGGAATATAGACTTAAAATGTGTTATATAAGTGGGAGCTAGCCCTCACCTTACAAGTTGGTTTTGTAGGATTGAGTTAAGTCCATTCGAAATTTAACGAAGTTGTTTCATTTATTAACCCAAAAAGGAATGATCTTTGTAAATTGGAGAGCAATGTGATAGGAAATTTCATTATTCATTGGAAGTTGAGGTGAATGCACCATTGAACATTTGGTAGCAAACATTGTTATGTTCCAGTCTTGCTTTAGATTTCAGAATTGAACTGTAGCAGTATTTTACCTTGGTTTAGGACTTCTCCAACGTTCCGAAATTTCTGTTGCAGTTACAGTTATGTTTTTGTAATTGTTGATATTGCATAAAATTATGGTTGATGCGCCAATAAATTGCAGTTACGATGTAGTGACAAACACATAAAAAACTTTGATGTTACAACTGTAGTTACGGTTGCAAACAATCATCGAAAATTTTATGATATTCTTTTTGCTTGCAAAGTGAAAGTAATAGATAGTTTTATCTATGATGATGGCTATAACATATGTTTTTACATCTTATCACATACTTGTGTATTTTTTTTATTTTCGTACACTTTTTTACATGCAACTAACAGACGCATGACTGTAACGTTTCCTCTCTTTTTGTATGTAATTCAGTCTATTTTTGTAGGCGACTTTTTGTGTAAGAGGAAGAGAAATGTTATACAAGTATTGCTCAGAGCATGATATTCCACATAAACAAACTGGCAAGCTTATAGTGGCTACTCGATCCTCCGAGATTCCAAAGTTAAATGATATTTTGAATCGTGGTATTCAGAATGGAGTTGATGGTTTGAAGATGATGGATGGTGTTGATGCCATGAAAATGGAACCTGAATTGCAATGTGTGAAAGCAATACTATCATCTCTCTCAGGGATTGTCGATTCTCATTCTTTAATGCTTTCTTTAGTGGTACGCATTTCTAGCTTCTTTTACCATGTTGTAGAAATGGATTTCGATTTGGTGCAGTAACTGCATTACACAGTTTTCGATCTCAATCATCCAATTTCAAATTAACAGTCAAAATAGGTCTTTTTAAACTGATATCGTTATTGTATAATCTAAACCGTCTGATATCAAATTAACAGTTGAGATCGAAAATCATGTGCAACTACGTCTTTTGTTTACTGCAGCAGATCCTAGTCCTGTTAAAATGGACCAACGTAATCTATGAAGCACAGACACCGGACACCAGACACATTGACACCAATAATAATTTGAGAATATAGACGCAAATTGAATGTAACCATGTGTATCAGTGTTCAACACTAGTGACTAGACACGCCTTAAAATTTGAATAAAATATGACTTTTTTGGAATCAATTTTTTAACGAACCATTTTCTTTATGTCGAGTTAAAATTGCATATTGACTGGAATATAAACCCAATGTTGGTTCAGGGGGAAGCTGAAAATAACAGAACAATATTCACCTATAATTCAACTGTCATTGGTGGTCATATAGACGGAAATGAGATTAGTCTCCATATATCAGAAACCAAGAGTCTTAAAGAATGGAATGGAACATCAATTTTGCAACCAGAACTAGTACTTGTTCCTAAACTTATAGTAAACTCTGCAGGTCTAAGTGCACCTGCCCTTGCAAAAAGATTTACCGGCCTACAAAAGAGAGTTGTTCCTCAAGCCTATTATGCGCGCGGTTGCTACTTCACATTGTCGAATACTAAAGCTGCTCCTTTCAGACATTTGATATATCCTATACCGGAGGATGGTGGTCTTGGAGTGCATGTTACTTTAGACTTGAACGGTCAGGTTAAGTTTGGTCCGGATGTTGAATGGATTGATGGTGTTGATGATATCTCAAGCTTTCAGAATGAGTACTTTCTAATATCCTTTCCACTGCATGCTTTTGAATTCCTCCTTCGTATGATTCATAGTAACATTTTCTCGGTTGAATCTGTAGTTTTTTGTGTCATATGTTGATTTTGTTCACTGATTTAAGTAATCATTGATCTTAGGTTTGACTATTCGGTAAATGCAAATCGCGCTGAGAAGTTTTATCCAGAGATAAGAAAGTACTACCCGAATCTAAACGATGGATCTTTGGAACCAGGATATTCGGGGATACGACCAAAACTTTCGGGACCCTATCAGTCACCTGTTGATTTTGTAATACAGGTTATTTCTCAATCTCTCTCACTACTGTTCAATATTCCTTTCTAGTGACATTGTTGTGTAAGATGTCAGATTAAGCTCCTAAATCCTAATGTAGCTTCTATGATCAAAGCCCTGTTGGATAAACGTTTTAATTAAGCGCTTGTGAAATAAGCGGTTATCATATAAGTGCTTATGTATAAGCTAATTCTATACTGAAAAATAAAGTCAAATTGTTTTCGTAAAAGTTATAAAGTGGTTTCCATAAACTATCCTGAAGAGCTTATGAAAATAAGCTGAAAACAGCTTACAAACATGTCTTAAGCTCTTACCAAAAGTCTCACAAGTGCTTATGTCAGTAGATAAGGACAAGTTATATTAGCAACACTTAGAATCAAGCATTATTGCTCTTCCTATTTATGTAAATCCAAACATCTCATTAGTATGAAATTCCAATGTGAGTTGAGGGTGTTGTAGCATATTTTTACATTTTAACTATGTATTTGAAACTTTAGTCTAAACTCTTAATTTAATATATGCAGGGAGAGGACATTCATGGGGTATCTGGCCTTGTTAATCTTTTTGGAATTGAGTCACCAGGATTAACATCAAGCTTAGCAATTGCAGATTTTATTTCTACTAAATTTTTGTGATGATATATTGGTATGAAGCATGGAATTTGTAGATACTTGACTTCACCAAAAGACATATTGTTATTGTACACGAAAACGTTTTGCAATTATTATAAGCTAAAATGTAGTATGAGATGATTTAAACTATAACAATAATACAATTTTTCAACAATGCAGCAAATGTTGTCTTTGTTAGAGATAGCATGTTTAGCATATTTAACATGTGTTTATCATGAGACTCTTCTCCCCCTTAAAAGAAAGCACCAATTATTGTTAAAAGTTTCAAATGATTATCAAGCATCTAGGATTGCCAATTGGACACATACATAATGAGAATTTTTTGTCACCCTGTCACCTTCCCGCGCGCCCTACTAGTTTTCTATTTTACCTTTTTGCTACTTAAGTAGCACGTGTAAAAATGTGAATAACGGGTATGATTAACAAGTACGTGCAATAGAAAATCTATTATCTTCTACATTTTGTATTCTAAACTTTCTACTCCTCATCAATGGAGTTTTCTATTGCATTTTACTTCATTAACCATATCTTTGATATGTACTAATATGTGCATTTTTTCAAACATATCCTACCCAGATTCTGCCCATTGTGATTTCTATTAGAGATTCTTCCCCTCCCTAAAGTCACATCTTGTTTTTGTCCTATACTTCAACAATATACTGTCTTTCTTTGTTGATGTCTCCTTATCTGTGACATGTACATTGATGTCAACTTCACTAAGGACCTTCCAAATGTTCCACATGTTACAAACTTATTATTTCTTCTACTTATCCTCCTCTCTATATATATATACATGCGCGCGCACACATATATATACACACACATGCACACACACATTAGTGGGGGACACATTGTCCACTTATGCTTCACTCCACTAATTGATGTGCTCCCACTTTAACAAATTGAGATATGGATCTTCCAACAAGCTTATATTTCAAAAATATCTGATGTATATTTATCACATGTGACTAGTACTCTAATTAATAAAAAAAAATTTGTAAAATTGTTATATCATCATTTAAATTTCAATTTGGCCAACAAAAAAATATGTGATGCTGCTCCACTAAAATCCATTCATGCAAGTCAAAATAATTTGATACTCACTTATCAAATTAGAGTCACATCAAGTGATTAGAAATATAGCAAAGTTTATAACATAAGAATAAAAGAGAGGAATTTTTCTCACTCCCAAAAAACCACATAGCAAAATATAGTCACTCACATATGTGTAACCAAATTCCACTCTTCTACAAAATTTCTTCACACTAATAGCAACTACATTCTGCTTGAAATAAAAAAGTTTAAAGTAAAGTTCAAATTTTTGTCTAAGCAAATGCAATGAAGCAATGACTACTATAAGTTACAACAATGCTCACAAAGAAAATAGAGAATGGTAGTAAATCCACATGTAGGTCCAGAATTAGACTGAAATATATTTATAGTGCTGCTTAAGTCATAGTTCAGACATGATAATAATATAGATACAACATACAACAAAACTTTAGTGGAATAGAGCAAGCTGTGAGAACTGATTGCATCATAAACAACTATCTCAAGAAGATAAATACCCTTGCAAAGTTCCAATTGTATGGAAACATGAGAGTCAAATGCATAATGCACAAGAGAACTGTGATAGCATGAAAAAGAATCAGAAACTCATTCCAATGAAGACATCAAAATGATGCCGAATTAGTTCTGCGGAGTTGATTCTTAGGCTCGGGTGGCGGCGCACATGGAACCTCTTTCTCTATCTCCTGTAACAAGAAAAATGTTACCGTGAGAATAGAGGAGTTTTCTGGAATAATCTTTAATGGTGTTATCAAATAAGTACTTTATTACATTGTTTTTTCTACAACAATTTGAAAAGTTTGCTAACAAAAGTCATAAACTAACTATTCTAAAGTTTTTATTGGGAAAAAAACATCATAAAACATAAAGAAAGTTGAAGGATTCAGAGTAGCGACGCCTAAGATGTATTTGTAATCGCTTCACTGACTAGGACATTGGCTTAACAGGTCAAACACCTTAGAGAAACAAAATCGAAAACATTCTAGACAAGGCCAAACCGGACCAGCTGAGAGTTGGTCGATTCAACCTGCATTTCCAATATGCCCCACTTTGACTAGAGATATGGCCTAAATAAAACTTATAAAGCTTAGACAATCCTTACTTTGCAACTCAGTTTCATGAGGTCGCGTTTGGTCCAAAAGCATCTAATTGTTTCATAATCTATTCAAAATTATATGCCACTCATATCATCTATGCACCAGACACAATAGGTTTGGTTTTAATTAGAAAATCTTCAAGTCCTACATTGGCTAGAGATATGGTATAAATACAGATATAGCATAGACAATCCCAACCTTACAAGTTGGTTTTAAAGGGCTATGCTAAGGCCAAAATATAAGTTATGAAGTAGAGACATTAATCGCATGATTATATCTCAGAATCAGTCCATATGGTTGGTCCAAATGCAACATTTTATTGGTAAAGCAGTATCAGAGTATGTCCTGCTTGTTATAAGGTCTTAAAGTTTGATGAATGAAGTTAAAGTTTGTAACAGGTTATAGATATTTAACCTCAATTACTTTTTAATTTTGAATCAGGTAATCATCTCAGTAGACGTATAACATGTATATGTCCATCGTATAGCTTTCTATGCTTAATCCAATATAATCCCAAAAGTGTAGGGCATTCTGATTTTTCAACTCTCATTCATCGAAATCCAATCAGTCTGTCTAAATAACATGGACTCAGAAATCATTACAAAACCAGATGGCAATTCAGTTAATGAAATAAGCAAACCAGTCAAATGGAGGGCAAGTTACAAAAAAATTGATTTCGAAGAAATTAGGCATCGCAATACGTATTAAGGAAATGTCGACATTGCCATACTGGAATTTTCTGTAATGTATCAATTTCCAGCAACAAATAGGATGCATTATGGGCAGCAATGCAAGGGAAGTTTTCTAACTTGATGCAAAGTAATGATTTTATATGAATGCTCAGTAGATCAGAATTCAATTGAAAAACAGAATCATATTGATGAAGGCATAGAAACATACATTCTGTTTCCTAAGCCTTTCATTTTCCGCTTCCAAACGTGAAACTTTAAGTTCCAGTTCTTGTGTGTAAGCCTGTCCATTCCATTGGCAAAGATTTTACCTTGTGTCAAACAAAACAAAAAGACTTCAAAGATAAAGCACCAATCCACACACAGAGTAAAGAGTATAACCTGTCTTCTTGCTCGTGACCGAGCAGCAGATTCCCTATTTTTAATCATCCTCTTTTGCCTCCTCTCCACAGTTTTCTCTACAACTATACCAGAGGCAACCCTTTTTCGACCTAGTGTTTGTGTATCTGACAATGAACCTGTCGAAGGTGTGAGATTTTTGATGAAAGCGTGAGAAAGATACTAAGAACCTCGGTTATTATTGATAATAACTGGATACTAACTTCATAGTAGCTTGATACAAAGGACTAATAAATATTAATCGTAGTTATAGGGATACACAAACTCAAACTTACGTATGTAGTGAAATCAGGACATAAAAAATAATACTAAGATATATGAAAATTAATCCCAGCAGATAGTCTAAGATACACTAATGTTGAAAACCAATCCTAAGAGATAAACTCATAAACCAATATATTCTAGCATAATATCAAGAAATTATTTTATTTTCTATCAGTACCCATTAAAGAAGACGGTGAGATTGCCGCATCCAAAACTTGCCCTGCAACCTGAAAAGGCTGTTGAATGGCATGAACAGCCACAAATCCCGGCATCATCTCTTGTTGATGCTGTTGCTGCTGCTGCACCGAAGGAAGCTGAAATTGCATCCAGTGATGACCGTGTTGTGAAACATTTTGCCGAGAATCCTCATTCGAATCAACCCTTAACAAATCACCTTCCTTATTATGAAAAGATTCACCACCAACTCCAGCTTTCACCAAGAAATCCTCCAAAGTCATCTCACCAAGTGTTTGTTGTCTGTCACGCGCTTTCTGATCCCTATCAACACTCCTCTTCTTTTTTACTTGCATATCTCTCCACACCTCATCAACAGTTTTCTTTCTAAGATCTCCAGATAATGTTAAACTTCCCTGTCGATTCATCTCACCAAGTTGATTATGCTGCATGTTAGTACCAGCAACATCGTTACCGAAATCAGAAACTTCACCGGCTTCAACACTCCACACACTCTTAAGTAACTCATCAAGATTCATACTTCCAAGTGGCTTCCCTAAATTCCCAAGATGGTTTTGTACTTCATCAAGGGTTAGATTATACAAAGATCCTGACCTAGATAAAGGTGTAGTCCTTGACGCTTGAACTGTTCCACCTTGAGACCCCATTTTTTCCTCTAAGTTTCAACACAAACCTATAACTCTATATAATTATATTTGATTATCTTCCATTTCTAAAGCTGATTCTTACCCAAATTCCAACTCAATCTATATTTTGCAGCTAGCAACAAGACGAACTGAAAAACAAAAAATAAAGTTTCTCAGAAGCAATTTTTGTTTCTAAAGGTATAAACTTTGAACCAAAAACCAAAAGGGTTAGAACAGAACATACCTGGAAAATGAAATCAATGTCAAACACAGCAAATTTGTTTAAAGTTTTGAAAGTTTAGTAACAGAGACACTTTCACAAACACATGGCATGCAATTTTGAAAAGGGGTTTTAAAGGGTGGCGGCAAATTGGTCCCAAAAGACAAAAAGGTGCTAAGATCAGGTAGAAGGAAAAGGGAAACAAATGCTACAGATAGATGCTCCACAAACACAGGATGGATGATAGTTTGAGAGAGAGAGAGAGTGAGAGAGTGTAAAAAAAGCTTAAAGTCATAAGCTAATGATGCATGTCATGTCTAATTCTATCATCATCAACACACTATGTATTAAAGAATGAAAAAACCCAAACATGGGTGCTGCAAAAACCTTAGCACAAACAAAACACTTGTGAGAAAGTGGAAAATTCTTTAGAAGGGAACATTGCTTAAAATGGAAGATTAAGTTTGCATTTGCTGCCGAATAAATATACAAAAAATTCTTCGATTGGTAGGAACACCGCATATATTATGCAGGAGTTAAAATTTGAACCACGGACATTCCACTTGTTTATGTTTAAGATGAAATTTTTAACTACATGACTATTAGATAAAAAATACATAAAAAAATTGGTACTTGTAAATATAGCTCAATGATAGAGATATTGCATATTATATGTACGGTCAATATTCGAATAAAAGATCTCTCACTTGATTTATCTCAAGAGATGAATTTTCAACTATAAAACTACTTAAAAAAACTTGTCAAAATAAAAAAACTACTTAAGAAAAATATGTAGAAAAAATATGTACAACTAGTGCATGAACTTAATAGTAAAAGAAGGAATGATACCGAGTTTGGTAGTATTATAGATGAATGTTGGAGGTTACTAGTTTTAAATCTCAAATGTAAGGTTACTCATGTTTGAAGACAAGCAAATCGGGTTGCTCATGAATTAGCTCAGGAAACTCGCTTTACTGCTAGTCCCCAAATGTTTAATTATTGCCCACATTGTATTGAACTTATTATTATGAATGAAATGTATTAAGTTTCCTTTTGTAAAAAAAAAATGTACAAAAAATTGACTTTTTAATTATTTTTTTTTATCTAATAATTTAGTAGTTAGACTCACATATAATATATATATATATATATAAAAATTGAAAATCTAAAATTTGAAACTCAACCTTTTCAATAATATTTTTTTTATTTTATTTATAAGATAAGATGTGAACTCTTTGATTTTACTTTTCGGGAAAAGGGTACATATTCACACCTATCAAGGTAAAAATAGTAACAAAATATGAAAAATAATGTCAAGATAGTACACGAAATGGGCACCACTTAGAACATCTACGTACCACTTACTCTTTCTTGTCATTTTCTATTTTTATTTTTTCCTATTATATTTATTTTAGTTATATTTAATTAATAGGTAGATTTCTGAATTATTTGATCATTTTTAAGTAAATCTCTTTCTTTTAAGTACAAGATGACTTAGATATAAAATATATATGACATATGTTAATTGGTGCTTGTTTGGAACACTAATTAAAAAAGCTAAAAATAATATAATTTTTAAAATTTGGGTAGTCAATAAATTTAAAATATATAAAAAAAAAAGTTAATTTTCAAGATAAAATTTACTTTATTTTAATGTCATAACTTAACTAGTGCCCAAAAGGCAATATCACATAATATATTACTAATTTACTATATATTAGTGTTTTGCCGCCCTCCTGTCCTTAATTATTTTCTTTTTTTTAATATATATTATGAACACTTGATAATAATGGAATAGTGTGGATTAGTGATTAGTGTTTATAAGGGATGTCAACTTAATTGACATGTCTTCTAAATTTTAATATCTTTCATATTCTTAGAGCATCTCTAATAATGGCATCTAAGAAAGTTTCATACGTTAATAATATAGTATCTCATTATTTTTATCATTGGAGTTTCATGATGTGACATAGAGGGTATCAAAATTGATGATACCGGTACCTTAAATAAGGTACCGTATCATCAATTTAATGTTACCTTTTTTGTTTGATCATTAAATGACCGTTTAATCTTTTTATTTTTACGAACATTTAATCATATTTCATATTTTTCTATATTACACAATTTCTATTTATTTTGTTCTCAAGTCGTATTTTATTTGTTTTCTATCAAATGGATCATAATATGTACAATAATAATATTCATGCTTACATGAATTTGTTCCAAAATCAATCTCCTACCGGTAAAACTTCCAAACTCATCCTTATTTTATTTATCCATTATCACAACCCAATACTACTTTGGTTGAAACTTCTCAAGTGCCACAATTATCAACTAAAAATGGTCTAGAAAATATTAATAGATTTGATAAAGAAGCACGTACTTCTCAGGAAAAAACATCATGCCACAAGAGAAGCATTTGGGATTGTTTCGGACAAGAGAATAATTAAAATTAATTATTATATTTTTATTATATATTTCCTGTCATATTTATGTATTTCTCACGATTTTTTATTTATTGTCTTGTATTTCTCATTATATTTAATTATTAATTTATTTATCTACGAATTTATTAAATTAAATAAATTTTTAATTTTATTTAGACAAAGTTAAAAAAATAATTAAATATAGAAGGAACGACTTGTTAATAATGTATGATACTCAAAGTGGTATCACCACTGGAGCAAAATATGTACGAGTTGCATAAGTATTACTTAGCATTGTAAGGACCACATATTTGTAATATATAATACTCAAAGTGGTATCACCGCTGAAGATGCTCTTAATTTACAAAAGTAAGTAAATTACAATTACTATATTATAATTATTTAAATTTTATTTAGAAGGTATAAAAAATAGTTGATTGATTAATGATAAACTATTGGCACGTGTATAATATCTTCTTCAAAACTCTTTAGTGACCCATTTGCAGAAAATAACATAATTTTTTTATTATCATTTTGATTTAGAAGATTATTATCTTGATTAACCAAAACAGGTATGCTATAGAGTCTGTTTGGCAAACCCAAAAAACTGACTTATAGCTTATATCTTATAGCTTATAAGCTAAAAAATCCGTTTGGTAACAGTTTTTCAGAAAGAGCTTATAGCTTATTTTACTGACTTATAGCTTATTTTTCATAAGCTAATTCAAGTAGCTTATAGCTTATAGCTTATCATTTTTTCTTCCCATTTTACCCTTATGATTTTATCTTAAATCCATTTTTATCCTTTACTATAATTTTTTATATAGTATAATTTAAAACAAAATAGGTATGTTGTGCCTACTTTTGTTTACGTTGTTGCACTTGCACCTATCTATTTTTCTTTTACTGTGTTGTATATCAATAATTTTTTTACGTTCTTGAATATATTTTTTTAAACGTTGATGTACCTAGTTTTTGGTACAACGTTACTATAGCATGTACCTATTATCACCTCTTTAATATGTTTAATTTTTTTTTTGGTACATTATGTTTAATCTTTTTAATAAAGTATAAAAATTGAAATGAAGATATATTTAAAATGAAATTTCAAAGAATAAAATTTAACCTCTATAAAAAAAGATTAAAATTTAATTTAATATTATAATAATAATAATATAAAAGATAAATTAAATTATAAATTTAAATCACTAAATTTTAAGTATTTTAAATATTAAGTAATTACCACTTGAATCAATTTATTATTGTTTCGTTCAATTTTTTTTATAAAATATAAAAATTGAAATGAAAATAATTTTAAAGTAAAATTTTAGTGAATAAATTTTATTCTATATTAAAATATAAAAGATATATTAAATTACTAAATTATAAATATCTTAAATAAAAAATTTATTATTAATTATGAATGCCCTTTTATGTCATTTCACATTTATCTATGATTGAACCGCTAATTTTACCAAACATAACAAACTTGATCACTAAAGTTAGTGATGCTCACTTGCTTGCAGACCAAGTTACACCAGATGAAGACTAGCTTAAGTCCTGTTAGCTTAGTTCTTGTACATAGCTTAGAGTAGCTTCATGTTAGTTAGTTAGTAGTCATAGACACGTGTCCTAATACAGCTGGCATAGGCTTAGACACGTGGCAAAGTTAGTTACAGAAGCTTAGAAGAGAAGCTTGGTATATAAGCTATCTCTGCTTCTTCATTGTAACAGATTTTGATTCATTCTTCTTCATTTTCAGTTAATGAATCACGAACTCTATGAGTTCTTTTCTCTCTTTGATTACCATCTTATGATGGTATCAGAGCAATAAGCTCTGTTGCGCATAACCGTTTTTCACCACCGTGTAACCGTTTCTTCCGCCATGGTTCGCAACACGCCGGCACCGGAAGATCCTTCTCAGATTCCTCGCAATGTCTACTATGTTCATTCTTCTGATGGACCTTCATCAGTGTCCGTTACGCCAAAGCTCAATCACTCTAACTATCATTCTTGGACGAGATCGATGCGACGAGCTCTCGGCGCGAAGAACAAATTCGACTTCGTGAATGGAGAAATTGAAGTTCCCGCTGATGATTTTGATCCAAGCTACAAAGCGTGGTGCCGCTGTAACATGTTAATTCATTCATGGATCATGAATTCAGTGGAAGATTCGATAGCTCAGAGTATTGTCTATCTCGAAAACGCCATAGACATGTGGAATGAGCTCAAAGAACGATTCTCACATGGAGATCACATTCGAATCTCAGAATTGCAAGTTGAGATCTTCACTCTCAAGCAAGGTAACAAAACCGTCTCTGAATTTTTCACTGCTCTTAAGATCATATGGGAAGAACTTGAGTCTTACTTGCCTGCTCCAGTTTGTAATTGTCCACGAAAATGTGTTTGTGTGACTGGTGTTAGCAATTGTAAGCATCAACATGATCTAATTCGTACTATTAGGTTTTTGACTGGATTGAATGATACCTTTGATATGGTTAGATCTCAAATTTTGCTCATGGAACCTTTGCCTCCAATCAATAAAGTGTTTTCTATGGTTATTCAACATGAAAGACAATTTGCTAGTTCTCAATCTGTTTTAGAACTAGATGAAGGCAAAGCCTTGGTTAATGCTTCAGATGCACGTAGATCACATGCTGCAGGTAGGGGCAAAGGTAGTTATGGCAATAATAATAAGAAATCAAATAGGTATTGCACTTTTTGTGGAAAAGATAATCACATTGTGGACAATTGTTATCGCAAGCATGGATTTCCCCCAAATTATGGTAGAAATGCTAGTGTTAACAACACTGCAGCAGAAGAACAAGATAATGATGATAGCAAGAGTTACAAAGGGAATGGAAATGAGAATTATAGCTTCACCAAAGATCAATATGAGAGATTGATCAATTTGTTGCAAACATCAACTGGTGGTGGAAGTAGCTCTAATGAAGCACAGGTGAATGTTGTTCAACATCATCATTCAGGTATTGCTTATTCCCTAAGTAACTCCACATATGGTTCTTGGATCATTGATTCTGGAGCCAGTGATCACATATGCTCCAACTTAGCCTTGTTTGCCAAGCATCATACTATTGCTCCTATTCAAGTGAAGATGGCTAATGGAACCATATCTTATGATAATGTAGCTGGCACTGTTAAGTTGTTTGATAATTTCTATGTGCACAATGTGCTGCTTGTGCCTGAATTCTCACTCAATCTTATCTCTGTGCCCAAGTTAACTCAATCCTCTTCCTGTACAATTGTGTTTAATGGTATACATTGTTTTATACAGGAAAGGAAGAGCTTGAAGATGATTGGTTCGGGTGAATTGATTGAAGGATTGTACTACTTGACCAAACAAACTCCAGATAAACCAAATGCTTCAACCCCAACCAACACATCTCAAGTGATTACTGCACACTCTTATAGCTCTAGTTTTCATATTCCTAATAAAGCCTTGTGGCATTTTCGTTTAGGACATTTATCCAATCAAAGATTGCTCACTATGAAGCATGATTTTCCTTTTCTTACTTCTGATTGTGATTCTGTTTGTGACATATGTCACTATGCTCGACATAAGAAACTACCTTACAAACTCAGTGTAAATAAAGCTAATAAATGTGGTGAATTAATCCACTTTGATATATGGGGTCCTAATGCTGTTCATTATATTCATGGACACAGATATTTTTTAACTGTTGTAGATGACTTTAGTAGATTCACTTGGGTTATTCTACTCAAATCTAAATCTGAAGTTAGTAATGTTGTTCAACAGTTTGTCATCATGATTGAAAAACAATTTAATACCCTTGTCAAATACATTAGGACAGATAATGGTCCTGAATTTTTAATCTCTTCCTTTTATGCTAAGAATGGTATCATCCATCAAACAAGCTGTGTTGAAACTCCCCAACAAAATGGGAGAGTGGAGAGAAAACATCAACACTTGCTTAATGTAGGCAGGTCTTTGTTGTTTCAGTCAAAATTACCCAAGAAATTCTGGTCTTATGCTATTGTTCATGCCACATTCATCATCAATAGAGTCACCACTCTTTTGCTTCAGAATAAGTCCCCATATCATTTACTCTATAATCATCCACCTAATCTTGAACATTTAAAGGTTTTTGGTTCATTATGTTATGCTTCTACTCTTCATATCCATAGAACCAAACTTGATCCTAGAGCTAGAAAGTGCATTTTTATTGGTTATAAGCCAGGAGTCAAAGGTGTCATCTTGTATGATCTTCATGATAAGAAAATCTCTGTTTCTAGAGATGTTGTGCATTATGATCATATATTACCTTATCAGGAATCTTCCACTACTACACCTTGGACCTATCACACTATCCATTCTCAAAATCTTGGAACCACTTCTGATGATGATCAAAATAATTCTAACATCATCATTCAACCACCAGACACAAACTCTAACACCACTGACTCACCCACTAACTCTTCACAACTAACCTCGGATAGCTTATCCCCAGTGCAAGCAACTAACAATGTTGAGTCTAGCAGTGAAATTGATCCCATGATTCCCCTTGATACTACCAATGATTTACCTCATACCACTGATCCTACTACCTCTGCCACTGATCAAACCTCACCAGAAATAATTCAACCTCCAACTCAACCCATCAGAAAGTCAACTAGAATCTCTGTCAAACCCAAACACTTAGCTGATTTCTTATGCAATCTCTCATACAGTTCACCTGATCTCTCATCTACATGTATACTTTATCCCATAACTGATTATCATTCCTATGCTAATATCTCTAAATCTCTCAGTGAATTTTCACAAGCTATTGTAACTGACACTGAACCTAAAAGTTATAAAGAAGCTAGTCAAGTACAGTGTTGGGTACAAGCTATGCAGTCAAAGATCAATGCATTAAATCATAACAAGACATTGATATTGGTGGATAAGGCACCTCATATGAAACCAATAGGCAATAAATGGGTTTACAAGATCAAACATAAAGCTGATGGGTCAGTGGAAAGATACAAAGCCAGGTTGGTTGCAAAAGGGTATAATCAAGTTGAAGGGCTTGATTTCTTTGATACTTTCTCTCTTGTGGCCAAGATCACTACAGTTAGAACACTTATAGCACTTGCCTCCATTAATTCATGGCATCTGCACCAAATGGATGTCAATAATGCCTTTTTACATGGAGATCTACAAGAGGAAGTGTATATGGATGTTCCCCAGGGAGTCACTGTAACACCCAAACTAATTATTTAACTATTTTCTAGTTTTATAAAAATTCTTTTCCAAATTGCACAAGGAAAGATAAAGTTCGAATTATAAAAACAATAGTTCGAGTATCACTTTTACTTCAAAAGACTACTAATACTTTAATTAGCAAAATAACATCTATTGCAAAATTACAAATTCTATAAAGATACACTTTTAAATAATAAAGACAACAACGACTCTATACATGAAAGGTAACCCCTTTCCCATGTCCTAATCAGAGCAGAGCATCACCAACAACTTGGTCATAACCAACACCTGAGAATCTGGACCCCCAAAGGTCCAGCAAGTACACAAAACAGAGAGTTAGTAAGGAATCCCAAAATAAATGTAAGTATATCGAATACTATACACTTATAACAACATAATAATTCTTACTAACATTCGCACCATAAAGGTGCAAGATTATACAATTAAGATACAATTATAATTTATAAATCAAGTATCAAGTAAATCATATAATCCACGTGTCATCAAATTACTCATAATTGACATATAAATAGTAATCACATATCATCAACATTAAGTTACTCACAATTGATACACAATTAGCAATTAATACACACCAATAGTATCAATTATCAAGTAGTTCACATAATGATTTCACATTCATCTCCTAATGCAAACTAATGCCAATTATTCATGAAATGCTCCCTAGCATTTACTAATGCATGAGGTACCTTATCAATTCGTTGGAAAACTTATCCCAACTATACTTTAACCACCTCGTTAAAGTATTACCATACCTTAGTCACCTTACCAAAGTATCTGCTCATCATACATACATGTATGCATGAATGTCAAATTACCAAACATATAGTTTAATCATCTCATCCTATAAAGGATATCACAATCAATGTGCTTCAATCACCTCTTACAAGCACATCTCTATTAATTACAAACTATGTACTTCAATCACCTTTTACAAGTACATCTACTCCATTAAAATAAATAACATTAATTAATCTATCACATACTTTAGTCACCTTACTAAAGTATCTATTCATCATAAAAGGATAACACAATCCATATATATATATATATATATTTCAACAACATTGTCATAAATACATATCACCTATTAATTAAATCACATTAATTAATCTTCTCGAGTTATTACACATATACGAGAATATCGTTATCATATAATTCATTATCATAATCCACCCACATATAGGATATCATAAATCATAACATCATTTCAACATATATAATCATCATACAATTTCATAATAACCATCATTTAATCAACATGTATGATATCACAACTCAATTCATCATTATATACTCAATTCAAGTACATATAGTAAGTGATTAATTCAATTAACAAAGTATAACAATTCTACACCAAAACAGAATAATTCAAGCATGATCTTTAAAAACTAACATCAAAACTGGATTCTACGCGAAAAATCATTAAAAATAGGTTCCGGATGCATAAGTCAACAAAAAGTCAAAAAGTCAACCAAAGTCAAAGTCAACTTTGCTGACTGGGCTATTAAGTTCGCGCAAGCGAGCTAGGTTCGCGCAGGCGAAATTGACAGATTCTTCCTGCAGAAGTCTGTCTCACCAAAATGGTCATAACTCGGGCTACCTTGATCCAAACGCGATGAGTGAACATGCGTTGGAAAGCTAAGAACGAGACCTACAACTTTCATGTTTAACAAAAATTCCAATTCGAAGTCTAAAGGGGTCAAAAATGACGATCTTTCTTCAGGTTTTCTAAAAGATAGTTTTTCTTACACAATTCATTGATTTTCCAAAATACAAGTTGAAACCCATTAACTCAAAGGTTCTTAAATCATTATCCAATGCATAGAAACACATAAAGGAATCAACTTTAATCATGTATAATCATACTAAGCATAGAAGTACAACTCACAACATCATCAAACATCATTTCATCCATCAAAGTTATCATTTTTATCAATTTTTCATGAAAACTCATAAACTACAAACATCTAACAAATTCCCACAATTAAACCCAAAAGTTTGTAATTTCTTTCATCCAATCATATAAGCAATCTATATATAACATGAGAAATCATTCATTTTCAAGAATCAAACCTAACCCAAAGAGAAAAGAGTGAGGAAAGATTGGGATGGAGAGAAATATATTTTCTCCTCTTTCCTTAATCACTCTAGAATTCAAATACCACTCTCATACCTTGTAAAATCTGATTTCTTTAGTCCTTCTTACTCCTCTAGCTCTCTCCCTCTAGTTCTCTTCTTCTTCTTCAAGAAAATGGGTCTCTAGCTCTCTTCTCTTTCTTCCTCCTTTTCTCTTCTCAAAATATGATTTCTATTCTTTCTTTCTTACCAACTTAACCTAGTTATAGTTAAAAGTCTCTAATACCCTTCTTGCCTCTTATTCTCTATTGGGCTTAGCTCATTCACACTTTAAGTCCAAATACTTACTATCCTAATAAGTAACATAAACTACTATTCTACTACTTCTCATAATTAACCAATTAATCACTCTAATCTTATTCAGAGGCTCTTAATTAAATAATATTTCTAGTGGATTACTAAAATACCCTTCATTTAGCTAACACATAACTATTTATAAAATCGAGAAAACACACATATTTAAATAATTAACTAAATAAATAAATAAATAACATAAAAATCCTATTTATTTAATTACGGCTGTTACAGTCACATGTTCAAAACCCAACCAAGTGTGCAAATTGATCAAATCATTGTATGGCTTGAGACAAGCAAGCCGCAAGTGGTATGAGAAACTCACATCACTGCTCATAGACCAAGGTTACTCCCAATCCAGCTCTGACTATTCTATATTCATTCTTAGACATGGTTCTGAGTTCACTGCATTATTAGTCTATGTAGATGACATCATTCTGGCAGGAAATTCCCTTAGTGAATTTGATAGAATCAAGAAGGTTATGGATAGAGAATTCAGAATAAAGGACTTGGGTCAGTTAAGGTATTTCCTTTGCATAGAGGTAGCACATTCCAAATCTGGAATCTCTATTTGTCAAAGAAAATACTGCCTTGATCTGTTGAAAGACACTAGTCTTATAGGTTCTAAGCCAGCTCCAACACCCTTAGATCACTCCATCAAACTGCATCAAGACACTAGTGCAGCTTATGAAGACATTGAGGGTTATAGAAGACTAGTAGGCAAATTACTGTATTTGACTACTACCAGACCAGATATAGCTTTTGCTACACAACAACTTAGCCAATTCCTCTCAGCTCCCACCATTCTCCATTATGAATCAGCATTCAGGGTAGTCAGATACCTCAAGGGTAGCCCTGGTAGAGGACTTTTCTTTTCAAGACAGTCAGCTCTACAACTCTTAGGATTTGCTGATGCTGACTGGGCTAACTGTGTTGACACTAGAAGGTCAACCTCTGGTTATTGTTTCTTCATAGGTTCTTCCCTCATCTCATGGAGATCTAAGAAGCAACAAACAGTCTCTAGAAGTTCCTCAGAAGCAGAATATCGATCTCTTTCTTTTGCTGCTTGTGAACTCCAATGGATCCTTTACTTGCTTCATGATTTACAAGTCACTTGTGTTAGACTTGCAGTTTTGTATTGTGATAATCAAAGTGCAATTCACATTGCTTCTAATCCTGTTTTCCATGAACGCACAAAGCATCTAGAGATTGATTGTCACTTTGTTCGAGATAGAGTTCAACATGGAATTTTCAAGCTTCTACCTATCTCTACCAAAGCACAGCTGGCCGACTTCTTCACCAAGGCACTCCCTCCAAAGACCTTTAACACATTTATTTCCAAACTGAATTTGCTCAACATTTATCACTAAAGTTAGTGATGCTCACTTGCTTGCAGACCAAGTTACACCAGATGAAGACTAATGAAGACTAGCTTAAGTCCTGTTAGCTTAGTTCTTGTACATAGCTTAGAGTAGCTTCATGTTAGTTAGTTAGTAGTCATAGACACGTGTCCTAATACAGCTGACATAGGCTTAGACACGTGGCAAAGTTAGTTACAGAAGCTTAGAAGAGAAGCTTGGTATATAAGCTATCTCTGCTTCTTCATTGTAACAGATTTTGATTCATTCTTCTTCATTTTCAGTTAATGAATCACGAACTCTATGAGTTCTTTTCTCTCTTTGATTACCATCTTATGAAAACACTTTAATTAGCTTATCAGCTATAAGTCATCAGTCATAAGCTATCAGCCATAAGCTAGCTTATCAGTCATCCGCTATTTTAGCCAAACAAAACCATATATTTAGCGAAGCGTTTCAACGCAAATTTTCACGAATGCACCTTTTCCATATTTTTCTCTAAATAATAACTACAACTACTATTAAATTCTACCAAAGAAACTCCTATAAAATAGAAGGAAAAAAAAGAAAGAACCATGTGTTTGATCAAAATGAAAAATATTCCTTCTTCAGAAAACATAAAAATATAATAAATAGGTAAAATTACATGGTCTTTTTTTAAAAATATTTGTTTTATACATTTCGGTTATTTATTTTATTTATTTGTCTAATAACCAATGAGAATAAGCTAGATAAATAAACTTGTGTATGATACCCACAACTAACTTGTAACCAACTTTTATTTCAAATGCATATAGTTTGTTTGTTTGTTCTTATTGGTTGATGGATAAAATAGAGCTGAAAATGAGTCTAGTCAAACTTGTCTGAACTCGATTCGATAAGAATTGCTTCGGCTCGAAACTCGGTTCATGTTCGATACGAACTCTGTTAAACTAATGCGTAAATTTATGATCTATTTGAGAGTGCTTTATAAAATTAAAGGCTAATTTAATACTCCCCCCGTCCCAAAATATAAGCAAAAATGACTTGATGTATTTGGTTAAAGATTTGGACCAAATACATTCATTTTTATTGACCGACTTTTGTTTATATTTTGATACGGAGGAAGTATTTTATTTAATAAACCATTATCATGTTGAAAAACTCAAAATAAAATAAAAATCTAAACATGTCTAAATTTTGAGTCATAACTCCAAACATATAAAATACAGAGGTTAGTTTAATTTTGAGTTAGAGAAATGCTTGTTACAGCGAATTTTCTCTCACGAATAACCCACGAATGATGTGGCACACCCCACTTTATTTAATCGAATTAGTTAATTTTGTTTTTTCTCTTACATCATCCATCATCCTCCACCGCTAACTGAACAAATAACAACACCCCTTTTGTCTCTTCAATCTCTCCAGTTCTCTTCTTTCAAATTTCTCTCTCAATTTTTTGGTTGGTTTGTCCTGCTCTCTCATTGTTTCTCTCAAACTCATGTATTGAGGTTTGTTTCTATTATCATCGTAAACTTATTTCTATCTTTCTCAATTGAATTTTATTCTTTACCAAAGTAAATCCTACACTGTTGTTCGTACGTTGATCCTTTGTTATTGTTGTTCCTCTGTTTCAATATCAAAGTTCAAAATCACAATTGATTTCATTCCAATAGCACAATACAAGGTATTAAGATAGGAATAACATTAATACGCAAGTTGGTGTGTGTGGATATAAGGTTCGTGAAATTTTTGTGAAGGCGTTTTTGCTAAATATAGTATTTCTCTTAACAAAAATTAGAAGATATAAAAAATTAAGGGTAGTTAATTCATTAATGAATGAAAAACAATGGTTTCTTGTATGAACTATATCTTCCTTCAAAAGTCAAAACTATCGAAGGAAGATATCATTATATTCTTAGTTTACAAAAGTAATAAGTAAATTAAAAATTACTATATTATAATTATTTAAATTTTATTTAGAAGGTATAAAATATAGTTAATTGATTAATGATAAACTATTTGCATGTGTAGAGTATTTTTCTTCAATTTAATTTTATATTGTCAAGTAGTCTAGTTGCTAGAAATTCCACCTTTAAGATAGATAAGTGTGATGATCGGGGTTCAAACTATATCCCCACATATATGATTCAATGTTCTACCAATTGAGCTAAACTCATGAAACTTTCTTCACAACTCTTTAGTGTCCCATTTGGAGAAAATAACATGAAATTTTATTATTATTATTATTGTTATTTTGATTTAGAAGATTATTTTGATTAAAAAAATTAGAAGATATAAAAAATTAAGGCCAGTTAATTAATCAATGACAAACAATTGTTTCTTGTATGAAAAGGGGATGATGCCCGGTCCAAGACAGAAAAAACCTTAAAACTCAAAAAACAATTACAAATGTATTTATATTTACCTCTTTTCAAAAAGACTAGTGGAACTCGAACGCGAGAAACCTCTCAAATTCAAGATGTCTTTTACCACTAGACTTAACATTTAGATTTACACTCTTTAACAAGTCATACTATAGAAAATAACATGAATATAATGAAGTGACTTAAAGAAATAAACAAATAAAATTATCTGAGAATTTAACAATCTGTTTTCTCTTTCTCAATCTAATTGGAATAATAATTTGGCTAATCACCTACATAATAACCTAACATTATCTTAGACTAAAAAAAAAACCTAACATTATAGCTTCAATGACAATGGAAAAGTCTCGGTGGAAGAAGAAGATCCATTGTTATTCAAGTTGAACCTAGAAAGAGGCAACACCGGCAATGCTACTGGACCATGACTGATCGGTAAAGGGCTGTCGGGGATGCCACCATTGTGTGTCGATGGATATGCGGTGGGGGTTGGTGGAGGTAGGGGCACCACAGTTTCTTGCTGAATCTGCTCATCTTCCATAATAGTTGAAGATTCTATCACCTAAAATAAATAAATAATCAAAATTAAAATTGGATCAATTTTTTCCTTTTCCATTTTTTCCTTTACAAAATTAATCTTAAATTCATATTAATGATAATTTTATTAATTATAAATAAAAAAACAGAGAACAAGCTTTTTGATATTCTATCGATATTACTTTACTATGATATGTAATCTGTTGTTATGTTATGTCATTCTCGTCCACTATGATGACTAATGTTATTCTATTCAATTTCTTAAAATCCATATATTTGAATCTAGAAATCATGATGGTAAGATCAAAGACACTAGGTTTCCCTACTTTTGTGTGTGTATGAAAGTGACATTATTATTTATTATTTCGTCAAAAGTTATTTATTATTTTTACTATCATTAAGTCAAAAAAACTATAAAAAGAAATTCTACAAAAAAAAAAATCAAAAGGAAAATTGTTGGAAATTAAGATAAAAATAAGGAAAAAAAAATTACCTTATCAATGGTAAGATCGAAGACACTAGGTTTCCTGCGGCGGCGATTCTGATTAGGACGGTGGAGAAAATGCTTTTGAGCATGACTTGCAACCTGAGTTGCTGTGCGAGTTTTAACAAAGTTGCTAGAAATTCTTTTCCAGTCACCCTTACCAATCTCTTTCAACCCTAACAAGAACAACCTTTGTTCTTCTTCCGTCCAGGGAACACCTTCATTAACCAAAACAAAAACAAAAAATATTCTTAAACTGTCTTTTATTTATTAAATTTAATTATAAAAAATAAAATACAATCAACTCGAGAAAATCTAAATTTAATTATTGAGTGAAACAATTTGTACTAAGTATTTTTCGGCAAAACAATTACTAGAACTGAAAGGTTAACACATAATAAATAGACCGTTAATTTATTAATGACCTCGTTTGCATTTGCGGGATCGGTCCGGAGCATGAACGACATTGTCGGAGACATAACTGGCACTGGTGGAGTTGGAAACTTGAGGAAGAGGTTGTTGGTATTCAGAGAGTTGATTGTCGTTGTTAGTTCTTCCGGTGAGGCGAACACCGAAAATCATAATGCTGTGCTCTCTTCCGTGGTTGCATGTTTGAGAGTTGCGAGACATTTTTTCACTCATGTATTAAAAAATAATAATAGACACTGAATCCTTGTAAGGAACATAATATAGCGAGAGACTATGTATATTTATATGTGCAGGAAATAAAAAAAGATGCGATTGAGGATTTTGTTAAAAAATATCCTTTATTTTAAAAATTAATATACCAAAGAGAGAGAAAAATTATTTGGATGATTGACTGATTATTAAATTTAGAAAGAAAATAATGAGCAAATTAAATTTAAAAAGATTTGATATACCACCGAGCTAGATAATTCTGATACATTTATAAATAGTGCTTATTAATTTTTGAACATATGAAAATTATCTAATTATGATTCTATCAGAATTATCTTCACGCAACAATCATGTGGAATCCAAATAGACACCAAATTCTCCTTAAATAATTTGGACTAAAAAATCATTACGAAACCCTATGGCAATTCTGTTAATGAAATAAGCAAATCAGTCAAATGGAGGACGAGTTACAAAAAAATCTTGATTTCAAAGAAATTAGGCATAGTAATAAGCATTAAGCAGTGTGGCGGATTCACCGCCCAGCATGCCTGAGTACTTGCCCCAGCTTGGCAAATTCTTTTTATTTTTTTGTTCAGAAAAACATAAAATAATAAAGGGCGATAACAAAAAATAACGGGCAAAAACAAACTTCAACGCTTCTCTCTCTGCTCTAGCTCGACCACACCGCACGCGACCATTTGCCCTGCTAGAAAAGCTCGACCTCTAAAGACGCCACACCACTGGCTAGGCTCTCTAATATTTCTGGTTCCACCAATACAATTAAGGAAATATCCAGGGCCGGCTTGCATGTATGTGCAAGGTGTGCAATGGCATTGGGCCTCAAAATTTTGAGGGCCTCAACTTAAAATTTTGAGGCTGTATAATAGTAGTTATATATTTATAGTACTCATAAAATATCATATGTATATCGATAGATTAATTTTGAGGTCCTATAATAATAGTTATATATTGTCAATGTTCATAAAATATTATATGTGTATCAATAGATTAATGGTTAATTATTCTGTCTGTATGTGCAAGGTTATTATTTTAACAAACTCCTACGCATAATTCTAGTCGTTTTAAATTAAATTAAAATAAATACTTTTTTTGATAAACTTAAAAATTGAAACTATTATATGTTAAACTCATTCACAAATTCAACCACTAGGTCATTTTAATCTTTGCAACAAATTTAATCTTTGATTATATTATCTCTTTTAATATTATATATAATAATTATTTTTTTATGTATTTCTAATGTTATTTACAATTTAAATAGGTGACAATTCTTTTTAATTTATTTTTTTTCATTTTTTTTATTAGGGGTCCATTTTTAATATTGAACTGGGCCTCCAAATAGTCGGAGCCGGCCCTGGAAATATCGACATCGCCAAAATGGATTTTCCAGAAACTAATAGGATGCATTATGGTTGCAGTGCAAGGGAGCTTTTTCTTCATCCCAAGAATATTTATTTATTTTATTTCTGTAAATATTATACAATTTGATGCAAAATTACATGAATGCTCAGTAGATCAGAATTCAATTGCAAAACAGAACCATATGTTTGAAGGCAAAACAGAACCAACTCTTGTGCTTGTGTTTTTGTCTTAAAGCATCAATGTAAGCCCAGCTATATATTCTTTCGGATTAAATAAATTTTTTATTCCTATAAGTATTTTAAATTTTGTTTTTGATTTATATAATTTTTTTTAATATATTTTGATCTCTCAAATATTATAAGTGATAAATTTTTATCTCTACTTTTAAATCAACTCATGTGTATTATTTGATATTTTGAATTTTTTTCCACAGTCACGTTTAGTATATTATAGAAATATCTCTTGCAAAAATTTATTTTTTTAAAGAGAAATAAATTAATTATGAATTTATATATATTTTGTGTTTAAAAATTCATAATATTTCGTTAAAAATTTTATTTTTTTGTGGAAAGATTTTTTAATATTATAAACATAAATATAAAAAATTATTAAAACATATGAAAAGTACATATGAGTTGCCCAAAAACAAAGACTAAAAGTTGTAACGCCAAATATTTTGGGTACCAAAACTTACTGATATTTTTTATAGAGACTAAAAATTAAATTTGAAAAATTTATAGGACTAAAAACTTATTTAACCATTCTTTCTTTGTAAGAAAATGAAAAAAAGGAGAAAGTATAAGAAAGGTGTTTAATTTAGATCTAGATTGCATGCAACTGGAGAGAGATGACTATACTACACTCAATCATAGCTAAATCATTTAATTAAAATCAAACGGTCTATATATATATTCGGTTTGAAATCTGGACCATCCGACGAACAATCCAAATTCCTTGCAATCAAACTACACGCAATCCAATTCTATTTATTTTATTTTTTATATGTGTAAACCCTCATATATTTATGGAAAGGAGGCTAGTAATCCGGAGTTCGGTCCTAAAATAAATCAAAGCTTATCAAAAATTTATTCCACTTAAAAAGCTACCTGGAATTTTCTCAAATAATTCGTCATTTGACGAAACTCATTAACCATTTAAATCAAATAAATTCATTTAATTTGCTCACGCATTGTACAAGAGAACACACTTATGGTCCAATCAATTTTGTTGTCTTTTACATTTTGTTCCTCTTTTGCCTATTTAGTATTTAGTAATCACAAAATAACAAATTGATTGTCAAATCTGATTTATTTATCACAAAAAAACATTTATCACCTGTGATTTATTTCTCAAATGTTCACAAGAAAACACTTGTCAAAAATCTATACCAACCCAAATTACATACGTACATAATATATTAACTTTTAAATTCGAGAAAAATTTACATTTATTATCAACCTATAAAGTATATTACAATTTACAATGTAAGGTAGACCATCTCTATTTTTTCAATGTACACTAACCTTCTTGCTGTTTTTTTTCTTTCTTTTCTCCTTTCTAGATTTTTAACCTTCTGATTTATAGAAAAATGAAATTCTAATAGAGTTCGATCGCGACATAAATAAAATCTAACAAATGATTGTTTCAGGAATCAACCCACTAACTATGATTTGAGAGCTAATAACTTAGGGAGGTTGATTTAATTTCCTCTAAATTCAATAGATTAATAAAAACTTTTAATTTTTCTTCTTGTCCTATTTCTTTTTTGCTTTTGATTTTTTATGTAATTAATTTTTTTGACACAATTTTAATATACTTTATAGGAAGAAAGAAATTCTTCTAAGCGAAGGTTTTATTTTTTGTCCTCAAAATTGTAATATACTTTATAGGAAGAATTTCTTTTCTTCTAAGCGAAGGTCATTTTTCATCTTTAATTTTTTTTCCTATTAGTTTTATCTTTTTCCATCAATAGATTTTTCTTTTTATCTGACTTAATTATTTAATTTATCCTATTTTCCCATTAAAAAACTGAAGATATAAAATACAGCCACACCTATCACAGTCTAATTATTGTATTTATTTAATTTTATCTTTATCATAATCTATTTATTTATTGGAATACATGTAGCCAAAAACAGAAAAAAGGAATATTATTGCTTTTTCAAAAAAAGAAATATGAATGGACATTTAGGTCATTACAGCTTATATGAATAAGCACTTTTTCTATATATGAAGAACAATAACACAGGCGAAAGAATTGGTGTATTGACATCACACTTCACTCGTTCAACTCCAATGGCTTCTGAGAAAGAAGCTGCCCTTGCTGCCACTCCCCCTGATACTGATTCTCCCACCATGTAATCTTCAATCTTCTCTTCCACTTTGATTTTCACTTTTTTGTTGTTCCATTTTTCATTGTGTATTCCAATGTTTCCATTTTTGTTTCATGTTTTGATTATCTGGGTTTTTGTTTGTTGATTCAGAAAACCCTAAAAAGTTTGCATTTTTATGCAATTAGGGTTATTGGGTATAGAAATTTTTAGCATTTAATTTTATAGTTAAGTCAATTTTAATTTTGGGATAATGAATTATTTCAACATTCGTGCTTTTTGGTAATACTTTACTCGCTCTGTTCGAGAAAGTTTATTTTTTAGATTTATATAATTAAAAAGTAAATTTTCTCTTATATTAAGGACCAGAGCGAATACTGGTTATACTATGAAGATATGTGTTTGAATTTGATTCTACATTTGATTGGATGATTTTGATTTGGTGAATGGTGATGGTAGTTTTGGTGCATAAACCTAAATTTATTTCAAAAGGATTGGTTTTGCCATCAGAAAGGATTAGCGGCACAGCTTGGTGCCCGTTTACCTTTCACTCATGTGTAATTATTATATATTAATATAAAAAAAAAACTACATTTGAAAGGAAAAAAAAAGCCAAAGGTTTCAGGGTTTTAAGTAGCGGTTACGAATTGGGTTATGAACATTGTCAAATGGAGCTTCAATTGCGGTAGCATTGTGGTTTCGGCCCAAATTGCCTCCTTATGTTGGATGTAGAAGAAAATATTGATGTTTTTTGAGACTTATGTTTATCATTATTGTTAATGTTATATTATTCTTAATGTTGTATTCTGTGATGAACAGATTTGACAAGATTATCAAAAAGGAGATTCCTTCGACTGTGGTTTATGAGGATGATAAGGTACTGTCTGATGTCTAATTACTTATAGTGTGATAAGGTTCCGTCTGATGTGTGAAAATCAGTGTTGTCAATTGTGGATGGTAAAAAATAGCGGCTTTTTAAAATTCCTCTATGCTATAGAGCTATCATGCCGCAATAGTTGCTATTTGACAATGTTTTGTACTAAATAGCGCACAACAAAAATGATTTCCTCTAATTTAGTTACATTATAGTGCCGCTATTTGACAACACTGGTGAAAACATTATTAATCTAGATCTATGTTGAAATTCCAGTGATTGTATTGATATGTATGGTTATAAATATTCTATTTTTTTAGATCAATGGAAGTTCTTCATCCACGCACGCGCGCATGCGGCGTGTCTGTTTCTTTACTTTCTTGAGTCTAGACTTTTGTTACGTGTAAACATGCATACTATTCAAATGATTTTCAAGTGTGCATCTACATTTAAATTTTAGCGGGTTGAAATTATGCTTCACTTTATATCAAATCAAATTCTTGCTCATTTTGAAGACAAATTCACTTTGAAGAATCCTTAACTTATTTTATGGCCTTAATGTTTGGAAAATTATTATGCTTTTTAGTCACTTGCTCTATATTGATTTTCCCCTTTTTGTAAGGTGCTTGCATTTAGGGACATCGAACCTCAAGGTCCTACACACATTCTAGTTATTCCTAAAGTCAGAGACGGATTGACTGGTATATCCAAGGTAACTTTTAGCCGCTCTTTCATTGTTCGTAAACATATTGTGTTGTGCTAAATTTTCATTTGTAAGACAAAAATTGTTATCCTCTTTAATTTTGTTATAAGTATTGATGTAAAATTTTTCCATTCTTGTATGCGTATGAAGAAAATGATAGATTTTGTTTAGTATCAGTTCATTGATACCGTGAAAGTTGTTTTTGATAAAAAGATTCAGCAGCTTGTCTCATCCTGCAATAACAATGATGCTTTTTGAACTTCAAAGTGATGTTGGCTATTGTCTTTCAGAGTTGTAGTTGTAGTAATGAAATCGCTACATTTTTTTGGATCTGAACTTTTTCTATACAAAATTATGTCTGAACCGCACGTATGTGATTGTCTTTACGATTTTGAACTTTAAATCCTTGACTATAGCTGATACTGCATCTTTATCTAGCGTCTTCAAACAACAAATTATTTTGCTCTAAAACAGGTTCCTGGTGGCCCTTCATTTTTTACGACCTCGTAACTATATCCTTAAAACACTATTGGAAACTTAGGGCTTGTTTGATTGTGTTTTGTCTTTTGGTATTTCTCTTACTGGTTTTGAAATAAGCCAACGACATAGATTGATCGAATATGAGAATGCTATATGCTTATGTTCTGAAACTCACTTTCTTACCGATGTTTCTCCAGGCTGAGGAAAGGCACATTGACATTCTTGGACGACTTCTTTACACTGCCAAGCTGGTTGCGAAACAAGAAGGTCTTGATGACGGCTACAGAATTGTAATTAATGATGGACCAAAAGGATGTAAGTATTATTCTCCATGCCAACACTTAAACTTCGATGAATATCATCAAATTTTTTTCGAGTTGTTGATTCTCGAGTGATTCTTCTATATCATATATTTAGTTTTTTTTTTTTTTTAACAGGCCAATCAGTTTACCACATTCATGTTCATGTTATTGGTGGTCGACAGATGAATTGGCCACCCGGCTAAAATCGTAGGAATGATTTGCGAAGGATCGTGGGCCTTAAAATAATCATATGGCAGTAATACTCTTGTTGTACTGTCTTTAAATAATGGTTTTAGCGACTAATAATTTGATACATGGTATTTGAAGCTACTACGATGATGACTACTTTATATAAGTATTGAATGGTTTAAAACTTTTCTTGAATTTTAGGTTAAAACCAAGTTTCAAAGTTAATTTTTAGATTTTGATTGCTGTTTGTTACGATTTCACATCGCTAAAGGAAGGATACGACTAAATTAGCTGTAAGTTGTAAGACGAACGATGTATGAGACTAGTGTTAGGCGGTAAAAAACCACGACGTGAATAAAATAACCTTAACAAAGATGAGAATGTTAGGTTGGATTGTGTGTATGGTAAGATTAAATGAGATAGAAATAAGAATGAAAACATGGGAGGTATATTTTTGTCATTTAATTTACAATTGTTAGACATCTTAGTCCTTTAATTTACAACATAGGGATTGAGATTACTTGCCGTTAAAAAATATAAAGTTTGACATAGTTTGTAATCTCATCTGTCAATTATTGATGGATGATTCAGATTAATAAAGTTAAAAAGTAATTTAAAATGTTTTGAGCCACACATTTAAAGTCAGACGACCCTAACTTAAAACTGCGTAAAAATAGTGGTTAACTTTACTACAACAAAATTGATTTCTCTATTAAGTTACAAATTGACCCTGTTATAAAAGGTCAAAGTGTGTAACATTTGTAACTTTAGCCACCAAAATATTTAATTTACTAACTTCGAGAGAACAAAATTAAACAAAAAATTTTGGGATCAAAATGTCTAATGTTTATAAGAGTAATGCTATAAACACACTCACTAACACACTCCTTTCAACACACTACCATCTATTGGGCCACATCATCACCTTTTCTTAAACACTTACCTGGTAACCAGTATAGTCGGTTAACAAAAAAAAACAACATTCCTGCGAGAAAAAAAAAAGAAAAAAAGAAAGAGAAAACAAAACTGTCTTCCTTCTCTGCAATTTTGTCCTCACCGTCTTCTCTCCTCCGCTGCACTCTCTCCATCTCCAATATCTCCAATGGATTTCGTCTCAGTGAAAATAATTCTACCCAATCGTTTCTGTTGCAACGTCTGATTGGTGTTGTTCATCTCACACAGGAACTTAATTGATTCTTAGGTTCCCTTTCTCTTAGAAAAGTTTTTACAATTGGTATTATCGATTTCTGTTTTGACAGTTAGATTAGTTTGTTATGTACAACTGTATTTTCTGTTAGTTAGTTAGAGAGGTTATAGGATTGTTAGTTGGCTTGTTTTATAAGCTACCTCTCACATCTATTGTACATTCACCTATAAATAGGTGCTTTTGTGATTAATAAAAATAACTTTTTTCCTTAATTCATTCTCTTCAATTTTCAATTCATAGTTTTCTCTATTCTTTCTTAGTGTTTTCTTTGTTGTTCATCTTTGTGGGAGTTATCCCCAACAAAGTGGTATCAGAGCTCGTACGATCCGATGGATCTTGATTCGTTCTTGAAAGAAGAATCAGGTTGAAAGTGAATCAACCATGGCTGGGAACAACAATTTCCATGCGAATTTGCCAGTTTTCGATGGAAAGAATTGGGATAGATGGGTGAAGCAGATGAAGGTGATATTCAATGTTCAAGAAGTCAATGAACAAGTGAATGCAGCAATCACTCCTCTACCAGAAAATGCAAATGAAGAACAAAGAACAACATTCAGAGAAGCAAAGAAGAAAGATAACAAGGCCCTGTTTCTCATTCATCAATGTGTTGATTCGAAGGTGTTTGAGAAGATTGCAGATGCTGAGACCTCCAAAGATGCATGGGATATCTTGCAAAAGAGCTATGGTGGTGATGCAAAGGTGAAGAAAGTAAAACTTCAGGCCTTGAAGAGACAGTATGAACTGCTGCAGATGAAGAATGATGAATCCATTGCTGATTACTTCACAAGATTGATGACTCTCACTAATCAAATGAAGAATTGTGGAGGTAATCTTGGTGAGCAAGAAACGGTGGAAAATGTACTAAGAACTCTGACTTCTAAATTTGATCACATAGTGGTGACTATAGAAGAGACAAAAGACTTGAGTGAAGTCAAGATCGAGGATCTGTAAAGCACTCTTGAAGCTCATGAGTTGAAGCATGGTGAGAGGAGCCATGGCAAAGAAGATGAGCAAGCTCTGTTCTCAAAGTTCAAGAAGTATCAAAGTGAAAAGAAGAAGTGGCAGAACAAGAAAGATTCCAAGAAAGGTAAAGATAATGCTGAGACATTGCCCGAATCCTCTAGTGGAGGAGGAGGGAAACAGAAAGATAAGCCAAAGAAGAAGGACAAGAGCAAGATTCAATGCTACAATTGTGACAAATATGGGCATTATGCCAATGAATGTAAAAATCCAAAGAAAAAGAAAGGTCAAGACAATGAAGAAGAGGCTAAGGTAGCACATGATAGCTCAGGTTCTGATGATGAAACAAGCTTCATGGTGACAATTGCTGATGAGACAGCGGATTCCATGGTGTGGTACTTTGATTCAGGGTGTTCTAACCACATGACTGGTAATAGAAGCATCTTGACTGACTTTGATGAATGTCTCAACACAAAGATCAGATTGACCAACAGTGATTCTATTAAAGCAGAAGGTATGGGTAATGTTGTGATTCAAAGGTCAAATGGCAAGAAAGCTGTGATTGAAAAGGTTCTCTATGTCCCTAGTATGAAGTGTAATCTGATGAGTATAGGGCAGTTGATTTCAAAGGGCTTCAAGATAGTGATATAAGATGAGACACTACAGCTCTTTGACTCCAAGAGGAGATTGATTTTCAAAACAGCTCAAAGCAAGAACAGGATCTACAAGACTCAGATCAAAGCCATTGAAGCTACATGCTTGTCTGCAACCTCTGAAGATAAAGATAGTGATCTATTGCACAAGAGGTATGGGCATTTGAATTTCAAAAGCTTGTCAATGCTTAATTCAAAATGCATGATGTTAGGATTGCCTAGTGTCATAACTCCAGTAGATACATGCACTACTTGTCTGTTAGGAAAGCATCATAGATCATCATTTAAAAGTCATCTGCCTATGAGATCTAGTGATGTGTTAAATGTTGTGCATTCTGACATTTGTGGACCATTTGATGTGTTATCAACTGGTGGAAACAAATACTTCATGACATTTGTTGATGAGTACTCTAGAATGATATGGTTATATCATATAAAAGCTAAGAGTGATGCTTTTGAAGTGTTTAAGAGGTTTAAAACACTGGTTGAGAAGCAAAGTGACAAGTCATTGAAGATTCTGAGAACAGATGGTGGAGGTGAGTATACCTCTACAGAATTTGAGAACTTCTGTAAAGATCAAGGCATAATCCATGAAGTTACTGCACCATATACTCCTCAACACAATGGTCTTGCAGAAAGGAGGAATAGAAGTATTCTAGATATGGCCAGAAGCATGGTAAAACAGAAGAATCTGCCTAAGAGATTCTGGGGTGAAGCAGTTGCTACAGCTGTTTACATCTTGAATAGAAGTCCAACCAAGAAGCTGAAGGATAAGGTACCTGAAGAGGTGTGGTCCAAGAGCAAACCAAGTGTGAGTCACTTGAAGGTGTTTGGTTCCTTGTGTTACAAACATGTACCTGATGCAAAGAGAAAGAAGCTGGAAGACAAAAGTGTTCCCATGATATTGGTTGGATATCATAGAACTGGTGCCTATAGACTGTATAATCCTACAAGTGACAAAGTAGAGATTAGCAGAGATGTGAAGGTACTAGAGGATGAAAGTTGGGATTGGGGTCAGAAGCTCTCATCTAAGAAAACTTTTGCAGTGGACTTAGGTGGTGAAGCAAGCAATATCAATGACACCCCCACTTTTGTGAATCTGAATCAAGGTACTGCAAGTGATGAAAACATGCATACTTCAAGTGATGATGATAATGGCACTGTGCCACCAAGACCTCAGAGAAACACCCAATTGCCAAGAAGGTTAGTTGACTGTGAGATTGTATCAGACAATGCAGTAGACAATGAAGGAGAAATTGTGCATTATGCAATGCTTGCAGATACTGAACCTTTAGATACCAAAGCTGCACTGAAGAGTAAAGTTTGGATGGAGGCAATGATTGATCAGTTGAAGTCAATAGAGAAAAACAAGACATGGGACTTGTGTGAATTGCCCTCAGATAAAAGAGCAATTGATGTAAAATGGGTGTACAAAGTAAAACAGAATCCTGAAGGCAAAGTGATAAAGTACAAAGCAAGGCTTGTAGCTAAAGGATTTCTGCAGAAGCAAGGTTTGGACTATGATGAAGTATTCTCTCCAGTGGCAAGACATGAAACTATAAGGCTAGTGATTGCATTAGCTTGTAGCAGAAAATGGCCCCTATTTCATTTAGATGTGAAGTCAGCATTTCTAAATGGACCTTTAGAGGAAGATGTGTATGTGAAGCAGCCTCCAGGGTTTGAATTAAAGGGCAAAGAAAGCAAAGTGCTGAAGTTGAATAAAGCTTTGTATGGTTTGAAGCAAGCTCCAAGAGCTTGGAACAAAATAATTGACCAATTCTTTGTTATGCAAGGATTTAAGAAGTGCTGTGTAGAGTATGGTGTGTCTATGAAGTGCAGTGATGACAAACATATGTTAATCACATGTTTGTATGTTGATGATCTGTTAGTAACAGGTAGCTCATCTATATAGATAGAGAAGTTCAAATCACAAATGAAGTGTGAGTTTGAAATGACTGACCTAGGGAAGTTAACTTACTTTCTAGGAATGGAGCTCTTAGAAACTCCAAAAGGGATGATATTGCATCAAGCTAAGTATGCCACTGAGATTCTGAGAAAGTTTGCATTCTTGATTGCAATTCATTAGTCACACCTGCTGATACAAGAGCCAAGACTGAAGAAGATACAAGTGGTGATGCAGTGGAATCTACTATGTTCAGACAACTAATAGGTTCACTAAGATATTTGTGTCAAACTAGGCCTGATATCAGTTATGCAGTTGGCTATGTAAGCAGGTTTATGAGTAAACCATTGAAGCCTCACTTATTGGTAGCTAAGAGGATGCTTATATACATCAATGGCACAATCCACTTTGGTGTGTTATTTCCATATTCTAAGGATAATGGAAAACTTGAGTTAAGTGGATTTTCTGATGCAGATTGGTGTGGTGATAAGGTGGATAGGAGGAGTACCAGTGGTTATTTGTTTAAATTTCAAAATGCACCAGTGTCTTGGTGCTCCAAGAAGCAGTCAGTCATAACACTCTCCAGCTGTGAAGCAGAATATGTTGCAGGTTCTTTAGCTGCATGTCAAGCAAATTGGTTACAATCACTTGTCAGTGAGATGAACATCATTGAAGACATTACAGTTGTGCTGAAGATTGACAACAAGTCAGCAATCAACTTGGCTAAGAACCCAGTTAGTCATGGCAAGAGCAAACATATTGAGACAAGGTTTCACTTCCTGAGAGATCAAGTCACTAAAGGGAAGTTGAAGTTGGAGTATTGTTCTACTGACAATCAACAAGCTGATATTCTAACTAAGGCTGTGAAGAGAGACCAATTTCTCAAGCTCAGAAGAGAAATGGGAGTTGTGAGCTTTGACAGCTTGAATTAAGGAGGAGTGTTGAATTTGTAATTCAAGCTCCGCAGCTTTGTGATTCGAAACAGCCTCTGATGTCTACTAGAACCTCTTAACCAGATTATGATCTTCCTAGCTTCTGAAGGAACTGGTTCTGAAGCAACAGCTTCTGAAGGTTACGGCTTCTGAACAAGCTAACGTAGCTTCTGATACCTTCACAGGTTCTGAACCTCTGGTTCAGTTATGTTTTCTGTTTTGACAGTTAGATTAGTTTGTTATGTACAGCTGTATTTTCTGTTAATTAGTTAGAGAGATTATAGGATTGTTAGTTGGCTTGTTTTTAAGCTACCTCTCCCATCTATTGTACATTCACCTATAAATAGGTGCTTTTGTGATTAATAAAGATAACTTTTTTCCTTAATTCATTCTCTTCAATTTTCAATTCATAGTTTTCTCTATTCTTTCTTAGTGTTTTCTTTGTTGTTCATCTTTATGGGAGTTATCCCCAACAAATAAGGGGAGTAATTTCAATGCCAGAGCATGAAGGTTCGTGAGAAACCATGTACCAAAACACAAGAGTTTCTATAGGCTTGAATTTATGTTAACATTTGTAATTTTGAGGCAAATATTATAACTCCAACTCTGTATCTTTTGGAGAATATCTCTTTGATGTTATAATACAAATTAATATAGTAATGGAGAAACTTTGCACCAGCTGTGTGGAAGATGAAGGGATCGATGGAAAAAAAAAATCAATGGAGAGTGGAGAGATGAGTAGTTTCCGTGAAAATGAATGTGGAAGAGGTGATGTGATGAGTTGTGTATCCAAACAATAATAATAATAATAATAATAATAATAATAATAATAATAATAATAATAATAAAAATCTCTCACATGTTCATCAACAGGTAACAAGTAAATGATTTAAAAAGAAGTGGTGATGTGGCCCAATAAATAGTAGTGTGTTGAGAGGAGTGTGTTTGTGGGTGTGACCATAACATTACTCTGTTTATAACTAGTATTATGACCCGTGCATTGCACGGTTTGGATTTTTTTTCTTTCAAATAATGGTTTTGCAGTATTTGAAAGGAATGATATAGGGTCCCATAGTTTTGGATTTTTTTTAAAAAAGTATTTATTAATTTTGTAAACTTTTTTTTATAATTTTGATAGTGCTTGTTATAGATTTTTTTAAAGAACAAAACTTACATGCATTGCTATACATGCAGTTTTTACTTTTCCTCTCACGTAGAGGTAGTTATTTTAATTGAAAAATAGTTTTCTTTTATTTTTTTAAATTTAAAAACACAAAAAACCACTTCTTTGTGAGTGGAACAACAAAAACTGCACAAAAAGCAATGCATATAAGTTTTGTCCTTTTTAAATCTAATGGGAAAAGATATTTCTAATAGCTTATCAAGAATCTATTTTAAGAAAAAAAATTATACTCCATACGTTCCTTTTTATTTGTCGTTTGAGGAAAAAAAAAGGTCAAATTAATAAAGTGTATTTTTACACCTTATTTTTCTATTATACCCGTTTTTTTTGGATTATATTATTCATTGTTTTAATCTACCAAAAAATTCATATTTTTTTGCACACACTTTCTCTTTTTAAAAAATTAAAACAGATTATATGATGAAGTTTAGTAAAAAAAATACAATAAAAAGATTATCAAAACGACAAATAATTTGAAACAAAATTTTTCTTTCTAAAACGACAAATAAAAATGAACGAAGGGGATGATAGTAAATAAACATGAAGTAGCTTTATTTTTTTAAAATCCCTACAAAAGAATCTATAAAATATTTGTATGAATTTGTTTTATTATTCACCAAAAGGGAAACAAAAATAGAAAGAAAATATTTTTTATATTTTAAATAATAATACAATTTAGGAATATTTGGTAGACACTACTTGTATCGTACTATCCACTCCAGAATTGGGCTAAGCCCAAAATCTCCTCTTAACCCAAACATTTCACCTCAAACGCTAACATGCTTCATTTTCTAACCCTAACCTGATACTGTGATCTTCTTTTCCTTCTCTCTCACTCTCATACGCCGCCGCAAGAATTACTCCGACACCCACTGCGAACTTGTCCTCGTTTGACCAAAACAACCATGTTCTCTTCATCTCTTCCACTGTATCAATATATTTGTCGGGGCAAAATCACCGAAGACAATTCTAGTTTGTTAACAAACCATGGCTGGCAACAGTTCCAATTTTATACCTTATCTGAGCTATTCCGCAGAGCTGAGTAAATATCTGCAATCATTATCATATGTATTCTCAGTTGTACTGATTTATTTCGCGATTTGAAAACCGTAATCGACAACCACCGTGTCTGGAGTTATCGCTGCAGCGAGGATTATGGTTGACGACATTCTTTCATTTCGGATCTTTCCTTTGTAGCCAAGGGTAAGTGTTACACCCTCATTTTATTTTGTTTTAAATGTAGAAACCCTAACCAATATATTTTTGTATATATGGTTCTGTTATTTTTTTTAGAGGAAATATATTTGGATATAGAATATATGGCTTACTGAGATCTTAGTTTAGCTTATATGGCTTAATTTGAGACCCTTGTCTGAAAACTGAGAGATTCACCTCTGAGGAGAGGTCTTTCAAGGAAGAAAGAACACTTGTTGAAAATTTCTGTATTTTTCTCCTCAAAGGTACCTGTATATGGAAATATTAATTTTTATGTTGTGGTATATATTTTGGTGGTTATGTGATCATCACTTAAGTGTGAAATTCCAAGGTTTCTAGGTTTATGTCTTTTGAGTTAAGGGAGGGGAGTGCATAGTTGGTAGCCATTTTTCTTGTTATTGTAGTTTTAATGTTTACCTTGTAAGAGGTTGTGTACGGGAGGATATGATACCAATGCAAACACCAACAGATCTTTGAGGAGACCTTAATTTTCTATTTCTATTTTTGAATTATTTGTTTTCAAAACTTTAAAGGCTTCAAGTGTTTTTATATTGGAATCTAAAGTTTATACGTATGGACAATATTTCAAATCTATAGAATATTGATTGATGTGTATGTCAATGTCTAATTAACTAATAATAACTAATTAGAAACTTCTATAAACTTTTTATGCTTATGTGTATATCAACGAAACTATCAGGATACTTATGTTTCATTGCTAGTAATTTTAAATTGTTGTTAGTAATACCATGTGTTTATTGTCTATATGCAGAAAAGTAGTAAATTTCACAACAAATTTTTTATGACTGCAATTTCTTTCGTTAATGACATTCATATAATTAGTCTTTTATAGAAAACAACTATCCAAATAAATACTAAAATGAAGTTGATAGAAAAATATTTCTTTACCTTTGTGAAACACAACCAAGATCTTTGAAAAAAGTGTCACCTATAAAGCAAAAGTGAACAAACATTATCAGAAAACTTAAATCTCAAACAAAGTAGCGTAATAAATAATCCATGGCCTCATGCTTTGTTCATATATTCATGCTTCATTTGATTGTGGATGAGATCTAATTTAACGAGGTTTCCATTTTCAGACACAAGAAATCAATGCAAAATATTGACAAAAAAGAAGATGAGTGTGAATCAGTAAAAGTAGAGTAAGCGAACTTCAAATAGATGAGAATAGAATTATGAGATTCTAAGATAGAATTTGTGAGTGGAATAGTATTTCAAGAGTTTTTGAAAGAGGCTTGTCAAAGATAGAGTAATTCAATTTGGATAATGACCGGACAACTAGTGTCGAAGTTGAATCTGCGAGTTGGGTTTATCGAGTTCAAAAAGGGAACTTAAGATAAGGTAGCCATTGGAATCACAACGACGAGATCGTTAAGTAGAAGGGCATGTTGGAAAAGTCCCCATGAGATTTTTGAAGTCGGAATGAAGATGAGTGTGAAGTGTTATTAATGAAAAGTAAGGGATAAACAAGTTGACCATTGGAAGGACGTGTTGAGAAATAGCTAAGTGATTATCTATCGAAAGAGGTTGAGTATAGAAAAGATGATGAGAAATAGAAGGATTAAAAGTTGTGCGTAGTGTAAGGGAGATAGACATAATATTAGTGTAAGACTTGATGAATGACTTAAGATATATATTTGGATCTAAGCATCTCAATATGAGAATTGATGTTGGACAACTAAGGAGTAATAAAAGAAATGAGAAATGAATATATATCGACGGTAGTAGTTTAAAAAGGTGAACATTTTTATGTAAGCAGCACAAGAGTTAGATAAGGGATAAATTGGAATTGACATAGTTATGTTGGGAATTTGAGGTAAAGAATTTTGGTATCGAGCGTTGAGATTGTATCATCAAGTGAGTAAGTTGGAATGAGATTCACCTATGATTATGCGATTGGGCGAAGCTAAGAAATTAAAGAAGATTAAGGACTTATGGAAAACCGAGAAGTTATTAAGTTTAAAAATGATGCATTTTCCGGAATGAAGTTGGTTGGTTATCCTTGTTATAGTGGTAATGATGAAACCTTTGGTGAAAGGTGAGCGTGAAGCGATGATATAGATATTAGAGGATTGTGTTGGAAGTTCGGCATAAGTATGAAGACTAGTGCGAAGGGAATAATGTGTCATTAAGGATATAGTTTCAATGGTTATTATGAGGAATTGGAGAATCTTGATGGCAAATGGATATGAAATGATAAGTTAAGACCGTGATTGGATAAGAATTAGACATGAAGTATACGGATTAAGGAAAATCGTGCGATCGAAGTTGAAAATAAGGATTCATGGAAAATTGTGAAGTAGTGAATATCCCTTGAAGATGAGAACTATTTTAGAGTGTAAAAGAAGGAAGGATACTATGATAGAAGGTTCTCGTTAAGAAAACATATTTGAAGTTTGGTAAAGATAGTTTATGTCACCATCATGGTTATCGGATACTTATTGACAAATTAAGGAATTGATCAACCTTAATCTCTTGTTGATGGTAAACGAAATTATGCTGACGGGATAAACTAGTTTTGTCAAATTTGATGATGTGAGGAGTTTGGAATTTTATTGGAAAGTTGAATAAAGGAATTTTATCCGGAGTTGTTTGAGTTGTGTAATTTTCGAGGGCGAAAATCTTTTAAGTGGAGGAGAGTTGTAACACCCGTATTTTTATTTTATTAGATTTATTAGAATTAATAACCTTTTATAGTATTTTATTGGGTTAATTATTATTAAGTGAGATAATGTCCATTTTAGGAAAGAGTAGAGTAATTATTTTATTAAGTGAGTGAGTAGTGTTGTGAAAGAATATAATAGTTGGGCTTAAGTTAATTGGGCCTAGAATTAATGAGAGGGTATTTTAGACATTTGGCTATTAGGTTAGAGTGATGAGGAGTAGAGATATGTTGGTCATAATTTCATTTTTCTAAGAATAGAGAAAGAAGGAGGTAGAAAGAGAAAGCTCAAGGAAGAAGAAGAAGGTGGAAGTAGAGGTGAAGAGGAGGACTAGAGAATCCATCCTAAGAGAAGGTAAGAGAGTAGTTTTTCAATTCATAGAGATGATTAAAGAGGGGGGAGATGTCTATTCTCCACACCCAAATCCTCTCATCTCTTTTGGTGGGAAATGGAATCAAGGGAATGTGTTAATTAATTTTATGTGTTGTTGTATGATGTTAATATGTCATTATATGATTCTATCTTCCATTTCTATCATCAATTTCGTGATTTATGGATGATTTGTTGTTGTTGATATTTGAAAATGGGTTTTGAATAAAATGAGGAAAAATCATTACTTTTTACTTGAAATGATGTTTGATGATGTTAAAACTTGTACTTCTAGGTCTATACATGATATGTATGCTTAAAGGTGATAGCTTTAAGAGTTTATAACATGAAATTCGTGATTTCTATGTGATTCTATGTGAAACCCGTGAGCAGAGCATGGATTTCTGGGTTTGCTAGCTCAGCGACCAATCTGTGGCTTCAAGCCAGGATTCATGCGTTCTTCAGTGAACCCAGAATTTTGAATGTTGGCTCAGCGACCACCAGCGACCAAAAGCGAACAGCCGTCGCCAGGCTTCGCTCTGGGCGACTAACACTCTGCCTTTTCACTATTTTCTTCGCTTGTTCCATCGCTAGTGGTAGCCCAGCGACCAAGTCTTAATTTTGAGAAATTTCTTTTAGTTGTATGATGATTGTGAGATTATAACATGTTTAGATTTGGTCTTATAACATGTTATAGGTTGGGATTGATTGAATCTTGAGTTGGTATAATGATAATATGCTTATAGGTGCATGTTGATTGAAATTGAGAATGATGATCCATGATTAGCTAGATATTGTGTGATGTGATAACTTGCTTGAATGTATACCTTAATGATGATATGATGATGTGAATTTGATGTGAATTGAGAAGGAATAATAGGGATGAGTGGCCTATTATTCATGAGTAGATGTGTAGTGTTATCATCATTATGTGATATGTGTACATTCATGCATTCATGAGTCAACTTGAGAAGAGTCCCCCATGACTTAAAACTGACTTGAGCGGTGGATATATATATCCAGAACATTGAGACTCCAAGGGCTGCGGTTACTTGGAGGGTGTTCATTTTGAGCGATGGATATTATCCAGGACATTGAGACTCCAAGGGCTGCGGTTACTTGGGGGGTGTTCAGAACATTGAGACTCCAAGGGCTGCGGTTACTTGGGGGTGTTCATTATTTTGATGCAGGTACCACATGCATTAGATATGTCTAGGGTGACATACATTGTGTATTTGCATTAGTTTGCATTAGGGATTTATGCACTCTAATTGATAATTGATATTTGGTAATTGTGATCGTGTTTTCCCATTATCATTATAATTGAGATTGATTGAATAATGTGAACTTGGTTATATGTTTAATCACATAGTAATGAGTATAGTTTACTACGATTATGAGTATTGATTGCATGTTACTTGATAAGTATGTAATCTAGTTTTATTATGAATGTTTACATAATGTAAGTGTACCTTATACTTATTATTATGAACTTGAATTGAAACTAACTCTCTTATTTTGTGTATATGTACTGGTTTGGGTCCAGATTCTTCAGTTGGTATGTCTCGGTGAAGCTTTGCTCTGATCACGACACGTGCAATTGGTTTCCTATGTGTAGAGTTTTATTCCTATTTTCAAACTCATTTAAGGATGTATTATTTTAGAAACATTTTTGTAACAAATGGTATACCCACTAATTAAGTTATTAGTAAGTGTTTTGTAAGAAATATTTGTAATGCTCGAACCGTTATTTTTATAATAAATAATCATTTCCGTTGCGTAATTTGTATTATATTTTATAAAAGTAGAATTTTATTAAATAACGGGTTTGGGTGTTACAAAACTCACTATCCTTTATTGGTGTTGTAGGCTCCATTAGTGTATACTGCTCCTTCCTTCCTTGGCGGGTAAACATCATTTACTCCTTTATTGGTGTAATTAGCTTAAAGAGTTATAAAGAAAAGCTAAACATAATATCAGTAAAATTATGAGTTAGTAATTTAAGAATAGTACTAAAGACAATATTCATGAAAGACATGAGATCCTTACCTTTGAAACATAGTAGCAAGATGCTTGAATGAAGTGAGCCTCACCTATAAAAAATGACCAAACATAATGACAAAATATAAGTCTCAAAAGAGTAACTAATAGACTGCATAGAGACAATACATAGCCTTAATCTTTTTTCATATACACATGTTTCACTTTGATTGTGGATGAAATCTAATCAAATACATTTTACATTTTCAGGCTCAAAATCAATTGAAAACAAAGACAGTAGCAAAAAGGAAATGAAGATTGTTTGTCCAAAGAAAAGGAGCACAATTTTTTATTGTTGAGATGCTTCTGTTGTTCTGTTGTGTAAACTTCTTAGGCATTGCTTTTGGTATTTATAGATAAAGATAAAGGATTTGAAGATAAATTTAAAATAATAATTTAAGACTATCAAGTTTTTGGGGGGAAAACTTTAGCAAATAACACCTAAACCAAATAACATCCAACTCAAAAATTGATACAGTACATCTAAACCAAATAACACCTAACCAAATAATACCTAAACCAGAAGGGAAATGTAAAAAAGTGTGTTCCTGCCATAACCCTGCCATAAAGCACCAAAGTCAACTTAATTCTACCATTCTCTCAATATATAATAAATAAATAAATACTTAAGATGAAAACACACGCAACCCACTAGAATGCAATCTACAGTAGCCATTTAGTGAATTTTGTTGTCAAGATTATAGAATTATAGATTTAAGAGACTATAGGAAAAGAAAAAAAAAACTTCAAGAATTAAATCAAACTTAAAAATATTAATTTTTTTTCATTTATGATATTTGTCTGAGTTAGGTTGGAGCACAATACCCCTAGGTTAATCTCATTCGGTGTAATCTTCTTTTTTATTTATTTATTTATTTGGAATTAGACCCTCGTTATATTTATTTTTTTTTAAAAAAAATCAAACTTAAAAATAGTTTAAAAAAACTAAAGTATAATTTACTTTAGCCATCAAAAAATTAAAACACATTTCTTAGCATATTTTGGTTTTGTAACATATCATATATAAACACTTCATTTATTCAGGTACTCTCTCCGTCCCAAAATATAAGCAAAAGTACTAAGTCAAAAAAACTTAATGTATTTGGTTCAAAATTTAGGCCAAATACATTCACTTTTGTTGACTAACTTTTGCTTATATTTTGAGACGGAGGGAGTATAGTATTGTTTAATTTATCTTGACTCACTCATCAAAACACCTGACGTAAAAATGATGCGGAAACATGACTACTATATAATAGTGCTAAACTATGAAGCCCCGATACTCAAAAAATGGTGACGAATCGTATCCGATACGTCCTCGATACTGATACTCTTTCGATACGTCCCGATACTCGTATCGGAAGAGTATCGATTAAATCATATTTTTAAATAAAAAATAATACCCGATACACGTGTCTGATACATCCCGATACACGTATCAGAAAAGTATCGGTTATATCATTATTTTTAAATAAACAAATAATATCTGACATGTGTCCGATACAAAGATTATTTTTTGGATAGTATTTGTGATTTTGTTTGGATAGTTTTAATGGTGTTCTTTTTGTATAATACACTACAATAAGACGTATAGTTTAAAATGTATCAGTAATCATTATGTTTTGGGGACTAACTTAAGATGTTCTCATGTATCAGACCTTGGGAGTTTCCAATATTAATTGACTTTGAGTTATTATGATGCTCCTGTATCAGACATACTTGTTTGTATCTTTAGCACTTCTTGTGTTTTTCCTTTGTCAATATAATTTTTTACTTTTCAAAAAAAAAACTATGGTATCCTACTATATACTGTAATAGGTAGTTAAACGTTTGAACTTGTCCCAAAATTTTAGTATAAGAATAGATGTTTTCTGCTTTTAATTATTAATATTATTGATTTTATGTATGTTTATATATTGTGTATTTATATATTTAATTTTAACTTTAATTTTTAAATAACGTATCGCGGCAGTATCGGATTGAAAATTTTAAAAATTTTCACGTATCTGCGTATCGGTATCGTATCGTATCCGTATCGTGTCCCGTATCGGGGCTTCATAGGTGCTAAATACCTGAACATTTCTAACATTATGAGTTAGCCTTTGGGTGTGTACTTTAGGTGTGTTAATGTGAATGAATGAATCATCGTCCAAACATGTTACCTAATAAATGATGGGGTACAAAAATGAAGAAAAAAAAAACAATGAAATAATTGTGATGGTCAATGGTAGTTGATGTTGTTTAGCTGGTTAGGTCCGTTTTGTTGAACAATCCATCTGATTTTCTCTAATCTCAAAATATCATATTTTTTTTAGTATTTAAATAAAGGTATTGCTAACATATACCTTTAAGACACATACTAAGAATATAAAAGTACAATTGAATTTGTGTAAAGTTAAAAAAAGGAATTAAATGTATAAATTATAATAAAATATTTTTTTTGACTCATTAACATATGTTCTAATAGCACACAACTACTATCGCAAACAACATAGGATTGTTTAAAACCATCAAAGATCGTTTTTAGTGGAAGTTATCAGTTTCTTAATAGGTTAACTAAAATTTTAATTTTGATTGAAAGAGAAATATTTTTTTTTTTTGGTTAAGTAGGTTAGTGGTTAGAAATTCCACCTTAAAATGGATAAGTAAGATGACCGAGGTTCGAATCCCGACTCCTTACATATAAAATGTAATATTCTACTAATCGAGCTAATTAAGTTCACAAGACATTAATATACCTAGGGATGTTCGCGGTGCGGGTTGATTCGGTTTTGAACATGAAAATCATCCAAACCGCATGACAAAAATGTATGCGGTTCAATTTGGTTCAGTTGATTTTTGAAAAGTCATTCAAACCAAACGAAACCAATGCAGTTAGGGTTGGCTTTTAATACCAACAGTAAAGTTATGGATAATATGAAATGATATGTTTTGACAGCTTATTGTTTTATGGACTCAATTTGAGTTGATTTTACTAAGTTGAACTAAGTAATAAGTTAATTTCTACTAATTGATAAAGTTAAGTATTACGGTTTGGTTTGGTTTGGTTTGATTTTCTGAAATGAAAACCACCAACCAAATCAAACCGTGCAGTTTAGAAGAAAAATGATCTGTGCAGTTTAAATTAAATGCGAGTTTCTACAATTTTCAAGTTTGAAATGATTCCATTTACAATTTTACTTTTAGATTGGTTCGGCTATCCTAAATACATCCGAAGGTATTACTATTTGAACTGCACCGAAAAAGTGTTGGCTATTTAATTCCAACCAACCAAGAAAAAAGGGGGCATTTTGCTATAAATTATTAGTTATAAAAACTAAGTTTTCAGCATCAACTTTTCACTAAGAAAATGCATTTTATGTGCCAAGTGGAAACCTCTAATAAATAACCGGCAATTCGGATGATATATCTGTGATATCACTATCATATGACCAATCAAGGTTTCCTCTCATTAAGAACATAATATACTCAATTAAGGTTTATAAATGGAAAGTCACACTTATAATCTGAAGAAAAAAAACAACAAAGATAGGAGTAGTTTTTCATTTTATGAATTAGTTAACCCTTACGGGTAGTTTTCTTTTTTTTTTTTTTATTTCGATTCTCTTCAATTTTTCTCCTATGATTTATCTCATTTTTTTTAACTTGGTTGTTAAATTACAAAGAATAAAAAAACATTTAAGAAGAGAAAGAAAATAAGTAAATGAATAGTTAGAATTCTACAACATAACCAACATGAAAGAAAAAATTGGAGGGGATCCAAATCCAAAACGGACCTCCAAAAAAACTAAAATGCAAAAAATAAAAATACAAATTATCTTTTATTTAAATTATAAACAACATCGATATCATACAAAATAGTCATCTTTATAACTAGCACTGTCAAAAAAGTTATCATAAAAAAGAATTATATTATAATTAACAAATTAATTAAGAATTGAACTTTTTATCTCTTTTTTTATTATTCTTATGTAGACCTAATATTAATAAAAATTTTGAAGCCCGTAAATTGGAAACTCGGCCCTACAATAAATTTTGTACTTGCGGTTGACCGGCCTTGACAAAGCTATTTCTCGAGAGAATTTTACACTGCTATATTCTCATGACTGAATTTGGTGTTATTTTAATCCTGTCTTAGTGCGGAGTTGTTTGATTTTCCGTCTTGGTACGATGTTTGTTTTGATTTCACATCTTAGTACGGTGTTTGTTTTATTTAGATTTACAAATTTGCTTCAATCCATATTCAGTGCAAATTAAATGATTATAGAATCATCAACGTTGCAGACCCGGATGCACAACTATTCCGAACATTTAAATTTTGTCATATCAATTGTAGGCTTCATTAAGCTATTTTATGCTATTAGCTTGGATGCTGTGAACTTGTTCGCAATTCATCCTTTTTAGTTTTTAGCGAGTTTGAATATGTAATGATTGATGTACTCTACCAATTTGAATGAATGAATATCGTTATGTTTTAGTAAAAAAAAATGAACCCAAAACTTCATAGATATCAAATACTTACCATTAAATACTACGTACACTTGATCCTTTTAGTGTTTTGCATATGGATTAAAAAATAATAAAGATTCATAAGATAAATTATTTTTACCCTTACTTTATTAAGAAAAATAAAATCCATTTAATAAATATTTTAGTTTTTGTGAGGTAAATGATAAAAGAATCAAAGTTTTGGAATAAAACTAAAAAAACCAAAGATTTGACACGTAGGGAGTAGTATATCAGAACCATTTGTAAAATTTATTTAACATAACATTTTTTTTCTTCATAAAAGGATAAGGTATTAAGGTTCTCAACAACCCCAACTACTTTGTGTAGTACCATGTCCAAATTTTAGCTGGCACATTAAAATCATTCCTCTTCATATATATAACCAAAAGCTTTTACCCATTAATCTTTCAAATTAAATTGAAGTATTAACTTTCATAATTTCATTTTCCATGCCTCATGGCTTCTCTTGTTCTTCTTCTATCTTTTCTAGTACGTACAACAAAAATTAAAAACCAAGATTCCATTGTTTCTTCTAAATCCTTTGACATTATTGAAGATGATTCATGTTTGAATGCAAAATGGACAAATCAAAGAGAGTGGAGTAACTATGAAAGTGAGTTGGAGGAGAATATTATTCTACATGAGTCCAAAGTTTGTATCTATTTGGTTTAGCTATATCTCATAAATGTGAGTTATTTGTTCATCAATAATGTATAAAATTTTAATTTTACTTATCATAGTTGCAATTTAAACAAGTTACATATATGTATCTAGTGTTTATTTCATGTCATCTATTTACCTATCCACTCTTTTTTGTCCTATCTCTCCCTCTCCCTTGTTTATATATGAAGATTTTTAATATAAATTAAAGTTTTGGTCACTTCATAATTCTTTGATATTACGAAGAATTACAGTTAAATGTAGTCGATGCAACTTTAATTACGATTACATTGCTGACATATTGATATAAAAAAATTATGTCATATTTCGAAAAGCAACTTTAATTACGATTACATTGTTGACATATTGATATAAAAAAATTATGTCATATTTCGAAAAGCGGCACATTTTTTTTCAAACTCTCTCTTTTTATACAATCACATTGGGCTACATTATATTGCAAGCTCTAATGTATGGTAAATTACAAGTAGAACATATATAAGGGAACTTATGAATTTCTTCACAACAATAAAAACCACTTATCAATTCATGGTTTTAATGTTTTTTCAAAACAATGAAATCTAATGGCCATGAATCACTTTTTTAGCTGTTGGATTCATAATAGGTTGTCCACCTACTATGGTGGTCCACCATAAATGCAACATCAATTTAATCATCTAAAATTTTAAATTGTACAAACTTTCTAATTGAAATTGGTTTTTCTAATTAATTTAGTTTATCCTTGGTTTATATGTATTTTATAATAACAACTAGTATCCAGACCCGTGCCAAGCACGGGTAAAAATGCGTCTGTAGATTTATTGATTTATAAATAATATATTTTTATAAATTTTACTTTAAATTTAAAATTTAAAATTGTAATTGCTAATGGAAGATAATTAATAACAACTACGTAAATATTTATATATTTAATAATTAAAATAGCAATCTGTGAAAAAAACTAATTGTAAATTTTATGTATATAGATTTTCTTAGGGAAGATTTCTATAGTTCATAATTTTTTTTTATCAAATTAAAGATGTATCGTAGTTGTTGTTTCTATTATTCTCCACTAAAAGAATTATAACGTTGATAGAAAAAAAATTATGGGATATATGGAAAAGACTTTTAGGTTTCGTATAAAGGCTTTGAGGTGGATATAAATAACAAAAAAAAATGCATGTGTATCAATATATGAGTTGAAATATAGACTACAATATAAATAACAAATTAAAAAAATCGATTCCCGTATTAATATTTATGGTTAAATATATTTTTTGTCCCTACATTTTGTAGACTTCTAAAAATAGTCCCTACATTTTTTTATTATATTTTTAGTCCCCCACGTTTTTCCGTTTCCAATACAGTGGTCTCTACTGTGAAATTTTAGTTAATTGGACAGATGAAATAAGCAACATATGCCACACAGACTTATTTAATGAAGTTGGCGCACAAAGAGTGAGCATTAAATGAGTCCCTGTGACATCTATGTGTCATTTTCCGTCTGTCAAGTCAACCAAAATTTTACATTAGGGATCAATAAATGTTGGAAACAACAAAAACATGAGGACTATAAATATAATATAAAAAAATATAGGGACCATTTTTAGAAGTCCGTTCAAATGGACTTGCAACATATTTAACCGTAATATTTAAACAAAGATATAGGTTCCCATTGAAATTAAAAAAATAGTCTCTCTATTAATATATGACTAAAAATATAGATTCGTTAAAAATTATAAAGTAAATAGGTCTTCGTATTAATATATGAGTAAAACTATAGATTTAAGTAGAAATTATAAAAATTAAAAAAAGAGTCATCCGTATTAATGCATAAGTAGAAATATATGTTCCGGTAAAAATTACAAAAAAAAAATGCTCCAGTATTGATGTATGAGTTGAAATATAAGCCGCGCAAAAATAAATAAAAAAAGCTTTCGTATAATATATGTGTAGAAATATAAACGACAGTATAAATTACAAAAATAAAAATAGATCTCGTATTAATATATGAAAAGAAATATAAGTTTTTGTAGTAACTAAAAAAAATACTTCTCGTATTAATATGAGTAAAAATATAGATTTCGTAAATATTAGAAGAAAAACAATTGGTCTTCATATTAATATATATTAATAGAAATATAACTTCTCGTAAAAATTACATAAAAAAAGTCTTTCTTATTAATATGTGAGTAAAAATATATGTACTCATAGACATTTAATAAAAAATTGGCATCTGTATTGATGTATGAGTAGAAATATAGATCTTGCAGAAAAAATAAATAAATAGGGTTTCGTATTACCATGAGTAGAAATATAAACTACAAAATAAATTACAAAAATAATATAGATCCCGTATTAATGTATGAATAGAAATATAGGTTCTCATTTAAATAAAAAATAATCATCGTATGATTAAAATATAGATTCCATAAAAACTATAAGAAAAAAAACAAAAAAAAAACATACGTATTAATATATGAGTACACAATACGCTCCAACATGAATTACAATAAAAAATAAGCATCCGTATATTATTATATAAATAGAAATATAAGTCACAAAATAACAAAAAAAATAGCTTCGTATTAATATGAGTAGAAATACAGATTCTTGTATAAATTTTAACAATGATTTTATGTGAGCGTCACGTGCATTGCGATTTTCAAATTTTAGTTCAATATTAGAGACAAAGAATTTGAATAGAAGTGTGTATATATATATATATATATATATATATATATATATATATATATATATATATATATATATATATATATATATATATGTTGTAAAAAAAAGTATATATATAATATTTTGAAGAATAGAAAAATATATATGTAATATTTTGAAGAATATAAATGAGATGAGACATATTTATAGGCATATATATTAATATCCATTAAACAACTATTACGTACAACTTATTTTATTTTAATGACGGCTCTTGAACAAAAAAAGAAAAATGAAAGCATTAATTTTGATTACTTTAATCAAATATAAATTTTGCTTATCAATATTTTTTACGGGTATTTTACATATAAATAATAACATATATAGCTTAAATTCCATTACCAACACCATCCTTCCACCATAATCCTTTCTATCAATAATTGAAGTTAACTTTAGAATTTGATCTAATGATAATTGTAATATTGCGAAATAAAATTTCAATTGATAAAAAATAAAGAAAAATAAATGAGGAGTAGTATTTTTCTCGCGAGATCTTGAAATTGAATCTAAATTATAAAGATTAGCTGATAATTAAGAACCATCCCATAATTTTATTGCTAAAAAACATATTCTATATATTTTCTATTACTAAGAGACCAACTTTATAGTATAGAAAAAAGACCACTTTTGTTGGTTGAAATAAATCCCCATATAACTATATTACAATATTGCATTCAAATCATTTAAATTATAAAATACAATATTTAAATCTAAAACTACAAATTGGTCTATATAGCAAACATAATAAAATCAAACCGCATCAATGTTTACTTTGTCACTTGCCCCTTTAGTTGACCTGTACAATCAAATAAAAAGTATAAATATAAGTTTGAAGATTGAAGTATGAGAATAAACAAAAAATGTAAACAGGACATGTCCAGAATATAAAAAATAGACTCATAGCTCAGAACAAACAAAAGTTTGTAAATACATACCATAACGAATAAAACTCACACTCACAAATTCAAGAATAACTTTGATACTAATATTTTAGAAATGCATTACAAAATAGCAAGAAACCTGCAAAATCTGCAAATATCCAACAATTAAAAAAATAAAAATAGACTAAACCTGCAAAACTAAGAAAAAATGACAAATTAAAGGAAATAGTGAGAGTGAAATAAAAAGGAAAAACTACTCAAGAAATAAAATTTTATTCAACCAATATAAAATAATAGTATCATTACCATAATTTTTGAAATGGAAACGCACATGTATATATAGAATTGTGAGTAGGGGTGTCAAAATGGATGGATTGGATGGATTTGGATTGGATTGTTAATGGATGGATCAAAGTAATCCATTTGTCCATTAACAATCCATTAAAATGGGATCAAAAAAATCCAATCCAATCCATCCATTTAGAGATAAAATCCATCCAATCCATCCATTATCATCATTTTAATGGATGGATATCCAATCCATCCAACAAAATTAATTCAATTATTAATTCAATAAAATAAAAATATCGAAATAATATTATTTTTCAATTTAAATATTATGTAGATAAAATATTATTTAAAAATCGACCGAAAACCCAACATAAACACCAAAAAATCCTAAAATCGACCGAAAACTAAAAAAATTGGCCGAAAAACCAAAAATCGGCCGAAAATCCAAAATACACCCGAAAATCCATAAATCGGCCGAAAACCTAAAATCGGCCGAAAACGCAAAAAATCGGTCGAAAAACTGAAAATTCGGCCGAAAAACCAAAAATCGGCCGAAAACACAAAAAATTGGCCGAAAAACCCAAAAACGACCGAAAACACAAAAAATTGGCCGAAAAACCAAAAAATCGGCCGAAAAACCAAAAAACGGCCGAATACCCAAAAATTGGCCGAAAACACAAAAAATCGGCCGAAAACCGAAAACACAAAAAATCGGCCGAAAAACCGATAATACAAAAAATCGGCCGAAAACAAAAAAAAATCGGCCGAAAACCCAAAAAACAGCCGAAAACCGAAAACACAAAAAATCGGCCGAAAAACCCAAAAACAACCGAAAACACAAAAAATTGGCCGAAAAACCAAAAAATCGGCCGAAAACACAAAAATCGGCCGAAAACACAAAAATCGGCCGAAAAACCAAAAAACGGCCGAAAACACAAAAAATCGGCCGAAAAACTGATTTTAGGTTTTTCGTCCGATTTTCAGTTTTTCGGCCGATTTTTTGGTTTTCGGGTGTATTTTGGGTTTTCTGCCGAGTTTCGGTTTTTCGGGTGATTTTTTGAGTTTTCGGCCGATTTTTTAGTTTTCGGCCAATTTTCGGTTTTTCAGACGATTTTTTGTGTTTTCGGCCAATTTTTGGGTTTTCGGCCATTTTTTGTGTTTTCGGCCGATTTTTGGGTTTTCGGCCAATTTTTTGAGTTTCGGCCGATTTTCGGTTTTTCGGGTGATTTTTGTGTTTTCGGCCGATTTTTTTAGTTTTCGGCCGATTTTCGGTTTTTCGGCCGATTTTTGGGTTTTCGGCCAATTTTTTAAGTTTCGGCCGATTTTCGGTTTTTCGGGTGATTTTTGTGTTTTCGGTCGATTTTTTGATTTTCGGCCGATTTTCGGTTTTTCGGCCGATTTTTGGGTTTTCAGTCAATTTTCGGTTTTTCGGCCGATTTTTTGTGTTTTCGGTCAATTTTTGGATTTTCGGCCGATTTTTGGGTTTTTGACTGATTGTTTGTTTTTTATTTATTTTAGTGTCATTATTATTATTATTATTATTTATTTTTTGAAGAATTTTATTATTTTTTAAAAAGAGACAATCCATTGGATTTAAAATTAATAATGATCAATTATCCATTGGATTTTAAAATTAAAGTGGATGGATTGGATCCATCCATTTAATTAAATGGATGGATCAAATCCAATCCATTAACCAATTTTTTTCTTAATGGATGAATTGGATGGATAAATTTTTCAATGGATTGGATGGATAATGGACAAACGGATAATATTGACAACCCTAATTGTGAGGCTAGCAACAATTAAGAGAGTATCTCTGAAGTTTTGCATATGGTTGACTATATATAGTATATATGGATTAATTCTCAAATTCTAAAATAGGTAACTATTTGAATTGTTTCTTTTTAAGCACAACCCTAACCATCACATTCCAGTTTTCTTTTGAGGCATTCAAAGAAGCAATTGAATCGTACTTTGGAGCCATTAGAATTTGTAATTTGTAAATTTGTAAATAAGAGAATTGGTATTGAGATTGGATGTGATGAATAGAAAATAATATTGTGTAGACTATTTATAGATGTAAAATAGGTCAAAATAAAGCATAAACCTAAGGAATATTCTATTAATTATTAAATGGGTGAAAGTCAAATTAGGTAGAGTATATTTTTTGTGGGGATATATTTGGGCCATTAATACGGATTCACTGATTTTAATGGGGAGATTATGTTGAAAAAAAATGAATATTGCCTTTCCTTTTGTAGGTATAATGACAACACATGAACATAAGTCAATTGCTTAGGTATAATGACTTTGAACAATAAATAAATAGCATTTAATTCTAAGAATTGCGGATCAAAATTCAAAATAATTAGCATATCAAAATTCAAAATAGTTATATGGAAATAATTCTAAGAATAGCATTTTTAAAGCTTTTATCAAAATTCAAAATAGCTACTTTTTTAAGGTTTTGATCATAATTCATAATAGCTATTTTTTTAAGCTTTTGATCAAAATTCAAAATAGCTATTTTTTTAAGGATTTGCTTGAAATATTTTTTTTATATTGTCTTTGCTTATATGGTGTGATTTGTTAAAAAAAATGTATTAATTAATTGCTTAGAGATTGTTTTTTTATATTGTTTTTTTTTTGGAACTAAATCATTTAATTCATTAATTAATTGCTTAGAGATTGCCTTAGAGAAATAATTGCATAATTTGAGCACACCACGTTTTTATTATGCTTGTACTTTGATCTTTGTTTTTTTTTTTTGAACTAAATCATTTAATTCATTAATTGCCAAAACAATGTGAGAGTAAATCATTGTGGGATTGCCACGTGTACGATATACTTTGAGGAAAGGCTCCTAAATAATATATATATAGATATAGATTGGTTTCTGAAATCTATGGATTTATAATGCTACCTTTATTGTCATTATCTCTTGTCATCATAATACCTTAATATTAGATTCTTGCTTGTTGGTACAACATCAACATGTATGCAGTAACTTATTGATGTTTTATATCACAACAAGATTGTAAAAATTATAGTAGTTCACCGTAATTTTGACAAAATTGGCACGATACTAAACATATATGTAGATGTTAAAATATATTAATAGGTTTATAAGTAAGGTGAAGTGAAATTCAACTGATATAACCATTTTGGATCATGAACTCTCGAGTTTTGACCACTAAAATTTTAAACCAAGTTTCTAACTAAACAAAAAAATATTTCTTAATGCTCTTCTCATTTATATTTATATTTTCAAGATTTACAAACTATGTTGCATCAAATTTGTTAAAATGTAAAACTTTTAGAAGCAAAATTAGTAGCACTAGTTGCATAATGGCAATATAAGGTCAACAATAGAAATTACCCTAAATTACCCGAAAACTTAGCTCAGTTGACAGAGATATATGTAATAGGTCGGTGTTCGAATTCCGACCATTACACTTATCCACCTTAAAAGTGAAATTTTTAGTCTTTAGATTACTTGACAACAAAAAAAATTACTCTAATGAGTTACGTTCAAAGTGTTTTGCTCACACTCTGACCGGGCCTCAAAATTCTCAAAATAAAACACTTCAACATGCCAATCATTGAAACAACTTCTAAGATAAGCCCTTTTGTGACTAAACAGCTTCTTTCCAACGCCATTTTTCTTCTTCTTCAAAGCCAAAATTGATGATGACCCTTTTTCAGCTTCTTGAATGAGATTGTGAAATTCCCTTGGCCCTCCTGAAGGAATTCTAGTAATCCTCAAAGGATTCTTCCCTATGATTCTCTTTTTGTCATTGATTTCTGAACTAACACGATCTGGTACAGTGAATGTGATGCCAAATTTTCTTGGTCTAGACCTTATAGTACTATACCTTAAACTCATTTTTGTTATGCACACCACAATATAATACTAGTTAGGTGTGACATTTATTTATATTATACAAGTCAAGATAAGATTCCATGGGAAAGTTTGTCTTTCCCTATAAAAAAAAAGAAAGAAACAAAAGATGATATTGAAAATATATAGAAAAATTGGGACACATAAACCTAATCCAGTGAGCCCACACAAAAGCTCGTAGGACAATGAAACATACCAATGCATCCTAAGCACAAGAATCACCAAAAAACCAACAAACCCAATAGTACAACGATCGACCACTACCGCCAACATGAAGTATTTACGCACCTAGACCTTTCGCACAATATCAGACCGAATCTGATCCGATCTTGATGATTCCAATTCGCGGGAAAAAGCTTCCAACAACAGCATGCCAAGAAACTATTGAATATTTTTTTAAGAATTGATACATACAAATCTTATAATTATGAAAATTAATTTTAGATTAAGTGCAGTTTGACTACATGCCGTCATCATATTTAAACCATCTAATAAAATTTTAAATTTCAAATGTAAAATGTCTAATCATAATTAAAGTTAGATATGAAATGCAGTGCATTACGGTCATAGAAATTGACTGCATTCAATTGAGTCCACAAATTAGATTTGAAATTGGAAAACTATGAACTAAAAGAAGTGGTGGGTTGAAGTATCTTTTGCTGTAAGCATTTGACAGTGGTTTTGTTCTTTCCTATGTTACTATGAAGTGTGTGGTACAAGTTTTCAAATTCTAAAACTATGGGTTTCTAATTAAATTTCAACCATAGCTAATCTCATTAAACATATTTAAATAAGCAAACTAACACTACCAAATGGTATGAATTGAAAATTTATCTTTAACGATAATGGAGACCAATTCTTTGGTAGGCACAACCATAAATATGATTTGTTAGGCACACACTCATCATAAATATAAAAATTAAAGAAAAATGATTAAAGTAAAATGATTTGATGCGACAAATTTTTTTTTTTTTTATATTTTTGCTTTGTGTGTGTGTGTGTCTAACTTTTGTGCTCAAATGCTTGTGCCCAAGCAAGTGTTCCTCCGATAATGGATTATCTAATAAGTGATATCTTGAACTAAGTAGTAAATAAAAGGGGGAAAAACAGTCCTTGACGGAAAAAAAAAGGGAAAAAAACAAACAGTGGCGGAATCAGAGATTTTTTTTTTTGAGTAAACCAGTTAAAAAGTTATAATCTATAAATTAAATAGGAAAATTATATTGTATACAAAAATTTAAATCATAATAAATGTAATATTCGCAAAAAATGGATCATCAGAAAATTTTATTTTTATTATATTACACATACATTAAAAGGAGAATGATTGCTTCTAATTGAAATTAGTGGTATTTTTTAGAAAAAAAATTGTGCATTTTTTGTATTGATATACATATGAAAATCAATTTTTTATAGTAATTTCCCATTTTTTGGGGTGTGCAGTGCTCCGTCCTAACCACACCTAACTTCGCCCCTGGATGAGTGGAAATATGAAGAAGACATTACAACTATATATAATTGATATGCTAAAGGAGATTCACCACAATGTAATAAGGATTTCTTTAATAAGAATTGATTAAGGTTGTAATTGAAGAACAAATTAAAGAAAAGTTTGAAGATTCACTTTGAAAACTTTAGTCAGGGTCAAGTAAACATATAATTTATTCTAGTCACGAGAGGAGGGGGTGTGGGGTGTCGGGTGTTGTGACTTGTGACCTTTATAAAATAAAATTGTTTCTTAACCTCCAAAGAAAATGAATCAATCTTGATAGATAAGATTCTTTGAAGTGTGATATTGAAAACGCGTGTGTGGTTAAATCAATCAACATAATGTTAAAAAGATGAGATATAAGATTGTGACACACAACATTTTATACTGGTTCACTCAAGGTGAACTACTTTAGTCCCCACAATCTCTGAAAGTTCACTAGTCTTACAAGTGATATTGTGATAAGTGCCTAAAAGTAGTAAAATTATATTTATAATTAAAGCACTTATTAACTTGTTGCAAGTTATTCATATAAAAAACCCAACTATTATGTAAATATTAGTTTTAATATATAGTATAATAATAATTATTTGCTTCATGTGCCTAATCCCAACCATTTTTTAGGTATTTGTCCAAAGAAATGAATTCTAACTAAGAAATCATGAATTGCAGTTTCACCTTGCTCGCTTAGCGAGGTCTAAAGGAGCCTAAAAGTGAGCAAGTCAGAATGGTTAAGTTTTCCAAAATCAATTTGCACGCTGAGCGAGCTTAAAGTGAAGTGAAAGCGAGACAAGTAAGAATGTCAAGTTCTCCCCAAATTAACAAGCTCACTTAGCGACCACAATGAGGTGAAAGTGAGGACGCTCGCTAAGCAAGCAATTCCTCGCTACGCAAGAAATTCCCAAACAAGGGTTACAAGAATTAATCCTGTTGTGAAAATAATGATTTGTTGATCATCTAATGTGTGGAAGTTGGAACATTGTGATTAAAAATAATAATAATAAAAAAAAAGAATAAACACATTGGTCTTGTAGGACTTGGAACTAATGAGTGTGAATTAAAAAAAGTGTAGTGGGAACAAGTCTCACATCACTTAAGTCACTCTCTTAATTAGTAGTGTTTATATATGCAAATGTGACTAGTAAGGATGTGCTCAAGAGGTACTCGTTTTTTGAACGGAGGACCGCACACACCTTGTCGAATATCATCACACGCGCGCGACACCGTCGGACCGAGTTGGACTTGGACCTAGATGATATATTATTTTGAGTCACAAAATTAACTAATTTTTATTAGTTAATTATGCATGAAATAAATCACAAAATCAATACTTGATAACCATTCCAACATGGTTTTAATATGTTTCAATTCCACTTAATTTCTATGTCCCCTATTGATTCACTCTTGAATTATCCGTTGCATTTTGTTGCCAGCTCTAGTTTTTTCAATATATGAAAGTCTTCTTCATTGCTAAGTGATAGAGCATTTTTCACGAGAAAGAAAAACATAAGCCATAAAACCACAAACAATTTTCTCTTCTCCATTTTTTCTTCACCAAAAAAAAAAAATAATAATTTATTTGTCTCTTGTGTTTCATTGGTTTGGAAACTGGTATTGTAGTATCACTTAAAATTGATATTGTTGTATCAATTTCGAGTAATTTTGTCGAATTACTCAAGAAGGTGTTCCTTCCGATCGTTATAGTGCAATATTCGATCGGGTTAGTTTTTGAACTGGGCTGTTTTATCCTGGAGGCGGCACGGTTGATTGTCTGCTTTGCACCATTTGAGCAGTACCGTGAAACGTCTTAAAGAGAGCGACCTGGTCGTGACTCAGCCAGTAATTTTCTTCGGTTCCGATTTTCAAAAATATTTTATTTTAAATATCAAAAACAACAATTTTAAGATGCTTTTCAAAACTGCTATGGATACCGAAGAAATTATTGGAAATTCGGCTGTTGGTGCAACCGAAAGGCCTTTCAAGTTTGAAGGTCTCCATTTCAAACGTTGGCAACAAAAAATGTTTTTCTTTTTAACTCTGAAAAAAGTTGTCCACGTTTTGAATGAGGATATGCCCACTGTTCCTGTCGGTCTTGTAGGATCGAGTTCCGGAACAAAGGAACAACCACTCACCAACGGTGACAAGGTTGATAAGCCTGATGCAGCGACTGAAAAACAAAAAGAAAAGGATTTGATTGATCCTGCTGCAAAAGAGCTTCAATTGAAAAAGGAACAACAACTCTGGTTGCATAATGATTATTTATGCAAAGGTTACATTACAAATGGTCTATGTGATGATTTGTATGACTATTATAGTACATACAAAAGTGCTAAGGATGTTTGGGAGGCGCTGAAAAAGAAATATGATACCGAGGAGGCCGGTGTGAAAAAGTATGCTGTTAGTAGGTACCTGAAGTACCAGATGGTTGATGAAAGGTCGGTGGAGACACAATCTCATGAACTTCAGAAAATTGCTCATGAAATAATAACGGAAGGTATGCCTCTTGACGAACACTTTCAAATTGCAGTGATGATTGACAAATTGCCCCCTGGTTGGAAAGAATTTAAAAATCAACTTCGTCATAAAACAAAAGAATTTTCAATCGAGAGTTTGATTACTCGCCTTCGTATTGAGGAGGAATCCAGAAGGCAAGACCAGAAAGAAGAGGCCTATGTGGTCTCCAGCAACAATAAAAAGAAATTCGGTGCAGTTCTGAAGCCTACGGGCAAATCTTTTAAGAATCAGAACCGCGGTCAAACGAACCGAATTAAGAATGGTAACCCTTCAAGGGCCCATAATGCTAATGCTAAACAGCATCCACCTGCTCATAGGAATGACTCCGGTTCAGTTGGTTTGTCTTGTTTCAACTGTGGTAAACCGGGTCATTTTGCAAAGAAGTGTAGACTCAGGAACAAACCTGCTGCTGCCCCTAATGCACAGGCTAACCTGACTGACGAGCCTTATGTTGCTATGATCACCGAAATCAATATGGTTGGTGGTACTGATGGTTGGTGGATAGATACTGGCGCTACTCGTCATATCTGTTATGAACGTGCTATGTTTAAAACATACACGTCTGCTGAAAATAAGAAGGTGCAGATGGGAAATGCCCACACCTCTGATGTTGCTGGTATTGGAGATGTTGAATTGAAGTTCACCTCCGGGAAGACTCTGATCTTGAAGGATGTCATGCATGTGCCTGACATTAGAAAGAATTTAGTTTCTGGTTTTCTTCTTAATAAGGCTGGGTTTAATCAAACTATTGGGGCTAATTTGTACACCATCACTAAGAATGGTATTTTTATTGGGAAAGGTTACGCTATTGATGGCATGTTTAAGTTGAATGTTGATTTGAATAAAATTTCTCCTTCTGTTTACTCTGTTTGTGATTTTAATATTTGGCATGCTAGACTTTGTCATGTTAGTAAACGTTCTTTACTTAATTTAAGTAATCTAGGATTAATTCCAAAGTTAATTGCTAATGACATAGAAAAATGTGAATTTTGTAGTCAAGCAAAAATAACTAAATCGTCACATAAATCGGTAATTAGAGAATCTGAACCGTTAGATTTAATTCATTCTGATATATGTGAACTTGATGGAACTTTGACTAGAAATGGTAAACGCTATTTTATCACTTTTATTGACGATTGTTCTGATTATACTGTTGTATATTTAATGAAAAATAAAAGTGAAGCGCTTGACATGTTTAAGATTTTTGTGACTGAAATTGAAAATCAATTTAGTAAGAAAATTAAGCGGCTTCGTAGCGATAGGGGAACTGAATATGATTCTATGTTGTGCAATAATTTTTATAAAGAACATGGAATTATCCATGAAACGACTGCACCATATTCGCCTGAAATGAATGGTAAAGCAGAAAGAAAGAATAGAACTCTTACTGAACTAGTTGTAGCTAGTATGCTCTATTCTGGTGCTGCCTCACACTGGTGGGGGGAAATTTTATTGACTGTTTGTTATGTCCTGAATAGAGTCCCCAAGGCTAATAATGTGGTCTCACCTTATGAGATATTAAAGAAAAGACAACCGAATTTGTCTTATTTGAGAACCTGGGGATGTCTTGCTTATGTCAGGATACCGGATCCGAAGCGGGTCAAACTCGCTAGTCGTGCCTATGAATGTGTATTCATTGGCTATGCAGCAAACAGTAAGGCATATAGGTTTTTTGACCTAAATGCTAAAGTGATCATAGAATCAGTTGATGCTGATTTCTATGAAGATAAATTTCCCTTTAAATCTAGAAATAGTGGGGGCAATGAATCCACAAATAGTGGGGGCACCGAGTTAAGTCACCTTCCGGTGATAAGAAATTCCGAGAGCAACAAAGAAATAGAAACAGAACTTCGTAGAAGTAAAAGAGTAAGAGTAGCTAAAGATTATGGACCGGATTATTCGGTATATTCTTTAGAAGAAGACCCTACAAGTCTTCAAGAAGCCTTGTCATCTCTGGATGCAGATTTATGGCAAGAAGCTATTAATGATGAGATGGAGTCTCTAGAAACTAACAGGACCTGGCACTTAGTAGAGTTGCCTCCTGGTTGCAAACCGATTGGTTGTAAATGGATTTTGAAAAAGAAACTAAAACCCGATGGTACTATTGATAAATACAAGGCTCGCCTTGTAGCCAAAGGTTTTAGACAAAGAGAAAATATAGATTTCTTCGACACTTTTTCTCCGGTCACTCGTATAACATCCATAAGGGTACTAATTTCAGTTGCCGCTGTTTATAATCTTTTTATTCACCAAATGGATGTTAAAACTGCTTTTTTAAACGGTGACTTAGAAGAAGAAATCTATATGGAACAACCTGAAGGGTTTGTAATATCTGGACAAGAACAAAAGGTCTGTAAGTTAGATAAGTCCTTGTATGGACTTAAGCAAGCGCCAAAACAATGGCATATTAAATTTGATAGTTTGATGACATCAAATGAATTCAAAGTGAATGAAAGTGACAAGTGCATTTATTATAAATATGAAAATGGCATTTGCACTATTGTATGTCTCTATGTGGATGATTTACTCATCTTTGGGTCAAACATTTCTGCTATAAACGCAGTGAAATCATTGTTGAATAACAACTTTGATATGAAAGACCTTGGAGAGGCAAGCGTGATTCTTGGAATCAAGATCACTAGGTCAAAGGACGGAATAACTTTAGATCAATCCCATTATGTGGAAAAGATTCTAAAGAAATATAATTACTTTGACTGTAAACCTGCAAGTACGCCGTATGATTCCAGTGTAAAATTGTTTAAGAACACTGGCGAAAGCGTAAGACAGACTGAATATGCGAGCATCATTGGTAGTCTTAGGTATGCCACTGATTGTACCAGACCCGACATCGCCTATGTCGTGGGACTGTTGTGCAGGTTTACTAGCAGGCCCAGTAATGAGCATTGGCAAGCTATTGAGAGAGTCATGAGGTATCTTAAAAAGACCATGAATCTCGGATTACATTATAAGAGATTTCCTGCTGTACTTGAAGGGTACAGTGATGCTGATTGGAACACCTTGTCGGATGATTCCAAAGCGACCAGTGGCTATATTTTTAGTATAGCTGGAGGAGCTGTGTCTTGGAAATCAAAGAAACAGACCATATTGGCTCAGTCTACTATGGAGTCTGAAATGATAGCGCTTGCCACTGCAAGTGAAGAAGCAAGTTGGTTGAGATGCTTGCTATCTGAGATTCCCTTATGGGAAAAACCTATGCCAGCTGTGTTGATCCACTGTGATAGTACCGCGGCTATTGCTAAAATTGAGAATCGATTCTATAATGGAAAGAAGCGTCAAATAAGACGTAAGCACAGCACAGTGAGAGAGATGATCACTAAAGGAGCTGTGAGAGTGGATCATGTACGCACTGATGAAAATTTAGCAGATCCTTTGACGAAAGGACTAGCTAGAGAGAAAGTCCAAAATACATCTATAAAGATGGGACTAATGCCGATATGAACTTATCATGATGGGAACCCAACCTAAAAGACTGGAGATCCCAAGAATTAGGTTCAATGGGTAATAACAAGTTGTGATGAGTTAATGATGATCATGCAAGTAAAAATTAGAAAAAGCATGAATCCTGATAGCGAAAGGATGAGTTGTAGCTCTTAATGAGATCTATACTCTGTATGAGTGGAGTACCGAGCTACAGGAGTACTCTTGATAGACTCACCTATATGAACGTGGAACTGAGGCCGGTTCCTATGGAATTTCGAGGCAGAATTCCTAGAGCGTTCATGAAGCCGGGATTTACGTGCATGGCCATTAAAGCACGGGCTACAAAGAAACACCTTATGGAAAGGTTGTGTGCGGGTTTGAGAAAAATCTGAGATAGAGTTCAAGACAAGCGTCACTCTTGCTAAATCAGGCTCTTACTTACTATGCAAAGGTTCAAGTCATAGACACCTTCGCTTATGCACAATCTTTTAGAAACCTCTGAAACACTTTTTTGAATTCAAGTGGGGGATTGTTGTGAAAATAATGATTTGTTGATCATCTAATGTGTGGAAGTTGGAACATTGTGATTAAAAATAATAATAATAAAAAAAAATAATAAACACATTGGTCTTGTAGGACTTGGAACTAATGAGTGTGAATTAAAAAAAGTGTAGTGGGAACAAGTCCCACATCACTTAAGTCACTCTCTTAATTAGTAGTGTTTATATATGCAAATGTGACTAGTAAGGATGTGCTCAAGAGGTACTCGTTTTTTGAACGGAGGACCGCACACACCTTGTCGAATATCATCACACGCGCGCGACACCGTCGGACCGAGTTGGACTTGGACCTAGATGATATATTATTTTGAGTCACAAAATTAACTAATTTTTATTAGTTAATTATGCATGAAATAAATCACAAAATCAATACTTGATAACCATTCCAACATGGTTTTAATATGTTTCAATTCCACTTAATTTCTATGTCCCCTATTGATTCACTCTTGAATTATCCGTTGCATTTTGTTGCCAGCTCTAGTTTTTTCAATATATGAAAGTCTTCTTCATTGCTAAGTGATAGAGCATTTTTCACGAGAAAGAAAAACATAAGCCATAAAACCACAAACAATTTTCTCTTCTCCATTTTTTCTTCACCAAAAAAAAAAAAATAATAATTTATTTGTCTCTTGTGTTTCATTGGTTTGGAAACTGGTATTGTAGTATCACTTAAAATTGATATTGTTGTATCAATTTCGAGTAATTTTGTCGAATTACTCAAGAAGGTGTTCCTTCCGATCGTTATAGTGCAATATTCGATCAGGTTAGTTTTTGAACTGGGCTGTTTTATCCTGGAGGCGGCACGGTTGATTGTCTGCTTTGCACCATTTGAGCAGTACCGTGAAACGTCTTAAAGAGAGCGACCTGGTCGTGACTCAGCCAGTAATTTTCTTCGGTTCCGATTTTCAAAAATATTTTATTTTAAATATCAAAAACAACAAATCCTAATTCTACCCCTAAGAGACTCAATTTGACCTAGTGTACCCAAGGTGTATCACAAACCCCTTACATGTTTGCTCTCCCAATTTTTCTATGAATAAACAACATTTATTTATAGAAAAATATATATCTATTATTTTAAAAGCAATCTTTTAAAATAAAACCAAATCTCATATTGCTTTTAAATATGTCCAATTTAAAAACCAAACACAATCCATGTTAGATTTTTTAAAAAAATATATTTTTTAACAAAATCTGCGATATTCTAACTTCCAATCTTGAGATTTCAAGGCATATCCAACAATGATCATCTGTTAAATTTTAAACTCTAGAGATAGATATTTTTTTTTAAAATAACTCTAGAGATAGATTTAGGTTTAACATGCAATGAAAATATTGAATTTTAATGATATTGTATTGATTAATAGCTCGAGACATGGGGGTTGATAGGTCCAATAGATCTCTTGTCGTTTTCAGACAAGGAAATGTATGATGATCAATACGTGATAATATTGATTAATAGCTAAAATCTGTATAATTAATCGGGAAAATACTAAATACATATAAATGAATTAATGAAATCGTTATATAATTCTCTCAATTTTTCGCAAACAAATATCATTGAATCACTTCACTTAAAATCTACTACTAATGACGATCACATCACCGATAGTTTCGAAACGAGATTCCCTAATGATATCGAAGAGATCTGTGAGGTAGAAATGATTTATGTATTGTCGACCGAATATGGTAACAAAACATTTGGTTTGGACGAGTTACATGAATTTCTAATCAATGTTTGACACGGTGTCCATACTAATAAAATAAAATTTGTCCTTAATTTTCTTTTGGTACAAAAATTTTGTCCTAATTGTTAGTTTCTGATGGTATACATTTTTTTTTGTCATTTGGAAATTAGGTTTGCTGTATAAACTAATACAGTATATATATAATATACATTTTCATGCTAAGAGACGCAGTCAACGTTCCAGTGTGTTGTTGTTTTCAGGTCACGTGAGTATCTTTCTCAGTCTTTCGTTTCAAAGTTAACTCATTTTCTTTCAGTGGTAGTAATTTCTTTTCCTCCTCTTTTGAATGCATTACACTAATCACTATTGTAACCTTTGTTTTTTTAAATATAAATGTTCCTTATCTGCATTGATTTTTGTTTTAATCCCTATGTATATTGCTTTATAATCAAACATTTAGTTTTTCAATCCAAAATGGTTCGGGTCTTTTCTAGGTTAATCAATGTATGATTCAATTTTTTTATTTTTTTTTACTTTTATCACTGGTTTAATTTATTTTGGGGGCCAGTTCTGACATCAAGTTACATTGCATGCTTGCATAGAGTACTTGATTTATGAAAAAAAGTTTTTTTTTTTTTTATTCACCCTTTTATTAAGAAAAAAGTGTATATCAATAATCACTGATGTTTTATTATTATGAGATTAACAATTTCATTGTTTGATTTTGTGTACGTGTAATACTTTGATCATCTTACCTACATTGATTTTGTGTATTATGCAGTTTAATTTACATCTGTTGTTCTTAAATACTTTTCACTTTAGAATAAGTAAGCTTTTAAGAATATTGATTGAAAATTTGAAAGAGGTCGAGTATTATGGTAGTATGAAGCACACTAACATTAACACGTCGATATTGGTTGTAAGTGTTGTAATTTAAGAAAATTACATAATTGAATGTAATTACAAGTACTGATGTTGGACACAAGCATGGACACGTGTCAAACATCAGACACGTCTTCGATTAGGAGCGTCAGTGTTACAAAAAATGGTATCAATAAAGGGCGTTTAATTTTTAGATTAGTTTATAACAAAATTGAAATGAATTCCCTTTCTGGATCATCTATATTCCCTACGATTTTCTTCGGCTAAATGTCGGATGTGACATCTGGCCAAAGAAAACTGCAAATTAGGAGTATCTTCTTTTCCTCAATATTGGATCAATGACATGTCACATTCACAAGTCTTTACCTTTTCTGAAAGTTTATTTTGGTTCAACTACCTAAAATGGAATGATGACAGAAAGAATTTCGATAAGCATAAATTATTTTTCTATATAAACTTTATAAAAGACATGTAGGTAAACTCAATATTCCTTCATTATTCTAATGTTACTTTTGAACATTATTGCAATAAGGATATACTACTTTTTTTTATACTTTTGATACCTTTGTCTTCTTATGCCATGTTTAAAGAATCAAACATCATTTGGTATTATGGTTCTACTTTTATAAGTCTTTTTCATAAGTGATTCTGCAACTTATTTTTTAATTTTGTTCACTTTTTGATTCTTGATAATTTTTTAGATACTAATTCTTTGACACAATGGGAGCCATTGGTAGCTCCACAATGTTGTTAGTTCAAATGCTTATGAGAAGTGAGGCAAATACAGTTTCTGTCACATTAGGTGTAATTAGTGTCATTGTTTGGATGATTGCTGAGATTCCTCAATTAATCACAAACTACAGAGAAAAATCTGCTCATGGTCTCTCTGTTGCTTTCATGCTGACGTGGATAATCGGGTAAATTCAGTTTTTGTTTTAATTTTTTTTAATGTAATTCTTTTTTATTCCTAAATTGTCGGAGTTGTCAATCAAAGATAACGGAAAATTTCCATTTCATAAAATTTTGTACTAAGTAGAGTATCACAGAACAGTAGTAATTTGTTCAAATTTTGCGCCGCTATGGCTGCTATTTGAAAAACATCGTAAATTATGAATCCATAATTGACTAAGTGAATGTTTGCATCTGTGCTGAGTTTGATGTGAAGAATCACGATTTGCCACCCTTTGTACTTTTGACAAAATCATTGTGCCATCGTGGTTTCATCAAACAAATCGTGTTTTCAGAAAGATATGGATAAGGAAGTTATTCTTTACTATGAAGCACTGGCGCAAATACAAACACTAGACACAATACTAACACTGACACGTCAATCACTTATATCTGGTTTTGGACACTTGACATGCCTTCAATTTGAAGTGCCAGCTGTGCTCCATAGTTCTTTAGAATATGAATTCTTTTTGATTTATTCGAATGATACTCGCTTCATAAGCCTCTTTATTTTTCTGATTTTTATATCTGCACGAAGTTAAAACATTTAATTCAATTTACTTTATTCTGCAGAGATCTGTTTAATCTCTTTGGATGCTTACTTGAACCTGCAACTGTGAGTCTTTCTAAGACTAATCTATAAACATTCACATCACTTCATAATATTAACCACATTACTTTCTTTTAATCTTATACTAATTTCTTGTTTATGCAGCTACCAACTCAACTATATACCGCGGAGGTAAGATCTTAGCTAAAGATTAAGTTACTGTGAGACAGTAAATAATTTCATCTAACTTGTGACATTCATTTTCACTGCTGTGTTATTATGCAGTTGTATACCTTCATAACACTTGCACTTTGTTTACAAGCCATTTACTATGGACACATATATCCTCAACTTAAGTGCAAGAAACAGTTCAAGGTAAAAAATCTCCTATACTTCATGTTGCATACAATTTCAAGATAGAAAATTGTACAAGATATATAGATTTACGCAGTTTTGTTAATTACTACTCTGGTCTCAAATATAAGCAAAGATTCATTTTCCAGGTTCATTGAATTATTAATGTATCTGGTAATAAATCTTTCATGATCCATTCTTCCGGAATTGGATAGAGAATAGTTGGGATATTCCACTGGGAGGGAGAGGCGGGGGTGACATCAGAAGTAGGATCGTCGAACGGATAGCTGCATAACATTGAGAATTGACTCGTCGGATTAACCACTTAGACGGAGAGTTCCCCATATTCCATTTCATTGGCAACCGAAATAGATCTAAACAGCGTGCCCGGAGCGAAGGAAGGGCTTCAAAAATTAATGGAAATAGATCTAAGCAAAGATTCATTTTTCAGGTTCATTGAATTATTAATGTATCTGGTGTATCTGGTAATAGACCAGATACATTAATAATTCAATGAACCTGGAAAAGTTATCTTTGCTTGTATTTGAGACTGGAGGGAGTAGCTGCTATAGCGCTACTATAGCATAGTAGAATTTGAACAAATTATTATTGTTCTGCGATACGTTATTTAGTACAAAATGTTTTCAAATAGAGGCTGTAGTCAGGGGCGATTATAAGGTACAGCATGCCTGGGCACGTGCCCGGGCTGCTGTCCCACTATTTTTTTTTATAGAGTCCAGAATGTAAGAATTATCGTTCCAACGGTATTTTATTGAGTCGAAAATAAATGTTTATAATGAGAATTGTTTAAGGTCTGAATTAATTTTGTTTTTAGAACTCATAGTTTACTGCGAAAGTAGAAACACAGAGATACCAGTTTCAATTTGAAAGTATGAAAACTTTATCTGACCATAGAAAAATTCAGTTTTTGATTCTAAACACTGCGAAAGTAATTTTTTATCAATTAGGAAAAATCCAGTTTTCAAAAAGGTAATTTTAAGAGTGTAAACGGACACGCGAGAGCAGACGTTTATACGTTTAAAATTCGGTATCGAACATGCGACAGTTAACAGTACCTTTAAATTAATTTTTCTACCTTAAGCAACGTTTTGAGTAATTAAAAGTAATTATTTTCATAAATAAGATTTTGTGTCGTAACACGTTGGACACGCGAAAGCGGACAGTTAGATTACGCAGTTAAAATCTATTTTAAAACTTAACCTTTTATTTACAAAAAAATATATTTTCTCATTATAAATATAAAAGACGACTCAGTGAATACCAACAGTCGATGAAAGTTTCATTTCGACCTTTAAAATATCAAAAAGTCTATTAATCCTTTAAAATATTAATGTACTCGGAAGTTGGTTGATAGAATTCCTACCAAAATTTTGCCCATGCTCTCTAACATTCCTGGAGTCGCCACTGGCTGTAGTGGCGCTGTGGCAATGCTGCACACTGGAATTTGATCAAACTGCTATTTTCCGCAATCGGCGATCGACAACATTGATTTAATAAAACAAATTTGTACTTTTCTCCTTTTCTATTATTAGGATATTTGCAATTTAATCTAAGGAATAAACATTAAATGTAAATTTTTCTATTTCTGATCAGATTGAGGCACCGATAGAAGATGCAGAAAGCAATAATGGAGTTGAAAATGGAAATGATGCTGATCAGAGAACAGTCATTGGTTTGAGTTCACCAATAGATGTTAGAAGACAATCATATTACCAGTAATTATTATTTTTCATTTAAATTTATGCTAAATGTTCTTTTACTATGATTTATGCTCTACCTTTTCTATTAGCCTCAATATCTTGGTGTGTTAAAAATACTCCTAATTCCCTTATATATAGGTAACTAAATAAAAATTTGTTCAAAAAGTAAATAATAAAAAAAATAAATAAGAACCAGTGGTTCGACTCCAGTTCAACCAGACTGCAATGCAACCCAGATCAAACCATTTGGAGAACTGGGAGGTTCCCGGTTTGGTCTGGTTTTTATAATATGGATGATGACGACAATGACTTATAGCCATAGGCGGAACTACAGCCCGGCCAGCCTGGGCACTTGCCCAGGCTCCGGTAATAGCGGCTATAGCGGTGTGACATTGCTTATTGCTATACCATAGCAGAATTTGAAGTTGAACAATAGTTATTGTTCTGTGATACTCTATTTAATACCAAGTGTTGTCAAATAGTTGCTATAGCACCAGAGTTTATAACTTCAGCGGAACTTGAACAAACCACTATTTTCGTCAATCCGCGATTGATAACACTAGCTACTATTGAAACCTATGCAGCACTTGAAAATTGCAAAAACTTGTGTTAGTGAGGAATAAGGTAAAAACATATTTGTGAACAAGTTGGTCTGAGATCAAAACTTTGTATAATTTTAATACACTATAAGTGTAAAATATTTTACACTGTCAGCAAATCACAATCAGTCATATATGATTTAAGAGGTATTTATAACTATACATACGATTATGATTATTTACAATCGATGTATAACAAATCAAATGCTCTATTTCTCAATGCACCGAAAAATTCTTAGAATTCTTTTCTTGTGAATTCATTAGGTCAGCAAGATATCTATCAAAGAGTTATACTCCAAGATCAGAATCTATATCCCAAAGTATGACATCTTCTTGTCACATTTTGAATCCAATGGAAGAGCCCTTGCTTGTTTCATCTGTTTTGACAAAATCAGCACCATCTTTAAAGATCAAGAACACACTATGTTTGGTAAAACCCTTTCTATTGCTACTAATCTTATTTAACTATGACAATGCTACAACTGAAATCTAATCGTTTTTATCATGTTCAGGTTTCAGCATTAACTTTCGTTGGTGCCTTCAATCTGCTTCAATTACAAGATACAAGAATTCATTCGGCGGTCTCAAATCCAAGAAAGGAATTTGTGATTTATGTTGGGAGAAAGCTGTTGCAGGTAAAGTAATACAAGTCACAACTTTGATCGTTTCATCTTTGATATGGCAAAATGCGTTTGGCCCGTCTGGTTGACTCATTTAACCTGTCCTCTTTGCTGGACGGGTTGAGATTTTCAACCCTCCAGTCCGGCTTAAGCAGAGAAAAAAGTACACATTAAAAAGAGAGAAAAAAAATGTTTATCCTCATTTGGATGTGAATTTCCACACAAAAATACAATTTTGCCCCTCTCTAGAATCATGAATGGTTTTTAAGAAGAGATCTTCTTTTGTCGCACTACTTTCTTCTCGCGCTTCCTACGTATTTTCATTTCTATCCTTCCACTACTTGAATGTTATGAAAATGAGAAATTTTGGAAAAATGTCGTCTGCTACTTACTTAAGTAGCGGACGTTATAAAAAACAATTCTGGTAGGATGTTTTTAGGGTGTATCCGCTATCTAAGTAGTAGACAAGAGTATTTTGATAAATTCGTAGGGCGTGCGAGAAAATGGGTAGGGTGTCAAACGAAATTTTCTCTAAGAAATGCAGGGTAGGTAAAGTTTTGCCCTAAAACAATAGAGGCAGATTGGCCAAAATCATGTTCATTTTTAAATTTTATTAACTTAAGGGAGTTATGGAGTGGAGAAATGGAGGTCGAGAATTCGATCACCACTCTAAGCTCAATACAACAAAATTTTTAATTTTTAACCATCATGCCATAATTATTTCTTAATTTCAGGTTAGTGGCAATCATTTGCAAGATCATGATGTGGAAGGACATACTAGCATTGGAGTTTACCTTGGTTGGGCAATGGCAGTTATATATATGGGTGGAAGACTTCCTCAAATTTGTTTGAATGTGAGTTACATATTTTCTTGAACTTTAGATCAGAAATTCTTCTGATTAATTATATGTAGCAAACTTGGAAAATTCTAGATCATGGAATAAGCTTCATTTTATCATGTTCTTATTATATAGTAGTTTAATGTTGAATTAACTATAATTTTCATCAATTTTGCAGAGCAGAAGGGGTAACTTTGAGGTGAGGGACTCCGATCGTCTTTTTCTTTTCTTAAAAATCTCTAAAATTTAATCTCTAATTGCCGAAATCACGTTTTTTTTTAATCTCTTTTTAATTACATGTAGGGTGTGAATCCTCTAATGTTTCTATTTGCTTTAGTTGGGAATACAACTTATGTAGCAAGGTATGCTGCCACTCTATATAATCTCTTTATTGTACATTTGAAAATAATAATAAAAAAAGGTATTTATGAAACTATCTTAACTTATATATTCAAAAAAATATTAATGTTCCTTTTAATTATGTAGCATACTTGTGAGAAGCTTGGATTGGTCAAGAATTGGTCCAAATCTTCCATGGCTTGTTGAATCAGGAGGATGTTCTCTTCTTGACTTCTTTGTATCCTTTTCTTATGTTATGATAATTATTCTTGCTTGACTTGAAATATACAGATTCTATATAGTAACACTTCTAATTTATAATAATCGGTTACGTTTGACTTGACTTATTATTTTACTTCTCTTATCCTTAAAAAAAATTATGCCAGATCGCATGTTCTTGCTTGAGTTCAAAGATTCAGATCGTATAAGTCAGGTCAAACGTAGCTGTTAAAATTGAAAGTTTGGTCTAACACAACTCTATAAAACCGACTTCTAATATGAGGATTTGTTCTACTTATAAATTCATGTTCAAGCCATCTCATATCTGATGTGGGACTTCATAACACACCATCAAATGAATCTTAGAGAGGCTCTGATACCATGTAAAAATTGGGAGTTGAGCCTAACTCAACCCTGAAAACCAGTTTGTAACGTGAGGATTGCCTCTACTTATAAACCCGTGTTCAGTTCATCTCACATCTGATGTAGGACTTCTTAATAGTAGCATAAGTATTTTGGTTATAGACACCGATGAAGGAATCTAAGCATGTGATGTTTAAGGAACATGTTGACTTGAAATTTGAATGAAATACATGTTATACTCCAACATTTGAAATTTCTGACCCAAGGAAAAAGGGAGACACAATGAGAGTCTTATTAGGAACATGTTTACCTTAACTTAAATTTCAGATTTTGATGCAGTTTCTATACTATCGACAGCGAACATCGAAAGCCTTAGAGAATAAGTGCAAACATCAAGTTGTTTCTTAGATGATGATTTGAAGAAACTAGGATTCTCAGGTTTCTCCCTGTCTCTCAATCTCTCGCTTTCTCTGTTATGTATATGATTTTTCAATTTTCAATATTATAGTCTTGTCTTGTGTTGAAATGTTTAAGGTAGGCATGTCTTCATAAAACTAGAAAGCAAGAAAGAATTGAAATGTCTCATTTGTCTATATAAAACTAGAAAGCAAGAAAGAATTGAAATGTCTCATTTGTCTATATAAGAACATGAAAGAATTTGTATGGATCCAGGATCCCCTAAAATTAGGAAATCATGCATTTGCCAAAGTTGTGCTATCTAGACCATTAGATTTAGGTTACATGGCTGATGTTTCGACTTTGTAAACCAAATTCAAAATACGAAGTCTGAACGTGTTTCATCCATCTTTATCAGATAGTACGCATTGCTTTAATGCAGATTTTCTGATTGTAAGGAATCCCTATCCTTATTTTACGGGTGCATAAAACTAATGATTGTATTTCATACTATTCGTCAAATAACTTAGTGCAATGTTTTAAGACTTGGATCGGACATCGAACTAATAAGACTTTCAGGCCATGGTTTAATTGGTCCAGCGAGATGACAAATACATAAACAATCCGTGAAAGTATTAAAAGTAATAAATAAATATCTCAGTAGTGCAATCCGGTTCAACCAGACTATCAAGATCAATCCAGTCCAAATGGCTAAATAGTCTGTTCAGTCTGGTTTTCAAAAACATATCTTTGGTGTCACTCATGCTGATTTCTGTCAATATATTTTGTTTATGATATGGATTTTTTTTGCATTTCACCTGTCATCAAAATGTGAAATCACACACAGCTTAATGATGTCATAGTTAATTATTGATGCAGCCATTAAATCTCCACCATGATGACCAAGACATGTCTATGAGCATCAAGTTGGAATTGGACTCTTGTGACTTATAACAGCTGATATGACCTTTTAAGCAGAAATTAAAGGGATGTGGTCTTTGATCGAGGACCAGAAATCTTGTATCAGTTTGACAATAAAATTTTGAATTTCCCTCAATTTTCTAACCTGAATTTTCATTCTTACTCGTTTAGTCTATTTATCATTATATGAATCCGGATTAACTGCGGTCACTGCTTCATGCAGTCGACCGCAGTCAGTACATCAGGACCATTCGATCAAGATTAGATAGTTACTATTTAAAGATAGTTTTTAATTTTTGTTTGATTTTAAATTTTGATTTGTTTAGGTTCTCATTATATCCAATGGTTTTAACTTATCATGCTTGATTTGTTTACTGTCATGATGGAGAAAAGTTGTATAATCATTTTTTATCGCTAGGAATTGAACTCAGTACTCCGGCTTTTAATTACAACATTCATACATACTACATACCAATCACTTGTACTAGCTCTCTTGGTAAAAAAACATAAAAAAAATACTCTTATGCTTTGTTTGGGAGTTGGGTTTTGGAGGGGAAGGGAGGGGAAGGAAAGACTTGAGAAGAGGTAAACCTTTGTTTGGGAGTTTTAAAAAAATAAGGAAAGGTTTTGGGGGGTTTTGGAGGGTTTATTTTATCCAATTTTAAAGTTCCCATAAATTGGGGGGTTTTGGAGAGGTGCATAAGGCATGTTTATGCACCATGCATAAACCCAAGCCCATTTTAGCGTGGCCCAATATAATTGCTTCGTACACCACAACCCATTTCGTTATACACCCCCAAGCCCACGAAATCGCTTGCAATTAACGATTACCATTTATAAAATCGAAATCGCTTTTCTGTCCAAAACCAAACGAACACGAAAACGAAATAATCGTTCACCACCATCGCATAAATCATCATAACCGTCACCGATTCCAGCATTCATCGCCATCACCGTCGTTCGTCGTACGTTCGTCATCACCGTTCTTGACATCACCGAAACAAACAACAAAAAGATGAAAACAAAACAGGTTTGAGCTTATCATATATAATTTCTTCCTCAAATTTCTTATGCTTTCAAGTAATTTCAATTAGTTTTGAAAGTGTATTGTTAGTTGGAAATCGTTTTGTTGTGTCTAACCCTAACTGATGTACTTAATGGTTTTCTTCCTCAAGTTTGTTGTGATTCTGTTGTTGATGTGTTGCTAAAATTATTGGAAATGGTTTTATGGTTGAGTTTGGAAAGTAATCGAAAGCATCTGAGTAACCCTAAATTAACAGTTTATTTTTACTTCTCATTTCAAGTTTGTTGTGATTCTGTTGTTGATGTGTTAATTACTAAATTTGAAGGAATTGCATCTGTGTAACCCTAATTGACAGTTTAATTTTGAATTGCAGAAAATCAACTCAAATAAATAGTTTATAAATTGTATATGTTAGTTGGAAAGAGTTTTAGAGTGTTGATTTGGTTCACGGCATGTGTGTAATAAATTTTGGTGTGGAATGGTTTCAGGGGGTTTTACTCTAAAACTATTGGATGAACTTAATGGTTTTTATCACATGATCTAACATGCTACATGATTAAGGTTGTTCTGTTTTGTTTTAAGGGCTGTTTTAGCAATGTATTGAAATTGAATCCTATTTAGAGATTTTTATCTAATGCATAAATTTGTTTTAAGGGCTTGTTTATCTGTGGTAATTCTTAGAGTGGTTGATGATACACTAACCAAAAGGTGGTTGAAATCAAAGGGGATAAGGATCATTAATAAGACAAAATGAAATAGGGAATGTGAAAACAAAGTCATGCTTTTTTCTTCTGTTTTGGTTTGGTTTGCATACAAGTTTATGATATCGATATTATGCTAAGTGATGGTGGATGCATAATTACAGTTGCATAAGTGTAATTTAATAGTTAAAAGTTGTGTAGACATTTGATGTGTTAGAGTGTGAGTTTGAATCTGCAATATTTTTTATTAGTTAAAATCTATGGAATGTTGTATAAGGTGTGGTGAGGATTTTAACAAGATGTGATTATAACAATTGGCTATTGTGTTTGTGCAATGATTATTTCTTACCTGCTTGTGTCCATGTTGCATATCAGCTAGCAGACTTACAATATAGTTCACTAAGTCAGACATTGGATTTCAATCTCTCTTATTTAAGAATCTATCTAATGGAATTTTTCTCACAACAAAACAGTTGTATAATGTGGTCTATGTTGTGAATTTTATGTGTATCTTTGAATTTTAATTGTGTGGGGTGTGTTCAAATTTAATTGTAATAATAATTAAAGAAATGGTTTTCATAATGTAGTTCATAACCCTTGCATTCAATTGGATGATTTTAGGGACGATTTTCATAATGTAGTTCATAACTGTTAGAGGTAAGAATTAGGACAATATCAGTTTTATAAGCTGTGTTAGGATACAATAGTGGATTTACTAGGCATTTAGTACCAGTAGGAAAACCATTTGAATGAACAATCTTTGTATATGTCTGAAACCATTTGGCACAAGGAATGGTTTTAGACAGTTTTACACCAAAACCATTTAATGCTGATAATTGTTTTCTTTGATCCAGGTTAAAAAATCTAAGGACCTAGAGCCAATTCCAAACTTCGGTATTGGACTGACACCATTGGAGGAAAGGAATGTAACTGCTTCGTCATCCGGTTGCGATAAAAATCAGGAGCAAAAAAAGAAGGATAAAAAAAATCGTGGTAAAAAGTATTACAGAGGAGGGACAAGAATCAGAGAAGAAAGTTCAGATGACGAAAATGCAAAGAAGAGTGGTAATAAGATGGATCAAAAAAAGGAAGGATCAGAAAAATTGTGGTAAAAAGAAACAATAGACTGAGACACAAGAATTTGATGAAAGAAGTTCATATGACGAAAATGCAAAGAAGAGTGGTAAAAAGACGGATCAAAAGAAGAATGATCAGAAAAATCGTGGTAAAGAGAAACAACAAACTGCCGGACAAGAATCTGATGAAGGAAGTTCTGATGACGAAAATGAAAAGAAAGATTTGGATGCTGATCAATGATTGAGGCACAAGCTTAGCATACCTAAGGTCTATGACCTTATGAAGTCAATAGATGGCAAAAGAAGAAAAGACCAGATAATTCGGCTTTTAAATGAAAGCGGCTTTGGAGGAATGGTGCATATATGCAAATGGAAAAAAAAACCTACACTTTCTTTGTGGAATGGGTTGTCAGACACTTTGAAAAGGAGAATATGTGGATAAGATTGAGCAAGACAGATGTGCTCCCATTGAAAGAAGACGATGTGCACAGAGTGTATGTGCTTACAATGGCGGGGGAGCAGATCAACATTGATCTTTGCTCAGAAGCAGCAATAAAGAGACTCAGGGGAGAGTTAGGATTGGATGGTGATTATTCTCCAGTTGTCAAAGTGACAGAGTTGGAGAGAAGACTGGAGATATTGGAGAAACCAAAAGCATGGGTGAAGGGTGCAATTTGTCTTATAATTCACCACATTTTGTGCACTACTAACAGTAGCTTTGTTTCTCTACATTATGCACAAATATTAGAAGAGGCTTCATCCTATAACTGGTACTCCCATGTTCTCCAATATATGAAAGAAGGACTCCAAAATCCGGAAGTGGCAAATCCATTAGCGGACTTCCACATCCTAATGGTAATCACTCACTCTCTCTCTCTCTCTCTCTCTCTCTCTCTCTCTCTCTATATATATATATATATATATATATTTGTATTTTTAAAATCACTAAGTATAGGATCTTTTAATTATGTTTGTGCATGTGTTTATTTTGCAGATTAATTACATGGATAAAATGGGGAAGAGAAGCCCATTTATGACTGGAAAATACAAGTTGCCATCGCTGAGTGATTCGGTTGTCAAAACGGCAAACCAAGACCTTCAGAAGGTCCATGAGCTTATGGGACTCGAGAATGGATTGACAGTTGGGGTCAAAAGACTGCATAGCACCGATGAAGGTCCGTTTCTAATGTGTTTTGATCCATATACTTGTCCACTATCTAAGGTGAGAGAAAAATGATGATATTCATGCAATATTGTGGTGGAAACCATTAATATAGGTTAAATGGTTTTAAGATGTTATACAGTGAAACCATTAGTATTGTTAAATGGTTTTACTTACTAGTTTAAATGTTTTTCTTCATTTTTGTTTTAAACTAATAGAAATTAGTAGTATATATATGTGAACAGTTTGAATTTTTTTTGGGGATTTGTTTGTTTATGAATTGAGTGCATGAGTTAAAGAAGATAGCTAGGTGATCATATGATTTGTTGCATGAGATCTCTGTTACAAGCTAATTGCACTATTGTATTACCATTTCAGTGTTTTTTATGATGTTTTTTAGATGTTTGTATATAGCCATTTAAGTTAGATCACTACAAGAAATATGATTTTTGGCAACGAAACAAGTTGTTACAAGTCGTTGGCAAAAATAACAAATATAGTTTTGCCAGCAACTTGTAACAACTTTTAACGAAAAAAGTCGTTGCCAAAAATCATATTTCTTGTAGTGGATATTTACCAGTTATGTATTTAGGGTGAAAACCATTAATGTATATTAAATGGTTTCAAGATGTTTTAGACTGAAACCATTACTATTGTTAAATAGTTTTACTTACTAGTACATCATATACATAAAACAATTGCAGGCAGAAGAGTATCTTAATCATTATAGGGGGTGCATACGGATCTGCACTGGAGCCGCAAAAATCTTGGAGAGGAGAATAGCTGAGGCAAATGTTGGAACTTATGTGAAAAATGATGCAATTTCAGCAGAACCAAAAACAACCAAGGACAAGGCTGAAACCAAGGACAACAAGAGTTCAAGTAATGAAAAAGGGATGGAAGTACCTGAAACTGAAGAGAGTGAAACTAAAACTGAAGAAGCTGGACCTGAAAGTGAAGAGGGTGAAACTGAAACTGAAGATAGTGAAAGTTTGAATGCCGGAACAGATCTAACATGAAAAGGAAAAGAAAGAAATTCTAATGTAAAAAGGTACTAAATTTAATTTTAAGTCTTAACATGGTTTAGTGATCACCTAATTGTAAGACTATGTAAAATAATTTTTTGAAATTGTTTGTTCTAATTCTGGTGGTATTTTTGTTCCTGAATAGCTGTTATGATATGTCATTGTAAGACTATGTCAATGGTTTTGATATGTCATGTCTGAGAACCAAAATGATTTTAATGGTTTTAGGTTGAATAAAACAGATTCAGTGTCACAAGAAACTGATTCAGTGACACATGAAACAATTTTGAAATATCCAGAGTTTTTTGATGGGGGTGAAGCTTCAATGAGGACAGATGCAATCAGAGTCTTGCACTTGTTTTGGTACCAATCGATGAGGCGGTACCAAATGTGATGGATGAGGAGATGTCTGACCTAGAACTTGCTATAGAGTAAGAAACAACCAATGTGACAATTGTGCTTTAGAATTGATTAATTAAATTCTGCACAATAACAATATTAATTAAATTATGCAAAATAACAATTATGTAATTTATTTGACAGTGCAACTCCGTTAAGGTCGGTGTTACCAGATGAGGTAATCGACTTGGATAATGTCGAAACTGTGCAGACAAAGAAACGAAAGAAGCATGATATGCTTTACCCTAGTGGCACATACCCTGAACGGAGAAGAGCTTTGAAGAAGTTAAAGTACCTCACAAGCCCCTACGATGAAACTGTCCACGAGTCAAATGCAACTAAGAAGCAGAAGGATCTATCAACATATGCATGGAGCATTTCACATGAGAAGTAAGTCAAATGCTCCATGATTAGAATAGCACACCTCATACTAGTTTTCATGATTACATGTTCTAAGAATACACTACAGTATATTTCTGGATTATTAGTATTGTTAAATGGTGGAAACCATTAGTAACATTAAATGGTGTTATACACTGAAACCATTATAGTATTGTTAAATGGTTTCAAGATCTTTTCTTAAGATTGCTCTAGTAGTTTGTTAGCTTCTGATCTTTTGGCCTTATTCTTTTGTTCTTTTGTTATTAAGAATAACTGTTATGAGGAACCAGTTTTTAGTGATTACTACAGCTTGTAATCTTAGATCAAATACTAGTACTACAAATCCTAAATGCTTAATTATTATATAGGAATCAGATTATGTACTACTCAGGCAACAAGGCTCATTTTTATGCTCTGCAAAGGAGTGACTTGTGGACACTTCAAAAAGATGAATGGGTGTCATGCTTCGTCATAAACAGCTGGGTCAATTGCTTGAATTGGAATCAACCAACTGACAACATGACAAGACTAATTACACCATTGATTAATTATGTAAGAATTATATTCCATGAATATTAACACTTTACATACTCTTTAAGTCTTTTTGGAATTAATTTTACTCATTTTATATAAACAGATTGACATGGAAAGATTTGATGCTGTAAGTAAATCGATTGCGTGCGGAAGATTCATTGAGAGACTGAAAAACTTCATATACATGGATCGGAAGGCGATTGATCCGACGAGGCTAGAATATGTAAGTCTCGGTTCAAAATTTTTTCGCACAAAGAATGGTTTCAGAAAGTTTTCCACCAAAGGATAAATTTAGTTAATACTATTTAGTAATATATTTGAGATGATGATTTTAGTATGAGTGAATAACTGAGGATAAATTTAGTTTAATAATATGATTTTACCCATGATTTTAGTTTAATAATATGTATGAGATGATGACTTTACTAATGAAACAGGTCATGACGCCAGCACTAATTGGGAATCCGGTGAGTCATTATGTGTGCTTCGTCGTGAATTTGAAGAGCCAAAGATTTGAATTCCTGAACACGGGGCCAGTAGAGAAATTGCACACCAAGAATGCTGATGCGAGTTACGCATGAGCAGCAACCTTCATCCTTAGGATTATTCCGATTTAACAAATTAAATAGATTGATTATCATATATATATTATAAACGATAATTTAGGGTCTATTTGGCAAAAATTGTGGTTAGCTGATAAGATAGCTTATAGCTGATGGCTGATAGCTGATAGCTGATAGTTGATAGCTTATAGCTAATGGCTGATGACTAATGGCTGATAAACTGATTGAAGTGTTTGATAAAATTAGTGGTTTAACTGACTGATAAATGTAAAATGACATAAAAGGGTATATAAAATCTGTTATAAAAATCATTATTAAATAAATATCTAATTAATATTTAAGACACTTCAAATTTAGTTATTTAAACTTATTAATATAATATATCTTTTATATATTATTAATTTTTTTTTATATAGAATTAAATGTGATTCTTTGAAATTTTATTTTTAATTTATTTTCATTTTAATTATTATACTTTATAAACATTACAATTTTTCAAGTTTTTATACCAAAGTACATAAAAGATAAATCAAAATTACTAAAAATAAACTGTAACAGTATAGTTACATAAGACAACCTTTTTTTTTTATTTTTTTCCCCGTATTTACGTATGACAACGTTTTAAAAGAAGATAGAGTAAAAGAAAAATAGTAAAAATAGCTACAATATTGTAAAAGATATAAAAGGGATAGGCTAGCGTAAAAAAATTTATTAAACTTATCTATTTGGTTTCAAATTGTAATAAATTTTAAAAGATAAAAAGTAAATTTAAGATAAAATTATAAAGGGTAAAATTGGAAGAAAAAATGATAAACTAAAAGCTATAAGCTCATAAGCTATTTGAAATAGTGTCTGGAATATAAGCTATAAGTCAGTAAAATAAGCTATAAGCTCATGGTGATACGACAATTACCAAACAGGTCTTTTAGCTTATAAGCTATAAGACATAAGTTATAAGCTAGATTATTTATCTTACCAAACAGACTCTTAATAGTTGATTAATTACGGACAAAAAATAATTGATTAATTGATATATGTATAAAATAATTTATTATAATAGTACTTTAAATAGTTAGAGGTTATAATTGTACTTTAAATAGTTAGAGGATATATTTTTTTATTTTCGTAATAGCAATCTATTCCGTAAGTTTGCACAAGTCTTTTATTTTTACATATGTATGCAAAAAAGGTGAAAGAAAGAAAAGAGAAATAATACAAAATAAAATATGAAAATAAATAAGAGATCAAAAAAATGATTATGCATGTTACATTACATAAAAAATTAAGGAGAACAAATTCTAATATATGAATATAATAATTGGATATAGATGTTTTTGGTGATTGATATGCATGACTCCAAGAGTCATATTTAATACAGTATATGAGAATGAGAAATTTGTGTATAATTTATTTATATTAATATTAAAATTTTAATTTTTTAATTTTAAATTTCATAAATGATAATTGATTGATGGTGTCATGCATGTAATCGGTTGGTGGTATTCATGGTTGATATGTACGACTTAAAAGTCATATTTAACACATGAAAATGAGAGGAAACAAATTGTGTATTATTTATCTAATATTTTAAAAATTAAACATTATGGTATATGAAGGTGGAAAAACACAAGAAGGGGGGGGGGTTGAATTGTGTTTTTAGAATTAAAACTTTTTAGAAATAAAACTAAGTTTGCAGCGGATATAAACACAAAATAAAGGAGGGTGCTGAGAGAGAGAAAGAAAGACACAGAATTTATCCTGGTTCCTCTCACAAATCGAGAGTACTCCAGTCCCCTTGTTACTAACAAGAGCTTTTCACTATAATCTACTTAAGATTACAAATTGCTCAAGAACACTTGCAAGAGACTTCTCAGGTGCTCAAGTTTCACTGAACAAGAGACTTCTCAAATGCTCAAGTTTCACTAAACAAGAGACTTCACAAACAAACTTAAAATCTAAGAATGATTGTTAATGAACACTTGATATACTATCAGAGGTGTTTACAAAATACAACACAAATTGCTTTAAGACTTTGAATGACAGATATAACAATAATGTCAGAATGCTTCAGAGCCTTAAACGCAGCAATGGAACAGTAGAGCGGTAGAACGGTTGTCATTTCTTCCACTTGAGTCTTCTATTTATACTTGAAGGAAGATGATGACCGTTGTAGAGAGATAAGGTGCCAGCTGGAATTTACTCGTACATTTGCTAGCTGTAGATTGCCTTCTTTAGCAAAGAAATCCAATTCCACTACCTTGCATTTCAAATTATCACTCATCCATTTTGAGTAATAATAGTACGATAGTACGATCCTCAAATGCGCTCCACTTATGGATAAGATTAACGTTGTACCAACGAATATTCCTTCCTGTGGATGTGACAGAGCCTTGAAGTAGATTGTTCTTCAATCATTGGTTCTGATTCTGTCAGTTCTTGAGTGACGTAAATTCCCTTTGCTTCAGATGCTGTTGTCGTAGCTTCTTAAGGTCTTCAGCTTCTGAACTCTTCAGAGTCTAGCTTTGGTCCTCAGAAGCATTATCTTCAGCACGCAAAATTTAAGCTTCTGATGAACAGCGATACGCTTTCAGAGCTTCATAGCTTGGCTTCTCTCTTGTTATTCATAGTGCTTCTGAATGAATTTTAACTTTTAATTCTGCACACTAGAATAATCATTAGTAATACCAATTGCAATTTTAATACTTTGTTATCATCAAAACCACTTAAAATTTTAGAGGTTCATGTCAGACCCGATTTGTTCCAACAATCTCCCCCTTTTTTGATGATGACAAACCAAAGCATTAAAATTCAATTGTTGTTGATTTAATTCAGTTATGTTGACTTCAGGTTTCAAAGGTTTGCAATCTCCCCCTGAGTCTGATAATCCATAGGGTTAGGCTTGTAAGCTCCCCCTAAGTCTTATCCATAATTAATTAAAATAGTTTAAGAGTTGATTTATCAACTTAAATTAGATTTTCATATTTGACTCTCAGAAGCATAGTTTTGTAAGCTTTGCTTCTTAGGGTCAGATAATGTTCAGAGGAGGTTTGCAAGCTTCTCTTATATTATCTATGGAAATCAATTTTAGGTTCTTAAATTTTCTCCCCTTTCAAAAATGGTTCAGAATAAAACACATAACGAAAGTTCAGAAGGGATATAAATTGATATGAGTATAACAGTTTCAGTTCTTTAGCAGTAAAAGAGATCAATTATCATCAATTTTAACGCTGTTCTTACTCCCCCTTTTGTCATCAGTCAAAAAGCTCAGAAAACAAGACATTCAAGTCAAAAGAAATGGTTACAACTATATTCATTAAATGAACTGTGTTGATTCTCATGTAGACAAGAAAGCTTGAGAGCACTATAAAAAGAGATGATTCTTCTCATTTTATTCATACAGAATAATCAAAGAGCATCGTAAGAAACACACAATGGAAAAGCAAGCTACGAAGGATGCTTCAGGATCTAAGGAAGTGATCAAGAAGGAAGCAGAGCCCTGGCGCTGCGAAGAAAACAGACATCTCTATGAAAGAAACAAGCGAGAGTTGGTTCTGACAGAGTCAGAGCTTGAAGAAATAGGCTCTGACCTGGAAGAATTCTTATGGACATATGATGATGATAAGCCATACGAAGAGTATCAAGCTGAAGCTCAGCAAGCCCTGCTTGACCTACTTTCTTATGTTGATGAGAAGCATAAGAAGAATAAGCCAGAGGCTGCTGACATTGATTCTAAGTAGGATCTCATTATCTTATGTAATAAAGAGTTTCTTCAATAAATTTAATAAAGAGTTCCTGCTATAAAGTTCTTTCTTTTGAGCGTGTTTCTTTTATATACTCTTTTCAAACGTCAGAAAACCAGTTACCAGACACGCCTCATACGGTATTGTTGCCCCGCTTATAAACAGGCTATAATACTAAGAAGCTATTTCATGAGTAAACAGGAATACTGATGTGGGGGAACCTTAGGTTTTCAAAATCCTATATAAGTTAAAAAAAAAAAAAAAGATGTTCTCCAACACCTTACACTAGGTTCAGAATCCACAAGAGTATCAGACATTATCAGAGTATATGATGTTGATTTTGAAAAACAAAATAAAATAAACATACTAACACAAGCACATAAAAAGGATAGTAAGAAGCTTAATTAATCAAAGAGATATTATCCAAACAAATTACATAAACAAGAATACAACTAAGTGCTCAAACATAAGGGTTAAGGTTTGGGTTGTTGTTGTTGAGTAAGCTTCAGCAGAAGCTCCATCATAGCATCGATCTTCTTGTTAGTAGCTTCACCAGATCTGTTCATGTCTTCTCTTATATCGGCCCTGAACTCATCCATTTCATTTCTCAGTTCCTCTCTTAAGTCATTCTTGATCACATCTAGAGCTTCTTGCATAACAGAAGGTATAGAAGATGAAGAAGAACCTTGGATGAGTAATGGTGGAGATCTAGGAGGAGTTGAAGTAACAATGGGAGCTTTACCCTTATCAGAGTCTGGTTCACTAAGGTTCTGATCTTGCATAACAACAGCTCAAGGTTCTTCTTCCATGCTCTTAAATTTCTTTAGACTAATACTAATAGCATTATCTAGCAGCTCAAGGTTTGGTTCAGAGTTGTGATTGAAGAAGGGCTGGTTTGTGTTGAAGGGAATGGTGGGTTCAGGTCTTTTTCTTTTCAGAGGGATGATTTTGATTTTTCTGATTTCAGCAAAGGGGTCTTTGGGGGTTGTTATTATATCATCATCAACATTAATTTCTGCTTTTAGCAGATCCTCCAGAATGGGTAGGGCGAAGTCAGTAGGTAGAATAAGTTCATCTATGGTTAATGGTTTGAAAAATGGACCATAGATAGGTTCTGATTGTGGTGTTTGTGGTTCAGGCGATGGTTCAGGTGTGGAAGGTTCAGGTTGTGGTGTGGATGGTTCAGCAAAGGTATGTTCAGAATGATTCATAACATCATCCCGAGCTGGTGTGAAGGTGGGTGATGTTTGAATTGGTGGTTCTGGAATTGGTGGATCAATAGGTAAATCAGAAGATGTATTTACAAAGTGAAATTGATCAGGTGAGTTTGTGTTGGAGTAGGTAAAAGCATCACCAGATAGGTGAGTGGAGAGGTGTTCAAGAATTGTAGATGATTTTCTGGTTGTGTTGGTGGGTTGGTCAAGAATAGAGGTGTCAATAATGATATTTTCCTCTTCTGGTGAGTTGTGTTTGGGTTTCTTGAGGGTTCTTTTGGCAGGGATCTTTTTCTTAGATTGTTCCTTCTGAAGTTTATCTAATTTTTCAATAAGCTCTGAAGAATCAGTGCTTGCATCAGAAGAAGTCCCTTCAGATGAGGGTGAGGAGGGTTGTGGAGATGGTGGAATCATACGTATAGGCTGGGTATAGTCTATAGGAGGTGATTGAGTAGGAGGTTGAGCACTAGAAACGCTATCAGTATTAGGCTTAGAATTTTTACCTTTGGAAGAGTTAGCAGCTTTCTGTTTGGAAACAACTGTCTTTTTCCTTTTTGGGGCTCTGATAGGTTGATCCTGTTTTGCAAATTCAGACCTCTCATTCCTTTTCTTTGATCTTCTCTCCTTCTGAACAGCTTTTCTCTGAGCCATCTTAGCCACTTGCTCTTCAGTGACTTCTTCAACATCTTCAGTGGCCAATCTTTCAGCACCACTTTCTGCTTGATCAGCAACCTCAGCAGCATCATTCTTATCTCCAGATTGTTCTTTGGAGCTTTCCTCAACTATTTCTTGTTCAATTGGTTGAGGTTTTCTCTTAGACTTGGTGATCTGCTTTGGTCCTTTGAAAATGTCCCAGTTTGGTACACCAACTACCATACTCCTGGGTACTCTTACTCCAGAATCTAATCTGACCAACTCCAAGAAGTTCTTGATAACATCATCATTATCAAATTCTGATATGGTTGGAAAACCATCACACCAGAAGTACTTTTCATAAACTTGCTCTAGAGGGCTCTTGGCTGTCTTCAGCTCCTCTTTTGTTTTCAGCTTCATATTTACCAGAACACTTGCATCATACTTAGCAGTATTAAAAACTCTAAGTTTCTCCTTGGTACTGACAATCTGAATAAGCTTTGTTTGACGAATGATTTCAGAAATCAACCTTGGATGATGAATAATGGAAGGTGATTTGGTTCTGCTCTTGGATATAGTAAGGCATAGGTGATCAAACATAAGCTTTGCCAGATTTATTTTTACCTTCTTGTACATAAACCAGATGAAGTGTCTGTGAGGTAGAGAAATAGTATCATATCCTCCTTCTCTAGTGATGATGGAGGCCAGAAACACTTTGAAAGCAAAGCTGAAGTTTTGCCTCATGAATTTTGCTTTGCCAAAATCATTGTTGGCACTACCAGGAAGAAATAAATCCTTCTTAATGGATTCAATATGCTTACTCTTCTCACCATATTCATCCACGTTTTCTCCTTCATCGTCCAGACCCAACATTTTGGCAATATGTTCTTGAGTAATAAGAACATTGATTCCCATAATGTTTGATCTAATCTCTTTTCCTTTATAGGGTCTCAAACCCAGTTGACTCCTTGTTTTTTCTTTCAAGGAACTATCCTTCTCAACCATCTTTCTAACCTCTTCATCAGCACAGAACTTGTCAAAAATGGTTGCTTTTTGCCAGAAGTATTTGACAATATCATAGTAGACAAACCCGTTTAGCATCTCAAAGTAATTCTTCCATTGTTGATCGTAGAATAAACTTTGAATGTCAATCCCATTTACTTTGAAACTCTCAAAATCAACAAATTTCTCCGTGACGAATTCAAACGATTCCGGAACAGCGTTGGTTACATTATCTTTGAAGACGAGTCTTGCTTGAGACGAAAGATCAATAACCGGTGGTAGAACAGGGTTGAACGGACGTTGAACAATTTCGTTTGAGGGACGAGCAGCCATGATTGCAAAAGATTAAGAAACAGGGAGATTTGGGAATATCTGAGGTTTAGGGTTTGTGTAGGAAGTGATTATGTGAAAAAGTTGTGCTTTGTGAGTGAAGTGACAATTTATATCAAATATAATAAACACTAAAAAAAAAACACAAAGGAGGGAGCGCGAACAGTTTAAAATTAATTTTAAATTGCATAACTGCATTTTCATCATTAACTGTTCTCTACCCATCAAGATCTAGACACGTGCAGGAGAGGCTTAATCAAGCTGACGCGTGTACAGACAACTGTTGTACACTAACTAGTACTAAACGTTTCATTTCCGTCTAGTTCAGAGCCAAATTCATTAATATCTGTCACCTCATCAGAACCTGTTATCCTTCAGATCCCATATTATTCAGAACTTCCAAAAAGAGACTCTGAATTAATGTAGGCTCTGAAAGAGCTTCAGATCCTAATTCTATTTTGCATCTCAGAGCTAGTTTTCTTCAGAGATGAAGTGCATGTTCAAATTCTTTTTAATAAAGTCAAACCTTTCAATAGCTAAAGACTTAGTAAATATATCAGCCCATTGATGATCAGTATCAATGAATTGAATATTTATTGTCCCTTTTTGAACATGATCTCTTATAAAATGATGCTTAATTTCAATATGCTTAGCTCTGGAATGCAAAATTGGGTTCTTAGATAAATGAATAGCAGCAGTATTATCACAATATAGTGGAATACTACTTTCAGCTATGTTATAGTCCTCTAACTGATATTTCATCCAGAGAAGCTGTGTGCAGCATTTAGCAGCTGAGATGTATTCTGCTTCTGCTGTAGACAAAGCAATAGTTGTTTGTCTCTTGCTGGCCCAAGATATGAGATTTTCACCAATAAATTGGCAATTTCCACTAGTGGATTTTCTCTCTATCTTGTCTCCAGCATAGTCAGCATCACAGAATCCAACTAGCTTACTATCTAGGGATTTTTTATAAAGAAGTCCTAGATTAGTAGTTCCTTTCAGATATCTAAAGATCCTCTTAACTGCAGTTAAATGAGGTTCTCTAGGATCTGACTGGAATCTTGCACACAAGCATACACTATATAAGATATCAGGTCTAGAAGCTGTTAGATAGAGCAAAGAACCAATCATACCTCTAGACAGCTTCTGATCTACTTTGCTTCCAATTTCTTCCTTGCTTAAGCTGCTTGTAGGATGCATGGGAGTTGACATTATCTTACAGTCTTCAAGATTAAACTTCTTCAGAAGCTCTTTTGTATACTTGCTTTGATGAATGTAAGTGCCATCTTTTCCTTGATTGATTTGAATTCCAAGGAAAAACTTTAGTTCACCCATCATGCTCATTTCAAATTCATCCTGCATCAGCTTTGAAAAATTCTTGCACAAGGAAGCATTAGTAGAACCAAATATTATATCATCCACATATATTTGAATAATTAAGATGTTTTTCTTAGTTGTCTTTCTGAATAAATTATTGTCAATCTGACCTTTTTGAAAACCATTTTCTAAAAGGAAATTACTCAGTCTTTCATACCAAGCTCTTGGAGCTTGTTTGAGACCATAGAGTGATTTCTTAAGTTTATAAACATAATCAGGATTTTTCAAATCCTCAAAACCTGGGGGTTGTTTGACATACACTTCTTCAGAAATGACACCATTTAGAAAGGCACTCTTAACATCCATTTGGTATAAGGTTATTCCATTATTAACTGCATATGATAATAATAACCTGATTGCTTTCAGTCTTGCTACTGGAGCAAATGTTTCAGTGAAGTCAATGCCTTCTTGCTGACTGTAGCCTTGTGCTACTAGTCTAGCTTTGTTTCTTACCACTTCACCTTGTTCATTCAGTTTGTTCCTGAATGCCCACTTGGTTCCAATGATGTTCTTGTGTGTTGGTCTTGGTACCAAATCCCACACATCATTTCTTTGAAACTGATTGAGCTCATCTTGCATTGCTACATTCCATCCATCATCAGAAAGAGCTTCATTAACATTCTTAGGTTCTATCATAGATATGAGTCCTAGAAGTGAATCTTGTTGTTGATAATCTGATCTTGTTTTTCTTGGACTTTCTTTGTTTCCAAGAATAAGATCTTCTGGATGTGATGATCTGTATTTGAATTTTCTCTTTGGAGCTTCATTAGTTTCAGCACTTGTTTGGGTATCATCTTCTGAGATATCATCATGTTCTTCAGATGCTTCTATTGGGGATGCTTCTTCAGAGACTTCTTCCAATATAGCTTCTGAAGATTCATTTGCATCTGATGCTTTCTCAGGTTCTGGATTGTTATATGTATATGGAACACCTGCATAGCTATTGTCTTGCTCTGACATTTTGCTGTCAGGCTCTTTGTCATCAAATCTAACATGTATAGATTCTTCCACTGTGTTAGTTTCAGAATTATACACTCTGTATGCCTTTGAGCGTTCAGAGTAACCTATAAAGATTCCCTTACAAGCTTTGGCATCAAATTTTCTTTTGTAGGCCTTATTGTTCAGAATGTAACAGGTACATTCAAACTGATGAAAATAAGAGATGTTGGGCTTTCTTCCTTTAAAGAGTTCATATGTTGTTTTATTCAATATAGGTCTGATGTAGATCCTATTTTGAATATAACAAGCTGTGTTCACAGCTTCTGCCCAGAAGTGCTTAGCAAGTTTAGTCTCATGCATCATGGTTCTTGCCATCTCTTGTAAAGACCTGTTCTTTCTCTCTACAACACCATTTTGCTGTGGTGTTCTAGGAGCTGAGAACTCATGGACAATTCCATGGTCTTCACAATAAGTTGCAAAGGGTTCGTTTTCAAACTCACCCTCATGATCACTTCTGATCTTTAAGATCTTGAGACTCTTCTCATTTTGTACTTGTGTGCAGAAGATGGTAAACACATCATATGCATCATCTTTCACTCTAAGAAATTTGACCCAAGTCCATCTACTGTAATCATCAACAATAACAAGTCCATATTTCTTTCCATTGATTGAGGCTGTACTTACAGGACCAAACAAATCAATGTGAAGTAATTCAAGAGGTCTTGAGGTAGAGACAATGTTTTTAAGTTTAAAAGAGGTTTTTGAAATCTTTCCAATCTGACAAGGACCACACAGAGCATCTGAATGGTAGTTAAGATTGGGTAGTCCTTTAACCAAGCTTAGTTTGCTAAGCTTAGAGATTAATCTCCAGTTAGCATGACCTAAGCGTTGGTGCCAGACCCATTTCTCATCATTCAAAGATAGAAGACAAACTATCTTTTGCTCTGAGAGTTCTGACAAATTGATTTTATAAACATTGCCTTTCCTTAAGCCTCTGAACACTACAGACTCATCAGACTCTCTGATTACAGTACATGCATCTTTATTAAACTTAACAACAAATCCACTATCACAAAATTGGCTAATGCTTAGTAGGTTATGTTTGAGGCCATCTACTAACCAAACATCTTTAATAGAGAGAGAAGAATTACCAACTGTACCAGTACCAGTGATCTTCCTTTTTTGGTTTCCTCCAAATCCCACAGTTCCTCCCTCTTTCAGAGTCAGGGTTTGGAACATATGCTTGTCTCCTGTCATATGACGCGAGCAGCCACTGTCCAGGTACCAAGAATGCTGCTCTGGCCTTCTTTGAGTGCAGATCTGCTGCAAAGACAATCTCAGACTTTGGTACCCATACCTTTATGGGTCCTTTAGAGTTAGTCCTCATTACCTTAGATTGTTTTTGTTTATAAGGCCTATCAGGAGCTCTAGAGTTATTGAAGCATTTTGAAAAACTTTTAGGCTTTGTATAACTCTTGTGCTTAGCTTTAGAATATACCAGAGTTTTATTTATTCTGACATTGGTCTGAGGTTTGGAGACCTTAGGCTCTGAAGGTTTCAGAGTCTGAGGCTTCTTGGCCTCTGACACAATTATTTTTTCAGGTTCTGGTATAATTATTGCTTCTGATTGGCTTTTAACAAATACAGCCTTAGGTTTTGCATTATCACTTTTAGAGGGTTTAGAAAATAATGGATTATCTTTAAAACGTGAAAATCCAAGACCTTCACCCCTGTTTCTACTAACATGGTATATTAAGGAAGCTATCTTACTTCTCTTCATGCCATTGATAAGAAATTCTTGCAGAGCAAATTCATGCTCTGGAGGAACCTTATCATAATAAACATAATGAGTTTCCATAAATGAGTTTCTACTACTTAGAGACTCATTTTCTTCAACTATTATGTTCATTTTCTCAGTTAGGTTATTGTAAGCCTTTTTCAGGACCTTACATTCACCTGCCTTTTTAGTGAGCATTTTTAAGGCATCTTTAAGAGAATCTACTAATTTAGTTCTAGATAGTTTAGCAATTACCTCTTCCTCATCTTCAGAGTCTGAACCCGCTTCAGAGTCTTCTCTGTCAGAGGTAGATGCCATCAGTGCTAGATTTGCATCTTCATCACCATCTGAGTCTGAGTCTTTGTCAAGATCTTCCCATGTTGCCAGAAAGCTCTTCTTGACTTTACTCTTATATCTTTCTTTGCTAGAGCTTTGCTTTGATGATCTACTTTTGTTTTCTGGACAATCAGCAATGAAATGACCAGGCTTGTTGCATTTGAAACACTTGTTTTGATCTTCCTTCTTGTCTTTAGCAGTATTAAGTCTCTTGGAAGATCCTCCAAATTTGCCTGCATATTTCTTGCTTCGTTTTGCCCATTGTGAAACCTTAGCAGCCATCAGCACCATCTCTTCTTGACCTTCTTCAGAAGCCTCATCTTCAGATTCTATAATTTTAGCTTTCAGAGCCTTTGATGAACTTTTAGAGCTTAAGGCTATCCCTTTCATCTTCTTGGTTGATTCATCAGTCATTAGTTCCATCTCAAGACTCTTTAATGAACTAATCAAGCTTTCAAGGGATACTGTATCCAAATCCTTAGACTCTTGAAAAGCAGTCACCTTGGGTCTCCATTTTGGTGGTAGGCTTCTGAGTACCTTTCTCACATGATCAGCTTCAGTATAACTCTTGTCTAATACTTGAAGTTCAGAATTTGAAACCGTGAAAACATAGTTTCAATGTCCTCTCCGTCCTTCATCTTAAACAGCTCATACTGATGCACCAACAAGTTAGCCTTTGCCTCCTTAACTTGTTTGTTGCCCTCATACTTGGATTTTAAGGAGTCCCAAATAGATTTTGCAGTTCTTTTATCTCCAATTTTAAGGTACTCATCATGTGAGATAGCATTAGTCATCATTCCTTTTACAGAGTGATGCTTCTTGTACTCTAGCTTTTGAGTAGGTGTAAAGGCTTTCCTGTTCTGAGAACTGACAACACCTTCTAAGTCCATGTTTTCAAAGTTAACTCCATCCTCTACCATGTCCCATAAATCACAATCAATACTCATGATATAGCTGTACATATTTGTTTTCCAGAAAGGGTAGCTAGTCTCAGTTCCATTGAAGAAAGGAACTTTATCAGATGACCTTCTTTGACGAGAGTTTGAGTCATAGTCAAAAGGAACTTCAGTGAGATTCTTCTCAGCAGACATGTTTTTCCTCCTGGATCTTTACTGTTTCACTGTAAGGTGAGTTAGGCAACAGACCTAGCTCCTGATACCAATTGAAGGTGGAAAAACACAAGAAGGGGGGGGGGGGGGGGGTTGAATTGTGTTTTTAGAATTAAAACTTTTTAGAAATAAAACTAAGTTTGCAGCGGATATAAACACAAAATAAAGGAGGGTGCTGAGAGAGAGAAAGAAAGACACAGAATTTATCCTGGTTCCTCTCACAAATCGAGAGTACTCCAGTCCCCTTGTTACTAACAAGAGCTTTTCACTATAATCTACTTAAGATTACAAATTGCTCAAGCACACTTGTAAGAGACTTCTCAGGTGCTCAAGTTTCACTAAACAAGAGACTTCTCAAATGCTCAAGTTTCACTAAACAAGAGACTTCACAAACAAACTTAAAATCTAAGAATGATTGTTAATGAACACTTGATATACTATCAGAGGTGTTTACAAAATACAACACAAATTGCTTTAAGACTTTGAATGACAGATAGAACAATAATGTCAGAATGCTTCAGAGCCTTAAACGCAGCAATGGAACAGTAGAGCGGTAGAACGGTTGTCATTTCTTCCACTTGAGTCTTCTATTTATACTTGAAGGAAGATGATGACCGTTGTAGAGAGATAAGGTGCCAGCTGGAATTTACTCGTACATTTGCTAGCTGTAGATTGCCTTCTTTAGCAAAGAAATCCAATTCCACTACCTTGCATTTCAAATTATCACTCATCCATTTTGAGTAATAATAGTACGATAGTACGATCCTCAAATGCGCTCCACTTATGGATAAGATTAACGTTGTACCAACGAATATTCCTTCCTGTGGATGTGACAGAGCCTTGAAGTAGATTGTTCTTCAATCATTGGTTCTGATTCTGTCAGTTCTTGAGTGACGTAAATTCCTTTTGCTTCAGATGCTGTTGTCGTAGCTTCTTAAGGTCTTCAGCTTCTGAACTCTTCAGAGTCTAGCTTTGGTCCTCAGAAGCATTATCTTCAGCACGCAAAATTTAAGCTTCTGATGAACAGCGATACGCTTTCAGAGCTTCATAGATTGGCTTCTCTCTTGTTATTCATAGTGCTTCTGAATGAATTTTAACTTTTAATTCTGCACACTAGATCAATCATTAGTAATACCAATTGCAATTTTAATACTTTGTTATCATCAAAACCACTTAAAATTTTAGAGGTTCATGTCAGACCCACTTTGTTCCAACAGTATATAATTTGTGTTTTCATCACTTCTTTAATTAAAATTTAAAACATTTAAATTTCTAAATTAAAAATAAAATTCTCAATTTTAGATTAAATTCAAAATTAAATTCTCAATATATTCAATTTTTTATGTACTCAAATATTCAAGTTAGATCTCTAAGTTGAGCAATATTTTAGTAAATATTTTTGTGAATATACTTTAGTTATATAAAGCAGATATTAAAGGGACGTGGTCTTTGATTGAGGAACAGAAATCTTGTATCAGTTTGACAATAAAATTTTGAATTTCCCTTCAATTTTCTAACCTGATCAGTTTTCATTGTTAGTTTGTTTAGGCTATTTTTTATCATTATATCCATTGGTTTTAACTTGTTATGCTTGATTTGTTTACTATCGTGAAGGAGAATAAAAATGTATACTTTTATAGTTTTTTAATTTTATCGATAGGAATTTTTTTTAGGGACGATTTATCGGTAGGAATTGTACTCCATCGTTTACAACATTCATACATACTACATACATACCAATCACTTATGTTAGCTTTCCCATGGTAAAAAAAAATGTAAAAATAAATAAAGTACACTTTTAGCCAACATAATGACGTGAGCTTAACTTAAGTTGGACATTCCATTATATATGCAGCAGGAGGTCGGGTTCGAACTCCGGTCATTGCTTAATTTCTAACCATTAAACTAATTGACAAAAAAAATCATCTAAATCACCCACAATGAATTGATCCAAATGATAAAGATCAAAAATAAAAAATTCACATTTCCTCCTTATTCTTAGGCAATTTAATTTGGTTTTCAAATATATCCACATGAAGAAATTTCTTATATTTCTTACTTTTCTTATTTAGAACTTTTGCCCTGTTAAAAAATTCATTGCTTAATTTCTTTCTTTTTTGTCTTTAATAGTGGAACTTCAATAATTATATAATTCATTTCGCATTGTAGGGCGATTTTATCTCTTGTGAAGAGATCCATTTTTTTTTTCCAATCAGTTTCAGAAAAGTAGATAAATGAGATAGTAAATGATAATGGAATCAAATTTCAATCAAATGTATTTGTTAAATCTGCTCTTAATTCCAAATGTGCTTTACATGCTTTTCCTAAAAGAGCTCCTTTTGAAATTAAAATACATTATTTTTTATTTCATTTTGATCCAATATCAATAAAAGAAAAGAATTATATGTTAATCATTTGTTAGATTTTTAACGGCAGGTAATATTTATAAGATTTCAAATTGTAAATCGTAAAAGAAGCTTAGTTGGCCGAATATTGATTTTGATATGAGAGTGTGTACGGTTTTTTTTTTTTTTTTGGTTTACAACGGAGCAGAGGATCGAACCCAGGATCTCATGCATATTACCCAAACCCCTCATCACTAGACCAAACCTAGTGGCTTGAGTGTGTACGGTTTTAACTAAGAAAGGAACGAGAGTGAGATTGGAAAACCATAAATCATTGGTTAATAATAATATTAGAATAAGATTTTATGTTGTCAAATTACACACAGTTTTCACACTGTTTTGTATTACGATTGATCGATTTGAAATCGACGATTGACATTGTTTAGAGTTAAATTTTATTAATATATAATATAAATCGTTCGATTAAAAATAAACAATCGGAAATTAAAACAACGTAGAACAATATTTTTTTTTTTTTTGGAAAGGCAAAAACTAATTATATTAATAAACCCAAGCATAAGGGATGCTAAGGTATAAGAAAAAAAATACAAGGAGTCATAGGCATTGACTGATACACAACTAATTATGCAGGCTCAACAAACAGAGGCTAGAAAATTAAAGCTATGAGACACCAAGCCAACTATAGGCACCATGGCTAGAGAAGGAAAGAAAAAAAAAAAACAAAGCAACCCCTACACAAAAATAAGCAAAACCACCACTACTAATGAGACCTTAACAGGGCAAAACGCCACACAAGGGCAAATTAAGGATTCAACCAGCTATGGAACTAGCACTGCAGAAGCATCAGAAACAACAGAGATATCTGAGATTGGATCAAGAAAAATTGGATCTCTTGGGATCTCGCTCCAAGTCACTAGTGAGCATCCAGACGATTGAAAATAAATGCAGTGATGCATAAACTTCAAATCTAGAGCCATATCCGGACAAGGATTTTGAAATACAACCAAAGAGATACCAAAAACTCAAACCAAACCAGATTAAAAAGAACACAATCCACCTCCAATATCCAATATGTTTCTCCAAAATCACAGCTAATTGGATTAAAGTTGCAAAGCCCCCAAACTAAGACCAAGAGCCTGCAAAAGTAAAGATTAGACAGAGGCTATATGCACCAAAGAATGTCTCCTTTTAGTTTTAATGATCCACACAACCAAGACAAGCTCTAGGATTCAAATACCAATGAGTGAAGTCATAGTCTATGCTGCTTGATTTAATTTTTAACCAATTCCAAGACCACCTTTTTACATGTTCAACCATATTGAGCATATTAATTTCCTTATTTTTGAACAACTTCTCATTTCTTGACCTCCATATGCACCAGATGCAAGCAAACCAAATCACCTTAACTCTCTCAGTGAATGCTCTTCCGCTTCCGATAAGACCTTCAAATTGCTCTAAACGATCCATCCCATCTTTATGCAAAGCTGTTGAGATACCCATCCAACTAGAAATATGGTACCAGATACCTGCAAAAAATGGACATTCAAAAAATAGATGGAAGACCGATTCCTCGGTCCCACATCCACTACAGCACAACAAAGATCCTTGACTGATGGCCCCTCTCCTAAACAAATTATCTTTTGTAGCAATTTTATTCTGAAAAAGTCTCCAAACAAGACAAGAGACTTTTGACGGAATTGATTTATTCCAAATCTTCAACCACGAGAGATTAGTCGGAGATGAACTAGTCTCCATGATCTTCTTATAGGTTCCTTTAACTGAATACTATGTTTTTTCACAGCAGACGTAGAACTTCAGATTTATGAAAGCCACACATGACTATGAGATGTGACATATATGTATATCATCACAACTTGATCTTAACTTTTATGTCCCCTCAAATATAAAAGCTGAATAAAGTATGTTGCAGAATTTCCAAAATATGTTTGAAAGGTTGCAAATTGCAATGGTTAATTTGAAATTCAAATTTAAATTTTTGAAAATCTTTCAAGGATTGTGTCTCTTCACCATTTGACATAAGTTTCTCTATAAATAGAGACACTTAGGAGGCATAAACATATAATAATCAGAAAATCATGAGTTGATCGAAAATCATAAGTTTCTCATAATTTCTGTCTATATTATCTAAATCATTTCTTCATTTTTCTAGTACACGAGAGGAATCGAAGGAACTCTGTTCTGTAAACTATCGTTGATCGATATGCTTGATGTGTGTGTGCAATCCATGTCAAGGTTTCCAAAGTATCCTGAAGGGGATTCGCCGGTTAACCCTTTTGCATCCGGTGGTTTACATAAACTGATGGGGGCGAATCGAACCTAAAGCTTAGTGTGATACACACGCTTTTGAATTTATGTGCAATGTTCATCATGTTCTTCATCATCTTCCTTTGTTCAAGTATTTGTAGCGGACCCCCAACAAAAGTTCTCACAATTAAGTGAAATAAATTCTAAAGTATTATTTTTAAGTCATGTGGGGAATATAACTTACATGTGTAACCGATCTTATGAAATATAAGTTGGAAATGACAAATCTTTATGATCATATTTTTTGGTGCTATATTTATTTAATTTAATGCAATGTATGGTGTCTTGAATAGATTCAAGTTGAAGTAGAACTTCAGATTGAAATGATTATTAAATATGTAATAGTAAGGGAAGATTGACATAAAGTTTGTTCATATGAAACGGTGGTCAAATCATAAAGTGTCATGGTTTTGTGTTAGCTGGATTAAAACTATCAAGAATGTATAAGGAATATTCAAAGTTTCTAAAAAGCATAACTATGTGGTTGATTGAATATTCAAAGGTTGATAAAGTTGAAAAATCTTGCAATTCTTTGACGAAAGGATTGACAAGGATGTGATGTTTTCGGATATGATGGTTAAGTCATTGAAGGCATCATTAGGGGTGTGGTACAAGCCCATATCTAATTGATCACCAATGGTGGAAACTCAACTCACACTTGAATAACATCAACTCTTGAGTTCAATGATGAAAGTACACTATTAGAGTGATTGAAATACTTGACAATAATAAATGCATCCCAAGGGGTAAAAGTACTTGGACAATAAGAACAAAGTGGTAGGATGAGATTTTCCTCTTAATAGACATATATCATATGTTTGCTTAAATGCATAATTATGGGTGCATTTATGATATAGTCTACCTATATGAGAATGAAGTGGGGCCGCTTCATAGAGTTCAGGAGCTTGACTCTTAAATTCTCATGAAGAGGATATGAGACACAAGGCCTTAACAAATGTGTCATTTTGATAATTCGATCAATGGTACCGAGATTTCATGTGTGAGTTATGCATACTTGTTCTGATGAATAATTGGTTCAAAGCTTGTCTACCAATCTATTCGGGGATGAGTGGAAACTTAACTTACTAAGTAATGATTCAAATCGTGAGATACCTTTATCTGAAACCATGAGATTTCTGGAATAATGGATTTAGATATATTTTGAAAATGGTGGGGGATTGTTGGAGAATTTTCAAAGAGTAGTGCTATTTGGTACAAGAGAATTTGATCAAGAAAAACAAGAATGCTTACATGTAGTGTTATAAGTGGTGGGTCAAAATGTAAGTCCCCTTTTTGAGGAGATCATGGGTGAGTTGGTATTAAAATTACTCCCTTAATTTTGCCTTCTTGTATTTCTTATTTTTCACTTCTCGTACCAACAATCATTTTTCATTTCCAAAATATATTTGAAAGGTTGCAATGGTTAATTTGAAATTCAAATTTACATTTTTGAAAACCTTTTAAGAATTGTGCCCCTTCACAATTTGGCATAAGTTTCTCTATAAATAGAGACACTTAGGAGGCATAAACATATAATAATCAGAAAATCATGAGTTCATGAATCAGAATTTCTGCCTAAATTATCTAAATCATTTCTTCATTTCTCTAGTGCACGAGAGAAATCGAAGGAACTTTGTTCTGTAAACTATCGTTGATCGATATGCTTGATGTGTGTGTGCAATCCATGTTAAGGTTTCCAAAGTATCCTGAAGGGGATTCGCCGGTTAACCCTTTTGCATCTGATTACATAAACTGGTGGGGGCGAATCGAACCTAAAGCTTAGTGTGATACAACGCTTTTGAATTTATGTGCAATATTCATCATGTTCTTCATCATCTTTCTTTTTTTCAAGTATTTGCAGCGGACCACAAACAAAAGTTCTCACAAAGTAATTGCACCAATGACCAAAGTAACACAACAAAACCACATATAAAATATAAACTTTATTTTATTTATTCTCTTTTGAGCCAATAAAAAGTTACAGGATGAAAGAATTACAATTTCAAATTAAGTTATGATTTGTCAAACTAATACAAGATTCCTGGTCATCAATCTAAGACCACTTTCCTTTAATTTCTTCTAAAAAGTCTATATATAATTTGTTATCTATCATTTGTAGGAGTCCATTTAAACTGAATTCATACTCATAGACATGTCTTGGTCAGCATGGTGGAGATTGTATGTCTGCATCAATAATTAACTAAGACATCATTAAACTTTGTGTGATTGCATATTTTGAAATGTGAAATGCAGAAAAATACCATATCATAAAAAAAATCTATTGACCGATATCAACATAGACATCAACATGAGTGACACTATGTTTTAAAAATCAGACCGAATTTATGTTAGTTAGGGTGTATCAATTTAAATGTATTCAAATTTTGAAGAAAATTGGAAATCGTTTGATATTTTAAAAAATCCAAGTATTTTTATGCTTTTCAATTATATAATAAATAATTTCATATTTATGTAAAAATTTATTGAGATAATTTATACGATATAAATTTTCAATTCAACAATTAGTTTATAAAATAGTAACTATCTAGTAAAAATTTAAGGAACATGTGAAAACTTGGTGAACTCACATACTGTTGTATATTTTGGTTATTTCAAAAGTTTAATTTTTTGGTATGTCTCATAATTTTGAGTAAGAAATTTAAAAATATTTTTTATTGGAAAATAATTTACATTCTATTAATTTACTTAACCTTTTTCTAATTGGTTATTGACTTAGTCTTGCTTTAATAGAGAGAAATTGGTAACTGCCTTTTAAATTGCAATAACCCCAATATTATTGTTTAATTATGTTATCATTAATAATGTTGAATGACTATAATTTTGTGAACGGTTTTCAGAAAAAAAGCTTATTGCTTATTATTAATAAAATGACTTCTTCTATTTTTCTATGATATGGGTTTTATATAATAGAAGAGAAAGTACTAAGAGCAGATATGCAAAAACTCATTGTGTTTTACTTTTCCATCTAATCTTCAAAACAAAATATTTTTCTAATGAGAGTGCCTGAGTTACCGACCTTGTTGATATTCTCATGTCTTGATAGCCTCGGTATGTTTATCACCGAGAAGAACCGGTTGTACTCTGGGGGAGTTGCGCAATAATATTGCGGATAATTCCTTAGTTCAGTGTCACGACACGCCTCTGGTTATTAGTTTCCAGCCATCCGCAACAACAATCTAAGGAATTATGGCTAGAGATGGTTATGACATTGGCAACAAGGTCGAGGTTGATGATCTCCCCTTCTCCCGCATTTAATGGCACTCGAACGGTGTTGGTTTTATTTTCTCTCTATTTTGTATGGCGCAAAAATGTGGGGGTTAGTTTGCTAAAGGGACAAGAGCATGACGATCAACTTCTTTGTAAGTTTGTATTATTTCCCTTTGAAATCAACCACAAGGGGTCAGGTACATATTCTATGACCGAGTTGAATTTGTCTAGAAATATAGTGATTATTATATGTGATAATTGATTATTTATTTTTCGATAAGAATACCATGTTAAATTCTTTTATTATGATATGTTATTTTATTCTCTCGAGAAATATTTTCGTGAAAGTAAAATTTGTTTTGAGGAACTATTATTTAATTTGATCATTTAGTCTAAACCGAATATAACTTGTGATTGGAAAATATATTTTTTCACGTGTTTGTTGACAAATACGCTAGTTGCTGCTATAGCTGTATTTGTCTATATGCGGTTGCTTTGATTTCATTTGGTTTCTCTATATCTTACAGTGGCTTAGTTTTTGTTAAATCATAGTGGAGATTATAAATTATATATTAGGTAGATTTTGACTATTTAAAACAAATGGTTTTACTTGTATGTCATCCTGACTTGCTCGTATATAATTTAGAGTTGTTTATAATAACGCATAGAGATTGCAGTTATGAGAATTAATTTTTATGGAACTTAATTTGTTGAGATGAGAAAGTGATTGAATCTAACTCTCATATTAAGTTTTAAGAAGTGCAGAATTGTTACCTTCAAATATTTTGGTTGTATGTTACTAGTGCCAATAGTAAAGGCTAACTTTTAAGAGTTAATTTTATGAGTATTTGAAGCTAAATTATTGAGCATTTTGTATGAGGCAGCTGACACTTATTTATTATAAGAATTTGAGACGTATAAATTACGTGAAAATCTAAGAAAATCAAGTGTGATTTGTGATAAGTTCATGAGGATGTGTGATAGTATAACTCTATCACAACTATATTATGTTGAGAAACTTTTTAAGAAGCTTAAATATTTAAATTGAGTATCCTTATGAGTCTAATATTACTCGATTGAAAGAAAAGGAAAAATTGAAGTGACATTGTTAACAATGTGAGATATTTGAAGAGATGCCATAAAAGATTGTAGGGTAGAATGTGGATTAGCCATTGTATCAGAATAATACAATGATGTATCATGAGATTTGTTTGCGTAAAAATATATATTTGAGATTTATTTCTCTACTGTGAGTGTTATCACTTGAAAATTATTCAAATAAGCTTGTGTGATAAATCCACAAATGAAGTCACATTTATCCAATGTGGGGGTGTCGCTTAGAAAGTATTCTAAGTAGACTTGTATATCAAATTTATAATTGGAGGGCTAGTGTATTATCCAATTAATCTGTTTATTGTAGAAATATTTTGTGACGTTTAAACTCGCGAAATATTTAAAGATATGATCATGTGTATTGTGATATCATTTTTAGAGGATAAACCATTGTATGTTTTTGATAATGCAATGATGATGATAATTGGATATTAACCAATGAGATAAATCTATAAGTAGATTTATTTTGTTGATGATAAGTTGTCGCTTAGTAGTCATCTAAGTAGACTGATATAAACTTATTGTGAAAACCGAGTTTATTTTTATAAACTTGAGAAAATTGAGTTGATTGACTTTGAGACGTCTTAGTCAATATTTGTGAATTTAGCGGATCCGGATACCAACCCTTGGGAAGAAAATTGATAGGAATGGACTATGCCACTGAAAAACGACAACTAATGGAAACCCAACCTTTGTGATTGGAGACCCCATGAATAAGGTTCAATGGGAAAAACAAGTTACTTGTTAGTTATGTTAGCACTGAAATTTTGTCCATTTCCTAAGTGTTATAATAATGGCTATGAGAAGTGCTAAATTAAAATAAATTTGACGGGTAAGTCTTAAAGGCTTTTAATGATTACCATAGCCCTTGGGTGGTGTATGGTTGTAGCATACACTAGATGGAATCACCTATATGAGTGTCGAGTGGGGCCGCTTGCATGGGACCGTGGCGGGTCTCTAGAGCACTCATGAATACCAGACATGCGCACGGCCTAAATGCGCCACACCGCATAACACGAGAATTGTGGGGGTGTAATGTGATTGGTAGACCGCTAACATACATAAAGTGTTTTGGGTTCCATTGCTTGCAAAACCAATTCACTGTGTGTTAAGTCTATCAGTCTAGGGACAAGTTCCATAGCTTGCTACACTGTTCTGATGCATTACATTCAAAAGTGACTCAGGCAATTTTTTTAATTTTTCGTTAATTTGAAAACTTTTGAAATATGTGGGGGATTGTTGTATATTTTGGTTATTTCAAAAGTTTAATTTTTTTGGTATGTCTCATAATTTTGAGTAAGAAATTTAAAAATATTTTTTATTGGAAAATAATTTACATTCTATTAATTTACTTAACCTTTTTCTAATTGGTTATTGACTTAGTCTTGCTTTAATAGAGAGAAATTGGTAGCGGCCTTTTAAATTGCAATAACCCCAATATTATTGTTTAATTATGTTATCATTAATAATGTTGAATGACTATAATTTTGTGAACGGTTTTCAGAAAAAAAGCTTATTGCTTATTATTAATAAAATGACTTCTTCTATTTTTTTATGATATGGGTTTTATATAATAGAAGAGAAAGTACTAAGAGCAGATATGCAAAAACTCATTGTGTTTTACTTTTCCATCTAATCTTCAAAACAAAAAATTTTTCTAATGAGAGTGCCTGAGTTACCGACCTTGTTGATATTCTCATGTCTTGATAGCCTCGGTATGTTTATCACCGAGAAGAACCGGTTGTACTCTGGGGGAGTTGCGCAATAATATTGCGGATAATTCCTTAGTTCAGTGTCACGACACGCCTCCGGTTATTAGTTTCCAGCCATCCGCAACAACACATACAAGTGCAAAAATATGCGAAAAGAGATTGAGAGAGGAACCTGAAAATCCTTGTTTCTTCAAATCATCAACTAAGCGACAACTTGATGTTTGTACCGGGGTTTCGATTTCCGATTTCGATAGTATAGAAATTGCAACAAAATCTAAAATTAAAGTTAAGGTAGACATGTTTTTGCCTGTCCCATTTCTACTATGACTCAATAAGAATCTCATAATGTGTCTTCTTAAGTGAAATTTAATTTCAAACTTTGGAGTATAACATGTATAATAACATAAGAAAAGGATACAAAGGAATCAAGAAGGGAACATCCTCCTGATTCAACAAGCCATGGAAGATTTGGACCAATTCTTGACCAATCCAAGCTTCTCACTAGTATGCTACATAATTAAAAGGAACATTAATATATTTTTTTAATATGTTGACAGTTTCACACCATTTTTGTAACAAAAAAAATGTAAAATTCACATATTTGGATATAAAGAGATAATATAAAGTGGCAGCATACCTTGCTACATAAGTTGTATTCCCAACTAAAGCAAATAGAAACATTAGAGGATTCACACCCTACATGTATGTAATAAAAGAGATTAAAAACAAATGTGATTTTGGCATTTAGAGATTAAATTTTAGAGATTTTTAAGAAAAGAAAAAGACGATCGGAGTCCCTCACCTCAAAGTTACCCCTTTTGATCTGCAAAATTGATGAAAATTATAGTAAAGTTAAAATTTATTAGATGATTTAAAATTTTCAACTATACTACATATTTCTGCTATTAATCTTGTCATTGTCAAATATATAACTTACATTTAAACAAATTTGAGGAAGTCTTCCACTCATATATATAACTGCCATTGCCCAACCAAGGTAAACACCAAAGCTAGTTTGTCCTTTCACACCATGATATTGCAAATGATTGCCACTAACCTGAAATTTAAGAAATAATTATGGCATGATGATTAAAAATTGAAATTTTAGTCAAAACATTATCTCCTTTCAACCAATGTTTAAAAAACGGACATGAGAATAAATATCAATTTTATTTTTTTTGGAAAAAAATGAACTTGTTGAACCAAATGCGGTTCAACTTGGTTCGTTCCACTTATGACAAACTAAGAAGAGACCGTGGTTGAACCAACTGGAAGGTTGACTTTTTTCCAGTTCAATCGATTGAACCAATTGGTACAGTTCTATAAAAAAACAATTTTCTACTCATGATTGACTAATTTCAACATAAGCCATGAATATAACTAAAACTCTTGATAAAAAAAAAATAAAAAATAACGAAACTCATATAATTATTTAAATAAAATAAAAAAATAAGCCCGACAATCCAACCCGCCTCTAGTTTTTTTTATAGGCAATGCGGGACATGTCAAGACCGGTTGAAAATCTCAATCCACCCTGCCGATAAAGGCAGGTTAACGTATCAACCTAACGGGCTCAACCAATTTTTTCGTAGAAAAAATGGGATGATCTTTCTTACAAAGGTACAACATAGTTATGACTTATACTACATTACCTGCAAAAGCTTTCTCCCAACATAAATAACAAATTCTTTTCTTGGTTTTAAAACCTCAGAATGAATTCTTGTATCTGGTGACTGAAGCAGATTCAAGGCACCTAGTAAAGTAAATGTTGAAACCTGAAAATAAGATAGAATTGATTAGATTTCAATGCTAGAAATGTTGCTATAGTTATACATGAATAGCTAGTTGTAGCAATAGAGAAATTTACCAAACATAAAGTAGTCTTGATCTTTAAAGATGGTGCAGATTTTGTCAAGATAGATGAAACAAGCAATGGTTCTTCTATAGGGTCCATAGATTGAAAAAAAGATGTAATTCTTTGGGATAATTCTGTTTTGGGAGTATAGCTCTTTGATAGATATCTTGCTGATCTGATTCATTAGAAAAAAGAGTCTTAAGAACTTTTAAGTGGTTTTGAAAAAAATCCACTTAAATTTTGTATGAATAATCATGTTTATCCATTTTTCAATTGTTGCATGAGTTTCAACAATAGTCTTTTTCTTTATGTCCTCGGAAAATATCAAGGTAAATTTTATTATTTCTAACATACCAAGATATTGAGGGAATCAGAAATATTTCTAACATACCAAGATATTGAGGGAATCAGAAATATTTCTAACATACCAAGATATTGAGGCTAACAGAATTGCTAAAGCATAAAAAAACATTTAGCATAAATTTTAAAAAGATGAATTACTGATAGTATGATTGTGTTCCAGCATGATTATTTTGATCATGTGCCGGAAAAGGAATCGGTGAACTCAAACCAATGATTGTTCTTCGATCAGCATCATTGCAATTTTCAACTCCATTATTGCTTTGTCCATTATCTATTGATGTGTCAATCTGATTCTGATCATGATCACAATGTTAGAACTTAGAACACAGCATGAAACAATATAAGGAAAGAAGATATATAAGTGCATATGGCGGAAAAGAGTGGTTTGTTCACATTCCGCTATGACAATGCTATAGCGCCGCTATAGCCTTTGATTTAAAACATTTTTACTAAATAGCATATCGTAAAACAATAGAAACTTATTCAAATTCTACTAATCTATAGCGCTCATTAATGCTTAATTTTTCATTAATAAATATAAAATAATTACATATGACTGAGAGGCAAACGTGCGATAAATTGCGCCTCTACCCCTTTTTTGATGAAAATAATTACATATAGCGCTATATAGCCGATATTTCAACAACAATGCATAAAATATATGATATCTTCTACAACATGAAGTATATAGAAATTTTTACCTTGAATTGTCTTTTGTAGTTAAGTCTAGGATATATGTGTCCATAGTAAATGGCTTGTGAACAAAGTGTAAGTGTTATCATGGTATACAACTGCATAAGACTTAGGAAGTTAGATGAAATAATTTACTAAGTCTTAGAACATCTCAATCTTCAGCTAGAATCTTACCACTGCAGTGTATAGTTGAGTTGGTAGCTGCATACATAAACAAGAAATTAAGTCATCCAACTTAGTATCTGTATACTCTTATAATTAACTCAAGTATACCGGTTTGTTTAAATCGATGATCGCAAAAAATACCGGATTGTTTAAATTCTGCTATGCTAGAGTAGTCCTATAGCGCCGCTATAGTGACTATTTGACAACACATTGTGATAAATACACGAAACAATAGAGATTTGTTCAAATAGCACTATAGTGCCGCTACTTGACAACGCTGGCTCTGATTTTTGTACTTAAAATTTTCAAATCATAATAAAAGTACTCACAGTTGCAGGTTCCAGTAAGCATCCGAAGACGTTGAATAGATCTCTGCAAAATAAAATAAATTGAATCAAATGTTTGATTAATGTAGTTAGACTTCATGAAAATATAACAAAATTAGAAAAAATACAGTTGAAATATAAACATACAAAATGTAATCTAAATGACTTAAGTCGTTCTAACGTAAGCCATTCTATTGACCAAATTATTGATTGACAACACCATCACTATAACGTAGAAGAATTTGAACAAATCACTATTATTCTGCGATACACTAAATATTATCTATCAAATAGTGTAGTGGCACAACAGCTTTGTTACATAGTGGAATTTGAACATATACTATAATTTTTCGCAATCCGCGATTAACAACACTACTTCAACAATCACTATCTTAGAGTATTGTCTAATATAATCACATAATAGAATTTCCTTCTAGTTCATAGGTACATCAAACTAGTCCAACAATCACTGACATGTTTTGAATCACAATGAGTTTGACGAAATATCAATGCCACCGTAATTTTGTTCAAACTCAAAAGTGTAGCTTTCGTCAAAACCACAGTGGCAAACCTAATTATGTCATACTCACCGTGAATCCACAAATTCACTTTATCAATTTAAATTTCATTCAATGCAATAAAAGATAAACAAGAAAAATTCATGACACATAACTTAGTATCAAAATTGAACTACAATAGAATAGAATTTAAATAAAAATAACTTAATTTACCCGATTATCCATGTCAGCAAGAAAGTAACAGAGAGACCATGAGCAGATTTTTCTCTATAGTTTGTGATTAATTGAGGAATCTCAGCAATCATCCAAACAATGACACTAATCACACCTAAAGTTATAGAAGCTGTCATTGCCTCACTTCTCATAACCATTTGAACCAATTCCAAGCAATGTTGATTTCCAAGACACAATGAGGTGGTGTTACCAATGATCCTCATTGTGTGAGAAAAAAAAACTAGCATCTACAAAATTATCAAGAATAAAATCAAAATCAATAGCAGATTTATTTATGAAAATTAAATGATATGTGATTCTGAAAAAGGTGTCAAATAGATAAAAAAGAACACGGCCGATTAATGTTTGTATCAACATTCTTTCTGGCGTCAATCCATTATTCAAGAAAATCCATGAAATGAAGTAAAGTTGAACCAAATAAACTTTTTAAAAGTTAAAGATTTGTTATGTGTCATTTGTTTTGATATGTCGAAAAAGAAAAAAGTGGAGTACTATAGATCCTTTGTAGCTCTTTCCAGTCAGATGTCAACAGTCACGTTTGACATTTGGCTTGAAAAGAATTGCAAAAGTGGAATTAAATTCCATATGTTTTAAACTAACCTAACAATGAAACATTTGATATTCCACACTACTCTATCTCTTTCAATCAATATTCTAAAAAGCCAAATTCTTCGAAAGTGAAATTTTTTGAGAAAAAAAGTGTAAAATCAGCTACATAAGATGAAATTATTAATCTAATATACATCAATTTTTCTCATTTCTATTTTTTTTCTATTGGAATTTGCATTCAATAGGATTAATAATAAACCAAATTATAATTAAATACTAAGGAACTAAAACAAAATCCATAATGAGAATATATAATTCAAAAAAAAAAATAAACAACGTTGACTATAATTTAAGGGTTTGTCCTATAAGTAGACGACTCGGTTGGTAAGTTGAAAGACACTGGAAGACCACTAATTGGAATGTGTATGGTTTAAACCCTAAAAACTTTTTTTTTTTTTTGAAAAAACTAAATTAGTCCATCTAAATTGGCACCAAAGATTGAGACCTTAAGGAAGAGCACATTCTCATGTCCCAAGCCAACACCACCAAACCAACGTAAGTGGGTTTCAAACCCTAAAAACTAATTGTATCAAAGGGTTGTGGCAAGGAGTATGTAACTTCTTTTAATCATGGAATATTTTTGAAAAGAGAAGCAATTGTCCGTTTAATTCAAAAAGTATGGTACTATGGTAATGTGAAATGCATACAAAAGAAGAAAGAGTTTACCAGAAAGAAAATTGAGTTAAATTTTCGAGCTAAGTGCTGGTTTTGTTGCGTGAATACTCCAATGTTACGTTTTCATGCGGACGAGAAAAAGAGTGAATGAGAGATACTCACATCACATTATATTTTATAGTATACTACTATAAAAATAAGAATAATGCTAACTAACACACTTTGACCAAAATATAATAATTAATGCTAACACACTTTAATGTGTTGACCGATTTTACAACTTCTCCAATTCGCATGAAAATTAGTGTTATTAGTTTGCTAGGTAAAAAACCTAAATTCCATATATACACAATTACATATGTAAAAAAAAAAAAGTAAACTAAGAATATATTTTTTTGACGGGAGGTAAATTAAGAATATTTAAGGCATCAAAGTGACTGATAAACATTAAAGTAATACTCCCTCCGGCCTTATTTATAAGCAAAAGTTGCTTTTTAGATTCATTAAAAAAGTAATGTATCTAGTTATAAATATAGACTAGATACATTACTTTTCCAATGAACCTAAAAAATAACTTTTGCTTATAAATAAGGTCGGAGGGAGTATATGGCATCAGTAATCATATGTTTCTTTCGTAGATTAACTAATCTATATTTTATGGTTTTCGTTTTTAGGGAGAGGTGGGTGTAATATCCTGCAGTCTCGTTTCTGATATTTTATGGATTTTAGGTCAAATATATGAAAAAAAAACTTCTTTCATTTAATATAATACAGTAACAATTCATAATAATAGTTTAACAAACTATAAAAAAAAATCTTTTTGCTCGAAAGTTCATAAGAAGTGATTACTTAGAGCATTTTGAAATGCAAAATTGTTGATAAGCTCATCAATGTCCGCACACATATTATTCTCAACTGACAAAATTGTCAAACCGTTCAATCTCTCTTTTGAACCATATTTAATAATCCTACCAATTAATCTTAATCACGTTTTCTACCAATTGGGCCTCAGTCACTTATTTAGTAGGTATAAAAAAAATCATTTTGGATCTCATTCACATTTTTGCATAACACTTATTTCCAAGGCCTAGTGACATCTTCTTTCTTTTAAGCATAATTGATTTTTATTTTTTTTATAATAGTAGTAGGTATAAAAAATAATAGCCCCCTTAAAATAATGGGCCTCAGGCCGTCGTATCATTTGTCTTAGTTCAGGGCCGAATCTGATACCTTATATTCTTATGTTGATTGGTGTAATAATCTCAAACGCCATCACATAAACACCTCACCACCCACCACTACACCATCTCATCATCTCCAACCACCACTCCAACACGACACCTAACCCACCAAACTGCCACCCACCGTGAATCCATGATCACCGCAACAAAACCACCACTACATCACCTCACCACCTCCACCTCCAGCTATATACATCAATACTTAATGAAAGAGCTTATCAGTAATTGGGAAGGTGTGGAATCACCGTAACAGATTTTGCTCCACACAGCTGGAGCCACAAACACTGACAAATATGGTTTTGTTCATATTCAGCTGGTGAAATGTATTATTGCATGAACAACACTTATTGGTTAAGATTTAGATCCACTTATTGCATGAACAACACTAGTCCTATTGCATGAACAACACTAGACTTGGACCACACTCTAATCCTGGTCACTTGTTGCTTCTATTTGGTGACTTGTTACTTTAGTGGTAACAAAAAATAATACACTCACGTGACTGCTTTGAAAAAAAATTACACTCACCTGACTTGTCCAATATAATTAAGATATGTGTTAAAAAATTCTATGTCAGCAATTTTTTTTTGTCAAAATAGTTAAGATGGGACACAAAATGTAAAAAGGGGCAAATGTGATGGGTTAAATTTGTGAATTTGAAATTAAGGAGGTTAAAATCGCACAATTGAAAAACTTAGGGGACAAAACTGCAATTTAGCCAATAATCTATTTGAATAATCTCTAAATTTAACATCGCCAATATCCTTCTTATATGTTATACGCATAATAGTTAAGGATAAAATTTCTTGACCACTGTGATGCTAGACATATATTACAAAAGCTGATTTAAAATGTCTTGAATTAATGTACAAGTTCAGACACATATATATATAATCATGTGAATCTTAAGAGAAATTGCGATGTCGAGTGTATAACTAAGAAATTTATAGTAAGGTGAAGTGAAATTCAACCGATATTACTAAAATTTTAAACCGAGTTTTCAACTAGAAAAAAAAAAAGTGAGTAACGGTAGCTACATGGCCCGACCCCATAGAGTTCAAGCCAAGAATTTCCAGAACTCTTTTCTCTAACATAAATTTGTTTAAATAGAAAACCTTTACAAGCATAATTTAGTAACATATATTAGTTACATAATGGTAATAAAAGTTCAACAATCGAGTCTTTTAGTCAATATTAAATCTTAAAAAAAAAATCGAAAATTACCCTAATGAGATAGGTTGAGAAGGTTGGATCACACTCTCTTAGACTCATTTTTTATGCACACACCACAGTATAATAGTTTGGTGTGACATTTATATTATACAAGTAAAGTAAAGATAAGATTCCATGGTCAACAAGTTTGACTTAATTTCCCTATAAAAGATAAAGAAAGAAAGAAAGAAAGAAAGAAATGAAAGATGATCTTGAAGATAAATTCTTTTTTTTTTTTTACAAAAGAAATTCTTATTTATGAGTTTGAATTTTGGTGATCAATGTGAGGTCTTTGTTCTTGTTGGTGTCTAACATGTAAAATCTCTCTAAATACTTATTGACACTCATGAAATTTTTATGAACCTATCTAACTTCTTTGAACTTTTATTTAATAAATCTAGAAAGGTCCATATGAAATTTGGAAAGAGTAAAACTTAAATTTCAAATTATAAATCTAGAAAGTCTAGTCATAATTAAAGTTCCATATGAAATTGACTGCATTACAGAGATCCGGATTATGGGCAATCGGAGAAAGGTGATTACACCACAATTAATCATATTTAGACCATTTGATTAAGATGAAATGGTCCAGAATAAGTCCTACTTTAAATTTTATATTTAAAAAAAATATTAAAATTTGGATTATTTGATCAAATGGTCTAAATATCATAAATGCATGCGGTGTGACTGGACATATTTCAATTTCGCATTAGAGTTATAGAGATTGACTACATTCATTTCTAGTCCGCAATTTAATTTGACATTAGAAAATTATGAACTAATAGAAGCAGTGGGCTGAAGTGGCTTTTGCTGTAAGCATTTTATAGGGGCTTTGTTCTTTCCCAAGGTACAACTTGTATTATTATATACTCCCTCCGTTCCTTTTTATAAGATTTAGTTTGATAAAAAAAATTTGTCTTTTTTATGACCCTTTTGCAATTATTAATGACATTGGTTATTTTTCTCCAAAACTACTCTTATTTACTTTACATATTTTTTTTAGGCTTAATTCATACTTTGGTCCCTTATGTTTATTTTAGCGCTCAATTTGGTCCCTTATCTTTTAAACGTCTCAATTTGGTCTCTTATCTTTTAAAAGTCTCAATTTGGTCCTTTATCTTTTCTGCAAGTCTCAATTTGGTCCCTTATCTTTTCTGCAGTTCTCAATTTGGTCCCTTGTCTTTTAAAATTTTGGACACGTGGCACACTTGGACAGATGACACGTGTCCAAATTTAATGGTAATAGTGAAAAATTTGAAGGGAGGGACCAAATTGAGAACTTCAGAAAAAATAAGGGACCAAATTGAGACATTTAAAAGATAAGGGACCAAATTGAGCGCTAAAATAAACATAAGGGACCAAAGTATGAATTAAGCCTTTTTTTTAATAGCATTTAATTCTTTTTTGTAAGTGGATGTTATTACTAAGGATAAACATGGAAAATCAATATAATTTGTCAACCAATTTAATACTAAAATCAACTTTCATAAAACTCGTGTTTTGTCAAACTAGCTCTTATAAATAAGGACAGAGGGAGTATTATGAAGTGTGGTACAAGTTTTTAAATTCTAAAATCATGGGTGTCTAACCAAATTTCAACCATAGCTAGTCTCATTAATTATATTCTACTCCTTCTGTCCCTAACCGTAGAAATCCCAACTAAAAATATGTGTATTAAGAAAAATGCTTAATTTATAATTTGGTCCCTTATGTTTATTTTAGCTCTCAATTTGGTTTCTTATGTTTTAAAAGGTTCACGTTAGTCCCTTTTGTTTTGAACGTTACATCAATTGGCCCCTTCCCTCAATTTTTTTTAACGCCGTTATTTTTTTACACGTGGCTAACGGAAACGCCATGTGGACAGACACATGGAAATTTTAACATATAATTCATAATTTGGTCCCTTATGTTTATTTTAGCTCTCAATTTGGTCCCTTATTGTTGAGTCTTTGGTATTGGCTGCATTTTTGGAAATAAACTTTGTGCAAGATGTGCGATCCGATGCCTCAGGCATTGCGTAGAGCATTGGTAATGCTCAGGAGTAGCGCTCATGGCAAATGCTATTTATGGAATGTTTTGTTTCTCTTTCATGAATCTTGCATGGCGCGTTTTTATATGTTTTTATGTAAGGAAGGTTGTTAATGCTTCAGATCCTGTTCAAGAATATTTCTGAGGAGTATCTCTTTGAAGAATATATTTCTAAAGAATCTCATTTAATTAATGTGGAGTAAATGCTTGGGTCAAACAAACCAAGCCCATGCTTGTGCTATTTTCTGAAGTATTTAAAGGAGCTGCAAAAACCTAATTCAGGTAGTTGTTCACGCCGTTATTGTGGTTGAGTCTAGAACTAGGTTTTGCGTGTGTTTATTACTGTGAGCCTTTCTTGTGTCACCTTGATGCAAGCTTAGGACGTGTTCTTGAGTTGTAAGTGTGTGATCCTTCTCCTAAGCTTTGAAGTACGGAGTTAGGACTTTTGGTGTGTTTAACACTCAAAGCCTTTAGGTACGAGTGTGTAGTTTTAGGAGTGTGTCTCCAAATCTTATTTGTTATTGGGTTATTGAAATCCTTGCTGGCTGTAAGGTTGTAAGGGAGTGAGATGGGATCTCATATCTAGGAGTTCCTAGGTAGAAGAGTCATTGGTAGTGCCTATGTTATAAGTTGTAACGGGGCGTTTACTGTAGACTTAGTAACTAGGACTATTATAGTGATATTCCTTCCTGGATTGGTATCCCCCAGACGTAGGTTCGCCGAACTGGGTTAACAAATAACTTGTCTTCTTTATTTGTTTTTATTTATACGTTTTGAACTACTACGCGTTAGACCGAACTCAGTGTTGGAGCATCGGGTAGAGCATCGTGCTCAGCGTGCCAGGAATTTCAATTGGCATCAGAGCAGGCACCCTGCCTGTCTTTAGGGTGAGATTCAGGACCTGAATTCTCTGGCATCATGGAAAAAGATGGAGGCTACATGAACAGACCACCATTGCTCAATGGATCCAGCAACTATGACCAGTGGAAATCCAAAATGACGGCCTTTTTACGGTCAATTGATAGTAAAGTGTGGAAAGTTGTGCTAACTGGATGGGAACATCCTGTCCATACTAGCAAGGAAGGTACCTCAACGGGGGTAAAGAAACCTGAAGTAGAATGGACTCCAGAAGAGGAAACTGCAACGCATTACAATCACAAAGCCATTTATGCTCTCTTTAATGGAGTAGACGCTAGTGTTTTCAAACTCATCAAAAACTGTGTGTCAGCCAAAGAAGCATGGGAGATACTAGAAAAGTGCTATGAAGGGACTACCAAGGTAAAACAGTCAAAGATTCAACACCTCACATCCAAATTTGAATCCTTGAGAATGAAAGATGATGAGAGCATCCAAGATTTTCATTTGAGTCTTCTTGACATTGCAAATTCCTTTGAAGCCTTAGGAGAAAAAATTTCTGATGAAAAATTATCAAGGAAACTTCTCAGGTCCCTTCCCAAAAGGTTCGATATGAAGGTAACGGCAATTGAGGAAGCACATGATATCTCCACTATGAAGATGGATGAACTTGTTGGATCCCTCCAAACGAGGTGACAAGAAGAACAAAAGCATTGCCTTTGTTTCCAACACTGATGAAAGCAATGACCAAAGTGAGGATGAAGAGGAAGATAGCATAGCTGATGCTATTGCCATGCTTGGTAGACAATTCAACAAAGTGCTGAAAAGAGTTGGAGGTAGGAATCGACAGAATGGGCAGAGCATCCGGTTCGACATCAACAAACAGCAGAATAGTCTTAAGAAAACCAAGCCTGAAGATAAAAGCAGTCAAAGCAAGGGTGTTCAGTGTCATGAGTGTGAAGGATATGGACACATAAGGTCAGAATGTGGAACTTATCAGAAAAGACAGAAGAAAGGGTTAACTGCTTCTTGGTCAGAAGAAGACACTGATGAAGAAAGTGAATCAGCTAGACATGTAACAGCCCTCACTGGAACATGTGTTAATGTTGAGGATTGGGAGTCTGATGAAGATGGGGATGTGTCTTATGAAGAACTTGCCAGCACCTACAAAGAATTGGTCACTAGATATGAAGAGATGTGTAGGATTCTTGAGAAACAAAAGAAGACCATCAACAAACTTCAAGCTGAAGTGAACATGCAAGTTGAAAAGACTACACAGGCAGAAGAAAAAGTCATCCAAGTGAATGCTCAAATGGATGATCTAAGGAAACGTGTTAGCCAGCTGAACCCAGGAACGAATCTTCTTGAAGAAATTCTGGATAGTGTACCAAGTGGGAAGTTAAAGTCTGTTGGATACAACTACTCTAATCTCAATCAGTATCAACAGAACCCTGAGACCAAGTTTACATCCAGTGAAGAAGTATTTGACCCCTGTACTGGGAAGACAATGCCGAAGCATCAGACTCAACATTCTAAAGCCTACCCAGTGATAAGTGCCCAAAAATAGCTAAAATTCATATATATATATCAAGCACTTATTAACTTATTTTGTAAGATATTCATTAGGTTTTCCTCATTTTAGTGTATATATTTGTTTTAAGTTATATTTTGTTAAGCTTTTCTAAATCTCAACTATTGATGCAGGAAATGAAAAAAATGAAGAAAGAGCCAAGTTAACTCGCCAAAGCGCGTAGAACTCGCCAGGGCGAGCAATGCCAACACGCCAGAGCGAGTGCAGGGCGAGTAGAGGCAGAGAGCATCAAAATGAAAAAAAGGCAAACACGCCAGGGCGAGTAACAACTCGCCAGAGCGAGCAGGAACTCGCCAGAGCGCATGAAGGCGGTTTAAAAGTTCATTTATGACGTGGCAAAACCTTCAGATGAAGAAAGGTGAACTCGCCATGGCGTGCTTGAACTCGCCCGGCGAGTTCTAATTTTTAGAAACACTATATATAGAGTTTGCTGTCATTTGTCTGAGAGGAATCACTGGTAATAGAACTGAAAAACAGAGAGAAAGCTTAGAAATCATAAATCTAAGGATAAGGTGAAGGTGGGTCAACAAAAGCTTGAGACATCAAGTGTTATGTTCATTATCCTTTCTTCTCCTACTCTTTGTAAGCTTATTTTCACCATGTGTAACTAAATCTATTGTTGTTGGGATTATATGTAGCTCATTTGTGACCATGCACAACTCTTGATCATGTTAATATATGTTTTAGTTTATTCATCAATGTTAGTGTCATCTTTAATCTTCATGCTTTATCTTTTGGTTTGAATTTATAGACATATAATGTTTGAATCAAGGAACTAAGATGAACACTTATTAAAACCCTAAATTCTAGACATAGATTTAGGATTAATATTCACTTTTTGTATTGAAACTTAATGATATTGTGTTGTTCAAATTATCCGAGATATCGGAAGTTTAAATAATACAATATAACCGTTGTATTGATTAATCACTTGAGACATCGAGGGTTAATAGGTATAACGTGATTCTCGTCGTTATTCGGATACGGAAACGTACGTGAGCAATACGTGATAATATTGATGAATAGCTAAAATATATGTGACTGATTTAGAAACGTACATACGAATGAATGAGTGAAGTTTAATCCCGACAACCTTTTCTCTCTGAATCTTAAATCATCTTTTAGCGCAATTTTATATTTACAAGTCTTTTTACAACAAAACAATCCACAACTTAAACTTAAAATGATGTTATTCGTTGAATGGTTTTTAATTTCACACTAGTCCCTGTGGATACGATATAAACAAAATACTTGCTAAACTACTTTAACAAAATGGCGCCGTTGCCGGGGACTGGCGTTTGAAATTAAAACATTGCGACAATTTCTATCTTTTTAAGCAATTTTGTCTTTTTAATTTTCTGTCTACTTCTATTCCTTGTGCATGCTAACTTGTTTGGTTAGATTGTTGACTTTTGTTTATGCGAGGTAAGACTCCGGTAGAGGACATACTTTTTGATCCAGAAATCGAGAAAACTGCTCGAAAGAACAACAACAAAAACAAACGAAAGAAAAAACAAGCCAAACAGAGACAGCAGCAAGAAGGAACTTCTGTTTCTATTTCTTCAACACCTTCTATTGCCGAAGAGATAATGACCGAGCAAGTAGACCCACCCGAGGGCAATGCTATGCCCTGCCACAACAGTCCACGACGCCTGGCTCACTTGGCAAGACCAAGAGCTGGAGCCAGACAAACTGAGATGAAAACGGGTTATTTGCAACTGTTATATGCTAACCCTTTTGAAGGTTTGCCACATGAAGACCCCTACAATCATCTTGTCAAGTTTTATGAGATAGCCGGTTCACTTGGAGCAACTGAAGCGGAAGAAGAATCGGTGTTCCAAAGAGGGTTTCCACATTCGTTGATTGGTAAAGCAAAGGAGTGGTATCTTGATCAACCTAATCAAATCATGACCAATTGGAATACTCTTGAGGAGAAATTTCTTGAAAGATTCTTTCCGCATCACAAGTTTATGGAGGCCAAAACATCTATTGCCGTATTCGCTCAAGGTACAACTAAAACTCTAAATGAAGCTTGGGAACGTTACAAGTCTATGTTAAGGAAGTGCCCTAATCACGGATTTGATGAACTCACTCAAATTCATATCTTTCGCAACGGACTTCTTCAACAAACAAAGCTTTTGTTAGATGCTACAGCTGGTGGTTCTTTATTATCATTGAGTGCTGAAGATGCTACCGCAATAATTGAAAAAATGGCACTTAGTGACGGTCACGGTGATTACAATAGGAATCCCTCGCAAAGGAAGCCGGGAGTTCTTGAACTTGATACCTCAGATGCAGTCTTAGCTCAGAACAAGCTTCTCACTAACACTGTAGATCAACTCTCAAAGCAAATGTCTCGGATGATTAACCTTCAGGAAGAGTCAAGCAAGGCTAAGCAGGTTGCATATTGTGAACTATGTACAGGTGATCATCCAACTGGTCATTGCCCTCCTACAAATGAAGAGGTGTACTTTATGGGAAATCAGCAAAGGCAAGGTCAATACCAAAACAACACTGGCTATCAAAGAGGAGACAATTCAAATTATGGTCCGGGTTGGAAGCAGGATGTTGGCACATCAAATAAGCAGAGACAGTTTGAAAATTACACTCAGCCATCGCCTATGCAAACTCAAATTACAAAAATGGGGGAGGGTATAAGCAAGCTTATGGAGATGATGAAAGAATCCAACCAACAAAACATGCAGTATCAGAGAAGCAATGATGCTGTGTTAAGGAACGTGGAAACTCAACTGCAGCAAAATCAACAATACCAGAGAAATTCTGATGCTGCACAAAGGAACTTGGAAACTCAGTTGGGGCAATTGGCTAAGCAAATAGCTAGCAATAACAGTCAAGGAGGATCATTCACGGCAAACACCGAAGCTAATCCAAAAGATTGTAAGTCTATCAAGACTAGAAGTGGTATAGAGATTGGTAAGGGTATTGGTGATAATCTAGTGAAGGAGAAGGCCGTTGTGGAAGCAAGAGAAAAAGAAGAAAAGAAGTGTGAGACCGAAAAGAAGAATAAAGGAGTATTAGTCGAAAATGAAAAAAATGAAAAAAAATGAGTGTGAGGGTGAAGTAAGTGAGGAGAGGGAGAGTAGTGATCTGAAGTCAAAAGAAAAGAAAAGCATTCAGAAGAGTCCTCCGGTTCAACATTTGCCATATCCGCATGCTCAATCAAAGAAAGACAAGGAAAGGCAATATGTACGGTTTCTAGATATCTTCAAGAGATTACAAATCAACATTCCTTTTGCTGAAGCCTTAGAACAGATGCCTACATATGCAAAATTCATGAAAGAGATTTTAACCAAGAAAAGAAAGTACAATGATGACGAGGTTATTCAGTTAGATGCAAGCTGCAGTGCTGTCATTCAACGGACTCTTCCAACAAAAGAAAAAGATCCTGGACGAGTTACTTTGCCTGTCACTATTGGCAATGTAAATGTTGGAAAAGCTCTCATTGATTTGGGGTCAAGTATCAATCTTATTCCTTTGTCGGTTGTTGAAAGAATTGGTGGTCTCGACATCACCCGCACCAGGATGACATTACAACTAGCAGATAAATCCATCACACATCCCTCAGGGATAGCTGAAGATGTTCTTGTGAAGGTTGATAAATTCATGTTCCCAATAGATTTCGTGGTAATGGATATTAAAGAGGATGACGACGTTCCATTGATTCTAGGAAGAGGTTTCATGAAAACAGCCCGTATGATGATAGACATTGATGATGGAATAATGAAAGTTCGAGTTCAAGATGAGGAAGTTAGCTTCAATTTGTGGGAAGCTATGAAACATCCCAAAGAGAAAGATTCATGTTTCAAATTAGATGCCACGGAGGAAGCTATTTTAGATGTAAGAAAGCAAGCTCATAGCCATTCATCTCTTGAACAAGCATTAACCGATGCATTTGAAGAACTTGACTCTGACAAAGAAAAAGAAATTGAAGAATGTTTAAAAGAGTTGGATGCCTTGGAAGAGGTGTCTCCTCTTGAAGCAAATATAGAAGAGTTGAAAGGTGAATCCGAGCCGGTTAAAGTGAAGCTTGAATTGAAAACATTACCTTCACATCTTAAGTATGTTTTTCTTGAAGAAGGTGATAGCAAGCCGGTAATAATCAGCAGCTCATTGTCAATGACTGAAGAGAAAAGTCTCATTCAAGTGTTAAAAGCAAACAAGGAAGCGATAGGATGGACGTTATCCGATTTGAAAGGTATTAGTCCATCTTATTGTATGCATAACATCATGATGGAAGATGACTACAAGCCTGTGGCACAGCCTCAACGTCGTTTGAATCCGATAATGAAAGAGGTTGTGAGAAAAGAAGTTGTTAAGTTGCTTGAAGCTGGCATGATTTATCCAATTTCAGACAGTGCCTGGGTGAGTCCAGTCCAGGTAGTTCCAAAGAAAGGAGGGATGACGGTGATCACAAATGACAAGAATGAGCTGATTCCGACAAGAACAGTTACGGGGTGGAGGATGTGTATTGATTATCGAAGACTCAATAAAGCCACCAGAAAAGATCACTTTCCATTGCCCTTTATGGATCAAATGCTTGAAAGGTTGTCCGGTCAAGAGTTCTATTGCTTCTTAGATGGTTATTCGGGGTACAATCAGATCACTGTCAATCCTGAAGACCATGAGAAGACTGCTTTCACATGTCCCTTCGATGTCTTTGCTTATAGACGGATGCCTTTCGGATTGTGTAACGCTCCAGCAACATTTCAGCGGTGTATGCAAGCTATATTTTCTGATTTGATAGAAAAATGCATTGAAGTGTTCATGGACGATTTCTCGGTGTTTGGTCCATCATTTGCTCATTGTCTGAATAATCTGGACACCGTACTGAAGCGGTGTGTTGAGACTAACCTGGTTCTGAATTGGGAGAAATGTCACTTCATGGTGACCGAAGGCATTGTTCTAGGCCACAAGATTTCTTCCAGAGGTATTGAAGTTGACAAAGCAAAGGTGGATGTTATTGAAAAGCTGCCACCTCCAGTAAATGTCAAAGGCATCAGAAGTTTCCTTGGCCATGCTGGATTCTACAGGCGATTCATCAAAGACTTCTCCAAAATTGCAAAACCGTTAAGCAACCTGCTTAACAAAGATAAGTCTTTTAATTTTGATAATGCCTGTTTACTTGCTTTTGAAGAATTGAAAAAACAATTGGTAACTGCACCCATAATCATAGCGCCGGATTGGACACTTGAATTTGAATTAATGTGTGACGCTAGTGATTATGCGGTTGGTGCAGTTCTTGGACAAAGAAAGAACAAAATTTTTCATGCTATACATTATGCAAGCAAAGTGTTAAATGATGCTCAAATCAATTATGCAACAACAGAAAAAGAATTGCTTGCAATCATATATGCACTTGAAAAATTTCGTTCTTACTTGATTGGTTCAAAGATTGTTGTTTATACTGACCATGCAGCTATCAAGTACTTGATCACCAAATCCGATTCCAAGCCTAGACTCATAAGGTGGATGCTCTTGTTACAAGAGTTTGATCTTGAAATCAAGGACAAGAAAGGAACAGAAAACTTGGTAGCTGACCACTTGTCAAGATTGGTAAATAATGAGGTGACAAAAAGGGAACATGAAGTGCTTGAAGAATTCCCTGATGAGAAACTACTCATGATGCAAGAGAGGCCGTGGTTTGCTGACATGGCCAATTACAAAGCATCTGGATTAATACCGGATGATTTTAACTGGCACCAGAGAAAGAAGTTTCTCCGTGAAGCTAATCAGTATGTCTGGGATGATCCTTACCTGTTCAAAATTGGAGCAGACAACTTGTTGAGGAGGTGTGTAACCAGGGAAGAAGCCACAAGTATATTATGGCATTGTCACAACTCGCCATATGGTGGTCATTATAACGGAGAGCGAACTGCGGCCAAAGTGTTACAATCTGGATTTTTCTGGCCAACTTTGTTCAAAGACGCTTATGAACATGCTCAGAAATGTGATAAATGTCAAAAGACCGGAGGAATATCAAAGCGAAATGAGATGCCTTTGCAAAACATTCTTGTAGTGGAAGTGTTTGATTGTTGGGGCATTGATTTTGTTGGACCATTCCCTTCATCACTTTCCAATGAATACATTCTTGTGGCGGTGGATTACGTGTCAAAGTGGGTAGAAGCCATTGCATCACCAAAAGCCGATGGTAAAACAGTGATCAAATTCCTTAAGAAGAATATTTTTGCTCGTTTCGGAACACCAAGGGTGTTGATAAGTGATGGAGGATCACATTTTTGCAATTCTCAACTAGCAAAAGCACTTGAACATTATGGGGTTAGGCACAAAGTAGCTTCACCATATCACCCCCAAACAAATGGCCAAGCCGAGGTGTCAAATCGAGAAATTAAAAAGATCCTTGAGAAAACAGTTTCTACTTCAAGAAAGGATTGGTCATTAAAGCTTGATGAAGCATTGTGGGCGTATCGGACAGCTTTCAAAGCACCAACAGGTCTCACACCTTTTCAAATGGTGTATGGTAAGTCATGTCATCTTCCGGTAGAGTTGGAGCACAAAGCTTATTGGGCTTTGAAATTTCTTAACTTTGATCCATCTTTATCGGGAGAAGAAAAGAAGTTACAATTGCATGAATTGGAAGAAATGAGAGCTGAAGCTTACGAATCTTCCAAATTATACAAGGAGAAAGTCAAAAACTATCATGATAAAAGGATCCGAGTCAAAGATTTCAAGCCGGGACAGCAAGTTCTATTGTTCAATTCAAGGTTGAAATTATTTCCCGGTAAGTTAAAGTCTAAGTGGTCCGGTCCATTTATAATCAAAGAGGTCAAGCCTTATGGTGCAATTGAATTGGAGGACCCTATGACAAAGGATAAGTGGACTGTGAATGACCAGAGATTAAAGCTTTATTTTAGTGGTGAATTCGATCGGTTCACCACTAAAATTCCACTCTCCGATCCTTGAATCAAAGAAAAGGCGTCGAGCTAATGACGTAAAACAAGCGCTTGTTGGGAGGCAACCCAATTTTGTAAGTATTTTTACTGTTTTTCTAGTAGTCTAAGTCTTTAAGCCAAAATGCATCATCAAAAAGTCCAAAACAGAAGTCAAAAATTGAAAAATTTCTGCACTGTCAAACTCGCCGGGCGAGTAGTTACACGCCAGGGCGAGTATTACAGGCCTTTGACCTGTGTTGAAAACCAAAGCACTCGCCAGAGCGAGTTGGTGTGCGCCAGAGCGAGTTGTGCGAATCTGGCAGTTTCTTTTTCAAAAATTTTAATTACCCCTCACCTACCCACTCTCTCTCCACGCGTTTTTTACCCTTATCTTTTCACAAACATCACTTTTCATCTCTTTTCACCACAAACAACAAACCCTAAGCCATTTTTCACTCCATTAAAGATCAAACTCATCTTTGCATTCATCTTTGCATTTTTCAACATCAATTCAACAGGTTTGATTCTCTTTTCTTGTATTATTGTTCTTAACTTTGTTAATTTAGGGTTTGAAATTGTTAAGTAAAGAGTTAGGATTGAAAGTTTAGAAAAGTGAACATAATCTTGCACATGTTTGTTTTGAATGTTGGATTTGATATGAAATCATAATTTGTGTTTTGATTTGATAAGAAAAATCACCCTTTTTGAAAATCAACCCATGATGTAAATAAATAAATATGGGTCTTGTGATTTCTCTTAGCCAAGTTATGATTTTACATCAATTCTATGTCATTATTGTTGAATTTGAGCATGTTGCATCAATTATGAAAGTTGTGATTCTGAGTAACCCGCTGCAGCATGTAGTTGTGCGCCAGGGCGAGTTGCAACTGTCAAAACATTTTTTTTACTGAGACACTCGCCGCAGCGTGTCGCAACTCGCCAGGGCGAGTTGTGACAGAACCAGAAAAATTTAAATTTTTACCTCTCAATTTGTTTCATTGGTGTTTATTTTTAAAGGCTTGCACTCATAATTGTAGAGTTTGCTTGGATTTTTCTGATTATTTTGTAGGAATGGCACCGAAACCAAAACAAACTCAAGGTTCCAAAAGAAAGGGTGTTGAATCCTCCCAACCTCGAAGACCAACACGCCCAGCACAATTTGATGGCAATAGATTCCGTAGTGCAGCGCATTATGAGAGATTTAAGGAGCTGTCTCCCCGCAAGTTGTGGCATGACAAAGAGTTTAAGATCTCTCCGACGGGAGAGTACAAAGGCATTTTAGATATCTTTGAGAAGAGGAAATGGGGTCGGTTACTCACACCTTACACTCAAATCAACTCGGATATTGTCAAAGAATTCTTTGCCAACGCCTTTCCGGTGGACGAAGATGGTGATCCTAGTGAGAAACATTTTGATTACACCACATTTGTTAGGGGTCGACAATTCTCATTTGATCGAGAGGCCATCAACACCTACCTTGGAAACCCGTTCCCTATAAGACACCCTGATGATTTATGTACCTTCCACCGAAAACAAGCTCAAGGAAATTGGGATCATGATCTCATTCAAAGAACCATTTTGAAGGAAGGACGAACATATGATGTGAGTGCCGCGGGAAGGCCATACCGAGCTTTGAAGGGAGACATGACAACTCCCGCTCAAGTAATCCTTAAGCTTATTTTCCATAATATCCGACCCAAAAGTCACACCTCTTCCACCACCGTTGAAGTTACACCTCTCATCTGTTCCATCCTAGACGGCACCAAAGTAGATGTGGCACGCATCATTGCCACTGAACTTAGGCACATAGTCCTTAGCGGCAAATTCACACCTTCTTGTCCTCTAGGTCTACCGGGTTTAATCATGGGTTTGGTTTCAAGTATCCGCATCCCTATCCCACCTCAAGTACATGAGACCATAGCTAACCCCATTGATGATGCTTTTATTGCTCGCAACATGGACAAGAAAACAAAACAGAGGCCACAAACATCTAGACCTTCATCCTCACGTGCGCCACGTGCACCACAAGCTTCACAACCATTGGATTTTTCCAACTTTGATCCTAGGCTTCAAGCATGCTACTCATATACTTGGGATCAAAACGATGCAAGTTATCGGGCAATGTCTGCCCTCCAGAACTCAATGTACCGGATGCAAATGCATTCCGGAATGCCTGATGATGCCGCTTTGCAGGTCATGTCTCCAGAGGCGTATCAGACGCATGTTGCTTGGCCTGGGGTCAGGCCTTTTTATTATGGAGGGGGTAGTGCACAAGGTGATGGCCAAGAGGGTGATGATGCTGACCAAGAACAGGGAGAAGGAGATGGTGAAAATGATGATGAGGTGTTTAGTGCCAATGCAAGTGGAGAGGAGGAGGAGATGGATCAAGATGATGAATAAAGAGAAAAGACAAAGACTTGAAAGCTTACCTAAAAAGAGTGATATTTTAAGAGCTTTCAGTCAAATTCAATTGCTAGTTTGTTTATTTACTTCTGTGTATTTTGGTTTGAACTTGTGGAACTTTGTTAGTTGGCTTATGACTTGTATTTTATTTAATGTTTTGAGATGTTAATCTTTTGTTATATTTTGGTTTATTCGATATTAAGTAAGTTGATTAGTAGTTAAAATTTTTGTAGATGCTTTCTCAAGACAGGTTTGTGACAAATCAATGACTTAGCATGATTCAATTTGTGAAGCTATGTCAAATTATGAACAATCTTTGAAATATGCTTAGGAATTCAACATGCTTTTGAATTGTGTTGTTTGTCCTAAGATGATTCTCATTATTCTTGTGAAACATGATTTGACATGTGTTATCCAACCTAGCCGGGTGAGATTGTGTGAAGCTTTCCATTGTTTACATAAATATTTGAGAGCCGGCAATTGTGTATGTTCATTTGATTTTAGTTTAATCTTGCTATCATAGATGTGTTTGATGTTGTGAATATGATCAAGGCCATGTTTCTAGTTGAGTACAACTACTTTAGCCAAATTAACCTACATTGTGAGTGTGTGATCCTTTGTGTCCCCATTTGAGCCTAAAAGAAAAATTTGTTTGTTTTATACACCCTTAACCATCAAAGAAAGAAAAACAACTACTCTACCCTAGTCTAAGGATAGGAGAGCAATTGTAATTCAAATAAGGGTTGTGAAAAATTCAAAGTTGGGGAGAAGTAGGTTAAAAGAAAGAAAAAGTTTGAAAGTGATTTTGAAAAGTGGTTGAAATTGTGAGTGTAAGTGAAAAAGAAAAATTGACACCATGAAAAGAAAAGAAAAAGAGAAAATCATGTATTGAAAAATGTGAAAATGAAAAAAATAGAAGAAGTGTCAAAAGAAAAATCTCACCATGTCTCAAAAGGGGAAAGTGAAAGAGAGTGAATGATTGATGCAAATGAAAAAGAAGTATGCTCTCTTATCCTTAAGGCTCTTTGAATCCAAAAGAAAAACAATGATTTCTTGTAGCCAAGCCCCATTACAAGCTTAATAAAGTCCTTAGTGATTCACAATTGATGGCATATTTTATGATATTGCTTGGATGAATGCTTGAATTGAATTGTTGCATGCACATTGTTTGGACTGAGTGAAACACTTACCCTTGAGTGATACAATTGTAAGGAATTTGTGATAACACTTGAATTTGATTGTTTGTTAAGAATGATGAGAATTTTACTTAGGTATAGCAATCTCTTCATGATCATGCTTTATTTCTTTGTATATTTTGAAGGTTGCTCATGATTTGCAAATGCTTTACTCATGCCAAAGAAAATGTTTTAAACTTGATTGATTGCAAACTTGCTCTTGAGAAACTAATAGTGAACTTGTCCATATTTTGATTTTACTTTGGTTTGAGGACAAACAAAGTCCTAAGTTGGGGAGAGTTGATAAGTGCCCAAAAATAGCTAAAATTCATATATATATCAAGCACTTATTAACTTATTTTGTAAGATATTCATTAGGTTTTCCTCATTTTAGTGTATATATTTGTTTTAAGTTATATTTTGTTAAGCTTTTCTAAATCTCAACTATTGATGCAGGAAATGAAAAAAATGAAGCAAGAGCCAAGTTAACTCGCCAAAGCGCGTAGAACTCGCCAGGGCGAGCAATGCCAACACGCCAGAGCGAGTGCAGGGCGAGTAGAGGCAGAGAGCATCAAAATGAAAAAAAGGCAAACACGCCAGGGCGAGTAACAACTCGCCAGAGCGAGCAGGAACTCGCCAGAGCGCATGAAGGCGGTTTAAAAGTTCATTTATGACGTGGCAAAACCTTCAGATGAAGAAAGGTGAACTCGCCATGGCGTGCTTGAACTCGCCCGGCGAGTTCTAATTTTTAGAAACACTATATATAGAGTTTGCTGTCATTTGTCTGAGAGGAATCACTGGTAATAGAACTGAAAAACAGAGAGAAAGCTTAGAAATCATAAATCTAAGGATAAGGTGAAGGTGGATCAACAAAAGCTTGAGACATCAAGTGTTATGTTCATTATCCTTTGTTCTCCTACTCTTTGTAAGCTTATTTTCACCATGTGTAACTAAATCTATTGTTGTTGGGATTATATGTAGCTCATTTGTGACCATGCACAACTCTTGATCATGTTAATATATATTTTAGTTTATTCATCAATGTTAGTGTCATCTTTAATCTTCATGCTTTATCTTTTGGTTTGAATTTATAGACATATAATGTTTGAATCAAGGAACTAAGATGAACACTTATTAAAACCCTAAATTCTAGACATAGATTTAGGATTAATATTCACTTTTTGTATTGGAACTTAATGATATTGTGTTGTTCAAATTATCCGAGATATCGGAAGTTTAAATAATACAATATAACCGTTGTATTGATTAATCACTTGAGACATCGAGGGTTAATAGGTATAACGTGATTCTCGTCGTTATTCGGATACGGAAACGTACGTGAGCAATACGTGATAATATTAATGAATAGCTAAAATATATGTGACTGATTTAGAAACGTACATACGAATGAATGAGTGAAGTTTAATCCCGACAACCTTTTCTCTCTGAATCTTAAATCATCTTTTAGCGCAATTTTATATTTACAAGTCTTTTTACAACAAAACAATCCACAACTTAAACTTAAAATGATGTTATTCGTTGAATGGTTTTTAATTTCACACTAGTCCCTGTGGATACGATATAAACAAAATACTTGCTAAACTACTTTAACAAAATGTGGCGCCGTTGCCGGGGACTGATGTGATATCGATGCCGTTCAACAATTAATATAATTTTAAGTAAAGTGTTTTGAAGATATTTGTTATGAAAACTTGTGAAAATAATATAACAAAAGTGCGGTAAAAGATAATAAAATATCAGAGAGATGAGTTTGCTGAGATTAGACTTTATTAACTTATTCGTATGTATTCTCCTAACTATATAGGTTTTAGCTATTAATCAATTTTATCACTTATCACTCACATAAGTATCCATGTCCAGAGTACGACGAGAATCCCGTTATACCTATTAACCCTCGATGTCTCGAGCGATCAATCAATACAACGGCTATATTGTATTGCTTAAACTCCGATGTCTCGGACAATTTAACCAACACAATAGCATTAAGTTTTGATAATCTGAGTGAATATTAAATCTAAATATATGTTTAGAGTTTAATAGATGATTGTTCTAGTTCTTGGATTCAAAAATGTATATGTCTATACATTTCAAACCCTAAAATTAAAACATGCAATTCAAGAACAACATCAAAATTGATAAATAATCTAAAACCATATATAACACCATGATCAAAACAAATACATACTAATAAAATGAATTAAATCTAATCCCAACAAAGTGTCTTCAACTACTCACTATCATGGTAGCTTTACACGAATGAGAAGAAAAGAGATGAAATAACATCACCGTCGATGTCTCGAACAGTTGGTGTGCATCCACCCTTATCTTGCTCCGCTCTGATCTTCCTCTCGTCTCCCACTCTCTCCTGCGTTCGCTTACTTTCTTTGTTCTGTTCTTTTTCTTGCGTTGTGAGAGTCCCTTCAATTGAATGGCCAAGGATGCCTTTTATAGGCTTACAAGACTTTACCCTTAAGCTATGACATTGGGCGGTGATCATGATTTCTGTTTTTCTTTGTAGCTCCCTTGCTTCTTAATAATTAAAGAGTGGTATGTTGCAACTTGACTTTCTCTGCTACTTGAGCCACTTGACCGCCTATATAATCCTTCGTTATATCTATTACTTTACATAAACAAACATTACTAATAATAATATTAATAATAATAATATGTAACTTATAATTAATATATAATAATAATAATAATATAAATTTGGGTTTATATAATATATTTTCTACAAAATAAAGTTAATAAGTGTCTTTTAAATTAAATCATTTATAAGTAAAATTGACACTTATCATTAATCTCATTAAAACCTATAGAAAATAAGTGAAATATGTGAAAATAGTTCCAAAGTTTGCTCTAGATCCAAAATCTTCAGCTCATCAAAGACAAAGACCTTTCGCACATCAAAGGCCTAACAACCAAAGGAGATATCGTAAGTGGGTGTGTCATCATTGTGGAAAAAGAGGACACATTAGACCTTTTTGCTACAAGTTGTATGGATACCCCAACCAGGAACATAAACCAAATATGGTACAGGAAGAAAGTGTTGTGAAGAAAATGTGGAGACCTAAAGAAGAAAATGCTGAGCTTCCTATAGAAGAAGATGTTGGGTTAATTGCTCACACATCCCTCAGAGCTTCCTCTAGGGAAGATTGGTATTTTGATAGTGGATGCTCTAGACATATGACTGGTGAAGAAAAGTATCTCAGAAATGTAAGATCCTATAAGGCCAGCTTTGTAACTTTTGGAGATGGTGCAAAAGGAGAAATAGTAGGGATTGGGGATCTAATCAGCAATGGATTGCCCAACCTGGAGAATGTACTGTTAGTTAAAGGCCTTACAGCAAATCTGATCAGCATTAGCCAGCTGTGTGATCAAGGCATGAAAGTTAACTTCACTAAGTCTGAATGTTTAGTTAACAATGAGGAAGGTCAACTAATATTGAGAGGGACTAGGTCTAAAGACAATTGTTACCTGTGGATGCCTCAGGAAGAAGTTCTCACATCCACCTGCCAAATCACCACAGAAGATGAAGTTCAACTATGGCACCAGAAACTGGGACACCTGAATTTGAAAGGAATGAAGAAAGCTATATCAGTAGAAGCCATCAGAGGCCTTCCCAAACTCAAGATCGTTGAAGGAAAGGTGTGTGGTGAATGTCAGATTGGAAAGCAAATCAGAATGTCGCATCCAATGCTGGAGCATCAGACAACCTCCAAGGTTCTTGAATTACTACACATGGATCTCATGGGACCCATGCAGGTTGAAAGCTTAGGAGGAAAGAGGTATGCTCTTGTTGTTGTGGATGATTACTCTAGGTACACATGGGTGAATTTCATTAGAGAAATATCAGATGCTTTTGATGTCTTCAAAGAGCTGTGCATCCAGGTTCAAAGAGAAAAGGGAAGCAATGTTGTAAGAATAAGGAGTGACCATGGTAGAGAATTCGAGAACTCCAAGTTTGATGAATTCTGTTCAACTGAAGGGATTAAGCATGAGTACTCTTCTCCAATAACCCCTCAACAGAATGGCATAGTAGAAAGGAAGAACAGAACGATTCAAGAATCAGCTAGAGTCATGCTTCATGCCAAAAATATTCCTTATCACTTTTGGGCTGAAGCTATGAATACTGCCTGTTATGTACACAATAGAGTTACCCTCAGAAAAGGTACAACCTCTACTTTTTATGAACTATGGAAAAATAGAAAACCAACAGTCAAACATTTCCATATTTTTGGAAGTAAGTGTTATATTCTGGCTGATAGAGAACCTAGAAGGAAACTTGACCCTAAAAGTGATGAGGGAATCTTCCTTGGTTACTCCACAAACAGTAAAGCTTATAGGGTTTACAATTCAAAGTCTCAAGTTGTAATGGAGTCTGTGAATGTTGTTGTAAATGACTCTCCCTTGAAAGCTAATGAAGGGATAGATCAAGGTACACCTGTTATTGTGAATGCTGAACAAGATGTTGAAGCATCCGCACAACCCAATACTGCAGAACCTGATGAAGACACTCCTGAAGAGGAAGGTGAAGAAAAGGCAAGACCTCAAGCACAAAGCAAATGTCCCTCTGTTCGTGTCCAGAAAAATCATCCCTTGGATCTGGTTATAGGGAACCCTGAACAAGGGATAACTACAAGAAGAACAAATGATGTAGTTGCAAATTCTTGCTTTGTGTCCTTGTTTGAGCCAAAGAATGTCAAGGAAGCTTTGACTGATGAAGCTTGGATTGAGGCTATGCAAGAAGAGCTAAATCAATTTGAGAGAAGTGAAGTATGGGACTTGGTCCCAAGGCCTGAAGATGTAAATGTAATTGGAACAAAATGGGTGTATAAAAACAAGTCAGATGAGAATGGTACTGTCACCAGAAACAAAATGGGTGGCATAAGGATATACTCAGATTGAAGGGCTTGACTTTGATGAAACTTTTGCACCTGTGGCTAGACTAGAATCCATCAGATTACTTCTAGGAGTGGCCTGCATCCTCAAGTTCAAGTTATACCAAATGGATGTAAAGAGTGCATTTCTAAATGGATACCTACAGGAAGAGGTGTATGTTGAGCAACCCAAAGGATTTGTGAACCCAGAACATCCTAATTATGTCTACAAACTGAAGAAAGCCCTATATGGTCTCAAACAAGCACCTAGGGCCTGGTATGAAAGGTTGACTCAATTCTTGGAAGAGCAAGGTTACAGAAAGGGAGGATCAGACAAAACCCTGTTTGTAAAAGAAGAAAAAGGAAAATTTATAATAGCCCAAATCTATGTTGATGACATTGTGTTTGGTGGAATGTCGGCCACGATGGTCCAGCATTTTGTCAAGCAAATGCAGTCAGAGTTTGAGATGAGTCTTGTTGGAGAATTGACTTACTTTCTTGGCCTCCAGATTAAACAAATGGAAGACACCATGTTCATATCTCAAAGCAAGTATGCCAGAAACATTGTCAAAAAATTTGGAATGGACAATGCTACACACAAAAGAACACCAGCACCTACTCATTTGAAACTCACCAAAGATGAAAAGGGGATAAGTGTTGACCAAAGCCTCTATAGAAGCATGATTGGGAGCTTGTTGTATCTAACTGCAAGTAGACCTGACATAACCTATGTTGTTGGGGTGTGTGCTAGATATCAAGCAGACCCTAAAGTAAGCCACTTAACTCAAGTTAAGAGAATCCTGAAGTATGTGAACGGCACTAGTGAGTATGGGATAATGTATTCTCATTGTGAAAATTCTACTCTTTATGGATATTGCGATGCTGATTGGGCTGGGAGTGCAGATGATAGAAAAAGCACTTCTGGAGGGTATTTCTTTTTGGGCACCAATCTAATATCCTGGTTTAGTAAAAAACAGAATTGTGTGGCCCTATCTACAGCAGAGGCAGAGTACATAGCAGCTGGGAGTAGCTGCTCACAGTTGGTGTGGATGAAACAGATGCTGAAGGAATACGATGTCGAACAGAATGCTCTAACATTGTACTGTGACAACATGAGTGCCATCAACATCTCCAAGAATCCAGTTCAGCATAGTAAAACAAAACATATTGACATCCGTCATCATTATATAAGGGATTTGGTTGAAAATAAAATAGTGGTTTTGGAGCACGTTGGTACAAAGGAACAGGTTGCAGATATTTTCACCAAGGCTCTTGATGTTGTACAGTTTGAGAAGTTAAGGGGCAAGTTAGGAATTTGCCTCCATGAAGAAGCATAGCAATTACCGTTATTTGTGGAGTGGCGTGTGGCAGTTATTCTTATCTCTCCTCATCAAGTGCAACACGCTGATCAAGGTAATCATGGCCACAACCGTTATATCAGCACGCCACCATCAATTTTTGGTTATTTCAATTTCAAATCTTTACCAAATATTTTCTTCCCAAATATAACTCCTTATACCTACAACTTCCCATCTTCTTGTTCAAACATTCTCTCCATACCAAAATTATTCTGCTCGTGTGAATCCTACTTTCGCAATATTACCACAATGTCTCAACCATCCACTCAAACCTCTCCATCCAAATCCTCACCACAAAAATCACCATCGTCACACACAACCACCACCGTTCCCAACATCCCAGAAAACCCTTCTGGCTCTTTACCCCAACCCTCTAATGTCATCACCAACGCAACTCCACTCACCATGATTCACCCCTCATTCAGTTCTATTTTGAACCCCGCTCCATCAAACCCTTCAACTTCACCAAAACCCAAAACCTCTAAGAGAACAAAATCCACTACCACCAGAAAACCCAAAACCCAAAAATCTAAAACTCGATATTCATCGAACTTCAACATGCAGGAACTGTACCTTAGTGATCTTGGGAATGCGAATCCCAATGTTGCTCCTGATGTCACAACACCGAGCCCTGATGTGCAGATCGAAGCAAACAAAGGAGAATCTGCTGAAACCCTAAGTCTTAAAAAAAGGGGAAAATACTGCCATGAGTGAACAATGTGTTCCTGATACTCTTGTTGATGAAGAAACTCAGAACATCAAAATTGCTGAAGACGCCCTAAAATCCCTAGTGGACTCTGTTTCTGGTGTGAAGGTTGTGTCGGATGTTCCAACATCCTTGGCACAAGATCAACCACAAGATGATGTGATAGATAATATTGCTGCTGATGTGACTGGTAATCCTAATACACAACCGGGTGAGACTGTTGTTGATTCACCTGTGCAACAAGAAGAAGCTGTGACTGGTGATATGAACACTGACAATGCTATGTCAGAAAATTTGAATTATGTGACTGCTGATGAAGAGGAAGGTGCTAAGACAGGTGATGCAGCTGGGAATGATGTTCATGAAGAAGGAGGTGACACAGAGGAGCTGGAAGTGTCTGATTCCAGTGGTTCTTTTTAAATGATGTAATGAATTTGTTGCCCTGTTAGTTGTGTTCTGTTCTGTTGCTGTTACTGGGCATAGTTTTTTTTAATTCTGCTGGTTTGTACTAAGGCTATGTAGCCATAACTTCTCTGCACTGGTACTTTTTGTCAAATTTGTGGCAAAAAGGGGGAGTAAAAAAACTTGGTCTGTTTTGGTTTGTTAAATTATGATCCGCTCTGGTTGGTGTTATCTGCATATGCTCTGATTATGATATGTCTGTAGTAAAGCTAGTAGTGCAGCCTGATTGAAGTATGTAGCTGGTATAGTGTGTGATCTGATACGCAGGTGTTGAGGGTGAGATGTTGGACGCAAGGCTCCAACATCCCATGCATATGTGCAGGGGGAGTAGAATTGTGAAAATGCTGAAGCATTCTATCCCACATCCTATCAAGTTTATTTTTCTGACCATTTAAGGCGAAGTAGTTATTTTTGTTCCGCTGTTGCATGCCTCTCTGATATTCTTAAAAGATACAATTTATTCTTCTCTACTGTTTTCCATGAAGGAGTAGTATGGTAACATCTTGAAGTATAGCCTCTACAGATCTTTATGCTTGTGTGTTTATGTTGAGAAAAAGAAATGTAGTTGATGTATCTGTTTAAGTAAGTATCTGTATGGTCATAATTTGTTTTAGCCAAAAATTTGCCAAAGGGGGAGTTTGTTGAGTCTTTGGTATTGGCTGCATTTTTGGAAATAAACTTTGTGCAAGATGTGCGATCCGATGCCTCAGGCATTGCGTAGAGCATTGGTAATGCTCAGGAGTAGCGCTCATGGCAAATGCTATTTATGGAATGTTTTGTTTCTCTTTCATGAATCTTGCATGGCGCATTTTTATATGTTTTTATGTAAGGAAGGTTGTTAATGCTTCAGATCCTGTTCAAGAATATTTCTGAGGAGTATCTCTTTGAAGAATATATTTCTAAAGAATCTCATTTAATTAATGTGGAGTAAATGCTTGGGTCAAACAAACCAAGCCCATGCTTGTGCTATTTTCTGAAGTATTTAAACGAGCTGCAAAAACCTAATTCAGGTAGTTGTTCACGCCGTTATTGTGGTTGAGTCTAGAACTAGGTTTTGCGTGTGTTTATTATTGTGAGCCTTTCTTGTGTCACCTTGATGCAAGCTTAGGACGTGTTCTTGAGTTGTAAGTGTGTGATCCTTCTCCTAAGCTTTGAAGTACGGAGTTAGGACTTTTGGTGTGTTTAACACTCAAAGCCTTTAGGTACGAGTGTGTAGTTTTAGGAGTGTGTCTCTAAATCTTATTTGTTATTGGGTTATTGAAATCCTTGCTGGCTGTAAGGTTGTAAGGGAGTGAGATGGGATCTCATATCTAGGAGTTCCTAGGTAGAAGAGTCATTGGTAGTGTCTAGGTTATAAGTTGTAAACGGGGCGTTTACTGTAGACTTAGTAACTAGGACTATTATAGTGATATTCCTTCCTAGATTGGTATCCCCCAGACGTAGGTTCGCCGAACTGGGTTAACAAATAACTTGTCTTCTTTATTTGTTTTTATTTATACGTTTTGAACTACTACGCGTTAGACCGAACTCAGTGTTGGAGCATCGGGTAGAGCATCGTGCTCAGCGTGCCAGGAATTTCACTTATGTTTTAAAAGGTTCACGTTAGTCCTTTATGTTTTGAACGTTACCATTAATTGGTCCCTTCCATCAATTTTTTTTTAACGCTGTTATTTTTTGACACGTGGCTAACGAAAACGCCATTTGGACAACCCTTGGACTTTTTTAATAAAAAGTTAAATAAAATATTTGATGAAAATATTAATTAGTATTAAATTTATGTTAATTAATATTATTAATCTAAAGTTATATTAATCATAAAATTATTAATCCATTATACTTTGTAACAATCATATTTGTAAGGCTAAGTCTAAATTAGTAGTCTCAACATTTTATATTTTGTTCTTATTTGATTGTTGGGGTGGTTCGTCGGTACTTAAGTTTTAAAGAATTCGGAAAGAATTACGACGAACCAATTCGCAAAAGTACCACGAACCGATACGCGCGAACCAATTTGCGGTTCGTCACCTTTCACTACTAGAAAACTCGCTTTTAGCAACCGATTTAGAGACCGAAAAATTTTGGTCACTATAGAGACCAATTTAGAAACTGATATTTTGAACCTAAACTTAAAAAAAAATTGGTCGCTATATTGGTTGCTACATAATTATAGAGACCGAATTAGAGACCAATAATTAGCAACCAATATTCCAGTTGCTATAGAGACCGAATTAGAGACTGATATTTTAAGGTCAAATCCAAAAACATTTCGGTCGTTAAATCAGTCACTATAGAGACCGAATTGGAGACCGATAAATAGCGATAAAAATTTCGACGCAAATGTTAGTTTTTTTTTGTACAAATCACTAAAAAAAAATTAATCATTTATTATTACTATTTTTCTTTATTAAAATTTAGTTGAATTCTTTACGGTTTGTTGAATTATTTTATATACTTTGTTGTTATCATTAACTATTATTATTATTATTATCACCCGTGCCCGTTTGTGTGATCGATATTCTTTTTTTTTGTGATTGATACTCTCTACTGTGCAAATATAAATAACTATTTAATCTTCTTTTTGATTGGACTTAATTGATAACTATGTAACCTCTTTTTTTTTTTTGTTAGTTATTGAGAAGAAAAAATTATATTTTTGTTACTATAAAAAAACTGAAAATCTATTTTTATGTGGAAGTTGTGCTTAGTTGTTAAGAAAAAAAATATATAATTTACTAAAAAAAAACTGAAAATCTATTTTTATGTGGAAGTTATTTTTTAAGGGTAAAATAGGAATTACAAAAAAGCCATCCCAAAAAATTGTATCCCCTTTATATATTAGTATAGATTAACTATTATTATTATTATTATTATTATTATTATTATTATTATTATTATTATTATCAAAAATCAAAAACAGAGAATAACACTGAGCTTTCTAAACTCGCGCTCAAATTACTCTCACTCTCAAATCGATCTCCATCACTCTCAAACTTCTCTCGATCGTTCCCCAAAACTGTCAATCAATCGTTCCTCAAATCTCACTCACAAATTCGAAGTCGCAGTTCATTGTTCGTCATTTCAACGCACAAGAACGGTTTTTTATCTGTAATCTATAATACTCCCTCCGTTCCTTTTTATTTGTTGTTTTAGAAAAATAAATTTGTTTCAAATTGTTTGTTGTTTTGATAATTTGAGATTATATGTTGTCTATTATACCCTCCTACCTAATTTTTTTTTATTGACTGAATTTTATATAATTTTTTTATTGTATCTTTTTTTTTACCAAACTTCTTCATATAATCTTTTTATTGTATTTTTTTTTACTAAACTTCTTTATATAATCTTTTATTTGTGGTTTTAATTTTTTGGAAAGAGAAAGTGTGTGCAAAAAAATAGGTTTTTTTTTTTTTTGAGGATTAAAATTTGACTATAATATATGCAAAAAAAAGGGTATAATAGGAAAATAAAATACAAAAATACACTTTCTTAATTTGGCCTATTTTTTTTCAAACAACAAACAAAAAGGAACGGAGGGAGTAACAGTTAAAAATAATTCATATAATATAATTTTTTTAAAATAAAATAAAAATAACAACACAGCACAAGCGTTTATGTTTATCATCCTTGAATAAAAACAAATAAAGCAAATGTGATTCTTATCTTCCCGAAAACCATGTTAATCAAAAAAACAAATTCGTCCCCAAAATCATGTATATCAGTATACTGTTTCTTCTTGTTGATTTCATCCCCAAAATTCCAATTGATTTCGTCTCCAAAATTGCAATTGATTCTTCCCCAAATTGTTTCTACTTCTCATAATCGATTCTCCTCGAACATAAAACGCTTCCTTCCGTGCATCTAACTGTTGAATTAGGGTTCTTCACACTCTTCTTAATCGTCCTTTCGTTGCTACTCAATTTTCTGCAATTAGGGTTCTTCACACTTTCTGAATGCTTGAATGGTATGCTCCTTCCTATTACTTTTTGGTTTTTATTTAGAATTGCATATAATTGGCTTATGTTAAGGCATATAATTGGAAAAAGCATGATTAGTTTTTAAACATCGTAATTGAAATTGAAGAAGGGTGGAAGAAGAAGAATTGCTACAAGAGTGAAGAGGGCATTCGGATTTTATTTTGGGATTCAACATCTTAATGTCAACAGAATATCAAATCAAACTTCTTCATAATACTGGTTAGTATGGTTTATCATTATTCATTGCATTAATATACTATAATATTAATTTTATTTTATTAGTTTTTTTTTGGTCAGGCAATAAATTGTTCAATCTTTGTTCATGTTTAATTAGAGACAATTAATCGATGGGTGGATTAAGTTGTAACACTCTGCAGCATTGTTGAACTAGAACTAAAATTATGAATCATTAATTATGAATGTTTTAATTTTAAGTGTTTTATCTCATGATCTAATTTCAGGCTCTTTGGAGTACGGCAGACACATCATGGTTTAGGAGGGTGATCTTTTCAACAGGATGTGATTTTTGGAGTTGAGGATGAATCATTAAAATGGAGATGAGGATAAATCTTTACACCGTTACACCATCTAATAAGACTAGATGTTGCTTAGTTGGAGTAAAGAAAACAATTCTATTTAATAAGACTAGTTGTTGCTCTTACACTGTCTGTATGTATTGACCTTTACTATGACCATTACTATGTTACCAATTGTGTGATTCCTAATTTACTCTGTTTTTATTGTAATTTTTATTTATAAAATCTTTGATTAAACAAAGCTTTTGTAATTAGAATTTAATGTATTAAGGTGTTTTGTTATATATATATATATATATATATATATGGCTACAATTTTTTTTATTTAAAAAAATCGAAATTAGTAACCGAATTAGTGACTGATTTATTTAAAAATTAAACAAATTTGGTTGCTAAAATTGGTCACTAAATCATTCGTTAATAGAGACCGAAATAGAGACTGAATTCAACATACGACGTCACAAAATCAGTCGCTATAGCGTCGAAATATGTGTCGCAAAGTAAGTTTCTAAACTGGTTGCTAATTCAGTCGCTAAGTCAGTCGCTATTTCGGTCTCTAAATTCGGTTTCTCATTTGGTCTCTAGCAAATCGGTTGCTAATTTGGTCACAACAGATCAGCGACCAAGGTATTTGATACTGATTTTCATCGGTTGCCATTTCGGTCGCTAACGAATTTAGCGACCGATTTTCATCAAAATCGGTTGCTAATTCGGTGGCTAAACGCTGTTTTTCTAGTAGTGTTTGGAGAGAATTATGTGACTATGTGGTAGTGGTCATGTTTAAAAATAATCAATTCATAATATATTTGAATATGTTACAACAATAAACTGATATGAATAGCAGTTTATGTATAGAAATTTATGACTTATGGCATTTTCAATCTTATTGTTCAATTTCTTTTTCATTTTTTGTGGTTTCTAAAATCTATCAAATATTGTTCATGTATATCTAGGTTGCTACAGGGAAAATTACTTACTCTAACACGGGGTTAGAGAATGGGAGTGCTAACCTTTTTCAAGTCTCAATCTTCAGTTGAAAATGTTTTAAAATTATGGTTATGTGGCACTATTATTCATTTAACTACTCTTTGTTCTGTCTTTAAAGTGTGGAATTGTAGTGTTGAGTTGCCTAGAGAATGAAGCCAATGTAATAAGCCAAGTGTAAAGAGAGGAATGTCTCAATGGTTATGTGGCTCAATGGAAGATGGTTAAAACGTTATGGTTAAAATTATGAGTTTCTTCTTTTACAATTTAAGTATTGTTTTAATTGTCACTTTTCATGTAGTTAGCTCAAACAATCAGTGCTCATATCCTTGATTCCTAAAATCTATTAAATTGTTTTTATATATAGGTTTACTAGCACTGAAATGCTTCATCAGTTTTGTTGTCCATTTATGTTAATACTAATTAGCAACAACATGGACGCTAATGTTTAGCATCAAAGTTTTTACTTTTGGACGCAAATTTGACGCTAAAATGCTTTTGCGTCCAGTTTTTATGGATGCAAAAACACAATTTTCTTGTAGTGATTTATTTTTATAAACAAAGAAATTATATTAAGAGAGAGTATGCAAAGGGTATTTGAATCCTTAAAGAAAAAAGTTCAAGTCCGATTTATGTTTTGATAGTTGATTTGCATTTATATTTTCAAAACTATTTTAGTATATTAAATTAACAATGTGTTGGACAAAGTTAATACACTCTACAATTTTAAGGGCCAATTTGAATATTTACTATAAATTTAATCTTTAATAATTTGGATTAAGTTTGAGTCTCCCGAACCCAACTAGGTCATGACCCTACACATGCATTATGTTGAGGAAGTTTCCCTTAAATCAAAAAAGAAAAAACGGGATTATTCTATGGAGAGGGAGTTTTCCTTAAGTTAAATATATCCCCACCTATTACATCCCAAAAATTAGCCAACAAAATTGGCTTTTTTTATTATAATATCAACTTTCTTTCACAATTTCATGAAGCCACTGTATTCATTCTTTATTTTGGTTTGGAAAAGATATATCATGCATGCATGCATGTACCTGTAAATCACCAAGTTATAGTTAGCTAGTATATGTCCTTCTCAAAGCTTTAAATCCAAAACTTTTTCTCCGCTAATAGTGCATGTTCTTGTTATTTTGTACTTCTAAATAGTACTAATATTGTATGGTTGTGTCTATTATCATACAATTAGCTGGAAATTATTTGTAGCTTTTCCTCAATTCACGATGCTGACCTATATAATCCAAATGTTCTAGTCAATTGATGTGGGAGAGTTGATTGTGCTTATCGAGGAAGTTGCACATCATCAGAATAAGATGAGCTTGAATTCCAATTAGTTGTTATTTTTTTTACTATCTGTTAGCCCATATTTTGGTAAAGTCAAAATATGTTCTAAGTGCGTGATTAAAAGATAGTAAATGAAGATTCATTGTATTATCTGTTACTTCAAAAGTCATTAAAGATGTTTTTTAGAGCCAATGAATTTAATGGGAAATCATGCATGAACAAGTTATAAATGTTCTATCTTGAACATTATTCTTATTATTGTTTTCTTCAGGATCATTTCGAGTTGGTCGAAAGCTCAGTATGGTCGAAACGTTCGCTGTGTACACTACATGGAATTAAGCCAGCGGCGGCAGTTCAAGAAAGCATTTAGCGGCGGTTCAAACCGCCGCTAAAAGCTAAGTGCGGCGGTTGGCAAGCGTCGACAAATGCGGCGTCGCTAGGTCATTCAGCGGCGGTTCTAGTAAACCGTCGGAATAACCGCCGCTAGGTCATTAGCGTCGGCTCTGTTAACCGTCGCTATTTGCTTTTTTTAAAAAAAAATGCTTTTTAAAAAAAAAAATAATGCTGTTTTTTTGTTCCCACAAACTTTTTTTCTTTTTCTTTTTTGCAAATAATATTGACCAAAATATAGAAAAATAACAAGAATTTAAAATAAAATAACAACGATTCAAAATTTAAATGGAAATGCATACATTAATTCCAAATACAAATGAGCTCCAATGGCTTTACATAAGAGTAAATATTCAACATAACAATATATAAGTAATGGAATCATGTTTGTGCATGACTACTTAAGTATCAAATACTAAGTCTTCTAGTATGCTACTGTTTCCTAAACTCATGAAATCAAAAGAAAAATGGTTCAAACTTAATAACAAACATAAGCAAAATTGTAATAACTAAGTACCCATTCTTCTTTGATAAACACTAAAAATTAAAAATTTGCATCTCCATGACCAGCTTCATTGCTCATTACCAACTCCATGACGACTAGATTCGTGACAATATGATGACGAGCACCTCATTTGTTGGTGAAGTTGAATACCAGTAGTGGAAACCTCAACCTATAATTCCATAATAATGTTATGATGTCATATGATATATTGTGCTTTTAAAATCATTTGAATTTGATGATACAAAGCACACAAATTTAAGAGTTTCTTCTGGCTTAATATCAATATTTGAGAAGAAATATTCATCTTAATTATTATAACTTTCCAATAGAGATTTTTATGGAAGCTTACCTGCCAAAAGAGAATTTGTTGCATAGTTGTACTTGAAGGAACACCTTTAGGCCACATAGGAATGACAATATACACAAAATCTCTCTTTCTGTTTGTTTGCACCTGTGAATAAAACGAAAGGAATGAATATAACAATGATGAATGTTGCAACTTGTATAATATCTTTAAATACATCAATACTTGACAAGATAATTTAGTAAAAGTATTACTCTCTAATCTCTCTTTCATTTATACATTTTTCTTAGTCTATGTGAAATTGTCAAATAGGTCAGCTATCATAAGAACAAAAAGCAATGATTTCAATGCAAGGAGGGGGGAAAAAGCATGTGAAATGTCAAGCTACATTTAACGGTGTTTTCAATATGCTCATACCAACCTTGAGAAAGAGGCCTAGTTGCATCCTCCCACCATGCTTTAAATGATGGTCCTCTTCCAGCTGCATAAGGGTCTGTTTGGTTCGATCGAGGGGAGGGGAGGGGAGGGATTTTAATGAGGGGGAGGGGAGGGAGGGGGAGGGGAGATTTTTTAATTATTTATATGTTTGGTTCAAAAGAAGGGAGGGGAAGGGAAGGGAGAGATTTTAATTGCAAATGTGTTTGGTTCATGAGGGGAGGGGAGGGATGATAAAAGTAAATTACTTTTTTATCCTTATAATATTATTAGAGTTTTATAATTTTAAAATTATCCTCAATATAAATATAAAAACTCAATAGACTCAAAAATTTCACAAATCAAATTATATACTAGTAATAATTTTCTTATCTTGATGATCGATCTAACCTAATAAATAATATATAAAATTAAATTCTAAAATTTAAATTAAATTTTAAAAACAAAGTGTAACAAAGTTTAAACAAATCAAATTAAATTCTTAATAATATATACATGGAAATTAATGTAACAAAACAAAGTTTAAACAAAAGGAACAAAACATATAATGAAAGAGTATCAGTATTGACGTTAAAGATAAAAAAATTTGAAAAAAATCTTAATCTTAACGTAAGAAAAGATTGTATGAAAATTTTTTATAAAAAAAAGTTGTATGGATATATTTTTGTAATACAACGTAAACAAATTTTGAAAAGAAATTAACATATGGATAATAAGAATAAATGTGACAATAAAAATTAGCAAGTTAGCAACATAAAAAAATATAAGTAAGGATAGTTTTGGTATTTTAAAATAAATATGAGGATAAATATGTCATTATAATTATAATTGTAATAATGTAGTTTGCCTCCCCTCCCCTCCAAATCCCTCCAATTTGGGGGGAAGCAAAAAATGAGTATATGAGGGATTTTGCTCACCTCCTCTCCCTTCCCCTCCCCTCATTAAAACTGAACCAAACACAATTAATTAGAAATATTACCTCACCTCTCCTCCCCTCCCCTCCATTTACCTCGAACCAAACACACCCTAAGTGTGGCAGAAATTAGGGGTGAGCATCGGTCGGGTTCGGTCGGATTCGGGCCGAAAATCGTAAAACCGATAAAAACCGCGGCCTCTTAATTTGGACCCAATTCCGACCGTCTACATCTTCGGTTTGTTCGGGTTCGGGTCATACGGGTGACGGGTATAGCGGGTCGGTTTTAACGGGTTACATTGAAACTTTGTTGTCACATCTAAAATTTCATTGATAAAAAAAATATTATTCTTCAAATAGTTCAATATTTCGTACACACTGCAACAAATGATACAATAAAAATGATGAGATGCAATTATTTTGTTTCAAATTTGTTAATCCAACGACAATAATAGATAGTAGATGAGAAGTAAAAATTAATATAAATCTTGAATATTATCTTTCACATCTCCTTTATCAACCTATTACAAGCATAAACTTGTAAAATATAACATTTTTCTTCTCTATCAAAGATAGACAAAATTAACAAAGCGAAGAGTATAAGAGATTAAGAGGTGCTCAAAACTGAAAAAATAAATAAATTATATTTTAGTAATTGTTCGGTCGGTTTCGGTTATGAAGAGATAAATTTTAGAGACCCGCACCCGCCCGTATACAACCGTTCATGACCGATTTTTCACAATTGTTGACCCGAGACCCGACCCGCACCCGACCGAGTGCTTCCATATGTTGGCGGTTATGTCGGTTTCAAGTCGGGTTGCGGGTTCGTGCTCACCCCTAGCAGAAATCAAGAGTCGACTTATGAGACAAGAAAAGAACAGTATGAAGACTCATATAATAAAACAAAATAGATGAGTAAAGAAAAGAAAGGAAAAAAATGATAAGAAAATGAACCGAAGAGTGAGAAACACTATATGGATCACATAGTTTATGACTGATCTCTAACCTTATCAAATAGGTGACGCATGCACAAAGGAAATGAGGTCTTGGCAACTTTGTCAATGTCCTTGAAAGATATCTCATGTGGGTGAAGGCTGACCCATGTAATATTTAGCATCTTCACTAAAAACAGGAGCCTACAATCTAATCCTTCTTCCATTCCCACCTATGAATCAAAAACAACAAGACAAATGACACCTGTGACTGCTCATGTTTTAAGAAAAATATAATTTATGCACTACATATAAATTGTAGGTGAGTGGATCTTTTTTATTGTCCTTTTAAGAAAAATATAACTCATGCACTACATATATAAGAAAATCATAAAGTGCATTGATATTTATAAGATGATACAAATTTTTTTCCTCCAGAAAATATTAAATTACAGGGGATAAGATTTTGTCAAAAAACTTATGACTACAAAATGAATCATGGTGAAATCTTCAACATAATACTGCAAGATAGCACTCTATCATGTTCATGTCAACTACATCTTAGCGCTATATATATGATTGAGAAAATATAATTGCTGCTAAGCAACCATAATGGAAAGAAAACCTGCAGCCTGCAGGCAAGAACACACAATGAGAATTCAGCCTGTAGTAGTCTTTGAAACAATAGCCTTTGAATCAATATTTGTCATGAGACGGTGTATTGAGAAAATTTAACTCCGACGTTGAGGCATCAGGGCGTGCAATGAGTTTATAAAGAGACGCACCCTTCATCTTAAAATTCGGTTTGGGAGTTTTTTTTTTCAAACCCATGATTCTTAAAAACTGCTCGTCCATATTTAGTCATCCGGACAAAGAAAATCACAATATTGTCCGGATTTATTCATTCGGACATGAGAAAACTAACTAAGTGCATTCATTAGGACTTACCCCAGGAACCATTTCCCATTATTATGTTTCTCAAAAGAAAACCAACTAAGTGTATTAATTTGACTTACCCCGGAGTAGCCAATTCCTATAAAGTATAAACTCAAGAACCCCAGGAACTAAGGACATTTATCATCAAATACACATTATTATCAGAAAATATTAGATTAGATGTATCTAATAAATTGATAATCAAATTAAATTGAAAATAAAATTAGCATTTAATTAATAACTTACTAAGATCAAACCAGTTGAGCCCCATAGTGCAATCACACTAGCCACAACCAATGAACCCACTGCATATTTATCATCAACTTTGTCCCACTATATATGAAGCCAACAAAGTCATACAATAATTTTAAGTCAGTAACAAATTGAAAAAACAGAAAAACAAACTCCACTTTAATAACTAAAAAAATAACAAAAGAATTGGAGATTCTTACAGCATCTTGAAGAGTCTTAACAAACTCAGGCACCTCAGTTTCTGCTGGTGCATCTCCTGTTGCCATTACGATAACATCGCGACCAATCTTTCGATCTAGAAAAACATCAACCATCAATATTTACTTTCTTCCTATGTAAATTGAATAAATATTAGACAATTCATATTCTAAGCTCGATGAACCAAATTTAAAGGCAACTTGAAATAGGAACCGTCTAATATTCATCCAATAGTTTTGATTAACTGACTGCGTGAACGTGTAAAATTATGACCAACTTACAATGAGAATTGGTCTTCAATGCATGATTATGAGACAACAAAGGGACTGATGGAAGAGAGGAAAGGCTCACACATTGTGGAGCAGAAGCTAATGATTGAAATGAAGCCAATTTTCATTTTAGAGAATTTAGAACCTCTAATTAGCAGCACTCAGGGGTATAACCTATCAACAAAACCCCTAATGGTTCAGTACATTGAAGCAGAACATGCATATTTTCTATGGCAAATCTATCAACAAAACCTAACAAGTCAACTTCTTAATCAAGTAATTGACGATAAGTTTATAATTCCAGTAGTATAACCACCAGGATACATAATTGTCAAGTATTTGAAGATTTTCAAAATGGAAAAACAGAACCAGAATCCACAAACCTGCCAGAAAACAAATCAACTCAAGTCAAAACTTTGATGCCTGATATGAACAAAAGAGAGTGATTCTGCAAGAAACATTTATGTCAATTAAGACACTAACAATAAAAAGGAACATATTTGTCTTTCCGATTGATTGCTTCAATTGTGAGACAATGCATTGTTAGAACACACAATGAAGATAAGCAACAGACCAGCTTTGCAGTGAAGGATATGAAACCTTTTAAGTATCATTTAGGAGCATTCATTTGTGTGTGTTTGGTTCTTGTTTGGTTATATGTCTTATAGAATTCCCTCAAATACATCAAGTTGTGAAGAGTAATACAATTTTACCATATTTTACTTACAATACAACTAAGATAAAATCGTTATAGAGGATAAAGACGCAACACAATAAGCATCAATATTATCAAAGAAACAAATCAAAATTTTTCAAAAACCTAAAACCTAGTAAAATTATAGAAATTTGTCTCAGTCTCAGCAATTAATATCAAAACTTCATCACTTGAAATTGAAAACAAGGGGTTGAGCAGTGTTTCATCACATGAAATTGAAAACAAGGGTCGAGTAGAGAAGAGAGTAAACGTCAAGCAGAGAGAGGGAAAGGGGGAGAGAGAGAGAGAGAGAGAGTTGAAACCTGCAATGAGGAGAAGGAAAAGCTACATCGGCAACGAGGAGAAGCTACAGCGGCGATAACAGGAGCTACAACGGCGGAGAGGAGCTACAGATCGGGAGAGAGATAGAAAGTTTCGATTTGGAAATTGGAACAATGAAACCTATGGAAATTTATTTTGTTATACGGCGCCGAGGATTGCATCATAGTTGCTTGTTGTTAGCGGCGGCGGTTGAAGATCGCCACAATAACAGCCGGTAGAGACAAAGCGGCGACGGTTCCTTTCATAGTGCCTCAAAAGGTCCGTCACTATATTCCAATTTTCTTGTAGTGGTAGAGGAAAAAGTATGTACTTGGCAAATATTCAAGAAACATTGCTACTTCAACTTCGATGCATACAACGGCTAATTCAAAGGATATGAAGGAATTCAAATTCAAAATACGAAATTTTCTTCAAAAAATCTAGTGTAAATTAGTTTGTTCTGTATTATCGTTTGTTTCCAGAGTTTTGTATAGTGTATGCTTTTAAGAAACGGGAAATCTCTCCCTGAAATGGTTAGACCACCACCCAGAAATACAAGACATAATATGGAAAATCCAAATGGAAACAATAACAACAGTGGTTCGAATCCATCAACCACTTCGAATGTTTCAGAGGCTATAACCTCTCCTGTAATCAGTGAGGTTGTGACCAATGTGACAGGGGCAACAGTTTCTGCCCCAACATCTTCAGTAATAAATGCCACAATGGCAATACCATCATCCACAGTGGCGCCCTTGACCACCACGGAACCCATTTTGACTTTGGTTCATAACATGGAGAATAATTTCTCCCCAAACAGGTCAAATATTAATGGAGGTGGTGCAAGTTCGTCCACATTTCATTTACCCTTCGCCCAATTCATGGGTCAAGGTGCTAATAAGAATTACCAATATGGTATGCCTACTACCATGATGCAGGGTTTACAAACGGGTTCTTCGTTATTTTCAGAGGCAGCACCAGGCGTGTTTGTCCCTAATAACCAAGGGGTTTCTGGTTCTGCTACTCGAAACATGCCTGCATTAACTAATACTGCCTTGATGGCTATGAGGCAACAAATGGATGATAGTAATCATGATATGGTTAATATGTTAACATAACAGATTGGTACATTGTTTAATCCTTTAATTCAAAATACTAACCAAAGTTACCAAGTATTAGCCACACAAATGGGAAGAATTGCTGATTTCTTTAGGGCTCCTCCGGTCCATAATCAACCAGTTCCCCAAATTCAAAATGTGGTGCCTTTGCAAATTGCTCAAGCACCAAATAATGTTGTTTTGCCTGCGCAAGTTAATGTTGCGAATCCTATAAACCAAGTGCAACAACCTGTGCCAATGGTCGAACCACAAGTTCAGCCTCAGGCACAGCTACAAGCTTTGCCCCAGGTCGAACTAAATCCTGGAATTGTCTTAGTAAATAGGAACCAAAATGCTGATGATGTAGTTAGAAATGTCCAAAATAATAATTTCCACTACTACAAAATATTGAATAGACAGCGCACTTTAGGCAGCGTTTATTTTCAGAACCGCTATTAAAAGAAACACGGAATCTTTAAACAGCACTTATTGGGAAAAACGCTGTATAAAGTACTAGCTTTTGACAGCGCGTTTCAGTAAAAGCGCTTCCATAAGATTTACAAAAAAAAGTATAAATTTTATATTTCACTTTAGACAACGCTTTATAGGAAAGCGTTGTCTAAAGTAAATCATTAGATAGCGCTTCTGGAAGTGTTGTCTTTGGGCCTTTCGTTTAATTTTAACATTTGACAACGGTTGAGTTAAAAGCGCTTCTAAAATATAACAATAGGCAACGCTTAAATATAGAAAAAAGCGCTTTCATAGGTCTACTTTAGACAGCGCCCGAAAATCCAAAAAAGTGCTGTCTATGTGTTTATTAAAACTTTTAACGTTTTGCCTTCTTCTTTTTCTTCTTCAATCGTAACACAGCACACACATACTCTGTCTCACACACCTTCTTCCTCGATTTCAAATTGTAAATAATATAAAATATAAATAAAAATTTCGTCAAATCGTATGCCATATTATTTAAAATATATTAAATCACAACTTTTAAGTATAAAAATTTAGTAGAAGGAACAAAATTGTATAATTTTAAAATAGGGAGATCAGTTTAGTGAATGAGTAAAAATAAAAGACCATAACTATAATTATACATAAATCAAATTAAAGATTAAAAATATAGTTTTATGATGACTAGGTATTTTTTTCCTTGTACCCAAAATTCACAAAATATATCAACAAATTAAAAGAAACAACTTTTTGCTGAAACAAATTTATCCCTTCTCTAGTTCAAAATCAGAAATCGTTTCTTCTTCAGTCTTCTTGGCGCGCGATTCCGCAGACAGAAATCATCATCAAGTTCATCTTCTTCTTCAATAGCATTCGTTTGCTTTCAATCTTTTTCGCTTTCTGTCAGCTCAGGTACCCTAAAACCTTTCCCTCAATCTTTTTCGTTCAATTTTTCTCAATCGTTTTCCGCATACTGTGACTTGTAAACTAAGGGGTAATTGCAAATTGAACATTTTTTCACCTCTTCAACTTGGCTTTTGATTAATGGGTTTTCTTTAAAGAACACCCGTTTCTATATTCTGGGTTGTTTATGAATGGGTTCCATAAGAGGGATGAAGAAGAGGGAGAAGGGTGGCAAGAATATCATTAAAAACTTTGAATTCATATATTCACATGTGAAAACCTTTTTTTGTTCTTATAACTGTTAAACATGTTTTATTGGAATTTTATTTCATACTTGCCAAATATCTCGGCATAATTGCCTCTTTTATGAAGGTTAAATCTTGACCATATAATCACAAGATTGAAGTTATTTAATTATCAAATGGTTATTTAAAAAAGTCAAACGAAGATATTTTGATATTTATCATTCATGGTTTGATCTAATAATAAAGATTTACTTCACTGTCACATGAAAAAGGAACTCTTACTTGAAGTTGATATGTCTCATATGTGTGTGTGTGTGTGGGAGAGAGAGAGAGAGAGAGAGAGAGAGAGAGATCAGCGTTGTGTATTTTCCATAAGTATGGCTACTGACTACGTGAAGTTATGTGAATGTTATATAGCTAGGAGCAACAGAAAATTTATGTGGCTACTCAATATTATTTTGCAATCATATTAGACTTGATATGAGTTTCAACTCCATCTATCATATGTCTTCATTCATAGACCTTTTTGTTAATCAGAAGACTACCTATTTACCCCTAATATCTGTCAATACTCAATACTTTATTTTCTCCATTACCATTTATAGTACATATATGATCTAGACAAAATCCATTTTTACCAGCTGCAACTGATGGCCTAGCCGAAGTACATATTTTATTCTTTTAAGTTGAGCTTGTATTGCATTCTTGGGTTTATTTCAATATATTTGTCATTGCAGCCAAGTTTGTATGAAGGGCTGTTGCATATTGGTTATTGAATTTAGTTTAATAGGTTGTTAATCATATCTTGATTTGTTGAGCTATTGAATATTTAACTTAAGAATGTCCTCTAAATAGATCTGTTAAAAGGGGATGAACTTTTTGGTTGGCTTGCCTCTCCTTTTCTAAAGGATGAATATAATAATGCAATATCTTTTGTTTGTGTTGAATGCTCTAACCAAATTGACGGCTGTTCTCTCATATGTTAGTACCATTCACGGAATTCACAAGAGGGATTGCCACTACTATCTCTTTGCCTCCCTTTTATTAAGTCATACTCATATGTCTGTAACATACTAAGTTTATATTTATTTTTTGTTCCGTTTGTATTAATTCATTTAAAATTGCAGGGACATCCTTGTAGCAAGTGTTCACAGACCACGTATTGGTTGGGGTAAGTTATAGTCTACTTGTGCTTATTAGCATTTATTTTATTGTTGGATAAAATTATTTCCTATATAGGGTTGTAACTTGCAATGATATGACACTAGATATTTAGAAGCATTTTTGTTGACACATTTCTATTTAATATTCTCATCAGACCAAGAAGATTCATTAAATGATGAAATCTCTACACACTAAGTTGTAATATTATGCATTTTTTATTTCTATGTAATTATTGGCACTTGATTGTCTAGACACCCAATGAAATGATACCCATGCCTTTAACTTAGATGAAGAGATGTAAAATTTGTGGGAATAGGATTTGGAATTGGATTGAGTGATGTCCAGCTACTGTAAAGCATGGATATTAGATCAAAATGATATGGATGCCCTTGAACAACCATAGAACATGGATACCTTTTTTTCATCTCATTTGGTAACTCGAAGTATTTTAAAAAAACTAAATAAATGAAAACCTCCCTACTTTTCATTTTGAATTTCTTATTTAATATATGCGGGGAAAAAAATAAGTTCCATAACCTTTTTCCCGTGCTTACATGCTTTGATCCATAAATACTTTTGGTATTCTTACAGATTTTCCATTTTATTGGATTTGGCCTATTTTGCTTGGAGGCTCTTCTAAGCTTGTGGGGAAGACAGGTAAGGGTCACTAGCTTTGATTTACTTTGTCAAATTCTATATTGCTTCTCCGCAACAAGATGAGTAATTATAGTTAAAAGAATATGTGTTATTATGTGCCTCTTTTATTGTTGTTGTTTTGATATGATGAATTATAGTGAGCTCCTATATAATTACAGACAATAGGTAGATGCTTTATTAAACTCAAACTGAACCACATTGTATTAGAAAAAATGGATAAAAAATGGATGTCTGCAAATCGGTTATCAAATGAGTATGAAAAAGGAGTAGAGGAATTTGTAAAGTTTGTTGTGAAACACGCCAAAGACCCTAGTCGAATCATCTGCCCTTGCTTAGGTTGTTGCTATGAAATCTCTGTTTTTTTTTTCCTTTCTAGCTAAGTCTTGAAGTTTGCTTTATTTTTTTCTCAATGATAATTCAAATATGATGCATGATAACATTAGGTAAATTCCCCATCCCTACTGATTATGTGATGCTATGATTGTGGTAAAATATGTTTAATAAGTATATATGTTTGATCATGGTGTATGAAATGGGTACCATTGTGTTTGAAAATAGAACCATTTAGAACTGATTTATTCATGAAAATGTAAACTGCAGTAGGGTAAATCGATTTACCTTATCCCTGTGTTGAAAAAATGAAATTGAATACAGGTAACTCGATTTACCTTTCCTGGTAATTTCATTGTTCAGTGTTAGTGCAATTTGGTATTTGTGTTGATGTTACTGTATCACTTCAATCACTATTTAATTATTGATTATTTTTTCTTTCATGCATGTTGTGGTCAAGGATTTCTCAGAGCACATCACCATCAATTACGATCATGTAAATATTCAAATATATCTCTCTCATTCTCTAAGTATTATTGTTCATTATATCCTGATTTGTCATTTAAATTTGTATGCCTTCTTTGCTAGTTTTTGTTCCCTTTATTTGTGTTAGGTTATGCTCAATCCCCTAGGTACTAGAGTTTACTTTTTTTTTGCATTAGGTACCTTGATGCTCTAACATGATGCCTAGCTTTGGTCTTAGATTATTTATAAGCATTTACTTTGTCATAGTTTCTGTAGCCTGTTTTAGTTTATTTTTCTCATTTGTTTTCTTTTTTGATATGAAGGACTTTATCTTGAGAGCTTCATTATTACATACAAATGAGGAAAGAAGATATTATTGAAGTAATTAGAGACTTTTATGACATATGTTGAATGTCAATTAAAGTTTTGTTTTCTTATATGCTGGGGTACATGTGAATGAAGAGTTGTTAGAAGATGTCAGTATATCAAGTTCTTAGATTATATATGTATATAGCATACACACACTCTCTTTAGAAGAAGACAGTATATCAAGTTCTTAGATTACTGCAAATTTTATCTTATATATGTGTAGTTTTGATCTTTGTATGATAGATTATCAATTTTAATATATTACTTTCATTAAAATTTCATGCTCTTTATAATAATAATAATAATAATAATAATAATACATATAAATATTTTTCAACTGTGATATCAAATTCTAATATGTAGAAAGTGTTATCTAAACATAACTTAGGACAACGTTTAGAAGTCGAAAGCGCTATCTAAAACTTAACATAAGACAGCGCTTAAAAGTAGAAAGCGCTATTTAATCATAATATAAGACAACCCTTAGAAGTAGAAAGCACTATCTAAACATAACCTAAGGCAGCGCTTATATGTAGAAAGCGCTGTCTAAACATATCATGCGACAACACTTATAAGTAAAAGCGCTGTCTAAACCTAACATAAGATAGCGCTTATAAATAAAAAGCGACGTCTAAATGTAACATAAGACAACACTTATGTGTAGAAGCGCTGTCTAAACATAACATAAGATAGCGCTTATATAAATAAGCGCTATCTAATGATGACATTAGACAGCGCTTATATAAAAAAGCGTTGTCTAAAGATGATATTAGACATCGCTTTTACTTAATTATCAAGCGCTGCCTATACTTTTAACAGCGCCAGAATAGACAGCGCTTATAAGCGCTGTCTAAGGCCAAAAAAAGCGCTGTCTAAAGCCTTTTTTGGCATAGTGTTCGCTGGACAAAATAACATAGCAAATTTGGTCGAGGCAATATTGGCACAAAATGGATTGAATATAGGCATGCACAGGCCTAACTTTGTCTCTGCCTTATCAGAATATGTGCTTCAGACAGAACTGCCAAGGGGTTGGAAGATCCCAAAGTTCACTAAATTTGCTGGTGACACTAGTGAATCTACTGTCGAACATATAGCAAGATATTTAACTGAAGCAGGAGATTTAGCCAATAATGAGAATTTAAGAATGAAATATTTTCCAAATTCTCTAACAAAAAATGCCTTTACATGGTTCACCACTCTCCCTCCACATTCAATTTTCAATTGGAATCAATTGGAGAGAGTTTTTCATGAGCAATTCTATATGGGACAATCTAAGATAAGTCTCAAGGAATTGGCAAGTGTCAGGCGCAAAACTCCTGAGTCCATAGATGATTATTTGAATAGGTTTTGATTGCTTAAGGCTAGATGCTTTACTCAGGTGCCTGAACATGAATTGGTCAAAATGGCTGCTGGTGGCCTAGATTATTCGATGAGAAAGAAATTAGATACACAATACTTAAGAGACATGGCCCAATTGGTTGATAGAGTTCGACAAGTTGAACGTTTAAAGGCAGAAAAGGCTAGAAATTCTAAGTATCATAAAAAAGAAAAGGTTGCTTATGTCGAAACAAATGACAGTGACCAAGAATACGATATCTCTTATGAAGATATCGAACAAAGGGAGGTAGACCTAGCAGAATTAAAACCTGGTCCCCCTTACACCTGTAAGCTTTTAAAACCTTCGAATGGGAAAAATCCTATGGAACCAAAGAATGACAAATATGTGTCTAAGACTTACACTTTTGACATAACAAAATGTGATGAAATTTTTGACTTGTTGGTTACTGATGGCCAAATTGTGGTTCCTAAAGGTGTCAAAGTACCCCCATTAGATATTCGAAAGAAAAGAGGTTATTGTAAATATCATAATTTTCTTGGACATAGAACCTCACAATGTGTACTTTTCAAGGACCTAGTCCAAAAGGCTTTGAACGAGGGTAGACTCTACAAAATGCTGACACGCTCTATGCTGAACCACTAGAAATAATGATGGTCGAAGCCATGGAAGTGACAGATGTACGCAGGCAGAGGAAATCCCTGAGAAGGAATACTTCGAAAAGATGAAGGTAGTATATCCTCGTGCTGAAGAGGATTTGATTGATTTTCTTAACAGGTGCAAATTAGAAAACAAAGGAGTCATGCTTTGTGCTCGTTGCAGTGCTGTTTGTGACAAGGAGGCTACTGAGGGCCTTAGAAAATTCCAGCCTGTGACAATTAAGCAGGGGGCAAGGCTAAATCAACACCAAGATAAGGGAAAAGGCATACTGACTCGACCAAATGATGCTGTTAAATCTGGTCGAAAGTCAACTTTTCTGCCTCCTGGCTCGAGCCCTAGGGAGCGCTGGATGCACCAAGGAATCATTAGATTCAACAAAGGTACAATGGAAGTTGGTGGCTCTAGTGGCACCAAACCAAACTATTCAGAGGATGCTAACAAATATTCCTATAGGAACAACTATAAAGGAAAATATCCAATGACTAGAACACAATGGCGTAGGTTTCAGCGCCAGAAAAAGTTGGCTGCAAACACATACTTAAACAAGCCAATATAAAGAAGTGGCTAGGAGGCCAGCTAAAGAAAGGATCCTTCCACCAATAGATGAAAATAAGATGGAAGATGAAGATCTATTGGATTCTGAACCAGATTTTGATTTTATATGCGTAGTTTCCATATTGCCATCAGAATATGATGTCCAATCAGAGGTAACTGAGCTCGAAACTGATTTCGACCAGTTAGAATTGGCTGAACCAAAGCCAATGTGCTATTATGTTATGAACAATGGCTGTATCGAAGAACAACAAGCTGCATTCGAAAAGCCAGACTTAGGAATAAAAAGCCATCTCAAACCTCTCTTCATTAGAGCAAAAGTTAATGGAGTTGGTGTCAACAAGGTGCTAATAGATGGAGGCTCTGCTGTAAACTTGATGCCTCAGTCTATGTTGCCCAAGATTGGCAAATATGATTGTGATTTGTCAGCTCATAATATTGTTTTGTCAAACTATGAAGGCAAGACAGGATACTCTATGGGGGCAATCCAAGTGGATGTGGCTGTGGGAAGCATAGTTCGACCAACTTTGTTCTTGGTTGTTCAGTCCAAGGCCAACTTCAATCTGCTGTTGGGAAGGGAGTGGATTCATGGAGTGGGTGATGTCCCATCTACCCTTCACCAGAGGCTGATACTATGGAGAGAAGATGGTTGCGTCGAAAATATTGAAGCTGACCAGAGTTTCTATATGTCAGAGGTGGATACTATTTCTAAATAAACCTTTGACAAAAACTTGGCAAACATTTCGCCATGCTATGACAGGGAAAGCGCTTTCGAGCCTTCTGATAATGTAATTCACTCTGTCAAACTCCACCCAACCCAAGGTTTCATATGGGAGAGATAGGAAATAGATGTTGCTTCCTCAGAAGATGGAGTAATACCACCAACTGAGTGGAATATCTACGAGGACTACTATGACTGAGTCCAATGCATGGGCCAGGATTACGGCTTATATGGCCGAAACCAAACTAAATACGGCTTTGGAAGCTGATGTTCAACAAAATATGGATGTAGAAGCCAAAGTCGAAAAGGATGGCAATCTTGTGCCACCAATTCAAAGGTTTGATTGCATTTATGATGACGAGCCCTTGGGGTTCGAAAGAGATCCATTGAATGAAACTCCAAAAATGCAAGCACAAGACCCTTTGGAAGAAATAGACATTGGAAATGGCTCGTTGAAAAGGCCAACTTATATTAGTGCTAACATCACTCCTACTCTAAAGGAGAACTTGGTGCTACTTCTTAAAGAATTTAGTGATTGTTTTGTCTGGGACTATAATGAAATGTCTGGACTGAATAGAGAAATGGTCGAACTAAGACTACCAATCAATGCAGGAAAGAAGCCAGTGAAACAATTGCCAAGGAGGTTCGCACCAGAAATTATGTCCAAGATCAAGGAAGAAATCGAAAGGCTGCTGAGGAGTAAATTCATCAGAACTGCCAGGTATGTTGAATGGTTAGCAAATATAGTTCCTGTTATTAAAAAAAATGGTACACTTAGAGTATGCATAGATTTTAGGGACTTAAATAATGCTACACCTAAAGATGAGTATGCCATGCCTGTGGCAGAAATGTTAATAGATTCAGCAGCAGGTTTTGAATTTTTAAGCATGTTAGATGGTTATTCTGGATATAACCAAATATTCATTGCTGAAGAGGATGTATCTAAAACAAAATTTCGATGCCCTGGTGCCTTAGGCACATATGAATGGGTTGTTATGCCTTTTGGGTTGAAAAATGCTGGGGCCACTTACCAAAGGGCCATGAATTCTATGTTTCATGATTTTATAGATACATTCATGCAAGTTTATATTGATGCCATCATTATAAAATCCTCTTCTGAAGATAGCCATTTACTATATATTAGGCAATCTTTCGAAAGAATGAGGAAACATGGATTAAAAATGAATCCATTAAAGTGTGCTTTTTGTGTACATGCAGGAGATTTCCTTGGTTTTGTGGTACATAAAAAAGGCATTGAAATAAACCAAAACAAGACAAAGGCTATCTTAGAGACAAAGCCTCCTTCGACCAAGAAACAACTTCAGTCTCTGTTAGGAAAAATCAACTTCTTGAGAAGATTTATTTCGAATATAAGTGGAAAAGCTCAAACTTTCTCACCACTACTTCGACTCAAGAAGGATGATCCATTCAAATGGAATGAAGAGCACCAAAAGGCTTTTGACGACATAAAGAGTTACTTGATAAAGCCTCCAGTTCTGATGCCTCCTAGCAGAAATAAAGCTATGAAGTTGTATATTGCTGCGTCTGATAAGACCATAGGGAGCATGTTGGCTCAAGAAGATGATAATGGCATAGAAAATGCAGTTTATTACCTTAGTAGAGTTTTAAATGATGCATAAACTAGATATACTGCCATAGAAAAACTTTGTCTTTGTTTGTATTTCTCTTGTACTAAACTTAAGCATTATATAAAGCCTGTTGATGTTTATGTCTATTCCCACTTTGATGTTATTAAGCATATGTTAACTAAACCTATGTTGCATAGTAGAAATGGAAAATGGGCATTAGCATTAACTGAATATTCACTTACTTATAAACCATTAAGGGCTGTTAAAGGTCAAATTGTGGCTGATTTTATAGTTGATCATTCTTTGGTCGAAATGCCACGAGATTATGTAGATATTCAACCTTGGATTCTCTATATTGATGGATCTAAACATAAACATGGAACTGGAATTGGGATCTTAATAATTTCTCCTACTAGAGTTCCAACTAAATTCAAGTATAAAATAAATGGACTTTGCCCTAATAATGAAGCTGAATATGAAGCCTTAATTACAGGTTTAGAAATATTAAAAGATTTGGGGGCAAAGAACATTAAAATAAGAAGTGATTCTGAACTAGTATTGAAACAACTGACACAAGAATATAAATGTGTTAAAGAACATTTGACAAAATACTTTGTTATAGCCAGTTCCTTACTAGATTGTTTCGATCATGTGGACATTGAGCATGTACCTCGATTAGAAAATCAAGAAGCAAATGACTTAGCCCAAATTGCTTCAGGTTATAAGATGTCAAAAGAAAAGTTGACACAATTGATCGAAATCAAAGAAAAAATGGTTTTACAAGAGCCAATTTCTGAACAATTGTCAATGCCAAAACTTGTGGGGGCAGATAGTACACCACAAGATGAGTTGGAAAATTTCCATGATAATTTTGAAATTTTTGCCATTGACAATCTTTCAGATGATGATTGGAGAAAGCTTATAGTAGAATATCTTAGGAATCCAACAGGGAATGTGGATCGAAAGATAAAATATAGGACTTTAAGTTATGTAATTTTTGAAAATGATCTTTTCAAAAAGACTTTTGAAGGGATTTTGTTAAAATGCCTTAATGAATCAGAAGCTTACATAGCAATTTCTGATGTTCATAGTGGTACTTGTGGTTCTCATCAGGCAGGACATAAAATGAAATGGTTGTTATTTCGACAGGGCTTATATTGGCCTTCTATGTTAAAAGATTGCATAGAATATGCCAAGGGCTGCCAAGAATGCTAAAGACATTCAGGAATACAGCATGTACCTGCTAGTGAACTACACTCCATAATAAAGCCATGGCCTTTTAGGGGTTGGGCTTTAGATTTGATTGGTGAAATTAAACCTGCTTCATCAAAAAATCAGCGTTACATTTTAGTTGGAATAGATTATTTCACAAAATGGATCGAAGCGATTCCATTACCAAATGTTGATCAAGAAGCAGTGATTAATTTTATCCAAAATCACATAATATATAGGTTTGGAATTCCTAAAACAATTACTACAGATCAAGGTTCAGTTTTTACTAGACGAAAGATGCAGGAATTTGCCCAAGAAATTGGCTTTAGGTTACTAACTTCAACACCATATTATGCACAAGCAAATGGTCAAGTTGAAGCAGCCAATAAAATTATTATTAATTTGATAAAGAAACACATAGCCCAAAAACCAAGAAATTGGCATAAAACGTTAGATCAAGTTTTATGGGCTTGTAGAAATTCTCCCAAAGAATCAACTAATACTACTCCATTTCGACTAACTTATGGTGATTGTAACGACCCGTTTTTCAAAGGCCTGAAAAGGCAGTATATATTTTTTTTTTCTTTTTCAACTAACACTCAGAGTGCGCATAGAATATTTTTCAATGAGCCGGCATTCAAATATGCAAAAGAACTCATTACCATAAGGTGCTTCGACAAGCAAAGTGTATTCCTGAATAATTACAGTCCAAGTCTAAGTATTCAAATACTTACAACAACACAATTTAGAAAACCCTATGCTAACCAAAAAGCACGGTGCACAAAACACACCGGCGCATAGTCTAACTATACTAAGCTTCACCACGTGCTCACTATGGCCTAGAACTGTCACCGTCGTCACCACGACCTAACCCATCATCTGGGTGGGATGAGCCCGCAAATGAAAGAAAGGGTCACCACAAAATAAAAGGTATATATATATAACCGGTGCGAGAGAGTATACAATTACCAAACATACAAATACCAACCGAGAAAGCTCTTTAAACACATAGTCATTCCCACCAACGGGTTCATATATATAATGCACACATAGCCTACCAATGCAGACTCTACATGATCGTGACACCAATCACTGGCTGTCACATGCATGAATTCCGGAATTTAACCTCTCCGCAGAGAGTCGTAGGTCCAACCCACTAAAGCCCCGAGGGCAGGTGATGCCACACAGACGCTATCACCGGGTGAAAATAGCCACACAGATGCTACCAGCCACACAGATGTTGTCAGCCACACAGATGATGTCACCCCCTCTAAAGAAAAGCCACAAGGATCAGGTGATGCCACACAGACGCTATCACCGGGTGAAAATAGCCACACAGATGCTACCAGCCACACAGATGCTGTCAGCCACACAGATGCTGTCACCCCCTCGAAGTGTAGCCACACAGATGCTAACACCAGGCGAACATAGCCACACAGATGCTATCGCCAACTAAGAAACGCATACACATAGGGCAGTCACACAGACACAGCCCCGGCGGAGTCACACAGACACATCCGCCCGTGCAGTCCCAACTGACATACACGTTCCATCCATGCTCATGCAACAATTACATATCACACAGATATATGTAAATCAAACACAACGACATACATACATTTCCAACCATATGTATTCCAACAACCTGTTCATACATACATTCTCATAATCATATGTAAACAGCGTAAGTATTTTAAACACTTTCTCATCACGAGAATACATAACACATACATGCCAAGCACACCAACACACATCACCAAAAATAACCAAACATGTTGTATCTCAGTGAAAAGACAGAAATAAAGTGATGCCCTTACCTCGGCAAGCTTCCGTTAACTTTTCTCGCGAAATTCTACAATTCACGCTACCTAAAATATAAGCAGCGTACAATCAATAAAATACTCCCAACGTATCCTATCGAAACGAAACTTGTTCTCAAAGCTCTAGAGGGGTCTAAGGTACTTTCTAACACCCTCGGATAGTGATTTCGAGTCCTCCCCATAGTGATTAAAAATTCACGAAGTTAATTGCACTATTTCTCGCTACGCGAAAATATTTTCGTTTCAAAACAAACTAAGAAACACTTTGATTCCTAACTCCAAGGCAATCAATTTCCACATACTAAAACCATTTGAAAGCAACCCATGAACTCTTCAAAAATTTTCACAAAAATAAAAGTTTACTTGCGCCACAAGTTACAAGTTTTTCCTTTCAAATAAAATGGCCATAACTCGCTCATTATTTATCCAATCGAGACGAGCCATACGCCGAAATCTTCGTCTCGAAAAGACGGATCAAATAGTTAAGTTTTCAGGTCACAAAAACAATTTTAAAAGGACAAAAATACCCCTGTCCATTTCGGCCAGAATCCAAAAACAAAGGTAGTTCAAACATTTTTCATTGCACAACCATGGCATTGATCACTTAGTTCCCAAAATCATTTATTTGAACAACAAATACTTTTCAAAACACAAACTAAAATTCATAAAAGTTTTCTCTTGAACTCTCAAGAACAAATTTCTTGTTTTTCAAAACAAAACTATTTTTCACACATCCATTTCTCTAAAAGTCTTGAAACAATTCATTAAACACAAAAGCTAAAACAATTTTCCAAGTTCTTGATCAATTAGAATTTTCTCCAAGACCCTAATCCAATTTCTTCATGAGATTCTCATCAAACTCATGGAATACAACCCATCTAGTTCTAAACAAACTAGTTAAACACTCATGAGCAACTCTCATGGAACAAAAATCATTTATGAACATTTTCTAACAAAAATTTCTCAAGAACATAAACTAAAAAAGTCCAACAAACTCCATGAGTTTAACCAACTAAGAGGAAAGGAGAAGTCTAGTTACCTTAGAGAAGATACTACTTGCAATTCCTATGGTTCCAACAAGCTTGAAATGGATCAATTTGGTGAAGAAATGAGAATTTTTTTTCTCAAAGGTTGGAAGAAGAAGAAGCTCACGGCCAACAACAAGAGAAGGGAGTGAGTTTGTGATTTTTGCCAAGTCTCCTTATGACCAAAAAGTCATAGTCTTGTTGCATGTGGACCATTAGATCAAATAGTGTAAAGTTTCTAAGACTTAATCCTAGCCCTTGGATCAATCCGAGTCTATCTACTTTAGATATTTCCCATAACCTCATACAACGAAACGCACGCTCAGTTCTCGCGCATCGCGACGAACGAAACTCGCAAAAACAGAAACCCTACAGAAAGAACGTCTATCGTTTTTCCATTCCAAAACTTATCGCCGAATCTTTTTCCGCGACTGTAATTTTCTTCCATACCTTAGAAAATTAATCTCAGGACATATCCTAACTCACGCAGATATATGAAACTTCCATCCGAAACCTCACTTAAAACAGACGCAGTAAGATTTTCCATCAGCGGGTAAAATCCTACTCGTTTTTCCAAAAACAAGAATAATCCAAAACTCGTATTTCTGGCTTCACAGAAATCTCCTCATACTTAAAAGTGGATCACGACACGAGAGTCTGTGCCTTTCCAGCGCACGAGCACCAAACAGGCTCCGTTTCAGCAAAAATCTCATTAACGTGACGATACTCACAAAACCGCCTCACCAAAAACCCTAAAACTCGTAGCCGACACTAGAGTTCCTTAGAAAAACTGTACAGTGGAATCTTGGGTCTTACATTACTACCCTCCAAAAAGAAGTTTCGTCCTCGAAACTAAAGGTAAGAGTAACAACTCAACTAATTATTACCATCACCAACACAACAAAATCCCTCAGGATTAGGTGTAGCCACAAAGATGCTAACACCGGGTGAAGTCACACAGATACTCTCACCAACACACTGGCACAACCGTGCACCAACCACAACTCTCAACGAGTTCACCACTCAAAAATTAACCTCCCAACAGAGGTTCACAACCTCTAGTTCCCAAAGATCCTCGTGCCCACAAACAAAAATTTCCAAAGTCACCTCTTTCGCCTCCGCGACATAGCCAATTTCCCTAGGTTCACGCGAAGCAGTTACTGGCTACCCTCCAAAAAGAAACACTGAAGTTCTCTGTGCATCACCAAAGCTAGCAAAACAAGTCAATTCCAATCAACACGATTCTCGTCTACCATCAACAATAAATTAAGGACGGCCAGTCCCTCAATTTGTCAATAGACAGTCGACAATCTTGATGGTGGTTTAGACCATCTTTACCCAACTTAAGTGATACTTCATTCCGCTTATGCTCAAGGTCCTCCGAGTCACAAGGGTTCCACAAATCTTTCGAGGTTTTTCTTAAAGTTTCCCTCGATCTCTTACGAATACAAGGTCGAAGTCGTAAGACACAACACTCAAAACACATCGTTCAAGCTCTCATGATTCCACTCATGAAACATCCGTTGAACATCATTCAACAGTAACATAATGCTACCACGGCAATTACCACGAAAACAATTTCATTCCAAACAAGTTGTCTTCTCTATAGAAGATTTTCCCACTTTACCAATATCCATCAGTCCGTGACTCAATGAATATGCCGAACCGTCTGCTCACATATAAATCTCTTTCCAATCACGACTTAAATAATACCACCCCAACTCCCGGTTGGTGATTACACTCCTCACAGTCTTGGCACCTGCCAAACTAAACCATCTACTTCTCTTGGACTCCCTTATCCAAATCTCCAATTCCCCAGAATCGGTTTCTTATGCGTTCATACTACTTCCAAACGACACTTAGATAAATCTCGTGTGCCTTAAACAAAACGCTTATCCTCGTCGACTACCATCGTCGGCGCACATCCTCTTCACATCGTATTTCCATTCTAATTCTGAACTCTCCTGAGTTCCTTTTTCTCTTACAATTAAATCCTCTCTTACTCAAAAGAGCTTGTCACCCTGACCATTCTTAATTATTCCCAACATAATCCTTTCTGTCGAGATACCTTCTTCCAAAATAAATCTTAAGGTACTCATCACATCACTATTGTTCCACTGTCCATGTAGACCATATCCGCATTCCTTTACTTACTCAATACAGATTTCCATTATGCTACGTCTCTCTTCATTGTAACCACTACAATGAATCGAAGCTCTACTAGCTTCCACCAAACTTTGCCACTAGACATTTGCTTACCCTTTATTATTACCGCATACAACACATACACCGCCATGACATCCATTCAGGTGGTGCTTTCGAATCCTTAATATACACGCACAATCATAATTTTCCAAATTATGTGGGAGGGAATTTCCATTCGCCAATCCTCCATTGACATAAGCCACATTCTCATGTGCTTCTCTCTTACTCATTCTCAACACGGCTTTCCAATGGCTAACATCCTCTGCGACTAATCTCATCGATCTACTAATTTGCAATTTTTCAGTTCAACAACAACCTAAAGTTGGTTCCCAAACCACCATGACACATAACTTATTGGTTCCAAACAACATCTTTAATTTCCCACACGCAATCCAAATACGCTCGTTCCACATCAACTTGTTTCCAATCAAGCACACTCTTCTCCATTCGATTGGTCCTTCATCATCGTGACTATTCTAAAGTTATAAAGTCTGTTCCCTCCGGGGAATCAATTTCCAGATCTCAAGTTCCAGCTAATCTTGCTCTTACATCTAGTCACTCTTCGTCTTCTTATTCACTTCTAACTTTTCTAAAGATTATCTCTCCATGAATAGATATCTCTAAATTCGTCTCGATAGGGTCACTGTAATTCACCTGCAACTCGACCCATCTCACTCCTATGATTCCATAATTCCAAGGCACTACTTAGTCCTTCAACCCTCTTGGTCGACCGAAATTGGTAACTTAAATTCGCATCCACACTGGATCTCTACTCAAATCTCGACTAGTCCCTAAGAATTACTTAATATGTTTACTTTCTCTTATGGTTTACCTGCCAATAATTAACAATTTTAGCTTACACTGCTACAATTCTCCAGGTATTCCCATACTACACGCCTCTGATATCACCTATCAATGATATGCGACTCACTTTCCAAGGCTGAACTCCTCATTCTTACCTAAACATCTCTCCAATTCCATAATTATCCAAACGTCGTACTTAATTCCAATTGACATCTCTGCCTACTCCACTATTCCACAGTGGCCGCATCCTCTTGATAACCAGATGACTTCATCAAGTCTCGCCCTAACTCACTGGACGAACATCCAATACCTTCTTCAAAAGGTATCCTAATTTAATCCTTACTTGAAATCCTTTCTCAGAGTGACGTCCACTCGTCAATACTCCACACCTCCGGGTGACGACAACCAATGCCACGTTCAAACCATTGAATTACTACAAGAATCCCTTATAGTTCTTAATCGCCTCCAGTCCATCCACCTCGGACCGTTCCGTCTAAGGAATTCAGAGACACTCGTCGACTAAATTCGACCAAGGCTCGGGGTTTCAACTTATACTACTCACTGAAGCCTCACTCCCTGTAGTACTTCAGTAAGACACAAACCAGTGTCTAAGCATATCCCATGCTAGACTCAAGACAAACAACCACGTAACCCACAACACAAAAAACAACCGCTAGAACTAACACAACTCTAGCTATATTCTAACCGACTCTGGACTAACGACTCAAGTATACACTTTCCCTTTGAAGATTTAAAGTCGGGCTCTGATACCAATTGTAACGACCCGTTTTTCAAAGGCCTGAAAAGGCAGTATATATTTTTTTTTTCTTTTTCAACTAACACTCAGAGTGCGCATAGAATATTTTTCAATGAGCCGGCATTCAAATATGCAAAAGAACTCATTACCATAAGGTGCTTCGACAAGCAAAGTGTATTCCTGAATAATTACAGTCCAAGTCTAAGTATTCAAATACTTACAACAACACAATTTAGAAAACCCTATGCTAACCAAAAAGCACGGTGCACAAAACACACCGGCGCATAGTCTAACTATACTAAGCTTCACCACGTGCTCACTATGGCCTAGAACTGTCACCGTCGTCACCACGACCTAACCCATCATCTGGGTGGGATGAGCCCGCAAATGAAAGAAAGGGTCACCACAAAATAAAAGGTATATATATATATAACCGGTGCGAGAGAGTATACAATTACCAAACATACAAATACCAACCGAGAAAGCTCTTTAAACACATAGTCATTCCCACCAACGGGTTCATATATATAATGCACACATAGCCTACCAATGCAGACTCTACATGATCGTGACACCAATCACTGGCTGTCACATGCATGAATTCCGGAATTTAACCTCTCCGCAGAGAGTCGTAGGTCCAACCCACTAAAGCCCCGAGGGCAGGTGATGCCACACAGACGCTATCACCGGGTGAAAATAGCCACACAGATGCTACCAGCCACACAGATGTTGTCAGCCACACAGATGATGTCACCCCCTCTAAAGAAAAGCCACAAGGATCAGGTGATGCCACACAGACGCTATCACCGGGTGAAAATAGCCACACAGATGCTACCAGCCACACAGATGCTGTCAGCCACACAGATGCTGTCACCCCCTCGAAGTGTAGCCACACAGATGCTAACACCAGGCGAACATAGCCACACAGATGCTATCGCCAACTAAGAAACGCATACACATAGGGCAGTCACACAGACACAGCCCCGGCGGAGTCACACAGACACATCCGCCCGTGCAGTCCCAACTGACATACACGTTCCATCCATGCTCATGCAACAATTACATATCACACAGATATATGTAAATCAAACACAACGACATACATACATTTCCAACCATATGTATTCCAACAACCTGTTCATACATACATTCTCATAATCATATGTAAACAGCGTAAGTATTTTAAACACTTTCTCATCACGAGAATACATAACACATACATGCCAAGCACACCAACACACATCACCAAAAATAACCAAACATGTTGTATCTCAGTGAAAAGACAGAAATAAAGTGATGCCCTTACCTCGGCAAGCTTCCGTTAACTTTTCTCGCGAAATTCTACAATTCACGCTACCTAAAATATAAGCAGCGTACAATCAATAAAATACTCCCAACGTATCCTATCGAAACGAAACTTGTTCTCAAAGCTCTAGAGGGGTCTAAGGTACTTTCTAACACCCTCGGATAGTGATTTCGAGTCCTCCCCATAGTGATTAAAAATTCACGAAGTTAATTGCACTATTTCTCGCTACGCGAAAATATTTTCGTTTCAAAACAAACTAAGAAACACTTTGATTCCTAACTCCAAGGCAATCAATTTCCACATACTAAAACCATTTGAAAGCAACCCATGAACTCTTCAAAAATTTTCACAAAAATAAAAGTTTACTTGCGCCACAAGTTACAAGTTTTTCCTTTCAAATAAAATGGCCATAACTCGCTCATTATTTATCCAATCGAGACGAGCCATACGCCGAAATCTTCGTCTCGAAAAGACGGATCAAATAGTTAAGTTTTCAGGTCACAAAAACAATTTTAAAAGGACGAAAATACCCCTGTCCATTTCGGCCAGAATCCAAAAACAAAGGTAGTTCAAACATTTTTCATTGCACAACCATGGCATTGATCACTTAGTTCCCAAAATCATTTATTTGAACAACAAATACTTTTCAAAACACAAACTAAAATTCATAAAAGTTTTCTCTTGAACTCTCAAGAACAAATTTCTTGTTTTTCAAAACAAAACTATTTTTCACACATCCATTTCTCTAAAAGTCTTGAAACAATTCATTAAACACAAAAGCTAAAACAATTTTCCAAGTTCTTGATCAATTAGAATTTTCTCCAAGACCCTAATCCAATTTCTTCATGAGATTCTCATCAAACTCATGGAATACAACCCATCTAGTTCTAAACAAACTAGTTAAACACTCATGAGCAACTCTCATGGAACAAAAATCATTTATGAACATTTTCTAACAAAAATTTCTCAAGAACATAAACTAAAAAAATCCAACAAACTCCATGAGTTTAACCAACTAAGAGGAAAGGAGAAGTCTAGTTACCTTAGAGAAGATACTACTTGCAATTCCTATGGTTCCAACAAGCTTGAAATGGATCAATTTGGTGAAGAAATGAGAATTTTTTTTCTCAAAGGTTGGAAGAAGAAGAAGCTCACGGCCAACAACAAGAGAAGGGAGTGAGTTTGTGATTTTTGCCAAGTCTCCTTATGACCAAAAAGTCATAGTCTTGTTGCATGTGGACCATTAGATCAAATAGTGTAAAGTTTCTAAGACTTAATCCTAGCCCTTGGATCAATCCGAGTCTATCTACTTTAGATATTTCCCATAACCTCATACAACGAAACGCACGCTCAGTTCTCGCGCATCGCGACGAACGAAACTCGCAAAAACAGAAACCCTACAGAAAGAACGTCTATCGTTTTTCCATTCCAAAACTTATCGCCGAATCTTTTTCCGCGACTGTAATTTTCTTCCATACCTTAGAAAATTAATCTCAGGACATATCCTAACTCACGCAGATATATGAAACTTCCATCCGAAACCTCACTTAAAACAGACGCAGTAAGATTTTCCATCAGCGGGTAAAATCCTACTCGTTTTTCCAAAAACAAGAATAATCCAAAACTCGTATTTCTGGCTTCACAGAAATCTCCTCATACTTAAAAGAGGATCACGACACGAGAGTCTGTGCCTTTCCAGCGCACGAGCACCAAACAGGCTCCGTTTCAGCAAAAATCTCATTAATGTGACGATACTCACAAAACCGCCTCACCAAAAACCCTAAAACTCGTAGCCGACACTAGAGTTCCTTAGAAAAACTGTACAGTGGAATCTTGGGTCTTACAGTCATGACGCTGTATTGCCAGTCGAAATACATTTGCAGTCAGCAAGGATACAAAGGCAAATGGAAATACCTTTAGACCACCATTGGTAATTGATGTCGGATGAATTAGTTGATTTAGATGAAGAAAGACTTAGTGCTTTAGAAGTATCGACAAAACAGAAAGAAAGAATCTCTAAAACTTACAATAAGAAATTTAAGTCTAAGTCCTTTAACGTTGGAGAATTAGTTTGGAAAGTTATTTTGCCTATGGATAAAAAAGATAGAATTTTAGGCAAGTGGTCACCAAATTGGGAAGGCCCTTTTAAAATTGTTCAAGTGTATTCAAATGGCGCTTATGAAATTGAGGAATTGACTCCTGAAAGACGTGCTTTGGGTATAAATGGAAAATACTTAAAAAAGTATAAACCTGTTTTGCTCGAAGTAAAAATAAGTGCAGAATAATACTTAAACATAGAAGCAAAATGGCAACTGCAAATTAAATGTTGCCACAAACTGGGACTTTGTTCAAAATTACAACCAAAGATCCAAACAGGAGTAAACATAGAAATTGTTCGAAATGGACATTTAAGGAAAAGAAAACAAAAAATAATCATAAGTTCTTTGTGCACTCAGCGTAGATCTTCTTCAAGGTTGCCAGCTCTCTTTCAACCACCAGGTTCGAACTCTCCAGAGCTTTAATTTCTTCAGCAACCACTTCTGCTGCGCTGAAAGCTTCAATCCCTTCCATGCCCTTGGCATCAATCATCTCCTGAGTCGAAGCTTTCATTTCTTCTTGGATTCGAGTTTTCTGGGCTTCTTCTTCAGAGATATTGTGCTTATACCCTTCGATTTGGTCTTCCAGAAATCCAATCTGTTGCTTGTAGAAAGCAATATTCTTGTCACAATTTTCAAGTCAATTTCTTCAGCAACCACTTTTGCTGCGCTGAAAGCTTCAATCCCTTCCATGCCCTTGGCGTCAATCATCTCCTGAGTCGAAGCTTTCATTTCTTCTTGGATTCGAGTTTTCTGGGCTTCTTCTTCAGAGATCTTGTGCCTATACCCTTCGATTTGGTCTTCCAGAAATCCAATCTGTTGCTTGTAGAAAGCAATATTCTTGTCACAATTTTCAAGTCCTGGATTTCCTTCGACCGCTTGGTTAGATAGCTTATCTGCTTCAGCTTGTGCTTTTTGTGCCTTCTCATAGAACATGGTCTGAGCTTGCTGTTGAGTAGCCAATCTTGTACCATTATCAATCTTTTTCTGCACAGCTTTTGCATACTGATCAACAATCAAACCAAGTTGAATAACCTTTCCCAAGGTAGCTTCATTGGTAAGTGGATTGTGCAGCTTCTTCAGAAAGGCCAAGTGGCTATAGGCGCAGGCAGGATTTTCGTCAAGTTGTTTAAGCACATCTCTCTGGTCGAAATCAGTTGTAAGCTTCAGCAGTAATGAGTCTTGGCGCACCATGGAGCTTATTTCAGCATTTGAAGGGACGGAATCGCTTGCAGTGCGTTCACTAGAAGTGGTGGCTTGACTTTGTTTCTTTGAGAGTAGGAGTCGAAGAGTACCTGCAGGATCAGATTTCTGCATATTAGTGAATTCTTCCTCCTGTACTCCAAGGCTTGCAGAGAGTTTTGAGGTCGAAGAGACTGAAATAATTTCTGGGCCACCAGCTTCAGGTTCAGGCATGCTTTCAGAATCATGAGTGATTTCCTGGGTCGAACTAGCCTGGTTGGATTTAGCTGAAACACTGGGTTTTGGTTGGGAAGTATTTGAGTCCAAAGGTAGATCCTCAGTGTGGAGACTCCTAGTCTCAGGATCAGGCCCATCTTGTGTCTCTTCATTCTTCTGTTCTTCAGTCTTCTCTTCTTCGACCCCGTCGCCTTTAGCCTTGCTAGGACCCTCACCATGAGAGTTTGTATGCTCATCAACATTCTCCTTAGTGGGAGATGGAATTGGTGGTTCTGAAGGGGTTTGCTGGACTTGTTCCTTAGAGTTTTCCTCTTTCGACTCACTCTGCAAGAAATCATTATAAACTTTTAAGTGAAATGATTGAAGAATTTAAGAAAATTATAGACTGGAGAAAGAAAAGTAAGGTTACCTCTGTGACATGCTTGTCAGAGTTGGTTTGAGGGTCATCTTTTTTCTCAGAGTTGGGGGCATCTCCCTTTACAGGAGTGGTGTTATCATTTTGTGCACCCCTATCCTCTTTCTCAATGTTTGTGACGTGGTCCTTTTCGACCACCGGCCCTTCTTCTTCCTTAGGGTTTTCTTTAGACCCTGGAGCATCTTCACCATCATCAGAAGTCGAGATTTTTAGGGCTTTGTGCACCTTTGTCCTTATGGCTGTTGATTTTTCCCTGATAATAGGTGCAGGGGCTTTATTGCTCGCCTTCTTTTCTTCTTTATCCTCCCCTCCTGCTTTCTTCTTTCTCTTCTTTTCTACTTGGTTCTCCTGGTCCTTGTTGGACTCAGGCTCTTGCTTTTTCTTCTTTTTCTCCTTTTCGACTTCTTCAGCCGCTTTCTCTTTCTCTTTCTCTTCATTGACAGAACTTCCCCCTTCACCTCCAGAAGCCTGTTTTCTTTTTCTTATAAGGGGGACTTCCTCATCTTCTTCTTCATTATCCTGAAAGAGTAAAGAAAATATGAGATAAATAAGTCAAGTTCATAAGTTATGTCAAAATATGTTTATGCGTGCGCATTACTTACTTCTGTGTCCAACTCAATTGTTTGCTTCGACTTCTTTGAAGCAGTAGACATAGTCTCAGTGCTAATGTTCCTTTTCCGGCTCTGAAAATAAAAGACAAGTTAAGAATCAAACATTCAGAATCTAAGTCGAAAGGAAATACGAGATAAAGGGGCAATATGCTTACCTTGGGCTTAACAGCTCCAACCTCGGTCTTTATCTTCACCCCAGTGGGTTTCTTCACTTCAGTCGAAGTCTTTGATGATCCAGCATCCTTCTTCAAATTTTTACCTAGAAGAAATTTTGTTGTGGTCAATTTTCAAAGATAAAATAATAAAAAATCATCATAAGTAAGGAATTGACTAAGAGGTTTACCTCGACCTGAGGTAACAGGTTTCTTCTCAATAGCTGGAAGAATGAAACCACTTTCCACCATGCCCAACATATGGTCAGCATCACCAATAGATTGACTAAAGTAGTAGTCATCCCACCAAGCGCAAAACCCAACAGTGCAATAAAATGAAGGTTTAAAATCAAAGGGTTTGAGGGCATACTCATATCCCTCTATCATCCTCAAATATTTCTTGTAAATCTTCTCTGATACTCCAGTACCCAAGACTATTCGATCTGTATGCTCAAATAAGCTTTTAGGTCTCATCTGAGACATACCAAATTGCCTTGAGACGCAGTTGGGTAAATATCCTACTAGCCCAAATTGGTTCGACTTATCACCTATCCTGCATGATATCACAGTCTGTTCCAAATAGGCTCTCCAAACCTCATTCACCTCTTCCTCATTATCTGGATCGAATGCAGGGAAGTCCTCTGTGAACCATGCAGCGCCATATTTGCGCTCAGTAAAGGGGGCATGGCGAGGTAGAAATTGTTTGAAGGTCAAGAACATTTTCATGTGCCTCATGAAAAGTCTTCTAGTGTCTTGATCCAGGGAACGAGGGGTTAATCGAACCAGCCTTTGTCCTTAGATTTCCCTCTCATCAACTTCCTTTTGATAGTCAGAAGGCACTATCAATCCAAGCTCTGTCTCGAATGTTGCATTCAACCACAGTTGCAGAAGCCACATGGGTCCAGATACCACAAACGTTGACCCTTCCTTCGATGCTTTGATAGCATCACTTGCATTTCCCATGGCTTCATAAAGAGTGGCCAACAACAGGCGTCCCAGTCTAAAGCGCCTACCTTCATGAATCTGCTGAGCCATAGGGATAAACATCCTGGCAATTTAGAGCGATTTCGAGCAAAAAACATAGTGGGACAACCACAGTGTCAAGAAAGCCACATGCTCCTCATGTGACACTTCTTCTCCTTCCTTTCCCTGATTCTCTACTATGTATTTGGAGAAGGTATTTTCCTTGTAGTTAAGCTCAATCTTATCTCCGGATTTTGTGGGGTCAAAATGATCCCCATCAGGCCTAAGGCCTGTGATGGCAGCTACATCTAAGAGGGTGGGAGTTACCATTCCACATTTAAACTGGAAGGTATTGGTAGATTTCTCATAAAAATGAAGGGCAGCTATAAGAAGTTCAGGCTTATACTTGGGACCAGTTCGACTAAATTGGATAAGGGGGTAAATCCCATAGCTTTCCAAATATCCCTTGTACTCTTTCTCTACTCTGTTCAACCATGGGATGTAGTCCTTGTGAGCTGTATAAGGTGCGGATCGAAACAGTTTTATAGGGTTTTTAAAATACCCAAAGTTATAAGGATCTGTTTCGAATATCCTAGGACCACAAGTTACGTACTTGGGAAAGATTTTGGTTACCTCTTTCGAGTAGATTTCTGCATCTGGGTAAGGGCCACAGAAAGCATGTACATTTTTCCTTACAGAGAAAGGAATCATTACCTGGGAAGTCCAGATTGTTAGACTACTAGGCTACCACTTAGAAGGGGGGTTGAATAAGTGGCTTCGTTAATCAACGACAATTTAAAAAAAAATTATTTGATTAAAAACAATGCGCGGAAGCACCACCGGATCGGTAGTCTACTTTGCACCTTTTGACCAAAGGAAAGATAGTATAGCCTTGAACGAACTAGGAAAATAATCGGAATGCTTAATTCAAAATATCCAAATTTAATCGATTAACAAAAACAGTCCCAAGCAAGTTATACGATTCGATATTCAAATTCAATCACAATCAAGATAATCGCAATTGAACCTTTGTGCACACTTACGAACACAAAACTTCAATTGACTCAAAATATAAGCGAATTGCGTAAAGTAAGAATTTAAAGCGAATCGACACACAAGAGATGATTAGGGAGTTCCCCGGCTTTCGTGTCGTCCTCGCGGTCGGCCGGGTACGTCTCCCCCCAAATAACCAAACGGGTTATTTGAGAGTATTATTGATTAAAAACAGTTTGAACACAAGTGCACAATTTACAATGAATCCAATAAACCTATATTGACTCAAAAGTAAAACTATGCTAAACCTCAATCGACGAACGAATCTTCACCCTCTGATTCCAACGATTTTACCCGTGCAACTCCTTGCAACAATCGTCCAGCTGAGTCCTTCAATTCTTCTCGATTGATCCTTCAAGATATCGAACAATCTTGAATCCCTAGCGAGCAACCAAACCTCCTTCGCAAATCAACCCGATCACGATTCTGATTCACCACGAATCGTACCGAACGTTATCGACCAAGCGTACAACTTCTATTGGATTGATCTCATACTCAATCTTCAATTATTGCAACTTGATGGAAGATGATGATCTTGTGAAGGATACACTTTGATCCCAATTTCTCACCCAAATTGTATCCAAAGTGTTTCTCTCAAAGCACTCTTGCTTTCTCACTGGTTCTCACTAGATTTTTCTCAGTTGTGTTACAAACAAAAGATCACACACATTGCTATTTAAAGTGAAAATAGAATGAGCAAATTTGGGCATAATTTTTCAAACATGTATCGATACAAATGATCATTTGTATCGATACAGATGCTTTGACCAACGTTAAAAATGAAATTTTTGACCTTTGTATCGATACAAACACGGGTGTGTATCGATACAAATATCAGAATCTTGAAACTCTTGACTGATATGTATCAAAGCATGCAAGCATGATTCGATACATCATCATCTCTCTGGATTTTGAGGACATACAGATGTGTATCGATACATGCAAGCATGATTCGATACACAGGTGACTCTCTGCCTCTGAGAGACCACTTTTGTATCGATACAGACTATGCATGTATCGATACAAAATACCCAAAACCAGATAGAAGTAATTTCAGGACATTTGTATCGATACACCAATGTATGTATCGATACAAAATACCTAAAAGTCAGTTTTTCAAGTTTTAGAAAATAGTTCTTTGTTGTCAAGTCATTTGTAATGTTGCCAAAATATGTTCAATCCTATTTTCATGTGTTTTGACAATTATTAAAACATGAGGATGAACTGGTGCACTTACACAGATTTTCTTGGTAGCTTCATCCCCAACAGGATCAGGAACTACCTCTTCTCCATCTTCACGTTCCAGAAGTTCTTTCCATTTCCCAGCAAATGGTACATTGAAAGCTTGATTTGTAGCCATTGTTGACGGTTGTTGAAGTTGGGGAAAATCAAACGTTTTGTTTGGAAAATGGGTTAGTTTCTTTGGTCAAAAGATGTTGATTCAGTGCGATTTGAAGTTTGAGAAAGATTCAACGGTTTAAAAATCACTGTTGCGTTGAAGATCAAGAATGTGATTTGCAGAAATCAGAGCTTGAGTTTTACGCAGAAAGTTCAGAAATTGAAGATGATGAAAAGTGTTTCTTTGTTTTCCCTGTTACTATTTATAGCGAAGAGTGTTTGGATTTAAAAATAAATCAAAAAGAAAAACAAAGTGCTTTCTCTTCAACTTCTAACTTTGACACGTCCTCCATTATCCCTAAAACCTAGGAGAAATGATGGATTGTGGGGATCAAGGTGACAGTTATTACTGTGCATGACATCAGCGCCGTCATTGGTTAGAGTGTCAAGCACATGGGTTTAAAATGCCTTTTTTTATTCTCATTCGAACTATTCGATCGAAACAGGCATTTTGGGGGCAATTTGTTAGCCCATATTTTGGTAAAGTCAAAATATGTTCTAAGTGTGTGATTAAAAGATAGTAAATGAAGATTCATTGTATTATCTGTTACTTCAAAAGTCATTAAAGATGTTTGGTTTTTAGAGCCAATTAATTTAATGGGAAATCATGCATGAACACGTTATAAATGTTATATCTTGAACATTATTCTTATTATTGTTTTCTTCAGGATCATTTCGAGTTGGTCGAAAGCTCAATATGGTCGAAGCGTTCGCTGTGTAGAGGAAAAAGTATGTACTTGGCAAATATTCAAGAAACATTGCTACTTCGACTTCGATGCATACAACGGCTAATTCAAAGGATATGAAGGAATTCAAATTCAAAATACGTGGCAAGACACGCGTTCTCATCTTAGTTAGTTAGACGTTACTAGCAGTTAGGAAATAGTGTCTATATATATCATAGTTCTGTGATCGAGCAAAGGGTCAAAATCTAAATACAAAAATCCTTACCAAACTCAAAGTACCCATGTCAACGAGAGAAACGAGTGATCGAAGGAGAATGTATGTAACTGTGAACCATTTACTTTCTTTGTAAATCATTTACATTCAATGCAATTTATTTGCTTTTCCAAGTCAATTGTCCTTTCATTTAATTTCGACCTTTTCTTTCCTTCTGTTTATTCATTCGAATAAACATTCTTTCTTGCAATTCAAGTTACATAGAAACATAAACAACATTAAAAGCATAAGAACAATAATGAACACTAATTATCTTGAAAATATAAACAAAAGCATTATGTCCCGAGATTTACTAGTTGATCTGTCTTGTAATAACTCAAACTAGCGTTGTTTACCAAATTTCACAGTAAACACTATCTAAATTTGTTATTTTATTTTACTATATTTTACCCCGATTTGTATTTTTTTATTTTCCCTACTATTTAAGCAAAACTAATGTAACCTTGAGGGGCAGCCTTTTCATTCATTAAAATTATAGAGATTTTTCTCAAAGTTTGGCGGATTCCAAATTATTTACTCTTTCTGATGAATTCCAAATTATTTACTTTTTCTGGTGGACTCCGAAGTTTTAATTATCTGACAAGTTTGTCGCTTGCAAACATGTGTTCTTGTTATAGGGTTAGCGTTTGTTGATCTTTCCCGCTTCCGAGTGTGTCAGCTGGTGTGCCATGGTTCCATACATATACATTGGGCCATGATTTTAAATTGCGGTTGCAAATGCAGTAACCGTTGTTGTTGTTGCGATTGCAGTTATTGGTGAATTAAAATTAGGGTATACTAGAAAGATAAGGTGCAAAAATACACTTTTTTAATTTGGTGTTAAGTACAAAAACAAAAGCTAAGTACTCCATAATACATAGTAAGGGCTCGTTTGGATTGGCTTATTTTTAAGCTTATGTGAAACAACTTATGTAAATAAATAAACTTTTATGTATTATTATAAGCTTTTCAAAGTAGTTTATAAGAAAATAATTTATAAAAATACAATTTTTGTCAGTAAAAACATATGAATTAACATAAAAATTTATATATTTGCATAAATTATATTCATAAATTTAAAAATAAATCAAATCCAAACGGACCCTAAGTATCACATAAAACATTTGTAGAAGTGGTGGTGGCTTGTGTGGAGAAACAGAAACCTTCTATCTCAAAAAGATCAGAACTTGCATCACTAACTACATCTTCATCCATTGCACGTGACTTGTGTGGACTTGTTAGTTGAAAAACATGCATAGAAGAATCACTTGCCGGCTCTTGTTGATTTTCATGATCATCTATTGTCAAGTTGTCTTTTGGTGTTGTTTTGTTACTCAGAGAATTTCTAGTAATTTGGTTTTGTGAGAGAGTTTGAATTTGAAATGTTGGTGAGGTAGTTGTATTTGAGATTTTTGGTTTTGGAATGTTTTCTTTGACTTGCAAAGAATTTTTATCAAAACAAAAACATTTTGCTCTTAAGAGAGATATTGATTTTGACAATGAAGCTTTGATTCTTTTGTAGACATCAATAAAAATGGTGCCATGAGAAGAGTTATTCTTGGAGAGTGAAATTGTATTATTTGTTGTAAGATGAGATTTTGAAGAAGTAGAAGAAGATTTTGAAGTTGTAGCATGTAATGATGATGATGATGAAATAGAACATGATTTGCTTGTAGTTGTCTTTGCCTCTTGAATTCCTCTTTCCATTTTTCAACACTTTGTTTTTGAGATATTATAAACTAAAGATTGAAGCAAGTGCATTTAATTAATATTCCTAATGCTTCTATATACTAGTGTATCATATGTGTGGAGTTCCATGGTTCGAACTGAGGTTATTATTTTTTTTAAAATTTTTGAAAGAGTTCGGCTCCAAAATAAGTAAAATCTAATTACAAGTTGCTTTCTCTATTAGAAATTAAACTCAAATTCTTCTAAATTTACGTCACAGAGAATCTCATTAACCATTTGAATTAAATTATATTTTGAAGTCACAAATACCTAACTTTAAAATAAAAAAGTGAAAAAAAAATGACTAATATTAAATAAACTAAATAAAGTATTATTTGATTTAATTTTTGTGTGTGCATCCAAATTAAATAAATTCTTTTAGACAATGTCTATGAGACTTGCACAAATTTTGAGTGTTATGTGACCAGAAAAAGTAATGTTATTTATCCTGAAGGGCACAACTATGTGGTGTGTGTTTTAGTTAGGACTGTGTCACCAATCATTGAGTAATAAAGGAAAAGGAAGAACCTCAAACGAGAAAGGATGCATGATGTGAATTTTTTAGTTTTTTTTTTTTTTATATACACTATACAGAGGAATTAAAGATCAAACTTCTTACCATTTGTTTAAAGGGTTCAAATCCCCTGCATTTAACCAATTTTATTTTTTTACTCAAGTAAATTTATGGCATTTTATTCAAAATAATAGAAGCATGAGATAATTAATGCTGCCCGGCACTATTGTTTGCTTGTGGCCTAACAAAAACAACTACATCGTCAAGATAATTTAAAAGATAGGTTCGGCAACTCTTGATAAGTAATCGTCATACTTATAACGATTAAGCTTATTATTGTGAATATCATCCACTAAAATTTTACAATCCATTTCAAAAATCACTTTGTTGCATCCCATCAAAGCAATCCACTCAAGGCCATTGCATAAGCTCTAAACTTCCAACGTAAACTTCATAACGTCATCGCAAATGTAATTAATTGAGCTTCATTAAATCGTTGCAAGATGTTGGCAAAAAAATCTTTAAAACCTTCGGCTTAAGCATTTGAGTTTCAATTTGCAGCCACAAATTATGTTGTCTCCAACAAGATAGATAATTGCAACACACAAAAAATTTGACAATTATATTCGGTTTATGTTTGGCGAACGACACAATTCTCATGACAATCAATTGCTTTGCTTGTTAGACGTTGCCTATTAAGTAAGCAAACATCCACATTAAATGCTTCACCTTTGAGGAGATATGCAATGCCCATAATTTGTTCCAATGACCACCAACTTTCCAAGCACTTCGATCATTCATAATGTCAACACACACGATCGTATGCACTTTTTACCGAATAAATACCTCTTTTATCATACCGCTATATAATCTCATTTTGGTTGCCTTGATCAAACTTCTTAAAAGAATCGATTAAATTAAACTACTAACATGTTGTTGTTCATACTTCGATCACAAGTAGTAATGATGCAAGGATTTTGGTCATCCCTAAGCCATGAGTTTTTATATAAATATTGGGATTGAAGAGCCATCACCTATTTTACAACGGAAGCCGTGTTTCAACAATGTTTGAGATGACCAAAAGTTACGCCACACATAGTTAGGATTATGACCCAACGACGCTCCTACAAAGTCCCCATTTGAGAAATATTTAGCTTTCAAAACTCTTAAAATCTTAGCATCCGGATTGATTAAGAAATTCCAACTTTGTTTCCTCAATATAGCCAAGAGGTAACAAGAGCATAAGTATCAAATATTCCTTTCAACACGTTAGTTTCACTTTCATTTGCTCGAAATAAAGAATGGTAAATTGATTTGCAATAACCAAGAGGTAATAAAGGTGAAGCAATGGTAAATTGATTTGCAACACATAGGTTTCACTAGTGAGGATGATAGAGAGTTACCCCTATCAAGCTATGATTCTACACTAAATTAAGGAAAACAATAAAACTATATAGACTACAAAATAAAAGGATAAACTTCATTTTTCATTGATTTTAAATGCGACCAAAACACTACATATATAATAACCATAATGGATCATAACCTAAATGGGTTTAAAGACCATAAAATCCAATTTAAATAATATAATATAATTAATACTCAAAATAAGAATATAAATTCTACCATATAGTTACTTAGTTAAACTCAATATTTACTTCGTTAATATAATCTATATAGTTACTTAGTTAACTACCATATAATCCTCCATCAGAGTACATTTATTAAACTCTTAAATGAAATCCACACATGAGAGGGTCTATTTCAATTACATTGCAGTGACGTAATTTTTGAAACATTAATTAATAAATTGACAATGATTACAAAAAATAATGTCTTTATTTCCTCATATATTAATTATTCATTATTTGAAATGTAAAACAAGAGGTAATAAAAATTGTTTCACCTGTCCCATGAGCCTAGCTCAATTGGTGGACATTTGCATTATTATGCAGGGGATCGGGGTTTGAACCCCGGTCATCCCACTTATTCACCTTAAGGTGAAATTTCAAGCCATTAGGCTACTTGACCAAAAAAAAAATTGCTTCACCTTCTTTTTGTCTTAGATAAGTGATAATCCACTGAAATTAAACTCACATAATTGTGAGATTCTTAGTTCGAACCTAGATCACGACGTCCGACCTAACAATTTCAACATTTTTTATTAGTTGAGCTAAAACTTATGTGACAAATTGCTTCACCTTTATTACCTCTTGTTTTTGCATTTCAAATAATGAATAATATCTAAGGAAATAAAGACATTATCGATAATCATTGTTAATTTATTAATTAATGTTTCAGAAACTAAAAGATTACATCACTGCAATTTTATTGAAATAGATCCTCTCGTGTGTGGATTTCATTTAAGAGTTTAATAAAAGTTCTCATTATATATGCAGGGAGCCAGGGTTCGAATCCCGGTCATCCCATTTATCCAACTGAAGAGTGAAATTTCTAGTCACTAGACTACTTAACAAAATAAAAGCCCTCACTATTCATATTGTTTTAACTGCATGTGGTTCACCTAAATGAGTGATTGGGATTTTGTAACACAATTTTTTACTAGAGTATTCATGTGCATTCATTCCCAATTTTATTTCACTCAATTGAATAAAGAGAGCAACATCTCTCTACATTTAAATAACTATAGCTCAAGTGGTAGCTACTAGGGACATTATTGGAGTGGTCGGGGTTCGAACATCGTATTCCACATTTAAAAAAAAAGAGAGAGCAACATGTGATATATATGGGTCCAATATCCATTTCATTTGAAATTAGGGAAGGCATGTCTCAACACTTGAGGAATTAGTTCACAAATAAAGAAAGTCTTCATGGGTTAACCAAGTCAGAAATGGATTGATTTAGAAGCAATGATATGGTGGGGGATCACCATTATAACCTTGTAGCTAACATGCAATGTTTTATTTTGGCAGACAACTCATGTAATAGTACTGCTTTTTAGGTAAAACAATTCATGTATAGTACTCCTTTTTAATTAGGTGTTCTGGATTTTGTCTTGGAGAAATATTTTGTCTACATTCTTTCCATCTAATTATATGAGAAATTCGTTTTAACTAATGATTCTTTAATTTAATGGTCATTTTGTTGTATTTTATCCAAGATCATGTGTATCTCAAAATTTTCAATTAAGGACTAATTATTGTCGTGGTGTGTGGCCAGCTGATCAAACATTTTATGGACAAAATAGAGAATCAAACCTAAAAGCACTAAGTCGACCCTAGAGTCCTTTATTATTCACTTCATTGTCTTTTACTTACTTTTACTTTAGAGAAATTTTGCTTGGTTGTTGCAAATCAATTTACCATTCTTTATTTTACTCGACTACAAAGGGTCCATCTCTAGTTTTCACTAACACAAAGGTAATCTAAGCATATTTGATCCGACATGAATTAATCAGGCTCTGATACAACTTTGTAACACCTCAACCTACACACAATTATTAACTTAAATAAATAAATAAATACATAAAGCATTAAGGTGTAAATCTAAATAGAACATGCATGCATCAGAGATAATATCATTACATGGCAACGGAAATAATCTAACATATCACATAAGTCATAATTAATACATGCATCAACTTAAATCGCAACATAACATAATAGATAATATGCCTCAATACATTCATATCGACAAGTCATGGATAAAATATAATAGCATAGTCTAGGAGTATAAAAATAAGCATGCTCAAATACATCGAATAAGGAAATCAAATGTCTATCCGACTCGATGTTACAAAATACCAGAGCATTCTAAGTTATTACAACCCAACTAACTAAAAGTAAACTAGGAGAAGCATAAGGTTTGTCTCCTCACCACTAGTAAGCAAAAGCTACTCCTCGGAAGCTAAGTCTTCACCCTACACCTCTGAACCCCCAAAGGTCGAGCAATTACACAAAATAGAGAGTTAGTAAGGGATTCCAAAATATGATAACTTTAGACATGTATAAGCATAACAAACATAGCAGTACAACTTATAACAACTATCAACAACATTTCATGCTAAAAATCATCAATTTTATCATTTTTCATAAAATGCTCATAAAAGCTCAAACATCTACAAATTCCCTTATATTAAACCCCAAAATTTGTGATTTCATCTATCATTACATACATTGATTCTATCTATATCATAAAGTCATCATTTTTAGAAGTAAAAACCCAAACCAAAATAAAAAAGAGTGAGAGAGGATTGGGTTGGAGAGAATTAGATTTTCTCCTCATATCATGATCACCCTAGAACTCTCATTCTACTCTCATACCTTTTGAATATGAAATCTGTAGTCTTTCCTTCAATTTCTAGCCTCCTCTCTAGATCTTCTTATTTTCTACCTGCCTCTTTCTATATTTCTCTTCCTTCTTCTTTTCTTTGAAAAATGGTTTATGACTACTCTCTCTCTTCACCTCATAGCCTTTAACCTAATTCCCAATTAAATTGTCACTAATACCCCTCTTACTAGTACTTTACTATTGGGCTTAGCCCACTCACTCAATAAGTCCATATAACTCTACTTCAATTAATTACTTCTAACTAATATCTCATTAATTCTCATAATTAATTAATTAACTCTTTCTAACTTAATTAAGGGCTCTCAACTAGTTTAATATATCTATTTAATTACTAACACTACAAGAATTTAGTGATTTTGTGACGGCCAAAAGCCCTCACTAAGTGGGAAAATTCGTTACAAAGTCAAAATTTAGTGACGGCCGAAATCGGTCAGTAAATCGCTCGTGGAAAAGTTTTTGACGGCTCAGGTCGTCACAAACTAAGTGACAAAACTTTGTGACGGCTCAGGTCGTCACTAAGTTACAACGGCCACTTTTCTGACATAAATTTAGTGACGGCTGAGGTCGTCACAAAATCCGTCACAAAGTTTTTTTAAAAAATAATTATTTTAATTGTTTGATTAACAAAAAAAAAAGTTTCAGATATATAAAAACAAATATCAAAATACCTTCTTTTTTTTTGACAAAAAAAAACTGTTTCAAAAAATATAAAATGAAACAATTTTTTTTGGACGAAAATAAATAAAAATAAAAAAAATAATGGGAATCAAAACTATATTTTCTACATTAAAATTTAAAAAGTAACAATTAATATAAATATACAATATCATTCAAATATTAACATAAAAAAAGATCAAGTAGTAGAAAATACTTACATTTTATTAAGAATCAAAACTTTCAAGAAGAGCAAAAATATTACATATGATGAAGATTTATAGAAAGATGTTTGAGAAATTTTAGAGAGATGTGGGAGAAACTTTAAGAGAGAAATGTTTGTGTAAATGAAATGAGAAGAATGAATGAAAATATATTGAAGTAAAATGTAACCGTTGAATGTACCTTGCGGACTGTTGCACTATTAATTGCTGCTTACAATTTACTAACGGCTGGAGCCGTCACTAAATTCGCTTCACACTGCCCAAGACTGACAACGCAGAACAACTTTTTTTTTTTGAATCCGTCAACACTTTGTGACGGCCAAATCCGTCACTAAATTTGTCAATAATTTGTGACGACCTCAGCCGTCAATAACTCACTAGTTTGTGACGGATATTTCCGTCAATAACTTTGTGACGGATTTTGGCTGAAAATATATTGCTTCTTTAATTTTGTGACGGATTTTCATCACTTACTGACGGCCGTAGCCGTCACTAAGTTATAGACGACTCAAGTCGTCACTAACGCTTGGAGGATGTTCGTCACAAAAATGTGGTTTTCTTGTAGTATAAATACCTTTTTTACCCTCTTTAAGCACAATCATTCACAAAATCATATAATCATAAAATCATGCATTTTCAATTAAATAAATAATCACACAAAATCTTATTATTTAAAATCTGGGCCGTTATAATTTTCATTTATATGAAAAATTAGTCCCTTTTTTTAAAATCACCAAGTTTTAGTCCCTCCATCAAATTTTATATTTAAAAATTCTGAATTAATATTGTTGCAAATGACATGACATATTGTAACGAGAAATACTTGCTTAGGCACAACATCAAATATGACATGTTAGGCACACATACAATAAGTAAAAAAATTTAAAGAAAAAAGAAATAAAGTGGTATTAATTAATGTGACAAATTTAATTTTCTTTTAATTATTTTTATTCTTATGTGTGTGCCTAAATTATGTGCCTAAATGCATGTGCCTATGTAAGACTTGCTCTATTGTAACATCCTGTTTTTAGCGTTAAGTTAATTATTTATTTTATTGTTAATTAGTATTTCATATGTGAAGTGTATTAAAATCACCAAGTTTTAGTTTTGGAATGTTTTCTTTGACTTGCAAAGAATTTTTATCAAAACAACAACATAGTGCTCTTAAGAGAGATTTTGATTTTGACAATGAATCTTTGATTCTTTTGTAAACATCAATAAATATGTTGACATGAGAAGAGTTATTCTTGGAGAGTGTGAAATTGCATTATTTGTTGTATGATGAGATTTTGAAGAAGTAGAAGAAGATTTTGAAGTTGTAGCATATGATTTGCTTGTAGTTGTCTTTGCCTCTAGAGTTGAATCACAATTTTGATATAAAGTTTCTTATAAATTGTGATTCGAGAGAGAGAAAGAGAGAGAATGATTTACACGTAGAGAAAATGAAAAAGCTAGTGAGGAAAGGATATATTGTTGTTGTTGTTCCGGTTGTTGTTTCATAAAAAGTAAGCCTCAAAGCTAAACGTGAAATCATCAACTATTTTGTCAATAAAAAACTCTAAAACACAATTCAATCTAATTTCTTCCAATTATCAAATGAAATCACCGCCCACCACCAAAACATGTTTTAATGGATGTGATTTGAGGATTCAAAAGAGAAAAATAAAGGAATAAAAATGAGTCAATTTTTTTTTTTTTGGTAGTGAAAATGAGTCATTTTATCTTAAATGTTTGTGAATTTTTGGGTTGAGATTTGAGAATGATGAATATCTTGGTTTAGGTTCATGGTGTACAATAGAGATTTTATTGGAACTCAAATTTTACAATATAAAAATTTGTTAGATTCAAAAATCATGTCAGAAAATATCGTTGTAGTACCTTCAGCACAGATTTCTAGGTGTAAAGACATATGAGTCAATTTATGAGTTTAGAGAAACAAAAAAGAAAAATACTTTTGCATTCAATTTCTTTTTTTTTTATCCGTCCCTCTGTGCAATTTCGTTTTTGAATTTGGTCCTCTTTGCAATTTTGTTTTTGAATTTGGTCCCTCTAAGTGGATAACTAAGCATCATCTTTGATAGATCATCCTCTCTTGCCATGTCACATGCTGCCATGTCATATATGCATATTTTTAACAGACTTTGACGTTAGGGACCGAAACAAAAAAGATTTGCACAATCAAAGATTATTTTAAAAAAAATAAAATATAGGGACGAAAATCAAAAACTCACGAACTTACAGGGACAAATTGATTATTTAAACCTATTTTAATTTAATCAATGAAATATATAAATAAGTAATCTACATGGAGTCATAGTTCATGTCATATTTTAAAATATATAAAATCATAACGGTCAAATATAACTCTCAAGATTACCAACAAATATTTTTTCTAATGGCACATATGAAGGTGACCATTGTCTTATCTACATTAAATTCTAGTATGTTGAAAGAAATAAAAACTATATTTTTTTATTAATGTATTTTATTGTTTCAATAAATTATTTAGCTTATCCAAAATTTAAAAATATATAAGGCAATAGATAGGGGGTGGAGGTTAAGGTGGGAAAGGTTGTTTATTTTCCCATGATGGGAAAGTTGATTGTAGCCATTAGATTAAATAGAGAATAAAGTTTTATCATAGTCCTTCAACACTAGATTATTTTCTTTTCTTCTTCTCACACTATTTTCTACATATTCTGGATCTAAAAAAAAGTACTTCATTCTTGTAGTAGATTTTTCCAGCAAAAAAGCCATCAAATTTGATATCTGGATCTAAAAACAACCCATTGTTGTAATAGCTTTTGTTAGCAAAATAAATGTATCAAATTCTAACTTTTCCCTTTTCATTTTAATTTTAACTTGTTTTAGCAGAAAACTGAACCAAATGGATGAGAATGAGATGATGGTGGAGGATAAAGATTGACGAAAAAAGTGGAGGACAGTGGTGGTGGGTTAAAACACCACCGATATTATCCAAAAAAATACATAGTTAGTTATCCGTGTAATAACATAATAGTTTGACATTCACTAGGAAACACGGATTGTATCGGATATTATTTTTTATTTAAAAATAAAGCTTTAACCGATATTTTTCCGATACAAGTATCGGGACGTATCAGACGAGTATCGGATATTATTTTTTATTTTAAAATAAAGATTTAACCGATAATTTTCCGATACGAGTATCGGAACGTATCGAACAAGTATCGATATCGAGTACGTATCGGACACGATACGTCACTATTTTTAGAGTATCGGGGCTTCATAGGAGATGATAGTGGAGGATAAAGATTGACGAAAAAAATGGAGGACAATGGTGGTGCAAAATAGTGTGAGAAGAAGAAAAGAAAATAATCTAGTGTTAAAGGACAATGATAAAACTTTATTCTCTATTTGATCTAATGGCTACAATCAACTTTCCCATCATAGGAAAATAAACAACCTTTCCCACCTTAACCTCCACCTAGATAGGGTGTAACAGGGAATATTCGTGATTTTTCATAAGCTAGTTGGCCCAAAATTCATTTTGGTATGATGTGTGTACGGTTGTGAGAAAGATATGATAGTGAAATTGGTAGAACCATTGGTTAATATTTAAGCATATGCCATTGCCAATGGTTAGAAGTTTGGATTTGTGAAAGCCACACACATAAAATTATGATATGATGAGACATCATATATATCATCACAACTTGATGTAAACTTTAATGTCCCCTCAAATATAAAAGAAGAATAAATTAATGACAAGAAAGGAGCACCGATACCAAAACTTAAAATAACACAACAAAAACCACATGTACAAAATATAAACTTTATTTTATTTTATTTATTTATTCTTTTCTGAGCCAAGAAAAAGTTAGAGGATGAAATGCTGACATTTTAAAATTTTTTACATTGTTGTTTGTTAAGCCTCAATAATAAGTAGAGTAGTTTAATTGGTGGGAAAATAAACTTATTTCAAGTTTGATTTGTTTAATTTGGTAAATATAGTGGGAATATGAATTTGTTTAATTACCTACTTGTATTATATGAACTTTTTTTCCCAAGTAAAATGATATGAATTTGTTAAGCAAGTCTAAGTTAAAATCTCACATCAGATGAAAAAATTAATATTGAGCAACTTATACATGACATGACTGATAAACTCAATATTTTAAGGTTTTTTGGCGTTGCTCTTAATCAAATGTGTTGCTCCAACTAAGTTAGGCTCTTTCATATGACCCAAGAGTGGTATCAAAGAGTTTGGGATGACTTGATGGGGGAGCGGGAAAGATTCTTAGTGTTGGATCGTGGATCCAGAGAGTCTCATACTTGAGGTGATATATTAAGATATATCAAATGGGTTATAAGTATCACATTTGATGAAAGAGTTGAAAAAAGCAATATATATGTGAATAACTTAGAGGACATGTTAGAAAGCACACAAATTAGTAAGCACATATGATCAGGAGAACCCAACTCAAAAGACTAGTTCAATAGGTGGGAGAGTCTGATAGTTTAAGTACCACATTGAGCACATTTATATACTCAATGTGGGACACATAACATTGTCACGCCTCTTAAGAGTCGACATCCATAACAGTTTTCACTCTATCGACAATGACTTGATGATAGCTCTTTCTTTGTCGGCGGCTTTGCTCATCTATCAATACTCGATGGATAACTTTAATCCAACCTATAGGTAGCCCTTTTTGTTGTCAAACTCTCAATGAAAGCACCAATTGTTGGAACTTAAGCACATGAAAATATTTCAATTCAAAAGACTAATTTAGGTGGGATCATATTGAGCACACTCATCTACTTGATGTTGGACTCCTAATATGACGATGCATAAACTCGATCTTTTAAGGTTTTTGATAAAGATGTGATGTCCAATTTTATTTGCGTGGTTGCGCTTAGTCCAACGCATGTTGATCTAACCAGTGAGGCTTTCCCTCTCATTATCCAATAGTGATATATCAGAACTCAGTTCGACATAATAGAGAAACATGAGAGATTCCTAGTGTATTAGATCTCGGACACAAAGAGTGTCACACTTGATAGAACCTGTTAGTCTAATGTATTGATTTCGTAAAGTAAAACTCTCTCTATCTCTCTCTCATATCCAACAGTTTCATCATGCAAAATAGGATTTTGCTAATTAGTGCACTTTGTGTACTAATTAAGGAACTAAAAATAAAAAGAAATATGTGTATTGAGAAAATAAAAATTTAAACTTTTAAGATATTTGACCGTATAACTTTAAAAACAAAATTTATACTCTTAATTAGTACCTCTTATGCATGCACTAGTTAACATTTACCTACAAAATATTATTGATTGAAATTTGATTCATCAAGTGTGAGCATTCTACCACATAAAATAAGAGAATAAAATTGAGTATTGATTCCCCTAGCTGGTACTTACGAGGCCGAATAATATATTCTGCTGATTCATAAAATTTCATGTTACCTTACCATTTCAAAATATTCCTATATGCTTTATGATTATTTAAAAATACACCCCATGCATCTGCATGGAGATCATACATATATACATTAAACAATTTAATTTAACTTTTAGGATAAAAGGAAGTACAATGTTCCTTTGAGATATTATATAAATAGGGATGACATTCCAAGTGTGTTCCCAACAAAGTTAACAATATCAAATCAAATGTATAACATGTTAGGATGGAAACCTTGGAAAACAATAATTCCTAATGCTTTGTCCGTAAGTCTCAACTCCTTTTGTTGATATACTACATTTTTATTGTACTTAGTGTGTCTATTTTATTGAGTTTATTGTATAATATTTTTTCACCGTAAAACGGAAATCAATTTTGATTTTGTATATATAGTCTTTATTTTTATTATTTTCTATTATGTATAACCGTTTTTTATAATAAAGTTGAGAATCAAATCTACAACACCTCAAACATACTCCTCAAACTTCTCACCACAGGACCAAATTTAATGGTTTGTCGTGTATAATGAAATGTGAACTTGAAAGAATATATGTCTCACTAAAATCTTATATCCTCTTTTTTATGGAAAAAATCTTGTATCCTATATATATATATATATGAAACTAAAAGTAATTAATTGACAGCCAAATTAAGTAAAAATAATATGAAACTAATTGTTTTGTAGTTGCATCATTAAACTTTGTTACAAAATGACTTAGAATTAAATTTTATTTTTCTGTGTTTAATTTTTTCCACTAATTCAATTTTTAAAATATTAATTACTTGTATGGATAAGTCTACTAAAAACTGGGTTCATTTAGTTGCCTTTGTTTGACCTTCAATTTTTGTTCTTGCATATGGTTGTAGATTGTTGAACTTAAGGTGCATATGGATTGCCAAGGGTGTGAAGAAAGAATAAGAAGGAGGATCTCCAAATTAAATGGCAAGGAACCATCACATTCCCCTCATTCTTATGATAAAAATTAATATATAATTTTCCAGTCAAAAAATAATAATAGATAATTTTTTTGACACATTAATTTAGCCATTATAGAATAATCTATTAATTAATGAATCAACTTTTTAAAGAATAACAAAATATTTTTCCACATCATGTAGACAACATGTGAGAATGATGTGACACTTGTTTATAGGTATCCATCTATGTAGGCAATCAAATACACTAGATAATTAGTCCAAAAAAAATAATACACTAGATAAATAATTTATACAATCTCTATAGTGATTACCACGACTACTCTTTTTCTTTATCAAGTAGTTTAATAATTAGAATTTTTTCCTTTATTTAAATAAGTGAGAAATTCTCAATTTAAACTTTGATCGCTACAATGTCACATTTTTTGAAACCAAATTAACGCAAACTATTATCTTTTATGATAGACGAAAATATATTTAAATCCAAATCTTAAACTTTTGATTTTTACGACTTTTTTTAGGCTTTATTTGAAAGTTAGACGAAGAAAGAGATATTAAGAGTTGTGTCATGAGAAGGGAAAAATATCTCATCTTATTTTTATTTTTGTACAATAGAGTCTGAGGTCAGTTTGATGCTACCAAGTTCGAAACCCGACAATGTCAAAATAAATTTTGGCTAGCGGAAATCACGCACCGCGATAGTGATTAGTCATTGGTTGAAAGTTTTGACATATACTGATTCTCAAAAAAGTAAATGTTAAATAGATCTACGTAAAATTATGACTTATGAGAAAAACGGACAGTATTATCTTATTCGTCAAAGAAAAAAAAATGTTATGCAAAATTAATTAATCAATTCACATATATAAATAAATTTTGTGGCATGAAAAGAATATTGATAACTTGAATGCATGCAGGTGTTGATAGTTTGGAGATAGACATGGAAAAGCAGAAGGTAACAGTTACAGGTTATGTAGACAAAAAGAAAGTACTAAGAATTGTGAGAAGAACAGGAAGAAAAGCTGAATATTGGCCATTTCCTTATGATAGTGAATACTATCCATATGCTTCTGAATACTTAGATGAATCTACATTTACATCTTCATATAATTACTATAGACATGGTTTCAATGAGAGTGTTCATGGTTATTTTCCTGATCAAGTATACTCAACTGTCCCTGATGAAACTGTTTTTCTCTTTAGTGATGATAATGTTCATGCACCATGCACTATCATGTAGTTAATAATTAAATTATTATATTAGCATATACATCTTAATTACACTTGTAATGTACTCTTTTTTTTCACCGTCAATATTCTGCCCACTGAATCGCCTAATCAAGTTTGGAAGTCAGTTCTAGCATCAAGTGATTCTTGCCCCCTCCCGTTCGCAGTTGCGGAGGATACATTTTTGAAACTATGTACTATACTATCGAGATTTGCCTAAAATTTTGTGTGCCCTAAATTAATGTACTATAAATTGATGCTGTTATAATAAATTAAATTTTGATCTCATTTTTTTTTACAATATTTTTACTAATACAATTATAATCAGGAAAAATATTATAGTAAATAATAAATAAGATTATTCCTATAAGTTTATACATATATTTGAAAAATTATTAAATATCTTCAACGTATCATATATCATTAGACCATCTATAATGGACATGTTGAAACTACTTTCAACACAGCAAATCTTATGCAATGGTGGTGTTGAATATGACATGGATGAGAGAGATGTTGAAACAATTCAACATGTTGAAAATCTGACGTCAGGGGACACGCGGACGGATGCAATTGGCTGGTTCAGGGCGCGTTCGCGACACGCGCGTAAATGGCAAGTGAAGGAAGCTTCACGCGGAGAGAGAAAGGTTATTTTGGTTAAGTGGGACGCGTGGCAGCATATGATTGGTCGTCCGGATTTTTATCTTATTTTATCTTTAAACTCAATTATTTCATTGCAAATTAATTTTTTATTTTTTTATTTTTATACCAAAATTCATGATTTTTTTTTCTCTATAAATAGAGACTTGGTTCATTTGATTTGGACACAGAAAAAAAAATCGAATTTTTCACTCTCTTAATCTTATTATTATCTTTCTATTAGTCTTTATTTTTAAGCTTTAGTCTTTGTTTAGTGAAATAGATCCCAATAATCATTTCGATAAGTTTTACTCTATAAATAATTTGTATCGTACTAATTACGTTGCTTGTGTGTATTATTGCATTTTAAATTATTTGTATCGTTTTAACTACGTTACTTATGTGTCGTATTTTAAATTAAGTTTTATTATAATTGTAATCGGGAGTTTAATTTAATTTTAATCGATAATTGTAATTTTAATTTTAATCGATGATTTGTATCGTATAATTTTAATTTAATTTTAATCGATAATTGTATTTTTATGTAATCTTAAAAATAAAAATAAAAATAAAAATTTAAATAATAATATGAAATAAAAAGTGGTGGGGTAGGGTGTTGAATAAAAACCATTGGAGAGTGTAAAAGTTGAATGGGTGTTGAATGAGTAGGTGGAAGAAAGAGAAAATGATGTGGAGGGTGTTGAATGTATAAACCATTGTAGATGGTTTTACGCGCGTTTGTTTCCACGTCAATGAAACCCCTACACGCGCATATTCTCGAAGCAACAAATGTTAGCTTCTCATTTGTTCCACCAAACATACACTTAAGTTTGTTTTTGATTCAATAGTTAACAAATCTAATAATATTTAATTCTTCAAATAGAATTTCACCATCACTTTCATTATACAGTAATATTTTAGATGAGTTTGAAGATATTATCAGTAATTTCATATTTTTATTATAGAATGATCTAAATCTTCTAAGGAAAATGCTATTTAGCAAGAATTTTTTGATGCAAGAAAGAGAAGAATCTTAGGTAACAATATTTAATTGGTTAAATTATAATCACCCTCTCTCCCATTTATGATTAGCCAAGTTTTAATTGGTCAAATTTTCTAATTTTATGGATTCTTCTCTTTCTTGGATCAATATTTCTTGCTAAATAGCATTGCTCATCTTCTAATACACAAATATTCAAAACCATTTCATGTGTTCTATACAAAACAATATTTTCAAATAAAATATGATATAATTATAAAAATAAAAAAAATAAAAAAAAATAGTATCCAAAAAATATATATATATATATATAAAAAAAATGATATAACAGAAAAATTACTAAGTGAAAGTTATAGGAAAAATAAAGCTCAGTGAGGTTTCATTTTCAATTAGTGGGACAGGAAAATATAACATGAGATTTGAATCTATTTTTACATATTCTTGACCATTTAACTACATCATACATTGTTGCTACAGCTAATAATTCATTGCCCTGCTATTTGCAAATGCATTACATAAATTATCTATAATAAAATGGATGAAAGAAAGGTTTTTTTTCTTTCTTAATTTACATTGGTAAGAGGGAAGTGATTTGAAATATTTAATCAACCGGTGCTGCCGGATAAATCACCAGAAAGAGCACTTCCATATGAAACTGATCCTGTTTGTGACGTGCTTGTGGCTCGAGCTTTTTGGTATTGTCGTATCCGGAAAGCATCTCGAGGAAGTGGTTGGCTTTGGACAGACGTAGTATCATCATCCTCTTGCCCTAAACATTATAAGAACATTCATGTACAAGACTTGTGTCTAATCTAAGAGATGCTATTTATAACCTATTGGTTATTTCTTTGGTATAATTTTGGACCCGGATCCTGTGCAGTCAGTGACAGCGTGCAGTCGTGCATTTCTGAAGGTATATTTTGATTTTATAAAAAGTAAAGTTTCAGTCTTTAAATTTTATACCGTCTGATCAAGATCGAGCGATCAGAAAGGCGTGACTGCAGACAGTCACTGGCTGCACACAGGATCCGGTTCCATTTAAGAGGGGCTTTGTTAAGAATCGGTATTCTTCTTGATGTGAATTTAAACTGTGTTGCACGCAATCAGCACGTTCCATTCATTCATGCAGTCAAGACATTGGTGGCAGTTTGATCAAGATTGGACGGTGCTGGTTTCAAGCTCGGCATTTTTAAATTTTTTAAATTTTTAAAAAAAAATCAAAATCTTCATATCCTTTTCATCATCCAATCCCGGTCAAACAGCCACCAATGTTCTGACTGAATGAATGCATGGAATTTCGACGCCATGTAATCCAAAAATAAACGGCAAAAGAAAATGTAAGCATTAACGTACTGTCTAATTCTTTCCTTTTCCCGTATTGCTTTCTACCGGTTTGTTTATGAGATAGGCCACTTTGAACGGGGTGAGACTTGCTTGAACCAGAAAGTTCACTTGTAGCAGGAGCAGGACCTCCAGTCAATTGTGATGGAATCCCAGCTTTACCACTTTGACTTGTTGGAAAGTCGCTCTGCAAACAAATCGAAAGCACGATATCCACATTTGGTGTCGGACCTAAAAAAATCAAAACACAATTGTCAACAACGTTTAGATATATAAATAATCAGCAACGATTATGAAATCCGTATACTTCAAAGTTGGAAGAGTATAGATGTCCGACACGTGCAATATTGATGCATGCCTGATACTTCTCGATACGTACCTAAAAAGTATCAGATAATAATTTAAATTTTTTAAAAAAATGAATTTAACCGATACTTTTCAGAAACATCTTCGACACTAGTTACCAACTAAAGATACAATTGTCAACTGGATATGATACATGTTTGATACATATTGGCAAGTTAACAAGTGAGACATAGTTGCCATTCAAATGCATGTTTCTAGATTGCATATAAAATAGCGAAATGAATGTACTGTATGATTGACACGGAATCGTAGTTAACAGAAATATTGAAAATTACCGTCAACTGCAGGTAGGTTTGCTAAAAATGCTACCACAGAAGGTGGTGTAGCTTTAACAATTTCATCGAATGCATTTGTTCCACCACTTATTCCAGCACCTGTTCCTAACAATTCAATCAGACAGTTGCGTGTAAATTTGTTAGCAAAACAATTTTAATCCTTCCCTAAACTTTCCTATTCAAAAATACAAGTTTATCGCCAAAAAGTATTCAAATTTTAAACAGTATGATTTACGTACCAGGATTATGTTTTGGATCATATATTAACATTTTTGAAGTGTCGGGATAGACAACCTTTGATGGTATAGTTGAAATGCTTGCAATAGATCCTTTATCTGCATTAATAGTGTATTATTAACCATATAATAAGAAATATTGAGAAACCAAGTTCAAGAATGAATATAATATAATACCTATTTGAGCCGTTCCGTTAAGCATAATAGACTTCTCCACTTTCTTATTCATATTTTTTGTAAGCCACTAAAAAGGTAGAAATTAAAATAAATTACAATATAAACACGGAGTTAAATCTGAACTGCTTTGTATATTCAATCTGAATCTGGATTACAAGATATTATTCATTTCTTTAAAAAAATATACAAACAATTGGTACCTCTTGCCGTGATAAATTATCAAGATCATTTGAAGAGCACGGCCATAGATCCATGAAACTATACCGTGATACAACATCTTGCAAAGAACTCTCTGATGCAGCTGTTGCATCTTCACCGAATGCTTCTTTCCTTCTTTGCTCAACCTACATATGATACATGGATAAATTATCGAAAATGGTTACCATTCATTTGTGTGCAGTCTCTTATCCTAGAGTAACATTTTAAGCAACACCCAATTTTTTCATCGAGAATTTTTTTTTTCAACAAAAGATCAGCGATTACGAAAAAGTAGCAATTTGACAAGCCAGGCGCAAAAGAAACAACATGGCATAGCAAGGTAAAAGTTGTATTGAAACAAATGAGAAGGTACTACCTTAAGCATGCTAGCAAGATCACCATAAGTTTGCTCAAATTGAACGAACCTTTTCCAAACCTACAAGTAAGATTAGTTACAACGAAATTGAACATCAGACAATAAGAACATAAATTACGAGTGCAACATTAATACAGCATCAGACTTGCTGAATACTAAGGAGAAATCATCAAACATTTTATTATCTAAGAATGTTAATGTAGTACGAGGTTTCGTAAGCCTCTCTTTGGGTTTCAAGATGATGGATTTCATAGGGGAGGCCTTTTTCACCAAGGTTCTACAATATGCAAAAAGGGAAAATTACTCTATTGAACTGATGGTCTTTTTACCGAGGTTTTGTCCAAAAATTACAGGTTTTGAAAAGGAATAATGACAAAATGATTATATACTCAGATCTATGTAGCATGGACACGGACAGACACCGGACACGACATTGACACGTCGATACCGATGGTAATTTGAGAAAATGACACAATTCAATGTAATTATAAGTGTTGGTGTCCGACACCGGGACACGCCTAATCCGAAGAGTGTACGTGCTTCATAGATCCAGATGCTCAATGCTTCCTACCAATGAGGGGATATTCCGCATATTGCCATAAAGGCCCCGTTTGGATTGACTTATTTTTTAGCTTATGCAAACAGCTTATGCAATATTTATGTATTATTATAAGTTTGTCAAGGTAGTTTATGATAAAATAGCTTATACAAATACAATTTTCACTAGTTTGAACTTATAAAATAGCATAAAACCTAATTTATATTACATAAGCTGTTTGCATAAGCTCAAAAATAAGCTAATCCAAACAGGGCCAAAATATCCCAACTTAAAATTCCATCCATAACTATTAAATACCTATTGAATCTAATGAAAATATTGGCATGCACCATTCATATACTTAATTTACTATATTTACTATATTTTAGGATAAAATAAATCCTGCATCACATATTTATTCTTAAAATGGAACATAACCTTATCAACCAAGTACTACTAAGGATTAAAGAAATAATAGTGAAGGCTAACCTCAACAGAATCCTCTAGAGGAAGTGAACTCAATGCCCTCTCAAATAAAGCCCGGATATTTTGATCATCATTCAAACGTGTCAAGAAATCAGCATATCTGAAACATCATGAAAATATTATTAATCTTCAATTACTACTTTTTCCATAGCAAAAGAATTATTGTTAACAAGAAGAAGCAGTATAAGATTTTTAAACTAATACTATATTTTGGACGAGTAAAATGACAACAGCACCAAGAGGCCAAGGATCAGAAGCATCTAATTTGAGGTGAAAAGGTAACTGATACTAGCCGATGAATGTCAACGAGACCAGTTGCAATATAGGACAGTGTACAGACATCAAAAAGTGAACCGCAAGAGTAGGTTTAGTATGTCAAGTTGTCAACTATGTTGCCCTCAGCAGGGTGAGTGACGTTAGTTATTATAGCGATGCTTTGGCTTACTGATTTTGGTTTGGAAAAAGTAGATAATATCGTCATCACAAACAATATCAAGCATATATCCAAAATCTTAAGTGGCATCTATCATATCGATTCCAGGTAAAATATTTAAACAAAAATACATTTTGGGGAGTACAGGTCTGTTACACTATCAACCCAGTCATACTCAATATTGGCATAATACAACGACAAAGCAAGGCAGAACAAGATTAAACAGAGTTGGAAGAAAGTAGAACTCACTCGAGAATATAAACAGGTTCATGCATAAAGCGTTTTAGTCCAGCTTCAAAAACATTATGAGCCATCTGCACGGAAAATCCAAATTATTTTCTAGAAGTTAAAACTAGGTATAAGACTCGGGATTAAAATAACAGGCAAGAAATACAATTTTTGGCAATGTTTCTTTGTTTTTATATGTAGATGACTAGATAAATATATTAGCCCATTTCAAACACAATTCCAGGTATCCATCTATAACCCCGTCGCCGAACTAAAATACATGAACATGTCAACATGCACAAGTGAAGGAAATAGTAAGACCTTGGGATCCTTGTCGAGACAAAAGGCCACTGACGCGTAAGCCACGTAAACATGAGATGTACAAGTTGGGGATTTGCGAGCATCCAGAAAGTATTTCCTAGCAGCTTCAACACCTTCAGTTCGTCTTAGAAAACGAATGAACTGTAGCATGAAACATATGTCATATCATTTGCATGGAACTATTTATCAGCAATTATTACAGTAAACTGCATATATTACTTAACATTCTCAATAAAAAATAATGCTGATGGCAGATGAAAAAACACATGTTTTTATACAAATTCAACTTCCATTAACGAACTTTTAGGAGGATGAAAGTTATGTGTGCAGAATCAACCAATAAAAAAGATAGATAAAACATGCAAAACAATAGATTTTCAGAGAATTAGACCAGGAACTTGAACTAACAAAACATTTATATTTCTGATCATGCATTGCAGCAGTACATTAAGACGTCTTTACTGATTTTCAAAGTATCCAACACTACTACTACTATTGAGCATATTAAACAAAAAAACATTCACATACTTGAATATGTGCAAGTGCAGTTGCATTGTCACCATCTCCCAAAAGGTTTTCGTATATTTTCTTTGCAGCCTGAAATAAAACAAGGAAATAGATGCATAAGAAACCAGACAAGAATTAGGAAAGGTTTCTCTGAACTGCTAAGTTAAACTATGCAGTATCCTTAACGTTATGAAAGATAAAATATTAAGTACATTTTACATTTACAAGAACAATTTTATAGAACGGTGTTTTTGTAGTATACAATATACTACTACTACCTCTATCCTTAAATATAAGAACCTCTTAAGAAATTTTTTTGTCACTTTTCATAAAACCCTCTTTAAATTTTCAACTGCATTAATCATTTCTTTACCAACATACACTTATTTATTTTAAGCTTGATTAAAAACAATATCAATTATTAACATATTTAAAACTACTACCATCTTTCTTAATTCCCATGATTTTGTCAAGGGGTCCTATATTTAGGGGCAGAGGTAGTTTTAAGCTTGATTATGACAACATACACTTTGTTCAAACTTTAGGTATAGACAAGGGGAAAAAAGAAAACGATGGCCAAAATTTATTATAACATCAATGAATTTAGGGTTTGTCTAACATGTGCAACATTGCACATGTTAAAGCAGATAGAAATAGTAACTTTTTATTAAAAACAACAATTATTTATTAAAAATTTATATATTTAATATAAAATACACAAGTTCCAGTGCAAAGTTACTATTTTAAACTTCTTAACATGTACAACTTTGCACATGTTAGAAAAACCCATGAATTTATTATAGTAAAAGTTAAACAATTTCCTATGACTAATTTTTCCAATAATAAATTAAAATTAAATATAACACAACTCCCAATAACATTAATCACTATTAGTATTATTTCCATCACATTTGTCCAACCGCTAATACCTGGATTGCTCCACGGGATTCCTCTAGCTCTGCATAAGCATATCGCAGCATTTCTGAATCTGTTTACAAATGAAATAACAAAGCAATGAAATGAAAGGTAAAAAATGTGAGGTTGAGTAAGACATGTTTATGTATAGAGCTACACCACACTCTACCAAAGGATAACAATGGAGTCTTAACTGATACAAAGTATTTACCAAAGATTAAGACATGCTATTACTAAAAAATAAAAGATTAAGACAAGCTAATACAAGATAAACTCTTCACACTGAGACTCGAGAAAATGTTGTGAATAAACTTGATACGCTGGCCCTAACAACAATATCTGAAAATTAAGCAGAAATTAGCAAAAGAGTGACACAAACCTGGAAGAGCCTTCAGAGACCTTTGAAATACTTTGATTGCAGCATCTATCAAACCACCTTTAGCATGCCATGTTGCATAGTCATACCATATATCAGGATAATGGTACATATACATCAGACACTGAATATGAGTAAAATGCAGTGAGAAATTCCATAAATAAATATCACCAAAGTAAAACACATGGATAATGGTGTTCCTAAACCTACTTCTTTTACAAGTATATTTATTTCTTTAATGCATGTACTTCCCTACCTTCTCATCCTAATAAAATTAATTATCAAAAAATATTTCTTTATTCATAATTTTTCCTCCGTAACATTGAAAAGATGATACTACGTAAGGGATAAAAAGAAAGAAACGTGTATTTCCTAGTACCTGCTCGTAAGTAAATATAACTCGTTTGTTGGAGGAAGCAGTGTCTATTCTCTGTGGATTTCCTCTGAAATTAATTAGGAATGGTTGAATACAAAATGTTAAGTAAATATCGTCAGATAAACAAGTTAGAGGAAGGCACTAGATTCATCTAGCAATCATTTCAAAACAATAAGTTTGGTCAGAAGATTAACTCTCGCAAAAAGCTTAAGATGTTAGATGGAGTCTCGAGAATAGTTTTACATCTCTATTCTCTCAAAGTTCTTTTTAGAATCTTGGATTAAGAATATAGAACCATTCTAGATCTCGACCCTAACAACTTAAGCTTCTTCGGTGAATCAGTTATTACATGGAATTAGAACCTCCATACACAACTGGTCAAGACTTCAACCTATTGATTGTAATTGATATTCACTCATTAGTTCTATGTTTACTTTGATCTGTTTTTTATAGCTTCCATAGATAGAATAGAAATGAAGTCCGTTATTATTTTCAAACCACCGGTTGTAGGGATTCTCAATTCTGTACTTCGTGTATATAATTGAATCGTACAAATTCAAAATAATATCAATTTTCAAGTGTTTCAACTTAATGCTTGTCTCCCCGTTTTTCATACATAAATTAAATATAAGCATCGGTGAAGTGGATATGTGCATTGTCTTTAGGGATGGTCCAGGTCGGTTTGGATCAGGTTGAGGGTAATTCCTTGATTCAACAATTAAACTTAAAAATAGTTAAATTTAAGAGAAAGAAAAGAAGAAGCATGCTTCTTACTTTTCAAAAGATAGAAGTTTCTTCCATGCCATCCACTGCATTTCTTCCTGTTAGAAGTAACAAACACATATAACTTATAATGATGTAAGAGATATAAAAACTATTAATTTGTTCATTTTCCTTCATCTAACAGCTTAACCTTTTAGAATATATAATTGCTCATAATACGATATCGGAGCCTATATGAAACTCAACACTAGCCATTTTACTCATGTGAGAGACTGCGTTAGATATATAAAAGTACAAAACCATGCATGTACAAAACCCCTTTTTGGCAGCTTCGTTAGAGAAATTTTGAACGAAAATGATTATCTTTCCAAAAACAATTTGTTAACAGAAACTGCTAGCAATGATAACAATATTTGCCAAGGAACAGAAATTCACCTTGGGGGATCCAGTTGGTGGTACAGCAAGCATATTCCAATCGATTTCATCGAAATACTTCTTCCGTTCCCTGTAAACTGCCCTCGCACTATTATATTTTGGTTGATATTCCGATATCAGTCCTTTAGCCTGCAAAACACATTATCATCAAAATGCATGCCTTCAGAAAAACTACGGAATCACAAATATGTATTATCAGATCAGGCATGAAATCAAGCGTAATATATTACCAACTGACGGCTAACAGAATTCTCGAAATTTTCATAGTCTTTCCAAAGTTGTTCAATGTGATGGGTAGGAGTAATAATAGCCCTCTGATAGACTTTCCTCACAACAGTCATCCGATGTGATTCTTCTTGTGCGTGTACAGCCTGCAATTGAATTATACACAAGAGAATTGAAAAGTGATACTAAATTATGGACCAAGAAAATTTGCAGAAAACAAAGAAGGCTAACTAACCGGCAATGATTTTAGAAAGGATATGTACTCCATCCACACAGGGCCAGATGCTATGTCTGCTCCTGTTAGCACATCATTGGGAAGACGCGTCAATATATATTTATACATAGATACATGCATATATATGCACAAAGCTTTTTGGTCTTGCAGTTTGAAAACGCATAATAAAAAAAGTTTGAAAACGCATATATATCCAAATAGCTTATAGGTTGAAAGCATATGAATGATTTTATATTTGACAAACTCCATCAAAAACCAAGTTTAAAGTAAAACCACCTTAGGTGAGTTTATATCATCGTCTCCTAAATAGGTGATACGATAATCCAAAGAAAACTGAAATAGAAAACTAATGGGAAACAACATACCGACATAGTTGAGCATAAAATCAAAAGCTTTTCTCGTCTCTTCTTGACCCTCTGTCCCCTTCTTGTCATTAACCTTTCTAATGAAACGAATGTAACACCGCCTATAAGCCAGGATAAAAAAACGAGTTAGATTAAAATAAAAACATTGTCTCTTCATGTACTACAAGACAAACCTAATAAGCAGGGTCTTATAATTTGAGCTGGGTCTAACAGGACCCTTACAAAACCGGCATGTAAGGGGAGGAATGTCCGAGCTTTATAACTTTATAAGCACTACTTAGGCTGTATCCCTAGACAATGTGGGACCAAACCCACCCCCTCACACCGAACACAGTGAAGGGAGCCCAAATACCACTGTTAGGTATCTAAGGGAGCACCGCAATCAAGGGGGAAATTCCGAGACAGCGCATTCCATCCATTATCATAAGAAAAAAAAATAATAAAAATTCCAAATCTACATTGTGTAGATAGAGAATATGAGACAGAATATAGAAACAACAGAAGTCCTACCAGGAAAACAACTAAAGTGCAAGAGTAACAAATATAGTTCAATTTGTGTCATTCTACAGTCTACATTATTGATTTGAGGGGGGGAAAATTACTGAGATCTGACATACAATGAAAACCTTTCGAACAATTTATCCAAAAGGGAGTTAAAGAAACTAATAGTCTAATACATCAACCATTGTCATGATAAGATTAAGCACAGACAACGTACCAGAGAGGAACCTGAAGACAATTCAACAAACACCGACTAAAAATCTGTTTGATAGCATCGTCATTATTTACAGCCATATGTGCCTCCACATATTGCTTCCAAAACTTGGCCTGGACACAAATCCAAACAAGCATCATTAAAAACCAGTGCCATAATAGTAGAACCTTCCAGAATCACTCAAAGAAGTAGTTCACTATAAAACACACTGTTAAAACCACAGATTTCTGTTGCATTCAACAAGAACACTCACCGCTGTTGGAAACAACTGCAGAAGCTGCTCGTATATTGGTGTGGCCTCCGCAATGGGCAAAACCTAAACAACAGAGAAACAACATTACCAATGAGCAATATGAACAAAGGGTCAAAGAATTACATAAGTTGGAAACAAAAACAAAATGCGCTTGTATATATAGGTGTGGCCTCCATAATATACAAAAAAATGCTAAACGACATCAATGAACAATATAAAGTAACCCAAAGGGTCAAAGAATTGGAAAAAACAGAAGCTTCTCATACATAAGGGTTATTTTGTGGCCTTTCAGAATCTGAGATACTCAAATGCTAAACAACAACAACATAAAAACAACATCAATGACCAATATGAACAAAAGGGTCAAAGAATTGCCAAAAGTAACAGAAGCTTCTAGTATATATATATACTAGTGTTGCCGATCACAAATCACGGAAAATAACAATTTGTTCAAATTCCGCTATGCTAAGTGTTTAGAGTGCTGTTATAGCCACTATTTGACAACATGTTATACTAAATCGTGTATTGCCGAACAATAGAGCTTTGTACAAATTCCTCTACTATGTCTCTACGCTACAGTCCTATAGCGCCACTATAGCCGCAATTTCACAATGTGTGTACTAATAATAAATCACAAATTGCAGAACATACTGGCTTGTTAAAATTCCACTACACTATAGCAAATTTTCACTTTTTAGATTATCGATCAAATACATTAATAATTGACAACACTGGTATGTATAAGTGTGCCCTATACAAAACAATTAAAAAAAAAAAACACACAAAGGGGTAAAAGAATTGCAAAAGAAAACAACAAAAAATCAAAACCTGAGCTTCATTAGCCAAAGTTTCAGCGGATTCAACATTGTATTTGTCTGTCTTGTCACTGCCACTGGTTTTTTCCTACAAATAAAAAGGGTCAATTTTTGTTTGTCGAAATTGAAGAACAAGTGAAGAGGAAGAAGATATGAGTAATACCATGTGTCTTGAGGGTGGAAAAAAAAAAGACGAAGAAAAAGTTATATATTGATGAGACAGAGATGCGAAGGAAAGAGGGAAACGTTTGTAATCGAAGGTTGATTGTTGTTATGTTTTCTTTTTCTTTTTTCTTTTTTCTTTTTTTCTCTTTTGGTAGAGTGATTTTTGTTTTGACGGTTTTTGGTAGAGTGATTGTGATCTGCTTCTATCTACTTGTAATATATATATATACTCCGTGTTTCTTTTTACTTGTCATGCACTTTATCTTTTTATTTATACCCTAATTTTAAATCTATCAATAAATTTTTAGATTTTTGTATACACTTTTTTTTTCAATAAATTTACATATTTAATATATTATGTAAAAAAATAATATGTTATGTACCAAAAAAATTGTTTTCCAAATATACAGTATTAATTAGTTTTATTGAAAAATATAAAAATAATTGATAAAAGGTATAATTGACAAATTGTATCCTTAAACACAAAGAAAAACAATTAAATAGGAACGCTAAATCTAATGAAAAAAAAACAAGTAAAAAGGAACAGATAATAGTATAATAAAATTAATTACTACAAAATATATTAATCTATTCTTATTATTTTTTACTATCGGCCAACCGTGCCCGTTTGTGATTGACATTCTCTGTTGTGCTAATATAGATAACTACTTAATCTCCTTTTTTATTATGCTTGGTTAATTGATACTCCCTCCGTTTCTTTTTAATTGTCTTTTTAGAATGATAACACTAAATCAAAGAAGTGTATTTTTGCACATTATCTTCCTATTATACCCTCGTTTTAATTCACCAATAAATTCCTATTTTTTTGCCCACACTTTTTCTTTCTAATAAATTTAATATATTATGTAAAAAAAAAACAAAATTTAATATGTTATGTACCAACAAAAAGTTTTAAAAAAAAAATTAGTTTTCCAAATATATAGCATTAATTGGTTTTATGGAAAAAGATAAGAGCAATTGACAAAGGGTATAATTGATAAATCATACCTATAAAATACAAAAAGGACAATTAAATAGAAACGTTAAATATGATAATAAAAGACAATTAAAAAGAAACGGAGGGAGTAATTACTTAACCTTCTTTTTTTTTTTTTTGACAAATTAACCTTCTTTTTTTGTTGTACTCAGTTATTAAGAAGAAAAAAAAATATTATTTTTACTAAAAAACCTCTTTTTTGTTGTGATTAATTATTAAGAAAAAAATCTTTTTTTTTGTTACTAAAAATACCGAAAACCTACTTTTACGAGGAAGTTATTTTTCAACAAATACAAATACTCCCTCCGTTCCTTTTTATAAAAGACAATTGACTTTTTAGATTCTTTCAATAATGAATGTATCTAGAAATTAAATTGTCTCTTATAAAAAATGAACGGAATGAGTATTTGAATAAAGTGAATGGAAAAAGTGACGATAAGAAAAGTCCACGCGAAAGGGATATTCTCTTTATATATTGGTATAGATATAGATATAGATAATATTTCAAGTTTTATATTTTTTATTATAATTGTATTAAAAATATTATATATAATCTATTACTATATATAAAAAGTATACAAATTTTTGGGATGGCTTTTTCATTATTCCTATTTTACCCTTAAAAAAAAACTAAATATTTGTATATGTTGAAAAATAACTTCCACATGAAAATAGATTTTCAGTTTTTTTTTTCTCTTAATAACTAAGCACAACTTCCACATAAAAGTAGGTTTTCAGTTTTTTTATTGTAAACAAACAATATACTTTTTTCTTCTTAATAACTAACCACAACAAAAAATGAGGTTACTTAGTTATCAATTAACTAAGTCCAATAAAAAAGGAGATTAAGTAGTTATTATAGAGAATTTCGATCACAGCAAAAAAAAAGAATATCGATCACACAAACGGGCACGGAACGTGTCCGTTTGGCGGCTAGTTATATATAAAAAGGATACAAATTTTTGGGATGGCATTTCATTATTCCTATTTTACCATTAAAAAAAACACTACCAACAAAAAAAGTAACCAACTACGTATTAAAAAGATACAAATTTTTGGGATGACTTTTTCATTATTCCTATTTTATCCTTAAAAAAAACTACCAACAAAAAAAGTAATCAACTACATATAAAAAAGATACAAATTTTTGGGATGACTTTTTCATTATTTTTATTTTACCCTTAAAAAAACTAACAACAAAAAAGTAACGACCAATTATGGTTTACTTTTTTTAAAAAAAGTAACCACAAATTAAATCATGGAACTTTTAATAAATTTCTATACCATAATACTATTATGTATACGTTAATAATCTTCTATTATACATAACATTTTAAGTTGAATATTATTAAAATATAGTAAAACACAAATTGGAATTATGAATGATAGCAACATGAATTAGATTAGGCCAAAAGAACGATTCTATGATAACAACATGAATTATATAAATTTGCTAATAGAAGTAAACTAAATAGAACAAAAAATTTTACTTATAATAATGGCATTCAAAAAAAGACGCAAACTGTTAATTTTGATGTATCTCAATAACATATCAAATGATTTTGGATTTGTCTAGAACTTTACATAAATGATCTATATGATATAAACTTTCAATCCAACGGTGGGTTTTATAAAATTTATATCGGTTAAAACGTTATTGAAATGTGTAACATTTGGTGTCAACGGACTCTGACTATATATATATATATATAGAGGGATCAAATTACACATGTGTAACATTTGAGTAATGTTACACCGCTCAATAACGTTTTAACCAATAAAAATTTTACAAAATTCATCGTTGGATTGGAAGTTTATATCATATAGATCATCTATGTTAAGTTTTACAAAAATTTTAAATTGTTTGATATGTTATTGAGAGCAATCAAAATTAACGGTTTATGCGTTTTTATTGAATACCGTTAATCTTAATTTATCTCGATAACATATCAAACGATTTTAGATTTTTGTAAAATTTAACATAGATGATCTATACGATATCTAGTATCAATCCAACGGTGGTTTTTGTAAAATTTGAATTCGTTAATGCGTTATTGAGCGATGTAACATTACTCAAATGTTACACCGGTGTAATTTGACCTCTCCATATATATATATATATGTGTGTGTGTGTGTGTTGTGTTTAAAATGGAATCAATGAGGATCAAACCTAGGTGCATTTTACCTAAATCTTTCACTACTAGACTGAACCTAATGGCTTTTACGTATACTCAATTAAAGTAAAATTTAATTTCATTATGATTTCTTTCAATAAAAAAATGTAATTTTTCAAACTAAATATATTATGTCATATTCCTTTTTTGAATTTTTGTTATATTTTATATTTAAAACCAAACTTTTAAAATTGCTTAAATTATTTGTTACTTCTTTATCTTTTAACGTTATATTTCAAAAAAAAAAAACTAAAGTATATCTATAACAATATATAAAAAGGATATGTGTTTTTGGGATGACTTTTTTATTATTCCAATTAATCTTTTAAAAAAGGTCACTTACTAAAAAATAATATTATATTATAGTAACCAACTCTTCTCAAATAACTCACACTGACTTCTGCAATTTAAAAGGTATTAACCAACTTTCCTCAAATCTATAACAAAACAATATATAAAAAGGATATGTGTTTTTGGAATGATTTTTTTTTTTATAACAATATATAAAAAGGATATGTGTTTTAGGATGACTTTTTTATTATTTCAATTTTATACTTTAAAAACTGTCACTTACTAAAAAATAATATTATAGTAACCAATTTTCCTCAAATAACTCACACTGACTTTTGTAATTGGTAGTAACAAACTTTCCTCAAATCTATAATAAAACAATATATAAAAAGAATATGTATTTTTGGGATTGTATACTGTCGTTTGGAGTTTTTATTATTATGACAAAGAGGGTTGACAGCTTTTTCAAGGTGTTACTTTTATTTTTTCAAGGTGTTACTTTAACTATGGTCTGGACCAATGAACTTAGATTACAATTTTTATTTTAAGAAAAACTAAAAATACACAAATTAATTTAAATAAAAATCAAATTTATAATAAACCACTATTTACAATTTATATACGTTAGCATAATAGAAAACACGGATCACACAAACGGGCACGTGGCCCACTAGTTGACATAAAACAAACTCAAATATTGCATAAGTTAGATGTCAAACTTTTTTTAACAAAGTTAGATATCAAATTTGAATACTCTTGATTCATAATTTAATTTTAAACTTAATCTAAAATTTAGAATTTTACTTTTAATTTAGAAATTTAAATGTTGCATAGCTTAATTAAAGAAATGACGAAAAGAGAAATAATATGCCATACAATTTTAATTTTTATTGAATATTAGAAAAATAACACACAATTTGTTTTCTCTTATTTTCATCTATTAAATATGACTTTTGAAGCCATATATATTAATCACCAAAAACAACACCAACCAATTACATGCATGACACCATCAACAATTATGAAGTTTAAATTAAAATTAAATTAAATTTTAATATTAATAAATCATACTCAATTCTTACATTCTCATGTATTAAATATGACTCTTAAAGTCATGCATATCAATCACAAAAAACACTCACATCCATTTATTTCATGCATAACACCATAAATATATTAGAATTCATTTTCCCTTTGATTTTTATTTAATACTACGTGCATCATTCTTTTTTTGATCTCTTATTTATTTTAATATATGTTTCTCTTTTCTTTTCTATTATCTTTTTTGCATTACATTAATAAATATAAAAGATAATTTTGCAAATATACAGAGTACATTGCTACTTGAAAAACAAAAATATATATTATCCTCTAACTATTTATAATACTATTAAAATAAATTTATGTTTATTTAATATTTACATAAATTGTTCATCTCGAACTGTGCCCAGAACCCACCATTATTTACGGGTGTTTACTATATAAATTTATTTTATCTTCATGTATTCATTAAACTATTTGTCTTGTGCCTATGGTGAATTTTATCCATAGTTATGACTACTGTGTGTATAAATTTTTTATTATCCCTAAATTATTTATCTTAATTATATATATATATATATATATATATATATATATATATATATATATATATAATGAAATATCTTTTATACTCCTATGTATTCATTTTATTCATTCTAAACACTTACTATTTTAACTTCGAAAAACAAAACAAGTAATTTTGGTAAAAAAGAAGAAAAATAATAATAAGTTTTTATAAATCTAATGGGACAACGCAGAAAATATTTATGGCATTTAACTTTACCCTTTACCAATTCAACTAAAGAAATATTTAAAATTTAATTGATGTATTATATATTTACTAGCCGCCAGTGCCCGTTTGTGTGATCGATATTCTTTTTTTTTTATTTGTTGTGATCGAAATTCTCTATTGTGCAAATATAAATAACTACTTAATCTCATTTTTTATTGGATTTAGTTAATTGATAACTACTTAACATCCTTTTTTGTTGTGGCTAGTTATTAAGAAGAAAAAAAAATATATATTTTTTTTTTACTATAAAAAAACTGAAAACATACTTTTATGTGAAAGTTGTGCTTAGTTATTAAGATAAAAAAAAATTATTTACTAAAAAAAACTAAAAATCTATTTTTATGTGGAAGTTATTTTTCAACATATACAAATATTTAGTTTTTTTTTTTTTGTAGTTTTTTTTAAGGGTAAAATAGGTATAATGAAAAAGCCATCTAGAAAATTTGTATCCTTTTTATATATAGTAATAGATATACTCCCTCTGGTCTCGTATATAAGCAAATTTTCACTTTTTAGATTATGTACCAAATACATTAATAATTGACAACACTGGTACTATGTATAAGTTTGCCTCTACCGTAGACAAAGGATAAACAACAGAAAAAAACAATAACAAAAAAAAAAACAAAAGGGTAAAAGAATTGGAAAAGACAAAACTTAGAAACGGGTCAACACCTGGGCTTCATTGGCCATCGTTTCAGCATATTCAACGTTGTACTTATCAACCATTATTTTGTCAGTGCTATTGGCTTTTTCCTAAAAAAATAACAACTGGGTCAATCGAAATTGAAACACGAGAACAAGTGAGGAAGATGATGAGTAATACCATGTTTAGGGGGGAAAGAAAGATGTGAAGGAAAGGAAGATGTTTGTTAACTCTGTAATAACCTTTTTTTGACAAAAAATTGTGTAACAACTTATAAAACTTGATGAACAATTTATCTCATCCAAAAAACAAAAACTTGAGTTGAAAAAGATATTGTAATTTTTATTTTTTACGTAATCTTCCTTGATTTCTTGAGATTGTATTTTATTTTATTTTTTTCTTCTTAACTATTCATTTGATCTTTCACGTTTTGTTTAGATTTCAATTTAATCTCTTACATTTTTACCGTTTGCATTAGTTAGTCATTTATATCAAGTTTGTCACTTGTGGCAGACGATTTATATAGACAGACATGTGGATACTTGGACACATGGACACGTGTACAAATAAAACGGTGTTAGTGACGAAATTAATGGAAAGAACTAACTAATGCAAATAGTGGAAACTTAAAATAATAAGGGTAAATGAGTCTTTACCCCCTACGATGTAGGTGTGTTTTGCTTTTTTTCCCTATAATTTTTTTTTTTGTAACTCGCCCCGTGCAATGTTGATTTTTTTTAGTTCATTTTTACCTGCGTGGGAGTAAAAACCAACATTGCAGGGGTAAAATGAACAAGAAAAAAAAAATCAACATTGCAAGGGGCAAGTCACAAAAAAATTACAAAGGAAAACAAAATTCGCCTATATTGCAGGGGGTATAAGTCTATTTACCCAAAGAATAAATTGATATATTTTTAAATGTAAGAGATCAAATTAAAACCTAAAATAAATGTCATGTAATTAAACTTTTTTTTAATTTTATTTTTGTTCATGAAACGTTTTTTTATTAAAATATTGGTATTCTAGTTTTCAGATTGTATTTATCCTAACTTATAGGCTATGTGATGTACAAGATAAGACATAAAATAAGAGATAGAATAGGATAATTATATTATATTTTCTTTGTTTCTTTTTATTTGTTTTTTACCGTCATATTTAGCGTTTCTATTTAATTGTCTTTTTTGTATTTTACGGGTATGTATGTCAGTTGCTCTTATCTTTTTCAATAAAACCAATTAATGTTATATATTTGAAAAACTAAATCTTTTTTAATATTTTTTTTTTGTTACATAACATATTAAATTTTGTTTTTTTTTTTTGGTTTTGTACTTAATACTCCCTCTGTTTCTTTTTATTTGTCTTTTATTGTCAGATTTAGCGTTTCGATTTAATTACCTTTTTGTATTTTACGGGTATGATTTGTCAATTATACCCTTTGTCAATTGCTCCTATCTTTTTCAATAAAACCAATTAATGCTATATATTTGGAAAACTAAATCTTTTTATTTTTTGGTACATAACATATTAAATTTTTTTTTTACATAATATATTAAATTTATTGGAAAGAGAAAATGTGTGCAAAAAAGTAGGAATTTATTGGTGGATTAAAACGGGGGTATAATAGGAAGATAAAGTGCAAAAATACACTTCCTTAATTTGGTGTTACTATTCTAAAAAGACAAATAAAAATAAATGGAGGAAGTATCATGTTTCAATTGGGTGTTTGATGAAATAGTAGGATATGATAAATTAATCATGAAATTTATTATAGCAGGACATGATAATAAAATAATTTATTGATTTATTTTATAAAATATATTTTAAAATAAAAAATGAAAAAATAATAAAATAATTTAATATTAAATTAAAAATAAAATAATTAACTTTTAAACTACAACTTCGACCCTCTGTTGCACAGGTCTAATTAGTTGTTATATGTAACAATAGAAAACTTGATTTTCGCTTTAATTAGGAATTGTATATTTTTACGAACACAAATTTTGAGGAGCAAATCACTGATCACTATTATTATTTTTACTCTAACATGATCATCGTAAACAATAATTATTTTTTTAATATTCTTTCTTTATTAAAAAATGTATTCTTTCCTTTTTTTTTGCAAACGACACTATTTTATTTTTGACTATAGAGCTTTTAAATAGGCTATAAGGCTAAATCAAACTTTTAAAAAGATCTGGCCAAGTTGAAAAAATAAGTCATAGGTTAGGCTCAAGCTTGAAAAAATTTCAAAAGGCAGACTCAAACATTTCAAAGTTTAACCTAACTTATTCCTAACCCTAACCAACAGTGCAACCGCAATGTTTAATATGATCGGATCCAGTTTTGAAAAATTGAATCCACCGGTGTCAAAGCCCGACCATAGTATTTACTAGGTACAACTATGAGTCAACTTATTCATCTTTTTACTCTGCACCACACTATTACTATAGACACTTGTCTATTTTCCAATTGATTTATCTTCTTCCAATATCTCTCTTTTCCCTTCCCATCGTCTTATACTACTAGACAAAGAAGCAAGTGTGTTTTGAAAACTTAACTCTGCCCTACATCTAAGTACTACTGCTTATAGTTTCAAAAAAAGTACTACTACTTATGAGAAAAGTGAGGTGACAATTTTTTAATTAAATAGTCTTTACTAGTACTCCCTCCGGTCCTATATATAAGAAAACTTCTACTTTTTAGATTCATTGTAAAATGGATGTATCTAGACTATATTTTTGTCTAAATACATCGAGTTTACAATGAATCTAAAAAGTAAAAATTTTCTTATATATAGGACCAGAGGGAGTATTTAGTTTTTTCACGCCAACCTTTTTATTTGGCAAGATAGATTCTGTTTGGTAAAATTAGTGAATACTCCCTCTGCTCTCATGTATAAGTAACATTTCACTTTTTAGGTTCATTCAATAGCTAATTAATCTAGTCAGTATTATAGACTAAATACATTTGTTATTGGATGAATCTAAAAAGTGAAAAGTTGCTTATATATGAGACCAGAGGAGTAGCTTATAAGCTAGTTGATAGTTTATGACTAGAGCTGTAAAAATGAGTCGGGCTATCGGGCCGGCTCATTAGCCCTATAGTTTTATACGGACTGGGCTTAAAAAAAATTATTGGGCTGGGCTCCCGGGCCTTTTTTTTTTGCCCCACGGCCTTTTGGGCTGGCCCCTTAAAGAATTAAAAAAAAATATATCTAAAAATAAGGAATTTTAGTTAGCATAAAATCTTTAGATAAAATAAGTAACAAAAGATGAGATTTGTTAGATAAAAATATCCAAATTTGTTATGATTATCTTTATTTGAAAAGAAATAAATTTGTTATGATTACCTTTACTTGAAAAAAAAATAATAACAACTAGTTTGTGTGCGATACATATGTAGTTTTATTGTCAATTGAATTTTTTTTTAAAAAATTTTGTCGATTTGTTTTAAAAAAAAATGAAAATTTGTCGGGCCGGCCCATCAGACCATGTAGGCCCTTGCTTATCGGATCTGGCTGGGCCTTGAGTCTTAATAGGCCAGTCCACTTAATGCCCTTTATATGTCTTGGCTCTCTGAGCGGAGGCGGGTTGGGCCGAACGAGCCCCTTTGACAGCTCTACTTATGACTGACAGCTATAACTCTACTTTATTTATGTTTTTTTCAAGCTTTCTCTCTCTTCTATTCTCTTTCATTTATTATTATATTCTACAACTTTGAAGAAGCTTTAACTTCTATGGTGGAACTTGTCTTCTTCACTTATTTTTGCAGTTGTAGTCCAAAAATGTCAATTTAACTATGTATCCGAATGAATTGATCATAGACTAATTGATCATAAACCACCACTCTCTAATTGATATACAAAAAAATCAACAAAGCAACTAAGTTTTTGCTGCCGCCGGCATAGAGAAAGAAAAAATTGTCCAATTTTGAAAGAAAAATGTTATATTAAGAGCTCAAATCTACTTCTCCCTCCGGCCCAAAATAAATTATCTAATTTTGACATAGTATATTATTTATTCGACCTACTTTGACCATATTTTTTTACTAATATATACATGAAAATATTAGCATATGAAAAGTTGTTTGATTTGTCTCGACGAGTATTTTCAAAATATACAATTTTATAATTTTTAATAATAGATAATTAAAGATATTAGCGATCAAAATTATATATTGGTAAACATAAACGAAGTTAAACAAGTCATTTATTTTGGGACGAAAGAAGTAAATATAATCTGACATTATACATTATTATGTGCTAAGTCTTTGCAGGTATCCCAAGATAAACAAATACTCCAAAATAAAGAAAAAGTGAAACATTTCAATTCAGAGCACGTTGACTTTATACATTTTTATAAATATTCTATAAAAACTTATTATTTAAAATGCATAAAGAGTGCTCTGGAGACACTCATTAGCATTTCCTTTTAAAAATGGCCTTGTACCTCCCAATTGTATTGATATGCAGCATAGTTGTCTAATTGTGATGTTAATATAACAGTACACATTTGGGAAAAATAGTGTTATATTAACAACCCAAATCGACAACGTATAATCGAACACCATACACCTTGTTAATGTGCTAAGTTAATGACCTTGTACCACCCAACCAAATACAGTTTAGTTGCAACATTATCATTCCACATTTTTCTATCTCTTAAATGTTAATCGGTGGATGTAGTACCACTTATACTCAGTCCCACAAAAAAAAAACCTATAGAAGTAAACGAGTAAAAAAGGTAAAAACTCTCATATTCTCTACAATACAAGTAGGATTGTAATCAATTTACACTTACACATTGAATTTCTTTTACATGTACAAGTATACGTTCTACATTGGACTCAAATGTTACACTGGATTTCTTTTACACTTGCAAGTATTCGTTCTACATTGGACTCAAATTCACTGCAGTCAAAAAAATCACACATTCGTGCAGTTAAAAAATCTCAACCGTTGCATCACAATCAAATGACTCTTATTCCAACTTCAACAAATCTGATTTAAAATACAACTCATAATCAGACATCCGATCTTTAATCAAACCGCCTAAATCTGTCTCCGCGTGACTGCAGAGAATCCAATGTCCAGTACATTGAATACATACTAACATTGTAAATCACACCTATTGCAATCAATTCCCAAAAATGAAAGCTTCCACCAATCACCATTTATTAAATGTGAAGAAGCATTCGAGTGGCAAATGAAGCGGAGAGCAGAGAATGGAATCAAGGACGTTCATTCATGTTTATCTTCTTTATACGCTTTTGTTTTCCCAATGGTGTTCATGGCTTCTTCAAAAGATTTCTGAATGCAAAATAATATTCAAAAGTGCAAAGGAACAAGTCACTATTGCAGCACATAAAGTTAACAAAGAAGCTTAAATAAATCTCAAAAAATTCAAAGAATAAATTAGTAATCACTTATTTTATATGCAAAAGCCAAACTGTCAACATGGTAACTGAGATCAATACTGAAAAATGCATAATCATCTGCTGCCATGTTATCAATGACAAAAAATGATGAAATGTATCTTATATAGACGCGTCAAAGAGAATTTGGAGAAACTAGTGTGCCTTTTGGTTTACTAGTTTTGGTTGTGGTTGTGTACCGCATAATTGTAATATTGCGGCTAAGTTAGTGGCTTGGTTTTTCAATACAAAGTAAGATCTTTGTATAGTTCTAGAGGACCCATCAAACTTCATTTCCTATATTTTGAGGTAGTAGGATTTATCATTTGAATAAATTTTTATTCAGGTTAAAAAATGGCCATGGAGAATAAAAAGGTCAGTGCATATGGACCAACTAATATGAACTTCCGAAATTGATATGGAGAGAAAACCAAAAGCTTACCCCAGAATTTTGCATCTTCCATAAGGATTCTCCACTTGTATCAACAACGATCATCGCACCTAATATAGCTCTGGACAAGAATCACCCATCAGTTTATCAGAAAAATGTTATTAACATCAACAGCTAAATAATTGATAGTTATTTGTAGATACAAATTAATGATGTGAATATCAATAATGTAAGGAGTTCTTCAAGTTATTGTGAAGATGGTAGAACGGACCACAATCCTTGCAGCTGATCGATGGTGGTTATCTATGTGATGCTACAAACCTGTTCTCATTTAAAGTTGGTTATTTCCACAGAGGATATTGCTCTGCCTGAGGTATCTCAAAATTTGCATTAACTCTTTATAAATTCAATTGTTTTACTTTTAGCTTCTTGTTATTTACAGAGAAACTAGTTGCCACAATGCGGATGGTTCATGCTTGCAATCTCAGAATGAAATTGGGAGCAGAAAATAGTAAACATGCTTTAAAGATCGGTCTTGGGTCATTCATTGTGTATTTGCTTCTGTATGCTGTGTAATGAAACATGAATCACAAGTTGTGTCATGATTCAACGCAAATACTGAAGACTAGATTTCAGAGTTAATTTTTCAAACATGATCTCCGAAAACCAAAAACATGTTGACAAAAGAACAACACCTTCAGTTATTATCAAGTTCACACACTGTACTTGTGGTTTTCTTCCTTTAACTTTCTAATTCAATTTCATTATTAGTCAATATATTCAAACTCATGCTGGAATATTATAAGCTAATACAATGATGAAGGTATTTCCTCTGTTTTCCATTTTCATCTTTAGTAAATTATGTTATTTTTGGACCAGAATTGCCTACATTCATGAAAGCACACAGTCATGGTAGTTAGCAAATCAGAATAGACGGCCTACATCGTCAAACCGGATTTAAAACAAAGCTTAAAATGGTTTGCTCTTGATCTAAAAGTTTGTTTGTTTTGGTGACTACAAGGAAGTAGGAACCCATTTCCATTATTTTCAGTTTCACTCTGTTTCCTATAATTTTATTTAGAAAATGGTAAATGCAGCAAACAAAGCATCAATGATTACTCAAATCTCAAAAACATACACATTATTAACAGTAACGAAAATTTATCCCTCAAACACTAAAAATTCCAACAAAAGGCTTTAAATTTATCCCCGATTATCTAAGGTATAGTCCATATCTTAAGCATACCCTCAAAACTTTGTCCTTAGTTAAAAGGCGTATATTCCTCAGTCGAATCAAAGGAGTATGAGTATTTATAAATTACTCATAGTCCCGAAGCAATTTTACAATGTAAGAGTCTACCAAAACAATAATATTCCTCAGTCGAATCAACGGAGCTAAAGGGTTGTCAGCCTAAACCTCATCTCTAGCCAATACTCCAAACACAAATAGGTTGCTTTACCGAGGAATTGTCCACTTTAGGTCTTAAGAGCAACTCCAGCGGTTGTCGTCCTTCACATGCGTCCGCCAACGTGTACGTTCAATGGAACTGTTTTTTCGCATTGGAGTCCGCCAGGCTGGTGTTCTAGTACGTGAAGGACTTATTTTAGAATGATATGGCTGAATGGGATTCACCGAAGAACCTTAAATGAAGATCACCATTGGAGATGCTCTAAGCGAGCCCTCACACTTTTGTCCTTAGTTAAAAAGCCGTCTACTTAACACAATAAGTGTTTATAAACTACCCTTAGCTCGACCCAAATTGGGTAAAACTTTTTAGATCACTAGAACAAAAATCCATAATTCAAAAATTAAACTAAAACTAACAGCAATTAACAACAAAAATCACAATTAACAAAAAATTAATTGCAATAATAAGAAAACAAAAATTGGCTTACGCTGCAAATCCAAGATTAAGAAGAGAAGATTTCGCAGTCAAAATCCGAATAAAAACTTCAAACTTCGACGCAAAACCACCACCTCCACCACCACCATTAGACCTAGTTTTATACTCATAACTACTCCCACTTCTACCATGTCCATAACTATACTGAGAGTAATAATAGTTACCACTGTTACCACCAGCACCGGCACCTTGTCTTCCGGCGCCGGATCGCCACCGGTAATTGTAATCGGCGCGTTTATGATCATCCATGAGAACTTCGTATGCTTCAGAAACCTGCTTGAATCGAAGTGTAGCGTTGTCTTTAACGGATTTTGGTGATTGAGAATGTTTATCTGGATGAAATTGAAACGCTAATTTTTTGAATGCTGCTTTGATTTCTTCTTTTGAAGCTGTTTTGTGCAAACCTAGAACCTTGTAATGATCCATATATATGGTGTTTATGGTGTTTGTGTGTGTGGATTTGATTTGATTTGGGATGAAATTTTGTTTTTAGGGTTTTTTTTGTTTAATTTTCTTGGAGTTTCTCGGGGGAATTTTCTCGGGAAAGTGGTGAGTGAAAATGGAAGGGAAGAAGAAGAAGTTATTCATGGCGCGAAGAATTGAGTCGTGGCTGTGTTGTGACCTCTTCTTTGTCTTCTTTTGTTTCTCTCGTGGCAATTTTTGGGAATAAAAGTTTATAATTTTCTTGAAATTGAGGGCTAAAGTGCAATTAAAATCTTGATTTTGAAATACGGTCTATTTGGTTCGGGGGTTTTGGAGGGGAGGTGATATTTTAATTTTGTAGGTTTGGTTCAACTTTTTAACAGGGGAGGAGAGGGAAGGAGAGAAGTAATTTATTTTTTTTAGCCTTAACTTTATAAACTCAAAATAAGGATTAAATTATAATGGATATATTACGTCAAAAAAAAAATATAATGGATATATATCCAAAAAAAAATCTAATGAGTAGAAAACCTAAATTTTTTTTGTTGTAAAAAAAAAATTAACCTAAAATTTTAATATTTCAACAAGGATAATTTAGAATTTTAATAAAAAAGTGAGGGTAATTTTGTCAACATAATAAATTATGTTTTACCTCGTCTCCCCTCCTTAAAAATCCCTCCCCTCACCTTCCCTCCCCCTCAGTTGAACCAAACAAGTCCTAATAGATAATTATTTTAACACCAAACAAACACAGACAATATGTATTTATACCATTTAGAAGTTTTAAAGTGACTATTCTCTTATTGAAATCAATATCCACATTCAATAATATACGGTGTTGAGATATGATGTCAGAAATTGTGTGTCAAAATAACACAATTGAAAAATAAAGAAATTAGAAGACCAAAATAATAAATGTTTCTTAAAGAAAAGTATATAACAAATCTTATAATTCAATGAAATCGGCCTAGTGAAGTAATGTTAGGTAAGATAATTTGTATTGGTATTGAATCTTGTATCTCAAAATGGAGGATCGGTTTTGGGCTTAGACCCCTTTGTACTCAAAAAAAAAAGTGGAGAATCAGTTGTCAGTTGAAGTTTAATGCAAAATATTTGTAGTATGTTTCGTATTGATTGGGAAGTTAGAATTTGCTAGTCATGTAAAGAGCCAAATAGTTGTGCAGATGTGTTGGCTAACTTGGCGGGGTTTTCAGTGTGATTTTATTTGCGCTTAGTTTAGTTCTTTGTTTTTAATGGGTCTTCTTGATATCTTGATAAGCTTGTTCGAATAAGCTTCAAATGGTTAGTGAGCACATCATAAACTACTTTTTTTTTTTATAAGTTCTTCTACTAGAAATTTTCTCTTCCTCCCGAATTTTCATTTTTGCCCTTAAATAAAAACTTTGAAATGTATTTTTCCAAGTTTTTTTAGTTTAAATTCGGGAAACGCGTTCCGAAGGTTTTATTCATAGGAAAAAAATGAAAATTTGGGGGAAGAGAAAAATTCCTTCTAATATATTATTAGATTAGATAAGTCTAATATAAGCCGTTTCAAAGGCTCTCTCAATTGAAATACAATTGAACTCATTTAGCACATCTCTTGTGTGTTCTTTTAGCTATATTTGACAACACTTTGTCCAAAATCACGTATCACAGAACAATATCGGTTTGATAAAATTCCTCTGCGCCGCTATTTGACAACATAGTACTTTAAGTCAGACACTTTTTAAGGTACAACACTCCCTGGATTACAAGAATATATTTTCTCAGGTCAAAAATTCACACAAACTTTGTCATGTGAAAGTTTTGGATCTACTTTTTTCTTCATAGCTTCTCAATAGGGTAAGATTCTATACATATTTATGAAGAAATAGATATATACAAAATTTTCACATGTCATATGAAATTTTAACATTAGAGAATTACACAAAACAACCTTATATTATACAACACAACAGTTTTCTATTCTGCTTAGTCCTGTCGTCCATTATTCAAGTTCCAATTGTCTTCTAGACTATGCTCAATTTGCGGAGTTCTTTGTTCCGGAACAAGCTGGCCAACTTTTGGATACTTGTCTATGAATTTATATTCCCAATCCTCTAAAATTGTGAGCTCTGACTCGTCCAAACCTTCGAGGTTCCCGTTAATATCTTGAGGTTTAAAAGACAGAAGAGCAAGGGCTCGGCTACATTCCTTTCCAGCAAACATTGTATATGATCCTCCTGGACCATAAAAATTCCTGCATATATATGATCAAGCAAAGTCTATCAGCTCATTTGGGAGAAAACAACAGTTCAAACTACATTATTATAATAACAAGCAACCACCCAGTGTCGTCAATCGCAAACCGTAGAAAATAGCAGTTTGTTCATATTCTACAACGCAACAGTGTTAGAGTCACTATGACCACTATTTGACAACATTTTGTATTGAATAGCTCTTGTGGAACAATAGCGATTTGTTCAAATTCCTATATGCTATACTGCTATAGCAGCTATTCAACAACATCGGAATTGCCGCATTCAAAACTATTATGATTATGCTTGACAATGATGAAAAAGGTGGTAATAACTGAAGGAAATAGATGGAATATTCAACTCATTATAAGCAAGCAGAAAATGAATATAGGTAGGTTTCAAGGTGGAAAAAAATTGCATCGCAAGTAACTATCTGTTTAGTTATATACTCCTATCAACTATAAAATTTGGCATAACCAAAGTGAATTCAACTCAAACAAGTGCTCCAACCTTCAATTAAGAAATCATCCATCGACAAAAATAGTGTGCATGATTGAATTCTAAAAATGCATAGTGCATGATAATAGAATGATATGCTAGCATTTTAGTGCAAGTTCAGATCATTAATGCAAGCAAGTAATAAGACAATTTACAGATTTTATAAAGTTTAACAAGATATTTCTCAAGACAATAACACTAATTCCAAAGTATGAACCAAGTGTTACTGTCCTCAGAAATATCTCTTAAACACATGTCACTAGAGGTGTCCTGAGACATATTTTGAGAGAGTAAACCTTCAAGTTAATTCTCTTAAACACGTGTCGCTAGAGGTGAAGATGAATATGAGAGGAGAAAGCAAACAATCTTTATTATAAGGTTTCAAATAAAGCTTTGTGGCTGATTTATTTCTAACCAAAATTATTCCTTAATTTAGTCTTCATTTGAGTCCCGAGACACAACTCACTTGAACTTATTCAAAAAATAAGTAATTGTGACTGCGATTGAGGCCAAATTGTCAATATTTTTAACACCTCTAACTCTAACTAACACTACATTTATTTTAATAACTTATAAGTTTCTAACACTACATTAGCGCTATATTTCAATGCGATTTCTGCAATAACAAAGATCATGACACAACCACAGCTGCAACCACAATTTAAAATTTTGCACCTAACACCTACGGTTAAGATTAAATTTCGGTAAAACCAATATTGACCATCACCACCATATAATAACATTGAATGATCAATATTGACTCGATTGGCCTTTTTTGTGCTCTAAGCCTCACTTGATTCTACTCTTGAAACTCGTATGAGTGCAAAAGACAAATTAGTTCTCGAAATTGTGAGCATTCATAAAAATGGTATCTCAATTTTATGAAGAACAAATATATTCCTTAAATTGCTACTTTGTTAATCAAAATGGTTTCTCTTTTAACTTCTCTTATGACACGCACGTCAAATGAAAATGTGGCATTCTACGTGAATCTCACATGAATGTCACATTACCACAAACTTATAATATAACACGTTAAATTCATACAATCCATGCCAACTCCGTAGCTATCACCTCGAGTTCCAATCACATTAAATAATTTTTACCTCATAAATTTCACATGCAATTAGTCCTAAGGTACATGTTTATTTAGCATACCACCTCATTCATAACCCTTAACAAAAAGAAAAAAATTAACAAAGGGATTATTTTGACCAATTTCGCTAGAGTTTTCAGAGAGATATTTCAACTCGCAAAATTCAAGAACTATTTAAACCAATGCTCACAATTTAGTCAAACACCAATGCATTCCCTTAGCCCTTGTTAGGGTAAAAAACTTATTTTGTAAGCTTAAACACATATCATGATAAGCACTTATGTGTTAGCTAAGGGCCCGTTTGGATTAGCTTATTTTTTAGCTTATGCAAAACGGCTTATGCAACTAACTAAGGTTTTATGTTAATTTATAAGTTCTCACTAATGAAAACAATATTTTTATAAACTATTTTTTCATAAATCACCTTGACAAACTTATAATAATACATAAAAACTTATTTATTTGCATAAGCTGTTTTACATAAGCTCAAAAATAAGCTAATCCAAATGGGGCCTTATTCCATTACAAAAAAATAAAGTAAAGTTCTATACGATGTTTTATAAGCTTTGTTACAGAGCTTATGAAAATAAACCAAAATAAAAAATAAAAAACTAGTAGGCTCATATAACAAAAAAAGACCCCGTTTAGTGACATCTTTTTCTCACGAGCTTATATCTTATCATATTTATTCTTAATTTTACCCGTCATATTACTCGAAATATGTCATTTCATACTTAAAAATTAGTCCAACTTAAAAAACTACAAGTTCAATCGGTTAGCTTACAAGTTATTGGCTTATAAGCTATCCGCTATATTTTAAAACCTACTTGATAAATAAGTTCAAATAAGTCAATGCAAATAGACCACTCTAATTCACATTTTCCAAATTCAATTGGTTAGGTTATTAGCTATAAGCTATAAGCTAATTTATCACTTATACGCTAATAAATAAGCTCAAATAAGTCAATATGCAAACAGACAATTTCCAAATCACAATACAAACAAAAATAAAAGTAAAGAAATAAAAAAGAAATTACCTGCCCTCAGAGACATCATAGATCTGTCCTTTAACAGAAATCAAGATAGGTTTACTTGAATCAGAACCATTATACAACCTTAACTCCTTTTCCGTAATTTCACCAACTTGAACCGGTTTTTTTGGCGGTTCAGCTATATCTAAACCAGAACCAAACCGAGCCGAAATAACCGGTGGTTTATTGAAATCTTGAGGAGAAACAAACATGGAACTAACAGTTCGGTAAACGATGATTGTTAAGAATGCTATTGTGAAAAAAGCTGTTGGAGAAAGACCTGTGTAGAATGTTATTTCGTCGGTTATTGTTGTGTAGAATCCCATTTTTTGAATGTTTGGTTTTGTTGTTGGAGGAAATTGAAGTGGAAAAGAGAAAGACAGGGAGAAGAAGAAGGTAGGTGAGAGCAGTGGAAGCTACCAAATGCGAATTCTAAACTCAATTTTTTTGGTTAATCAGACTTATGAGATTTTTTTTTTCAAGAATATTTAATTAAAAAACATGTGATAAAAATGAAAAGACTTAAAAACATTATCAAAAAAAATAAATTAAGAGAGTTAAATACCTTTTTTTATCTCTAAATATCTCAATTTTTTGTTTTTATAAAAAATTTCAGCAAATTTTGGTTCATCAAATATGTATGTCATGATTTTTTGTCTCTGTATGATCAGTTATTCTTTTTTTTTTTTTTTGATAGAGTGTATGTTCAATTCTTCGAAATTTTAAAATTTTTTGCGGTTATATTTATCACATTATAAAAATATTTCTTCCAAAATTTTAATTTCTTTTTAACAAAGGATGAATTAAATATAATTTTTTTTAGCTTTTGCTCTTAAAAAATCATAAGTAATTCATTTTATGTTAAAAAATGATAAGGGTTCATTTTTGCGTTTAAAATATTATAATTTTTTATGGAAAGGGTTCTTATAATATTATAAATATTTTTTTTACCTAAATTATAAACTTGAATACCAAAAATTACGGTAACAAATAGCTTCTTCCAAGGCACGCCCCGTTCGTTTTGCTTGCAATAATCCAATCAGTTCGCCAAGTAAAAATACATTAGACATTTTATCTTCTAATTCAAAAATGTGAAAGTACATAAGAGTTAACATAAAAGTATGGACCAGAAATTGTGATTGAATTTTTTTTAAGCATTATATAAAGTGTTTGAGGGTTCAAAAGTTGCTAAAATATTTTATAAGGACTAGAAACAAAACTTGAGATATTTATAAGGGCCCAAAATTTAATTAACTAAAAAAAAAAAAAAAAATACAACATTTTTGCAACGGGTAGTTGGTTTGGCGCAATCCTAACTCTTTCTGCTTATTTTCCGAAGCTACAATTTCCAATTATTGTCTTGCCATGGAAGTAATTAGACTTCCACTTTCATTTCCTGCCGTCAGTGTCAGCTAGCAAACTCCGAGAAAATATAACTTCTCTAATTACACCCTTGCACCATTCTTAATGTTAATGTCAGTTGTTTTGGTATTCCTATTCGAGTAGAGTTATGTGAGCTTATCTGTCATCCTTTTGGGCTTGAAACTTGGGTTTTCCTAGGTTCCTCTCCGAAATTTTTATTATTCTTCATGTCGAGCTCCATGTGATTCACCAGGAACTATTATTGTCAACAACTAAACTAATATTACTTGTTATACATTTTTTTTCACTATGTCGATATCCTCCATGCTCTAACTCCTAAATTTTACAGGTATGCTACCCTGATTCAAGATATTAAAGAGGCGAGCGCAAATAAAGTTGTGTCTGCATTTGAAGTCTGAAAGCTCTCTACAATGTACTGCATACTCTCCAAAGTTATATAGACATGCCTTACGACAAACAAAGCAAACCTCATCAACAGAGAATAAAGAAACTATAAGGCGATATTTAAGGATAGTATGATACCTAACCGATGACATATGTTGGCCTAAATAACATCTATTCAAAAGTTTTCTATTTGTTATTTGAAAAATAAATACTTTTGACTCTAAATGTTTGGTCTAGTGACAAAAAGATGGTTTGGAATCTATAGAGTCCTGAATTCAAATCCCACATGTGTTCTCGAACGAGGTAAATATAAATACTTTTGTATGATGATTTTAACATTGATATGAATCCGACTTGCAACATGAATTTACGACAACCACTTAATATATTCTCTTATAATAGTCGTGCAAATAGTCAATCATCATCTCATCATAAATAATTAATGCAAGCGGTCAATTAACATTTATCATACAATTGGACGATCTTACGCCCATTCTTCAAGTGAGAGGTGGAAGCAATTAGAGTTCCACCTTCATTTCCTACTGTCAGCTGGCAAACTCTGAGAAAATATAACTCCTCTAATCATCCTTGCATTATTCTTAATGTTAATGTCAGTTTTCTCGGTATCCCTATTCGAGCAGAGTTACGAAAGCTTATCTCCTTTTAGACTTTAGGCTTAGGTTTTTCTAGATTCCTCTCTGAATTTTTTATAAAATTTTCATGTCGAGCTTCATGTATCAGGAATTGTTATTCGCAATAGCTAAACTGACATTATTCGTTGTACAATTTTTTTCACTATTTTGATATCTTCCATGCTCCAACTCCTAAATTTTACAAGTATGCTACCCTGATTCAAAATATCAAATATTTTCTTCATTTTAATTGGTAAGTGCACATTGTCCACATCCTTCGGGAAGAAAATAATTGGGTTGTCTTTGTTGCTAAATTTGGAGCCTCCTATTACACATATTGCTCGGTCAATCACTCCCCTCCGCACGGCCTAACGGGAGCTTCTCTATGCATCCTCTTCTGAAACTTGGTTCCAAAGAGTGTGATTCCTTTGTGTGTGTTTTTTATTTTATTTTTCCTTTTTCTTTCACATTGTAACAAAAAAAAATTGCATTTGATTTTAGAATCGTGGCAAGAGATTGGAAAAAAATTGAAATTTTTCTCTCACTAAATCATGTAACTATTTGTTGTTCTAAATACAAGTTATCTAAACCATTAAAATATTTTCCTGTCCACTAAGTATCATATAAGATAAAAAAAAAGGTGTTCAATATCTTTTTTTTGAAGACCGAAAAATTTGTCCTATATTATTATGTTAATATTTATCTTTTGCAAATCAAATAGATCTGAAATTCATTCTTCAAGTGAGAGATGTGTGTGTATGTGTGTGTGGGGGTGGGGGGTATAAAAGACACTACAATTAGGCTAGATGTTGCAGGTGGCAAGTTAGTGACTTGATCATAAGATATCATACCTAAGAAAAACTCCATATTTATAGTGCGACACTAAAGTAATAAATTTCTGGATGTTGCTCTCTTTATTTCCTAATTTGAATCATATCGGCTCATATATGAATGCATGCATAACTGAAATCGAAATACGTGAATGACATATATTATATGAATACTCCATTGATACTATGAATAATTTGGCATTCTAGTGCTTATCTGTCGTAGACATACTCCAAATATCTAGAAAAGGCGAATTATGTTGGTGTGATTTAGATGCTCTGATGTCGAGATGACATGTCATCCGAGGTGAAGCGTCGTACAACCTCCTCCTCATGTCTGAGATAAGCACCTCATGTGCACTTGAAGATAAACCCTTTGTTGAGTTGAATGATCATTTCAATGCATGACTTTCTTGCTGAGCAACCCATAAAATAATTTGACTAGGTCTTTTTGGCCATTATGATAACAATATCATATGCAAATGTACTATCATATATCATGAAATGTAACTGCTTATCGCTAAATCTATATATTTTTTTGAACAGACAAAAATGAAATATATATTAACCAAAATAATCTCTGTAGCACAAGGTGTGCCTAGAAGACTACACAAAATTACAAATCGTCAATACATTGGAAAACGACAAAATATTACGCGATGCCCAAACAAATAAAAAGCTCGGCCACCAACTATGATAATTCAAAGCTAAAGTAATGTTCATAGTTTTCAGCCAACGATAGGAACATAATTTGACTTTGTCAAGAAGTTGAGGAAGTGTGCATTATGAGTTTCTCAAAAGTCGTTGATTTCTTTCTTTCCACACAACCCACACACACAAAAGCCAAATGAGCTGAAGAAAAGATCATCGCGCCCGAAGACCGCCTGATGAAAAAATAAATTGAAGACAATGGTTAGATAAATTTTGTTACTCCACTGACGAGAATCCAATCCACGACCGAACTAATGACCAAAAGGAACCAAAAAAGCTACCGGTGAGAAATAAATACTGAGCTATTTCGACGCTACCACAATCTGAGACACAGAAAGGAGGTTCTCCCTATATTACTATTAACTTGAGAAATAAAATATCAATATAAACATAAATCGAAATTTATTTTTATTTTTTATTTTGGCTAGCAACACCAGTTTAATCTGGTTCGGGGGTCAGTTCTGACATCGAGTAACATAAATCAAAATTTAAACTACATGTATATGTGTCACTAAATTGGTTCAAATCTCAATGGGTCCGATGCAAAAAAAAATTGGTTGAACAAAATTCACCAAAAAAATAAATAAAATTGGTTGAGAAAATAAAATAAAATGAAGTTTGTAACAAAATAAAAAAAAATATGAAGCAAACAACAAATTGAAAAATACTTACCCTAAAAAAAACAAAATGAAGTAAACAAATTGAAAAATATTTTCTCCCTATTTGAAACACACAGAACACACATTTACTGGATTATTATCTTTCCTTCATTCATAACCTCTTCCGTCAAAAAACAAGCAGCATCAGCAGAATCAACAAAAAGGAACTAAACGACGTCGTCAAGAGAATCTCAAAAAATCCTCGTAAGTCCTCTTCTGGATCTAACCCTAACACTACTTCACTTCTTCATAGCGTTTTTGCTTTTCAATTCCAAATTCAATTTCACTTTCATTTCAATTTTCTCATTGTTTCGTTTATTCGTAACCGTAAATTTCTTCAAACAGCTCTTGAACTGTGTAAAAATGTTTATTTTAATTTTGTTAGCGCAAAAATCTGAAATTTGAGGTTAAATTACATTAGAATGTAATAGTAGGTTTTTGAAAGATTATAGATAAGTTTATTTGATTTTGTAGTTATAGGTTAGTGCAAATCAATGTTAATAAAGTGTATATATTATATGAATTTAATTTATTTATGTTTATATACACAGAACAATTGTAGTTATATATGCAGTCATTTTAAGTTCGAAATTATTTGTGTTTTAGATTTTAATCCTCTGGTTCCTAGGGAAATGAATCCTTAATACCGAGTTCTGCGGGAGGTGAGTAAAGTCAACTCGGGTTTGAACTCGAGTACTCCCGATGGATTTGACCTTAACCGAAGCTCAAGTCTGGAGTACTTAGAGTCTGTTTGGATTGGTTAACTGTTGACATAAACACTTCTGAGGCTGTTTGGAAGAACATAAGAAAACAACTTATGACATGTTCATAAGTTGTTTTTCTGTTGTCAGCTTACTTTCATAAGTTTTCCAAGATAGTATGAGCTTATATGATAAGTTCTTATACTATAAACTGCAAACTAAGTTGTTTATCCAAACAGGGCCTTACACCTCACATGTTAACGTACTTTTAATTTGACTGTATTATTTTCTTCTTTTGAATCTGACTCCTCCGGTGAGTGCAACTAACTCGGAGGTGTGAAGTAAATAATGTCATGAATTGATGCTTGAGTAAATGGTTGATATTATTCGTACATGCCTAAAAATCATGAGTGTATTGAAATATTGTTCTTTCATTTTCTCATTTATAGTTATGATTATGTAATTTGCTCTCCACTCATTTATTAGGTGTTGATTGTATTTTATAGATTATGAAATTTATTTTAAAAGCTTTGATTACTAAATTTCTTACCACTCTTTTTTGGTACAGTACTTGTCAAGATACCCCCTTTTCAAAATTATATATGATTGGTATTAAAATGAATGCCCTGATTTTGTGGTTTGCACCACTTTTGATTTGTATTCTTCGGATGGTAAATACTTAGATGTAATCCATGAAACATAACCAGTGGGTATTACGTTGTATCTTTATTCAATATACAATAAGGAAAGGAGAAATGATTTTTTGTTATATGTAGCAGTGATGGAGCTAGAACTTTTGAGTAGTGGGGGCATTAATTACATAGAAATTTATAATTATTTTTTCATGTGTGTGTGTGTGTGTATATATAGAATTCTATAATTGTTATTTAAAATAATAACTAAATAAATAAATTCAATTTAGATATAAAATAGAAATCACTGATCGGAAAATACTCCTTAATTTCCTCTTTATTCTTGATATAGATGGATATAAATGTTGAATTTACACTGATGAGATTAAGAGAGAGGGAGAATGCTTGGTGCTTTGACAGTTCTAAATTCTAACTGCATCTTTTTATTTCATAAGAAGAATCAGATGACATTTGGTCTTGTGGCACACAATTTTTCTACTCACTTAATATCATTTATGAGATGTCATCCTTTACACTGTTTGGTTTTGTATTGTTTCAATTGAATAAATGCATGGTACTGTACTATACCTTATACACTAGGGGAAGCTCGCAAGGACCTGAACTAGTATCCTCAAGTTGCATAATTAGTACTTTTTACCTATCTTCTAATCCGGGAACAGTTTAATTAGTTGATCCTGGCTTCTTGATTTCAAATGTGTTTTTTTTTGTTAATGGAACAAATTCTTCTATTTTAGGGGGGATGTAGGTTAGCTCAGGTCTGCTTTTTTACTTTGCTGCGTTTTTTATTAAGGCTTTGGTAAAATTAAGGCAGCTAAAATTGTTTAGATAATGTGCTGTTTCTACCTTCTTTATTTGTATTTGGTTTGAGTTGGGTAGCAGAATGCCCACTACTTTAAGGTTATCTATTTTTCCCTTCAACTTGCTATGTGAGATAAGGTTGTTTCTTTGTTCTTAATTTCTAATGCCTCTGTATTCTTGATTTTTCCATGTTCTTTGGTGTATTTTGCTGTGTATGTCATCCTCCGTATAGCCATTTTTTATCCATTTTTACTAATAATATCTATCAAACGCATTATTATTTGGATAATAAACATTAGAAGCTGATTGGAAGCTGGTTGTCTTTTTTTAATAATGGATTTCCATGATTTTGATTATGCCATTTTCTTTAATTCTATGCATCAAATCTCTTATTTGTTTGATACCCATTTCGTGTGAATTATAGGAGAATCCCTGATATGTAAAACTTGCCACAAAGCAGTATGGGAAACAATGCGTTTGATGGACAAGTATTGACAGAGAAGTTGCGGAAGCTCAACAACTCACAACAAAGCATTGAATGTATCCTAAATTCCCCCCTCTTAATTTGTTTGGGTTGTTTTATGACGATATTCATTTTGTTATCTCTGCTTTATCAAGCTTCAGTATATATATTATGGCATTGAAACCTTCCATGGAGCTATTGATTATGTTCATTCTAATATGTGAGATTAAAGTCATGTTAGTTCTATTGGTAGTTTTTCAAGCTGTACCTTGATTTTTCTAATGAAAAATGCTTAGAGTTCTTTACTATCTTTCAAGAATTTTCGAATAAATTTTGAACTTAGTTTGGGCATTCAATTTGCATTTTGCACTGTGATAATGCAAAAGAATGATATTTTATGGTCAATTCACTTGCCCACATATTCCTCACTAAATGTTATTGCAGAAAGCAGACACCATTATTTGGTTGAAACTATCTGTGCACTTTTACTCACAATGCACAAATTAAAATTTTGTGATGACGATGTGCTTATTGTTGGTTTTGATAAATTGAACTCCAACTTCTTCTTTGAACAATAAAGTAACTCATTTCATGTCGTTTCCCGAGGATCTACTTTTCATTATTTCTCCAAGACTCCAAGTGTCTTTGGTTCTATTTGTTTTGTTCACAATCTGACACCAGGTTTTTATAAGATTTTGGCTTGTGCTATCAAGTGCATTTTTCGTAGCTATTCTCGAGCAAAGATATGATACATATGTTATTCCCCTTCAATTCATCACTTCTACATATATTCTGATATATCATGTTTTTAGGATACCTCTTTCTGTATTTCTTGCGTAACATTAGAGGTTTTTTCCTAGGCATTACTTGTTTCTTATTCAGTTCCATTTGTCAGAGTGATTTGTCAGCTTTGGATATGTCAATGTCCCCTATTCTTTTTATTCCGCCTACTCCACGTCGCATTATCATGTATAATCGTCGTTCTCATTATGCACCAATGTAGGATGTTGCCACCGAAGAGAAACTTGTTTTGTCTCTTGTCTGAGCCTACTTTGGCTCTATTTCAGTCACTGATTAACCCGTTTATACTTATCAATTCGCAAAGGCACACATACTATTCGTAATCCTCATCCCATTTATCATTTATAGTTAGTTTCTTGACCCTTCAGCTTCTTGACCCTTCAGCATTTTCTTTTCTCTGCTGCTTCTGCTGCCCATCTAAAAAGCTCTTTCAAAAGGAGCTGGGCCCCAATTTATGTCCAATTTGCAACGAGGTTCCGACTTTTATTTTCAAGTGCAGTTTAGCCCACATTTTACTTTTTCAGCTGAAAAGCAGTTGGGCCTCAATTTTTGTCTAATTTGCAATTTGGTCCTGTCTTTTATCTCAAATGCAGTTTACACATTTTATTTTTTCGGTTCCTTTTCCTCCTTTATACCTACAAGACTAACTGAATGTTGTAATATCAACAATTAGTCTTCTGTACCAGATTTACCAATATGCAGGTTCCATCCTTTTTTTTGGTAAATGGTAAGAGATATTGCCTAATTTTGTAATTTTCCCCATTAATCAAATAACTTTCTTACAGTAATATTAGTTTTGATTTTGATATGTGCTTTAATTTTGATCATATATATTTTCGCATGATTTGCTCCTTCCGTTTTGGTTTGCATTTGATTGATGTATTTGCAAAATGTATTTCTTATAAACTTCCAATCAGCGGTATCCCGATTGTGTGTTTCTCACCGGAAGAGAGCAAAAGATATAGTTGAAACATGGAATAAATTGTTCAGTTCTTCCCAGAAAGATCAGCGCGTCCCTTTTCTGAACTTGGCTAACGACATCTTGCAAAATAGTAGGCGGAACGGAAGTGAGTTCGTTAATGAATTCTGGAAAGTTCTTCCATCAGCTCTCAAGCGTGTTTATGCAAGTGATGAGCCGGGAAAGAAATCAGTAATCAGACTTGTAAGTCCCATTCTCGCTTGCCATAAGTCCTGTTAATCAATTGTATTAAAATGCTCGGGTACAGTAAATGTGTTCATTCTTTGCTCAAGTTTGTAATAATGATATAGATTTGTAGGTTAGACTTGGGTGTTTTTTATTATATAAATTCAATTTACATAATGGTTTCATGTAAACAAAAAAATTATAATAAGGTACACCATACACATTCTGATCTGAAGAGAGTGAAGTAACATTTATTTTATTTAGTAACAGATGAAACAACTTTGCTTAGCAACCTTTTGATCATCCTAACATTACTAAGTGTTCCCCTGGCTATGTTCTTCTGTTCATATCCGGCCTGTATTAAGTGTAGAAGTTCATCTCATTTAAAAATAGAATTGTCATTTTTTTGTCCCACAAGTACATCTGAGATGGTAAAAGGATGTGGGGGCATTTTTTTTTTGTGAACGGCTAAATATATTAATAAGACTCTAAACTCGGGCACAAGATGAACCCGACAAAGAGCAGAAAACTATACACCACTGCACAAGCGGGGACAAAAAAAGAAACATGCCTACTCCAAAAACCAAACACAAAAACAACAATTCATTGGGAAGCCAACTACCACCTAAGCAAAACCTAAATGTGGGGCCATTTGATGTGTTGGGGGCGGGTTCGAACCCGCAATACCCCTCTTCTCCGTATTAGAGTATATTGAACTAGTGATACAAGTTAAGATACATAAAGTTTGCAAAACTGCATAACTAACTTTGTAACCAACTGTGCTGAGTCAGCACAGTTGCGACAGACTTGGTAAATAACATACTATATTAGAAACTCAAAGAAGATGATGAATTCATCTTCAGTAAAAGAAACTGATAGTATTCTAGTGTATCGAATATAAATGAATTAGTTGAGTTACAATGGTTTCCATGAAGCTATTTATGGGAAGCCAGGACTAACAGAGTTAGGCACCAAGTCTGTTGCAACTGTGCTGACTCAGCACAGTTGGTTGCAAAGTTAGTTATGCGGTTTTGCTACCTCTATATAACTTGTATCACTAGTTCTATATAATACTCCACACTTAGTGTGTGTGAGATTCACCGCTACGCTCTTTAAAACCAAAGTAAAAATAAAATAGAATTGTCATTTTTGTCCTGTAAATAATCACGACCACACAGGAAATGAACTGTCTTGTTACTTGTTAGTTATGTCTGGGTCTTTTTAAAATTTTGGCACTGCTGCTGTTGTTCGGTTACATTTGCTCAGAGCCCATACAAGTATTGCAAATATCCTAGTAACGTCTACAGCTGTAGGGGAAACTCCATTGCAAGGTTCTTTCATACTTTCTAATATCTTAATTGTAATGGGTGATGATGGCAGTAAATCAATTTTATTCCTTTTTGGGGTGTGATCCTTATCACCATCAACCAGGGCATTATATCTTATTAGGTGTGTGTATTCTCACTTTGAATAAGTGCAATTTGATCTAACATCTCACCGTTTTATCATCTCTATTATGTTTAGATTGACATATGGGAAACCAGAAAGGTTTTTGGTTCGCGGGCTCAGGGTCTCAAGGATGAAATAATGGGCAAGAGTTCCCTTCCATCATCTGCAAGCAATGGAAAGAATTCAAATCCTATCAAGATAGCTAAGAGGGACGCCCACTCATTGAGATTAGTAAGCAACTTGCTGCAGTACTGTCTGATATATGATTTATTCACCTATTAGGTTTTTCTTGATATATTTGATCTTGAGGTATGTTGTATCTTGGTCATCTTCATTGCAGAAACTAGCTATTGGATGTTTGCCAGAAAAAATACTAACAGCATTGCATTCTGTAAATGAAGAACATCCTAATGAAGAAGCTGCCATGAACAAGTGTAATGCTTCTGTATGTCAAGTGGGTAAACTTGTAGAAGATGTTGAAAATACATTGTCTCAAGGTAAGAGAACTAGTAAATTGAACTTATGTTTCCTGTCTTGACTGAATTTTCTGATGACAGATTTTTTTCAAGTGTTGTTCTTTTGAGCCATTTTTTATGGTCATACATGATAGATAGACGGCTATCATAATTGAAATACTGTTTGAAATATGAATGTTCAATTGCAATGTGGGTCCCTCTATCATGGACAATATGCTTTTTTGGTAGCAATCAGATCCCTCATTTTTTCAGAAAGGGATTTGGTGCTTTCAATATATTATATACCACACATTCATGTATAATGTACATTGGATCAATCACAAACAGTGTTTGAGAAAGTCTATGATTGATTTATTTATTCATATAAATGCATGTGTGCGTGATTTTTTCTAATGAAGATAATTCGATCATTTTTTTATTTGTTAGTGATAGAAACATGGATAATAAGATGGACTTTGTTTATGGGCCCAACCCAATCATTTGGAGAGTTTATTCTAGAAGAATGTAGAAGAATGATGAGGTGTCAGGTTGGTGCATGAGGTGCATGAGATGCATCTAGGAATTCATTTAGAAAGAATGGGTCACCATCTTGGTGATTGAGGGGAGCATTGCATTTTGCATTGCTTTTGGGGCTAGTAGCATCTTGCTGCTGGTTTGTTACTCCCTTATTTTCCTTTTTCCATTGCTTCATACTTGTAATTGTTCATCTGTTATCATCAATACAATTATATATTTACACAAACCTAGTTCATAATTTCATTAGATAGATCACAGTTCTATCAATTGGTCCGACCTGCCGGATTCAACCCCCTGGTACCAGTGAGACAGCCAAAAATGGAGAAACAAGTTAAAGCTTCGGAAGTAACAATGAGTGAATTGAAATCAATGTTGAAGACGTTGATTGAGGAAATAGATACACAGAGTTTATCCATCACAGAGATGAGCAAGCGAATGGGTAAGAAAGTGGTTGATCCAACTTGTGAGGAGTCTACCGGAGGATCGTCACCAGTGGAGTCCCGTCTCCTCGGGAAGAAGGCGAACTGTGCAGTGGATGAGATAGGCTCTGGATCGCTGCAGAAATCATCGGAACCATCAAATCAGAACTTGCAGAGACACAAGGAACCGGTGTCTCTGTTTGATGCAGCAGATGAGAAGATAGAAGCAGAAAACAGAGAGATGAGTGTTAAGGTGAATGAAGTGGTGGTGATCGATTTGCCGCCGTCGCCGGAACTTCCGAATGCGGAGAAGGAAATAGACAAAACGGAGAGTCACCGGGAAAGAAGATCAGAAGGAGTGCCTGACGAGACAGGGAGTGTAGAGAAGGAGCAGGTGGTTGGGTCCGAAGAACCACCGCCTTGGAAACCGCCGGATCCGAACAGTTATGTGGATGGCAATGAATCGTTGGTCAAGCTAACACCACCATCGGAACCACCGAACGCGAGTTCACAACCGTTAACGACCAACACGAACGTTTTCCTTGCCATCGTTGTTGGAGGTGAGAAGAATCTAGATAAAGTAAGGGCAAATTTGGTAATTGGTGTTAATTCTTTTTTAAATATAAATATAATGAGTCAGGTCCAGGTTAATATTATTTTATGGAGGAATGAATTTATCAATTGGGCCATTAATGATTTAGTAAGGGTAAAAGAGACAATTGGTGAGAAATATGAAAGAATATCATTGAGTGATGTGGGTATGCTGTATGATTTAATGTGCCAAGCTCCAATTGACGATGTGGGTGTCATAGTAAACTTAATGGGTCTGGCCCAATGTTATGTTAACACTTGGATTCAAGAAAAGGGGGGTACAGTTAGCAAAATTCCCAAACTAGTTTGTTTGGGCTTAATGAGTCAAGCCCAATTACCCAACAAGGAAGACAAAGTCTGGAGCACAACCCCTGTTTTTGAGTACAAGAAACAGAGGTTTACATTTACATTTCAAGGAAGATTAATTAGAGATTTGATGATGAAATACGACATGCAGTTTCCTGAGTTTATTTATAAACCTGTGACTCAAGTAAGTTCTTGGAATTTTGTTTTTATTGATGGTTGCATTGTGAAATTACAGTGTGTTGAGAATGGTAAGGTATGGAATATTTTGGAAAATTCTAATGATATAATAGTTTGTGTTGTGGGAGATAGAACTACCATGTTCACTATTTGTGGTGACCTCATGAATTTGAAACTGGGTGGAGCACTTTCCGTGCGTGATTTTTGGACTCTTGGTCAATTTTGTAATGGGCTTATGATGCTTTTGCAGTCCCCGATTGATACATATTGCAATTGTGACTCTTTAATTGGTGTGAGAAAATTGGTTGAAGGGTTAAAAGTGATAACTATTGTATCCCGGAATTCTTTGATTTTCAACTTCGTAGGAGGTGGAGTTTGGGGTAAACCTTCTGCTACACCAACCAATCTGAGAATTGGTTTGGAGATTTTCTCTATCACGGCTATGAAGGTAGCTGGAATTTTGTTATACAGGTTACTAAATTTTGTTTATGATAGAGGAAAATTTTGGGAAATTTTGTTTGAGGTTAGAAACCACAAGTTAAATGTTATTACACTATCATTGCAAATCTACAAGCTGTGGTTACTCTTTGGACTAATGGGTCAAGCTCAAATCCATCACCAACATCATAACTGCATTTGGAAAATCAAGAATGATTTGTGGTCCCCCAACATAATAGTGCAATTAGTGTCCAATTACAGGCTCATTCCTATTAGGTTCTACAACAGATTAACGACTCTATCAAATGCTATGAGATCTGTTGTTGAAGTTTACTTGAGAATGATTTTCATTTGCCATGGGTTGCTCAACTTTGTATTTGATAGAGGCAAGTTATGATGATGTAAATTTCAACCTTGAGGACAAGGTTGATTTGAAGGGGTCGGTATTGATAGAAACATGGATAATAAGATGGACTTTGTTTATGGGCCCAAACCAATCATTTGGAGAGTTTATTCTAGAAGAATGTAGAAGAATGATGAGGTGTTAGGTTGGTGCATGAGATGCATGACTCTTAGTAACTATATAAGTAATAGAAGGGAAAGGAATAAACATCTAGGAATTCATTTAGAAAGAATGGGTCACCATCTTGGTGATTGAGGGGAGCATTGCATTTTGCATTGCTTTTGGGGCTAGTTGCATCTTGCTGCTGGTTTGTTACTCCCTTATTTTCCTTTTTCCATTGCTTCATACTTGTAATTGTTCATCTGTTATCATCAATACAATTACATATTTACACAAACCTAGTTCATAATTTCATTAGATAGATCACAGTTCTATCAGTTAGTGACATGGCCAGCAAAATGGCATGGCTGTAAGAAAACACCGGCTTACTATTTATTTTGAAATAAAAGCATTTTCTTATTTTTGAGACTTTTTGCTCTCTTTTGTTTCATGCTAATACGCCTTCATCATTGTGAAAGAGTATAATGAGAGGGCATGAGTTATTATCTCTGTATTTTACCACATACCTCTATTAGACAGTAGACACACACTGTACATGTGTGTCACAAACATGTACTGAATCATAAGAATAAGTGTAACAGTTATCATTACCCTTTTTAGTATAATTACATGATACAGTACAATTACAACTACCCTATTTAAATTGGAACATATTGTGATAGGCTTACATAGCTAATGGATGTGCCTGGCAGACATAAGTTTAATAATATAACATTTGTTAGCAATGCCAATTATAAAATTATTTGGCGATAATGAAAGGCTTCAAATGTGATTTGGCCATGCTTGCTTGTGAATAATGTCTGAATAATAATGTATAAAAACAATTCAAAAGAATCAGTTAGAGATCCTATTGTTTGCCCGATGATTGTGGACAGTCCTTTTCTTTATGAGATATAAGCGCTGTTGATATAACTATTATTCCACCCACATTAGTTCACCTGTCAGGTTTCTAGATCTAAGCGTGACACAGTGTGTTGAGAGTCGCACATCAACTAGAGATATGACCTAAGTAGTGTTTATAAATGTTAGAGTATATAGCAGATAGCTAGTCTTATTTGTATTAATAGATGATTCTAGAATTCTTAGTTACTAGTCAAGTTAGTTACACAATGTAACTAACTCCTTCAGCTTCTATCACTATATAAGATAGAATCTCAATCATTTGTAACTAACTTCTGAAATCAATGAAATCACTTTTCCCTTTCTCTTAGTTTCTTTCATGGTATCATAGAGCTTCTCTCTTTTCGATCCATGGCGGACCAAAATCTCTTTCAAGGCAACAAGATCGCAAACCTCATCTCCCTCAAGCTTGATGATTCGAACTTCAAGCAGTGGAAACAACAGATCTCAGGTGTGATTCGCGGTCTTGATCTTCAAAAATACATCACAAATCCTGAAATTCTAGAAAAATTTCTTACGAATGAAGATCTTGCTTCCGGTACTGTTAATCCTGTGTATCTTCAGTGGGAGAAACACGACGCCTTGATTTGCACGTGGATTCTCTCCACTATCTCCGATTCGCACTCGCTTCTTGCTAAGGTAGTTGATTTCACCTATTCGTCGCAAGTTTGGGATGCGATTCACCTGCATTTTGATACGTTGCTCACTACCAAAGCGCGTCAACTTCGATCGGAATTGCGATCTCTCAGTAAAGGCGATCGCACGATTACGGAGTTCATCAAACGCGTTCGCGTTATCAACGAATCATTGATTTCGGTAGGTGATCCTGTTCCTCTTCGCAATTTGATTGAAATCGTTCTTGATGCTCTTCCGGAGGATTATGACTCCGTCGTCGCTGCGATTTCGAGCAAATCTTCAACCGTTACGATTGATGAGGTTGAATCTGATCTTCTTGCTCACGAATTGCGCCTCGAAAAGAACAAGAAGCAGAGTGCTACAGATGCTGCATCAGTTAATCTTGCTCACACTCCTTCACTACCTATTTCGTCCTCTAACTCTGATGGTGAAGCTCCTCCAACTCCTAATTCTTCATTTCCTACTGGTTCTAGTCATGTAACTGCTGGTAATTCGCAAGGAGGAGACGGTTCCTACCGTGGTGGACGAAATGGAAGGGGTGGTGGACGCTCCGGACGTGGTGGTCGTGGAGGAAGAGGTGTTACATGTCAGATCTGCAACAGAAGCAATCATGATGCCTCTATCTGTCATTACAGGCACACAGGGACCATGCCTGGCTTTGGTTATGGCTATAGGCCTCAACCACCTCCACAGTTTCAACCACAATTTCAATCTCAATATTCTGCTCCTTTCAATGGATATGGCTATGGTTATCAACCAAGACCACAACCTCAACCACGTCCTCAAGCTCTACTTACAGGAAGCACTTCTGCCTTTAACAATCAATGGTGGTATCCTGATTCTGGTGCTTCTCACCATGTTACTCCTGATGCAGCCAATCTTTCTGATGCTTCTTCTTTCTCTGGATCTGACCGGGTGCTAATGGGAAATGGACAAGGTTTGCCTATTAACTCTATAGGTTCTATGTGTTTTACTTCTCAAACCAACCCTAAAACTTCTCTTACTCTTAATAATCTCCTATTAGTTCCTAATATTACTAAAAACCTTATGAGTGTCTCTAAATTTGCTCAAGACAATAATGTGTACTTTGAGTTTCACCCTAGTTTCTGTGTTGTCAAATCACAGGCTTCCTCTGAAGTCCTGCTGCATGGAGTAGTTGGAGCAGATGGTCTATATAAATTTGCTTCTCCTTTAGTTTCTTTTCCAGCATTAAATAAATCCAAGCAGTGTAACTCTTCTGCTCTGCTTAGTTCTAGTTTTTCTACTTCTAGTTTGAATAACTCCAAGCAGTGTAATTCTGTTTCTATGCCTAATACTAGTTTGCTTACTCTTCCTACTATCCAAAATGCTAATGTAAATATTTCTCAATATTCCAATAATGAAAATTCTGCTTTTCTTTACAATCTGTGGCATGATCGTTTAGGACACCCTCACCATGTTGCACTTAAAGAAGCACTCAAAATATGTAATATTCATATCTCATCTAAACCACAAAATGTTTTCTGTTCTGACTGTTGCTTAGGCAAAAGTCATAGACTTCATGCACCAGCATCTACCACTACCTATACTTTCCCTCTTGAACTTATTGTCTGTGATTTGTGGGGTCCTGCACCTATCACATCTTCTAGTGGTTTTACATATTTTCTTACTTGTGTTGATGCATTTTCTAGATTTGTGTGGGTCTATCCTTTAAAGAAAAAGTCTGATACATTCAATACCTTTCTTCAATTTCAATCCATGGTTGAATTACAATTCAATTGTAAAATCAAAACTGTTCAAACCGATGGTGGTGGAGAGTTCAGACCCCTTACCCAACACCTTACTAAAATTGGTGTCATCCATAGATTGACCTGTCCCCATACCCATCACCAGAATGGTTTAGTTGAAAGAAAACATAGGCACCTTGTTGAAACTGGACTTACTCTTTTATCCAAAGCCAATCTTCCAATGAAGTACTGGGATCATGCCTTTATCACAGCAGCCTTCCTCATTAACAGAATTCCCACCCCTGTCCTTCACAATAACTCACCATACTATGTCCTATTAAACAAACATCCTGATTACAAATCACTCAAAATATTTGGTTGTGCATGCTTTCCCTTTCTTAGACCTTACCATTCCACCAAACTTGCCTACAGGTCTCAAGAATGTGTATTCTTGGGATTCTCATCTACCTACAAGGGTTATAAGTGCTTAAGTGCTGATGGGAGAGTGTATGTATCTAAAGATGTTCTTTTCAATGAACAAAGATTTCCCTACAATCAAATTTTCTCTAAAAACAAATCTGCTTCCACACCACCTGCTTCAAACACCTCTCCACCTAAATCCTCCCTGTTTCTACCCTCTCACAGCACTAACACTCCACCTCCTACCCAACAGATATCTTCACCACCATCTACACCAACTTCAAGTAACTCAGCTCAATCTCTTCCTCTAAATCCTATTCCTCTCACCACTATCCCCATGAGTCCTGCAGTCTCTACACCCTCCTCCTCATCAAACTACTCTACCACCAGCTCTCCTCCCATACAAACTTCCAATGCTTCACAGCATATATTTTCTTCTCCTGATTCTGGTGCTTCCAGTTCTGACTCTACTCCTATCTTACCCACTATTCCACCTCGTGTCAGTCATCATATGTTAACTAGATCTAAGACTAAAAATCATCCCACCATTCTTGTAACTCACATGGAACCAACTAGTGTTAAACAGGCAATCCTATCCTCTCATTGGCATGCTGCTATGAAAGAGGAATATGATGCATTAATCAGAAATAATGCATGGACTCTTGTTCCTCCTCCTGTTCATAAACAACCCATAGGCTGCAAATGGGTGTTTAGGGTCAAGGAAAATCCTGATGGGACTGTTCATAAGTATAAAGCAAGGCTTGTTGCTAAGGGGTTTCACCAACAGGCTGGTTCTGATTTCACTGAAACCTTCTCTCCAGTTGTGAAACCAGTTACAGTCAAGACTGTTCTTACTATGGCTGTAACAAATAAATGGCCCATTCAGCAGATTGATGTTAATAATGCCTTTTTGAATGGCATTTTGGAGGAGGAAGTCTATATGCAGCAGCCACCTGGCTTTGAGGCATCTGATAAGACTCTCATCTGCAAGCTTAACAAAGCTTTATATGGGCTTAAACAAGCCCCCAGGGCATGGTTTGACAGATTGAAAACAGCTCTCCTTGGCTATGGTTTTCAGGCTAGCAAATGTGATCCTAGTCTCTTCATGATGAAAACTAGTACCATTCATCTAATTGTTTTGGTGTATGTTGATGATATCATCATCACAGGGAGTTCTATGCCTCATATTCAAAAACTAATTTCCAATTTGAATGCTGAATTTGCTCTCAAGCAGCTGGGTGCATTGGATTATTTTTTAGGGATTGAAGTTTTTCACTTAGCTAATGGGTCTCTTCTATTATCTCAAGCTAAGTACATTAGAGATTTATTGTCAAAAGCCAAGATGGAAACTGCTAATGGTATGCCTACTCCTATGGCTTCTACTCTAAAGTTATCTAAAGTGGGTTCTATTCCTGTTGAAGATCCTACTCAGTTCCGGTCCATTGTTGGTGCTCTACAGTATGCAACTCTTACAAGACCTGAAATAGCATACTCTGTTAATAAAGTTTGTCAGTTTCTCTCTAATCCTCTTGAAGAACATTGGAAGGCAGTGAAGAGGATTCTCAGATATTTGAGTGGTACACTGCATTATGGTCTCTTAATTCAAGCTGCACCTATTGACAGGCCTCTCAGTCTCATTGGCTTCTGTGATGCTGATTGGGCCTCTGATCCTGATGATAGGAGGTCCACATCAGGGGCTTGCATCTATGTTGGACCTAATCTAGTTTCTTGGTGGTCTAAAAAGCAGACACTAGTGGCAAGGTCAAGTGCTGAGGCTGAATACAGAAGCCTTGCTAATCTATCATCAGAAATTCTCTGGCTTCAATCCCTCCTCACTGAGTTAGGTTGCAAATTCTACACTCCCAAAATTTTATGTGACAATTTAAGCACTGTCTCCTTGGCTCATAATCCTACACTGCATCCTAGAACCAAGCACATGGAGCTTGACATCTTTTTTGTCAGAGAGAAGGTTCTCAACAAAAGCCTTATGGTCTCTCATGTCCCTGCCCAGGATCAGTGGGCTGATGTACTCACTAAACCTCTCTCAGCTGCCAAATTCTGTGCTCTTCGTGATAAACTAAGGGTCTATGACAAATACAACTTTATCAAGCCAAGTCCAGTTTCTGCAGGGGAGTGTTAGAGTATATAGCAGATAGCTAGTCTTATTTGTATTAATAGATGATTCTAGAATTCTTAGTTACTAGTCAAGTTAGTTACACAATGTAACTAACTCCTTCAGCTTCTATCACTATATAAGATAGAATCTCAATCATTTGTAACTAACTTCTGAAATCAATGAAATCACTTTTCCCTCTCTCTTAGTTTCTTTCAATAAAGCTTGAACAATCCTCACTTTATAAGCCAAGTTTAGTTTCATGTAGCATCAGAAACATAGGATGTTGTCATTAACATGTTATCAAGTAACTAGTTTCACGCATCATTGAACCTTGATCTCTAAATTGCCAAAGGAATAAAAAACGTACCTGATAACCGCCATATCTTCTATGTAATTATCTCTCATTCAATTTGTTTTGTCGACTGCCAAACCTTCTGTTGAATACAAAAACCTAATCACCAAATTAAGCTGTATATCCAAGCACTGATTGTAGAAAAGAAATTAAGAAAGAGAAACAATGGAGAGAAAGTAAAGAGAAAGTTGGTACTGTGATGGGGTGCACTAACTTGATTACTGTCAGGTTCTCTGTGTACACTGTATATAAACAATAGTTATATAATTCACAATAGTATTTTTCCTTGTTCAACATGGTCCAAATTAGGGGTGTTCACAGGTCCGGGTGACCCGTTCAACCTACTGACCCAATCCAACCCAACCCGCATTTTACTTGAACCCTTTCAAGTTCAGGTCCATTCTGAATCAACCTGTTCAAACCCGAAGTGGTTTGGTTCGTGCAACGGGTTTATGATTCCAAACTCATAAACCCTTGAACCCAACTCGTTTAAAAAATTTGTTACATTTGTTTTGATAATATAATATAAAATTTGTGTTAAAATCTTAAATTTTGATAGTGTACTTGAAGTGTTTTATGTAAATTCAGGTGTTTAAATTTTAAATAGTAAAATTTAGTCTAAATTTTGAAATTTTCATGAAATAAAATGTCATTTAACTATATATTTTTTTGGATTTTTTTTAATAAGTTATATCTAATGACCCGTTCATCCAACACAAACCAACCCACTCACCATTGGGTTGGGTCGGGTTTGACATAAAAAATACAGGTTTTACACTCAACCCAAAAAAATTAAGTTTGATTGGGTCAGGTAACGAGTTTGGCCAAAACAGACCCGCAAAGACCCCTAGTCCAAACCAAATAACTAGTAACATAAACTTGCAGTACTACCTTAAATCCTTGCTATAGTTAGTTGTGACTAGATTTTTAGTGCATGAGTTTCACTAATTAATCAATTTACTTGTGACTTCAGGAAATCAACCGGGATCCACTTTGGTTGATGATTTGCAACAGCAAGAAAATGAGCTTAAACAATATATGGTGCAACTTGAAAATGCTGAGGCTGCCAGGGCTACTTTGCTTTCCCAGCTTAAAGAAGCACTGCAGGAACAGGTGCAATCATTATTTTAAATTTGCTTATATTCAAAGAAGCAATTGATGGCTGCTTGCTAACCTCAAGTTTTTTCAGGAATCAAGGCAAGAACTTGTTCACTCTCAATTGCTAGTAAGAATCTGTCTTCTATCTCTGTCTCTGCTCTTTTTCCATATGTAAACTATTATATTTCCCCACTAATATATTGTATTTCTAAGTGTTTGTTGCATCTTGATGTACTATGGTATATTACAATGTTGAAGAATTAGGCCAACTTTTTTGCTAACTTTGACCTTGTGATACATTGTCTAGCTTGAGGATTTTGTGAATTTAATTTCATTAATTACTAAAATAATAGAAAGTATTTGTTCTAACTATTATTTTCTTTTGATTATTTCCTGTGAGTTCATTATTGTTTATTTATGTGCATCAAAAGAATAAAATCACCAAGGAGCACATTCTTTGGGGATATTATTGTATTTACATGTTCTCGTGTTTTAAGATTCTTTTGTAATAGTTAAATCATAAAAATTGTCTGCCTTGCAAAATTGGCTGTGCGTTATGTACCCGTCTTTCCTCTCACCTCCTTATAAAGTTAAGTTTACAAAAAGACATTGTTCGCATGATTTCTTTTTTGTTCCCACTCTTTTGCACCTTGTGGTCTTCATCTGTATCTTAATTGGAACAAAAAGCGTAAGAAGTTACTTGGAGTTGTTTATCTGTTCTTCTTTCATGTTGTCCTTCCCCGTCTCTTTGCCTTCTTGGCAGCCGTAAGCAAAGAGTGAAAAGTTTGTCCCTTGAGCTGGTTTTTCCTTCTATAACTAATTTGAATCTTGTTGAGAAGATAATTAGTTAGTGGGCGAGTTAGTGAGGTAAATAGGAGAAATGCGGCACTAAGTTTTTTCTTTGAATTTGGGTTGGGCCTCACTAAATTTCACTAAACCTGCTTGTAAGATAAAATATGCCTCCCAAAGACTTTTTCATGTAATATCACATTCAAAGTGAGATCTCAACACACCTCTCACGTGTAGGATTGGACAATTGGGGTGTGACTTGGTAATTGGTGGCCCGTGGCCCAACAAATTTAGCATAGAGTGATAGCATCTTAGAAATTGGGTTGGACCTAATTCAACCACACAAAACTGGCTTGTACGGTGAGAGATGCCTTTAACTTATAAACACCTTTTTAGGTCATATCACATTCAATGAGATTCATAACACAAATTAGAGGAGAGTTGTAGAGAAAGAAATGTTGTCATTTGAGAAAATTAGGGCCTTTAGGTATTTGAGGTGTAGACCCTCAAAGTTCTATAGAGATATATCTTTCTAATTGCAATCTATCTACGTTTTCTTTGTAAAAAAATACCAGTTCCTGATAATTGCTATCAAGGTTCCGAACTTGGAATTGTGGGGTCGCTCTTGAAAATGATTCCAACATTTGACTGAAAGGAGGCTTGTTTGTTCCTGATCATGATATATAAGTATTTTAGGGCCATTGGAGTACTGAAGGAGCAAAACTTTTGTGGTTGCTGCACTGGAAATGAGAGAGGGTGCTCTCAATCGGTGGTTATATTAGAAAGAGGGCAACCACAATGTGACATGGTGGACTTCTGTGCTGGCAGTGCTCACGTCACACAATTCCAACTTTTGGATTGTCTTCATGATTTTAGATCTTGGGAGCAAAAAAATTGAAGTGAAGAGTAAGTTTTAGAGATCATGAACAATGGCAACAGAAAAGATACTAGTTGTAGATTGGGATAAACCTTTAAAATAACATTAATTACCCCCTCAACATTGTGGATCAAGAACAAGAACCGTTGCCACAGAGAAGATACATCTCGGTGTGATTCAGGAATTGAGTCCAAAGAGAACACTGACCCAACAAAGAGATGAAGTTTGCAAAAAGGGAACCACAAAGAGATGATAGAGTGAAGATGGTTAACAATGCTATAGGGACAAGGGTAAGAAAAAATTTCAATGACGGTCATGACAAACTCCAACCCTTATGTGGTAGTTGACTTCTAGGATCAACATAGGTAAGACTTGAATTGCAGTTCATGACTTGAAGTCAATCTGAAATGAAACAGTGTTGTCTAGCTATTGCCACAAAGATATATTCAATGATGTGTTGGTGTTGGAATTTTTGCTCTACGCGCATTAGTGACGAGTGTGTATAGTTGGCTAGCTAGTATTTAAGTATATGAGGTGTATTGTCCAAAAGTTAGAACCAATTGGACTCCACCTCACTTTGCGTATATACACTTAATCTGTCTTAATTTTGTCTGATGCGGGACTTTATTTTTTCTGCATATGTAATTCAACATTAAAAAGGGCATTATTCAATTTAGAAGTTGCTTTTTGTAAGAATGAGTTTGACCTAATTCAAAAACCTTAGCCCAACTACCTAATCTTATCCCAAGTCAAGTGATATGCCAAATGAGATTTCTGTCTAACCAAATAACTGTCTAGATTATTCTGCTGCTGTCTTCATGGTTTACGGGCAAATAAGTAAAAATTATAATTAGCTGGTTCTTTAGCATCTGATAAACATTTTTAAATATTCCCCTATCCATTAGACATAATAGATTTAGGAGCTCCCAAATTCTGTATATTTGTTAATAAATATTCTTGGATGATTTTTGTTAGAATATATGAACATATCTTTAATATCTTTGATATTATATTAGAGTATCTCAAATGGTTAATGAACTCCAATTGAGGACGAATCGTTCGGGAGAACCCAAGTTCGAATCCTGACTAAAACAACTTTTGGCTAGACTTTACTTAGCTCCGGCGGAACTCTGGATTACCAAGGTGCCCTTCCCCCGGGAATCAGAGGTTTAAGGAAAAAAAGGAAGAGTATCTTAGTTAATTTCCTAGTATCAGTTTATAATCTTAGAATATGTTTGATTATCTTTTAGGATTAGTTTTTATATTAGTTAGATTTGTTTCTTTATTTCCCTATTTAGGAATTAGAGGTTTGTATCTGTATATGTATAGGGGATTAGTGTTTAGTCTTTTGTATCAAGCCAGTATCAAGTAATTATCTATAATATTTATAGTTCTTATTATTTTCTCTCCTCTTATTAAAAATCTCACAACTTAAAACAATTTTTACTGTTTTGCAGGCTGCAAGAGATCAGATTGAGCGAATAGCCAGTATCCGGAAGAGGTTTAGCCAAGCAACAGAAGCCACAAGGGTGCTGGAACAAAATATCCCATCTGTTCAACCAAACAGCGTCCCGGCTCCTCTACAAACTACCGTGGAAGATATGAAAGCAACAGTAGCTGCTGTTGCTGCTAGGCTTGCTGCCTCTACATCCTCAGCTTTCATGCTTTCATCTGCTCTTTCTTCCCTTGCTGCTGAAGAAGCTGCTGCCTCCATGAATGGTAGCTTGAACTCTGCGGAATTTAATTCGGCTCCACCTGGTTTCCATCCAGAGAAAAGACCCAAACTTGAACAGCAAATGCCTGTTTCTGATGTCAAAAGTTCCTTTTTCGCTCCGTTACAACAACCTTCTTCAGCAAATATGCCATTGACAACACCAACCATGCAATCCATATCACAAACCAATCAATTACAAGCTGCATTTTCTTCCGCATTTCCTCCCCCTCCACATACACAGATGAATCCTCCATCGAATCAGTATGTTCAATCTGCTGGAATGATGGTTGGGGGAATTCCGTATGGATATGGATCAAACAACAACCTACAACCTCCACCTCCACCTCCTTTGCCTCCACATGTAGCAATGGGGTTAACTAGGCCCAATGCTCAGTCATCACAATCACCTCAATCACAGGCGCAGCAAGTGCAGCAGCAACAACAGTCGTCAACTGGAGGATTTTACAGGCCAGCTGGATTTTATGGGCCAACCCATCCATCGACATCACCAGCACCTAGGCAGTAAGTACGGTTTAAAGACGAACAGCAAAAACCATCGCAACCTATGTTGCAAGTTCCTTTACAAAATTGTTGTATGCAGAGGATTTTCTTGCAGGCTGTGTAATATAATGTATATTACTAGTGAATTAGAGAATTAGGTGCGCATGAATTCTGTAACGTTATCCTCTTCTACCGCACTTTTGAATGAGTCGTAGGTTTTAACATCATTATTAGTTGATACTTGACCGGTTCTTTATAGGAAGGAACCTGAATGACCTATTGGGACCCTCACTAGTTGTTTTGAAGAACTAAATACCCTTGTTTTGGGGCATCATGTGTGTGGTCCTGTCTTCTTGAAGATGCATATGCATATTAGCATGAACATCAGTAGTAGCTGCCTAGCTGGTATTAGGCACAACTTATATATGACTTGTGAGATGACTTTTCATTTCATTGCTAACTGTTCTACTGGGGTCTACTACTATATTAGGAGGTAAGAGTTTGATGTAGAGTAGTATAAAATCAATTGACAATCAGCTTTTTGTATTTGTTTTCATTTGTTTACTTCTAAAAGTAGAACCAAACAAAAATAAGTTTCGGAGTATTTTTATAAAGCACAGAAAATGTTAAATGTTACACTCGAGATTGACAAGGGAAGAAAATGATTGTAGTGCATGTTTGGGATTATGGTGGGTTTGTTGAAATCATGATGACTTAAATGTGATTCCATCAAACTCACCGATGAACCAAACATGTAAGTAGACGGAAAAATGGTACACTAACAAGGCTAAACTATTAGCAATCTTCTACATACCGGGAATTGAAATGCATCATTGGGTTGTCAAAATTGTAACACGTAATATCGTCTTATTTTTCGTGTTTTAAATATAGAAAATGTGTTAAATTGGTGGTAAATTTTTGAAAAAAATAATTTTGAATGAGTTATCTTGTGGTAAAATCAGTAAACTTAAGGTAAAAACTAGTTAATTTATTTTGATTTTACCTGATTTTACAGAAATTAACTCTTTTCTTTGAGTTTGTTTTAATTTTTAATAACTTTAGAAACTTATCAAATTCTTGTTTTTTGAATAGTTTTCTTTGGATGTTTTTATGATTTGGTAGGGATAATTTAAGTTGTTATTTTGGTGTTAACCCTACCTTTGTTTAAGGGAAAGGGACCTATAATACGGAGTTCGACTGCAAGGTTAGTCAAGATTGGCCAAAAAAATTTTCCATCCAAGAATCGGAGAGATGTTTTAAGTTATAAGAATTGTAATACCAAAAGGTGGAATCCGATGTACATTATTGTCGGTAGTACAAAGACAGGTGGAACCTGATATAAATTATTATCGCAAGTACGAAGACTCAGGCACTCTTGGATTTGTGATACATTTTTTCATAAACTACTTTAAAAAGCTTATAACAATTAATACATAAAATTTTATTTATTTGCTTAAACTATTTCACATAAGCTCAAAAAAGTTAATCCAAACGGCCCCAAATAAGAAAAGAAGCCTCAAAGAACAACATGCTCATATTAACGAAATTCCACAATTAACCAATACATTAGGCTACAAACGGGATCCATGATTAATCTAATCGATAGTTGAGTTAATTCACACTACTTAATAGACCATGAAGTCATGAACTAGAAAAATCGATTTATTTATATAGTTTGAAGCCAGGTTCAAGCTATGAAAACATAAATAAGCACTTGATTCTTAATTAGCTAAGAGACTTGCTTCGCTATCATTTGATTCTTGGGTATCGGTGGTGGCCCATCTATTAATCCTCTTTTGTGCTATCTCTATCTGCAAAAATCCAAATGCATATTTTAATATGCTTCAATTAAACAAGAAAAATCACTTGAATAAATAAAAAACAAAGAAAATCAAGAAAAAAAATGGAAAATCAAAGTTAATTTTTTCTATGTTCTTACTTCATATATATTATAAAAAAGTGGGAAACTAAAGTTAATTGATGAAATAAACAATACAATAATAAAATAGTCATTTACCTGCTTGTTCCAATCAGTTTTAAGGGTGATTATAATAAGCACTAAGGTTTGAGCAAATGTTCCAAGCAACATCCCAATCCAAATACCCTGCAAAAGTTACACCATTGATCATTACTTGCTTTAATCATGATCTAGTAATTAATTAGAGGGGACAAAAGAGAGATTATGAGTTTAATTTTTATGCATTATACTGTTGATACATCACAACTAATTATGTAATATCCCGACCACAATTATAAGTAAAGAATCAACTTTCCATATTCACTGAATAACAAATGTATCAGGTTTATATTATTAACTTGATATATAAATTATTTAATAAATTTGAAAAGTGTATTTTTGCTTATAATTATGATCGGATATGGAGTATTTAACTTTTAAAGTGAATATGATAAAAATTAAATGTTTTTAATAATCTAATGATTACAATTTTACTAACATTATATAAAAACTCTTTACATTGACGAAATATATAAATTAAGTCCAGAGATAAATTACCTTGACTTGCAAATTGAGATAGATACCAATCACCACTCCAACAGGAATACCAATTAGGTAATAGCATCCTATATTTACATATGCTACAATGCTTTGCCACCCAGCTCCAACAGAAACTCCTATTTACAGTTATGTATTAAATTTCTATAAGAAAAAAAAAAATAACAATATAGCAAAGGGACAGTTTTTAAATAATAAAAAGTTGGCTTCATAACAATAGTATAATAAATATATATATATTCAATCATATTTCACCATAATAATACTACATTTTAATATTATTTCATAAAATACTTGTAGACTATACACACATAACTTATATTATGAGAATGTTGATCACTCCATTTGTGTAAATTATTTTCACATTTTTTTATACATTGTTATTAAATTTAAATGCTATTGTACTTTATTTTTTTTGAAACAATATGTGTTTCAATGCTATTGTACTTCAAATGTTTCTAAACAAGAATTTAATATATATATATATATATATATACACACCAAATCATGTAAGAAATAATAATAACAGTTTTATTAACTAAATGTCTATGTAACCACTAGGCGCAAATGGTTAGTGCACACCGAGAAATGTGCGAGTGTTGTAAATTTCAGAGTATCGAAATTAATTTCTACTCGTAAAAATTGTCTATTATATTTTTTTGTTTAATTGTGCAAAAAGATTAATTGTGAGTTGTGACAAGTTTATAAACATGCATGAAAGTAGAGATTACCAGAGAGAACAGGTTGGACACTATTCAATAAGATTGAAAATGCAAGCAAAGATGATAAATCTCCAACAGCATCAGCCACATCAGAACTTGTAGTGAAAATATAAGCAAGTCTTTTCTCCAAGAATAAGAAGACCAAGAAAAGAATGAATCCAATGGCAAATGATGTGAGAACTGTTATAAGTACTGAAAATTTTGCACTTCTTGCACTTCCTCTTCCAATTTCATTGGCCACTCTAACACTGCAAATTGGTCAAAACAAATAAATATACAAGACACTAAATCATTCTTATGTCAGGAGAGATTAATTATAGAATAATGATAGAGATATCACATTATATATATGTATGTAGGGGTCGGAGTTTGAATCTGAATCCTACCATAGCCCTCTCTATCTAGATGTCTACGATATTAGTCATTTTAGTATCTTCAATATAATATAAAATATAAATGATCAATGTAAATCTTTTAATAAATTTGACGTCACTCCCAACATAAGAAATTAATAATGCTAACATATTTTTTTTAAAAAATTTTAAAAAAGAATTTATTTTAAAGAGTGATGAAAAGGAAAAGAGATTGTGATGACAACAAAGCACCTACCTAACTGCAGCAAAAAATCCAAGAGAAATCATCAGTTCCCATCCATTGATGTTTAGGCTGCAAAAAGACAAAAATTTGATGTACCATTCAGAAGATTAATTTCCAAATGAATTAAGAAGCAAGGGATATCTCATGATATAAAATTATGAAGCAAAATATTATGGTAAAAATAAAAATGAAATAGAGATTTACCATATGGATAGAGCACTAATGGCAACCCCAGAATTTTTCAGTTTGCCAGTTAGAAGAATCAAAATTGTATTGTACCATATCTCAAGGCTGTAAAAAGAATCATAGCAATATTTTAGTCTTAATTAGAGTTGTTTACTAATCACATCAATTTCTCTTATTCATATATATATTTGTGTGTTACGACCCGAACTTCATTGGGTTTCTATTAGCTTTGATGTCTAAGACTGATGAGGATGGAGAGTGATCGCTAGTGCACAAATATGGACAATGAGCGGCTTCTGATAGGTTCTAGACAAAAGAGGACACATGAGTAAACGGAATTCACATCAGAATGAGAGGATCAGTAGCGTAAGTGTGAAGATGATTAAAAGAAGGTTTATAAAAATCGATTTGTGCTACCTATACAAATAAAGCGTGTTTTAAATGGAACATGAGCGTCCTTCTAGGAAGCTCCTAAAAAGTGTGCGACCCGAACTTCATTGGGTTCTATTAGCTTATGACGTGTAAGACTGACTAGGACGGAGAGTGATCGCTAGTGCACAAATATGGACAATGAGCGGCATCTGACAAATTCTAGACAAAAGAGCGAACCAAATTCACATCAGAATGAGAGGATCCAGAGATAGTGTAAGCGTGTTTTAAATGGAGCATGAGCGTCCTTCTATGAAGCTCCTAAAAAGTGCACGACAACAAAATATACTGAAAAGACTCGTGTTGGTTTGTAAGGACAATCGATAATACTTAAAAGCAGTATAAAAAAACTCGTTCAAGAATAACTATAGGTAGGTAATAAATAATACCTTATCATTTACAGATTATGCATAAATCTTAAGTCGAATTTGAAGATAAAAAAGTGCTTAAATATATAAATTCTTACCACAACATGACTGCAGATGAGGCAGATAGCTTAAAAACAGACCAAAGATCTTTGAATGCCAAAAGTGAGAAACCCTTCCAAGTATCATGACATTTGGTCATGATAAAAATGAGCTGACCAATATTTGGTAACCACATTCCCAATAATAATGATATCATTGCACCACTTAATCCAAACTCATACTTAAAAGTCAAAAGCCAAGACAAGAAAAGGTGAACAACAGCAGAAAATGCAGCTAAATAAGTAATAATACTGTTCTTGCTTTGTGCTTGCAAGTATACTTGACAAGTAAATGACACACACATAGCAAAAGCAATACCTATTGACCAAAGTGAAATTGTTCCTCCCACTTGTGCAATGCTTTTTTCTTGGCCTAATGCCTCAAAAATTGGTGTGGCAAATATAAAAAGAGGGAGAAGTAAGATTGTTGTGAGAAACAATACTATCCAAGATCTTTGTAGATACACTCCAAGCATATTGTATTGTTTTGCTCCATATGCTTGTCCACAAAGTGTTTCCAATGCACTTGACATCCCAAGCTGCAATTTACAATATTTTTGCAATCATTTTGAACTAAGTAAATAATGTAGATTCTATATAAATAATTATATTTTAAATATAAATTTAATCCTTTTAATCATCTTGAATTTTGTAGTAATTTGTGGTCTTTACAAATTACTACAAAAAACTTTGTACTTTTAGGGCTTGAATTATTTTATTTGAGTTTGACTACTAATATAAACTCTTGTGAAATTGTTTTAGAGATCATAAAAAGACAACATGATATATTCATAAGGTATTTTAAGATTATTTTTATAATCTATACATGATAGCTTATGAAAATATCATTGTATATGAAAATTGTTTAATTTGATTTTATCTTTTAGTTTAGCATAGAAATATCTTATAGATAAGAATGAACATGGTCTTGGGCGGTGTATTTGTTACAACTTCTTTTGTGTTGAAAAAACTAACTTTATTTTTTTAAAAAAATAATCACTTTTGAAAATTTTCTTCCAATTGTTACAAATTCTTAAGAACATGAAAATAAAAAAAAATCTAAAAACTTCTTCAAATGACAGACTGTTTACTGTAACTTCTCTTGAAAATAATTTTTAAAATTGATTTTCGTTAAAGTGATTTTCATTATAATAAACATACACAAAATATCTTCTATTTTTTTTTAAAAAAAAATCTAATGTTTAACCTAAAAACTATTCAACATCAATTTTTATTTTTGCCGATAATTTGTAAGAAACATGTGCTTGGGCTATTTGATCCAATTATACGATCAAATATGTAATTAAACCAATGAAAACTAGTCTAGCCTAGTTAGATCATTGGTCAAACCATTCAAACCCGGAGAACCGGGCCAATCATGGTGATAAATATATTTTAAATTAAATTAAATAAAAAGTGGCTGGAGGGAAAATTGAACACCGGTGACCCACCGATCCAACTAAAGTGCCTTGACCGGATCAATCACAAGTCCAGGTTTCAAAATTATGCTAAAAAGTGATTACATAATCAAACAAATTATTTTTTATAAAGACTAAAAACATATTCAACAATTAAAAAATTAAAATAAACCATTGTAGTATGAGACAGAAAGACTTACCAATATACCAATTACAAATCTTGTTAGAACAGTTGAAACAAGTGCATATGCAGCAAGTTCAGTTGAACCAATATGACCAACAAATGCTTGAGTTATTACATTCATACCAAATGATGAAAATCTTGTGAAAATTGCAGGCCCTGCCACTACCCAAATCTTCTTGCTTTCATCCCATACCCTTTTTCTAAGTGATTCTTCCTCTGAATTAATTTTCTTCTCCAAAAGTTTCTGCCTTAACTCATCTTTCATTGCCATTGATTACTTACTAGCTAGTGTGGAGCAGCCAATTTTTCTCTAAGTTATGAATAATTCATAGATTGCAACAGCACAACATATAGATAATAATAATAATGATAATATAATAGGGAAAATTTAAATGTTAAAAAAATTACCATTACAGAATTTTATTTGAGTAAAAAAATTATAATATTTCTTTTTTCACAAATATTTGTATAAATATCTAAATAAAGTTATCAACAATATAATTTCTACATTATAATATTTTTAAAATATTAATTTGAATAATTGCACACATTTTTTTACTTAATTTTTTTTTCTTGCACACATGTGATTTGATATCGGTCTCTGTTGTGAATTCGTGATAATCACACCAATAATACTTTTATGTGTGAAGTAAAAGAATGACAACCAAAAAAATAAACAGGATAACAATAATAATCACAAGCCATAAAAAACAATAAAGGAGAAGAAGAAAACACACGATATTTGTTTACATACTTCAATCCAACAATGACCTACGTCTCGGGGAGCTAGAGAGCGGTCATTCATTCCACTATATCAATGAGCTAGAAGCTTCTAGATTGCGTCCAGTTTTCCCTTCCTGCACCCCACGCAAGCTGCCCTGCACCCACGCAAACAACAGCAACTAAACTGGAAAATTGCAATATTGTTGCACCCCACGCAAACAACAGAGATGAAAAACATAGATTTTTATGAATTTTGAGATTTTAAGGCATACGCAACAATCTTAAATATTTACCTATCATTGAATAGTAATTAAATGGGTTCAAGAGCTATCTGGTTTAGTCGTAAGAATTTGACTTTGAAATCATAAGGAATAAATTAAAATTACAGTTACATTTATCACATTTTTACTTTGAAACGGTTCTAAAATGGTCTTTACTGCAACCTAGCTATTAATACATTTTTTTCTTTTCTCAATTTTTTAATAGTACAAATAGTATTTAAATTAATGACAAGAAAAATAGTATTTAAATAAACCAATTCATGTACCTGAATCACATTGATTATCGTAGAAGGTTTTTTTTTTGCCAAGTAATTTAATGGCTAGACTCAAACATTTAAATATGAAATTCAGGGTTGGAATCCCAAATACTACCATTTGAGCTACACTTATGAGACAAATACAAGGTTTCACTAAAAAATAGAAATTTAGTGTCAATATGTGCCCGCTACCTAAAAATAGATATTTAACATTTAATGTTAGAAAATATTTAATGTTTAAAAAGTTGAATGAACAAATTTTAATAAAATTTTACTTATTAAAAAAAAATTTCAATAAAATTTTACTACATTTGTCTTCTTAACATGTGCCCTAATGGGACCTAAGACCATTTATAGATAGAACATTAGCTCTTCTCATTATAGTGACATTTACCATATACTGAATGGAAAACAATTAACATCATATTTATGGTTAGTAGTTTAATGAGCTTGCACACATGGCACCTGTAACTAACCGTAAGGTATCAGGCATGGATTAGGATCAGAGATGAATTAATTAATTCTAAAATAATTATATAGAAATGTCTATAAACATAAAATATTGATTTATCGTTAGTTGGTTCAGTAGTGATTGACGCTGAACTTGTTAGGGAAGACCACAGTTCGATCCTCGCAACTACGAATAGAAGGGAGTTGGAACCACTTGATGCCAGAACTGACTTCCGAATCAGATTAAATTGGTGGTGAAAGCCAAAAAATAAATATTGATTTTTCATTTTAAATTTGTTTTAAAGAAAATTGTTATGCTATTTGGTATAACACCTCAAATAAATATTTATAATATTATTTGAAGTATTAACACTTATTTTACTCTCCGCTTCACCTCCCTCCTTCACCTTTCAACCCTAATTGAGATAGTGAACCCTCCGAGATACTTTAACCTCCGGCATGTCGTCGCAGACATTCCTAACTACCGTCTTCGTTCCTATATAGTTTGAAGGTGTGGAAAAACACAAGAGAGGGGGGGGGGGGGATTGAATAGTGTTTTAGAAATTAAAACTTTTTTTTAACAAGAACTAATTTGCAGCGGATTAGGAAACACAAGACAAGATAAAACAGAGAGAGAGAGAGAGAGAGAGAGAGAGAGAGAGAGAGAAAGCGAGACACAAGAGTTTTTATACTGGTTCCCCTCACAATCCGAGAGTACTACAGTCCCCTTGCACTTCCAAGGGAGTTTCACTGTAATCTTAAAAGATTACACTTGCTCAAGCTCACTAGCAAGAGACTTCTCAAAATTGCTCAAGTTACCACTAACAAGAGACTTCTCAAACTTACAAATTAGAATGAAAGTTATCAGACACTTGATATACTATCAGAGATGTTTACAAAATACAACACAAATTGCTTAAGACAATGAATGACAAAATAGAGTCTTGAGTGTCAGAGCTTTCAGAGTCTTAGAGCAGTTAAGGAACAATAGTTATTTCCCGAGTTGATTTCTTCTATTTATATTGAAGAATTGGAATGACCGTTGCAGAGAGATAGTGCGCAAACTGGAATGATCGTACACTTGATAGCTGTTGATTACCTTCTAAGGAAAGAAAGATAATTTCACTACCTTGCGCGTTTGAATATAGCTCAACCATTTTGAGTAATAATAGTACGATCGTACAATCCTCAAAAACGCTCCACTTATGGATAAGGTTAACGTTGTACAAACGAATATTCCTTTCCATGGATATGACAGAGACCTTAAGTAGATAATTCTCCAATTATTTGTTCCGGTCTTGTCAGTTCTTGAGTGACTTATATTCCTTTTGCTTCAGCTTCTGAAATCCTTCAGAGCCTTGCTTTAAGTCTTCAGAACTACTCCCTTCAGAACTTGAATTTTATGTTTCTGATGATCAGCGATAGACTTTCAGAGCTTCTTAGCTGGGCTTCTCTGCTTTTGTCCGTAGTGCTTTTAAATGAATTTTAACTTATAATTCTGCACACTAGAACAATCATTAGTAATACCAATTGCAATTTTAACACTTTGTTATCATCAAAATTAATTACTCCTCAGAGGTTTGTGTCAGACCCACTTTGTTCCAACAATCTCCCCCTTTTTGATGATGACAAACAACAGCATTAAAATTCAATTGTTGTTGATTTAATTATTTATGTTAACATCAGGTTCCTGAGGTTTGCAATCTCTCCCCGAGTTTGATAATTGATGACAGGAATTTCTATGGTATTTTTAGTATTATTATTAGTAGTAAAATGACCAAGACATGCCCAAATACGAAGAAAAACCTACAAAAGCAGGAAAAAGCATCAAGACAGAGTCCAAGATGCAAAAAGACAAGAAAAAGCCCAAAATGTGAAGAAAATCAGCATTCCATCGCAGCACGATGGCTCCCATCGTGCCACGATGGGAGTTGCTTGTTCGCCAAGAAATCAGAAGAAATAAATCTGAAGAAAATCTTTGCATCGCAGCACGATGGAGCACATCGCAGCACGATGACATAACTTGGCGCCCAAGCTGATGAAATGTACAGGATCAGTTATAAAATTGAACTGAATCTTCACATCGCAGCACGATGGCTTCATCGTGGTGCGATGCCTTGCTGAGGCCCGTTACGAAAACTATAAATAGAGCCTCCTTTTCATTGTTTTATTCATTCAGAAATAGTAGAACACTCTCTACTATAAGGAGAGGTTCAGAGGAGCTCTATTGGACTTAGTTTTCTCCCCTTACGGGAAAACTAACTCAGCAAGGTATGTTTTCTTTAGGCTTTTATGTTTAGATTATAGTTTCTTTATTGTAATTTAAATATGTAGTCTTTTGTAATAGATGCCTTAGGTTGTGGTGGAGAAGATGAACTCCCCAATGAATATTTGGAGTCTGTGACTGAGTCAAAGTTATAATAAATGATATTTAAGTATTTTGTTTGTTATTTACTTTCATGCACTTAATAACGTTTCTCGTAATCTGGCCGGATAAGCGGGAGCGCCCATAGAATTGATATTAGGTTTCTAACTTAATATGGTCCGGAACTAGTAGTAAATAATGCTAGGTGTATAGAGACGGTAACGTCCTGAACTAGTCGTGAATGAGCGGTTAGAGGAGGAATCATGAACTAGGTGTGAATTGAGCACTTAGATGATGAATAGCCCGATACTAGGATCTAGAGGTTAATTGGTGAAGATAATAATGCATGTTTATAAACAACTCACTTAGTAATTAGGGTATGTGACACATCGAGGTTAGGCTCTCGTAGGTACCTTAGTTATGAAAGTAGGGAAACTTTAATAGACATAGTGTAACAGTAAGGTGTTACTACAACAAGGAAAAGTCACCGCCGAACATTAATCTAAATAACTATGTTATACACCGGTCATGCCAAATATGAAGAAGGGAGAGAACCCAACCACCATACCTATCCTCTATGTTTCTGAATCTATTATTTATTGATTTATTTATTTATGCAAGCATTACACTCTTTTATAAAACCTTTTTCAAAACCCAAAGCGAATGCAAACGATCCAAACATAAATAACGCTAGTGAAGCTTCGGCACGATCCCTGTGGATACGAACTCATTCTAGACACCTAGAGTGTGAATTATTACTCGACGACAGACTGGTGCACTTGCCAGACCGTAGTCAATAATCCATAGGGTTAGGTTTGTAAGCTCCCCCTAAGTCTTATCCATAATTAATTAAAATTAGTTTAAGAGTTAATTTATTAATTTGAAATAAATTTTTATATTTGACACTCAGAGAAAGAGGTTTGCAAGGTCGTCCCTTAAGTCTGATAATGTTCAGAGAAGGTTTTCAATCTTCCTTTAGATTATCTATAGAAATTCAGTTCAAATTTAATGAAATTTTGTTCTCTGGCAGGACAGATGTCTTACACGATGTCTGGGACAACTGTGTATTTGACCAGATGTCTCAGACAACTGGTTAGACAATTGGTCGATAGGATCAATATATATAACTTTGCAGAATTGTAAAGGAATGCAGTAAACGACACAACTGTTTGTTAACCCAGTTCGATGTAAAAGCACATACTCTGGGGGATACCAATCCAGGAAAGGAAATTCACTAACAATAGTTCTTAGTTTCCCGGTCTTATTTGAATAAAACCTTTATTCAAAGCCTACTACTAAAACTATCCGGTGACTTTCTACCTAAGAGGCTACTCCCCCTAGATATGAGAACCCACTCACCTTCCTCTAATCGAGATCCTTCTTCTTTGTCGTTCTTTGTCATTTGACAATATTGTTGAATATAAATTCAACAATTATACCTTACTCTAAACCTTAGCACCTAAGACTTAAAGAAAGAACAAACTTGTGCAAATACACAAGTAATCATGGTTGGAAAACAACTCAAATCCTTAACATGGTTGAATGCAAATTCAACCGACTCAAACCAACCACTATGTGTTAATTAACATAGGGTGGTGACTCGAGCTAAACCCTAAGTTTATATGTGATCTTCAATCCATGCTCTCGTACTTGAAAACGTAGTCTTGAGTCTTCTTATATAGGGATGCAGCTCCTGAGATATGCTTGAGTTTTAGTTGCATCATGATAGGATTTTTGTAACAAACTTTATAAGATTAAATCCTTTAAGAGTTAGTTATAATAAGATTTGTTTTAAATCTTCCAAACAAATCTCAACTAACTCTACTCATAGATATGATTTGTTTTTAACCATATAATTAGATTTGATCTTATCTAATTATTCCAAACAAATCTCAACTAACTCAACTAGAAGATAAGTTGTTTTTAAATCTTCAAGAGTTAGTTGTGATCTCAAATCATATCTATCACAAAGGATTAATAACAAACTTTGTTGTTAATCCTAATCACAGCTGGTACTTGAAGATTCGCGCCTTCATGCATATATGAAGGATACACGCGCTAATGGATAAGCATTATCTTCAAAGCTGTAACTGGGTCAAGATGTCCTACCCGCATGTCTTAGGACATCTTGTTCGACATGTTGCTTCAACATGCTCCGAACCCAGTGACAAGATGTCTAGGACATCTTGTTCCACATGTTGCATCTGCACATCTTCAATATGCACAAGTGGTTTAAACTTAATTACTTTAGCATTGGTGCTTCAGTTAAGTCACTCTGACCAAGTTGTTTTAGCCTTATGATGCAGCCAATCTCAGAAGAACTACATTTAAAATTTCCTCCCCTTTTTAATAAAGTTCAGAGTTGATAAAATTAACGAGAAGGGATTAGAATTGATTCATAATGCAAGAGCATAACAGTTTCAGATTTTACGCAGTCAAAAAATCAATTAACATTAATTTTAACGCTATTCTTACTCCCCCTTTTGTCATTAATCAAAAAGTAACGAAAAAGAGAAGTCACAGTCAAACGCACAAGTTACAAGACATTCAAGTCAAATAGTGGTTACAACTATGTTCAACTGAATGAATGGTGTTGAATTCCAAGTGAACAAGAGTGTTTGTAAGCGCTATAAAAGGAGACAATCCTTCTCATTTTATTCACAACGAATAATCAAGGAATTAGTCTTGAGCAAAAATCAAGCAATGAAGAGAGCTTCAGGATCCAAGAACATCAAGAAAGGAAAGAAGACGGAAGAAGCAACAACTTCACGCTTGAGGAAAAACAAATAAACAAAGCTGATAGTCAAGCAAGAGGTTATGACTTCAGAATCTGATAGCACAGATTCTGATTATGCAGAGTTCCTTAGGACATATGATCCTGAGAAAGAGTCTTCAGACTCTGAGAACTATATAATTCTCCTTGACTCACCTTCAGGTGCTGGCACTCAATCTCCAGAGACTGTGGAGTCCCAGAAGGAGGATTCAGAGTCAAAATCTGATGTAGAGTCAAAATAGTTTCTCAAAATTTTATGTAATAAGACTTTGCATTATTAATTAAAATAAAAAATTCTTGCTTGTGTTATCAATTTTATTTGCATGTTTTAAATATTCTGCTTAAATATGTCAGAGAACCAGTTACCAAGTATGCTTCATAGAGTATTGGTGCCCCGTTTATAAACATGCTATAATACTGAGATAGCTTTACCATGAGTAAACAGGAATACTGAAGTGAGTGGAACCTTAGTTTTCAAAAGCAATTATAAGATGTTCTTCAACATCTTATCTTAAGGTTCAGAGGTCACAAGAGTATCAGCCATATTCAAAGAATATAAATTTATATTTTTTTTTAAAAAAAACAAATTAAAATAAACACTCAAACAAGTAATCAATGAGGATAAACTGAATTAAGCACTGAATAGAAGATAAATTATGAAAAAATTAAATAACTGTTTGCTGTTTATTGCCTTGTGCATGAGAAACTGTTATAGGTAAGATTGCAGCGAAGTGAGTTATAAATTCTGATGAGCCGAATTTCACGCCTTCACACAAATACCAAAGGTGATTGCTCCGAAGTGCGAAGTTCGGGAGACAATGAGACGAGTGATGAAGCTGGTGTCTACGAGACAAATGTTCATGCCTTCATATACCTAAGCCATGTGATGATTTGAGCCAAATATTTCTAAACGGTATTACCACTTTCTTTCGATTTACTATGAGAGTACCGTGCACTTGTTTATTTTCTAGAACTTGCTCTAATTCTTTGCTGACTAGTTGATTTGATATTATATGCATTGAAGCAATTGTTTGTTATAACCCAGAGCCTTTTCAAGCCACCCTTTTATTATTATTATTATTATCCTTTGCTAACCAATTTTGAGCCGTAAAAAATTTATCCCTTTTGTTTTGGTGACAAACCACATTACAAGCCTAAAGACCAGAAAAACAATAAATTACCCTTCTTTGGAGTTAAGGTAATAGTTCTCTAGTTTTGGCAACAACAAAGTTTGGGGTTGCTCATGGAACTAGCAACATCTAAGTTTGGGGTGGGTGTACAGAGAACTATCACTACAAAAAAAGAAGAAAGTAAATGAAAAAGAGACGGGAAAACATCAAAAATTCCCTAAAAAAAATAGTCTCTTCGAAAAAAAAATGAAAAAGCCAAAAGGCAAAAGAAAGAGCCAAAGGGCAAAATAAAAGAGCCAAAGGGCAAAAATAGTGATAGAAAAGAACCACACAAAGACACATCCGGTTCTTAATCTCTGATACCAACACACAAAAGGCACCCTAAGGAATAAGGTAGCGCACACAAAAAGGAAACAAAGTAGAACTTAACTTCAATGTTTAGCCTACTTATCCCAAAAATTTCCTACCTTGACCCTAGCCACGTTATAACCCTGAAAAGACCTCCAAAAATTCATGTATATTAAATTTTGACTGGTTGCTTAGGTTCTTGCAAGCCTATGGTAAAATGACAGGTTGTACGATGATTGAGAGATAACCCTTTCAATTATGAGCGAAAAATACAAATGTGAGAGAGAGAAAAGGTTGAACACGGACTCTTGCAGACATTTGTCTGATTTGCTACTATCAACGTCTCCTGAGCCTAGCAGGACTGAGCATGATCGCGGCGGTAAGAATCAGCGGTACCATTGCTGAAATATTATGCAGGGTTGTGAAATTCCTATCATATTTATTTATCTCTTATTTTACTAATGATCTTGTCTGACAGCATGTTAGTTGAGGACAAGCAACAATTTAAGTTTGGGGTTGTGATGACAGGAATTTCTATGGTATTTTAGGTAGTATATTTAGTAGTAAAATTACCAAGACAGGCCCAAATACGAAGAAAAACCTACAGAATCCAAGAAAAGCATCAAGACGAAGTCAAAAATGCAAAAAGACAAGAAAAAGCCAAAAAAGTGAAGATTTGTGTTGTTCATCGTGCCACGATGGCTTCCATCGTGCCACGATGGAAGCTACTTGCTGGCCAAGAAATCAACAGAAGAAAATCTGAAGAGAATATGTTCATCGTGCTACGATGCCCCTCATCGTGGTACGATGACCTTACTTGGCGACCAAGCTGATGAAACGCACATGATTAGTTATAATTCTGAACTAAATCTTCCCATCGTGCTGCGATGGACCTATCGCAGCACGATGGCTTGTTGAGGCCCATTACGAAAACTATAAATAGAGCTCTCCTCTCATTGTTTAAATCATTCAGAAATAGTAGAACACTCTCTACTATAAAGGAGGTGTTCGGAGGAGCTATAAGGGCATAGTTTTCTCCCCTTACGGGAAAACTAACTCAGCAAGGTATGTTTTCTTTAGGCTTTTGTATTTAGGTTATAATTTTGTTGTAATTTAAATATGTAGTCTTTTGTATTAGATGTCTTAGGTTATGGTGGAGAAGATGAACTCCCCTATGAATATTTGGAGTCTGTGATGGAGTCAAAGTTATAATAAATGTTATTCAGTATTATGTTTGTTATTTACTTTCTTGCACTTTAATAACGTATCTCGTAATCTGGCCGGATAAGCGGGAGCGCCCATAGAATTGATATTAGGTCTTAACTTAATATGGTCCGGAACTAGTAGTAAATAATGCTAGGTGTATAGAGATGGTAACATCCCGAACTAGTCGTGAACTGAGCGGTTAGAGGAGGAATCAAGAACTAGGTGTGAATTGAGCACTTAGAAGCTGAACAGCCCGATACTAGGACCTAGAGGCAATTGGTGAAGGTAATAATGCATGTGTAATGAACAACTCACCTAGTAATTAAGGTATGTGACACATCGAGGTTAGGCTCCCGTAGGTACCTTAGTTGTTAACGTAGGGAAACTTCAATATACATAGTGTAGTAGTAAGGTGTTACTACAATGAAGGAAAAGTCACCACCGAACAATAATCTGAATAGCTATGTTATACACCCTTCATGCCAAATAGGAAGAAGGGAGTGAGTCCAACCACCATACCTAGCCTCTATATTTCTTGAATCATTTATCTTTATTTTCTGCAAGCATATCGCTATTTTTATAAAACCTTTTTCAAAAACCAAAGCGAATGCAAAACCAACAACTTAAATAACGCTAACGAAGCTTTGGCACGATCCCTGTGGATACGAACTCATTCTATACACCTAGAGTGTGAATTATTACTCGACGACCGACTGATACACTTGCCAGGATGCAGTCAAATCTCTACTATAAAGGAGGTGTTCGGAGGAGCTCTAAGGGCATAGTTTTCTCCCCTTACGGGAAAACTGACTAAGCAAGGTATGTTTTCTTTAGGCTTTTATGTTTAGGTTATATTTCTTGTAATTTAAATATGTCTTTTGTATTAGATGCCTTAGGTTTTGGTGGAGAAGATGAACTCCCCTATGAATATTTGGAGTCTGTGATTGAGTCAAAGTTATAATAAATATTATTCAGTATTATGTTTGTTATTTACTTTCTTGCACTTTAACAACGTATCTCGTAATATGGCCGGATAAGCGGGATCTCTCATAGAATCTATATTAGGGACACCTAATATTCGTTCGGAACTAGTAGTAAATAATGCTAGGTGTATAGAGACGGTAACATCCTGAACTAGTCGTGAACTGAGCGGTTAGAGGAGGAATCAGGAACTAGGTGTGAACTGAGCACTTATAAGATGAATAGCCCGATACTAGGACCTAGAGGCAATGGGTGAAGGTAATAATGCATGTGTAATGAACAACTCACTTAGTAATTAGGGTATGTGACACATCGAGGTTAGACTCTCTTTGGTACCTTAGTTATTAAAGTAGGGAAACTTCAATATACAGAGTGTAACAGTAAGGTGTTACTACAATAAAGGAAAAGTCACTGCCGAACAATAATCTGAATAACTATGTTATACACCGTTCATGCCAAATAGGAAGAAGGGAGTGAGTCCAACCACCATACATATCCTCTATATTTCTTGAATCACTATCTTTATATTTTCTGCAAGCATATCGCTCTTTTTATAAAAATCTTTTTCCAAAACCCAAAGCGAATGCAAAACCAACAACTTAAATAACGCTAACGAAGCTTTGGCACGATCCCTGTGGATACGAACTCATTCTAGACACCTAGAGTGTGAATTATTACTCGACGACAGACTGGTACACTTGCCAGGATGCAGTCAGTCATCATACCTTTCACTAAGTGATGTTTCTTGTATTCTTTCTTCTGATCAGGTGTAAATGATTTTCTATTTTCATGACTAACAACACCTTCTCCATCCATATTTTCAAACGTGACACCCTCTTCTACCATGTCCCACAAATCATAGTCCACAGCTATAATGTGACTATACATTTTTGTCTTCCAGAAAGGGTAAGAAGTAGCATCTCCATTGAAAAATGGAATCTTATCAGAGGACTTTCTTTCCTTAGTGTCATAATCAAAGGGCACAGCTGTGTTCTTCTTTCCTCCACTGTTATCACCACCGTCAGACATGATATTTTTCCACTGGATCTTTGAACTGTTTCACTGTAAGGTGATTTAGGCAACAGACCTAGCTCTAGACACCAATTGAAGGTGCTATAAAGCCAAGTTTACAGTGCCATTACCTCTGTGCAAGAAGCACCATCATTAGGATGTCAATGATTCATATTAAGGTAAAAAAATCTAGTTTCATGATTCTTTAAAAGAAACAAAAAGTAGGTAATGTCTATCGTTTGTAGTAACCAAAATTTAAATAAAAGGAGTTAATATTATACCTCAAATACCACCAATCCAATTCAATTTCTCCATTGTATCTTCTTTTTTCTCCCATGTTTTCTTTCTCTTTTTCATTATAAATCTGTGTTTGGGTATGGAAAGGTGAAGCGAAAATGTATGAGGAAGAAAGAAAGCATGAGAAAAAAAGAGATAAAGAGATGTAGGAAGTATGAGGGTAGTGGTGGGTGTTAAAAAATTAGATTTTTGAATTTCAAATTAAAGTGAAGTTAGAGTGTAGTGTAGGTGTTCTACAATTTCAATATATCCAATCAAAGTTCAAATCAGTGACAAAGTTTGGACACTGTGAGAAGAAAAATAACAAATTTTTAAAAGTAATTAGTTATGTTATGGACCACTAATATAATGTCTATGCCATTTCTCAAAATCACACTACTTCTACTCCTTTAAGCCACACAAATGAGCCTCTACTCCTTGTCAAACTTAAGTGAATGAAGTAGATAACAATCAAGTAGAATGACTGAAATAATTTCTCATTGTGGAACTAAAATCAAAACAACCACTATAAAAGATCACGATGTCATACAAACTAAATATGAGATGGTAGAACTATTTGCTACAAATCATTACCTCTGTGCAAGAAGCACCATTAGTAGTATGTCAATGTCAATTATTCACATTAAGGTAAAAAATATTGATTTCATGATTCTTTAAAAGAAACAAAAAACACATAATGTCTATCATATGTAGTAATCAAAATTTAAACAAAATGAGTTAATAATAATAATGTGCTTCCTCTATAAGATTCACATGCAGACCAACAATAATAATGTGCTTCCTCTAAGTTAGCAACAACTCATGCTTCCATATAAGATAAAAATAGTCTTATCAAACACAAAACAACACTTATTAATTTTGCAGATCATGTACTTCAAGTTTAGTTAAAAAACTGCTATAAACACGAAACATGTCTAGATTCCCAGTCAAACAATTATACAAAAAACTGCTATCAACACTTTTTTTTTTTTTTTGTAGTACAAACAATTATTTTTCTTCTACTCATATACCAAAAAAACCAAAGTCTTACCTTGGTTAAAATCAATGTTCAGTGACTCCAAAATGAAAGAATCCTTCTTGATTGAATGCCATATTAACATCTGTTTCGGTTCTTGTTCTATAACAACATTTTATCGAACACATGATGTGCATATATAAAACTGAAACAACACCATATAAAATTGAAAGAGGTAAGTATATTCCAACATAGCAAAGAAACAAAGAAGAAGATTTTACAATCAAGGGTGATTTTGAAAAAAAAATCAGAAACCACAAAATTTTACGGTAGAGAAGAGAGAGGGCGAGAGAGAGAGATGATTATAGAGGAAATCGCTAACCTGCGTAGCTCTTCTTCCTCCTGTATATTCTTCTACAGTCGATCTTCTTTCTCCCTTCTGCCATGGATGCAGTTTTGTTTCTCTTTCTTTGTTGGTATGGAAAGAGAACTTGAGAAGAAAGAGAGTGGAGGTGACAGAGAAAAGAGAGATGGGTTAGGTCTGTGGAAATTTTGCTTTATTTCAAATTTCAAATGTCAATGGAATAGACCAAGTACAAAGGCGAAAATACCCCTTGTCTATCCCCTCATATGAGCAATGAAAAGTGTATTAGTCAAAGGGCAAAAACGACTCACGGTACAAAGAGTTGTGAGGATGAAAAATGAGATTTTCACTCAAATATGACAATAATGTCCTTACTTTATAGTAGTAAAAAAAAGAACATAAAAAATGAGATTAGGGTCAATCAAGGGAATTTGGTGGTATATTTTTATCTTATATTAATAGTAGATTAGACGCTAACATCCATAGTGAAATACAATGGATTCTAAGCAAACCCAATTGTTTTTATTTATTATTGATTAAAAACTTTTTACTTTACTATTGTCAACCCTTTTTCAACTATTAAAACAACATTGTTTGTACCAAAAAAAAATTGTGCATAGTATAAGACTGGTCTCACTGTACCATAGACTTAGCCAATAAAAAACCTTAATTGATACACTTATATCAACTATTATAAAATGGAGTTAATGGACAAAAAAAATTTGTGTTGTTAACTAATTAAAATATAATCGTGTATTTGTCACGTTAGAATCCGCTTTTGGTTGTAACAACCCGTTTTTCAAAGGCCAGAAAAGGCATTTAAATTTTTTTTTTTTTGTACACATCAGAGTTACGCATAAAAGATTTTAAATGAGCCGGCATTCAAATATACAAAAGAACTCATTACCATAAGGTGCTTCGACAAGCAAAGTGTATTCCAGAATAATTACAATCCAAGTCTAAGTATTCAAATACTTACAACAGAACAAGTTAGAATCCTATGCCTAAACCCAAAAAGCACAGTGCACAACCCACACCGGCGCATAGTCTAACTAAGCCAAAGCTCCAACCTCTCACTGGGGCCTGGAACAGCCACCGTCGTCACCACGACCTAACCCATCATCTGGGTGGGATGAGCCCGCAAATGAAAGAAAGGGTCACCACAAAATATATAGTATGTATATATATAACCGGTGCGAAAGATTGTACACATAACAATAATTCCACAAACACAAGAGAAAGCTCTTAACCACCAAAGCAAATCCCCACCAACGGGTTTATATATATAATGCACACCAAGCCTAATGCAGACTTCTACAATGCGTGGTACTAACCCTAGCTACCACAATGCATGAGCTCCAGAACTGTAGGTCCAACCCCTACTAAAACACCAACGAAATCACAAGGTTAAGGTGGATCCACTCCCGCAATCACACCCCACGGTCCACTCCCGCAACCATGTATCGAACTCAACAAAATCACAAAGGATTAAGGTGGATCCACTCCCGCAATCACACCCCATGGTCCACTCCCGCAACCATGTATTGAACTCAATAAAACCCTATAAGAATCAGGTGGGTCCACTCCCGCAACCACACCTCGTAGTCCACTCCCGCCACTACGCACTAACAATGCATGAGCATACGATTCCCCATGTATACTAATGCAACAAATACATACCTCCCTAGCATATGTAAACCATCCCAACAACATACATACATATCCAATCATATGTAACAAACCACAACGAACATACATACATTTCCAATCATATGTATTCACCCACATGTTCATACATACATCTCCAATCATATGTAAAACAACGCACGTATTGTAAACACTTTCTCATCACGAGAATACATAACACATACATGCCAAACACACAAACACGCATCACCGAAAATAACCAACAAACATGTTATAACTCAGTGAAAAGACAGAAATAAAGTGATGCCCTTACCTCGGCAAGCTTCCACAATTAAAACTCGCTCAACTCCACAATTCTACAATTCGCGCTTCCTAAAATATAAGCAGCGTACAATCAATAAAATACTCCCAACGTATCATATTGAAACGAAACTCATTCTCTAAGTTCTAGTGAGGCTTAAGGTACTTTCTAACACTCTCGGATAGTGATTACGAGTCCCCCTTATAGCGATTAAAAATTCCCAAAGTTAATTGCACTATTTCTCGCCACGCGAAAATATTTTCGTTTCAAAACAAACTAAGAAACACTTTGATTCCTAACTCCAAGGCAATCAATTTTCACATACTAAAACCATTTGAAAACAACCCAAAAACTGTTTGAAAATTTTCACAAAAATAAAAGTTTACTTGCGCCACAAGTTACAAGTTTTTCCTTTCAAATAAAATGGCCATAACTGGTTCATTCTTTATCTGATCGAGACGAGCCATACACCGAAATCTTCGTCTCGAAAAGACGGATCAAATTGTTAACTTTCTAGGACACGAAAACAATTTTAAAATGACCAGAATACCCTTCTAAATTTCGACCAGAATGAAACCACCCCAAAAACATTGTTTTCTAAAACCAAACATAATTAAAATACTTAAACCATTACTAACTTCTTAAAAACAACTCAAAAGTGATCAAGCTCTTATACCAAAACCATTTCAAATCAAAGCATAACACTTTTCAAAACTTTACCAATTTAACTTGTTTTCTCAAAACACAAGTTACTAATTTTCATTTCCAAACAAAGCCACATTCAACATTTCTTTTGAAACCATGATCATGCCTTCCCAATTAGGGCTTAAAAAAATTGAAACCCCTTGATCATGTACTCCTAAAGGCCACGGCCAAAATCAAGAAATAAGGCCAACTCCAAAAAATTTCCTTTCCAAAACCCTAGTAATAATCTACTAGTTCCTAAAATCATTTAATTGAACACACAAAATATTTCTAAAACACAATCCACAAATCAAAAGCTTTTTCCTAAATTTCTCATGAACACCAACAAAATGATTTTCTTGTTTCTCAAAACAAAATCATTTATAACACATCCATTTCCATAAAAAGCCTTAAAACAACATCATGAACACAAACTCTAAACAAAAATTCATGTTCATGACACATAGAAATTTTCTCATCAAAACCCTAACCCAAAATCTCATGAAAATCTCATCACTCCATGGAAATCAACCATACTAAGCTTAAACATGCTAATCTAACACTCATGAATAACTTCTATGGAACAAAAGCATTTATGAATCATTTTCTAACATTTTCATCTCAAGAACATAAACCTATCAATCCATAAAACTCTAAGAGTTTGGCTAACTAAAAGAAAAGAATAGGTTTAGTTACCTTAGAAGATGATCCTTGCAAATTTCCAATGATCCAACAAGCTTTTAATCAAGAGAAATGGTGAAGAGTTGAAATTTTGGTCCATGGTTGGGAGAGAAAGAAAGCTCACGGCTAAAGAGAGAAAGAAGAAGTGAATTTGTGATTTTCCTACTCATGGTTCAAGTAACATAAAGCTTCCCAAAATTGTCTTGTTTAATTATAACCCTTGGATCAAATAGTAAAAGCTTCCAAGACTAATCCCTAGCCCTTGGATCAAAACCAAGTCTATCCTCACAAGATATTATCAAAACTTCCACACAAAGTCACGTTTTCAGCTCTCGCGCATCGCGACGAACGAAACTCACAAAAACAGAAAACTTACGGAAAGAACGTCTATCGTTAAACAATTCCAAAACTTATCGCCGAATCTTTTTCCGCGACTGTAATTTTCTTCCATACCTTAGAAAATTAATCTCAGGACATATCCTAACTCACGCAGATATATGAAACTTCCATCCGAAACCTCACTTAAAACAGACGCAGTAAGATTTTCCATCAGCGGGTAAAATCCTACTCGTTTTTCCAAAAACAAGAATAATCCAAAACTCGTCATTCTGACTTCACAGAAATCTCCTCATACTTAAAAGAGGACCACGACCCGAAAGTCTGTGCCTTTCCAGCGCACGAGCACAAAACAGGCTCCTTTTCAGCAAAAATTCCATTAATGCGACGATACTCACAAAACCGCTTTACTAAAAACCCTAAAACTCGTAGCCGACACTAGAGTTCCTTAGAAAATAGTACAGTTAAATCTTGGGTCTTACATTGGTTATATCTCTTGACCTAGTAGGCAAAAATTTGCTTGGGTTTTGTGTCAATGCTTTTCTCCTTGGATCTTGATTTTATTTCATTATTGTTGTTTTATCTTACTAGAACTAGAATATTGACCCGTGCGGTACACGGATCTAATTAGCCGTAATATTTTATAATAAAAACACGATATAAAATTTTTAATATTAAATACATATGAAAAAAGTTGAGTAACATTAAATATTAGTTCAATGATAAATTTGGATAAATGTTCATACAACAGAAATTATGGTATATTACAAAATACTTCGGTTATAGACTATATTGGAAGTTTTATTCCTATCTTCACCGTCTTCATCAGTAATCAATATTTTTAATCCTTCTCTAGAAGTAACTCATGAAATTGCAACATACAATTGACCATGTGAAAACACTGGCGACGGAAGATATATCCCAACATGCTTGAGAGATTGTCCTTGACTCTTATTAATAGTCATTGCAAAAGAAACCATTAAAGGAAATTGACTCCGTTGAAATTTTAAACGAATTCTTACGTCAGATGGTATCAAAGACAATTTAGGTATAAAAACCTTATCACCAATATTACTTCCCGAAATATTTTTTCCTTCAAAAACATATTTTCTCATTCTTGTAATAAGTCTTGTTCCATTGCATAATCTTAATTTTTTATCCAAATTCCTTAATAGCATAACTGGAACTCCAACTTTAAGTCTCAAGTTGTGATTTGGAAGATCCGACGCAGAAATCGTGTTCAAAAACTCGGAAGCGTGAATATCATCTACTGCATCACCATCTACATTGCACGCATGTGGAGTATCATAACTCAAATATATGTTTTTTCTTCACCGGGAACTAAATCTAACACATAATCATTTATTGTGTCGACTATAGAATTTTTAGAAGTTTGTGTAGCTCTATTTTGGAAATATGTTATATCATTCATGTTTTGTAAAAGTTGTGGATATGTGCTTTCAACAAAAGAAGCAAGAGGATCATCACCTGAATTTGAAATCAGTAAATCTGATGGAATGTCAAGTTCTAAATCAATGTCATTGATATCTCCAATTTCTCCATCGCCAATGCCCAAAACCCATTCAGAAAACAATCTCTTTTCTTCAATGTATGTACTCGAAGCACCACTAAGAAGCCTCATGTTTTTACTCAATGTTAAAACTTCACAAAAATTCCAAAGAACCGAAGAATTAATAGTAGAATGAACAACTCCTGGCCTTGTACCTTTGGGTATTACTGGTAGAATTTGTCTGAAATCTCTGCCAAAGATAACAACTTTTCCACCAAAGGGAATGTTTTTATTTTTCTTATCAACAGACTTGAGAATATCTTTTAAAGTTCGATCAACAATTTCAAAGTTGTGTTTGTGCATCATTGGTGCTTCATCCCATATAATGAGTTTCGCCTTTTGTATTAAGGACGCCAACGGCCTTTTGGGAACTATGGAACATGTTGAAAACTCGTCAATCATTGAATATTTTTAATATTTTTTTTTTTATTTTGAAGTATGTTGTTTTCATAATGTTTAATCAATAAATTAATAATTTTTTTCATCATCATTGAATTTTTTTTTTGTAAAACGACCATATATAACTTTTTACATATATTCAATGTATTTAATTTTGAATAAATAATAAAAAAACATCTTTTAATAAGGAATGGATGTTAAAAAAAAATATTAATCATTATATATGAAGATTACGGAAAAAATTTAAATATAAGTTTAGACTAAGATTTTTATATTATTTTTGAAGTAAATATTTTTGTAACTGCACGCGTAGGTGGATTATTAAAATTAAGAAATATTAAAAAAGTTATTTTATGATGATAAATTTATTTATATATGTAAGTTTTGAATTTGAATTAAAAAATACGTAAATGAAATGGTGAATATGGAAAAATCATACTACATTAAAGGTGTTAATGAATTTCTAACATTAAACTACAATAAATATATTAATTAACAATTTTTGATAGAGGGAAAAAATTATATCAATTAGGCATTGATTGCATACTTATTATATAATGGGTACAAAATTATACCAAATTGATTGATGTAGCCTAGTGGCAAATGCCTCACATAATTCTTAATGGACATGAGTTTGATTCTTGGTGAGCTATTTTTTAACATTTTATTTGAATTGATTTAGAGTTAAAATGGGAGGAAAAATAAGAGGAAAGAGATTAGATTAATGATAACCTAAACGTAAGAAGCTTATAATATAAGAGATTATGTATTTTCTCTAGCACTTTTTGTACTTTTTTGGTTTTATTATATAATAATATATTTTTGTCATTAAAAAAAAGTCACATGAATTAAATTATTTCTATTAAATTTAAATGTAAAAAAAATCTATGAATAATGTTTTTTTGACCATAAATATATGAGTAATGTTAGATGCCCAAATAATGTGTTGAACTATGATGGGAGAACAATATAAAATTAAGACTTAAATGTAGTTTTAGTCTCCCTATTTTATTAAATCTGCAATTTTAATTCTCCTATTTTTCTTTTCTCGCAATTTTGGTCCCCTTATTTTTAAAAATTCATACATTTGGTCCCCTTTTACTTTGGTCTTCAATTTTGATGATGTGGCAACTTATTAAATGATGTGCACTATATACTACGCTTAGATGGCTGACACATTAGATATAATTTCTTTTTTATTATTTATATGTGATATGATTTTTATTTCTTAATTTCTTAAATTAAAATAATAAAAAGAAAATTAAAATACAAATAAACATAATGGTCATCATAGTCATAGGACTAAAAGGCAATTTAGGGTTCTTCATCATAAGATTGAGAGAAAAAACTCTCCAATAAAAAAACACATTGCAACGAGACTGATTTTTTTTACAGATTGTTTGTCTCAATCTTATAATGTAGAACCCTAAATCCTATGATGAACATGATGTTTATTTGCATTAATTAATTTTCTTTTTATTATTTTTATTTATGAAATGAAATAAAACTAATATCATATATGATCTATATCAATATATATCTATACCAATATATAAAGAGAATACCCCTTTTGGTGTAAATTTTTTGTTATACCTATTTTACCCTTTTTAAGTTGCCATTTTTTTATTTAAAAAAGTTTTTTTGACGGTTTTATTTTCTTTCATAACTACTAGGTGCAATAAATAAGGAGGTTAAATAGTTAACAAAATTTATTTTATATTTTTTTTACAAAGTTAACAAAATTTATAACGGCACGCTATATAAAAGAGGAAAAAAAAAAGAATAAATAAAAAAAGATAACCGCATAGATAGAGATACTACACATGTCTACAACATAATAGTGGTTTTCATTGAAAAATCTGACCACACAGACGGTTGGCCCTCTAGTAAATAATAAAAAATAAATTATATTTGATGTGTCAGCCACACCTAAGCGTAGTATATAATGCCACATCATTTAATAAGTTGGCACATCATCCAAATTGAAGATAAAATAAGAGGAGAATAAAATGTATGAATTTTTTAAAATACGAGGACCAAAATTGCGGAGTAAAAAATAGAAGAACTAAAATTATAAATTTAATAAAATAAGGAGACCAAAACTACATTTAAACCTAAAATTAATACATTAGAAACTAGGGCCCCTATCCTCATGAGCCTAGCTCAATTGGTAAAGGACATTGCACATTTGTGCAGGGACCGGGGTTCGAACCCGGTATGCCCACTTATTCACCTTTAAGGGGTGAATTTCTCGCCGCTAGGCTATCTGACAAAAAAAAAAGAAACTAGGGCCCCTAATGGATCACAAATAATTAGGTCAAATATTTTCTCAGCCAAACTTCAGTAAAATACCATATTATTATTTATTTTCTTTGACTAAATTGATTGTTTCATTAAAATTGATAGTGTCCATATTTGAAACATTTTTCCCATAAAAATTATATTCAATCTTTTTCCTAATAAAAAATGTTTGATGTGATTGTGGAAAATTTTCCTATTATAAATTATTATTTTATTAAAAAGCATTGACCAATCACACATATTTTATATATATAAATAGAGGTTGAATTAGTTTACTCCAAGAGTAAGTGTATAAAGCTACTCCAAATTTTAACCATTACATAGCGTCGGCAAGGAAGTATAAAACACAACCTCATATTCTACATGGATCCTGATATCTTTTATCAATTTCTGGATTCGGTACATTTTTCATATATTTATTTTTTAAATTTCAATGATTTTGATTCTCTTCTCTTTGAATTTCAATTCTTGATGGAATTCCTAGGTATGTATGTATGTCAATATTTTAATACACAAAAACACCGATAATAGAGATGAGAGTGAGTAAGGTGCTTGAGGATTGGTGTTGCAAATTTATTGAATTTATGATAATTATTTTAACAGCAGGTATTACGGAGGAACAAGAACAACGTTGTATCCCTCCTGACCCTATATATGTAATATAATGAGAAACCGAGGTAGCGCCCAAGTGAGCAGGGGCAGAGCCACTCATTGGCCGGGCAGGCTATCCCGCCCCCGCCCCCCCCCCACACACCAAAGTCTCAATTATTTTATTTTTTATAAGTATTTATATAATTTTTTGTTAAACGGATATATTATATATATATTGGGCATTGCAAAATTAATCAAAAAGTATAAAGTGGTGCAGTGGTAGAGAAGCACGCCTCTTGTTCAAAGGGTGTGAGTTTGATCCCGCTATTGTCAATTTTTATCATTTTAATTTTAGTTTAAACAAATATATTAAAAATTTGCGACTTGTGAGATTTGAACTTTGATTTTTCAAGTAATTAAAATTTAGATGGTCAAACCACTACACTATAAGTCACTAATGATATATTTTATTCAAAATATATATGTTTATATTATACTAAACACGACCTTATATAAAATATTAAAAAAAATTACCCCCCCCCCCCCCCCCCCCCCCCCCCAAACAATAATTCAAGCTCTGCCACTGCATGTGAGGGGAGTTATTAATTAATTGGAGTTGTAGGATTAGTTAAGATATATATACATATAAATGACGCCCCCCAAACAATAATTCTAGCTCCGCCACTACACGTGAGGGGAGTTATTAATTAATTGGAGCTGTAGGATTAAAATGAATTAATGGTTAAAATTTAGAGTAGCTTTATATATTTATTCTTGGAGTCAACCGATTCCTCGGTAATATATATATTACCGGTGATGTTTAAAAAATAATGCACTTAATATTCTCCCCATTTATATTTCATGTTTTGGTTTCAAACAAGAGAACTATATTGACAGCATTTCAATCCACTAATTTCTTATATTCACTTCAGTTTATATCACATGTATGCTTTTGATATTTGAAATACTAATAATTAATATAATTGTTACTTTACAATCAACAAAAGAAATTGAATAATATTGTTTTTCGTGACAAGAATAAGGAACTTGTGCTTGAGCCCATGCAAGTCAAGTTCTGGTTTTAAAATAAGAGAAAGCTATTGAAAGTTTTCCTTTTCATGATTTTCTTATAAGTACTTTAAATTTATATCACATGCTATAAATTTAAAGTTCATACAAGAGACCAGTGAAATGGAAAACCTTCAATATATTTATCTTATTTGAAACCAGAACTTAACTTGCATGGGCTCATGCCCAACTTCCTTATTCTCGGCATGAAGAACATTGTTATTTATTTTCTTTTGTTAATTCTAAATGTAATAATTACATTAATCATTAGTCCTATGTATATCAAAAGCACATCATATAAACTAAGAGTGAATATAATAGATTAGTGAAAAGAAAATACTTTCAATATAGTTTTCTTGTTTGAAACCTAAATATAGGATATAAATTGAGAGTGAATATAAAGTTAATTGCTTTCTGGACATCATTGGTAAGACATAGAACTCTAATAAATATGACTTTTTTTAAATGTCCCTTAAAAAAATTCTACAATACCCCTCCTTTTGACAAAGTCTGATGCCAGATTGATGCACTCTGATGGTGGGACTGCAGCTGTCCCCATGCTTGGGTAATGGCAGAATTGCCATTGTCGCCATCTGACACACTTTCTTGCACGTGAAACTGTGCTGGTGCTGTGCATGGGAGACATGTTTGACACCAGTTTTGGATTTTTTATTTTTTTATTTAAATGTTAATAATAAACACTATTAATAATATATAGAAATGATTAAAAAAAGTAATATTGTATATATATATTCCGAAATATATTTAATTACAATAGTACTAACACTAATAATAATATCTATGTGATATCGTGCCACAATTTGGAGGATGACCTTGCCGATGTCCTCGTCCATATAATTGCACATGCTCGTCGGCTTGGTTTGGATTATTTTGTTCTGTCTCATTCACTCAAAGAAAATTTATAACTTGTGTAGCAGGAGAGTTGCCTTGACCTGGAGCCGAAGTCGAACCTTGACCATGAGCCCATGTTGAATTTAATAAATTGTCTGATGCATGTGCCCACATGTAATCTTGGGGATTTGTTAGGTTGGTTGAGGTTGTAAAGAATCACCGGGGTAGTAAACATTTAGGAAATTCTCATTGAAACGGTGAGTTTTCGGTGATTCAAAGTTATTGTGGTCGAAAAAGTTCCGCATTTGTGGCATTGGGGTCATATAATCGGATTCACTGTATGGTTGGGTATATGGTTGTTGTTGTGGGGTAGAGGTATGTTGTTGTTGTGGGTATAAGATGGTGAGTCAGGGATATGGGTATGTTGTTGTTGGGTGTATGATGGTGGTTTTAAGATATAGGTATGTTGTTGTTGGGTATATGGTTGTGGGAAGAAGGTATGTTGGTCTTGTTGTTGGGTATACGAGTGTGGGATATTGGTGTATTATATATGGTTGCGCATCAAGACGTGGACGTGGGTCGTTTAACTAATGATCGTCGGACACATATGGCATGTACTCCCTTGTATAATGACTTAGAAACTCGGCTGAGTACCTAGGTCGTACACTGTTGACTGGATCTCCTCGTAGAACACGAAGTTGGAGATTATTCTAATATTGGATTTCGGCATGAAACTCTGCGGCCCAATCATGAACATTTTTTCGCATGTCTATCTTGTGGCAGTGCGTCATGGTTTGTGCGTTGTCCGTTGTCTAATCCAAAAGTCCAAATTGGAGTCCGACTATATCGGTCTGATGGTACTCAACAATCCCAAAATTAGTCAGATATGTGGTTGCTGACCAACATTCAATGTCCGCTGGATAAAGGCACCGGCCAATATTGTAATGAGTCCAATTAAACTGGTAGTTTAAAAAAAACAACTTAGAGATTTGTTAGTGTATGCATTTAGTTTAAAAATATCAATTGAGAAGAGAGAATATATATTACATCATCTGGTGCCATACGATCGAGGAAGGTATTAGTGGCCGCTAAATTGTGTGCTGGATCACCTTGATACTTTGTCCCTGCAGCAACATACCTGAAATAATATGTGCTATTCACAATTAATAGCATAATAAATATACATGTTCATATTTATTATTAATAAATAGTATATGCTTACCTAAGTGCCAATGGCCTGTCGGCAGATGGATCTAAAACTCTTTGACATTGAAATTGCTTAATACGAGAATGTGCCCATGCATGGAGAAGTATGACACATTCAGAAATTGTTGGGCTTTGTTTTGAGGAAGTTGTTGCATCACACAAGCCTATGTACAACGATGCCAAACAAGCCAAATCCCAACTATAGCTTCTAATTATCTGTATATCTTAAATGAGTGGAAGATACATAGTATGTACACGGTCGCTAGATTTGTCGGGTAGTAAAAATATCCCAAAAAAATATAATAGGTATGCCCAAAACAAACACTCAAAGAACACTTGACCATGAAGGATTGTTGGACTTGTCTCGAGTCTGATAATGGTTCCTGGAAGCCATTGCGACATTACCATCACCATTGTGGACAATCGCGATATGAGTCAACCCAGTTTCCAAGACGTCTCAATGTTATTCGATCTCCAAATTTCTAGATGAGCTGTTACTGCGACAAATATTTCCATCTGGGAAGAATTTCCACGATTATTAGGAGTCGCTGCTCCAGCTAGTAAACATGGATTTTCTATTAAGACAAAATGGCTACAAGACTATCTTGAAGTGAATATGGGCAAATATCTAAAATTATCTAAACTTTTCTACAATTTTAGTACAATTTTCCCCTAACATATTAAGCTAAATATATTTTTTCCTTTTCAATATATGGTATGCACCAAGCGAACCTTCATTCCTATGCTGGCGGCACAAAATTGCGCAGGAAAGCTTAGAGGCTTTAAGGTGGGTTGATAATATCCCCAAAGAAAAATGGACGCAAGCATATGATGGAGGTATCCGATGGGGTCACAAGACAAGTAATCTTGTCGAGGCAATGAACTCAGTGTTCAAGGATATCCGCAACCAACCCATCACAGCTTTGGTCCAATCAACCTACTACAAGTGTGCAGAACTTTTTGCAAAACGGGAAGAGGAGTCAGCAGTTGTGTTAGCTTCTGGTCAAGAGTATACTGAACGTGCCAGAAAAGGATTTTAGATGCAGTGTGTAAGGCTAACACACGTAGTCGGCAATTTTGATAGGCGAAATTATACTTTCTCATTGCAGGAAACTGAAGATCCCCATGAAGGCCGACCAATGGATCATTTTAAAGTAGACTTGAAAGAAAAGTGGTGTGACCGTGGAAAGTTTCGGGCTTTACATTTGCCTTGTTCGCATGTTATTGGTGCATGTTCTCATGCTCGCCTTGCCTATCAAGAACACATTGATGACGTGTACAAAACTGCCACTGTATATGCCTTGTATGATAACACCTTCCCAATAACACAAGATTTTGGCCTGAATATGCAGGTGACGTTGTTTGCCCTCGCTCCAATACGAAAAAAATAATCAAGAAAGGACGTCCAAAAAAGAGTCGCATTAGAACTGAAATGGACGATTTCGAAAAAATGAGCACCGCTGCGGCTAATGTTTTGGGGCCCTCTGCGTAACTCTAGTTTATTTTATTTTTTTATGTAATTTTTTTCTTACGTGTTCTTTTATATTAGCAATATATTAATATTAAATTTTAAATTTCACTTCAAAACACATAATTGTTCACATTCATACGAAATCAGAAAATAAAATTAAATTACTAAATTCAAGACTTACATCATTTTTAATTAATAAAATTACACAAACATAAAACATAAAAAATTACATAATATTAAAAATAAACCACATACAACAACAACTTAAGTACTTTTTTTTAAGGTCGCGTACAAACGACGTGGTTCTTTTTAAAATTCGACACTCCTAAATATGGATTGAACATCCATATCATTCTCCAATTTGACCCAATATTTTTTATATGTTGCAACGAGGGAGTCACTCATGATGTCCGTGCATGAATCTAAATAGGCCATATGCTCGATTTCTATATGTTCACCATTTTTGAAGAAGAATATTTCTTGAATCTTTTTCTTTAAAGCAACAAGAGAACTCAATTTGCCAATCGCTAATTTAAAATGTTCTTCGCGGTCTTTAAATTTCACAGAAAAATAAGGAGGATGTTAAATAATTATGAAGACCATTGGAAGAAGATGTCATTTCTTATAAAATAAAGAGAGTAAAGAAAGTTAAAGATGAAAAATAAAATGAAGAAGATGAAGCTAGTGAGTGGAAAATGTAAATATAGAGTGTGATATTTATAGAATGAGATGAGAGTTGAATAAAAATAATAATTGTAACATATCCCATATATTAACATTAAAAAAAAAAACCAAAACTGGTCTGTCTCCCATGTAGCAGCACGTTTTCACGTGCAAAAAAGTGAGGTCAATGGCGACAATCAGAGTTCTACCATCACCCATGGATGGCGACATTGACCCTTCCTCCATCAGAGGGGGTCTGCGTGCGCGTCAGTGTGTGTTCAAAGGAGGGGTATTGTTAATTTTTTTTAGGGACATTTTAAAAAAATCAATAAATGTAGTTATGGTTATGGTATCTGGGTGATAATCCATCACAAGAAAAACTTTTTGGAATGAAATGAGAAACTTCGTTAGGGTTAGTCTTGAAAGTGAAAGCTAGAGACAATATTTTTTATGAATAATAAAATCAAACACATAAAAGAAATGAGATTTCAGTTGTAAAGAAAGCTTCAATTACATACTTACAACAATTGACAAGATAAAGAGTAGACGATATATGATGGTTCATGATTGAGCACAAGAAAAGGGAGGTGTATGTTATGTTTAATAACTTTTAGATTTATTAAAAGGGGCTTGCTAATTTAGACCCACTTAAAAACATGAAGGTTTAAATTAGCAAGGTGCACCTTTTCACTTTGGACAAAAAACTCTTGACATTTAGTTATTTTACACTAAAAAATTGAGGGTTAGTTAGGTAAATTTTATTAAATGTTGTGCACCCATTTGCTAATTTACACCCACTTTTATAAAACAATTTTATGTTTTTTAATAGAAAAATGTTGTTTGAGAATTTTAAGGAAGGATAAAACATGTTTTGCTATTCTTTTTTATAAAACTCCAAAATTGCCCTTTACTTTGAACTTATTTGAAATAGTGGAAGAATGGTATTTTTAGTCATAATAGAAAAGGTGCACCTTGCTAATTTAGACCTTCATGTTTTTAGGTGGGTCTAAATTAGCAAACCCCTTATTAAAATACTAAGTTCTTTATCAAATAATTTTATTTCAATTGAACATAGATAATAGAGGTGAAGTTAAACTATATGATACCTAGACAAAGTAATCAGAGAGAGTATAGAAGAAGAGAGACAACACAATATTTCTATACTAGCTCATCACCAAACCAGTTAGCTAGTCCAATCCATCCTTTTCAGAGTTATATTTGAATTGAAGGTTCAGATTAGAAACTTATTCCAGCATGATTGGTTGGTCAGTTCTGTAGTTTGTGCTCATGTGAGCTTCAAGTACCAAAGGGTAAAGGTATCTACAACAATGTTAGCATTTCAAGCTCAAGTCAGTACTCAAGTGAGAGAAAGTGCTAAATTGGGTAAGAATGTATGTATCTTCAAAGGAGTGCATGCATATATAGTGGGATATGAGGAATAACCGTCTAGTGGGATCCTCCATGTGTTGGAAGCGAGACACAAATATTTGATAGACGTATGGCGTTTGATGGGACATTGGCAAGTGTACCTACTTCATCGTAAGTAATAATATTTATATAAGTTTGTCTCCACAAGGATTATGTATAACAAAGTAATTAGAATTCATTTAGGAATTAAAATAATAGTAAATTGGGGGGGGGGGGGGGGGTTCAATTTGATTGAAAAAGAAGTAATTTGAAAGAAAGTAAGGTTGAGAAAAGTAAGGTTGAGAAACTTGGTTAGGTTGTTTCGAATCCCTCGCCTAGTCCTATTTGGTAACTTGGTGCTATGATGCCTTGCAATTCAATTTATTATCGAGACGAATTAACTCTAAAGTAGTAATGAGTCATCTGTAGTCTTCACCATTACCATATTCATTTAAGCACACTCGCTACTCTTGTGCAAAGTGGTACTTATATAACCATTAATTTGTGTTCGTTAATTCAGTGAAATTAAGAAGAACGACTTTTTCCCTAACTTCGTCACAACCTCATGCGCCTCAAGGGTCACTGCATTAGAAGAACAAGTATCACAAATCCAGTTTTAAATGCTACTATTGTAAACAATTAAATTCTTAAAAACAATTCATAAATTATGTCTACCTATGAATATAATATTAAACATAGTGATAAATAAATAATAATAACTTGATTTGCAATAAATATAATTACCAAATAACATGAATCAAATGGTTCCAATGGAGTTCATCTACTCAATATAACCTAAGGAATTTAACTATTGATAATGGTAATTAACATAACAAAGAGTTTAAAAAATTACACATAAAAGTAACATCTGATAAACGTTGGAAAAACTAATCCCAATGGTGGAAGTTGCCTTCCTTGGTTGCTCTTGATCTCTCAACTTCACTTGTTGTTTTTCTTCTTAGATGATGTGAATTATGGTGGTGAATGATTATTTTTATAGAGTTTCTTGGGCTGGATTTCGCGCGCCATCGTGCCACGATCATGCTCATCATGGCACGATGCATCCATTTTTTTATATTGTGGCACGATTCATCCCATCGTGGCATGATGCCTTCAGAGTTGATTTTCTTCAATTTTTGGGTAATTTCTTCTAACTCTTGCTTCTTCTTCAGTTAACTTGATTTCTTAGGTATTTTCCCTAATTGGTTACTATAACTAATAAAATTACATAAAATAAATACTAAAACTATCAAAAAAATGGTATTCAAATTTATGTCATCCCAACCCCAAATTTAAACCGTTGTTTGTCCTCAAGTAACACGCTGTTTACCCCGATTTTTAGTAAACAACCGCTAGTTTAATTATTACAAGAAGGATCAACTAGTAAATCCTGGGACATATGGATTGTGCAGAAGATTGACGAAAACATGTTCATATTTTCTTGGTTAAATCGGATAAATTGATAAAAAACAATAAAATACTTCAAAGTTTAAATTTGCAGAAAACTTGTAAATGAATTGCAAATAAAGTTTAAAGAAAAACTTTGAAAAGTAAAAGCATGCAACAAAATAAATTGCAGAAGGCTTAAAGTGCTTGAACTTTAAAGAAAAGCAAGTAATCAATACTTGAAAAGATAAATTGCATTGACAATTGTAAAAGTGTTTACAAAGAATGGTACACAGATTCGTACATGTTCCATATTGCATTCATTTCGCTCGTTGACATGGGTACTCTGAATATTTTTAGGAATTTGCATGTGAATTGTGAACCCGTTTCTCCAATGAAAAACTAATATTTATAGACAAACAGAATAACTGCCAAAAACTACAAAACGTCTAACTAGACTCCACGTGTCTTTGACAATTTGAATTCCTTTTGACACCTGGTGGGACTTTTGAACGTTATCCATTTTTGAATATTTTGCTAAGTCCAGAGTATGCTTTCTCCGTTCTGCACAATACGTTAAACAAACAAACAAACAAATATATATATATATATACATAATATATTCGACAAACATGTCAATGTCGAACAAACATGTTTACTTGAGTAAACAATTTTCTGTCGAATTCGACAGATTTTCAGGACCTGACACGTCAAAAGTCTTTAATGTCAAATGCTCTGATTTTCTCTTGAGTTATTACTAGAATCAACTCCCAAGAGAATATTAAAATGCAATAATATGCATTAAATGAGATTTCATCATCTCATTCCAATCTATTAATGCCTGTCGAAAATACAGGCTAACAAATTGCCCCCTCAAAAATGCCAATTTCGTCTGCCTGTCAGATACAAAAGGAAGAAATGGCAGTTTTGAAGATTCTCACCTTTTTAAATTCTGCACGTTTACCAAAGACGGTGCAAACGTCACATTAAGTCATTGTCAATCATGACAAAACTTGTAACCGTCACCTCAATCCCCACAAACCATGATTTCCACTTTTTGAGCTTGATGGTGGGGCACGTGGCAAGATCAGGACGATTGAGATGGGAGAGTGGTGATGTTTCAGTTACCAGATACATGCAAAATGCAGTGCCTATAAATAACATACGTACTCCAACACTTTCATTTTTCTGAAACTTGAAAACTCTTCACTTTCTCTTCTCAGAAAACCTCTACGTATTCCTTGCATTTTCGTTCATCACCACTGTTTCTGTTGTCTGATTTGGGCAAGAAACAAGTTTGCTTTTGAAATTTTGGTCTTTGCTTGCTGCTACTGTCCTGTTCATCATCAACAATCTCAAGAACACCAAGAACAACGAAGAACAACAATGGCGTCTACTTCTTCTTCCAGAAACATGGTTCCTTTTGCTGTTGATGATAAGAAACCTGTTATCATTGAAAATTCAGGGTTTGTGTCGGAACCAGCTATGACCTCTGTCGAAAACAGCGTATGGGGAGAAGAGTTGATAATTCCCCACAAACTTGAAGGTAAAACTCTTGCCTTCGCAGGCCCTCTCCCTTCATCCGACAACTTTAGTGAAGATATAAGTAACATTTTTCCTCTTCATGTTACTTGTGAGCCAAAAATATTTGCCAACTCTGTATTCAACATGAGTTTCTTTGAACCAGGCTATAGGGCTTTTAGATCTGCACCTGTAGTTAGTGAGAGTTACCTGAATTGGCTTAACAAAGTCGAAAAACAATATGCTACTTTCTGGAAAGAAAGTGGTATATTCGACTTGATCCAACTGTCGAGAGAGGGACCTAAATATAATGCAGAAATGCTCATAGCTGCCCTCCACTTTTGGGAAAATTCCACCAACACTTTTCACTTTAAGGCAGGAATGATGACCCCAACCTTATTCGACGTTGCTGCCATTACTGGCTTAAGACCAACAGGACCCACCTTCGACCCTAAATACACCACTGTCAACCACCAATTCGACTTCAAAGTTTTATCCTTTTCAGGATTCCTCAAAAATCATCATGATCTTAGCAGTGAAGATGTATCCTTTGAAGAACATATAGCTTTCCTCACTTATTGGCTATCACATTTTGTTCTTTGCACTAGTTCGTTACAAGTGGTGAAAAGGCTTGTTCCTCTCGCCATCATGCTTCACCAAGGACTAGATGTGGCCTTAGGAAGATTCATCCTGGCATCCCTTTATGATTCCTTGGGACAAGCTAGTGACTTGCTTAAGAAAACAGACAAAGGATCTCAACTCTCCTTCTCTGGACCTATTTGGCTTCTGCAACTTTGGCTGAATACCACATTTGAATCAAACTTCAAACTTTTCCTTCCTACTCATATGGCATCCTCAGTTTCTTCTCGACAATCAGAAGGCGCTAGGTTGGCCTTGTTGAGATACAGGGAGACAAATCTAACCACTCGACAGCTTTTCTTCCACTACTTCAAAACCCTCCTGGAGTTCGACGAGATTACTCCCAAGAATACCCCTTTTGTCAAGAGAACCATTGGGCCAGCTTGGTTTAGAAGGCCATTTCCTGCTACCAACCCAGATGAGGAGGAGGACACGAACAACATTTGGTCCATGTTTTTGAACCCAACAATTCTGTCCTCAAGACAAGGAATTGACAGAAGGCACTTAGGCTTGGTAGGATACCAACCTAATCTCGTTGCTCGCCAATTTGGCCTAAGTCAGTTCAGGCCAAAGAGTCTTTTCAGTAACAAAGATGATATTGTCTTAGGCAATTCTGGAATGTCTGTCGAGTACTTCGAACGTCGTTTGAAGCTTGCTGACGAAAGGTCTTATAAGCTCACACCTGTTGCCTTTGAAATTTCTCAATATTGCACCTATGAATTCGCCACATGGTGGAGCTTACATTATGAGAAGCATGCTAAAGATAATGATGAGGCGCTTCTGCAAGCATTAGAGGCTGGATTCGACGCTCTACAACAAAAGACTCCCAAAGGCAAAGGTAACTTGAGTGACTTAAAAGTGTGACCCTTATAATATTTGTAGTTAGTTTTTTTTTTTATACTTTACTGGTGTCTGATTTCTCTATGTTTCGACAACAGGTGCTTCCAAAGCCAAGGAAACGACCACCTCAACTGATTCCCCCGCTCCTGCTGCCACTTCAAAGAAATCACTTCCCAATACTGGGGCTAAGGTATTAATTCTCAACTCAACTTTTAACTTAGTTTTTAAATTCAATTCCTTACAAACACATCTTTGATCTTTGAATGCAGCTTCGAAAGAGACTCCAAATGGGAACAAAGGAAACTGGAGAACCCACCATTCAGAAGAAACAAAAAACACTCACCATCCAAGAGTCATCAGTAAGCCTTTTCGACACTTTTTTTCAAGTCCGTTTTAACCTCAAGGAAATTTTGTTAATAATTTTATTTTTTCTTTTCAGCCTGCTGATAATGTTTCCACCAATCCAACAACTACTGCTCCTAGTGGAGAAGGCCAAAGAGACACAGAAAAGGCCAGTGTCGAAACTAGTGAGGCAAGCATGCCACCAAACCCCAAGAGGAAAACTGATAAAGAAAAGAAGAAGAAAAAGAAGGTCAAACCTTCTTCCAAACCTTCTGCAGGATCAGAAAAGGATACTGAGGTTCCTCACTCCAATCCTCCTGTCGAAAAGCAACCAACAAACAATGAAAACCCTTCGACTGAAGATCCTGCCCCCAGGCAAGACAAGATAAGTTTATGTTCACAAGACCCTGGTGCTCAGGTAAAATTTTCTTGTCCTTAAGACTTTGTCAAATGAACACTTTTTTATGGTTTTTTAACTTTAACTCATTTGTCTTTGAATAGGGTGGCAATGAAGAGAATGCCAACACACTTGTTAACGATAAAGAAAATTTGGCCTAAAACGTTGGAACCAATAATGTCGAGGCCAAATCAGCTGGAAATGACAAAGACCTAGAGACTGAAGAAATCCCCACCACCAATCCTGATTCTGAGGAGACCATCTCTGTGCATCCTACTGAGTCTACCCACTCATCAGAAGGTACTGATGTCGAAATGGAATTCGACAATGAGGACGATGCCATGCCTGAGGCCACTGAGGGAGGTTCTGAAATACTCCCAGTTTCTTCAACTTCCAAGTTATCTGCTGATATTGGACTGTCAGAGATGCAGTTCATTGCCATGAAAGACTCTGATCCTGCTGCAGCACTCAAGATGCTCCTCTCAAGCAAAGGTAACAAGGAACAAAGCAAAGGTGCCTCTCATCACAACAGTTCGACAGCCTCTGATTCAGAAATCAGCTCGACAGTGAGACAAGACCCCTTGCTCCTTAAACTGCACACAGATTACATCAACCAAGATGTCTTTGCCTTAATTGAGGCGAACCCCAGTAGTGCATTCTCTCACTTGGGTTTCCTGAAAAAACTTCATAACTCCATGACTGATGGTGCTACCCTTAGCAAGGTTATTCAACTTGAAAACCTTATTGATGGTTTCACCCAAGCCATTCAAAGGAGGAAAATGAATGCTATGAAGCTGGAGGCTCAAACTCATGCTCACGCTGCATTGGTCGAAAAGGCCAAGACTGCTCAAGCCAATGTCGAACGCCTTGAGAAGGAAATAGAGTCGAATGCTGAACTCGCTGAATACAACCAGAATATTGCTGCTTGGGAAAATGAGATTGCAGAACTGAACTTGAAGATTCAAAGTCTCAATGGCAAAATTGATGAAGAGAAAGTTAAGCGTGACGAAGCCAAGGCCAACCTTTCCAATGCTGTCAAAGCCAAGATTGACAAAGAGGCTAACGAAGGCATCAAGTTCTTTAGTGCTTCAGCAGCTGTGGATGAAGAGATCCAGAATTTGGTGAAGACCAGCAAGGTTCTCGACACAGAAGTTTCTTCCTTCAGGAACTTGTATGAAGACTTGAAAAAACAATTTAATGTGTAATAATTTTCTCGTTTGTTCTTAGTTTTATTTTAACTGCTTGAACAATTTGTTAGGATTTCTTTGGTTTGTACTTTTGACAATGCCCAGTTTTTTGTGGCGAACAACCTTTATGGTCACCATTATTTCCTTATGTCTTAAGCTTATTCTTCGCTAATTTTAATCTCTTGCAACGCTGGTTTATACTTTTTCAAGTATTTACCATTTATAATTAACGAACGTTGTTCTTCTGTTAACTCTTCAATTTCATAAGCACCATTTGAAAAAACTTGAACAACTTTAAAAGGGCCTTCCCAATTTGGAGACCATTTGCCTAAGACTCTGTCTTTTTTATCCATTGGCAAAATAACTTTCCAAACCAAATTTCCAACACCAAAGGTTTTAGACTTAACCTTTTTATTATAAGCTTTAGCAACTCTTTCTTTCTGTCGAATTAACATTTCTAAAGCTTTTATTCTCTCCTCATCTAAATCAACTAATTCATCTAACATCATATCCCAGTAATGATTTCTTGGGATTTCTGCCTGCCTTTGAATTCTAACTGATTGCAGGTGTATTTCAACTGGCAAGACTGCGTCATGTCCATATGTTAGACGAAAGGGTGTGGTGTTAGTTGATTCTTTTGGAGAGTTCCTACATGCCCATAAGACTTGATCCAAAGTCTTGTTCCAATTTCTAGGTTTTTGGGCAATATGCTTTTTAATCAAACCAATGATAATCTTATTAGCAGCTTCCACTTGACCGTTTGCTTGGGCATAATATGGTGTAGAAGTTAAAAGTTTAAAGCCAGTTTGTTGGGCAAATTCAACCATCTTTCGTCCAGTAAAGACTGAACCTTGATCTGTAGTAATAGATTCAGGTATACCAAATCTATAAATAATGTGACTTTGTATAAAACTAATCACTGCTTCTTGGTCAACATTTGGGAGTGGAATTGCTTCTATCCATTTGGTAAAATAATCTATGCCAACTAAAATATAACGTTGGTTTTTAGACGAACTTGGTTTAATTTCACCAATTAGATCTAAAGCCCATCCTCTAAAAGGCCAAGGTTTTACTATTGAATGGAGTTCACTTGCAGGTACGTGTTGTATACCTGAATGTCTTTGGCATTCTTGACAACCTTTAGCAAACTCTATACAATCCTTTAACATTGTTGGCCAATATACACCTTGTCGAAATAACAACCATTTCATTTTGTGGCCTGCCTGATGGGATCCACATGCGCCACTATGCACATCAGATATAGCCAAATAGGCTTCAGTTTCACTCAAACATTTTAGCAAAACTCCCTCAGGTGTTTTCTTCATTAGTTCATTCCCCATGATGACATAACTCAAGGCTCTATACTTTATCTTTCTATTGGTCGTTCCATTTGGATTTCGCAAATATTCGACAAGTTGTTTTCTCCAATCATTATCAGATAAATTGTCAATGGCAAAAATTTCAAAAATTTCTGAGTTTTCGTCACAATCATAAGTGGTATCTTGACCATTATCTTGTGGTACATCTGCCCCCACAAGTTTTGGCATTGACAATTTCATTGAAACAGGTTGGTCAACAATGAGTTTATCTTTAATCTCAATCAACTCTTCTAGTTTTCCACTAGAAATTTTATAACCAGAAGCTATTTGAGCCAAATCATTGGCTTCTTGATTTTCTATACGAGGCACATGTTCAAAGATAACTTGGTCGAAACGTTTTAACAAAGAAATTGCTATGACAAAATATTTCATCAAGTGTTCTTTTATGCACTTGTATTCCTTCGTCAACTGTTTTAACACCAGTTCTGAATCACCTCTGATCAAAATATTTTTTGCCCCCAAATCCAATAAAATTTTCAGGCCTGTTATCAAAGCCTCATATTCTGCTTCATTATTTGAGCAGAACCCGTTAATTTTATACTTGAACTTGGTGGGAATTTTGGAGGGAGAAATGATTAAAATCTCAATTCCAACTCCATGTTTGTGCTTAGAACCATCAAAATTTAATTTCCAAGGTTCTGAGTCCACATAGTTTTGTGGAGTTTCTAATGCAGAATGATCAGCTATAAAATCCGCCACAATTTGGCCTTTAACTGCCTTTAAAGGTTTATAAGTTAGTGAATACTCTGTTAAGGCTAAGGCCCATTTTCCAATTCGAATATGCAGGATTGGTTTAGACAACATATGCTTGATGATATCACAATGAGAATAAACAAAAACATCAACAGGCTTTATATAATGCTTGAGTTTCATACAAGAAAAATACAAACATAAGCATAATTTTTCAATACTACTATATCTAGTTTCAGCATCATTTAAAACCCTACTTAAGTAATAGATGGCTTTTTCTTCACCATTTTCATCTTCCTGGGCAAGCATACTACCCAGTGTCGAATCTGATGCTGATATATACAACTTCATGAATTTGTTCCTTATTGGAGGCATTAACATTGGTGGCTTTGACAACTAACTCTTGATTTCGTCAAAAGCTTGTTGTTGATCTTGCCCCCAAGTGAAAGTACTTTCTTTCTTGAGTCGAAGTAGTGGTGAAAACGGTTGAGCTTTACCACTTAAATTTGAAATAAATCTTCTCAAGAAATTGATCTTCCCAAGTAAGGACTGAAGTTGCTTTTTTGTAGTTGGAGATTTGGTCTCCATAATAGCCTTTGTTTTGTTTTGATTTATCTCAATGCCCTTTTTGTGCACAACAAACCCAAGGAAATCCCCTGCATTAACACAGAAAGCACACTTTAATGGATTCATTTTTAATCCATATTTCCTCATCTTTTCAAAAGATTTTCTCAAATGATCTAAATGATCATCTTTTGACGAGGATTTAACAACTATGTCGTCAATATACACTTGCATGAAAGTGTCGATGTATTCATGAAAAATTAAATTCATTGCTCTTTGATAAGTAGCCCCAGCATTTTTTAGACCAAAGGGCATCACTACCCATTCATATGTGCCTAATGCTCCTGGGCATCTAAAGGCAGTTTTGGGTACATCATTCTCAGCAATGAAAATTTAGTTATAACCAGAATAACCATCTAACATACTTAAATATTCAAACCCAGCTGCTGAATCAATTAACATTTCTGCCACAGGCATAGGATATTCATCTTTTGGTGTAGCATTATTTAAGTCTCTAAAGTCTATGCATACTCTAAGAGAACCATTTTTCTTAATCACAGGCACTATATTTGCTAACCATTCGACATACCTTGCAGTTCTGATAAATTTGCTCCTCAGCAGCCTTTCGATTTCTTCTTTGATCTTCGACATTATTTCTGGTGCGAATCTTCTAGGTAATTGTTTCACTGGCTTTTTATATCTTCTAGGTAATTGTTTCACTGGCTTTTTATCTGGTCGAACTGGTAGTTCATGTTCCACCAACTTTCTGCTCAAACCTGGCATTTCGTTGTAATCTCAAGCAAAACAATCTTTGAATTCCAACAGAAGCTGCACCACTATTGCCTTCAGATCTGGAGGAATGTTTGCACTAATATATGTTGGTATTTTCGTCAGACCATCTCCAAGGTCAATTTCTTGCAAAGGATCCTGTGCTTGCATCTTGTGACTTTGACTGATTGGATCTTTTTCAAATCCTAAGGGTTCGTCATCATAAATGCAATCCAGTTTTTGCACTTCTGGCTTGTGTTTGCCACATTTTATGTCATTGGCTGCAACGGCCATATTTTCTGACAACGAATTGGCTTCCAAAGCCATATTGATTCTATTTTCAGCCATGTAGGCCGTAATCTTTGCCCAAGTTTGGGACTCAGACATAGTAGTTATCTTTAATGTCTCACCCAGTTGGGTAGTTGTGGCCTTCATACTCGCCATCCTCACTGTTCCCATCTTCTCTTTCCCACAAGAAACCATGTGTGGGGTCCAATTTGATTGCATGGTGAACATTTCCTGCTGAACGATGTGCAAAGTCTCTTTCAGTGCATGGTGAGATTGTTGTCAGTTTCTTGTCGAATGAGTGCTTTGTCAGATGATGGACTTCAGTCTTGAAGTAACTTTGATCTGCTTCAACATTTTCCACTATACCATCATCTCGCCAGATAATAAGGCGCTGGTGCAGGGTAGATGGAACTGCCCCCACTCCATGAATCCACTCTCGTCCTAGGAGCAGATTGTAATTTGCCTTAGAGGCCACAACCAAGAACAATGTTGGCCTTACAGTACTTCCAACAACCACATCCAACTGGATTGCTCCTAAAGAAAAACCAGTTTCACCCTCATAGTTTGAGAGCACTATGTTGTGAGGATGAAGATCCACCAAAGATTTGCCAATCTTTCTCAACAGAAATTCTGGCATGAGGTTAACAGCAGCACCACCATCAATTAGTACTTTGTTGATCCCTACATTATTCACTTTAGCCTGTATAAAGAGAGGCTTCAAGTGACTTTTCATGCCTTCATCTGGCTTCTCAAATGTAGCCATTTGGTCTTCCAAAGCACCATTGCTCATTACATAGTAACAGACTGGCCTGTGAAGAGCCATTTGCATCCCAGATTCTTCTTCGTCATCTGTTATTTCAGAACTGACGTCGAACTCTCTTGGCAGTATTGACACAACATTCACTATTATGTCGAGATCAGGTTCAGAATCCAGAAAATCATCTGCTTCCATGTGTTCGTCTTCGACATTACCAGCAACTGAAGACTCAACTTTTGGTTCGACTAACCTTTCTTTCATTGGCCTTTTAGCCAATTCCATAGGCTTCTTCCCTCTACTATCAACAGTAATTTGGGATTTTTGAGTAGCCACCTTCTTCTGGCGTTGATATCTACGCCATTGAGATCTTGTCATGGGATTTTTCCCTTTGTAATTATTCCTGTAATCATACTTCTTTGACTCAGGATCCTTTTTGGGATTGAAGTTACTGGAGTTTCCTTTCTCAACGTTCCTTTGACCATAGCCCATGTTTCTCCCATGAACCCATTGATTGACAGGTGTCCTGTTTGAAGGGACAAATGACTTTTGTGGTCCCAGCCTCTGATGCACAGGTGCCTGTTGGCTGTTCAGAACACTAGAGTGAGTTGGCTTTTGATTTAGCCAATTGTTTCTACCTTGACTATGAGGCAAAAATTTGTTGAGGCCTGCAGCAGCCTTTTTGTCGAACATGGCACTACAATGAGGACATAATGTAGCCTCGCCATCGTTCTCCTTACAGCGTTGAAGGAAATCTAATAAAGTCTCTCCAGGCTGTGGATATACTTCTTCCACTTTGTTTTCATATTCTTCTTCAGGAATGGAAACTAATTGCCCCCCTTCAGTGAGGTTTAATGCTTCTAACATCAGACACTCGAACGGCTATGTGTAAGCAGCATCAGCAATCTGCAATGGATCCTCGTCCACCTGCTGTTTGGATTTTGGCTTTTCGCCAAATTTGAGTCTTCCCTCCTGCAAGGCTTTCTGGACCAGATCCCTGAAAAGAACACATTGTGAGGTTTTATGACCCAAGAAATTATGGTATTTACAAAAACCTCTTTTCTTACGTTGTTCCAAAGGTGGAACTTTTAAACCCTTTGGTACAATTATTTGGCCATCAGCGACCAGCAAGTCAAAGATTTCATCACATTTAGTAATGTCGAACGTATATGTCTTAGAAACAAATCTATCATTTTTTGGTTCGACAGGATTATTCTCATTCGATGGTTTTAACATTTTGCAAGTATAAGGAGGACCTGGTTTCAATTCAGCAATATTAACCTCATTGTTTTCCATGTAATCCTGACCATCATCGAACTCATTTTCACTTTCATAAGTTTCTATATACGCCACTTTTTCTTTTTTATGGAATTTAGAATTTCTGACTTTTTCAGCCCTGAGGCGTTCGACCTGTCGAACACGATCTGCTAATTGGGCCATATCTCTTAAATATTGAGTATCTAGCTTCTTTCTAATGGAATAATCAAGGCCACCAGCAGCCATCTCAACCAATTCATGGTCAGGCACTTGAGTAAAGCACCTTGCCTTAAGGAGGCGAAATCTGTTCAGATAGTCATCAATGGCTTCTGCAGTTTTGCGTTTCATACTGGCTAATTCTTTGAGGCTAATCCTGGATTGTCCCATGTAAAATTGTTCATGAAATAGCCTTTCTAATTGAGTCCAATTATGAATTGAATGAGGGGGAAGTGTGGTAAACCACGTAAAAGCATTTTTTGTAAGGGAATTAGGAAAAAATTTCATCCTTAGGTCCTCATTATTTGCTAAATTCCCTGCCTCTGCCATATATCTGGCAATGTGTTCGACAGTAGATTCATTAGTATCACCAGCAAATTTTGTAAATTTGGGAATTTTACATCCCCTTGGTAGTTCTGCCTGTAATACATATTCAGACAATGCTGACACAAAATTTGGCCTATGCAATCCTATATTCAAACCATTTTGGGCCAAGATATTTTCTACTAAGTTGGCCAAGTTATTCTGCCCTACTATGTTATCTTGTCGAACATTCCTAAGAACATCATCAGCGTTTTGGTTCCTATTAACCAATACCACTCCTTGTTCTGGATGTTCTCTTTCAATGCGCAGTGGTTGGGCTTGAACTTCTGGTTGAATCTCTGGGTTTGCCCGAGGAACCCTTTGGTTGTTTGGAGCATCAGGGGCACCAAAAAAGTCTGCCATCCTCCCCATTTGATTCGCTAATAATAAGTAATTATCATTGGCTGTCTGTAACACAGGATTAAAGACTGTGCCAATCTGTTGGGTCAACGCGTTCACCATATCATGGTTACTCTCATCCATTTGTTGCCTAAGTGCATTCATAGAATTATTTGTCAAATTGAGAGGATTTCCCCTATTTCCCATCGCAGAAGATGAGGGAGAACTTTCTATCGAAGGCCAATTATACAGGCTTGCCATCGTTGTCGTTGGCATTCCATATTGTGGGTTTCTAGGCAACCATGGAGGTCTTGACGGTGTTCCACCAACTTGACTACCGTCTGTGTATCCATGTGTGTGTAACACGTTCGTTGGCATGGATGATACATTCATTTGTGTCATTATTGCACCATTTGGATTTGGGGGAGGAAACCCTCCTGCCATACTTGAAGTGGTGGCAGGCATTGTTGATCCACTGGCGCTCACACCAATGGTTCCGGAACTTATTACAGGGTTCAAACTCCCTCCATTAACATTATTGCTTGGGATACTTTTAGAAGTTATAGAATTTAGGGCAGGGCTTGTTGGCCCACCAGTAGGATTGGCGCTAGGATTGCCAGATACTGGTTGATTAGGTTGCCCTGTCACATTCTGGGGACTTACAACAGGATTTGTTTCTGCCCCATTATTACTATTATTATTGTTATTATTAGGAGGATTGTTTGGTGGTCTCACCATTCTGGAACGAGGACGAGTTGGTATACTTGAAAATTCTGGGAGAGATTTACAGGCTAACACACGCCTATCAAACAAAATCGTCAGTGAGTTAACAAATAAATTTAGATGGTAGGAATTTCACAACATTTGTCTTTTGTCTGTAATGGTATCACCAATCTTCACTGCAACAATCATGCTCAATCAACACTCTAGCTCATGAGACGTCAATCAAAATAGGTCGAACATACGTTCAACAAAGTACAACAATTCAGCTTTTTCTCTCACTCACAAATTCACTCGATTATTGAAAGGGTACTCTCAATATAATCAACGTGTAACATGTCATTTTACCATAGGCTTGAAAGAATTCTAAGCAACTGAACAAAGTTCAAACAAAACACACATTATTAAGGTTTTTAAGGGTTATAACGTGGCTTAGGTAAATGTGTGATATATTTGGGAAAGTAGGCTAAAGTTGGAGTTATGTATCCACTACTCTTCCTTAAGATTGAAACATTTTACCTGGGTGCTTTACATAACAAATACAGAGATAATTTTTCAAAATTTTTGATGGAACCAAAGTTTTGATTTTATGGTCCTTATAATGATGCAACTCCTGAGATATGCTTGAGTTTTGAGTTGCAAAAGATAACATTTGTTTTAAAACTAACTTTATCATAAGATAGAGTTTAATTTAAATCTTTTAAAGTTACTTACAATTTTCGATCATATCTAACAAACAAGTTTGATAACAAACTTGATAACAAATCTTATGATAATAGGCAATCTCAAGTTCACGTGTTGTAACAGATTCGTGAGAGAAAAATGCATAAGATAAGCTTGCACAAATTCAACCTGTAGTTGTAGCAAGATGTTTTTACTCAAGTTGGAACATCTTGTTCCACATGTTGCACTATCACATCTGTAGTGCGCGAAAGGAACTACACAAAAGATTGACCTTTGCTTCTTTCACTTGTTGGTTTCCTTCATAGGTAGCACATAGTGATTCAAAAATAGAACTAGCAGTGACTTTGTTGACTATTTTGGTATATTCCTCATGAGTCAAAGCATCAAAAAAGATTCCACACACTCTATGATGTTTCATATAGATCTTCTTCTGAGCCTCTGTAAGACCCTTTATGTCTATAGACATTCCTTCACTATTCATAGGGAAGTTAATTCCATCCTCAATAAGATCTCATAGCTCATCATCAATCTCAATGATGTGGTTATACATCTTACTTTTTCACCATGGAAATCGAGTAAAATCTCCACTGATGGATGTTTAGCTGAGTAGTGAATTTTATCATTGTTGGAAGTGTCACAACCATAATCTATGGTAGCACCAGAACTAGGAGTACCAACACTAGAGTTTTCAGCAGACATGTTTTTCTCAAGATCTTTTATGCGACACGGTTAAGTGATCAGATCACAGACCCCATTCAGATATCAACTGAAGGTGAGAAAAACACAAGAAGGAGAGTTGAATTGTATTGACTTTTTTTAAATTTTCTAAGTGTTTGTATAACAGCCTGAGCCCCTTCTCTTATATAAGTAGGCGCCCCGAGACTGTACTTCACGATTTTCTCTACTTTTTTTTCTCGTAGATTTTTTGTAACGACCCAATTTTATTAATTAGAGTTATTAACTATTTATCTCTTATTAGTGAATTAATTGATTATTTGTACTTATTTTATTTGCGATGATTTAATTTAATTAATTGTTATGTGGCACATGTTTATTAGTGGAGATGAGTAATGAGCGAGAACATCAGTTAGTAAGACTAAGTTATAGTGGAGTTATGATAGATTGAGTATTGGGCTTTTATGAATGGGAAATGTGATCCATTAAGGGTATTTTGGTAATTGGAGAGTGGTTAGTGAAATCTGGCACACCAGTATACGATGTTGTATACGATGTTACAACACTATACTCGGCTTGATAGACAGGTTATAAAACAGTAAATAGTGCAGAAATAAACAAACAAAGAGTGATTTGTTAACCCAGTTCAGCGCCAACCGCAACCTACTCTGTGGGATACCAATCCAGGAGGAAATCCACCAATAGTCCTAGATCTAAGTTACCAGCAAACTCCTCGTTTACAACTTACCATCTAGCAACTATACCTATGCACTTCTACCTAGGAACTCCTAGATATGAGTTCCAAACTCACTCCTTACCTAAAGGCTTTGAACGATACACAAGTAACACAATCCCAACTCCGTGGTTCAAAGCTTTGGAGAGGACAACACACACGATAACTATCTCCGTGCTTAAAAGCTTCAGAGACAATTACAGTTTACAACTCAATAAAACACAGTCCTAAGCTTGCATCAATATGACACAAGAAAGGATCACAAAATAACACAAGCACACAAAAACCCTAAGACGGCTAGACTCAAATACACGCTTGAACACTTGCTTCATTAGGTTTTTTGTCCTTCCTTATATAACTGGTGGCTTGGGCTCCAAGAGATTCATTCCAAGAATATATCCAGCTCATAAAATAAAATAGAACCATATCTTTAAAAGATTAGATATGTTTTTAAAATAAGTCTTCACAATAATTCCTAAAACAATCTTTAAATAAAAGATCTATTTAGAAAATAAATTCTTTCTTGATGCACACGCAAAGAACTGATGAAAGAGAAAAGATCTTCTCTAAAAACAAAACGCGCGCATAAAAGATACGCCAGCTAGCGCGCACACGTCAGGTTATGATGTTGTAACATTTCATACCACATCCTGCTTAAATAATTGTTTTACCAAAATGCAGCCAACACCAAATAACCAACAAACTCCCCCTTTGGCAAATTTTTGGCTAAAACAAGTTGAGACCACACAGACAAGCTACAAAGATACATACATCACTAACACTTCTTCAGATCAACATAAGCACACAAGAATCAAGAAGAGTAGCATATCTTCAAAAACAGTTTCCAACCAAACTCCTTCATGGAAAACAGTAGATTAGAAAACAATCGTATCTTTAGAGCACATCAGAGGCATGCAACAGCGGAAAACACAAACAACTACTTCGCCTTAAATGGTCACAAACACAAGCATGGATGACACAAAAAGAATGTTCCAACATCACCTACAACATCTCCCCCTGCATATCATACCACATACTTCTACTCCCCCTGAAATGTTGCATATCAGAATAAAGCACATGCAATGCACACATATCAGGTACTCACAGCATATCATGGCAGGGCATACCAGCACAAAAGATCATCTACCAAAGAACCAGATAAACACCAAGTTTCAACTACTACTCCCCCTTTTTGCCACAAATTTGACAAAGAAGCACACAAAAACCCTAAGACGGCTAGACTCAAATACACGCTTGAACACTTGCTTCATTAGGTTTTTCGTCCTTCCTTATATAGCTGGTGGCTTGGGCTCCAAGAGATTCATTCCAAGAATATATTCAGCTCATAAAATAAAATAGAACCATATCTTGAAAAGATTAGATATGTTTTTAAAATAAGTCTTCACAATAATTCCGAAAACAATCTTTAAATAAAAGATCTATTTAGAAAATAAATCCTTTCTTGATGCACACGCAAAGAACTGATGAAAGAGAAAAGATCTTCTCTAGAAACAAAACGCGCGCATAAAAGATACGCCAGCTGGCGCGCACACGTCAGGTTACGATGTTGTAACATTTCATACCACATCCTGCTTAAATAATTGTTTTACCAAAATGCAGCCAACACCAAATAACCAACAGTTAGAGAATTACTGGCAATTTGTTAATATCATAGAAAGAGGTTGATGTCTTGTAAAGGAATTAATGTCAATTTTGTAATATCTTGGAGTTGGTGAATGATGTGTAGAGAAAATAGGGGTAATATGAGAATTTAACCATAACCTAAGTTGGAGGTATATAAAGAGGGTAAGTTAGAGAGAGGAAGTCATTTTTATGAAATTTGGGTAGAGGTAGAGAGAGAAGCTCTCATGAGAAAGAAGGAAGAAAAAGAAAGAAGAGAAAGAAGCTTAGAGAAAGGAAGAGAAAAAGAGAAGAAAATCCAAGTTAGAATCAAAGAGAGGAAAGAAGGACTAGAGGTCCAACTTGATTAAGGTACGAGAGTAGTTACATAATCTAGGGTGAGCATAGAGAGGGGGAATTGTCCATATCCCCATTCCCAAACTCTCTACACCCTTTTGGTTTTAGGGTTTTTGGGGAAATTAATTGGGAATGTGTTTATCTATTTGATTTCGTTGTTAATTGAATGATTATACATGTATGTTCATGTTTGAATGATAGATTGTTGTGAGAAAAATTATTAATTTATGAATTAATTGTGTTGTTGACATGAAAAAATGGGTTTTATGATAAATGAGTATAAATCTTCAAATTTCAGTTGTTTTAAGTGCTTTTGAAGTTGAAATAAGTGCTTCTATATATATATATATATGTTTGGTGACTGTTGTATAATTGTTTTTAGGTTCAAATAAGTGCTTTTAAGTAGAGATTTTTAAGTTAAAAAATGCGAAACTGGATCAGGAGCTCGCGCGCGACGCGGGATCGTGTGCAATTTCCATCTAGTTTTGGCGTGCGGCACCAGCAGCGGTCAACAACGTTGACCGTTGACTTTTGACTTTTTGTTGACTTATGCACCCGGAACTCATTTTTAACAATTTTTCGTGTAGAATTCATTTTTGATACTAGTTTGTGGAGGTTATGCTTGGATAGTGATGTTGTGTATGAAATGTCAATATGTTGTTAATTTTAATAATTACTTGACGTATTTAATTGAGTTGAAATTGATTAATGGATTGATGAGTTAAATGTTGATATATGTTATGTAATTGAATGAATGACCATAATGATTTATGATGATGAATTGAGTTTATGAATTATGATGATTCAATTGTTGATGAAATGAGTTGTGTGAAACCAATTGATTGAAAGTTAAGGATTAATTGTTGTTATTTGATTTCAATATTATTTAGAATTGTTGAAATGTGAAGATAATTATTAATGATAATAATTATGGAGATGAAGAATGATGTTGGATTAAGTTATTCAAATCATGAGATGTGAAAATGTATGAGATTATCATGTGTTTGAGATGTGTACATTCATGCATACATGTGCACAATGGTAACAGACAATTGGATATAAATTTATCCAAATGGTAACAAAGAATTGGATATAAGTTTATCCAAATGGTAACGGAGAAATTGGTACCACATGCATTTAGTTATGTCTAGGGTGACATGACATGAATGTTTGACATTAGATTGCATTAGGAAGATGTGCATTTTTATGTGGTAATTGGTACTCGACTCTTAAGTGATGATTGTGATTACTTTGTGTTGATAATGTGATTATTTGATCGATGTACCTATAAATTGCTATAATAATGCCTTACATGTTTTAAGTTATGCATAATGAATGAATGAGGCTAGATATGTTACTTATCTAGTTAGTTTATGTTGTTAAATGTAAGTATGCCTTATTCTTACATTTTGCTTCGGGTTATGTAACTAACCCTCTGTTTTGGTGTATTTGACTGGTTTGGGACCATGTTCTCAGGTTGTGTGTTCGGTAAAGCTCCGCTCTGATTCGATATGGGGAAATGGATTCATATAATATGTATATATATTTAAAGTCTTTTGTTTCTTATCCTAATTTATTTAAGGATGTATCATTTAGAAAAGATTTTGTATAAGTGATATTTCTACTAATTAAGTTATTAGTAGCGTTTTATTGAGAATGTAATACTCGAACTGATAATTTTATAATTCAATTTTAATTTCCGTTGCGTATTTTGAACAATATTTTTATAAAAGTCGAAATAGTTAGTTTAAGGAGTTTGGGTGTTACATTTTTTGCCTTTCGTGGGAATCGAACCATATACCCTAGGATTTCGATTCCCACGAGTTACATCTTTATCATCTGATGTTTTAATCAAACTAGTATTAATTAAATCATTATTTTAATTGTAAAAATAATAATTATTATTAAATTATATTTATGAACAATAAAATATATTATCAATAAAATTTTAAATATTTTTTAAATAGAATAGTGGTCCACAATGGACCACTTATCAAACGGGTCATATTAAAATTTTCCTATTATTCACATCACATGTTTCCTATTACATAAATGACGATGACGATGACGGTTTGTTTATGATTAAAAGTTTGTTGATAACATTGATCCTATTTAGCCTTTAAATTTTTATTTCAACTATCGAAGTTATTGAGTTGTTCATAGTGCAGTTGACTATAAACTTTTATTAAAGTAATCAAGCTACATGCGAAGAGTCGAAAGCTATCAAGTCACCAATAAAAGAAAGAAAGACGCCAAATCGTCTCATGAGGCCAACAAAAGAGTTAACATGATTTTGTAATATATGTGCAAGAATACATATAATTTAGTTATCACTTTTTAAAATTTACTATATGTTTAGAAGTCCTAGCTCAACTGACAACAAATACCGAAATTGTTAGGTCATACATCTATGACCAAGGTTCGATATCTAGTCATTCCACTTTGTGTATGTAAATTTATAATGATTTTGCTATTTTATCTATGTACCAAAAAAATAAATTTATACATGGAGTAACGAATACTATTTGAAAACTGACATACACAATATGAGAGATTATTGGTCAAACTCAAATAACTAGGAATAACGGAAGAAGAAAATTATTATCAATTAACATGAACTTAATTATACTTATCAATATTTTTTGCTAAAATTAAAATTCTAAAACCATATTACTATCAAAATTTGAATGAGTAATATTTCTAGTTAAAATATTAGATTAAAATTCTAAAAATCATATTTTTTTTCAAACTTTGCAGGAATAATATTTCTAAATTTTTTTTGTGACTAATATGAACCTAGTCAAAAGATAGATGCTACTATTTATAATAAATTTTAATAAAAAAATACTGTAAAATTTTTTAATAAAACATTATTTATTTCTAATTATTATAAAAATATTTTTCTTTCTAAATATGATAAAAATTATGTTTGATTTATTTTCACGTTGTGTGCTGATAAGCTCCCAAACTTTAGTTTAAATTCTCGGGAAGATCATTGGTGGGAGTCTGTTCCTAGTTTTATTCTGAGGATTTTTTCCGCAATAGGATGGCTTTGCCTTCTTATAGATTCAGCTGATTGTTTTTGTTGGATTTTGGCCTAGTTCCTCCAATTTGCAGTTTCTTTCATTTTAATAAAATTTGTGTGTGGTGCTGCAAATGATTGGTGGTGTTTGGGGTGCCAACATAGTTGTAATGCTAAGTCTCTACAACTGATGCCTTTGCACTAACACTAGCCTTTATATAATTTTCTTTTTCATGAGGTCTAATACTTTACACACCCATATTTATTTGATTTTAGTTACAACCTAACTTCAAATTATGATGTCATATATTTCTTGAGAATTAGAAGAGACAAAAAAACCGTATGGTGCGTCGACCCCATATTATATGTAAAATGAATTGAGCATAAAAAAAAGAAGAAAAACAAAAAAAGTAAAGAAAAGATAGAAAATAATATTGATGTTGACTCTAATTCTCTTAGTGACCCATACACACTTGAAAAACCACGACAATGCAGTTGGAGATGAAATGAAAATTCACATTTCAGTTGAACTAGCAAAGATTAAAAAGATATATATATAAAAAAGAAGCAAAGACAAAAATGATTAATTAAGTGAAAATCACTATTTGAGATTCAAATTATATATATATATATATAGTGTTATGATCCGTTGAATTGTAAAATTTCAGACAAATTCAAAATCATTTGATATACTATTAAAAATACAAACCGTTAACTTTTTGAATATCTTATATCACCATAAAACTGTAAACGTGCACCATCCGAGAGTTCAGTTCAGAATAAGTCTCCAAGATTAAATACATGAAAAAATAACTTATCTACTTTTATTCAAAAAAAATAATTATTTATTGCTTCCAAAAAAATTATTTACAAACAATGAATTGATTTTGTTTTTGAATGAAAAAATTATTATTGCCGACAAAAATTTATTTAAATTCAAAATTTAAAAAGCTCACAACAAAGCAAACGTTTAATTTAATTTTGCATATGCTCTATGATTCATTCATTTTATGTGAACCAAACACATCACAAAAACAGCGTTTTTTTTTTTTTTTTCTTTTTTCTTTAACGTTCTTCATCTTCAACCTTTCTCTCCACAATTCAAGAACCCCTCAAAAACCCTAGATCGAAGGAATTCGCCACCGTCTTCTAATCGTCGGTGGCTGAAATTCCCGTTCTCTGTTGCTGAAATTTGAATATTTGGGAATTTTTTTTTATTGGGAATTGCTCCGATTTCAATTGCAGTTTCTAGGGTTTTTTTGGGGGTTGGAAATGGGAAGCAGAAAGGAAGAAGAGAAGATTGAGAAAATTATTAGGGGTCTTATGAAGCTTCCGCCGAATCGAAGATGTATCAACTGTAATAGTTTGGTAAATTCAACTCTTTTTTTCTTTTCAAATTTTGATTTTTTGTTCTCTTTGGTTTGAACTGCCATAGTTTTTCCTTTTTGGGTTAATTACTGTTTTTGTTTTAATTTTTCTTTTCGTGTTATTTGATTATTTAATTTGAAGCTTAAGTGGAATTAGTTGCTGAGAACTGAAATTTTTTGAATCTGTTTAAAGAATTTGAGTTGATGACAAATTTTTTAACTTTAGAGTTTCATTTTCCTTTATGTGGAACCTCAAAATTGTAATGATTTTAACAAAATTAGTGCAATGTTTAGCATTTGCATTAAGGCAAGGTTTTAAATAGTGGTTGAAGTTCTTTCAAACAAAAAAGAGCGGTTGCAGTAATCGTTGTGTGGGCGATATTTTTGTGGGATTTTTAAGTACTAATGATTTTAACTGAATTAGCTAATTTTTAATCATTTGTATAAAGGCAGGGTTTTAAATAACGGTTGCAGTAACCGTTGTGTGGTGATATTTGATGTCGCTCACAGTTATTTAAAATACGATATGAATGTGGTTATCTAAAAGGAAATAAATTGATCATTTGTGTTTCTATTTTTCGACATCCTTTGCAATGTTGCAGGATTTTATAATGTTATGCTCTAGGAATTTTAGGGTACTTGTTAAATGGAAAGGTTGGTCTCTTTTATATGATGATGATTCGGGTTTAATTGAAATGTATTTATTTTTACAGGGACCTCAGTATGTATGTACAACATTTTGGACCTTCGTTTGCATTACTTGCAGTGGAATACAGTGAGTTCCTTTTCATTTTATTTATGAACTCTTGCTTTGTGATCCATCTTTCATATCTTTCATATCATAGACCAAATACATCAATCATTCAATGAATGTAAAAAGTAAACTTTTTTCCTTATAATAAGGACTAGAGGGAATATATTAACTGGTTGAAAATAATCATGAACATGCATTATTTTATTAATAGTTTTACTTATGCACTCAATTTCCTTTAAACTTTTTGATACTAATTTAAAAATTGCTTTATTAGGAACTGGATTATTTATATATTTTGAATTTCTGCTTTACTTGTTGACAATTTTAGGTGTGAGATGAAGTTTGTAGAAAAAAGGAAAACCCCTGATAATTATTGCTTTCTAAAGGAAATATTTGACTTTTATGTTTAGTAAATTGATAAAAAATTCCATGGTAACAAAAAACTATGATCTGGATTCAACTTATAGTCAAAGTCATGTGCCGTGTTTTTGGTTTTGTAAACATTATGTTCTGTCCTCTACTCGTCCTATTTGTTGATATTTTACTCATTGCATTGCACAATGAAATTATCCCTTTTTAGTAGTTTTTTATTTGTTAAATGGTAATAGTCTGCTCTTAAAATCACCTATTTATATTAATGTCTTGCAGTCGTGAGTTTACTCATCGTGTGAAGTCTGTGTCAATGGCAAAGTTCACTTTCCAAGAAGTTGATGCTCTTCAAAATGGTGGTAATCAGGTATAAGGGTGGATTTTCATTATTTGTGGCTATTCTTTGTTGAAATGTGACTTATCTGTGATTCTTATGTTTAAGCGTGCAAGGGAAATATATTTGAAAAATTGGGACTTCCAAATACAGCGGTTGCCAGATAGCAGGTACAAATACAATTATGTGGCTTGCTGTTACAAATATTAAACTAACATGGTGTTTACATATATAAATATGCATGATTTATTATGTGATATTATCATTTTATGATTTTGTAGCAATGTTCATAAAGTGAGGGAGTTCATGAAGAATGTATATGTGGATAAAAGATATGCTGGAACAACGTCGTCTGAAAGACCTCCAAGAGATGCACAGGCAATATATTATGAGACATTGATTGTTCCTCTAAATATGTACATATATGGCTAAGCTAAGCCTTGATTTGCTTTTTACTTTTCCATCTAAACAAAGCCTTTGTTTTTAATATTATATTTCAATTCCATTGAATTCAATTCAGTTATTAAAAAAAAGAAGTAGAGAAGTTTAAACAAACGAAAAGAATAGAAATGTTGTATATGAATATGGTGATCACACTAATATTATTTTCAATGTTGTGCATGTAATTGTTTAATAGAAACTTAGAGTAGTGAAGTTGAATGACACCATAGAAATAAATGAAAATATCAGCTAAATATAATTAAATGTTCCAATGTCCTCATAATACAAATTAGTTTCGCCCTTTAGTTAAATGCTTAACATTTTATAACTACCATTATTTGTAGAACCCTGCAATTCATGAAGACGAGATTAGGCGTGCCAGTTCTTACCATTCATATTCACAAAGCCCTCCATATGATAATCAATATGAGGATCGTCGCTATGGAAAGCAAGCAGGGGCTCTGACGAGGAAGCCTGGGTCAGATAAAGTCCGTTATGAAGGGAAGATATCTAGTATTATCTATAGTCCTGGTCGTTTCAGTGATCACACATATGATGATAGATTTGCAAATGAGGGATCTGGTCCAAGAAATTCTGACTTTTCCGTGTCGAGTGGTCATGAGCAATTCAAACCCAATGTTCAGTCTCCTAAGTTTCAGAAGGACATTGAGTTTAACAGTGCAGCTTATAAGCGTCCTGGTTCTAGTTCAAGCGAAGATGTGTGGACTCAAGCAAAAAATGCAGCTCTTGAATCTAATGCTGCTGCTAAGAGAGATGCAGATGGAATTCATCGTCCTCAGGTTTCTCTCTCACTCTCTCTCTCTCTCTCTCTTGTGATGTATAAGTTTATATGCTTGATTGAAATATTTTGTATTTTTTTTTCTCACTAGTAATGTCATACAAAAAGCCACCAAATTAATGTTATATCAATATTGTGGAAGTGCTTGAGACGTGCAGAATGAAATCTATTCATGTTTTCACTATTACGATAGACTGGGTAATATATGAACCAAAATGAGATACTATATATAATTTATCTATTTTTTTAAAATTGACTCTATTGGTTTGGAGAATTGAAATATTTTTTATAAAAGGACCACTTTTTTTAACAATAAAAAGTGATAGTAAATTGCTAAAAATCACTTGGATAAACAGTTTATAAAACAAATAGGACTAGTCTGGTTACAACATACAAAAGGACCACATTTAGGAATGTTATTTGAACACCCATGTTTTGACAACTTTTGGGAAACCTTTTTTCTCCTTTTTTTGGGAATTTGAGAGAGATAAGAACACAATGTGAGTAAGAGAAAGAATGTTGTCCATAAATTGTCAAAAAATGGATGTTCAAATAACATTTCTCTTTAGGAATTAGGATTAAAACTATATATCATAAGTAACCATTATGCAGACTTTTTATTAAAATTCACATTTTATCCTTGGACGGTAGCATAATAGTGACTCTAGCTTTGTATTAACTTTGAGTCACCCCATGGGAATGTATGGCCCATTGCCTCCCCACTATATAATTAGTTTTTCCCTCCCATTTTATTTATTTTTTAAATGTAGAATATTGCTAAGAAAGTAATTGTTAGAGCAAGGTAAGATAGGAACGGTAAAAATCTAGATTTGGAACAAGGGAAAATAAAATAATTTGTTGTTCACTGAGTAAAAGGGGAAAAGATAGCAGTTGCAAAGGTAACATCTGTAATCAGTAAAAGCAGAAAACCTTATGGAAGAGAGAAAATTGAGTCGTATTCATTAACAATGGTTTACGGTTTACTATGTTGATCGTTGTTTTCTACACCTCACTGTTGTCAATGTCAATCCTACTATGAAATATTTAATTGAGGTCTTTTTGTGATGTCCAATCATTCAAATTTTACCTGTCTAAATGACTAACAATTGACTAGTGTTTTTGTCAAAAAAGAAGAAAGAATTGGCTTAGTTTGAGTAATTTATTATCATCAATACTCTGGATATGTGCACACGTCAAATGATTTTCAATTTATTAATTACATTACACTTGGTGCTTTTGGTAATATTTTTGAAGCAAGTGCATCATGTTTTTTTCTGACATCTTGTACATGGCATTGGTTTGATTTTTCCCCAGAGAACTACATCATTGCAACCAACAGACAGCAACCTTTCGACCTTAAGATCTTACAATTCTGTTGGTTCAGTTGATTTTTTCTCCGAAGCTGTCCAATCTTCAGGGTCCCTTCAAGATAAAGCATTAGGAGTTTCACCGCCATCTGGTCCTGCAAGATCTGTTAGCTTTGATTTTTCCAAGGCACAAGTGGCATCACCTTCATCTGTTGATCTTTTTCAAAGAGCTGCCCCATCTCAATCTGCATTGGGAGATCTGTTTCAACTATCTGATATGGAAGCAGCTCCATCTTTCAACGGAAATATACCTCTGCAAACATCCCAAGTTGCATCTGTTGACTTCTTTGTAGATCTTCCTCAGCAGCCTTCTGCTGCAACCTCAGATGCAAAATCTGTGGAGTTATCTATCCCTAAAAATGAAGGGTGGGCAACATTTGATACACCTCAGTTCACATCAACTACTGCACAAGTGGAAGTTCCAACGGCAGCATTTGATACACCTCAGTTCACATCATCTACTGCACAAGTGGAAATTCCAGCAGCAGCATTTGATACACCTCAGTTTGCATCATCTACTGCACAAGTGGAAATTTCTGCAGCAGCATTTGATACACCTCAGTTCACATCATCTACTGCACAAGTGGAAATTCCAGCAGCAGCAGCACCTTCAAGTGCTGAATCTTTGCAGGGTAGATTTGATCCATTTTCAAATTCAAATATGCAATGGCCATCTTTTGAAATTTCTAGTGCGGATGTACATTCTTCTGTTACATCTAATATATGGCATGACAGTGTATGGAATGGAGAAAAACAAGTTCCCGTTATGGCAACAGACACTCAAGTAAGTTCAGAACTTTGGTTCATTGTTGGTTTTGCATTCTTGTGTTAAGCTAGATAACTATTCTGCATAAGAATTGGACGGTGTTGTATACTTTTGCTCCACATCCACAACAAATTTTAAAAACATTATGGAATAAATTGAAATTAAATAAAGTTTTGTATGTTGTGACTGAATAGCCATGGAATGCATTTGAAGATTCTGGTACCCATCTTCCCGTGGATGGCAATAGTCAAGGTTTACAATTGCATAATTTCCCATCAGAAAGTTTTGGTTTAAACGCTTCTGAGGTTGGTATATGTTTGTTGTATTACCATGATAATTTTTATATGATCATATATGGGGTTTAAATTCTTTTATAATAATAAACAGAGACCCAATAAAGATGGAATCCAAGGTGTTGCTCCTATCAGAGGATTTGATAATCATGAATTCCCATCAAATGTAAGTGGCTCAGCATATCTTTAACCACACTTTCTCGTATCGGATTCGGAATTTTTTTTACTTGATGGTTGCATTTTGTTAGTTATTGATTTTGAATTCTTTCTTTTAGGGTGATATTCAACATAATGGAATCAATCATAAATCGACAAATCCATTTGATTTTCCCTTTGATTCTGATGTAGATCAGAGCGATATGGTATGTCTTAGACCATGTATAGATTCACATCTTCATTTTTTCGTTATACCTAATATTCTCGTGTTTAAATTGCAGTTCCTTGATATGAGTTCTTTGCAAGCTGCTCTGCCAGATGCCCTCTTGCCTGCTGCATTTGGTGGTATCGCTGAACCCTGGCTCCCTCAAAATACCGTGACTCCATATATTTCCTCTGCAGGAGAAGGTAAACCTGTAAACTTGAACTGAGTCTGAACCATCTCATATATTTACTCACATCACAGTAGTTTATTCAAATTGAATATTTATGTGTGTATGATTTTCCTACTTTAATTCTACTCTTATGTTGATTCTATTATGTAGGTGGTTTGTCATTCATGGCAGTGCAAACGCCAAGCTCTCAATTACAGTAAGTTGCATTGCATACATGTTATTTTTGTCTCCTATTGCATTGCATAAATGTAGCGTGAATGTGACAACCATTTCATGATTCCTTATTAATGTTGAGAGATAGGAAAGTTGGCTAATTAGTGGTACTGAATCAACTTTTTCAATTTTTCCTAGATGATTTGTATCACAAGTCTCATCTTTGATTGATCAGATGTGCCCGAGTAATATATAATGTTTGATGTACCAACTTTCCAACCAGTGCTGTTAACTAGCGGCTATAGTGACGCTATAGTGCTAACACACTGTAATTTTAGCAAACCAGCATTGTTTAGCGATATGTGATTTAGTATAAACTGGTGTGAAATAATAGATATAGTAGCACTATTGCCTTGTAGCATAGTTGAGTTTGAAGAAACAGTTCTTTTCTGTGATCTGCGTTGACAACACTCTTCTTTATCTTCTCTTTCTCTCTGAAATGTTGATGAAATATGATGTAGTCCATTTTGTGCATTTGTTTTTACATGAGTTGCATGTTGACAGGAACATCCAAGCACAGGAACCAGTTGCTTCGGTTGGGGGAAATCCTTTTGCATAGAATATAATTCTGTGCATTGTATGATTGTTTCCAAATAGATATTTATATCTCGCCAGTGTTAGGTACTAAATGAAGTAATGTTGATGTTTTTGAGATCAAAATGTAACTCATTACTTCCAATCGAGGAAGGCGTTGCAATTCAAAGTCCCTAATATATTCATATTCATGCAATGCATTTGTATTGTAATACTGTAATTGAACACATAGTTAGAATTCTTGATATTTACTGACCTTCATCAAATTGAGTTTGAGATTGAGGCTATTAATGATATCCTACTTTGTTCATTATTGTAATTAAACTATAAAAGAACATCTGATATTTATCAGTCTATCCAATGAAATGTAGCATGCCTACGACATTATTCTTTCTTAATGGATTTATTGATTGATAACTTTTGGTTAAAGTTTGCATCTTTTGTCAATATTTAGTTATACCAACTTATACTTAGTCCAATATTTGTTGACAGGAACTTCCAAAAACTTTTGGTTGAAGTTGGCATCAATGATTGAATGAGAGAGATGAGGGGATTTATTTATTTACTATTTTGTATCTTTTCCAACCTGATCACTAGTATATTTATGATAATGCAAACTACCTGAGCACAAATGGTAGATATTTGACCCTCTTAACTGTTTGGTTCAGGGTTCGATCTGTGGTGAGGTCAATCTATTAAACGAATCTCAATAATTTTGAGGGATTAATCTCTATAGTTGAAAAAGGTTGAACACATGATATTAAAAAATAAATTTTCTTTAATTATCCTCAACTATCAATGCAACATCAACATAAAAATCAAGTTAGAATACTTTATAAAAAGTTTAGACTAAATATGATGAGATTTTTTCTTGATCAATAAAAAGTTTAGACTATGGAGACACGTCTCCATACAAAGATGGAGAGAACAAGCAAACTAAGAGATAATTTAAAATGAAACTTATGCATAACCTACCAATGATATAATTCCATAATTTAATTCAAATCACAAAAAGATTTAGTAAAAAGATTCAACCATCTATATATACCTCATTTGGCACATGTTGGAACTTTTCACATACAAAAGTCCCTGTGAACTGCATAACCTTGATATCAAGGTATCTATTGTTAAACAATAAAAACAAATATTGGTCATCTTTTAATATTTGATGTATGCTAAAAAAATAACACTGAATGAAAAACAAGAAAATTATACATTTTGTATGCTAAAAAAATAACACTGAATGAAAAACAAGAAAATTATACATTTCATTTCCACCAAATGCTACCTAATTTAATCTTCATCACCAAAAGTTTTTAGGTACAGGTATTGATTTAAGTTCATTCTCTATACTTGGAGGGGACCTAGAGTACCTCCTAAACCTATTTAACTTCAATTTCAAAGGAGGAACCTTATGTGAAACAGCTTGCCAAATCATTTGTACAGCATCACCTTCCTTAGATGGGAAATTATATTCAAAAAAATGTTCAACCTCTTTCAATCTGTTCCACATTTTTGTCCACTCTTCTTTGCCTATACTCCTAATGAAATTAATGAGATAGTTTTCCTCGATAGCATCACTAGTTCGAACGAATATGCAAAACTCGGAGTAGTCAAGGACATCCTCGAATGGTAGCTCGATTTCATCACTGATGATCACAGGGACACAATGACTAGCAATTGCATCGAACAAACGGTTCGATGAAGGTGTGTCACCTGCTATGTTGAGGCAGAATTTCGACGATCGCATGCCTTCGGTTGCTTTTTTGATTCCGTCTTTTTGAATGCTTCCAAATGAAAAATGTACATCCTTTTCATTTTTCAAAGAATAATATAGCTCTTGCCTTACATAACCTCCCTAATTATAAGAATAAGAAGAAACAATTGAAGTTAATTAGTACATGTAATTTTCAATGTAAATTCAAATGACAAAAAAAGGTGATTTTATAATCGAGAGACATAGCTATCCTTGTTTAAAAACAATGAAAACAGAACATAGAAAAAAACAAATCAAAATCTTTATATCATGAATGATCCATTTGTATGCAGTAACTATATGAGTTTACTCAAGAAAAAAATAATCTAAAAAAAAAGTCCAAATGTAAACAAGCATGAAATATAATCAACTATTCATGTTAAGCATATTGTGCTAAAAAATAATAAGTCGATTCGGACATTTTAAGTCAATTCTCAAGGCGATTTAGATTGTCTTGATTTGTTATGTGACAAATGTTGCCATGAAAATCTTTTGTAATGTTCGATCATAGTGTACTATAAGCTTAGTTAAAACCAATGATAGTTGACACAGACACGACACTAACATGTCGACATTAGTAACAATTTGAAAAAAAATGCAACAATTGAATATAACCGACCACATATGTCGGTGTTATGTTCGTGATTGACACCAGACACACCTTCAATATAAAGTGTCGGTACTATGAAATTGTTAAATTAACTTCATTCTAAAGAAAAAGAAGAAGCACAAAGAAAAGAACAAAGATATTAAAGAGGGATATACATACATCTTTTCTATAAATTGCTCCTTGGAAGTACAACAATGTTGTACGGCTATCAAAGGTGGAGTTATCATTGACATAAGAAGGTATTAAATGCTTATAAGGTGCAATCACATCTTTTTCAACATTTGCTATACTTGAAGGATATCTTCCAAAATCTGAAAGTATAAATGTAGCTGGCCACAATTTCATTCTTGCATCCAACATACTATTAGGATGATGTGCTATAATCAAATGATCTTTTCCCTTTGATCTCTTCCATTCCTCTTGAGATGTCAAATACTTCACTAACTTCTCTTGAAGTATCATGTTCCTCGTCTTCTTCTCGTGTGGAGTAGGTTTTGAGTTTCGGTTATAGCTCAATGACGAAAAGAATGGCACAAATATAATATCCGCTTCGCTAGAGTTTCTAACTCGAATCACGGTATTCGCCTTAGGAGCATTCGGAATTTCCGATGCAAGAATATCTAATGTTAGCCAAAATTCAATACTATGTTGCAAATTCAAACCACCAGGGTAACCAGGTATTGATGTTCTAACATTAGGCCAAACACTATTTCCACTTGGTTTCCAATCCAATAATCCAAAATGAAATTCTGATGGTAAATCATACATGAAAACTTTTAGAAGAAAAACATCATTTCTATTACTACATTTTCCACCATCATTGGAATTGTTTGTTTCACTTTCATCTTCAACATCTTCGTTGTCAACGAGTATTGCTCGGTTCCCAAACAAGGAATCAACGTTCGGGATTTTGGTATGAAACTTTGAATCTTCCGGTGTGGAGAAAAGCTTTGAGTTGGGAAACAAATTGTGATAGATGAAATGAGGACGACTCGTGGATCGCAAAACGAAGAACCACGACATGAGGAACATCATTGATGCCATTGTGAAGAAGAAAAGCAATGGTTTTTTAGAAATAAGTTTGGAAGAATTCATATTTCTTTCAACCATTGTCATAGTTAGTACTCACAACTCAAAAGCACTTATTATACACTTCTCTATTTGATATAATCACTTCACAAACATGAAATGATTCACTTTTTCAATGACTTTAGAGAACATGTAAAAAGACATTTATCAAAAGTATTAAATAATCTAACACATATATATTTACAAGGTTTATTAATAGAACAATCAAACCTTAGGTGTATTGATAGAATACTAACTACATAAATAACATTTTGAAATTATATTGAAAACCCATTTGGCTAAGGTTAAAGGGTAACCAAAAGTATAAAACTTTGTTAATAAATCTAATTTTGACAATGACAATGCACAAACCTAATATTCATCTTTTCCTAAAAGGTAAACAAAGAACATGAAGAAAAAAACAAAAATGGTTGTCTTAGTGAGTTGTTACTATGGTTGATGACTAAAAAAATAAAATAAAAAAGATTATGCAATTTTGTGTATCATTTTTGTGTTTGTGTGTGTGATAGCAAAAATTTGAATGGAAAGGAAGAAGAGAGCGAGTGAATAGGATCTAACCATGGAATCGGGCTTCTATGCATTGAAACTTTCACTATTTTTGTGCCAAATGAAACTTTCTATGCAATATCTTTCATTTTTACTTTGAATTCTCTTAATTTATCAATATAATAGATCGCATATACTAATAAATAATTGTTGTTACATTAGAGGCGATACATCCAAGATAAATATTGTTAATAACAATCCATCCCTCCCTTATCACAAGAATATCTATAAAAAATCACGACTACTCAAAAAAATAGTTGAAATAATAAATTTATTTATCGTGTGATAATTATTAAATTATTTTGTATTTTTTTTTACTAAATTATTTTGTGTTAAATATATATATATATATATATATATATATATATATATATATATATATATATATATCACTTTGATTTTTGATTTAATAAATCACTTTGAAATTTAGAAATACATTTTATAACGGAAAGCATTTCTTTCTTAATAGTCGAATATTTCGACTGAGTTTGGTTCCATTTACCAGAGGTAAATCTAACCAAAACTTCTTTATTAGTATCAGGAATAACTTGTCAAAAGAATATTTCTCAGAGTAGGGAATCTCCTACCCAATCTGAAATGAGTTTCCATTTATGATGGATCTTTCCCCAGGAAGTAGTTGGAGGCAACTCATCAATGATGAGTTTAACCAAGATAGATATAAAGATTCCAGAGAATGGTATTTCAAAAAATTCAAAGATTTTGAATTAAAAGAGTTGAAAGATAAATAATTATATATATATATATATATTAGGACAAAACTTATATGCATTGCTTTAGATGCAGTTTGTCATGTTCCTCTCACAAAAAGGTAGTTTTTTATTTCTTTTTAATTTAAAAAAATAGAAAAAAACTGTTTTTAAATAAAAATAACTACCTCCTTGTATCTAGCACAGTAAGAACTGTGTATATGGAACTGTACATAAGTTTTGTCCTATATATATATTTAATGTTCATTTTTCATATTGATCATTTTTTCGCAGGCAGAAAATGCTCTTCTGCTCTTAGAAGCATTTATTTATTTATTTTTATTTTTTTAACAACATTTTTTTTAAACATATAAAACATTAAAACTGATTAATACTACTGCTTTACTTTGAATTATGAAAAGTCAATTGTTAATACATCTATATAAAGAGGGTAATTTAGTAATTTTATTTTTTGACACAAAGGGTAATTTAGTAATTGTTAAACATAGAAGTAAATTTTAACTTCGTTGTCAATTTTTTTTAATATATGTAAAAATATGACAAACGACATTTATAAAAAAGACAAAAGGAGTCTTGTACATACTATTGTTGCATTTATTCATTAAGTAAAACTTTATTTGGTTCTTGAATACATAAAATGTTGTAACTCTAGTCTCTAAATATTAATATCACTTGCGTAAAAAAAAAATTAATATCACGTAATAGTAATATTTTTTTTAAAGGATAGTAATCATATATTTAAAATTTTATTAATTAATTATAGTTTGATTTTTAAATAAATTATGTTTTGTTTTTTTTTCTTCAAATAATCTAATGACAATAATTTCATTTTTTAAAATGGACAAGTGAGATTAGCACGGTTCAAATCTGAGCCTCTACGTACTATATGTTTTTACCAATTGAACTATGTGCACGGGAAGTCAAATGACTTATCATAGTTGATTTAATCTCTAAACCTATTTACAGTACATAAAATACATTAAGATTAGAGTTATAGCACGGCTCATGTACAGGATTCAAAATACGTTTATCCTTTCTTTTTTTTTAACAAAATACATTTTACCCTTTTTCCGTGATAATTTTTTATTCAGATTCCAAACATTTACAACATTTGTTGTTATGTGGGGTAGATATCATTGGAGGAAGGTATCAGACGTTATTATATTTTAGTTTAAATATCATTTTCGTTCCTGTAAGTTCATAAATTTTTTGTTTTAGTCCTTGTATGTTTTTTTTGTTGCAAATTAGTCCCTGCATGTACAAATTTTTTTGGTTTTAGTCCCTAAAGCTAAAATCCGCAGTAAAATCTGCAGGAAAATTCGCTGGTTTCCTGCGGATTTTCCTGCGAATTTTAGTTTTAAGGGACTAAAACCAAAAGATTTGAACATACAGAGATTAATGTGCAACAAAAAAAGATACAGGGACTAAAACCAAAAAATCACAAACTTACAGGGACGAAAATGATGATTTTCTTGACATTTAAAAAATTACAATGGTACAGTAAACACTATAATGCCTAAGCTATTTTCTTTTGTAAAAGTAAAAGAAAAGAAAAAAACTATGCTATTTTCTGCTTGTTGATTCTTTAAACTGATTTAAAGAAATGTAGATGCCACAAAGAATATGTACACAGTACACACACATAGGTTTTTCTTTTTGTCAAAAAAGATATTTTCGGGACATTATGCTTAAACATATAAATCAAATCAAAATAATAATAATAATAATAATAATACGGCTACATATTGTACCAAAATACCTAAAAAATATTGCTACACAATGTCAACATATTTGGAGGTAAGGGTGGTGAAATGATCGGATCGGATTGATTTATACTTTGGGGCATGGCCCCTTTTATTCACCAAAAAAGAAAGATGAATTTAGATGGTAATGGATGAATTGAAATAATCCATTAATCCAATACAATCCATTTAATAAACATATGATTCATCCAATCTATCATATTGATATCCATCCGACCCATTTATTAAAATATATTAATTTTTATTTTTTAAAAACTTATTTATTAAAATCTATTTATTTATTAATTATTTTAAAAACATAATTTTCCATTTTTTTAATGAATTGGTGTATAATCAACCCAAATTTTTTTCACTAAGCCCAAATAATGTTTTAGCGATCCACAATGGTGGGTACTGAATTTTTCAGCAGCCCGGAGGCAGCGGTCTGGTGACCGGTGCGGCGGTAAATCAATTTTTAAATTTTTGTTTCTTATAAAAAGTTAGTATTTTATTTCAAAAAAGTAAATAATTTTTAAATAATAAAAAAAATTAAAATTTATTTATAATACATTTTTTAAATACATTTATGCCAAGAATTCACTTTTCATTAGTAAAAAATACTTTTCAAAGAAAGACATTAATGCAAGGAATTATAGAAAATGATTCATTGGATTTTAAAATTAGGTGGTTGGATTGGATAATACATTTATTTATAGTTAAATGGTTGGATACAATCTATTCCATTAAATATATTTTATTTTATTTTTGAATGAATTGGAAACATAAGTTATTGGATGAATTAAGGGCATGTTTGGATTAGGTTATTTTTGATCTTATGCAAAATAAATTATGCAAATAAATAAAATTTTATGTTAATTTATAAGTTTTCATTATTCAAAAATTGTATTTATTCCAAGAAACTTAAAATAAGCTATTTTATCATAAAATACTTCAAAAAACTTATAATAATATATAAAAACTTATTTATTTGCATAAGTTATTTTGCATAAGCTCAAAAAAAAGTTAATCCAAACAGATCATAAATAGATACCAGTCTAAGTGATAAAATTGTGACCTCCATTTGGAGGTTGTTTTTTTTCCAAAATTATCATAATCTTAAATGCATACGTGTCCCAATTTAGTTGACGTTTTTAATTTCAATCTCAAACTTCTTCTTCATCATCATCATTGTCAGCATCATCATGTCATATACAAACACACCAAAAATCCCCACCACATAAAATTGTGCAGAGTCAAAGACTAAAATAACTAACAAATTACAAAATCAGAACTTATTTTAAATTTTTTGCTTGAGTGAGAGACTAATTTAACGTCTGCTCAACCAAGGACCAAAATTGTCATTTTGCCAAATTTTAATGCTTGCTAGATAAAAATACAAGAAGATAAATAAATTATATAGGCGATTGTATCTCAGATTTGTTACGATCCTGAATAGACAAACATAAGCTTCTTGTGCTAATTGTCTAAAGAACTTATCCTACAAATAATAAACACAAAGGCTGAATAAAAAATACATAACAATAATCAATAGAAACTATAAGAAAAAATTGGAGAACCAAATGTCTCAAAATTCAATTTCAAAGGAATAAATCATAACAAAGAAACATCTGAAATGTTGAGGATAACTCCACAAAGATGAACAACAAAAGCCCCATTAACTAGCTTTTAAAACTCATCCATTAGACTACAAATGGTAACGGTTTTGTTTTGCTTCACATTCTTTCTCTTAAAAAAATAACCTTAACCAATATCAGTATATAAATAGCTCTATAGGCCATAGTTCCAATCATCTCATATACCCAAGTATAGTCAACTACCTTGAGTCATATAACTCAGCTAAGAAATTTTAAGTAGTATTTCAACTTGCACAAAACAGAGAGACTACCTAGCACTCCAATCTCTTTATTTTATTGGTACCAGTAAGTGTCAAGCCATTCCTTACACGAACGACGCGGAAAACTTAAAGACTTTTGCGTTAGAGTAGAAAAGCGGTTAAGGTAAGGGCTTTTTCCCCATACATTCATATTACGTAGGACTATGTTGTGAGATAATAGCAGATCCTTTATCACTTAAAAAAAAATTGAAACTTAACTTTGCTGAAAGGAAAATTAATTAGTAGAAGTAATCATTAAAGAAAAATATAAAGAAAAGGAGTAGGATATATTAATGCTTCCTGGTTTGGTTCGGTGCTCATGTTTAATTTTGATATATTGTTAGCTATGTTTTCATTTGATTAGATTTCATGTTACGTAGAGTATTATACTGCTATTATGTTTGTGGAAATAACATGTCTATTTTGATTGTTTTGGTGTATTGAGTGCTTGTTTTCAATTCTGCTCACATAAAAGCTCCAAGTTTGTGTTTATTCATTGAATAATTAATTATTTGAGACACATACAATATGCTGTCAATTCGTATGGTGATTTAGTTTTGGACTGGTTTTGTTACTTATTTAATTATAAATAAAAGTGTACCGGAGTACTGATTTATATCACTCTATCATGTTGGTCTTTAGAGAAAAAGAAGGTATTGATACATGCATCATATAGGATGTCTATAGAAGAGTATTTTTAGTGCCTTTGTGGCAAGTTTTAGGGCCTTTGTGGCAGGTTTTATTTTTAGCCTTTGTGGCTTGAGCCTTAGTGGCTAGATTAATACTTTTTAGCCTTTGTGGTTTGAGCCTGTGTGGCTGATTTTTCCCATTGGTATGGGCTTTCTATTATCCGGATCATTTGTGTCTCATGTAGATGTGTTCTAGTCGCATTGCATTTCATATAAAAATAAAATAAAATAATGATCGTTAACTCTATTGCTTTATATAGTTCTTACATGTGTACTCTGATCACCAAACTTTATTTTTGGAAAACTAATAATTATACTTTTCTATAAGGTGAAGTGTTTTATTATTGTTTTATGATGTATTCTTGCGGTCAGTATGATTCAATGTGGATAAGGAAACTGACCTTTACAATTAACATTTTAGGTACTCAAGAAGAAAGTTATGATTGAATGTGATGCTTGAAGCGCATATGTACGTGGGCAAATTGGGTTTTTGTAAATTGAGAATTTTATGTAATAAGTATTTTGCTTCGGCACACTTTTTATTTAATTAGTTTGTAATTCTTTAGAATTTCAATTCAGCTATTATTATTATTATTATTATTATTATTATTATACTATATTTAGTTGATAAAAGCAAAAAAAAAAAAATCTTTGAAAAATCCGGGATGTTACATTCTCTCTCTCTCTCTCTCTCTCTCTCTCTCTCTCTCTCTCTCTCTCTCTCTCTCATTTTTGCTCGAATTTGAAAGGGTTACTCTCAATCATCGTACAACCTGCCATTTTACCATAGGCTTGCAAGAATTCTAAGCAACCGGTCAGAATTTAATAAACATGCATTTTTGGAGGTCTTTTCAGGGTTATAACGTGGCTAGGGTCAAGGTAGGACATTTTTTGGATAAGTAGGCTAAACTTGGAGATAAGTTCTACTTTGTTTACTTTTTTGTGTACGCAACTATAAATAGAGAATGTTCTACTATTTATGAATGAAAAATAATGAGGAATTGGAGCTCTATTTATAGTTTTCGTAATGGGCCTCAGCAAGATATCGTGTTGTGATGGGTCCATCGTAGCACGATGGGAAGATTTAGTTCAAAATTATAACTAATCCTGTGCGTTTCATCAGCTTGGTCGCCAAGTAAGGTCATCGTACCACGATGAGGTGCATCGTAGCACGATGAACATATATTTTCCAGATTTTCTTCTGTTGTTGTCTTGGCCAGCAAGCAGCTTCCATCGTGGCACGATGGAAGCCATCGTGCTACGATGAACATCGCAAATCTTCACATTTTTGGCTTTTTCTTGTCTTTTTGTATTCTTTGCTTTGCTTTGATGCTTTTCTTCGTTTCTGTAGGTTTTCCTTCGTATTTGGGTCTGTCTCGGTCAATTTATTACTAATACTAACACTAAAAATACCATAGAAATTCCTGTCATCAGGTGTCTTGTCCATTAACTTCTTTGTTGACTTGGCTATGCAACACTCTTTGCACAGTTGCTTTTGAACTTTAATCTGAGGAAGACCATTCACCATCTTCTTCAAATTTAACAGGTTCAAACTCTTGAAAGGGAAATGGTCATACCTGTGATGCCAAATCCAGTTCTGATTTTCATTCACAAGCTTAAGTCATAGCATGCATAAACATCCTCAAATTACAACTTAAATAAGGTTTTGCAAACCAAAGCTACTCAAACATCAATAATCCTCAAAACATAATAATAGCAAGGTCTTAAGAATAAAAGTCACACAAACGTGGTTAAATAATACAACCCAAAGACTAGTGTCACAATGTATCAGAGCAACCCCTAGACAATCTAGACAACTCCTAGGGATCTCCTACATCTTCTTCTTACCACTAGACTAGATAGCAACAAATGGAAACTCCTAATCCGCGGTGAAATCCTCAAGTTGAGAACCTAGTCCCAAACCATTCAAATACACATAATAGAGAGTTAGTTATAATCCAATAATTATAATGCAAGAATAAATCATAATCGCATTATATAAACATCATAATATAACTAAACAATAATCTTGTCTAGTTGCATGCATCTCAATAAGTATAATGAATATAGAAAGTCATATTCAAGAATAAACATCCAACCAAGCATTATAATCAAGCACTTTCAATAATTATAATAGCACATCACATCACTTAACAATTATCAATTAGAATGCACAAATTCCCAATGCATCTAATGTCATCACCAATGCTATGTCACCTTAGACACAACTAAATGCATGTGGTACCCTCAACTCATTTTAGGATAGAATTATATCCAATTTCGTCTCAAGTCAGTTTTAAGTCATGAGGGACTTTATGGATGCATGAATGTACATTTACAACTTATGATGATACTCTTACACAATCAACTCATGAATATGAGGATATCTCAACCTAATAATTCCATCTCAAGTTCTCATCAACATCTCAACACATCATCATCATCATAGTTATACATACAAGCACACAAATCACATAGCAAATGTCATATTATCTCATGTTATAATCTCATCTCAACATGCTAAATCATCATGGCTACTCAACATAAGTAACATCATAACTTAGTTCATCATTTAAGACCCAATTTATAGTCATATATACCTTCTAATCATCATGGGATCATAATACAATCATAGTATAAGCATAAACATCATATTTTTCAAGAAAAGTTAAGTTTCAGGGCTGCTAAACTCGCCGGGCGAGCTCAGGGCGAGCTAAGGCAAGGAGCATCAGGGGAACTCACCACCAGCTCGTCAGGGCGAGCTTGACAGGATTCACTCGCCCTGCACACGCCATGCAGTCGCCAGGGCGAGCCTGTCAGGTTCAGTTCTCGAGTTTGGTTCAATTTCATGCGAAAATCATCATCCAAGGCATAGAAATACATAAAGGAAGCAACTTTAATCATGCATAATCATACTAAGTATAGAAGTAGTACAACATTTAACTCAAATAAACATCACTTCTTACTTGAATTCATGAATTTTCTCACACAAAATCATAAACCCTTTTTTATGATTCATCAATTAAAGCATAAAGTTATGGTTTTGATTATGCAAATTCATTCAACAAACATATAGAAGCATAGAAATTCATCAAATAGCATCAATTAACAACAAATTCACATTCCCTACGAACCACCCAACCAAGAGATGAGAAAGTTTGGGAATGGAGAAGATTACTTCTCCCCTTTCTATGAACCATCTCAAAATTGAATTAAAACTTCTCTCTTACCTCTTAATTGATGATTTATCTACTCCTTCTCTTCTACCCTCTACTCCTCCTTCTTCTATTCTCTTCACTATCTTTCTCTTTCTACCACCTTCTTTCTCTATTCTTAGAAAAAGAAACTATGACTAACACATCTCTACTCCTAATAACTCTACCCTAATAGACAAAAGTCTAAACTACCATCTCATTTAAACTTAAGCCCAATCCTTTCCTATCTCATAACATTTCCTATCTCACATAATAATAAATTCCTCTACTATTTCCTATTTTGGAAAATGATGACAGGAATTTCTATAGTATTTTTAGTATTAGTATTAGTAATAAATTGACCAAGACAGACCCAAATACGAAGGAAAACCTACAGAAATGAAGAAAAGCGTCAAGACAAAGCAAAGAATACAAAAAGACAAGAAAAAGCCAAAAATGTGAAGATTTATGCTGTTCATCGTAGCACGATGGCTTCCATCGTGCCACGTTGGAAGCTGCTTGCTGGCCAAGACATCAACAGAAGAAAATCTGGAGTACAGGATTAGTTATAATTCTGAACTGAATCTTCCCATCGTGCTACGATGGACCCATCGCAGCACGATGCCTTGCTGAGGTCCATTTAGAAAACTATAAATAGAGCTCCAATTCCTCATTATTTTTCATTCAGAAATAGTAGAACATTCTCTACTATCTTTCATCGCAGTACGATAGCACACATCGCAGCACGATGAGGTTACTTGGCGACCAAGGTGATCAAACGCACAGGATCAGTAATAATTTTGAACTAAATCTTTCTATCGCAGTATGATGGGTATAGCGCAGCACGATGGCAATTTTAAGCCCATTGCGAAAACTATAAATAGAGCTCCCTTTTCCTCATTTTATTCATTCAGAACAGAGAGAACTACTATTCTCTTGAGGAAAAGGAGTTAGAGCTCCCTTAGGAATGCTGGAATCATGTAATTTGGTACTAAGTTTATATAATTGTCTATTCAGTTTTATTTATTCTATTGTCTATGTTTTAATTACGTAACCCGATTGATGTACACAATTAGGGGACACTCTTAGGGTTGGTGATATCTAGTATTGTGCCTCAAAGCCAGGGATTACCACTGGCCGGCAACTAACTTATAGGGTTAGTGATCTAGTATTGTGCCTCAAAACCGGCAGCCAACCCCGATCTATAGATGATAGCTTAATTAGTTAAGGGTAAAAGAACTAATGAAACCATGCTTAATTGACTACATATTTAGAGTCTAATCACTAGGGTAGGAATGTGACAACGTGGCTAACACGGGTTCCTTGTCTAGCAATCAAGATTCTCTATACTCGTAATTAGGGTAATTATCGTACGCGGTTATTACTAATTATATTAGTTCACCAGTAAGTAAGAATGAATAGGCAACGATATAGATTCAATTACCCAGCAGGACTTAGGGAGGGATTCAACACACTTAACCTACCTTTTCTCATCTGAAGCAACTTTATTTCTTAAATTCTAAAATCAATCAACCTTAAAATCAAAGCGGAGGCAATCTCACCCACTCCTAGAATAAACTTATTAACCTAGGCACTGTCCCTGTGGATACGAACCCATCCTAACTAAGGGTGTGGATTATTACTAGACGACAGACTGGTACACTTGCCAGACCGTAGTCAAGTTTTTGGCGCCGTTGCCGGGGACGGTGTAGACGAAGTTATTAGGCTAGTTTTAGGAATTTTATTTTTTGTTTTATTTTTATTTTTATCTGTAGTACAATTGTTTTTACTGTTGCGCCCTGCAAGGGTTCTGGCTAAGGCAAAGGCTTGGTATTTAAGCGTTCCGTGTGATCCACCTCCCTTACCTGAGAATCTCTGTAGCTAGCAACTATAAAAACAATAAAACGTACAACCTTTCTTAACCAAACAGTACTACTAAGGTATTCTTTTGTTTTGCAAGAGTCATGGATGACGAAAGGAAGTTGTACGAGTATTTTCGGCCAACGGACCGTGAGGGGATTATTCAAGGGTTTGTTCCAGCAAATCCGATTCAGATCAACCCCAAATCTAGTGTACGGAGGGAGCTGAAGGAAAGCGCATTCAATGGAAGGAGAGATGAAGACCCTTTAGAACATCTCCAGGAATTCTACGAGGTGTGTGAATCCCAACCAGTCCCAGACGGAGTCACTAAAGACCAAGTAAGGTTACACTTGTTCAAGTTTTCACTTGGAAAGACTGCAAAAGACTGGCTAGTCTGTCTGCCAAGTGGGACAATCGAAACCTGGAAAGATCTAGAAGACAAGTTCCTGGACCGTTTCTTCACGGAAGAGCAACACAAGGAACGCAGAAGGGCAGTCCTTGAATTCCAGCAAGAGAAAAAGGAATCACTTCACCAGAGTTTGGAAAGATTCAAGCTCTACAAAAGAAGATGCCCAAATCATATGATCTGTGCAGCAGAATTAATAAACATCTTTGTCAACAGTATGAAAACCAAGCAAAGAATGCTACTCGACGCATCCGCGGGAGGATCAATCAAAAGCAAGACTCCATCAGAGGTAGAACAATTGATTGAGGTGATGTGTCGAAATGAGTATAACAAAGAAGACAAAGACAATGAGGAAGTCCTAATGGGTCAGCTAGAAGCCTCACTAACAGAAGTAGAAAAGCTACAAGAGGAGAACAAGTCACTCAAAGAATTCATGCAAAGCTTTGGAGACCAGATCAAGGAATCTAATGAAAAGTTAGGAGTACAGGTACAAGCTTGGGCTAAGAAAGTGGAAGATATCGGGGAATTGCAAGCCATAACATTGCGAAGCAGACAACTGGAGCCAGTAGAACCAACCCGAAAAGGAAGAAGGCAAGCAAACCAAGGAACACCTGAATCCCAAATACCTGATTCTCAAATGCCAAAGACCCAACCTCCTGATACAGAACCAACAAGCCAAGATGTGGTGGATCTAGAAAAGGATTTAGAAGTAGAAAAAGACACAACTGATGTGCAAATCACAACCAAATCTATTCCAGAAAAACCCAAAACAGTGTTCGGAAGTGATAAACCACCTCCGGAACCTAAGGACCAGGAACCTTACGCACCTTACCCCAACAAAGATAATAAAAAAGAGAAGCAGATGGAGCAACTCAAGAAAATGGGGCAATTAGTGAAACAAATGGAGATCCATGTACCATTCAATGATTTGATCCAAATATCACCTCCATTCCAGAAGTATGTAAAGAATCTTGTGGCTGGTAAAATCAAACTGAAAGATGAAGAAGCAATCATGCTCACCGAGGAATGTAGTGCAATCTTTAAAAAGAACCTACCCAACAAGTGCATAGATCCAGGAAGCTTCACTATACCATGCACAATCGGTGGGGTAGAAATTGGCCGAGCACTTATAGACTTAGGAGCAAGCGTCAATCTTATACCCCTATCATTACTGAAAAAGCTTAAGTGTGGAGAGGTGAAGCCTACAAGGATGACTCTTATCTTGGCAGATCGAACAAAAGTTCATCCGTACGGTATCTTGGAAGATGTGTTGGTAACAGTTGACGACAAACTCTTCCCAGCCGATTTCGTCATCATGGACATTGAGGCCGATCCAGAAGCACCTATTCTATTAGGAAGACCATTCTCAACAACATGAAAGGCAATCATTGACATCGAAACAGGTAATGTCACTTTCAGAGTTGACAGAAACGAGGTAACATTCAATGTCAAAGAAATGATGAATCAAAAGAAGGAAAAAATTTAATGTTATCAAGTTGACGTGGTGGACTCACTAGTAGAAGAAGAGTTAGCAAGAGCAGCACCTGGAGTTGAGCGAGCAATCATCCAATCTATGGATGAAGAGAGGAAAGACATGGATGAAGAGACAAACCTGAACATCCGATGGCTTGGAATGCACAAAGAGCTAAGATTCCAGCAGAAATACGAACCCTTAGGGGTAAGTATAGAAGATAAACCCAAGCCTCTAGAATTAAAGGAACTACCAGGGCACCTCAAATATGTTTTCCTTGGGGAAGGAAAAACTAAACCAGCAATTATAAGTAATGCCTTAACCCGAGAAAACGAGGAAAAACTCATTACAGTACTCAAAAGAAATAAAGAAGCAATAGGATGGAGTATTGATGACCTAAAGGGAATCAGTCCGGCCTACTGCATGCATAAGATCAAAATGGAAGAAGAGTACAAGCCTGTGGTACAACCACAGAGAAGGTTGAAACCGGCCATGAGTGAGGTAGTGAAAAAGGAATTACAAAAACTTCTAGCAGCAGAAATGATATACCCCATCTCCGATAGCCCGTGGGTCAGCCCAGTACATATGGAACCCAAGAAGGGAGGCATCACCGTCATGAAAAATGAGAAAAATGAACTAATTTCCACTCGGAATGTGACGGGATGGCGGATGTGCATTGACTATCGAAGGCTAAATTAAGCTACTAGAAAAGATCACTTCCCACTACCCTTCATGGATCAAATGTTGGAAAGGCTGGCAGGACAAGCCTATTACTGTTTCCTCGATGGATACTCAGGGTATAACCAGATTGCGGTAGACCCAGCAGACCAAGAGAAAACAGCCTTCACGTGTCCTTACGGAGTATATGCCTATAGGAGAATGCCTTTCGGCTTATGCAATGCACCTGCAACCTTTCAGAGATGCATGTTTGCAATCTTTTCAGATATGATAGAGAAATCTATGGAGGTATTCATGGATGACTTCTCAGTATTTGGAAAAAGCTTCGACGATTGCCAGAACAACCTTGATGCTGGTGCGTAGAGACCAATTTAGTTCTAAACTGGGAGAAATGCAATTTTATGGTGACAGAAGGGATAGTGCTGGGTCACAAGATTTCAAAAAAGGGCATAGAAGTTGACCAAGCAAAAATCAAAGTTATTTCCAAACTCCCACCACCAGTGAATGTGAAGGGCGTCAGAAGTTTTCTTGGTCATGCAGGCTTTTATAGGAGATTCATAAAGGACTTTTCAAAAATATCTAAACCATTATGTAATCTCTTATTAAAGGACAGCACTTTCACATTTACCGAGGAGTGCCTCAAATCTTTCAATACACTGAAAGAAAAGCTAGTAACTGCACCAATCATAGTAGCTCCGGATTGGAACCTACATTTTGAACTCATGTGTGATGCAAGTGACTATGCAGTCGGAGCAGTCTTAGGACAGAGACATGACAAGTTCTTTCATGCTATATACTATGCTAGTAAGGTCATGACGGAACAACAGTTGAATTATGCAACCACATAAAAAGAATTATTAGCAGTAGTTTTTGCTTTAGAAAAGTTTAGATCATATCTAGTCGGATCTAAGGTAGTAGTTTACACTGATCATGCTGCTTTAAAATATCTACCAACCAAAGAGGAATCAAAGCCTCGACTTTTGCGTTGGATTTTGTTGTTGCAGGAATTCGACTTGGAGATTCGGGATAAAAATGGAGTCGAAAATGTCGTGGCCGACCATTTATCAAGACTCGAAAACTCAGAGATAACGTCAAAAGAGAAAAACATCGAGGAAGAATTCCCGGATGAGAAATTATTCGCGATCTCAGAAAGACCATGGTTCGCTGACATAGAAAATTTCAAAGCAGGGAGAGTAATACCAAATGGATATACGTGGCATCAAAAGAAAAGATTATACCACGAAGCAAAATCCTATTTGTGGGATGATCCCTACTTGTACAAAAAGGGTGTAGACGGAGTTCTACGACGTTGTGTTGCTCAAGAGGAGGCCCGCCGAGTCATGTGGCATTGTCACAGTTCAGGATATGGAGGACACCATGATGCAGATCGTACAAAAGCCAAAATCTTGCAATGCGGATTCTGGTGGCCAACCTTATTCAACGATTGTGAAAGGTTTGTAAAACAATGCGACATGTGTCAAAGAACAGGTAACATCTCAAAAAGAAATGAGATGCCGCAGAAAGGAATTCTAGAAATAGAACCCTTTGACTGCTGGGCCATCGATTTTATGGGACCATTCCCTGAATCTGACAATAAAATATATATCTTGGTGTGTGTTGATTATGTAACAAAATGGGTCGAATCATTAGCCTGTCATTCTAACGATGCCAAAACTGTTATCCAGTTTTTGCAAAGAAATATTTTTTGCAGGTTTGGAACACCAAGAGTCTTGATCAGCGATGGAGGGACGCATTTCCTTAACAAATACTTGGAGAAGGTATTAGAAAAATATGGGGTGAAACACAAAGTATCAACCCCATATCATCCCCAGACTTGTGGACAGGTAGAGGTTTCCAATCGGCAACTCAAGAGTATCTTGGAGAAGACAGTGATGACTTCCAGGAAAGATTGGGCTAGGAAACTGGATGATGCTCTCTGGGCATACAGAACAGCTTTTAAAACACACTTGGGACTGACACCTTACCACCTGGTTTATGGAAAAGCATGCCACCTTCCGGTTGAGTTGGAACACAAGGCACTATGGGCCACAAGAGAGCTAAATTTTGACAAAGACCTTGCCGGACATGCACGCATGATGAAATTGCTTGAATTGGACGAAATCCGCCTCCGAGCTTATGAAAACGCAAAAATTTACAAAGAAAAAACAAAGCGATTTCATGACAAAAAGCTTCGCCACAGAGAATTCAAACCAGGGCAAAAGGTCCTGGTATTTCAATCCAGATTTAAGTTCACCGCAGGCAAACTAAAATCCAAGTGGACAGGACCATACGAGGTAGTTCGAGTATCTCCTTACGGGGCTGTTGAAATATATGACAAGAGGACAGCAACAACCTTCCAAGTAAACGGACACAGGGTGAAAATTTACGAAGAAGAGGAGATACCAGAACCTGGGGAAACTCTATATCTCAAGGATGCTTAAAGCATCATGCGTCAGGCTCGAGACGTTAAACACACGCTTAATGGGAGGCAACCCATCATACAAAAATTAACAAAAATATGCATTTACTTTTATTTTTCTTATTTTTCAGGTCAAGGAGTAAGCAGGAGAAGCATGCAAGAGGTAGTCAAAAGTAAAGACAGCAAAGCCATCAATTGACTATGGGAGCTGTCCCTTCAAATGCCACCCTTGGCCAGTTACATTTTCAGTACTTTATATTCCAATAAATGAATTCCCGCTGTGTCATTTGCTCTGTGTCATTTGCTGACGACCTCCTACAACTTCTAAATAATTATTCTTGTCTATTATCATGTGCATGATTAACAGTTAAAGGCAGGTTGTGGCAAAAGAGTAACAAGTGTGATTCAGAATTCCACACCTTTATAACAGATACCAAAGGTGATTGCTCAGGGCACGCAGAAGTTCGGGAGACAGAGAGACGAGTAATGAAGCCGGTGTCTGTGGGACAAGTGTTCAACTTTCAGATACCTAAGCTATGTGAGGATTTGAGCCAAATATTTCCAAACGGTATTACCACTTTCTTTCGAATTACTATGAGAGTACCGTGCACTTGTTTATTTTCTAGAACTTGCTTTAATTCTCTGCTGACTAGTTGATTTGATATTATATGCATTGAGGCAATTGTTTGTTATAACCCAGAGCCTTTTCAAGCCACCCTTTATATATTATTATCCTTTGCTAGCCAAATTTGAGCCATAAAAAAATTATCCCTTTTGTTTCGGTGACAAACCACGATACAAGCCTATAAGACCAGAAAAACAATGAAATTACCCTCTTTGGAGTTAAGGTAATGGTTCTCAAGTCTTGGCAACAAAATAAGTTTGGGGTTGCTCATGGAACTAGCAACGTTTAAGTTTGGGGTATGTATACGGAGAATTATCACTACAAAAAAGAAAAAAAAATGAAAAAGAGACGGGAAAACATAAAAAAAATTCCCTTAAAAAAAATAGTCTCTTAAAAAAAATGAATGAAAAAGAAAGAGGCAAAGGGCAAAAATAGTGATAGAAAAGAACCACACAAAGACACATCTGGTTCTTAATCTCCGATACCAACACAAAAAGGCACCCTAAGGAGCAAAGGTTGCGCACACAAAAAGGAACAACAAAGTAGATCTTAACTCCAATGTTTAGCCTTCTATTCCCAAAAATGTCCTACCTTGACCTAAGCCACGTTATAACCCTGAAAAGACCTCCAATAATGCATGTATATTGAATTTTGACTAGTTGCTTAGAGTTCTTGCAAGCCTATGGTAAAATGGCAGGTTGTACGATGATTGAGAGTAACCCTTTCAATTATGAGTGAAAAATACAAATGTGAGAGAGAGAAAAGGTTGAACATGGACTCTTGCAGGAATTTGTCTGACTTGCTACTATTAACGTCTCTTGAACCTAAGCACTAACTGAGCATGATCGCAGAGGAAAAAGAAATCAATGGTACCATAGCTGATAAATAAAAAAGGTTGTGAAAATTCCTGTCATAATTTTGTTTACTTATTTACTAACAATCTTGCTTTCCAGCATGTTACTTGAGGACAAGCAACGATTCAAGTTTGGGGTTGTGATGACAGGAATTCCTACTGCATTTTTAGTATAATTTTATTAGTAAATTACAGCACTTTAGACCAATTACAAAGCAAATTCCTAAAGAAATGAAGTTACTTGCGCAAGAAGTCAGGAAATTCAAGAAAAAGGTAAAAAGAACCAAAAACGACCAAAATTGTACGATAGCAAACATCGCAGCACGATGAGGTTACTTGGCGACCAAGGTGATCAAACGCACAGGATCAGTTATAATTTTGAACTAAATCTTTTTATCGCAGTACGATGGGTATAGCGCAGCACGATGGCAATTTTAAGCCCATTGCGAAAACTATAAATAGAGCTCCCTTTTCCTCATTTTATTCATTCAGAACGGAGAGAACTACTATTCTCTTGAGGAAAAGGAGTCAAAGCTCTAAGGTTAGGTTTTCTCTTATGCATTTTTATATTCTTGTAATTTAAATATGCATTTTAGTAGATAACCCTCTTAAGGGTTAGGTGGGGAGATGAACTCCCTTAGGAATGCTGGAATCATGTAATTTGGTACTAAGTTTATATAATTGTCTATTCAGTTTTATTTATTCTATTGTCTATGTTTTAATTACGTAACCCGGTTGATGTACACAATTAGGGGACGCTCTTAGGCTTAGTGATATCTTGTATTGTGCCTCAAAGCCAGGGATTACCACTGGCCGGCAAATAACTTATAGGGTTAGTGATCTAGTATTGTGCCTCAAAACCGGCAGCCAACCCCGATCTATAGATGATAGCTTAATTAGTTAAGGGTAAAAGAACTAATGAAACCATGCTTAATTGACTACATATTTAGAGTCTAATCACTAGGGTAGGAATGTGACAATGTGGCTAACACGGGTTCCTTGTCTAGTAATCAAGATTCTCTATACTCATAATTAGGGTAATTATCGTACGCGGTTATTACTAATTATATTAGTTCACCAGTAAGTAAGAATGAATAGGCAACGATATAGCTCCAATTACCCAGCAGGACTTAGGGAGGGATTCAACACACTTAACCTACCTTTTCTCATCTAAAGCAACTTTATTTCTTAAATTCTAAAATCAATCAACCTTAAAATCAAAGCGGAGGCAATCTCACCCACTCCTAGAATAAACTTAGTAACCTAGGCGCTGTCCCTGTGGATACGAACCCATCCTAACTAAGGGTGTGGATTATTACTAGACGACAGACTGGTACACTTGCCAGACCGTAGTCAGGATCATCTAGCAAAGTTTTCAGAGACATGTCAGATCCAGAAAGTGCCGGAAAGTGTTACTGATGACCAGAAGAAGCTGCGTTTGTTTGCTTTTTCTCTTACAGGTCCAGCTAAAGATTGGCTTAATGCTTGCCAAGGGGAACGATTGCAACATGGAAGGAGCTTGAAGACAAGTTCCTGGAAAGATTCTTCACACACACATTATTCCAGAAAAGGAAGTCTGAGATTCTAAGTTTCAAACAGCATGAATCTGAAACGCTGTGCGAGGCTTATGAACGTTTTAAGCTACTTATGAGAAGGTGTCCTAACCACAACATTATTGCTATGGAGCAGATGCAACTATTCACTGCTGGTATGAAAATGCAACATCGGATGATACTAGATGCCTCAGCTGGTGGGTCCATCAAAGTAAAGACCTATGCAGAGACTAAGGATCTGGTTGAGCAGATGTGCCAGAATGAATACAACATGAGCCATGATAGAGCTGAAAAGACTCCTGGAATTCTTAAGGTGGACCAGGAGATTGCCTACAAAGTAGAGATCGAGTTACTAAGGAGGCAACTTGCTGATAAGGAGAAAGATGTGACGGAATCTAGTGTTAAACAGGTAGAGGGAGTTTGCGACTTCTACCTAGAAGATCACCCTAATGGGCAATGTTTGCCAGGAGGAAGCGAGGAGCAGGTAAATTACATGGGGAACAACTACAACCCTGGTTGGAGCAAACACCCAAATTTACGATGGGACCAGACAGGGAACCAGGCTCTAGCTTCATCTCAACCAAGAAAGCCATCTCCATTGGAAGAGCAAAACAAACTTTGAAAATATCCAGACGACAGTAGCCAACCAGGGGGCAACGATAAAAAGTCTTCTTGATTACGAGAATGCGTTGTTAAAGTGCAAGAAATTAAATAACAAACATAATACTGAATATCATTTATTATAACTTTGACTCAATCACAGACAACAATTATTCATAGGGGAGTTCATCTTCTCCACCACAACCTAATGCATCTATTACAAAAGACTTACATAATTTAAATTACAAAAATAATCTAAACAGAAAGCCTAAAGAAAACATACCTTGCTGAGATAACTTTCCCGTAAGGGGAGAAAGCTATGCCCTTAGAGCTCCTCTGAACACCTCTATTATAGTAGAGAATGTTCTACTATTTCTGAATGAATTATAATGAGAAAGGGGAGCTCTATTTATAGTTTTCTAAATGGGCCTCAGCAAGCCATCGTGCTGCGATGGGTCCATCGTAGCACGATGGGAAGATTTAGTTCAGAATTATAACTAAACTTGTGTGTTTCATCAGCTTGGTCGCCAAGTAAAGTCATCGTACCACGATGAGTGCCATCGTAGCACGATGAACAGATTTTCTTCTGTTGTTGTCTTGGCTAGCAAGCAGCTTCCATCGTGGCACTTTATTTCAGCAATGGTACCGCTGATCATGCCAAATATGAAGAAGGGAGTGAGTTCAACCACCATACCTATCCTCTATGTTTCTGAATCAACTATCTTTATTTTCTTCAAATTTTCTTAGGAATTTCACAACCTTGCATTTTATTTCAGCAATGGTACCGCTGATTCTTACCGCATTGTTTCATGCTCAGTCCTGCTAGGCTCAGGAGACGTTGATAGTAGCAAGTCGGACAAATGCCTACAAGAGTTGGTGTTCAACCTTTTCTCTGTCTCACATTTTTGCTCGAAATTGAAAGGGTTACTCTCAATCATCGTACAACCTTCCATTTTCCCATAGGCTTGCAAGAATTCTAAGCAACCGTTTAGAATTTAATAAACAAGCATTTTTAGAGGTCTTTTCAGGGTTATAACGTGGCTAGGGTCAGGTAGGACATTTTTTGGATAAGTAGGCTAAACTTGGAGTTAAGTTCTACTTTGTTTCCTTTAAGTGTACGCAACCTTATTCCTTAGGGTGCCTTTTTATGTTGGTATCAGAGATTAAGAACCGGATGTGTCTTTGTATGGTTCTTTTCTATCACTATTTTTGCCCTTTGGCTCTTTCTTTTGCCTTTTGGCTCTTTCTTTTTTCATTCATTTTTTTTGAAGAGACTATTTTTTTTAGGGAATTTTTTTGATGTTTCCCGTCTCTTTTTCATTTATTTTTTTCTTTTGTAATGATAATTCTCTGTACACCCACCCCAAACTTAGAATGTTGCTAGTTCCATGAGCAACCTCAAACTTTGTTGTTGCCAAGACTAGAGAACTATTACCTAACTCCAATGATGGCAATTTATTGTTTTTCTGGTCTATGGGCTTATATCGTGCTTTGTCACCGAAACAAAAGGGATAATTTTTTTTACGGCTCAAAATTGGCTAGCAAAGGAAAATTTAATAACAAGGGTGGCTTGAAAAGGCTCTGGGTTATAACAATCAATTGCCTCAATGCATATCAATTAAATTAACCAGTCAGGAGAGAATTAGAGCAATTTCTAGAAAATAAACAAGTGCACGGTACTCTCATAGTAGATTTGAAAGAAATTGGCGATACCGTTTGGAAATATTTGGCTCAAATTCTCACTTGGCTTAGGTATCTGAAGGCGTGAACACTTGTCTCACAGACACCAGCTTCATTACTCGTCTCATTGTCTCCCGAACTTCGCACTTCGGAGCAATCACCTTTGGTATTTGTGTGAAGGCGTGAAATTCGGATCATCAAAATTCAGAGCTTACTTCGCTGCAATCTTACCTATAACAGTTTCTCATTCACAAGATAATAAACAGCAAACAGTTATTTAATTTTTTCTAAGTTTTAAAAGGGCTGTTTACAGATGAAAATGACATGCGAAATTCTTTAGTATGCTTTATTGAATTGAAAAACAATACTGAAATGAAATTACTGAAATAATAAAATACTTATCCTTGGGTTGCCACCCAAGCAGCGCTTGTTTAGCGTCTCATTAGCTTAACGCATTTCCTCCATTACAGAGGATAGGTTCGCATGTCTCTCTCTTCTGTAGGAGCTTTCGCCTTAGCTCCTCCCTTCTTCTTGTTGCTCTTTCCGTACTTCTCTGGGTTCTGTTGTTCTTTGAAGGTAGCAAAGCAAAGTCGTCCATCATCTTCTGAAGATGCTATTTTTATGATGGACTTCCCCTTGCCTTCTGGTGGATATTCCTTCTTTTCTTCTTTTGGTGTACCAACCCAGCTGTTCTTCTTTCTTTCTTTTCTTTCAGCAACAGGCTTCTTCAGAGGTGGCGTATTAACCCCAAACATAGATCTTTTGGTCCCTTTTCGATTTCTTCCCCACGCTTTGACCCATGGTGTTTGGATATCCACTTCAATAGTTAGCCTCTTTAATTTACCAGTTAGCCCTCAGGTACCTCCTCTTCCTGAGCTGTCTCCATCTGTAGCTGCGCCATTTCATTCTCCAGCTCCTCTATCTCTATCCTTACATATACTTCTTGTGCTGGAGTCGGTGGTGTAGCTTCTCTCTCCCTCCACTCGAGCTTGTAGCATTTATCCTTCATTGTCTTGGAAGTTTTGATTTTTCTTACCTCATTTCCACTCCTTATATCCATTTCAGCTAGCTCCATATCAATGAGTGCCCTGTTGGTTGCTAAGAAGGGTCTTCCAAGTATTATAGGATGCTCTTTGTCTTCTTCGATATCCAAGATCATGAAGTCTACTGGAAACACTAGGTCTTCGACTTTCACCAAGACATCCTCTGTTGTGCCCACTGAGTGAAAGGTTGACTGATTTGCTAATATGAGTTCCCGTGATGTCCCTGTAGTAGGTGCTTTGAGCTTGAACTTGTTTGCCAGAGATAATGGCATTACATTCACACTTGAGCCCACATCACATAATGCATTGACTCCTACTTCCTCAGTCTGACATAACATGGTGACGCTTCCAGTCTTTCTTCTTGGGTGGCAGTTGTGGTCCCGTTGCTAGGCTTATTCCGTATTCTTCTAGTTCATCGATGAACTCGTCATAGGCTTCTTCTAATGTCATTCCTAGCATTTTGAACCACTCTTCGAACTCTATCTGGTCCTCTTCATTGTACTCGCGCCCTGTTTTCTCATCCTTCAGCGCTTTGCACTCTTCCTTTGGATTGTCGACTGTGTTACCTGCAATATCTTTTGAAACATGAGTGCTTACCAGCTTTGAGAGTTGACCAATCTGGGTTTCAAGACTTTTTATCGTCGCCCCCTGGTTGGCTACTGTAGTTTGGATGTTTTCAAAATTCGTTTTGCTCATGTTATCAAACTTATTGAGTAACTCTTCCAACGGAGATGGCTTTCTTGGTTGAGGTGCAACTTGAGCTTGGTTCCCTGTCTTGTCCCAACGTAGATTTGGGTGCTTGCTCCAACCTAGGATGTAGCTGTTTCCAATGTACTTTACCTGCTCTTTGCTCCCTCCTGGCAAACAATGCCCATTAGGGTGATCTTCTAGGTAGAAGTCGCAAACTCCTTCTACCTGTTTCACACTAGCTTCCTTCACTGCTTTCTCTTTATCAGCAAGTTGCCTCTTCAGTAACTCGATCTCTACCTTGTAGGAAATCTCCTGGTCCACCCTTAAAATTCCAGGATTCTTATCGTTTCGATCGTGGCTCATGTTGTATTCATTCTGGCACATCTGCTCAACCAGATCCTTAGTTTCTGCATAGGTCTTGACTTTGATAGACCCACCAGCTGAGGCGTCTAGTATCATGCGATGCTGCATCTTCACACCAGCCGTGAATAGTTGCATCTGCTCCATGGCACTAATGCTGTGGTTTGGACACCTCCTCATGAGCAACTTGAAGCGTTCGTAAGCCTCACACAACATCTCTGATTCATGTTGGTTGAAGCTTAGGATTTCAGACTTCCTCTTCTGGAACAGTGTGTGAGTGAAGAATCTTTCTAGGAACTTGTCCTCGAGCTCCTTCCATGTTGCAATTGATCCCCTTGGCAAACATTGAAGCCAATCTTTAGCTGGACCTGTAAGAGAAAAAGCAAACAAACGCAGCTTCTTCTGGTCCTCCGTGACGTTCTCCGGCACCTTCTGAATCTGACAGGTTTCTGAAAACTTTGACAGATGATCCCAAGGATCATTGTTAGTGGGTCCGTCAAACTGGTTCTCCCGCAAACCTGTAAGAACATTTCCTTTGATATCAAAGTTGGAAGGGTTTGCTGGTTGGAACCTAGTGAGATCTGATCATTGTCAGTCCTCTTGCAGTAATCTCCCATTGTAATTCTTTGCTCGTCCCCCATGGCTTTGGTGGTAGGCTCTTCTTTGTTGAGATTACTGGATTGTGTTAGCTTTAGTGCTCGCAGTCTTTTCCTTAGCGTTCTTTCTGGTTTTTGATCGTACACGAGATCCAGGGTATCTGTTATCGAGCACAACAAATGAATACCTTCAGTAGCACTGGAAAAGATAATGATAAATCTTACATTTTTTTGGTTTGTCTCATCTGTCTTTGTTACTATGAAAATTCCCAGGTAAGTGAGGTGGATCACACGCATCGCTTAAATACGAAGACTTTGCCTTAGCCAGAACTTTCACAGATCAAAATCCACAATCATCAACAAGATTTTTTGATTTTTTTTAATTTTTTTGTATTTTTGAATTTTTTTGACAAACTTAAATAAATCTAATGATGCTTTGTAAACACAATCCCCGACAACGGCGCCAAAAACTTGACTACATTCTGGCAAGTGCACCAGTCTGTCGTCGAGTAATAATTCACACTCTAGGTGTCTAGAATGAGTTCGTATCCACAGGGATCGTTCCGCAGCTTCGCTAGCGTTATTTAAGTTTGTAGTTTTGCATTCGCTTTGGTTTTTAGAAAAAGGTTTTTATAAAAATAGTGATATGCTTGCAGAAAATAAAGATAGTTGATTGAGAAACATAGAGGATAGGTATGGTGGTTGAACTCACTCCCTTCTTCATATTTGGCATGAACGGTGTATAACATAGTTATTCAGATTATTATTCGGCGGTGACTTTTCCTTGTTGTTGTAATACCTTTACTATTACCCTATGTATCAGAAGTTTCCCTACGTTAATAACTAAGGTACCTACGAGAGCCTAACCTCGTTGTGTCACATACCCTAATTACTAGGTGAGTTGTTCATTATACATGCTTTTTATCCTTCACCCATCCGATACCTCTAGGTCCAACTACCGGGCTGTTTAGCTTCTAAGTGCTCAGTTCACACCTAGTTCTTGATTCCTCCTCTAATTGCTCAGTTCACAACTAGTTCAGGATGTTACCGTCTCTATTCACCTAGCATATTTACTACTAGATCCGGACAAATATTAAAGCTAACCCAAACATCTATACCATAGGCGCTCCCGCTTATCCGGCTATATTACGAGAATGCGTTGTTAAAGTGCAAGAAAGTAAATAACAAACATAATACTGAATATCATTTATTATAACTTTGACTAAATCACAGACAACAAATATTCATAGGGGAGTTCATCTTCTCCACCACAACCTAAGGCATCTATTACAAAAGACTTGAATAATTTAAATTACAAAAATAATCTAAACAGAAAGCCTAAAGAAAACATACCTTGCTGAGATAACTTTCCCGTAAGGGGAGAAAGCTATGCCCTTAGAGCTCCTCTGAACACCTCTATTATAGTAGAGAATGTTCTACTATTTCTGAATGAATTATAATGAGAAAGAGGAGCTCTATTTATAGTTTTCTAAATGGGCCTCAGCAAGCCATCGTGCTGTGATGGGTCCATCGTAGCACGATGAGAAGATTTAGTTCAGAATTATAACTAATCCTGTGCGTTTCATCAGCTTGGTCGCCAAGTAAAGTCATCGTACCACGATGAGTGCCATCGTAGCACGATGAACAGATTTTCTTAGATTTTCTTCTGTTGTTAGCGCTAGGAATGACATTAGAAGAAGCCTATGACGAGTTCACAGGTGAGCTGGAAGAATACAGAGAAAGCCTAGCATGGAGACCACAACTGCCACCCAAGAAGAAAGATCCTGGAAGCGTCACCATATTCTGTCATATTAGGGAAGCAGGAGTCAATGCATTATGTGATGTGCGCTCAAGTGTGAATGTAATGCCATTATCTCTGGCAGACAGGTTCAAGCTCAAAGCACCTACTGCAGGGACAGAACGGGAACTCATATTAGCAAATCAGTCAACCATTCACTCAGTGGGCACAGTAGAGGATGTCTTGGTCAAAGTCAAAGAACTGGAATTTCCAGTAGACTTCATGATCCTTGACATCGGAGAAGACGAAGACCATCCTATCATTTTTGGAAGACCCTTCTTAGCAACCAGCAGGGCACTCATTGATGTGGAGCTTGCTGAAATAGACACAAGGAGTGGAGATGAGGTAAGAACCATCAAAACTTCCAAGGCAAAGAAGGATGAATGCTACAAGCTTGAGTGGAGGGAGAGAGAAACTACACCACCGACTTCAGCTCAAGAAGTACATGTGAGGATAGAGATATAGGAGCTGGAGGATGAAATGGCGCAGCTAAAGATAGAGTCAGCTTCGGAAGAGGAGGTACCCGAGGGGCTAACTGATAAATTGAAGAAGCTAACTATTGAAGTGGATATCCAAACACCATGGGTCAAAGCATAGGGAAGAAACCAAAAAGTGGCTAAAAGAACTAAGTTTAAGGTTAACACGCCACCTCTGAAGAAGCCTGCTGCTGAAAGAAAGGAAAGAAGAATAGCTGGGTTGGTACATCAAAAGCAGAAAAGAAGGAACATCCACCAGAAGGCAAGGGGAAGTCCATCATGAAAACAGCATCTTCAGAAGATGATGGACGACTCTGCTTTGCTACCTTCAAAGAACAACAGAACCCAGAGACGTACGGAAAGAGCAACAAGAAGAAGGGAGGAGCTGAGGCGAAGACTCCTACAGAAGAGAGAGACATACGAACCTATCCTCTGTAACGGAGGAAATGCGTCAAGCTAATGAGACGCTAAACAAGCGCTGCTTGGGAGACAACCCAAGGATAAGTATTTATATTTAAGCATTTTCATTTCAGTAATTTCTTTTCAGTAATGTTTTTCAATTCAATAAAGTATACTAAAGAATTCTAGTATGTCATCTTTCATCTGTAAACAACCCTTTAAGCTTATAAAAAAATTGAATAACTGTTTGCTGTTTGTTTATTATCTTGTGCATAAGAAACTATTATAGGTAAGATTGCGTCGAAGTAAGTTATGGATTTTGATGATCCGAATTTCACGCCTTCACATAAATACCAAAGGTGATTGCTCCGAAGTGCGAAAGTTCGGGAGACAATGAGACGAGATAAGTGTTCACACCTTCAGATACCTAAGCCATGTGAGAATTTGAGCCAAATATTTCCAAACGGTATTACCAATTTCTTTCGATCTACTATGAGAGTACCGTACACTTGTTTATTTTCTAGAACTTGCTTTAATTCTCTGCTGACTGGTTAATTTAATTTATATGCATTGAGGCAATTGTTTGTTATAACCCAGAGCCTTTCAAGCCACCCTTTATTATATTATATCCTTTGCTAGCCAATTTTGAGCCGTAAAAAAATAATATCTCTTTTGTTTCGGTGACAAACCACGATATAAGCCCATTGACCAGAAAAACAAATAAATTACCCTCTTTGGAGTTAGGTAATAGTTCTCTAGTCTTGGCAACAACAAAGTCTGGGTTGCTCATGGAACTAGCAACATTTTAAGTTTGGGGTGGGTGTACAGAGAACTATCACTACAAATGAAAAAAAAAATTAAAAAGAGATGGGAAAACATAAAAAATTCCCTAAAAAAATAGTCTCATAAAAAAAAAAATGAAAGAGCCAAAGGGCAAAAGAAAGAGTCAAAGGGCAAAAACAGTGATAGAAAAGAACCATACAAAGACACATCCGGTTCTTAATCTCTGATACCAACACAAAAAGGCACCCTAAGGAATAAGCTTGCGTACACAAAAGGGAAACAAAGTAGAACTTAACTCCAATGTTTAGCCTACTTATCACAAAAATGTCCTACCTTGACCCTAACCACGTTATAACCCTGAAAAGACCTCCAAAAATGCATGTTTATTAAATTCTGACCGGTTGCTTAGAATTCTTGCAAGCCTATGGTAAAATGGCAGGTTGTACGATGATTGAGTGTAACCCCTTCAATTTCGAGCGAAAATGTGAGAGAGAGAAAAGGTTGAACACGGACTCTTGCAAGCATTTGTCCGACTCACTACTATCAACGTCTCCTGAACCTAGCAGGACTGAGCATGAATGCCGCGGTAAGAATCAACGGTACCATTGCTGAAATAATATGCAAGGTTGTCAAATTCCTATCATCTTTATTTATCTCTTAACTCGCTAACGATCTTGTCTGACAACATGTTACTTGAGGACAATCAACAGTTTAAGTTTGTGGTTGTGATGACAGGAATTTCTATAGTATTTTTAGTATTAGTAATAAATTGACCAAGACAAGCCCAAATACGAAGGAAAACCTACAGAAACGAAGAAAAGCATCAAGACAAAGCAAAGAATACAAAAAGACAAGAAAAAGCCAAGACATCAACAGAAGACAATCTGGAGAAAATCTGTTCATCGTGCTACGATGGCACTCATCGTGGTACGATGACCTTACTTGACGACCAAGCTGATGAAACGCATAGGATTAGTTATAATTCTGAACTGAATCTTCCCATCGTGCTACGATGGACCCATCACAGCACGATGCCTTGCTGAGGCCCCTTTAGAAAACTATAAATAGAGCTCCAATTCCTCATTATTTTTCATTCACAAATAGTAGAACATTCTCTACTATACTAGTGGTGTTCAGAGGAGCTCTAAGGGCATAGCTTTCTCCCCTTACAGGAAAGTTATCTCAGCAAGGTATGTTTTCTTTAGGCTTTATTGTTTAGATTATTTTTGTAATTTAAATTATGTAAGTCTTTTGTAATAGATGCCTTAGGTTGTAGTGGAGAAGATGAATTCCCCTATGAATATTTGGAGTCTGTGATTGAGTCAAAGTTATAATAAATCGTTATTCAGTATTTTTTTTTAAAAGTAGTGTATGATGTTTTAAATATAAATAGAGGTAATTACACTTTAATGGAAGGTAAACGGGCAACAAGCTGCTCCGCTAACCCTTTTTGGATGGCAAAACTAATCCTTTTAAATACAACACCTTGAGACCTAGGAGACACCACATTACTCTTTGAACTCTTTTTAAAACATCCACGGCCTACGGTGCTAGAAAACAAAAAGTGTCAAATGCAAAAGGTATAAACACGTTGATTTTTCGAACACACTCTCTCATGTTTGGCCACTTTACTTGAAGCAGCTTTGAGGGCCGCCTGTCCTACCGTAAAATCCCCAATCGTCAATCCCACGAGGGGAGAAGCCCCAGTCAAATCCACACATGCATGTTTCCCTTCTACCCAGCCGTACACCAAAACATCAGATGGCCTCAATGTAGATCTCCCTTCTAGGGGGTCGGTCAAGAAGTTCACAGGCGCTTCTTTCTTCACAGATACTCCTGCGCGCTTAAACACATCAAAAAGGACATCCCGAACAAGGTCATGTCTGTATTTGAAACCTGGAAGCTCTCGACAATGAACTGCATGCTCCCCAAATTTATCGAGACACGCCTTACGACAAACTGGACACACCTCATCAACGGGAAATAAGGGTATCATTAAGCGATATTTGAGGATAGTGCGGTACTCTACCGGAGACATGTGTTGGCCTAATCCGTCGATTGGGATAGTTAGGAGAAAATCCTGAGCATGAGCATCCTGTAAACATCCAAAAACAGCTTTTTGTCTGGTGGTCAATTGAAAATTAACTTCTATATCCTCAACAATTTTACTAAACAAGGCACTCGCCAAAACATGTTGGGCTTTAGGGGGGACGACGTCCTTGCTAGTGAAACTGCTAAAGTCAAAAGCTGGAATCATATCACGAAGACCATCCAAAGCATTGTTAAAATCCGAGTCCATACCACACACACCACTGTCTCTCAATATATGATCTTGCAACACCCAAGACTGAGCTCTGAAAGCCACAAAAGCATACAAGGCCGTCTCTACTGCTGAGTACAACCCCAATCCCCCAACCTTAATAGGTAAGGAAGATATCTTCCATTGAAGGTCTCCAAAGAAAGGACCTCCACTACCCACAATGTCTTCAACCGCACCACGCAACCCTTTATCAAACAAAATAGTTGCTTCTTCCATGTGAACCGGTTGACACGTCCTTAAGCAGAAGAAAAGTTTGGCGATACCCATGCATGATCGAAGTAGGAGAAGCTCACTTTGTTGGTCCCTTAATCGAGGAAGAAGATGCATCAACTCAACAGCCTTGACAACTTTCTTCATGGCCACCTCCTCGATAAAACATTTATCTCGACTAACAGCCCCTCCGAGCAATTTCACTCACATAAAGGCCAAAAGAGCTCAGTCTTACGAATATTTAAATCAAGACCTAATCTTGGGCCCATCTCCCGAATGATATCAAGTGTTTTAGCCACTTCCATGGAATCCCCTACAATGGTCCCATCATCAAAATACCAAGCATGAAGGAGAAGGTTGCAATTGTCTATGATCTTCTGAACAAGTGGGTGTAACACAAGAGCAAAAAGAAGCGGTCCTAACGGGTCACCTTGTTGTACTCCAGTGGCTGACATAATATATTCATCCCCAAGTTATAACCTTGTTGCCTGACCATAGAGAAATTCCACCCACAAAGAAATAGATGGGCATCTCACTCTTACCTTACGTAGTAATGCCGACCTGTCTACCATGTTGAATGCATTCGAGAAATCTACTGTGAGCATAGCCAAAGAACCATCGCCATTCCGCTGGCTCAACAACCTATTGGCGCTGTGTAAAATGGCTTCGGCACCACCTGATATCCCAGCCCCAAACTGAAAGTCGTTAAGATATTTAGCCATATCTTTACCAACTCCTTTCATAGCAACCTTGGATACCAGGCGCCTCCAAATAGTGGCTACAGCAATAGGGCGTATCCCACCATCCGGCTTTAATAACGGTGTCAAAGGTGCGGAATCGACAAACTCTGACAAGCTCTTGGGACATCTTCCTCCTAGCCACAAGTTAACCACTGGAGTGATGGCATGTAAAAGATCTCTTGCCACAGCAGAACCTTCCCCACACAAGGCGTCTAGTAAGTGTTGGGTCCACAAACCATCTCTACCACATGATGTTCCTTTAGGGAACGATTTAATACACCTGAAAATAGTGTCAACATCAACCACAAAGGGAGCTTCAGAAAACAAGGTAGTTGGCACAGAAGGAGGTGGCATGTACAGATGTTTATCCCCCAAAATTTTCATGGTGTCTTCATTGTATGGGGCTACTCCTGATGATCCTAACACCTTTATAGCCGCAGTGAAATGTCCATCTGCCACCTTATGGAGACATTGCTTGATGTTAGTGTCCATCTTGTGGTTTTCCTCTTCAATATTATCTTTTCCATAACATTGACCATGTCTGTAGCTGCCCAATACACGATCAACTAACTTGGCTAGGCCGTTTGTTTCCCTCCAAAATATGATGTTGTTGTAAGGACTTTCGATTCCCAGACCTACGATCCCGCCTATTTTGAGGTTTGACCACCTGTAATGTGCACCGAGGAAGAAGCAACAACTGAACCCAAGCGCCTATAGAACTTGTCTCAACAACCACCTTATAAAGAGCCTCCTTCAATGCCCGAGAGAATGGTAGACGACAACTATGAGGTATACTTTTCACAGTGCAAATAGGTACTTGGAGAACTCTCTCTAATAACTTTGCATCCAAAATGAGTCCCTCGTTTGCATCAAATGTATCGATGTCCTTTGTAGATGGTTTAAGAATATTTACAATGTGGCTCTCGACCTATCCTGACCCAAGAGTGACGCGAGCCAATCCATCGGAATGACGACATGACCGACTCAAGGCGTGAATAGACATACAACATCCACACAACCATTTTCTAAGCCCCCTCAAGGACTCCTCCAATGACATAAACAACCCCAAATCATCCTCAATGGCTTTCCGTAACATATTTTTCCGTTCCTCACTACAAAGATGTTGTATCTTGAGATGAGACACCATACAAGAGATACCCTTACTCCCTTCCCTACCATCCGAGCAACAATGGAATTTCAACACAAGTTGAAACCAAAATCAACAACAAAAGCAACAATAAGGAGAAACAACAATGGTTGAAAAGATGAGAAACGGTTTTGGGAAGAGAAGCTAAAGCCAAAGTGAAATCTAAGTTGAGTTGTTGTTCCATGGTGAAAGGCATAGAAATGAGTCACGTTCAAGATTAAGATTACAAGTAGGTAGTAGATTGAATCATGACATGTTGATGAAATAAATGAAAGCATGTTAATCGCAAAGAAGAAGAAGAAAGAAAAACTAACCACCGAAACAATTATTGGATTATGAAAATTACGATAATGAAAATTGCCATTTATTTGCAGCTACTATGTAACAGTAATAAACGCAAAGTAAATGAAGATGATTCCAATTCATCAAATTAAATATGAAAACAATGATCATGGGTCACACAACTCTGATGCCGTGAGGAGCTTGTTATTTGTTACTTGTTATTTGCTAAGCTTTTGAAATTTGGATATGTTGTTGTGTTCAAATATGTTGGAGGATCATGTTTTCAGCTTGAGATATTTGGACCCAATTGTGTGGAATATTCAGTGTCGTAATCTGTTTGTTATTTAGTATTATGTTTGTTATTTACTTTCTCGCACTTTAACAACGCATTCTCGTAATCTGGCCGGATAAGCGGGAGCGCCCATAGAATAGATGTTAGGGTTAGCTTTAGTATTTATATTAAATTTGCTTTAATATTTGTCCGACTCTAGTAGTAAATATGCTAGGTGAATAGAGACGGTAACATCGTGAACTAGTTGTGAACTGAGCAATTAGAGGAGGTATCAGGAACTAGGTGTGAACTGAGCACTTAGAAGCTGAACAGCCCGATACTAGGACCTAGAGGCATTGGATGGGTGAAGGATATAATGCATGTATAAAGAACAACTCACCTAGTAATTAGGGTATGTGACACATCGAGGTTAGGCTCTCGTAGGTACCTTAGTTATTAACGTAGGGAAACTTCATATACATAGGGTAATAGTAAGGTATTACCATAACAAGAATAAAGTCACCACCGAATAATAATCTGAGTAACTATGTTATACACCGATCATGCCAAATATGAAGAAGGGAGTGAGTTCAACCACTATACCTATCCTCTATGTTTCTGAATCACTATCTTTACTTTTCTTCAAGCATATCGCTATTTTTATAAAAAACTTTTTCCAAAACCCAAAGCGAATGCAAAACTACAAACTTAAATAACGCTAGCGACACTGCGGCACGATCCCTGTGGATACGAACTCATTCTAGACACCTAGAGTGTGAATTATTATTCGACGACAGACTGATGCACTTGCCAGAATACAGTTAGACAACAACTCACAATTATTTAATTAAACCAAATATAAAATAACTATAAAAGCTAATAAATTCTAATTAATTAAAAACGGGTGTTACACCTATGCTTATCAAATTACTCTCCATTGAGGAAACATTCAACTCATCTGTGATAATAGCTTCTTGTCTATCCTTTCTCTTCACCAAGATACTTCCAATCCCTTCAGAAATCACTTGACTGTTATCAACAATTGCAGATAGGTATTCAGCTCCAATGGCTTTGAATTGAGTCTTGTAGGTCTTGTTCTTGCTCTGAGCTGTCTTGAGGATCAGTCTCTTCTTAGAGTCAAAGAGTTGTAGTGTCTCATCTTAAATATCTATTTTGAAACCCTTTGAAATCAATTTCCCTACACTCAACAAATTACACTACATTCCAGGCACATAGAGAACCTTTTCAATCACAACTTTCTTGCAATTTGACATATGAATCATAACATTCCCCATACCTTCAGCTTTGATGGAGTTATTGTTGGCATGCTTAATCTTTGTGTTGACACATTCATCATAGTCAGTCAAAATGTTTCTATTACCTGTCACATGGTTAGAACATCCTGAGTCAAAGTACCACTCCATAGAATCTGCTGTTTCGTCAGCATCTATCACCATGAAGCTTGTTTCATCTTCTGAACTCGAGCTATCATGTGCTACATTTACTTCTTCTCCACTGTCTTGGCCTTTCTTCTTCTTTGAACTCTTGCACTCATTAGCATAATGACCAGATTTATCACAGTTGTAGCACTGAATCTTGCTTTTGTCCACCTTCTTTGACTTATCTTTCTGTTTCCCTCTTCCATCAGAGGATTCAGACAATGTCGCAACATCATCTTCAACATGATCTTTGCCTTTCTTGGAATGTTTCTTGTTCTTCCACTTCTTCTTGTCACTTTGATACTTCTTGAACTTTGAGAAAAGAGCTTGCTCATTGACTACGGTATGGCAAGTGCACCAGTCTGTCGTCGAGTAATAATTCACACTCTAGGTGTCTAGAATGACTTCGTATCCACAGGGATCGTGCCGAAGCTTCACTAGCGTTATTTAAGTTTGGATAATTTGCAATCGCTTAGGGTTTTTGGAAAAAGGTTTTATAAAAAAGAAGCGTAATGCTTGCATAAATAAATAAATAAATAATAGATTCAGAAACATAGAGGATAGGTATGGTGGTTGGACTCTCTCCCTTCTTCATATTTGGCATGACCGGTGTATAACATAGTTATTTAGATTAATGTTCGGCGGTGACTTTTCCTTGTTGTAGTAACACCTTATTGTTACACTATGTCTATTAAAGTTCCCTTACGTTCGTAACTAAGGTACCTACGAGAGCCTAACCTCGATGTGTCACATACCCTAATTACTAAGTGAGTTGTTTATAAACATGCATTATTATCTTCACCAATTAACCTCTAGATCCTAGTATCGGGTTATTCATCATCTAAGTGCTCAGTTCACACCTAGTTCATGATTCCTCCTCTAACCGCTCATTCACGACTAGTTCAGGACGTTACCGTCTCTATACACCTAGCATTATTTACTACTAGTTCCGGACCATATTAAGTTAGAAACCTAATATCAATTCTATGGGCGCTCCTGCTTATCCGGCCAGATTACGAGAAACGTTATTAAGTGCATGAAAGTAAATAACAAACATAATACTTAAATATCATTTATTATAACTTAGACTCAGTCACATACTCCAAATATTCATTGGGGAGTTCATCTTCTCCACCACAACCTAAGGCATCTATTACAAAAGACTACATATTTAAATTACAATAAAGAAATTATAACCTAAACATAAAAGCCTAAAGAAAACATACCTTGCTGAGTTAGTTTTCCCGTAAGGGGAGAAAACTATGCCCAATAGAGCTCCTCTGAACCTCTCCTTATAGTAGAGAGTGTTCTACTATTTCTAAATGATTTTAACAATGAATGGGAGGCTCTATTTATAGTTTTTGTAATGAGCCTCAGCAAGGCATCGCACCACGATGAAGCCATCGTACTACGATGTGATGATTCAATTCAATTTTATAACTGATCATGTTTTCTTGGCGAGCAAGCAGCTTCCATCGTGGCACGATGGAAGTTATCGTGCTGCGATGGAATGCTCAATTTCTTCACTTTTTTGGCTTTTTGTTGTCTTTTGGCATCTTGGACCTAGTCTTGATGCTTTTTCCTGCTTTTGTAGGTTTTCCTACGTATTTGGGCCTGTCTTGGTCATTTTACTACTAATACTAATACTAAAAATACCATAGAAATTCCTGTCATCACAACCCCAAACTTAAACTGTTGCTTGTCCTCAAGTAACATGCTGTCAGACAAGATCGTTAGAGAAATAAGAGATAAATAAAGATGATAGGAATTTCACAACTCTGCTTGTATTTCAGCAATGGTACCGCTGATTTCTTACCGCAGCGATCATGCTCAGTCCTGCTAGGCTCAGGATACGTCAATAGTAGCAAATCGGACAAATGTCCGCAAGAGTCCATGTTCAACTTTTTTTCTCTCTCTCTCTCTCTCACATTTGAGTTTTTCGCTCATAATTGAAAGGGTTATCTCTCAATCATCGTACAACCTGTCATTTTACCATAGGCTTGCAAGAACTCTAAGCAACCAGTCAAAATTTAATATACATGCATTTTTGGAGGTCTTTTCAGGGTTATAACGTGGCTTAGGTCAAGGTATGACATTTTTTGGAATAGTAGGTTAAACATTGGAGTTAAGTTCTACTTTGGTTCCTTTTTGTGTGCGCAACCTTTGTTCCTTAGGGTGCCTTTTTGTGTTGGTATCGGAGATTAAGAACTGGATGTGTCTTTGTATGGTTCTTTTCTATCACTATTTTTGCACTTTGGCTCTTTGTTTTGCCCTTTGGCCCTTTCTTTTGCCCTTTGGCTCTTTCGTTTTTTTCTTTTTCATTCATTTTTTTTGAAGAGACTATTTTTTTAGGGAATTTTTGATGTTTTCCCGTCTCTTTTTCATTTATTTTTTTCTTTTTGTAGTGATAGTTCTCTGTATACCCACCCCAAACTTAAACGTTGCAAGTTCCATGAGCAACCCCAAATTTTTTTTTTGCCAAGACTTGAGAACTATTACCTTAACTCCAAAGAGGGTAATTTATTGTTTTTCTGGTCTATAGGCTTGTAACGTGGTTTGTCACCGAAACAAAAGGGATAATTATATTTTTACGGCTCAAAATTGGCTAGCAAAGGATATAATATAATAAAGGGTGGCTTGAAAAGGCTCTAGGTTATAACAAACAATTGCCTCAATGCATATAATATCAAATCAACTAGTCAGCTGAGAATTAGAGCAAGTTCTAGAAAATAAATAAGTGCACGGTACTCTCATAGTAATTCGAAAGAAAGTGGTAATACCGTTTGGAAATATTTGGCTCAAATCCTCACATGGCTTAGGTATCTGAAAGTTGAACACTTGTCCCACAGACACCAGCTTCATTACTCGTCTCTCTGTCTCCCGAACTTCGCACTTCAGAGCAATCACCTTTGGTTTCTGTATGAAGGCGTGAAATTCGGCTCAACAGAATTTATAACTCACTTCGCCGCAATCTTACCTATAACAGTTTATCATGCACTAGATAATAAATAGCAAACAGTTATTTAATTTTTTTGTAAGTTTGAATAAGGGCTGGAGGAGCTTTCGCCTTAGCTCCTCCCTCCTTCTTGTTGCTTCTTTCATACTTCTCTGGGTTCTGTTTTTCTTTGAAGGTGGCAAAGCAGAGTCGTTCATCATCTTCTAAAGGTACTGTTTTCATGATGGACTTCCCCATGCTTCTTGGTGGATCTTCCTTCTTTTGTTCTTTTGGTGCATTGACCCAGTTGTTCTTCTTTCTTTCCTCTTTTCTCTCAGCAGCAGGCTTCTTCAGAGTTGGCGTATTAACCCCAAACTTAGATCTTCTGGCCACTTTTCGGTTTCTACCCCATGCTTTGACCCATGTTGCTCGGATGTCCACTTCAATAGTTAGCCTCTTCAATTGGTTAGTTAGCTCTTCGGGTACCTCCTCTTCCTGAGCTGTCTCTATCTCCAGCTGCGCCATTTCATTCTCCAGCTTGTCTATCTCTACTTTTACCTGTACTTCTTGAGTTGGAGTCGGTGGTGTAGCTCTCTATCCTTCCACTCAAGCATGAAGCACACTTCCCTCTTTGTTTTGGAAGTTTTGATAGTTCTTTCCTCCTCTTCACTCCTTAGAGTCAACTCAGCGGACTCCACATCAATGAGTGCCCTGCTGGTTGCTAAGAATGGTCTTCCAAGAATAATAGGGTGTTCTTCATCTTCTAGGATATCCAGGATCCTGAAGTCTGCTGGAAATACCAGGTCTCCGACTTTCACCAAGACATCTTCTATTGTACCTGTTGAGTGAATGGTTGTCTGATTTGCTAACACGAGTTCACGTTCTGTACCTGCAGTTGTTGTTGTGAGTTTTAACTTGTTTGCCAGAGATAATGGCATTACGTTCACACTTGAACCCACATCACATAATGCTCGAACTTTTGCTTCCTCAATCTGACAGAGTATGGTGACACTTCCAGGATCTGTCTTTTTGACTGGCAGATGTGGTTTTTCCGTTGGCTCGATTCTGTATTCTTCTAGCTTACTTAAGTACTCATCATAGAAATGTTCCATTGTCGTTCCCAACGTAGTTTCGAACCACTCCTCGAACTATTTTATCTCCTCTTCATTGTATACGCGCCCTGTGTTCATTTCCCTTAGCGCTTTGCATTCCTCATTTGGATTGTCCACCGTGTTACCTGCAATATCTTTAGAAACATGAATGCTTACCAGTTTTGAGAGTTGACCAATCTGGGTTTCAAGACTTTTTATCGTCGCCCCCTGGTTGGCTACTGTAGTCTAGATGTTTTCAAAGTTAGTTTTGCTCATGCTAGCAAACTTATTGAGTAACTCTTCCAATGGAGATGGCTTTCTTGGTTGAGGTGTAGCTTGAGCATGGTTCCCTGTCTGGTCCCAACATAAATTTGGGTGCATGCTCCAACCTGGGTTGTAGTTGTTCCCCATGTAATTTACCTGCTCCTCGCTTCCTCCTGGCAAACAATGCCCATTAGGGTGATCTTCTAGGCAGAAGTCGCAAACTCCCTCCACCTGTTTAACACTGGCTTCCTTCACAGCTTTCTCCTTATCAGCAAGTTACCTCCTTAGTAAGTTACTCGATCTCTACTTTGTAGGCAATCTCCTGGTCCACCTTAAGAATTCCAGGAGTCTTTTCAGCTCTATCATGGCTCATGTTGTACTCATTCTGGCACATCTGCTCAACCAGATCCTTAGTCTCTGCATAGGTCTTTGCTTTGATGGACCCACCAGCTGAGGCATCTAGTATCATCCGATGTTGCATTTTCATACCAGCAGTGAATAGTTGCATCTGCTCCATAGCACTAATGTTGTGGTTAGGACACCTTCTCATAAGCAGTTTGAAACGTTCATAAGCCTCGCACAGCGTTTCAGATTCATGCTGTTTGAAACTTAGAATCTCAGACTTCCTTTTCTGGAATAGTGTGTGTGTGTGAAGAATCTTTCCAGGAACTTGTCTTCAAGCTCCTTCCATGTTGCAATCGTTCCCCTTGACAGGCATTGAAGCCAATCTTTAGTTGGACCTGTAAGAGAAAAATCAAACAAACACAGCTTCTTTTGGTCATCAGTAACACTTTCCGGCACCTTCTGAATCTGACATGTCTCTGAAAACTTTGCGAGATGATCCCAAGGATCATTGTTGGCACGCCCATCGAACTGGTTCTCCCGCAAACCTGTAAGAACATTACCCTTAATATCAAAGTTAGCTGGATTTGCCGGCTGGAATCCCAGTGAGATCTGATCTGTGTCAGTCCTCTTGCAGTAATCTCCCATTGTAATTCTTTGCTCGTCCCCCATGGATTTGGTGGTAGGCTCTTCTTCTGTTTTGAGACTACTGGATTCTGCAAGCCTTTGTGCTTGCCTTCTTTTCCAAAGCGTTCTTTCTGGTTCAGGGTCGTACTCAAACTCCAGGATACCTGTTATCAAGCACAACAAATGAATACCTTCAGTAGCACTGGAAAAGTAAATGGTAAAACTATTTTTGGTTTGTCTCATGTGCCTTTGTCACCATGAAAATTCCCAGGTAAGTGAGGTGGATCACAACGGATCGCTTAAATACCAAGACTTATCCTTAGCCAGAATTTTCACAGATCAAAATTCACAATCATCAACAAGATTTTTTGATTTTTTAATTTTTTTGTATTTTTTGAAATTTTTTTGAAAAAATTAAATAAATTTAGTAATGCTTTGTAAACACAATCCCCGGCAGTGGCGCCAAAAACTTGACTACGGTCTGGCAAGTGCACCAGTCTGTCGTTGAGTAATAATTCACACTCTAGGTGTCTAGAATGAGTTCGTATCCACAGGGATCGTGCCGAAGCTTCACTAGCGTTATATAAGTTTGGATAATTTGCATTCGCTTTGGGTTTTTGGAAAAAGGTTTTATAGGTATGGTGGTTGGACTCTCTCTCTTCTTCATATTTGGCATGACCGGTGTATAACATAGTTATTTAGATTAATGTTCGGCGGTGACTTTTCCTTGTTGTAGTAACACCTTACTGTTACACTATGTCTATTAAAGTTCCCCTATGTTCGTAACTAAGGTACCTACGAGAGCCTAACCTCGATGTGTCACATACCATAATTACTAAGTGAGTTGTTTATAAACATGCATTATTATCTTCACCAATTAACCTCTAGATCCTAGTATCGGGCTATTCATCATCTAAGTGCTCAGTTCACACCTAGTTCATGATTCCTCCTCTAACCGCTCATTCACGACTAGTTCAGGACGTTACCGTCTCTATACACCTAGCATTATTTACTACTAGTTCCGGACCATATTAAGTTAGAAACCTAATATCAATTCTATGGGCGCTCCCGCTTATCCGGCCAGATTACGAGAAACGTTATTAAGTGCATGAAAGTAAATAACAAACATAATACTTAAATATCATTTATTATAACTTAGACTCAGTCACATACTCCAACTATGCATTGGGGAGTTCATCTTCTCCACCACAACCTAAGGCATCTATTACAAAAGACTACATATTTAAATTACAATAAAGAAATTATAACCTAAACATAAAAGCCTAAAGAAAACATACCTTGCTGAGTTAGTTTTCCCGTAAGGGGAGAAAACTATGCCCAATAGAGCTCCTCTGAACCTCTCCTTATAGTAGAGAGTGTTCTACTATTTCTGAATGATTTTAACAATGAATGAGAGGCTCTATTTATAGTTTTCGTAATGGGCCTCAGCAAGGCATCACACCACGATGAAGCCATCGTACTGCGATGTGAAGATCCAGTTCAATTTTATAACTGATCCTGTGCATTTCATCAACTTGGGCGCCAAGTTATGTCATTGTGCTGTGATGTACTATATCGTGCCGCGATGAACTGATTTTCTTTAGATTTATTCTTCTGTTTTCTTGGCGAGCAAGCAGCTTCCATCGTGGCACGATGGAAGTTATCGTGCTGCGATGGAATGCTCAATTTCTTCACTTTTTGGGCTTTTTCTTGTCTTTTGGCATCTTGGACCTTGTCTTGATGCTTTTTCCTGCTTTTGTAGGTTTTCCTTCGTATTTGGGCCTGTCTTGGTCATTTTACTACTAATACTAATACTAAAAATACCATAGAAATTCTTGTCATCACTCATCTTCTTTGCCATGGCTCCTCTCACCATGCTTCAACTCATGAGCTTCAAGAGTGCTTTGCAAGTCCTCAATCTTGACTTCACTCAAGTCTTTTGTCTCTTCTATAGTCACCACTATGTGATCAAATTTAGTAGTAAAAGTTCTTAATACCTTTTCCACTGTTTCTTGTTCATCAAGATTACTTCCACAATTCTTCATCTGATTAGTGAGAGTCACCAATCTTGTGAAGTAATCTGCAATTGTCTCATCATTCTTCATCTGCAGTAGTTCATATTGTCTCTTCAAGGCTTGCAATTTGACTTTCTTCACCTTTGCATCGCCTCCATAACTCTTCTGCAAGATATCCCACGCTTCTTTGGATGTTACAGCATCAACACATTGGTGTATGAAAAACAGAGCCTTGTTATCTTTCTTCTTCGCATCTCTGAAGGTTGTTCTCTGCTCTTCCGTTGGGTTTGCTGGTAATGGATCGAGACCGTTATTCACTTGTTCATATACACTTCTTGAACGTTGAATATCACACGCATCTGTTTGACCCACGTATCCCACTTCTTTCCATCAAGAATTGGCAAATTCGCATGGAAATTGTTGTTCCTAGCCACGGTTGATTTACTTCAACCTGATTCTTCTTTCAAGAATGAATCAAGATCCCTTGGATCGTAGACGCTCTAGATACCACTTTGTTGGGGATAGCTCCACAAAGATGAACAACAAAAGACTAAGAAAGAAAATAGAGAATAGAAGAATATGAATTGAAATTGGATGAATGAATTAAAGGAAAAGGGTTCTATTTGATTGAACATAACAACACCTATTTATAGGTGAAAATATACAAGATAAGAAAGGGTAACTAGGATAACAAGTTACTAACAAAGTCTATCCTTTCTAACTAACTACAAACAGAAATTACAACTGTACACGTGACAATAACTGTCTAACTAACAAAACGGAATAGAAACATAACTGAACCAGAAGAGAGGCTCAGAACCTATGAAGGTATCAGAAGCTACGGTGTTCAGAAGTTGTTCCTTCAAAACTTGTTTGTAACCTTCAGAAGCTTCGTGAGTCAGAATCTGTTTCAGAGTCTGTAACCTTCAGAAGTTGTTCGGGTCAGAAGCTACAAAGCTTGAATTACAAATTCAACATGAAACTCTCATAATCAAATAAATTTTACAAAATCAAATTCATTCAAAATAATATTTCACAAAATTACTCTACTAAACTTTTGCCGAGATATATCATAAAATCTCATATTGAATGGAAAAGTAGAGGTTGAACAACATATGACTGAGAGTATGAGATGACCCATAAACTTAATGGCTTAAAGTTTTTTTTTTATTTTTTTTGAACGGAAAATATATTATTAATAAAAAATCAAGTTTATGTACAAGACGAATATAGACTAGTAAAAGAGGGGCTATAAAACAAAAACGCTGTATATGAGTGGAACACCAACGAAAATATCAAAACAAAAACTACCTAATAGAGGTCCACTTCTAATCTCATTCTTAAAAGGACACTCCTCAGCTTCCAGACCACCAGAGAAGACATCAACTAGACCCATAAAGATGCCACTAGACACTAACTCTCAATCTCGAATAAAAAGTTATCGGTCCATCAGAATCTAAAAAGAATCTTTGTCAACACAAGTGTCTTGGTCATCCCCCATTTTCTTTAATTAAGTCTATGTATCCTGAGTTGTTTTTACGACATTCTGTTGAGTCATTTAAATGTGTTGTTTGCGAGTTAGCAAAACATCATCGTGTTTCTTTTCCTCCTAGTTTTAATAAAAGTGTTGAACCATTTAATATTATTCACTCTGATGTTTGGGGACCTGCCCCTACCTCTAATGTTTCTGGTGCAAAATGGTTTGTTTCTTTTATTGATGATTGCACTCGATTAACTTGGGTTTTTTTGATGAATACTAAATCAGAAGTACCACAATTATTTATTCAATTTTATAATATGGTCAAAACACAATTTGGAAAAGGTATAAAAAGACTTCGTTCAGACAATGGTAAAGAATATGTCAATCATACTTTTTTTTCCTTCACCAGTAAACATGGCATAATCCATGAATTCACATGTGTTGACACCCCTCAACAAAATGGAGTCGTAGAAAGAAAAAACCGTCATTTACTTGAATTTGTTAGATGCCTTATGTTTCAAATGTCTGTCCACTTCATATTGGGGAGAGGCGGTTCTTACTGCTGTCTATCTCATTAATCGAGTCATATCTGGTGTTTTAGGTAATACTAGTCCTATTAAATCTATGCTCTCACATTTTCCTTCGGCTCCTGTATTACAGAATCTTAAGACCCGTGTGTTTGGTTGTGTTGCTTTTGTTCATGTTCATAAACAATATCGCAACAAGTTGGATCCTCGTGCAATCATGTGTATCTTTCTAGGTTATGCACCTAACAAAAGAGGGTACAAATGTTATCATCCTCCCAATCGAATTTTTTTTTGTCTCCAAAGATGTCACTTTTCATGAGAATGTGTCATACTTTACTCGTCCTTAGTCTCAGGGGGAGAACGTAAATGAATTAGAGTCTGAGTCCGAGTTTCTAGTCCTGGGTCCTAGCCTCCCTAGAACACATGTCCATGCACCCACTTCTGTTTTAGAGGAATCAACACATTCAGTACCAATTCAGGTGTATCAGAGAAAAAGTAAACTCGTCCCGCTCCAACAGCAAACTCAATCGTATGAACCAGTGGTAAGCACTGAAAATGACCATCCTAATGATAATTCTCATATTTATGATACTTGTGATACTAACTAGAATGATGTACCTCTTGCTTTGGGAAGAAAACGGAGATCATGTCCCTCCGTATATAGACGTCCTACTTCTAATTTTGTCACTTCTAAACAACTTTCATATTGTAGTAAAACTCGTCTTTACTAACTAGAATGATGTACCTCTTACTTCTAATTTACTTAGCCTGTTAGTTAGGCTCATTAGGTATAACATAGTCTATTTAAACTCTTCAATAATTGTACTCAGATTATACTATTCTAATATTACACATATTTCATTAAATTCAACAGGACAACGATAGAATGAGAACCTAGGAAGAAAAATCTCAGCTCACAGACCACATCCAAACAGTCACACACCGACGTGGGAGAGGTCAACCAGATACACAAGAAACCTGCAAATCTCAACAGATTTGAAAACTAAAAAGAATCCTGCAAATCTCAACAGATTTGAAAAACGGCCAGAGAATCAAGTGTCGTAGAAAAACCACTCACACACAGCATCAATCACACACCGGTGGGGTCCAGAGTTTAGGCCCTCCGCACCACCTTCCTTTTAGATCTGTTGTTAGCTTGCATTTCGACATGAATGTACTTGCAAGCTAATTTATTTTTTTTTGTTCTAAATGCTAAAAAAATCTTTTTACACTTGTGTTAGCCTGTATTTTCGACAGGCATTAATGAATTGGAATAAGATGTTGAAATCTCATTTAATGAGTATTATTGCCTTTTAATATTTTCTTGGAAAATGATTCTAGCAATAAATCAAGAGAAAATCAAGGCATTTGACATCAAAGACTTTTAATGTGCAAAGTTAATTGTCAAAGCCTAGAGTTCTGTCGAATTCGACAGAACGATTGTTGTCTGAATAAGCTTGTCGAGTTCGACAGAACCATGTTTATCTAAATAAACATGCTGGTTCGACATTACTCTAATTGTCGAAAATATTATATATATATGTGTGAATATATGTATTTGTTTGGTTGTCTAACGTACTATGCAGAACGAAAGAAGCGTACTCTGGACTTAGCAAAATATTCAAAAGTGAATAACGTTGAAGGGTTCGCCAGGTGTCAAAGGGAATTCAAATTATCAAGACACGTGGAGCATAGTTAGACGTATTGTAGGTTTATAGCAGTTATGTTAGTTTGTCTATAAATACAAGTTTCTGATAGAAGAAACGGGTCCACAATTCAATACACATGCAAATTCCTAAAATATTCAGAGTACCCATGTCAACGAGCGAAATGAATGACAGGAACATGTACGAATCTGTGTACCATCCTTTGTAAACATTTTACATTTGTTAAATGCAATTTACATTCTGCAAGTCTTGATTGCTTGTTTGTCATTTAAGTTTTATGCAATTTAAAGCTTTCTGCAACTTTATCATTCTGCAATTTATTTTCATTGCATTGCCTTTACATTTCAAAGTTTTTCTTTAAACTTTATTTGCAATTCATTTACAAGTTTTCTGCAAATTTAACTTTGAAGCATTTTACTTTAAACAAACCATTTGACTGCGTCAAATGCTTTTACTTTTATTCAAATTGTCCGATTTAACCCAAAGATATGAATATGTTTTCATCATCTTCCACACAATCCATATGTCCCGAGATTTACTAGTTGATCTCTCTTGTAATAATTAAACTAGCGGTTGTTTACTAAAAATCGGAGTAAACAAATTGGCACGCCCAGTGGGACCTCTGGATTGTGTATTTTTATTTAGTGGTTTTTGAAAATTTTTCTTACAAAATTTGTTGTTTGGTGTTTGTACTTTGATTGTGTGTATATTTGTATATGCATTTGAGGAGTGGTAAGTCCCTTCCAGTTTTTTCAAATATACCAAAGCGTCCTCGTTCCAGAATGGTGAGACCACCAAACAATCCTAACCCCAACAATAATAATAATAATAACAATAATGGGACAGAAACCAATCCTGTTCCAAATTCGACAGGGCAACCAAATCAACCAGTATCTGGCAATCCTGGCGCCAATCCTACTGGTGGGTCAACAAATCCTGCCCTGAATTTTACAACTTCTGAAAGTATCCCAAGCAATAATCCTAATGGTGGGGGTACAAACCCTATGATAAATTCTGGAACCGTTGGTGCAAGCGCCAGTGGATCAACAATGTCTGCCACTACTTCAAGTATGGCAGGAGGGTTTGTTCCTCCAAATACGAATGGTGCAATAATGACACAAATGAATGTATCATCCATACCAACCAACGTATCACAAACACATGGATATACAGACGGTAGTCAAATTGGTGGAACTCCGTCGAGACCTCCTTGGTTGCCTAGAAACCCACAATATGGGATGCCAACGACAACGATGGCAAGCCTGTATAATTGGCCTTCTGTAGAAAGTTCTCCCTCGTCTTCTGCGATGGGAAATAGGGGAAATTCTCTGAACTTGACAAATAATTCTATGAATATACTTAGGCAACAAATGGACGAAAGTAACCATGACATGGTGAACGCGTTGACCCAACAGATTGGCACAATCTTTAATCCTGTGTTACAAACAGCCAATGACAATTATTTATTGTTAGCCAATCAAATGGGAAGGATGGCAGACTTTTTTGGTGCCCCTGATGCTCCAAATAATCAAAGAATTCCCCGTGTAAACCCGGAGATTCAAACAGGAGTCCAAGCCCAACCAGTGCGCATCGAGAGAGAACAACAAGAACCAGAAGTAGTTTTGGTTAATAGAAACCAAGATGCTGATAATGTTCTTAGGCAAGTTCGACAAGAAAATGTTGCAGGGCAAAATAACTTGGCCAATTTAGTAGAAAATATTTTGGCCCAAAATGGTTTGAATACAGGGTTGCATAGACCAAATTTTGTGTCACCCTTGTCTGAAAATGTATTACAGGCAGAATTGCCAAGGGGATGGAAGATTCCCAAATTCACAAAATTTGCTGGTGATACTAATGAATCTACTGTCGAACATATTGCCAGATATTTGGCAGAGGCAGGGAATTTGGCAAATAATGAAGATTTAAAAATGAAATTTTTTCCCAATTCCCTCACTAAAAATGTCTTTACGTGGTTTACCACATTTCCCCCTCATTCAATTCATACCTGGACTCAATTAGAAAGGCTATTTCATGAACAATTCTACATGGGACAATCTAGGATTAGTCTCAAAGAATTAGCCAGTATGAAGCGCAAAACCTCAGAAGCCATTGATGACTATCTAAACAGGTTTCGCCTCCTTAAGGCAAGGTGCTTTACCCAAGTGCCTGAACATGAATTGGTTGAGATGGCTGCTGGTGGCCTCGACTATTCCATTAGGAAAAAGTTAGATACTCAACATTTGAGAGACATGGCCCAATTAGCAGATCGTGTTCGACAGGTTGAACGCCTCAGGGCTGAAAAAGTCAGAAATTCTAAGTTTCACAAAAAAGAAAAAGTGGCATACATAGAAACTTATGAAAGTGAAAATGAGTTCGACGATGGTCAGGATTACATAGAAAATAATGAGGTTAACGTGGCTGAGTTAAAACCAGGCCCTCCTTATACTTGTAAAATGTTGAAACCATCAAATGGGAATAATCCTGTCGAACCAAAAAATGATAGATTTGTTTCTAAGACATACACTTTCGACATTACTAAATGTGATGAAATTTTTGACTTATTGGTCGCTGATGGCCAAATAATTGTGCCAAAGGGTTTAAAATTACCACCTTTGGACCAACGGAAGAAAAGAGGGTTTTGTAAATACCATAATTTCTTGGGTCATAGAACCTCACAATGTGTTCTTTTCAGGGATCTGGTCCAGAAAGCCCTACAGGAGGGAAGACTCAAATTTGGCGAAAAGCCAAAATCCAAACAACAGGTGGATGAAGATCCATTGCAGATTGCTGATGCTGCATACACGGAGCCATTCGAGTGCCTGATGTTGGAAGCATTGAACCTCACTGAAGGGGGGCAATTAATTTCCATTCCTGAGGAGGAGTACGAAAACAAAGTGGAAGAGGTGTATCCACAAGCAGGGGAGACTTTATTGGATTTCCTTCAACGCTGCAAAGAAAATGATGGCGAAGCTACATTATGTCCTCATTGTAGTGCCATGTTCGACAAGAAGGCTGCTGCAGGCCTCAACAAGTTTCTGCCTCATAGTCAAAACAGAAACAATTGGCCAAATCAAAAGCCAACTTATTCCAATATTCTGAATAGCCAGCAGGCACCTGTACACCAGAGGTTGGGACCACAAAAATCATTTGTCCCCTCAAACAGGACACCTGTCAACCAATGGGTTCATGGAAGAAGCATGAACTATGGTCAAAGGAATATGGAGAGAGGGAACTCCAGTAACAGCAATCCCAAAAAGGATCCTGAGTCAAGGAAATATGATTACAGGAATAATTACAAAGGGAAAAATCCCATGACAAGGTCCCAATGGCGTAGATATCAACGCCAGAAAAAAGTGGCTGCTCAACAATCCCCATTAACTACTGATGGTAATGGAAGAAGGCCTTTGGAATTGGCAAAGAAGCCAATGAAAGAAAGGTTGGGCGAATCAAAAATAGAGTCTTCAGTTGCTGATAATGTCGAAGATGACCACATGGAAGCAGATGACTTTTTGGATTCTGAGCCTGATCTCGACATAATCGTCAATGTTGTGTCAATCTTACCAAGGGAATTCGACGTTTGCTCTGAAGTGACAGATGACGAAGAGGAATCTGGAATGCAAATGGCCCTTCATAGGCCAGTATGTTACTATGTGACGAGCAATGGTGCTCTAGAAGATCAATTGGCTACATTTGAAAGGCCAGATGAAGGCATGAAGAGTCACTTGAAGCCTCTCTTCATACAGGCTAAAGTGAACAATGTGGGGATCAACAAAGTGCTAATTGATGGTGGTGCTGCTGTTAATCTCATGCCAGAATTTTTGCTCAGAAAGATTGGCAAATCTTTGGTGGATCTTCATCCTCACAACATAGTTCTTTCAAACTATGAGGGTGAAACTGGTTTCTCTTTGGGAGCAATCCAGTTAGAAGTGGTTGTTGGAAGCACTGTAAGGCCAACCTTGTTCTTGGTTGTGGCCTCTAAGGCAAATTACAATCTACTTCTAGGTCGAGAGTGGATTCATGGAGTAGGGGCAGTTCCTTCTACCCTGCACCAACGCCTCATTATCTGGCGAGAGGATGGAATAGTGGAAAATATTGAAGCAGATCAAAGCTACTTCAAAACTGAAGTCCATCATTTGACAAAGCACTCCTTCGACAAGAAATTGGCAACAATTTCACCATGCACTGAGAAAGACTTTGCATATCGTCTAGCAAGAAATGGTCACCATGCAATCAAACTGGATCCCACACATGGTTTCTTGTGGGAGAGAGAGGATGGAAACAGCGAGGATGGCGAGTATGAAAGCCACAAATGCCCAACTGGTTGGGATGTCAAAGAAAACTACTATGTCTGAGTCCCAAACTTGGGCAAGGATTACGGCCTACATGGCTGAAAACAGAATCAAGATGGCTTTGGAAGCCAATTCATTTTCAGAAAATATGGCTGATATAGCCAATGGTGAAAAGATTGGCAAACAAGAGCCAGAATTGCAAAAACTGGACTGCATCTATGACGACGAACCCTTAGGATTTGAAAAAGATCCAATTAGTCAAAGTCATAAGATGCAAGCACAGGATCCTTTGCAAGAAATTGACCTTGGAGATGGTCTGATGAAAAGACCAACATATATTAGTGCAAACATTCCTCCAGATCTGAAGGCGAAAGTGGTGCAACTTCTAGTGGAATACAAAGATTGTTTTGCTTGGGATTACAATGAAATGCCAGGTTTGAGCAGAAAATTGGTGGAACATGAACTCACAGTTCGACCAGATAAAAAACCAGTGAAACAATTACCTAGAAGGTTCGCACCAGAAATAATGTCAAAGATCAAGGAAGAAATTGAGAGGCTGCTGAGGAGCAAATTCATCAGAATAGCAAGGTATGTCGAATGGTTAGCAAATATAGTGCCTGTGATTAAGAAAAATGGTTCTCTTAGAGTATGTATAGACTTTAGAGATTTGAATAATGCTACACCAAAAGACGAATATCCTATGCCTGTAGCGGAAATGCTAATTGATTCTGCAGCAGGATTTGAATATTTAAGTATGCTAGATGGTTATTCTGGCTACAACCAAATTTTCATTGCTGAAAATGATGTACCCAAAACTGCTTTTAGATGCCCAGGGGCATTAGGCACGTATGAATGGGTAGTGATGCCCTTCGGTTTGAAAAATGCTGGGGCCACTTATCAAAGAGCAATGAATCTAATTTTCCATGAGTACATAGACACTTTTATGCAAGTGTATATTGACGACATAGTTGTCAAATCCTCGTCAAAGGTTGATCATTTAGATCATTTGAAAAAGTCTTTTGAAAAGATGAGGAAATATGGATTAAAAATGAATCCATTAAAGTGTGCTTTTTGTGTTAATGCAGGAGATTTCCTTGGGTTTGTTGTGCACAAAAAGGGCATTGAAATAAATCAAAACAAAACGAAGGCTATCATGGAGACAAAATCTCCAACTACTAAAAAGCAACTTCAGTCCCTACTTGGGAAGATCAATTTCTTGAGGAGATTCATCTCAAATTTAAGTGGTAAAGCTCAGCCTTTCTCGCCACTACTTCGTCTCAAGAAAGAAGATATTTTCACTTGGGGGCAAGATCAACAACGAGCTTTTGACGAAATCAAGAGTTATTTGTCGAAGCCACCAATGTTGATGCCTCCAATAAGGAACAAGTTCATGAAGTTGTATATATCAGCATCAGATTCGACACTAGGTAGTATGCTTGCCCAGGAAGATGAAAATGGTGAAGAAAAAGCCATCTATTACTTAAGTAGGGTATTAAATGATGCTGAAACTAGATATAGTAGTATTGAAAAACTATGCTTATGTTTGTATTTCTCTTGTATAAAACTCAAGCATTATATAAAGCCTGTTGATGTTTTTGTTTATTCTCACTGTGATATCATTAAGCATATGTTGTCTAAACCAATTTTGCATAGTCGAATTGGAAAATGGGCCTTAGCCTTAACAGAGTATTCATTAACATATAAACCTCTAAAGGCAGTCAAAGGCCAAATTGTAGCTGATTTTATAGCAGATCATTCTGTAATAGAAACTCCACAAAATTATGTAGAATCACGACCCTGGAAATTGTATTTTGATGGTTCTAAACATAAACATGGAGTTGGAATTGGGATTCTAATTATTTCCCCTTCCAAAATACCCACTAAGTTCAAATATAAAATTAATGGATTCTGCTCAAATAATGAAGCAGAGTATGAAGCTTTAATAGCAGGCTTAGAAATTTTATTGGACTTGGGGGCAAAAAATATCCTGATCAGAGGTGATTCAGAACTGGTTTTGAAACAATTGACAAAAGAATACAAGTGTATAAAAGAACACTTGATGAAATATTTTGTCATAGCAATTTCTTTGTTAAAACGTTTCGACCAAGTCACCATTGAACATGTGCCTCGTATAGAAAATCAAGAAGCCAATGATTTGGCTCAAATAGCTTCTGGTTACAAAATTTCCAATGAGAAATTGGTGGAGTTGATTGAAATCAAAGAGAAAATCATTATTGATCAACCTGCTACTTTGGAATTGTCAATGCCAAAACTTGTGGGGGCAGATGTACCACAAGACAATGGTCAATATGACGACCTTGTGTACCACAAGACAATGGTCAATATGACGACCTTGACGAAAATTCAGAAATTTTTGAAATTTTTGCCATTGACAATTTAGCTGATACTGATTGGAGAAAACCACTTGTCGAGTATCTGCGAGATCCAAACGGAACGACAAATAGAAAGATAAAATACAGAGCCTTAAGTTATGTCATCATTGGGAATGAACTAATGAAAAAGACACCTGAGGGAGTTTTGCTAAAATGTTTAAGTGAAACTGAAGCCTATTTGGCTATATCTGATGTGCATAGTGGCACATGTGGATCCCATCAGGTAGGCCATAAAATGAAATGGTTACTGTTTCGACAAGGTGTGTACTGGCCAACAATGCTAAAAGATTGTATAGAGTTTGCTAAGGGTTGTCAAGAGTGCCAAAAACATTCAGGCATACAACACGTACCTGCAAGTGAACTTCATTCAATAATAAAACCTTGGCCTTTTAGAGGATGGGCTTTAGATTTAATTGGTGAAATTAAACCAAGTTCGTCCAAAAACCAACGCTATATTCTAGTTGGTATAGATTATTTTACCAAATGGATAGAAGCAATTCCATTACCAAATGTTGACCAAGAAGCAGTGATTAGTTTTATACAAAGTCACATTATTTATAGATTTGGTATACCTGAGTCTATTACTACAGATCAAGGTTCAGTTTTCACTGGACGAAAAATGGTCGAGTTTGCTCAACAAACTGGTTTTAAATTGTTAACTTCTACACCATATTATGCACAAGCAAATGGTCAAGTGGAAGCTGCTAATAAGATCATTATTGGTCTGATTAAAAAGCATATTGCCCAAAAGCCTAGGAATTGGAACAAGACTTTAGATCAAGTCTTATGGGCATGCAGGAATTCTCCAAAGGAATCAACTAACACTACACCTTTTCGTCTAACATATGGACATGATGCTGTCTTGCCAGTCGAAATACACTTACAATCAGTTAGAGTTCAAAGACAGGCAGAAATTCCAAGAAATCATTATTGGGATATGATGTTGGATGAATTAGTTGATTTAGATGAAGAGAGAGTCAAAGCTTTAGAGATGTTGATTCGACAGAAAGAAAGAGTCACTAAAGCTTATAATAAAAAGGTTAAGTCCAAAACCTTTAGTGTTGGAAATCTGGTTTGGAAAGTCATTTTGCCAATGGATAAAAAAGACAGAGTCTTAGGAAAGTGGTCACCACATTGGGAAGGACCATTCAAAGTTGTTCAAGTTTATTCTAATGGTGCGTATGAAATTGAGGAGTTAACTCCTGAGAAACGTACTTTGGGTATAAATGGGAAATATTTGAAAAAATATAAACCTGCTCTACTCGAAGTAAAAATAAGCGCAGAATAAGAATCAAACAGAAAAAACAAAATGGCAAATAACAAGAATTGGCCATAACTCGAAAGTAGAAGAATAATATTGTTTTATTGCAATGGGAGAATTCTTAGTACATCATGAGAAAAACAACATTATTTAGGCTGAGCCTTAGGCTTAGAAACCTCTGACTCCACCTTCTTCATGGTACCCCTATAAAGGGCTATTGCTATATCAGCAAGTTCCTGAACTACTGGTGGGTATTCATCCAATCTTTCCTCATGTGTCCATAGAAACTCCTCCAGGTCGGAGCCTAGTTCTTCTTCTTCTGATTCTGTCAAAATGAGTTCCTCTTTGTTCCTCTCATAGCGTAGCCTATTTTCCTCGCAACGCCATGGTCCTGCACCCTTTTTGTTCTTCTCTTTGGAGCATGAGGCATCTTTAGTGTTGGGTTTTTCCATGGTTCGATTCTTTGTTAAGGATTACTCAATCACTCTTGATGAGTAAAAATGAGGAAAAACACCTCCTTTTATAGTGCTATCAAGTCTTATGGGTCAACCTAACCATTAATGCAATTCATTTAACAAAGTTTCGCTGTTGCCACCCTTTGACTTGACTGCCTCGTTTTGGCGTTCTTTGACTGCTCAGGTTTTCGTGTTGTTAAAAATACCAAAAGAATTCAAAGGTTCAAAACATTACCATTGAATGACGTTGGTGAAAAATAAATGGTCAATACGTGAAAAGTATAAACCAGCGTTGCAAGAAATAAAAAATCAACAAAGAATAAAGCATGACAAAATATTGGTGATCACAAGGTTGTTCGCCACAAAACGGGCATTGTCGAATTACAAACCAAAAACTTGATAAAGTTGTTCAAAAGTGAAATGAAACTAAGGACAAAAATCAAATTATTACAAGTCTAAAACTTTGTTTTCAAATCTTCATACAAGCTCTTGAATGAAGCAACTTCCTTGTCGAGAACTTCACTCGACTCCATCAAGTTCTGAATTTCTTCTTCCACTGCCGCTGAAGCACTAAAGGCTTTGATGCCCTCATTAGCCTCTTTGTCAATCCAGGCTTTAACAGCAGTAGTAAGATTGGCTTTTGCTTCGTCACGTTTGATTTTCTCTGCATCAATCTTAGCATTGAGACTCTGAATCTTCAAGTGCAATTCTGCAATCTCACCTTCCCAAGCAGCAATGTTCTGGTTGTATTGAGTGAGCTCCGCATTCGACTCGATGTCCTGCTCCAAACGTTCGACATTGGCTTGGGCAGTGTTAGCCTTCTCGACTAATGCAGCGTGAGCATGGGTTTGAGCCTCCAGCTTCATGGCATTCGTTGTTCTCCTTTGTATGGCCTGAGTAAAACCATCAATGAGGTTTTCAAGCTGGATGACTTTGCTTAAGGTAATACCATCCGTCAAAGGATTGTGAAGCTTTTTCAGGAAGCCCAAGTGAGAAAACGCACTACTAGGGTTTGCCTCAATCAGAGTAAAAACATCTTGGTTAATATAGTCTGTGTGCAACTTGAGGAGCAAAGAGTCCTGCCTCACCGTCGAACTGATATCAGTATCAGAAGCAGTCGAGCTGCTGTGTTGAGAGGCGCCTTTACTTCGTTCTTTGCTTCCTTTGCTTGACAAAAGCATTTTGAGTGCTGCAGCAGGATCAGTTTCTTTCATAGCAATAAACTGCATTTCTGAGATTCCAATATCAGCAGATAACTTTGATGTCGAGGAAACAGGAAGAATGTCAGAGCCTCCTTCAGTGGCTTCAGGCATAATGTCGTCGTCAGCGTCAGTCTCCATCTCGACATCAGTGTTTTCTGATGAGTGGGTAGATTCAGTAAGTGATGCAGTTATGGTTTTCTCAGGATCAGGATCATTGGTGCGAGTGCCTTCGTTCTCTTGACTTTGGCTAGTTCCGGTTAAATCGACCTCGACGCGATTGGTGCCAACGTCTTGGGTCGAACCTTCATCATTGTTAACTGGTGCAGTGGTTTGGTCTTTATTATCACCCTGTTAGAAATAACATGAATTAGGGTCAAGAAACCATAAAAGAATGTGCATATGCCGAAGTCTGAAAGATAAAGACTTTACCTGAGTGCCAGGGTCTTGCAAATTTGGGTTTATTTTCTCAAGAATAGGACCCTCAGTCGAAGGAGTTTCGACATGGGTGCTTGGTTGATCTTCGACAGGAGGATCAGAGACTGAGTTTTCAGTCTCCTTCTCTACCTCTGCAGAAGGATTGGATTTGCTTATAACTTTCTTCTTCCTCTTCTTTTCAGTCTTTTTCTTGGGATTTGGGGGCATGCTTGCCTCGCTAGTTTCGACACCAGCCTTTCTTTTATCTTTTTGGCTCTCTCCACTAGGGGTAGCAATGGTTGGATTAACATTACCAGCAGACTGAAAAGGAAATAGATGTTTGTTAAGACAAGATTGTAGTTGAAACTAAGCAAAACTTAAGAAAGTTGTCGAAACACTTACTGATGGTTCTTGAATGGTGAGAGCTTTCTGTTTCTTTTGCTTGATAGGCCCTTCAGCCTCACTTGACGCCATCAAGTTCCTTTTGCGAACCTGCAGTTAAAAGTCGAAGCAATTAGGAATATGGTTTTGAAAACTAAGGAGAAAATAATGCTAAGTTAAGAGACCAATGTTAGGACTTAATACTTTGGCCCCAGTGTTAGGAAGTGTTTTCTTCTGAGTTGCACCAGGAGTAGTGGTGTCTGTCGAAGTGGTAGCGCCCTTGGCTTTGGAAGCACCTAATGTCGAAACATGAAAATGACATACATCAGTAAAAAGGGTCAAAAGGAACAAACACTTTGAGAAATCACATTCATTTTTAGTGATTCAAAATTACCTTTGCCTTTGGGAGTCCTTTGCTGGAGTGCTGCGAACCCCGTTTCTATTGCTTGCAGGAGCACTTCATCGCTGTTCTTAGCACACCTCTCATAGTGCAAACTCCACCAGGTGGCAAACTCAAAAGTACATAAATGGTGGATGGCGAAGGCAATAGGTGTCAGCCTGTAGGGTTTTCTTGCTTCAATAACCTTCAAGCGCCGTTCAAAGAACTCGACAGACATTCCAGAGTTGCCCAAAACAATATCATCTTTGTTTTTGAACAAACTCTTTGGCCTGAACTGACTTAGGCCAAACTGGCGAGCAACTAGGTTAGGCTGATATCCGACCAGACCTACAAATCTTCTTTCTACTCCTAACCTGGAAGATAGGATTGTAGGACTCAAAAACCAGGACCAAACATTGTTTGTATCCTCTTCTTCATCTGGGTTGGTTGCAGGAAATGGCCTCTTAAACCAAGCAGGCCCAACAGTCCTTTTCACAAAGGGAGTATTTTGGTGCTTAAACTCGTCGAACTCCAGGAGTGTCTTGAAGTAATGGAGGAAGAGGTCTTTGGTCGACAAGTTTGTTTCCCTATACCTCAGCAAGGCCAACCTAGTACCTTCTATTTGTCGAGCTTCGACCGAAGGTTCCAGGTAAGAAGGGAGGAAAAGTTTGAAGTTTGATTCAAATGTGGCATTCAGCCACAACTGCAAGAGCCAAATAGGTCCAGAGAAAGTAAGCGGGGATCCTTTTTCAACTTTCTTAAGCATATCATTAGCTTGCCCCAAAGAGTCATAGAGACAAGCTAAGATGAGCCTTCCTAAAGCTACATCCTGTCCTTGATGAAGCATAATGGCGAGAGGAACGAGCCTCTTCACCACTTGAAGTGAACCAGTGCAGAAGACAAAGTGTGATAGCCAGTACGTCAGAAAAGCAATGTGTTCCTCATGAGAAACCTCAACACTGCTAAGATCATGAAAAGTTTCAATATATTTTGAGTAGGAGAGTGTTTTGAAATCAAATTGATGGTTTGGAGTGGTGTATTTGGGGTCATAAGTGGGTCCTGTTGGTCGAAGACCAGTGATGGCAGCCACGTCAAAAAGGGTTGGGGTCATCATTCCTGCCTTTAAGTGGAAAGTGTTAGTAGAATTTTCCCAAAAGTGAAGGGCAGCTATTAACATCTCTGCATTGTATTTGGGTCCTTCTCTCGACAACTGGATCAGGTCGAATATACCACGCTCTTTCCATAAAGTGGCATATTCCTTCTCAACCTTGTTAAGCCATGGTAAATAACTATCACTGACTACAGGTGCAGATCTAAAGGCTCTATAGCCTGTCTCAAAAAAGGTCATGTCGAAGACAGTGTTGACAAATATTTTGGGCTCACAAGTAACATTGAGAGGGAAAATGCTACTTACATCCTCATTAAAGTTGTCGGATGAAGGAAGAGGTCCTGCAAAGGCAAGAGTTCGACCTCTGAGCTTGTGAGGAATCATCAACTCCTCTCCCCATATAGTGTCTTCGACAGAAGTCATATCTGGCTCCGACACAAAGGTTGAACCATCAACGATGATGGGTTCTGCATCATCAACAGCGTAGATTGTCACGTTTCTGGAGGAAGAAGATGAAGCAGCCATTGTTGTTCTTGGTGTTCTTGATTTGGTGATGAAGATGGACAGTTCACAGTGAACAAAAGCTAAAACCACCAGATTTAACTCGTTTCTTACTCAAATCCCAGAAAAGAAACGGTGATGATGAACGAAATCACTGGACGATCTTAACTGCTGGTTTAGATTTCTCAGAAACGCAAGAACAATGCACGATTTGAGGATCGATTGATGTTGTTTCAAAGGAATGCGTATGGTTCTGTTTCTAGAGAGAAAGTGAAGAGTTTGGGTTTTCAGAAAAATGAAAGTGGTGGAATACGTTTTCTATTTATAGGCACTGCATCTTGCATGTATCTAGTAACTGAAACATCACCACTCTTCCATCTTAGCCACTTATATTCTGCCACGTGTCCCACTACAAAGCTTTAAAGTTGGTAATCATGGTTTGTGGGGATTGAGGTGACAGTTATAAATTTTGTCATGATTGACAATATTTTGATTTGACGTTTGCGCCGTCTTTGGTAAACGTGCAGAATTGAAAAGGTGAATATCTTCAAAAATGCCCTTTCTTCCCTTTTGTCTCTGACGTGTAGTCGAATTGGCATTTTTGAGGGGGCAATTTGTTAGCCTGTATTTTCGACAGGCATTAATGAATTGGAATAAGATGTTGAAATCTCATTTAATGAGTATTATTGCCTTTTAATATTTTCTTGGAAAATGATTCTAGCAATAAATCAAGAGAAAATCAAGGCATTTGACATCAAAGACTTTTAATGTGCAAAGTTAATTGTCAAAGCCTAGAGTTCTGTCGAATTCGACAGAACGATTGTTGTCTGAATAAGCTTGTCGAGTTCGACAGAACCATGTTTATCTAAATAAACATGCTGGTTCGACATTACTCTAATTGTCGAAAATATTATATATATATGTGTGAATATATGTATTTGTTTGGTTGTCTAACGTACTATGCAGAACGAAAGAAGCGTACTCTGGACTTAGCAAAATATTCAAAAGTGAATAACGTTGAAGGGTTCGCCAGGTGTCAAAGGGAATTCAAATTATCAAGACACGTGGAGCATAGTTAGACGTATTGTAGGTTTATAGCAGTTATGTTAGTTTGTCTATAAATACAAGTTTCTGATAGAAGAAACGGGTCCACAATTCAATACACATGCAAATTCCTAAAATATTCAGAGTACCCATGTCAACGAGCGAAATGAATGACAGGAACATGTACGAATCTGTGTACCATCCTTTGTAAACATTTTACATTTGTTAAATGCAATTTACATTCTGCAAGTCTTGATTGCTTGTTTGTCATTTAAGTTTTATGCAATTTAAAGCTTTCTGCAACTTTATCATTCTGCAATTTATTTTCATTGCATTGCCTTTACATTTCAAAGTTTTTCTTTAAACTTTATTTGCAATTCATTTACAAGTTTTCTGCAAATTTAACTTTGAAGCATTTTACTTTAAACAAACCATTTGACTGCGTCAAATGCTTTTACTTTTATTCAAATTGTCCGATTTAACCCAAAGATATGAATATGTTTTCATCATCTTCCACACAATCCATATGTCCCGAGATTTACTAGTTGATCTCTCTTGTAATAATTAAACTAGCGGTTGTTTACTAAAAATCGGAGTAAACAACTTGCAAGCTAATTTAAATTCTAAATTTGATAGAAATAAATTGAAGATTTTACTTAATGGCTTAATGTAACTTGTGTATGTTAGGCCAAAACATACATTTGATTTTTATCATTGCAAGCATCCAAAACATGAGATTATACATCTTTATAAAACGTAAAACTTGACCAGGCAAATGGAATCATTTCAACAAATTAACAACCATATATTACTACACAAAGAAAATAAAAAAAATAAAATTCAAGTTGAAGTTCAACTGTTGAAGTTTTTTTTTGGACTTCATGTTCAAGTTGAAGTTGACATAAAGGACTAATATAAAACTTATATTTTATGCACAAACAATTTTTTTTTGGTCTTATCAGGCTTTTTTATAAGCATTGTATTCACATTGTTTCTCCTATAAACAGTCACTATATTCCTATGCTCTTATCTTATATATGTTCCTTTTCTTTTTTGTTCAACATTTTCAACAAATTTGGTCTGCAGTATGGTTTTCTCATATGTTTTGTTCTTGCATCAAAGTCTATTCAATATTTATTGAGCCACCTGCAATTAACTCACCGCTAATATATCAGCCCATGCAGGTCCTATCCTAAATATTTAATATTAGATGTAAGGGAAGTATATTAAGAGTTTCACACATAGTTAACATAAAAAAAAAAGGTTTCACACATAGTTTGTATTTAAATTTAGGATCATGTTAAACGGTGCATCCGGTGAACTTATTAAGTATGATAAAAAAAAAAAAAGTAAAATTAATAGTAATAATATAACTTTTCACATTTTCAAAATATTGAATGCACAATTTTCAAAATTTTCTTTTTGTAATAACCAAAGTCACTGTTTATTATTTTCCTTAAATTTATAAGTGAGACATAAGTTACCGTTATGTTAAGTCCTACCCAAATTCTAATAAGATGATTATTTAGATGCATCTTGGTTGAAATTGGAGAATTGTTAACTGTTCTCCTACACCTATATATTCGGGTACTTCAATTAGATCATATGTGAGAATAACAAATGGTATATTTTTTAATATGAATTTATAAGGATTGTCAAAATTAAAAAATGAATTTAAAATTATAAATTTAAAATTTGAAATTTTCAAATAATATTTTTTTGATTTTCATGATTTATATTTTTATACGTAATATAATTTTCATCATATTTAATTTATATATTAAACAAATTTGTGTTTCTCCCAATTTTTTTTTGTTCTACCACCGCTTAATTTTCATCATATTTAATTTATATATTAAACAAATTTGTGTTTCTCCCAATTTTTTTTTTGTTCTATACCACTGCTTATATATAAGATTGAAAGGAATATTAATTTTACATAAAGTTTAAATAGAAGTATCACAAAAGAAATAGTATCATAAAAGTCATAGTTAACCAAAAGGGTCATCTATACAATTACTATTTTTTAATTGTGTAGTGAAAAACTCATTTTATGGTTTTTTTTTAATAAAAAATGTGTACCAAAGAAATAATCTTTATGATATTTTTTCTTAAATCATCTTTAGAATAAATTAGAAATACATTTAATTTTGTATGAGAAAAATAATTATAAGTTTCTCTATGACATTATCATAATTCATTAATTACATAGAAAGAGACTCAAAATAATTGAAAGGGATTCTTATCTTGAGAAAATAATACTACATATAAAAAACAACATTAATGATTTATCTTGAGATGAAGGATATTCTTTTTAGTGGGACCTCAATATGTGTTGGACAGTCCGCTAAACACATACTTTTGGATATTTGGAAAACCGCCTCAAAGCTCTTCTTATTTCTAAGGGTAGATTGAATATCAAAATAAATAAAAAGAGAGAGAAAAGAAATTGAATGAATAACTGAATTCAAAAAATTATTTTTATTATGTGTATATTTGTATATGTTTAGAAGTTTAAAATAGTCGTAATTTTAATTTATATTAAGATTTATGTATTTTATATTAAATATATAAAATTTTAATAAATAATTATTATTTTTAACAAAAAATTAGTACTACTTTTAATTGTTTTAACATTGCAATATTGCACATAATACAAAAACTTTTATGTCCAACATCAATAGGATCTATGAACAAACAAGTAATCTGTTAATATTAAGTGAACACTCTTATATGTTTGAAGTTTGATTGGATATCAATATTTTATATATAAAATTCAATGTTACGTCACATTTATATATTAATTATTTGAAAATAAATTTAAATTTTAAATAATTTTTTTATGATGTACAACTAAACTATAAATTACTTATGTTGTTTCCAATGATTTGTTGCATTTCTCCCTTGTACTCCTTATAATTCAATTTTACTTATAAAAAAAACCTATAAATCACTTGAAATCGACCAAAATATTACATTGCATTTGACTTTCCAACTCTTATCCTATGCAAGCATCCAAAACTTTAAATTGTACCAAACTATGCAATAATCCTTTGTTAAATTCAAATTAAATTATGATTAATTATGTGGAGAAGAAGGCACATCTAGATGAAGCTTAATAGTTGACCAAACAATTGGAATCATTTCAACAAATTAATAAATTAACAACCATATATTGCTACACATGGAAATTACAATAATGTCCAAGTGTTTGAGGTCGACATAAAGGACAAATAATACACTTTATAATTAAACAAACAACTTTTGTTGTCTTATAAGGCTTCTATTTAAGCACTTCATTGACATAGTTTCTCCTATATATGATATATCATAGCTATATTCCTAAGCTCTTATCTACCCTTTATTTTTGTTCTTCAACATGTTCTACAAATTTTCCACACAAGGCCTCTTATTCTTTATGGTTTTCTCATGTCTTCTTCTTGTATCTTCGTCTCTCCAAACAACAAGTATGCATGGTTAAAATTAAACTATTTTTTGTTTATATTTTAAATATTTCTAGTGGTGAAATTTACACACTATTTAGAGAAGAGATATATTGCAGATTCAAATCCATGTTTCAACATATTTTATTTTGATATTTGGAATCACCCTATCAACTTATGATTATTCATTTTAGTTAAATTCACTAATCAATATTTCATATTTTTTGCAGGAAAAGTTTTGTCAAAGGATGAAAATTTCTCAATTCAAACTACACTAGTTAAGGTTAGTTGAAACCAATATGAATATTTAAGCAAATTATAATTTATAGCTCTTTAATATTTCTAAATCCAATTATTCAATCAAATTAAGGGTTAACTTAATATAGTATATTTTTTTTTAATTATAGGAAAGTGTTATTGATAAAGGAGAAGAGTTCATGGTAATGGAAAGGATGAATTTGGAACTAGAGGATTATCCAGGAACAGGAGCAAACAACAATCATGAACCTAAGCCACCTGGAAGAGTTTGAGTGATGCATAAATTTATTACTTAAGACTTATATATAGAAAAATATTCGATACATGTCATGTGGGACATACTTATAAATTATTGGTGTTATAGTATGTTTTCATCCACAATTTTTAATGGATGGCATTTTTGTTTGTTTGTCTGTAAATTTTAGCAAATTATTATAAGTTGAAGAAAAATGTTTTATCTGTTCATTTTGTTAATGATAATTTAGTAGATATTTCTTTTTTTAATGAATAGAGATAATTGTCTTTTTGAAAAATTAGTTTGGTTACTTGTATGCGAAATTGAGTGTAAATATTTCACATAAAAATAACAATGAATTGCACTCTTCTATTTATGAGAGATTTCCAAGAGTATAAAAATTTCTTTTCTAACCATAAATTTACACGCTCGATAATGTATGAGACGTCTAACACTTTCTAAATTTATTAAAAAAAATTCGGTAGTTTAAATTTATTAATCTACATTAGTTTTTCACATATGTAAATGTGTTATTATAAACTATAATTGAAATATGGGTGGAGTAAATTCTAATATAGACCACCTCATCAAGTGGTACATGGTGGACCAATTATGAATAATATTACAACGAATACGAATTTTACAAAATCCACCATTAGATTGAAAGTTTATATCATATAGATCATCTATAGAAAATTTTAGAAAAATTGAAAATCATTTGATATGTTATTGTGACCCATCAAGATTAACGGTTTATTAAATACTATAAATCTTGATATATCCCAATAAAATATCAAATTATTTTCACTTTTTCAAAATTTTTTTATGAATGATCTATATGATATAAACTTTCAATCTACCAGTAAATTTTATAAAATTCGTATTCGGTAGATCACTTGTGATGGACCACTAGTGAAATTGGTCTACCGTAACATTAGCCTTGAAATATGAAGACATATATAGTCAACTTCTCTAAAATATCATGTTAAATATCGAAAGGACGTTGATTTATTAGTTCATAAGTATTTTTAAGAATAAATATAATTATTTATCTATTACTATATATAAAGAGGATACAAATTTTTGGGATGACTTTTTCATTATACCTATTTTACCCTTAAAAAAAAACTACCAAAAAAAACTAAATATTTGTATATGTTGAAAAATAACTTTCACATAAAAATAAAATCCTCTTGAATTTTAAATAACTTTCACATAACTTTCACGAGCAGAACAGCACAGGCGGTGCTCTTTGTGTGTGAGGGGTTGCAGGTGCACCCCCTGGAATTTTAAATTCTTCATCAATATTCTTATGTATTTTGCACTTTGCACCCCTTGATTTTTTTTTGTTTTGCACCACTTACTCAAAGATCCAAAATACTTTTCACTATTTTCATATTATCTTTCCATTTTCTCTCTAAAATTAAATCCTCTCAAACAAAAGATCAAACCAAATACTTAAAATAATGATATATCATTCAACGATCTTGAAATAACACGAAGGTAAATGGTAATCAATAAAAAAATCTATAGTTTAGTGTTTTAAAATTTGAGATTTTTTTATATAATTTCAATAGTGATAAATTGGTTGATTGATTATTCAAATCGGGGTTCTAATAACATATTTGTGTGCTTCGTTGGTTGCTTGTTTATAATTTGGTCGAAGTGCGTCTTTCGATTTTTGTTTTACGATTTCTAGCTAAGCCATCCACAAATTTGTTTCAATTTTAGCCATGTCAAAATCAGTGTTTTCATGAAGCTAATATCCGATTATGTGTTTGTATACACTCAAGTGGTAGATAGGATATATATAAAATTATTAAAATATTGTTTACAAATTTGCACCCCCTGAGCCAGGGTCCGAGCACCGCCACTGCAGCACAGTAGGAACAAAACTAGATCCCACCCAAATTAATCAAACAAAACACACCCGCAAAAAGAAAGAAAAAGACGCAGGCCAATGACAGGAAAACTAGAAAACCAGTATGCAAAGCAAGGAAGGCACCAGCCACCAACCGAACACCATACACAAAACACCCAAGCCGTCATCTATTCATGCAATCACCGGGATCCCATATCCACTCATACAAGAGGCAAGAGTTTGCCGCAACTCTATTCAAAAACCATTGCCATGAAAGGCGTTGAATGCAATCCACCGCCCCGTCGACATCTCCGTTAACGTTATTAAAAACCCGGTCGTTCCGAACCTTCAAAATCACCCATACAAAAGCTAGCCAAACACTAGAAAATCCCTTCCGAATCCTCCTATTCCGCCCACTACACACCAGCTGCCCATACGACATCAACACATCCCGGGAGGGCACCACCATCACACCTAACCACCTATTAAGAGCATACCAAACAGCCGACAGAAAAGGACAATGGAGAAAGAGATGCCGAGTCGTTTCCATGTTTGTGTTACATAGCGGACAACGAGTCTCATCGTGATGAAGAACTCCTCTTTTACAAAGATTCTCCCTAGATGGGATTCTATCCAACAGAATTTGACAAGCAAGAGCACTAACCTTTGATGGGACAACACTCCTCCAAATATTCTTAACCGCAAATCGTGCCGAATTCGAAATAGGATTTAGAGGTATCAAAGTTGAATGGAGATACATATACAACGACTTCACCGAAAAGCCTTCATCCACATTTGGCGTCCACACCCACCTATCCTCCGCTTCCGTAATCACCACATTATTAATCACCTCTCCCAATTCAATGGCTAGGGGTTCTTCCCAAATGATAAAATTCCGACGCCATCTCAAGTTCCACAACCACTCACCATTTACCCAATTTCCCAAGTCACTAATAACCTCTCCTTTTTGGACGGACATGCTAAAAAGACGCGGATACCGGTGTTCTAATGCTTGGTTCCCCACCCAAATGTCCTCCCAAAACTTCGTTGAATTCCCACTCTCCACCTTCTTCCTCGTCACTTGATTCAACCACCCAACGCCATTGTCCAACCGGCAAAGATCTTTCCACCAAGTAGAGCTTAGAGATCCTCTCACCGTAGCATCAACCCTCACATTCCCCAATGAAAGCACCCCATATTTCGCCACAATCAAATTTTTCCACACCTCATCCCCATTCGTTAATAACTTCCAACGCCACTTCGCAAGAAGGCTCAAGTTCACTAAACGAAGGTCCCGGATTCCCAAACCACCTTCAATCTTAGGTTTACACATATCCGCCCATTTCACCCAACTAATTCTTCTTTTTGGAGACACTTCCCCCCAAAGAAAGTTCCGTTGCAATTTCACCACCTCCTTCCAAACTTTCGTCGGCATCTTGATATACGATAAGTAGAAATTGGGATTGAACTTAGAACCGCATTAATTAACACGGTCCTCCCACCTAAGCTCACATATTTGTTCCCCCACGATCCCAGTCTCTTCTTTAGAACCTCTACCATATACCTCCAAGTATATCCCAAACGCGGATTCGCCCCCACCGGTAACCCAAGATACGTGAACGGAATTTGCCCAATACGACAATTAAGGAAACCGGATGCCATATCAAGAAAGTCTTGTGGGATATTAACCCCCATCAAGCAATTTTTCCAAAAATTCACCTTGAGACCCGACGCCATTTCAAAACCACGCAACACCGACTTTATAGCCCACAAGTTCTCCACCGTTGCTTCACCAATACATAAAGTATCGTCCGCATATTATAACAATGAAATCGACATACCACCCCATCCCACATGAAAAGGAGCGAACAAACCTCTCTCCACCGCTTTCCACATAAGACCATCAATCCCTCCGCAACAATAAGAAAAAGTAAGGGAGCTAACGGGTCACCTTGCTTCAACCCTCTCTTAATATTGATTTCCTCCGTTGGACTCCCATTGACTAAGACCGACATACTTCCGGAACAAACACAAGCTCTCATCCAAGCCCTCCATTTTGAATTAAATCCAAATCAGCCATGCATGTAAGCCAACAACCCCCAATCAACCGAATCGTATGCCTTCTCAAAATCAACCTTGAAAATGAGACACTTCTTCCTGGTTTTTTTGGCAAAATCGGTCACCTCATTAACCACCATCACCCCTTCAACAAGTTGTCTACCTTTCAAAAAAGCCGATTGAGTTTTAGGAATCAAGTCCTCCAACACCTTGGCAAGCCGGGAAGCAAGCACCTTCGCCACTAACTTATACAAACAACCAAGAAGGGAGATCGGCCTATAATCACCCAAAGTTTGTGGAGACTTCACTTTGGGGATAATTAAGAGTAAGAAAATATGAAGATAGGCACTTCGGAAGACACTCATTACCATGAAATTGGTCAAACATAATCCGCACATCATGTTTCATAAGGTCCCAAAAATGTTTAATAAACGCAAAATTAAACCCATCCGGCCCCGAACTCTTCGACCCATCACACCATTTGACCACCTCGCTAATTTCATCAAGAGAGAAAATATCCGTCAACATCTCACCCTTATCAAGCGCAAGTTGAGGATGTTGGAACAAAATGGGTCTGACATAAACCTCAAAGTTTTTAATTGGTTTTGATGATAACAAAGTATTAAAATTACAATTGGTATTACTAATGATTGTTCTAGTGTGCAGAATTATAAGTTAAAATTCATTCAGAAGCACTACGAACAAAAGCAGAGAAGCCAAGCTAAGAAGCTCTGAAAGCTTATCGCTGATCATCAGAAGCTCAATATCCAAGATCAGAAGTCAGTAGCTCTGAAGATAAAAGCCAGACTCTGAAGTAGCTCAGAAGCTGAAGACCTTAAGAAGCTACACTACAGACTCTGAAGCAAAAGGAATTTGCGTCACTCAAGAACTAGCAGAATCAGAACCAATGATTGAAGAACAGTCTTCTTTAGGACTTTGTCATATCCACAGGAAGGAATATTCGTTGGTACAACGTTAACCTTATCCATAAGTGGAGCGCATTTGAGAGTTGTACGACTGTATTATTATTACTCAAAATGGTTGAGTGATATTTCAAATTGCAAGGTAGTGGAATTGGATTTCCTTACCAAAGAAGGCAATGTACAACTATCAATTGTACGAACAAATTCCAGCTGGCACCTTATCTCTCTGCAACGGTCATCACTCTCCATTGTAGTATAAATAGAAGACTCAAATGGAAGAAATGACTACTGTTCTATTACTGCGTTTAAGACTCTGAAACATTCTGACATTACGTTTCCTATCTGTCATTCTTAGTCTTAAGGTAAAACTGCGTTGTATTTTGTAAACACCTCTGATAGTATATCAAGTGTTCCTTAACATTCATTCTTATTCTTAAGTTTGTTTGAGAAGTCTCTTGTTAATTGTAACTTGAGCATTTGCGAAGTCTCTTGCTATTGTGCTTGAGCATTAGAGAAGTCTCTTGCTATTGTGCTTGAGCATTAGAGAAGTCTTTTGCTATTGTGCTTGAGCATCTTGTAATCTTATAAGATTCTAGTTAAAAGCCCTTGGAAGTACAAGGGGACTGGACGTACTCTCGTTTTGTGAGAGGAACCAGTATAAATTTCAGTGTCTTTCTTTCTCTCTCTCTGTCTCTTAACTTAATCCGCTGCAAACTTAGTTTTATTTGAGAAAAAGTTTTAATTTTTAAAACACAATTCAACCCCCCCCCCCCCTTCTTGTGTTTTTCCACCTTCAATTGGTATAAGAGCTAGGTCTGTTGCCTAACTCACCTTACAGTGAAACCGTAAAAGATCCAAAGGAAAAACATGACTGACGCTGTTGGAAATGATGGAGGAAAGAAAACTGAGATTCCATTTGATTATGACACAAATGATAAGAAGTCTTCTGACAGGATTCCATTTTTTAATGGAAATCCTACTTCTTACCCTTTCTGGAAAACAAGGATGTATAGTTATATCATAGGTGTTGATGTTGATTTTTTGGATTTAGTAGAAGAAGGTGTTGTCTTTGACAACATGGATAAAGAAGGAGTGGTTAGCCATCTACATAGAAAATCCTTCACACCTTCTCAGAAGCTAGAATATAAGAAGCATCACAATGTAAAAGGTATGATGACCAATGCAATTTCGCATGATGAGTATCTCAAGATTGTGAACAAAAGAACTGCTAAATCTATTTGGGAGTCTCTGAGATCTAAATATGAAGGAAACAAACAAGTCAGAGAGGCTAAAGCAAACTTGTTAGTTCACCAGTATGAGTTGTTCAAGATGAAGGATGGAGAGGATATTGAAGCTATGTTTTCTAGGTTTCAAGTTTTGGTCTCTGGACTTCAAGTACTGGACAAAAGTTATACTACTACTGATCATGTTAGAAAGATTCTCAGAAGCCTACCCCCAAAGTGGAGACCTAAGGTGACTGCTTTTCAAGAAGCTAAGGACTTGGATCTAGTATCTCTTGAAGATCTGATTAGTTCATTAAAAATTCATGAAATGGAGTTAATGACTGATGAGTCAACCAAGAAAATAAAAGGGATAGCCTTAAGCTCTAAGAGTTCATCAAAGGCTCTGAAAGCCAAGGTTATAGAATCTGAAGATGAAGCTTCTAAAGAGAGTCATGAAGTTGAATTTGAAGATGAAGAAGAAATGGTGTTGATGGCTGCTAAGGTATCTCAATGGGCAAAACGAAGCAAGAAATATGCAGGAAAGTTTGGAAGTTCTTCCAAGAAAGTTGGTGCTGCTAAAGAGAAAAAGGAAGAACAAAACAAGTGCTTTAAATGCAACAAGCCTGGGCATTTCATTGCTGATTGTCCAGAAAATCAGAATAGATCATCCAAGAAAACTTCTAGCAAGGAAAAATACAAAAGTAAACTCAAAAAGGGATTTATTGCAACTTGGGAGGATCTAGATAAAGACTCAGACTCTGATGGAGATGAAGAAGCCAATCTGGCTCTGATGGCAACTACCTCTGATAAAGAAGACTTTGAGCATGAAGCAGATTCAGACTCAGAAGATGAAGATGAGATCTGCACTCTAAGAAAGCCAAAGCAGCAATCCTGGTACCTGGACAGTGGTTGCTCACGACATATGACAGGAGAAAGGCATATGTTCCAAACCCTAACTCTGAAAGAGGGAGGCACTGTGGGGTTTGGAGGAAAGCAAAAAGGGAAGATCATTGGGACATGTACTATTGGTAATTCTTCTTTATTTATCAATAATGTTTGGCTAGTTGACGGCCTTAAACACAATCTACTGAGCATTAGTCAATTTTGTGACAGTGGATTTGTGGTGATGTTTGATAAAGATGCATGTACTGTAACTAGAGATTCTGATAAGTCTGTAGTATTTAGAGGCCTAAGGAACTCACAGAGCAAAAGATAGTGTGTCTACTGTCTCTGAGTGATGAGAAATGGGTTTGGCACCAACGCTTAGGACATGCTAACTGGAGATTAATTTCTAAACTCAGCAAACTAAGTTTGGGTAAAGGCCTACCCAATCTCAACTATCACTCAGATGCTCTGTGTGGTCCTTGTCAGATTGGGAAAATATCTAAAACCTCCTTTAAATCTAAAAACATTGTCTCTACCTCAAGACCTCTTGAATTGCTTCACATTGATTTGTTTGGTCCTGTAAGTACAGCCTCAATCAATGGGAAGAAATATGGACTTGTCATTGTTGATGATTACAGTAGATGGACATGGGTTAAATTCTTACGCGTAAAAAATGATGCATATGATGTGTTTAACATCTTCTGCACACAAGTACAGAGTGAGAAAAGTCTTAAGATTCTAAAAATCAGAAGTGATCATGGTGGTGAGTTTGAAAACGAACCATTTGCAACTTTCTGTGAAGACCATGGAATTATCCATGAGTTCTCTGCTCCTAGAACACCACAACAAAATGATGTTGTAGAGAGAAAGAACAGGTCCTTACAAGAGATGGCAAAAACCATGATGCATGAGACTAAACTTGCTAAGTACTTCTGGGCAGAAGCTGTGAATACAGCTTGTTATATTCAAAATAGGATCTATATCAGACCTATGTTGAATAAAACAACATATGAACTCTTTAAAGGAAGAAAACCCAACATCTCTTACTTTCATCAGTTTGGTTGTACTTGTTACATCTTAAACAATAAGGTCTATAAAAAGAAATTTGATGCCAAAGCTTGTAAGGGAATCTTTATAGGTTACTCTGAACGCTCAAAGGCATACAGAGTGTATAATTCTGAAACTAACACAGTGGAAGAATCTATACATGTAAGATTTGATGACAAAGAGCCTGACAATAAAATGTCAGAGCAAGATGATAGTTATGCAGGAGTTCCATATCAATACAACTATCTAGAAGCTGAGAAAACATCAGAAGCAAATGAAACTTCAGAAGCTGAAATAGAAGTAATTTCTGAAGAAGCATCTCCCATAGAAGCATCTGAAGAACATGATGATATTTCAGAAGATGAAATGCAAGGAAATGCTGAAGCCCCAAAAAGGAAGTTCAAATACAAATCATCACATCCAGAAGATCTTATTCTTGGAAACAAAGAAAGTCCATGAAAAACAAGATCAGCTTATCAACAAAGTGATTCTCTTATGGGACTTATATCTATGATTGAACCCAAGAATGTTGATGAAGCCTTAACTGATGATGGATGGATAGTAGTAATGCAAGATGAACTTAATCAATTCCAAAGAAATGATGTATGGGACTTAGTACCAAGACCAACACACAAGAACATCATTGGAACCAAGTGGGTATTCAGAAATAAACTAAATGAACAAGGTGAAGTTGTTAGAAACAAAGCTAGACTTGTAGCACAAGGCTACAGTCAGCAAGAAGGCATTGACTTCACTGAAACATTTGCTCCAGTTGCATGACTGGAAACAATCAGGTTACTGCTATCTTATGCTGTTAATAATGGAATTACATTGTATCAAATGGATGTTAAGAGTGCCTTTCTAAATGGTGTTATCACTGAAGAAGTGTATGTCAAACAACCACCAGGTTTTGAGGATCTAAAAAATCCTGAACATGTTTTTAAACTTAAGAAATCACTCTATGGTCTCAAACAAGCTCCAAGAGCTTGGTATGAAAGACTGAGTAATTTCCTTTTAGAAAATGGTTTTCAAAAAGGTCAGATTGACAATACACTATTCAGAAAGACAACTAAGAAAGACATCTTAATTATTCAAATATATGTAGATGATATAATTTTTGGTTCAACTAATGCTTCTCTTTGCAAGAATTTCTCCAAGCTCATGCAGGATGAATTTGAAATGAGCATGATGGGTGAGCTAAAATTCTTTCTTGGAATCCAAATCAACCAAGGAAAAGATGGCACTTACATTCATCAAAGCAAGTATACAAAAGAGCTTCTGAAGAAGTTTAATCTTGAAGACTGTAAGATAATGTCAACACCCATGCATCCTACAAGCAGCTTAAGTAAGGAAGAAATTGGTAGCAAAGTGGATCAAAAGCTATATAGAGGTATGATTGGTTCTTTACTCTATCTAACAGCTTCTAGACCTGATATTTTATACAGTGTATGCCTATGTGCAAGATTTCAATCAAATCCTAGAGAACCTCATCTAACTGCTGTTAAGAGGATCTTTAGATATTTGAAAGGAACAACTAATCTAGGACTTCTTTATAAAAAATCCCTAGATAGTAAGCTAGTTGGATTCTGTGATGCTGACTATGCTGGAGACAAGATTGAGAGAAAATCCACTAGTGGAAATTGCCAATTTATTGGTAAGAATCTCATATCTTGGGCCAGTAAGAGACAAATAACTATTGCTTTGTCTACAACAGAAGCAGAATACATCTCAGCTTCTAAATGTTGCACACAGCTTCTGTGGATGAAATATCAGTTAGAAGATTATAACATAACTGAAAGTAGTATTCCACTCTATTGTGACAATACTGCTGCCATTCATTTATCTAAGAATCCAATTTTACATTCCAGAGCTAAGCATATTGAAATTAAGCATCATTTTATAATAGATCATGTTAAAAAAGGTACAATAAATATTCAATTGATTGATACTGATCATCAATGGGCTGATATATTTACTAAACCTTTAGCTATTGAACGATTTGATTTTATTAAAAAGAATTTGAACATGCATTTTATCTCTGAAGAAAACTAGCTCTGAGAAGTAAAATAGAATCAAGGTCTGAAACTTCTTCAGAGTCTCTAATGCTCAGAGCCTCTAATGAGAAACTCTGAGTGAAGGAAGTTCTGAAGAATAACAGATTCTGATGAGGAGTAAGATACGAATGAGTAAGGCACTGAACTAAGCGAAAGTGAAACGTTTTGTACTAGTAAGTGTAAAACAGTTGTCCTTACGCGTGTCAGTTTGTTATCTTCTCTCTTGCACGTGTCTAGATTCTGATTGGATGGAGAACAGTTAATGATGAATTTACAGTTATATACAATTTAAATTTAATTTTAAACTATACGTGCTCCCTCCTTTTTGTTTTTTTTTCTCTGTGTATGTGTGCTACTTGCTATATATAGTCAGTTCACTCACTTATCACAATTTTTTACACAAATCACTACCTACACGAACCCTAAAACTCAGAATTCAATTCGCTCTCATCTTCTCAAAAATTTCTGCAATCATGACTGCTCAACCTTCTAGCGTCATCATTCAACAACCTTACAACCCAGAATTACCACCTGTTATTGATCTAAACTCTCAAACAACTCTAACGGTACCCCAAAATTCAAACGACTGTGGAAGAGAGGCTATGGAATTTCTCACAGAGAAGTTTGTAGATTTTGAAAGCTTGAAAGTAAATGGTATTGATATTGAGAATCTATTCCTTGATCAACAATGGAAGAACTACTTTGACATGCTAAATGGGTTTATTTACTACGACATTGTCAAGAACTTCTGGAACAAAGCAACAGTTTTTGATGAGTTCAGTGCTGATGAGGAAGTCAGAAAGATAGTGGAAAATGACAAGTCTCTGAAGGGAAAGACTAGAGTTCAATTAGGCTTAAGACCCTTCAAAGGTAAAGAAATTAGGTCAAATCTGTTGGGGTTAAATGTTTTAATTACTCAGGAGCATGTGGCTAAGGTTCTGGGACTAGATAATGAGGGTGAGAATGTTAATTTGTACAAACTGAAGAGTAAGTACCTTGAAAACATCAAACAAGACCTTTTCCCTTCTGGCACGAAAGAGCGTGATTTTGGGAAAGCAAAGTGTATGAAGAAGGAATTTCACTTTGCCTTCAAGGTTTTTCTGGCCTCTATCATCACAAGAGACGGAGGAAAGGATATAATCTCTCTACCTCACAAACATTTTCTGTGGTTTATGTTCAAGAGAGTTAAGATAAATTTGGCTCAGTTAATCTTTGATCATCTCTGCACGTGTATCAGTGAGAGCCATCATAAACCAAAAGTAACTCTTCATCACCCAAGGTTAATCTCAGAAATTATTCGTCAAACTCAACTGATAGAGATTATCAGAACCAAGGAAAAGCTAAGAGTCTTCTGTACTGCAAAGTTTGATGCAACCATCTTAGTGAATATGCAGATGGTTAAGAAAGAAGAGTTAAAGAAGCCAGAGCATCCTCTCAAGAAGGTCTGGGAGAAGTATTTCTGGTGTGATGGATTCCCAACCATTTCAGAACATGACAATGATGAAGTCATTGAAAATTTTCTGGAAATGGTCAGAAGAGACAATGGAGAATATGTTGATAGAAGCATGGTAGTGGATGTACCAGATTGGGATATCTTCAATGGTCCCAAGGACATCACAAGATCAAGAAAGAAGCCTATTGTGTTTGAACAAGCTATGATTGAAGAAGAGGCTGAGAATGCAAATGAAGAGCATGGTGAAGACTCTGAGGAAGAAAGAAATAAAGAGCATGTTGATGCTGCTGAGGAAACAATAGAGGTCTCTAAGACTCAAAAGGTTAGAGCTGAGGTTAAAGATGTTGAAAAGGCTAATGCTCAGAAGGAGAGGAGGACAAAGAAAAGAGATGAAAGACCATCATCCTCTGGAGATGATGACAATGTTCCTCTATCTTCAAGGATACCTATCAAGAGACAGAAGACTGTAGCCTCTAAACCTCCTTTGAAAGCTGCTGGCATCTCCAAAGGTAATGTTTCTGAGCCTAATACTTGTAGCAATTCTGAAGCTCAAACTCAAAACCAACCCCCTCCTAGCACTTCAATAGACTTTACCAAACCACTCAGAATGATTATTCCTACCCCAATATCATCTGACTCATCATCATCATCATCATCATCATCTGATGGTACCCTCACTGACTCTAGCAGTGAAACCATTTCAGAAGTCATTAAGAGGGCACCAAAACCTAAACCAAAATCAAAGCCCAATTCCAAAATCTCTGCACCCAAGGAAGCTGTTGCTGAAGACATTTCCTTCTTAGATCACCTTACACCACATCTTTCTGGTGATGCGTTCACACATTCAAATCTCAACTCACCAAACCATCCAATAAACCAGTTCTTGAATGTGACTGCTGAAACACCTAAAAAACCAGTAGTTCAAGAACCTCCCATTATCACTGTTGAAACACCACCCCCACACTCTGTTGCTCCTGAACTAAATAATCCAAACACTATCAACACTTCTGAATCTGAGAAACAAACACCTCAGAATGTTGAAATGCCACAATCTAAATCACACACTCCTCCACCCTCTGACCAATGTGATGACATTCCCTCTGATAATCAAGAGCATCACATTTCTACATCACCCACACCTTCTGAAACTCTTGACAATACACTCCCTTCATCACCCCTCTCGTATGGTCCAAACTATAAACCTCTGACCATAGATGAACTAAACCTACCCACTGACTTTGCTTTACCCATTCTTGAGGATCTGCTAAAAGCAGAAATAAATGTTGATGATGATATAATAACAACCTCAAAGAACCCTTTTGATGAAATTAGAAAAATCAAAATCATTCCTCTCAAAAGAAAAAGACCTGAACCCACCATTCCCTTCAACAGAAATCAGCCCTTCTTTAATCCCAATTCTGAACCAAACCTTGAGCTGTTAGATAATGCTATAAGTATTAGTCTTAAGAAATTCAAAGGAATGGAGGAAGAAGTTCTGATTTTTCCTTCAGATATTGATGCCAATGTCAGGGAATTGGAAAATGAGTTCAGTCAGTCTCTAAGGCTCTTGGGAGGTTATGTAAAGAGAAAAATTCAAGGAAGAGGAATGAATGCTCTGTCTCAGATTATGGAAGCTGCTGAACGATCTCATGCTCCAAGGCTCACTGTCTTTAACCACGAAGAAGAGCTTCAACGGTTAGTTTTTCAAGCTGCTGTGAATGAAAGCATAAGAAGATCACTGGAAGCAGCTAAGAGATTGACAGCTGAGGAGATTCATTATGTTAGCAGGGTTTCTGATGCTGGGCAGGCTAGGATAGCGGCTGAAGCTGAAATAAAGAGATTGGCTGAGCAAGAGGTTCTAAGGATACTGGTATAAAGGGCTACTAGAATAGCTGAAGTGGAAACTCAGAAGCTACGTGAAGCTCAAGAAATGGGTCCACATCCGGGTGAGGACACAATAATGCATGATCAGAATTTAGATGAGCAAGCTTCTGATAAGGGCAAACATACAGTCGTTGACACTACCCCTCCAAGCTCTCCAGTCAGAATATTCAGAGACTCTGGATCTCCATCTTGTGCTATACCTCCAGCAGTACAACTAGCATTAGATGAGATGAAATCTGAGATGAAGAATGAACTATCAGAAATAAAGGAAGATATGAAGAATGAAATGGATGAACTACAAGCTTATATGAGAACTGATATGAATGCATCTACTACAGCTACCAACAAGAAACTTGATGAGATGATGGATTTCTTGAAGAGTCTGGCCAGTCAAATGAAGAAACCTTACCCAATTGTTTGAGCACAATTTGTATTTGTTAATTTTTTTTGGTTATGTAACTTCTGGATAATTTCTTCTTTTGGTTTATGAATCTATTATTTATCCATGCTTGAATGCCTGTTTGTCTGAATGTATGTTTATTTTATTTTTGTTTTTCAAAATTAAAAATATATTCACTTATAATGTCTGATACTCTTGTGGATTCTGAACCTAGAGTAAGGTGTTGGAGAACATCTTGTTTTTAAACTTATATAGGATTTTGAAAACCTAAGGTTCCCCCACATCAGTATTCCTGTTTACTCATGAAATAGCTTCTTAGTATTATCGCCTGTTTATAAACGGGGCACCAATACCGAATGAGGCGTGTCTGGTAACTGGTGTTCTGACGTTTTAAGTTGAATATAAGAAACATGCAAGCAAAATAAACAATTTAATAGCAAGAAATTTTTTATTAATGCAAAGTCCTATTACATGGATAGTGAGAAAACTACATAGACTCTACTTCAGATTCAGCCTCTGACCCTTCTTTCTTGGGCACTTCTGGCTTCTCAGCAGAGCTTGCATCAAAAAGATAGTGTTGCCACTTGCTTGGTTGTTTCCCTTGGTTGCTTGTTTCTTCTTGAGCGTGAAGATGTTGCTTCCTTCTTGATCTCCTTCTTTGATCCTGAAGCTTTCTTCATTGCTTGATTTTCAATTGTATGCTTGAAAATATATTCTTTGATTATTCGTTGTGAATAAAATGAGAAGAATCATCTCCTTTTATAATGCCTTCAAACTCTCATGTCTACTTGGTAATCAGCAAAATTCATTCAATTGAACATAGTTGTAACCACCCATTGACTTGACTGTCTTGAGTCTTGAGGAATGCGTTATTTTGACTTGATTCTTTTGTTTTTCGTTACTTTTTGATTAATGACAAAAGGGGGAGTAAGAATAGCGTTAAAATTAATGTTAATTGATTTTTTTTAACTGCTAAAGAACTGAAACTGTTATACTCATATCAATTTCTATCCCTTCTGAACTGTCGCTTATTGATTCATTCTGGACTTTATTGAAAGGGGAGAAAATTTTAGATTTGAAATACGTTTTCATAGATAAAATGAGAGAAACTTGCAAACCTTCTCTGAATATTATCAGACTCTGAAGGAAGAGCTTACAAAACTCGGCCTCTGAGAGTCAAATATGAAAATTTATTTCAAATTAATAAATTAACTCTTAAACTGTTTTAATTAATTATGGATAAGACTTAGGGGGAGCTTACAAACCTAACCCTATGGATTATCAGACTCAGGGGGAGATTGCAAACCTCTGAAACCTGAAGTCAACATAAAAAATTAAATCAACAACAATTGAATTTTAATGTTTTAGTTTGTCATCATCAAAAAGGGGGAGATTGTTGGAACAAAGTGGGTCTGACATAAACCTCAAAGTTTTTAATTGGTTTTGATGATAACAAAGTATTAAAATTACAATTGGTATTACTAATGATTGTTCTAGTGTGCAGAATTATAAGTTAAAATTCATTCAGAAGCACTACGAACAAAAGCAGAGAAGCCAAGCTATGAAGCCCTGAAAGCTTATCGCTGATCATCAGAAGCTCAATATCCAAGATCAGAAGTCAGTAGCTCTGAAGATAAAAGCCAGACTCTGAAGTAGCTCAGAAGCTGAAGACCTTAAGAAGCTACACTACAGACTCTGAAGCAAAAGGAATTTGCGTCACTCAAGAACTGACAGAATCAGAACCAATGATTGAAGAACAATCTTCTTTAGGACTCTGTCATATCCACAGGAAGGAATATTCGTTGGTACAACATTAACCTTATCCATAAGTGGAGCGCATTAGAGAGTTGTACGACTGTACTATTATTACTCAAAATGGCTGAGTGATATTTCAAATTGCAAGGTAGTGGAATTGGATTTCCTTACCAAAGAAGGCAATGTACAGCTATCAATTGTACGAACAAATTCCAGCTGACACCTTATCTCTCTGCAACGGTCATCACTCTCCATTGTAGTATAAATAGAAGACTCAAATGGAAGAAATGACTACTGTTCTATTCCTGCGTTTAAGACTCTGAAACATTCTGACATTACGTTTCCTATCTTTCATTCTTAGTCTTAAGGCAAAACTGCATTGTATTTTGTAAACACCTCTGATAGTATATCAAGTGTTCCTTAACATCTTGTTAATTGTAACTTGAGCATTTGAGAAGTCTCTTGTTAATTGTAACTTGAGCATTTGAGAAGTCTCTTGCTATTGTGCTTGAGCATTAGAGAAGTCTCTTGCTATTGTGCTTGAGCATCTTGTAATCTTATAAGATTCTAGTTAGAAGCCCTTGGAAGTACAAGGGGACTGGACGTACTCTCGCTTTGTGAGAGGAACCAGTATAAATTTATGTGTCTTTCTTTCTCTCTCTCTGTCTCTTTACTTAATCCGCTGCAAACTTAGTTTTATTTGAGAAAAAGTTTTAATTTTTAAAACACAATTCAACCCCCCCCCCCCCCCCCCCCCCTTCTTGTGTTTTTCCACCTTCAGAGGAAACAACACCCCATCAAGCTTTGGCCGAAACCAAACAACATTGTCGAAGTGATTTCGAAAGTATGACACCACCTCCTCCCTTACTTGAATTGGCCCTTCCACCCAACCATTGCTCTAATAATATTATTTTTTTGCTTATAAAAACTTGACCATATGTTTGAATGAATCTAATAAATTCTATGGTGTCGATGTGGGCTCATTTGACTTGACTAAGGTAAAGGGAGAGATTTGATGCTTCCAGAAGTTAATGGAGATAGAATTGCAATGGAGGTTAAGTGAGTTTTATTATTGTTCGTGTAAATGTAGATGGAAAGTCAAAGATGACAAAGTTTTTTATCTTACTATACAAAAATACTAAAATAGCAACATCAACACAATAAGTATAGGTTTTTCTCATGTCAAATCAACTTCTAAGCATGTATCAACATATATCAACACAAAAATGGGAATAAAAATTCATATTACTCAAATTTCCAAAACCCACATAAAACCCTACCAACACATGAGATTTGAAAAGCTTGAGATGAGAGTAGAATCGCTCTACTCACCTTTCCATTGGTAATCTCATATTGAATTAATCCTCCGCCCGCTCATACCTTTCCATTGGGAAGAAGAATTGTTCCAACAATTGCTTCATGTGATTTCCCAAAAAAGTGTAACTGTTTCGGATGATAGATGGGTTTGGGGGCCAACAATTGCTGAACGTTTTTCGGTCAAATCGCTCTATGTTTATCTTGACTCAATTCTGTCTATTCAAGTGCAGCGATCGATGGAGGAGTCCTTTGCTTTAGGTACATTTGGAAGAGTGGTGTGCCCTCAAAAGTGTATTCTATGGTGTGGCAATTACTTGCGAATAGAATTCCTACCAAGGATAACCTTTGCCATAGAGGTGTGATTAGTAGTGATGAGGTGTTATTTCCTTGGTGTACTCAGGGGATTGAGAGTTCGTGCCATTTGTTTCTGCACTGTCGTTTTTCCGCCGCCGTGTGGAATGGTTTAACACGGTGGTTAGGAGTGATGATTGTGATTCCCCTTAATGTGTTGTTGTCTTATGTGATTTTTGTTACTCATGGGTCGAATAAAAGGCGCAGGAAAGGTTATTCAATGATATGGCTTGCTTTTGTATGGAGTTTGTGGATATTTAGAAATGATAGAATCTTTAATAATAAAGTGGCAACAGTGGAGGATGTGGTTGATCTTAATCAACGCCTTTCTTGGAGATGGTTTTTGAATAGCATCGCCAAAAGTCCGTGTTTGTTATATGAATGGGTTTGGAATCCGGGCGATTGCATGCTTCGATGAGAGGTGGATTCCGGTTGCTGCTGCGTGACTAGTGTGGTGGTTTCGTCTGGTGACTGTTGCGGCTGTGTGTTGTGGCTGCTTGTGTGTTTGTTTGTTTCATGTTCTCTGTTGTGGTGCTGCTGCTGGTTTTTAGTTGTTTGCTGTTTTTGTTGTTGTTTCTGGCTGTTTCTGTTTTTGGTTTTCGCCCCTTGGGGACTTGGTTTGTTTCTTGGGCCTATTTTGTACTACTTGTGCACTTTAGTGCTTATCAATAAAACTTGGGCCTATTTTTGTTCTACCTTCTCCTCTTTCTTTCTAGTTCTTACTTTGGCTTTTCTTCTCCCTTCCTTCTTTCTCTTCTAGAGCTTCTCTCTCCTCTTCTCCAAGTTATTATGATAAAATGAGATCCTCTCTCTAGATTTAGTTTATATACTTAGGTTAAATCACTACACTTTCTCTATTCAAACTCCACTTAATTGGGCTTTCTATCACACACTCACTCACACACAAGGCCCAATACCTTAAAAATCCACTATCACTCTAAATTAGCTAAAACTGATAAAAACACAAATATTCAATTACGAAAGTTACGCACCATCATGCAACGATTAGTCCCATATATGACCGTTAAGGGAGAGCTAATTTATTGAAGCTTTAGAGCTAAATCTGGGCCTAGGCTTGAGAGAGCTAAATTATTAAACAAATTTAGCTCCCTAAAGAACGAGCTAAATTATTAAACAAAAATACTCTCAACATTTTAGGTATTTAATGTGTTTAACGATTGTGGGCGCATGCGGATATTATTGAATCTACAACTTTTAAATGAATGCAGGATAAAAACGAGTCGTCATTATAATAAATATGTCTTTTGACCAATCTTTTAAATCTAACATAAATAATATAAAAATGTATCAATATCATAAAAATATAATTGAATATAATTTTTAATCATATGATTTTAATTTTGCGTCAAAATAATCATATAATTGTAATTATAATAAATACGTCTTTGACCAATCTTTTAAATTTAACATAAATAATATAAAAAAATGCATCAATATAAAAAATGCAATTGAATATAATTTTTAGTCATATAATTTTAATTTTGCGTCAAAAAATATCATATAATTTAATTTACATTAAATATTAAACTTTGTAATTCAACATAAAATTATCTATAAAAGAGTAGATAGGCTCTACTCAATTCATCTCATAAACAACCACAGTAAACATAATCATGTGGGCTCTATATTTCTTCAACGATTTTGTTTTGTTGCACTAACTAAATAAATATTTGTTTTTTTTTCTTCTCTCGTTCATCCTCCTCATCCATAGATTTAAAAGAGCGACTTTACAATACCGATGAATCTTTTTGTTTTTTATTTTCTTAAATTTTGAATATTTTTTTCTATACGATCTTTTCTTTGACTAATTTCTTCGCAATTAGCATTTTGAAAAGAAGGATAAAAAACATTTTGTTTTGCTTGTTTTCTACACTAATGCATTTTAGAAGGAATTAAAACCAATTTTGCAAAATTTGAAGCAAATTTTTTCACTATGAGTTCACTAAATTTTAACAATAACGGTTGTGGTTTCTCTTTGGACTTGAATGTTGCTTTGGAAACAGAGAAATTTGAGAAAGCTAATAATTGTATTAGAGGTCGTTGGACACTAACCGAAGATGATAAGCTCAGAAAGCTTGTTAAATACTTTGGTCCTCACAATTGGAATCACATTGCGGAGCATTTTCATAGAAGACCAGGTATAATCCTAAACTCGAACAAAACCCATTTTTATTTATTAAAATTTCCAAAAGATTAAAATTTTTACTAATATTCTCTTTAATTAGTTTCAATTTTATTAAAATTGGAAAAATATATTTTTTGACCGAAATTCTATCTAATTTTTAATTTTATTTTTATTATTAAATCTAGTGTAAATATTAGGCGTACAAGGTGAACATATATTTAATATTGCGTTAAAAACAATTCTCAATCAAATTTTGGGGATTAGATATTATACAATTAGTGCATTGACGCAATAACTCTTGTAGGTCGTCCGATCAAAGATTGATGGATGAGACCAAATACTATATATTAAAATGTTAAATGAACGGTATATAAATTTGACTCGTCCGATTGTAAATCTAACAAATAAAATTTTTTTCAGGGAAAAGTTGCAGATTAAGGTGGATTAATCATCTAGAACCTAAAATTAACAAATCAACATTTAGTGAAGAAGAGGAGGTGAAGATTTTAGCTGCTCAAAAAATATATGGTAACAAATGGGCAATCATTTGCAAACTATTTCCTGGTAGATCTGATAATCAAGTTAAGAATCATTTTCATGTGATGAGGGCTAGGATGCAAAGGCAACAATCATCATTTTTCTTTCAAAAGAGAAATCCAATATTTCAAACCCCTCCAATGAATAATGTAGCTATTGGATCAATTACAAGTACAAATGATATATCCAATTCAGCTTGCACACTTGCCAGCCGCTGCTTTACTAGGCCCTTACTTAATTGTCAAGCCTATGGTTCACAAATGGGTATGTTTTGAATCCTTGATATTGGTTTATTAATATATCTTTTATTTATTAATTTATTTTCTCCCATGTTTTAATTTATATTATATTTGGTAATATTAATTAATTTGACACATGACATATATATGCGATGCTATCGTTAACTTTTTTTTTGGTGAATGTGCATACTTTAGGTTTACATGGAGAAAAGAAGGTGAAAGCGGGAAATTTTGGTTATGAAACCAATTTCAGTGCAATTAAAGGTTCATATGTAGGTCACATGGGAAAGCTTAATAGTGTGGACAAATCTAATTGTTCATATTCAAACTCGGAAGCTTCAGTATCAGACTCGGTTGCAACAATAAGGACCAATGTATCAATTTTTGGGGAATTTGAAAATGCGAGGGGTAAGACTAAGGTGCAATTTATCGACTTCCTTGGAATAGGTGATAAATAGGAACAAAAGTGTATTTTGGGATGTTGGTCGTTCTCGAGTCCTTTATGTTTTTTCTAGTACTAGATTGAGTCTACCTGAATACAGGTTTTGTTAAGTTTTTTTTAATCACACTGCACTCTTTTTCCTTAATTAGTAAAAATTTACAATTAAGGTTTTTTAATGAGGCAGTTATTTCTTTAGTTATTTTGATTTTGGTCTAGTCTCTTCAAGTTGTATCTTTATTAGTTTTTAATAATATTATATGGTTGTCCGTTGGTGAATTTAGGCTAAGGTGTCAACTTATTTGGAATATCAATTATTTTTCATTCTTCTTGCCCCTTCTTTTTGAACGCGTTATTATTAAAGTTAAGCTCTTTAACAAAACATATAATTTCACCATAGCACACAAACAAGAGAGGTAAAGTTAAACTATAAAGAACTTTGACCAAGTATTGATGACAATGTAATTCTTTTACATTATTGGACACGCTCGCAAGTGCACATGTATATATGTTGTCGTAGTAAAAAAAATATTGAATCCATAAGAATTTGTGAGATTTAAGGTATATATCAATAAAGTTACAATATTAATAAGAAAGTAATTAAGGAGTGAATTGATGATGAAGATGGTTTTGATTTGGTTTTGCAAAAACATGAAATAATAAGAAATTATAATCTAAACACCTTTGGAATTGCAATTTGTCACAATGATATTGTTTATGTTATCCTCTCCATACTCTAAAGAAACCAAAGTATGTTTAAAGATGAGGTATTGATTTATATCTACATACTCTCTCAAGTTAATTAACAGCAAAACCCGCGTAGACGCGCTCTGACCCATCCTAATCCCTATTCTCATGGTTAGAAGGTTGGTGAACCCATTAAGCATAAATTAAATATAATATCCTTTCACCCAATGTCACAAGAAGTCTGAGGTTGTTCTCATGCTTTCGAATCTGAAAATTTTGTTCTTCACAGGACTTATGTGGCACACGATGTCTGGCACGACATATAGAACAATATGGAAGTAATATAAACACAATAAGGAAAACAATAAAGAACACAACTACCCATTTCGGTAAAAACTACACCTACTACAGGGGATACCAATCTAGGAAAGGAAAACCACTACTTAGACTTACAATCATACAAACCTATATGTTGTCTGATGCCGTTTCTTAATCCTAGTGCAATTTTTGTTGGAACAAAATTGATTTGTCAATCTCTTTAATAGTTTTGTTGATAACAAAATATTAAAAACAATTGGTTATGCTAATTGTTGTTTAAGTGTGCAGGAATAGTGAATAAAATTTACATGTGCACTTAGCACATTTAAGAGCATAAAATATCTAAGAGAAGATGGAAGCTCAAAACTGGACTTTGGAGATTTCATCAAAATCTGAAGCTCATACTCTGGAAGCATCAAATTCTAGAAGACCAGATGGGACAACAGACTTTGGGTGAGTCAGACTTCAGAAGCTCGGACCTTTAGGAGACAAGAATGCTTCTAAAACGGTTTGGCTTGTGAAATGATAAAGTAGAAAGCTACGTAGTTGTCGTGAGAGCAAGGCGTGCCTATACTTTTCCTCAAGAAAAAACTACTCCCTCCGGTCATTTTTACAAGAGACAATTGGCTTTTTAGATTCATTCAATAATAAATGTATTTAAGCTAAATTATAGACCAAATACATCAATTATTGGATAAATTCAAAAAGTAAATTAACTCTTATAAAAAGGACCGGAGGGAGTGATAACATGAATTTCTATGGTATTTTAGGTAGTATATTTAGTAATAAATTGACCAAGACAGGCCCAAATACGAAGAACAACCTACAGAAATGAAGAAAAGCATCAGAGCAAAGCGAATAGTGCAAAAAGACAAGAAAAAGCCAAAAAAATGAAGAAAATGTGCTTATCATCGTAGCATGATGGCTCCCATCATGCCACGATGGGAGTTGTTTGCTGGCCAAGGAAACAGAAGAAATAAATCTTGATAATATCTGTTCATCGCAGCACGATGACCTATATCGTAGCACGATGACATTACTTGGCGACCAAGCTGATGAAATGCACAGGATCAGTTATAAAATTTAACTGAATCTTCCCATCGTACTGCGATGGACCTATCACAGTACGATGGCTTGCTGAGGCCCATTACAAAAACTATAAATAGAGCTCCTCATTCATTGTTAAAATCATTCAGAAATAGTAGAACATTCTCTACTATAAAGGAGGTGTTCGGAGGAGCTCTAATGGCAAGTTTTCTCCCCTTACGGGAAAACTAACTCAGCAAGGTATGTTTTCTTTAGGCTTTTGTATTTATATTATTCTTTTGTAATTTAAATATGTAGTCTTTTGTATAAATGCTTTAGGTTGTGGTGGAGAAGATGAACTCCCTTATGAATATTTGGAGTCTGTGAATGAGTCAAAGTTATAATAAATCGTTATTCAGTATTGTATTTGTTATTTACTTTCTAGCACTTTAATAACGCATTCTCGTAATCTGGCCGGATAAGCGGGAGCGCCCATAGAATCAATGTTAGAGTTAGCTTTAGTATTTATATTAGAGTTGCTTTAATTTTCGTCCGGAACTAGTAGTAAATATGCTAGGTGAAGAGAGACGGTAACGTCCTGAACTTCTTATACATAGAGTAATAGTAAAGGTATTACTACAACAAGGAAAAGTCACCGCCGAATAATAATCTAAATAACTATGTTATACACCGTTCATGCCAAATATGAAGAAGGGAGTGAGTCCAACCACCATACCTATCCTCTATGTTTCTAAATCAAACTATCTTTATATTTTCTGCATAGCATTACGCTTATTTTTATAAAAAACCTTTTTCCAAAAACCCAAAGCGAATGCAAAACCACAAACTTAAATAACGCTAACGAAGCTTCGGCACGATCCCTGTGGATACAAACTCATTCTAGACACCTAGAATGTGAATTATTACTCGACGACAGACTGGTGCACTTGCCAGAATGCAGTCAAGTTTTTGGCGCCGTTGCCGGGGATTGTGTTTACAAAGCATCAATAGATTTATTTAAGTTTGTCAAAAATTTCAAAAATACAAAAAAAATTAAAAAATCAAAAAAATCTTGTTGATGATTGTGAATTTTGATCTGTGAAAGTTTTGGCTAAGGATAAGTCTTGGTATTTAAGCGATCCGTGTGATAAAGAAGAATTTTGAGTTAAAATTTTGTTGAATACTTCAAAGTTACATTAAAGTCGGACCAAGACTCTGTGTACTTTTATTTTTCAATCGCATATAAACTACATGCCTTAGGGACATAGGGCCGAGTCTGTCGTGCCTTTTAGGCACCATGGAAAATTTGGGCCAAGACGATTTCGTAGCAATTCCGGCATCAAGTATGAGGGGGAAAACCTACAAAGACAAGAGGCGTGAATTGTAACGCCTCGAACCCGAGACTACTAATATTCTAATTTTACAATACTTTTTCGAAAATTCCTTTTAAGAGACATCATGCAGCGGATAGAAGATCTAGAAAATTTGACTAAATATCAAAATTTATTTAAAATTATATTGAAGATAAAATTTGATAACTTTCTTTCCAAAAAAATACATTAGTTTTGAAAATAAAGTAGCAAAACTTCCTAGACTCTAAGACTCCTTCCCAAGTGTCACAATCAGAGCGGGCTTCCATTGACTCGAACTCGAAACTCGATAACCTGTAGATACTGCGATTTCACAATCACAGGGCCAAGCCACACAAGACAAAAAGCAAGGGGTGAGAATACATTCACACAAGCATCGGTGTATTA